>CM066032.1:1016217693-1018820011 GCA_033557465.1 Ichthyophis bannanicus
GGGTCAGAAGTTCAGGAGTTGCCTGCACCCCGAAAAGAGAGATTACGGAGCATTGCCTGGCCAAAGGGCGCTATCCTGTACGGGGACTCCACTCTCTAGGCAGTAGTAATGCTTGGCACAAAAAGATAGGGGACCAAAAGAACAGGAGATGGAGGCCCCACAGATTTCTGTGACAGGGATGGAATGCAGATTTGCCATGGAAAAAGATAGTAGCCATGGTCCCTGATGCCATGACCTTCTGCTCTGCTCATTTTTTTGTTTTAGGCAAGGGTAATGCATGCGTCGCACCCAAGCGGGGCCAGAGTTCGCTTAGTTACTTGGAGCCCCAGATGGCTGGGGTCCTAGGATTACATAAAGCTGAGGTGCTTTGCGGTGACCCTGAGTCCATTGCACGGTAGAAGGACAGGGCCCCTTTACAAATCCCGAGTATGGGATGAAACAGTCGTCCACCATACAAGCATGAGGCCTCAGAAAGAAGGTGGGGAGCAACCACCTCTTGGACCTGACGGGGGGAATGGGGACACCACTTTCAACAGGGTGTTGTGGAGCACCACACCTATTCTTGTTAAAACCTCCGTGTAGGGAGGCTCTTGCCATCAGAGCTGCAGCTCGCTGACTCTGACGGAGCTGATGTGAGTGCTTACAAGGAGAGACGGCTTTCCAGGAAAGATATTAACGCCAGGTGGCAGGTAGCCAGAGGCTCAAACGGTGGTTTTTGTGAGCTGAGGAAAAGGCACCACACTAAGATTCCCACTCTGCTGGATGACGGACAGGGGGTCTGGATAGCATGAGGGCTCCGCAAAAACAAGAGCCACAAGAGGCGAGCCAAGAGGGAACTTTCCCTCAATGGGGTGGTAGTGGTGTGCTGGCGATAGCGCTCATGTGTACTCTGACTGAATTGGACTATAGTCCCACCTGTGATAGGTAGAGCAAATACTGGAGTACCCACTTGTTACTGAACAGGAAGAACGTGGTCCTGCCCTTTCAGCGCACCCACACCAGTTGTCCAGATAAGGGAGGAAGACGAAGGTCCCTTGGAGCCTGAGGGGACCATAGACCACTGCAAGGCACTTTGTGAAGACTCTTGGTGATGAGGCCAGTCCGAAAAGCAGCACCCTCTATTTTAGGTTGTATCCTCCCACTATGAACCGGAGGTATTTTCTGTGGCTGGGGATGGATTGGATTAGGATGTGTGTTGCAGGCATCCTTTAGGTCTAAGGAGCAATAGCCAATTTCCCTGCTGGAGGAATGGCAGCAGTGTTCCAAAGGAGAGCATCTTGAACTTTTCCCTGAACCAGAAAACCTGTTCAGCTCTCCGCAGGTCCAGTATGGGCCTGAGGCCCCCATCCTCTTGGGTACAAGGAAATACCTGGAGTAGAATCCAGGTGCCCCAGAGATGTTTCGGCACTGGCTCCATTGCACTGTCCTGGGGGGGGAATAGGCCTGCCTAGCTAGTGTAGGAGCCAGGCGGTCTGGTCCCCACACCCACACACCCCCATTTTTTTTTTTTTTTTTTTTTTATTGGTTTTTTTGTTTTTTTGTTTTTGGGTAAAGAGAGGGCTGGCGCCCGCTGATAGGTGGAGGAGGTTAGCACTCCATACTTGTATGCACCCAGGTTATCAGTGAGTGTGATGGGCTGGCCACCCATGGGCGGCAAACAGGGCTAGGCGCCCTCTGTGGGCTGGGAAGGTCACGCCCAGGCAGTCAAAGGCTCCCCTCAGGATGGGGTAGGGGCCAGTGCCAGAGACCAGGGGTCTTTTGCTTTCGGGGGCCATTGCCCCTGGGCCTTTCGTGGCTGCTGGCACATAGTGAGGTGAACGAGACAAGCCTGGAAATACGGAGGTACTTGCCAAACCCCTCTTCTTCCCTGGGGCTTTCTTCTGGGCGGTACCAAGGTTTCTTCGAGAGCCTGGCTGCCCCGATGCCTGCCCAACGGGCCACCCTGGCTGAAGCCCTGAAGCCATCAAAAAGCAAGCTTGAGACAAACTTTGAGCACTCTTTTACCGCTGAGTTCAGACTTAAACCTCTGCAGAGGTTCCCATCGAGGGTTCCACGGTCGACGAATCCATCAGCGCTCCCTCGAAAGTTCCTTCAGGTACATGCTGATACAGAGCTGGGTAGGACTGGATCTGGCAAGTTAGCATCGAGGCATGAAAAGCATTCCAGCTGAGGGTAATCGAAGGGTTCGGGACCTCCACTGTGGGTGGTACAGATGACGTGTTTTGGCTCTTGCGCGGTTGTCTGCGCATGGCTGACTCCACGCTCATTGAGTTGTGGGGGAAGTTGGGGTCTTTTTGGAACCCAGGGCTTCAGGCACACTTAGTACATGATGTCATAGGTGCCTGCTGATGATAGTAGCAAATTGCCGGTTGTTTCCCACATCGGGAGTGGAAAGCGGCAGTTTTGAGGGATGTGATGGGCACCAGTAACCGTAAGGGTTTGCTTAGGGGGGTTGCCTCATATTGCCCAGATAAAAACAAAAAACCCACCCCCCCAAAAAACCCAAAAAAACTATCTCGTAGGTTTTCTTCTCGGTGTGCGGGTCCTCCTCGGCCCTCTGTCTCAATGGTGAGATGCTTTGTGCCATGACCTGCACATAAGTTGAGGGGACACGCGGACATCCCTCGGGGTGGAGGAGAAACGGCAAATCATGACATTGGGTAGACGAATGGGGTCCTAGGGCACGTTTCAGTGTCGCCGGTGTGTCCGGGGACTTCTGCCCCTCCGTTCTCACCTTTGGACTCGAGGTCCGAGTAGCGCAGTCCCGATGACTTGGTGATCCACCTGCGGTCGAGGTCCAAACCCTCTGGAAGGATCTGCCAGTCCAAGCCGGCAAGGCACTTGATTGGCGAGGAGGACTGGGACCAGGGAAAAAAAAACCCTCATCCCGTGCCAAAGGACCTTCCTTGAGGCCAGTAGCACTCAAGGATCAGCTCGATGTCCAAGGCGGGTCCTTCAAATGTCCATGAGGATGTCCCATTATCGGGGCAGATGGAAACCACGGACAAATCTGGACATATCAAACGCCTATGGCTCTACATGGCCATGACGGGCATAGTATTACTGCTCTCGAAGGCCACCATCCTGGTCTCTATTACCCAGTTCACTCTGAAGCCTTCCGACGCAGCGCACCGAGGGCTTAGGGTACGGCATCGAGCAATGGTCCGCTTGGGGCTTCGTTGGTGTGGGCACCAATGGTCACCTGTAGGGGGCTCTCGGAGCGTTGTGTTTGTCGGACTTCTGGAAACGCTTTTTCCTGCTGCGTGATGTAGGGCTCCTTTAGGGCTTTTGAGGTCATAATTCTGCAGGCTTCGCCACAGTATGATGTCGTTATGTATTTTTTTCCTTTATTTTTATGTTAGTCCGGGCCAAGATACTGGAGGGCGAGCTTAATTCGTGCAGGTCGCGTGGAGGTACATTCATTTTGCTGCGTAGCTGATTGCACTTCTTGAAGCCCACTGGAAGTCCATAGGAAAAAAAAAGGGGGGTTCCCCGCTGGCAGACAGGCATCCGAGACCCTTTCGGCTTGGAAAAAGGGCACATATGCCGGTCAAGGGACACCTTGAAGTTAAAAATGAAAAAGAACAAGAGGCGAGATGGCTTAGGGGCGGGAAGGAACCAGTATGCAACTGGACAAAAACATATCAAAAAACAACACTTTTTTTTCCGGGGGAAACTGGACAGACGTCCGGAAGGCTTCGTGGGAAAAAAGGGGGACTGAGACAGATGGCAACTTGAGTGGGAGAAGGACCACGCATTGCATGGTGTATCTTCCAAAGGCTTTCTTTGGAAAGCTGGGGAGATGCTTCCACCCTGGTTCCATCGGGTGAAGACGTCACCCATATGTGAGGAGCTGACTTCTTGCTTTTCCTGGAGAAAACCATGACCTGGCCCACTACCTAAAGGAGCCACTTTGCGGAAGGCATTGGTCGAAAATGGATTCTGGGTTACCCTTTGGAGGGTCCTGTATCCGAGTAAACAAGACTACACCCATTGTTCTGCCAAGACTCAGGGGTATTCCTGATTGAACCTCTTTTGTGTGAGCAGGATGTGGAGGTATCACCAGGTGGAAGGCACTCATATATTGTCTCAATTAGTAAGTGATCATGTTATGGTGCATTTCTTGGTGGACCTTGGTTACCAGATGGCGGCGACGGGAGTTGAAACGATGGCGGGCGAAGGTACGCTTACTGTAGGAAAAGGGGGTACAGGATCTGATGCGGACTGGTGGGCAGATTTTCTGGCCTTTAATGATACAGAGGCTATTTCTGCTGGCTTACTGTGGGAATCAGGTAAAGCTTATATGAGGGTGCAGCTTTTGTGGTTGGCTTCCCAGAGGAAGCGGCGAAGGGAGGCAGCACTAGTCCATCTGCAGGACCAACTGTAACATCTGCAGGGTGAGCATAAGCAAACGGGCAACCGGAGAGTGTATATTGAACTGTTGGAGGTTGTGTTGGGAGATTTGAGGCCACTGAGGTGAAATGGGCAGAGTTCCTTCTCCGGCTGTCCAAGCATAATTTTATGGAGTATGGAGGGTGAGCAGGAAAGTTGCTAGCTTGGCAGTTGAGGAAAAAAAAAATCAGAATTTCTGTTTTATTACTGAGGTCTATGATCAGTATCGGGTTCTACAAAGGGATAGTTTTGGCACTGCCCAGGCCTTCAGTGCATTCTACTCCTCTTTGTAGTCGCTAGAGGTCACTGCCTCCCCAGCGGAACTGTCTGCCTTTTTGGATAAAGTTCTTCCCCCGTGGGACCACTCAGCAACAGGAACTCTTGAATCGGGATATCTCACAGATCAAGATTGAGCATGTTATTGACTCTCTCGCAAGGCTATGGGAACTGATAGTTTCCCTATTGAGTGGTACAAAGTGTTGAAAGAACTGCCTGCAGCTGTTCTGCAATGGGTTTTAACAAGGCTGTGAGATCTGGTGTGCTCCCTCTAGTTATGTAGGAAGCAGAGATCTCCTTGATCCCGAAGAAGGGTAGATCACCCCTTGAATGCGGTAATTATAGGCCTATATCTTTTTTGAACAGGGATGTGAAAATCTTTGCCAGAGTCTTGGCCAACAGACTGGATAGTGTTATTTCCACCTTAATCCATCCAGTTACAAACTGTCTTCATCCGGGGTCGGCAAATTTATGATAATGTTCGGAGGCTTTTGATTATTATATTGAGTCTGCAAACAAGAGAATAAAGTCATTTGTTTGTGTTTCTTAAATGCCAAAAAAAGCTTTTGACCATGTGGTGAATAGGAGTATTTTTTTGCGGTCATGGCTCTATTTGGGTTAGGGGAACGTTTTGTCAGATGGGTCCGGGCATTATATGCCGCACCAACTACTCAGGAGGTGGCAAATGGAAGACAGTCTGAATGGTTTCTACTGTATTGGGGGCACCCATCAGGGCTGCCCCTCTCATCTTTAATTTTTTTGCTAGCGATTGAGCTGTTGGAATGCCTGTTGTGATCTGCCCCTGACATCAGTTCTATTATGATGGGGGGTATCCCTCATCATTTCTCTCTCTTATGCGGATGATATCTTAATTTTCAAGGAGGACCCAGGGAACTCCCTCAATGGATTGCTGCAGGTGCTAGGTGAATTCATTCAGGTCTTAGGCTTTAAGTTCAAACTTAGATAAATCTGAAGTCCTGCCATTAGGGAATGTGGCATGGCACCTTTGCCACGGGGTGCCCCTTCCGTTTGGCAGGTTCTCATATTAAGTATCTTGAGGTTAATGTGTCTTCGAAAGTCGAGGACCCATTTAAACTAAACTATTGTGCCCCTTGCGGCGTGGTTACCGAGGAAGTGGCACGTTGGGAGGATCTTACAATGGGATGGATGGGTAGGGTTGCAGCCCTCAAAATAGTGGTGGTCCCTAAGCTACTCTACTTATTTTCTCAGCTGTCTATCCATGTTCCTCCAGCCTTCTTTAAGAAGCTGGAGGACAAATTTAGTAAGTCTGTCTGGGGGAAGCCCAAGACTAGGATCGGGTTGAAACACCTGGTGCAATCAGTGGAAGAGTGGTGACTGAATTGTCCTAAGTTTGTCTTGTATTATAAGTTGGCGGTACTGAGTGGTCTTTGCTACCATTATGTTCAGCCGCTGGATGCCCATTGGTTCTCCATGGAGAGGGACTGGATGGCACTGCTATCTATATTTGAGGTGGTGGGGGGTGGGAGCAGGGGGGTGGGCGGTCATGCCTTTCTAGCTCCACTGATCCGAGTCACAGTCCAGGTGTGGCAGGAGGAGGGGGTGGGCAGTCCCCTATTTCCAATGACTAGGCTTTCGGATTTTTCCCCTTTTAGTGGGGCTACCTTTGTGGAGTTACGCTGGGTCTGGAGAATGAATAATATCTATTATTTTAGGGATATGATTGAAGGGGGCTCTTGTTTAAATTTAGCACAGTTGGTCCATAAGGGTGGGACACAGGTCCCTTTCTTTCAGTACTTCCAGTTGCGTTATTTTATCATGAGGGAAGAGCACTGGTCTCAGCTGATTCGGCCACTGTTGGTGCTAAAAATATTCCTTTTTCAGGGAGCTGTATCTGCTGTGTGGCTTGGAGAGTGAGTGTGGGGCTTCAGCTACCCCGCTGGACTGTTCCTATGATCGAGTGTGCCTATCCCAGCCATTGGGGAGGTGTGTGCTGGACATCCCCTCGGAACAACCCCTGTGCAGGATAAATGATCTGCTGCCGTCACACACATCTGCCTGTCAGGGTCTGCAGGTCGTGGTCTGAAGTGGCGTGGCCAAAGGGGCAGGATATGCTCCTTTGGCACATTGGATTACACAGGTTCATATTGGGGGAATGCTTGATTGTCCCAAGGACTGTAGTGATGAGCAAATGTATGAATAAGGGAAGTGTGAAAGGAGAGATGGTTGTGCAAGGTAAGCCAACAGGGCCTATGGGCAGGCATGCTGTTCCCTTGATGTGATGGAGCATTGTTGAGCTCCAGAACCCAGACCCCACTGTCTCCTCCTGTCCCTGCATTATTCTCTATGGTTTTGGAAGAGACTGGTAGTGACTCAGCCTCCTTAATACCTGTTTCCCAACCGGTCATACCGGTAGTGCTGGAGTCTAGTATACCACGTCCTACTGAAGGAGATATAACTCTTAAAGATTTTTAGGGGCAATACAAAATAATGATGTTAGATTATCTGCAACAGTAACGGCTTTATGCACACTTACTCATGGGGTGGCGGAGAAATTAATAGATGTGGATAAGCAAGTGGTTTCTTTGAATAAATCTGTGGCTCAGGCCCATTTTCAGCTTCAGACCTGTTTTTCCTCTAATGTTTCTCATATCAAGGATTTCTTGGCTATACATAATAAATTGGAGGCTTTAGAGAATGGAGCACAATCCAGAAATTTAAGATTTTTAAATTTTCCATTAAACCATCTGCTTTCCCTGGAGAATCTGTTTAAAAATATTTTTGGGAAATTTTGAAGATTTCTGATACAAATGAGGTTATTCAGGCATATTATAATCCTTCAAAGATCCGAGAGACTGGACAGAGGGAAGGGAAAGAAGATTCCCTTCACCCATCAGCCAGTCAGGATTTAACGGCTTTTCTAGAGGATTCCGATGATGTTATTCCTAAGCAGAGTACACTAGTTGTAACGGAACGTGTGACATCTAGAATTCTTGAGACTTTTTTAAGCATAAAGAGGAGTTATTTGACGAATATAAACGTAATATATTTCCGGATGTAACGCGTCAGACCCAGGCTCGGAGAAGACAATTTTTGGAAATAAAGCAGAGGATCCTAGATTTGGGGGCTATGTTTTACCTTAAATTTCCATGGAAATGTATCATAGCTTTGCAGGGTAAGAGTAGTTACTCACCTGTAACAGGTGTTCTCCAGGAGCAGCAGGAATCAGTCCTCACATATGGGTGACGTCGGCGCCGACGGAGCCCTCGTGCGGAGCATTTCCCCAGAATGAAGCACGCATGCGCGGTCCCCTTCCCGCCCAAGGGTGCCATCTTGCTCAGTCTGATGACATAGCTAAAAGACAGCAAAAAATAACAAAAAAGAATAATATGACTGCAACTCCAAGGGGAGGAGGGAGGGTCGTGAGGACTGATTCCTGCTGCTCCTGGAGAAAGAGTAGTTACTCACCTGTAACAGCAGAAAGAAAATGGAGAAAAACCAAAAAAGAGGACGACAAAAAGAATTACTTATATGAACTGGACGCATACCACACAGAAACGGACAAAGCAAAAAGGGGCCTTCCATACAAAGATCATCAACACGTCAATAAACAAACCACGAGAACTCTTCAATGTTGTCAAACAACTGACAAAAGCGCCCAACCACTCCGACCAACTACCAAACATCCCACCTGAACTACTAGCACAACATTACAAGCAGCTTCAACAACCACAGAATCCACAACTGAATGCAGAGACAACAGCAGCAAACCACCCCATCACCACAGACAGAGACTGGAACACATTCGAAACAGTCACAAAAGAGGAAATATCATCCACCATCTCTCGACTAAATACCACCACCTCCCCACTAGACCCCTGTCCTATGAAATGGATAAAGAAAACAAAAGATGACCTGAGCACACCATTAACCCGCATTGTTAATGAATCCCTCAGTCAAGGACGCATGCCAGATCTCCTTAAAACTTCAATCATCCGATCAACCCTAAAGAAACACAACCTGGATCCCCTCGAACCCACCTCCTACAGACCTATAGCAAGCCTCCCGTTTACCGCCAAGCTCATTGAGAAGGTAGCCCAGAGACAACTCCAAGAACATTTAGATGCCAACAACATATTGGACCCACAACAACATGGCTTTCGCCCACTCCACGGAGTCAAGACCCTCATGACGTCGCTAATGAACACCCTCCTCATGGGAACTCAAGCCAAGCACTCTGGATATGCCATGATCTTCCTGGACATATCAGCTGCCTTCGACACCATCTCCCACAACATCCTCATACACAGACTACAAGCAATCGGCATCAAAGATAACGTACTCCAATGGTTCCATTCCTACCTGACCAATAGACAACAACTGATCCGCACAAACCTATCAATCTCCCCCCGTTCCAACAACACCAAGGAGTACCCCAAGGATCCACATTATCTGCCATGATCTTCAACATCTACCTGCAACCACTCTGCTCAATCATACACACATACAACATTAACTACCATATCTATGCGGACGACATAATGCTCTATTTATTTATTTATTACAATTTCTTATATAACGCACTATTCGGCATCAGCGCGGTTCACATTATAACACAACGACCATAACAACAAGCTGTTTGGTTTTACATCGAACAGGGGTACAAACTTGGATAACAGGGGTAAACTATATACATGAGATATTTACACGGCTAGAATTGAACAACAATATTATACTGAAAGTAAGGGTCGTTTCCAAGTGGGTCATTTCTTCAGAGGGAATGCCTAGGTGCCATTGCTGGTTTGGTAGTATTGGAGGAAAAGGTGGTATTTGAGTGCCTTCCTGAACTGCGATAGGTCGGCAATAGCCCTAATGTAAGAGGGTAGAGCATTCCAGCATTTAGGTACATAGCAACTGGTTATTTGTGGTTGCTATGTTGCACTTCATCAATGCCTTTGGTGTTATTAGTAGGTTTACGGCTATTGCTCTTCTGGATCTGTTGGGGGGCACCATGTGAATAAGTTCTGTGAGGGAGGAGGATGAAATACCCTTGATTGCCTTGAATGATAGAAGTAGGGTTTTAAAGATGATCCTCCCATGGATGGGTAACCATGCTCCAATCACAACATCCAACCCAACCAATAAACACCTATCGGAATTCTTCACCGAGGTATCCAGCTGGCTACAAAAGAACAACCTATCTATCAATATAAAGAAAACTGAAGCCCTCATAGTAACAAAGGACCCAGACTTCACACCACCTACACACCTCGACATTGGAACCACAAAAATACAAATACAACCACAAATAAGATACCTGGGAATCATCATAGACCAAGCACTCACACTCAATCAAACGATCAAAAAAACCACCGCAGCAATCTACCACAAGGCTAAAACAGTACAACGTCTCAGACCTCTTCTTGAACCACACGACTTCAGAACAGTGATGCAAGCCTTGACACTCCCCCACCTGGACTACTGCAATATAATATACCATGGACTTCCAGCCACTCATACCAACCCACTCCGAATTGCCTTAAACACCACAGTAAGAATTATCAAGAATGCAAAAAAACAGGACCATATCACCCCAGTCCTGAGGGAGCTACACATACTCCCTCTAGAAGCAAGAATCAAATACAAATCCGCCCTACTCACCCACAAAGCTCTCTACCAAACTCAAACCTTCCAGCTACGCACTCTACTGCCTCAGCCAGCCCACAACAGAACAACCAGACAAACCACCAATAACTAACTCACCATCCCACACAAAAGAACGAAATACAATCAACGGACCTGCAACAGAGCCTTCGAACTATATGCACCATCCCTCTGGAACTCTCTACCAAACCACATCAGAAGCAACACAGACCTCTTATCCTTCAGGAAACAACTTAAAACTGCACTATTCCAAGAATTCCTCGGGCCAGAGACAAGCACCCACCACTGACTCCCTCCCAACCACCATATTTCGTCCCCCTGAACATATGTCATATGTAACCATAACACAATGTCTATGTCTACGTCCCAATTAATTGTTAACAATCATTATTGTTGGCCACCAAGTGACGGCCCCAAACCCTTGTAATTGATTATTGTAAGTTCCACTGCTTTGACCCGGTGAAAAGCGGGATATAAATACAGCTAAATAAATAAAATAAATAAATAAATAACAGGTGTTCTCCAGGAGCAGCAGGAATCAGTCCTCACATATGGGTGTCATCGGCGCCGATGAAGCCCCAGCGGAGCATTTCCCCAGCTTTCTATGAAAGCCTTTGGTAATGCAGGCACGCTTGCGCGGTTCCCTTCCCGCCTAAAGGTGCCATCTTACCTCAGTCAAATGACATAGTTTATTTTTTTTTCTGTGCTGTTCTTAGCTATGTACAACTGCAACACAACTGATTCCTGCTGCTCCTGGAGAACACCTGTTACAGGGGAGTAGCTACTCTTTCTCCAGGACCAAGCAGGAAGTCAGTCCTCACATATGGGTGATTCCCCAGCTCTGGGCTAACGAGGAACCCAGGCTGAACAAGAGGCCTCCCTCTAGTCCCAGCAGCAAAGAAAGGCTTTTCAAGGACACAACCTCCACCGGTAGCCCAACAGAGGGCAGGAGGTGCCTAAACCTCAAAGAGATTCCGGAGTACTGCTTGGCCGAAAGCACTATCCCTACGGGACTCCCTCTCCAGGCAGTAATGGGCTACAAAAGTCTGTCTTGAAGACCAAGTTGCAGCCCTTCAGATGTCTACCAAGGGCACAGAGCGGAGATGAGCTACTGAGGCAGCCATCGCTCTGACACGATGGGCCGTGACCCTACCCTGCAAAGGAAGGTCAGCCGCCTTGTAAGCCCAGGTGATACAGTCAGCTACCCAGATGGACAAGGTACGCTTGGACACAGCTAAGCCCAACTTATTGGGGTCAAAGGATACGAAGAGCTGAGTAGCCCTTCGATGCCCCTGCGTACGGTCAAGGTAGAAGGATAAGGCCCCTCCTACAGTCCAGGGTATGCAGGACTGCTTCAGCCTGGCTAGCATGAGGCCTAGGGAGGAATGTTGGAAGAACCACCTCCTGATTGAGGTGGAAAGAGGAGACAACCTTAGGAAGGAACTTTGGATGCGTCCTGAGGACTATCCTGTTCCTGTAAATCCTGGTGTAAGGCCTGTCACAGACCAGGGCTTGAAGCTCACTTACTCGCCTAGCCGAGGTAAGGGCTATTAAGAAGAGTGTCTTCCAGGAGAGGAAGCAGAGCGGACAAGTAGCCATTGGCTCAAAAGGTGGGCGAGTCAGTTGCTGCAAGACCACATTCAGCTCCCACTCAGGGGCAGGACGACGGATGGGAGGCTTGAGCAAAAGCAAGCCCCTGAGAAAGCGGGACACCAAGGGGTGACCAGATAGAGACTGCCCCTCTACCAATGAGTGGTGAGCTGCTAGAGCTGAGAGGTGGACCCAAACAGAATTGGACTTAAGTCCCTGATTGGATAAGTGCAGCAAGTACTGAAGCACTACTGGCACAGTACAGGAGAAAGGGTCCTCTGTACGTAGGTGACACCACACAGAAAACCTCTTCCACTTGAGAGCATAGGTTTTCCTAGTGGACTTTTCCTAGAGGCTAGGACAACCTCCTCAACTTCCTGAGGTAGGCCCCAGGGAGCCAAAACTACCCTTGCAGCCTCCAGGCCGTCAAATTGAGAGACCTGAGATTGGGGTGCAGAAGGGAACCCTGGTCCTGTGTGAGAAGGTCGGGTTGCAACCCCAGAGGCAGTGGAGTATCCACCGCCAGTTGAAGCAGAAGAGGAAACCAAGGCTGTCTCGGCCACCTGGAAGCTATCAGCAGGACCGAGGCCTTGTCCTGAAGAATCTTGAAGAGATTTCGGGCCACCAAGGGCGTGGGAGGAAACGCATAGAGGAGGCCCTGAGACCAAGATATCAGAAAAGCATCCGCTGCTATCCGTAGAGGATGTGGTTGCCTGGAGCAGAACTTTGGCAGCTGCTTGTTCATGGGGATGGCAAAGAGATCTATCAAAGGGAGATGCCATTTCAGGAAGATCTTCGCAGTATCCTGCTTAATCTGTCTGCCAGGTAGTTGTCCTGGCCTGGAAGGTACACAGCCCTGAGGAGCATGTTGTGCTTGAGAGCAAAAGAACAAAGGTCCTGAGCTTCCCGACAAAGGATCCTGGACCCAGTTCCGCCCTGTTTGTTCACATAAAACATGGCAACTTGGTTGTCCGTCTGAATTAGGACAGACTGGTGAGCCAGGTAGGAGTGAAAGCTTTGCGTGCTAATCGAATAGCTCTGAGTTCGAGGAGATTGATCTGCTGTGCAGCCTCCCAGGGAGACCAGAGGCCCTGAGTGCACTTGCCCAGACAATGAGCTCCCCAGCCTTGCAGGGAGGCATCCGTTGTCATCACTACTGTGTACCCTGGAATCTGAAAAGGCACTCCTTTCAGTAAGTTGGGTGGGTGCAGCCACCAGTTGAGGGAGTGCAGAAATGGTCTGGACACCCTTATCCTGTCTCGGAGGCTGCCTGTGGCCTGTGACCACTGAGTCCGAAGGCACCACTGTGCAGGCCTCATATGGAGCCTGGCATTGGGGGTCACATGCACTGTCGAAGCCATGTGGCCAAGCAGCCTCAGGCAGAGTCTGGCGGAGACCAGGGAGCTGTTGAGAAACTGACTTGCCAAGGCCATCAACCTTTGGGCTCTGTTTTCTGGCAAGAAACCTTTGCTAGGAGAGAGTCCAACCTTGCCCCTATGAACTCCAAGTTCTGGGAAGTGAGCAAAGTGGACTTTGCGAAGTTTATGACAAACCCCAGGCGTTGTAGAAGAGCAATGGTTCTGAGGGTGGCTTGATTTGCCTCCTGACCTGTCTGACCCCTGATGAGCCAGTCGTCCAGATAGGGGAAGACAAAGATGCCCTGATTTCTCAGGTAGGCCGCCACCACTGCTAGGCACTTTGTGAAGACTCTGGGGGCGGAGGTGAGGCCGAAAGGCAGCACTCTGTACTGATAATGGTTTCCCCTCACAATGAACCTGAGGTACTTTCTGTGGTCTGGATGAATGAGGATGTGAGTGTACGCATCCTTTAGATCCAAGGAGCATAGCCAATCTCCCTGCTGGAGGTAGGGCAGAAGGGTTCCAAGAGTAAGCATCTTGAACTTTTCTTTCTCTAGGAACTTGTTGAGGGTTCCTGAGGTCCAGAATGGGACGAAGGCCGCCGGTCCTTTTGGGCACCAGGAAATACCTGGAGTAGAATCCGTGACCTTGTAAGTGGGGAGGCACAGGTTCCACCGCCCTGTCCACCAACAGACCCTGAAGCTCCTGACAGAGAAGGTCTGTGTGCAGAGGAGGCCTTGGAGGCTCCCCTGGAAAGCATGGGGGTGGCAGTTGGTGGAAATGGAGGGCATATTCTTGTGGATTATCTCCAGCACCCAACTGTCCCCGGTGATAAGGGGCCACTGGTGGGCAAAGAGGGCGAGGCGACCTCCTGTGCAGGGTTGGGAGAGCAGCGGAGGAGAGGCTATGCTCAAGGAGTCAAAAGCCCCCACCCTGCTTAGTGGTAACAGGGGCCTGAGGCTTGGGGGTCCTCTGCCTACGGGGCCCATTACCCTGGCCCTTGGCTTGCTGACCCCGGGGGGCAGCTTGGGCAGCTTGATATTGTGGGTACTGTTTGTAGGCAGTGCCCTTCCTCAGATAAAAGGGATTTTTACCCGAGCCCTTCTTCTTATTTTATTTATTTATTTATTTAACATTTTTATATACCGCACTATTTATTATCAGCGCGGTTTACATAGAACTACAAAACATCAGATAGGATACATATATCTGTTTTTACATGGAACAGGAAGCAAAACTTGGAAAACCGGGGTAATTGTAACAAAGGATAATAGACATTGAACTATATACATATGATAGTAATATTACATGAAAAGGTATCTTGTTAGATATCTTATAAGAAGGGGCAGAGGTCTTGTTAGATATCTTATAAGAAGGGGCAGAGGTCTTCCTCGACAGCCTTGTCCGGGTGAGGTGCTCGGTCTCGAGCTGAGCGGCCTTCTCGGTCATGGGCTTGTCAAAAAGGTTTTCACCTCGGCAAGGGACATCGACCAACTTGTCCTGAACCCATGGCTCGAGGTCTGATGACTGCAGCCATGCCTGGCGTCGAGCCACGATGCCGGCTGCCGCAACTCGGGCCGAAGCCTCGAAGCCATCGTAGGCGGCGCGGGACATGAATTTCGAGCAGTCCCGAATCCCCGAGGACAAGGACTTAAATCTCTGCAAGGGTTCCCCGGAGAGACCAGCAGAGAACCCGGCCAACTCCTTGGCCAGATCCCGCAAGTACATGCCCATGCAGAGCTGGTAAGACTGGACAAGGCAAGCAAGCATCGAGCCCTGAAAACACTTTCTACCGACGCCATTGAGGTTTCTGGCCTCCCTGCCAGGAGGCACCGCAGAGTGCATCTTCTGACTCTTCAGACGATGCATGGCCGATTCCACAACCATGGAATGGTGTGGTAGCTGTGCCTTCTCAAAGCCAGGGCTCTTTCGGAGTCGATAGATCGAATCGACTCGCTTGCTAAGAACCAGCACCGAGGCCGGAGCCTCCCACATACGGAAGAGGAGCCATTCCAGCATCGGAGGAATCGGGACAGTAAAGGTCTCCTTCGGAGGAGAGTCATACTGCAGTGCCTCGAGCTCTTCAGCTCGAGGCTCTTCCTCGGGATCTGCCGGAATAGCCAAGGCAGTGGCCATATCCCGGACAAACTCCGAGAACCGGGTGTCCTCCGGGGGGGGGGGGGGGGACCTACACCGGGGCTCAGACTGCGGTGAGTCCGAAGGGACGCACCGAGTCCTAAAGGTATCAGGAGACTCCTCGTCCTCCATCTCCCAAGCCGACTCGTCCGAGGAAGAGTCGGGGTCCGACCCCGCGGGGCCCTGGAGCACCCGCCCCGACACCGGAAGCATCGGCGTCGACGCCCTCAGTCCCGAAAGGGAGGTCGAGGGGGACCGCAACTGAGGTCGACTCCGAGCCACGATGGACTCGAGTATCGGCTCGGTCTCCGGGGTCGACTTCGACGTTGATGTCCTGGTGATCGGGGCAGATGCGCCAGACAGGCTGGCCATCAGTGCCCGCTGCTGCTCCATGAAGGCAGACATTCTGCTCTCCAAGGCTGTCATCCTGAGACTCAGCTCGGGAGACACAGCAGCCACCGACTCGGGCCCCGGCAGTGCCGGACCCGACGTCGGCTCCCTGGGAGGAGAGTCCACGAGGACTACGGGGCTTACATGTCCAGCAGACTCCGGCTCCACTCGAGGATCTTTGGCAGGATTCTCCGGTTCCACAGGCCCGGGGCGACGGTAGGGGGTCTTAGAACTGGCCCTCGAGGAGCCAGGGACCTCTTCCGACGACGCCCTCGTGAGCCATTTCTTCCTCTTGCGTTCCCGGTCGGGGGAATCCCGAGATGTCGAGACCTCAGACGAGGTCCAGGCCCGGCCGGAGGCTGAGTCCGAGAAAAGCCTTTCCTTTTGCTGCTGGCGACTTCGTAGTGCCTTGGAAGACATTTTTCCACAGGCCCCGTACGACTTAGGATCGTGGTCGGGGCCGAGGCACCGAAGGCAGCAGTCGTGTGTGTCGGTGAGAGACATTCGTTTCTTACACCGATCACACTTCTTAAAACCACTGGAAGCCATCGGGGAAAAAAGAGTCCCCGCGAGGTCAAAGGACCGGCCTTCCAGGGAAAAAGAGAAAAAAGGGCGCGAACACCAGCCACGAAGGGCAAAAACCGAAAAAGAAGAATCGGGCTCGATACCGGTGTACCGAATCCAGCGGGAGGGGAACTGGCGTCGAACCGGTAGAAAAAGAGCAAAAAATCACTGAAAATCTAATTTTAACCGGGAAAACTGGACACACGTCCGGTGGGCTTCACGGAAAAAAAGAGACTGAGGTAAGATGGCACCTTTAGGCAGGAAGGGAACCGCGCATGCGTGCCTGTATTCCCAAAGGCTTTCATAGAAAGCTGGGGAAATGCTCCGCTGGGGCTTCATCGGCGCCGATGACACCCATATGTGAGGACAGACTTCCTGCTTGGTCCTGAAGAACACCTGTTACAGGTGAGTAACTACTCTTTCTCCAGGACCAAGCAGGAAGTCAGTCCTCACATATGGGACTCCCTAGCTTCAGGCTACCGGGAACCCAAGCTGAAAAATAAGCTCCCTCTGGAGCCTCAGCATCCATGAAAGAATCCTTTCTGAGAACGCCCCCTTAGGGTAACCCAACACAAGGGCTGGAGGGTAGGAGTTGCCTAAACCTCAAAGAGATTACGGAGTACCGCCTGTCCGAAAGCACTGTCCCTACGGGACTCCCTCTCGAAGCAGTAGTGATCCACAAAAGTCTGGCTTGAAGACCAGGTAGCGGTCCAGCAGATGTCTGCCAATGGAACAGAGCGGAGGTGGGCTACTGACGCGGCTTTCGCCTGACACGGTGGGCCGTGACTCGACCCTGCAAGGAGAGGCCGGCTGCCCTGTACGCCCAGGCGATACAATCCACTACCCAAAGAGACAATGTACGCTTGGAGACAGGCAACCCCAGTTTATTAGGGTCAAAAGATACGAAGAGCTGAGCAGCCCTTCGATGCCCCTGCGTACCGTCTATGTAAAAGGACAATGCCCTTCTACAGTCCAGGGAATGCAGGACTGTTTCAGCCCAGCTGGCATGCGGCCTGGGAAAGAATGTTGGAAGAACCACCTCCTGATTGAGGTGGAAAGAGTAGACAACCTTTGGAAGGAACTTAGGGTGAGTCCGCAAGACCACCCTGTTCTTATAGAACCGTGTGTACGGTCTATCAGAAACCAGAGCTTGTAGTTCACTCACACGCCTGGCCGAGGTAAGAGCCACCAAGAACAAGGCCTTCCAGGAAAGGAAGCATAAAGGACAGGTAGCCATCGGCTGAAACGATGGGCAAGTAAGTTGTTGCAAGACCACATTTAAATCCCACTCATGGGCTGGTGGATGGATCGGAGACTTGAGCAGAAGCAGGCCTCTGAGGAAACGGGACACCAAGGGGTGGCCCGAAAGAGATTGGCCCTCTACTTGTGAGTGGTGTGCCGATAGAGCACTGAGGTGGACCCGAACAGAGTTGGATTTAAGGTCTAGGTCCGAGAGGTGGAGCAGGTACTGCAGCACCACTGGAACCAGGCACGAAAAAGGATCCTCCTGGCGCTGAGCACACCAGGTGGAGAACCTACGCCACTTGAGGGCATAAGATTTCTGGATGGATTGCCTCCTTGAGGCCAAAACCACCTCTTCCACCTCCCTAAGCAGAAGTAAGGGGGCTAGAACTACCCTTTCAGCAGCCAGGCCATCAGGTTGAGGGATTTGAGGTTGGGGTTCAGGAGAGACCCCTGGTCCTGAGACAGGAGGTCGTGATGGACCCCCAGAGGGAGTAGAGTGCCCACCGCCAACTGCAGAAGGAGTGGAAACCACGGCTGCCTCGGCCATCTGGGGGCTACCAGAATCACCGAGGCCTTGTTCTGAAGAACCTTGAACAAGGTTCGGGCCACTAGAGGCGTGGGAGGAAATGCATACAGTAGGCCCGCAGACCAAGAGATTAGAAACACATCTGCTGCTATTCGCAGAGGATGCAGTTGTCTGGAACAGAACCTGGGTAGCTGACGGTTCAGTGGACTCGCAAAGAGATCGATGGTTGGAAGACCCCATCTTAGAAAGATCCCTTGGACCATCAGCGGATTCAACTGCCATTCTTGAGGCTGTAGAATCCTGCTCAATCTGTCTGCCAGGCAATTTTCCTGGCCAGGCAGGTAAACTGCCTTGAGAAACATGTTGTGTTTGATTGCCAAGGAGCACAGGGCCTTTGCCTCCCGACACAGAAGCTTGGAGTCTGTGCCCCCTTGCTTGTTCACGTAGAACACTGCCACTTGATTGTCTGTCTGAACTAAGACAGACTGGTGAGAGAGGACATGAGAGAAAGTTTGTAGAGCTAAGTGGATAGCTCGCAACTCCAATAGATTGATCTGCTGTGTGGACTCCCCAGGAGACCAGAGGCCCTGAGTGCAAGCCCCCTGGCAATGTGCACCCCAGTCTTGAAGGGAAGCATCGGTTGTCAGCACCTGTGTGTGGGGAGGCGCCTGAAAAGGCACCCCCTGGACCAGGTTTGGGAGATGCAGCCACCATCGCAGGGAGGCTGTCAGCAGTTTGGACACCCTTATCTTGTCTTTCAAGTCGCCTGTGGCTTGCACCCACTGAGCTGTGAGGCACCACTGAGCAGGCTGTATGTGCAGGCGGGCATTCAGAGTTACATGGACCGTGGATGAGACCAGATAACCGCTCTGGAACTGATTGGCCAATGCTATCAGTCTGTGGGCCCTGTCCTTGGGCAAATAAGCCTTTGCCTGAAGGATATCTAGTCTTGCTCCTATGAACTCTATGTTCTGTGAGGAGAGCAAAGTGGACTTTGCAAAGTTTATGACAAAGCCTAGATGCTGGAGAAGAGATACAGTGCGAAGGGTGGCTTGTCTGGTCTCCTGTGGAGACTGACCCCTGATGAGCCAGTCGTCCAGGTATTGGAAGACAAAGATGCCCTGGTTTCTGAGATAGGCCGCCACCACCGCCAAGCACTTGGTGAAAACCCTGGGAGCGGAGGTTAGGCCAAAGGGAAGTACCCTGTACTGAAAATGATTTCCTCCCACTAGAAATCTGAGATATTGTCTGTGGTCTGGATGAATGAGGATGTGAGTATAAGCATCCTTTAGGTCTAATGAGCATAGCCAATCTCCCTGCTGGAGGTACGGCAGCAGTATCCCAAGGGTAAGCATCATGAACTTTTCCCTCTCCAGGAACTTGTTGAGATTTCGAAAGTCTAGGATGGGCCTGAGGCCTCCTGTCCTTTTTGGTACCAGAAAGTACCTGGAATAGAAGCCTTGGCCTATCAGGTGGTGAGGCACCGGTTCCACCGCCTGCTCCTTTAGAAGACTTGCCAACTCCTGAAGGAGGAGGTTCCTGTGAAGAGGGAGTCTTGGAGGCTCCCCTGGGAAATAGGAGGGGGTAACTGGTTGAAGTGGAGCAAATAGCCATTTTGGACTATGCTCAGCACCCAGGTATCCCCTGCTATGGTTGACCACCTGTGGGCATACAGTGTCAGCCGGCCTCCTGTGCTGAGAGGAGCCAGCTGAGGAGGAGAGGCTATGCAATGGGAGTCAAAATCCCGCTCCCTGCTGTGCAGGAGCCGGAGCTGATGGCTTGGGGGTTTTCTGCCTATGGGGCCCATGTCCCTGCCCTTTGGCTTGCTGACCCTGATGGGTAGCTGCAGAAGCCTGAAAATGAGGGTAGGATTTGTAGGCAGTAGCCTTCCTCAGGTAAAAGGGCTTTTTCCCCGAGCCCTTCTTCTTCTGAGAAGGGGCAGAAGTTTTCCTGGACAGCTTTGTCCTGGTGAGAGTCTCAGACTCGAGTTCTGCAGCCTTTTCAGCCATGGGTTTGCCAAAAGGTTCTCACCTCGGCACGGTACATCGACCAACTTGTCCTGTACCCATGGCTCGAGATCTGATGACTGTAGCCAGGCCTGACGGCGTGCACCGATGCTGGCCGTGGCTATTCGGGCCAAAGCCTCAAAGCCATCATAAGCTTCTCGAGAGATGAACTTTGAGCACTCTCGAATCCCAGATGACAAAGACTTAAACCTCTGCAAAGGTTCCTCGGAGAGGCCAGCTGAGAACCCGGCAATCTACTTTGCCAGATTCCGAAGGTACATGCCCATGTACAGCTGGTAAGTCTGGACATGGCACGCCAGCATAAAGCCCTGGAAGCACTTTCTACCGAGGGCATCCAGGTTCCAGGCCTCCCGGCCGGAGGCTGGAGGGGGAGCACCGAGGAGTACATCTTCTGACTCTTCAGATGATGCATGGCCGATTCCACAACCATGGAGTGGTGTGGTAGCTGTGCATTCTGGAACCCAGGGCTCTTAAGGACTCGATAAATGGAATCAACCCGTCTACTGAGAACCGGTGCCGAGGCCAGTGCCTCCCACATGCGGAAGAGCAGCTGTTCCAGCATCGGAGGAACCGATACAGTAAAGGCCTCCCTTAGGCGGAGAGTCATACTGGACGGCCTCGAGCTCTTCGGCTCGAGGATCCTCCTCGGAATCTGCGGAGAAGGCGAAGGCTTTGGCCATGTCCTGTATGAAGTCCAAGAACTGGGTATCCTTTGGTGGGGACCGTCTCCGAGGCTCGGACTCCGGTGAGTCCGATGGGACGCACCGGGTCCAGAAAGTATCCGGGGACTCCTTGTCCTCCGTCTCCCACTCTGACCCCTCCGAGAAGGAATCGAGTGGCTCCGGCCGGGCAGGCACCGATGCCATCCGCCCTGACGCCGAGGGCACCGGTGTCGACAATCTCAGCCCCGAGCGAGAGGCCGAGGGGGACCTTGGCCGAGGATCGACTCGAGGATCGGCTCGGCCTCCGAGGTCGACTTGGACGTCGAGGTCCCGGTGGTCGGGGCAGATGCACCGGTCAAACCGGTGATCAGTACCCGCTGATGCTCCATGAAGGCAGCCAAGCTGCTCTCCAAGGCCGTCAACCTGAGACTCAGCTCAGGAGACTCCGCAGCTCCCGACTCGAGCCCCGACGTCGGCTCCCCCGGAGGGGAGTCTACGAGGACAACAGCACTCATGTGACTCGGGGACTCCGGCTCCACTCGAGGCAACTTGGCAGGCCTCTCTGACTCCGAGGACACGGAACGGCAGTTGGGGCTATGCGACCTGGCCCTCGAGGAGCCAAGAGCATCCACCGACACCGCCCTCGCGGGTTTCTTCTTCCTTCTGTGTTCCCTCGAAGGAGACCCCCTTTCAGAGGAGCCTCGACGGTGCTCAGGGTCGGACTCCCGAGATGGTGAGGCCTCTGACGAAGTCCGGGCCCGGCCGGACGCAGAGTCAGAAAAAAGTCTTTCACGCTGATGTTGACGGCTCCTCAGCGCCTTAGAGGACATTTTGCTGCATGGGACACAGACCACTGGGTCACGGTCGGGCCCGAGGCACCGGAGGCAGCAGTCATGTGTGTCGGTGAGAGACATCAGTTTCTTACACCAATCACACTTCTTGAACCCGCTGGCAGCCATCGGGGGAAAAAGGATGCCTGCAAGGTCAAAAGACCGGACTGCCAGTGAAAAAGAGAAAAAAAGCGGGAACGCTAATCACGAAGGACAAAAACCAAAAAATTTAGCTCCGGGCTTGATACCGGTGTACCGGGCCCAGGCGGGAAGCGGAACCGGCGTCGAACCGGGCAAAACATGAATCCACGCAGGAAAATCAACTTTTTACCGGGTGACAACGACACACGTCCGTCGTGCTCCGTGGAAAAAAGAAGACTGAGCAAGATGGGACCCTTGGGTGGGAAGGGGACCGCGCATGCGCGCTGCATTCCCAAAGGCTTTCTTTGAAAGCTGGGGAAATGCTCCGCACGAGGGCTCCGTCGGCGCCGACGTCACCCATATGTGAGGACTGACTTCCTGCTTGGTCCTGGAGAAATACATATACCTTCTGGGACCCATCTCATTTACAAACCTTTTTGCAGAAAAGAGGGAAATAGGGCTGTGGGTAAAGACTAAGTGTATAGATCTCTCTCGAGAATTGGTGCTATGCTAGCATCTTAATTCTTGATTCTTCTTGTGTTTGTATTTTATTATCAGTTACTAATTCCTTGATGTGGGCTTGTCCATTTTTTCTCAATTTTGAAAGATTGTATGATTGTATTTCTTTGACTTCTAATTATATGGTATAAAAAACAACAAAAATAATAAAAAAATCCTTTTTCACAAGGTTAGCAACTGGAAAGGGCTTCTTTCCCGCATCTACCAAGTTCTTTTGGGGCAGTACTTCCTGGATCACAACTCCCATATGGGTATTTGACATTGCCTGCTTGAGCAGACCGCCACAATTTCAGAGTGTCACCTTATCCACCATTGGGGCTACCGCTGTGTTTGTAGTACGAATTGCCGTCAGACTCAGTATAAGATTCTGTACAGCTGCAAAAGCTTGGGCTGGGTAATGATGACTCTTGTTGGAGGGGCTATGGTCATGTGGGAACCTTTTTTCACCTTTGGTGGGAGTGCCTCCGGGTTCAGGAATACTGGTCCAAAATAATAGATTTTATTAATGATATTGTGAGTGGGGTACTCCCCCAAGATCCATCACTCTGTTTACTCGGTTTTGTGGACTCTGCCCAGGGAGTTCTGCAAGGACAGAAGTATCTGACTAAACTTTTGTTGGTCGGGGCCCGGATAGTGGTGGTCCGGGGCTCCTAGAATGGAGAGCATGGGTGAATGGAGTAGCCTAATGGTTAGAGCACTGGCTTGGGAACCAAGAAACCAGGGTTTGATTCCCACTAACATTCCCTGTGGCCTTGGGCAAGTCACTTAACCCTCCATTGCCTCAGAAGAACAAGTTATCAATGTCCCTGTTTAATGTACATTACCAAGTTTAAGTTACAATGTAAACTGCTTTGACTAAAATGATAAAGCAGTATAAAAAAACCCTGTTAAATAAATAAATAAACTTTCTTATATACTGAAAGGCCAACTGGAGGCCTGTAATTTGTTGTGGACATTGTATTGTCGTTGGTCTTTAGCTTCCCTGGCCCGGCCCTAGGAGGAGAGGCAACGCTCCCCCTCTTTCTCCCTTCCTTTTCTCCATGCTTTGTACTTTGGTTCTCCTTCCTCACATCCCTACGCCTCCTTTTCCTTTTCTCATTCTTGCTGCTTATTTTTTCTTGTTCTTCTTGCCTTTTATTCACGGGACCATGTGGTTCAGATCTGGGGTTCTATGTTGTTTGGGGGTGTTTTCTTGTTTGGTTTTCTCAATGAATGCTACTTAGCAAATGTTATACTGTATGCAATGGGATTTCTTTGTGTGCTGTGAATTTATTGGTTAGCGGTTGGACATGCTCTGTGGTATCATTACAGCTTTTTCAGGGTGGTAAGGTTAGGGTACAACCCAACTGTGTGTACTGCTGTGAAGGTGTTGTGCCTTTATTGAGTATTTTCTTTCTACTCTGTTTTTATGTATTCTGTTGATATCCTCGACTGTTCTAAATAAATGTTTCAAAAAAATAAAAAATACAAGGAGTAAGGGACATGCCAATATGCTACAAAGCAGTATATTTAAAACAGGAGAAAATATTTTTTCTCTCAACATAAAATTAGTCTTAGGAACTCATTGCAGGAAGATGTTGTAAATGCAGGTAATGTAGCTGGGTTTTAAAAAGGTTTGGACAAATTTCTGGATGAAAAGTCCATAAACAGTAAGGTAGTCCAAGGAAAAACCACTGTTTATTTCTGGGGATAAGTAGCATGGAACAGGATACTTTTGGCATATGCCAAGTGCTTCTGACCAGGATCAGTTACTATTGGAAACAGGACATGGGCTTGATGGGACCGTTGGTCTGACCCAGTATGGCAGTTCTTAGGAAGGGGGTCTTCAGTATTTTCATCTTTGATCCTTAAGATTGTCATGACCAGGCAATGTCATAGCCTCCCTAGAGGGGTAGAAAAACTGGAGGTCGTCCAAAATGTGTGCCCTGGACTTAACCTCTTCTTTTAACTAAAAAAAAAAAAAATGGTCCCTATCATTTATCTAAAGAAAATATGAGAAAAAAGATCCTCTAGTGGAGACTTTCCTTTCCTGTGGAGAGGTTCCAAGGAGAGACCTACTGACCGCTGCTCAAAATAGTTTACATGCTCATAATCATACCCTCCAGGACTGCTCAGTCTTTGAACTAGAAAAATGTGCTGGAAGGTATTTCTGAATGTGAGCTTGGCTATCAATAAAGACTTCTGTAAAGGTTTCCTTTGATAGCTGGCTGCCTGCCTAGACTTCGATGTTCATCAATGCTTCAGTTAAGCTTCCAGCCCTGATGCAATGTATACAAATACAGTAGTCACCAGTACCTATACTGATGCCCTATAAGTCATCGGCATATATCTCAATGGGTTGAACCTCCATTTGCCTCAGTGCCAAAGCAGCCAGTGCCAGTGTGGTAATTTTGCTAGATCAATGTTCAACATTTTTTGAATTTTCCTATTCAGCTCTTCCTCAAATAGAGACAATGATGATACAGAAATAAATGATGACATTCTCCTATGTTGCCTAAGGTACACTGGTAGATGGCACTCAGGCTGCTGAAGACTGGTGCTATTCGCTAGATCCGCTCAACGATGAGCAGTCCTATTTGCAGGGGTGCTTAGGAAAAGGTATGGCATCATGCATCAACAGATGTTTCTTTGCCTTTGTTTGAAACCAGTACCAACAAAGCAGAATCTTTTGCTTATCATCAGATGACACTTGGGCAACGTCTGGTCTCGATGGCCTCTGCCAATGTGTGATCTCAAGGGGTAAAATGTTTCCTAGATGCCAATGCCGCCTAAGCATCCACTGCAGCGTCATGGCCAATTGAGGCTGATGCCTTCTGAACCACCTTTGATAGCTACAAAGACCCCTAAGCTGATATCTTTGGCAAGCTGGTGTTGTGGTGAAACCTAAGGGTTTTCTAAAAGATAATGCAGGTGAACCAAAGCTGTACCAAAGCCAAAAACAATGCCTTTTTAACACTGAATTAAAGTTACTCATGTCTCCTGGCAAGATTTTACATTAGTTGGGGTCCACAGAAAAAATAGAAATAAGATGAGGTGGGAATTCATATACATACTCAATGAAACATTCTAGAAAGCTCTTGCACTTTATTTGCACTGCTCTGACCTCATCAGAAATAACCTCCAAGAAATAACCCAATCTAGAAATGCCCGCACACTGCAGTGTAGATAGATTATGTATATAGTTAACCCAGTTATCCAAGTTTGTACTCCTGTTCAATGTAAAACCTGACAGTTTGTCGTAATGGTCGTTTTGTTATGATGTAAACCGCGCTGATTCTAAATAGCGCGGTATATAAGAAACTGTAATAAATAAATAAATAAATAAATCAGATGACATCACCCTGGTTGTGAAAATTGCTATCCTGACTTTTCCTTTGAGAAAAACATATTCAAAGAAAGTTAAGACGTGAAACTGGAGGGAGGAGGTTCAGGAGAAATGGCAGATATCAAAAAGGAAAAACAAGCGCCTAACTGACCTGAATAGTGTGATATGCAGCAGGCAATTAAGCTTGAATAACCGACAACCATGAAATAGCCTTACTTAGAGCAAAGCAACTGGGTAGTCTGGGTGATCCAATAAGTTTTTCTGTCTGCCATCATCTACCATGCTACTATGTAATCAAAAGGTCACGCTCATTTTAATATATAAGATCAGAATGGAAAAAAGGCTAATTAGTATTTATTGAAAAAGCACAAAAAAATAAAAGAAAAAAACATCCTCTATTCTAATTAATAGTCCATGTTAAACTTTACCTGAAGTTCCTCAAACTTCGCTTACTGGTTGGCAGTCGTGCAAGAGAAGTAAAAATTTCTTCTAGAATCAGTTGTCTATGCTTTTCATACCTTGAGAACACCTATTTAACAGACAAAAGTGTACAAACATTATATTGTTCAACAGATTTTGCATCTCTAGTTGTGTGCTATAAATTGTCTTCTGTATTTCAGAACGTCTAAATAAACAAAAGGAAAAAAAAAGTTCATCTTACCACCTTATCTCCACTGATTTAAGACTGCAATTTCATTCCCATGAATATCTGGACTGAACAAGACTAAATGTGGTGTTCTACCTTTATGTTTGGTCTATGTTTGTGTACGTCAAAGTAATCACCTCTTTTGGTTGGCATAATAGAATATAACTATCTAAAAATAAAAGATGCATCCTAAAATGAACCTCTGAAGTATCAGTATTTTGTTACCTCTTCAGCCCCAGAGCTGAAAGCTTCATAAAAATGACTATAGAATACTCTAGGCATCAATTACTTGGGGTATTCTTGCACTTCTACAACACAGTGTTATATCGCAATTGCATAAATGTGCTCAACTTCAAAAGGAGAGGAAGATGATGTGTGTGACTGGTGATTCACTGACTTCAGAGAACACAACACAATATAAGCAGTTTTGCTTTTTCTGAAGTAGAGCGAATCTTCTATAACACAAGTGAGATTTCCCAACAAATTAAGAAAATGGACAATCAACAATCCCAACACAACAAATTATTTTTGGTGAATTTGAACTTTATTTCCCCCCTCCCCCTACTAACAGATAAACTTAAATCTGGAAGGGGGAGGGGAGTTAGATTTAAGCCATGTCAAATTAAAAAAAATTATTGAGAGTGAACTATTCAAAGATACTACCGAATTGGGAATGTCTAGAAAGAAATGAAGTTTGAATATTATAATAATAATTACTATTAATTATAATTATCTGTATAGTGCTACAATGCATACTCAGCAGTGTATATACTGTATATATATATATATATATGTAAAAGACTTTGCTCAATAAAGCTGACATGATAGTTGCACATTGATGATAAATAGGAACATCAGTGTATAGCCCTATAAATACCTTCTACGGAGGATGTACTGAGACAGGCCACCAGTAAAGCCATGACCTTCTCTCATTGTGGAAGCACATATCCATCACATAAGCCCAAAAGGTTTGACATGCTCAACTAAGGTCAAACCTTCTTAGCCATGTGTAAGGGATATACAGTCTGCTATCCAAATGGATAAGGGTTTGGGTTTTTTTTTGACAGCACAATTACAAACTTGCTGAGGCAAAAAACAAATAAAAAGCTGGACAGACTTTCTATGATCTTTAGTCTGCTCCAGATTTCTTGCAATTCCAAGCATGCAAGGTTTGTTCCACATTGGAAAAAATGTTGAAAGGATAGATTTAAGATTGAAATACATCACAATCTTAAGAAGTCAGGATATGTGCCACACTATAATAAAATTTAAAATAAAGATAGATAAGTTGGGAGGAAGTGACGTCACACAACTTAATGGATGCCTGAGCCTTGTGCTCCATTATGCTGGCTAGCAAAGTGAGATCAGTAAAGCATCCCAAGACCACAGGGCATGGTGGAAAGCTTGGATCAGCATGGTAAAACACCCCTGTTGAAGATGGGGGATCCGGAAAAAGTGACAGACTTGAAAGAATTTGCATTTCAGAGCGGGAAGTTTGGCATCTGGGAGAAGGAGTAATGGCAGAGAAAACTCCATGTGCAGGCAGAAAGAATGGAACACAGCGTGGCAACAAGTAAGAAGGCAAAGTGGTTTCCTTAGGAGAGCTAAGGGAGGAAATCTACGGTTGGTTTGGTGAGTTGAAGCAGGAGTTTGCTGAAGCGAGTAATAAAATTATGGTGCTGGGGGAAGCGCTCTGGGCTGAACTAATGGAACTGGGCCAGCGTGTGGAGGAGTGCGATGGCTGGATGGATGAGCTAGAGGAGTTGGCTGTAATGCAGCAGAATATGTTGGACGAGCTCAAAGGCTATGAGAACGTTTCTTTAAAAATTGAGGATCTCGAAAATTGCCAGAGGAGAAGCAATTTGGCCTACAGGGGGAGGTCTCTAAGACAGTGGAGTATGAGCCCTGTAAGGTAGTGACTGTCAGCATCTGCAAGGCCCTGCTGAACATGGGAAGTGCAGAGATATGGAAAGGAGTTATCAAGCTGGAGTGGGCATATAGAGCCTTGGGGACGCCACAGGGTGAGAAGCCGCGAGACATTGTAATATGCTTCCACAAGTATGCCATAAAGGAGTAGGTTGCGGCCAAGATGCAATTGGTGAGTTATTTTGTGTGGGATGGACATAAGGTGGCTATGTATGCTGACTATGCTCCAGCCTTGCTGCAGAGGCATAAAAAGAGTTCTGCATTACTACGGAAAGGCTCGAGGGGGAAAATGCCCAGTACAACTGGCTATTTCCTTTTGGAATCACTCTTACAGTTAATGGTGTTACTAAACAAGCGATGACCCTTAAGGAAGCGGTAGAAGCCTTGCAAGAGTTTGGACTGGGTACGATGGAGGTTAGAGTAGTTACTCACCTGTAACAGGTGTTCTCCAGGAGCAGCAGGAATCAGTCCTCACTTATGGGTGACGTCGGCGCTGACGGAGTCCTCGCGAAGCAATTTTCCCCAGCTTTTGAAGAAAGCCTTTGGGAATTGCAGCGCACATGCGCGGTCCCCTTCCCGCCCAAGGGTGCCATCTTGCTCAGTCTGATGACACAGCGGAAAGATAGCAAAAAAGTTAGCAAAACAGATAATAAGAATGACTGCAACTCCAAGTGGAGGAGGGAGGGTAGTGAGGACTGATTCCTGCTGCTCCTGGAGAACACCTGTTACAGGTGAGTAACTACTCTTTCTCCAGGACCAAGCAGGAAGTCAGTCCTCACTTATGGGACTCCCGAGCTTAAGGCTACCGGAGACCTCAAGCCGAAAAATGAGCTCCCTCAAGCTCAACAGTACAGAAGGAAGGAATCTTCTCTGAATACGAATCCGGCCGGTAGCCCAACACCAGGGCCGGAGGGTAGGAGTTGCCTAGACCTCAAAGAGATTGTGGAGGACTGCCTGTCCCAAAGCACTGTCCCTGCAGGACTCCCTCTCCAGGCAGCAATGAGCCGCAAACGTCTGGCTTGAAGACCAAGTAGCGGCCCGGCAGATGTCTGCCAACGGAACAGAGCGGAGATGAGCCACTGACGCAGCCTTTGCCCTGACATGGTGAGCCGTGACTCGACTCTCTAAGGAGAGGCCGGCTGCCCCATAAGCCCAGGCGATACAGTCAGCTACCCAGATGGACAAAGTACGCTTAGAGACGGGTACCCCCAACCGATTGGGGTCAAAAGATACGAAAAGCTGGACAGCCTTTCTATGCTCTCGCGTACGGTCAAGGTAGAAGGATAAGGCTCTTCTACAGTCCAGGGTATGCAGAACAGTTTCAGCTCGGCTGGTATGCGGCCTGGGAAAGAAGGTCGGAAGAACCACCTCTTGATTGATGTGAAAAGGGGAGACCACCTTTGGAAGAAACTTAGGGTGAGTCCGTAGGACTACCCTATTCTTGTAGAACCTAGTGTATGGGGGCTCCGACACTAGGGCCTGTAGTTCACTAACGCTCCTAGCGGAGGTAAGGGCTACCAAGAAGAGCGTTTTCCAGGAGAGGAAACGAAGAGGGCAGGTAGACATGGGTTCAAAAGGCGGACAGGTAAGCCTTTGCAAGACCACATTGAGATCCCAGTCATGAGCTGGAGGGCGCAACGGGGGCTTAAGCAGAAGAAGGCCCTTGAGAAAACGCGCCACCAAGGGGTGCGAGGAAAGAGGCTGGCCCTCCACCGGCGAATGATGTGCAGAGAGAGCACTGAGGTGGACCCTGACAGAGTTGGATTTGAGGCCTAGATCGGAGAGGTGAGGCAAATATTGCAGTACCACCAATACTAAGCAGGCGAAGGGGTCCTCAGAGCGCTGAGAACACCAGACCGAGAAGCGACGCCATTTAAGGGCATAAGATTTCCGGGTGGAAGGTCGCCGAGACGCCAGGACGACAGCTTCCACCTCCAGAGGAAGCAAGAGCGGAGCTAGGACTACCCTTTCAGCAGCCAGGCCATCAGATGAAGGGCCCGGAGGTTGGGGTGCAGGAGAGTACCCTGATCCTGGGTCAGGAGATCGGGCTGAAACCCCAGAGGAAGAGGGGTGTCCACCGCTGGGTGTCCACCGCTAGGTGTAGGAGTAGAGGGAACCGGGGTTGTCTCGGCCACCTGGGCGCTACCAGGATCACGGAGGCCCTGTCCTGGACAACTTTGAACAGCGTCCAGGACACAAGTGGCGTGGGAGGAAAGGCATACAGTAGGCCCGTGGACCACGAGATGAGGAAAGCATCCGGCGCTACTCTGAAAGGATGCGGGTGCCGGGAGCAGAACTTGGGAAGTTGCCGGTTTAGAGGACTGGCAAAGAGATCCACGGTGGGGAGGCCCCACCGGCGGAAGATCCGCTGGACAACTACGGGGTTCAACCTCCATTCGTGCGGCTGCAGAATCCGGCTCAGTTTGTCGGCTAGGCAATTTTCCTGCCCGGGCAGGTAAACAGCATTGAGGAGGATGTCGTGGTTGACTGCCCAAGAGCACAGTCTCCGAGCCTCCTGACATAGAAGGAGGGAGCCCGTGCCACCCTGTTTGTTCAGGTAGAACATGGCAACCTGATTGTCCGTCTGTACCAGTACAGACCGACGAGAAGTGAGGTGAGAGAAGGTCCGCAGAGCTAGGCGGATCGCCCGCAGCTCCAGGAAGTTTATCTGCTGAGCAGCCTCCCAAGATGTCCAAAGGCCTTGAGTGCATGTTCCCTGGCAATGCGCTCCCCATCCCAGGAGAGAGGCATCTGTCGTTAGCACTTGGGAAGGTGGAGGAGACTGAAAGGTCATGCCGAGCACCAGATTGGACAGGTGAAGCCACCATTGCAGAGAGGAGACCAGGCGGTCGGAGATCTGTATTAAGTCCATCAGTCTCCCTGTGGCCTGATGCCATTGAGTGCGAAGGCTCCACTGAGCAGGTCTCATATGTAGACGAGCATTCGGAGTGACATGGACCGTGGAGGCCATGTGACCGAGCAGTTGCAGGAATTGTCTGGCAGAGGCCGGTGATGCGCTGTGGAACCTGCCGGCCAGAGCTATGAGCCTGTTGGCCCGTTCCAGAGGCAAGAAGGCAAGAGCCTGCAGAGTGTCCAGCTGCGCTCCTATGAATTCGAGATCCTGAGAGGGGAGCAAAGTGGACTTTTCGAAGTTTATGACGAAGCCCAAGTACTGAAGCAGAGCCACTGTGCGTTGAGTGGCCTGAGTGACCTCTAGGGAAGACTGTTCCCGGATGAGCCAGTCGTCTAGGTAGGGGAAGACGAAGAGGCCTTGAAGCCTCAGGAAGGCTGCCACCACTGCCAGGCATTTCGTGAACACCCTGGGAGCGGAGGAGAGGCCAAAGGGCAGTACGCGGTACTGATAATGATTCCCTGCCACCACAAATCTTAGATATTGCCGGTGGTCCGGATGAATAAGGATGTGAGTATAAGCATCCTTTAGATCCAAGGAGCACAGCCAATCTCCCTGCTGGAGGTAGGGCAGTAGGATTCCAAGGGTAAGCATCTTGAACTTTTCCCGCTGAAGGAACTTGTTGAGGTTGCGCAAGTCCAGGATGGGTCTGAGGCCTCCTGTTCTTTTTGGTACCAGGAAGTACCTCAAATAAAACCCGTGACCCCACAGGTGTTGGGGCACTGGCTACACAGCTTGTTCCTGGAGCAGACTTTGCAGCTCCTGAAGGAGTAAGTCCCTGTGCAGAGGGGGTCTTGGAGGCTCCCCCGGAAAGTAGGGAGGAGGCACCTGGTGAAAATGTAAGAGGTAGCCCTTTTGAACCACCTGCAGCACCCAGGAATCGGATGTTATGGCTGACCACCTGTGGGCAAAGTGGGTCAGCCGGCCCCCTGTGCTGAGCGAAAGCTGCGGAGGGGGAGAGGCTATGCCGGCATAGTCAAAAACCCCCACCCTGCTGAGCAGGGGCCTGTGTAGTGGGCTTGGGGGCCTTCTGCCTACGGGACCCATTACCCTGTCCCTTAGCCTGCTGGCCCTGATGGGGAGCTGCTGAGGCTTGATATTGTGGGTGGTGTTGTTTATAGGCAGACACCTTCCTCGGGTAAAAGAGCTTTTTCCCCGAGCCCTTCCTCTTCTGTGAAGGGGCAGAGGTCTTTCTGGATAGGCGAGTTCTGGTGAGAGTCTCGGACTTGGGTTCTGCCGCCTTTTCAGCCATGGGCTTGCCAAAGAGGTTTTCACCTCTGCAGGGGACATCGACCAACTTGTCCTGCACCCATGGCTCGAGGTCGGATGACTGAAGCCAAGCCTGACGGCGAACACCGATGCCGGCTCCGGCTACTCGAGCCGACGCTTCGAAGCCATCGTAGGCTGCTCGGGAAATAAACTTCGAGCACTCTCGAATGCCAGTGGACAAGGCCTGGAAACTCTGCAAAGGTTCCTCGGAGAGACCAGCAGAGAACCCGGCAATTTCCTTTGCCAGGTCTCGAAGATACATGCCCATATATAGCTGGTAAGTCTGGACTCGGCAAGCAAGCATAGAGCCCTGGAAGCACTTCCTACCGAGGGCATCCAGGTTCCGGGCCTCCTTACCCAGAGGCACCAAGGAGTGCATCTTCTGACTCTTAAGTCGATGCATGGCCGATTCCACCACCATAGAATGGTGCGGTAGTTGTGCCTTCTGGAACCCGGGGCTCTTGCGGACTCGATACATGGAATCGACCCGCTTGCTTAGCACTGGCGTCGAGGCCGGGCTCTCCCACATGCGGAAGAGCAGCCGCTCCAGCATCGGAGGAACCGGTACAGTAAAGGCCTCCTTCAGGGGAGAGTCATACTGGAGGGCCTCGAGCTCTTCGGCTCGAGGCTCCTCCTCCAGATCCGCGGGGAAGGCCAAAGCCTTGGCCATGTCCCTCACGAAATCGGAGAACCGGGTATCCTATGGGGGGGATCGTCTCTGAAGCTCCGACTCGGGCGAGTCGGAGGGGACGCACCGAGTCTGAAAAGAACTGGGTGACTCGTCCTCCTCCGTGTCCCAGCCCGACTCCTCCGTGGAGGAATCGAGTGGCTCCGTGCGGGCGAGTGCCGAGGACCTCCGCCCCGACGCCGAGCCCGGCGTCGACGACCTCGGTCCCGAACGGGAGGCCGAGGGAGACCTTGGCCGAGGATCGACTCGAGCTCGTATGGACTCGAGGATCGGCTCGGCCTCCGGGGTCGACTTGGACGTCGATGTCCTGTTGGTCGGGGCAGATGCACTGGCGAGGCCGGTCATCAATGCCCGCTGCTGGTCCATGAAGGCAGTGATACTGCTCTCCAAGGCCGTCAATCTGAGACCAAACTCAGAAGACCCAGCAGCCCCCGACTCGGGCACCGACGGCGTCGGCCCCGACGTCGGTTCCCCCGGAGGTGAGTCCACGAGGACTACAGTACTCACGTGTCCAGGAGACTCCACTTCGAGACGAGGATGCTTCGACGACCTCTCCGCCTCCGAGGACCCGGGGCGGCTGACGGGGCTATGCGACCTGGTTCTCGAGGGACCAGGAGCGTCCTCCGACGCTGCCCTCGCGGGTTTCCTCTTCTGACGATGTTCCCGGCCGGGAGACCCCCGCTCAGAGGAACTCCGACGATGCTCGGGGCCGGAGTCATGAGACGTCGAAGCCTCTGACGAGGTCCGGGCCTGATCGGACGCGGAGTCAGAGAAGATTCGTTCCTTTTGTGACTGACGACTCCTCAATGTCTTCGAGGACATTTTGTTGCACGGACCACAACTCATCGAGTCATGATTGGGTCCGAGGCAACCGAGGCAGCAGTCATGTGTGTCGGTAAGAGACATAAGTCTGGTACAGTGATCGCACTTTTTAAAACCGCTGGCAGCCATCAGGGGAAAAAGGGCCCCTGCGAGGTCGAAAGACCGTGCTGCCAGGGAAAAAGAAAAAAAGTGGCGGGAACGCCCGTTACAAGGACAAAAACCAAAAAAAATGTGAACGGACTCGATATTGGAGTATCGAGGCTAGATGGGAAAGGGACACGGCGTCGAACCGAGAAAAAACAAACCAAAAAATCAACTTTTTCAGCGACGATCACAAACTATGTCTGTAGGGCTCCGCGGAAAAAAGAAGACTGAGCAAGATGGCACTCTTGGGCGGGAAGGGGACCGCGCATGCGCGCTGCAATTCCCAAAGGCTTTCTTCGAAAGCTGGGGAAAATTGCTCCGCGAGGGCTCCGTCGGCGCCGACGTCACCCATAAGTGAGGACTGACTTCCTGCTTGGTCCTGGAGAACCAGAGGAGTCTACCAGAGAGCACAAGTCAGAGAGGGAGAGATGGTACAAGGTGATTCAGAAGTCGCAGTGGCTGCGGTCTAGGGAGGAGAGATCAGGTGTGATCGTGGATGAGGATGGATTCTTCAGTGAACTTGCTCCCAGATTTTCATGGATGGACTGGGGTGACCTGGAACTGAGATTAAAAGGGATGTTGGAGTTGATGGGTGGGGGTGGCAAGATGTTCATTTTTTGGGGAATGATTCTATTATTGTGTATGTACAGAGGGTAAAGTATGGACCTGAGGGGTGAGATGTAGGTGTGTGGGCTGTTTGAATGGGGGTGTTAATGCAAGGGTGCAGAAGGGCTTGGTAGATGTGAAGGGGGAAGAGCCAGAGAGGGGATCTGGCTGGGTGTGTTTCTCTTCAGATGGGGTGGGCTGCATTTATTGGTGATCTGCGGGTATGTTGGGGGGGGGGAGAGAGGGGGCATGGAGTACGTCCTAATAATTTGGGGCGGGGGGAGGAGGATGGCTTCAACATGGTTTGCACCATTATGCCCATAAATGTGAAGGGGCTGACCGAATGGCAAAAGAGATGTTTTCTGTTTAAGGAGTGCAAAGAGCAGCGAGCATTTGAAGTGTTCACAAGCATATTTATTGAAGCAAAGTAAATATCCTCCTATCTTTCTGGCAACCAATGAATCCAATCACAGAAGGGGGGGGGGTGGCATATTGATAGAGGGTGTGCGGGTGGTAGATGTGAAAGATATGATCTGGAGCCCGCTGGAGCAGTTTTTGATAGTGGAGATGGAGCTGGATGGATGTTGCTAGTGTTGGTGTGTGTGAATGCATCTAACGCCCAGCAAGAATTGTTTCAATGACACTTTGGCTGTGAAACTGTAGGGTTATGGGGGTAAGGCACAGGCTGTGGGAGGTGATTTCAGTATGATTTTGAACTCTAGATTGGATCACTCTAAAGGAAGGGAGGCAAATATGGGCTACCATTGGAATCGGCTGCTGAAGCTGATGGATGACTGCAGTCTCTGGGACATCTGGCATAAAAGGGTAAAGCAGGCAAAGCACAGTTACTTACCTGTAACAGGTGATCTCTGGGAACAGCAGGAATAAGTCTTCACATATGGGTACGTTGGTACCGACGGAGTCTGCGCGGAAACGCTCCCCAGAGTCCAATCAGAACGCTTTTGGAAGCATCCCAACACGCCTGTATGCTGCCTTCCCCAACTGCCTCTCCTCAGTTAAGTTTTAAAGCTGAGGCAAAGAGAGAGAGAGAGCAAGAAAGGGAAAGATAGAGATAGAGAAAAGCAACTCCTAGGGGAGGTGGGTGGGTTGTGAAGACTTATTCCTGCTGTTCCCAGAGATCACCTGTTACAGGTAAATAACTGTGCTATCTCCAGGAACAAGCAGGAATGAGTCTTCACATATGGGGACTCCCCAAGCTGAGATGCCCAGAGGGAGTCCAAGCATGTAGCGAATCTAAAAAGAGCCATGCTACTCCTCCGAACCTCTTGGCATCTTGGGGATGGAGGGTAGGAGTTGAGTTATAGAAAAGGTGCTGTGGAACAGCTGGAGTAGAACAGGTCTACTATGGAGGAAGATCCTGTATAGATGACATTTAGTAATAAAAATCATGAATGCAATATTCTAATATGGACCTCCCTTGGTGGTATTGTAAAAAGTGTATTGAGGTTCATATGGATCTATTAGAAGAGCCAGTAGAAGATCCTCAAAGAGTACCTCACTGTGAAGTAGAGGTAATAAACTGTAGGTAAAACAAGTGGAGGTCAGAACCCATCAGGGTGAGAAAGAGCCCCAGGGGAAAACTGGGGTAGTACAATAAGGTAGGGCTTCTGCGGGAAACGCAGAGAGTACTATTAGATAAAGCTTAAGCCCTTTTGGTCAAAGAACCGTACAATGCTAGGACCAAAAGGAAAAATAAGTCTGACCAATTTGGAATGACAATAGAAATAGTCCCTGTAGGAGAGAAGGGATGGGGAGACCCCTATATCCGATAACAAGTAAGGACAGACTTACAAAGCGCTATAGGTTTAGATTAACTGAAAATCTGTGATGTCTTTCCTAGATGAGGTCCATTAGGAAAGAAAAAAGGTACATCAAAAGCTTCAGAGGTACCTAAACCTGAAAGGTTATGGTTAGAGAAGCAACAAAGTTGTTAATTACCACAGGGAGTGGTTATATGTGTAAAAACCCCAAGCATGCTGGCACAGCATTGATAGGGGTAGTGCACATCTGTCAGAGTCATATAGGAATATATGGATATATGAACCTAGACAGAGAGATAGATAAGCACGTAGATACATATCTACCTAGAAGATGTATCTGGACAGGTATATATTAGATATATATATATATATATATAAATATATATACAGAGATATACCTGGGTGGAAGAAACAGGGATACATATAGACATATATATATATATATATCTGTAGACATATAGACACAGGTCCCCATGTAGTAGATGGAGACATGGCTATATAACTAGATCCCGCTAGAGATATGGGGATAGAGGGAAGATTCATCTAATAGCAAGAAGGGAGATACCTGCTTGAATAGATGTATAGAGAATCTTCTTTCCCTGGTTATAAGTGACAGAATCAGAGGAATGGTCTCCCTGATAAGAAGGAGTCTAGATTCCTTCAAGAATTCAAGCTCTTGAATAACCAGGATGACCTACGTGAAAAATGCAGAGGATAACTTTAGTCTGCAGGCAGCAAGTCCAAATTTCTCTAGAACTGCAGTATGGTGAATGGATAGAGGACGCCACTGGAATAAGATACCATATTGACCCGCCTATGAGGGTAAGATGGGTATCAGGCGTCCCTTGAGCTGCAACTGAAAAAAAAGTATCCCTGGCGGAAAGTCCAAGGAGATATGGACCAAGCCAGGGAATTGGCCATGCTTTAGGTTTTCACATGATGTGAGGCCTGTGTCTTTTGTCTCGAAAAGATTTTAGATGAGATGGCAAGGGTAGGAAACATCCCCCAGTCATGGGACACGACCGGGTGAACCCCTCCTAACCATCTAAGACTATCTGCTAGGCAAGATACTAATGCTCTCTAGCAAGGGCCCATAGTGCAAAGCTACTTTGTAGAGTTGCAGAGAGCATGTCACAGGTTGGTTAGAAAAGAAAACTGGCTGGTTAAAGCCAGTAGGTAACAAACTATTCTGCCAAAAACAAGGGAATTGGAGATGGCGAAGAATAGAAGTCAAACCAACAAGTCTGTGATAATAGGATTTCCAAAAAAGGTTGATAACCTGTTTTGGGTTTAGCACTGAGGCCAGAAAGATTGCTAGTGGAGGGGAAACCCTGGTTGTGTGGTGAACAGAATCAGTGTCTTAACCACTAGGAATTGCTGCGTTGCAGCAACTACCCAGGGCAGCGGAAAAGAAGCAACAGACCTAAGTAGGAGTGGTAAGACCTCCTTATTGTCTGAGAAGCTGCCCTAAAGTAAGAAAATGAAAAAGACAACTCTGGAAAGGAAAACCCCTTTGTGAAAATAGGTATAGGACCATAGGGGCTTACCAGTGTAATAGAGCCACTCTTACAAACTGAATGTTGTAGTAAGAGGGAGGTAAGACAGAGTTGAAGGAGACTTACTATGTAGTAAGTCCCTAAAGGTAAGATGATACATGCTAATACAGGAAAAAAACTGTCTTATTGACAGTTGTCACCTCTCTTTTCCCAGTAGGAGGAAGAGAAACCTGTTAACTATAAGCATGATCATCATAAAGACTCTTAGAGCAAAAAGAAAGGATGTCTCGGGAAGAGAGATCCATGAGAATTTAGGATGAAATTAGTGTAGATGCTTCAAATGAAAAGAAGCAGACTGCAAATTCTAACCAGCAACCAGGAGATGTAATGATAATCTATCTGAAACCCTGCAACTGCTGGGTTTGCTGATCCTGTTGAGGTTGTGGTTTCTTTAGATAAGTGCGATGTTTCCCCTGTTTGGGAACATCTGTATGATGGGCAGAAGATGGATACAACTTTTTCCCCTAGGGGAAGAAAGTTTGTTAGGAATTTTCCTACCAACTGGGAAAGAGGAAGGCGTAGAACAGCCTTTGGAAACAGCAATGTCAGTGGTTAACTGAGCAACATGGAGTAAAGACTCCTTGTTAAAAAGATTTTCTCCAGTGCAAGGAGTATTTCCCAGTCTTTCTTGTGCCCATTTGTCCAAGTCTGAAACTTGGAGCCAGGCTTTACGTCGTGCCCCTATAGCTATAGCAAAGGTTCTGCTAACAGACTCAAAGGAGTCTAGGGAAGCACGGGTAAGGAACCTAGAGATATTTTGAGCATGACTAACCAATGAGGAATAGTCTGTTCTTTTGGGCTCTTGAAGAAAAGGGGTCAAAAGCAGTAATTTCTTTGTGACCTCTTCAAGAGATAATCCCATATAGAAAATATATGAGAGAATTCTTGCTGAAAGCATGGATGCCTGGAAGGTTTGGCATCCAAAGGCATCTAAAGTCTTAGACTCACGACCTGGCGGATAAGAAGAGTGCTTTTTAGTACTCTTAATATGCCTCATTGCTGATTCCACAACAATGGAATGATGAGGAAGTTGAGTCTTTTGAAAACCTGGAGATGGGGGCAACCTATATAGAAGATCAGTTGCCCCAGAAGGTGGGGGTACCGTTAAAGGAGCTTCCCACATTCGTAAGAGGAGATCCTGCAAGGACTGATGCAAAGGAAGCATGATGTTCTCCTTTGGGCTCCCGGGAATATACAGAGGTTCTGTATTCCCTGGTGCAGGATCCTGTCCAGGTATAGAAATGGCAAGTGATTTTGCCATATCAAGCAGAAAGGCTTGAAAGCACAGTTACTTACCTGTAACAGGTGATCTCTGGGAACAGCAGGAATAAGTCTTCACATATGGGTACGTCGGTACCGACGGAGCCTGCGTGGGAACACTCCCCAGCTTCCCAAAAAGGAAAGCTTTTGGGAGCATCCCACAGCGCCTGCGCACTGCCTTCCCGCCTTTCCTAACCGCCTCTCCTCAGTTCGAGTTTAAAGCTGAGACAATAGAGAGAGAGAGGAAAGGAAAGATAGAGAGATACAACTCCTAGGGGAGGTGGGAGGGTTGTGAAGACTTATTCCTGCTGTTCCCAGAGATCACCTGTTACAGGCAAGTAACTGTGCTATCTCCAGGAACAAGCAGGAATGAGTCTTCACATATGGGGACTCCCTAGCTAAGATGCCTGGAAGATCCCCAGGGATATGAGACCCTGGGAAGGGTTCTACGTCCTCCTATGGATCTCAGGCATCCATTCAGGGAAGGAGGGTAGGAGTTGTTTAAGAATGGAACAGGTGTTTGAGGACAGCCTGACCAAACAAGGCATCCCGGCGGGAGTCCTTGTCCAAGCAGTAATGGGCTGTGAAGGTATGAACCGAGGCCCAGGTGGCTGCTCGACAGATCTGGTCGATGGACACAGAATTTAGATGAGCCATAGAGGTGGCCATGGCCCTCACATTATGAGCTGTGACATGGCTCTCCAGAGAAAGGTTCTTACTCTGGTAGACAAAAGAAATACACTGAGCAATCCAATTTGACAGTGTCCTCTTAGAGACTGGAAGTCCCAAATGAGAAGGATCAAAAGCAACAAAAAGCTGGGAAGACTTTCTATGTTGCTGTGTCCTTTGTAAGTAAAAGGCAAGAGCTCTTTTACAATCCAGAGTATGAAGATTCTTCTCTGCATTGGATGCATGAGGAGCTGGAAAAAAGACAGGTAAATATACCTCTTGATTAAGATGAAAAGGTGAGACCACTTTAGGCATAAAGTGTGGATTGGTCCTAAGGACTACCTTATCATGATGGAACCTTGTATAAGGTGGATTAGCCACTAAAGCCTGCAGTTCACTGATGCGGCGAGCTGAAGTGACAGCAATGAGGAAAATAACCTTCCAGGAAAGAAATTTCAAGGGGGTAGTGGCTAAGGGTTCAAAAGGTGGCTTCATAAGCTGACCAAGAACTAAATTTAAGTCCCATGCCACCGGAGGAGGCCTAATGGGAGGTTTAGTTAAAGTTAGGCCTCTCATGAATCTTGCAATGAGAGGAAATAGGTTGTCCATTGATAGGCTTAAAGGATGCTGCAATAGCACTCAAATGGACTCTTACTGAATTCGTTTTTAAGTTCTGCATTGGAAAGATGCAGGAGATAGTCTAACAGAGAATTTAAAGGTAGTGCTAGAGGGTCAAGACCCTTTTCAGCACACCAAATGGAAAATCTTTTCCATTTAAAAGCATAGGAACACCTAGTGGAAGGTTTTCTGGAAGCATGGAGGATATCCTTCACTTGCTGAGAAAGATTCAAGCCTTGAAGGTCTAGGCCTTCAGTAACCAAGCTCTAAGGTGAAGGGACTTGGGGTTTGGGTGCCACAAAGTCCCTTCCTCCTGGGACAGAAGGTCTGGAGCAGCTCCCAAGTCCAGGGAGGGGGCTTGGGAGAGATGCAGAAGTAGAGGGCACCACACTTGGCATGGCCAGCATGGAGCTATGAGGATCATAGATCCTTGATCCCTCTGGAGTTTGAACAGAGTCTTGGGAATCAAGGGAATGGGTGGAAAGGCATACAGGAAGCCCTGACCCCAATGAAGGAGGAAGGCATCCTTGGCCTGAACTCCCTGACACGGAATTCTGGAACAGAACCGGGGAAGTTTGGCATTCCACGGATTTGCAAAGAGGTCTATGTCCGGGGTTCCCCATTCTTGGAAGATTCTGAGTACCTGATCCATGTGCAGGGACCATTCGTGTGGAAGCAGAACTCGACTGAGTCTGTCTGCCCAAGAGTTTTGGATTCCTGGGAGGTATACTGCCAGGAGATGGATTTGATGTTCTCTGGCGAAGGCCCACAATCTTAAAGCTTCGTTGCAAAGCGACAGAGAGCCAGTTCCTCCTTGCTTGTTTATGTAAAACATGGCTACTTGATTGTCCGTATGAATGAGGACTGTCTTGTAGCTGAGGAGGGTATGAAAGACCTTGAGAGCTAGAAAAACTGCTCGAAGCTCCAAGTGGTTGATATGAAGAGAGGTCTCCTGTGGCTATTTGGTCTGAGAAGGCTCCTGATGCTTGAGTCCACTGGGTGGACAAAGTCCACTGAGCTGCTCTCATGTGTAGGCGAGCATAGGGTACCACATGCACTGTGGAAGCCATGTGGCCTAGCAGCTGCAGCATCTCCCGGGCAGTTAAGTGGCTCTTTGACTGAATCTGGGAGGCTAACTGCACTAGACGTTGGCAACGGGCCTGAGGAAGGTAGGCCCTTGCAGTAGTGGTATCCAACCAGGCCCCTATGAATCCCCCGAGTAGGGGTGAGCTGAGACTTTGAGAGGTTTACCACTAGTCCCAGATACTGCAGAATGCGCCTTGTGCGGTCCAGGGAAATCTGGGCCTCTGACTGAGATGGAGCTCGGATGAGCCAGTCGTCCAGGTATGGGAAGACAAATATTCCCAGAGTACGTAGAAATGCAGCAACTACTGCCATGCATTTGGTGAACACTCTTGGAGCAGAGGCCAGACCAAAAGGAAGCACCCTGTATTGGTAATGTTTTCCTTGGAAAAGAAAACGTAGGAATCTTCTGTGAGATGGATGGATGAGGACATGTGTGTACGCATCCTTGAGATCTAGAGAACAAAGCCAATCCTGACTTTGAAGGTATGGAAGGAGAGTGCCCAGAGAAAGCATCTTGAATTTCTCCTTGCATAGAATTTGTTCAATTCTCTGAGATCTAGGATGGGCCTGTATCCCCCTGTCTTCTTTGGAATGAGAAAATAGGGGGAGTAGAACCCTGACCCTTGTTGAAGAAGAGGAACTTCTTCTATTGCCCTTTGGGCAAGAAGGGTAGCCACCTCCTGACCTAGAAGGTCGAGATGTGGGAGAATTGAAGTGTCTCACCATGGTGTGGGGAGGAAGGTCTGAGAAATGAAGCTTGTAGCCCTCTCTTATGATGGAGAGGGTCCACTGCTCTGATGTGATTTGCTCCCATCTGGGAGCAAAATGAGCTAACCTTCCTGGAATGGTGAGAGGCTCTGGCTGTTTTAGAGCCAGAAAGGCTAAGTTCTCTAGCATCAAGTCAAAAACCCTGAGGAGGTTGGGTCTGCTGAGATGCAGCAGCCCTTGCAGACTTAGGCCTGGCCTGTTTAGGTTGCTGACGCTTAGCGGCAAAGCGACCTGTAGAAGATTGTTGGCCAGAAGTAGAAGGAAATCTGCCCTTTTTGAAAAAAGACTTTTTAAAAGGCTTTTTCTTGGCAGGAATGGAGGTTGACTTTGAAAGTCTATCCAGAGCAGAGTTTTCTGCATCCATTTGAGTGGCTTTTATTTGCCATTCTTTGCCAAATAGGTTTTCACCTGTACAGGGAAGATTTCCTAAGCCATCTTGAACCCAGGGTTCTAAATCAGAAGCTTGGAGCCAAGCAATTCTGCGAGCAGCTATGGCAATGCCTGAAGCTCTGCTGGCACCTTCAAAGGAGTCAAAGGCTGCCCTGTTGGAAAACTTTGAAATGTCTTGGGTATGCTTAAGCCAAATGAGGAATTCTTCCCTTTTATCCTCTGGAAGAAAAGGGAGGAAAGTGTGCAGCTTTTCTGCAACTTCTTTTAGAAACATACCCATGTAAAGACTATATGAGTTGATTCTGGCAATAAGCATACTGGCTTGGAAGATTTTCCTACCAAAAGCATCCAAGGTCCTGCATTCTCTTCCTGGAGGAGCAGAAGAGTGTCTCTTTGTACTCTTTATCCTCTTCATAGCTGACTGCACCACAATGGAATGGTGAGGAAGCTGAGTTTTATGAAACCCAGGACAGGGAGGGACACGATACATAGTGTCCAATCTGCGAGAATGAGGGGAGAGAGTGAGAGGAGTCTCCCATAAATCAATCATGTGTTCATAAAGAATCTCATGAATTGGTAAGGTGACTGCCTCTCTAGGAGTCTTAGAATAACCTAAAATATCTAATTTTTTTGCTCTAGGCTCTGATTCAGAGGTTACTGAAATAGAAAGTCCTTTAGCTACTTCTCTTATGAAGTCTTGAAAGGACAAGTCCTCTGGAGGAGACATTCTTTTTTTTGGAGAAGAAGGCTCTTCAGGAAGGGTTATGGATACTTCAGGAGACTCCTCTGATGTATCAGAATCATCAGAGGAATCAAAGTATCGTCTGTCAGGGTGCTCTTCTAATGCTCGATACGCGTATCGAGCAGTATCGACATCGGGCGTCCTCGGTACCGGATCGGTACCGATAAGCAGCCCTGGACAAGGAACCGCTGCAGTCGGTATCCTGGTCGATGCCAATGCAGTCGGTATCGGTATCGGCGCTGGTGCCGGTACCGATACCGACAACGGAGTTTGTTGTGGTACCAGCGGCGTCGCAGCTTGAATGAAGGCCGTGATAGCCCGCTGCATGGACAGAACATTCTGATCCATCGACGCCATGAATGCCTGGAAATCGGTACCGGGAGATTGTGCCGGTACCCCAGAGCATTCTAACAGGTGATCGGTCGAGGCCGTGCCATCGATGTCAACCTGTAACCCCATAGGAGGAGCTTTGGAAGCCGGAGCTTCCCGCCGGGGTTGTTTAGCTGGTGCAGGATCCTCGAGGGCAAGCCCGGAGGCATCTCGATGCTTAGAGGGAGATCTACCCTTCGAGGACCTGCTAGATTTATGTTTGGTTACCTGAGATCCATTAGGAGAAGACCACCTGGAAGATGTCGATGCTACCGAAGCTGCATCAGTGGGAAACAGCACATGGAGCTTAGCTGCTCGGTTCTGTAAACCCCGTTTAGACATTAGAGAGGACGGACAATCCGGAATGGAGTGTTCAGGACCCAAACATTTAAGGCACCATTCATGGGTGTCTGTAACAGAAATAGTACCGCTACACTTAGTGCATTTCTTGAACCCGGAGGCTGGTTTTTCCATGAGGGAAACTTTCTTGTGGGCCCTGAGGCCCAAAGAGAAAAAAAAAATACACTAAGTGAGAAAAAGTATAGATTATTATTTTTTTTTTTTAAAAGAAGAAAGAAAAGACCGGCGGTACCGGTCCGGAGTCGGGGAAGGCAGACACGCGACCAAAGAAATAAAATAAAATAAAGAACTTCTTCAGCGGTGACAGGGCTCGACCTGCTGGCTCCGCGGCAAAGAAGAACTGAGGAGAGGTGGTTAGGAAAGGCGGGAAGGCAGCGCGCAGGCGCTGTGGGATGCTCCCAAAAGCTTTCCTTTTTGGGAAGCTGGGGAGCGTTCCCGCGCAGGCTCCGTCGGTACCGACGTACCCATATGTGAAGACTCATTCCTGCTTGTTCCTGGAGATAAGAAAAATCCCTAGAGGGAAATCCCCTCGAAAGAGGAGGACAGGCTAGATCTGTTGAAGAACTAGCATTGGCAACCAGGGATCTATCCAAATTCAAAGGAGTAGAAGATCCTAAAGGGTGGAGTATGTGATCCTTAGAGGATGGTTGCCGGTACCGTAGGAGGTCGGGACCAGCAACAGTTGGTAGTGCATCATCCATGCTAGGGATCGATTCCAAACTCGGTACCAAGGAAAGCGAACCTGATGAAAGAAGCATGGAAGGTACCGACAGCAATGGTAATGTGGATACCGGAACCGTATCTAATACCGGTGGATGAAAGCCAGCCAGTGACAACTAACGGAATCGAAGAAACCGAGAGTGCCGGACATGGATCATCGGAACCGTGCCTTCGGTACCATCCAGAGTCGGTACCCAGTCCTCCAGACTGGAGATCGATTCTAGACTCGGCATCGAAGGAAGCGAGTCTATTGATGCACATCTGGAGGGTACCGACATCGGTACCAGTACCGGTACCGGGATCGATACCGATACTGGAAGATCGGTCTGCAGCATATCCAATGGGTCCACAGGTACCGAGGACGCCAGACTACGATCTGTGGTGAGGAATGTCTCATCCAACACCATTGCCAATGCCAGGGTATCGGTACCGCTCGAAGCGGATGCCACCACCGAGCATGGCTCAGGTATGTTCAGAGAGGGGTGAACCTCAGGAACAACCTGAAACCCCACCAAGGCTTTGGAGGCCGAAGACTCCCACCGGGGTTTTAAAGCCAGTGTATCCTCGAGGGCAAGGCCGGAGGCATCTCTCTGCTGTGCAGGAGATCTACCACTCGAGGACTGGCTAGTCTTAACAGAGTGTTTTTGGGTTACCTAATCCTGTGAAGAAGAAGGGGTGATCGGTGCCCTGAAGTTGAATGGGGACCGCGTATCGAGGGGAACTCGATGCTGAAGACTTCTTCCAACTATACTGTTACAGGAGGGACACTCCAGAGGAAAATGGTCAGGACCTAAGCAGGTTAGACACCAGTTATGAGTGTCTAAAATCAATTTTGTACCGCCACAGTTTAAACATTTCTTAGGGATAGTGGCTGGCGCTTCCATGAGGAAAAAAGGGGTAGGCCTAGTAGGCCGGGAAAAACCCGTCAGGCACTAAGAGGAAAGCGTAGTTACTCACCTGTAACAGGTGTTCTCCAGGAGCAGCAGGAATCAGTCCTCACTTATGGGTGACGTCGGCGCCGACGGAGCCCTCGCGGAGCAATTTTCCCCAGCTTTCAAAGAAAGCCTTTGGGAATTGCAGCGCGCATGCGCGGTCGTCTTCCCGCCCGAGGGTGCCATCTTAGCCAGTCAGATGACATAGCTAAAAAAGACAGCATAAAAATTTGCAAAAAAGAACATAAGCAGACGATTGCAACTCCAAGGGGAGGAGGGAGGGTAGTGAGGACTGATTCCTGCTGCTCCTGGAGAACACCTGTTACAGGTGAGTAACTACGCTTTCTCCAGGACCAAGCAGGAAGTCAGTCCTCACTTATGGGACTCCCAAGCTCAAAGCTACCGGAGACCCTAAGCACAAAAATGAGCTCCCTCTAGCTCAGCAGCACAGAAGGATAGAATCTTCGCTGAATTATCACCCACCGGTAGCCCACATCCGGGATGGAGGGTAGGAGTTGCTCAGACCTCAAAGAGATTACGGAGGACTGCCTGTCCGAAAGCACTGTCCCTACGGGACTCCCTCTCGAGACAGTAATGGACCGCAAAAGTCTGGCTTGAAGACCAAGTAGCGGCCCGGCAGATGTCTGCCAGCGGAACAGAGCGGAGGTAAGCCACTGACGTGGCCTTTGCCCGAACGCAATGAGCCGTGACTCGACTTTCTAAGGAGAGTCCGGCTGCCCCATAAGCCCAAGAGATACAGTCCGCAACCCAGATGGACAGAGTACGCTTGGAGACCGGGAGCCCCAATCTATTGGGGTCAAAAGACACAAAAAGCTGAGCAGCTTTACGGTGCTCCCGCGTACGGTCAAGGTAGAAGTTCAATGCCCTTCTACAGTCCAGGGTATGGAGGACCGTTTCAGCTCGGCTGGAGTGTGGTCTGGGAAAGAAGGTTGGAAGTACCACCTCCTGATTGATGTGAAAAGGGGAGACCACTTTAGGCAGAAATTTTGGGTGAGTCCGTAGGACTACCCTATTCTTGTAGAACCTAGTGTAAGGGGGATCAGACACGAGGGCCTGCAATTCACTTACGCGTCTAGCGGAAGTGAGGGCTATCAAGAACAGTGTTTTCCAAGACAGAAAACGGAGAGAACAGGTAGCCATAGGTTCAAAAGGCGGACAGGTGATCCGCTGCAAAACCACATTCAGGTCCCAGTCAGGCGCTGGCGGGCGCAGAGGTGGTTTAAGTAGAAGGAGACCTCGGAGAAACCTCGCTACGAGAGGGTCATTGGAGAGAGGTCTGCCGTCCACTGGCACATGATGTGCTGAAAGAGCACTGAGGTGAACTTTGACGGAGTTGGACTTAAGTCCCAGATTAGAAAGGTGCAGCAAGTACTGCAAGATCACCGACACCGGGCAGGAGAAGGGATCCTGAGACTGTTGGGTACACCAGACTGCAAAGCGACGCCATTTAAGGGCGTAGCATTTGCGGGTAGAAGGCCGTCGCGAAGCCAAGACGACCTCCCCCACCTCCGCCGGCAGGAGAAGGGGAGCAAGGACTACCCTCTCAGCAGCCAGGCCATGAGGTTGAGAGACCTGAGGTTGGGGTGCAGAAGGGACCCCTGATCCTGAGTGAGGAGATCCGGTTGTACCCCCAGAGGGATTGGATCCTCCACCGCCAGTTGCAGCAGGAGCGGAAACCACGGCTGCCTGGGCCAGCGAGGGGCCACCAGGATCATGAAGGCTTTGTCTCGGAGAACCTTGAAAAGAGTCCGAGAGACCAGCGGGATGGGAGGGAAAGCGTACAGAAGGCTCCCCGACCACGAGATCAGAAAGGCGTCCGCCGCAACCCGAAGGGGGTGTGGCTGACGAGAGCAGAAGCGAGGAAGCTGCCGGTTGTGAGGACTGGCAAAGAGATCCACCGTGGGGAGACCCCACTTGAGGAAGAGCTTCTGAACTACCAAGGGATCCAGACGCCACTCGTGCGGCTGGAGGACCCTGCTGAGTTTGTCTGCAAGGCAATTTTCTTGGCCCGGGAGATAAACTGCCTTGAGGAGAATGCCGTGACTGACGGCCCAAGAGCAGAGCTTCTGTGCCTCCCGGCAGAGGAGGAAGGAGCCCGTGCCCCCCTGCTTGTTCACGTAGAACATGGCAACTTGATTGTCCGTCTGGACAAGGACGGACTGTTGGGAAGTCAGGTGGGAGAAGGCCTTGAGAGCTAGGCGGATCGCCCTGAGCTCCAGGAAGTTGATCTGCTGAGCAGACTCCCACGTGGTCCAGAGGCCCTGAGTACGTGCCTCTTGGCAATGTGCTCCCCAGCCCAGGAGGGATGCATCGGTGGTCAGCACCCGGGTCGGCTGAGGTGACTGGAAAGGCATTCCGAATATCAGGTTCGGCTGCCGGAGCCACCACCGGAGAGACGAGAGCAGCGGCTCGGAGACGCGCACTAGGTCTGCCAGGCCGCCTGTGGCTTGTCGCCACTGCTGGCGGAGACACCATTGAGCAGACCGCATATTCAGGCGGGCATTGGGGGTCACATGGACGGTGGAAGCCATATGGCCGAGCAGTCTCAGGAAGCGCCTGGCGGAGACCAGGGGCTGGCTGCGAAAGCGGTCGGCTAGGTCCATGAGCCGTTGAGCCCTGTCGAGCGGTAGGTACGCTCGTGCCCGAGGAGTGTGCAGCCTTGCGCCGATGAACTCGAGATCCTGTGAGGGGAGCAAAGTGGACTTTGCGAAGTTTATAACAAAGCCCAAGTGCTGCAGCAGAGTCACCGTGCGGCAGGTGGCGTTGGTGACCTCCTGAGCGGACGCTGCTCTGATGAGCCAGTCGTCGAAGGTACGGAAAGACATAGAGGCCGTGAAGCCGGAGATGGGCCGCCACGACCGCGAGACATTTTGTGAAGACTCGCGGTGCGGAGGATAGGCCAAAGGGCAGTACTCTGTACTGGTAATGATTTCCTGCCACCACAAACCTTAGGTATTGGCGGTGGCTTGGGTGGATGAGGATGTGCGTGTAGGCATCCTTTAGATCCAAGGAGCATAGCCAATCTCCCTGCTGGAGGTAGGGCAGAAGGATTCCAAGGGTAAGCATTTTGAACTTCTCCCGCACAAGGAACTTGTTGAGGTTGCGCAAGTTCAGGATGGGTCTGAGACCCCCTGTTCTCTTTGGTATCAGAAAATACCTTGAATAAAAGCCTTGACCTCTCAGGTGGTGGGGCACCGGTTCCACCGCCTGTTCCTGCAGAAGACCTGCTAACTCCTGAAGGAGCAACTCCCTGTGCAGGGGGGGCGCGAAGGTTCTCCCGGAAAATAGGAGGGAGGGACCTGATGGAAGTGGAGAAGGTAGCCTTCTCGCACGACCTGAAGTACCCAGGCATCTGCGGTGATGCTGGACCACCTGTGGGCGAAGTGAACCAGCCGGCCTCCGGTGCTGGGAGGAACCAGCGGGGGGGGAGAGGCTATGCTGAGCAAGTCAAAAACCCCCACCCTGCTGAGCAGGGGCTGGTGGTGCAGGCTTGGGGGCTTGCTGCCTACGGGACCCGTTACCCCGTCCCTTGGCCTGCTGGCCCTGTTGGGGAGCTGCAGGGGCCTGATAATGGGGGTACTGTTTGTAGGCAGCCGCCTTCCTCGGGTAAAAGGACTTTTTTCCCGAGCCCTTCTTTTTCTGGGAAGGGGCGGAGGTCTTCCTAGAAAGCCTGGTCCTGGTGAGAGTCTCAGTCTCAATTTGTGCAGCCTTTTCCGCCATGGGCTTGCCAAAGAGGTTTTCGCCTCGGCAGGGGACATCGACCAACTTGTCCTGTACCCAGGGCTCAAGGTCCGACGACTGAAGCCAAGCCTGTCGGCGGGCACCGATGCCGGCTGCGGCCACTCTAGCCGAGGCCTCAAAGCCATCATAGGCTGCTCGGGACATGAACTTTGAGCATTCCCGAATGCCCGTGGACAAGGCTAGGAACCTCCGCAAGGGCTCCTCGGAGAGACCAGCGGAGAATCCGGCTAGCTCTTTAGCCAGATCCCGGAGATACATGCCCATGTAGAGCTGGTAAGTCTGGACACGACATGCGAGCATAGAGCCCTGGAAGCACTTCTTGCCAAGGCCATCCAGGTTACGGGCCTCCCTTCCAGGAGGCACCGAGGAGTGCATCTTCTGGCTCTTAAGACGATGCATGGCCGATTCCACTACCATGGAATGGTGTGGCAGCTGTGCCTTCTGAAAGCCAGGGCTCTTGCGGACCCGATAGATAGAATCGACCCGCTTGCTCAGGACCGGCGAGGAGGCCGGACTCTCCCACATGCGGAAGAGTAGTCATTCCAGCATAGGAGGAACCGGCACAGTAAAGTGCTCCCTCGCGGGAGAGTCATACTGGAGGGCGTCGAGCTCTTCGGCTCGAGGCTCCTCCTCGGGATCCGCAGGGAAGGCCAAAGCCTTGGCCATATCCCTAACGAAGTCCGAGAACCGGGCATCCTCCGGGGGGGACTGCTTCCGAGGCTCGGACCCCGGTGAGTCCGATGGGACACACCGAGTCCGGAAAGAATCAGGTGACTCTTCCTCCTCAGACCGACTCCGACGAGGACTCGGTGGGGTCGGCCCGGGCAGGGTGCGGCGCCAGCCGTCCCGACGTCGAGGGAGTCGGCGTCGGCGACCTCGGTCCCGAACGGGAGGCCGAGGGTGACCTCGACCGAGGATCGACTCGAGTTCTCATTGACTCGAGGATCGGCTCGGTCTCCGGGGTCGACTTGGACGTCGACGTCCCGGCGGTCGGGGCAGCGGCGCCAGCGAGGCCAGCGAGCAGTGCCCGCTGCTGGTCCATGAAGGCAGACAGTCTGCTCTCCAAGGCCGTCAACCTGAGTCCGAGCTCAGGTGACCCAGCAGCCCCCGACTCGGGCCCCGACGGCGTCGGGCCCGACGTCGGCTGTCGCGGAGGCGAGTCCAGAAGGACCAACAGGACTTACCCGGGCAGGCATCTCCGACTCCAGGCGAGGTCGCTTCGGGATGTGTTCCTTCTCCAAGGACCCGGGGCGGCTGTCGGGGCTATGCGACCTGGCCCTCGCGGAACCAGGAGCGTCCACCGACGCCGCCCCTCGCGCGGGGTTTTTCCTTCCGACGATGGTCCCCGGAGGGAGAACCCCGGTCGGAGGAGCTCCGGCGACGGTCCGAGCTGGAGCCTTTCGACGCGGAGGCCTCCGACGAGGTCCGGGTACGGCTGGGGTCAGCGAAGATTCTCTCACGCTGATGCCGCCGACTCCTCAACGCCTTTGAGGACAGTTTGCTGCAGGGCCCACAGATCAGTTCCTCATGATCCGGGCCCAGGCAGCGGAGGCAAAAGTCGTGTGTGTCGGTTAGTGACATATTTCGGTCACACCGACCACACCGCTTAAACCCACTGGCAGCCATCGGGGGAAAAAGGGCCCCTGCGAGGTCAAAGGACCGGGCTGCCAGGGAAAACCGAAAACGAAAGCTGACTAAGTCAGAAAAACCGAAAAAAGTAAGCGGACTCGAGACCGGCGTCGCGAGTCCGGGCGGGAAAACGATCGGCGTCGAACCGAAAGAAAAAAGGATCAAACAAAGAAGAAAATCAACTGTTTCGCGGGGACAAGACGGGGACGTCTGTAGGGCTCCGCGGAAAAAAGAAGACTGGCTAAGATGGCACCCTCGGGCGGGAAGACGACCGCGCATGCGCGCTGCAATTCCCAAAGGCTTTCTTTGAAAGCTGGGGAAAATTGCTCCGCGAGGGCTCCGTCGGCGCCGACGTCACCCATAAGTGAGGACTGACTTCCTGCTTGGTCCTGGAGAAAAAAGTATTCCTTGTAAAGGAATATTTTGAAGAAAAAAGAAAAGAAACACCGGCGGTACCGGTGGTGTCAGGAAAGGCAGCCGCGACCACAAGAAAGCTAAAAAATAAAAGAAGAATTTTCTGCGGTGACAGGAGGACGTCCTGCCGGCTCCAAGGAAAAACGAAAACTGAGGAGAGGCAGTTGGGAAAGGCAGCACGCAAGTGTGTTGGGATGCTTCCAAAAGCGTTCTGATTGGACGCTGGGGAGCGTTCCCACGCAGACTCCGTCGGTACCGACGTACCCATATGTGAAGACTCATTCCTGCTTGTTCCTGGAGCTAGAAGTTTACATTCTACTTGCATCCGCATAATGTATACAGTAGAACTGAACTCTTTCTGCTAAACTGTACACTATTACCACAAGTCAAAGATGCACAGATAACCTGGTCAGACCACACCTCCATTCTTCTGGAGTTGAACTTAGGGGAATATTGGAGGATATGCAGTTTTGGCATTTAAAGGAGGTGGGGGAGGGAGAGTGTCTACAGAGAGTGATGTATTATTTTGAGGAAAACAATAATGGAGAAGTGAGGGTGGGTGAAGACACTACTGAGGGGGCATTTGAAGGACTACAAAAGGAACTGCTACTTCTAGAGAGAGATCTGTAATTGGGTTTGCCAAAGAGGTTCTCCCCTTGGCATGGGACGTCAACCAATTTATGTTTTATGTTTATGTTTATTGTATTTGATAAAAACCGCCTTTCACAAAACCAAAGTGGTGTACAATTAAAATTCAATAAAAGAAGGCCGAGGCCAACGAAAAGGAAAAGAAATGTACAATGTTTGATAGGACAGCAGAGCAGACAAAGAAACAAAACAAACATAACACAGGGTGGGCCTAGGCAAGAAACAAAAGGTAGGGAAGAGAAGCAATCATATGAAGGGGGAGGGAACATTGAAGGCTAGGGAGAACAAGTGAGTTTTTAGCTGTTGTTTGAAGGTGGCATACTGTACTCATTGTTTGAGGTCCGACAACTGCAGCCAAGCTTGGCGGCGTGCACCGATGCTCACCGCGGCTACCCAGGCCGCCGCCTCAAGACAGTCATAGGCTGGTAGGCCTGGATCCGACAATTCAGCATTGCGCCCTGGTAACACTTCCTGCCGAGGGCATCCAAGGTGCGGGCCTCCCTGCCGGTGGGGCACTGAGGAGTGCATCTTCTGATTCTTCAGTCGACACATGGCCGACTCCACAATCATGAAGTCGTGCGGCAGTTGTGATTTTTGAAACCCAGGGCTCCGGCAGACTCGATACACAGAGTCGAGCTGCTTGCTGATCACCGGCGTCATCGCTGGCGACTCCCACATGCGGAACGTAAGTTGTTCCAGGATAGGAGGAATGGGCACTGTGAGGGTTTCCCGAGGGGGAGCCTCATACTGGAGGATCTCGAGCTCGTCGGCTCAAGGATCCTCCTCAGACTCCGTCGAGAAAGCCAAGGCCTTGGACATATCCCGAAGTCTAGAAAACCCATATCCTCCGGTGGGGACCTTCTCCAAGGTTCAGATACCGGGGAATCAGATGGGATATCTCGATGACGAGTGTCTGGGGACTTCTTGTCCTCGCTCTCCCAAGCTGAGGCCTCCAAGGAAGACTCGTGGAGCTCTTCAGGCCTTGAGGGCCCCGGTGCCATCCGCTCTGACGCCTGCAGGATCGGCGGTGACGACCTCGGTCCCGACGAGCAGGAGGCAGAGCGTGACCTTGGCCGAGGATCAACACGGGCCTGCAAGGCCTCGAGGATTGGCTCAGCCTCCGGGATAGACTTCGACGTCGAATGCCCAGTGGTCGGGCGGACAAACCGGACATCAGCGCCTACTGCAGCTCCATGAAGGCAGTGACACTGTGCTCCAAGGCCGCCATCCTAGACACCAGTCCCAGAGGCTCCGCAGCCCTAGGCTCGTGCATCGATGCACTTGGGCCCGAAGCCGGCTCCCCCGGAGGGGAGTCCTCAACTAGGACAGTATGTACTTCCACAGGCCAATCCGCAATCGGGTCCCTGCGAGGAACCTTGGCTGGACGCTCCTTCTCCAAAGCCTCAGGAAGGTGCTCGGGGCTCCGAGACCGGCCCCAAGAGGAGCCCAGCTGATCGGAACCGTCCAGAGACGCCAACTTCGAGGGTTTCTTCCTTCTCGTTGGTTCCCTTGAGGGAGAACCCCTCTCCGAGGACCCCCAACGATGCTCAGGTTTGGCGTGCTCCTTCTGAGGCATGGAGGCCTCAGACGAGGTCCTGGCTCTCGGAAGCATGGGGGAATCAGGGAAAATTTTATCATGCTGCTGCTGGCGGCTCCTCAAGGCCTTCGAGGACATCTTTTTGCACAGGCCACTGGGATGTGGTCTGGGCCGAGGCACCGGAGGGTAGCAGTCATGTGTATCGATGAGGGACATGATCTTCCCGCACAGTTTGCACTTTTTGAACCCACTGGTAGCCATGGGGGAAAACGGAACCAGCAAGGTCGAAGAACCTTCGGGCTGCCAGTGAGGAAAAAAGAGTGTGAAGGCTCCCCAAGAAAGAAAATCAAAAACTTAGTAGAAAAATAGAGGAACCAACCCGATACCGAGGTCGGGTCGGGAAAGGGTACCAGCGCGAGATCAGAGACAACCAAAAAGGCACAAAAAAATCAACTTTTTCTGGAAGTCTAAAAAATAAGATGGGAGAGTTAGAATATATAGCACTAAATGAGAAGTTAGATATGAATGATATTTCAGAGACATGGTGGAAGGAGGACAACCAGTGGGACACTGTGATACCTGGGTTCAAACTATATCGTAATGATAAAGCTGATCAAATTGGTGGAGGGGTTGCGCTCTATGTTAGAGAGGGCATTGAGTCACAAAGGATTAAAGTTTTGCAGGAAACAAAATTTTCTGTAGAATCTCTATGGACTGAAATTCCATGTAAAAAGGGGAAGGCGATGGCAGAGGGGTTGTATTATCTACCACCTGGCCAGAATGAACAAATGGATGATGAAATGCTCAAAGAAATCAGGGAAGCTAACAAAAGTACAAAACAGTAATAATAATCGGTGATTTCAATTACCCCGGTATTGACTGGGTCAGTGTCACGGCAGGACATGCTAGGGAGATAAAGTTTCTAGATGAAATAAATTACTGCTTCTTGGAGCAGCTGGTTCATGAACCAACCAGAGGGGAAGCCATATTGGACCTAGTCCTTAGTGGAACACCAGATCTGTTGCAAGAGATAAGGGTGTTGGGGCCACTTGGCAATAGTGATCACAGCATGATCGCCTTTGATTTAATTAGTGGAGGAGGGATGGTAAGGAAATCCACAGTACTACCTTTTAACTTTCAAAAGGGAGACTATGATAAAATGAGGAAAATAGTTAAGAAAAAACTAAAAGGAGCAATTGCAAAGGTCAAAGACTTACATCAAGCTTGGGTGTTGTTTAAAAATACTATCTTGGAAGCCCAGACCAGCTGCATTCCACGCTTTAAGAAAAGTGGAAGGAGGTCCAAAAAACAGCCAGAATGGTTTAAAGGTGGGGTCAGAGAGGCTGTTGTTGCCAAAAAAGCATCTTTCAGGAAATGGAAAAAAGAGCCAAATGACGAAAACTGGAAACAGCACAAGCACTGGCAAGTTAAATGCAGGCAAAGAGAATTTGAGAAGAAATTTGCTGTGGAAGCAAAAACGAGTAATAAAGACTTTTCAAGTACATTCGTAACAAAAAACCTGTGTGAGAGTCAGGTGGACCATTAGATGACAGAGGGGTAGAAGGGGCAGTAAGAGGGGACAAGGCTATAGCGGAGAGAATGAATGAATTCTTTGCTTCAGTCTTTACTGAGGAAGATGTAGGGATGTTACCCATGACTGAAGTGGTATTTAAAGGTGATACTGCAGAGGAACTGAAAGAAATATTGATACATTGGGAAAGCACAGCTACTTACCTGTAACAGGTGATCTCTGGGAACAGCAGGAATAAGTCTTCACATATTGGAACGTCGGTACTGACGGAGCCTGCGTGGGAACGCTCCCCAGCGTCCAAAAATAAAGCCTTTGGGAGCATCCCACACGCATGCGCGCTGCCTTCCCGCCCATTCACTTCCCTCTCATCAGTTGGGTTTGTAGCTGAGACCGAAGGAGGGAAGTAGACAAATTAGAGAGAGAGAGAGAACAACTCCTAGGGGAGGTGGGTGGGTTGTGAAGACTTATTCCTAGTGTTCCCAGAGATCACCTGTTACAGGTAAGTAACTGTGCTATCTCCAGGAACAAGCAGGAATGAGTCTTCACATATGGGGACTCCCAAGCTAGAGATGCCTAGAGGAGGTCCCAGCATGTTGCAAATCTAATAGATGGGCCATGCTATTTTCCAGAACCTTGGGCATCCAAGGGATGGAGGGGGTAGGAGTTGAATTAAAAAGGGTGTGCTATGGAACAGCTTGACTAAACAAGGAGTCTAGAGGGGAGTCCTTGGGTAGATAATAAATGTTAGTAAAAATTGAATTCCAATTTTCTAATGTGGACCTCACTCAAAGTATTGCAAAAGTATTTGTTGAGGGTAATATGGTCTGGTGCTAAGAGCCAGTACATTATCCTCAAAGAAATTACCTCACTGTGAAGTAGAGGAAAATAAATTTTGCAATACAGGCAGAGGTCAGAAGCCTTAACGGCTAGAACTAATCTCAAAAGAAAAAACTGGGGAAGTTTAATGAGGTTGGACTTTGGAGGAGAAGCAAAAGCTTCTGTAGGCCAAAGTTTGAAGCTCTTTGTCCTTGGAGCAGAATAAGGCTCTAGGAAAGAGAGGAGATAAATCTGACTGGTTTGCAGAAAAAGGATGGGTCTTTAAGACCCCTCTATACAAATGAAAGAAACAAACATATGTGGTAGGCGGTGTAGCCTCCAATTTCTTGAAGATTAGTAATGTCTTCCCTAAGTGATGTCACTTAGGATAAAGCGTAGTTACTCACCTGTAACAGGTGTTCTCCAGGAGCAGCAGGAATCAGTCCTCACATATGGGTGACGTCGGCGCCGACAGAGCCCTCGCGGAGCAATTTTCCCCAGCTTTCAAAGAAAGCCTTTGGGAATTGCAGCGCGCATGCGCGGTCCCCCTTCCCGCCCAAAGGTGCCATCTTGGCCAGTCTGATGACATAGCGAAAAGACAGCAAAAAAATTTGCAAAAACTAAATCATATGATTGCAACTCCACGGGGAGGAGGGAGGGTTGTGAGGACTGATTCCTGCTGCTCCTGGAGAACACCTGTTACAGGTGAGTAACTACGCTTTCTCCAGGACCAAGCAGGAAGTCAGTCCTCACATATGCGACTCCCAAGCTCAAGGCTACCGGAGACCCCAAGCACAAAAATGAGCTCCCTCTAGCTCAGCAGTACAGAAGGAAGAAATCTTCTCTGACTATTCTCCAACCGGTAGCCCAACATCCGGGATGGAGGGTAGGAGTTGCTTAAACCTCGAAGAGATTACGGAGGACTGCCTGTCCGAAAGCACTGTCCCTGTGGGACTCCCTCTCGAGGCAGTAATGGGTTGCAAAAGTCTGGCTCGAAGACCAAGTAGCGGCCCGGCAGATGTCTGCCAATGGAACAGAGCGGAGGTAAGCCACTGACGCAGCCTTCGCCCGAACCTGATGAGCCGTGCCTCGACTCTCCAACGAGAGGCCTGCCGCCCCATAAGTCCAAGCGATACAGTCAGCTACCCAGATGGACAGAGTACGCTTGGAGACAGGGAGCCCTAATTTATTAGGGTCGTAAGACAGGAAGAGCTGGACAGTCTTACGGTGCTCCCGCATACGATCAAGGTAGAAGTTCAGCGCCCTTCTACAGTCCAGGGTATGCAAGACCATCTCAGCTCGGCTGGAGTGTGGCCTGGGAAAGAAGGTCGGAAGCACCACCTCCAGATTTAGGTGAAAAGGTGAGACCACTTTTGGAAGAAACTTAGGGTGAGTCCGCAGGACTACCTGTTCTTGTAGAACCTAGTGTAAGGGGGATCAGACACTAGGGCCTGCAGTTCACTAACGCGTCTAGCGGAAGTGAGGGCTACTAGGAACAAGGTTTTCCAAGAAAGAAAACGGAGAGGACAGGTAGCCATGGGTTCAAAGGGCGGACAGGTGATCCGCTGTAAAACCACGTTAAGGTCCCAGTCTGGGGCTGGGGGCGCAAAGGTGGTTTAAGGAGAAGGAGACCTCGGGAGAACCGTGCCACAAGAGGGTGGCCGGAAAGAGGCCTGCCTTCCACCGGCACATGATGTGCAGAAATAGCACTGAGGTGAACCTTGACCGAGTTGGACTTAAGTCCAAGATTGGAGAGGGAAAGCAAGTACTGCAAGACCACCGACACCGAGCAGAAGGGGTCTTGAGACTGCTGAGTACACCAGGTGGAGAAGCGACGCCATTTAAGGGCGTAGGATTTCCGGGTAGAGGGTCGCCTGGAAGCCAGCACGACCTCTTCCACCTCCGGAGGCAGCAGGAGGGGAGCAAGGACTACCCTTTCAGCAGCCAGGCCATCAGATGAAGAGATCTGAGGTTGGGGTATAGGAGAGACCCCTGATCCTGGGTCAGGAGATCTGGTTGGAACCCCAGAGGCAACGGCGTATCTACCGCCAGTTGCATCAGAAGCGGGAACCACGGTTGCCTGGGCCACCGGGCGCTATCAGGATCATCGAAGCCTTGTCCTGGAGAACCTTGAAAAGTGTTCGAGACACCAGTGGCATGGGAGGAAAGGCATACAGAAGGCCCGTGGACCATGAGAGCAGAAAAGCATCCGCCGCTACTCGGAGGGGATGCGGTTCCCGAGAGCAGAACCGAGGAAGTTGCCTGTTCAGAGGACTGGCAAATAGATCCAGCGTGGGGAGGCCCCACTGGAGAAAGATCCTTTGAACCACCAACGGGTCCAATCGCCACTCGCGTGGTTGGAGGATTCTGCTCAGTTTGTCTGCCAGGTAATTTTCTTGACCTGGGAGGTAGACAGCTTTGAGGAGGATCCCTCGGCTGACGGCCCAAGCGCAGAGCTTTTGCGCTTCCCGACAGAGAAGTAAGGAGCCCGTGCCCCCCTGTTTGTTCACGTAGAACATAGCCACTTGATTGTCCGTCTGGACGAGGACGGACTGGCGAGCGGTAAGGTGGGAGAAGGCCCGGAAAGCCAGGCGGATCGCCCTGAGCTCCAGGAAGTTGATCTGCTGGGCAGATTCCCACGGGGTCCAGAGACCCTGAGTACATGCCCCTTGGCAATGTGCTCCCCAACCCAGGAGAGAAGCGTCGGTCGTCAGTATCTGAACCGGCGGGGGAGACTGAAAAGGTATTCCGAGCACTAGGTTGGGCAGATGAAGCCACCACCGTAGAGAAGCGACCAGCGGGCTGGAGATTCGTACTGAGTCCGCTAGTCTCCCCGAGGCCTGACGCCATTGCGAGCGAAGGCACCATTGAGCAGGCCGCATATTCAGGCGGGCATTGGGGGTCACATGGACCGTGGAAGCCATATGGCCGAGCAGTTTCAGAAAGCGCCTGGCCGAGACCCGGGAATGGCTGCGGAAGTGGCTGGCTAGAGCCATGAGCCGTTGTGCCCTGTCGAGCGGCAGAAAGGCTCGCGCTTGAAGCGTGTTTAACCTGGCGCCGATGAACTCGAGATCCTGAGAGGGGAGCAAAGTGGACTTTTCGAAGTTTATGACAAAGCCCAGGTACTGGAGCAGAGTCACAGTACGTTGCGTGGCGTGAGTGGTCTCCGTGGAGGACGGTGCTCTGATGAGCCAGTCGTCTAGGTAAGGGAAGACAAAGAGGCATTGAAGCCGGAGATAAGCCGCTACCACTGCGAGACATTTTGTGAAGACTCGTGGTGCGGAGGATAGGCCAAAGGGCAGTACTCTGTACTGGTAATGATTGCCTGCCACCACAAACCGTAGGTATTGTCGGTGGCTTGGGTGGATGAGGATGTGAGTGTAGGCATCCTTTAGATCCAAGGAGCATAGCCAATCTCCCTGCCGGAGGTAGGGCAGCAGGATTCCAAGGGTAAGCATCTTGAACTTTTCCCTCTCCAGGAACTTGTTGAGGTTCCGCAAGTCCAGGATGGGTCTGAGGCCCTCAGTTCGCTTTGGTACCAGAAAGTACCTGGAATAAAAGCCTTGACCCCTCAGGTGGTGGGGCACTGGCTCCACCGCCTGTTCCCGAAGAAGACTTGCCAACTCTTGAAGGAGTAAGTCCCGGTGAAGAGGGGGTCGCAGAGGCTCCCCTGGAAAGTAGGAGGGAGGTACCTGGTGGAAGTGTAGAAGATAGCCCTCTCGGACTATGTGGAGCACCCAGGTATCTGACGTGATGTTGGACCACCTGTGGGCAAAGTGAACCAGCGGAGGGGGAGAGGCTATGCTGAAAGAGTCAAAAACCCCCACCCTGTGGAGCAGGGGCCGGTGGCGCAGGCTTGGGGGCTTGCTGCCTACGGGACCCGTTACCCCGTCCCTTGGCCTGCTGACCCTGTTGGGGAGCTGCCGAGGCCTGATAATGAGGGTAGTGTTTATAGGCAGCCGCCTTCCTCGGGTAAAAGGGCTTTTTCCCCGAGCCCTTCTTCTTCTGGGAAGGGGCAGAGGTTTTCCTGGAGAGCCGAGTCCTGGTGAGAGTCTCTGTCTCGAGTTGTGCAGCCTTCTCGTCCATAGGTTTGCCAAAGAGGTTTTCACCTCTGCAGGGGACATCGACCAACTTGTCCTACACCCAGGGCTCGAGGTCGGATGACTGAAGCCAAGCCTGTCGGCGGGCCCCGATGCCGGCTGCGGCTACCCAAGCCGATGCCTCAAAGCCATCATAGGCTGCTCGAGAGATAAACTTGGAGCACTCCCGAATACCGGTGGACAAGGCCAGGAACCTCCGCAAAGGTTCCTCGGAGAGACCAGCAGAGAATCCGGCTAATTCTTTAGCCAGGTCTCGGAGATACATGCTCATGTAGAGCTGGTAAGTCTGGACCCGACAAGCAAGCATAGAGCCCTGAAAACACTTCTTACCGATGCCATCCAGGCTGCGGGCTTCCCTGCCGGGAGGCACCGAGGAGTGCATCTTCTGGCTCTTGAGTCGATGCATGGCCGATTCCACCACCATGGAATGGTGCGGCAGCTGTGCTTTTTGGAAGCCAGGGCTCTTGCGGACTCGATAGATGGCATCGACCCGCTTGCTCAACACCGGCGACGACGCCGGGCTCTCCCACATGCGGAAGAGAAGTCGTTCCAGCATCGGAGGAACCGGTACAGTAAAATGCTCCTTTGCAGGAGAGTCATACTGGAGGGCATCGAGCTCTTCGGCTCGAGGCTCCTCCTCGGGATCCGCAGGGAAGGCCAAGGCCTTGGCCATATCCCTCACGAAGTCCGAGAACCGGGCATCCTCCGGAGGGGACTGTCTCCGAGGTTCGGACTCGGGGGAGTCCGAAGGGACACACCGAGTCCGAAAAGAATCAGGCGACTCATCCACCTCGGATTCCCAGGCGGACTCCTCGGAGGAGGAGTCGAGCGGCTCCGGCCGGGCGGGTACAGATGCCGTCCGCCCCGACGCCGAGGGGGTCGGCGTCGACGACCTCGTCCCCGAACGGGAGGCCGAAGGCGACCGCGACCGAGGATCGGCTCGGTCTCCGGGGTCGACTTAGACGTCGACGACCCGGCGGTCAGGGCAGAAGCGCCAGCGAGGCCAGCGATCAATGCCCGCTGCTGGTCCATGAAGGCAGCAAGGCTGCTCTCCAAGGCCGTCAACCTGAGTCCGAACTCAGGAGACCCAGCAGCCCCCGACGTTGGACCCCTCGGAGGCGAGTCCACGAAGACAACAGCACTTACGTGAGCAGAGGAGTCCATCTCCAGACGAGGCTGTTTGGAAGGCCGCTCCAGCTCCAAAGACCCGGGACGGCTGTCGGGGCTATGCGACCTGGCCCTCGAGGAGCCAGGAGTGTCCAGCGACGCCGCCCTCGCGGGTTTGTTCTTCCGGTGATGTTCCCGGGTAGGGGACCCCCTCTCAGAGGAGCTCCGACGGTGTTCAGAGCCAGATTCTCTGGACACCGAAGCTTCTGACGAGGTCCGGGTACGGCTGGGGTCAGAGAAGATTCTCTCCCGCTGATGCTGCCGACTCCGCAAAGATTTCGCGGACATCTTGCTACAGGCCCCACAGATCATTTCTTCATGATCTGGGCCCAGGCAACGGAGGCAGCAATCATGTGTGTCGGTAAGAGACATCAGTTTCTTACACTTAACACACTTTTTAAAGCCACTGGCGGCCATCGGGGGAAAAAGGGCCCCTGCGAGGTCGAACGAGCGGGCCGCCAGGGAAAAAGTGAAAAAACGCGAATTTGTCACAAAGGACAGAAAAACCGAAAAAGGAAGGGGAGGCCTCGCAACCGGCGTCGCGAGGCCGGACGGAAAAAGGACCAGCGTCGAACCGAAGAAATACTCAAAATAAGAAAGAAAAATCAACTTTTCAGCGGTGACTGTGAGACAACGTCTGTAGGGCTCCGCGGAAAAAAGAAGACTGGCCAAGATGGCACCTTTGGGCGGGAAGGGGACCGCGCATGCGCGCTGCAATTCCCAAAGGCTTTCTTTGAAAGCTGGGGAAAATTGCTCCGCGAGGGCTCCATCGGCGCCGACGTCACCCATATGTGAGGACTGACTTCCTGCTTGGTCCTGGAGAATGACTTTACATGGAGAGCTTCAGATGCAACGTAACTGTAAATGTTACGGTAAAAGAAGGTAGTTTCTAATTACCATAGAAATTGGCTGTCCATTTAAAACACTATGGTATGCTGGAACAGCATTAATATTGACAGTAACAAATCTTTCAAAGTCATATATATATATATATATATATATATAGATAGATAGATAGATATATATAGATAGATAGATAGATAGATAGATAGAGAGAGAGATTCACTTAACAAGAAGGGGTAAGACCTGCTTGAGAATATAGATAGAGAATCTCTTTCTGGTTACACGTGGAAGAACCATGGAGAAGGTTACATGGAAACCAGTGGAATGTTCTTACTTAGGAGAGGTCTAGATTTTTTTTAAAAATTCTAGCCTTTGAATAACCAGAAATGGAGACCTACGTGAAGGGGTGCAGAGGAGATCCTTAGTCTTAAGACAACAAGTCTGGATCCTTCTATAACATCAGTGTGGAGAAGAAGGTGCAATATAAGGGGATACCATGTTTGCCCCTCTATGAGGGCAATATGAGTATCATTCTTTGTTCAGCATAAGCTTCAATGAAGTATTGGGAATTAGAAGGAATGTAGTAGACAAGAACCGACTGCAGTAAAAAGGAATGCATCCCTGTTGCAAGAGTTCCACTGGAGATGTGGAACAACCCAGGGAATTGAGCAATTCTTTATGCTTTCAAGTGGTCTAAGCCCTGGTTCCTTTTCCTTATAAGGAAATTTTAAGGAAGATGGTAAGAGTAGGAGAAACCAGTCATGTAGGAACATGACTGGGGAAAGCCTTTTGAACCATCTGGAAGTTACCTACTAGGAATGGCCCTGACGCTCTCTGGCGAAGACCCATAGTCGCAGAGCTTTTTTGTATAATTGCAGAGAGCATGTTGTAGGTTGCTTAGGTGAGATCTGGCTGTTTAATTGCCAGTGTGCAACCTAATCTATTCTGTTGGAGCCAAAAAGAATTGAAGATGGCTAAGAATAGTAGACAGGCCGGTTGCCTGCAATGATAAATTGTCCAAGTAGGTTTTGGAACCTCTCTTGGAATTATCTGTTATTAAGGCAGCAGAAAAAGTTAGGTCCTATAGATTGGAAAAGGACCGACAGACATAATTAGGAGTGGTAAAACTCAATTATGGTCTGATAAGCTGTCTTAAAAGAAATATTTCAGAAGATTGCAAAGGGGAAGAAAGCTCTGTATGGAAACCACTTACTGGAGTAGGTATTGAAGAAAATCCTATGGGCTTAAAAAGTAAGCCCTCCAGTTGAACAGTATCACTCTTAGACTGAATGTCTCGACTAAGAGGGATAGAAAGTAATACAGAGTTGTGAAGACTTACAATTTGGTAAGTCTCTGAAAAAGGTAAAGCCCCCCTGCAGTCAAAACTATGAGATATCCTCGTACAGGAAAACTGTCAAGGTGAAGGGCATAGCCTACCTTGTAATTAGTTGTTACTCCTCTTTTTCCTTCAAAAGGAGAGGAGAAACCTGTTACCTGTAGGGCATGATTATACTCAATAGCTCTAGGAGCTAAAAGAATGGATTTCTCTTGTGGCAAGAGATTCATGCCTAGCGTCGAGGATTGAGTCAGTGTATCACAGATCTCTCAGTAAGGATGAGATGAACTGTAGATGCTTCTGTTGATAAGAAGTAGGTTAGCGGTTCTAAACCTCAAACAGGAAAAAGAGATTTAATGAATAAAATATCAGAAACCCTGCAACTGCTGGGTTTGCTGAGCCTGTTGAGGTTTTGATTTTTTTAGCCTGGTTTGATGTTGCCCTTCCTTGGAAACATCTGCATGATGGGTAGAAGATGAATAAAACTTTTTCCCCTTAGGGGGATAAAGTTTTTTAGGAGATTTTTTATTAGCTGGGATAGAGGAAAGTTTTGACAATTCTCTGAAAACAACAATATCAGCGTTTAACTGATTAGCTTGGAATAAAGCATCCTTGTTAAAGAGATTTTCACCAGTACAAGGAGTATTTCCCAGCGTTTCTTGTACCCATTTGTCCAAGTCTGAAGCTTGGAGTCAGGCCATGCGTCGTGCCCCTATGGCTATAGCAGAAGTTCTGCTAATAGACTCAAAACAGTCCAGGGAAGCACGATTAAGGAACTTAGAGACATTTTGAGCATGACTGACTAATAAGAAATAGTCTGCTCTTTTATGTTCTTGAAGAAAAGGGTTCAAAAGCTTTAAGTTCTTTGTGACCTCTTCAAGAGATAATCCAATATAGAAAATATATGAGATAATTCTTGCTGAAAGCATCGACGTCCAAAGGCATCTAAAGTCCTAGACTCACGACCTGGCGGATAAGAGGAGTGCTTCTTTGCACTCTTAATACGCCTCATTGCTGATTCTACAACAATAGAATGATGAGGAAGTTGAGTCTTTTGAAAACCTGGAGAAGGTGGCACCCTGTACATAGTGTCAAGTGTCTTAGAATGTGGGGATACCGTTAAAGGAGTTTCCCACATTCTTAATAGTAGATCCTGTAAGCTTTGATGCAAAGGAAGCATGATCACCTCCTTTGGAATCCAGGGGAATTGCAGAGTCTCTGAATCCCCTGGTATGGATTCTTTACCAGGTATAGAAATGGCAAGTAACTTTGCCATATCAAGCAGAAAAGCTTGAAAAGAAATCTCTCCTGAGGACCACCCTCTGAAATGAGGGGTAAAGGCTAGAACTGTTGAAAATTCAGCCTTGGTACCGATGGATCCATCCCAGTCATTGGGATCGGAAGACTTGAAAGGATGAAGCATCGGATTTTCTTTAAAGCGATGTCTTTGGTACCGCCCGAGGTTGGTACCGAGACGAGTCGGTACCGAATCCTCCATGCTAGAGAGCGATTCCAGGCTCGGCATTGAAGGAAGCGAGTCTGTCGAAGCAAGCATGGATGGTACCGACACCGGTGCCAATGTCGATACCGGTACCGAAGCCGATACCGATACTCGAGGAACGGTCTGCAGCAACTCTAGCGGTACCGAAGTAGCTGAGAGTGCTAGACTACGTTCATCAGTGAGGAGTGTTTCATCCATCACCATAGCCGATGCCAGGGTGTCATTACCGCTCGAAGCGGCCACAACCACCGAGCATGGCCCAGGTATGTTCATCGAGGTAAGAACCCCGGGAACAACCTGAAGCCCCGTTAGTGCTTTGGAGTCCGAAGACTCCCACCGTGCCTTTATTGCCAAAATGTCCTCGAGGGCAACGCCAGAGGCATCTCGATGCTTAGAAGGAGATCTACCACTCGAGGACTGGCTAGTCTTTACAGACTTTTGTTTGGTTACCTGATCCTGTGAAAGAGTAGTTACTCACCTGTAACAGGTGTTCTCCAGGAGCAGCAGGAATCAGTCCTCACTTATGGGTGACGTCGGCGCCGACGGAGCCCTCGCGGAGCAATTTCCCCAGCTTTCGAAGAAAGCCTTTGGGATTGCAGCGCGCATGCGCGGTCCTCTTCCCGCCCAAGGATGCTATCTTGCTCAGTCGAATGACATAGCGGAAGACAGCAACCATAATTATAACTGCAACTCCAGGGGAGAAGGGAGGGTAGTGAGGACTGATTCCTGCTGCTCCTGGAGAACACCTGTTACAGGTGAGTAACTACTCTTTCTCCAGGACCAAGCAGGAAGTCAGTCCTCACTTATGGGACTCCCTAGCTTAAGGCTACCGGAGACCTCAAGCTGGAAAAGGAGAGCTCCCTCCAGCTCAACCGCACAGAAGGAAGGAATCTTCTCTGAATACGAATCCGGCCGGTAGCCAACAACGGGGCCGGCGGGTAGGAGTTGCCTAAACCTCAAAGAGATTGTGGAGGACTGCCTGTCCAAAAGCACTATCCCTGCGGGACTCCCTCTCCAGGCAGTAATGAGCCGCAAAGGTCTGGCTAGAAGACCAAGTAGCGGCCCGGCAGATGTCTGCCAACGGAACAGAGCGGAGGTGTGCGACAGACGCCGCCTTCGCCCGGACACAGTGCGACGTGACTCGACTCTCCAAAGAGAGGCCGGCTGCCCCATACGCCCAGGCGATGCAGTCAGCTACCCAGATGGACAGAGTACGCTTCGATACAGATAACCCCAACCGATTGGGGTCAAAGGAAACGAAAAGCTGGGCAGCTTTCCTATGCTCACGCGTACGGTCAAGGTAGAAGGACAAGGCTCTTCGACAGTCCAGGGTATGCAGAACAGTCTCATATCTGCTGGTATGTGGCCTGGGAAAAAAGGTTGGAAGAACCACCTCTTGATTGATGTGGAAAGAGGAAACCACCTTAGGAAGAAACTTAGGGTGAGTCCGTAAGACAACCCTATTCCTGTAGAACCTAGTGTAAGGGGGCTCCGACACTAGGGCCTGCAGTTCACTAACGCGCCTAGCGGAGGTGAGGGCTACCAAGAAGAGAGCTTTCCATGAGAGGAAGTGGAGGGGGCAGGTAGCCATGGGTTCGAAAGGCGGGCAAGTAAGCCTTTGTAAAACCACATTGAGGTCCCAGTCAGGAGCCGGAGGACGCAACGGGGGCTTAAGCAGAAGCAGGCCCCTGAGGAAACGCGCCACCAAGGGATGCGAGGAAAGGGGCTGGCCCTCCACCGGCGAATGATGTGCAGAGAGAGCACTGAGGTGGACTCTGACAGAGTTGGACTTGAGGCCTAGATCGGAGAGGTGCAGCAAGTATTGCAGTACCACCGACACTAGGCAGGCGAATGGGTCCTCAGAACGCTGAGAACACCATGCGGAGAAGCGACGCCATTTGAGTGAGTAAGACTTCCGGGTAGAAGGTCGCCGAGACGCCAGGACGACAGCTTCCACCTCCGGGGGGAGCGAGAGCGGGGCCAGGACTACCCTCTCAGCAGCCAGGCCATTAGGTGAAGGGCCCTGAGGTTGGGGTGCAGAAGAGTACCCTGAGCTTGGGTCAGAAGATCGGGCTGAAACCCCAGAGGGAGAGGGGTGTCCACCGCTAACTGCAGGAGCAGAGGAAACCAGGGTCGCCTCGGCCATCGGGGCGCTATCAAGATCACGTAGGCCTCGTCCCGGGCAACCTTGAAGAGCGTCCGGGACACCAGCGGCGTGGGAGGAAAGGCATACAGTAGGCCTGTGGACCACAAAATGAGGAAAGCATCCGGGGCCACTCTGAGGGGATGCGGATGCCGAGAACAGAACCGGGGGAGTTGCCGGTTCAGGGGACTGGCAAAGAGGTCCACAGTGGGGGTGCCCCACCGGCAGAAGATTTGCTGGGCAACGCCGGGGTTCAACCTCCACTCGTGGGGCTGCAAGACCCGGCTCAGCCTGTCGGCCAGGCAATTCTCCTGCCCGGGCAGGTAAACAGCTTTGAGGAGGATGTTGTGGTCGACAGCCCAGGAGCACAGTCGCCTGGCCTCCTGACAGAGCAGGAGGGAGCCCGTGCCCCCTGTTTGTTCACGTAGAACATGGCCACCTGATTGTCCGTCTGCACCAGTACGGACTGGCGAGAGGCAAGGTGAGAGAAGGTCCGCAGAGCTAGGTGGATCGCCCGCAGCTCCAGGAAGTTGATTTGTTGAGCCGCCTCCCAAGGAGTCCAAAGGCCTTGAGTGTGCGCTCCCTGGCAATGCGCTCCCCATCCCAAGAGAGAGGCATCGGTCGTCAGCACCTGGGAGGGTGCAGGAGACTGAAAAGGCACACCCCGTACCAGGTTGGGCAGGTGTAGCCACCACTGCAGAGAGGAGACCAGGCGGTCGGAGATCTGTAGAAGGTCCAACAGACCTCCCATGGCCTGATGCCATTGAGTGCGGAGACACCACTGGACAGGCCTCATATACAGTCGGGCGTTCGGCGTGACATGGACCATGGAGGCCATATGACTGAGCAGCTGCAGGAACCTCCGGGCCGGAACCGGAGACGCACTGTGGAACCTGCCGGCCAAAGCCATGAGCCTGTCGGCTCGCTCTCGAGGCAAGAAGGCACGAGCTCGCAGAGTGTCGAGCCGAGCGCCTATAAACTCGAGATCCTGAGAGGGGCGCAACGTGGACTTCCCGACGTTTATGACGAAGCCCAAGTGCTGAAGCAGAGCCACCGTACGCTGCGTGGCCTGAGCGACCTCTGGGGCCGACTGCGCCCGTACGAGCCAGTTGTCCAGGTAAGGAAAAACGAACAGGCCCTGAAGCCTCAGGAAGGCCGCGACCACCGCCAGGCATTTTGTGAACACCCTGGGGGCGGAGCACAACCGAAGGGCAGCACGTGGTACTGATAGTGTTTCCCGGCTACTACAAATCTGAGATATTGTCGGTGGTCCGGATGAATCAGGATGTGAGTATAGGCATCCTTTAGATCCAAGGAGCATAGCCAATCTCCCTGCTGGAGGTAGGGCAGCAAGATTCCAAGGGTAAGCATCCTGAACTTTTCCCGCTGCAGGAACATGTTGAGGTTGCGCAAGTCCAGAATGGGTCTGAGGCCTCCCGTCCTCTTTGGGACCAGGAAGTATCTGAAGTAGAACCCCTGACCCCACTGGGGTTGGGGCACTGGTTACACAGCCTGCTCCTCCAGTAGACCCTGCAGCTCCTGAAGGAGTAAGTCTCTGTGCAGAGGGGGCCTCGGAGGCTCCCCCGGAAAGTAGGGGGGAGGCACCTGGTGAAAATGCAAGAGGTAGCCCCTTTGAACCACCTGCAGCACCCAGGAATCGGATGTTATGGCTGACCACCTGTGAGCGAAGTGGATCAGCCTGCCCCCCCGTGCTGAGCGACGGGCACGGAGGGGGAGAGGCTATGCTGGCATAGTCAAAAACCCCCACCATGCGTGGCAGGGGGCTGTGTAGCGGGCTTGGGGGCCCGCGGCCTACGGGGGCCATTCCCCTGACCCTTAGTCTGTGGGCACTGAGTGGAAGCCGCCGGTACTTGGTATTGAAGGTGGGATTGCTTATAGGCAAGCACCTTCCTCGGGTAAAAAGGCTTCTTCCCCGGACCCTTCCTCTTCTGCGTGGGAGCGGAGGTCTTTCAGGACAGTCGAGTCCGAGTGAGAGTCTCGGACTCGAGTTCCGCAGCCTTATCGGACATGGGCTTGCCGAAAAGACTGTCACCTCGGCAGGGGACATCGACTAACTTGTCCTGTACCCACAGCTCAAGGTCGGATGACTGGAGCCAGGCCTGTCGGCGGGCACCGATGCCGGCTCCGGCTACTTGGGCCGACGCCTCGAAGCCGTCGTAGGCCGCCCGAGAAAGGAACTTCGAGCACTCTCGAATGCTATCGGACAAGGCCAGGAATCTCTGCAAAGGTTCGTCGGAGAGACCAGCCGAGAACCCGGTGAGCTCTTTCGCCAGGTCTCGGAGGAACATGCCCATATACAGCTGGTATGTCTGGACTCTGCAGGCAAGCATGGAACCCTGGAAGCACTTCCTACCGAGGGCATCCAGGTTACGGGCTTCCTTACCCGGGGGCACCGAGGAGTGCATCTTTTGACTCTTAAGCCGATGCACTGCCGATTCCACAACCATGGAGTGGTGTGGCAGTTGCGCCTTCTGGAACCCGGGGCTCTTGCGGACTCGATAAATCGAATCGATCCGCTTGCTTAACACCGGTGTTGAGGCCGGCCTTTCCCACATGCGGAAGAGCAGCTGCTCCAGCATCGGAGGGACCGGCACAGTAAAGGCCTCCTTCGGGGGAGAGTTGTACTGGAGTGCCTCGAGCTCTTCCATGTGAGGCTCCTCCTCGGGATCCGCGGGGAAAGCCAAAGCCTTGGCCATATCCCGCACAAAATCAGAGAAGCGCGTATCCTCCGGAGGAGATCGCCTTCAAGGCTCCGACTCGGGCGAGTCGGAGGGGACGCACCGGGTCTGAAAAGAGCCGGGCGACTCGTCCTCTTCCGTGTCCCAGTCCGACGCCCCCGTGGAGGAATCGAGGGGCTCCGTGCGGGCGAGGGTTCGTCCCGACGCCGACGACCTCGGTCCCGAACGGGAGGCCAAGGGAGACCTCGACCAAGGATCAACTCGAGCATGCATCGACTCGAGGATCGACTCGGCCGCCGGGGTCGACTTTGGTGTCGACGTCCCGGTGGTCTGGGCAGATGCACTGGCGATGCCGGTCATCCAAGCCCGCTGCTGGTACAAGAAGGCAGAGATACTGCGCTCCAAGGATGTCAATCTGAGGTCAAGCCCAGAAGACCCGGCAGCCACCGACTCGGGCCCCGACGGCGTCGGGCCCGACAACGGTTCCGTAGGGGAGTCCAGGAGGACAATAGTACTCACGTGTGGCTCCACCTCGAGTTGAGGAAGTTTAGAAGGTCTCTCCGCCTCCGAGGACTCGGGGCGGCTGCCGGGGCTATGCGACCCGGCCCGCGAGGGACCAGGTGTGTCCTCCGACGACGCCCGCGCGAGTTTCCTCTGCCGATGATGCTCCCGGCCAGGGGACCCCCGCTCAGAGGAACTCCGACGGAGCTCGTGGCCGGAGTCACGAGACGTCGAAGCCTCCGATGAGGTCCGGGCCGGACCGGACTCGGGGTCAGAGAAGATTCTGTCCTTTTGCGATTGCCGACTCCTCAGCGACTTGGAGGACATCTTGCCACACGGACCACAGCTTCCAGAGTCATGGTTGGGTCCAAGGCAACGGAGGCAGAAATTATGCGTGTCTGTAAGAGACATTAATTTAGAACAATGATCACATTTTTTGAACCCGCTGGCAGCCATCGGGGGAAAAAGGGCCCCCGCGAGGTCGAAAGACCGAGCCGCCAGGGGTGGAAAATAAGTGGCGGGAACGCCAATTAAAAACTGAAAACAAAAACAAAAAAGAAATGTGAACGGACTTGATAAGGAAAATCGAGGCCGGGCAGGAAAAGGACACGCGACCGAGAAAACAACAAAGGATTAATCAACTTTTTCAGCGGTGGTACAAACTACGTCTGTAGGGCTCAGCGGAAAAAAGACGACTGAGCAAGATGGCATCCTTGGGCGGGAAGAGGACCGCGCATGCGCGCTGCAATCCCAAAGGCTTTCTTTGAAAGCTGGGGAAATTGCTCCGCGAGGGCTCCGTCGGCGCCGACGTCACCCATAAGTGAGGACTGACTTCCTGCTTGGTCCTGGAGAAAAAGAAGATATTCTGGCTGGTGACATAGAGTCCGATGAGAACCAGGTATCGAGTTGTGCGCAATCCTGAAGACTACTTCTGTTCGAGCTCCAGCAGGAAAGACACTCCAGTGGGCAATGGTCAGGACCAAAACATTTTAGACACCAAGTATGAGTGTCTAAAAATATATCTGTACTGCCACACTTTGAGCATTTCTTAAGGATAGTGGTTGACTTTTCCATAATGGAAGGATAGAGGCCTAGTGGCCTAGAAACCATCAGGCACTAAACAGAAAAAAATTCCTAGAGAAAAGAAGAAATTTTTTAGTAAAAAAAAAGAAAAGCACCGGCGGTACCGGTGGCATCGAGGGAAGGCAGACGCGACCACAAAAAACTAAGAATAAAAAGAAGAATTTTCTGCGATGACAGGAGTATGTCCTGTCGGCTCCGCGGAAAACTGATGAGAGGGAAGTGAATGGGCGGGAAGACAGCGCACATGCGTGTGGGATGCTCCCAAAGGCTTTCTTTTTGGATGCTGGGGAGCGTTCCCGCGCAGGCTCCGTCGGTACCGACGTACCCATATGTGAAGACTCATTCCTGCTTGTTCCTGGAGATGATGTATTACAACTATTTGATAAACTGAAGAGTAGAAAATCACCTGGACCGGATGGTATACATCTAAGGGTCTTGAAAGAACTGAAATATGAGATTGCAGACTGAACTATCATTAAAATCATCTGTAATACCTGAAGATTGGAGGTCGCCAATGTAATGCCAATTTTTCCAAGGGTGATCCAGGAAACTACAGACCGGTGAGCCTGACGTTAGTACCGGGAAAAGTGGTAGAAACCATTATAAAAAACAAAATTACTCATCATGTAGATAGTGGCTTAATGGGAGACAGTCAACATGGCTTAAGACAAGGAAGATCTTGTCTTACTAATCTCTTATGTTTTTTTGAAGGTGTGAATAAACAGGTAGACAAAGGTGGGTCGGTTGATATAGTGTATCTGGACTTTCAGAAAGCCTTTAAAGGTCCCTCATCAGAGACTTTTAGCAAAACTAAAAAGTCATGGGATAAGAGGAAGTGTACTATTGTGGATCAGGACCTGTTTAAAAGATAGAAAGCAGAGGGTAGGGCTAGATGGCCAATTTTCCCAATGGAAAAAGGTGAATAGTGGAGTACCCCAGGGATCTGTGCTGGGTTCGCTGCTTTTTGACATATTCATAAATGACCTGGAAAAAGGAATAACAAGTAAGGTTATCAAATTTGCAGATGAGACAAAACTATTTAAAGTTGTTAAAACCCAAGAGAATTGTGGAAAATTGCAATGGGATCTTGATAAATTGAAAGACTGGGCATCCAAATGGCAGATGAAATTTAATGTGGACAAGTGCAAAGTTATGCTTCTAGGAAAGAACAACCCAAACTATGGTTACACGATGCAAGGTTCCACATTGGGAACCACTACCCAGGAAAAAAATTTAGGTGTCATTGTGGATAACATTAAAACCCTCCGCCCAAAGTGCAGCGACGGCAAAGACAGCAAATAGAATGCTAGGTATCATAAGGAAAGAAATTAAAATAACAACAAAGGATATTATAATGCTTCTATATTGTTCCATGGTACAACTGCACCTTGAATATTGTGTGCAATTCTGGTAGCTGTATCGTAGAAAGGATATAGCGTTATTAGAAAAGGTACAGAGAAGAGCCATCAAAATGGTAAAGGGGATGGAAGGGTACTCCTATGAAGAGAGGCTAAAAAGGTTAGGGCTTTTCAACCTGGAATAGAGATGGCTGAGGGAAGATATGATAGAAGTCTATAAATTAATAAATGGAGTGGAACAGGTAAACGTAGATCGATTGTTTATGTCATCAGAAATAAAAAGACTAGGGGACATGCAATGAAGCTATAGGGTAACCTATTTAAGACTATTTATTTATTTATTTAACAATTCTTCTATACCGCGCTATTTCAATCAGTGCGGTGTACATTGAAACAAGAACATACTACAATGCATACAAGTAACATTGAGTTTTACATTGAACAGGAAGATTCAACATAGGACAACCGGGGGAACTATGTACAGATTGACTTAAATAATATATACAGTGATATAAAACATGATTTAGATGTTGCAATGTGGTTGACTAATAGGACTAGAGAGAAGATTGACCAACTAGCCCTTTTCTGGTTGTATTGAGGTGCTAGTATTGTTAATGGCTAGGTTGACTTCTGGGTAGCATTTTGTGAATAAGTGGTATTTCAATGCTTTTCTGAATAGGATTAGGTTTTTGATAGCACGGATTTCGTGCGGTAGTGCATTCCAGTTTAAAGGTGCAAATAAGGAGAAAGCCCTGTTGGAGGTGGCCTTAGTGCACTTCGTTATTATTTTTGGGACTATTAAGGTGTTCAATGATGTAGTTCTCCTTTTTCTGTTTTCCAGGGTGCCATGGATAAGTTTGCTGATTGGCGTAGGGGGGTAGTTATTTAGGGCCTTGAAAGTAAGAACTAAAGACTTATACTGGATTCTGGCATGTAATGGTAACCAGTGCAGTTCTTTCATGATGGGTGTTATATGTTCAGATCTTGATGAGCCAGAGAGGACTCTGGCGGCTGTATTCATGGCTAGGCGGAGCAGATTTAAAGTTGATTTAGGGAGGCCATGGAGGATGATGTTGGCAAAATCCAGGTGTGGGAGGACTAATGCCTGGAAGGTTGTTCGGAAGTCTGTAGGATCTAGTAGGGGGCGGAGGTGACGTAACGATTTGATCTTATAATATATAGTTTTTGTGATGTTCTTGACATGTGTTGTCATGTCCAGGTGTTGATCCAATGTGATGCCAAGGTAACGGATTGTAGATTTTGCTTTCAACTCCACGTTGTTGACGAGTAGTGATGGAGGAGGTATGAACTTACGGTTCCTTGTGACAAAAAGAACGTCAGTTTTGTTGTGGTTAATCCTAAGGTTTTGTGATAGCAACCATTCGGCTACAGCTTCAAAACAGTTGATTATTGGGGAGAATACTGGATGTTCAATTGAGAACGGCAAATAAAGGAGGATGTCATCTGCGTAAGCAAGACATTGTACATTAAAGGATCTGATCAAGTCACATATCGGCTGCATGTAGATATTAAACATTAGTGCCGATAAGGACGATCCTTGGGGTACTCCCTGTGATTGTATGAATGGTTCTGAGGATGCGTGGCCTGTTTTTACTTGTTGCCACCTCTTAGATAGGTAGGATTTACACCATTTGAGTGCTGTGCTTTGAATCCCCTTATCTTCCAAGCGTTGTAGGAGTATGTTATGATTCACAGAGTCGAACGCGGCGGAGATGTCCAGGAAGATGAGGACGAATCCCTGTTGTATGTTATTTATTCCTGTTACCAGAACATTGAATAGGGTTGTAAGGACTGTGTCGACTCCATGTGCTTCCCTGAAGCCATGTTGAGATGGATCTAGTGGTGCTTCAGTGTCGATATGATGTTGGATTTGTTGTTGGGCAGCCTTCTCAATGATCTTTGCAAGCTGTGGGATGCTCGAGATAGGCCTGAAGGATTCAACCTTGGATGGGTCAAGTCTATTATTCTTCAGTAGGGGCTTGATGGAGGTGTGTTTCAGACTCTGCGGGAATGAACCTGTAGAAAAGGACTGGTTCAGTATTTTGCTCAGTATTTGACTGAGGTCATGTCGCATGTCCTTGATCCAGCTGGCTGGACATGGGTCATTGGGAGCTGTGCTGGGATTAATTGAGGCAATAATGTTCACAACCTCTCTAATTGATACTGTGGAGAAGTTGTGTAGCGGCATTCCATGGAATGCCTTAGGTGAAGTGGAGGCGTTATTGACATTTATGTCTGTGTTGGTTTTAATCATCTTTGATTGCAGGTAGTTTGCGTAGTCCTGCGGCTGAGGCATAGGGGGTTGTGCTGATACCGGTTCTCCTGTTATGGATTTTACTATGTTGAACAATGCATGTGGTTTATTGATGGAGCGTTTTAATAAGCCTGTGTGGTAAGTTTTCCTGCTCTGTGTTATCTTTGCTCGGTGGGTAGTTAGGTATGAGCTATATGTAGCCAGCGCCTCAGGGGAGTGAGTTCGTCGCCATTGTCGCTCAAGTTTGCGTAGATGGTGGAGAGATGTACGAAGGTCTGTGGAGAACCATGGAGTATGTTCACGTTTTCGAATTCTCTTTTCGGTGAGTGAAGGACAGGAGGCAGCTCTCAGGTTTTCATCCCATTTGGATATGAGATCATCTAAGTCCAAGGTTGTGTTGTGACTAATAAGAGAAAATGTTTTTTCACTCAACGTGTAATCAAACTCTGGAATTTGTTACCAGAGAATGTAGTAAAAGCTGTTAGTGTAGCTGGGTTTAAAAAAGGTTTGGAGAAGTTCCTGGAGGAAAGGTCCATAAACCATTATTAAAAGGGGCCCAAGGTATCATTGCTTGACCCAGTACAAGCATTGAGGAACCTGTGTCTTTTGGGGAGACTGCTAGGTATGTATGACCTAGATTGGCCACTGTTGGAAACAGGATACTGGGCTTGATGGACCTTGGTCTGACCCAGTATGGCATATCTTATATTCTTATGTACGTCTGATGGGCTCTGCAGAAAAAAGGAGACTGAGGAAGATCGCACCCTTGGGCAGGAAGGGGACCATGCATGCGTGGTTGCAATTGCTAAAGGCTTTCTTTGAAAGCTGGGGGTTTATAAGAACATAAGAACATCTGTCATTTTGATGCCCAGTCTTCCAGTTTATCAAGATCCTCTTGCAATTTTCCACAATCCACTTGGGTTTTAACAACTTTAAATAGTTTTGTCTCATCTGTAAATTTGATAACCTCACTCGTTATTCCACTTTCCAGGTCATTTATGAATATGTCAAAAAGCAGCGGACCCCAGCTCCGCGCGGGCTCCGTCGGCATCAACAATATGTGAGGACTGACTTCCTGCTTGTCCCGGAGAATACACATTTATAATAAAAACAGAGCATAGGAAACTTTATTAGAGAGCATTTGTAAACAGTACAAGTGGCTTGCTATCCAATCTGTATACGTTTCTGCATGCCATCCAAAGTAAGAATGAGCACAGAAGTTCCTGAGAAAAAGAACTAATACCATATATGACAATAAATAATGAGAACTGGAGCAAGAATAGTCAAAGTGCCGATACCCTTTAGCATCCAAGAAAATTAAATGCCAAATTGTTGTAGTGCATTTCAGATTATCTTTGAAGATATTGTCATAATAATAATGATGAAATGTGAGAACAAAAATCCTTGAAAAAGGCATTTTTTGATGAAACTATATTTATACTAGGAGAGGCGCATGTTTAACTGCTTTTTCAACTAACATATAGGATGGTTACTTCTGACATGGACAACAGTAAAGGGGACCTCTTTCAAATTCCATCAACTGTTTTTTGCTTTTTTAAAAGATGTTTTGACAATTTGCGTTTTCTTGTTTGTGCTTTCCGCACCCTCAAAATTTATTTAAGAGTTAAGAGTAATGAATTTAAGAAGGGAACATTTAAATAATAAAACTTTTTAAACTTATACCATTAATTGAATAAGTGTGTTTAGGCCAGTGATTATAGCATAAACAACCATTTTAGGAGAGTGATAGATAAATGGGGTTATTTTAGAAGAAATGAATGCAAGATGAAATTGGAAAAGCAGGGACGCACAAATGGCGATTTCAGAACCATGCACATCTGAATCTTCCTGCACATGCCGCTTCCAAGGCTGACTATCCAAGGATGGGAGTGTCTGTGGGCACAACCAGGGTCTGCCTATCCAAGACATATTTCACATAGAGTCTGGAATGTACCGAATGTGGTAGCTGGACGTGCTGCCCTACACCAGCCTTAAATAATGAAGCAGTATAGTGCTTTACAGTTCATGCTAACCACAAATGTGATTGTGTCTGGAGGATTGTGAACTGGAGAGAACAGTCTGCCTGTCGTCCCTGTCTACTGCACTGTGAAAACCTCTGTGTGTCTGCTGTGCCACCTTCTTCCCCCAGGAGTCCTCTCCACTGTCCCTGGCAGCCCCTGTTACTAGCTTCCTACACCCCCTGTTCCCATCCGCTGCCCCATGCCCGGCCGCCCCCCCTCAAACTGGCTGTATGCCTTCCTGTTCCACCTCACCCATGTGTACCACTATCCCCACCTGTGTTTGTCCAAGCCGTGAAAGTTTGAGAGTGTGCATGGTCGTTGGTGTGCAGAAGCGGAGATGTGTGCGTAGGCAGCTGCATGGGTCCGAGTATCTGTGTGCATTTGTCACAGTCTATCTCCCTATTGTCCGTGTCTCACAGAGCATAGTGCACTATATGTTGGGGGAGGTAGCATGCCATGGCAGGCATAAGCCAAGTCATACTAGACTGCATTAATGTCCTTTGTAACTCACATCTCTTGTTGACTGGTAGAAAGACAGTATAAAAAAGATGTTAAATAAAATAAATAAATAAAATAAGTGTCACAGTGCATTATACATTTTCTTGCTGCATTTCTCACCAGAACAGCAGACTACATATGCTTCCCCAGCACAGCACAGGAGCAGCAAACTATGCTGCAGTTCCATCAAATAGCACGATTCCCTGCAATGCTGGGTATCAGACTATATATGTGGCCCTCTGCTCATCAAGTGAAAGGGAAGTCACGTACAAGAACAAAGGCATTTCATTCAATGAATATGCAGATGATCTGCAATGCCCAGGGTGAAATAACAGAAGTCTTTCCCTGTTCCCAGGGTCATACCATGATGCCCACATCCTTGCGCAACCAGGCATATAAGAGCACTTCAGTAGTGAAGAAATCACTGGAGGTTGGCTCCTTGGTAAGCAGTCACTTTACCTGTGGCAGGCTATGGCCTATAATAGTCTGCAAATGTGAAAGGCCTGTAAGTTAGGCCCTGATTCCAACCCCCATATCTCAGTAAAGAACCAAAGTCTGTAAAAGTTTGAGAAAAACTGTTTTAAACTGCTTAATAAGAAGTTTTCATGAATGCATAAATCTTTCATTATTCTCTTGTGCTGTGAAAATAGAAATGTTTCAATACTTGCATTCCTAGAGCCAGAAACGACCTTGCAGTAGAGAAGTATCCAAACCTAGAAACTGCACCATTGTTAGTGTGGCAGGTGCAGGCCTGTGACCCACAGTGTCCGAACATAAGCAGGCCAGCATGGCTAGCTTGACCTGTAAATGAGGCCTGTGGAGAGGCATATAGGATTGCACATCCCCCAATATGCTGCTATTGTAAGATAGAACTCAGTAAAAGTATTGAATTAGCTTAGGTAAGCAGAACTACAGTATTGAAAGATGGAAAAATACAGAAAAGACATGTTTAAAAGTTACTGATAAGAAAAAGTACATCTGCAAAGAAATAATTGGGAGTGCTGACAGATGAGCTGCAGAGCCCAGCTCCTCTGCACGTACAAATTGGTTCTATAACCTTGAAAGTGTGAAAGTAACAAGTTGATGAACTGACCATTGTAATTGGGACTAGAAGGGGGGTATGCAGGTGTCATGCCCACTGGAGGGACATAACTGGATAACCTTATCAGTACCGGGACCAATAGAAGAGGTACGGGAGGTACGGAAGGTTACCGGGACCAATGAAATGTTTTTCTATACCTAGAATGGAACAGAAGTCTATAAAAGTTGTTGTAATGCTTGAAAACTTTGCTCAGCCATTTTGAAATTGATTGGTTCGAGACTTGTGCACAAATAAATGATTTGGACCTTCTGAACAGACTCCTGGTATCATTGGTTTGTCTGCGCTTTGCTGCTACATTAGAACAGTCCTAGAGGAGGGAGCTGGGTGCTAGGCCCAGGAGGGATCTCTGATTGGATAGGTGCAGAGGGCGTTGGGACCAATAGAAAGTTTGCATGTATCAAACTGAAAAGAAATGTATAAATTAATATGTCTCTGTAAGAACTTTGCTCAGTCCTTTTTGAAGCTTTGACTAACGGCCTTGTGCACAATAAATTGGCTTGGACCCTGTAAATTGACTCCTGGATTTATTCATTGTCTGCACTTCGCTGCTACATACCGATGTACCAAAAGGCAAAGAATCCAAAAGGGGACACCTGTTTAGGGCACCACAATGTTGGAGCTGCATAAACAGCCAGCTCATTAGATACATATGTGGCAGAGGGAACTGCAATTATTGAGGAGGGGAGAAAATGATGAGCTGTACACCAGGAGAATGCAAATCCAACCACTACACAGCACATGTATGCATGTAGAGACCTCTTGCAGTTATACATGTGCAGCCTATGATGGGAGGGGAAAACAGGACCATAGAGTGGTGAGGAAGAGAGGCATGCAGACAGCCAAACTTCATGCAGAGTGGCTTTACTGCCCCTTCACACCCTGCTGCCAGGAAGAGGAGACAGCTAGCAAGGCTGCCCTGTTTGGGAGTTGTGATGAAATACACATCACTACCAGTCCCCAACATCCATCTGCAGTTGTGCCCCCTTCTCCCCATCCATAGGTCCTGCATAGATGGCCACAGTCAGAGGGCGTACTATGGAGCTAGTCAGCCATGTTGGGGGTGTGAGGCTGATTAGGCTGTGAGAACAGACATAGCATGCAGATGGCTCTCATAGTGAGGAGTGAGGGAGTGTGATTGCAGGGCCTATCAAATACCTGTTCTAAACAAATGGAGTGTATAGTACTAGTGAGGTGAGGACAAGTGGCAACAAGAGGAAGAGCTGTAGCTGTGCAAAGGACTGCTCATACTGGGACCAGCAGTAACAAAGCCCCATGTCTTGTCTCTCCCATCCACATCTCCTGCAGGAGACAGAAGATTCTCTCTAAGAAGCTGGCACATAACCCTCATTTTGACACCCCAGAATGAATCAAAGAAGCATTACAACTGCTCACACCAAACAGGGCAGTCCACTGAGAGAATGTCTGGGCAGCTGAAGACCAGGTTCAGATGCCCAGACAGATCAGGGGTTGAACTCCTACACAGCCCCCAGAGATAGCCTGTGAGATTTTTATGGCATGTTGCATGCTGCACAATCTAGCACTGAGGAAGTGGCAGCCCCTGTCCTGGAGAACCAAATGGAGGATGCTGATACTGAGAAGGGGCCGACCATCATCCAGGATGAGAATGAGCAGCCCTATAGGCAAGGAAATACTGCCAAAATCAGCTCACAGAGTTACATTTCAAGTAAAGGTAAGCCTTTATTGCCATATAGCTCTCACACAGGCAGATGAACAGGTTCCTGATCCATTTGCTCCCATACCCAACCAAACACAACAAGCATCGCATCACACCACCTGCATTCCCCCCTCTCTCTTCACACCCTATCTTACCTGTGCAATGCTCAGATACTACCACTTGACACCCACACACAGCAAATACTCTCCCTCTATGGTTCCGCACTCCCATTCAAGTGAACCACAGGCTACGGCAGCACCAACAGCAGTCAGCCTGCCCCCAGAAGTCCTATATCCACGGATAAGCCACTGTAGATACATAGATATCTGCAGCTACCCCTAACACATATACTAGCCACATGTTGACCTTGTTGTTCTTTACCTCTTCCCTGTGTACCCCTAACCCTTGCACCCTGCCCTTGACTGGATGGGAGGGAATGGGGAGTGATGTTAGTGCCTTGATCCCCACTGCCACTGGAACCAGATGAGGCAGTATGGTATTACACCTCTCCCCCACCACCCATCTCCTCAGCACCATGGAAGTCTAGGAAGCATGGAGAGGTCCTTGTGACATAGTAGGGTGCCCCCTGAATGTTGGATGATGTGTCATGGGTTGCAGGGCATGACCAAACTTGTGCCATCTTCTATCTCTGTTGCTGGTTGCGGGTGCTGAGACGGATGGAGAGCTGTTTGTGCACTGACATGGGCTTTACAGGATGAAAACTGGGTTTGGGAGCCTGACACAGTTTGCTGATCCATAAGATATGTCATATTGGGTCAGACCAAGGGTCCATCAAGTCCAGTATTCTGTTTCCAACAGTGGCTTATGCAGGTCACAAGTACCTATCAGGTTCCCAAAGGATACATAGATTCCATGCTGCTTGTACAATGCGTAAACAGTGGATTTTCCCGGTCCTAATTAATAATGGTTTATGGACTTTTCCTCCAGAAACTTATCAAAGCTCATTTAAATCCAGCAAAACTAACAGCTTTTACTACCTCCTCTGGTAACAAATTCCAAAGTCTGAATACGCGTTGAGTGAAAAAAATATTTTCTCTGATTGGTCTTAAATGCACTACATTGCAGCTTCATTGCGTGTCCCCTAGTCTTTCTACTTTTTGAAGGGGTAAACAACTGATCTACAGCTACCCGTTCCACTCCATTCATTATTTTGTAGACTTCTATTGTATCTTCCCTCAGCTGTCTCTTTTCCAATTAAAGAGTTCTAACCTTTTAAGCCTTTCCTCGTAGGAATATCCTTCCATCCCCTTTACTAATTTTGTCACGCTTCTCTTTGTCTTTTCTGATTCTGCTATATCTTTTTTAAGATATGGTGACCAGAACTGCACACCATGTTCAAGGTATGGTCACACCATGGTGAAAGGGTTTTAATATCCATGATGACGTCTAAATCCTTTTCCTGGGTAGTGGTTCTAATGTGGAATCTTGCATTGTGTGACTGTCGTTTGGGTTGTTCTTCCCTAAGTGCATAACTTTGCACTTGTCCACATTAAATTTCATCTGCCATTTGGACGTCCAGTCTTCCAGTTTATCAAGGTCCTCTTGCAACTTTTTACAATCCTCTTATGTTTTGAATAATTTGGTGTCATCTGCAAATTTGATCATCTCATTCGTTATTCCCATTTCTAGTTCATTTATAAATATATTAAAAAGCAGCGGACCCAGCATAGATCACTGGGGTACTCCACTAGATACCTTTCTCCATTAAGAAAATTCACCATTTAGCCCTACTCTTTGTTTTCTATCTTTCAACCAGTTCCTAATCCACAACAATACATTGTCTCCTATCCAATTGCTTTTTAATTTCCCCATGAGTTTCTCATGAGGGACTTTGTCAAAGGCTTTCTGAAAATGGAGATACACCATATCAACTGCCTCACTTTTATCTACCTGTTTATTCAAAAAAATATGAGTTTGGTGAGACAAGACTTTCCTTAGCTAAATCTATGTTGGCTTTCTGGAGGAGTGGCCTAGTGGTTGGGGCAAGGTACTTCAGGCCGGAAGGTCGGGGGTTCAAATCCCACTAGAGGACAGCAACCTTGGGCCGGAAGGACTGGGGTTTCTAGTCCCACAGGTGCTCCTTGTGGTCTTGGGCAAGCCACTTAACCCTCCATAGCCCATGTTCCCTGTAAAATAGTTATCTCCAAGTTATAATGCCCTGTTCAATGTAATTTCAGTTTGTTCAATGTAAACTGCACTGATGCAGAATAGCGCGGTATATAAGAGAATGTAAATAAATAAATAAAATAAACTTAATCTTTGAGGTTGTTCCTTTTAGCTTTTTCTTAACCATTTTTCTCATTTTATTATAGCCTCTTTTTTGAAAGTTAAATGCTAACACAGTCAATTTCCTTGCTATCTTCCCTCCATTTATTAAATCAAATGTGATCATATTATGATCAGTATTGCTAAGCAGCCCCAAAACAGTTACTTCTTACACTAGATCCTGCATTCCACTGAGGACCAAGTTTAAAATAGCACACCTGTGTGTTGGTTCCTGAACCAGTTGCTCCAAAAGGTTTTCATCGAGAAACTTTATCTCCCTAGCATGTCCTGATGTGACATTGACACAGTCAATATTGGGGTAATTGAAATCTCCCATTCACAGGTCTGCGACTAAAAAGCTGTTTGATTATCTTCATCTAATTTCCATGTATTTTTGGTGTGCTGAACACAAATAAAATATTGAAAAAACTCCTAGACATCATGATTTGCCACAACATGCAAAATTGTCTTCAAATTTATCAATTTTTTTCAAATTACTATTAATTAATTCACATAAGTGCATTTAAGATGTAAAATGCCAAAAAAACCTTAAAGGGGTTGTCCGAGTTATGTAAAAAAAAATATAGCACTGTAAATCTGATGGTCAGCAATATATACATAAGCTAAGCACGTTTTAAGTCCGTGCTTCTAATGGTAGAAGGGGTTAATCTTTCCTGAAGAATCCAGTGGGAGGGAGACACAGGGCAGATAGCAGCAGCTCCGGTCAGTGCAGGGGGGCGTGGCTAGCACTGTGACGTCTCGTGTACAGACACAGAGCTGCTCTCTCCTGCATGCCACACTTGTGCACGAATCATCATCAGGTTCTTGGTTCTAGGCTGTTCACACTTTTTCATTGCAATTCATGTTAGCTCGTCATTCTTCAACCGTTATGTTATGGCTCCACGAAAGTGTATTAATTCGCCAGACAGTTTCTGTTTCATCTGTGGTGAATATACAGTCTTTGTGAAAAAAGTATCCTTTACATACTTTGGACTAAAAATTGGAGATCAAGATAAAGTCTGGGCGCCTCAAAGTGTGCAAACGGTGTGTTGAGGACCTCCGAAACTGGTTCAAGGGTAATAAAAAATCTTTCCGCTATGGGATTCCTATGGTATGGCGAGAGCAAAAGAACCATAGTGACGACTGTTACTTTTGTTCATGCGATGTGAAAGGGTTTAATTCCAAATGGAAGCATTCCATTTCATACCCCAATCTTCACTCGGCAATTCGTCCCATCCCCCATGGCACAGATATACCAGTACCCAAGCCCCTGCTATCTTGGAAGAGATACCTAGCTCCGATGAAGGTGAAGTCATACCTGAACCAGATGACGAATCAAGTTCTGACTTTGAAGATGATACAAGACCAAAATTGTTTTCTCAGGAGGAAATGAATGATTTGGTAAGAGACTTGAATCTTCCCAAAGAGGACGCTGAGTTACTCAGATCAAGGCTGAAAAGCAGGAATTTATTGTTGCTAGGAGTGTCATCTTCATGGTTCAGACATCGTGAAAAGGAGTTCGTTCCTTACTTTGCCCAGGAAGACAAGTTGATTTATTGCATCGATGTCGAAGGTCTGATGGGTCAATTTAAAATCCAATATGATTCAGAGCAATGGCGTCTTTTTATACGAGGGTCATTTTTAAAGTAAAAACCGATTGCGCATCGTGTCCGCGCGATCTGTCAAGCGACGTCCGTTCAAGGTCAGCCACTCTTGGCCGGTCTCTCACTACGCCGCCATTACGTTTCACGTCTCTGCCAGTGTTGGTTGTATGGTTATACTGCTTCGTTTGTCGCCATGTCAATCAGTAATCCCTCCGATTGTGAAGTGCGTTTGGTTATCCGGTTTTAATGCAAAACAAGTTCGTCCATTTGTTCATTTTGGCCAGGCGGTCGATAGTATACTCCAACTGCCATCACCTTCCCCTTCATAAATGGAATTTCAATCCATAGAGATTCTACAGCAAATTTTGTTCCCTGCAAAACTTTAATCCTTTCTGACTCAATGCCCTCTCTAACATAGAGCGCAACCCCTCCACCAATTTGATCAGCTCTATCATTACGATATAGTGTGTATCCAGGTATCACAGTGTCCCACTGGTTATCCTCCTTCCACCATGTCTCTGAGAGTGCAATCATATCTAACCTCTCATTTAGTGCTATATATTCTAGCTCTCCCATCTTATTGTTTAGACTTCTAGCATTGGCATACAAGCATTTTAGAGACTGTATTTTATTCATATTAATCTGGCTATTGGTAGGCAGGGGTAATTTGGAATCTTTATGCTCTGTCTGCTCCTTACTCAAGGGCATTTGGGCTACTATACTCCCTTTTGGAACCTCACTGCTTTTGGTAGTATCCTTCAAGGATACCTTTGTCCGAAACATGCACTCCTGGGTGACTGTCGGCTTTCCCCTAATTTCTAGTTTAAAAGCTTCTCTATCTCTTTTTTAAAGGTTAATGCCAGCAGTCAGGTCCCATCCTGATTAAGGTGAAGCCCATCCCTTCGGAAGAGCCCCCCCTTTCCCCAGAATGTTCCCCAGTTCCTAACAAATCCAAAACCCTCATCCTTGCACCATCGTCTCATCCACGCATTGAGACTCCGGAGCTCTGCCTGTCTTTTGGGTCCTACACGTGGAACAGGAAGCATTTCGGAGAACGCTATCCTGGAAGTTCTGGATTTCAACTTCCTACCTAAGAGCTTAAATTTAGCCTCCAGAACTTCCCTACCACATTTTCCTATGTCATTGGTACCAACATGTACCAAGACAGCAGACTCCTCCCCAACACTATCTATGATCCTATCTAGGCGGTGCATGACGTCTGCTACCTTCGCACCAGGCAGGCATGTTACCAGGCGATCCTCACGTCCACCAGCCACCCAGCTATCTACATTCCTAATGATTGAATCACCAACAATAACAGCTGCCCTGACCCTCCCCTCATGGGGACATGGCCCTGGAGAAACGTCCTCGGTGCGAGAGGGTTTTACATCACCTGGAGGACAGGTCCTAGTTACAGGATCACTTCCTGCCACACCAGGGTGATGCTCTCCTGTCACGTGACCTCTCTCCTCCATGGCAACAGGGATGCTGCCAGACTGGAGGTGGGACTTCAGGACTATATCCCTGTAGGTCTCGTCCATGTACTTCTCTGTCTTTCTTATGTCTTCCAGGTCTGCTACTCTAGCCTCTAGAGAACGGACTCGTTCCCTGAGAGCAAAAGGTTCTTTGCACTTAGTGCATACGTAAGACCTCTCACCAACTGGGAGAAAATCATACATGTGACACTCAATGCAAAAGACCGGAGAACCCCCATCTCGTTGCTGGACTTCTGTCTGCATCTTAGTTTAAAGCTTGTGTTTAGGTCTTTTAAATTCTGTATATAATAAGGATTGGTGTGGATGCTTATACCAATAAAAGCGTATCTAATTCCCCTAATACACCTTGTGTACCTGAAGCTTAAGTAATTAATCTCAGGTCCTCTGTGTATGACTGATTTGGATAACGAGCTGCACCTGAGAGCAGCCCCTTTCCTCTAAGATGTGCAAGTACCTATAAAACTACAATTACCCCAGGGGTGGGTGGGTGCTGGGGAGGGAGGGAGGGAGATAAGTCCTATTAAAGAGGGCAGTTACAAGGTACCCTGTCCTGAACCCTCAGCAGGGGGGAAGAGGGTACCACACAAAGCCCAGTTAGTTGAGAGAGGCAAGGTAAGTTATAGCTGAGAAGGCTGAACTAGCACACCACTAAGACAAACAATAAATAATTAAATAAACAGTTAGACAAACAATAAATAATTAATAAACAGCTAGAACTCACAGCAAGGTGTCACAGGAGACAAATATCCACTTCTCTAGCAGAGCACTGTAAAAAGCACTGCTCTTCTCTGATCAGAGAAAAGCAGACTAAAACAGACTATGCACACGTGGAGGAAACAGGAAGAAGGCTACACAATACCTCAGCAGGGGGGGGGAGGGGGAGGATTCACTCAGGCAGGCTAGGACAGGAAAAAAAGTTTAAAGGGAGGAGTGGTCTAGTGGTTAGGACAAAGTACTTCAGGCCGGAGGGCCGGGGGTTCAAGTCACACCTGGGGACAGCAATCTCAGGCCGGAGGGATTGGGATTTCTAGTCCTATAGGCACTCCTTGTGGTCTTGGGCAAGCCACTTAACCCTCCATTGCCCATGTTCCCTGTAAGTATTAACATATGTGTGTCATATCCCCTCGTGTTAAATGTATCCCCCAATTGACCGCTTTGACCCGGTGAAAAGCGGAATATAAATACAGCTAAATAAATAAATAAATAAATAAACACACAGCAGGTTCTGGGGAGAGAGATTTAATTTAAAATGAACAGTTAACCTGGCTACCACACAAAGCCCAGTTAGTTGAGAGAGGCAAGGTAAGTTATAGCTGAGAAGGCTGAACTAGCACACCACTAAGACACCACTAGCACACCACTAAGACAAGCACACACCTCGCCGAGCGATCGCACACAACCTTTAAAGGAGCGCACAAAAATTACCGATTTCATGATGAGTTTTCAAACCTTGGGTCTTTTAAGGCCGCAGCTGCACCACCGATCTACTGCCATTTCGTCACTTCCGATTCCGAATCTCTCCTCTGTCTGCACTGAGTCCCCTGCCCCACTCCTCTCACATGTGACGACGATTGACGAATCATGACAGGCTAGAGGGAAATAAAAGGGAGGGGCAGCCAGCAAGCCAGCCTCTTTCTGCTCTTGTGCCTGCCTGCCAGCCACGCACCTCCTCTAATCCCTCCCTCAGCCAGCCTTCAGTGCCACGTGCGAGAGCAACACACCGCTCCGGGACTGCTGCCTGGGGACGGGCTATCGGCAGCGGAGCTGGTGAGTGCATATCTATGCTTTTTCCGTATAGTAATCTGACTAGTGTACAGGAGGAAGAGGAGGCGGCGGCGGGCCTGGGCAAGGAAGAGCAAGCAGCAGCAGCTCCTAGATTTGGGGTCCTTCGTCGTCCCTCTCTATCTCTCCCACTTGCGGGCTGCCTGCATGTCTGTACTGCGCCCAGCTGCACCGCAGCCGCCTCCGCCTCCCACACCGTCACCCCGCCACCAGCAGCAGTACCCCATCGCCGCTGCGCTGGATGCAGGTGGTTTCCCCAAAGGGCTGGTGAGTACAGGCATAGGAACCCTGTGAAAGAGGGTACAAATTAAACAGTCAGAGGACAATTGGCGGGCTGGGGAGGGGGGAGAGTTGTCATCTTGGAAGACCAGCATAGAAAGTGTAGATGTGGGGTGCTGGAAACTAACAGGAAAAAAAAAAAGCAAACTTTGGTTCTTGGGAGACTTTCTGCCTTCATGATGTTGAGTTATGCGTAAAGGATTTTAATTGCTTATAGATCAGTGATCGAGGGCCTTAGAAAAAAGGGTTGTGCTGCTGTTTAGGTATAGCCTTTAAAAATTAGATGTTTATGAAAAGCAGTTAGTTAAAAGGTATGCAGAAATGGATTTACCTATTCACAATTCATTGGAGGTTTTATTTTAGTTTTTTACATTATCTCTTTTTGGTGACTCCTGTGAAAATATTTACTAGTGTTTGTCAGGGTGTACATAACTTTCTGGGGTGGTGATTTTCTCTTATTTTGTTTATATTTATGCAATTTAAAAAAATACAAAGAGTATGTATGAGTCTCAAGGTTTTGCTGTACCTTAACTTTACAACTAAACCCCTTTGTCCCAGAACCCTAAGCAAAAACTTTTAACAATTTTTGTCAGAACTCTTGCCATGAGTGTCTTTTGGGGAAAATGCTAGGTACGTATGACCTAGATTGGCCACTGTTGGAAACAGGATACTGGGCTTGATAGACCTTGGTCTGACCCAATATGGCATATCTTATGTTCTTATTCGCTGGTCATTTATGTTTTTAAATTTATGACGTTTTTATCTGATCACATCTTCTCTGTTTTGGACGGATCGCCTATGTTTTACTTTCACCTTGTAGCATTTTTTTGCTGTACAGTAATGTAGCTTTAATAGATGATATAATTTAGTTTCTTTTGGTCATTCATTTATGTATCGCTGCGGCGGTTTCTCCCGCCCCTCATAGCTTGTACAGAATTATAGCGTGCAGAGCACTATCTTACTATTAGTATATTTATTTGTGTGATTCTGTTTCTAATCCTCTCAGCACACCTCCGTGTGATTCTTCCTATGATACAGCCTCTGTTGTATGAGATATTGACTGTGACTTTGGTTAAATATATGGTTAGTAGATTTTATTATCTTTCTTTTTGCCAAATGTACTTATCATTACTTTTATACTTATTTTGTGATTGTAATTACTAGAAATTTTCCGCTTCATTTAGTAATCGTCTATTTTCATTTAATTTGATTAACATCAATGTGGTGTACATACTGTATTCTAATGTGTAGTCAAATTTTAAAGTATATAATTCCAAGTGTCGTTATGTAGCGCACAAAAAATTTAACCTTCCTTCAAAAGCCGCACAGCTGATATTTTATGTGCACACAGCCTACAGAAAATTAGAGGGAACATTGATTGGGAAAACCATGTGCATGGCAGGTACTGCACCAGCCTGTGGCAGCGAACAGCCACAGGCATCAAAACCTAGGCTATTGATCCTTTTATGTAGTCTGGGCAACACGCTCCAGATCTGCATAGTCTGCCAGCTGGATGCTGGCACTAATGTGTCCTATATAAGCGAGCAGTCCCTGCCTGCAAGGAGGGGCTCAGCTGACTGCCCTGGAGAGTGCTGGTGGGGCTACAGCCATAGTGCCAGAGAGGTCATATGGAATGTGAGTAAGTGAATAGGGGACACAGTTGTAATATCGGCATTATGCACTACCATCGAATGTGAAGGGGGAGGGGCAGCCAACAGCAGGGGCACACATGATCTACTATACTCACTTTGTTGCTGGGAGGACACCTTGAGCTGCTGAGTCCACGACCTTATTACAGCCTCTTTATCCACGGTGGTCAGGATACATTGTTCCAATTTGCTGAGTACAGAAGGCTGAATCATCACTACCTCAAGCAACTGCCTAGCACTTTGCTCATCTCTGCAGGTCTCTCCACTTGTGCTTGATATCCTTGATATCCCTGTTTCTGTGATAGATGGCACGGAGTTTGGCGCAGACAGCATGCCAGAGGCATGCCTTTTGATGGGCACTGTAATTAGCACCAGCGTAACTGAACATAAGGTGATACTTGGCGAGTACCTTCCAGAACAGTAGATCTACCTCCTCCAGACAAAAGTTTTCCTTGCATGAGGAGGACTTAGCTTTGGGTGTGTGTGTGTGTGGGGGGGGGTGCATGGCAACAGGACAGAAGTAGGTGCTGGTTCAAAGCCTTCTAAAATCTGTTTGCTGCATGCACGGCTGTGCTTTTTTTGGTGTGCAAACAGGTGGGTAACGTATGTGCCAGATACATATATCAACACATCCAAAATGGCCCGTTCCTGAAGATACTTAGCAGGGACAGATGTCTACAGAAGGCACTTGCAGAATCTGTTATGTGAATGCTCTTGTCGTTTGCCAGACATCCTTGCATAGGGTATATGGGCAGCACCTCGTTTACAGGGTCTTCCAGCATAACTGTGAGGACCCCAGTGCCATCTCCCCCTCAATTGGACTCTCTGACATGGTGCAGTAGGCATGTAACCCTGGTGGGTTTATAGATGCTATGCTGGGTGGGTGGCCCAGTACATTTAACATGACATATGAGCACCTGTCTACATTGCTGTGTTGTGTTTTGGACACCTACCTGGTTGCAGGTGGGTCCACGGTGAGGATCGTGTCTCTGGTCTGTTGGAATGGTCTTGAACACAACCACTGCATGGCTGGGAGCTGGACTTGCTCAATAATATGATATACTTTGGCTGCACAATGTGTTTTGATGGGGAACCTGTCAGGTGTGGCTGCATGAGACGCTGTGAACTGTGGGACGCAGCTGCAGTGTCGCTTGTCACCTTTGGGAACTACACTTATTGCATGGGCATGTTGCCACTGTGACCATCATATAGTTAAGACCAGTGTAGTGGCAATGGCACCATCTACCTCCCGAGAGAAAAATGGACAGTGTCCATAGCCATCTGTAGCGCAAAATCCATGATGGTGGCTTGGTGCCAACAGAACCTCTAGCACTCACTCTGTCCACGCATGTGCAGTCTCTGTCAGTGTAACAACTGTCCTGTCTGTGACTATGCGTGACCGTGCTTCAGCACACAATAGTGGCTGTGTCTCAGGAAAGCCAGTGACTGGGGGCAGTGGGGGATGTATGTGGCAGGGCTACTCAGCTGCCTCTCTTTTGGGCAAAATGGATGTGCTGGTGACTGGAATGGTTTAGCAAATGGGCAACACCTGCTGAGAGCACAGAAGCAAAACATTAAGGAATACATATAGAACTAAAAAATTACAGATATCAGTCTGATAGTCTGATGGGGGCCTTGAACCATTAGCCTTTACATTACAGAGCGAGTCCCTTGCCAAGCCATCTGTCCCACAGGGTGGCTGCCCCTCTGCAGCCAGCACTCAGATCTGGCCTGTATTTTTTTTTTGGGGGAGGGGGGCAGTCGTGTGCACCACTGTCATTGGTGTGCAGGCAGAAGATGCCTTTGTGGATGGGCGCAGCATTATGCACCTCCCTGGTCATGCACATGCGTACTGACAGGGTAAAATATCTGGCAGAGATCAGCACATATGAAGCTAGGAAAGCACATCTCTTAGTCGGCCATTAGGAGGAACCCTGTGCCTAGCATGCCATGTCAGGCCTCTTATGTGCTAATGGGGCAGTGTTGCACTCCAGAAAGATGGTTGTCTTGAAAAAGCAGGGACACAGGTTCTGGTATGAACACTGCAAGTGAGAATTGGTGATTAATATTTTTGCACTCTGGGCATCTTTCTGTTTGGACTGACAAATGTTCAGCAGCTACAACTTACATTGTCTGCCCTTTACTGGAGTATGTTGCAGAGATCTGGTGTAGCACCCCCCCATCTGATCTGACATCTGTCTCAGCACAGCATTGTTGGACCCAATTTCTCCTAAACAGCTGTGCGGCCCATGGGTCTGACTGTGATAAGGCCGTAATGAGGACTGTGGCTCCAGCTCTGTGCTCTTCCACCACTGCCACTGGGCCCGACTCCACTGCTCAAATGTGATAGACAATGATGCATTTCCATTTTCTCAGGCACCATATAGGTTCTCACATCCAACACATTCCTGCTTCACATACACTGGTCTCTCATCAATCCTGTCTACTCGCCACGCCCACTCACATGGAGCTGTTACATAACTGACATCAGGCCTGCACTTTGTGGCGCATGTATTTTCTTGGATCTGTTCTCACACCCTAACACTTTGACCTCCCCATGCACTGATTCTCCTGGCACACTGTTGTACATTCCCTTTCCACACACTGTTTGAGTGCTACTTTTGTTCAGCTTTCCTGATGCTGCTTGACTTACCCTCTGTTGCCATTTCAATGTATCCCTGACCAGCATCCACGCTACTTGCTACTCCTGGGCCGCTAGGTCTTACCTGCTTTCATTTGTGCATTATTCAATTATTCCTTCCTCACTCACATCTGGGTCCTTGCCAAGCCCTCTGCCTGGTTATGCCCTCAGGGCTGCAGCCTATGATCTGACAGCCACACTCTTCCCTTGTGGGTCACCATGCACCTTTGCTGTTACTCCACATGCTGCTGTTCTATCTGTATGTCTGACACATCATGGTATGCATACTACTCAAGTCCTTTGCTGCTGCTACCTGTCTCAGGGTCCATCAAATACTCCATGGCCAGCATGTGCTATTCTCTATGTCTGTGCTATTGCTTAAATCCAATATCCAAAACTGAGGGGGGCTTGGGATAGCTGTTTGGCGAAGATGCAACCCTCATGGAGGTATCACCTGACATCTTTTAAAAAAGTTAAGTTTATTCACTGCTCTTCCAGTTGCTACAACTTCTTGTGGCAACTGAGAGAATGATGCTTCCTTAAAAGATGTCTGGAGATGTCTCCTTAAGGTTTGTTTTGATTATTTTGGGACTGCTGTGCTGCTTCACCCCCCCTTACAATTTCAAATTTTGGTGGTGTCTTGGTGGAGATTGGTCACATAGATTTGATAGTACTTGTGCATTTTCCAGTACTTGTGCATTTTCCAGGTTATCCATTCCTAGCTGTGCTTAGCTCATCTTCATGCCATTTACAATCCTCCCCAGGGACCCCAGACACACGTCGCCAGTACCTGCTGGCACCACACCACACATACACATTCCACATACCTTAGAGCTCCTGCAGCTCCCTCTATAGGCAGGCCAGGAATCATAGCCTCCTACTACTACTAAGCATTTGTATAGCGCTACAAGGTGTACACAGCATTGTACATATAGATGTAAGGCACAGTCCCTGTTCATTGGAGCTTACAATCTAATCAAGATGAAAAAAGATTGCAGAACTGGGGATTAGGGTATGGCAAGATACACATAAGTAGTGGACAAGAGAATGAGGCACATCAGGATCCAAAAGCAGCCTCAAAGAAGTGGGTCTTCAGTCTGGACTTTAATAAGGCCAGAGAAGGAGCCCGAGGCATCAATTAAGATAGTCTGTGTTCCAGCATATGAAGCAGCAAGGTGGAATGAGCGAAGTATGGCATTGGCAGTGTCAGAGAAGGGCACAGATAAAAGGGATCTGCCAGAGAAGCAGAGTTCTTGAGGAGAAGCGTAGAGTGAGATAAGAGGAAAGGTAGTGAGGAGTCACAGAATGAATGCATTTGTAGGTAAGTAGGAGAAGTTTGAACTGAATGCAGAAATGGATAGGGGGCCTTTATGTTCCTGTGCAGCCTGTACCTCAAAAGAGGACAGGTGACAGCCATGCTTACTTACCCATTCAGCACTTCTGATATCCTATGCCTTTCCACTAGCTGAATCTATATGTCCCCCACTGACTGCCGTGGGAGTGTAGGCACATTGTCTTGCTTTCTATTGGTGGAGCCTGCATCTCGTCCTGCCTGTGGATGGGATTCCAGAACCCCACCATTTGCAACTCTGGACCATTTTGGACTCAGATTCTTGTACCAGTCTATCCGCTGACTGTTCCTGGTCGGCTTTTGGGTACATAGATTTTCTGCCTCATTTGTGCTTCTTGGGGATTTGTCACTAGCAACATATGTCCCATCTTTAGTGCTTCCACATAGTGGACAATGTGGCCACAGCAAACACAGATTTTCTTTTGTCTGTTTGATCTCACTATCACAGCTATGGACCCCAGGCAACCCCAGCCATTCCCATGCTGGTGCCTGCTGGGGGACCACTGTTCCCTGGTCTTACCTGTCCCTAAGCACTCCTGGCCTTAGAGCATCCCGCTGACCATGTCAAAGTTGCACTTACTAGAAAAGGGTCTGGTGGATCCCAGTCCAGATCATGTGGGCCTCCCAAGAGGATGGCGTCTGCCCTTTCCACAGGCACAAAATGTTCTCATGTTATATCATCATGTGACAGAACTGACCCATCTACGGGAGAAGTTGGGCAGTCGCATAACCATCTCCACAACTTCTTGCCAAGTCCTCATGCTCAGCCTCTGCATGTCAGTACATGCATGCGCAGATTCCATCATGCATGTACATCCATGTCCCTGTCTTTGCAAACAAAATCTTGCACAACTTCCATGCCGTATTCTCCATGAGCAGCAGATGTGGCTGCCTATCCCATGCAGTACTGTCCATTCTCCTGGATATTTACATGGTGATTTCACCCCCCCCCCCCCCCGAGGCAAGCTTTCTAAAATGCAACTTTAAATGAGCAAGCTTTAACTACTTATGTTTATTTATTTATTTATTTTTTTTAAATCGGAATGAGTCAATTTATGGGAGTCTAATTTTTTATTTTGGTTGATATACAGAGGAGTGCACTATTTTGTATTGCACGTGTTTCGTATAATTTGGCATACATTCATGTGTATATAGTGTTTATGTTGGTATATAATATTTTGTGTAATTTTGTTGTCACGTGAATATTTTTGAATCATCATCTATTGTATATTCTAAATCTAGTGGAACTACCTATTACCTCGTTAACTACACAATAAGGTTATTCTTATACAAGCACTGCGTCTTTTTTCAGTTAATTCCTGTGATTCTTTCAGGCTTTTGTTTTTTTTGTTTTTCTTTAATATATCCTCCATTATAGGAACCTAACAATTTAAATTGCTCATTCTGAGAAAGATCTGAAAAACAATTCAGTATCTGACATGTAAAATTTGAAAAAAGGCAGGAAAAAAAATAAAATAAGAACATAAAAACATAAGATATGCCATACTGGGTCAGACCAAGGTCCATCAAGCCCAATATCCTGTTTCCAAAAGTGGCCAATCTAGGTCATACGTACCTAGCAGTATCCCCAAGAGAGACAGGCTCCACAATGCTTGTATTGGGTCAAGCATTGATATCCTGGGTCCCTTCTTAATAATGGTTTATGGACATTTCCTCCAGGAACTTGTCCAAACCTTTTTTAAACCCAGCTACACTAACAGCTCTTACTACATCCTCCGGTAACAAATTCCAGAGTTTGATTACACGTTGAGTGAAAAAATATTTTCTCTTATTTGTCTTAGTTTACCCTGTAGCTTCATTACATGTCCCCTAGTCTTTCTATATTCTGATAGCGTAAACAATCGATTTACGTTTACCCGTTCCACTCCATTCATTAATTTATAGACCTCTATCATATCTCCCCTCAGCCGTCTCTTTTCCAGGTTAAGAACATAAGAACATAAGAAATGCCATACTGGGTCAGACCGAGGTCCATCAAGCCCAGTATCCTGTTTCCAACAGTGGCCAATCTAGGTCATACGTACCTAGCAGTTTCCCCAAAAGACACAGGTTCTGCAGTGCTTGTACTAGGCCAAGCATTGATATCCTGGGTCCCTTTTTAATAGTGGTTTATGGACCTTTCCTCCAGGAACTTGTCCAAACCTTTTTTAAACCCAGCTATACTAACAGCCCTTACTACATCCTCCGGTAACAGATTCCAGAGTTTGATTACACGTTGAGTGAAGAAATATTTTCTCCTATTTGTCTTAAATAGTTTACCCTGTAGCTTCATTACATGTCCCCTAGTCCTTCTATATTCTGAAGGTTGAAGAGCCCTAACCTTTGTAGCCTCTCTTCATAGGAGTAGCCTTAAATCCCTTTACCATTTTGGTGGCTCTTCTCTGTACCTTTTCTAATAACGCTATATCCTTTTTAAGATATGGCGACCAGAATTGCACACAATATTCAAGGTGCGGTTACACCTGGTAATTCTAACCTTGAAAAGAACAGTCCATAAAACTCTAAATGTTTAGTAGTAATAAGAAATTTCTTCTTACCGCTGTAACTAATTTGATGGCGCACAATTGTAATTCACTGACATTTTCCACAAAAAAAGGTGTTATTCCCATTGATGATATCTAGAAGGTAAAATATTAATTAACTTTTAATATACAAACTTTCTAGTACAATACGCTCATAACTAGATAGATTTCTAACATGGCATTCATTTCCTGTCATACCAGAATCTTTTACTAGAAGAATCAATTATACATTTTTTTCAATAATTATCCATTTGAACAGGTTATTTTCTGATAATTAATGCCACAGCTTGTTTCTAATGTCTTTAAGACCAAAATACCACTTGCTAATAGCATCTGTCCCATCAGTGGTGGAGTGCTGTTGCTCTTCTAATAATTAATTTTGGAATTATTTTATAATTTTGTTTTAGATTTAAACCAACAAAAGAACATTGACACAGTAATCTTAAGGGCATGTTTACTAAGTTCTGCGCCGATAATACTTGTATGGGACACATTACCAGCATGGGGCTTCTAGCTAACTGCAAGGGGGCATGTTCATCCATCCTCCTTAAGTTAATGCAGACAAGCAGGGTTTTAATATGGCAAATGATCCATGGATGCAACTAATGCTACCACTGAGATGGTATTAGTGGCACCCGTTCTACCGTATCAAGTGTGGTTAGCATGGGTCATTGAAGCCCATGCTAGCTGTGATGCAGCGGGAATGCCCATGCTCTGCCCAATCACCACCCCGAAATGCACTGCCAGGGTAATGCAGGGTTTTTAGCATGGTGCCAAAACCACACATTAACCCTGTACTGCCCTGGTAGTGGAGTTTAGTAAACATGTCCATAGTGAATCAAGGAATTTTAGGATAGCGTAGTTACTCACCTATAACAGATGTTCTCCGGGGACAGCAGGAATCAGTCCTCACATATGGGTGACATCGGCACCAACAGAGCCCGCATAGTAATCACTCCCCAGCTTTCAAAGAAAGCCTTTGGAAGTTACACCACGCATGTGTGGTCGCCTTCCTGCCCAAGAGTGCCATCTTACCTCAGTAGGATGACATAGCTTAATGAAACATAAAAAAAGGGAGGAGGGGGGAGAGTTGTGAGGACTGATTCCTGCTGTCCCAGAAGAACACCTGTACAGGTGAGTAACTAAGCTTTCTCTGGGAACAAGCAGGAAGTCAGTCCTCACATATGGGATTCCCAAGTTAGCAAAAAAACCTGTAAAAGCCATAGGCGACTGGAAAACGGTGAGCCGTGAAAGGCAACAGGGAGCAATGAATGGCCTCAAGTCCTCAGATGCAGCCCCAGTTGCAAGGATGGAATCACCTATCCAGTAGTCTGTATGTAAGGGCCAGAGGGAAGGAGTTGCACTAATCCCCAGAGATGACAGAGTACTGCCTGGCCGAAGGCGCTGTCACGCTGTGAGCTCTCCTCCAGGCAGTAATGAGCTGCGAAGGTATGAATTGAGGACCAGGTGGCAGCTCGGTATCTGCCTCGCAAAGGAAATGAGTGCAGGTGTGCCACCGAGGCCACCATGGTGCGCACGTTATGGGTGGCGACATGACGCTCCAGGGACAGTCCAACCTGCTCGCAGGCAAAAAAGATGCAGTCCGCCACCCAAGTGGACAGGATGCAATTAGATATGGCGACACCAAGCCTGTTCAAGTCATAAGAAACAAACATTTACGATGAGAGGTGGTGGGTCTTTGTCCGTTCGAGGTAGAAAACTAACGTCCTCTTACAGTCGAGAGTACAGAGGGAGGCCTCTGCCCAAGATGCATGAGGTTTAGGGAAAAAGGTGGGGAGCACCACCTCCTGGTTGAGATGAAACATAACATGCCACCTTTGGTAGAAACTTGGGATAGGTGCGCAGAACCACTCTATTCTTGTGAAATCTGGTGTATGGGGTTGTAGGCCACCTATGCCTGGAGCTCACTGATTTGCTGAGCAGAAGTGAGTGCACTGAGAAAGACAACTTTTCAGGAAAGGAATTTGAGGTGAGCCGAAGCAAGGGTTCAAAGGGAGGAGCTATGAGTTTCCCAAGAACCACATTTAGGTCCCATGCCACTGAGGGCAGTAGGACCAGGGGTCACGAGAGGAGGAGACCTCTCATGAAGCAGCCCACAAGAGGGTGGACTGAGATGGATTGCCTGTCCACCAGATGGTGATGTGTGATCAGGGCACTGAGATGCACCCTGATGAAGTTGGACTTTAAGCCAGCATGAGAAAGGTGCAACAGGTACTGGAGTATTAACTTCACCAGGCAGGAAAATAGGTTAAGGCCCTTGTTGGCACACCGGAGAGAAAGCATAGTTACTCACCTGTAACAGGTGATCTCCAGGAACAGCAGGAATTTAGTCCTCACATATGGGTATCGTCGGTACCGACAGAGCCTGCGCGGGAACGCTCCCCAGTGTCCAATCAGAAAGCTTTTGGGAGCTGCCTTCCCGCCTTTCCCAACTGCCTCTCTCCAGGTGAGTTTTAAAGCTGAGACAAAGAGAGAGAGAGGGAAAGGAAAGAGATAGAGAGATACAACTCCTAGGGGAGGTGGGTGGGTTGTGAGGACTAAATTCCTGCTGTTCCCGGAGATCACCTGTTACAGGTGAGTAACTATGCTATCTTCAGGAACAAGCAGGAGTGTAGTCATCACATATGGGGACTCCCTAGCTTTAGGTGCCAGGGAGAGACCCCAGAGGTTGTGTGTCCCTGAACAGGGCTCCACTTCCCCCCATGGATCTCTGGCATCCTACCAGGGATGGCGGGTAGGAGTTGATTAGGTATGGAACAGGTGTTGGAGAACAGCCTGATCAAACAAGGTATCCCGGCGGGTGTCCTTGTCCAAGCAGTAATGGGCTGTGAAGGTATGAACCGAGGCCCAAGTGGCTGCTCGACAAATATCGTCGACAGACACAGAGTGCAGAGGAGCCATTGAGGCTGCCATGGTTCTCACATTGTGAGCTGTGACATGGCCCTTCAGAGAAGGATTCTTACTCTGATAGGCAAAGGAAATACACTGAGCAATCCAGTTAGACAGTGTTCTCTTGGAGACTGGAAGTCCCAAATGAGAAGGATCAAAAGCAACAAAGAGTTGAGGGGACTTTCTATGTTGCTGTGTTCTTTGTAAGTAAAAAGCTAAAGCTCTTTTACAGTCCAAGATTTATTTATTATTTATTACATTCTCTTACATACCGCGCTATTCTGCATCAGTGTGGTTTACATTGAACAAACTGAAATTACATTGAACAGGGCATTATAACTTGGAGATAACTATTTTATAGGGAACATCGGCTATGGAGGGTTAAGTGGCTTGCCCAAGACCACAAGGAGCACCTGTGGGACGAGAAACCCCAGTCCTTCCGGCCCAAGGTTGCTGTCCTCTAGTGGGATTTGAACCCCCGACCTTCTGGCCTGAAGTACCTTGCCCCAACCACTAGGCTAGATTCCTCTTTGCATTTGATGCATGAGGCCTTGGAAAAAATACAGGTAGGTAGACCGCTTGGTTCAGATGAAAAGGCGAGACCACCTTTGGCATAAAGTGTGGATGAGTCCTGAGGACTACCTTGTCATGATGGAACCTTGTATAAGATGGATCAGCTACTAGCGCTTGCAACTCACTAATGCAGCGTGCCGATGTGATTGCAATGAGAAAGATAACCTTCCAAGAAATAAATTTCAAGGAGGTAGTAGCTAAAGGTTCAAATGGTGGCTTCATGAGCTGACCAAGAACCAGGTTTAAGTCCCATGCCACCGGTGGTGGTCTAATGGGAGGCTTAGTTAAAAGAAGACCTCTCATAAATCTTGCTATAAGAGGATGAGAGGAAATAGGTTGTCCATTTAGAGGCTTAAGGGAAGCTGCAATAGCACTCAAATGGACTCTTACTGAATTAGTCTTAAGACCTGCATTGGATAGATGAAGGAGATACTCCAGCAATGATTCCAGAACTATCGCAAGGGGGTTAAGAGCCTTTTGCAAACACCATATGGTAAACCTTTTCCACTTGAAAGCATAAGAGCTTGTGGAAGGTTTCCTGTAATCAAGAAGAATATTTTTCACTTGCTGAGGGATATTAAGATCATGGAGATCTAGGCCTTCAGCAACCAAGCCCTGAGATGCAGAGACTGGGGATTGGGATTTTATTTATTTATTTATTTATTTATTTATTTATTTAACATTTCTTCTATACCGCGCTATTAAAATCAGTGCGGTGTACAATGAACACAACATACTACAATGCATACAAGCAACATTGAGTTTACATAGAACAAGGGATGATAAATGCATGGGATAACCGGGGAAACTATGTACAGTTGACTTATTATATATATATATATATATATTTAAACTTCTGGGATAGGAGATCTGGAGCAGACCCCAACTCTAGGGAGGGAGCCTGAGAGAGATGTAGAAGCAGAGGGTACCACACTTGCTGTGGCTAATGTGGAGCTATGAGAATCATATGGCCTCTGTCTCTCTGAAACTTGAACAGGATTTTGGGAATTAGGGGAATGGGTGGAAAGGCATACAGGACGTCTTGACCCCAGTAAAGGAGGAAAGCATCCCTGGCCTGAGCCCCATGAGCCGGAATTCTGGAACAGAATTGGGGAAGTTTGGCATTCCACGGACTTGCAAAGAGGTCTATGTCCGGGGGTCCCCAAAGTTGAAATATCCTGGTCACCTGGTCTGCATGCAGAGACCACTCGTGTGGAAGCAGAACTCGACTGAGTCTGTCTGCCCATGAGTTTTGAATGCCTGGAAGATACACTGCCAGAAGATGAATCTGATGCTCTCTGGCGAAGGCCCATAGTTGCAAAGCTTCGTTGCAAAGCGACAGAGAGCCTGTTCCCCCCTGCTTGTTCACATAGAGCATGGCTACTTGATTGTCCCTATGAATGAGGACTGTCTTGTAGCTGAGCAGGGTGTGGAACACTCGCAGAGCAAGAAAGATTGGTCTGAGCTCCAAGAGATTGATATGTAGATAACTCTCCTGTGGAGACCAGGTGCCCTGGGTGGAGAGGTCTTGCAGATGAGCTCCCCAACCCATTGGAGAAGCATCTGTTGTGAGAGTTGCTTGGGGTAAGGGTTGCTGAAAAGGGGACCCCAGCAACAGGTTCTGAGTGGACCTCCACCACTGGAGGGACAAAATGAGGCGATTTGTGTTTGCTATTTTGTCTGACAGGCACCCTGATGCCTGGGTCCATTGGGTGGATAAAGTCCACTGAGCTGCCCTCATGTGGAGGTGAGCATAGGGAACCACTTGCACGGTGGATGCCATGTGGCCTAGTAGTTTTAACATTTCTCGAGCAGTTAGATGAGGTTTTAGCACTGCTTGAGAAGCTAACTGCGGGAGATAGGCCCTTGCCTTTGTGGTATCCAGGAAAGCTCCTATGAACTCTAAAGACTGAGTGGGAGTCAGACTGGATTTTGGGATGTTTATTATCAGCCCGAAATACTGAAGGATACGCATTGTGCAGGATAGAGAAGTCCTGGCCTCTGACTCTGTTGGGGCTCGAATGAGCCAGTTGTCTAAGTAGGGGAAGACGAATATCCCTAGAGTGCGGAGAAATGCTGCTACAACAGACATGCATTTCGTGAACACCCTTGGTGCTGAGGCCAGGCCAAAAGGAAGCACCCTGTATTGGTAGTGCTTTCCCTGAAAAAGGAACCAAAGGAACTTTCTGTGAGTTGGATGGATGAGAACATGGGTGTACGCATCCTTGAGATCTAGAGAACAAAGCCAATCCTGACTCTGAAGGTATGGCTGCAGAGATCTGAGAGAAATCATTTTGAATTTCTCCTTGACAAGGAATTTGTTCAATTCTCTGAGGTCTAAGATAGGTCTGTAACCCCCTGTTTTCTTTGGAATAAGAAAATAAGGGGAATAGAACCCTGTACCCTGTTGATGAAGGGGTACTTCTTCTATTGCCCCTTGGGCAAGAAGGATAGCGACCTCCTGACCTAACAGGTTGATGAGAGAGGTCGGAGAATTGAACTGCCTTACTATTGTGTGAGGGGGCATGCTTGAAAAAAGAAGCTTGTACCCCTCCTTTATGATGGAGGGTGTCCAATGCTCTGCTGTTATTTGCCCCCATCTGGGGGCAAAATGACATAACCTTCCTGGAATGGTGGAAGGTTCTGGTCCCTCCAGAACCAGGTAGGCTAAGTTCTCTAGATGAGAGTCAAAGGCCCTGTGGAGGCTGAGCCTGCTGGGCCGGTTGAGGACTAGCAGCCTTTACTTTCTTCTGTTTGGGTGGTTGCTGACCTTTCCTGGCAAGCTGACCTGCAGAACATCCCTGCTGAACATAAGCAGGATAAAATTTTTTCTTTTTAGAAAAGAATGGTTTCTTGAACAATTTTCTTCTAGCAGGATCAGCAGTGGACTTGGATAATCTATCCAAGGTGGAATTTTCAGCATCCATTTCATTGGCTTTTTCCTGCCAATCTTTACCAAACAGTTCTCACCAGTAAAAGTACAATTTGTCTTGTACCCAGAGCTCTAAATCAGAGGCCTGGAGCCAAGCAATTCTACGTGCACCTATGGCCATAGCCGAGGTTCTGCTTATGCACTCAAAGCAGTCAAGGGCTGCACGGTTGGAAAATTTTGAAACATCTTAGGCATGTTTGACCAAAGTGAGAAAAGCCTGTCTTTTATCCTCAGGAAGAAAAGGACTTAAAGCCTCTAAATCATCTGTGATCTCTCCTTCAGGAATATTCCCATATAGAGACTATAGGAACTGATCCTGTCAGAAAGCATGGAAGCTTGGAAGACCCGACGTCCAAAAGCATCCAGGGTTCTGCACTCACGTCCTGGAGGATTAGAGGCATGTCTTTTTGCACTCTTGATCCTTCTCATAGCTGATTCAACTACAATAGAGTGGTGAGGAAGCTGAGTCTTATGGAATCCAGGACAAGGAGGGACTTGATACACGGTATCCAGTCTACGAGAATGAGGAGAGGTGGTAAGAGCTGTTTCCCACATCCTTAACATGAGATCATAAAGAATCTCATGAATGGGCAAGGTAGCTGCCTCCTTAGGAGTTTTAGGATATTGTAGAATTTCCAACTCCTTGGCCCTTGGCTCTGTTTCAGGGGCCACAGTAAAGGACAGGCCCCGAGCCACCTCCCTGATAAAATCTTGGAAGGAAATATCCTCTGGAGGAGACATTCTGCGTTTAGGGGAGGAGGGTTCCTCTGGGAGAAGCATCGCTGCATCGACAGAGCTGTCAGAATCCTCAGATTCTTCTGAGGACTCAAAGTATCGTCTGTCCGGATGCTCTTGAAGAGTCCGATTCCCATACCGACCAAAGCCGGTACCGGGAGTAACCGGTACCGGGGTATCGGTACCGGAGGTTATCGGATGACTGGGTACCGGCAAAGCAGACACCGATGCCGATGCTATCGGTACCGGTACCGATACCGAGGTCGGTGTCGGTACCAGTGGAATTGTCTGTCGCGGTTCCGAGGGCTTCGATGCCGCATGGAAAGCCGCCAGACTGCGTTCCATAGCCAGAACTCTCTGGTCTATCGACGCTGCCAATGCCTGGATGTCGGTACCGGAGGAGACCGCCGGTACCCCAGAGCATGGCACCAGTAGTTCTGCTGAGGTCGAGGCCTCAAAAACATCCTGGAACCCCGATAATGCTTTGGAAGCTGAAGCCTCCCGCCGGTGTAATTTTGCCGGTGCAGAATCCTCGAGGGCAACGCCAGAGGCATCTCGATGCTTAGAAGGAGATCTACCTTTCGATGACTGGCTGGATTTATGTTTAGTTACCTGAGATCCACGGGAGGAAGAAGCAGCCCTGGAAGACGTCGATGCCACCGAAGCTGCATCAGAGGGAAACAGGGTACTGAGCTTAGCATCTCGGTTCTGCCAACCTCTTTTAGACATCATGGCGCAGGACATACAATCCGTGATGGAGTGGTCAGGACCTAAACATTTTAGACACTATTCGTGGATGTCGGTGACGGAAATGGTACCGCCACACTTTGTGCACTTTTTGAAATCTGAGGCAGGCTTTTCCATGGTAAGGAAATGTTTTTGGGCCTAAGGCCCAAAAAGGCGCGTGCACCTGAAGAAAAAGAAAAAAGAGAATATATATATATTTTTTTTTTTTTACAGAAATAAGAAAAGAAAAAACCGGCGGAGCGTCAAGGAAGGCAGACGCGACCACAAAAAAGAAATAAATAAAAAAAGAATTCTTCTGCGGTGACAGGAACAGGACCTGCTAGCTCCGCGGAAAAAGAAGAACTGGAGAGAGGCAGTTGGGAAAGGCAGGAAGGCAGCACGCAGGCACTGTGGGATGCTCCCAAAAGCTTTCTGATTGGACGCTGGGGAGAGTTCCCGCGCAGGTTCCGTCGGTACCGACGATACCCATATGTGATGACTACATTCCTGCTTATTCCTGGAGATAAGCAGTACCATTTAGAGGCATACGCTCATCTGGTGGAATCCTTGAGGGAGGCCAACAGAACATCCTCAACCTCTGTGGAAAGATGGAAGGGGGCCAGAGCTACCCTTTCAGTGGCCTGGCCGTCTGTGCCAGAGAGCGGAGGTTGGGTTGCAGGAGAGATCTGTCCTCCTGTAATATCAAGTCCAGAGCAAAGCCCAAGGTGAACTGGGGCCACTCGAGGAAGCTGCAGCAGCAGTGGGAACCACAGTTGCCAGGGCCAGTGGGAATCATTGAGGATCACCGTGGCCTAGTCTAAATGAATCTTGAGCAGGGTTCGTGGAACCAATGGAGTGGGAGGGTATGCATACAGCAGACTCCCCGTCCATGGGAAAAGAAAGGCATTAGCCGCTGCTCGGTCCAGGGTCGGTATTTGGGAGCAAAAGCAAAGCAACTAAGTATTGCTGGGGCTGGTGAAGAGGTCCATTGTCAGAGTCCCCCAACACTGGAAGAGAAAGCAGACCACGGCCGGGTTCAGATGCCATTCGTGTGACTGAAGGACCCTGCTGAGTCTGTCTGCCAGAACATTTTTGTGTCCAGGTAGGCCGCCCGCAAAATTCCAGATCTGGACTGACTCCCTGCTTTTTGAGGTAGAACATTGCTACCTGGTTGTCCATTTGGATGAGGACCACCTGGTTCAACAATTGGTTATGAAACACTCAAAGGGCATTCGCCACTGCCTGGAGCTCGAGAAAGTTGATCTGCTGCAGGCTTTCCTCCTGTGTCCAGAAGTCCTGGGATCAGAGACCACTGCACTGCGCTCCCCACCCAAGCTTGGAGGCATCTGTGGTGAGGATGCTCTGGACTGGTGGGACCTGGAAAGGTAGGCCTACCGGGAGGTTCGGCAGATGCTGCCACCAGGCGAGGAATTCTCAAGGGGCCTGGTGAACCTCATGTGATCATCTAGGTGAACCACGGCTTGAGACCATTGAGCGCTGAGGTGCCTGTCTCATTTGCAGGCAACGTCAGTGCCTCCCTTGGAGGGGCATCATATTGAAGAGTTTAAAGGTCTTCGGCACAAGGCTCATCTTCTGGCTCAGTCACAAAGGACAGGGTCTTGGACATCTCCTGCACAAAGTCAAGGAACGCAAGGTCCTCATGCAGGGACCACCTATGCTCTTATGCCAGCACTCCACCCATGTCCCACCTCGATACACACTACCAGTTAGCATGGGATTTTTAGCACAGGGGTCCCATGCTACTTTTAAGTGTGGTGCCCAAACTGAATGCTAAATCCCAAGCTACTAGGGAGTACACTTTAGTAAGCATGCCCCAAGTAAATCAAGTTATTAGTTTTCAACTTAAATGTGATGTACCTATCAAGCTAGAGAGTGTCATAATCCATTATACAAGTATTATTTTTTTTAGTACACAGACTATCTGTTCAAAGCTCTCAAAACAGATGAAGATAAATTCATAGTTGTAAAAAAAACGAGGAAAGATTCAAAATATCTGCAACATAATAATAAAAAAAAACATTTTGTGGAGAGCTATCCTTTGGCTGACAGGAGCTGTTTGGGGGTGCCAAAGTAGAGCTTGCTACTAATAAGATCTTTGTTTCGCTGTTCTCTCTTTTTACTGAACCAGAAGATGCATCAGCAGAGACTCCAGGGCTATTTTTAGAACTTTTGCCTGCCTCGGTAGTCGCATGACTAAAGCACAAGTGGAGCCTAAGTAGAGCCATTGTTGTGTTTTCGTGAAGAGTTATCTTGCAAGTTTGGTGAGTGACAGTATCATGGAGAAAAGAAAGGGAAAGAAGAGAGCTGAAAATATGATTAAGCCTGAAGAGGTACAAGGCCCATGGATAAAATATCTTGTAAGAAAAAGAGTGGTGGGGCCGACTGCACTACTCCTAGTAAATTAAAAGAGCAAGCAGATGTATCATCTGAGGAAGTGCTCCTTAATCCTTTCCACCGTCTCCCACCCCTACTCCCAGTTTCTAGTTGGGATTTGCCTCCCAGAGATGGAGATTCAATATTGTACTCTCCTCTATCTGGATATCAGGGCATTGATGGCTCAGTTAAGACTGGTTGTGTTGCAAGTCAAAATCTAGGTGTCTCATTAGATTCCCATGAAGTATATGTAAATGGGAGATGTGGAAGGTAGAAATTCAGAAATAGGCTATGTTAGCCCTATTGCTTTTCCTGGAAAGTTGGAAAGTGAGATTGCCTTGCCAATGATGCCTTCCTACAGAGATTTCTAATGTCGAAATCAGGTAGACAATTGCCACAACAGAGTCAACTTTAGCATGACATAGCTTTGCTCTTACAGGGGAAGCAGAAATTAGGTTTAAGAAATTAGATCAGAAGATGTCCACAAATGAACACAGGCTATAGTCCCAAGATCAGAGTCAAGAATCTATCCAGTCAGTGAATGAAGCCCCTTGTTAAAGGTAATAATGCTAAATAAGCAGCTTGATAACTTGGAAAATAATATTATAATAACTTGCACTTCTTAAATTTCTCCTATGCAAGATTGATTTACCCTCTTGACATGTTAAAACAGTACTTAAGGGACATTTTTAAGAATGATCGTAAGCCAAGGAGCATCTGTAGAGACCCCCTTCATCCCTCCCCCCCCCCCACCTCCCAAGGACATATATCTGTAATGAGGAACTTTCCAGCTTGGAAGGGTTAAGTAGGATAAAGTCAAAGAGCAAGAGATGCTACCCTTTTTCCCCCAGTGGGTGAGTGGGGAGGGGGAAGGATAAAAGGAGGCATAATCAACCACTAGGGGGAAACAAAGATGAGGCAAGCCAAGGGCAATTGCTTTCCTTGCACCAGAAGGAAGTAAGGGAAGATTATCATTTTTTTTCGAGTGAGGGAATTGGTCTCTCTGTCATGTCTCTGGATTCAGAGATTAGAGAGAGTGCCAGAAGAGCCCACCAGCAAATGATACCCCAAAAAGTTACTTCTCCAGTCCAAAGGAGACGAACACTAGGTCTGGGAAGATGAATGCACCAATCCGATATTGTGACATTAATAATAGTGAAAGAAGCAGCTTTCTGAGACAAGTCTTGAGAAGAATGGGGAAATTTGGATTTCATGTGGAAGAGTGTGCTTCTGCATGTTAGCTCACACAGTGTCAGGAGTTAAAGAATCAGAGTATACTTTCTACAAGAGGCTCCTGCTTTTCTACCGGATTTGGATATGGACCACAAGAACATAAGACAAAAACATAAGATATGCCATACTGGGTCTGACCAAGGTCCATCAAGCCCAGTATCCTGTTTCCAACAATGGCCAATCTAGGTCATACGTACAGAGTAGTTACTCACCTGTAACAGGTGTTCTCCAGGAGCAGCAAGAATCAGTCCTCACATATGGGTGACGTCGGTGCCGACAGAGCCCCCATGCGGAGCATTTCCCCAGCTTTCAAAGAAAGCCTTTAGCACTGCAGCACGCATGCGCGGTCCCCTTCCCGCCCAAGGGTGCCATCTTGCTCAGTCAGATGACATAGCTAAAAGACAGCAAAAAACAAAAATAAATCATATGAATGCAACTGATTCCTGCTGCTCCTGGAGAACACCTGTTACAGGTGAGTAACTACTCTTTCTCCAGGACCAAGCAGGAAGTCAGTCCTCACATATGGGACTCCCCAGCTTAAGGCTACCGGGGACCCAAAGCTGAAAAATTGAGCTCCCTCTAGAGCCTCAGCATGTACAAAAAGAATCTTCTCTGAGAACGTCCCCGTACGGTAGCCCAACACCAGGGCCAGACGGTAGGAGTTGCCTATACCTCAAAGAGATTACGGAGTACCGCCTGTCCGAAAGCACTGTCCCTGCGGGACTCCTTCTCGAGGCAGTAGTGGGCCACAAATGTCTGGCTTGAAGACCAAGTAGTGGCCCGGCAGATGTCTGCCAACGGAACAGAGCGGAGATGAGCCACTGACACAGCCTTCGCCCTGACACGGTGAGCCGTGACTCAACCCTGCAATGAGAGGCCAGCTGCCCTGTACGCCCAGGCGATACAGTCTGCTACCCAGATGAACAGGGTACGCTTGGAGACAGGTAACCCCAACTTATTAGGGTCAAAACAGACGAAGAGCTGGACAGCCCTTCGATGCTCCTGCGTACGGTCAAGACAGAAGGACAATGCCCTCCTACAGTCCAGGGTATGCAAGACCATCTCAGCCTGGCTGGCGTGCGGCTTGGGAAAGAAAGTCGGAAGAACCACCTCCTGATTGAGGTGGAAGGAGGAGACAACCTTGGGAAGGAACTTAGGGTGAGTCCGTAAGACTACCCTGTTCCTATAGAATCTAGTGTATGGTGCCTCTGACACCAGGGCTTGAAGCTCGCTCACTCGCCTTGCTGAGGTAAGAGCTACCAAAAACAACGCTTTCCAGGAGAGAAAGCGCAAAGGAGAAGTAGCCATAGGCTAAAATGGTGGGCAAGTAAGCCGCTGCAAGACCACATTCAAATCCCACTCAGGGGCAGGTGGACGAACTGGAGGCTTAAGCAAGAGTAGGCCTCTGAGGAAGCGAGCCATCGAAGGGTGGCTTGAGAGAGACTGACCCTCCACCGGTGAATGGTGCGCAGAGAGAGCACTGAGATGGACCCTAACAGAGTTGGATTTAAGGCCCAGATTGGACAGGTGAAGCAAATATTGCAGCACCACTGGTACCAGGCAGGAGAAAGGATCCTGCTTGTGTTGAGCACACCAGGTGGAGAACCTATGCCACTTGAAGGCATAAGACGTCCGGGTGGACTGCCTCCTAGAGGCCAAGACCACGTCCTCCACTTACATAGGCAGCAGTAAGGGTGCTAGAACTACCCTTTCAGCAGCCAGGCCATCAGATTGAGGGACTGGAGGATGGGGTGTAAGAGAGATCCCTGCTCCTGAGACAGGAGATTGGGTTGCATCCCCAGAGGAAGAGGAGTGTCAACCGCCAGTTGCAAAAGAAGCGGGAACCAGGGTTGCCTTGGCCACCTGGGAGCCACCCCTTGCACCAGATTCGGAAGATGAAGCCACCACTGTAGAGAAGAGGCTAGTAGCTTGGACACCCTGACCTTGTCCGTCAGGTTTCCTGTGGCCTGCAGCCACTGAGTTCTGAGGCCCCACTGGGCTGGTCTCATGTGCAGACATGCATTTGGAGTTACATGGATCGTGGATGCCATGTGGCCTAAGAACCTCAGGAATTGTCTGGCGGAGACCAGAGAATTGCTGTGGAACTGTCTGGCTAGATCCATCAGTCTGTGGGCCCTGTCCACAGGTAAAAAGGCCTTTGCCTGAAGGGTGTCTAGTCTCACTCCGATGAACTCCATGTTCTGTGAGGGGCGCAAAGCAGACTTTGCGAAGTTTATGACAAACCCCAGATGCTGGAGAACAGAGACAGTGTGGAGGGTGGCTTGATTAGTCTCCTGTGGAGACTGACTTCTGATGAGCCAGTCGTCTAGGTAGGGAAACACAAAGAGTCCTTGAACCCTGAGATAGGCCACCACCACCGCCAGGCACTTGGTGAAAACCCTGGGGGCGGAGGTTAGGCCAAAAGGGAGTACCATGTACTAGTAATAGTTTCCTCCCATGACAAATTGAAGATATTGTCTGTGGTCTGGATGAATAAGGATGTGAGTATAAGCATCCTTTAGGTCTAAGGAGCATAGCCAATCTCCCTGCTGGAGATAGGGCAGCAGGATTCCAAGGGTAAGCATCTTGAACTTTTCCCTCTCCAGGAACTTGTTGAGATTCCGCAAGTCTAGGATGGGCCTTAGACCTCCTGTCCTTTTTGGTACTAGAAAGTACCTGGAATAGAAGCCTTGACCTCTCAGGGGGTGGGGCACCGGTTCCACCGCCTGTTCCTTTAGAAGACTTGCTAACTCCTGCAGGAGTAAGTCCCTGTGCAGAGGCAGTCTTGGAGGCTCCCCTGGAAAGTAGGAGGGAGGTACCTTGTGGAAGTGGAGAAGATAGCCCCTCTGGACTATGCTGAGCACCCAGGTATCCCTTGTCACGGCTGACCACCTGTGGGCATACAGGGTCAGGCGGCCTCCTGTGCTTAGGGGGGCCAGCTGAGGAGGAGAGGCTATGCCACTGGAGTCAAAACCCCGCTCCCTGCTGTGCAGGAGCCGGAGCTGGTGGCTTGGGGGTTTTCTGCCTACGGGGCCCATGTCCCTGCCCCTTGGCCTGCTGACCCTGCTGGGGAGCTGTGGAGGCCTGAAAGTGAGGGTATGATTTGTAGGCAGATGACTTCCTCGGGTAAAAGGCTTTTTTCCCAAGCCCTTCTTCTTCTGAGAAGGGGCAGAGGTTTTCCTGGACAGCCTTGTCTGGGTGAGAGTCTCGGACTCGCGTTCTGCAGCCTTTTCAGCCATAGGTTTGCCAAAGAGGTTTTCACCTCGGCAGGGGACATCGGCCAACTTGTCCTGCACCCATGGCTCGAGGTCCGATGACTGTAATTTAATTTAATTTAATTAGCGAGTTTTTATATACCGCACCTTCCATTGATCAGTTGCGGTTTACATTTATTTATTTTATTTATTTAGTATACATTTGTATACCGCTACTTCCAGCGATCAGCAGCGGTTTGATTACAGATTGGAAATTGTCAAATCATGACAGGAAATTTTTGAGGTATAAACACATGGAACAACAGTAAACAAGGCAATGCTGTTTTTACATATAACAATGTGAAACTACAAGAAGTTCAATCTTACAATTAACAGTTGTAAACTATATACAAAGAACCGGATTATAACTATGTACAAGGTATGTATGTTTTCAAAGACATCGGTTTAGGGTTTTAGCACTTATTTCAGTTCAGAGATGGGTTATGTCAGCTGGTGAAACTATCCTTTTTCTTGTTGAAAAGGTGAGTTCGACAAGGATCCGCAGTATGTTGCGAATAAATGTGTTTTAATTTTTTTCCTGAACTCCATGATTTGAGGTAAGGATCTTAATTCCGAAGGAATGTTGTTCCAAGTTATAGGGGCAGCATGAGAGAATGCTTTCTTGTTTGTTGATTTTTTGGCCTTTATAAATTCCTTTGGTGTTATTAGTTTATTTAGTTGGTCTCGTCTTTGAAGATTATGATTGGGTTCTTTATTGATAAGGTTATTTAAAGTAAGAGGTGCTGTGTTATTTAGGACTTTGTAAGTAGTTAAAAGAGTTTTATACTGAATCCGGCATTGAATCGGGAGCCAGTGTAAATATTCTAAAATAGGTGCTATATGGTGGAATGGTGGGGCATTCATAATAGTCCTGGCTGCTGCATTTTCTGCTAGTTGAAGTTTTTTTAAATTATGCTTTGTTACGCCTAGTAGGGTTAAGTTCGCAAAGTCGAAATGGGGAGTTATTATAGCTTGTATTATATGTTGAAAATCCTGTAGGTGCATTAGGGGGCGGAGTTGTTTTAATACTTTAAGTTTAAAATAAACTTTTTTTGTTATATTTCGTATATGTGTGTCCATATTGAGGTGTTTGTCTAGTATTACGCCTAGGTAACGTATTTCAGTTTTTATTTTGATGATATTATTTTGCAATGTAATGTGTGATGTGGGAATGAAAGTTGTGTTTTTAGTTACTATTAGGGCTTCTGTTTTAGCGTGATTAATGAATAAGTTGTTTTCATTTAGCCAATTGTTTATTTCATTGAGGCAGGTATTAATTAGTAGTGTAGGAATATTAGGTATTGTGAATGGGACATACATCATTATGTCGTCCGCATAAAGGTGATAGAGAACATTGAATTTTTTAAATATTTGACAGATGTGTTTTAAGTAAATATTAAATAGTAGCGCTGACAGTGCAGAGCCCTGGGGGAGGCCTAGTTCCTGATTGTAAGTTTTTGAAGTGAGGTTACCAATTCTTACCGTTTGAGTTCGATCACTTAGGTAAGAGGAAAACCAGTTAAGAACCGTGGATTTTATTCCTATTTGTCTTAGTTTACTAATCACTGTTGAGTGGTGAACACTGTCAAAGGCTGCAGAGATGTCAATGAATATGAGTAGGAATGCCTGTTTTGAATTATCAATACCTCTTACAAGGGTATCAATTAGAACTGTTAGTAGTGACTCCACCCCGTGATGAGGGCGAAACCCATACTGTTGATCATCAAGGGGGGCTGAACTATCAATGTATTCTTGGGTCTGAATTTGTACTGCTTTTTCGATTAGTTTAGCCATAAATGGGATGCTTGATATGGGTCTGTAGGATTTAGGTGATGATTTGTCAAGGGTAGGGTTTTTTAAGATTGGACGAATCGGTGCATGTTTTAGTGAAGGGGGTAGGTACCCATTTTTTAGCGAAAGATTTATTATGGGGAGGATGAATTGTGAGAGGATAGGTAGAGAGTTCTTTATCCATGTTACTGGACAAGGGTCAAGGAGTGAGGTTGTTGTATTAATGTTTGTTATTATGTTCTTGAGTGCAACGTTAGATAGTGGTTGGAAGTCAGTCCATTCATCTGCATAATGGGTTTGAGATAGGTGTTTAGATTTTGGTAAGTGGGGGTGGGACATGTTTTTGTTCACGTAGTAGTTTGCCAAGTCCTGTGGGGAGATTTCTGTAATTTCATTGCTGGAGTTGTGGGTGTTATTCGTTAGCTTTTGGGCTATTGAGAATAGTTCTCTAGGTCTGTTTATTGCATTGTTTAGTATTGAGGCATGGTAATTTTTCTTGGCATTGTTAAGTGCATCTTTGTATGAGTTAAGTTGAATGATATATGAATCTTTATTAATGGGGTTTTTATTTTTTCTCCATTTGGATTCAGCTTTCCTTAGATTTCTTTTCATTAGGTTTAGTGTGTTGTTGTACCAGGGCGCTTTATCACACCTTTACCAGGGGGATTTATCACACCTTTACCAGGCCTGACGTCGTGCACAGATGCTGGCCCTGGCTACTCGGGCCGAAGCCTCGAAGCCATCATAGGCTGCTCAAGAAATAAACTTCGAACACTCTCGGATCCCCGATGACAGGGCCTTGAACCTCTGCAAAGGTTCCTCAGAGAGACCAATAGAGAACCCGGCAATCTCCTTTGCCAGGTCTCGAAGGTACATGCCCATGTACAGCTGGTAGGTCTGGACACGGCAAGCAAGCATAGAGCCCTGGAAGCACTTTCTACCGAGGGCATCCAGGTTCCGGGCCTCTCGGCCAGGAGGCACTGAGGAGTGCATCTTCTGATTCTTCAGACGATGCATGGCCGATTCCACAACCATTGAGTGGTGCGGTAGCTGTGCCTTTTGGAACCCGGGGCTCATGCGGACTCGATAGATGGAATCGACCCGCTTGCTCAGAATCGGCGTCGAGGCCGGCGCCTCCCACATGCGGAAGAGCAACTGTTCCAGCATCGGAGGAACCAGTACAGTAAAGGCCTCCTTGGGAGGAGAGTCATACTGCAGGGCCTCGAGCTCCTTGGCTCGAGGCTCCTCCTCGGCTCGAGGCTCATCCTCGGGGTCCGCGGGGAAGGCCAAAGCCTTGGCCATGTCCCGCACGAAGTCCGAGAACCGGGTGTCCTCCGGGAGGGGACCGTCTCCAAGGTTTGGACTCCGGTGAGTCTGAAGGGAGACACTGAGTCTGAAAGGTGTCCGGGGACTCCTCCGTTTCCCAGTCCGACCCCTCGGAGGAGGAATCAAGCGGCTCAGGTCGGGCAGGCACCGATGCCATCCGCCCCAACGCGAAGGGTACCGGCGTCGACGACCTCGGTCCCGAACCAGAGGCCGAGGGTGTCCTTGGCTGAGGATCGACTCGAGCGCGCATGGACTCGAGGATCGGATCGGCCTCCGGGGTCGACTTGGACGTCGATGTCCCGGTGGTCGGGACAGATGCACCGGTGAGACCGGCGATCAGTGCCCGCTGCTGTTCCATGAAGGCAGCCCAAGCTCCTATCCAAGACCGTCAACCTGAGCTCACGAGGCTGTTTAGCAGGCCTCTCCAACTCCGAAGACCCAGGACGGCGGTCGGGGCTATGCGACCTGGCCCTCAAGGAGCCAAGTGCGTCCACCGACGCCGCCCTCATGGGTTTCTTCTTCCTGCGATGCTCCCGCGAGGGAGACCACCTCTCAGAGGAACCCCGGCGATGCTCGGGATTGGAATCCTGAGATGTTGAAGCCTCTGACGAAGTCCGGGCCCGGCTGGACGCGGAGTCAGAGAAGATTCTTTCCTTCTGGTGCTGCCGGCTCCTCAACGCCTTTGAGGACATTTTGCCACACGGGCCACAGATCATCGGGTCATGATCGGGCCCGAGGCAGTGGAGGCAGCAGTCATGTGTGTCGGTGAGAGACATACGTTTCTTACACCGATCACACTTTTTGAACCCGCTGGCAGCCATCGGGGGAAAAAGGGCCCCTGCTAGGTCAAAAGACCGGGCTGCCAGTGAAAAACAGAAAAATGGCGCAAACGCTAGTCACGAAGGACAAAAAAAGAAAAAAAAAATCCGGGCTCGATACCGGTGTACCGGGCGCAGGCGGGAAAGGGAAACCGGTGTCTAACCGAAGAAAAAACAGTTCCATTACCAAAATCAACTTTTTTCTCGGCTGAACACGAAACACGTCTGTCGGGCTCCGCGGAAAAAAGAAGACTGAGCAAGATGGCACCCTTGGGCGGGAAGGGGACCGCGCATGCGTGCTGCAGTCCCAAAGGCTTTCTTTGAAAGCTGGGGAAATGCTCCGCATGGGGGCTCTGTCGGCGCCAAAGTCACCCATATGTGAGGACTGACTTCCTGCTTGGTCCTGGAGAACTAGCAGTTTCCCCAAAAGACACAGGTTCCACAATGCTTGTATTGGGTCAAGCAGTGATATCCTGGGTCCCTTTTTAATAATGGCTTATGAACCTTTCCTCCAGGAACTTGTCCAAACCTTTTTTAAACCCAGCTACACTAACAGCCTTTACTACAGCCTCCGGTAACAAATTCCAGAGTTTGATTACACGTTGAGTGAAAAAATATTTTCTCTTATTAGTCTTAAATAGTTTACCCTGTAGCTTCATTGCATGTCCCCCTAGTCTTTCTATATTCTGATAATGTAAACAATCGATCTAAGTTTACCCGTTCCACTCCGTTCATTAATTTATAGACTTCTATCATATCTCCCCTCAGATGTCTCCTTACCAGGTTAAAGAGACCTAACCTTTTTAGCCTTTCTTCATAGGGGTATCCTTCCATCCCCTTTACCATTTTGGTGGCTCTTCTCTGTACCTTTTCTAATAACGCTATATCCTTTTTAAGATACAGCAACCAGAATTGCACACAATATTCAAGGTGTGGTCGCACCACGGAATGATACAGAGGAATTACAATATCCTTTGTTTTATTTTCCATTCCTTTCCTTATGATACCAAACATTCTATTTGCTCTCTTGGCCGCTGCTGCACACTGGGCGGAGGGTTTTAACATGTTATCCACAATGACACCTAAATCTTTTTCCTGGGTGGTGGTTCCTAATGTGGAACCTTGCATCGTGTAACCATAGTTTGGGTTGTTCTTCCCTAGGTGCATAACTTTGAACTTGTCCACATTAAATTCCATCTGTCATTTTGATGACCAGTCTTCCAATTTATCAAGATCCTCTTGCAATTTTCGACAATCCTCATGGGTTTTAACAACTTTAAATGGTTTTGTATCATCTGCAAATTTGATAACCTCACTCGTTATTCCCTTTTCCAGGTCATTTATGAATATGTCAAAAAGAAGCGGACCCAGCACAGATCCCTGGGGTACACCACTATTCACCTTTCTCCATTGGGAAAATTGGCCATTTAGCCCTACCCTTTGCTTTCTATCTTTTAACCAGTTCCTGATCCACAATAGTACAGTGCCTCCTATCCCATGACTCCTTAGTTTTGCCAAAAGTCTCTGATGAGAGACCTTGTCAAAGGCTTTCTGAAAGTCCAAATGGAAACCTCAAAAACATGATCCTGGTTTCTGCTATTATACTATTTTTTGACTAAAATTTTCTTGGTTTTGGGACACAATCAAAATACTTTTTTTAAATCAAATTTGTTTCACTATGGAACAATCATGGAATGCGTTTAGCATGAAATCAATAAGGACACACCACTTTAAACCTTTATCTATACAAAAGTAATCACCAACTCTAAACCAATGTAATCCCTAAAGTTTCTATAACCCCCTCCCCCTCTCACCAGGGTGGGGAAAGAACAGCATATCATTCTGAGCTTAAGAAAATCAAGAACAGGAATAGAGCAAAAAACCCATATACCAGATGTTCCCTGTAAAATAGTTATCTCCAAGTTATAATGCCCTGTTCAATGTAATTTTCAGTTTGTTCAATGTAAACCACCTTGATATCATGAAAGGCGGTATATATAAGAAATGTTAAATAAATAAATAAAAATAAATAAATAAAAATATGGGATAAACAGAACACCTAGCCAAGGATTACTCATAACATTCTTATTTCTTGAACACTTCTCTGATGACTAAGCATGGCCATTGCTCTTAATAACAACAACTGATCCAGCCATTCCATCCCACCTCACCCCCACAGCCCCCCCAGCCCACCCCACACTCTTCCCCTGTAAGTATAGTTACTCACTATAACAGGTGTTCTCCAGGAACAGCAGGAATCAGCCCTCACATATGGGTCCAGGACAAGCTAATCGACGTCCCCTGCACCAGTGAGATCTTGTTCGGCAAACCCATGGCCAAAATGGCGGCCAAGATAGAAGCCAAAGTGGTGACCTGCCAAAGGCTCTCAAAGACGACCTCTTCCTTTCCCCACAAGAAACCCTTCAGGAAAAGGCCCCTATTCTCCAGGAAAAAGGGGCACTTCCAACAGAGTCACTGATACCAGTCCTTCTCAGGCCAGCAACAGGTTCTCACCCAAAGATGCAAGGCTAAGGAATTCAGAGGCACAAGGCTCAGAAGCCCCAAGCCACGACTCCAGCCCAACCTGGGAGGAGCTTTTGACTCCCAGGGCAGGGCCTCCCCTCCCCTCCTCCGGGAGACCCTTACCAGCCCACAGGGGGCTGCCTGGCATTCTTTGCCCACAAGTGGGCCAATGTCACCTCAGAGCAGTGGGTGCTACTGGTGGTAAAGGAGGGATACCTCCTCCCCTTACAACAAGTACCACCCAGGTTCTTTCCAGGAGAGCCAATGCGACCTCTCCTTCACCAGACCCTTCCGCTCTCAGAGCTCGCAGGTCTGCTCAAGGACAATGCTGTGGAGCCCGTACCCAGGTATCTGTGGGAGAAGAGCTTCTACTCAAGGTACTTCCTTGTTCCGAAAAGAACAGGGAGCCTCAGGCCCATACTAGACCTGCAAAACTTGAACAAGTTTCCGATGATGGAGAAGTTGAAGATACTCTCCCTTGGAACACTGCTGCCCTACCTCCACCAGGGAGATTGGCTGTGTTCCTTGGACCTAAAGGATGCGTACACTCACATTCTGATCCACCCCTCCAACAGACAGTACCTATGGTTCATGGTGGGAGGAGGACACTACCAGTACAGAGTGCTGCCCTTTGGCCTGGCCTCCTCGCCAAGGGTCATTAACAAGTGCTTGGCAGTGGTAGCTGCTCATTTGCAACTGCAAGGGGCTTTTTCCTTCCCCTACTCGGATGTCTGGCTAATCAGGGACGGTATGGCCTCAGAGATCAGGCAGGCTGCAGAGTATACAACCCTCCTGCTGCAGCACCTGGGGTTCGTCATCAACTACCCCAAGTCTCATCTTTCTATAACCCAACGTCTGGAGTTCATAGGGACTACAGGTCAAGGCCATCCTCCCAAGAGAAAGGGCAGACCGCCTCATACAAATGGCAGGAGATATACAACCAGAAAAACCACCACCTAAGGGGGATACTAACACATCAACCAGAAAAAGCCCCTTAGTAACTCCACTATTACTATAATCAACCCTCTCAATAAAATGCCTTATTAAATTACTTAAACCTTCAAAAACAAGCCATTACTGGACTTCAGGTTTCACTCACCCTCCATTTGGCGAAATTCATCACCATAGGGAAATGGCGGACACTTACATCATAGGTCCTTAGCTTAAATAATTTATTAACTTTATTCTAAGAAATATAAAAACTCTTTTTCTTAAAAAGCCTCTTTACTCCACCAACAAACTCTATAGAGATTCACACAAAGTAACACTAATATACAACAATACTTTCAACATACTCCCCTCAATACAAACATACTACATATATTACTGCAGGAAGTGTCCGCTACACTTTATAAAACAGGTAATGACACTCAGTGCTCTTTAAAGTCAATTGCGATGTTCATATCCTCCAGATGTAGTCACAACAAATCATGGTGTCCATGACGGTATGCTAGAAAGAATAGAATTATATTTCTTAGGCAAACGACATCACTCGACTTCATACAAAGAGCAATCTGTTACTTATCTGTTGAAAGTTAATAAATAAGTTTGGAAGATCCCTTCGTATATTAAGGATACGACACATTTCCTACAAATTCTTGAGGATTTTGATGAAATTGAACAAGTAACTTGGCTAGCATCTTTAGATGTTGCCGCTCTTTATACCTCGATACCACAGGATGAGGCTATTCAAGTTTTGACAGCTGTTTGGAATGATCGACCTAATCCACAGCAAGTTCCAACTGAATTTTTGGTACAGCTGGCCGAGTTGGCTTTAAAGAGAAATTATTTTGTATACAAGCAAGAGTATTTTCAACAAATTTCAGGCACTGCCATGGGAGCTACGTTTGCTCCTTCACTGGCAAATCTTTATATGCATTTTTTTTGAACAACGCTGGATATATTCCTCATGTTTTGCATCATATATTTTGAAGTGGTATCGTTATATTGATGATTTTTTTTTAATTTGGAGTGGCTCGCGAGCTGCGTTAGAAGATTTTTTGTATATTTGAATGGCTGTAATGCCAATATTCAGTTTGAGATTAATATCCAGGAAAATTCACTCCATTTTTTAGATGTTGTAGTTGCAAAAGGTTCTAAGAAGTTCTCGACCACAGTGTATACAAAACCAACTGATAGAAATACACTGTTGCATTTTTCGAGCTTTCATCCGATTCATTTAAAGGAAAGTTTACCTTATTCCCAGCTACTACGATGCCGTCGAATTTGTTCTTCACATCAGGAATTTGAGATACAAGCCAAAGTAATGATGGCTAAATTTCATGAGAGAGGCTATCCAGCCTCAGTATTAAAGAAGGCTTACAAAAGGGTTAAATCTAACCATCGTGAATGGCTTTTACGTCCGCGAGTATCATGTAAAGATTTTGAATCGGCAGATGCACCACCTATTATAACTTATGTTCTTCCCTTTTCGAGTTTATCTAATCGTATTGTTGCAACTTTACATAAGAGGTGGAAATTATTGATGACTCACCCAAAATTATCTGGGAGCTCTCTCCGTGTGGCTTACCAAAGGGGTAAGAACTTGCAAGACCGCTTATGTTCAGCGGTTCCTCGCCGACAGATTACAAAGGAAGACTTTTTTCACACGTGTTGTGGTCGTTGTTCCTTTTGTAAGCATATGACTGATGCGATTCATCTCCAATCTGCCTTGAAATTACGTCATTTATGTCAAAATACTGATTGTAATACTACCTATGTTATATATGCTCTCTGGTGTCCGTGTTTAAAGACATATGTGGGAAAAACTACTCGTCCCTTGAGAACCAGATTAGCAGAACATAAATACAGTATTTCTAAAGCTCAACTTGAAACTCCTTTAGTACAACATTGGCTTGCCTTTAATCATAGTTTTGAAGATCTTTTTTGCACGGTCCTTGAAATGGTACCTTTGAATATTCGAAGAGGTGATAGAGGACTTCACTTGTTACAGAAGGAGCAGAAATGGATTTACATTTTGAACACCTTGGATCCTTGCGGGCTGAATAACAAAATAGATTGGTCATTATTTTTTTAGGAAAGATATGGCTGTTGCAGTTCACTCTTCTTTGCTTTATCATTTTATGATAGAGTGTCATTATGTGTTTGAGTGTGATGTTGTTTTATGTATAAAGTTGTTGAATGTATGAGATTGAGCTGAAGCTGGCGAGCTGATTGGTGGTTGGGGACTTAAAACTGATGACATCAGACGCTGGTACAAGCTGCTGCTTGAAGAAACACTGAATGTGTCCCAATATAAATTTCTGTTATGCGTGATATTTTCATAGTTCTGGTTACTGATGAAGCCTGGTGGCAAAACAAAAGCTTTTGTCGGACAATGAACAGCAATTATTGAGGTGGCTTGTTAGTGATTGCGGGAGCGCTGAAGTTGAGCTTTCAACAGATAAGTAACAGATTGCTCTTTGTATGAAGTCGAGTGATGTCGTTTACCTAAGAAATATAATTCTATTCTTTCTAGCATACCGTCATGGACACCATGATTTGTTGTGACTACATCTGGAGGATATGAACATCGCAATCGACTTTAAAGAGCACTGAGTGTCATTACCTGTTTTATAAAGTGTAACGGACACTTCCTGCAGTAATATATGTAGTATGTTTGTATTGAGGGGAGTATGTTGATTGTATTGTTGTATATTAGTGTTACTTTGTGTGAATCTCTATAGAGTTTGTTGGTGGAGTAAAGAGGCTTTTTAAGAAAAATAGTTTTTATATTTCTTAGAATAAAGTTAATAAATTATTTAAGCTAAGGACCTATGATGTAAGTGTCTTCCATTTCCCTATGGTGATGAATTTCGCCAAATGGAGGGTGAGTGAAACCTGAGGTCCAGTAATGGCTTGTTTTTGAAGGTTTAAGTAATTTAATAAGGCATTTTATTGAGAGGGTTGATTATAGTAATAGTGGAGTTACTAAGGGTCTTTTTCTGGTTGATGAGGAGATATACAACACCATCAATCAGTAGCAGCTCGCCTTCTTCTCTGCCTTTGGGGCCACATGGCCTCAATGGTCCATGTCACACCACTAGCCCACCTACATATGCAGACAGCCCAGTAGTGCTTACATTCACAGTGGACTCAAGCCACGGGCAGACTACAGGACAGTCAGAATCACCCGGCAACTGGCGCAATCCCTTACTTGGTGGCAAAACCTGCACCACCTCCAGGAGGGAATGCCATTCCAGGCACACGCACTGCAGAGAACCCTGACAACAGATGCATCCCTCATGGATTGGGGGCGCATTGCGGGGACCGCCGCATGCAAGGCAGCTGGCCCTGGGAGGAGCCACTCTTGCAGATCAATCTCCCTGGCCCTGCGAGCATTCCGCCACTGCCTGTGGCACCAACCTGTGCTGATGCAGATGGCCATGGTGGCCATGTTTTATATCAACAAGCAGTGGGGGAAGGGGCTCATACATCCACTGCCAGTAGGCAGTGGACCTCCTCTCCTTCGAAGTGAGCAACAACATACTTCTGCAAGTGGTATACCTGCCAAGCCAAGCCAACTGCTTAACAGACAGGCTGAGCAGAGTCCTTCGCCCACACGAGTGGCGCTTGAACCCCAGGGTGACGAAGAAACACTTCCACCGCTGGGGCAGGTCCATGATAGACCTTTTTTGCCTCCCGGGACAATGCGCAGCTACCGTGCTTCTGCTCATGCCAACCACACCCAGGGAGAGTGATGGCAGATGCCTTCCTAATCTCGTGGTCGGAGGTCCTACTATATGCATTCCCACTGATGCTCCTGGTCGCCAAGGCAGTCTTCAAGATCCAGAGCGAGAGGGCATCAGTCCTACTGATCAAACCCAGGAGGCCCAGTGAGAATGCATCTTAACGCCATAGCCGTGCACCTATTGAAGAAAAAACCGTCTCTAGCCGGCCCCCCGACTATAGGTTACTCCAGGGACTCCTGTTGTCCAAGCCCCCCCCCTCCGGCGCTGGAATGGGACCTCAACATGGTGTTCTCCCAGCTCACTAAACTGCCATTTGAGCCCCTAGCCACTTGACACCTGAGATACCTGTCTTGGAAAGTGGCCTTTCTGTTGGCCCTCACATCTGCATGAAGAGTGAGCAAACTCCAGGCCCTGGTGGCGGATCCACCATATATGAGGTTCTATAAGAACAGGTGGTGCTCTGCACACACCCCGAATTTTTCCTGAAGAGAGTATCTCCTTTCCACCTCAACCAAGAGGTGATCCTCCCCACCTTCTTCCCACAGCCTCATGCCAGCAAGGAGGAATTAATACTTCATACACTAGATTGCAAGCGGGCACTGTCCTTCTACTTGCAATGGACTCAAGGCCACCAGAAAGCTCCTCAGCTTTTCGTAGACTGGGGCTCCCTGTGACTAAGCAAACTCTGTCCACTTGGGTGGCGGACTGTATTGCCCTCCCCTATGAGTAAGATAGCCTCTCCATTGAGCACCGGATCACAGCGCATCACATGAGGGTGATGGCTGTGTCGTGGTCAACCTCTGCTCAGTGCCGGTAAAGGAGATCTGCAAGGCCGCCACATGGTCTTCAATTCATACGTTCGCAACTCACTACTGCCTGGAGAGCGAGTCCCGCAGGGACAGTGCCTTTGGCCAGGCAGTACTCCATAATATTCTCTGGGTTTAGGCAACTCCTGGCCTCCAACCCTTCTGTGTTCAGGCTACCGGAATGATAGTGTCGCTGGATGCTAGGGTCCTGTAGAGTCTCTCAGTGGGGACTCACCTTCTGCAACTCACAGCTATCCGATAGATCGCCATTGGTGGTGTCTTGGTTCTGCCCTCGGCAGCCTGAAGCTAGGGAGTCCCATATGTGAGGACTGACTTCCTGCTTGTTCCTGGAGAAAGAGTAGTTACTCACCTGTAACAGGTGTTCTCTGGGAACAGCAGGAATTTAGTCTTCACATATGGGTATCATCGGTACCGACGGAGCCTGCGCGGGACCGCTCCCCAGCATCCAATTAGGAAGATTTTGGGAGCATCCCACAGCGCCTGCATGCTGCCTTCCCGCCTTTCCCAACTGCCTCTCTCCAGTTGAGTTTAAAGCTGAGACAAAGAGAGAGAGAGAAAGAGGGAAAGGGAAAGAGATAGATAGAGAGATACAACTCCTAGGGGAGGCGGGTGGGTTGTGAAAACTAAATTCCTGCTGTTCCCGGAGATCACAGGTGAGTAACTATGCTATCTCAAGGAACAAGCAGGCATGTAGTCTTCACATATGGAGACTCCCTAGCTTTAGATGCCAGGGAGAGGACCCCAGAAGTTGTGTCCCCGTGTGAAAGGGCTCCACTTCCCCCCATGGATCTCTGGCATCCAACCAGGGATGGTGGGTAGGAGTTGATTAGGTATGGAACAGGTGTTGGGAGAACAGCCTGACCAAACAAGGCATCCTGGCGGGAGTCCTTGCCCAAGTAGTAATGGGATGTGAAGGTATGAACCGAGGCCCAAGTGGCTGCTCGACAGATGTCGTCAATAGACACAGAGTGTAGATGAGCCATTGAAGCTGCCATGGCTTTCACATTGTGAGCTGTGACATGGCCCTCCAGAGGAAGGTTCTTACTCTGATAGGCAAAGGAAATACACTGTGCAATCCAGTTGGACAATGTTCTCTTGGAGACTAGAAGTCCCAAATGAGAAGGATCAAAAGCAACAAAGAATTGAGAGGACTTTCTATGTTGCTGTGTTCTTTGCAAGTAAAAGGCTAAAGCTCTTTTACAGTCCAAAGTATGAAGATTCCTTTCTGCATTTGATGCATGAGATCTTGGAAAGAACACAGGCAGGTAGACTGCTTGATTAAGATGAAAAGGCGAGACCACCTTTGGCGTAAAGTGTGGATGAGTCCTAAGGACTACCTTGCCATGATGAAACCTTGTATAAGGTGGATCAGCTACTAGTGCCTGCAACTCACTGATGCGGCATGCTGATGTGATTGCAATGAGAAATAACTTTCCAAGAAAGGAATTTCAATAAGGTAGTAGCTAAGGGTTCGAAAGGTGGCCTCATGAACCAGGTTTAAGTCCCATGCCACCAGTGGTGGTCTAATGGGAGGCTTAGTTAGAAGGCGGCCTCTCATAAATCTTGCTATAAGAGGATGGGAGGAGATAGGTTGCCCATTTAGAGGCTTGAGAGAAGCTGCAATAGCACTCAAATGGACTCTTACTGAGTTAGTTTTAAGTCCTGCATTGGATAAATGAAGGAGATACTCCAGTAATGATTCCAGAGGTATCGCAAGGGGGTTAAGACCCTTCTGCGAACACCATATGGTAAACCTTTTCCACTTGAAAGCATAAGAGCGTCTTGTGGAAGGCTTCCTGGAAGCATAAAGGACATCCTTTACTTGCTGAGGGAGGTTAAGATCATGAAGATCTAGGCCATCAGCAACCAAGCTTTGAGGTGCAGAGATTGGGATGCCATAACATTCCGTCCTCCTGAGACAGGAGATCTGGAGCAGATACTAACTCCAGGGAAGGAGCTTGAAAGAGATGTAGAAGCAGAGAGTACCACACTTGCCGTGGCCAATGTGGAGCTATGAGAATCATACGCCCTCTGTCTCTCTGAAGCTTGAATAGGGTTTTGGGAATTAGGGGAATGGGTGGAAAGGCATAAAGGAAGTCTTGACCCCAGTGAAGGAGGAAAGCATCCCTGGCCTGAGAGCCCTGAGCCGGAATTCTGGAACAGAACCGGGGAAGTTTGGCATTCAACGGACTTGCAAAGAGGTCTATGTCCGGGGTTCCCCAAATTTGAAAGATCTTGGCCACCTGGTCTGCATGTAGAGACCATTCGTGTGGAAGCAGAACTCGACTGAGTCTGCCTGCCCAAGAGTTTTGTATGCCTGGGAGGTACACTGCCAGGAGATGAATCTGATGCTGTCTGGCGAGGGCCCATAGTCGCAAAGCTTCGTTGCAAAGCGACAGAGAGCCTGTTCCCCCCTGCTTGTTCACATAGAACATCGCTACCTGATTGTCCGTATGAATGAGGACTGTCTTGTAGCTGAGCAGGGTATGGAACATTCGAAGAGCAAGGAAGATTGCTCTGAGCTCTAAGAGATTGATATGCAGATGAGTCTCCTGTGGAGTCCAGGTGCCTTGGGTGGAGAGGTCTTGTAGATGAGCTCCCCAACCCACTGGTGAAGCATCTGTTGTGAGAGTTGCCTGGGGTAAGGGTTGTTGAAAAGGGGACCCCAGCAACAGGTTCTGAGTGGACTGCCACCATTGGAGGGACAAAATAAGATGACTTGTGTTTGCTATTTTGTCTGACAGGCACCCTGATGCCTGGGTCCATTGGGTGGATAAAGTCCACTGGGCAGCTCTCATATGGAGACGAGCATAAGGAACCACATGCACTGTGGATGCCATGTGGCCTAGTAGTTGTAGCATTTCTCGGGCAGTGAGATGAGGTCTTAGCACTGCTTGAGAAGCTAACTGCACCATGCAAAGGCAACGGGCCTGGGGGAAATAGGCCCTTGCCTTTTTGGTATCCAGCAAAGCTCCTATGAATTCTAAAGAATGAGTGGGAGTTAGACTGGATTTTGGGATGTTTATGACCAGACCCAAATACTGAATGATACGCATTGTGCAAGATAGAGCAGCTCTGGCCTCTGGCTCTGATGGGGCTCGGATGAGCCAGTTGTCTAAGTAGGGGAAGACAAATATGCCTAGAGTGCGGAGAAATGCCGCTACCACAGCCATGCATTTCGTGAACACTCTTGGAGCTGAGGCCAGGCCAAAGGGAAGCACCCTGTATTGGTAGTGCTTTCCTTGAAACAGGAACCAAAGGAACTTTCTGTGAGCTGGATGGATGAGAACATGGATATACGCATCCTTGAGATCTAGAGAACAAAGCCAATCCTGACTCTGAAGGTATGGCAGAAGAGTTCCTAGAGAAATCATTTTGAATTTCTCTTTGAACAGAAATTTGTTCAATTCTCTGAGGTCCAAAATAGGTCTGTATCCCCCAGTTTTCTTTGGGATAAGGAAAAAGGGGGAGTAAAACCCTGTAACCTGTTGATGAGTGGGTACTTCTACTGCCCCTTGGGCAAGAAGTATGGTGACCTCTTGATCTAACAGGTTGATGAGAGAGGTCTGAGAATTGAACTGTCTTACCATTGTGTGAGGGGGCATGCACAGGAAGTGCAGTTTGTACCCCTCTCTTATAATGGAGAGTGTCCAATGCTCTGCTGTTATCTGCTCCCACCTGGGGGCAAAGTGACATAACCTTCCTGGAATGGTGGAAGGCTCTGGTCCATTGAGGGCCAGGAAGGCTAAGTTCTCTAGATGAAAGTCAAAGGCCTTGTGGTGACTGAGACTGCTGAGATGGTTGAGGCTTAGCAGTCTTCCCTTTCCTTTGTTTAGGTGGTTGCTGACCTGCAGAACGTCCCTGCTGGGAATAAGAGGGATAAAACCTCTTCTTTTTTGAGAAGAAAGGCTTTTTAAAAGATTTTTCTCTCGCAGGATCAGCTGTGGCTTTGGATAACCTATCCAAAGTGGAGTTGTCAGCATCTAATTTATTTATTTATTTATTACATTTTCTTTTATACCGCGCTATTTAAGATCAGTGCGGTTTACAATAAAACATTGAATCTACACATCTCAGTTTAGTGATTTGTGCTTACAATAAACAGGCATTGGCTTTTTCTTGCCAATTTTTTCCAAATAGATTCTCACCTGTACAAGGAATATTGCCCAGTTTGTCTTGCACCCAGAGCTCCAAATTGGATGCCTGGAGCCAGGCAATTCTACGTGCACCTATGGCAATGGAAGATGTTCTGCTTATGCACTCAAAACAGTCAAAAGCTGCACGGTTGACAAACTTAGACACATCTTGGGCATGTTTGACCAGTGTGAGAAAATCTTGCCTTCTGTCCTCAGGAAGAAGAGAGCTCAAAACATCTAAATCATCTGTGACTTCTTTAAGGAACATTCTCATATATAAAATATAGGAACTGATCCTGGCAGAAAGCATGGAAGCCTGGAAAGTACGACATCCAAAGTTCTACACTCACGTCCTGGAGGATTAGAGGCATGCCTCTTTGCATTCCTGATCCTTCTCATAACTGATTCCACTACAATAGAGTGGTGAGGAAGCTGAGTTTTCTGGAACCCAGGACAAGGAGGGACTCGATACATGGTATCCAGTCTGCGAGAGTGAGGAGAGGTGGTGAGAGGTGTCTCCCACATTCTCAACATGAGATCATGTAAGATCTCATGGATAGGCAAGGTAGCTGCCTCCTTAGGAGCTTTGGGATATTGTAAAATCTCCAACTCCTTAGCTCTGGACTCTGTCTCAGGAGTCACAGTAATGGACAATCCACGAGCCACCTCCCTGATAAGATCTTGAAAGGAGATATCTTCTGGAGGAGACATCCTTCGTTTAGGAGAGGAAGGCTCCTCCAGGAGAAGTATCCTGGTACCGGCAGAGCTATCAGAATCCTCGGAGTCCTCCGAGGATTCGAAGTATCGTCTCTCCAGATGCTCTTAAAGAGCCCGATACCAGTACCGACCAAAGTCGGTACCGGTGTATCGGCACCAGAAGGCATCGCATGACTGGATGCCGGCAAAGCCGATACCGATGTTGATGTTATCGGTACCGGTACTGAGACCGGTTGAACCGTCTGACGCGGTTCCGAGGGCGTCGATGCCGCAAGGAGAGCTGCCAGACTGCGTTCAATAGCCAGGAACCTCTGGTCTATCGATGCTGCCGCTGCCTGGGTATCGGTACCGGGGACAGCCGGTACCCCAGAGCATGGCACCAGTAGTTCTGCTGAGGTCGAGGCCTCGAGAACATCCTGGATCCCCGATAATGATTTGGAAGGCAAAGCCTCCCGCTGGGGCAGTTTTGCCGGTATGGAACCCTCAAGGGCAACGCCAGAGGCATCTCGATGCTTGGAAGGAGATCTACCCTTTGAGGACCGGCTGTACTTATGTTTAGTTACCTGAGATCCATGGGAGGAAGACAAAGCCCTGGAAGACGTCGATGCCACCGAAGCTGCATCGGAGGAAAAAAGGGCACTGAGCTTGGCAGCTTGGCTCTGTCGACCCCTTTTGGACATCATAGCACAAGCCATGCACTCAGAGATGGAGTCAATTTGCTCTCTTATTGTTTTTTAACATTTTTAGTATATGTTTTTTAATATACATGGCTATTGTATTAGCTTATTTCTTGATTGGTCTAGTTGGCACATTAACATTATTAATTATGTATTCATGTTTTTATATAGTTGGTATCATTTGTCTCCAGTTTATTTACCTTTTCTTCTGTCTCGGCCCTACTACTTTTATTAGTTAATTTGAAGGTTGTTTTCTTAATATGTTTGTACATTATTTATATATTTTATTTGTATTTGTATTATTTTATTTTTTATGTTCTTAACTAGTTATGATGGATATTTTAACATGTTTTATGTATTTTATGGTAGTTGTATGTCCCCTGAGGAAGGCGTTTGCCGAAACGCGTAGGGGCGTTCTCTAATAAAGCAGTCTTCACCAACCTACAGCTCTTGCTTCCTGTGGTCCCCCTCAGAGATGGAGTGGTCAGGACCTAAACATTTAAGACACCACTCATGGGTGTCAGTGACGGATATGGTACCACCACACTTGGTGCATTTTTTTAAAACCCGAGGTGGGTTTCTCCATAGTGGAGGAAATTTTGGGCCTAAGGCCCAAAATGGTGCGTGCACCTGGAAAAGTTTGGAAAACACATTTTTTTTTTTGAAAGAAAGAAAGAGGAACCAGCGGTACCGGTGTAGCGTCAAGGAAGGCAGACGTGACCACAAAAAAGAAGAATAAGGAAAAAGATTTTCTGCGGTGACAGGAATACAACCTGCTGGCTCCGCGGAAAACGAAGAACTGGAGAGAGGCAGTTGGGAAAGGTGGGAAGGCAGCACGCAGGCTCTGTGGGATGCTCCCAAAAGCTTCCTAATTGGACGCTGGGGAGCGTTCCCGCGCAGGCTCCGTCGGTACCGACGATACCCATATGTGAAGACTACATTCCTGCTTGTTCCTGGAGATTAATAGCATTCCAATTCATTTATATGATTGATTTTAAGTTTCTTCTATCTTCTATTGTTTATTATTTACTTTTCCATGTAAAGCACTAAGTTAATTCTGTTTTATGCAAGCTACCTTGGTAAAGTTGTTACATGTAAACCGCTTAGGCTCGTAGACTAGTATATAAGCACAGTTAAATAAATAAATATGAGGGGACTAAATATGTTGAAAGTTGATTCTCCACTTAAAGTATGAGGTGTGATCAAAAAGTATCTTGAGTTGTTGAATAGCTGTATAACAATACGTTGCACCACGATGCTATTAAGCATGCCGTGACCTAATTATGTGCTCTGGGTGCGCAGAGTGTAGCGTGGATAAAGCAGACCTGTACTTGTTTTTTAATCACGCGATGTTTGTTATTGTGAAAAAACAGTTTCTCAGATTTACGTTGAGTGAAAAAATTGAACAGCGAAATTGCATTAAATTCTGCCAGAAACTCGGAGTTTCGTGCAAAGAGACTTATGAGAAGTTACAGCATGGCGATGAATGCATGAGTCGTGTTCGAGTTTATGACTGGTACAAACATTTCCAACAGGGTCGTCAAAGTATTGACAATGACAAAAGTTCTGGAAGGCCATCCACGAGCAGGAATGAAGACACAGTTGAAGCTGTGCATGCCACAAAATGCTCAAATTGTATACTGACTATCAGGGATCTTGCTGAGGACATGGACATCAGTTTCAGTCATTACAGTCCATTCTTACTGTTGATTTAGGGATGAGATATGTGTTTGCAAAATTCATGCTGAAACTCCTGTCCCCTGACCAAAAATTAAGATTGACTGTCTGCAGCCAGGGAGTTGTTGGAATGCATTGAAAATGACTCAGATTTCATCAAAAGATTATTACTCCCCCCTCCATACTTTTGTGGACTAATGTTTGGGATAAGATGAGTTTTGTTATTTTTCTTTATATATGTATTAACTTATCTAGTTTGTTGTGAAGTTCCCATATTTTTCTGTTTTCATTCATGTGAATACCTGAGTGTTATTATAAATGCCAATAAAGATTATAAATATAAAAAAAAGATTATTACTGGTGATGAATCATGGGTTTATGGTTATGATCCGAAAACTAAGGCTGAATCCTAACAATGCAAGAGAGAGACAAGGATCAAAGTGATTAACATAAGAACAAATGCCATATTGGGTAAGACCAAGGTCCATCAAGCACAGTATCCTCTTTCCAACAATGGCCAATCCAGGTCACACGTACATACTGGTAGTAGTTTCCCAAAAAGAGACACAGGTTACATAATGCTTGTATTGGGGCAAACAGGATTACCTGGGTCCTCTTTAATAATGATTTATGGACCTTTCCTCCAGGAACTTGTCCAAACCTTTTTTTAAACCCAGCTAAACTAACAGCTTTTACTACATCCTCCAGTAACGAATTCCAGAGTTTGATTACACATTGAGTGAAAAAATATTTTCTCTTATTAGTCTTAAATGGGTTACAATGTAGCTTCATTGCATGCCCCCTAGTCTTTCTACTTTTTGATGGCGTAAACACGTTAACCCGTTCCACTCCATTCATTAATTTATAGACTTATATCTCCCTCAGCCTTCGATTTTCTAAGTTGAAGAGTCCTAACCTTTTAAGCCTTTCCTCATAAGGGTATCCTTCCATCCCCTTTACCATTTTGGTGGCTCTTCTTTGTACCTTTTCTAATTCCACTATATCCTTTTTAAGATTTGGCTACCAGAATTGCACACAACATTCAAGGTGCGGTTGAACCATGGAACGATACAGAGGCATTATAATATCCTTGGTTTCATTCTCCATTCCTTTTTTTATGATTACTAGCATTCTATTTGCTTTCTTGGCCGCCACTGCACACTGGGCAGAGGGTTTCAACATGTTATCCACGATGACGCCTAAATCTTTTTCCTGGGTGGTGGTTTCTAAGGTGGTACCTTGCATCGTGTAACCAAAATTTGGGCTGTTCTTTTCTAGGTGTACAACTTTGTACTTATCCACATTAAATTTCATCTGCCATTTGGACACCCAGTCTTCCAATTTATCAAGGTCCTCTTGCAATTTTTCACAATCCTTTTAGGTTTTAACAATTTTGAATAATTTTGTGTCATCTGCAAATTTGATTACCTCACTCGTTATTCCCATGTCCAGGTTGTTTATGAATACATTAAAATGCAGCGGGACCAGCACAGATCCCTGGGGTATTCCGCTATTTATGTTTCTCCATTGATAAAAATGGCCATTTAGCCCTACTCTCAGCCTTCTATCTTTTAACCAGTTTCTGATCCACAATACTACACTGCCTCCGATCCCATAATTTTTTAATTTTGCCAAAGGTCTCTCATGAGGTACCTTGACAAATGCTTTCTGAAAATCCAGATATACTATATCAACTAGCTGACCTTTTGTCTACCTGTTTATTCACACCTTAAAAAAAAAATAGAACAGATTAGTAAGACATGACTTTCCTTTGCTAAATCCATGTTGGCTTTCTCCCATTAAACCATGACTAAATACATGATCAGTATTTCTTTTCTTTATAATGGTTTCTACCATTTTGCCCGGTACCAACATCAGTCTCACAGGTCTGCAGTTTCTCGGATCACCCCTGGAATGCTTTTTTAAATATTGGTGTTATATTGGCCATTCTCCACTCTTCAGGTACTATAGTTGATTTTAATGATAGTTCACAGATTACTAAAAGTAGGTCTGCAATCTCATATTTCAGTTCTTTCAATACCCTTGGATGTATACCATCCGGTCCAGGTGATTTGGTACTCTTTGGTTTATCAAACAGCTGTAATACGTTTTCCCAGTTTATCAATATTTCTTTCAATTCTTCTGATACATCACCTTTATATACCATTTTAGGCACGAGTAAATTCCCTACATCTTCTTCAGTAAAGATCGAAGCAAAGAATTCATTCAGTCTCTCCGCTATGGCATTGTCTTCATTTAGCGCCCCTTTTACTCCTGTATCATCCAGTCGTGCAACTGACTGTCTCACAGGATTTTTGCTACAAATGTAGTTGAAAATGTTTTTATTATGCATTTCTGCTTCCACGGCAATCTTTTTTTTTCAAATTCTCTCTTTGCCTGCCTTATCAATGCCTTGCATCTAACTTGGCAATGCTCATATTGCTTCCTGTTTTCATCATTAGTGTGGAAATGGACAGATAGGAGGATACCAGAATCCCCAATATGTAATTGAAAATAGATTAATTTCTTGATGCAGATCTCTAAAATGTGCTGATTAGATTAACTTTGGTACCAATAACCGTCACTCACAAGTTTATCTTTTGACCTACTTCCGCCTGCCTTTTCCCTGGAAGTTCTGGATTTCAACTTCCTACCTAAAAAACGAAATTTGGCCTCCAAAACCTCCCACCCACATTTTCCTATGTCACTGGTGCCAACATGTACCAACACAGCAGACTCCTCCCCAGTACTATCTAAAACCTTGTCTATGTAGCGCGGAAGGTCTGCTACCTTTGCACCAAGCAGGCATGTTACCAGATAATCCTCATGTCCACCAGCCACCCAGCTATCTACATGCCTAATGGCTGAATCACCCATTTTAATGGCCATCCTAACCTTTCCCTCATGGGCACATGGCCCTGGAGAAGACTCCTCGGTGCAAGAGGGTGTTACATCTCCTGGTGGACAAGTCCTAGCTACAGGATCACTTCCTGTCTCACCAAGGTGATGCTCTCCTTCATGGCAGCTGAGAGACTGCCAGACTGGAGGTGGGGCTTCAATATTACACCCCTGTAGGTCTTGTCTATGTACCTCTCTGACTTCCTTATGTCTTCCAAGTCTACTACTCTAGCCTTCAGAGATCACACTTGTTCCCTAAGGGCAAAGAGCTCCTTGCACCTATTGCACATGTAAAACCTCTCACCAACTGGGAGAAAATCATACATGTGACACTCAATACAAAAGACTGGAAGACCCCCATCTCGCTGCTGGATTGCTGTCTGCATCTTAGTTTTAAAGTTTTGTTTATTTTATTTATTTATTTATTTATTTATTACAGGCTCTTATATACCGCTCTATTCAGAATCAGCGCGGTTCACAATATAACAACATACCATAACAACAAACTGTTAGGTTTTACAGAGAACAAGGTCAGAGAACTTGGATAAAACATGGGACGTCATTTCTGCAACTATTTACAAGAGTATTTACAAGAGTATTTACAAGTATACATAACAGGATTTGTTCTTAGTTTGGGTAGTGATTGAGATTGGTTAGTTATTTAAATTTAGTTATTTAGTTATTTAATATTTAGTTATTTAAATTGTTTTTCACTTGATAGGGATACTTGTACTAATACAACTATACCAAATAAGTTTAAGGGACTTTGTTCACTTCAAGATTAATTACTTTCAGGGCCTTAACTCATTTTTTCCTGGTGAGGATAATCAGCTGAACCTAGAAGGGAATGTGAATACCATTCCCCCCCCCCCCCTTTTTTTTAAATTTAATCTTTATCCATTTACAATCAAAGAAGCATATACATCTTCCAGGGAAAAATGGGAAACAGGAAGGAAATAAACACCATTAATACACTCAATCATGTAAAGAAAATATGTAAGAAAAACAATTCCTGTCCCAACTATAGCCCACCAAATAAGGAGATCATCCTGATTACATTACACACAAAATGCTGGGAATAATCATGAGTGAACGAACAGTCAAGACTAACTTACTAGCAGTGGAACTGAGGGCTCCTCAGGCGGATGCCGAGCACTCAAAAAACCCAAGGTTCATAGAAAATATAAGACTCATTATTCAATTTAACCATACATTTACAAGGAAATTTTAGGAAATACAGACCCCCCAACAGTAAAACCCCAAGACGTAGTAAAATAAATTCTTTCCTACGCTTTTGGGTTTCCTTAGATAGATCTGGAAATACACGTACCAATAATTCATGAAACTGAACATTTCGTTTCTTAAAAAACATTTGAAGAAACCAATCCCTGTCAGATGCTAAGACAAACGAAGCAATCAATGTAGAAGGAGAAGCCACATCATTAGATGAAGATTCCAATATAGCAGAAATATTTAACAAATCTGCAGAAGCTCCCCCCTCAAGTATCCCACCACCAGTTACTTTTTCCCCCGAAGGGAGATAATATACTTTAAACATAGGAGGATGAGATTCAATAGGAACATCCAGAACCTCCAACATGTATTTCTTAAACATTTCCTTAGACGAAACAAGAGAAAGTCTAGGAAAATTAATACAACGGAGATTACAATATCTAGAATTATTTTTCAACATTTCAATCCCTGATTTTAAAGCCAACGTATCTTTCTGATGTGATGAAATACCATTCTCCATATTAGAAATTTTCTGTTGCAGTTCCATTACCGATGACTGTAACGCTGTTATTTCCAAAGTATGTTGCTGCAGGAGACCTGTATGAACCCGTGTCTGACCAGTTAAAGCAGCAATTTGGGGAGCAACAAGTTCACCAAGCTTGACTATAGCCGACCAGATTGTTTCCAAAGTAAAAACGGCTGGTCTCTCAAAGGTAAAAGTTAATACCTCCGCAGTAGGATCTTCTGCCACTCATGCTCCATTCTCGATTCCTCAGATGCAGGAAGAACATCCAATAACCTGCCTGTATGCCCCCTCAATACCAGACCCTCTGCTTTGGAAGGGGGAGCCAATCCCAACGCTCCACTCCGCCGCTGTACAGCCGATCCTCGAAGGTCGGAGCTTTCCACCACTTGGGAGCGAAGCTCCTCCTCAAGCTGCACCGGACTACTCCTCAGCAGAGGATCTTTAGGAGGCCGCCACTGTTCTGGCGGAGAGATTTCAGGCCCGGAGCCTCCCGTCGAGCTACCCAGCCCCGGCGGGGTTCATTCCCCCTTTTTAAAGCTAGGATTATGCCTGGGGTGAGTGGGAGGGAGGGAACTAACACTTAGTAAAGGCTGGCTTGCTACACAGGTCCCAGACCTGTGTTTCTAAAGTAATCTGTGGCCAATTTCCTGGGTGATTCACATAGCCCTTGCTTTGATAGAGGGAGTCTTTCAAAATTCCCCTTTGATCCTATATGTTGATCAGCAGAAAACGCCGATCATCAACATTACAGTGATAAGCTGCAAGAGCAGTGAGGTGCACCCTGACAGAGTCAGACCAGTCCTGAGCTGGAGAGGTGAAGCAAGTAGATTAGCACCATCTCCACTGAGCAAGTGAAGGGGTTGAAGGCCTGATCCGCACACCAGATACTAAAATCTGCACCACTTGAAGGCATATGCCCTCCTGGTGGAATCCTTGAGGGATGCTAGAAGAATGTTCTCAACATCTATGGGCTGATGGAACTCCTCCGGAGCTACCCACTCAGCAGCCAAGCTGTGAGCAAAAGAGAACAGAGGATGGGGTGCAGTAAAGTGCCCTCCTCCTGCAAGAATAGATCTGGGCACAGCCCCAGGTGAAGGGACCACCGTGGGGCAATGAGTATTATTTATTTTATTTATTTAAAAGGATTTATATACCGCTTTATCCTGAAATCAAAGCGGTTTACACTTCAACCAAATCAGAGTTCACTGTAAGTAGGGGGCATGCAGTGTTAAGTGAGTGAGTGTGTGTGTGTGGGGGGGGGGTGATGATTTCTTGGAGAGCTATTTACAGAGTGCGCTATGTACAAGGGGCTATATACAGTTGGGGTAAGGTGTACGGCGGGGGTCAGGAGGATGGGGAGGTAGACCTTGGGTCGTTGGTCAGTTCATGTGATACTGTTATAGTGTTCAATGAAGAGTGTGGTTTTGAGCTGCTTCCTGAAGTCCTTGAGGTCCAGAGCTAAACGTAGATCATCCGGGAGGGAGTTCCAGAGGGCAGGAGCAGCCAAGGATAGTGCCCATCCGTTTGGACCTTGAAGAGAATCTTGGCCACCAAGGGAGTTGGTGGGTAAGCATAAACACTCATTCCAATTCAGGAAGGCGGCATTGGATGACACCCGACTGGGAGAGGGCATCCTGGAGCAAAACAGTGGTAGCTGGGTATTTAGAGAAGATGCGAAAAGATCTAAGGTGGGAGTGCCCAACATCTGAAAGATCTTGCAGGCCATCTGGGCACTGAGAGCCTACTCGTGCGGTTGCAGGACTCTGCTGAGGTTGTCCGCTAAAGCACTGTCCTCTCCCAGGAGACACACTGCCTGGAGAAGAATCTGGTGCTTCACTATGAACTTACAGAGCCAGACTGTCTCCCAACAGAGGAGGTATGAGCCCGTGCCGCCTTGCTTGTTGATGTAGAACATCGGTACCTGCTTGTCGGTTTCTATGAGAATGACCTGACTGGCCAGCTGCTTCCGGAAGACCTATAGCACATTCACAATGGCTTGGATTTCGAGGAAGTTTATCTGGTGGAGGCTCTCTCTTTCTCTGACCAGAGGCTTTGTGAGAAGAGGTTGCCGAGATGGGCTCCCCAGCCAAGCTTGGAGGCATCCATCGTGCGAACTTTCTGGTGCAGGGCATTTCAAAGAGCAATACCGCTAGAAGATGTACCAACTGCTGCCACCAGGGGAGAGAGTAGAGTAGTGGTGGTGTTACGGGCACTCTGTCAGAGTGGCAGCCCAATGCCTGACACCACTGAGTGCACAGGGTCCACTGCACTTGCCACATATATGGACAGGTGAACGGGTTGACATGGACTGTGGAGGCCATATGGCCATGGAGGCAAAACATCTGACGAGCAGACACCATCGAGCAGCACTTAAGCTGGTGCACCAGAGAGATGAGACAGTGGGCCTGGTCTGTTAGGAAATATGCCCTAGCCACCGAAGTATTAAGAAGAGTCCCAGTGAACTCAAGGCACTGAGCAGGTTGCAGGTAGGGACTTTGGGTAGCTGTTAATGGAGCCCAGCTGCTCCAGGACTTCAATGGTCTGCTGTGCAGCCTGGCAAACTTAGTCCAGAAAGTCAACCCTTACCAACCAGTTGTCCATATAAGGGAAGATGAAAATCCCCTGCACGTGGAGAAAAGTGGTCACGTTCGCTAGGCACTTTGTAAAAATCTGGGAGTGGACGCTAGTCTAAAGGGAAGAACCCTGTACTAGTAATGCCTGCCGCTGATGTTGAAGCAGAGGTATTATCGGTGCAGGGGGTGAATGAAGATGTGGGTGATCCAAGGAGCACAGCCAATCTCACTGCTGGAGGTAGGGCAGCAATGTTTCAAAAGATATCATCTTGAACTTCTCTAACAAGGAACCAATTTAGATTGTGAAGATCCAGAATGGGTCGGAAGCCGCCTGTCTTTTTGGGGACCGGGAAGTATCGGGACTAGAACTCTCTTCCTGTCTGAGACAGCAGAACCAGTTCCACCTCCCTGGTTTCCAAAAGACTGGCCACTTCCAGTTGGAGAAGTTCTCGATGGTGAGGGTGCAGAGGGCATTCCCCTGGAAAGAACGGAGGGTGAGTCTGCTCAAAGTGTAGGAGCTAACCCTCTTTCATGATTTGTAGTGCTCAGGTGTCAGTGGTGATGCTGAGCCAACTGTGGGCAAAGAATTGGAGACAGTCCCCAAAGTGCTGTGGGGAACTGGGCCTGAAAGGGGAAGAAAGGCTGTGGTCCAGGAGTCAAACCTTCCCCCCCCCCCCCCCCCCCGGCTGCGGCGCTGGTTGTGGTTTTTGGGTCTTAGCCAACGCTGCTGTCTTTAGCTTTGGCCCTTGGCCTGCTTCCCCTGTGGGGGTTGCCTAGTAGGAGTGGAATTGCTACATCCACTACAGCTGGCACAGAATGTAGCAGCAAGGCTCATCATGGTACCCTTTAGACATGACCACATAACACTCATCTTAAAGCAGCTTCACTGGCTACCAATACTCAGCAGACTGAAATACAAAGTGGCCTTAATTACTTGCAAGGCATGGCTACAAATTTCAGCCCATTCTCTGCAGTCAATGCGTATCAAACCCCTTGGCCAGAGAACTTATAGAAGCGTTAGCAATACCCTACTCTTAGTACCCCCGTCAATCACCCATACCAACAACTCTACCTCCAACAGAGCTTTCTATTACTACGCTCCTATCATTTGGAATGCTCTTCCTCCTGATCTACGTTCCCTATCAGACATTGGAGACTTTCGCCGAAAGGCTAAGAACACTACTGTTTCTGGAACACTTCGGCTCAGACTCTTAGCCACCTTCACATCCTATGGACCCACATACTCAGCTAGAAACTATTACCTTCCATGTTAATAAGTTCTGTGTTCACTATGTTCAGAGTTATCGTTTTTAGTTCTTAGCCTTTTAAACATCTGTTCCGTGTAAAGTAAACAGCTCTGACTTGTAGATACGGTGGTATAAAAGTGTCATTAATAAATAAAATAAAAAAATAGGTACGTCTCATCTTCAGGTAGGAGGACTTTTTCCATAAAGCCTTCCGATGGGAAGGGTCAGCAGTCTTCTTGGAGAGCCTAGTCATGGTGAGCTGTTACGTCTCCAACTCAGCAGCCTTCTCTGTCATGGGTTTGCCGAAGAGGTTCTCTCCCCAGCACGGGACACCAGCCAATTTGTCCTGAACCTATTGCTCCAGGTTTGAGGACTGTAGCCACTCTGGCCACAGACTCGAAGCTGTCATAGGCTGCCGGAGTCACAAATTTGAAACATTCTTTGGTTTTACTGACGGGCTCCGGAAGTTCTCAAGATGGTCACAAGAAAGCCTGATCGAGAACCCGGCAAGCTCCCCTGGCAGGTCTCTCAAGTACATGCTCATGTACAGCTGGTATGTTTGCATATGGGTCACGAGCATTGAGCGCTGGTAACACTTTCTGCCAAAGCCATCCATAGCGCAGGCCTCCCGATCGGGGGGCACCAAGGAGTGCATCTTATTGCTCTTGATACAGCACATCCAACTCCACCACCATGGAGTTTGTGAGGCAGTTGTGTTTTCTCAAAGCCTGGGCTCTTGCGGACCCGATACATGGAATCGAGCCCCTTGCTCAGCATAGGTACCGTAAGTGGGGTCTCCCACACTGAGTGCACTTTTTAAAACCACTGATAGGGTTTGACATGGTTGGGAAGACGGCTCCTGCCAAGTCAAAGGACTTCCAACTAGGGAAGCACAAGAAAAAACCCACACCCCGAAAATGGAAAAGAAAATGAGAACCTGAAAAAAATGTGGTGCTGAGGCACCGATGGTCCTCAGGATTGTTGAAGATGGGAAGGGTGTGATGTGAATCGAGACAAGACTGTACCGGAACAGCAAAAAACAGGCGGTATAAAAATGAACTTATCTCCAGGATTTAGACAGATGTCCTAAGGCCTCTTTGGGCTGGAAGACCGGCATGCATGCACAGAATACTTTCCAAAAGCTTCCTTTGGAAGCTGGGAAGTGTTCCCCCATAGGCTCCATCACCCATATGTGAGGACTGACTTCCTGTTTGGTCCTGGAGAATAACTAATTAACAAAAAAAAAAGAAACACTGTGAAAAACAATGTAAAAGACAACAAGAGGTAAAAAAACATCTTTGAAGATAGGAGAGTTTTGTTTGTGTGTCTGTTCAGCAGAGCGGAAGAAACACAACTGGATGGATTAAGATCACTGCATGTGGGAAGGACTGTTCATGTTCCTAACTTACTTCTGATCCCTGAAAATTTCCCTATTGGCATTTACACCTTCTTCAAGTTATGGGCAACTCTTGGCAAAGTTCTCTGCAGACTTAAAAACTCTGTCACTTGGTGCCACTGACACATATAAGTTGCAAAAATCAGCACTTATACATGTAACATTACATGCATGCGCAAACTCCCTAGTAATGCCGTTTGTTTTGAATTTTTCTTTTTATAAAAGCTGTTCTCACTGTGTGTGAGATCAAACTGGCACAATTCTTTGATGGTGTTATACGTATTTTAGAAAAGGTGCTATAGTCGCCTAGTGTTTTCTAAAATACTATGTCTTTTCTAAACACCATAACCTTAACAGCTATTTTCCTACCCAGACAACCTATAGAAAATTATTTTTTTTGTCTGTGACTGAACAGTGAAGTCAATAAAAGTATGTTACAATATAGTAAGGAGTGGAGGAGTGGCCTAGTGGTTGGGGCAAGGTACTTCAGGCCGGAAGGTCGGGGGTTCAAATCCCACTAGGAGACAGCAACCTTGGGCCGGAAGGACTGGGGTTTCTAGTCCCACAGGTGCTCCTTGTGGTCTTGGGCAAGCCACTTAACCCTCCATAGCCCGTGTTCCCTGTAAAATAGTTATTTCCAAGTTATAATGCCCTGTTCAATGTAATTTCAGTTTGTTCAATGTAAACCGCACTGATGCAGAATAGCGCGGTATATAAGAGAATGTAAATAAATAAATAAATAAAATAAATAAATAAATAGTAAGATTAGAATGTATTATTTTGCAATTTGTTTACAAAACAGATATGAAACACTGACATATTACCGTGTAGTTATTTTTAAATCAAGTTTAAACTGCTTTAAAAACAAAAAAAAAAAAAACAAAAGAAAAAAAAAATCACACCCAAATAATCCACCCCCTCCACCAAAGGTAATCAAACTAGTATGAAATGAACTTGCCTGTAGAATCGTTGTGTCTGTCAGGAGCTGTATTTCCAGCAATTCTGCCAAACTGCTTACAATATCACATACTTTATTATACAGCATCACCATAACTCGCTGTTTATGGGTGGAACACTTGGCTCGTTTTGCTTTTGAACTTATCAACCCTCCTAGAGAAGAATAGGAAAATTATTTTTTATAAGAGGCAAACCTAATGGACTGCTGCTTTTGTTTCATCATCATCTGGCAAAGTACACAAAAATGGATATTGTAACAATACTATAAGAAAAATCTGTATTATGTTACAAAATAAATTTAATCTAATCAAACATACCACATGCACAGACATCTGCACTGGAGGATCACATCTATTTTTGAAAACTGATGGTTGAGTCACTAAATAAATCTTGTTACCATTTCTCCAAAAGAACAGGAGGTTCTCATCTGCCTTGCTAATTTTTTTTTTTAAAGTAAACATAGAAACATGACGGCAGAAAAAGACCACATGGCCTTTCTAGTCTTCTCTTCCATATCAACTACGATAGTCCCCTTTTTACCTTTAGAGATCCTCTGTGTTTGTCCCATGCTTTTTTGAATTCGGATACTGTCCTCATGTCCACCACCTCCAGTGGGAGATTATTTCATGCATCTACCACTTTTTCCGTAAAGAAATATTTCCGCATATTACTCCTGAGTCTATCCCCTTTCAATCTCATGCTATGTCCCCTCGTAGCAGAGCTTGCCTTCAATTGAAAGAGACTCTCCTGTGCATTTATGCCACAGAAGTATTTAAAGGTCTCTATCATATTGCCCCTATCCCACCTTTCCTCTAAAGTATACATATTAACCCTTCATCACACACGTTAAATTACCAACGACTTTACATACCTGGGGTCAAATTGACCCCATCAGTACATGACCAGAAACCGTGAACAATTTCATTCACATAGGATTGGTATTTTAATGCATTTATTAAAAACAGTTATCAGTTTTTGCTGTTTACAAATTTATGATATAAAAGTAGTCTAACTATTAACTTCAGTTTATCAATTAATTGTAATTAAGTCTCGACACCCCTAGTATAATCATCTATCTAGGCGTCTTTTAGTCAGCACATTCATTGCATAATAGCTGGCAATGTTCTGGGCATATGGCTATACCACACTGCTTGCAGTATTTTGATGTTTTCTTATCTGATGATCTGGTGCAAAGCTGGCAGCGCGATCGTGCCCCTCTGGATTCACAGCCTGTAGGACCAGGTAAGTTGAATCCAAGAAGTTGCATGCAGATCCGCACCCCTTTCTGAAGTGTTCTTGGGTTCTGCAATCGCAATGTCTGCTGTGGCAGACCTAACTTCTTTGCCAGTTCTGTTAGGAACAGTCGCCGTTTGTGGGAAACCTCTGTTTGCCATTCGGGTTTTTGCTGCACCCAAATTATGTAAGCTGCCATACCAGCGACATCGAACATGTTCATTAGCAGGCAAAACGGCCATCTTCTAGTGCCACGTTTGCATGTATATGTACGAACAAGCTTTTCCAGATTGTCTACTCCAGACTTAGTAGCATTATAGTGCAGAATCATCTCAGGCTTCTTTTCATTCTTGTCGACTATTGCCTTGTCATGATGCATGCTGCTCAAAACAATGACTGTTTTGTTTTTCTTTGGAACATAACTCACTAGTGTGAACTCAATGCAAAAAACAAACTGCGATGAAAACATTTCCTTGTTCCGCAAAATCAGCAGTTCACCTGGTATGTCCCTTTCGTTTTTTCTCATGATGCCAACAACTGTAATGTGTTGAATCAGAAGATCTTCAGCCAGTCCTACATTAGTAAAGCATAGTTACTCACCTGTAACAGGTGATCTTCGGGAACAGCAGGAATATAGTCTTCACATATGGGTATCGGTAGCAACGAAGCCTGCGCGGGAATGCTCCCCAGAGTCCAATTAGAAAGCCTTTGAGAGCATCCCACAGCACCTGCGTGCTGCCTTCCCGCCTTTCCCAACTGCCTCACTTGAGTTTAAAGCTGAGACAAAGAGAGAGAGAGAGAGAGAGAGGGAAAGAGAAAGAGATAGAGAGATACAACTCCTAGGGGAGGCGGGTGGGTTGTGAAGACTAAATTCCTGCTGTTCCCGGAGCTCACCTGTTACAGGTGAGTAACTATGCTATCTCCAGGAACAAGCAGGAATGTAGTCTTCACATATGGGGACTCCCTAGCTTTAGATGCCAGGGAGAGAACCCAGAGGTTGTGTGTCCCTGTGAAGGGCGCCACTTCCCCCAATGGATCTCTGGCATCCAACCAGGGGTGGCGGGTAGGAGTTGATTAGGTATGGAACAGGTGTTTGAGAAGAGCCTGACCAAACAAGGCATCCCGGCGGGAGTCCTTGTCCAAGCAGTAATGGGCTGTGAAGGCATGAACCGAGGCCCAAGTGGCTGCTCGACAGATGACGTCGATAGACACAGAGTGCAGATGAGCCATTGAAGCTGCCATGGTTCTCACATTGTGAGCTGTGACATGGCCCTCCAGAGGAAGATTCTTACTCTGATAGGCAAAGGAAATACACTGTGCAATCCAGATGGACAGTGTTCTCTTGGAGACTGAAAGTCCCAAATGAGAAGGATCAAAAGCAACAAAGAGTTGAGAGGACTTTCTATGTTGCTGTGTTCTTTGCAAGTAAAAGGCTAAAGCTCTTTTAGAGTCCAAATTATGAAGATTCCTTTCTGCATTTGATGCATGAGGCATTGGAAAAAACACAGGTAGGTAGACTGCTTGGTTAAGATGAAAAGGCGAGACCACCTTTGGCATAAAGTGTGGATGAGTCCTAAGGACTACCTTGTCATGATGGAACCTTGTATAAGGTGGATCAGCTACTAGTGCCTGCAACACACTGATGCGGCGTGCCGATGTGATTTCAATGAGAAAAATAACCTTCCAAGAAAGGAATTTCAATGAGGTAGTAGCTAAGGGTTCGAAAGGTGGATTTATGAGCTGACCAAGAACCAGGTTTAAGTCCCATGCCACCGGTGGTGGCCTAATGGGAGGCTTAGTTAGAAGAAGGCCTCTCATAAATCTTGCTATAAGAGGATAGGAGGAAATAGGTTGTCCGTTTAGAGGCTTGAAAGAAGCTGCAATGGCACTCAAATTGACTCTTACTGAGTTAGTTTTAAGTCCTGCATTGGATAAATGAAGGAGATACAACAGTAATGATTCCAGAGTTATCGCAAGGGGGTTAAGACCCTTATGCGAACATCATATGGTAAACCTTTTCTACTTGAAAGCATAAGAGCGTCTTGTGGAAGGCTTCCTGGAAGCATAAAAGATATCCTTTACTTGCTGAGGGAGGTTAACATCATGAAGATCTAGGCCTTCAGCAACCAAGCCCTGAGATGCAGAGACTGGGGATTGGGATGCCATAACATTCCGTCCTCCTGAGACAGGAGATCTGGAGCAGATCCTAACTCCAGGGAGGGAGCTTGAGAGAGATGTAGAAGCAGAGGGTACCACACTTGCCGTGGCCAATGTGGAGCTATGAGAATCATACAGCCTCTGTCTCTCTGAAGCTTGAACAGGGTCTGGGGAATTAGGGGAATGGGTGGAAAGGCATAAAGAAAGTCTTGACCCCAGTGAAGGAGGAAAGCATCCTTGGCCTGAGAGCCCTGAGCCGGAATTCTGGAACAGAACCGGGGAAGTCTGGCATTCAACGGACTTGCAAAGAGGTCTATATCCGGGGTACCCCAAAGTTGAAAAATCTTGGCCACCTGGTCTGCATGTAGAGACCATTCGTGTGGAAGCAGAACTCGACTGAGTCTTTCTGCCCAAGAGTTTTGTATGCCTGGAAGATACACTGCCAGGAGATGAATCTGATGCTCTCTGGCGAGGGCCCATAGTCGCAAAGCTTTGTTGCAAAGCGACAGAGAGCCTGTTCCCCCCTGCTTGCTCACAAAGTACATGGCTACTTGATTGTCCGAATGAATGAGGACTGTCTTGTAGCTGAGCAGGGTGTGGAACACTCGAAGAGCAAGGAAGATTGCTCTGAACTCTAAGAGATTGATATGTAGATGAGTCTCCTGTGGAGTCCAAGTGCCTTGGGTGGAGAGGTCCTGCAGATGAACTCCCCAACCCATTGGTGAAGCATCTGTTGTAAGAGTTGTCTGAGGCAAAGGTTGTTGAAATGGGGACCCCAGCAACAGGTTCTGAGTGGACTGCCACTATTGGAGAGACAAAATAAGGCGATTTGTGTTTGCTATTTTGTCTGACAGCCACCCTGATGCCTTGGTCCATTGAGTCGATAAAGTCCACTGGGCTGCTCTCATATGGAGGCGAGCATAAGGAACCTCATGCACTGTAGATGCCATGTGGCCTAGTAGTTCTAACATTTCTTGGGCAGTGAGATGAGGCTTTAGCACTGCTTGAGAAGCTAACCACACCACATGAAGGCAACGGGTCTGATAGGCCCTTGTTTTTCTGGTATCCAGCAAAGCTCCTATGAACTCTAGAGACTGAGTGGGAGTTAGACTGGATTTTGGGATGTTTATGACCAGACCCAAATACTGAAGGATACGCATTGTGCAAGATAGAGAAGTCCTGACCGCTGACTCTGATGGGGCTCGAATGAGCCAGTCGTCTAAGTAGGGGAAGACAAATATTCCTAGAGTGCGAAGAAATGCTGCTACTACAGCCATGCATTTCATAAACACCCTTGGTACTGAGGCCAGGCCAAAAGGAAGCACCCTGTACTGATAGTGCTTTCCTTGAAAAAGGAACCAAAGGAACTTTCTGTGAGTTGGATGGATGAGAACATGAGTGTATGCATCCTTGAGATCTAGAGAACAAAGCCAATCCTGACTCTGAAGGTATGGCAGCAGAGATCCCAGAAAAATCATTTTGAATTTCTCTTTGAACAGGAATTTGTTCAATTCTCTGAGGTCCAAAATAGGTCTGTGTCCCCCTGTTTTCTTTGGGATAAGAAAGTAAGGGGAGTAGAACCCTGTACCCTGTTGATGAATGGGTACTTCTTCTATTGCCCCTTGGGCAAGAAGCATGGTGACCTCTTGATCTAACAAGTTGATGAGAGAGGTCTGAGAATTGAACTGTCTTACCACTGTGGGAGGGGGCATGCACAGAAAGTGAAGCTTGTATCCCTCTTTTATAATGGAGAGTGTCCAATGTTCTGCTGTTATCTGCCCCCATCTGTGGGCAAAGTGACACAACCTTCCTGAAATGGTGGAAGGCTCTGGTCCATTGAGGGCCGGGAAGGCTAAGTTCTCTAGATGAAAGTCAAAGGCCTTGTGGAGGCTGAGACTGCTGAGACGGTTGAGGCTTAGCAGTCTTTGCTTTCCTTTGTTTAGGTGGTTGCTGACTCTTTCGGGCAGGCTGACCTGCAGAACGTCCCTGCTGGGAATAAGAGGGATAAAACCTCTTTTTTTTTTAGAAGAATGGTTTCTTGAAAGATTTCTTTCTTGCAGGATCAGCTGTGGCTTTGGATAACCTATCCAAAGTGGAGTTGTCAGCATCCAACTCACTGGCTTTCTCTTGTCAATTTTTGCCATATAGATTCTCACCTGTACAAGGGATATTGCCTAGTTTGTCCTGCACCCAGAGCTCCAAATCGGATGCCTGGAGCCAGGCAATTCTACGTGCACCTATGGCAATGGCAGAGGTTCTGCTTATGCACTCAAAACAGTCAAAAGCTGCACGATTGACAAACTTAGAAACATCCTCGGCATGTTTAACCAGTGTGAGAAAATCCTGCCTCTTGTCATCAGGAAGGAGAGGGCTTAAAATCTCCAAGTCTCCTGTGACTTCTTTAAGGAACATTCCCATATATAAAATATAGGAACTGATCCTAGCAGAAAGCATGGAAGCCTGGAAAGTACGGCATCCAAAGTTCTACACTCACGTCCTGGAGGATTAGAGGCATGCCTCTTTGCACTCCCGATCCTTCTCATAGCTGATTCCACTACAATAGAGTGGTGAGGAAGCTGAGTTTTCTGGAAACCAGGACAAGGAGGGACTCGATACATGGTATCCAGTCTACAAGAGTGAGGAGAGGTGGTAAGAGGTGTCTCCCACATTCTCAACATGAGATCATGTAAGATCTCATGGATAGGCAAGGTAGCTGCCTCCTTAGGAGCTTTGGAATATTGTAAAATCTCCAACTCCTTAGCCCTGGGCTCTGTTTCAGGAGTCACAGTAATGGACAGACCTCGAGCCACCTCCCTGATGAAATCCTGAAAGGAGATATCTTCCTCGGACTCCTCCGAGGATTCGAAGTACCTTCTGTCCGGATGCTCTTGAAGAGCACGATACCCCTACCGACCGAAGTCGGTACCGGGGGGAATCGGTACCAGTGTATTCGTACCGGAAGGCATCGCATGACTGGGTGCCGGCAAAGCAGACACCAATGTCGATGCTGTCGGTACCAGTACCGTTACCGGTGCCGGCATCGGTACCGGTTGAACTGTCTGACGTGGTTCTGAGGGTGTTGATGCCGCAAAGAGAGACGCCAGACTGTGTTCAATAGCCAGGAACCTCTGGTCTATGGACGCTGCCGATGTCTGGATGTGGGTACTGGAATAGGCAGCCGGTACCCCAGAGCATGGCACCAGTAGTTCTGCCGAGGTCAAGGTCGAGGTCCAATAATGCTTTGGAAGCCGAGGCCTCCCGCCGGGGCAATTTTGCCGGTACAGAACCCTCAAGGGCAACGCCAGAGGCATCTCGATGCTTGGAAGGAGATCTACCCTTTGAGGACCGGCCAGACTTATGTTTAGTTACCTGAGATCCATGGGAGGAAGACGAAGCCCTGGAAGACATTGATGCCACAGAAGCTGCATCTGAGGGAAAAAGGGCGCTGAGATTAGCAGCTCGGTTTTGTCGACCCCTCTTGGACATTATGGCACAAGCCATACACTCGGAGATGGAGTGGTCAGGACCTAAACATTTAAGACACCACTCATGGGTTTCAGTGATGGAGATTGTACCGCCACACTTGGTGCACTTTTTGAAATCCGAAGCGGGTTTTTCCCACAGTGGAGGAAATTTTGAGCCTAAGGCCCAAAATGGCGCGTGCACCTGGGAAAGAAAAGTTTGGAAAAAAATAGTATATATATTATTATTTTTTTTTTTTTAAGAAAGAAAGAAGAACCGGTGGTACCGATATAGCATCGAGGAAGGCAGACGCGAACTCAAAAAAGAAGGAATAAGAAAACATTTTCTGCGGTGACAGGAACAACGACCTGCTGGCTCCGCGGAAAACGAAGAACTGGAGTGAGATAGTTGGGAAAGGCGGGAAGGCAGCACGCAGGTGCTGTGGGATGCTCCCAAAGGCTTTCTAATTGGACGCTGTGGAGCGTTCCCACGCAGGCTCCGTCGGTACCGACGATACTCATATGTGAAGACTACATTCCTGCTTGTTCCTGGAGATAGCATAGTTACTCACCTGTAACAGGTGATCTCCGGGAACAGCAGGAATTTAGTCCTCACATATGGGTATCGTTGGTACCAACGGAGCCTGCACGTGAACGCTCTCCAGCGTCCAATCAGAAAGCTTTTGGGAGCATCCCACAGCGCCTGCGTGCTGCCTTCCCGCCTTTTTCAACTGTCTCTCTCCAGTTGAGTTTTAAAGCTGAGACAAAGAGAGAGAGAGGGAAAGGAAAGAGATAGAGATAGAGAGATACAACTCCTAGGGGAGGTGGGTGGGTTGTGAGGACTAAATTCCTGCTATTCCCGGAGATCACCTGTTACAGGTGAGTAACTATGCTATCTCCAGGAACAAGCAGGAATCTAGTCATCACATATGGGGACTCCCTAGCTTTGGGTGCCAGGGAGAGACCCCAGACATTGTGTGTCCCTGAGAAGGGCGCCACTTCCCCCCATGGATCTCCGGAATCCTATCAGGGATGGTGGGTAGGAGTTGATTAAGTATGGAACAGGTGTTTGAGAACAGCCTGACCAAACAAGGCATCCCGGCAGGAGTCCTTGTCCAAGCAGTAATGGGCTGTGAAGGTATGAACCGAGGCCCAAGTGGCTGCTCGACAGATGTCGTCAATAGACACAGAGTTCAGATGAGCCACTGAGGCTGCCATGGCTCTCACATTGTGAGCTGTGGAATGGCCCTCCAGAAAAAGGTTCTTACTCTGATAGGCGAAAGAAATACACTGAGCAATCCAGTTGGACAGTGTTCTCTTGGAGACTGGCAGTCCCAAATGAGAAGGGTCAAAAGCAACAAAGAGCTGAGAAGACTTTCTATGTTGCTGTGACCTCTGTAGATAAAAAGCCAGAGCTCTTTTATAGTCCAGGGTATGAAGATTCCTCTCTGCACTTTATGCATGAGATCCTGGAAAAAAGACAGGTAGGTAGACCTCCTGGTTGAGGTGAAAAGGCGAGACCGCCTTAGGCATAAAGTGTGGATGTGTCCTTGGGACTATCTTGTCATGATGAAACCTTGTATAAGGTGGATTAGCTACTAGTGCTTGCAACTCACTAATGCGGCGTGCTGAGGTGATTGCAATGAGAAAGATAACCTTCCAAGAAAGAAATTTCAAGGAGGTGGTAGCTAAGGGTTCGAAAGGTGGCTTCATGAGCTGCCCAAGAACGAGATTCAAGTCCCATGCCACCGGAGGTGGTCTAATGGGAGGCTTAGTTAGGAGGAGGCCTCTCATGAATCTTGCTATAAGAGGATGAGAGGAAATAGGTTGCCCATTTAGAGGTTTAAGAGAAGCTGCAATAGCACTCAAATGGACTCTTACTGAATTTGTCTTAAGGCCTGCATTAGACAAATGGAGAAGATATTCCAGTAAAGATTCTAGAGGTATAGCAAGGGGGTTAAGACCCTTTTCTGAACACCAAACAGTGAACCTTTTCCACTTGAAAGCATAAGAACGTCTAGTGGAAGGTTTTCTAGAAGCATAAAGAACATCTTTCACCTGCTGAGAAAGATGAAGATCATGGAGATATAGGCCTTCAGCAACCAAGCCCTGAGATGCAGGGACAGGGGATTGGGATGCCATAACATTCCGTTCTCCTGAGATAGGAGATCTGGAGCAGACTCTAACTCCAGGGAGGGAGCTTGAGAGAGATGTAGAAGCAGAGGGTACCACACTTGCCGTGGCCAATGTGGTGCTATGAGAATCATGTGGCCTCTGTCTCTCTGAAGCTTGAAGAGGGTTTTGGGAATTAGGGGAATGGGTGGAAAGGCATACAGGAAGTCTTGGCCACAGTGAAGGAGGAAAGCATCCTTGGCCTGAGCTCCCTGAGCCGGAGTTCTGGAACAGAACCGGGGAAGTTTGGCATTCCACGGACTTGCAAAGAGGTCTATGTCCGGGGTTCCCCAAAGTTGAAAAATCTTGGCCACCTGGTCTGCATGGAGAGACCACTCGTGTGGAAGAAGAAATCAACTGGATCTGTCTGCCCAAGAGTTTTGAATGCCTGGAAGATATACTGCCAGAAGATGGATGTGATGCTCTCTGGCGAGGGCCCACAGTCTTAGAGCTTCATTGCAAAGCGACAGAGAGCCTGTTCCCCGCTGCTTGTTCACAAAGAACATGGCTACTTGATTGTCCGTATGGATAAGGACTGTCTTGTTGCTGAGCAGGGTGTGGAACACTTGCAGAGCAAGAAAGATTGCTCTGAGCTCCAAGAGATTGATATGTAGACAACTCTCTTGTGGAGTCCAAGTGCCCTGGGTGGAGAGGTCTTGTAGATGAGCTCCCCAACCCATTGGAGAAGCATCTGTTGTAAGAGTTGCTTGTGGCAGAGGTTGCTGAAAGGGGGACCCCAGCAACAGATTTTGAGTGGACCTCCACCATTGGAGAGACAAAATGAGACAACTTGTGTTTGCTATTCTGTCTGACAGGCAGCCTGATGCCTGGGTCCATTGGGTGGATAAAGTCCACTGAGCTGCCCTCATGTGAAGGCGAGCATATGGTACCACATGCACGGTGGATGCCATGTGGCCTAGCAACTGCAACATTTCTCGACAGTTAAAAAGGGCTTTAGGGAGTGGAGGAGTGGCCTAGTGGTTGGGGCAAGGTACTTCAGGCCGGAAGGTCGGGGGTTCAAATCCCACTAGAGGACAGCAACCTTGGGCCGGAAGGACTGGGGTTTCTAGTCCTACAGGTGATCCTTGTGGTCTTGGGCAAGCCACTTAACTATTTTTACAGGGAACATGGGCTATGGAGGGTTATCTCCAAATTATAATGCCCTGTTCAATGTAATTTCAGTTTGTTCAATGTAAACCACACTGATGCAGAATAGCGCGGTATATAAGAGAATGTTAATAAATGAATAAATAAATAAATAAAATAAATTAGGGCTGCTTGAGAAGTTAACGGCACCAAGCGAAGGCAACGGGCTTGGGGAAGGTAGGCCCTTGACTTTGTGGTATCCAGCAGGGCTCCTATGAACTCTAGAGATTGAGTAGGAGTTAGACTGGATTTTGGGATGTTTATGACCAGCCCTAAATACTGAAGGATACGCATTGTGCAGGATAGAGAAGTCCTGGCCTCTGATTGTGTTGGAGCTCGAATGAGCCAGTTGTCCAAGTAAGGGAAGACGAATATTCCCAGAGTGCGTAGAAATGCTGCAACTACAGCCATGCATTTCGTGAACACCCTTGGTGCAGAGGCCAGACCAAAAGGAAGCACCCTGTATTGGTAGTGCTTTCCTCGAAACAGGAACCGAAGGAACCTTCTGTGGGTTGGATGGATGAGAACATGGGTGTACGCATCCTTGAGATCTAGAGAACAAAGCCAATCCTGACTCTGAAGGTATGGAAGCAGAGCTCCAAGAGAAATCATTTTGAATTTCTCCTTGACCAGGAATTTGTTCAATTCTCTGAGATCTAAGATAGGTCTGTATCCCCTTGTTTTCTTTGGGATAAGAAAATAAGGGGACTAGAACCCTGTGCTCTGTTGAAGAAGAGGCACTTCTTCTATTGCCCCTTGGGCTAGAAGGATGGTAATCTCCTAACCTAACAGGTCGATGAGAGAGGTCGGAGAATCGAACTGCTTCACTATTGTGGAAGGGGGCATGCTTGAAAAATGAAGTTTGTACCTCTCTCTCATGATGGAGAGTGTCCAACACTCTGCTGTTATTTGCCCCCATCTGGGAGCAAAATGGCATAACCTTCCTGGAATGGTGGACGGTTCTGGTCCTCCCAGAGCCAGAAAGGCTAAGTTCTCTAGCAGAAAGTCAAAGGCCCTGAGCACTGTTCCCTCTGAGGAGGCTGAGGCTGCTGAGCCGGTTGAGGCCTAGCAGCCTTTGCTTTCTTCTGTTAGGGTGGTTGCTGACGTTTGGTTGAAAACTGACCTGCAGAAGATGCCTGGTGACCATAAGCAGGATAAAATCTCTTCTACTTAGAAAAAGGTGTTTTCTTGAACAACTTTTTCCTAACAGGATCAGCAGTAGACTTGGATAGTCTATCCAAAGTGGAATTTTCAGCATCCATCTCATTGGCTTTTTCTTGCCAATCTTTATGAAACAGGTTCTCACCAGTACAAGGGATATTTCCCAATTTATCTTGTACCCAGAGCTCTAAATCAGATGCTTGAAGTCAAGCAATTCTACGAGCACCTATGGCAATAGCTGAGGCCCTGCTTATACATTCAAAGCAGTCAAAGGCTGCACGGTTGGAGAATTTAGAGACATCTTGGGCATGTTTGAGCAAAGTGAGAAACTCCTGCCTTTTATCCTCAGAGATGAAAGGACTTAAAGTCTGTAGATGATCAGTAACTTCCTTTAGGAACATTCCCATGGTCTAGAAATTGGCAGCTGGGATTTAATGTTAAAAAATGTAAGGTCATGCATTTGGGCTGCAGCAATCCAAGGGAGCAATACAGTATAGGAGGTGAAGTACTTTTGTCCACTAAAGAAGAGCGGGACCTAGGCGTGGTTGTGTCTGATGATCTTAAAGTAGCTAAACAGGTAGAAAAGGCGACAGCAAAAGCTAAAAGGATGCTTGGGTGCATACGGAGAGGAATGGCTAGCAGAAAAAAGGAGGTGATAATGCCTCTGTATAAGTCTTTGGTGCGACCTCATTTGGAGTATAGTGTGCAATTCTGGAGACCGCACCTTCAAAAGGATGTGAACAGGATGGAGTCGGGGCAGAGGGTGGCTACTAAAATGATTAGTGGGCTTCATTTTAAAGCATATGAGGACAGACTTAAGAATCTTAATATGTACACCTTAGAGGAAAGGCGGGATAGAGGTGATATGATTGAGATGTTTAAATACCTCCGTGGCATAAATGTTCAGGGAGAGAGCCTCTTTCAATTGAAAGCAAGTTCTGCTATGAGGGGACATGGGATGAGGGTGAAGGGAGATAGATTCAGGAGTGATATGCGGAAATATTTCTTTACAGAAAAAGTAGTGGATCCATGGAATAGTCTCCCAGTGGAGGTGGTAGAGATGAGGACAGTAACTGAATTCAAAAAAGCATGGGACCAACACAGAGGATCTCTAAAGGTAAAAAGTGGACTGTTGTAGTTGTTGATATGGAAGGACAGACTAGATAGGCCATGTGGTCTTTTTCTGTCATCATGTTTCTATGTTTCTATGTAGAGACTATAGGAACTGATTCTTGCAGCATTCTATTTGCTCTCTTGGCCGCCGCTGCACACTGGGCCGAGGGTTTTAACATGGTATCCACAATGACGCCTAAATCTTTTTCCTAGGTGGTGGTTCCTAATTTGGAACCTTGCATTGTGTAACCATAGTTTGGGTTGTTCTTCCCTAGGAGCATAACTTTGCACTTGTCCATATTAAATTTCATCTGCCATTTTGATGCCCAGTCTTCCAATTTATCAAGATCCTCTTGCAATTTTCCACAATCCTCTTGGGTTTTAACAACTTTAAATAGTTTTGTGTCATCTGCAAATTTGATAACCTCACTCGTTATTCCACTTTCCAGGTCATTTATGAATATGTCAAAAAGCAGCGGACCCAGCCCAGATCCCTGGGGTACATCACTATTCACCTTTCTCCATTGGGAAAATTGGCCATTTAGCCCTACCCTCTGCTTTCTATCTTTTAACCAGTTCGTGATCCATAGTACACTGCCTCCTATCCCATGACGCTTTAGTTTTGCCAAAAGTCTCTGATGAGGGACCTTGTCAAAGGCTTTCTGAAAGTCCAGATACACTGTATCAACCGACTCACCTTTGTCCACCTGTTTATTCACACCTTCAAAAAAACATAACAGATTAGTAAGACAAGATCTTCCTTGTCTAAAGCCATGATGGCTGTCTCCCATTAGGCCATGACTATCAACATGCTGAGTAATTTTATTCTTTATGATGGTTTCTACCATTTTTCTCAGTACTGACGTGAGGCTCACCGGTCTGTAGTTTCCCAGATCACCCCTGGAACCCTTTTTAAAAATTGGCGTTACATTGGCAATCCTCCAGTCTTCAGGTATTAGAGATGATTTTAATGATAGTTCACAGATTACTAATAGCAGGTCTGCAATCTAATATTTCAGTTCTTTCAACACCCTTGGATGTATACCATCTGGCCCAGGTGATTTGCTACTCTTCAGTTTATCTAATAGTTGTAATACATCTTCCCGATGTATCGATACTTCCTTCAATTCTTCCGCAACTTTAAATACCACTTCAGTCATGGGTAACATCCCTACATCTTCCTCAGTAAAGACCGAAGCAAAGAATTCATTCAGTCTCTCCGCTATTGCCTTGTTGTCTCTTAGTGCCCTTTTAACCCCTCTATCATCTAATGGACCAACTGACTCTTTCACAGGTTTTTTGCTACAAATGTACTTGAAAAAAGTCTTTATTTCACGTTTTTGCTTCCGCAGCAAGCTTCTTCTCAAATTCTCCCTTTGCCTGCCTTATCAATGCCTTGAATTTGACTTGCCACTTCTTGTGCTGTTTCCAGGTTTCGTCGTTTGGCTCTTTTTTCCATTTCCTGAAAGATGCTTTTTTGGCAACAGCCGCCTCTCTGACCTCCCCTTTAAACCATGCTAACCATGCTGAGGAACAGTTGGGAAAGGCGGGAAGGCAGCAAGCAGGCACTGTGGGATGTTCCCAAAAGCTTTCCTATTGGACGCTGGGGAGCGATCCCGCGCAGGCTCCATCGGTACAGACGATACCCATATGTGAGGACTGCATTCCTGCTTGTTACTGGAGATAAGAGGATACACATATAGAAGACCCTCTCCCCAGTGAAAGAAGGCAGCATCTGAGGCTAGTTTGTCATGTAACCCCATTCTGGAGCAGAACTGAGGTACTTGGCTGTTCTAGCAGGTAGCAAACGGATCTATCAAGAGGGTGCCCCACACTCAAAAGGATTGTCTTATATCCCAGTCCATGATCCATTCATGAGGTTGAAGGTCGTGGCTTAGCTTATCTGCAAGAGTGTTGCTTTCACCTGGTAAGTACATGGCTCTGAGTGTCATCCCTTGATAGATGAAGAAGTTCCACATCTTGACTATTTCCCGACACGAGAGCTACAAACCTGTACCCCCTGCATGTTGATGTAGAACATGGCTACCTGATTGTCCCCATTTGGATCATAACAATTTGATTGGCTAACTAATCTTTGAAAACCTTCAGAGAAATCGACACTACTCTCAATTCCAGGAATTTTATTTGAAGACGACTTTCCTGGGATGACAAAAGGCCCTGAACGTGGAGCCCATTTACATAAGCTCCCCAGTCCAAACTGGACTTATTCGGCATCAGAAATCTTTGATGGGAATAATTTGGAAAATAAAATCTTTGGCCAAATTGAAATGATCCCACCACCAGTACAGGCAGTCCCCGAGAGAAAAAGTGATGGAAAATCGTTTGAGAGTCTCTTCGTGGACTCTGTACACTTTGTTCTCAGGGTCCACTGAGCTTGTCTCATCTCAAGACATGCCAAGGGAAATACATGAACTGTGGAAGCCATGTGGCTCTCTAAACATGTGCTTTGCTGATGTCTGCTGACTTTGTTGTATTCCTTCTACTATGGTCACTAACCGAGTGGGCCTATCTTGTGGAAGAAAAGCCTTTACCTGAGTCATATCTAGCAGAGTTCCAATGAACCCCAATTTGTATGGTGGGCAGAAGTTTGATTTTGGGAAACTGATGATGAACCCTAGAAGCTCTAGCACCCAGGTTGTAAAGCCTAAGGATCCTAGAGTTCCTTCCTGAGTCACGCTCTTGATCAGGCAATCATCCAAGCAGGGAAACATGTGCATGCCTAGTCTTCATAGAAACACTGCGACAGACACAAGGCATTTGGTAAATATGCAAGGAGCGAAGGCAAGGCATAAAGGCAGCATGCGGTATTGGGCATGGTTTTTCCTTATGAGACTCTCAGATACTACCTGTGACTGGTATGCGAGTGTAGGTGTGCTTCAAGTTCACAGAAAAAAGCCTATCCCCTTTTTGCAGAAAAGGTAGCAGGGTGTCCAGAGAAATCATTCAGAACTTTTTGTGTCTGAGAAATTTGTTCACATCTTTTAGGTCTAGGATAGGATGGAGCCCTCCTGTTTTCTTTGGCACCAGGAAATACCTTTATTAGAATCCCTTCCCTTCCTGTCTTAGAGGAACAGGCTCAGCTGCATGTGTGGCCTGAAGGGTGGAGAGCAATGTTCCCTCTAATTTTCTGTAGGCTGTGTGCGCATAAAATATCAGCTGTGCAACTTTTGAAGGAAGGTTACATTTTTGTGCACCACATAACGACACTCGGAGTTATATACTTTAAAATTTGTCTACACATCATAATACAGTATGTACACATTGATTTTAATCAAATTAAATGAAAATAGTCGATTACTAAATGAAGGGGAAAATTTCTAGTAATTACAATCACAAATTTTAAATTTTAAGACGTCTGTGTTGTTTTCTATTAGAATCAGAACCGTAATTTTTGTGCGCTCTGTTGTAAAGTATGTGCGCTCGCTCGGCGAGGTGTGCGCGCGCGCGCACACGCGCACAGCTTAGAGGGAACAGTGGTGGAGAGTTCCTGAAGAAGCACGTCCTGATGCTGAGGGCTCAAAAAATACATTCCTGATGGATGATGTAGTAGGAGTTCATATGATCATAATCTGTACCCCTCTCGGACTATTTGGAGAACCCATGAGTCAGAGGTTATAAGGGGCCAACACTCTGCAAAGAACGAGAGCCTCCCTCTGACTGAGAGGTTGTCTGGAAGGATGACAGGAACTTTGACTATGTTCTTGGGAAGACCGTCAAAACCTCATCCCTGGTTCTGGCTGTGAAGCCAGCTGGGGCTTTGCAGTCTTCAGCTGTCTGTACTGGAGAAGGAAAGGTTGCTCAGACTGGGAAGAGCAGGAGAAAGGTGGATACCTATACCTATAAGAATAATAGGACTTCTGTTGCCCTCTGCAAAGGGAACTCCTAAATGAGGTGGCTCTGGAGAGCATTCTCAAGGTGTCAGTATGCTTGCTTGATCCTGGTCACAGCTTCTTGAACCTTGTTTCTGAAAAACTTGTCACCACTGCATGGCAAGGCATGTCTACAAGTTACTCCTGTGTGCTAGGCTGCAAGTCTGAAGCCCGGAGCCATGAGTCTCTCCGAACACCAATATTCACTGAGGAGGTTCTCAATGCTATATCAAAGATATTGTATGTTGCTTGGACACCGTACTTCCCATGCTCCTTCCATTCAGCCATGAAGGAGCGATACTGCTGCACTTTCTCTGAAGGAAGAAAGTCTGTCAATTCTTCGAAGTTGTACATTATGTTTGGCAAGTGCATGCCCATGAAGAGCTGGTAGGATTCTATTTGTGATGTTAGCTTAGCATTCTGACAGAACTTCCTCCCAAAAGAATTCAAGCTCTTAACTTCTCTCCCCAAGGGTGTCGAACAGTGAGACTTAGAGCTCTTTGCCCTTTTGAGTGAGGATTCAATGATCACGAAGCTGTGTGGCAGTAGAAGCTTTTTGAATTCAGAAGCCTTTTGAACTCTACACATGGAGTTGACTTTTTTGCTGGCTGGAGGTATGAGAAAGTCTCCCACATTCTCACCTGCAACCTCTGTAGAATGCAGTGCATGGGCACTGTTACCGTCTTTTTAGGGGCAATGGAATATTGGAGGATATCCAATTCTTCAGCCATGGGTTTCTCCTCCATTTCTAACAGAAACATAATGGACTTTTTCCTCACCAAATTATGGAAGCAAGCTCTTCTGATGGAGATTCGCAACACTTGTGAGGAGTGGGATTCTAGGACATTATCTAGAGATCTCTTCTCCAAGAAGTATTCAGAACTGAACTCAGGCTTTCAGGAGTGCTCAGAATCAGACAGATAAATATTCAAATGATATCCGAGTCTCTGCCTGGGTCAACCTCTACCTCTGAGGGGAGGCAAATCTCTGGGAGCATTGATGCACTGATGATTTTCGATGCCACAGGGAATGATCACCTACGGATGTGCTGGAAAGTGAAATCAGTTGGGCAGGAGCCAGTGTCAAGGTCCCTATAAGTCAATGATGATACCTCTCCTGCAGGCAGTGCCAGGGTTTCGAGGATGGGATCGCTGCCATTGAAGTTGCAGCCTTGAGAAGAGCAAAGAACATTCATTCTCCCTTAATGAGTCTCTCCTCAAAGGCTGCCACAGACAAAGGTGTGAGGCCTGAAGAAGATGTGGCCGATGTCTCGGGAAGCCTGGATGACTGGTCTTGGGTTAGTATAGGTTGGTGTAGCCTTTTCCATACCAAGGAGGATGAGCAGTCCTCGTGGCAGAGCTGTTTTGAGGGTGGGGCATCCTCTGGCACCTTGGTACTCTGGACTTCATGCTCCAATGGATCTCTATGCTGATGCATCAAAATCTCTGCTTGATATTCCGTTATCTCTGGGCCTCAATATCTTTCAGAACGAAGATGAATCCTTCCTCTTCTCTTCCTCAGGGCAGTATTGGTAGGTGAACAATTCCAAAAAGACCCAATGGTGCTTGGTTCTGAGAGAGTTTGAGGGCCACTCAATATCTATGCATCACCAGCATACGATGCAGTACTGAAAGCCATGGAGACTGATTCTGCCAATGCTGAAGGATGGGTCTTCCTCCATGCCAAAAATGCATTTGCACTGCTTCTCACAACCCTTAAGTCCTTTCATTGCAATCAATGAACATCAAAGTCAAAGAGAAGGCTTATGGTCAGGCCTCAAGCACTTCAGACACCATTTATGAGGATCTGTTACAGACATGTGCCTGAGGTATCGGATGTACTACTTTTTTATTTTTTTTTTATAATTTTAATCTTTATTCAAATAATAAAGTAGGAAATAATTACAAACAGTCCCCATCACGGGGGGAGCACTTCCAAAATTATAAGTCATAGAAAGGAAAATAAAACCTTGGGGAAAAAAAAAACAACCGACTCTAAACCTACAAAAAAGAAATATCTAGCGAGTTCCAAATGAAACTATACCCCCCCTTTTAACTTAAACAAGGAAGCAATAAATACATTATCCCAAATTAAACCTACAAAACCTTCCCGGCCAGAAATGCTTCCAATTGCGCTGGATCAAAAGAAACATATTTATCGTTTTGATAATTAACAAGACACTTACAAGGATATTTTAAATAAAAAGAAGCCCCAAGGGCCAAGACCTGCGGCATAGGGTTCAGGAACGTCTTATGGCGTTTCCATGTAGATTTACAAACATCAGGGAATACTTGAATCGCCTTACCACAAAAATAAACCTCCTTTTTAGAAAAATATAGACGCAATACCATATTTTTATCTAAGGAAGAAATAAAAGAAACTACTACAGTAGCACATGTTGAAATCATGTCTTGTGAAGATTCCAAAAAAGCAGACCCATCAAGAGTCTCAGTGGAGACCAATACATTAAGTTCCCCCTCATCTTGTGCCATGGTCTTGGCCCCCCTGGGGTACATAATAAATATTTGAAACTCCAATTTTCTGAACATCCTCAATTAACAACATAGCTTTCAAGTATTTCTGAAACAGAATAAAGGGGGAAAAGTAATGAGTTCAGGGAAAATTAATAAACCTCAAATTACTAGCCCTAGCAGCGTTCTCAGACTTCCAAATGCTGATGAATCATCAAGCAATCTCGCATAGAAGAAGGGAGAGCAGCTTGCGCAAGAGACATATGCCCCTCTAACTTAAAAATAGCAGAACAATTCTGTATATGAGTATCCTGTTCAGATACTTTAGCCACAACCTCAGTAGAAATATAAGCAATCTGGGATAGAGATGATAGCAGGGAAACTTCCATGTGCGTCACAACCTCCCAGATATCACGTAAGGATATCTCAGTAGTTCCAACAGTCTGTGTCAAAGTAGTTTCAAAACTCAAAGGTTCCAAACCTTTAAGGGCTAAACCAGCAAACCTCTCTGAAGGTCTAGACTGGGAAAGGGACAGAAACCCCTCCCTGTCTACTAGGTTAGGAGACGGGCCTGTCCCACAAACCACCTTATTGGGTAGAGTAAAACCCTTGAAAAGTGGAGGGCTTACGTAGGAGGCAGTACTTACAGTCTCCAATGAAAACTCCACATCTCGAGTAGAGGTCATCAGAGCAGCCGGCTGCACATGGCGATTCACTGGCCCCAATACCTTTACAGATTTCACTTGGACTGCCGGCAACACCCTCTTCTTCCTTTTCCCCATATAGATTTCCCTGGATGTATAGCATCTCCGGACACCAAAGGGGCACCAAAGGGGACTAGCGTACCTCTTTGGTCACGCCCCTTCAGGCACGTGCCGGCTGGCAAGCACCCGCAGCAAGCAACTGATGATATCGCTGGCTCTGGCTGATGTTGGCTGCTCAGCCCTGCCTCCTGGAGCTGCGGGAAGCTGGAACCCTGGATGATCTGGCGAGCAGGAGAGCTTCCCCAACTCGCTTCACTGCTGCAAAGTTTTTATCGCTGGCTCTGGCTGATGTTGGCTGCTCAGTTCCGCCTCCTGGAGCCGTGGGAAAAAGGAACCCTGGATGATCCAGTGAGCAGGAGAGCTTCGCCAACTCGCTTCACAGCTGCAAAGTTTTTATCACTGGCTCTGGCTGATGTCGGCTACTCAGTCCCGCCTCCTGGAGCTGCGGGAAACAGGAACCCTGGATGACTGAGCAGGGAAGGAGAGCTTCCCCCCGGATGTACTTCTTAAAACTGATGGATAATTTCCAGAACATTATGTCCAGAAAAAGAGCCATTGCAAAATAGCGTCGTTATTCACCTGTAACAGGTGTTCTCTGGGGAAAGCAGGAATCAGTCCTCGCATATGGGCGACGTCGGCGCTGACAGAGCCCCCGTGCGGAGCAAATCCTCAACTTTCTAAGAAAGCCTTTGGGAATTGCATCACGCATGCGTGGTCCCCTTCAAGCCCAAGGGTGCCATCTTGCTCAGTCAAATGACATAGCTAAAAAGACGGCAAAAAGAACAAAATATAATAATAGGACTGCAACTCCAAGGGGAGGATTGAGGGTCGTGAGGACTGATTCCTGCTGTCCCTGGAAAACACCTGTTACAGATGAGTAACTACGCTTTCTCCGGGAACAAGCAAGAAGTCAGTCCTCATATATGGGACTCCCCAGCTATAGGCTACCGAGAACCCACAGCTGAAAAATAGGCTCCCTCTACGAGAGCTGCAAGCAGCCACAATAGAAATCTAACTGAGAGAGAAGCACTCTGGTAGCCTGACACAAAAGGGTCGGAAGGCAGGAGTTGCCTAGACCTCAAAAAGGTTACGGAGTACAGCTTGGTCGAAAGCACTGTCGCGTTGGGGCTCCCTATCCAGGCAGTAATGGGTTACGAAAGTCTGACCCGAAGACAAGGTGCAGCCTGGCAGATGTCTGCCAGCGGAACAGAGTGGAAGTGAGCCACTGATGCCGCCATAGCCCTGACCCGATGGGCCGTAACACAACCCTGCAACGGAAGATCGATCACCCTGTATGCCCAGGCAATACAGTCCGCTACCCAGGTGGAGAGCGTACGCTTAGAGACGGCCATCCCCAGCTTACTGGGGTCATAGGATAAGAAGAACTGAGAAGCCCTTCTATGGCCTTGCGCACGCTGAATGTAGAAGGCTAACGCCCTCTTACAGTCCAAGGTATGCAGAACTGTCTCTGCTCGACTGGCATGCGGCCTGGGAAAGAAGGTAGGTAGTACTACCTCTTGGTTGAGGTGGAACGAAGAGACCGCTTTCGGAAGGAACTTGGGATGTGTGTGGAGCACCACCCAGTTCCTATAGAACCTTGTATAAGGGCTGTCGGACAAAAGGGCCTGAAGCTCACTCACTTGCCAAGCCGACGTGAGTGCCACTAAGAAAACTACCTTCCAAGAAAGGTAGCGCAGATGGCAAGTTGCCTTCGGCTCAAATGGCGGACGAGTAAGCTGCCCTAAGACCACATTCAAATTCCACTTGGTTGCCGGAGGGCGAACCGGGGGCTTCAGTAGAACTAGGCCTCTCAGGAATCTGGACACCACAGGATGTGCAGAAAGAGGCTTTCTCTCCACTGCAAAGTGGTGTGCAGCCAAGACACTGAGGTGAACTCTGACGGAGTTGGACTTAAGGCCCAAATCCGAAAGGTGGAGAAGATACTGTAGTACCACTGCAACCTGGCAGGAGAAAGGATTCACTTTCTGCTTTTCGCACCATGCTCCAAACCTACGCCACTTAAAGGCATAGGTACATCTAGTTGACTGCTTCCTTGAGGCCAGAAAAACTTCTTCCAAGTTTTTCGGAAGGAGGAGTGGTGCGAGAACTACCCTTTCAGCAGCCATGCCATTAGGTTGAGGGAACTGAGGTTGGGGTGCAGGAGAGTGCCCCCCTCTTGAGACAGGATGTTCAGGGAGGACCCTAGGGGGATTGAGGTTTCCACCGCTAGTTGAAGTAGAAGCGGAAACCAGGGTTGCCTCAGCCATCTTTGGGATACCAGGATGACCGAGGATTTGTCTCGGAGAATCTTGAACAGAGTTTTGGCCACCAGAGGCGTTGGAGGAAACGCATAGAGGAGGCCCACAGACCATGAGATGAGAAAGGCATTGGCAGTCACCCTGTTTGGATGTGGCTGCCTGGAGCAAAACCGGGAAAACTGGTGATTGCGCGGGCTCGCAAACAAATCCAGTGTCGGCTGTCCCCAGGTCTGAAAAAGCCATTGGGCCACACTTGTGTCCAGCTGCCAATCGTGGGGCTGCAGAATCCTGCTTAGTCTGTCAGCTAAGTAATTTTCACGGCCTGGGAGATAAACTGCTCTCAGATGCATGCCATGCTGGACTGCAAAGGAGCACAGATTCAGGGTTCCCTGACACTGCAGGTGGGACCCCTTGCCTCCCTGCTTGTTCACATAGAACACTGCTACCTGGTTGTCTGTTTGTACCAAGACAGGCTGATGAGCCAAAGTTTGACAGAAGGCTCGTAGACCCAGGCGAATGGCACGAAGTTCCAAGAAATTGATTTGTTGCATGCTCTCGTTCGGAGACCACACGCCCTGAGTGCAAAGTCCCTGGCAATGGGCCCCCCCAGCCCAGCAAGAATGCATCCATAATTAGGATCCTCGTGTGTTGAGGAGGCTGGAAGGTCACCCCTGCCTCCAAATACTTTGGTTGTAGCCACCATTCCAAGGACTGTAGTAGTCGTTTGGACACTGTGACTCTGTCTCGGAGTCCGCCTGTGGCTTGCATCCACTGTTCCCTGAGGCACCACTGAGCTGTTCGCATATGGAGGCAGGCATCTGGTGTCACATGGACTGTGGAGGCCATGGGCTGAGTAGGCGCAGGAAGTGTCTTGCTGATATTTGGGTCCTGAGACTCACTTGACGTACTAGGGCCAGGAGTCTCTGCACCCTGTCTACTGGCAGATAAGCCCTTGCCTGAAGGGTATCTAGTCTGGCCCCAATGAACTCTAGCTGTTGAGATCGCATTAGGGTAGACTTGGGGTAATTGATTACAAACCCTAGATTCTGAAGCACCTGAATGGTAAGAGATGTAGCCTGTTGGACCTCCATGGATGATGTGGCTCTGATGAGCCAGTCGTCTAGGTAGGGGAAGACAAAGACTCCTTGGATTTTGAGGAAGGCAGCCACCAACGCCAGGCACTTTGTGAATACCCTGGGGGCGGAGGCCATGCCGAAGGGAAGTACTCTGTACTGACAGTAGTTCCCCCCACCACAAAGCATAGATATTGTCTGTGGTCTGAATGAATTAGGATGTGTGTATACGCATCCTTTAGGTCTAAGGAGCATAGCCAGTCTCCCTTGTAAGGCAGCAATATTCCAAGTGAAAGCATCTTTAACTTTTCCCTCACCAGGAATTTGTTTAAGTTGCGCAGGTCGAGGATGGGTCTGAGGCCTCCTGTCCTTTTTGGTACAAGAAAGTACCTGGAATAGAAGCCCTTGCCCTGTAGGTGGTGGGGCACCGGTTCTACCACCTGATCCTCAAGAAGACCTGCTAATTCCTTCAGAAGAAGGTCCCGGTGAAGAGGAGACCTGAGAGGCTCTCCTGGAAAGTAAGGAGGAGGCACCTGGGTCAAATGGAGCAGATAACCTTGATGGACTATCTGTAGGACCCAGGCATCTGTGGTGATGGCTGGCCACCAGTGGGCATACAGGGCAAGCCTTTCCCCTGTGCATTGCCTGTCTCCTGTGGTGAGAGGGGCTATGCCTTGAGAGTCAAAAGTCACTCCCAGGCTGAGCCATAGCTGGTGCCTGGGTTTTGGGGGCTTTCTGCTTACACGGGCCATGCCCCTGTCCCTTGGTCAGCTGCCCCTATTGGGGAGCCAGGGAGGCCTGTAATTGGGGGGTAGCTTCGGCAAGCAGCACCCTTCCTCAGGAAAAAGGGCTTCTTACCAGAGCACTTCTTTTCAGAAGGGGCAGAAGTCTTCTTCGAGAGCCGTGTCCTGATCATATACTCAGTCTCATGCTCAGCAGCCTTTTCGGTCATGGGTTTTCCGAAGAGGTTCTCTCCCCGGCATGGGACATCGACCAACTTGTCCTGAACCCTATGCTCAAGGTCCAATGACTGTAGCCATGCCTGGTGGTGTGCACCGATGCCTGCCACAGCTAATCGGGCCGCCGCCTCGAAACAATCATAGGCAGCTTGAGTCATGAACTTCGAGCACTCACGGACTCCCAGTGGACAGGCTCTTGAAGCGCTGCAAAGATCCCTCGGAGAGACCAGCCGAGAACCCAGCGATTTCCTTCACCAGGTCTCGCAGGTACATGCCCATGTACAGCTGGTATGCCTGGATCAGACATGTCAGCATAGAACCTTGGTAGCACTTCCTGCCGAGGGCGTCCAGGAGGCAGCGAGGAGTGCGTCTTCTGACTCTTGAGCCGGCACATGGCCGATTCCACAACCATAGAGTTGTGCGGCAGTTGTACTTTTTGGACTCTTGCAGAGCCGATACATCGAGTCGATCCGCCTTCTGCTCACTGGCGCTGATGCCAGTGTCTCCCATATGCGGAGCATCAGACATTCCAGGATCAGAGTCACTGGTACAGTAAGGGCCTCCCGAGGGGGAGAGTCATACTGGAGGATCTCGAGCTCTTCGGCTCGGGGATCCTCCTCGCACTGCACAGGGAACGCCAAAGCCTTTCACATATCCCTTACGAAGTCCAAGATAGTAGTGTCCTCCGGGAGGGGGGGACCTTCTCCGAGGCTTGGATGCCAGGGAATCGGACGGGACGTCCCTGTGTCGGTAGGTGTCCAGGGACTCTTCTTCCTCAGTCTCCCAGCACGATGCCTCCGAAGAGGAATAGAGTGGCTCGGGCCTCAAGGGCTTCGGCCACCCCACCAGCGTCGACGACCTCTGTCCCGAAGGGAGGTTGAGGGAAGACCTCATTCCCGAACGGGAGTTCGAGGGAGACCTCGGCCGAGGATCGACTCGAGTACGCATGGTCTCGAGGATCGGCTCGGCCTCCAGGATCGACTTGGACGTCGGTGGCCCAGTGGTCGGGGCGGAAGGATCGGTGAGACCGGCTATCAGCGCCCGCTGCTGGTCCATGAAGGCAGACATGCTGCGCTCCAGGGCCACCATTCTGAGACCGAACTCAGAAGGTTCCACAGCCCCTGGGTCGTCGCTGGTTCTCCCAGAGGAGAGTCCTCACTTGCCTCGGCTGCTCCGTATCCCGTCAAGGAAGATTCGCTGGACGCTCAATCTCCGAGGATCCGGGCCGGTGCTCGGGGCTCCGCGACCGATCCCGGGAGAAACCAGGCCATTCAGAGGCATCCAACACCACCACTTTAGAGGATTTTTTCTTCCTTCGATGTTCCTGCGATGGAGACCCCCTCTCCAAGGAACCTCTACAATGTTCAGGCTCAGAGTGTTCCTGAGACGTAGAGGCCTCAGAAGAGGTCCGGGCCTGCGAAGGTACGGACTCAGCAAAAATCCTATCATGCTGCTGCTGGCGGCTTATCAGGGCCTTCAAGGACATTTTCCTACATGGGCCACAGACCTTCGGGTCGTGGTCAGGCCCGAGGCACCGGAGACAGCAGTCATGTGTATCGGTGAGGGACATTAATTTTGCACACCTATCACATTTCTTAAACCCGCTGGCAGCCATCGGAGGAAAAAGGGCCCCTGCGAGGTCAAAGATCCGGGCTGCCAGTGAAAAAGAAAAAGAGCGCAAACACTAGTCATGAAGAACAAAAACTGAAAAAATTAAACAGGACTCGATACCGGTGTACCAGAGGAAAAGATGAAACTTTTAAATATTTTAAACACTTTTTTCGTGGTGACAACTGGACTACGTCTGAAGGGCTCCGTGGAAAAAAGGAGACTGAGCAAGATGGCACCTTTGGGTGGGAAGGGGACCGCGCATGCGTGATGCAATTCCCAAAGGCTTTCTTAGAAAGCTGGGGATTTGCTCGGCACGAGGGCTCCATCAGTGCCAACGTCACCCATATGTGAGCACTGACTTCCTGCTTGTTCCTGGAGAACAAATGATTCTACTTTAAAGAAAGAAACATATCTCTGAACCTGTCCAGAAATGCTCAAGGCTTTAATATGGCTCGAGTAGCACTACAGAAAAAGAAAGGAAACTTAAACACCCGAAAAACCTGACTAAAGCACTAAAAAGGAAAAAAAAAAAAGAGAGATATTATAAATTGCGGCAGCAGGCCAAGAAACCTACAAAATAACTCAATGAGCAGCAAAAACTTAAGAACAAAATGTATGACAAGAAACATTCATGGAGCTCCATGGAAAACTGAAGACTGAGGATATGATGGCACTGCGGTTGCAGGTAGGAAGGCATGTGCATTCAAAAATGGTCCACAGAAGGAGCTGAGAATGTTTCTGCATGGGGCTCCATTGATGACATCACCCATGCTCGTCCATGAAGGAAATATTACCTCAGATTACTCCTGTTTCTATCCCCATTCACCTCCATCCTATGTCCTCTTGTTCCAGAGCTTTCTTTCAATTGAAAGAGACTCTCCGACTGTGCATTTATGCCACAGAGCTATTAAAATGTCTCTATCATACCTTCCATCTCAAACTTTTCTCCCAGAGGAATGGATGGAGCTGTGAGATACAAGCAGGAAGTTACACCTGCCTCAGAGTAGGTATAACTTTATGGAGAGCATTTGGCACTACTAGGGATTAATCTGGAAGCCTGTTTTATAAAGAAGCATTCATGCATATGTTACCATTATAAAAATTAGCACTTTCTAAAATATTATATTGGTGCCCCATTTTAAAACTAGTCCCCACGTGCATTACAGAACATTAATTACATCAGAAACTAATGTATGCTGCAGCATACTTTTTTCAAATATAGATTCATTGTATACTAACAAAATTATAAGTGTCTTATTGGCAGAAATCAACACAGGCTGAGCCTGATCAATAAAATATATATAAACTCTTTTAAAAAAGCGTAGTTACTCACCTGTAACAGGTGTTCTCCAGGGACAGCATGAACCAGTCCTCAAATATGGGTGGCAACTGCTCTGACAGAGCCCCCGGAGAAGCATTTCCCTAGCTTTCAAAGAAAGCCTTTGGGAGATGCTGCCAAGTGCGTGATCATCTTCCCGCTCATGGGTGTCATCTTAGTCAGATGACATAGCTAGAGCAGACAAAAGAAGATGGCAAAAATTGTAAAACAACTCCAAGGGGAGGAGGGAGGGTTGTGAGGACTGGTTCCTGCTGTCAGTGGGGAACACCTGTTGTAGGTGAGTAAAGCGTAGTTACTCACCTGTAACAGGTGATCTCTGGGAACAGCAGGAATTTAGTCTTCACATATGGGTATCGTCGGTACCGACGGAGCCTGCGCGGGAACGCTCCCCAGCGTCCAATAGGAACGCTTTTGGGAGAATCCCTCAGCACATGCACGCTGCCTTCCCGCCTTTCCAACTGTCCCTCTTCAGTTAAGTTTGTAGCTGAGTAAAAGGATAGAGGGAAAGAGGAAAGAGGCAAAGAGAGAGAGACAACTCCTAGGGGAGGTGGGTGGGTTGTGAAGACTAAATTCCTGCTGTTCCCGGAGATCACCTGTTACAGGTGAGTAACTACGCTATCTCCAGGAACAAGCAGGAATGTAGTCTTCACATATGGGGACTCCCTAACTGAAGATGCCAGGGAGATAGCCCCAGGAAGGTGCCACCCTAAAAAGGTAGGCATCCTTCCTCCCATGGATTTCTGGCATTCCACCAGGGTTGGTGGGTAGGCGTTGAATTAGGTCTGAAAAAGATTTTGAAGAATAGCTTGGCCAAAGAAGGCATCCCGACGGGAGGCTTTATCTAGGCAGTAGTGGGCTGTGAGGGTGTGTACCGAAGCCCAGGTGGGCTGCTCGACAAATGTCATCGATAGACACAGAGTGGAGATTAGCCATAGAAGGTGCCATGGCTCTCACATTATGAGCAGTGACATGGTCCTGAAGAGGAAGACCCTTACTCTCATAAGCAAAGGATATGCATTGGGCAATCCATTTAGATAAAGTTCTTTTGGAGACTGGAAGTCCCAAATGACTAGGGTCAAAAGCTATAAAAAGTTGTGAGGACTTTCTATGTTGCTGTGTTCTTTGTATGTAAAAGGCTAAGGCCCTTTTACAATCCAAAGTATGAAGGTTTCTTTCTGCATTAGAGGCGTGAGGCCTCGGAAAAAACACAGGAAGATAAATTGATTGGTTTAAATGAAAAGGCAAAACCACCTTTGGCATAAAGTGTGGGTGAGTTCGAAGAACAACCTTATCATGATGAAACCTAGTATAAGGAGGATCAGCCACTAAAGCTTGCAGAGGTGATTGCAATTAGGAAGATGACCTTTCAGGTCAAAAACCTAAGGGCTGTAGTGGCCAAAGGTTCAAAAGGCGGATTCATAAGCTGCCCAAGAACTAGATTTAGATCCCATGCCACCGGTGGTGGCTTGATGGGAGGTTTAGTTAATAAAAGGCCTCTCGTAAATCTTGATAGGAGTGGATGAGAGGAAATTGGTTGTCCATTTAGAGGCTTATAAGAAGCTGCAATTGCACTAAGATGGACTCTTACGAATTGGTCTTTAAACCAGAATTCAATAAGTGAAGGAGATACTCTAGTATCGATTCTAAGGGTATGACCAGGGGGTTTAATCCCTTTTAGGAGCACCATATAGTAAAAAATGTTTCCACTTGAAGGCATAAGATCTTCTTGTGGAAGGTTTCCTAGAAGCCTGAAGGATATCTTTTACCTGCTGGGACAGGTTGAAATCTTGAAGGTCTAAGCCTTCAGCAACCAGGCCGTGAGGTGCAGGGACTGGGGATTCGGGTGCCATAGCATCCCGTTCTTCTGAGAAAGGAGATCTGGAGTATGCCCTAACTCCAGAGGTGACGCTTGAGAGAGATGTAGAAGCAGGGAATACCACGTTTGGCGTGGTCATCGTGGTGCTATGAGAATCATGTGACCCCTGTCTTTCTGAAGCTTGAAGAGTGTTTTGGGGATGAGGGGAATGGGTGGGAAGGCATAAAGGAAGTCCTGACCCCAGTGAAGGAGGAAGGCATCCCTTGCCTGACAGTTGTGAGCCAGAATCCTGGAACAGAACCGGGGAAGTTTGGCATTCAGTGGACTTGCAAAGAGGTCTATGTCTGGAGTGCCCCAGAGATGAAAGAGTAGTTACTCACCTGTAACAGGTGTTCTCCAGGAGCAGCAGGAATCAGTACTCACTTATGGGTGATGTCGGCGCCGACGGAGCCCTCGCGGAGCAATTTTCCCCAGCTTTCGCAGAAAGCCTTTGGGAATTGCAGCACGCATGCGCGGTCCCCTTCCCGCCCAAGGGTGCCATCTTGCTCAGTCTGATGACATAGCGGAAAGACAGCAAAAAGTTAGCAAAAATATGCAATAAGAATGACTGCAACTCCAAGGGGAGGAGGGAGGGTAGTGAGGACTGATTCCTGCTGCTCCTGGAGAACACCTGTTACAGGTGAGTAACTACTCTTTCTCCAGGACCAAGCAGGAAGTCAGTCCTCACTTATGGGACTCCCAAGCTTAAGGCTACCGGAGACCTCAAGCCGAAAAGAGCTCCCTCAAGCTCAACAGTACAGAGGGAAGGAATCTTCTCTGAATACGAATCCGGCCGGTAGCCCAACACCAGGGCCGGAGGGCAGGAGTTGCCTAAACCTCAAAGAGATTGTGGAGGACTGCCTGTCCGAAAGTACTATCCCTGCGGGACTCCCTCTCCAGGCAGTAATGAGCCGCAAAAATCTGGCTTGAAGACCAAGTAGCGGCCCGGCAGATGTCTGCCAATGGGACAGAGCAGAGATGAGCCACCGACGCAGCCTTCGCCCTGACACGGTGGGCCGTGACTCGACTCTCTAAGGAGAGGCCGGCTGCCCCATAAGCCCAGGCGATACAGTCAGCTACCCAGATGGACAGAGTACGCTTGGAGACAGGGACCCCCAACCGATTGGGGTCAAAAGATACGAAAAGCTGAGCAGCTTTCCTGTGCTCACGTGTACGCTCAAGGTAGAAAGACAAGGCTCTTCGACAGTCCAGGGTATGCAATACAGTCTTAGCTCGGCTGGTATGCGGCCTGGGAAAAAAGGTCGGAAGAACCACCTCTTGATTGATGTGGAAAGAGGAAACCACCTTCGGAAGAAACTTAGGGTGCGTCTGTAGGACAACCCTATTCTTGTAGAACTTAGTATAAGGGGGCTCCGACACTAGGGCCTGTAGTTCACTAACGCGCCTAGCGGAGGTAAGGGCCACCAAGAAGAGAGTCTTCCAGGAGAGGAAACGAAGAGGGCAGGTAGCCATGGGTTCAAAAGGCGGACAGGTAAACCTTTGTAAAACCACATTGAGATCCCAGTCGGGAGCCGGAGGGCGCAACGGGGGCTTGAGCAGGAGCAGGCCCCTGAGGAAACGCGCCACCAAGGGTTGTGAGGAAAGAGGTTGGCCCTCCACCGGCGAATGGTGCGCAGAGAGAGCACTGAGGTGGACTCTGACAGAATTGGATTTGAGGGCTAGATCGGAGAGGTAAAGCAGATATTGCAGCACCACCGATACTAAGCAGGCAAAGGGGTCCTCAGAGCGCTGAGAACACCAGGCCGAGAAGCGGCGCCATTTAAGGGCATAAGACTTCCGGGTGGTAGGTCGCCGAGACGCCAGGACGACAGCCTCCACCTCCGGAGGAAGCAGGAGCGGAGCTAGGACTACCCTTTCAGCAGCCAGGCCATCAGATGAAGGGCCCGGAGGTTGGGGTGTAGAAGGGTGCCCTGATCCTGGGTCAGGAGATCGGGCTGAAACCCCAGAGGAAGAGGGGTGTCCACTGCTAGCTGCAGGAGCAGAGGGAACCAGGGTTGTCTCAGCCACCTGGGCGCTACTAGGAGCACGGAGGCCCTGTCCTGGACAACTTTGAACAGCGTCCGGGACACAAGTGGCATGGGAGGAAAGGCATACAGTAGGCCTGTGGACCACGAGATGAGGAAAGCATCCGGCACTACTCTGAGAGGATGCGGGTGCCGAGAGCAGAACCTGGGAAGTTGCCGGTTCAGAGGACTGGCAAAGAGATCCATGGTGGGGAAGCCCCACCGGCGGAATATCTGCCGGACAACTAAGGGGTTCAACCTCCATTCGTGCGGCTGCAGGATCCGGCTCAGTTTGCTGGCCAGGCAATTGTCCTGTCCGGGCAGGTAAACAGCCTTGAGGAGGATGTCGTGGTCGACTGCCCACGAGCACAGTCTCTGGGCCTCCTGACAGAGAAGGAGGGAGCCTGTGCCCCCCTGTTTGTTCACGTAGAACATGGCAACCTGATTGTCCGTCTGCACCAGTACAGACTGACGAGAAGTGAGGTAAGAGAAGGTCCGCAGAGCTAGGCGGATCGCCCACAGCTCCAGGAAGTTTATCTGTTGAGCCGCCTCCCAAGGGGTCCAAAGGCCTTGGGTGCGCGCTCCCTGGCAATGCGCTCCCCATCCCAGGAGAGAAGCATCCGTCGTGAGCACCTGGGAGGGTGTGGGAGGCTGAAAAGGCATGCCGAGCATCAGGTTGGGCAGGTGAAGCCACCATTGCAGAGAGGAGACCAGACGGTCGGAGATCCGTAGCAGGTCCGTCAGACTCCCTGTGGCCTGATGCCATTGAGTACGAAGGCTCCACTGAACAGGCCGCATATGTAGGCGGGCATTCGGGGTGACATGGACCGTGGAGGCCATATGACCGAGCAGCTGCAAGAATCGCCTGGCCGGGGCCGGCACCGCGCTGTGGAACCTGCCGGCCAGAGCTATGAGCCTGTCGGCTCGCTCCCGAGGCAAGAAGGCACGAGCTCGCATAGTGTCCAGCCTTGCCCCTATGAACTCGAGATCCTGAGAAGGGCGCAACGTGGACTTTCCGAAGTTTATGACGAAGCCCAAGTGCTGAAGCAAAGCCACTGTGCGTTGAGTGGCCTGGGTGACCTCTACGGAGGACTGCGCCCGTATGAGCCAGTCGTCCAGGTAGGGGAAGACGAAGAGGCCTTGAAGCCTCAGGAAGGCCGCCACCACTGCCAGGCATTTTGTGAACACCCTGGGAGCGGAGGACAGGCCGAAGGGCAGCACGCGGTACTGATAATGCCTTCCTGCCACCACAAATCTCAGATACTGCCGGTGGTCCGGATGGATAAGGATGTGGGTATAGGCATCCTTTAGGTCCAAGGAGCATAGCCAGTCTCCCTGCTGGAGGTAGGGCAGTAGGATTCCAAGGGTAAGCATCCTGGACTTTTCCCATTGCAGGAACTTGCGCAGAGGTCCAGGATGGGTCTGAGGCCTCCTGTTCGCTTGGGCACCAGGAAGTACCTCGAGTAGAACCCTTGGCCCCAGAGGTGTTGGGGTACGGGCTCCACCGCCTGTTCCCCCAGCAGACCCTGCAGCTCCTGCAGGGGTAAGTCCCTGTGCAGGGGAGGCCTTGGCGGCTCCCCTGGGAAGTAGGGGGGAGGCACCTGGTGAAAATGTAGGAGGTAGCCCTTTTGAACCACCTGCAGCACCCAGGAATCGGAGGTTATGGCTGACCACCTGTGAGCGAAGTGGATCAGCCTGCCCCCCGTGCAGGGTAAAGGGGCTATGCTGGCATAGTCAAAAAAACCCACCCTGCTGAGCAGGGGGCTATGTAGTGGGTTTAGGGGCCCTCGGCTTACGGGGCCCATTGCCCTGACTCTTAGCCTGCGGACCCCGATTGGGAGCTGCAGACGCTTGGTATTGAAGGTGCTGTTGCTTATAGGCGGGCACCTTCCTCGGGTAAAAAGGCTTATTCCCCGAGCCCTTCCTCTTCTGTGAGGGAGTAGAGGTCTTTCTGGATAAGCGAGTCCTAGTGAGAGTCTCGGACTCGAGTTCCGCCGCCTTATCAGCCATGGGTTTGCCAAAGAGGTTTTCACCTCTGCACGGGACATCGATCAACTTGTCCTGCACCCACGGCTCGAGGTCGGATGACTGAAGCCAGGCCTGTCGGCGGGCACCGATGCTGGCTCCCACAACTCGGGCCGACGCCTCGAAGCCATCGTATGCTGCTCGAGAAATAAACTTCGAGCACTCTCGAATACTATCGGACAAGGTCTGGAACCTCTGTAAGGGTTCCTCGGAGAGACCAGCCGAGAACCCGGCGATTTCTTTTGCCAGGTCACGGAGGAACATGCCCATGTATAGCTGGTATGTCTGGACTCGGCAGGCCAGCATGGAGCCCTGGAAGCACTTCCTACCGAGGGCATCCAGGCTCCGGGCCTCCTTACCCGGAGGCACCGAGGAGTGCATCTTTTGACTCTTAAGCCGATGCATTGCCGATTCCACCACCATGGAATGGTGCGGACGTTGTGCCTTCTGGAACCCGGGACTCTTGCGGACTCGATACATCGAATCGACCCGCCTGCTCAGCACCAGCATCGATGCCGGTCATTCCCACATGCGAAAGAGCAGATGCTCCAGCATCGGGGGAACCGGTACAGTAAAGGCCTCCTTCGGGGCCGAGTCATACTGGAGTGCCTCGAGCTCTTCGGCGCGGGGCTCCTCCTCGGGATCCGCGGGGAAGGCCAATGCCTTGGCCATACCCCTCACAAAATCGGAGAAGCGGGTATCCTCCGGAAGGGATAGTTTCCGAGGCTCCGACTCAGGCGAGTCGGAGGGGACGCAACTGGTCTGAAAAGAACCTGGTGATTCGTCCCCTTCCGTGTCCCAGCCCGACGCCTCCGAGGAGGAGTCGAGAGGGTCCGTGCGGGCGAGGGTTTGCCCCGACGCCGAAGTCGACGACCTCGGTCCCGAACGGGAGGCCGAGGGGGACCTCGACCGAGGATCGACTCGAGCACGTGCGGACTCGAGGATCGACTCGGCCGCCGGTGTCGACTTGGGCGTCGACGTCCCGGTGTTCGGGGCAGATGCACTGGCAAGGCCGGTCATCAATGCCCGCTATGGTCCAAGAAGGCAGTGATACTGCGCTCCAAGGATGTCAATCTGAGGCCAAACTCAGACGACCCGGCAGCTTCCGACTCGGGCCCCGACATCGGTTCCGGAGGGGAGTCCAGGAGGACTATAGCACTCACATGTCCAGGCGGCTCCACCTCTAGGCGAGGAAGTTTGCAAGGCCTCTCCGTCTCAGAGGGCTCAGGGTGGCTGACGGGGCTAAGCGACCCGGCCATCGAGGGACCAGGTGCGTCCTCCGACGCTGCCCGAGCGGGCTTCTTCTTCCGACGATGTTCCCGGTCGGGGGACCCCCGCTCAGAGGAACTCCGATGAAACTCGTGGCCGGAGCCCCGAGACGTCGAAGCCTCCAACGAGGTCCAAGCCTGATCGGACTCGGGGTCAGAGAAGATACGATCCTTTTGTGACTGCCGACTCCTCAGAGACTTCGAGGACAGTCTTCTGCACGGCCCGCAACCCGTAGAGTCATAGTTGGGTCCGAGGCAATGGAGGCAGTAGTCGTGCGTGTCCGTAAGGGAGTGGAGGAGTGGCCTAGTGGTTGTGGCAAGGTACTTCAGGCCGGAAGGTCAGGGGTTCAAATCCCACTAGAGGACAGCAACCTTGGGCCGGAAGGACTGGGTTTTCTAGTCCCACAGGTGCTCCTTGTGGTCTTGGGCAAGCCACTTAACCCTCCATTGCCCATGTTCCCTGTAAAATAGTTATCTCCAAGTTATAATGCCCTGTTCAATGTAATTTCAGTTTGTTCAATGTAAACCGCACTGATGCAGAATAGCGCGGTATATAAGAGAATGTAAATAGATAAATAAATAAATAGATTATCTTGGAACAACGACCACATTTTTTAAACCCGCTGGCAGCCATCAGGGGAAAAAGGGCCCCGGCAAGGTCGAAAGACCGTGCTGCCAGGGGTGAAGAAGAAAATGGCGGGAACGCCAGTTAAGACAAAACTGAAAAGGGGATTAGAACGGACTCAATAGGGATATCGAGACCGGGCGGGGGGGGGGGTGGGGACACGCGAACCGAGAAAACAAACTAAGAAATTAATCAACTTTTTCTGCGGCGAAAACAAACCATCTGTAGGGCTCCGCGGAAAAAAGAAGACTGAGCAAGATGGCACCCTTGGGCGGGAAGGGGACCGCGCATGCGCGCTGCAATTCCCAAAGGCTTTCTGCGAAAGCTGGGGAAAATTGCTCCGCGAGGGCTCCGTCGGCGCCGACGTCACCCATAAGTGAGGACTGACTTCCTGCTTGGTCCTGGAGAAATATCTTTGCCACCTGGTCTAGGTGGAGGGACCCACTCATGAGGCAGCAGTACTCGACTGGGTTTGTCTGCCCAAAGGTTTTGAATGCCTGGAAGACATACCACTAGAAGGTGAATTTGATTCTCTCTGGCAAGGGCCCACAGTCGTAAAGCTTCGTTGCATAACGACAGAGAGCCTGTTTATTTATTTATTTATTTAACTATTTATATCCCGCTTTTCACCGGGTCAAAGCGGTGGGACATATAACAGGGGGGGGATCAATAGTGGGGGGGGGGGGGCCTCAACATTGATGATTTTGGGATGAACATAGAGACTGACAGGATAGTACAGTTACTGGTATGAAGTTCTTGCAGAGAAATAGGGGGGATTCCTATTCAGAGATGTTCCTGGAATAGGACGTTTTTTAGCTGCTTTTTGAATGATGGGAGATCACCGTTGTTCCTGATGTGGTTTGGTAGAGAGTTCCAGAGGGATGGGGCATAGAGTTCAAAGGCTCTGTTGCAGGTCCGTTATGTTGCCTTGGTTCTTTTGTGGGGGATGGCAACGGAGCTGTTGGAGGATTGTCTGGTTGTTCTGCTGTGGGTTGGGCGAGGCAGTAGGATGCGGAGTGGGGTGCCCTGTGTTTGGTGGATGGTTTTGTGGGTGAGCAGAAGAGCTTTGTACTTGATTCTTGCTTTAGCCAGTTCCACCCTGCTTGTTCACAGAGAACATGGCTACTTGATTGTCCGTCTGGACTAGGACTGTCTTGTAGCTGAGCTGGGCGTGGAACACTCAAAGAGCTAAATAGATTGCTTTTAATTCCAGGTGGTTTATGTGTAAACCAACCTCCTGTGGAGTCCAGGTGCCCTGGGCAGAGAGATGATTCAGGTGTGCTCCACAACCCAACTGTGATGCATCTGTTGTTAGGGTGGCCTGAAAGAGGGGTTGATGGAAAGGAGACCCCACTGTCAGATTTTTTAGTGATTGCCACCATTGGAGGGACAAAATTAGTTGTTGAGAGATTGTTATTTTGTCTGACAAATGACCCGTGGCCTGTGTCCACTGTGTGGAGAGGGTCCACTGAGCTGCTCGCATGTGGAGGCGAGCATATGGGACTACATGAACTGTGGATGCCATATGTCCCAGTAACTGCAGTAGCTCCCAAGCAGTGAGGGAGTATTTGCCTGCTGCTTGAGAACCTAGCAGCATTTTGCGAAGACACCGGGCTTGTGAAAGGAAAGCCCTTGCCTGTCTGGTGTCCAGACAGGCTCCTATGAATTCTAGGCATTGGGAAGGAACTAGTTGAGATTTTGGGAAGTTTATTACCAATCCCAAGTATTGGAGGATTCGCATTGTATGGGACAGTGCAGTGCTGGCCTCTGCAACTGTAGGGGCTCAAATGAGCCAGTTGTCTAAGTAGGGGAAGACGAAAATCCCCAGGGTTCGTAGAAATGCAACTACTACTGCCATGCATTTTGTGAATACTCTTGGTGCTGAAGCCAGACCAAAGGGAAGAACCCTGTACTGGAAACGTTTCCCCTGAAAAGGAAATGTAAGAATTTCCTGTGATCTGGATGGATGAGAATGTGAGTGTATGCATCCTTTAAGTCTAGAGAGCAAAGCCAATCCTGGCTTTGAAGGTATGGCAGAAGAGTTCCTAGAGAAATAATTTTGAACTTCTCTCGAAACAGATATTTGTTCAATTCTCTGAGGTCTAGAATGGGTCTGTGTCCTCCTGTTTTCTTTGGAATAAGAAAATAGGGGGAGTAGAACCCTGCACCACGTTGAAGAATGGGTACTTCCTCTATTGCCCCTTGGACAAAAAGTGTGGAGACCTCGTGATCTAGCAGATTGTTTGCAGAGGTTTGTGAATTGAATTGCTTTAGAAATGTAGGAGGGGGCACGCTGTGAAAATGAAGCTTGTACCCCTCTCCTACAATGGACAAAGTCCAATCTTCTGCTGTTATCTGATGCCATCTGTTGACAAAGTGGCATAACCTGCCCGGAATATTGGGGGGTTGGGGGCTCCTCAGAGGCAGGGAGGCAAAGCTCTCTAGGAAGGAGTCAAAGCCCTTGAGGGGGGCTGATCCTGGAGAGCTGGTTGGGCTCTCGGGCCTTTTGGCTTCTTTTGCTGTCTAGTTTGTCCCTTTTGGGCAACCTGACCTGGAGTTTGACTCTGTTGGGTATAGGAAGGATAAAACTTCCTCTTTTTGCTAAAAGAGGCGTTTTTATAAGGCTTCCTTTTGGCTGGAGTGGCTGTAGACTTTGACAATCTATCTAAGGTAGAATTGTCAGCATCTAACTCGTTAGCCTTTTCCTGCCAGTTCTTGCCGAAGAGATTCTCACCCGTGCAAGGAATGTTGCCTAACTTGTCCTGTACCCAAGTCTCCAAGTCTGATGCCTGTAGCCAGGCAATCCGTCGTGCGCCAACTGCATTAGCAAAGGTTCTGCTGATGCATTCGAAGCAGTCAAAGGCTGCACAATTAACAAACTTGGAGACATCTTGAGGATGCTTAACTAGAGCAAGAAAATCTTGTCTCTTGTCATCTGGGAGAAATGGGCTCATAAGTTCCAAATCTCCTGTGACTTCCTTGAGGAACATTCCCATATATAAGATATATGAAATGATCCTAGCTGAAAGCATGGAAGCTTGAAATGTTCTGCGCCCAAAAGCATCCAGAGTCCTGCATTCACGACCTGGAGGATTGGATGAGTGCCTCTTTGCACTTTTCATCCTACACATGGCTGATTCCACTATCATTGAATGGTGTGGCAGCTGAGTTTTCTGAAATCCAGGACATGGCGGAACACGATACATAGTATCCAGTCTCCTAAAGTAAGGAGAAGTAGTCAGAGGTGTCTCCCACATTCTGAGCATCAAACCATGCAGAATTTCATGGATAGGCAGAGTGGCTGCCTCCTTAGTAGCTTTAGGATATTGGAGAATTTCCAATTCCTTTGCTCTGGGTTCCTCCTCAATAGCTACTGTGATTGAAAGACCTTTGGCCATATCACGGATGAAATCCTGAAAGGACATATCCTCTGGAGGTGACATTCTGCGTTGGGGAGAAGAGGGATCTTCTAGGAGAAACCCTCTAGTGCCAGCAGAATTGTCAGAGTCTTCGGAATCGGAGGAATCGAAGTACTCCTAACCCCGATGCTCCTGCAAAGCACTATCCCGGTACCGATTGAAGTCGGTACAGAGTTGACCTGGTACCGCTTTGACAATTCCAGCCAGAGATGGCATGGGAAGAGTTCCCACCAGGGCTGGTACCGTCGGTACCGCTATCTGTACCGGTGTCGGTACCGGTGCCCGTGGGACCACCGGTACTGCAGCTGAAAGAAGAGCTGCGATGCTGCACTCAATAGCGTGGTAACTCTGGTCTATCGACGCTGCCGATGCTTGGGTGTCGGTACTGGTAAGAACAGCTGGAACACCTGAGCATGGCACAGGTAGTTCTTGCGAGGTTGAGGCCTCGAGAACATCCTGAAGCCCCATCGATGCTTTGGAAGCCGAAGCCTCCCGCCGTGGCTGTTTTGCCGGTATGGTTCCCTCAAGGGCAATGCCAATGGCCTCTTGATGCTTAGCAGGAGAGCTACCCTTTGAGGACCAGCTTTTATGTTTAGTTACCTGAGATCCATGGGAGTAAGAAGAGGCCCTTGACGATGTCGATGCAATGGTTCTGGCATTTGAAGAAAAGAGGGTACCGAGCTTTGCAGCCCAGTTTTGTCTTCCTCTTTTAGTCATCCTCATACAGGAGAGACATTCAGTTGGAGAATGTTCAGGTCCTAAACATTTCAGACACCACTCGTGGGTGTCAGTGACGGAAATGGTACCGCCACACTTAGTACATTTTTTAAAACCACTAGTTGGCTTTTCCATGTTTTAGGAATATGGGGCCTAGTGCCAAAAATGGCGCCTAGCACCAAAGAGAAACGTTTCTGAAAATAAACAGTCTTTGTTTTTGAAAAGAAAGAAATGAAAAGAACCGGCGGTACCGGTAGGCGTCATGCGGTAGGCAAACCCGAACACAAAAAAAGAAATTTAAAGACGGAATTTTCTGCGGTGACAGGGAATAGATCCTGTCAGCTCCGCGGAAAACGAAGAACTGAAGAGGGACAATTGGAAAGGCGGGAAGGCAGCGCGCATGTGCTGAGGGATGCTCCCAAAAGCGTTCTATTGGACGCTGGGGAGCGTTCCCTTGCAGGCTCCGTCGGTACTGACGATATCCATATGTGAAGTCTACATTCCTGCTTGTTCCTGGAGATCTACACTTTCTCCAAGAACAAACAGGAAGTCAGTCCTCACATATGGGACTCCTTAGTTACAGGCTACCTGCAGAAAAACACAGTCCAGCTGTGGGCAGCCGCAAGTCTGAGGAAAGACTCTAAGGATCCCAGTATCCAGGGAGAACCACCGGTCCCGATAGCCTGAACAAGAAGGGCAGGAGTTCCCTAAACTCTGAACAGATTACAGAGAATGACCTAGTCAAAGCACTGTCCTGTCAGGTCTCCCTCTCCAGGCAGTAGTGAGCTGCAAAGGTGTAAACTGAGGAACAGGTGGCGACCCGGCAGATGTATGCCACAGGGACAGAGCGTAGGCTAACAACCGAGTTCGCCATAGCCCAGACATTGTGTTCCATGACCCAGCGCTCCAACGAGAGCCCAGTCTGATCGTGGGCAAAGGCGATGAAGTCTGCCACCCAGGTGGGCAGGGTCCGCTTGGTAACAGCCTCCCCCAGTCGACTGGGGTCGTAGGAAACAAACAACTCAGAGTGTTTGTGGTGGCCCTGGGTACGTTACAAACAGAAGGACAGGGCCCTCTTACAATCCAGAGTATGGAGAATGGCCGCTGCCTTGTCGGCATGGGGCCATGAAAAGAAGGTGGGGAGCACCACCTCCTGGTTGAGGTGGAAGGTGGATACCACCTTTGGAAGGAATATAGGATGGGTGCGAAGCATGACCCTATTCTTGAAGAACCTGGTATAAGGCGGCACGGCCACCAAGGTCTGAAGCTTGCTGGCTCTGTGGGGAGAGGTGAGCACCACCAGGAAGACGACCTTCCAGGAGAGATACGCAAATGGCACATAGCCAGAGGTTCAAAAGGTGGCTTGGTGAGCTGTATCAGGCTACATTGGGGTCCCAATCCGCCAGGGGTAGGCAGATGGGAGGCTTAGAGAGCAGAAGGCCCCGCATAAATTGGGTAATCAGGGGCTGTGCAGAGAGAGGTTTGCCCTCTATGAAATGATGGAGTGCCGCGAGCACGCTCAGTACACTCTGATGGAGATGGACATGAATCCGGTTTGTGAATGATAAAGCAAGTACTGCAGCACCGTGTGAACCTGGCAAGAGAATGGGTCAACCCGTTGCTCTACAAACCATACTGAGAATCTGCGCCACTTGAAGGCATAGGCCCGTCTCGTGGAGTTCTTACGAGAGGCCAGGAGGACTTCCTCCACCTCCCGTGGGTATTAAGGCTACCCGTTCAGCAGCCATGCTGTTAGCGACAAGGACCCCAGGTTGGGGTGAAGGGAGCCTTTCTCCTGATTAGTAGCCCCGGGGTGTCCCCAAGAGGGACTGGGAGCTCAATCGAGAGGCGGAGCAACAGGGGAAACAAAGGTTGCCTGGGCCACCGCAGGGCCACCAGGATCATGGAGCCCTTGTCCCGCAGGATGATGAAGAGAGTTCAGGCAACTAGTTGTGTGGGAGGAAGTCATACAGAAGGTCCTCCGAGCACGAGATGAAGAAGGCGACTGCTGCTATCTGGGATGGATGCGGTTGGGGGCAGAAGAAGCAGGGGCAGCTGAGCATTTGTTGGGCTGGCAAAGAGATCCAGACTTGGGGTTCTCCAGAGTCAGAATAGTCGCTGTGCCATCGTCGGATCTAGTAGCCATTCATGCGGCTGGAGGACCCTGCTCAGCCTGTCTGCTAGGGCACTGTCTTGGACCGGAAGGTATACCGCCCTGAGGAGCATTCTCTGACTGATCGCATATGAGCAGAGGGCTACTGTCTCCTGGCAGAGGTGCTGAGACCCTGTGCCCCCCTGCTTGTTCAGGTAGAACATTGCGACCTTGTCCATTTGGACTAGCACTGACTGGTTCCACAGGCGGCGGTGGAAGGCCTTGATTACCAGAAAAAGGCCCCAAGTCCATTAGACTGATCTGTTGCTGGCTCTCCACTAGGGACCAGTTGCCCTGCATGCGCAGTTCCTTGCAGTGGGCGCCCCAGCTCAGTAGGGACACATCCATGGTGAGGACCCTCTGGGGGCTGGAAGGGCATGCCCTCCTGCAGGTGCTGTGTGTTCTGCCACCAGCTGAGCAACTTCAATAGCTGACGGGATACTAAGACCCTGTCCTGGAGCTTGCCCATGGCTTGTGTCCACTATGAGCAGAGACACCACTGAGTTGCCCACATGTGGAGGCGGGAATTGGGAACCACATGGACTGTGGATGCCATGTGGCCTAGTAGGCGGAGCATGGACCGTGATGGCGCTGCACCTCGGTGGCCAGGGCCCTGAGGCAATATTCCTTGTCTGGGGTGAGGAAGGCCCTGGCCTGGAGAGTGTCCAGACGAGCTCCTATGAACTCCAGATCCTGCGTTGGAGTGAGGTGAGATTTGGGTTGGTTTATCACGAACCCTAAATGCTGCAGGACCTTGATGGTGCGGGCCATGTCCCCCTTTACGAGCTAGTCGTCCAGGTATGGGAAGACAAAGGCCCCTTGGAGAGGGAGGAGGGCGGCCTCCACTGCCAGGCATTTGGTGAAGACTCTTGGTGCAGAGGCAAGGCCGAATGGTAGTACCCTGACCCCCGACTATGAACCTTAAGTACTGCCTGTGAATGGGATGAATAAGGATGTGGTAATAAGCATCCTTTAGGTCCATGGAGCATAGCCAATCTCCCTGCTGGAGGTAGGGAAGCAATGTTCTCCCACACCAGGAATTTATTTAGGTTTCACAAGTCCAGAATGAGCCTTAGGTTTCCTGTTCTTTTTGGGACCAGAAAGCATCGGGAGTAAAATTCCCGTTGCCCCTGAGGTGGTGGGGCAATGGCTCCACAGCCCTGTCCCTGAGGAGGCCTGCAAGTTCCTGCAGTAGCAAGGCCCAGTGCAGGGGAGTCCGAGGGGGCTCTCCTGGAAAGAAAGGAGAAGGCATCTGGTCCAGGTGAAGGAGGTAGCCTTCTCTGACCACTTGAAGTGCCCAGGTGTCGGTGGTGATGGCAGGCCACCAATGTGCAAATTGAATCAGACGCTCCCCTGTTGGCAGCTGCTCCCCCACGGGTGGAGAGGCTATGTTCAGGGGTCAAAACCCTGACCCAGCCTGGGCAGGAGCCAGTGTTTGGGGCTTAAAGCCCTTAGGCTTTCGTTGGCATTGGTCCGCGTCTTTGCCCCGATGACCCTGCTGTTGGGCCTGGTATTGGGGATAGCCCGGAAAGGGGGCCTTTTTCCTGACAGTTTTTTCATGGGAAAGGTGGAGGTCTTCCTGGAGACCAGAGTCCTTGTGAGAAACTGTGTCTCGATCTCCACCACCTTTTCCTTCATTGGTTTACCGAAGAGGTTTTCACCGAGGCAGGGGATGTCTAGGAGTTTCTCCTGGACCCACTGCTTGAGATCCAATGCCTGGAACCATGTCTGGCTTTGGGCACCGATGCCTGCGATGGTCACCTTCGCGTTAGATTCAAAGCTATCTTAGGCACTCAAAATATGTATTTCGAGCACTCCCCAATGCACTTTGTCAAGGTTTGGAAACGCCGAGACCCGCTGAGAAACCTGCGAGTTCTTTTGCTAGGTCTCAGAGATACATACCGCTATACAGCTGAAAGGCTTGTATTCGACAACCCAGCATCAAGCCCTGGTAGCATTTTCATCCAAGGGCGTCGAGGGCATGGGCCTCCCTGCCTGGGGGCACGGAAGCGTGAGTCTTCAGGCTTTTCTGTTGGCACATAAGTGATTCCACAATCAGTGGTGAGGGAGTTGTGTCTTCCAAAAGCCGAGGCCCCGCTGGACCTGGTACATGGTGTCCAGGTGCTGGTTAACTATCGGCACCGATACTGGTGTCTCCCACATCAGAAGGAGTCGCCGCCCGAGGATGGGGGAGACGGGGACCTTCAGGACCTCTTTAGGTGGAGCCTTATACTGGAGGATTTTGAGTTCCTCCGACTCCGTGGTGAGAGACAAGGCCTTTGCCATGTCCCGGACAAACTTGAGGAATGAGGTGTCCTCAGGAGGGGTCTAGTGTCTTGACCCCAGGGGAGAAGGACCTGAGGGGAGATTGCGGTGCTTACGCGTCTCCAGGCCTAACAGCTCCTGAGATGTCGGGCTCGGATCACGTCTTCGATGACCCATGGCGGCTGCTTGACTGGAGCCACAAGAGCTGGCCAGGGAGGATTTCGCTTCTGAGGACCGGGATCGAGACCCTCGCCAAGGATCAGCTTGAGGCCCGGGGCTCTTGAGGATCATATCGGTGACCTGAGAAGTTCTCGATATCGAGGTCCCTGTGGACGCTGTATGAGCACCAGCGGGGCCGGGCATAGATGCTTGCTGCAAGGCAAGAAAAATCAGTGACAATGTGTTCCAATGACATCATCTTGGCTTCCCACTCAGGAGCTGCAGCCTTCGAAGTGGACACTGGGGTGACCAGATCCGGTGTCAGAGAGGAGAGGGAGTCTTCGATGGAAAAGGCCTCGGGGGTCCATGATCCATCACTGGAGGCCTTGGAGTCTCTTCTGTGCACCTTTATCGGCTGCTCCCACTCCGACTCCACTCCTCCGGGGACTGTGGGACCTTGCACAGGACTTGCCATCTGTGTCCGTTCCCAGGATGAGGCTCTCAAGGATTTCTTCTTCTTCTTGCGCTCCTGCTCTGCAGAACCCTTGTCGGAGTGTCGCAGACCTGATCGGGCACCGCGGATGCTTTATGAGACTCCGAGGATCCGTGCAGAGCCTTAGAGCGCAAGGTTACCAGGGACACCGGGGCTGAATCTGACTTGTGGAAGATGACATCTTGCTTCTGCCAATGACTTTGGATGGCCTTGGCGAACATCTTTTTGCACAGGGTGCAAACCTCTGGGTCATGGTCAGCACCTAGACACCAGAGGCAGAAGTCGTGTGTATTGATTAGGGAAATGTTGTTTGCGCATCAATCACACTTTTTGAACCCACTGGCCACTGCGGCAAAAATGACCAGAGAGGTTGAAGACCCTTGACGGGGCCAGCAGTTAGAAAAAGCGTGAAACCGCACTGGAGAAAAAACTAAAAATGGTTCCGAGACCCGAAGCCAAGGCGACAGGGCTCGGAGGCGGGAAAGGGACCGGTGCTAACCAGAGAAGGAAAGGCACTTTAATGCACAAGAAAATCAACTTTTTTCCAGGGAAAGAAGATGGACATCTGTAGGGCTCCGCGGAAAAAGAGAGAATGAGTAAGATGGCACCCTTGGGAGGGAAGGGGACCACACATGCGTGGTGGCATCTCTCAAAGGCTTTCTTTGAAAGCTGGGGAGATGCTTCTGTTGAGCCTCTGTCGGCACAGACATCACCCATATGTGAGGACTGACTTCCTGCTTGTTGCTGGAGAAAAAAGTGTAAATAGGACATACCATACTTAATAAAACCATTCAGCAGAAAAATGCTCATTTCAATGCATTTCAAGGTCTCTGAATACACAGGAAATCTTTATAAATGCTTTTATAACTTGAAAAGAAAAAGAGAACTTGAGTCAACAAGGGTTATGTTCAGTATTAAAAGCACTAAACTTAGATGCTATAGAGGGCTCTCAAGTTCTCTCTCAGTCTATGACTAAACAATGAACTCGATAAAACTAAAAGCTACAATACAACAAGATGACATCTGATGTGGACCATGTTTCATTGGTAAGCCTGCATCAGATGAGTGGATTTTCTGGTGTATGATGATTAGTTTGTGTGGCCTGAACATTGATGGGCGGTATGTCCATTTATATGAATACATCTTTAGAAAATACTGTGCATAAATTTTCCCTAGTTAAGCCAAATCTGTGTTTATTTCTGGAAATAAGACAATTGTGTTCTTATTATTCTCGAATTGTCCTGTGACCTATTTTCTCTTTGAAAGCCTTATTGTGGTCTTCACATTTGCCCATTTTATACTAACCACCATGAGGATCCAATCTGTAGACAGGGTCATATTGTGGATATAACGTGTTCTGCAAATGAAATTTAGTGTACTGAATCATTCTTTCTATCACATCTTCTATATACACGGCTTTTGGCATATTTGGTGATGTCATAATGTTGATAGCTGTAAGACAGGCATCTGCAGATTTAGTGACTCTTTCCATAATCAGATCACGCCACAATTTTTCCTCATCTTCTGTGTCATTCTACAAGACAACAAAATTGTATTACTGCGCCATTACCTATATAGCAAACAAAAAGAATACTTAAGAATGTACTAAAACACCCTCATATTCCTGCTCTGTTTTTTTTAATGAAAAAAACAAAACAAAACAAAACATGCATCGCTGCTCATTTTGTTGAATAATTAAAACAGCTATCATTTCTCTCTGCCTCAGCACTGAGAAACTGCTTACCTGCTTTGTTGCCAGTTTGGGCACATTTACCTGCCAGCTTGTGAGTCTTCTGTGTCCACTGATATATTTATTTTATCATTGTTAGTGTGCTATTTATTTATCTGTACCGTTGTTAGTGTGCTATTAATTTATCTGTAAGCTTGCTCAGTTTTCTCCATTCGTACCTGTCTCCTACATTTCCTCATAATTTTTGTAACTTTCTAGACCCTATCTTTTGAGTCCAAGCTAACATTTAATCAATTACCTATTTCTTCTCTGTCCTGGTGTTTTATCCAGCATTTTCCTTTTTCCTCCCATTGCTTTAATCTCTCTGAGTGACTAACCCCTCACCCCTCTCCCTCCTGAGGCTTTGCTTAACCACCTCTTCCTGTTTTGTTTTGCCAGTGTGCTGATTTCTCTCTGCCTCAGCAACAAGATGATGTTCACCCACTTTGCTGCCAGTCTGGGCACATTTACCTGCCAGCTTGCAAGTCCTGTGTGTCCATTGATATATTTATTTTATCATTGCTATTTATCTGTAAGCTTGTTCGGTTTTCTCCATTCACACCTGTCTCCTACATATCCTCATAATTTTTATCCCTCCCTCCCACCCCTCTGCCCACCCATCCCCTGGCGTTCAGTCTCTTATAGTCATCTACTGCTCATTACCACAATTATTCACAAGTGCACTTAATCCCCTGTGATCTCTCTCCCACCAATCCTTATTTCTTCTGACCTCTGTTCTCCTCTTCATCTCTCCCTTCTATGGCTCCTCATCACTTTCTCTTCCTATTCCTCATACTCCCTAGTTGTATCCCCTCCTACCAACACCTTCAATCCTCCCCCCCTTATGTCCCCTTTATCATCCTCAATTCCTCCACCATCCTGTTCTCTACCCTGTCAACAGCTCTTGACTTCACTACTTTCTCCCTCTTATTCAGCCATCTCCTCTCTCTCTAAAACAAACTCACCCTTGTTACAGCCGTGCTGTTTTCTCTCTGCCCTCCACTCTTCTACTCCTCCTCCTCTCATCTGGAGATATCAACCCCAACCCTGTCCCCCCTAGATTTTTGTCACAATCCCAGAACAGACCTCAAATTTTATTCAAATCTCTCTCCTTTCCCCTTCCTCTCTCCCTTTTTCATGTGCCTTGTAGAACGCACACTCCATCTCAAATAAAATTACATTTACTCATGATCTCTGTCTCTAATGCTCTCAATCTTCTTGCTCTAACTGAGATCTGGCTCCTCACAGAAGACTCAGCGTCAGTCGCTGCTCTCTCTCATGGCAGCTATCAGTTCTCCCACAAGCCTTGTCCCACTGGCCGTAGTGGTGGTGTTGGGCTTCTACGTTCTCCTTCCTGCCAATTCCAACCCCTCTTGCTGCCTCAATCTCACTCTTTTCCCTCCTTTGAAGTCCACTCCATCTGCCTTTTTACTCTACTACCTCTCTGGTTAGCTGTTATTTATTGACTTCCTGACAAGTCCACCTCTACCTTTTCTTAATAACTTTGACTAATGGCTTTCCTTCTTTCTGGATTCCCCTTCACCCTCCCTTATTCTCAGGGATTTTAACATTCATGTTGATAATCCCTCTGACCCTTATGCTTTAAAGCTCCTTTTCCTTACCTCCTCATTTGACCTCCAGCTTCATTCTACTGCCCCCACTCACCAGCACGGACACTGCCTCAACTTTGTACTCTTCTCTAATTGCTTACCCTCAAACATATGTACCACACTTCTTCCCTTATCGGACCATCACCTGCTAAGCTTCACTCTTTACCACCCACTGGCTCAACCTCGCCCTTTCTCCTCCAACCTCTTTAGAAATCTTCATGCTATTGACTCTTTGGTTCTCTCCTCCACTGTCTCATCACCTCTTTCCTCCACTATGTCATCTGAGTCTGTTGATGAGGCAGTAGCTTCCTATAACGCTGCACTCTCCTCTGCTCTGGATGCTCTTGCTCCGCCCATGACACGTCCTATGAGATGTATTAAACCCCAGCCCAGATTATCTTCCACTATCCACTATCTACATTCCTGTGCCAATTCAGCTGAGCATGCTTGGCTCAAATCCCACACCCTTACGGACTTTGTACACTTCAAAGTCATGCTTGTCTCTTTCCAGTCAGCCATACCACTTGCCAAACAAGACTATTATGTCCTAACTCACTAACTCTCTGACACTCACCATTTCTTTACAACTCTCAACTCTCTCCTCAAGGTTCCTCCACCTCCACCTCCTCTTTCCTTTCTTGCCCAAACCCTGGCTGACTATTTCCGTGACAAAATCCACAAGACCACACTCCAATGCTCCACAAAGTCAGTTACTTCCCCTCTTCACTCCCAACTCCCCCCCACCTCTATTACCCTTTCTTCCTTTTCTCTGAGGAGGAAACCACCCCACCTTTCCTCCTTCAAAATCAGTACCTGATCCTATTCCCACCGCCTTCTAAGCCCCATCTCCTCCACTGTTGTCCCTTCCTTCTCTCATATTCTCAATCTATCGCTCTCCACTGCAACTGTCCTTGCAACCTTCAAGCATGCTGTGGTTACATCTTCCCACAAGAAACCCTCACTAGACCCTGCCTGTCCTTCTATTGACCCATCTCCCTCCTTCCCTTCATTTCTACATGCAGTTCACCGCCGTTGCCTTGACTTTCTCTACTCTCAAGCCCTACTTGATTTCGTCCTTTACATTCTATTGAAACAGCTCTTGCCAAAGTCTCCAGCAACTTGTTCCAGGCAAAATCCAAGGGCCTTTATTCGATCCTCGTCCTTCTTAACCTTTTTGCTGCTTTTGACACTGTTGACCACAACCTTCTCCTTGATACCTTGTCCTCGCTTGGTTTTAAGGGCTCTGTGCTATCCTGGTTCTTTTCTTCTCTCCCCCATTGCTCCTTTAGTGTTGTTCAAGTGGAGACTCCTCTGCTTGCTATCCTACTTTCAGTTGGTATACCACAAGGATCTGTCTTGGGTCCACTTCTTTTCTCTATATATACCCAGTCCCTTGGTGTACTCATCTCTTCCCATGGCTTTTAGTACCATCTTTATGTTGATAACTCCCAGATCTACCTCTACACCTGAAATCTCTCCGGCAATCCAGGGCAAGATCTCTGCTTGCCTTTCTGACATTGCTGCTTGGATGTCTCAATGCCGCTTGATACTGAACAAGGCCAAAAGTGAGCTTCTTATTTTAGCACTTAAACCCTCCTCTTCCCTTCCTCCTTTCTCAGTCTCTGTGGAAACTCTCTACGCCTCCCTGTTTCCTCAGATCACAGACTTGGGGTTGTCTTTGACTCCTCTCTCTCCTTCTCCACATACATTCAACTGTTACCTAAAACCTGCCGTTTCTTTCTCTACAACATCAACAATATTTGCCCATTCCTTTCTGAACACACTACTAAGATACTTACCCACTCATTAGTCACCTACTGTCTAGATTATTATAACCTACTCCTTGCTGGTCTCCCGCTGAATCATCTCTCTCCCCTTCAATCTGTTTAACACTCTGCTGCGCAGCTAATCTTCCACCACCCTGTCAAGCTCACATTACCCCTTTGCTCAAGTCACTTCATTGGCTTTCTATCCATTTCCGCATCCAGTTCAAACTTCTCCTGATGACTTATAAGTGCATTCACTCTAGCTCCTCACTAACTTTCCTCTCTTATCTCTGCCTACACTCCCTCTTCAGGAACTACACTCTTCTAGCAAATCACATCTATCTGTGCCTTTCTCTTCTATTGCTAACTCCAGACTTCGCTCCTTTAACCTTGCTGCTCCTTATGCCTGGAACAAACTTCCTGAATCTGTACGTCAGGCACCTTCTCTGGCCCTTTTCAAATCCAGGCTGAAAACTCACCTCTTCGCTGCTGCTTTCAGATCTTGACTCATCTAGTCATCTTACCATTCCCCTAGATGTATCCCATGTCTATAGCAACTGTGTTGTCTGTCTTGACTAGATTGTAAGCTCTGATGAGTGGGGACCATCTTTTGCATGTCTTTGCAGCGCTGGTATGTCTTGAAATGCTACACAAATGCTCAGTAGTAGTATCTTCATTCACGTTAGCTAAAATATGCAAAATACTCTTATTTCATCAGAAGTAAAATTATGAATCTATAATTACTTATTCCCATTTAAAATGTTTCACTTCATGATTTCAAAAGATTTTTAAATAGAAATTAATTTGCTCATAAAAAAAAGAATTTCTATTTTAAAATAAATAACAGGAAAAAAGATGCATGTTCTAGTCCACTTCCTTCGCTCCTTGCAGGCCTCTCTGCTTTTGGTCTCACTACCCCCTCGACTGCATTTCAAATGTTCCCACTATTCAACCTTTGGCTATCTGAATCCTTCCCTCTGGAACATAATGCCCCTTCACATGTGGCTGGTACTGTCTTTTTCTAAATTTAAGAAAACTCTCAAGGCCTGGCTTTTTGAGCTGGCCCTTGCTCAAATTCAGATAACTGAATGAGGACCTTTTTCTTTCAGTCAAATGGATAGGGCATTCATCTAGGGCCTTTCCCTTCCCTTCTTTCCTTTAGTCCTTATTTCGTCCATCTTTGGATTATGACTTTAGTCAACTTTTTTACTTTTCTTTTTATTGTTTTAATTATTACCATTTTGTATACTGCCTTGCTCACCCTGAGGTTTCTAAGGGCGGTATAACAAATTCTAATACATAAATAAATATCTGTCTTCAAAAGAAAACTTAACCTTTTTGGTACAGTAACTACATTTGCAATAACTTTGATTAAAACACATGGTTCTAATCTGAAGAAGGGTCCTACATGGTCTTGTAAGCTCATACATATCAGCATATTTTGAAAAAAATCTTACGTTGGCCGAACAAAAGGCATTTCAATTTGTACAGCAACTTGGCTTCAAAAACACTAAAGTTTTACCCCCAAAGTAAATCTTGTACAGTATTTAATGAACTCAAACATTCTGGCACAACAAATTATCTTTATAATTAATAGTTGGTTCTCAATCTCTCCAATCACTGAAGCAGAGGAATGGATATTCAAAAGATTCTGGCTAACATTTGGAGTTAGCCAAACTGATGGCTGAAATCCTCCCCACTCTGCTCAGTGATCAAAGTTTACCAGGGCAATTTGTTGCCTATACAAATTTACCTGACAACAATCTGAGCCACGAGTAACCTTGAGGACTTCTGCAAAAAGCTGAAGACAAGTCTCTTCATTGAACACTTTGGTGGAATTCTTACTTAGTTCATAAGACTATATTCTCCCATTGGCATCCCTACTACTCACTCTCCTGATAGTCCCTCCACTGCCCACCTCTCTCTCTGTTGCCCTCCTTCCCATCCCTACTCATAACATATCAGTTACCCAACCTGACCAATGTATATATATGTTCATTAGCCCTTCCATTGTTGTACAACTATGTTACTTGTTAATGTTCTGGCTTTTATTTCACTATGCTCCATGTATGTTAAGTTCCATTCAACTTGTTAACATGTAAACTGCCTTGACACTTTGATAAGATGGTACAGTATATAAAACCAGCTAAATAAATAAATCAAGTGAAAGGCTGCACTGGGGACAGTTTCACTTTGATCACTCAGTACTAATTTTCAGGAAAGGCTGGTCAAAAATGTCCAGGTAACTAGGGCTGCTAAAGTAGCAGACCTAAAAGTTAACTAGTCAAGATTCAGATAAAACAGGACAAAATTGGCTGGTTATCTTTATCTCTAAAACAGTCATCTGAATATTGGCCTCTTGAATGCTACTTAAAAGGCTGATACAGCCATTCTACTAAAGATTAAAAAAACTGAGTATTTTAGTTTCTCTTTCATGATCTGTAATAGCTTTACACCATATGGCATAGCACATTCTAATTATAGCACTTGATAAGATTATTTGGTTTCAGATATTTTCTTAACCTTTCTTTTTTTAACATTTAACTTGATGATGGGCAACAAAAATAGCATTACAGACAGATATGACTAGGAATACAAAAGATTCCCCTCAGAATAAGAATGGCAAACAGCTGTAGCAGATCTCTCTTTTCTACTTGCAGGTATGATTGAACTTCCCAGCTCCATGCTTTAGTGGACCTATGAAACTGTTACACTGTGTACACAATAGTACACTAATTAGCACTTATTGACTCCTGAGTTCATGATATATCAATGTGTTTGTGCACTGGATATTTATACAGCAAAAAGTGTTACTAAGTTTAAACGGGCCAAACCTATCCTATAATTACTCTTAATTAACTGCAGACCATGAATATCAGCTTCAGATATAAATTCATATACAGTTTTTCCTTGCACTGCCTCATTAGAAAGGATTATTTGCTTTATTCAATAGCACTTTTTAAATTCAATTTTTAGCTGCCATCACTGCTAAGTATTATAACACTCAAAGAACCACTTCAAAATACAAATAATAAGTTATCCAATGTTTTCATAGTATTTACTAAAAATTTACTTATTGCCATTTTGACTACCTATAAATCACAGTGGTTTACAAAATCATAAGGCTCTCTTTTTTAGGAGAGAAGTCTGCTGATCTGCTAAATCTAGGGCAGACTGCAAACAGGTAGATGGAAGCAGGGAATGTTCTTCCTCTGATTCAAAACCAAAGAGCAAAAATACTGAATATTTCCCAATTTGTATCTCTTCCTGTAATGGAATCTGTGTAAAGTGGGACACTGCACTTTGTATTCAATATTGGGCGCATCTGGGCAGTAGCCCTTCGCAAACTCACTGCATATCATTTGCGAGATGCTCAGGTACAGATAATACAAAAGAGGAGGAAGATCCATCCACCGCTGTTACTAAAAGAGGTATAGAGTAAACTGAAGAAAAGCCTTGTAGTGTCCTTTACATTGAGATATTGCAACAAAGAGGCAGTAAAAATAGAGCTTTGTAAGGCAAAGATGATGAAGAAAGTTTTGTGAAATAATGTATAAGCGGGAGACCCACTTTTTTACCAATAGGTAGGATTTATTTATTTATTTGTGCGCTTTTCTATACCGCCCCTTCCAGAGATCAGGGGCGGTTTACAGAGAACGTGGTAAACATCAAATTACACAGAACATTTTGAGCACATAATAACTATATTTCAAAGAACATATTAAACTATTTTACATAGATTGAGAAAATATTCATTATTTACAGAGAATAGGACAAGTATGCAACTCTATAATAAACAGAAAAACTATTTACAACAGCCAGTACAGGTCTGACTATCATTCAGTGGGAATAATGTAGCGAGGTTGTCAGTGGGAACGTGCAATGGAGAGTGAGACATGGGTTAGGTAGGGTAAACTTGCGTTAAGCGATTTGTGTATTCTTGTGACATCTGCTCGAGTGTGGGCTGTAAGTTGCGATAGTGTTGGGTGAAAAGGTATGTTTTAAGTTCCTTACTGAAGGTTATAAGGTCTTTAATCTCTCTTAGGTTGCATGGTAGTTTGTTCCATTGACTGGGTGCATAATAAGAGAAAGCAGTATTGGTTGTTACCTGCTTCGTTTTTCTCACAGAATCAGGGATTAGAAGCATGTTGAGGTTTGCCCTTCTTCTCATTCTGTTTTCTGAGGGAGTCTGGATTAAGGTTGATAAACGTGAAGGGGCTATTTCATTAATGAGCTTAAAAATAGTGACTAATGTTTTATATTGAATCCTACTGGCAACAGGTAGCCAGTGGAGAGCGTATAGAATTGGGGAGATGTGGTCGGAAATCTTGGCTTTAAAAATAATCCAAGCAGTAACATTCTGGGCCCTTTATAGAATGTGAAGGTTCTTCTTAGATGTACCTTGAAGTAACCCATTACAGAAATCTAGATGTGGCATTATAAGTGCCTGGACAACTGTTCTGAAATCACCAATGTCAATGAGGGGTCTGAGTTGCTGAATGGTTCCGAGTTTAAAGAATATAGTTTTAGCAGTCTGTTTTATATGAGGTGTCATGCTTAGTGTTTTGTCAAGGATAACTCCTAGATATTTTACTTCAGATTTGACTGAAAGGGTGATGTCCATCAGATTAAAAACAGACAGGGGGATGAAATTTGGGTTTCTGGACACAAAAAGTGCTTCCGTTTTTTTGAAGTTAATATCAATGTGTATTGAGCGGAGCCAAAGTTCGGCTTCAGAGAGACAGGTTGCGATTTTGTCATAATTGGGATTATCTATGTCGCATGGGGCGAACAACATGATGTCATGGTGTGTCATGGAATGGTGTGGTAGCTGAGTCTTCTGAAACCCAGGACAAGGAGGAACTCGATACATGGTGTTGAGTCTTCGAAAGTGAGGAGATGTGGTTAGAGGTGTTTCCCACATCCTTAACATGAGATCATGCAAGATCTCATGAATAGGTAAGGTAGCTGACTTCCTTGGGAGCTTTAGGGTATTGCAGGATTTCTAATTCCTTTGCCCTAGGCTCTTTTTCAGGAGCCACTGTGATGGAAGGACCTCGGGCCACATCTCAGATAAAATCCTGAAAGGACATATCCTCTGGTGGAGACATCCTACGCTGAGGAGAAGAGGAATCCTCAGGAAGAAGTACTCTGGTATCAGCAGAGCTTTCAGAGTCTTCAGACTCATCTGAGGATTCGAAGTATCTCCGATCCGGGTGATCGTGCAAAGCATGGTACTGGTACCGATTGAAGTCGGCATCGGAGTGGTCCGGTACCGACTTGTAGATGCCGAATAGATACGCATGACTCGGTCCCGGTAGAATACCTGCCGATGTCAATGCCGGTACCGGATGAATTGTCAGAAGCAGTTTCAGGGGCATTGAGGCCGTGAGAAGAGCTGCCACACTGCGTTCAATAGCCAAGAATCTCTGGTCTATCGACGCTGCTGATGCTTGGCTATCAGTACCGGATGAAGCGGCCAGTACCCCAGAGCATGGTACCAGTAGTTCTGTTGAGGTTGAAGCCTTGAGAACATCCTGGAGCCCCGTTAGTGCTTTTGAAGCCGAAGCCTTCCGCCAGTGCAATTTTGCCAGTGAAAGTTCCTCAACGGCACCGCCAGAGGCATCTCGATGTTTAGAAGGAGATCTACCCTTTGAGGACCAGCTAGATTTATGTTTAGTTACCTGAGATCCATGGGAGGAAGACGAAGCCCTGGAAGACGTCGATGCCACGGAGGCTGCATCGGAGGGAAAAAGGATGCTAAGCTTAGCAGCTCAGTTTTGCTGGCCCCTTTTCAACATCATCCCATAGGCAACACACTCTGAAATAGAGTGGTCAGGACCTAAACATTTGAGGCACCACTCATGGGTGTCGGTGACGGAGATGGTACCGCCACACTTAGAACACTTTTTAAAAGCCGAAGCGGGCTTTTCCATTTTGAAGGAAAAAGTTGGGCCTAGTGCCCAAAATGGTGCGTGGCACCTGAAGAGATAATTACTGGAAAGACTCCAGAAAAAAAGTTGTTGTTTTTTTTTTTAACAAGAAAAGAAAGAAGAACCTGCGGTACCGGTGTAGCATCGAGGGAAGGCAGATGCGATCACAAAAAAGAAGAAGGGATTTTTTCTGTGGTGACAGGATGTGCGACCTGTCGGCTCCACGGAAAATGAAGAACTGGAGAGGGACAGTTGGGAAAGGCGGGAAGGCAGCACGCAGGCGCTGTGGGATGCTCCCAAAAGCTTTCCTATTGAATGCTGGGGAGCGTTCCCGCGCAGGCTCCGTCGGTACCGACAATACCCATATGTGAAAACTACATTCCTGCTTGTTCCTGGAGATTACGTTTGGAGACTGGCTACCCAAGGTGACTAGAGTCAAAGGAGATGAACAGCTGAGAAGCCTTCTGGTGCTCTCGAGTCATCTGAAGATAAAAAGCTAAGGCACGTCTACAATTCAGAGTGTGAAAGGTTGCTTCTGCCCTAGATCAATGTGGTCTACGGAAAAACACAGGAAGGTAGACCGAGTAATTCAAATGGAAGGGCAAGACCACCTTCGGCATGAAGTGAGGATGAGTCCTAAGGACTACCTTATCATGGTGGAACCGTGTGTAAGGTGGGTCAGTCACCAAGGCCTGGAGCTCACTAATTAGCCTTGCTGAAGTGAGGACAATAAGAAAGATGATTTTCCATGTGAGAAACTTAAGTGACGTAGTGGCTAGAGGTTCAAAGGGCGGCTTGAGAAGCAGTCCTAGAACAACACTGAGGTCCCATGCCACTGGTGGTGGCTTAATGGGAGGCTTGGTTAATAAAAGATCCCTCATGAAGCGTGCTACGAGTGGCTGAGAGGAGATGAGTTGGCCATCTAAGGGCACGTGAGAGGCTGCAATTGCACTTAGGTGCACTCTTACCGAATTGGTTTTGAGTTCTGAAGAAGAAAGGTGGAGGAGATACTCAAGCAGCGCCTCCACCAGAGCTGAGAAGAGATTAAGATTCTTTTGAGAACAACAGAAAGAAAACTTACACCACTTGAAAGTGTAGGACTTTCTGGTGGATGGCTTTCTAGTAGCTAAGAGGACGTCCTTCACCTCCTAGGGAAGGATAATACCTTGGAAGGCTATGCCTTCAGCAGCCATGCTGTGAGATGGAGAGACTGTGGAATGGGATGGAGCAGCAACTCCTCCTCCTGAGAGAGGAGATCTGGAGCAGACCCCAGATCTATGGGTTGAGTCTGAGACAGATGAAGGAGGAGAGGGCCAGCATGGGGCTATGAGTATCATGTGAGTATCACTGAATTAGGGGAATGGGAGGTAAGGCATATAGGAAGCCATGTTCCAAGTGGAGGTGAAAAGCATCCACCTGCAGGCTGTCCAATGCAGGTATCCTGGTACAGAAGCAAGGGAGTTTGGCATTCTGAGGACTTGCAAAAAAGTCTAACTCTGGAGTCCCCCAGATCTGAAAAATGTAGGAGACTGTGTCTACATGAAGAGACCACTCATGGGGGAGAAGGATTCAACTTAATCTGTCTGCTAAGACATTGTGCTTGCCTGGGAGATACACCGCTTGGAGGTGCATGCAATGATGTATGGTAAAGGACCAGAGATGTATAGCCCCACTGCAGAGGGTCCAAGAACCTGTTCAGCCTTGCTTGTTCACGTAGAACATGACCAATTGATTGTTGGTTTGGACTAGGACTCTGCGGCAATGAAGATGGTCCTGGAACACTTTGCGAGCATTGAGAATGGCTCTGAGCTCCAGAAGATTTATCTGGAGTTGTGAACCCTGCTGAGACCAGAGGCCTTGAGTGGAGAGAGATCCCAGATGGGCTCCCCAGCCCAGTCTGGATGTGTCTGTCGTCAGGGTACACTGATGTGCAAGCATCTGAAAAGGTGACCCTACAAGGTGGTTTTCTGAGGCACACCACTACTGGAGAGACAAGACCAGAAGGATAGAGACTTATCTTGTCCCCTAGACGACCTGATGCTTGAGACCACTAGGATTCCAGCGTCAATTGGGCTGTGTGCATGCATAGACAGGCATATGAAACTACATGTACCGTTGATGCCATATGACCCAGAAGTTGTAGCATTTCTCGAGCAGTCAGATAGTTCTTGAGACACACCTGAGATACTAACTGATTGAGACGAGCGCAGAGGAGTTGGGGCAGAAATGCCCTTGACTGCTGAGTATTTAAGAGGGTCCCTATGAACTCTAGAGTTTGAGAGGGGACGAATTGGGACTTTGAAAGATTTATGACAAATCCAAAGTGTTGTAACACCTGCATGGTGCGTGAGAGGGACAGACTAGGTTCTTGAGGGGCGCTTGCTCTTCTTATGAGCCAGTCGTCTAAGTAAGGGAATACAAATATCCCTAGAGTCCTTAGAAATGCGGTTACTACCGCCATGTATTTTGTGAAGACTCTTGGGGAAGAGGAGAAGCTGAAAAGACAGGACTGTATTGATAGTGTCTTCCCTGAAACATGAAGCGCAGGAATTTTCTGTGTTCTGGATGGATAAGAATATGAATGTACACTTCCTTTAGAGCTAGAGAACAGGGCCAGGCCTGACTCTGGAGGTAGGGAAAGAGAGTCCCCAGGGAGACCATCTTGAACTTCTCCCGTACAAGATACTTGTTTAGGTCCCTGAGGTCCAGAATGGGCCTGTATCCCCCCTCCCCCCATTTTCTTTGGAATAAGAAAGTAGGGAGAGTAGAAGCCCATTCCCCGCTGGGATGTTGGAACCTCCTCTATTGCACCCTGCAGTAGAAGGTAGGTGACTTCTTGCAGTAATAGTGCAGCGAGAGGGGGCTGAGAATGGAACTCTCTTGGTGAAGCCGGGGGAGGGGGGGAGGCTTTGTAGATGAAGTTTGTATCCCTCCCATACTATTGTTAATGTCCACTGCTCTGAGGTGATGAAATGATATCTGTGGGCATAATGGCACTGTCTGCCAGGAATGTGGATAGAGTCGGGATTCTTCAGAGGCAGGATAGCTATGTTCTCTACAAAGGAGTAAATAAAACCCGGAGCAGCCCGAGCCTGCTGAAGTGGCTGAAACGGGAGTTTGAGCCTTCTTATGAAGTTTTGGAGGCTGTTGTCCCTTTTGAGGAGCATGATGCTGACATTGAACAGCAGGAGTATAAGAAGGATAATACTACTTCTTTTTATTAAAGAAGGCTTTCTTTGCTGCTGCCTTCTTTTTAGCTGGATTGGCAGAAGATCTAGAGAGCCTATTCAGGGTAGTGTTCTCAGCCTCCAACTGAGAGGCCTTGTCTTTGCCAAAAAGGTTTTCACCAGTGCAAGGGATATTATCCAGCTTATCTTGAACTCATTGTTCAAGATCCGATGCCTGGAGCCAAGCAATCCTACGTGTAGCAATGCAGATAGATGTGGTTCTGCTGGTGCACTCAAAGCAATCAAAAGTGGCTCTGTTGACAAATTTTGAGACATTCTGAGCATGTTTTACAAGAGTGAGATAATCTGCCCTCTTGTCATTGGGGAGAAGAGGAGCCATTAACTCCAAATCCTTAGTGACCTCTTTGAGGAACATACCCATATAGAGTATGTAGGAACTGATTCTGGCTGATAGCATGGAGACCTGAAAGCAACGTCGACCAAAAGCATCGAGGGTTCTCGATTCCTTACCCGGAGGGTTAGAGGAATGTGTTTTTGCGCTCTTGATTCGACGCATTGCCAATTCCACTACAATGAAATGGTGCGGCAATTGTGTTGTTTTGAAAACTGTGACACTCCGGTAGCCGGTACATGGTATCGAGCCAGCGGGTATGGGGAGAAATAGTAAGAGGTGTCTCCCACATACGAACCATGAGGTCATGAAGTATCTGATGGATAGGTAGCATAGCCACTTCTTATGGAGCTGTTGGGTATTGAAGACTTTCCAATTCTTCGGCCCTAGGTTCTTTCTCCGATGTTACTGTTATGGACAGGTCCTTGTCAAGATCGCAAATAAAGTCTTGGAAAGACATGTCCTCTGGTGGGGACACACAGCATTGAGGAGACGGAGATGGGTCTTCAGGAAGGGTTTATGTGTCTCGAGTATTGGCCGATTCATCGTCCAAGGAATCGGAATCCAAAGACTTGAAGTATCGACAGGCAGGGTTGTTCCTGCTCCATACAAATTTGGCACCGGTCAAAGCCAATACCTGGAATTTGTGTAGTCAGAACCTCTGTACCGGAAATGGATTCAAGGACTGGCATGGGATGCAGCGTGGAAAGCAGCAAGAAAGTCGATGCAGTCTGTATTGGTACCGACGATGGTACCGATGTCTGCGCTACTGAGGTTTAACTGTGCTACTGTAGGGGTTTAACTGGAACTGAGGCTGTCAGTAAGGCCGCTAAGCTCCTCTCAATGCCAAGGATGCGTTGATCCATGGAGCTTTCCGATGCTTGGGTATCGGTACCTGAATTGAAGAACACGATCCCTGAGCATGACATCAGGAGCTTTCCAGAGGTAGAGGCTTCAGGAGTACCCTGGGACCCCACTAAGACTTTGGAGGGAAGGTCTTCCTGCTGGAGTTGTTTGGCCGGTGTGTATTCCCCAAGGGCAACGTCCGAGGCATCTCGATGTTTAGAAGGAGATCTACCCTTGGGGGGGGGGGGGGTGGCAACCGATGAAGATTTAGGTTTTGATACCTGAGATCCATTGGAGGAAGATGAAGTTCTTGATGACATCGATGCCAAAGAAACGGATTCGGAGGCCTTTCTTCATAATCTTTCTGCACGGAGGACATTCTGACGGTTGGTGATGAGGCCCTAGGCATTTTATTTTATTTTATTTATTTATTTGCAAATCTCTTATATACCGCCACTTCCCAAGATCAGTGGCGGTTTACATTAAACAACAGAATACATAAAACATTGCTATGGTAAGCAGTTACATCGAACAGTGTTTAAACTATATACAGGTATATTGAACAGTGTTCAAAACTATATACAGGTAGTTAATATCAAGTACTAAGAACAGAAATCAGTACTATATATAGATAGATTTGATTAATATTTGAAACTATTTACATATATATTGAGGTTTTATCAATGGGTTTCTATTGGAAGTAGTTTTGCAAGTATTAGGGCGAGCATATTATGGAGATCTAGGATAGCATTGCAATAGTTATAGGGAACGTTCATAGATCTAAGGAGGATGAGAGGTCTTAGCCAGTTCTTTATCTGTGTTGGAATAATATTGCGTGAACAAGTAGGTTTTTAGATCTTTTCTGAATTGTTTCAGGTCTTTTATTTCCCTTAGTTGATCCGGGAGATTATTCCATAGAGAAGGTGCTACATATGAGAAGGCACCTGTACTTGTTATGTGTTTAGTTTTTCTTATTGAGTCAGGGACTGCAATAGTATGCAGGTTCTTTCTACGTCTTACTCTATTTTCTGTAGGTCTATGAATTAGTGTAGAGAGGTATGATGGGGCAATCTGGTTTATCAGTTTGAAGGTGGTCAATATTATTTTATATTGAATTCTACTTTGTATAGGTAGCCAATGTAATGAATAAAGTATCGGGGTGATGTGATCAGTCAGTTTGGCTTTGAAGATTATTCTAGCTGTAACATTTTGAGCCATCTGTAGTATTTTTAAGCTCTTTTTAGATACACCTGTTTTTAAGCTCTTTTTAGATACACCTGTTAATATCCCATTTTAGACACCAGTCATGGGTATTGGTGGCCCAGATAGTACCACCACACTTGGAACACTTCTTAAAACCACTGGTTGGTTTTTCCATTGTGTCAGCGACAAATGGAAGGCCTAGGCCTATGATGGCATTGATGTGCCTGAAGGAAGTGGAACTTTCTTCCTCACAGGTTTTTTTTTGAAAGAAGAAAGAACCGACGGAAGTCGGTACCAGCATCGACGGGAAGGCAGATGCGAACCACAAAAATATGAAAAATAGGAATTTTCTGTGGTGACAGGATTTGCTTCCTGTCGGCTCCGCGGAAAACGAAGAACAGGAGGGAGAACAGGAAAGGCGGGAAGCTATGCGGGCACAGTGGAATGCTCCCAAAGCTTTCCTATTGGATGCTGGGGAGCATTCCCGCATGGGCGCCATTGGTACCGATGGCACCCATATGTGAAGACTACATTCCTGCTTGTTCCTGGAGATTCGTAACTCCCCTGTCCCTCCTCTCCTCCAGAGTGTACATATTTAGGTCTTCAAGTCTCTTCTCATAAGTCTTCTGACGCAGGCTTCAAATCATTTTGGTTGACTTCCTCTGAACTACTTCCAGCCTTTTTATATCCTTTGTGAGATATGGTCTCCAAAACAGAACAAAATATTCCAAGTGAGGTCTCACCAGCAACTTGTACAATGACATTAGTACCTCTTCCTTTCTGCTGGTAATTCCTCTCTGCAACCTAGCATCCTTCTGACTTTTGCCACCGCTTTATCACACTGTTTCGCCACCCTGAGATCCTCAGAAACAATCACTCCAAGGTCCTTCTCCTGGTCCTTGCACACCAACTTCTTGCCCCCTACAGCATACAGGATTTCCCTTGGATTTCTGCTTCCCAAGTGCATGACACTGCACTTGGGAAACATTTTTATAGATCTTTTATGTATTATTTTATATGTATTATTATTGGATACAATTTATATATGTTCATATAATTGGGCTCTTTTTTGGCATTCACCTTCTTAAAGTGTCTATATTTTAGAATGTTAAACATTGTTGCTTTACTTTTGTATTTGTATGTGCATGTTTTATATGGTCGAAGTCCCCTGAAGAAGGCCACAAGGCCAAAACATGTGTAGGGCAGACCTGGTGACATGTCAAAGCTCTTGTCCTCCAGTGGTGGTTTTCTCCGGCTTTTTTGCTTCTGTGGTTTTGCAAGGGAGATGCCTCCCCTTGTTTCTAAGAAAATGACCTGGAAATGGGGACGGATGAGGTAATTAAATTTCAGACAACACAAAATTATTCAATGTTCTTAAATCACAAGAGGACTGTGAAAAACTACAAGAGGACCCTGAAGAAAATGGGAAACTGGGCATTCAAATAGCAGATAAAATCTAATGAGAACAAGTGCAAAGTTATGCATTTAGGTAAGAACAACCCAAACTATAGCTACAGAAAACAAGGTTCCACATTAGGCATCACCATCCGGGAAAAGGATCTAGGCATCACAGTGGATAATACCTTTGGAATCCTCTGTTCAGTGTTCAATGGCAGCCAAGAAAGCTAATAGAATGCTAGGAATTATAAGGAAAGGAATGGAAAATAAATCAAAGGATATCATAATGCTTCTGGATGACCACACCTTGAGTACTGCATGCAGTTCTTGTTGCCACATGAGGAAAGGCTTAAAAGGTTAAGTTTCTTCAGGTTGGAGAAGAGATGGCCAAGGGGGAGATATGATAGAGGTCTATAAAATAATGAGTGGAATAGCATGAGTAAACATAAATAGGATGTTTACTTCCTCAAAAAAGTACAAAGACTAGGATATATGCAATGAAGCTAAAGTAGTAAACAGATAAAATATTTTTTCACTCAGTGTGTAATTAAGCTATGGAATTCATTGCTAGAGGATGTAGGAAAAGCTGGTTGTGTAACTATATTTGAAAAAGGTTTGGACAAGTTCCTAGAGGAAAAATCCATAAAACATCATTAAATTGGATGGGGGAAAATTTGTATACCTTTTAGGATCCTGCCAGGTAATTGTGACTTGGATTGGCTACTGTTGAAACAGAATCCTGGACTTGATGGACCTTTGGTCTGACCCAGTAAGGCAACTCTTACATTCTTACGGCCTTCTGTTCTTAACCAGCAACACGAAATGATGGGAGGAAAAACTGATAAAACTCTTCACCTTATAGCTTAAAAAGAGGAAGGCGTAAACCACTATACTCCAAATTCAGGATAATGATGGAGTCATAAAGCAGCAAGAATGATAAAAACAGTATATGTTTTTGCAGATCATCATCAAAAATTGTATACCTTCAAATTTCAATCTGGCCCTCAGGCAATCTCTGATCATTTTAAGGATAAATTGGAAATTAGCTTGGACAAGGATCAAAAACAATGGCTACATGCCTCTATATCTGTGGGAGAAATTAAGTAGGCTACTGGGGCATTACCCATGTTTCTCAGGGATTATCACCCATCTGCTGATGAGGGTGCAAAACAGTGATTTAGATCATGGCAAAACCTCTATATCTTTCTTGCAGGCACACACATAAGAAGGGGAAAGACCCATTAGGTATAGTTCATATATGCCAATTTCCCTACTGAACACTTGTGCAAAAATATTAGCAAACAGGTTGGATGTTTGGGTACCTTATTAGTATATAAAGATTAAACAGATTTTATTATAGTTTGTACTGTAACTCATTTGACTAAGTTAAGAGAATTTTGAGGATAGCTGAGTTTTGCGCAGGGGGAGAGATGGATCCAGTTGCTTCTTTTTTTTTTACATATTTATTTATAAGTTTCAATCAAAATTACAATAACAAAAAAATCTAAAAGGACAATCCAGATTAATGTACAAGCAGAATACAAAATAAAGAATAATTGAGCACTGATAAAGTCCGCAAAAGAGAAACCAACTGCAATTCTAAAAGAAAAACTTTAAACAACAAGAAAATAAGTCAAAAAAGCCCACAATTAGGAGGTACTTCAATCATCCATCACTACCCTCCCTTAAAGTGCCCTGTCGCTCAGATAGAATTTTTTCAAGATGAGATACATCAACAAAAACAAAAGAAGCACCATCAAAATTGATAATGCATTTACAAGGAAAACGTAAAAAAAAAAGTGGCTCCCAAAGCTAAGACTTGAGGCTTCAGATGTAAAAATTGACTCCGACGAATTTGGGTCCCACGAGATATATCCGGAAAAACATTCACTACCTGTCCACAAAATTTGGCAGACTTAACCTTAAAGAAAGCCCTCAAAATATGCTGTTTCACCTCAATAGATGGAAAAGTAACCAATAATGTGGAACGCAAATTAATAATATCCAGAGAGTCCCCCAAGAAGGCCGTCAAATTAGAAATAGAGGGAACTACCTCATCCAGCCCACCCTCAACAGGATTAGTGGTTTTAATGCTTGAGGGGACATAATAAATTTGAGAAACTTCTATAGAATCCTGAATGGCTAAAATTTCTTTGAAATATTTATCTAAGAGAATCTTAGGTGACAGAAGAGAAGACAGAAAAATTCAAAAATTGTAAATTACATGAACAAATAGAATTCTCAAGAGCTTCCAGCTTAGAATGAAGAATCAAAGAATCTAATCCCAGCAACACTGACCACATGGAGCGGAAGAATTTGAGATTCCATTCTAGAAAAGAGTAGTTACTCACCTGTAACAGGTGTTCTGCAGGAGCAGCAGGAATCAGTCCTCACTTATGGGTGTCATCGACGCCGATGAAGCCCCAGCGGAGCATTTCCCCAGCTTTCCATGAAAGCCTTTGGGAATGCTGGCACGCATGCGCAGTTCCCTTCACGCCTAAAGGTGCCATCTTACCTCAGTCAAATGAGATAGCTAAGAACAGCACACAAAAAAATATAAAAATTAAACTATGTACAATTGCAACTCCAAGGGGAGGAGGGAGGGTAGTGAGGACTGATTCCTGCTGCTCCTGGAGAACACCTGTTACAGGTGAGTAACTACTCTTTCTCCAGGACCAAGCAGGAAGTCAGTCCTCTCCCCAGCTCTGGGCTACCAGGAACCCAGGCTGAACAAGAGAACTCCCTCTAGTCTCAGCAACAAGGAAAGGCTTTTCAAGGACAGAACCTCCACAGGTAGCCCAACCAGAGGGCAGGAGGGCAGGAGTTGCCTAGACCTCAAAGAGATTCCGGAGTACTGCCTGGCCAAAAGCACTGTCCCTACGGGACTCCCTCTCCAGACAGTAGTGGGCTGCAAAAGTCTGGCTTGAAGACCAAGTAGCAGCCCTGCAGATGTCTTGCAATGGAACAGAGCGGAGATGAGCCACTGATGCAGCCATGGCCCTCACACGGTGGGCCGTGACCCTACCCTGCAAAGGAAGGTCAGCTGCCTTGTAAGCCCAGGTGATACAGTCAGCCACCCAGATGGACAAGGTACACTTGGATACAGGCCTCCCCAAGTTATTGGGGTCAAAAGACAGGAAGAGCTGAGAAGCCTTCCTGTGACCTTGCGTACGTTCAAGGTAGAAGGATAAGGCCCTCCTACAGTCCAAGGTATGGAGAACTGTTTCAGCCTGACTTGCATGAGGTCTAGGGAAGAAAGTAGGAAGAACCACCTCCTGGTTGAGGTGGAAAGAGGAGACAACCTTAGGAAGGAACTTAGGGCGAGTCCTGAGGACCACCCTGTTTTTATAGAACCTGGTGTAGGGCCTATCACAGACCAAGGCCTGAAGCTCACTCACCCTTCTAGCCGAAGTAAGGGCTATCAGAAAGAGAGTCTTCCAGGAAAGGAAGCGGAGAGGGCAAGTAGCCATAGGCTCAAAAGGTGGGCGAGTCAGCTGCTGCAAGACCACATTGAGCTCCCATTCAGGAGCAGAAGGACGTATGGAAGGTTTGAGCAGGAGCAAGCCCCTGAGAAACCTAGACACCAAAGGGTGCACAGACAAGGAATGGCCCTCCACTAGGGAGTGGTGAGCAGCCAACGCAGAGAGGTGGACCCGAACAGAGTTGGACTTGAGACCCTGATTGGACAAGTGCAGTAGGTACTGAAGCACTACTGACACAGTACAGGAGAAAGGATCCTCAACATGTAGCTGACACCACACAGAGAACCTTTTCCACTTGAGAGCATAGGTCTTCCTAGTGGATTGTTTCCTGGAGGCTAGGAGAACTTCCTCAACATCGGGAGGCAGGCCCCAGGGAGCCAACACTACCCTTGCAGCCTCCATGCCATCAGATTGAGAGCTTTGAGATTGGGATGCAGCAAGGAGCCCTGATCCTGAGAGAGAAGGTCGGGCTGCAATCCCAGAGGTAGAGGCAGATCCACTGCCAGTTGAAGAAGGAGGGGGAACCAAGGCTGCCTTGGCCACCTGGGAGCTACCAGGAGGACTGAGGCCCTGTCTCGGAGAATCTTGAACAGTGTTCGGGCCACCAGAGGGGTGGGAGGAAACGCATAGAGTAGGCCCTGAGTCCAGGGAATCAGAAAAGCATCTGCTGCTACTCTCAGAGGATGCGGTTGCCTGGAGCAGAACCTTGGCAGCTGGTTGTTCAGTGGACTGGCTAACAGGTCTATGGAGGGAAGCCCCCATTTCAAGAAAATCTTTTGAACCACTAAAGGATGTAGCTGCCACTCGTGTGGTTGCAGAATCCTGCTCAATCTGTCGGCCGGGGAATTCTCCTGGCCTGGAAGATAGACTGCTTTAAGGAGCATGTTGTGTTTCAGGGCAAAGGAACAGAGGTCCTGGGCCTCCTGGCAAAGGGGCTGGGAACCAGTCCCGCCCTGTTTGTTGACATAGAACATGGCTACCTGTTTGTCTGTCTGGATCAAGACAGACTGTTGTGCCAGGGAAGCAGTAAAGGCCTTGAGGGCCAAGCGAATAGCTCTGAGTTCCAGCAGATTGATCTGCTGGGATGCCTCCTAATGAGACCAGAGGCCCTGGGTGCACTTGTCTAGGCAGTGTGCTCCCCAACCCTGCAGAGAGGCATCGGTGGTCAGTACCACTGTATGAGGTGGGATCTGAAAGGGCACCCCCCCCCCCAGCAGATTGGGGGGGGGGGTGTAACCACCAGTTGAGGGAGGCCAGGAAACGGTGGGACATTCTGATCCTGTCTCTGAGACTGCCTGAGGCTTGTGACCACTGAGTCCGAAGGCACCACTGGGCAGGCCTCATATTGAGCCTGGCATTGGGGGTCACCTGTACCGTCGACGCCATGTGGCCCAGAAGCCTGAGACAGAGTCTGGTGGAGACCAGGGACCTGTGCAGAAACTTGCTGGCGAGGTCCATGAGCCTTTGTGCTCGGTCCACTGGTAAGAATGCTCTTGCCAGCTGAGAATCCAACCTTGCCCCTATGAACTCCAAGTTCTGGGAGGGGAGCAAAGTGGACTTTGCGAAGTTGATGACAAAGCCCACCTTTTGGAGCAGTTCTATGGTCCTGTTGGTGGCCTGTTGAACTTCCAGGGAAGTCTGGCCTCTGATGAGCCAGTCGTTTAGGTAAGGAAACACAAAGATGCCCTGATTTCTCAGGTAGGCTGCCACCACTGCCAGGCACTTGGTAAAGACCCAGGGAGCGGAGGTCAGTCCAAAAGGCAGTACCCTGTACTGATAATTGGTTTCCTCCCACAATGAACCTGAGGTACTTTCTGTGGTCTGGATGAATAAGGATGTGAGTGTAAGCATCCTTTAGATCTAAAGAGCATAGCCAATCTCCCTGCTGGAGGTAGGGCAGAAGAGTTCCAAGAGTAAGCATCTTGAACTTCTCTCTTACTAGAAACTTGTTTAGGTTTCTGAGATCCAAAATGGGTCGAAGACCACCGGTTCTTTTTGGCACCAGGAAATACCTGGAGTAAAACCCGTGACCTTGGACGTGGAGAGGCACAGGCTACACCGCCTTGTCCAGCAACAGACCCTTTAACTTTTGAAGGAGAAGGGCAGTATGCAGGGGAGGCCGAAAAGGTTCCCCTGGGAAGTGTGGCAGAGGCAGTTGTTGAAAATGCAGGGCATAGCCTCGATGGACTATCTCCAGCACCCAACTGTCCTGGGTTATCAAGGGCCGCTGGTGAGCGAACAAGGCTAGGCGACCTCCTGTGCAGGGCTGGGTCTGCAAGGGAGGAATGGCTATACTAAAGGAGTCAAAAACCCCCACCCTGCTGAGTGGGAGCAGGGGCCGGAGGCTTGGGGGTATTCTGCCTATGGGGCCCATTACCCCGGCCCTGGGCTTGCTGACCCTGGGGGCAAGCTGGGGCAGCCTGAAACTGGGGGTACTGTTTGTAGGCAGCTCCCTTCCTCGGGTAAAAGGGCTTCTTACCTGGGCCCTTCCTCTTAGAGGAAGGAGCAGAGGTCTTCCTCGACAGCCTTGTCCTCGTGAGGTGCTCTGTTTCGAGCTGAGCGGCCTTCTCGGCCACAGGCTTGCCAAAAAGGTTTTCACCTCGGCAAGGGACATCAACCAACTTGTCCTGAACCCATGGCTCGAGGTCCGATGACTGCAGCCACGCCTGGCATCGAGCCGAGATGCCGGCAGCCGCTACTCGAGCTGAAGCCTCGAAGCCATCGTAGGCGGCGCGGGACATGAACTTAGAGCATTCCCGGATCCTTGAAGACAAGGACTTAAAACTCTGCAAGGGTTCCCCGGAGAGACCAGCAGAGAATCCGGCCAACTCCTTGGCCAGGTCTCGTAAATACATGCCCATGTACAGCTGGTAAGTCTGGACACGGCAAGCAAGCATCGAGCCCTGAAAACACTTTCTACCGACACCATCAAGGTTTCAGGCCTCCTGTCCAGGAGGCACCGCGGAGTGCATCTTCTGACTCTTCAGACGATGCATGGCCGATTCCACAACCATGGAATGGTGTGGCAGCTGTGCTTTTTGGAAGCCAGGACTCTTACGGAGTCGATAGATGGAATCGACCCGCTTGCTCAAGACCGGCACCGAGGCCGGGGCCTCCCACATCCGGAAGAGGAGCCGTTCCAGCATCGGAGGAACCGGGACAGTAAAGGCCTCCTTCGGAGGAGAGTCATACTGCAGAGCATCGAGCTCCTCGGCTCGAGGCTCTTCCTCGGGGTCAGCCGAGATAGCCAGGGCAGCGGCCATATCACGAACAAATTCCGAGAACCTACTCCGGGGCTCAGACTCAGGTGAGTCCTAAGCAGACTCGTCCGATGTCGAGTCGAGCTCGGACCCCGCGGGGCCTCCAGGCACCCGCCCCGACGCCGGGGGCACCGGCGTCGAGACCCTCGGTCCCGAACGGGAGGTCGAGGGAGACCTCGACCGAGGACGACCTCGAGCCGCAAGGGACTCGAGTATCGGCTCGGTCTCCGGGGTCGACTTCGAGGTCGATGTCCCGGTGGTCGGGGCAGATGCGCCAGACAGGCTGGCCATCAGTGCCCGCTGCTGGTCCATGAAGGCAGACATTCTGCTCTCCAAGGCTGTGAACCTGAGACTTAGCTCGGGTGACGCAGCAGCCCTCGACTCGGGCGCCGGGCCCGACGTCGGTACTCTGGGAGGCGAGTCCACGAGGACAACAGGACTTACGTGTCCAGCAGACTCCGGATCCACGCGAGGAACTTTAGCAGGCTTCTCCTGGTCCACGGGCCCGGGACGACGGTCGGGGGTCTTAGACCTGGCCCTCGAGGGCCCAGGGACCTCCTCCGACACACCCTCGTGAGCCGCTTCTTCCTCTTACGTTCCCGGTCGGGGGACCCCCTGTCCGAGGAGCCCCGACGCCTCTCGGGATCGGAATCCCGAGATGTCGAGGCCTCAGACGAGGTCCGGGCCCGGGTAGAGGCCGAGTCCGAGAAAAGCCGTTCACTTTGCTGCTGACTACTTCGGAGTGCCTTGGAAGACATTTTCCCACATGGCCCGCACGATTTAGAATCGTGGTCCGGGCCAAGGCACCGAAGGCAGCAGTCGTGTGTGTCGGTGAGAGACAATCTTCTTACACCGATCACACTTTTTAAAGCCGCTGGAAGTCATCGGGGAAAAAAGAGTCCCTGCGAGGTCGAAGGACCGGCCTTCCAGGGAAAAGAAAAAAGATTTGGCGCGAATGCCTAGCCACTAAGGGCAAAAACCGAAAAGATAAAAAGGGGATTCGATACCGGCGTACCAAACACGGCGGGAGGGGAACCGACGTCGAATCCAAGGAAAAAAGCGAATAATGCCTAGAAAAAAGTAACTCTTTTCCGGGAAAAAAAGGACACACATCCGATGGGCTTCACGGAAAAAGAGAGACTGAGGTAAGATGGCACCTTTAGGCGGGAAGGGAACCGCGCATGCGTGCCAGCATTCCCAAAGGCTTTCATGGAAAGCTGGGGAAGTGCTCCGCTGGGGCTTCATCGGCGTCGATGACACCCATAAGTGAGGACTGACTTCCTGCTTGGTCCTGGAGAAAAGCCATATCAACTGATTAAACCTTCTCATGAAGTTGCTGCAAAGAAACAGCAGCCTCTTGAGAGAAAGCACATAAAGAGTTTAATGTAGAAGACATTTTATTATCAATACACTGTAAAGCCCCCCAAATATCCGTTAACGTAATCTCTGTATCTGGGAGCTTAACCGGAAGCTCAAAAGCGCTACCGGAAACTGCAAACTGAATTGGTTTAGGTAAGCTAACAAGAATTTTAGAATTCCTTACCAACTCAGAGGTCTCACCGGAGTGAACAGGCAAAAGAGAGGGCACAGGGTAAGAAGGGGGAGACCTCCCACCAGAACTCAGGGAGGCTCCTTCCGGAGAAGACTGTGCCAACGGTACTGGTGCAAAATGCTTGTCTAAGGGGCTGGCCGGCTTAACCCCGGCATCGGCACCCAAGATCTTGCTCCCAGCTTTGGCCTTCCTTTTCCCCATAAAAATTGTAGAGAAAAAGGAAGACGACAAACACCACTGCAGTGGCGCCGCAGTGATGCCAAAGGGGCGGTTCCTGCCCCTTTGGACACATCCCTTAGGACCATGCTCCGCGGTCGTGGAGAAAACCCCGTAGTATATAAACAAGGGGGGGGGGGAGTTCCCGCCGGGTGCAGGCTGCCCCGGGTGTGCCTGTCCGATGTTAGAACTGGAACAGCAACACCAACCACGGTGTCCACCTCAGCAGCAGTCCCCAGGGCCGATGTTCTGCCCAGCACACTCACAGCCAAATCCGAAGAAGCAGGCCACAAGGATAAGATTTTATAGGACCCAAAGTCCCTGCCGGGTGCAGGCTGCCCCGGGCGTGCCTGCCCGATGTTAGAACTGGAACAGCAACGCCAACCACGGTGTCCACCTCAGCAGCAGTCCCCAGGGCCAATGTTCTGCCTAGCACACCTCCAGCACACTCACAGCCGAATCCTGATCCAGTTGCTTCTTAGTGCAAGACGCAGAGAAGGCATTTGTCAGGGTCAAATGGCATATTCTGTTTCAGATACTGAAGCCTTTTAACGTGGCCCTGTATTTGTGAAAGTAGTTGGAATGCTATATGATTCTCTGACAGCAAGGCTTAGAATAAATGGTGGGTTGTCTTCAGAATGTGTGTTGTGGAGAGGAATGACACAGGTATGCCCTTTGTCACCATATAAAGAAAATACCCATGGGGTAATAAGGAGCAACATAGCATTATATGCATTCCTTCTCGATCCTTAGGAAACTTTACCAGAATTTATTAAAGTCTATAGGGCCTTCGGCAAAGTCTCTGGATATAAACGAATCAAAGTAAACTTATTATTCTGCCTGTGTACCTTTTCTTTTTTACGAGACTGATGCAATAATTTGGCCTTGGTATCCTTTTCAATGGCAAAAGGACTATATACATTATCCAAGCATGATTATCAGAACCGCCCAACAGAAATTATTTTCACTGCACTTGCATTGGAAAATGTAAAAACTGATTAGATGAGCATTTTTAGCTTTATTTTTTCTCCTAAACACACATCCTCTTTCCTCCTTTCTCTCTTCTCTAGTGGGCAAAACTGTCATTCTCCCAGTTTCCTCAGCTCACAACCTTGGAGTGATCTTTGACTCCTCTCTCTTCCTCTCCAACAGATAGCTAAAATCTGTCTCTATGTCAGCAGAAAAATTTGCCCCTTCATTTCTGAGCACACTAGCAAGAGCCTTATCAACTCTCGTCACCTTCAGTCTTAAGAACATAAGATATGCCATACTGGGTCAGACCAAGGTCCATCAAGCCCAATATCCTGTTTCCAAAAGTGGCCAATCTAGGTCATAAGTACCTAACAGTTTTCCCAAAAGACACAGGTTCCTCAATGCTTGTATTGGGTCAAGCAGTGATATCCTGGGTCCCTTTTAGTAATGATTTATGGACCTTTCCTCCAGGAACTTGTCCAAACCTTTTTAAAATCCAGCTACACTAACAGCTTTTACTACATCCTCCGGTAACAAATTACAGAGTTTGATTACACGTTGAGTGAAAAAATATTTCCTCTTATTAGTCTTAAATAGGTTACCCTGAAGCTTCATTGCATGTCCCCTAGTCTTTCTATATTTTGATGATGTAAACAATCGATCTACATTTATTCGTCCCACTCCATTCATTAATTTATAGACCTCTATCATATCTCCCCTCAGTCATCTTTTTTTCCAGCATGAAAAGCCCTAACCTTTTTAGCCTCTCTTCATAGAGGTATCCTTCTATCCCCTTTACCATTTTGGTGGCTCTTCTCTGTACCTTTTCTAATAACGCTATATCCTTTTTAAGATACAGCAACCAGAACTGCACACAATATTCAAGGTGTGGTCGCACCATGGAACGATGCAGAGGCATTACAATATCCTTTGTTTTATTTTCCATTCCTTTCCTTATGATACCTAGCATTCTATTTGCTCTCTTGGCCGCTGCTGCACACCGGGCGGAGGGTTTTAACATGTTATCCAGAATGACGCTTAAATCTTTTTCCTGGATGATGGCTCCTAATGTGGAATCTTGCATCATGTAACCATAGTTCGGGATGTTCTTTCCTAGGTGTATAACTTTGCATTTGTCCACATGAAATTTCATATGCCATTTGGATGCACAGTCTTCCAATTTATCAAGATCCTCTTACAATTTTCCACAATTCTCATGGGTTTTAACAACTTTAAATAATTTTGGGTCATCTGCAAATTTGATAACCTCACTCGTTATTCCCTTTTCCAGGTCATTTATGAATATGTTTAAAAGCAGCGGACCCAGCACAGATCCCTGGGGTACTCCACTATTCACCTTTCTCCATTGGGAAAATTGCCCATTTAGCCCTACCCTCTGCTTTCTATCTTTTAACCAGTTCCTGATCCACAATAGTACACTGCCTCCTATCCCATGACTTTTTAATTTTGCCAAAAATCTCTGAGGAGGGACCTTGTCAAAGGCTTTCTGAAAGTCCAGATACACTATATCAACCGACTCACCTTTGTCTACCTGTTTATTCACACCTTCAAAAAAACATAAAAGATTAGTAAGACAAGATGTCTAAAGCCATGTTGGCTGTCTCCCATTAAGCCATGACTATCTACATGTTCAGTAACTTTGTTCTTTATGATGGTTTCTACAATTTCTCCCGGTACTAATGTCAGGCTTACCGGTCTGTAGTTTCCCGGATCACTCCTGGAGCCCTTTTTAAAAATTGGCATTACATTGGCTATCCTCCAATGTTCAGGTATTACAGATGATTTTAATGATAGTTCAAAATTACTAATAGCATGTCTGCAATCTCATATTTCAGTTCTTTCAACACCCTTGGATGTATACCATCCGGTCCAAGTGATTTGTTACTCTTCAGTTTATCAAATAGTTGTAATACATCTTCCCAGTGTATCAATATTTCTTTCAATTCTTCCGCAGTATCACTTTTAAATACCACTTCAGTCATGGGTAACATCCGTACATCTTCCTCAGTAAAGTCCGAAGCAAAGAATTCATTCAGTCTCTCCGCTATGGCCTTGTCCCCTCTTAGTGCCCCTTTTACCCCTCTTTCATCTAATGGCCCAATTGACTCTCTCACATGTTTTTTTGCTACAAATGTACTTGACAAAGTCTTTATTACATGTTTTTGCTTCCAAAACAAGCTTCTTCCCAAATTCTCTTTTTGCGTGCCTTATCAATGCCTTGCATTTAACTTGAAATTGCAAGTCTTGACTATTGTAACCTGCTCCACACTGATCTCCCTTCTGAATCATTTCTCTCCCCTTCAATCTGTTCAAGGCTCAGCCGGCATGGCTTATCTTCCGCCCGTATCTCTCTTCAAGTCACTTTACTGGATCCCTATCCATATCAAAGTTCTCCTACTGACCTATAAGTGCATTCATTCTATGGTTCCTCACTACCTTTCCTCTCTTATCTCACCCTACACGCCTCCTCTGGATCTCCACTCCTTTGGCAGATCCCTTTAATCTGTGCCCTTCTCTGCCACTGCTAACTCCAGACTTTGTTCATTTCAACCTTGTTGTTCCATATACATGGAACAAACTACTTGAGTCAGTAAATTGGGCTCCTTCTCTAACCCTGTGAAAATCCAGTCTAAAAACTCACCTCTTCTAGACTGCTTTGGATCCTGATGCCCCCTCACTTCCTTGTCCACTATGTATGTGTATCTTACCATACTCTAATCCCCAGTTCTGTGATGTTCTTTATCTTGATTAGACTGTAAGCTCTGATGAGCAGGGACTGTTTCAAATATTTATATGCACAGCACTGCATATGCCTTGTAGCGCTATACAAATAAAAAGTAGCAGCAGTTGTACTAGTAGAAGAGAACTGAAATGACAATATCATTATGCCTCTGTATAGCGCACTAGAGAGTATTCACCTTAAGTACTGTGTGCAGTTCTAGTCTTCTCCTCTTAAAAGAAAATATGGTGTGATGAAAAGAGGTTCAGAGAAGAGTAACAAAAATGATAAAGTGGATAGAATTCCTCCCTAATGAAAAGAGACCAAACAGTTTAGGACTCTTTGGAGAAAAGACAACTGAGAGAGGATATGATAGAAGCTTATAAAATTATGAGTGGAGTGAGATAGTTAAAAAGGTTATGGTTGTTTAACCTGTCAAACAATACAAAACATGAGAACAATACTTGATATTAACAACCAATAGATTAAAAAATCAAGTGTATAAGGTATTTTTTTTCACGCAGTGTGTAAAAACAGAAGAAATGCCATACAGGGTCAGACCAAGGTCCATCAAGCCCAGTATCCTGTTTCCAACAGTGGTCAACAGTGCACAATGAAGCTGTTGCCAGAGAATGAGGTCAATGTGAACAAAACAGCAGGATTAAAAAAAGTTCAGGTAGACTTGGGAGAGCAATGAAGTATGAGAAATACTGTATGTCTACTTTTTGCAATCTGCTGAACTGGCCACTGTCAAAGACAGAATGCTGGCTAGAAGAACCCTGTTTGACCCTATATGGCTTTGTTTATATTCTCGTGTCTCCTTGGAGATCAGAAAGTACCTGGCACAGAAGCCTTGATTCCTTTCCTGGAGAGGAATTGGCTTTATTCTGTGGCAGGTGCAGGCCTGTGACCCACGGTGTCTGACATAGGCAGGCCAGCATGGCTAGCTTGACCTGTAAATGAGGCCTGTGGAGAGGCATATAGGATTGCACATCCCCCAATATGCTGCTATTGTAAGAAAGAACTCAGTAGAAATATTGAATTAGCTTAGGTAAGCAGAACTGCAGAATTAAGAAATGGAAAAATACAGAAAAGACATGTTTAAAAGTTACTGATAAGAAAAAGTACATTTGCAGAGAAATAATGAGGAGTGCTGACAGATGAGTTACAGAACCTTGCTCTTCTGCACGCACAAAATGGTCCCATAACCTTGAGAGTGTGAAAGTAACAAGTTGATGAACTGACCATTGTAATTGGGACTAGAAGGGGGGCAGGCAGGTGTCATGCCCACAGAAGCCCACAGAAGGAACATAATTGGAGAAACTTATCAGAACCGGGACCAATAGAAGGGCTACGGGAGGTACGGGAGAGTACCGGGACCAATGAAATGTTTTTCTATACCTAGAATGGAACAGAAATCTATAAAAGTTGTTGTAATGCTTGAAAACTTTGCTCAGCCATTTTGAAATTGCCTTGCTTGAGACTTGTGCACAAATAAATGATTTGGACCTTCTGAACAGACTCCTGGTATCATTGGTTTGTCTGCGCTTTGCTGCTACATATTCCTTGGTGCGTTGGCCAGGAAGTTGTGGAATCAAAGTGTATATAGGGCAATATACCACGACTTTCCGCCTCTATAGGCTTGGTCCTGCCGGGATCGCGCCCTTCCGACGAGGGCCGCTCCCTGGCGCCACCGGTCCCTTGTATCGGAGGGAGCTGGTCGGACCTCGGCGGGTGCCGGGCCCGGTTGGAGCCAACGCCTCGAACCCGAGTGAGGGGAGTCCGAGGTCCAACTCATGCGCCTGCTTGGGAAGTTTGAGGACCGGATCCGGTGAGTATAGTTTTGATTTTGGGTCTAGACAGAAATAGAAAGGGCAGTACTGCCATTGGAATTTGGAATTTGTAATCTCGAGATATTGGGAATTGGTAAGAGAGCATGATCAACTCTCAAGGAAGAGCCGAGTAGCCTGGCATGGGAATTCGCTAGGTGAAACCCTCATCCTTTTTGTAATTGGGAAAAAGACTAGTCAGAACAGATAGAAACGAATGCATTCTGGGATACGTTGCTAGCATGATTGTGTGAACGAAGTGTGAATGAGAGGTCTGGCAGCACGGACCAAGTGAAGGCGGACCCCTGATTAGCGCATTTCCTGACCGGGCGACCGCGTTCAGGTCGCGAAAAGGGGGAAGTGATTGTCGTCTTGTCTTGTTATTTGTATTCCCTATACGTTTCCAGGACCGTGAGGACCCCTTACCCACGGTCCGCCCTCCTTTTCCCTTCTGTCTGTTGTTGCGCGCACACATCGAAATGGGAGGGGCGGGGTCTACTAGAAACACTCCATTAGAATGTATGATCGCACATTTTAAAGAGGGATATTCAGGAGATTATGGTATTAAAATGACAGCAGCCCGTTTGCAGATTTTGTGTACTAGGGAGTGGCCCGATCTAGACCCCATCTGGCCCAGAGAGGGAACGTTCACTGTAGAAATTATTCAGTCAATACATCGTAGAGTGCGGGTAGCGCACCCCGATCAGTACCCCTATATAGATTCTTGGTTAAGTATTTGTGAAGATCCGCCCTCCTGGGCGCAGCGCTGTTATGAGGAACAGTGCAGAATAATGTTAGCTAAAAGAGATTCTAGACAGAAAACGGAACAGCCCAGAATGAAAGAGCAGGATAAGAAAGCCACGAAGAAACCCATCCTGGCAGATCCTGATTCCCCAGAAGTAGTCCTCAGGCAGCCCAGAACCCCAGGTCCAGTAAGAGTAGGCCGGCGTCGTCCTGCCCCAGAACCCCAAAGACGACCAGAGCCGAGGCGGGACCCAACCCCCGGTCCCCCTCCTAGAGAAGAGAAAGAGGAAGAATTAGTGGAAAGAGAAGTGGAGGACGTAAAAAGTGAGTCAGAAGCGGAGATAGAAGAAGGAGAAAGAGAAAATTCCCCAGAAGAGGAGGAGGACAGTGTACAAATAATCGAGAAAGCCAGCGCTAGCACTAGCACGCCAGTGAAAGAAAAACCCAAAGCAAAACCAGTTGAGAAAAAGAAAGCGACTCCTGCAAAGGCAACGACAATAACCCTTAGATCCCAAACAACGCCTGGGACAGCCAAACTGTTTCCCTTAAGGCAAGTCCCGGGAGTGCCCATAAAGAATGATAATGATGAAGTGGTAGCGGGACCCCTAACTTATGTGTATATCCCTTTCTCTACAACTGATTTATTAAATTGGAGGTCGCATTATGCCTCCTATACTAGCAAGCCCCAGGAGCTGACAGAATTAGTAACTAGTATTATGGAAACTCACCAACCCACTTGGCCAGATTGCCGTCAGCTCCTGACCACCCTATTCACTACAGAAGAACGAGCGAAAATTAGAAAAGCAGCTATTGAATGGATGGCAGAAAACCCTGCAGCTCCGGCACAGGGACAGAATATAATAGATCGTAGAGAAGCAGCTCAGAGAGAATTCCCGAATGAAGACCCCCAATGGGATCCAAATACAGATGAAGGATCCACAGCCCTAGCCCGCTTTCGCCAAGGCTTTTTACAAGGCCTGAGAAGGGGGGGTCAAAAAGCTATGAACCTTTCCAAAGTCGCAGGAGTTATCCAAGGAATAGATGAGAGCCCAGCAGATTATTATGAAAGATTAACTGAAGCCTACAGAATGTATACTCCCTATGATCCCGAGGCACCAGGAAGTTTATGCATGGTGAATTCTGCTTTTGTAAACCAGTCTCAACCAGACATTAGACGTAAATTACAGAAATTAGAAGGGTTTGCGGGCATGAATGCAACACAGTTATTGGAAGTCGCTCATAAAGTGTATGTGAATCGTGATACTGAAAGACAGAGAGAATGTGATAGAAAGATGAAGAAGAAAGCTGATTTTTTGGCTGCGGCCATAGTTGAAAAGAAAAGGGGAGGTGTCCCTAGTCGAAGGAGCAGAGGAAGAGGGCGGGGTCAAGGCGGAGGCCGGACCCAGAGACTAGGCGTGAACCAATGCGCCTATTGCAAAGAGGAAGGACATTGGAGAGATACGTGCCCGCAACTCGAAGACGCCCAGCAAGATGACGACAACGATCATCAGTGGCGAGAAGAAAGACGAGGCCGTCCCCGAGGCCGAGGAGGAGCCAATCGAGAACAATTCCAGAGAGAGAGGGGAGGAGGAGCCATTCAAGCATTGGCCACACAAGCCCATGATGAGGATGACGTGGATTAGGACAGACCGGGCTCCAAGTTTGCTTTAGGTCTCCAGGAGCCTATGGTCGGAATACAAATAGGAGACCAAATTATGAACTTTATGGTTGATACTGGAGCAGAACATTCAGTAATAGACAAAAAGATAGCCCCATTCACTAAAAAAGCAGTCACCATTATAGGAGCAACTGGTGCCAAAGCCACAAAGTCTTTTCTTCAAAACCGAATATGCAGTCTAGGAGGACAGCAAGTAACTCATCAATTCCTTTACATGCCCGAATGTCCAGTACCACTACTGGGACGAGATATGCTAGCCAAGCTTCAAGCACAAATATCTTTCTCTGAACAAGGAGAAATGCAAATGACAGTAAATTCCCAAGCCAAACCAGCAGGAGTAATGCTGCTGACAGTTCCCCGAGAAGAAGAATGGAGGTATTACATCGATGACTCCATCCAAGATACCTATTTTGAACAAACTTTAAAGAACATTCATGCACCACCTGGAGTATGGGCAGAAGGCAGTCCCCCAGGCCTAGCCAAGCATATAGCTCCAGTAATTGTAACCCTCAAGCCTAGTGCTACCCCAGTGCACGTCAAACAGTACCCTCTCCCAAGAGCCGCAATTGAAGGCATTCATCGCCACCTACAGAGATTGCTCGAATATGGCCTACTAAAAGTATGTCAATCCCCATGGAACACTCCACTTTTGCCAGTAAAGAAACCTGGGACGGATGATTATCGCCCAGTGCAAGATTTGAGAAGAGTAAATGATGCAGTTGAAACTATACATCCAGTTGTGCCCAATCCTTACACTCTTCTAGGACTGATACCTGCTGAAGCTACCCATTTCACTGTACTGGATTTGAAAGATGCATTCTTTTGCATAAGATTAGCCCCTGTAAGCCAAATATTGTTTGCATTTGAATGGCAGGACCCCATCTCTGGAAGAGGGGGCCAACTCACCTGGACAAGATTACCCCAAGGATTCAAGAATTCACCTACCATCTTTAGTGCTGCACTAAATCAAGACCTTTCAAGCTATCCAGTAGCCCCGGGGAAGAGAGTGCTTCTCCAGTATGTGGATGATCTGTTGATAGCTACCGTATCAGAAAGAGAATGTATATTAGCCACCAAAGATCTCTTGCAGTTACTAGATGAAGCTGGATACAAAGTTTCCAGAGCCAAAGCACAGCTATGTCAAACAGAAGTGAAATACTTGGGTTTTCGTATTACCCAAGGAAGCAGAAGATTAGGCAGAGAAAGAAAGGAAGCCGTATGCAGAATTCCAACTCCAACAACCAGAAAGCAAGTCAGAGCCTTTCTGGGAGCAGCAGGATATTGCCGAATCTGGATACCCAACTTTGCCCAAATTGCCAAACCACTGTATGAAGCCACAAAAGGAGAAGAGAAGTCACCACTGGAGTGGGGACTTGAGCAGGATACAGCCTTCCAGAAATTGAAAGAAGAATTGATGTCATCACCAGCACTTGGACTACCAGATGTCCACAAACCTTTCCACTTGTTTGTACATGAAGCACAGGGAAATGCCCTAGGCATGTTGACTCAGAAATTAGGAAATTGGGAGCGACCTGTAGCCTACCTATCGAAACAATTGGACCCTGTGGCCAAGGGATGGCCACCCTGCTTGAGAGCAGTTGCAGCTACAGCACTACTAGTGAGTGAAGCAGACAAACTCACACTAGGACAGAACATACGAGTCACTGTGCCACATGCAGTCCTTGCCCTTATGGAACAAAAAGCAAATTATTGGCTCACCAATTCCCGAATGTTGAAGTACCAGAGCATGTTATGTGAAAACCCACAAATACAACTTGAAGTGAGCCATGCCTTGAATCCAGCTACCTTGATACCCATCAGTGAAGAACTCCCAGAACATGACTGTATCGAAGTCATGGAAACTGTGTTCTCTAGTCGACCTGACTTAACAGATGTGCCCATAGACAATCCCGACCAGATCTATTATGTTGATGGGAGCAGTCTCATCCTTGATGGACGACGCTGTGCTGGATATGCAGTCGTCACTCAACATGAAGTAGTTGAATCATCAGCTCTAGCCTCAGGCACATCAGCCCAGAAAGCCGAATTGATAGCACTCACCAGAGCATTGTTGTTAGGAGAAAAACTTGTGCTAAATGTATATACAGATTCCAAATATGCCTTCACTACCTTGCATGCCCATGGAGCTCTCTATAAAGAAAGAGGACTCATCACATCCGGAGGAAAATCAGTCAAATATGGTCCCGAGATATTGATGTTACTTGATGCAGTCTGGGCCCCAACACGTGTAGCTGTCATGCATTGCAGAGGACATCAAGCAGGAAAAGGAGAAGTTGCTCGAGGAAATAGATTTGCAGATGCCTCAGCGCGACAAGCAGCTATGACAGGACAAATTGCCCCACAAGCTATGCCAATGCAAGCAGCATTGTTTCCAGTACCCTTGAATCTATGGACCCCACGATATACCACCAAAGAATTAGATTACTATTGTGACAAAGAAAATGGAGTATTGAAAGATGGATGGATTGAGCTGCCACCAGAAGAGGGCAGTCAACCTCCAGGACGAATAGTAATTCCTGAACTGTTAGGACCATCCTTTGTCAAAGCTTTCCACGAAGCTACCCACTATGGGAAGAGTGCTATGGAGAAAGCACTCAGACCACATTTCTACATCCCTCTGATGACAACCATATCAGCCTCAGTAGCACGTCAATGTGTAACTTGTGCCAAAAATAATGCCAAGCAAGGCCTTATTACAGCACCCCGAGTTCAGTCAGGAGGTGTCACCCCCATGCACAACCTCCAAGTTGATTTCACTGAAATGCCAAAAGCCAATGGATACCATTATCTACTAGTATTAGTTTGTACTTTCTCTGGGTGGGTAGAAGCATTCCCAACCAGAACGGAGAAAGCTCGAGAAGTTACCAAAGCCTTAATGAGAGAGATTGTCCCCAGATTTGGAATCCCAGCAGTAATAGGGTCAGATAATGGACCCTCATTTGTCTCCCAAGTTACTCAGCAGTTAGCAAAAGCTTTGCAGATACAGTGGAAGCTCCACACTGCATACAGACCCCAGAGTTCAGGGAAAGTTGAGCGAATGAATCGTACCTTGAAAGCCCAAATGTCTAAGCTTTGTCAGGAGACACACTTGAAATGGCCCCAAGTGCTCCCCATAGCTTTACTCAGAATACGCTCAGCCCCTGTAAAGTCAACAGGATTTTCCCCTTTTGAAGTTTTGTATGGTAAACCCCCACCAATAGTGCAGGGAGTCAAAGGAAGTTTAGCCCAGATTGGTTCAGAAGTAACCAGACAAGAACTCCTAGCTCTTAGTTTTGTTCTGCAGACTCTCCATATGTGGATCCAAGACCAGTTGCCTATCAACTTGACGGAACCCTTGCATCCCTACCAGCCTGGAACTTCGGTGTGGATCAAAGATTGGAAGAAGATACCGTTGGAACCCCATTGGAAGGGACCGTACACCGTCATCCTGTCTACCCCAACTGCAGTAAAGGTAGCCGAGATCGACGCCTGGATCCACCACAGCAGAGTCAAGCCCGCCGCCGATCCTGAACCAGAGCGGTGGACAGCAGAGCAGCACCCTGATGTACCCTTGCGAGTTACTCTGAGACGGCAACCAGCAGCATAGACACTTCATCACAAGTGCTTTGCAGTAGCCAAGTCTTTCGAAGAGGATTGCTGTTTTCCATACAGCAACAGTTTTGTTTCAACGAACCCAATTTGTGTGTGATTTGACACACTACTTTGAGACTACATTGACTAAGCCAGACTTCACAAGCCAACTGAGTTGCTAAGTTGGTTAATGTGTGCTGGACATCTTGAGGATCTTCAATCAACACTCAGCACCCGTTAAATTGCTTCATTAGCAAACGGGACGAAGAATAATAGACCGTCGTGATCAAGATCAGCAAGCTGAGGATTCAGAAGAACTCCAATCAACATCAACATGTATCTTTGCTTCTGCTTTGCCTTGGTTGCCTTCTTTGGAGGTTTTGAACAGACTTATGCTCTACCTCCATGCACCGCTTGCATTACTTCTACTAGAACTGGATTGAAAGTAACTCAGACTTTGCTTTACCATTCTTACTATACCTGCAAGGGAACAATAACTCGGTGTATCTATAACACCACTGAACTAAATGTTTGCACTCATGGCAAAATCAAAGCATGCTATAATCCGCATCAGAATCCATCCTATTACACGTTGGAAATAAGATGGAAGGATGCAGATGGACCTATATTAGCTGCTACACCACCACTTAAGGACATTACTAAACCTGCTGTTTTGAATTTTGATGCATGTAATGCTATTAATAGAGATAGTTATTCCACCTGTGGTACATGGGAGAAAGCGTATCGAAATGACCATAAGTATATGTGTCCAGAAGGTGCCACAAATTGGTGGAAGTGTACAGGTAAGACAGGATCAGGGTATAGTACTGCTACAGCGGCAGATTACTATTGCCCGTATTGGGGATGTGTTTTTTATGCTACCTGGAACACTGGTATAACTGATGAGAAAATAGATAAGCGGATGGCTACTCTAACCAAGCCAACCACAAATGATTAATGTCAGAAAGATGCTTGCAACCCCTTACATTTGCGTGTACATAATCCCCATGCATGGAAACAAGGATATAAGTTTGGTTTACGAATTGCTGGAGGAGCAACAGATCCAGGGACCATTGTGTATATTAGATTGAATACTCAAGCCCACAAGTCATCTAAATATCATATTCATAATACCTTTTATGAAGCTATGCATGTAAATAAGTTTGAGATCCCTCACCCTTCACAGAATTTATTTCTAGAATTAGCCGGAGCAGTAGTATCTAGTCTTAAGATCACAGATTGTTATTTCTGTGGCGGAACCCAAATGGGAGACCAATGGCCCTGGGAAGCCCAAGAATTGAATTATTCCATGATTTATAACCAAACTGAATTACACAAGACTACCAGTGAATGGGTGTTAGCGCACTCAATCGTTGGACGTCTTTGCTTTGCCAGAACTGGACCCCAGTTCACCCAAAAGGTAGGACAGCTGGTCTGTCTTAGCCAGAAATACTATAATGCCACGACCAAAAAGACAGCATGGTGGTCAGGAATCAGACATCCTGAACCTCCTAACCCATTAGCTAGATTTCCTGAACTTGCAGGTCTATGGACTAACCTTGCCAAAGTCCAAGCCTGGCAAGCCCCACCTGGCCTATATTGGATCTGTGGAAACCGAGCATATGCACAACTCCCGCCACAATGGGGAGGAGCATGTGTCTTAGGAACCATCAGACCTTCTTTCTTCCTGTTAAACACTGAACATGGAGAACAATTAGGATACCCTGTATACACAACCCACAGACACAAAGGAGCATCAAGACAGAAAAGAGAGGCCTTACAGATAGGCAAGTGGGAGAAGTGGCGAGGTGATGATTGGCCACCAGAAAGAATTATTGAGTATTATGGACCTGCCACTTGGAATGATGATGGTATGTATGGTTATCGTACCCCAATTTATATGATCAATCGTATTATTCGCTTACAAGCAGTAGTTGAAATAATAACCAATGAAACTAGTCATGCTCTTACGCTCTTAGCTAGACAAAGTACACAGATGCGCACTGCCATATATCAGAATCGCTTAGCACTTGATTATTTGCTAGCAGCTGAAGGAGGAGTATGTGGTAAACTGAATTTAACTAATTGCTGTTTGAAAATAGATGATAAAGGTCAAGTAGTTGAAGAAATTGCTAAAGATATGCAAAGACATGCTTATGTGCCAGTACAGACTTGGCACGCCTTGAAATTTCCTAATTGGTTTGCTAACCTTTTTTCTTGGCTGGGAGGATTTAAGACTTTCATTATCTTAGTACTAATCCTTGTTGCTGTTATCCTCTGCTTACCATGTTTAATCCCATGTTGTATGCGTTCCATTCATAGTGCTATTGATAGTACAGTAGAGCAGAAGACCGCAACTAAAATAATGGCTTTATACAAAGCTAGCCCTAGTGGAACTAGTAAGAATCCCTTGATCAGGATGTGATTCTTCTAAAAAGTGATTTAATTCTCACACCTTATTAAGTAATAGGGTGAGATTAATCAAAGGGGGGAATGTGGCAGGTGCAGGCCTGTGACCCACGGTGTCTGACATAGGCAGGCCAGCATGGCTAGCTTGACCTGTAAATGAGGCCTGTGGAGAGGCATATAGGATTGCACATCCCCCAATATGCTGCTATTGTAAGAAAGAACTCAGTAGAAATATTGAATTAGCTTAGGTAAGCAGAACTGCAGAATTAAGAAATGGAAAAATACAGAAAAGACATGTTTAAAAGTTACTGATAAGAAAAAGTACATTTGCAGAGAAATAATGAGGAGTGCTGACAGATGAGTTACAGAACCTTGCTCTTCTGCACGCACAAAATGGTCCCATAACCTTGAGAGTGTGAAAGTAACAAGTTGATGAACTGACCATTGTAATTGGGACTAGAAGGGGGGCAGGCAGGTGTCATGCCCACAGAAGCCCACAGAAGGAACATAATTGGAGAAACTTATCAGAACCGGGACCAATAGAAGGGCTACGGGAGGTACGGGAGAGTACCGGGACCAATGAAATGTTTTTCTATACCTAGAATGGAACAGAAATCTATAAAAGTTGTTGTAATGCTTGAAAACTTTGCTCAGCCATTTTGAAATTGCCTTGCTTGAGACTTGTGCACAAATAAATGATTTGGACCTTCTGAACAGACTCCTGGTATCATTGGTTTGTCTGCGCTTTGCTGCTACAATTCCACTGACTGTCGAAGGAGATTGCCTTCTTTCTAGAGCAAGCATGTATATGGTTGAGGTAGCTGAGCCCATAGTAGAAGTCGATTCAAATGAAGAATGGGGAACCTTATGGTAGCCAATCATTATTATGCCGAGAAACCAGGAATCCATAATAGTCTGTTGCCATTATTGAAAAAAGAAGCATACCTGACAACTAACAGACAAGGGGACTTTGAACCAACTCTGGGGCCAGCCCTGAGGAGACAGTCAAAATGAAGGCGTGTATAGTCTGCTTTCCTTGTCCTCTATGTCACTGGTGAGGATTGATAAGAGCAGGATGTTGAATTTGAATGAAGCTGTCTTATAAGGGAAAGGAAGGGTCTTCTATGAAAGTAGTAATCCCTTTGTGGCAGGTGCAGGCCTGTGACCCACGGTGTCTGACATAAGCAGGCCAGCATGGCTAGCTTGACCTGTAAATGAGGCCTGTGGAGAGGCATATAGGATTGCACATCCCCCAATATGCTGCTATTGTAAGATAGAACTCAGTAGAAGTATTGAATTAGCTTAGGTAAGCAGAACTGCAGAACTGAGAAATGGAAAAATACAGAAAAGACGTGTTTAAAAGTTACTGATAAGAAAAAGTACATCTGCAAAGAAATAATGAGGAGTGCTGACAGATGAGTTACAGAACCTTGCTCTTCTGTATGCACAAATTGGTCCCATAACCTTGAGAGTGTGAAAGTAACAAGTTGATGAACTGACCATTGTAATTGGGACTAGAAGGGGGGCAGGCAGGTGTCATGCCCACAGAAGGGACATAATTGGATAAACTTATCAGTACCGGGACCAATAGAAGAGGTACGGGAGGTACGGGAGGTTACCGGGACCAATGAAATGTTTTTCTATACCTAGAATGGAACAGAAGTCTATAAAAGTTGTTGTAATGCTTGAAAACTTTGCTCAGCCATTTTGAAATTGACTTGCTTGAGACTTGTGCACAAATAAATGATTTGGACCTTCTGAACAGACTCCTGGTATCATTGGTTTGTCTGCGCTTTGCTGCTACATATTCCTTGGTGCGTTGGCCGGGAAGTTGTGGAATCAAAGTGTATATAGGGCAATATACCACGACTTTCCGCCTCTATAGGCTTGGTCCTGCCGGGATCGCGCCCTTCCGACGAGGGCCGCTCCCTGGCGCCACCGGTCCCTTGTATCGGAGGGAGCTGGTCAGACCTCGGCGGGTGCCGGGCCCGGTTGGAGCCAACGCCTCGAACCCGAGTGAGGGGAGTCCGAGGTCCAACTCATGCGCCTGCTTGGGAAGTTTGAGGACCGGATCCGGTGAGTATAGTTTTGATTTTGGGTCTAGACAGAAATAGAAAGAGCAGTACTGCCATTGGAATTTGGAATTTGTAATCTCGAGATATTGGGAATTGGTAAGAGAGCATGATCAACTCTCAAGGAAGAGCCGAGTAGCCTGGCATGGGAATTCGCTGGGTGAAACCCTCATCCTTTTTGTAATTGGGAAAAAGACTAGTCAGAACAGATAGAAACGAATGCATTCTGGGATACGTTGCTAGCATGATTGTGTGAACGAAGTGTGAATGAGAGGTCTGGCAGCACGGACCAAGTGAAGGCGGACCCCTGATTAGCGCATTTCCTGACCGGGCGACCGCGTTCAGGTCGCAAAAAGGGGGAAGCGATTGTCGTCTTGTCTTGTTATTTGTATTCCCTATACGTTTCCAGGGCCGTGAGGACCCCTTACCCACGGTCCGCCCTCCTTTTCCCTTCTGTCTGTTGTTGCGCGCACACATCGAAATGGGAGGGGCGGGGTCTACTAGAAACACTCCATTAGAATGTATGATTGCACATTTTAAAGAGGGATATTCAGGAGATTATGGTATTAAAATGACAGCAGCCCGTTTGCAGATTTTGTGTACTAGGGAGTGGCCCGATCTAGACCCCATCTGGCCCCGAGAGGGAACGTTCACTGTAGAGATTATTCAGTCCATACACCGTAGAGTGCGGGTAGCGCACCCCGATCAGTACCCCTATATAGATTCCTGGTTAAGTATTTGTGAAGATCCGCCCTCCTGGGCGCAGCGCTGTTATGAGGAACAGTGCAGAATAATGTTAGCTAAAACAGATTCTAGACAGAAAACGGAACAGCCTAGAATGAAAGAGCAGGATAGGAAAGCCAAGAAGAAACCCATCTTGGTAGATCCTGATTCCCCAGAAATAGTCCTCAGGCAGCCCCGAACCCCAGGTCCAGTAAGAGTAGCCCGGCGTCCTGCCCCAGAACCCCAGAGACGGCCAGAGCCGAGGCGGGACCCCACCCCTGACCCCCCTCCTCCTGGAGAAGAGAAAGAGGAAGAATTAGCGGGAAAAGAAGAGGAGGACCTAAAAAGCGAGTCAGAAGTGGAGACTGAAGAAGGAGAAAGAGAGAATCCCCCAGATGAGGAGGAAAGTGTACAAATAATTGAGAAAGCCAGCACTAGCACTAGCACGCCAGTGAAAGAGAAACCCAAAGCAAAACCTGTTGAGAAAAAGAAAGTGACTCCTGCAAAGGCAACGACAATAACCCTTAGATCCCAAAAGACGCCTGTGACAGCCAAACTGTTTCCCTTAAGGCAAGTCCCGGGAGTGCCCGTAAAGAATGATAATGATGAAGTGGTAGCGGGACCCCTAACTTATGTGTATATCCCTTTCTCTACAACTGATTTATTAAATTGGAGGTCGCACTATGCCTCCTATACTAGTAAGCCCCAGGAGCTGACAGAATTAGTAACTAGTATTATGGAAACTCACCAACCCACTTGGCCAGATTGCCGTCAGCTCCTGACCACCCTATTCACTACAGAAGAACGAGCGAGAATTAGAAAAGCAGCTATTGAATGGATGGCAGAAAACCCTGCAGCTCCGGCACAGGGGCAGAATATAATAGACCGTAGGGAAGCAGCTCAGAGAGAATTCCCGAATGAAGACCCCCAATGGGATCCAAATACAGATGAAGGATCCACAGCCCTAGCCCGTTTTCGCCAAGGCTTTTTACAAGGCCTGAGAAGGGGGGGCCAAAAAGCCATGAACCTTTCCAAAGTTGCAGGAGTTATTCAAGGGATAGATGAGAGCCCAGCAGATTTTTATGAAAGATTAACTGAAGCCTACAGAATGTATACTCCCTATGATCCCGAGGCACCAGGAAGTTTATGTATGGTGAATTCTGCTTTTGTGAACCAGTCTCAACCAGACATTAGACGTAAATTACAGAAATTAGAAGGGTTTGCGGGCATGAATGCAACACAGTTATTGGAAGTCGCTCATAAAGTGTATGTGAATCGTGATACTGAAAGACAGAGAGAATGTGATAGAAAGATGAAGAAGAAAGCTGATTTTTTGGCTGCGGCCATAGTTGAAAAGAAAAGGGGAGGTGTCCCTAGTCGAAGGAGCAGAGGAAGAGGGCGGGGTCAAGGCGGAGGCCGGACCCAGAGACTAGGCGTGAACCAATGCGCCTATTGTAGAGAGGAAGGACATTGGAGAGATACGTGCCCGTAACTCGAAGACGCCCAGCAAGATGACGACAACGATCATCAGTGGCGAGAAGAAAGACGAGGCCGTCCCCGAGGCCGAGGAGGAGCCAATCGAGAACAATTCCAGCGAGAGAGAGGAGGAGGAGCCATTCAAGCATTGGCCACACCAGCCCATGATGAGGATAACGTGGATTAGGACAGACCGGGCTCCAAGTTTGCTTTAGGTCTCCAGGAGCCTATGGTCGGAATACAAATAGGAGACCAAATTATGAACTTTATGGTTGATACTGGAGCAGAGCATTCAGTAATAGACAAAAAGATAGCCCCATTCACTACAAAAGCAGTCACCATTATAGGAGCAACTGGTGCCAAAGCCACAAAGTCTTTTCTTCAAAACCGAATATGCAGTCTAGGAGGACAGCAAGTAACTCATCAATTCCTTTATATGCCCGAATGTCCAGTACCACTACTGGGACGAGATATGCTAGCCAAGCTTCAAGCACAAATATCTTTCTCTGAGCAAGGAGAAATGCAAATGACAGTAAATTCCCAAGCCAAACCAGCAGGAGTAATGCTGCTGACAGTTCCCCGAGAAGAAGAATGGAGATATTACATTGATGATTCTGTCCAAGATACCTATTTTGAACAAACTTTGAAAAGTATTGATGCACCACCTGGAGTATGGGCAGAAGGCAGTCCCCCAGGCCTAGCCAAGCATATAGCTCCAGTGATTGTAACCCTCAAGCCTAGTGCTACACCAGTGCATGTCAAACAGTACCCTCTCCCAAGAGCCGCAATTGAAGGCATCCATCGCCACCTACAAAGATTGCTCGAGTATGGCCTACTAAAAGTATGTCAATCCCCATGGAACACCCCACTTTTGCCAGTAAAGAAACCTGGGACAGATGATTATCGCCCAGTGCAAGATTTGAGAAGAGTGAATGATGCAGCTGAAACCATACATCCAGTTGTGCCCAATCCTTACACTCTTCTAGGACTGATACCTGCTGAAGCTACCCATTTCACTGTACTGGATTTAAAAGATGCATTCTTTTGCATAAGATTAGCCCCTGTAAGCCAAATATTGTTTGCATTTGAATGGCAGGACCCCATCTCTGGAAGAGGGGGCCAACTTACCTGGACAAGACTACCCCAAGGATTCAAGAATTCACCTACCATCTTTAGTGCTGCACTAAATCAAGACCTTTCAAGCTATCCAGTAGCCCCGGGGAAGAGAGTGCTTCTTCAATACGTGGATGATCTGTTGATAGCTGCCGTATCAGAAAGTGAATGTATACTAGCCACCAAAGATCTCTTGCAGTTACTAGATGAAGCTGGATACAAAGTTTCCAGAGCCAAAGCACAGCTATGCCAAAAAGAAGTGAAATACTTGGGTTTTCGTATTACCCAAGGAAGCAGAAGATTAGGCAGAGAAAGAAAAGAAGCAGTATGTAGAATTCCAACTCCAACAACCAGAAAGCAGGTCAGAGCCTTTCTGGGTGTGGCAGGATATTGCCGAATCTGGATACCCAACTTTGCCCAAATTGCCAAACCACTATATGAAGCCACAAAAGGAGAAGAGAAGTCACCACTGGAGTGGGGACTTGAGCAGGACACAGCCTTCCAGAAGTTAAAAGAAGAATTGATGTCATCGCCAGCACTTGGACTACCAGATGTCCGCAAACCTTTCCACTTGTTTGTACATGAAGCACAGGGAAATGCCCTAGGCATGTTGACTCAGAAATTAGGAAATTGGGAGCGACCTGTAGCCTACCTATCGAAACAATTGGACCCTGTGGCCAAAGGATGGCCACCTTGCTTGAGAGCAGTTGCAGCTACAGCGCTACTAGTGAGTGAAGCAGACAAACTCACACTAGGACAGAACATACGAGTCACTGTGCCACATGCAGTCCTTGCCCTTATGGAACAAAAAGCAAATTATTGGCTCACCAATTCCCGAATGTTGAAGTACCAGAGCATGTTATGTGAAAACCCACAGATACAACTTGAAGTGAGCCATGCCTTGAACCCAGCCACCTTAATACCCATCAGTGAAGAACTCCCAGAACATGACTGTATCGAAGTCATGGAAACTGTGTTTTCCAGTCGACCTGACTTAACAGATGTGCCCATAGACAATCCCGACCAGATCTATTATGTTGATGGGAGCAGTCTCATCCTCGATGGACGACGCTGTGCCGGATATGCAGTCGTCACTCAACACGAAGTAGTAGTTGAATCATCAGCCCTAGCCTCAGGCACATCAGCCCAGAAAGCCTAATTGATATCACTCAACAGAGCTTTGTTGTTATGAGATAAACTTGTGCTAAATGTATATACAGATTCCAAATATGCTTTCACTAACTTGCATGCCCATGGAGCTCTATACAAAGAAATAGGACTCATCACATCCGGAGGAAAATCAGTCAAATATGGTCCCGAGATATTGATGTTACTTGATGCAGTCTGGGCCCCAACACGTGTAGCTGTCATGCATTGCAGAGGACATCAAGCAGGAAAAGGAGAAGTTGCCCGAGGAAATAGATTTGCAGATGCCTCAGCACGACAAGCAGCTATGACAGGACAAATTGCCCCACAAGCTATGCCAATGCAAGCAGCATTGTTTCCAGTACCCTTGAATCTATGGACCCCACGATATACCACCAAAGAATTGGATTACTATTGTGACAGAGAAAATGGAATACTGAAAGATGGATGGATTGAGCTGCCACCAGAAGAGGGCAGTCAACCTCCAGGACGAATAGTAATTCCAGAACTGTTAGGACCATCCTTTGTCAAAGCTTTCCACGAAGCCACCCACTATGGGAAGAGTGCTATGGAGAAAGCACTCAGACCACATTTCTACATCCCTCTGATGACAACCATATCAGCCTCAGTAGCACGTCAATGTGTAACTTGTGCCAAAAATAATGCCAAGCAAGGCCTTATTACAGCACCCCGAGTTCAGTCAGGAGGTGTCATCCCCATGCACAACCTCCAAGTTGATTTTACCGAAATGCCAAAAGCTAATGGATACCATTACCTACTAGTATTAGTTTGTACTTTCTCTGGGTGGGTAGAAGCATTCCCAACCAGAACTGAGAAAGCCCGAGAAGTTACCAAAGTCTTAATGAGAGAGATTGTCCCCAGATTTGGAATCCCAGCAGTAATAGGGTCAGACAATGGACCCTCATTTGTCTCCCAAGTTACTCAGCAGTTAGCAAAAGCTTTGCAGATACAGTGGAAACTCCACACTGCATACAGACCCCAGAGTTCAGGGAAAGTTGAGCGAATGAATCGTACCTTGAAAGCCCAAATGTCCAAGCTTTGTCAGGAGACACACTTGAAATGGCCCCAAGTGCTCCCCATAGCTTTACTCAGAATACGCTCAGCCCCTGTAAAGTCAACAGGATTTTCCCCTTTTGAAGTTTTGTATGGTAAACCCCCACCAATAGTGCAGGGAGTCAAAGGAAGTTTAGCCCAGATTGGTTCAGAAGTAACCAGACAAGAACTCCTAGCTCTTAGTTTTGTTCTGCAGACTCTCCATACGTGGATCCAGGACCAGTTGCCTATCAACTTGACGGAACCCTTGCATCCCTACCAGCCTGGAACTTCGGTGTGGATCAAAGATTGGAAGAAGATACCGTTGGAACCCCATTGGAAGGGACCGTACACCGTCATCCTGTCTACCCCAACTGCAGTAAAGGTAGCCGAGATCGACGCCTGGATCCACCACAGCAGAGTCAAGCCCGCCGCCGATCCTGAACCAGAGCAGTGGACAGCAGAACAGCACCCTGATGTACCCTTGCGAGTTACTCTGAGACGGCAACCAGCAGCATAGACACTTCATCACAAGTGCTTTGCAGTAGCCAAGTCTTTCGAAGAGGATTGCTGTTTTCCATGCAGCAACAGTTTTGTTTCAACGAACCCAATTTGTGTGTGATTTGACACACTACTTTGAGACTACATTGACTAAGCCAGACTTCACAAGCCAACTGAATTGCTAAGTTGGTTAATGTGTACTGGACATCTTGAGGATCTTCAATCAACACTCAGCACCCGTTAAATTGCTTCATTAGCAAACGGGACGAAGAATAATAGACCGTCGTGATCAAGATCAGCAAGCTGAGGATTCAGAAGAACTCCAATCAACATCAACATGTATCTTTGTTTTTGCTTTGCCTTGGTTGTCCTCTTTGGAGGTTTTGAACTGACTTATGCTTTACCTCCATGCACTGCTTGCATTACTTCTACTAGAACTGGACTGAAAGTAACTCAGACTTTGCTTTACCATTCTTACTATACCTGCAAGGGAACAATAACTCGGTGTATCTATAACACCACTGAACTAAATGTTTGCACTCATGGCAAAATCAAAGCATGCTATAATCCGCATCAGAATCCATCCTATTACACGTTGGAAATAAGATGGAAGGATGCAGATGGACCTATATTAGCTGCTACACCACCACTTAAGGACATTACTAAACCTGCTGTTTTGAATTTTGATGCATGTAATGCCATTAATAGAGATAGCTATTCCACCTGTGGTACATGGGAGAAAGCGTATCGAAATGACCATAAGTACATGTGTCCAGAAGGTGCCACAGGTTGGAGAAAGTGTACAGGGAAAAAGGAACCAGGCTATAGTACTGCCCCAGCAGCAGACTACTATTGCCCATATTGGGGATGTGTTTTTTATGCTACCTGGAACACTGGTATAACTGATGAGAAAATAGATAAGCGGATGGCTACTCTAACCAAGCCAACCACAAATGATAAATGTCAGAAAGATGCTTGCAACCCCTTACACTTGCGTGTACATAATCCCCATGCATGGAAACAAGGATACAAGTTTGGTTTACATATTGCTGGAGGAGCAATAGATCCAGGGACCATTGTGTATATCAGATTGAATACCCAAGCCAACAAGTCATCTAAATATCATATTCATAATACTTTTTATGAAGCTATGCATGTAAATAAGTTTGAGATCCCTCACCCTTCACAGAATTTATTTCTAGAGTTAGCCGGAGCAGTAGTATCTAGTCTTAAGATCACAGATTGTTATTTCTGTGGCGGAACCCAAATGGGAGACCAATGGCCCTGGGAAGCCCAAGAATTGAATTATTCCATGATTTACAACCAAACTGAATTACACAAGACTACCAGTGAATGGGTGTTAGCGCACTCAATCGTTGGACGTCTTTGCTATGCCAGAACTGGACCCCAGTTCACCCAAAAGGTAGGACAGCTGGTCTGTCTTAGCCAGAAGTACTATAATGCCACGACCAAAAAGACAGCATGGTGGTCAGGAATCAGACATCCTGAACCTCCTAACCCATTAGCTAGATTTCCTGAACTTGCAGGTCTATGGACTAACCTTGCCAAAGTCCAAGCCTGGCAAGCCCACCTGGCCTATATTGGATCTGTGGAAACCGAGCATATGCACAACTCCCGCCACACTGGGGAGGAGCATGTGTCTTAGGAACCATCAGACCTTCTTTCTTCTTGTTAAACACTGAACATGGAGAGCAATTAGGATACCCTGTATACACTACCCACAAACACAAAAGAGCATCAAGACAGAAAAGAGAAGCCTTACAGATAGGCAAATGGGAAAAGTGGCAGGGTGATGATTGGCCACCAGAAAGAATTATTGAGTATTATGGACCTGCCACTTGGAATGATGATGGTATGTATGGTTATCGTACCCCAATTTATATGATTAATCGTATCATTCGCTTACAAGCAGTAGTTGAAATAATAACCAATGAAACTAGTCATGCTCTCACGCTCTTAGCTAGACAAAGTACTCAGATGCGCACCGCCATATACCAGAATCGCTTAGCACTTGATTATTTGCTGGCAGCTGAAGGAGGAGTATGTGGTAAGCTGAATTTAACTAATTGCTGTTTGAAAATAGATGATAAAGGTCAAGTAGTTGAAGAAATTGCTAAAGATATGCAAAGACATGCTTATGTGCCCGTACAGACTTGGCACGCATTGAAATTTCCTAACTGGTTTGCTAACCTTTTCTCTTGGATGGGAGGATTTAAGACTTTCATTGTTTTAGTACTAATCCTTGTTGCTGTTATCTTCTTATTACCATGTTTAATCCCATGTTGTATGCGTTCCATTCATAGTGCTATTGATACCACAGTAGAGCGGAAGACCGCAACTAAAATAATGGCTTTATACAAAGCTAGTCCTAGTAGAAATCCTTCAATCATGATGTGATTCTTCTAAAAGTGATTTAATTCTCACACCTTATTGAGTAATAGGGTGAGATTAATCAAAGGGGGGAATGTGGCAGGTGCAGGCCTGTGACCCACGGTGTCTGACATAAGCAGGCCAGCATGGCTAGCTTGACCTGTAAATGAGGCCTGTGGAGAGGCATATAGGATTGCACATCCCCCAATATGCTGCTATTGTAAGATAGAACTCAGTAGAAGTATTGAATTAGCTTAGGTAAGCAGAACTGCAGAACTGAGAAATGGAAAAATACAGAAAAGACGTGTTTAAAAGTTACTGATAAGAAAAAGTACATCTGCAAAGAAATAATGAGGAGTGCTGACAGATGAGTTACAGAACCTTGCTCTTCTGTATGCACAAATTGGTCCCATAACCTTGAGAGTGTGAAAGTAACAAGTTGATGAACTGACCATTGTAATTGGGACTAGAAGGGGGGCAGGCAGGTGTCATGCCCACAGAAGGGACATAATTGGATAAACTTATCAGTACCGGGACCAATAGAAGAGGTACGGGAGGTACGGGAGGTTACCGGGACCAATGAAATGTTTTTCTATACCTAGAATGGAACAGAAGTCTATAAAAGTTGTTGTAATGCTTGAAAACTTTGCTCAGCCATTTTGAAATTGACTTGCTTGAGACTTGTGCACAAATAAATGATTTGGACCTTCTGAACAGACTCCTGGTATCATTGGTTTGTCTGCGCTTTGCTGCTACACCTTCAGTATTGAGAAATGTTCTTTGACCTAGAGGATCATGTATATGTTGGTAGAACAGCACAGAGATGTTGTAAAATGTAACCGTGGTCCTTGGTGATATTTTATTTATTTATTTATTTACATTCTCTTATATACTGTAGCAGCGAAGTGCAAACAATGAATAAATCCAGGAGTCAATTTACAGGGTCCAAGGCAATTTATTGTGCACAAGGCCCAGTTAGTCAAGCTTCAAAAAGGACTGAGCAAAGTTCTTACAGAGACATATTCATTTATACATTTCTTTCCAGTTTGATACATGAAAACTTTCTATTGGCCCCAACGCCCCCTGCGTTTGTCCAATCGGAGATCCCTCCTGGGCCTAGCACCCAGCTCCCTCCTCTAGGATTGTTCTAACAATGGTACAGTTTCTAGGTTTGGATACTTCTCTACTGCAAGGTCGTTTCTGGCTCTAGGAATACATGTATTGAAACATTTCTATCTTCACAGCACCAGAGAATAATAAAAGATTTATGCATTCATGAAAACTTCTTATTCAGCAGTTTAAAACAGTTTTCTCAAACTTTTACAGACTTTGGTTCTTTTTCTTAGATGGGGGTTGGAATCAGGGCCTAACTTACAGGCCTTTCATATTTGCAGACTATTATAGGCCATAGCCTGCCACAATACCACGCTATTCTGCATCAGTGCGGTTTACATTGAACAAACTGAAGTTACATTGAACAGGGCATTATAACTTGGAGATAACTATTTAACAGGGAACATGGGCTATGGAGGGTTAAGTGGCTTGCCCAAGACCACAAGGAGCACCTGTGGGACTAGAAACCCCAGTCCTTCCGGCCCAAGGTTGCTGTCCTCTAATGGGATTTGAACCCCCGACCTTCCGGCCTGAAGTACCTTGCCCCAACCACTAGGCCACTCCTCCACTCATATCCATACTGTCCACCACTGTGTTCTCAAACAGGAAGCCACCTGTATCTACCATCACCTGTAAACTTTGCATGGGTGTCTTTCCTTAGGCTGGAAGCATGTACCCATACAAAACGTTGGGTGGCAAGCTGAAAGCCAATAACCTTGAAGAGGAGTTGAATACAACAAACTGTAAAAAGAAGAAGGGTTCCACACTCATCTGGTTCTGATAAAATAGCTGTTACCTGAGACTGTGCCTTTGGAGACAAGCTAGATACAAAATATGAACTTTTGAAAGATAGTGTGCATACACTGCAATTTGTAGAGTTTATGAACTCAAAGATGTGCTTGTTGCATCAACCTTTGCGATACTTTCCTGTCCAAATCATCTAAGAACCTAGGCTTTTTGCCACAGGGTGTTCTCAGCCAAGAGAGCAAATAGAATGCTAGGTATGATAAGAAAAGGAATGGAAAATAAAACGAAAGATATTATAATGCCTCTATATCGTTCCATGGTGAGACCGCACCTTGAATATTGTGTGCAATTCTGGTCGCCGTATCTTAAAAAGGATATAGAGTTATTAGAAAAGGTTCAGAGAAGAGCCACCAAAATGGTAAAGGGGATGGAAGGATACTCCTATGAAGAAAGGCTAAAAAGGTTAGGGCTCTTTAACCTGGAAAAGAGAAGGCTAAGGGGAGATATGATAGAAGTCTATAAATTAATGAACGGAGTGGAACGGGTAAACGTAGATCGATTGTTTACGTTATCAGAATATAGAAAGACTAGGGGACATGCAATGAAGCTACAGGGTAAACTATTTAAGACTAATAAAAGAAAATATTTTTTCACTCAACGTGTAATCAAACTCTGGAATTTGTTACCGGAGGTTGTAGTAAAGGCTGTTAGTGTAGGTGGGTTTAAAAAAGGTTTGGACAAGTTCCTGGAGGAAAGGTCCATAAACCATTATTAAGAAGGGACCCAGGATATCAATGCTTGACCCAGTACAAGCATTGCGGAAGCTGTGTCTTTTGGGGAAACTGCTAGGTACTGTGATGTAGAAGCCCCTATAGAGCCCATGGAAATAGAAAGAAAGGAAAAGGTTACCTTTAAAACTGACAGTCAGCCAGCTCACATAGCTCACTGTTTACATGAGAAAGACAAACAGTGGGAGATAGGAGCTGAGCTGACACGCCCAAGCTCTGACGTAGCAGCAAGCCTGGAGCTTGATCACTCACACCTGTTCAGAAAGGCAGGGCCAAGCCTCAGGGAACAGAAATAGAAACGCTGGTTGGGAGCAAAGGAGGGGCAGCGAGGACAACAAGAGAAACAAAGAAGGAAGCCAGAGAGGAAGCAAGAGGAAAGAGCTCCTGAGAGACGTGGTTGGAGAGACTCAGGAACCCTAGAGAATTGGAGACTTGGCAAAGAACCTACCTGCAGTTCTGGGAGAGAAGCCGGCAGACTAGAAAGTGGGAAGGCACAGCCTGTTGCCAGGAACCAGCCTGGGCAGAGAGAACAGGGAGCCCTTCAGTCCTTACTGCCTGAGGAAAGGCTTCAGAGCTTGCACAAGTGAAGACCCAGTACCAAAGCAGGGAGGTTAAGAAGCTCTACCTGGAGCAGAGAGCCAGGGGGTGGCTCTAGTCAGGAATTACAAATGGAGAGTCACAGAGCATTTCCTTATAACTGGAAGGAACTAGATGAGAGCCAGAGAAGAAGTTCCAAAGCCACAGGTATTTCAAACCCTTGCTGTCTAGAATTGTATACAAGGGAAACACCCAAGTTTGCAGAGGGAGGTTACCTTAAACACAGTAGTAACAGCTGGCAGCCAAGCTCAGTAAATCCTGAGCTGGAGGATATGCAAACGGACTGTAATGTTAATGACATAGCTGAATTTCCAATGGATTGCACGTTTTGCTTAGCCGATGATATCGAGTCACTGTGTTAAGTCTGTGAGTCAAAGAGCTGTGAAACAGCAAAGGAAAAGAAGTTATTTTACTTTGCCAGAAGAAGCTGTTTGGTTTTCCCATCTTTGTTACTTAGAAAAGGCACAGCACGTTTGGAGCCAAAGTGTGAAAAGCAGCTACCTTATTTTGTTGTAAATAATCCTCAAGCAAACACCTGGACACTCTCCTAATTTGTTCTACACTAAGTCCTAATGTGAGGGGAATAAATTTCTTGTCATTTTGCCTTAAACACTCGACTCATAACTATTCCTTTATCAGGTCTAAAAAGGGACTACAACTCCCAAGAGACACTGCGAAAGTAGAAAGGTGTGGTCTCACTTTCTGATTAAAAGACACCATGGCAGACCAGCCCTCTTAGCCCTAGGTGGAGGGCTGACCTCATGACAGTACGTATGACCTAGATTGGCCACTGTTGGAAACAGGATACTGGGCTTGATGGACCTTGGTCTGACCCAGTATGGCATATCTTATGTTATGTTCTTATGTAATTGTCTCTAGTGTCCTGTATTCTTAATAGCTGATTCTATTATGATGGAGGAGTGTGACAGCTGATGAGTATTAAGGATTTGCCATATATGAAGCTGTTACTCCCATCTTTATCCCCCAATCTGTTTCTCTGTTTCTATCCCTTTTTTCTTTAATTTTATGGCATTCCTTTTCTGGCTCTTTTTCGCAGCTCTCTCTCTTTTAACATTTTTTTTAATTGATTTTATGTATTGTGAACCGCCCAGATGCTAATTGTATTGGGCGGTATATAAAGTTTTAATAAACATAAACATAAACATATGACAACTGTAGACTCTGGGGCCCTCTTTATACTTTAGTAGCCAAAAAAATACATCTGCCTGTGCTTCAGCTCCATGCTCAAGTGGGAATGCAACCTTTTTTTTTTAACCATTCATTGAAGGAATCTCTGATATAAGATGACCTCATAAGGGTCTTCTGTGCTGTGAAGAAATTTATCAGCAAACATTTCACAGAATATCAGGTTTAGGGGGAATAAAATCTGGATCTCAAAAATATTACAAGGCACTTTTTGTGATTTCAGAGTTTGCGGAGAAATGTGGTAATTAATGTCCTTCTTGAGGCTCTCAATTTGTGCAGGAACTATGCCAGAAGAGTAAGATAGAATTTGCACTATGTTGTTAATATTGAATATTTGATCAGTTCTTGAACTACTTGTGCAGATCCAAAGAAGATCTTTTTGCAGGAAAGAATGAGGTTGTTCTGGAACACACAGTGAAGTAGATGGAGATGAATGATGTGCTACTGTACTAGGACTGGAATTGTAGATCCTGGGGAATGGTCTCCTGATCATTGCATATCTATAAATGGAAAACCAAGAGAGTCCTGTGCTGTATCTGACCTATTGTTACAAAACAGATCTTGCACTCTTGATACATTGAAATGAATGTATTGACCGAGACTGAAATGTGTCAATACTGTCTCTGTGCTATGGAGTAGACTGTGCAGGAGCTGGATGGGCAGGTTTGCACTTAGAAGACACACCTCTCCCCTTCTTCTCTGTCTTCACACCTCTCCACCTTTACACATCCTACTCCTTTACTCTCCTCCAGCAATTCGCTTTCCTCTCTGTGACTCTCTCCTCTTAATCATCTCTGATCTCTCCATACACTATCCTCACCTATTAATTGCAGGTGACTTTAATCTACATCTTGACTCCCCCTCCTCCTCCAGGGAACACTCCTTAATTACTCTCCTTCGGGATCTGTCCCTCACACAACATATTACCCTTCCAACCCACACTGCAGTTCATACACTTGACCTCATCATTTCCCCCTCTAACTCCACTTTCCTGCTAACTGACTTCCACATGACCCCTTTACCCTGGACTGACCATTACTGCCTAACTTGTCTCATTCCATCTTCTGTCCCTCTTTCCTCCACAGGCTCACGTACCGCTTTCTCTCCAACCTCGGTGCACTATAAACGTCGTATTACCCCCCTCATTCTTCAACACTTTCCTGCTACTGGTTCACTTCTACCTGCTGCATTCCCCTCCCTTTCACCTAACTCACAGGTTTCTTGTTGGAACTCCTCCCTTTCCTCAGCTCTGGACCAGATAGCTCCACTGCAGCCCTGCCCGCCTCGTCCCCGTTCTTCCCAACCCTGGTTCCATCCTGGCCTCCATCTTCTCCGCTCTCATCTACGTCGGGCAGAGCAGCAGTGGAGGAGTTCCCATTCTCCCTCTTCATTACAGTCCTTCAAACACCACCACTCTCACTACCAGTCTCAGGTCCACCTTGCTAAGCAAACCTACTTCTCTACCACAATCACAGCTACCCCTAATCAGACTCATCTTTATACTGTCCTCAGATCGCTCACATCCCTCCAGGATTCATCCCTTCCCCCTCCTCCTCCAGTCATTCCTAGTCTGCCACAGCTGGCTTCCTTCTTTGATTCTAAAATTTTGAATCTTCGCACATCCCTTCCGTATTGTCCCCTCCGATATCATCCCCCCCCCCCTCTCCTTCACTTTCGCACACTTTGAGTTCCTTCCACCCACTTACCATTTCCGAGATCATCAAATCTATTTCTTCAAACAAAACTACCTCCTCTCTTGATCCGCTTCCCTCAACTTGGCTCCTCACCCCCTCACTTGCTCTACCTCCTTTTATCCTTACCATGATTAACACTAGTCTTTCCACTGGAACTTTCCCACACCCTTGGAAGCACGCACTCATACGTCCTGTTCTCAAGAACCCCTCCCTCAACCCTTTCACTCCTGCTCATTACCGTCCCAGCTCTCACCTTTCCTTTCTCTCAAAAATACTGGAAAAAACAGTCTTTGCACAACTCTCCCAACACTTGGATACCATCAACTTTCTGCACCCTCGTCAGTCTGGCTTCCGTCTGGGTCACAGTGTGGAAACAGTCCTCCTAGCTTTTCTTAACGAACTGCATGTTGCACATGACCGAGGTGATATTTCGCTGGCGGTATCTCTAGACCTTTCTGCGGCTTTTGACCTTGTGGATCACTCTCTTCTGCTCTCTCGCCTTCATGACACTGGCCTCTGTGGTATTGTCTTCCGCTGGTTTCATTCCTATCTTTTCTCTCGGTCCTATTATGTCCTTTCTCACTTTTCTACGGCCCCCCTCCTCTGCTCCTGTTCCTTTGCACTATGGTGTTCTGCAAGGCTCCATCCTTGCACTTCTCTTATTTAATGTTTTCCTAGCACCCCTTGCCCTTCTCATTCAGCAGTCTGGGATGACAGCTTTCTGTTATGCAGATGATCTTATTCTTCTCCATCACATCTCTCTTCTCCAGCCAGACCTCTTCCCGCTCAACTCCTGTCTCCTTTCTATCGCCAACTAGCTTTCCACAAACTGCCTACACTTAAATCTCTCTAAAACTGTTGCTATCTGGTTCCCCCACAGTAGTCCCTGTCCACAACTAGCCCCATTCTTCGCTGGATCCTCTATCCCACTAGTATCCTATCCTGTCTTTGGTACCTTGGTGTTCTTTTCGACACTAATCTTTCCTTCCATGATCACATTTCCCACATCATTAAACCTTCCTTTTTCTACCTTCGTCAGATCCATGCTGTTCGCCACTTTCTCACTGCTCAAGCCCTCACTACTTTGGTACTCTCCCTTGTTGTTTCTTGTCTTGATTACTGTAATTCTGTCCTTTCTGGTATTCCTCAATCTCAGCTTTATAGACTCTAACGTATTCAGAACACAGCTGCCCATTTACTCACCCACTCTACTTGTTTTGACCACGTTACCCCTCTCTTTCTGCACCTTCACTGGTTACTGGTTGAACATCGTATTCACTACAAGCTCCTTACCCTTGTGCACCAGGTCCTCTACACACACACACCCCTCAATATCTATCGGACCTCATCCAAACTCACACTCCCAGTCATGCCCTCCGATCAATTCGCATAAACCGTCTTCATCTTCCTTCTCCCTCTTGAGCCCACCTGCACTCTACTCACACCTCAGCTTTTTTCTTCATTGGTCCCGCACTCTGGAACTCACTCCCCTCATCTCTCCGCCTTGAACAGAACCACCGCACCTTTAAAGCAAGCCTAAAGACTCACCTGTTCTCCTCAGCCTTTGACCTCTCTTCCCCTCATGTGTGATCATTCCCCATGCCCTTAGTGTGTCTGTTCCTTCTGTCTGGTATGTATGGTCTGCTACTCACTGTCCTATTTATATTGTAATTTTCTTTCCTTTCTCCTGGCCCATGGCCATACTTTTGAATTTTGTAATTGTACACCGCTCTGTTATAATATGAAGGGCGGTATAACAAGTCTAATAAACAAACAATCTGTGGAGGATGCCTTCACTCAGACCTGTGCAAATGTTTTCATGATTATTGTGTATTAGGCCTAGAAACTTCCAGGGAGCTTTTTTAGCAAAATGTATTTTCTGATTCTTGGTACTACTCCATTGTGATTGGACTTTTGAGGACACTAAGAAAAACTGAACAAAATCTACCACCGCTCCCACAAAGAATCAAACAGCCCAGGAATAAATGGATCACAGTGGGCTCTGATAGGCTGCGACCTGTAACACGGAGACACCCTCTACATCAAGAGAAATCCCTGCATGATGCCCAATCCGTGAAAAATGAAGTGCCCTTAAATGAGAGAGTCAATGCCCAATATACTGATAATGCACCAAATATAAAGAAAAAATCATAAAACAGAAAACTACTACTAATTAGAGATTCCATCATCAGAGGCACCAACTTGGGAACACAGTTCAAAGGAGAAAAGATGGTCCAATGCCTCCCAGGCTCTTCAGCTAGCAGGGATACAAACCAAATTGCTGGTATAGTTAGTGCAGAAAGTGAGCACTCCAAAATTGACATTGTCATCACTTGGGCACAAATGATCTGGCTAGAAAAGTGCCTCTGCAGTTCAAAGGGACTTTCACGACTCTAGGAGAGAAACTCAAGTCCATTGTTAACACTGTAGCATTCTCAGAAGTTCTACCTGTTCTTGGTAAGGGGGCAGAAAGGTTGCATCGCATAAACTCTAATACATGGCTCCAAATCTGATGCAAACAAGAACAATTTAGATATATAGGCGAGTGGAGAAACAGATGGATCAACAAGAAACTATACTGTGCTGATGGACTACATCTCTCCATCGCAGGGAAAAGGATCCTAAGTGAAAAATTTAGGCAGTATGTGGACAGGCATTTAAACTACGGAAAGAGGGTGATGAATGGAGGAGGACAAGTTCAGGATGTAACTCCCAGCAAAAGCAAAATAACATTGGAAACAGCCACACTTTTAAACCACACATTAATGGCAAGCAGGAAGAGGCATGTAGAACAAAATCTATGTAAATACAGGCAAGCCAGTCAACAAATGCTGGAAAGCAATGAGCACAAATGCTCGAAGCCTAGCCAACAAAGTTCCTGACCTGGAAGCCCTAATGGCGGAAACGGACTTGGACATTGTGGCCATTACAGAAACATGGTTAAACGAGTCACATGAATGGAATGTAGCCATAGCTGGCTTAATTTATTTAGGAGCGATAGAGAAGGCAGAAGAGAAGGAGTAACCACCCTATATGTCAAAAGCAATATTAAAGCTGCTGAAATGCAAGACACGTGGGGAAAAGAAGCAGCACTGTGGATTGTGTTGGAAAGAGGAGTTGGCACTATCATCCATGCTGGTGTAGTCTACAGGCCTCCAACTCAAACAGAAGAAATGGATAGAGACTTGATTATTGATATTGCAAAGGCAGACATGAAGGGGGAAGTGATCATATTGGGTGACTTTAATCTACTTGATGTGGACTTGAGTATTCCTTCTGGAAAAAGTAATAAAACAATTGTGGATGCCTTGCAAGATGCATTGCTTAGACAAATGGTGATGGAACCGACCAAGGAAAGTTCAATGCAGGATTTAGTACTCACCAATGGAGAAAGTATGTCAAACATCCGGGTGGGTGCCCATGTGAGCAGCAGCAATAATCACACGGTGTGGTTTGAGATAAAAGCCAAGGCAGAGTCCCCTCACAGAAAGCTCAAAGTCCTAGACTTCAAAAACGCTGACTTCAGGAAGATGGCCAAGTGCCTGAAGGAGGAGTTGGCAGGGTGAGAGGAGGTAAAGGAAGTGGAACTGCAGTGCACTAAACTAAAGGAGGCAATAAAAGGGGCAAAAGATATATATGTAAGGAGATTAAATAACAAGAGGAAAAGTTAATCTATTTGGTTTTCTAAAGGAGTGGCTGCACAAATAAAGGCAAAAAACACAGTTTTCACAAAATTCAGAAGTTCACAAACAGAAGAACACCGAAAAGAATACAGGATAAAGTTAAACGAGTCAAAAAGAGAAACAAAGATAGCAAAATCAAAGGCAGAAGAAAAGATGGCTAAAGATATAAAGTGTGGTGATAAAACTTTTTTCAGGTATATTCAGGAAATGAGGAAGATCAGAGGTGAAATTGCAAGACTCAAAATTGCTGAGAACGGATTTGTAGAAAGTGACATTGAAAAAGCGAAAATGCTAAACAAATACTTCTGTTTTTCCTAAAGAAAATCCTGGAGAAGGACCACCTGTGATTGACAAATATACAAATGAAAATGGAGTAGATATTACACCATTCACAGAAGATGATGTGTTTGAACAGCTTGCAAAACTGAAAATGGATGAAACCATGGGACCGGATGGGATACATCACAGGATACTCGAAGAGCTCAGAGAGGTTCTTGCAGGGCCTTTAAAGGATGTTTTTAATAGATCCTTGGAGATAGAAGAAGTTCCACAGGACTGAAAAAGGGCCACTGTGGTACCTCTTCACAAAGTGGTAAAAGGGAAGAGGTGGCAAACTACAGGCCAGTAAGCCTTACCTTAGTGGATAAGTTGCATGATCCGAGGCAAAGCACAGTTACTTACCTGTAACAGGTGATCTCTGGGAACAGCAGGAATAAGTCTTCACATATGGGTACGTCGGTACCGACGGAGCCTGCGTGGGAACGCTCCCCAGCGTCCAATCAGAAAGCTTTTGGGAGCATCCCACAGCGCCTGCGTGCTGCCTTCCCGCCTTTCCAACTGTCTCTCCTCAGTTGAGTTTTATAGCTGAGACAAAGAGGGAGAAAGAGGGAAAGGAAGAGAGATAGAGACAACTCCTAGGGGAGGTGGGTGGGTTGTGAAGACTTATTCCTGCTGTTCCCAGAGATCACCTGTTACAGGTAAGTAACTGTGCTATCTCCAGGAACAAGCAGGAATGAGTCTTCACATATGGGGACTCCCTAGCTTTTGATGCCAGGGAGAGCGCCCAGAAGTTGTGTGACCCTGGGACAGGGCTGCACTTCCCCACCTGGATCTCTGGCATCCCCTGAGGGATGGTGGGTAGGAGTTGATTAAGTGTGGAACAGGTGTCTGAGAACAGCCTGACCAAACAAGGCATCCCGGCGGGAGTCCTTGTCTAAGCAGTAATGGGCTGTGAAGGTATGAACCGAGGCCCAAGTGGCTGCTCGACAGATGTCGTTGATAGACACAGAGTTCAGATAAGCCATTGAGGCTGCCATGGCTCTCACATTGTGAACTGTGTCATGGCCCTCCAGAGAAATGTTCTTGCTCTGATAGGCGAAAGAAATACATTGGGCAATCCAGTTGGAAAGAGTTCTCTTGGATACTGGTTGTCCCAAATGAGAAGGATCAAAAGCAACAAAGAGTTGGGAAGACTTTCTATGTTGCTGTGTCCTCTGTAAGTAAAAAGCCAGAGCTCTTTTACAGTCCAGGGTATGAAGATTCCTCTCTGCAGGTGATGCATGAGGCCCTGGAAAAAAGACAGGTAGGTAGACCTCTTGGTAGAGGTGAAAAGGCGAGACCACCTTAGGCATAAAATGTGGATTAGTCCTAAGGACCACCTTGTCATGATGGAATCTTGTATAAGGTGGATTAGCTACTAGTGCTTGCAATTCACTGATGCGGCGTGCTGATGTGATTGCAATGAGAAAGATAACTTTCCAAGAAAGGTATTTCAAGGAGGTAGTAGCTAAAGGTTCAAAAGGCGGCTTCATAAGCTGACCAAGAACCAAATTTAAGTCCCATGCCACAGGTGGTGGTCTAATGGGAGGCTTTGTTAAAAGGAGGCCTCTCATGAACCTTGCTACAAGGGGATGAGAGGAAACAGGTTGTCCATTTAGAGGCTTGAGTGAAGCTGCAATAGCACTCAGGTGGACTCTTACTGAATTTGTCTTAAGGCCTGCATTAGACAGATGCAGGAGATACTCCAGCAATGATTCCAAAGGTATGGCATGGGGGTTAAGACCCTTTTCAGAACACCAGATGGTAAACCTTTTCCACTTGAAGGGTAAGAACGTCTAGTGGAAGGTTTTCTGGAAGCTGGAAGAACATCTTTCACTTGCTGAGAAAGAGGAAGATCCTGGAGATCTAGGCCTTCAGCAACCAAGCCCTGAGATGCAGAGACTGGGGATTGGGATGCCACAACTTTCTGTCCTCTTGAGAGAGGAGGTCTGGAGCAGACCCTAACTCTAGGGAGGGAGCTTGAGAGAGATGTAGAAGCAGAGGGTACCACACTTGCCGTGGCCAATGTGGAGCTATGAGAATCATGTGGCCTCTGTCTCTCTGAAGCTTGAACAGCGTTTTGGGAATTAGGGGAATGGGTGGAAAGGCATACAGGAAGTCTTGACCCCAGTGAAGGTGGAAAGCATCCCTTGCCTGAGCCCCCTGAGCCAGAGTTCTGGAACAGAACCGGGGAAGTTTGGCATTCCACGGACTTGCAAAGAGGTCTATGTCCGGGGTTCCCCAAATTTGAAAAATTTTGGACACCTGGTCCATATGTAGGGACCACTCGTGTGGAAGCAGAACTCGACTGAGTCTGTCTGCCCAAGAGTTTTGAACCCCTGGAAGATAGACTGCCAGAAGATGAATGTGATGCTCTCTGGCGAGGGCCCACAGCCGCAGAGCTTCGTTGCAAAGCGACAGAGAGCCAGTTCCTCTTGCTTGTTTACATAGAACATGGCTACCTGATTGTCCGTGTGGATAAGGACTGTCTTGTGGCTGAGCAGGGTGTGGAAAACTCGTAGAGCAAGGAAGATTGCTCTGAGTTCCAAGAGATTGATGTGGAGACAAGTCTCCTGTGGGGACCAGATGCCCTGGGTGGAGAGGTCCTGAAGATGAGCTCCCCAGCCCATTGGAGAAGCATCTGATGTAAGAGTTGCCTGGGGTAGAGGCTGTTGAAAAGGACACCCCAGCAAGAGGTTCTGAGGGGACTTCCACCACTGGAGGGACAAAATGAGGCGACTTGTGTTTGCTATTTTGTCTGACAGGCAGCCTAATGCCTGGGTCCATTGGGTGGATAAAGTCCACTGAGCTGCTCTCATGTGAAGGCGAGCATATTTATTTATTTATTTATTTAACATGTTTTATATACCGTCTTTCTAAAAATCGAAACGGTTTACATAGAACAATAAAAGACAGTATATTTCAACTGTTTACAAGGAAAGAATAACAGGGTACAGAATAAAACATGAAAAACAAAATTATATTATACAATTAATTACAGTGAACAGTGAACAACTATTTACATATTTACATATGTATGTGCCAAGCTACGGATGGGAGTATTGTACAGTTTAATGGAACAAGGGTAGGGAGATAAAAAAAGGGGTTTAGGTATTAGGGTGGGAGAGAAAAATGATCAAGGAAGAGATGAGTCTTTAACTTTTTCCTGAAATCAGTGTGGCTCAAGCAGTTGCGCAGCTCATGCGGAAGGGTGTTCCAAAGGGCTGGAGCATAGAGGGAAAAGGTCCTGTTGCATGTAGATTGTTTACAGTGTTTTTTAATTGTAGGTATAGTTAGTAAGTTTTTAGTGATAGAACGGTGATTTCTAGTGTTGTTGGAGAAAGCAAGGAGAGGGGAGAGGCATGGAGCTGACTCCTTAGAAATAATTTTGTGTATTAGAGTAAGAACCTTGAATTTTACTCGGTGATGAACTGGGAGCCAGTGGAAATCATAGAGGATAGGTGTAATATGAGCTCGTCTAGGTTTGTTATGAGACGCGCTAATGTATTCTGGGCTAGTTGGAGGGGTTGAATAGAGCTCTTGGGGAGGCCCTGATAGATCAGATTACAATAGTCAAGCGAGGGGGTTGTAAGGGCCTGACAGACAGTGCAAAAGGAGTCAGGGCTTAAGAGAGGTTTAAGGTTCCTGAGTGTGCGTAGCTTAGCGTATACTGTGTTAGTGGTTTTCTTTATTTGATCTGAGAAAGATAAGTTCTGATCGAGTATGATTCCAAGATATTTCACCTAGTTTTTTATAGTGAGAGTGAGATCGTCAAAGGTGAGGGTTGTAGGGGGGATGTAGGAGGGGTTAGAGAAAACTTGGAGTGCTTCAGTTTTGGATTGATTATTAGGTTGTGTTGAGAGAGCCAAGATTTGAGGCTGGTTAGACATTCATTTAGCTTAGAGAAATTAGGGTTAGAGAGGTTAAATGGGGTGAAACACATCATGTCGTCTGCATATATTTGATACTGGATGCCATAATTTTGGAAGATCGTGCATACAGGTTGGAGGAAGATATTAAAGAGTAACGCTGATAGACTGGATCCTTGAGGTACGCCTTGTTTTAGTGTGAAAGGGAGGGAAATATCACTTCCAATACGGACCTGTTGTGTTCTGTCGTCAAGGTAGGATTTGAACCATTTTAGGGTTGTGCCTCTCAGACCTATCTCATGAAGTCTGTGTAGGAGTTGATGGTGGGGGAGGGAGTCAAAAGCAGCAGATAAGTCTAGGAAAATGAGTAGACATCCTTGGGTGGAGTTCTGGGTGTGTGCATAAAGAGAATCTAGTAAGGAAGTGAGGAGGGTTTCAACTCCATGATGTTTTTTGAATCCATGTTGGAATAAGTCAAGGGAGGAGTGGTCATCAATGTAGTCCTGAAGTTGGATTTGGACAAGTTTCTCAGTTATTTTTGCAAGGAAAGGGATACTAGATATGGGTCTGTAGGAAGATGGCGAAGTGGGGTCTAGTTTTGTACCTTTTAGGATTGGACGGATAGAGGCACTCTTAAGTGAAGGTGGAACGGAGCCTGACTGGAGAGAGGTTTGTACAATATTCAAGATGTAGGGAGAGAGAGAACTTCTGGTAGATTTAATCCAGGGGACAGGACAAGGGTCAAGGGCAGAAGTTGAGGCATTCAGTTCTTTAATAACATCAGATACATTGGCTAATGTGATGGTATGAAACTCATTCCATGAGTCTGGAAGGGTTGCCTCATGAATTTGGGTGCCATGGATAGAGGTGAGTTGAGGGTTATTGGTTAAAGGTGGGAGGAATTTAGAAGTAAGATGGTTAGCTATAGTTTGTGCGGATATTTTTGGTGGTTGGTCATGTTGTAGAGGTTCATTAATTAGGGATTTGGTAATAGAGAAGAGTTCTCGTGGTTTATTAAGAGCTTTTTGGATGATATTCTCATTATACTCTCTTTTGTGAGTGAGTGTTTCTAAGCAGTAGAATTGGAGTTTAGTTGTGTAGTCGATATGTATATTGGGGTCTTGAGTACGTCTCCATTTCCGTTCAAGACGTCTGAGTTCCCTTTTAAGGTTTCTCAGGTTTGTAGAGAACCAGGGGGTTCTTCTTCGGTGTTTTTGAGGAAGTTGCTTGGGTGGGAGTAGGGAGGCTGAGGATAAGATTTCATTCCAATTAGCTATGAAGGACTCTTGGTTTAAGTTGATATTGTCTAGCTGGTCAAGTGAAGGGATAGTTTGCTCCAAGAAGTTGGCTGCATTAAATTGCTTGAATTTATGGGTATGTTGGAGCTGGCTGTGTGGTTGGCTTCTGTGGGCGGAGTAGGGGACAGAGAAGAGGATGAGTGCATGATCGGACCAAGGTATGGGTTGAATGGAGTGTTGGATCTGATCATGGTACCACATGAACGGTGGAAGCCATGTGGCCTAGCAACTGTAACATCTCTCGAGCGGTGAGTAGGGGTTTCAACTCTGCTTGAGAAGCTAACTGCATCAAGCGAAGGCAACGGGCCTGGGGAAGAAAGGCCCTTGCCTTTGTGGTATCCAGCAGTGCCCCGATGAACTCCAGGGACTGAGTAGGGATCAAATTGGATTTTGGGATGTTTATTACCAGCCCTAAGTATTGAAGGATACACATTGTGCAGGTTAGAGCAGTCCTGGCCTCTGATTGAGTGGGAGCTCGAATGAGCCAGTCGTTCAGGTAGAGGAAGACAAATATTCCCAGGGTGCGTAGAAAAGCAGCAACCACTGCCATGCATTTCGTGAACACCCTTGGTGCAGAGGCCAGGCCAAAGGGGAGCACTCTGCATTGATAGTGCTTCTCCTGGAAAAGGAACCGAAGGAACCTTCTGTGAGTTGGATGGATGAGAACATGAGTGTACGCATCCTTGAGATCTAGAGAACAAAGCCAATCCTGACTCTGAAGGTATGGCAGCAGCGTTCCTAGAGAAACCATCTTGAATTTTTCTTTGACTAGGAATCTGTTCAATTCTCTGAGATCTAAAATGGGTCTGAAGCCCCCTGTTTTCTTTGGGATAAGAAAATAGGGGAAGTAGAACCCTGTGCCCTGTTGATGAGAGGGCACTTTCTCTACTGCCCCTTGGGCTAGAAGAGTGGCAACCTCCTGCTCTAATAGGCTGAGGAGGGAGGTTGGAGAATTGAACTGGTGCACTCTTGTGAGAGGGGGCAAGCTCGAAAAATGAAGTTTGTACCCCTCTCTTATGATGGAGAGTGTCCACTGCTCTGCTGTGATTTGCCCCCATCTGGGAGCAAAGTGACATAGCCTTCCTGGAATAGTGGAGGGCTCTGTTCCTTCTAGAGCCAGGAAGGCTAAGTCCTCTAGCAGAAAGTCAAAGGCCCTGAGGGGGCTGAGACTGCTGGGCTGGAGCAGGCCTCGCAGCCTTTGCCTTGGTCTGTTTGGAGGATTGCTGACGTTTGGAAGGGAACTGAGCTGCAGAAGATGCTCTCTGACTATAAGCAGGATAGGATCTTCCCTTTTTTGAAAAAGGTGTTTTCTTGAACAACCTTTTCTTAGCAGGAGCAGCTGAAGATTTGGATAGTCTATCCAAAGCAGAATTTTCAGCATCCATCAGATTGGCTTTTGCTTGCCAATCCTTACCAAACAGATTTTCACCTGTAGAAGGGATATTTCCCAATTCATCTTGGACCCAGGTCTCCAAATCAGATGCTTGAAGCCAAGCTATCCTATGTGCTCCTATAGCTATAGCTGAGGCTCTGCTTATACATTCAAAGGAATCGAAAGCTGCACGGTTGGAGAATTTGGAGATATCCTGGGCATGTTTGAGCCCAGAGAGAAATTCTTGCCTTTTACTGTCAGACATAAAAAGGACTTAAAGTTTGCAAATGGTCAGTGACTTCTTTAAGGAACATGCCCATGTAGAGACTATAAGAATTAATTCTCGCAGCAAGCATGGAGCCTTGGAAGACTCTTCTACCAAAAATATCCAGGGTTCTACATTCACGTCCCGGAGGATTACAGGCATGTCTCTTGGCACTTCTAATCTTTTTCATTGCAGACTCAACTACAATAGAGTGGTGAGGAAGCTGGGTTTTATGAAAACCAGGACAAGGAGGGACACGATACATGGTGTCCAACCTGCGAGAATGAGGAGAGGTGGTTAGAGGTGCTTCCCACATCCTTAACATGAGATCATATAGAATCTCATGAATAGGCAAGGTAGCTGCCTCTTTAGGAGTTTTAGGATATTGTAGAATATCTAACTCCTTAGCTCTAGGCTCTGACTCTGGGGCTACTGTAATAGAGAGACCCCGAGCCACCTTTCTGATAAAGTCCTGAAAAGACAAGTCTTCTGAAGGAGACATCCTTCATTTAGGAAAGGACTCCTCCTGTGGAAGAAGTATCGCTGCATCGACAGACCCTTCAGAATCCTCAGGGTCATCAGAGGAATCGAAGTATCGTCTGTCGGGATGCTCTTGCAAAGCCCGATACCCGTACCGACCGAGGTCGGTATCGGGAATCATCGGTACCGGAGGGCTGCAGAGGGCAGGGTACCGGCATGGCTGACACCGATGCCGCTGTCGATGCCACCGGTACCGGGATCGGTACCGATGTTGATACCGGAGCCAGTACCTGCGGAGTAGTCTGTTGCGGTACCACGGGCGTCGATGCCACAAGGAAAGCTGCCAGACTGCGTTCCATGGACAGAATCCTCTGATCCATCGATGCTGCCAATGCCTGGAAGTCGGTACCGGTACCCCAGAGCAGGGCACCAGGAGATCTGTTGAGGCCACGCCATCTAGATCGTCCTGGAACCCCGATGATGCTTTAGAAGCCGAAGCCTCCCGCCGGGGTAATTTTGCCGGTGCAGAATCCTCGAGGGCAAGGCCAGAGGCATCTCGATGCTTAGAAGGAGATTTGCCCTTCGAGGACCGGCTGGATTTATGCTTAGTTACCTGAGATCCATGTGAGGAAGCAGCAGCCCTGGAAGACGTCGATGCCACCGAAGCCGCATCAGAGGGAAACAGGGTACTGAGCTTGGCAGCTCGGTTCTGTCGACCTCTCTTAGACATCATGGAACAGGACACACAATCTTTAATGGAATGGTCAGGGCCTAAACATTTGAGACACCAGTAATGGGTGTCGGTGACGGATACAGTACCGCCACATTTCGTGCACTTCTTAAAACCTGAGGCAGGTTTTTCCATATTTAAGGAAAACGGTTTTGGGTCTAAGGCCCAAAACTGAAGTACACCTGAAGGAAAAATAGAAGGTCTTTTCTTTCTTTTTTTTTTTTTTTTAAGAAAGAAATAAGAACCGGCGGTACTGGTATAGCGTCGAGGAAGGCAGATGTGTACAGAAAATAAAGAAAAAAATAAGGAAATTCTTCTGCGGTGACAGGAACACATAAGAACATAAGAACATAAGATATGCCATACTGGGTCAGACCAAGGTCCATCAAGCCCAGTATTCTGTTTCCAACAGTGGCCAATCTAGGTCATACGTACCTAGCAGTTTCCCCAAGGGACACAGGTTCCACAATGCTTGTATTGGTTCAAGCATTGATATCCTGGGTCCCTTCTTAATAATGGCTTATGGACATTTCCTCCAGGAACTTGTCCAAACCTTTTTTAAACCCAGCTACACTAACAGCCTTTACTATATCCTCCGGTAACAAATTCCAGAGTTTGATTACACGTTGAGTGAAAAAATATTTTCTTTTATTAGTCTTAAATAGTTTACCGTGTAGCTTCATTGCATGTCCCCATGTCTTTCTATATTCTGATAAGGTAAACAATCGATCTACGTTTACCCGTTCCACTCCGCTCATTAATTTATAGACTTCTATCATATCTCCCTTCAGCCGTCTCTTTTCCAGGTTAAAGAGCCCTAACCTTTTTAGCCTTTCTTCATAGGAGTATCCTTCCATCCCCTTTACCATTTTGGTGGCTCTTCTCTGAACCTTTTCTAATAACTCTATATCCTTTTTAAGATACGGCGACCAGAATTGCACACAATATTCAAGGTGCGGTCTCACCATGGAACAATATAGAGGCATTATAATATCCTTTGTTTTATTTTCCATTCCTTTCCTTATCATACCTAGCATTCTATTTGCTCTCTTGGCCGCCGCTGCACACTGGGCCGAGGGTTTTAACATGGTATCCACAATGACGCCTAAATCTTTTTCCTGGGTGGTGGTTCCTAATGTGGAACCTTGCATCGTGTAACCATAGTTTGGGTTGTTCTTCCCTAGGTGCATAACCTTGCACTTGTCCACATTAAATTTCATCTGCCATTTTGATGCCCAGTCTTCCAATTTATCAAGATCCTCTTGCAATTTTCCACAATCCTCTTGGGTTTTAACAACTTTAAATAGTTTTGTGTCATCTGCAAATTTGATAACCTCACTCGTTATTCCACTTTCCAGGTCATTTATGAATATGTCAAAAACCAGCGGACCCAGCACAGATCCCTGGGGTACACCACTATTCACCTTTCTCCATTGGGAAAATTGGCCATTTAGCCCTACCCTCTGCTTTCTATCTTTTAACCAGTTCCTGATCCACAATAGTACACTGCCTCCTATCCCATGACTCTTTAGTTTTGCCAAAAGTCTCTCATGAGGGACCTTGTCAAAGGCTTTCTGAAAGTCCAGATACACAATATCAACCGACTCACCTTTGTCCACCTGATTATTCACTCCTTCAAAAAAACATAACAGATTAGTAAGACAAGATCTTCCTTGTCTAAAGCCATGTTGGCTGTCTCTCATTAGTTCATGACTATCTACATGCTGAGTAATTTTATTCTTTATGATGGTTTCTATCATTTTTCCCGGTATTGACGTCAGGCTCACCGGTCTGTAGTTTCCCGGATCACCCCTGGAACCCTTTTTAAAAATTGGTGTTACATTGGCGATCCTCCAATCTTCAGGTATTAGAGATGATTTTAATGATAGTTCACAGATTACTAATAGCAGGTCTGCAATCTCATATTTCAGTTCTTTCAATACCCTTGGATGTATACCATCCGGCCCAGGTGATTTGCTACTCTTCAGCTTATCTAATAGTTGTAATACATCTTCTCGATGTATCGATATTTCCTTCAATTCTTCTGCACCTTTAAATACCACTTCAGTCATGGGTAACATCCCTACATCTTCCTCAGTAAAGACTGAAGCAAAGAATTCGTTCAGTCTCTCCGCTATCGCCTTGTCGCCTCTTAGTGCTCCTTTAACCCCTTTATCATCTAATGGACCAACTGACTCTCTTACAGGTTTTTTGCTACGAATGTACTTGAAAAGGTCTTTACTTCGCGTTTTTGCTTCTGCAGCAAGCTTCTTCTCAAATTCTCCCTTTGCCTGCCTTATCAATGCCTTGCATTTGACTTGCCAGTGCTTGTGCTGTTTCCAGGTTTCGTCGTTTGGCTCTTTTTTCCATTTCCTGAAAGATGCTTTTTGGCAACAACAGCCTCTCTGACCTCAACTTTAAACCATGCTGGCAGTTTTTTGGACTTCTTTCCACTTTTCTTAAAGCGTGGAATACAGCTGGTCTGGGCTTCCAAGATAGTATTTTTCAACAACAGCCAAGCCTGATGTACGTCGTTAACCTTTGCAACTGCTCCTTTTAGTTTTTTCTTGACTGTTTTCCTCATTTTATCATAGTCTCCCTTTCGAAAGTTAAAAGGTAGTACTGTGGATTTCCTTACTATCCCTCCTCCACTAATTAAATCAAAGGCGATCATGCTATGATCACTATTGCCAAGTGGCCCCAACAACCTTATTTCTTGCACTAGATCTGGTGTTCCACTAAGGATTAGGTCCAATATGGCTTCCCCTCTGGTCGGTTCATGAACCAGCTGCTCCAAGAAGCAGTCATTTATTTCATCTAGGAACTTTATCTCCCTAGCATGTCCTGACGTGACACTGACCCAGTCGATACCGGGGTAGTTGAAATCACCCATTATTATTACTGCGCTGTAACTTTTGTTAGCTTCCTTGATTTCTTTGAGCATTTCATCATCCATTTGGTCATTCTGGCCAGGTGCTCGATAGTACACCCCCACTGCCATTGCCTTCCCCCTTTTACATGGAATTTCAATCCATATAGATTCTACAGCAGATTTTGTTTCCTGCAAAACTTTAATCCTTTCTGACTCAATGCCCTCTCTAACATAGAGAGCAACCCCTCCACCAATTTGATCAGCTCTATCATTACGATATAGTTTGTACCCAGGTATCACAGTGTCCCACTGGTTGTCGTCCTTCCACCATGTCTCTGATATTCCAATCATATCTAACCTTTCATTTAGTGCTATATATTCTAACTCTCCCATCTTATTTTTTAGACTTCTAGCATTTGCATACAAGCATTTTAGAGAATGTATTTTATCCATATTAGTTTGTCTGTTAGACATGAGTAATTTGGGATCTTTAAGATCTGTCTGCTCCATACTTGAGGGCATTTGGGCTACTTTACTCTTTTGTGGAACCTCTCTGCTTTTGGTAGTATCCTTCAAAGATACATTCTTCCGAACTATCTGCTCTTGGGCGACTGTCGGCTTTCCCCTAATATCTAGCTTAAAAGCTGTTCTATCTCCTTTTTAAAGGTTAATGCCAGCAGCCTGGTTCCATCCCGGTTAAGGTGAAGCCCATCCCTTCGGAAGAGCCCCTCCTTTCCCCAGAATGTTCCCCAGTTCCTAAACAAATCCAAAACTCTCATCTCTGCACCATTGTCTCATCCACGCATTGAGACTCCGGAGCTCTGCCTGCCTTTTGGGTCCTGCGCGTGGAACAGGAAGCATTTCGGAGAACGCTACCATGGAAGTTCTGGATTTCAACTTCCTACCTAAAAGCCTAAATTTTGCCTCCAGAACCTCCCTACCACATTTTCCTATGTCATTGGGACCGACATGTACCAAGACAGCAGACTCCTCCCCAGCACTATCTAAGACCTTATCTAGGTGGTGCGTGAGGTCCGCTACCTTCGCACCAGGCAGGCATGTTACCAGGCGATCCTCACGTCCACCAGCCACCCAGCTATCTACATGCCTAATGATTGAATCACCAACTATAACGGCTGTCCTAACCCTTCCCTCATGGGCACATGGCCCTGGAGAAACTTCCTCGGTGCGAGAGGGTTTTACATCACCTGGAGGACAGGTCCTAGTTACAGGATCACTTCCTGCCACACCAGGGTGATGCTCTCCTGTCACGTGACCTCTCTCCTCCATGGCAACAGGGATGCTGCCAGACTGGAGGTGGGACTTCAGGACTATATCCCTGCAGGTCTCGTCTATGTACCTCTCTGTCTGTGTTATGCTTTCCAAGTCTGCTACTTTAGCCTCTAGAGAACGGACTCGTTCCCTGAGAGCAAAGAGCTCCTTGCACCTAGTGCACACGTAAGACCTCTCACCAACTGGGAGAAAATCATACATGTGACACTCAATGCAAAAGACTGGAAAGCCCCCATCCCGCTGCTGGACTGCTGTCTGCATCTTAGTTTTAAGTTTGTGTTTAGATCTAAGTTCTTTACTTACTAAGGGTTGCTATGGATATTTATACTAATAAAACTGAACCTAATACGTGTAATATACCTTGTTCACCTGAAGTTTAACTAATCTCAGGTCCTTAGTGTATGACTGATTTGGGTAATGAGCTTCACCTGAGAGCACCTCCTGTCTTTTAAGATGTGTAAGTACCTATAAAGCTACGATTATCCCAGGGGTGGGTGGGTGTGGGGAGGGTGGGAGGGAATTAACACTTATTAAAAGAGGGCTGCTACACAGTACCCTGTCTTGTGCTGCTGAGGTAAGCTATATTCTGATTTGATTTAAATTATAGCTCTTAGCTGCTGCTAGGCTCTAACTTCTTATGAAATTTAAAGTACAAGCTCTCTGCTGGGTTCTAAATTTAACCAATAAGCTCTTTTCTGTGTTGTAAATTTAAGCTAAAAGAACTTTGCTGATGCTAGGCCCTGAGTGACTATTAAATGTAAACTACAAGCTCTCTGCTGGGTTCCAAATGTAACCAGAAAGCTCTCTTCTGTGTTTTAAATTTAAACTAAAAGTACTTTGCTGTTACTAGGCCCTGAGTGACTATTACATTTAAAGTACAAGCTCTCCGCTGGGTATGAAATGTAACCAGAGAGTTCTCCTCTGTGTTTTAAATGTAAACTTAAACTGCTGCTACTAGGCCCTGACTGATTTAACAAAAATAGTGGATCACAGATTAATTAGCTTTAATACAAAGAATTCCTTTTAGAAAATTACCAGAAGTAAATACTCACAGTTGCAGATCTCCCTCCAGAAGCAACAGTCCCCCTTACCAGTCTTACACGATCTGCTGGTTCCGCGGAAAAAGAACAACTGAGGAGAGACAGTTGGAAAGGCGGGAAGGCAGCACGCAGGCGCTGTGGGATGCTCCCAAAAGCTTTCTGATTGGACGCTGGGGAGCGTTCCCACGCAGGCTCCGTCGGTACTGACGTACCCATATGCGAAGACTCATTCCTGCTTGTTCCTGGAGATCATGGTATTACCAAAGGACAATCATGCCAAACAAATCTGATTTCTTTGACTGGGTGACCAGAGAACTAGAACTAGGGCATGCGATGGATGTGATCTACTTAGATTTCAGCAAAGCCTTTGATACTGTCCCTCATAGGAGGCTTATCAATAAACTAACCAGCCTGGGGATGGGTCCCAGATGGTGAACTGGATCAGAAATTGGTTGATTGACAGACGACAGAAGGTGATGGTAAACGGAACTCACTCGGATGAAAGGAAAGTGCTTAGTGGCATGCCCCAGGGATCAGTCCTGGGGCTGATACTGTTCAATTTATTTCTGAGCGATATTGCTGAAGGACTGAATGGAAAAGTCTATCTTTTTGCAGATGACAGGAAAATTTGCAACAGAGTGGACTCCCTTGAGGGAGTGGATAACATGAAGAAAGATCTGCAAAAGCTCGAAGAATGGTCTAATGCTTGCCAGTTAAGATTTAATGTGAAGAAGTGCAGTGTGATGCACTTGGGATTCAGAAATCCAAGGGAATTGTATGAGATAGGGGGCAATACGTTGGTGTGCACAGACTAGGAGAAAGACCTCGGAGTGATTGTTTCTGAGGACCTCAAAGTGGCGAAAGTGTGACAAGGCGGTGGCCAAAGTCAAAAGGATTCTGGGTTGCAAACAGAGAGGAATTATCAGCAGAAGGAGGAGGTACTAATGCCACTGTACAAGTCACTGCTGAAGCCTCACTTGGAATATTGTGTTCAGTTTTGGAAACCATATCTCACAATGGATATAAAAAGACTGGAAACGGTTCAGAGAAAGGCAACCAAAATGATTTGGAGCCTGCGCCAGAAGACGCACAAAAAGATAATCCAAGACCTAAATATGTATACTCTAGAGGAGAGGAGGGACAGGGAGATATAATACACTACTACTACTACTGAGCATTTGTATAGTGTTACAAGACGTATGCAGCACTGCACAGACATGTAAGAGACAATCCCTGTTCATTAGAGCTTACAATCTAGTCAAGACAGATAACACAGTAGGTATAGACAGGGATAGATCTAGGGGGCAATGGTAAGGAAACATAAGGAGATCAGATGAGTCAAGATCCGAAAGCGGCAGCAAAGAGGTGAGTTTTCAGCCTGGATTTGAAAAGGGTCAGAGAAGATGCCTGACGTACAGACTCAGGTAGTTTGTTCCAGGCGTAAGGTGCAGCAAAGTGAAAGAAGCGAAGTCTGGAGTTAGCAATAGAAGGGCACAGATAGAAGCGATTTGCCAAAAGAGCAGAGTTCCCGAGGAGAGGTGTAGGAAGAGATAAGAGAGGAAAGGTAGTGAGGAGCTGCAGAGTGAATAAACGTATAGGTCAGCAGGAGAAGTTTAAACTGGATGTGGAAACGGATAGGGAGAGAATGAAGTGACTTGAGAAGAGGGGTAATATGAGCATGACAAGGGTGGTGGAAGATTAGCTGCACAGCAGAGTGTTGAACAGATTGAAGGGGAGAGAGATGATTCAGTGGGAGACCAGCAAGGAACAGGTTACAATAATCAAGACAGGTGGTGATTAAGGAGTGGATAAGTATTTTAGTAGTATGTTCAGAAAGGAATGGGTGGATCTTGTTGGTCTTATAGAGAAAGACAAGGCAGGTCTTAGCTATGAGATGGATGTGTGTGGAGAAGGGGAGAGAGGAGTCAAAGACGACCCCAAGGTTGCATGCAGAGGAAACAGGGAGGAGTAAAGAGTTATCCACAGAGACTGAGAAAGAGGAAGAGGAGAGGAGGTTTTAGAGGGAAAAATAAGCAGCTCAGTTTTAGCCATGTTCAATTTCAAGCAGCAGTGAGACATCCAAGCAGCAATGTCAGAAAGACAGGCAGAGATCTGGGTCTGGATTGCTGGAGAGATTTCAGGTGTAGAGAGCTAGATCTGGGAGTCATCAGCAAAAAGATGGTATTAAAGCCATAGAAAGAGATGAGTGCACCAAGGGACTAGGTATAGAAAGAGAAAAGGAGTGGACCCAAAACAGATCCTTGGGGTACACCGACAGCGAGATAGCAGCAGAGGAGGATCCATCAAAACAAACACTGAAAGAGAGATGGGAGAGATAAGAGGAGAACCAGGATAGTACAGGGCCCTTAAAACCAAGCGAAGACAGGGTATCAAGGAGAAGGTTGTGGTCAACAGTATCAAAAGCAGCAGAGAGGTCAAGAATGATGAGGACTAAGTAAAGGCCCTTGGTGTTTGCCAACAAGTCACTGGAGACCTTGGCAAGAGCCGTTTCAGTAGAATGTAAAGGACAAAAGCCAGATTGTAAAGGATCTAGGAGGACTTGAGAGGAGAGAACATCAAGTCAATGGCGTTGAACCACACGTTCAAGTAGTTTAGAAACAAAGGGGAGGAGGGAGATGGGTCAATAGTTAGGACAGGTAGGATCAAGTGAGGGTTTCTTGAGGAGAGGTGTAACTACAGAATGCTTAAAGGCTGCAGGGACAGTTGCAGTGGAGAGCGACAGGTTGAGAATTTGAGAGATGGAAGGGACAACAGTGGAAGAGATGGGGATTAGGAAATGGATGAGAATAGGATCAGAGGAGCAGGTAGTGATTTTGGATGAGGAAAGAATGTGTGTGGTTTCCTCCTCAGAGTTCATAGAAAAGGAAGAAAGGGTAGCAGAGGTAGAGGAGGAAAGCTGGGATTGAAGAGGGGGAGGAGGGGAAGTAGCTGACTTTGTGGGGAACTGGAGAGTGATCTTGTGGATTTTGTCATGGAAATAGTCAGCCAGGGTTTGGGCAGAAAGGTAGGGAGCAGGCGGAGGCACCTTGAGGAGAGAGTTGAGAGCAGTAAAGAGACAGCGAGGGTCAGAGACAAGGGAGTTAGTCAGATGGACATAATAGTCTTGTTTGGCGAGAGCTATGGCTGATTGGAAAGAGACAAGCATGAATATGAAGTGTAGAAAGTTTGCAAGGGAGCAGGATTTGATCCAAGCATGCTCAGTTGAATAAGCACAAGATCGTAGATAGCAGGTAGTGGACGAAAGCCATGCTGGGGTATAGTACGCCTCGCAGGATGTGGCATGGGCAGAGCAAAAGCATCCAGAGCAGAGTGCAGCATTATAGGAAGCTATTGTTTCATCAACAGACTCAGATGACATAGTGGAGTTAAGAGATGATGAAACAGTGGAGGAGAGAACTAAAGGGTCAATAGCATGAAGATTTCTAATGAGGTTGGAGGAGACAGGATGAGGTTGAGCCGGTGGGTGATGAAGAGTGAAGCTTAGCAGGTGATGGTCAGATAAGGGAAGAACTGAGGTACAGAAGTTTGAGGGTAAGCAATTAGAGAAAAATACAAGGTCAAAGCAATGGCCATGCTGGTGAGTGGGGACAGTAGAGCAAAGCTGGAGGTCGAATGAGGAGGTAAGGGAAAGGAGCTTTAAAGTATAAAGATCAGAGGGGTTATCAACATGAATTTTAAAATCCCCAAGAATAAGAGTGGGGGAAGAGGAAAGCCACGAGTCAAAGTCAGTGAGAAAGGTAGAGGTGGACTTGTCAGGAGGTCGATAAATAACAGCTACCCGGAGAGGTGGTGGAGTGAAAAGGCGGATGGAGTGGACTTCAAAGGAGGGAAAGAAGTGAGACTGAGGCAGCAGGAGGGGTATGAATTTGCAGGGGTTTGTTCATTAATACTTAAGGAGTATTAATGAACAAACAAACCTTTTTCAAAGACAGAGAAGCTATAATACTAGAGGGCATAACATGAAGCGGCAAGGGGGTAAACTAAAAAGTAACATCAGGAAATACTTTTTCAGTAAAAGAGTGGTGGATGCTTGTAATGCCCTCTCGATAGAAGTGGTGGGGGGCAAATACAGTGACAATTCAAAATGGCATAGGATAGACACAGTGGATCCCTTTATAGAAAAAGGATAAAATCAAAATAAATGTAACTGTGTCTGATATCTCAACAAGCAGAGGTGACCTGCACGGAATGGTGGGCACACCCCTAAACAAAGGTATGGGGAGGGGTGACCTGCACAGAGCGGCAGACGCACCTACTCTTTCCACCTTGCTGGGCAGACTAGATGGACCATGCTAGTCTTTATCTGCTGTCATATGCTATGTTACTATGACTTCAGAGATGAGTGATCTCCTTAGTGCAGCTTAGTAGGAGTGACAGAAAAATACTGGAGTGTGCCCCTAGCTGCATCAGTGATAATAGCAGGATGAGGTCATAAAGAAACCTCTGGACTTTTCTTCACTGTCTCCACCTCTGCTAGTAGGGGAACACAACCCACTTGCCTTGACTAGTTAGCAGGGCGATAAGGAAAGGCAAAATGTAGAAAAATAATACTAAGTTTATTATTTTTCATGGGTTTTCATTTGCATCTTCTATTCCACAAAACATGTGTACAAGGCTGGACCTTCCACCAGGCAAACTAGGTGTTCGTCTAGGCCAGCAACATTTGGGTGTGTGTGGGGGAGGGAATGTCACAGGGGCAGCACAATCACCCCTGTAGCTATACTCTATGGCCTGCCTGCCTGCCTCCCTGCTTATTATCTCCCCGTCATCTGCTGTACCCCGTGAGCAAGAGGAGCAACAGGAGTCGTCAGTCTCTACACTTCCCTGAGTGCTCTGTCCAGTACTGTGATGAGACAGGGGTAGAAGCTTAGTTCCCAGGAGCCAAACCACCAGAGGAAAAACACGGTTCTCCCAATGCCACACATTAAAACAGGACAGAAGCAGGCTATTGCCTCTGAATCCATGCACACACCTAGTGTCTTTCTGGCTCCCATCCCCTCCATTACAGGAAGTTTGGCAAAGGAAGGGGCAGGACTTGGCAACACTAAGTGTGCACATGGGCCTAAAGATCCCATGAGTGTTACCTTCCTGCTTTATTTCTGCAGCCTGACTCATAGCTGAGGGATGAAGGGAGATGGGAAGATATTGGGGGAGGACAGAAGATGAGGTTGGGGGGAGGAGAGATGAGGAGATGCTGTAAAGGAGGAGAACTGGATCACTACATGTCAATATAATGTATATGTCAAAATACCTGATAGTTTTATGTCAGAAGACTGTGCTTTTTGAGCGTCTCTATTTGTGTGCTACTTTTAAATATCTAGTTAGTGTCTCCTTTTTCATGCAAAACAAATCAGTTAACATTAATGCAGAATATGAATTCATACTAATGCCCAATATTCATTTTCAAAAGTTAACTGTTCCAGCTCTGAAATACGAGAATGACTGAAATATGACATGTTTAGGTATGATATCTAGTAATGACTTTTCACACCAGCAAATGAGGGGGGGGGCGCAATATTTTGTAAATTAACCTTAAATGCATCCTTTTATGGAACTCAAGATGACATAGAAGATAACTGCTGCAGATCCCTCCTTAATTTTTATGGCTTTTTGCTCTCTTATTTTCTGGTTAACAACAGAAGTCTGGTTTCCAATATGGTGAAGAGGAAGAGAACAACTCTTCCTTCTGAGTCTAGTAGTTTCTATCAAATCCAATATAGCATGGATCTATTTGGCAGCTATATACCTAATAATACAGGAGGTAAGAGTCCCGCTATCAAGTTTGGTGAGGGAGAAGCTGTCCAGCTGGGATGTGATATTTCCCACAGCACTTTAGATTAAATAACTGCCAGCAACAGGGGTTTTCAATCAGATTCAATATCCTGCTCCTCTTTCCTTCTGCTGTGGTCTTTGGATGATGCGAGTGATACCAGCACTATCAGGGGACCTGGAGTCCCTGTGAATTTCTTCCCTTTTGTGCGTCAAAGCTACAAACAACAAACAGCTGGCAGTGATCATCCAGACATTGGCAAGCAAACAGAGAATGATAGCTGGATTGGTCAACAGCCATAAAAGAACAGACAAGAGTTTAGTCCCTGTTATGACATTCAAATTTGTACTTGGCTAAATTTCTCAAAGTGAGTAAATATCAACACGTAATTTGTAATAGCAATACCTAATGTAAGTGATTACCATTTTAGCAGTTACAATCCACGCCAGTAAATACATTTTATTTTTTGACTGGGGAAAACATAACAGCCATATGGAAATTCAAAGAGAATTTCAGTGATGCATAGAAGAGCCATGTATATCAACTCACCTTGTTTGTTTTGTGTTTGAACAAGATATTAGTATAGTAATGTGTCTGTTTATTTTATATTATTTGTTTGGGAAAAGGACCTGGATATTTTCAGATATCTCTAGATTACATAGCAGAGGAAATTATTTCTGGCAATGCATCGAAGCACAAACCTTTGGGAAAGACTTTTTCATTTGACATCCCTGCATATATCTTAGTAAATTTTGGAATGGGAATGTTTACTTTATTTTGAGTCCACACAATTTAGATTTTTCCTGAGGGGAAATGTCAATGGCAGGATTGAACACCAGTGGTATTAGTTTGGTTATCTCAGAACTATATGAAGCCAATATCTATCTACGGTTTAGTTCTCCTTTTATTTATTATTTTATTTTAGAATTTACCTTTATTTGTGTGTCCCTCTTTATATGAAAAAACAACATGAACTAATTTGTTTTTATTTTGTTACACATATCTCTGGTCACATTGCCTATGGTATGTTACTCTGAATTTATAAATAAAATTTAACAAAAAAGAGACTCACTGAATTATGGTTAACTGCAATTTTGGGTGTGGGTTTCCTCAAAACAAACAAGTGAGTTTACATGTATGCCATCTATAGTTCACAAGAACACCAGTGACTGGAAGTCTATAAATATTTTTGGGTAGAGGCATTAAAACATTTTTAAAGAAACTAAACATAGCAACTGAGTAACATGAGAGATATGGTTCGGCAACTCACATGATTTAGCAGTGTAGAAAGCTTTGACCCATCTTGTATATTTTTCTCCAGTATGTTCAATAGTTTAACCGTTTTATCTGTTGGTAGCTGAAAAGGAAACAAGAAGGTGACTCCAAATTCAGCAAATTAGGGAGTAAAAATGACATCTCATGTACTAGACTGCATTTTGTTTTATCTTAAATCTAAGCATTAACTGGGATGTAAAAGTCTTTATTTACATGGAGAGTGTATGGAACAAACAATACTTATATCTGCTACTATCATTACTGATTAAGAGCGTTGATACAAACCTTCTAAGACCCATCTGCACTCACAAAATGGGACTATTCCAGTGAATTCACATTTCAACCTGACAGCGTAGTTACTCACCTGTAACAGGTTATCTCCGGGAACAGTAGGAATAAGTCTTCACATATGGGTACCGTCGGCACCGACAGAGCCTGCGCAGGAACGTTCCCCAGTGTCCCAAAAGGAAAGCTTTTGGGAGCATCCCACCACACATGCTGCCTTCCCGCCCAACTACCTCTCTCACTTCAGTTGAGTTGAAAGCTGAGACCAAATGAGAGAAGTAGAAGAAAAATAGAAAGAAAGAGAAAGACAACTCCTAGGGGAGGTGGGTGGGTTGTGAAGACTTATTCCTGCTGTTCCCAGAGATCACCTGTTACAGGTGAGTAAGTACGCTATCTCCAGGAACAAGCAGGAATGTAGTCTTCACATATGGGGATTCCCCAGCTAAAAATGCCTAGGGATGACCCCAGCATGTTGCAGATCTATGTAAGATGGGCCATGCTTCCTCCCAGGGACCTCAGGCATCCAAGAGTGGATGGTGGGAAGGAGTTGATCTAGGAATGGAAAAGATGCTGTAGAACAGCCTGACCGAACAAGGCATCCTGACGGGAGTCCTTATCTAAACAACAGTGGGCAGCGAAAGTATGTACAGAAGCCCAAGTTACTGCTTTGCAGATCTCATTAGTAGCAACTGAACGAAGATTAGCTGTTGAGGCTGCCATAGCTCTGACATTATGAGCCGTGACATGGCCTTCAAGAGGGATTCCTTTACTCTGATAGGTAAAGGAAATACAGTCTGCAATCCACTTAGAGTTCTCTTAGTGACTGGAAGTCCTAAGTGACTAGAGTCAAAAGCCAGAAAAAGCTGAGAAGACTTTCTAAATGGCTGAGTTCTGTGAAGATAAAAAGCCAGAGCCCGCTTACAATCTAAGGTATGAAGATTTCTTTCCGCGCTGGAGGCATGAGGCCTAGGAAAGAAGACTGGGAGATAAACTGACTGGTTTAAATGAAAAGGTGATATCACCTTTGGCATAAAATGAGGATGAGTTCTCAAGACTACTTTGTCATGATGGAATCGCGTATAAGGCGGGTCAGCCACTAAAGCCTGCAGTTCACTTATGTGTCTTGCAGAAGTGATAGCAATTAGGAAAATGACCTTCCATGAAAAACGTTAGCTCCGAAGTCGCTAAAGGTTCAAAAGGAGGCTTCATGAGTTGACCCAGAACAAGATTAAGATCCCATGCCACTGGAGGTGGTTTGATGGGAGGTTTAGTTAAAAGGAGACCCCTCATAAATCTTGAAACAAGAGGATGAGAGGAAATTGGTTGTCCATCAAAGGGTTTATGAGATGCAGCAATAGCACTAAGATGGACCCTAACAGAATTGGTCTTGAGACCAGAAGCTGATAAGTGAAGGAGATAGTCCAGAAGGGACTCTAACGGTACCAAGAGGGGATTAAGTCCCCTCTGGGAACATCAGATTGAGAACCTCTATCAGTTAAAAGCGTAAGAACGCCTTGTGAAAGGTTTTCTGGAAGCCAGAAGATTATCCTTCACTTGTTGTGAAAGGCCTAGATCTTGAAGTTCTATGCCTTGAGTAACCAGGCCTTGAGATGAAGGGACTGGGGATTGGGGTGCAGTAGGGATCCGTTGTTCTGGGACAGAAGATCCAGAACACTCCCCAACTCCAGAGGAGTGGCTCAAGAGAGACTTAAGAGAAGAGGATACCATGTTTGCCTTGGCCAGCAGGGAGCTATGAGTATCATGCAACCTCTGTCTCTCTGGAGTTTGAATAAGGTTTTGGGAATTAGGGGAATTGGTGGGAAGGCATAGAGAAAATCATGGCCCCAATGGAGCAGGAATGCATCCCTCGCCTGACAATTTTGAGCTTGGAGTCTGGAACAGTACCGGGGAAGTTTTGCATACTGTGGACTTGCAAAGAGGTCTATGCCTGGCGTTCCCCAGACTTGAAACACTCGGGCAAGTTGATATGAGTGGAGAGACCACTCGTGTGGCAAAAGGACTCGACTGAGCCTGTCCGCCCAAACGTTTTGAATGCCTGGAAGGTATACTGCCAACAAATGAATGTGGTGCTCTCTGGCAAAGGCCCACAGTTGCAAAGCTTCGTTGCATAATTGCAGAGAGCCTGTTCCGCCTTGTTTGTTTAGGTAAAACATGGCCACTTGATTGTCAGTTTGCACCAGAACTGTTTTGCTTACGAGATGAAAGAAAAATAGCATTGGAATTGGCACTTAGTTCTAGGAGGTTTATTTGAAGAAAAGCCTCCTGTGGGGTCCAGAGACCCTGGGTAGAGAGATCACCCAAGTGGGCTCCCCAACCCAACTTGGATGCATCTGTCGTCAGTACAGCCTGAGGTAGGGGTTGCTGAAAAGGAGAGCCTACTGTAAGGTTTTCCAGAGATTACCACCAATGCAGAGACGCAATCAGGCTTGTGGTAAACCTGATTTAGTCTGACAGGCATCCTGAGGCCTGGGACCATTGGGAAGCTAAGGTCCACTGGGCCGCTCGCATATGAAGGTGTACATAAGGAATTACATGGACTGTAGATGCCATGTGTCCCAGAAGTCAAAGCATCTGTCGAGCAGTGAGGAAGGTTTGTAGCATTGCTTGAGATGCTAGTTTGATGATGTGCAGACAATGAGGCTGAGGCAGGAAAGCCTTTGACTGCTGTGTGTCCAAGCGAGCCCCTATAAACTTGAAGGATTGAGATGGGGTGAGCTGGGACTTTGGAAGGTTTATGATCCATCCCAAGTACTGTAGTATGTGCATTGCTCGGGAAAGAGCATGACTTGCCTCTAGAGCCGACGGTGCTCGGATGAGCCAATCGTCTAAGGGAAGACAAAAATTCCCAGAGTCCTCATAAATGCTGCTACTACTGCCATGCATTTTGTGAAGACTCTTGGAGCAGAGGCCAGCCCGAAAGGAAGGACCCTGTATTGAAAATGTCTTCCCCAGACTAGGAATCGAAGGAATTTTCTGTGATCTGCATGAATAAGGATATGCATGTAAGCATCCCTTAAATCTAGAGAACATAGCCAATCCTGCTCGTGAAGGTATGGAAGAAGAGTGCCGAGGAAGATCATCTTGAACCTCTCTCGGACTAAATATTTGTTCAGTTCTCTGAGGTCCAAGATTGGCCTTAGTCCTCCTGACTTCTTTGGAATGAGAAAATAGGGGGAATAGAATCCTGTGCCCTGCTGGGACTTTGGAACCTCTTCTATAGCCCCTTGAGCCAGAAGAGTGGTGACCTCTTGCCACAACAGGTCTGAGACCGGTGGTTGAGATTTGAACTGTTTTATTGGGGGCAAGCTGAGGAAATGGAGCTTGTATCCCAGACTCACAATAGATAGAGTCCAATTTTCTGAAGTGATTTGTTGCCATCTTTTGACAAAATGGCAAATACGGCTTGGAATATTTAAAGGTTCTGGGCTTAGAACAGGCAGAATGGCTAAGTTCTCTAGAGAACAGTCAAAGACCCTGAGGAGGCTGGGTCTGCTGAGCCTTCTGAGTTTCTGTCTTTCTTTGTCTAGTTTGTTGTTGCCCCTTCTGGGGAACATGTGTTTGCTGGGTGGAAGATGGATAGAATTTCTTCTTCTTAGGGAAAAAAGGTTTTTTGAAAAACCTTTTCTTGGCTGGGTTAGCTGTAGATTTTGACAACCTGTCTAAAGTTGTATTATCAGTGTCAATTTCATTAGCTTTAAGCTGCCAATCCTTGTGGAAGGAATGTTACCCAGCTTATCTTGCACCCATTCCTCCAAGTCTGAAGCTTGGAGCAAGGCAATACGACGTGCTCCTATGGATATAGCAGAGGTTCTGCTAATACATTCAAAACAGTCAAAGATAGCACGATTCATAAACTTAGAGACATTTTGAGCATGTTTGACCAGAGTCAAATAATCTGTCCGTTTATCCTCTTGAAGAAAAGGGTTCAAAAGCTACAAGTCTTTTGTAACCTGCTCAAGAAACATTCCCATGTATAATATATAGGAACTGATTCTTGCTGATAGCATGGAGGACTGAAAACATCGACGACCAAAGGCATCCAGTGTTCTAGACTCACGACCTGGTGGATTGGAAGAGTGTCGTTTAGCACTCTTAATCCGCCTCATGGCAGAATCTACCACCATAGCATGATGTGGTAATTGAGTCTTCTGAAACCCTGGGAAAGGTGGTACTCGATACATAGTGTCAAGACGTCTAGAATGTGGAGATACTGTTAAAGGAGCTTCCCACATTCTTAACATTAGATCATGTAAGATCTGGTGTATCAGAAGCATAGCTGCCTCCTTTGGAGCCAAAGGATATTGAAGAATTCATAATTCTTCTGTCCTAGGCTCCTTTTCTGGTACTACTGTAATGGCAAGACCCTTTGCCATATCACGTACAAAATCATGAAAAGACATATCCTCAGGAGGGGACATTCTGCACTGAGGAGAAGGAGTTGAATCTTGTAAAAGTTCAGCTCTGGTACCGGTGGAATCATCCGAGTCATCGGAATCGGAAGACTCAAAAGGAGGAAGCAAATGGTTCTCCCGAAGCAGATGGCGTCAGTACCGCTCAATGTCGGTACCGTAATGAGTCAGTACCTGATCCCCCATGCTGGAGAGAGATTCCAAACTCGGCATCGGGGGAAGCATGCCTGTTGAAGCAGGTACCGAGGGCACTGGCACCAGTACCGGCATCGGTACCAGTGCCAGCGGAACTGTCTGCAGCGACCTTAGAGGAATCGAAGTAGCCAAAAGAGTCGCTAGACTGCGCTCGATAGCGAGGAGTCTTTTGTCCACTGCCGATGCCGGGGTGTCGGTACCGGTGGTAACGGCCACAACCCCAAGCATGGTACCAGTAGTTCCATCTAGGCCGAGGCCTCGGGAACATCCTGGAGCCCCGATAAAGCTTTGGAGCCCAAAGACTCCCGCCAGGGCTGTTTTGCCGGTGAAGTATCCTCGAGGGCAACGCCCAATGGCATCTCGATGTTTAGAGGGAGATCTACCCTTCCAGGACCGGCTAATCTTAAAAAACTTGTGTTTAGTTACCTGAGATCCCTGGGAAGAAGTAGAAGCCCTGGAAAACATCGATGCTACAGACATCGTGTCTGAAGCAAAAAGGGCACCGAGTTGATTCGATCGATTCTGAAGACTTCTTTTAGTCAACTTCCTACAGGAGAGGCACTCCGCAGGGCAATGGTCAGGACCTAAACATTTAAGACACCAGTCATGGGTGTCAGTAATAGAAATTGTACTGCCATATTTTGAACATTTTTTAAAACCAGTGGCTCGCTTTTCCATGGTAAAGGAAAAGAGGGCCCAATGCCCAAAATGGCGCCAAGCACCAGAGCAGGGAAAAAATCCCTGAGAAAAGCACTAAAGTTGAAATATTTACAGAAGAAAAGAAAGAAAAGCACCGGTGGTACCGGTAGGCATTGACGTAAGGCAGACGCAACCACAAAAAATATAAAAATAAGAGAAGATTTTCTGCGGTGACAGGGGACACGTCCTGTCGGCTCCGCGGAAAACGAAGAACTGAAGTGAGAGAGGTAGTTGGGCGGGAAGGCAGCACGCATGCATGGTGGGATGCTCCCAAAAGCTTTCCTTTTGGACGCTGGGAAGCGTTCCCGCGCAGGCTCCGTCGGTGCCGATGATACCCATATGTGAAGACTACATTCCTGCTTGTTCCTGGAGATTGTATATGAGCCACAATGTTTGATTCTTAACATGTTATCACATTTTAGAAAAGCGTGGTACATAAGAACATAAGAAATGCCATTCTGAGCCAGATGAAGCTCCATCAAGCCTAATATCCTGTTTCCAAGAGTGGCCAAGCCAGGTTACAAGTACCTGTCAGTTTCCAAAAAGGTACGTCGTTTCCACAGTGCTCATCCCATGGTAAAAAGTGGATTTCCCTGGTCCTCTTTAAAAATGGTTTAAGGACCTTTCCTCCAGGAAATTGTCCAAACCTTTTTTAAACCCAGCTACACTAGCAGTTTTTACTACATCCTCCGGTAACAAATTTCAAAGTTTGATTATGTGTTGATGTTGAGTGAAAAAATATTTTCTCTTATTAGTCTTAAATGGGTTACATTGTAACTTCATTGCATGTCCCCTAGTTTTTCTACTTTATGATGGAGTATACAACCTACCTAGGTTTACCCGTTCTACTCTAGTCATTAATTTATAGACCTCTATCATATCTCTCTTCAGCCGTCTCTTTTCCAAGTTGAAGAGCCCTAATCTTTTAAGCCTTTCCTTTTAGGGGTATCCTTCCATTGGTGCTACCATTTTGGTGGCTCTTCAAAGCCCCTGGTTTCCTTGGCAGCAGTACTAAAGGATGTATTAAAATGTGACCTATTCTTTCATATTTCCATACAAGAAAGAGTAGTTACTCACCTGTAACAGGTGTTCTCCAGGAGCAGCAGGAATCAGTCCTCACATATGGGTGACGTCGGCGCCGACGGAGCCCCCGTGCGGAGTATTTCCCCAGCTTTCATAGAAAGCCTTTGGGAATGCAGCGCGCATGCGCGGTCCCCTTCCCGCCCAAGGGTGCCATCTTGCTCAGTCTGATGACATAGCTAAAAGACAGCAAAAATAGCAAAATAAATCATATGACTGCAACTCCAAGGGGAGGAGGGAGGGTTGTGAGGACTGATTCCTGCTGCTCCTGGAGAACACCTGTTACAGGTGAGTAACTACTCTTTCTCCAGGACCAAGCAGGAAGTCAGTCCTCAGATATGGGACTCCCTAGCTTAGGGCTACCAGAGGCCACAAACTGAAAAATGAGCTCCCTCTAGAGCCTCAGCATGCAAGAACAGAATCTTCTCTGACAACGCCCCCAAAGGTAGCCCAACACCAGGGCCGGAGGGTAGAAGTTGCCTAAACCCCAAAGAGATTATGGAGTACCGCTTGCCTGAAAGCACTGTCCCTGCGGGACTCCCTCTCAAGGCAGTAGTGGGCCGCAAAAGTCTGGCTTGAAGACCAAGTAGCGGCCCGGCAGATGTCTGACAACAGAACAAAGCAGAGATGAGCCACTGAAGCAGCCTTCGCCCTGACACGGTGAGCCGTAACTCGACCCTGCAACGAGAGGCTGGCTGCCCTGTAAGCCCAGGCGATGCAGTCAGCTACCCATATGGACAAAGTACGCTTGGAGACAGCCAACCCCAACTTATTGGGGTCATAAGAGACGAAGAGCTGAACCTCCCTCCTGTGCTCCCGCATACGGTCAAGGAAGAAGGACAACACCCTCCTACAGTCCAGGGTATGCAAGACCAATTCCGCCCAGCTAGCATGAGGTCTGGGAAAGAAAGTCGGAAGAACCACCTCCTGATTGAGGTGGAAGGAGGAGACAACCTTTGGAAGGAACTTAGGGTGAGTCCGTCCATAAGACTACCCTGTTCCTATAGAACCTAGTATAAGGTGCTTCTGATACTAGGGCCTGAAGCTCACTCACTCGCCTTGCTGAGGTAAGGGCTACCAGAAATAGCGTTTTCCAGGATAGAAAATGCAAAGGACAAGTAGCCATAGGTTCAAATGGTGGGCAAGTTAGCCGTTGCAAGACCACATTTAAATCCCATTCAGTGGCAGGTGGACGCACTGGAGGCTTAAGCAAAAGCAGGCCTCTGAGGAAATGAGCCACCAAAGGATTACTGGAGAGAGACTGACCCTCCACCTGTGAGTGGTGTGCTGAAAGAGCACTAAGATGAACTCTAACAGAGTTGGACTTAAGGCCTAGGTTGGACAGGTGAAGCAAATACTGCAGCACCACTGGTACCAGGCATGAGAAGGGATTCTCATTGTGTTGAGTACACCAGGCAGAGAATCTATGCCACTTAAGGGCATAAGACTTTCTGGTGGACTGCCTCCTAGAGGCTAAGACTACGTCCTCCACTTCCCTAGGCAGTAGTAAATGCGCTAGGACTACCCTTTCAGCAGGCAGGCCATCAAATTGAGGGACTGGAGATTGGGGTGCAAGAGGGACTCCTGCTCCTGAGACAGGAGATCGGGTTGCATCCCCAGAGGAAGAGGAGTGTGCACCGCCAGTTGCAACAGTAGTGGGAACCAGGGTTGCCTTGGCCACCAGGGGGCCACCAGAATCACTGAGGCCTTGTCCCGGGTCACCTTGAATAGAGTCTTGGACACTAGAGGCGTGGGAGGAAACGCTTAAAGTAGGCCTGTAGACCATGGAATGAGAAACGCATCCGCTGCTACTCTGAGAGGATGTGGTTGTCTGGAACAGAACCGGGGTAGTTGACGGTTCAGAGGACTGGCAAAGAGATCTATGGTTGGAAGACCCCATCTCAGGAAGATCTGTTGAACCACTAAAGGGTTCAACTGCCATTCGTGCGGCTGCAGGATCCTGCTCAATCTGTCCGCCAGGTAAAGCACAGTTACTTACCTGTAACAGGTGATCTCTGAGAACAGCAGGAAAAAGTCTTCACATATGGGTATCGTCGGTACCGACGGAGCCTGCGTGGGAACGCTCCCCAGCATCCAAAAGGAAAGCTTTTGGGAGCATCCCACAGAGCCTGCGCGCTGCCTTCCCACCTTTCCCAACCGCCTCTCTCCAGTTCGAGTTTTAAGCTGAGACAAAGAGAGAGAGAGGAAAGGAAAGATAGATAGAGAAATACAACTCCTAGGGGAGGTGTGTGGGTTGTGAAGACTTATTCCTGCTGTTCCCAGAGATCACCTGTTACAGGTAAGTAACTGTGCTATCTCCAGGAACAAGCAGGAATGAGTCTTCACATATGGGGACTCCCCAGCTAGAGATGACAGGGAGATCCCCAAGGTTGTGAGTCCCTGAGAAGGGCTCTACCTCCCCTCCATGGATCTTGGGCATCCAACCAGCGATGGGGGGTAGGAGTTGTTTAAGTATGGAACAGGTGTTTGAGAACAGCCTGGCCAAACAAGGCATCCCGGCGGGAGTACTTGTCCAAGCAGTAATGGGCTGTAAAGGTATGAACCGAGGCCCAAGTGGCCGCTCGACAGATTTGGTCGATGGACAAAGAGTTTAGATGAGCCATAGAGGCTGCCATGGCCCTCACACTGTGAGCTGTGACATGGCCCTCTAGAGAAAGGTTCTTACTCTGGTCGGCGAAAGAAATACACTGAGCAATCCAATTTGACAGAGTTCTCTTAAAGACTGGAAGTCCTAAATGAGAGGTTTCAAAAGCAACAAAGAGTTGAGAGGACTTTCTATGTTGCTGTGTCCTTTGTAAGTAAAAAGCGAGCACTCTCTTACAATCCAGGGTATGGAGATTCCTCTCTGCACTTGATGCATGAGGTCCTGGAAAAAAGACAGGTAAATACACCTCCTGATTCAGATGAAAAGGTGAAACCACTTTAGGCATAAAGTGTGGATTGGTCCTGAGGACTACCTTGTCATGATGGAACCTTGTATAAGGAGGATTAGCCACCAAGGCTTGCAGCTCACTGATGCGGCGAGCTGAAGTGACTGCAATGAGAAAAATAACCTTCCAGGAAAGAAATTTCAAGGAGGTAGTGGCTAAGAGTTCAAAGGGTAGCTTCATAAGCTGGCCAAGAACCAGATTCAAGTCCCATGGAGGTGGTCTAATGGGAGGTTTAGTCAAAAGAAGGCCTCTCATGAATCTTGCTATAAGAGGATGAGAGGAAATAGGCTGTCCATTGAGAGGCTTAAGGGATGCTGCAATAGCACTCAAATGGACTCTTCCTGAATTCGTTTTAAGGCCTGCATGGGATAAATGCAGCAAATACTCTAGTAAAGAATTCAGAGGTATTGCAAGAGGGTTAAGACCCTTCTCTGCACACCAAATGGTAAACCTTTTCCATTTAAAAGCATAAGAACGTCTGGTGGAAGGCTTTCTGGAAGCATGAAGGATATCTTTCACTTGCTGAGAAAGATGCAAATCTTGAAGGTCTAGGCCTTCAGCAACCAGGCCCTGAGATGAAGAGACTGGGGATTTGGGGGCCACAACATTCCCTCCTCCTGGGATAGGAGGTCTGGAGCAGATCCCAAGTCCAGGGAGGGAGCTTGAGAGAGATGTAGAAGTAGAGGGTACCACACTTGGCGTGGCCAACGTGGTGCTATGAGGATCATAGACCCCTTGTCTCTCTGAAGCTTGAAGAGTGTCTTGGGAATTAGGGGAATGGGTGGAAAGGCATAGAGGAAGTCTTGCCCCCAATCAAGGGGGAAGGCATCCCTGGCCTGAACTCCCTGACACGGAATCCTGGAACAGAACGGGGGAAGTTTGGCATTCAACGGACATGCAAACAGGTCTATGTCTGGGGTTCCCCAAATTTGAAAGATCCTGGCTATTTGGTCTCCATGGAGGGACCATTCGTGTGGAAGCAGAACTCGACTGAGTCTGTCTGCCCAAGAGTTTTGAACCCCTGGAAGATACACTGCCATGAGATGAATTTCATGGTCTCTGGCAAAGGCCCACAATCTCAGAGCTTCGTTGAAAAGCGACAAGAGAGCCAGTCCCCCCCTGCTTGTTCACGTAGAACATGGCTACTTGGTTGTCCGTGTGGATGAGGACTGTCTTGTAGCTGAGCAGGGTGTGGAAGACTCTGAGAGCTAGAAAAATTGCTCTGAGCTCTAAGAGGTTGATATGTAGAGATGTCTTCTGTGGAGACCAGATGCCCTGGGTGGAGAGATCTTGTAGATGAGCTCCCCAACCCCTTGGGGAGGCATCTGTTGTAAGGGTTGCTTGGGATAACACCTGTTGAAAGGGGGACCCTAGCAACAGATTTTGGGTGGACTTCCACCACTGGAGAGAGCAAAAAAGGCGACTGGAGGTGGCTATTTTGTCTGACAGGCACCCTGATGCCTGGGTCCATTGGGTGGACAGAGTCCACTGAGCTGCCCTCATGTGAAGGCGAGCATAAGGGACCACATGCACGGTGGATGCCATGTGGCCTAACAATTGTAACATCTCTCGAGCAGTTAAATGGGACTTTAACTGAATCTGGGAGGCTAACTGCACCAAGCTTAGGCAACGGGCCTGGGGAAGATAGGCCCTAGCAGTGGTGGTATCCAGTAAGGCCCCTATGAACTCCAGAGATTGAGTAGGGGTGAGATGGGATTTTGGAATGTTTATTACAAGTCCCAGATACTGAAGGATACGCCTTGTGCAGGCCAGGGAAGCCTGGGCCTCTGACTGGGATGGAGCTCGGATGAGTCAGTCGTCCAGATATGGGAATACAAATATTCCTAGAGTGCGTAGAAATGCAGCTACTACTGCCATGCATTTTGTGAACACCCTTGGTGCAGAGGCCAGACCGAAGGGAAGCACTCAGTATTGATAGTGCTTTCCTTGGAAAAGGAACCGAAGGAACCTTCTGTGTGTTGGATGGATGAGGACATGGGTGTACGCATCCCTGAGATCTAGAGAACAAAGCCAGTCCCGACTCTGGAGTTATGGAAGGAGAGTACCGAGAGAAGTCATCTTGAATTTCTCCTTGCATAGAAACTTGTTCAATTCTCTGAGATCTAATATGGGTCTGTGAACCCCTGTTTTCTTTGGGATGAGAAAGTAGGGGGAATAGAACCCTGAGCCCTGTTGAAGAAGGGGTACTTCTTCTATTGCCCCTTGGGCAAGAAGGGTAGAAATCTCCTGACCCAGGTCGAGAAGAGATGTTGGAGAATTGAACTGTCTCACCATGGTGTGAGGGGGAAGGTTTAAGAAATGAAGTTTGTACCCTTCCCTTATGATGGAGAGGGTCCATTGCTCTGCTGTGATTTGTTCCCATCTGGGAGCAAAGTGAGCTAACCTTCCTGGAATTGTGAGAGACTCTGGTTCTTTTAGAGCCAGAAAGGCTAAGTTCTCTAGTTGAAAGTCAAAGGCCCTGAGGAGGCTGAGGCTGTTGGGCCGTAGCAGTCCTAGCAGCCTTAGGCTTGACCTGTTTCGGTTGTTGCTGTCTCTTTGTAGCAAAACGACCTGCAGAAGATGCCTGCTGACCATAAGCAGAATAATATTTCCCTTTTTTGGGAAAAAATCCCTTTTTGAACAACCTTTTCTTAAAAGGAGCAGAAGTAGACTTTGAAAGTCTATCTAAAGCAGAATTTTCAGCATCCATCTTGGTGGCCTTTGCTTGCCAATCTTTGCCAAAAAGGTTTTCACCTATACAAGGAAGGTTTCCTAGTCCATCCTGAACCCAGGGTTCCAAATCAGAAGCTTGTAACCAAGCAACTCTGTGTGCACCTATGGCAATAGCCGAGGCTCTGCTGGCACCTTCAAGAGTCAAAGGCTGCACGGTTGGAAAATTTGGAAACATCCTGGGCATGTTTGAGCCAGGTGAGAAACTCTTCCCTTTTATCTTCTGAAATAAAAGGAGACAAAGTTTGCAGATGATCTGTAACTTCTTTTAGAAACATCCCCATATAGAGACTATAGGAGTTGATTCTGGCAACAAGCATATTGGCCTGGAAAATTCTCCTGCCAAAGGCATCTAAGGTTCTGCATTCTCTTCCTGGAGGAGTAGAAGAGTGCCTTTTTGTACTCTTTATCTTCTTCATAGCAGACTCCACCACAATGGAGTGGTGAGGAAGCTGAGTCTTATGAAAGCCAGGACAAGGAGGAACACGATACATGGTGTCCAACCTACGAGAATGAGGGGAGGTGGTGAGAGGAGTCTCCCATATGCCCAACATGTGATCATAAAGAATCTCATGTATTGGTAAAGTGGCTGCCTCTTTAGGAGCCTTAGGATATTGTAAAATATCTAATTTTTTGGCTCTAGGCTCTGTCTCAGGAGCCACTGAGATGGAAAGGCCCCTGGCCACTTCCCTAATAAAGTCTTGAAAAGACAAGTCTTCTGGAGGAGACATTCTCCTTTTTGGAGAAGAGGGCTCCTGAGGAAGGATCACCGATGCTTCGATAGAGGCCTCTGATTCATCAGAGTCTTCAGAGGAATCGAAGTATCGCCTATCTGGATGCTCCTGCAGAGCCCGATACGCGTACCGGGTGGTATCGACATCGGGAGTGATCGGTACCAATGGGCATCACAGAACAGTGTACCGCTGCAGTCGACAGCGAAGCCGATGTCGATGCAATCGGTACCGGCACCGGAACCGATATCGGTACCAGGGTCGGTACCGACAACGGAGTTTGTTGCGGTACCGAAGGCGTCGCAGCTTGTATGAATGCCGTGATGGCACGCTGCATGGTCAGGATATTCTGATCCATGGATGCCACCAATGTCTGGATGTCGGTACCAGTGGGAACCACCGCTATCCCAGAACATGGCAACAGGTGATCGGTCGAGGCCGAGCCATCGATGTCAACCTGTGACCCCATAGATAAATCTTTGGAAGCTGGAGCCTCCCGCCGGGGTAATTTTGCCGGTGCGGATTCCTCGAGAGCAAGTCCGGAGGCATCTCGATACTTAGAGGGAGATCTACCCTTCGAGGACCGGCTGGACTTAAGTTTGGTTACCTGAGATCCATGGGAGGAAGAAGCAGCCCTGGAAGACGTCGATGCCACCGAAGCTGCATAAGAGGGAAACAGGGTACTGAGCTTAGATGCTCGATTCTGTAGACCTCTTTTAGACATCATGGAACAGGACTCACAATCCGTAATGGAGTGGTCAGGACCTAAACATTTTAGACACCATTCATGGGTGTCGGTGACAGAAATAGTGCCGCTGCACTTCGTGCACTTTTTAAACCCGGAGGCGGGCTTTCCCATGAGGAAAATTTGCCTAGGTCTTAAGGCCAAAGAAAGAAAAAATGCACTGAAGTGAGAAAAATAGTAGGTTTTTTTTGGGAATAAAGAAAGAAAAGACCGGCGGTACCGGTCCGGCGTCGAGAAGGCAGACACGCGACCAAAGAAATAAAAGAAAATAAAGAAATTCTTCAGCGGTGACAATCTGCTGGCTCCGCGGAAAAGAAGAACTGGAGAGAGGCGGTTGGGAAAGGCGGGAAGGCAGCGCGCAGGCGCTGTGGGATGCTCCCAAAAGCTTTCCTTTTGGACGCTGGGGAGCGTTCCCGCGCAGGCTCCGTCGGTACCGACGATACCCATATGTGAAGACTCATTCCTGCTTGTTTCTGTAGATAAGGTCTTTTTTCCCGAGGCCTTCTTCTTCTGAGAAGGGGCAGAGGTTTTCTTGGACAGCCTAGTCCTGGTCAGAGTCTCGGTCTCGAGTTCTGCAGCCTTTTCAGCCATGGGTTTGCCAAAGAGGTTTTCACCTCGGCAGGGGACATCGACCAACTTGTCCTGTACCCATGGCTCGAGGTCGGATGACTGTAGCCAAGCCTGTCGACGGGCACCGATGCCGGCCCCGGCTACTCGGGCCGAAGCCTCGAAGCCATCGTAGGCTGCTTGAGAGATAAACTTCGAGCACTCTCGAATACCAGTGGACAAGGCCTGGAACCTCTGCAAAGGTTCCTCGGAGAGACAAGCAGAGAACCCGGCAATCTCCTTTGCCAGGTCACGGAGATAAATGCCCATGTAGAGCTGGTATGTCTGGACACGGCAAGCAAACATAGCACTCAGGTTCCGGGCCTCCCGGCCGGGAGGCACCGAGGAGTGCATCTTCTGACTTTTCAGTCGATGCATGGCCGATTCCACAACCATGGAGTGGTGCGGTAATTGTGCCTTTTGGAACCCGGGGCTCATGCGGACTCGATAGATGGAATCGATCCGCTTGCTTAACACCGGCGTCGAGGCCGGGGTCTCCCACATGCGGAAGAGCAGCCGCTCCAGCATCGGAGGAACCGGTACAGTAAAGGCCTCCTTCGGGGGAGAGTCATACTGGAGGGCCTCGAGCTCCTCGGCTCGAGGCTCCTCCTCGGGATCCGCGGGGAAGGCCAAGGCCTTGGCCATGGCCATATCCCGCACGAAGTCCGAGAACCGTGTATCCTCCGGTGGGGATTGTCTCCGAGGTTCGGACTCCGGCGAGTCCGATGGGACACACCGAGTCCGATAGGTGTCGGGTGACTCTTCGTCCTCCGTCTCCCAGCCCGACTCCTCGGAGGTGTCGAGCGGCTCCGGTCGGGCGGGCACCGACGCACTCCGCCCCGATGCCGAGGGTACCGGCGTCGATGATCTCGGTCCCGAACGGGAGGTCGAGGGAGACCGTGGCCAAGGATCGACTCGAGCCCGCATGGACTCGAGGATCGGCTTGGCCTCCGGGGTCGACTTGGACGTCGATGTTTTGGTGGTTGGGGCAGATGCACCGGTGAGACCGGCGATCAATGGCTGCTGCTGTTCCATGAAGGCAGCAAAGCTGCTCTCCAAGGCCGTCAACCTGAGTCCGAGCTCAGGAGACCCAGCAGCCCCCGACTCAGGCCCCGACGGTGACGGGCCCAACGTCGTCTCCCTTGGAGGACAGTCCACGAGGACTACAGCACTCACGTGTCCAGGAGACTCCATCTCGAGACGAGGTTGCTTGGCAGGCCTCTCCGACTCCGAAGATCCGGGACGGCTATCGGGGCTATGCGACCTGGCCCTCGAGGAACCAGGAGCGTCCACCGACGCTGCCCTCGCGGGTTTCTTCTTCCTGTACTGTTCCCGCGAAGGAGACCCCCGCTCAGAGGAACCTCGACGCTGCTCGGGGCCGGAGTGCCGAGACGTCGAGGCCTCTGACGAGGTCTGGGCCCGTCCGGACGCGGAGTCAGAGAAGATCCTATCCTTCTGGTGCTGCCGACTCCTCAACGCCTTCGAGAACATTTTGCCACATGGACCACAAATCATCGGGTCATAATCTGGTCCGAGGCAGCGGAGGCAGCAGTCGTGTGTGTTGGTAAGAGACATAAGTTTCTTACACCGATCACACTTTTTAAACCCGCTGGCAGCCATCGGGGGGAAAAAGGGCCCCTGCAAGGTCAAAAGACAGGGCTGCAAGGGAAAAAAAGAAAAAATGGCGCGAACACTAGTAACGAAGGACAAAAACCGAAAAAGGAGAGAGTGGGCTCGATACTGGCGTATCGGGCCCAGGCGGGAAAAGGATCCGGCGTCGAACCGAAGGAGAAGTACAAAAAATAGGGAAATCAACTTTTTCCTCGGTGAAAAACGAACTACGTCCGTCGGTCTCCACGGAAAAAAGAAGACTGAGCAAGATGGCACCCTTGGGCGGGAAGGGGACCGCGCATGCGTGCTGCAATTCCCAAAGGCTTTCTTTGAAAGCTGGGGAAATGCTCCGCACAAGGGCTCCGTCGGCGCCAATGTCACCCATATGTGAGGACTGACTTCCTGCTTAGTCCTGGAGAAACTCTAGGTTCTGAGAGGGGAGCAAAGTGGACTTTGCGTAGTTTATGACAAAGCCCAGATGCTGAAGAAGCGAGACAGTGCGAAGAGTGGCTTGTCGGGCCTCCTGGAAAGATGAGTCAGTTGTCCAGGTATGGGAAAGAGTAGTTACTCACCTGTAACAGGTGTTCTCCAGGAGCAGCAGGAATCAGTCCTCATATATGGGTGTCATCGGCGCCAATGAAGCCCCAGCGGAGCATTTCCCCAGCTTTCTATGAAAGCCTTTCGGAATGCAGGCACGCATGCATGGTTCCCTTCCCGCCTAAAGGTGCCATCTTACCTCAGTCAAATGACATAGCTAAGAACAGCACACAAAAATGAAAAATAAACTATGTACAACTGCAACTCCCAGGGGAGGGAGGGAAGGTTGTGAGCACTGTTCCCTCTAAGCTGTGCGCGTGTGCGCGCGCACACACCTCACCGAGCGAGCGCACATACTTTACAACAGAGTGCACAAAAAGTTTGGTTCTGATTCTGATAGAAAACAACACAGACATCTTAAAATTTAAAAGTTGTTGTATATTTACGGTTTTCACAAGTTCTACAATGTTTTCTAGTGCAATCAAGGTGGTGTACATACTGTATTCTAACGTGTAGTCAAATTTTAAAGTATATAACTCCGAGTGTCGTTATGTGGCGCACAAAAATTTAACCTTCCTTCAAAAGCTGCACAGCTGATATTTTATGCGCACACAGCCTACAGAAAATTAGAGGGAACATTGGTTGTGAGGACTGATTCCTGCTGCTCCTGGAGAATACCTGTTACAGGTGAGTAACTACTCTTTCTCCAGGACCAAGCAGGAAGTCAGTCCTCACATATGGGTGACTCCCAAGCTCTGGGCTACCGAGGAACCCAGGCTGAACAAGAGGCCTCCCTCTAGTCCCAGCAGCAAAGAAAGGCTTTTCAAGGACACAACCTCCACCGGTAGCCCAACAGAGGGCAGGAGTTGCCTAAACCTCAAAGAGATTCCGGAGTACTGCTTGGCCAAAAGCACTGTCCCTACGGGACTCCCTCTCCAGGCAGTAATGGGCTGCAAAAGTCTGGCTTGAAGACCAAGTTGCAGCCCTGCAGATGTCTACCAAGGGCACAGAGCAGAGATGAGCCACTGAGGCAGCCATCGCCCTGACACAATGGGCCGTGACCCTACCCTGCAAAGGAAGGTCAGCCGCCTTGTAAGCCCAGGTGATACAGTCAGCCACCCAGATGGACAAGGTACGCTTGGACACAGCTAACCCCAACTTATTGGGGTCAAAGGATACGAAGAGCTGAGTAGCCCTTCGATGCCACTGCGTACGGTCAAGGTAAAAGGATAAGGCCCTCCTACAGTCCAGGGTATGCAGGACTGCTTCAGCCTGGCTAGCATGAGGCCTAGGGAAGAATGTTGGAAGAACCACCTCCTGATTGAGGTGGAAAGAGGAGACAGCCTTAGGGAGGAACTTTGGATGAGTCCTGAGGACTACCCTGTTCCTATAGAATATGGTGTAAGGCCTGTCACAGACCAGAGCCTGAAGCTGACTCACTCGCCTAGCCGAGGTTAGGGCTACCAAGAAGAGTGTCTTCCAGGACAGGAAGCGTAGAGGACAAGTAGCCATCGGCTCAAAAGTGGGTGAGTCAGTTGCTGCAAGACCACATTCAGCTCCCACTCAGGGGCAGGACGATGGATGGGAGGCTTGAACAAAAGCAAGCCCCTGAGAAAACGGGACACCAAGGGGTGACCAGAGAGAGACTGCCCCTCTACCAATGAGTGTTGAGCTGCTATAGCTAAGGGGTGGACCCAAACAGAATTGGACTTAAGTCCCTGATTGGATAAGTGCAGTAAGTACTGAAGCACTACTGGCACAGTACAGGAGAAAGGGTCCTCTGAACGTAGGTAACACCACACAGAAAACCGCTTCCACTTGAGAGCATAGGTTTTCCTAGTGGACTGTTTCCTAGAGGCTAGGACAACCTCCTCAACTTCCTGAGGTAGGCCCCAGGGAGCCAAAACTACCCTTGCAGCCTCCAGGCCATCAAATTGAGAGACCTGAGAATGGGGTGCAAGAGGGAAGCCTGGTCCTGTGTGAGAAGGTCGGGTTGCAACCCCAGAGGCAGTGGAGGAAATCCACGGCTATATGGGTATCTCTTAGTGGTTCTTGTCCCTCTGTCACCCCCATGATTGATTCAGTTCCTATTCCCCTTGTTTCTTCTTTCCGCTATTTGGGGGTTACCATTGATTCATCACTTTCTTTTCATGATCACATCTCTTCTCTCACTCGTCGGTCCTTTGTGACTCTTCGGCAGATTAGAGCTACTCGTTCTCTCTTTTCCTCTGACTCTTTGGTTACTCTTGTTCTAGCTTTGGTAATTAGTAGACTTGACTACTGTAATGTTTTCGTGGCTAATCTTCCTAAGTATCAGCTTCAACGGTTACAATCTATTCAAAATACCGCAGCTCGCCTTATCACTTTTTCCCGGCGTTTCGATCATGTCACTCCCCTCTTTCTTCACCTGCACTGGTTGCCTCTTCGTTTTCGCTATCAATATAAGTTCCTGATTTTGATTCACCGCACTATCCATATTGGCAATCCTTTGTATCTTGCGGGTCTGATTTCACTTCACACACCCTATCGCCAACTCCGGTCTATTCATGCCAATCGTTTATCCTTGCCTTCCCCATCACAGGCTCGTCTGGAGCAAACCCGACATTCCGCCTTTTTCTTTTTTGGTCCGTCTCTTTGGAATTCCTTACCACCTTCCCTCAGGTTAGAACCTTCTTATCCTCAATTCAAGACACTACTCAAAACCCATCTGTTCGAACAGGCTTTTGACCTTCCCGCCAGTACCCCCCCTTGAATCTGTAGTTGGATTTTTGTCTTGTGCTGTCTGTCTGTTAGTGTCCTGTCTTTCCCTGTTCTGTTTTTAGATTCTTTATTTATTCTTATTTTAGTTACTTGGTTTTATTCCTGTGTGCTATGTGCTTTGCTTTCCTATTATTTATGGCAATCTTCTCTATAATTTGCAGTGTGGACCTTTTATTGTACACCGCTCTATGCCTTGGCCGCAGCGGTTTATCAAATGTTTTAATAAAGATAAAGATAAAGGATCCACTGCCAGTTGAAGCAGAAGAGGAAACCAAGGCTGTCTCGGCCACCTGGGAGCTACCAGGAGGACAGAGGCCTTGTCCTGGAGAATATTGAACAGGGTTCGGGCCACCAAGGGCGTGGGAGGAAACGCATAGAGGAGGCCCTGAGACCAAGATATCAGAAAAGCATCTGCTGCTATCCGCAGAGGATGTGGCTGCCTAGAGCAGAACTTTGGCAGCTGCTTGTTCATGGGGCTGGCAAAGAGATCTATCAAAGGGAGACCCCATATCAGGAAGATCTTCTGAACTACTGAAGGATGCAGCTGCCACTCGTGGGGCTGCAGTATCCTGCTTAATCTGTCTGCCAAGTAATTGTCCTGGCCTGGAAGGTACACAGCCTTGAGGAGCATGTTGTGCTTGAGGGCAAAATAACAAAGGTCCTGAGCCTCCCGACAAAGGATTCTGGACCCAGTTCCGCCCTGTTTGTTCACATAAAACATGGCAACTTGGTTGTCTGTCTGAATCAGGACAGACTGGTGAGCCAGGGTAGGAGTGAAAGCTTTGAGTGCTAATCGAATAGCTCTGAGTTCGAGGAGACTGATCTGCTGTGCAGCTTCCCAGGGAGACCAGAAGCCCTGGGTGCACTTGCCCAGACAATGAGCTCCCCAGCCTTGCAGGGAGGCATCTGTTGTCAGCACTACTGTGTACCCTGGAATCTGAAAAGGCACCCCTTTCAGTAGGTTGGGTGGGTGCAGCCACCAGTTGAGGGAGTACAGAAATGGTCTGGACACCCTTATCCTGTCTCTGAGGCCGCCTGTGGCCTGTGACCACTGAGTCCGAAGGCATCACTGTGCAGGCCTCATATGGAGCCTGGTATTGGGGGTCACATGTACTGTCGAAGCCATGTGGCCAAGCAGCCTCAGGCAGAGTCTGGCAGAGACCAGGGAGCTGCTGAGAAACTGACTTGCCAAGGCCATCAACCTTTGGGCTCTGTTTTCTGGCAAGAATGCCTTTGCCAGGAGAGAGTCCAACCTTACCCCTATGAACTCCATGTTCTGGGAAGGGAGCAAAGTGGACTTTGCGAAGTTTATGACAAACCCCAGGCATTGTAGAAGAGCAATGGTCCTGAGGGTGGCTTGATTGGCCTCCTGACCTGTCTGACCTCTGATGAGCCAGTCGTCCAGATAGGGGAAGACAAAGATGCCCTGATTTCTCAGGTAGGCCGCCACCACTGCTAGGCACTTCGTGAAGACTCTGGGGACGGAGGTGAGGCCGAAAGGCAGCACTCTGTACTGATAATGGTTTCCTCCCACAATGAACCTGAGGTACTTTCTATGGTCTGGATGAATGAAGATGTGAGTGTACGCATCCTTTAGATCTAAGGAGCATAGCCAATCTCCCTGCTGGAGGTAGGGCAGAAGGGTTCCAAGAGTAAGCATCTTGAACTTTTCTTTCACAAGGAACTTGTTGAGGTTCCTGAGGTCCAGAATGGGACGAAGGCCACTGGTCCTTTTCGGCACCAGGAAATACCTGGAGTAGAATCCGTGACCTTGCAAGTGGGGAGGCACAGGCTCCACCGCCCTGTCCACCAACAGACCCTGAAGCTCCTGACGGAGGTGGTCTGTGTGCAGAGGAGGCCTTGGAGGCTCCCCTGGAAAGTATGGGGGTGGCAGTTGGTGGAAATGGAGGGCATATCCCTTGTGGATTATCTCCAGCACCCAACTGTCCCCGGTGATAAGGGGCCACTGGTGGGAAAAGAGAGCTAGGCGACCTCCTGTGCAGGGTTGGGGGAAGCAGTGGAGAAGAGGCTATGCTCAAGGAGTCAAAAACCCCCACCCTGCTGAGTGGTAGCAGGGGCCGGAGGCTTGGGGGTCCTCTGCCTACGGGGCCCATTACCTGCCCCTTGGTTTGCTGACCCTGGGGGGCAGCTTGGGCAGCCTGATATTGCGGGTACTGTTTGTAGGCAGTGCCCTTTCTCGGGTAAAAGGGCTTTTTACCCGAGCCCTTCTTTTATGAGAAGGGGCAGAGGTCTTCCTCGACAGCCTTGTCCGTGTGAGGTGCTCGGTCTCGAGCTGAGCAGCCTTCTCGGTCATGGGCTAGCCAAAAAGGTTTTCACCTCGGCAAGGGACATCGAAAAATTTGTCCTGAACCCATGGCTCGAGGTCCGATGACTGCAGCCATGCCTGGCGTCGAGCCGCGATGCCGGCTGCCGCAACTCGGGCCGAAGCCTCGAAGCCATCGTAGGCGGCGCGGGACATGAACTTCGAGCAGTCCCGAATCCCCGAGGACAAGGACTTAAATCTCTGCAAGGGTTCCCTGGAGAGACCAGCAGAGAACCCGGCCAACTCCTTGGACAGATCCTGCAAGTACATGCCCATGTAGAGCTGGTAAGACTGGACACGGCAAGCAACGAGCCCTGAAAACACTTTCTACCGACGCCATCTAGATTTCGGGCCTCCCTGCCAGGAGGCACCGCGGAGTGCATCTTCTGACTCTTCAGACGATGCATGGCCGATTCCACAACCATGGAATGGTGTGGTAACTGTGCCTTCTGAAAACCAGGGCTCTTGCGGAGCTGATAGATCAAATCGACTCGCTTGCTAAGAACCGGCGCCGAGGCCAGTGCCTCCCACATACGGAAGAGGAGCCGTTCCAGCATCGGAGGAACCGGGACAGTAAAGGCCTCCTTCGGAAGAGAGTCATACTGTAGCGCCTCGAGCTCTTCAGTTCGAGGCTCTTCCTTGGGATCCGCCGGAACAGCCAAGGCAGTGGTCATATCCCGGACGAACTCCGAGAACCGGGTGTCCTCCGGGGGAGGGACCTACTCCGGGGCTCAGACTGCGGTGAGTCCAAAGGGACGCACCGAGTCTTAAAGGTGTCAGGAGACTCCTTGTCTTCCGTCTCCCAAGCCGACTCGTCTGAGGAAGAGTCGGGGCCCTGGATCACCCGCCCCGACGCCGGAAGCACCGGCGTCGACGTCCTCGGTCCCGAACGGGAGGTCAAGGGGGACCGCGACCGAGGTCGACTCCGAGCCACGATGGACTCGAGTATCAGCTTGGTCTCCGGGGTCGACTTGGATGTCGATGTCCTGGTGGTCGGGGAAGATGTGCCAGACAGGCTGGCCATCAGTGCCCGCTGCTGCTCCATGAAGGCAGACATTCTGCTCTCCAAGGCTGTCATCCTGAGACTCAGCTCGGGAGATGCAGCAGCCACCAACTCGGGCCCCAGCGGCGCCGGGCCCGACGTCGGCTCCCTGGGAGGAGAGTCCACGAGGACTACGGGGCTTATGTGTCCAGCAGACTCCGGCTCCACACGAGGAACTTTGGCAGGCTTCTCCGGTTCCACAGGCCCGGGGTGACGGTCGGGGTTCTTAGACCTGGCCCTCGAGGAGCCAGGGACCTCTTCCGATGACGCCCTCGCGAGCCATTTCTTCCTCTTGCATTCCCGGTCGGGGGACCCCCTGTCCGAGGAGCTTTGACGGCGCTCGGGATCGGAATCCCAAGATGTCGAGGCCTCAGACGAGGTCTGGGCCCGGCCGGAGGCTGAGTCCGAGAAAAGCCTTTCCTTTTGCTGCTGGCGACTTCGTAGTGCCTTGGAAGACATTTTTCCACAGGCCCCGCACGACTTAGGATCGTGGTGGTGTCCCAGGCACCGAAGGCAGCAGTAGTGTGTGTCGGTGAGAGACATTAGTTTCTTACACCGATCACACTTCTTAAAACCACTGGAAGCCATCGGGGAAAAGAGAGTCCCCACGAGGTCAAAGGACCGGCCTTCCAGGGAAAAAGAGAAAAAGGGCGCGAACGCCAGCCACGAAGGGCAAAAACCAAAAAAGAGGAATCGGGCTCGATACCGGTGTACCGAACCCGGCGGGAGGGGAACCGGCGTCGAACCGGTAGAAAAAGAGCAAATAATCGCTGAAAAATCTAATTTTAACCGGGAAAACTGGACACACGTCCGGTGCGCTTCACGGAAAAAAAGAGACTGAGGTAAGATGGCACCTATAGGCAGGAAGGGAACCGCGCATGCGTGCCTGCATTCCCAAAGGCTTTCATGGAAAGCTGGGGAAATGCTCCGCTGGGGCTTCATCGGCGCCGATGACACCCATATGTGAGGACTCACTTCCTGCTTGGTTCTGGAGAAGACAAAAATTCCCTGATTCCTGAGATAAGCCACCACTACCGCCAGGCATTTGGTGAAAACCTTGGGGGCAGAGGTTAGGCCAAAGGGAAGTACCCTGTACTGAAAATGGTTTCCTCCCACCACAAATCTGAGGTATTGTCTGTGGTCTGGATGAATGAGGATGTGAGTATAAGCATCCTTTAGGTCTAAGGAGCATAGCCAGTCTCCCTGCTGGAGGTAGGGTAGCAGTATCCCAAGGGTAAGCATCTTGAACTTTTCCCTCTCCAGAAACTTGTTTAGGTTTCGCAAGTCTAGGATAGGCCGGAGGCCTCCTGTCCTTTTTGGTACCAGGAAGTACCTGGAGTAGAAGCCTTGCCCTTCCAGGTGGTGAGGCAGCAGCTCCACTGCTTGTTCCTTTAGAAGACTTGCCAACTCCTGAAGGAGGAGGTTCCTGTGTAGAGGGAGTCTTGGAGGCTGCCCTGGGAAGTAGGAGGGGGGTAGCTGGTGGAAGTGGAGCATGTAGCCCTTTTGGACTATGCTCAGCACCCAGGTATCCCCTATGATGGCTGGCCACCTGTAGGCGTACAGGGTCAGCCGACCTCCTGTGCTGAGTGGAGCCACCGGTGGAGAAGAGGCTATGCTGTGGGAGTCAAAACACCGCTCCCTGCTGTGCAGGAGCCGGAGCTGGCAGCTTGGGGGTCTTCTGCCTATGGGGCCCATGCCCCTGACCCTTGGCCTGCTAGCCCTGTTGGGGAGCTGGAGAGGCCTGATATTGAGGGTAGGATTTGTAGGCAGCACCCTTCCTCGGGAAAAAGGGCTTCTTTCCCGAGCCCTTCTTTTTTTTGAGAAGGGGCAGAAGTCTTTCTGAACAGCCTTGCCTGGTGAGAGTTCAGTCTTGATTTCTGCAGCCTTTTCAGTCATGGGCTTACCGAATAGGTTGTCTCCTCGGCAAGGGACATCGACCAACTTGTCCTGCACCCATGACTCCAGGTCCGATGACTATAGCCAGGCCTGACGGCGTGTACTGATGCCGGCCGCAGCTACCTGGGCCGAAGCCTCAAAGCCATCATAGGCTGCTCGAGAGATAAACTTCAAGCACTCTCGGATTCCTGTTGACAAAGCCTTGAACCTCTGCAAGGGTTCCTCGGAAAGGCCAGCTGAGAACCCGGCAATCTCCTTTGTCAGGTCTCTTAGGTACATGCCCATGTACAGCTGGTAAGTCTGGACATGGCAAGATAGCATAGAGCCCTGGAAGCACTTTCTGCCGAGAGCATCCAGGTTCCGGGCCTCCCGGCCGGGGGGCACTGAGGAGTGCATCTTCTGACTCTTCAGGTGGTGCATGGCCGATTCCACAACCATGGAATTGTGCGGTAGCTGCAACTTTTGGAACCCAGGGCTCTTACGGACTCGATAAATGGAATCGACCCGTTTGCTAAGAACCAGCGCCGAGGCCGGTGCCTCCCATATATGGAAGAGCAGCCGTTCCAGCATCAGAGGAACCAGTACAGTAAAGGCTTCCTTCGGAGGAAAATCATACTAGAGGGCATCGAGCTCCTCGACTCGAGGCTCCTCCTCGGCGTCCGCAGGGAATGCCAAAGCCTTGGCCGTGTCCCTCACGAAGTCTGAGAAACGGGTATCCTCCGGGGGGGGGGGGGGGATCTTCTCCGAGGCTCGGATTCCGGGAGTCCGAAGGGACGCACCGGGTCCGGAAGGTGTCTGGAGACTCCTTGTCCTCCATCTCTCATGCCAACTCCTCCGAGGAGTCGTCGAGCGGCTCCAGCTGTGTGGGTCTCGGTGCCACTCGCCCCGACGCCGAGGGCACCGGCATTAACGACCTCGGCCCCACACGGGAGGTCGAGGGGGACCTTGACTGAGGATCAACTCGAGATTTGATGGACTCGAGGATCGGCTCAGCCTCCGGGGTCAACTTAGACGTTGAGGTCCCGGTGGTTGGGGCAGATGCACCGGCCAGACCGGCGATCAGCACCTGCTGCTGTTCCATAAAGACAGCCAAGCTGCTCTCCAAGGCCGTCAGCCTGAGTCTAAGCTCAGGAGACTCAGCAGTCCCCGACTCGGGCCCCGACGGCGTCGGGCCCAACGTCGGTTCTCCCGGAGGAGAGTCCACGAGGACAAGAGAACTTACGTGACTCGGGGACTCCGGCTCCATGCAAGGTGGTTTGGATGGCCTCTCTGACGCCGAGAGCCCGGGACGGTGGTCAGGGCTACGCAACCTGGCCCTCGATGACCCAGGGGCCTTCACCGACACTGCCCTCACGAGCTTCTTCTTCCTTTTGTGCTCCGGGGTGGGAGACCCCCTCTCAGAGGAAGCACGACGGCGCTCGGGGTCAGACTCCCAAGATGTCGAGGCCTCTGACGAAGTCCGGGCCCGGCCGGACACAGACTCTGAAAAAATTCTTTCACGTTGATGCTGATGGCTCCGAAGTGCCTTCGACAACATTTTGCCGCACAGGCCACAGACCAGCGGGTCATGGTCGGGCCCGAGGCATCGGAGGCAGCAGTCATGTGTGTCAGTGAGAGACATAAGTTTCTTGCACTGATTACAGTTTTTGAACCCACTGGTAGCCATGGGGGGAAAAAGGGCCCCTGCAAGGTCAAAAGACCGGGCTGCCAGTGAAAAAGACAAAAAAGGCGTGAACGCTAGTCACAAAGGACAAGAAGCGAAAAAAGAAATTCTGGACTCGATACCAGTGTACCGAGCCCAGGCAGGAAGGGGAACCGGTGTCTAAGTGGATAAGAAAAAAGCAAAAATCGCAGAAAAAAATCTACTTTTCCCGGGTGACACGAACTCATGTCTGTTGGGCTCCGCGGAAAAAGAAAGACTGAGCAAGATGGCACCTTTGGGCAGGAAGGGGACCGCACATGCGCGCTGCATTCCCAAAAGCTTTCCTTGAAAGCTGGGGAAATGCTCCGCACGAGGACTCCGTTGGCGCTGACATCACCCATATGTGAGGGGCTGACTTCCTGCTTGGTCCTGGAGAATATCCAAATTTTGTTTTTCAGAATGAGAAGTATGTGACAGAAATATGTTCTGTTATCCAGGAATTCGAAAATAGATTCTGTGACTTCCAAAAAATTGGAACAGTTGTGGAGTACTTGTCATACCCATTCAAAGTAGATGTGGACATTAAAGAAACTGTAGCTGCTATCAGTAAAAATTACTCATTGAACAAGCCATCTCTTGAAAATGAAATATTAACTCTTAAAAATGATATTTTTCTCAAGACCCGTGCTGAACAAGAATTGTTTTGGAAGCTAGTGCCTAGAGACAAATTTCCCAACTTGAGAAGATGTAGTGAAGCTGTACACTCCTGTTTCGGTTCAACTTATTTGTGTGAATCTGCATTTTCCCATCTGAAAATGACAAGAGACACAACGTTCCAACATGACAGATGAACATCTCCAGGAGTCCCTGGGACTGGCCCTCACGCAATATTCACCCAACTTCAAAAAGCTGGTGGATGAAATGCAGGCTCAGACATCTCACTAATGAGCAAGAGCGAAATATTAAAGATTGTGCAAGATCAGCCTGGATCAATACTCAACCTAAATTTAGCACAAATTACTCAATAAAAGTTAAAGAAAGTTATTAAGACAGTTAAAGAAAGTTATTACTCAATAAAACTTTAAGAAAAAAATGTACTTTCCATTTCCCCTCGCGGTTCTTACTGGATCTTCGTCTCTCTGTTTTGTTTTTGCTTAATTTGCTTAACAGCTGATCACATCCAAGTAAATGACAGAAGGTTCATTAAAAATGGGGGGGGGGGGAATCCTCCAACTTTATTGGGTTAAAAGTTAATTTGAAACTAATTTTAAAATTAATTTTCACGGTGGTAGATCACTGGCACTTTTGGCCGGAAAAAGTAGATCACGACCTGTTCGAAGTTGGACATGCCTGCCATATGTGAAGACTGCATTCCTGCTTTTTACTGGCGATGTACACTATCTCCAGGAACAAGCAGGAATGCAATCTTCACATATGGGACTCACTAACTCCCAGGTACCAGGCTGGTATAGGGGGAAGCAGTGTGATCCATGAGGCTAAAAGTTGTAGCCAAAGATTCTGGAGAGTTGTGGGCCTAGATTCCAGTAGGCGAAACGTCCCCCCAAAGATAGTCTGGTCTGTAATAGAAGTCTGGGATGGAGGGTAGTTCAGTCTAAATCCCAAAGAGGTGCTGGAGTACAGCTTGGCCAAAGACAGCATCCCAACGGGACACTCTGTCCAGGCAGTAGTGCGCAGCAAAGGTATGAATGGAGGACCAGGTAGCTGCCTGACAGATCTCATCAATAGATACTGAATGGAGATTGGCTACAGAGGTTGCCATAGCGACGCACATTCTGAGCAGTGACATAACCCACCAAAGAATGTCTTGCCTGTGCATAAGCAAAAGAAATGCAATCTGCTAGCCATCTGGATAGAGTACATTTTTTCACTGGGAAGTCTAGGTGACTAGGACCAAATGAGATGAACAACAGAGGACCTTCTGTGATCCTTAGTTCTACTCAAATAGTGAGTGCTCACTTGCAGTCTAAGGAATATAGTGCTGCTTCAGCCCAAGATGCATGTGGTCTAGGAAAGAAAATTGGGATGATCACTGGCTGGTTTAGATGGAAGGAGACTACCATTGGAAGGAAATGCGGATGGGTATGCAGAACTACCTTATCATGGTGAGACCAGGTATAAGGCGGATTTGCTACTAGAGCCTGAAGTTCACTGATGCAGCGAGCTGACATGAGGGCAATTAGAAAGATCACCCTTCAAGATAGAAACTTTAGTGAAGTGGTGGTTAAAGGCTTGAAGGGAGACTTTAGAAGTCGAGCGAAAACCACAATGGATCCCAGGCCACCGGAGGCAGCTTAATGAGTAGCTTGGACAGCAGGAGACCCCGCATGAAGCGTGCTACTAAAGGGTGTGAGGAGATAGGCTGTCCATCCAGTGGATTGCGAGAGGCCGTAATAGCACTAAGATGAACTCTCACTGAATTAGTTTTCAGACCTGTTAAGGATAAGTGGAGAGGATAATGTAGAAGGGACTCCACTGGGTAAGTAAAGGGGTCAGTGTCCTTTTGGGAGCACCAGAGGGCAAACTTACGCCATTTGAAGGCCTAATATCACCTGATAGAATCCTTGCATGATGCAAGGAAGACATCTTTGACCGCCAGTGGTAGGTTGAAGTCAGCAAGCACTATCCCTTCAGTAGCCATGCTGTGAGGCATAGGGAGTGAAGATTGGGATGGAGGAGTATCCCGTGGTCCTGCGATAGGAGCTTGGGTGCAAATCACAGGCTGAGAGATTGCAACTGCAAAGGCAACGAAGCAGAGGAAACCACAGTTGATGGGGCCAAAAAGGGGCTATGAGAATCATCAAGCACTTGTCAGCCTGTAGACTTGAAAAGTGTTTTGGGTATCAAGAGGATAAGTGGAAATGAATAGAGCAGACCCTATCTCCAATGTAGGAGGAAGGCATCTGGAGCCTGCCGCTGCAGCGATGGAACAGAAGAGCGGAAGCTGTGGGTTTTGCGGAGTGGCAAAAAGATCTATGAGTGGGGTTCCCCACATCTGGAAGATACGAGCAGTCATCTTGTGATCCAAGGTCCATTTTTGTGGATGAAGGATATGGTTTAGCCTGTCCGCAAGGACAACGAGTTCACCTGGGTGGTACACCGCTCTGAGGTGAATGCGGTGTGAGATGACAAAGGATCATACGTGAATCACTTCCTCGCAGAGGGGACGGGACTCCATTCCTCCCTGTTTGTTCATGCAGAACATGGCAACTTGGTTGCCTGTCCTGCCTAGAACAGGTTGCCCTGAAAGTTGGTGCTGAAAAACTCGAAAAGAATTTGTCAATGCCTGTAGTTCTAGGAGATTGATCTGCAGAGCAGATACTTGTGGTGTCCACAGTCCTTGTGCAGTGAGGTCGTTCAGATGTGCTCCTCAACCCAGCTTGGAAGCATCTGGTGTTAGAGCACATAGAGGCAGAGGCATCTGAAAAGGTGACCTGATGAGTAGGTTTTGTGGAGACCACTACCAATGAAGGGACTTGATCAGTGGAGGGGTGATTTCGATTTTGTTTGTCTCAGATGCCCCTTCGCTTACGTCTAATGAGAAGACAGAGCCCACTGTGCTTGACACATTTATTTTATTTTATTTTTTTATTTACATTTCTTATATACCGCACTATTCGACATCAGCGCGGTTTACATCGAACAAAACATTTCAGTACACAAAAATGTCTGAGTTACATTAAACAGGGTTAACAACTTGGATAACAGGGTAATTTTGAATCTCAGGTAATTAAACTTTGATGTGTAGCCGAGCATAGGGGATGACATGGACAGTGCATACCATGTGACCTAAAAGCCGTAGCATATCTCAAGCTGTAATTTGACTTTGTTCTTGCACCCCCCCCCCCCTTTGTCAGCTCTATGAGGCGGGTGCAGCGATCCTGTGGAAGGAAAGTTCGGGCTTGTTGTTTGTCTAAGAGCACTCCTATGAACTCCAATCACTGGGTCCGAGCAAGGTGATACTTTGGGAAATTTATGACAAAGCTGAGGTTTTGGAGCACCATGATGGTGCGATGAAGGGAGAGTCTTACCTCTTGAAGAGAGTCTCCCCTGATCAGCCAGTCTTCTAAGTAAGGGAAGATGAATGCCCCCAAGATACGTAGGAAGACAGCGACTCCTGCCATGCATTTTGTGAAGACCCTTGGAGCATAGGCTAGACCAAAAGGAATAAACCAGTATTGATCATGGTTTCCCTGGAACATGAAGCACAAACACTGTCTATACAAGGATGGATCAGTAAATGTGTGTACGCCTCTTTTAGGTCTAAAGAACATAGACAATCGTGTCTCTGGAGATATGACAGAAGAGTTCCTAGAGAAATTGTTTTGAATTTTTCTCGGACCATGAATTTGTTTAGGTCTCTGAGATCCAAGATGGGCCTGAATCCTCCTGTTTTCTTTAAAATGTGAAAATATAGAAAGTAGAAGCCTATCCCTTCTTGAAAAGGAGGAACTCTTTCTATGGCCCCCTGGGTGAGGAGGGTGGTCACCTCTTCTTTTAAGAGAGTGTTTTGAAGGGGCTGTGTGGGATAATTCCCTGTGAAGCTGGGGGGGGGGGGGGGTAAGGTTTCTAAATGAAGCTGATAACCCCCTTGGACAATTTGAAGTGTCCACTGCTCTGATGTTATGTGGTGCCACCTATGGGCATAATGACTGAGTCTGTCAGCTATGTGGAGGGGTTGTGAACCCTCCAGGGCAGATTGACAATGCTATCCAGGAAGGAGTCAAAAAACAGCTGCAGGTTGTGCCTGTGCAGCTGGTTGAGGCTTAGTAGCCATGGGCTTCTTGGGTTGATGAGGGCCCTACTGTCTCTGCTGAGGATGCTGAAGGTGATAGGTAGCAGAAGGTGGGTAAGAATGATAATCTCTCTTCTTTTTAGGATAGAAAGATTTCTTGGGAAGAGCCTTCCTCTTCAAAAGGTCAGATGCTTTCCTGGAAAGGCGTTTCAGGGTGAGATTGTCTGTTTCAATCTCCCCTGCTTTTTCCCTCCAACCCTTGCCGAACAGGTTCTCCCCAGTAAATGGGATGTTGACCAGTTTATCCTGGACCTTTTGCTCGAGGTCTAATGTCTGTAACCAGGCCAATCTACGAGCCCCAGTGCAGATGGCTGATGCTCTGCTTGTTGATTCAAAGGTATCAAAAGAGGCCCTGGAAATAAATTTAGAAGCATTTTGGCCTTGTTTTATGAGTGTCTGATATACACTCTGCTTATAGTCAGGATGCATGGGGGCGAACATCCCAAGACTCCTGGTGACATCTTTGAGAAACATGCCCATATATGGCATGTAAGAGTTTATTCTGGAGGCCAACATGCATACTTGGAAGCAATGACATCCCAAGCCTTCGAGCGTCCTTGAGTCTCTGCCAAGTGGCATGGATGAATGGTTCTCAGAGTTCTTTATGTAGTGCTTTGCCAATTTCACCACCATTGAGTGGTGTGGGAGCTGAGGTTTCTGGAAGCCTGGGCATTCTGGTACTCGTACATGGTATTGAGCCTTTTGCTGACAGGCGGAACCGTGAGTGGAGCTTTCCACATGCGGAACATAAGATTCTGTAGGATTCGGTGCACTGGAAATGTTACTGCAATACCCTTCCACATCCAAGGAGGCAGCATCTCCAATTCCTCTGCTCTCGGTTCGTTTTCCGAGGCTCCAGTAATGGCAAGTCCTGTTGCTATGTCCGGTATGAAGTCCTGAAAGGACATATCCTCCAGTGGGGACCAATGCCATTCTTGGGGCGGCAAAGGGTCCGAAGGGATGTCTGGAAATTTCTGGGAATCGAGTGATCCCTTGTCAGAATCTGAAGAAGTGGAAAAAGATTCTGGTAAGAAATCAAAGTATCAGCAGACTTGGATTTGACCTCGGTGTTTCATAGACGTCGAAGGTCAATGCCGATACCGACGCTCAGAAGTATCGGAACCAAGAGCTGTATTAGCTTGAGTCGATTGGTTTCAGTCTATTCCAATGACGGTACCAGCCTCAAGGGTTCTATTGATGCTGGTTCTAGGGCCGGAATCAAGGCTGATACACCTGACTGTAGTCTCGGTGTCGAAGTCTGCACTCCTGGAGCTCTTGATGTTATTGATACCGAGGCTGCCAAGGGTGTGGCTAAACTCCTCTTGAGAGCCAGCATGCGTTGGTCTAGGGAGATGACCGATGTCTGGATGGAATCACCAATGGAGCTCTGAGCCACCATTCCAGAACATGGAACTGGTAGCTTTCTGGAGGTCAATGTCTTGGGTGCATCCCTGAGCCCCACTTATGCTTTGGAGGACAGATCCTCCCACCGGAACTGTTTGGCTGGCTGGTCTGCATCGGAAGGACATCTGGGGAAGTCACGATGATTATATTGGACTTCTCTCTGGTCTCCGTATTGGTTTTCAATGCCGATGACTTTGGAGCGGCCAGAGACTTTGACTTACTTTTATATTTGGACTCTGAAGAAACCTGAGATCCCTGAGAGGAAGTCTATGCTCTGGAAGAAGTGGAAGCCACTGACATAGAGTCCAAGGCAAATAACAATCTGTACTGTCTGTCTCTGTTCTTTAGGCCTCTCTTTGTCATTTGTTGATACAAAGGACAAGAAGTGGGTTGATGGTCAGGTCCCAAACATTTTAAACACCAATCGTGTTTATCAGTGACTGATATGGTAACAGCACACTTGGTACATTTATTAAAACCACTAGCTGGTTTTTCCATGCCTGAAATGTTGTCTTCAAAATTGAAGATGAGGCCTAAAGGCCTGGTTTAGCGGTAAGTCTGCATGAAAGAAAAAAAATATAGAAAATTTACAAAAACTTTTTTTGTATCATGTAAACCGCTCTGATATATATATTTGTAGAGCGGTATATTAAATCAATAAACATAAACATAAAATAAAAAAAGACATTTCGGGACCAGCATCGACAGGAAGGCAAAAGCATGATGTTTCACACCAAAAATAAACGTTTTTCGGCATTTACAGGACAGTACATCCAGCTGGCTCCGCGGAAAAAGAAGAACTGAGGAGAGGAGTTGAGAAGCCAGGAAGTCAGGCATGCAGGCACAGTGGAGTACTCCCAAAGCCTTTCCTATTGGACGCTGGGGAGTGTTCCTGTGAGGGATCCATCAGTGTCAACATCATCCATATGTAAAGACTGCATTCCTGCTTGTACCTGGAGAATGTAATCTCTCATTAAAATCTTCTGTTTGGAAACCAGACAATGAAATAAAAGCACTAATAGGTAAAGTTCCATATTAGGATCCAAAAAACATCCGCTTGTTGACATAAGGAACACTCTCCAAGCTTTGACATAATCGCACAGGGAAGTACAGAAGATACTCACCATAGCTTGATACAGTTATGAAAATAAGCCACATCTCATTCTATCATCTGTGCTGGTCGAAGTAGATGAAACCATACCTTAGAGCTTTTTGCAAAGTACCTAATTTGAAGGTATTGTTAGTGATATTGCAGAAGGACTGTCGGGTAAGGTCTGCCTCTTTGCAAATGATACTAAAGTCTACAACAGAGTAGACACCCAGGAAGGAGTAGATAACATGATGAGGGATCTAGCTAAACAAAGAATGGTCGAACATTTGGCAGCTGAGATTTAATGCTAAAAAATGCAGGGTCATGCATTTGGGCTGCAATAATCCAAGGGAGTGAAGTACTTCTGTCCACAAAAGACGAGCAGGACCTGGTCGTGATGGTGTCTGACTATCTTAAAGAAGTTAAACAGGTAGAAAAGGCGATGGCGAAAGCCTGAAGGATGCTACTGCTGAGCATTTGTATAGCACTACAAGTCGTACGCAGCGCTGACTTGGGTGCATAGGGAGAAGAATGGCTAGCAGAATAAAGGAGGTGATAGTGCCTCTGTATAAGTCTTTGGTACGACCTCATTTGGAGTATTGTGTGCAATTCTGGAGACCGCACCTTCAAAAGGATATAAAAGGTTGGAGTCAGTGCAGAAGGCGCCTACAAAAATGGTTAGTGGTCTTTGTTATAAAGCATATGAGGATAGACTTATGGATCTTAATATGTCTATGTCAGAGGGAAGTCAGGATAGAGGAGCTATGATAGAGACATTTAAATACCTCCATGGCATAAATGCACAGGAAGAGAGCCTCTTTCGATTGAAAGCAAGCTCTGCTATGAGGGGACACAGAATGAGGGTGAAAAGAGATAGACTCAGGAGTAATATGCGGAAATTTTTCTTTACAGAAAATTTGATAGATGCATGGAATAGTCAGTCTCCCAGTGGAGGTGGTAGTGATTAGTACTGTATCTGAATTCAAAAAAGCATGGGACAAATACAGAGTATCTCAAAAGGAAAAAAGAGAACTATTGTAGTAGTTGATATGGAAGGGCAGATCAGATAGGCCATGTGTCTTTTTCTGCCTTCATGTTTCTAATGAAAGGACTACATTTAATTTAATTTAATTAACAGGTTTTTCTATACCGCTTCTTCCATTGATCAGATGCGGTTTACATATAACAACAATTAACAGAGCAGGCTGTTTTACATATAACAGTAGTAACTTGAAGGCTACATTTACAAATTAACAGTTAACAATTAACAATTAACAGTTAGAGAACTATTTACATTTGTACAGGATTAAACTATATACAGGGTTATTTGTTGTTCAGTTTTCAATATCTTATTTTATTGCCACAGTACCTTTTCCCTTATCTTAATATGTATCAGCTATGGTAGAGTTATCCTTTATCAAGCTGGGCGGTGCTGGGTGAGTTTGCTTCGGAACCATAGTGCAGTGTGAATAGATGAGTTTTGAGTCTTTTTCTAAATTCCATGATTTCAGGTAATTGTCGTAGTTCTATTGGAATTGCGTTCCACAATGTGGGGGCTGCGTGGGAGAATGCCTTTTTGTTAGTGGATTTTTTAGCCTTAATGAATTCTTTTGGTATTGTTAGTTTATTTAGCTGGTCTCTCCTTTGGGGATTATGGGAGGGTTCTGTCTTGATGAGGTTGTTTATTGACCATGGTGCGGTTTTATTTATGCCTTTGTAGGTGGTTAAGAGAGTTTTGTATTCTATTCTGCTTTGAATTGGGAGCCAGTGTAAATATTCTAAAATCGGGGTAATGTGTTGGAAAGGTGGGGCCTTCGTAATGGTCCTTGCTGCCGCGTTTTGTGCTAGTTGTAGTTTTTTTACGGTTTGCTTAGTTACACCAAGTAGGATTTGATTTGCGAAGTCGAAATGGGGGGTTATGATAGCTTGTATTACTCGTTGAAAATCCTGTAAGAGCATTAGGGGGCGGAGTTGCTTTAATATTTTCAGTTTAAAGTGGACTTTTTTTGTTATATTTCTTACGTGAGTATCCATGTTAAGGTGTCTGTCCAGAATAACTCCCAGATAACGTATTTCATCTTTCAGTATGATGTATTTAAACTACATGGTTTATCTGCAAACTCTCTAACTGATCTCACACAATTTTTACCTCCAACTAGAACCAGAAGAAAAATAGCGACAAACACCCTAATGATGCCGAAGGCCATAACAACCTGTAGCCAAGCAACAGCGAACAGAGCCTTCATGTTTTGCGCACCAAAACATTGGAATTCCCTACCACCCGAAATTCGTGCCATAACCGGCATAGTCCAATTCAGAAAGGCCCTCAAACATAACTTATTCATCAAATACTACCCCACATAATATTCACCACAAACTTAACAGAATCCCCTCCTTTTCCAAACATTATTGATAATATTACATAAATACTTCTCTCATGTGATCGAATTAGCAGATCAATATTCTATGTATATAGTTCAATGTATATAGTTTTACCCCCATATTATCCATGTTTATCTTATCCAAATTTATTTTCCTGTTTTATGTAATACCGAACAGCCTGTTGTTCTGGTCTTTGGTTCTCTGTAAACCGCGCTGATTGTAAATAGCGCGGTATAAAAAAAATTGAAATAAATAAATAAATAATAAATAATATACCATCAATGACATTAGCTTTTCCCTAGTAACAAAAATACCCTTCTTCAAGAGGGACAAAGAGCAGGCGAGCCCATTAGACTTTCTAGGAAACTCCAAATTCTGTGCCCATGCCTTTAAAAAAAGGCAAGGCAGCAAAAGAAGTATAGTGATAGGAGGGAGCAGTGGCCTAGTGGTTGGGGCAAGGTACTACAGGCCGGAAGGTCGGTGGTTCAAATCCCACTAGAGGATAGCAACCTTGGGCCGGAAGGACTGGGGTTTCTAGTCCCACAGGTGCTCCTTGTGGTCTTGGGCAAGCCACTTAACCCTCCATTGCCCATGTTCCCTGTATTAGTGTATGTGTCTCATATCCCCTCGTGTTAAATGTATCCCCCAAACGCTTTGACCCGGTGAAAAGCGGGATATAAATGCAGCTAAATAAATAAATAAATAAATAAAAGGGTAGATATATTAACAGAGGGCTTGACAAATCCAAGGTCTTAAGTCAGCATGGAGACTGAAATATCGAAGCTGGCACCTGGGACTTAGAACACCTCTCTGCAGCAGCATAAAGAATGCAGCTGGGACCGGCATTGGCAGCCCACGGGGGGGGGGGGAGGGGGGAGATCCGAATCCCATCTCCCACAGGCAGACGGGCTACCAAAGCCTGGGAGATGAGATCTCTCCCGTGGGCTGCCAGTGCCAGTCCCAGCTGCAATCTTTATGCTGCTGCCGAGGTGTTCTGAGTCCCAGGCACCAGCTTCAATAGTTCAGTCGCCATGGTGACTTAGGACTTGGGGTTTGTTGAGTGTCAAAAGTCGTGATCCTGGCCTAGATCAGTAGTGTCTACTTGTAGGGGATCCCATCTCCCATAGGCAGACGTGCTACCAAAGGCTGGGAGACGGGATCCCCTACAAGCAGACACCACTGGTCTAGGCCACGATCACAACCTTTGACAGAATCTCTGCCCAAGGGGATGCGATCTCCATAGGCAGAAGTGCTGACTTTGTGGCCAAGATTCCCTGAGAACTAGGATAGCCTGTAAAAACGTTTCGACTCAAAGTGGGGACGTTTAGTTCACAGAAGATTCTAGACATTTAAAAGGGCAGTAAGTTTAATAAGAATCGTGGGAGGAATGGAAGGCTGGGGCAGTGCAAGAGATCAAGAAGAAGGTGAGAGAGTATGAGAAACAGTGGGAGGGCAGCAAGAGAGAGGTTGCAGTGGGGGAGGGAGGTAGAGGGAACAGTACAAGGGGCTGGAGAGTGAAAAGATGAATGCATGGGAAGGGCACAATCTGTATGAACAAAAGGGGCACCCCTCTCCCACCACACATATGCAGGCACTTCATCTCTGACCGCACATACACACACACGTGTAAATATAAAAGGTCAGTGGAGGTCATGGGGGGGAGGAGGAGGAGTGGGACCACTGCCTTCTGTTGGCACCGTGCAGTAGCCCATTAACAGCCTAATTTATTAAGCTTTTTCACATAGCAAATGGGAACAGAGTCTTAGTAAATCAGGCCCTAAAACCTAAGTAACTAACTGTGATACACCTTTGTGTGTGTGCGTGTGTGTGTGGGGGGGGGGGGATATGCAGCGTGACTTAGATTTCAGCAGTCGGATACTTGATTTTTAGGCTGACTCCTGGATTCCAAGAAAATCTCTCAAGTCCTGCATTAGCTAATTAACGTATTCTGCTAGACCTTAGAAACAGCTGGTTTGAAAGGATAATTCTGAATCTCCTCCTACTTTGGTAAACGGATGAAATGCTAAGAAGGGTAAATGAGAAGGTGAGAGCAAACCCTCTTTCAGCCTTTGACAATGTAAAGCTAGGGCAGGTTGGACCAAATATATTTTATTCTATTTCATTTATTCATTTCTTAACAACCTATCAAAATAATCTAAGCGGTTTACAAAATTCAATACATAAATAAAACGCAAGACAAAACGCCATCATACAAAAAATATCATACAAACAAAACAGGTAAAGCGTAGTTACTCACCTGTAACAGGTGATCTCCGGGAACAGCAGGAATTTAGTCTTCAAATATGGGTATCGTTGGTACCGACGGAGCCTGTGCGGGAACGCTCCCCAGCGTCCAATAGGAACTCTTTTGGGAGCATCCCTCAGCACATGCGCGTGCTGCCTTCCCGCCTTTCCAACTGTCCCTCTTCAGTTACGTTTGTAGCTGAGTGAAAGGATAGAGGGAGAGAGGAAAGAGACAAAGAGATAGAGAGACAACTCCTAGGGGAGGTGGATGGGTTGTGAAGGCAGGGAGGAGTGGTCTAGTGGTTAGGACAAGGTACTTCAGGCCGAAGGGCCGGGGGTTTAAGTCCCACCTGGGGACAGCAATCTCAGGCCGGAGGAACTGGGATTTCTAGTCCTGTAGGCACTCCTTGTGGTCTTGGGCAAGCCACATAACCCTCCATTGCCCATGTTCCCTGTAAGTATTAGTGTATGTGTCTCATATCCCCTTGTGTTAAATGTATCCCCCAATTGACCGCTTTGACCCGGTGAAAAGCGGGATATAAATACAGCTAAATAAATAAATAAATTCCTGCTGTTCTCGGAGATCACCTGTTACAGGTGAGTAACAACGCTATCCCCAGGAACAAGCAGGAATGTAGTCTTCACATATGGGGACTCCCTAGCTGAAGATGCCAGGGAGATAGCCCCAGGGAGGTGCCACCCTAGAAAGGTGGGAATCCTTCCTCCCATGGATCTCTGGCGTTCCACCAGGGTTGGTGGGTAGGAGTTGAATTAGGTCTGAAAGAGATTTTGAAGAACAGCTTGGCCAAAGAAGGCATCCCAACGGGAGGCTTTATCCAGGCAGTAGTGGGCTATGAAGGTGTGTACCGAAGCCCAGGTGGCTGCTCGACAAATGTCATCGATAGACACAGAGTAGAGATTAGCCATGGAAGTTGCCATGGCTCTCACGTTATGAGCTGTGACATGGCCTTGAAGAGGAAGACCCTTACTCTCATAAGCAAAGGATATGCATTGGGCAATCCATTTAGATAAAGTTCTTTTGGAGACTGGAAGTCCCAAATAGGGTCAAAAGCTATAAAAAGTTGCGAAGACTTTCTATGCTTCTGTGTTCTCTGTAGGTAAAAGGCTAAGGCTCTTTTACAATCCAAAGTATGAAGGCTTCTTTCTGCATTAGAGGCGTGAGGCCTCGGAAAAAATACAGGAAGATAAATTGATTGATTTAAATGAAAAGGCGAAACCACCTTTGGCATAAAGTGTGGATGAGTTCTAAGAACAACCTTATCATGATGAAATCTAGTATAAGGAGGATCAGCCACTAAAGCTTGCAGTTCACCAATGCGACATGCAGAGGTGATTGCAATTAGGAAGATGACCTTCCAGGTCCAAAACCTAAGGGTTGTAGTGGCTAAAGGCTCAAAAGGCGGCTTCACGAGCTGCCCGAGAACTAGATTTAAATCCCATGCCTCTGGTGGTGGCTTAATGGGAGGTTTGGTTAACAGAAGACCTCTCATAAATCTGGATATGAGTGGATGAGAGGAAATTGGTTGTCCATTCAGAGGCTTATAAGAAGCTGCAATTGCACTAAGATGGACTCTTACTGAATTGGTCTTTAGACCAGAATTCGATTATTTATTTATTTATTTATTTAACAACTTTTATATACCGCGCTATTTGTTATCAGTGCGGTTCACATATTACAAGGGTGCACAGTCAGAAAACTGTTCTGTGCTTACATTGTAACAGGAGTTTAAACTTGGATTAGTGAAGGAGATACTCTAGTATCAATTCTAAAGGTATGACAAGGGGATATAATCCCTTCTTGGAGCACCATATAGTAAAACGTTTCCACTAGAAGGCATAAGATCTTCTTGTGGAAAGTTTTCTAGAAGCCTGAAAGATATCCTTTACCTGTTGGGACAGGTTAAAATCCTGGAGGTCTAAGCCTTCAGCAACCAGGCCGTGAGATGCAGGGACTGGGGATTCAAGTGCCATAGCGTCCCATCCTCTTGGGATCGGAGATCTGGAGCATTCCCTAACTCCAGAGGTGCCGCTTAAGAGAGATGTAGAAGCAGGAGATACCACGCTTGACGTTGCCATCGTGGCGCTATGAGAATCATGCGACCCCTGTCTCTCTGAAGCTTGAAGAGTGTTTTGGGGATGAGGGGAATGGGTGGGAAGGCATAAAGGAAGTCCTGACCCCAGTGAAGGAGGAAGGCATCCCTTGCCTGACAGTTGTGAGCTGGAATCCTGGAACAGAACCGGGGAAGTTTGGCATTCAGTGGACTTGCAAAGAGGTCTATCTTGGAGTGCCCCAGAGATGAAATATCTTTGCCACCTGGTCTAGGTGGAGGGACCACTCATGAGGCAGCAGTACTTGAATGAGTTTGTCTGCCCAAAGGTTTTGAATGCCTGGAAGATATACCACTAGAAGCTGAATTTGATACTCTCTGGCGAGGGCCCACAGTCGTAAAGCTTCGTTGCATAACGACAGAGAGCCTGTTCCGCCCTGCTTGTTCACATAGAACATGGCTACTTGATTGTCCGTCTGGACTAGGACTGTCTTGTAGCTGAGCTCGGCGTGGAATACTGAAAGAGCTAAATAGATTGCTCTTAATTCCAGGAGGTTTACGTGTAGACCAGCCTCCTGTGGAGTCCAGGTGCCCTGGGTAGAGAGATGATTCAGGTGTGCTCCCCAACCCACCTGTGATGCATCTGTTGTTAGGGTGGCCTGAAAGAGGGGTTGATGAAAAGGAGACCCCACCGTCAGATTTTCTAATGATTGCCAGCATTGGAGAGACAAAATTAGTCATTGAGAGTTTAATATTTTGTCTGATAAATGACCTGTGGCCTGTGTCCACTGTGTGGATAGGGTCCACTGAGCTGCTCGCATGTGGAGGCGAGCATATGGGACTACATGAACTGTGGATGCCATATGTACCAGCAACTGTAGTAGCTCCTGAGCAGTTAGGAAGGATTTCCCCGCTGCTTGAGAATCTAGTTGCATTATGCGAAGACACCGGGCCTGTGGAAGGAAAGTCTTTGCCTGTCTGGTATCTAGACAGGCCCCTTTGAATTCCAGGCATTGGGAAGGAACAAGTTGGGATTTTGGGAAGTTTATCACCAACCCCAAGTATTGGAGAATTCGCATTGTGCGAGACAGTGCAGTGCCGGCCTCTGTAACTGTAGGGGCTTGAATGAGCCAGTCGTCTAAGTAAGAGAAGACGAATATCCCCAGGGTTCGCAGAAATGCAGCTACTACTGCCATGCATTTCGTGAATACCCTTGGTGATGAAGCCAGACCAAAGGGAAGAACCCTGTACTGGAAATGTTTTCCCCTGAAAAGGAATCGTAAGAATTTCCTGTGATCTGGATAGATCAGAATGTGGGTGTATGCATCCTTTAAGTCTAGAGAGCACAGCCAATCCTGGCTTTGAAGGTATGGCAGAAGAGTTCCTAGAGAAATCATTCTGAACTTCTCTCGAAAAAGGTATTTGTTCAATTCTCTGAGGTCTAAAATGGGTCTGTGTCCTCCTGTTTTCTTTGGAATAAGAAAATAGGGGGAGTAGAACCCTGCACCCCGTTGAAGAATGGGTACCTCCTCTATTGCCCCTTGGGCAAGAAGTGTTGAGACCTCGTGATCTAGCAGATCGTCTGCGGAGGTTTGAGAATTGAACTGCTTTAGAACTGTAGGAGGGGGCATGCTGTGAAAATGAAGCTTGTATCCTCTCCTACAATGGACAAAGTCCAATCTTCTGCTGTTATCTGATGCCATCTGTTGGGAAAGTGGCATAACCTGCCTGGGATATTGGGGGGTTGGGGACCCCTCAGAGGCAGGAAGGTTAAGCTCTCTAGGAAGGAGTCAAAGCCCTTGAGGGGGCTGAACCTGCAGAGCTGATTGGGCTCTTGGGCCTTTTTGCTCCTTTTGCTGTCTAGTTTGTCCCTTTTGGGCAACCTGACCCTGAGTCTGACTCTGCTGGGTATAGGAAGGATAAAATTTCCCCTTTTTGCTGAAAGAGGGGTTTTTTTATAAGGCTTCTTTTTGGCTAGAGTGGCTGTAGATTTCGAAAATCTATCTAGAGTAGTATTGTCAGCATCCAACTCATTAACCTTCTCCCTCCAGTTCTTGCTAAAGAGATTCTCTCCCGTGCAAGGAAAGCGTAGTTACTCACCTGTAACATGTAATCTCCAGGAACAGCAGGAATTTAGTCTTCACATATGGGTATCGTCGGTACCGATGGAGCCTGCGCGGGAACGCTCCCCAGCGTCCAATAAGAACGCTTTTGGGAGCATCCCTCAGCACATGCGTGCTGCCTTCCCGCCTTTCCAACTGTCCCTCTACAGTTAAGTTTGTAGCTGAGTGAAAAGGATAGAGGGAGAGAGGAAAGAGACAAAGAGATAGAGAGACAACTCCTAGGGGATGTGGGTGGGTTGTGAAGACTAAATTCCTGCTGTTCTCGGAGATAATCTGTTACAGGTGAGTAACTACGCTATCTCCAGGAACAAGCAGGAATGTAGTCTTCACATATGGGGACTCACTAGCTGAAGATGCCAGGGAGATAGCCCCAGGAAGGTGCCACCCTGGAAAGGTGGGAATCCTTCCTCCCATGGATCTTTGGCATTCCACCAGGGTTGGTGGGTAGGAGTTGAATTAGGTCTGAAAGAGATTTTGAAGAATAGCTTGGCCAAAGAAGGCATCCCAACAGGAGGCTTTATCCAGGCAGTAGTGGGCTGTGAAGCTTCTTTTGCTGTCTAGTTTGTCCCTTTTGGGCAACCTGAACTTGAGTTTGACTCTGCTGGGTATAGGAAGGATAAAATTTCCTCTTTTTTGCTGAAAGAGGGTTTTTTATAAGGCTTCTTTTTGGCTGGAGTGGCTGTATATTTTGACAATCTATCTAGAGTAGTATTGTCAGCATCTAACTCGTTAGCCTTTTCCTGCCAGTTCTTGCCGAAGAGATTCTCCCCCATGCAAGGAATGTTGCCTAACTTGTCCTGTACCCAAGTCTCCAAATCTGATGCTTGCAGCCAGGCAATCAGTCGTGCACCAATGGCAATAGCTGAGGTTCTGCTGATGCATTCGAAGCAGTCTAAGGCTGCACGATTAACAAACTTGGAGACATCTTGAGCATGCTTAACTAGAGCAAGAAAATCTTGTCTCTTGTCATCTGGGAGAAATGGGCTCATAAGTTCCAAGTCTCCTGTGACTTCCTTGAGGAACATTCCCATATATAGAATATATGAACTGATACTAGCTGAAAGCATGGAAGCTTGAAATGTTCGGCGCCCAAAAGAATCCAGAGTCCTGCATTCACAACCTGGAGGATTGGATGCATGCCTCTTTGCACTTTTCATCTTACGTATGGCTGACTCTACTACCATTGAATGGTGTGGCAGCTGAGTTTTCTGAAATCCAGGACATGGTGGAACTCGATACATAGTATCAAGTCTCCTAGAGTGAGAAGAAGTAGTCAGAGATGTCTCCCACATTCTGAGCATCAAGTTATGCAGAATTTCATGGATAGGCAGAGTTGCTGCCTCCTTAGGAGCTTTAGGATATTGGAGAATTTCCAATTCCTTTGCTTTGGGTTCCTCTTCAGGAGCTACTGTGATTGAAAGACCTTTGGCCATATCACGGATAAAATCATGAAAAGACATGTCCTCTGGAGGTGACATTCTGCATTGGGGAGAAGAGGGATCTTCTGGGAGAAACCCTCTAGTACCAGCGGAATTGTCAGAGTCTTCAGAATCGGAGGAATCAAAGTATTCCTGACCCCGATGCTCCTGCAAAGCATGGTCCCGGTATCGATCGAAGTCAGTACCGAGTTGACCGGATAACGATCTGTCGATTCCAGCCAGAGATGGCATGGGAAGAATTCCCACCGGGGCCGGTACTATCGGTACCGGCGTCGGTACTATCGGTACCGGCGTCGGCACCAGCATCGGCATCGGTACCAGCATTGGCGTCGATGTCCGTACCTGCATCGGTGTCGATGTCGGTACCGGTGCCCATTGGACCAACGGTACCGCAGCTGAGAGAAGAGCTGCGATGCTGCGTTCGATAGCGAGGAACCTCTGGTCTATCGACGCTGCCAATGCCTGGGTGTCAGTACCGGTAAAAATGGCTGGAACCTCTGAGCATGGCACAGGTAGTTCTTCCGAGGTTGTGGCATCGAGAACATCCTGAAACCCCATCGATGTTTTGGAAGCCAAAGCCTCCTGCCGGGGCTGTTTTGACAGTGTGGTTCCCTCAAGGGCAATGCCAATGGCCTCTCGATGCTTAGCAGGAGAGCTACCCTTTGAGGACTGGCTTTTATGTTTAATTACCTGAGATCCATTGGAGGAAGACGAGGACCTTGAAGATGTCGATGCAATGGATCTGGCATCCGAAGAAAAGAGGGTACCGAGCTTTGCAGCCCGGTTCTGTCTTCCTCTTTTAGTCATCCCCATACAGGAGAGACATTCAGTTGGAGAATGTTCAGGCCCTAAACATTTAAGACACCAATCATGGGTGTCAGTGTGGGAAATGGTACCGCCACACTTAGTACATTTTTTAAAACCACTAGTTGTTTTTTCCATGTTTTAGGAATATGGGGCCTAGTGTCCAAAATGGCGCCTGGCACCAAAAGAGAAACGTTTCTGAAGAGGAACAGTTTAAAACATAAGTTGTTTTTTTTTTTGAAAAAGAAAAGAACCGGCAGTACCGGTAAGCGTCGTGCAGCAGGCAAACGCGACCACAAGAAAACAAATTTAAAGACAGAATTTTCTGCAGTGACAGGGAATAGATCCTGTCAGCTCCGCGGAAAATGAAGAACTGAAGAGGGACAGTTGGAAAGGCGGGGAAGGCAGTGCGCATGTGCTGAGGGATGCTCCCAAAAGCGTTCCTATTGGACGCTGGGGAGCGTTCCCACGCAGGCTCTGTCGGTACCGACGATACCCATATGTGAAGACTACATTCCTGCTTGTTCCTGGAGATAAATGGTATAACTCCTGATCTAGCCAAGATAAAAAAAAGAACTCAGAAAGATAGAACATAAATGGAGATCAAGGAAGACCACAGAACACAAAACACAATACATGACAACCTTAAACACATAGAAAGAAGCCATAAACAATCCCAAAAAGAATCTCCATAAAAAAATCCTTACCAAGGCCATTAACCATCCAAGGGAACTTTTTGAAATCGTTAAATCACTAACCAAATCCCCTCAGGACAACCCAACAAAATATCAAGTAACCCCCAAATCCTAGCCAACCACTACGCCAATAAACTAAAACGAAAAAATCCAACAGACTCTCCCCCCATAACGACACTCCCAACTAACCCCAAGAGTGGGGTTCTTTCCACCTCATTGACAGTAAACAACTACTAGACACAATAACAAAAATCAATACAACCACCTCAACCCTAGACCCGTGTCCTGTAGCATGGATCCAAGCAACAAAAACTGAACTTGCCCCCTATTTATTAAACATAGTGAACCAATCCTTAGTCCATGACAAATGAACTTAAAATCTCCAAAATCCGACTCATACTAAAAAACAGAACTCTTAACAAAGATGATCCAACTTTCTACAGACCCACTGCCAGTATCCAATCCGTAGCAAAAGTCATTGAGAAAGTGGTCTAACTCCAACTGCAAGACTTCATAGGCACAACTGCATCATTAGATGAACAACAGTATGGATTTCACCCATTCCACGGAGTAGAAACCCTCCTACTAGCACTCTTCGACGCTCTCATCCGAGGAATGGACAACATGAAACAAGCATTCATCCTTGTCTTTCTGTACATCACATCTGCTTTTGACAATGTGAATCATAACATCCTTCTATCTAGACTCAATCGAATAGGTATAAAAGGAACAACACACAGATGGTTCAAATCATATATTTCCAACCGTGTCCAATATGTACAAATAGAACAGGAATCATCCGCAACCTTTCCTCAGGAACAAGGAATCCCTCAGGGCTCTGCCCTATCAGCTCTCCTGTTCAACCTATATCTCCAGCCAATATATTCCATTTTCAAAAAACACAAAGTAGGATATCATATATATGCTGACGATATCATGTTGTACTCCCCATTGGATATAACAAACCCCATCTATGACAACCTAGCAATATGTCTCAAAAGAAGCAGAAAACTGGCTACATTCAAATAATATCAATTTCAATAAAACAGAAGTATTATTTACTTCAAGAAACCAAAACGTCAACCCTCCTCCCTCCCCAATAATCAGCCTGTATAACACCACACTCCCAGTTAAACAGGAGATAAAATACCTAGGAGTCACCCTTGATAAAATTCTCAACATGACTTCTCACATAAAACAAACAGCCAGAACCATATTCTTCAAATTAAGGACCATTCAACATCTCAGACCCCTTACTGGCATAGATGTATTTATTTATGCTTATATACCGCACTTTTACAATCAGCACGGTTTACATGTTAACAACATAATACAATGAACAGGTATAACATTACATATAACAGGTACATAATAAATAATAAATTAATAAATTAAATGAATAACTCAACTAGATTATCTAACAATAGAATGTTTCAAACAGTTTACATTAACAATGGATCTGGGTAGGTAACTATTTACAGGCTGATAGTATGGTCAAATGTAGGTTGAGAGTATGCATTAGTAAGGGGGCCTGAAAGGTTGCCAGATCGGTGATGAGGCGGATGTGAGGGGATAGCACAGTTACTTACCTGTAACAGGTGATCTCTTGGAACAGCAGGAATAAGTCTTCACATATGGGTACGTCGGTACCGACGGAGTCTGCGCGGGAACGCTTCCCAGCGTCCAATCAAAGAGCTTTTGGAAGCATCCCACCACGCCTGCATGCTGCCTTCCCGCCTTTCCCAACTGCCTCTCCTCAGTTAAGTTTTAAAGCTGAGACAAAGAGAGAGAGAGGAAAGGAAAGACAGATAGAGATACAACTCCTGGGGAGGTGGGTGGGTTGTGAAGACTTATTCCTGCTGTTCCCAGAGATCACCTGTTACAGGTCAGTAACTGTGCTATCTCAAGGAACAAGCAGGAATGAGTCATCACATATGGGGACTCCCAAGCTGAGATGCCTGGAGTCCCAGCATGTCATAGGTTGGAACATGCTACCCCCCACACCACCCGGCATCCTGAGGATGGAGGGTAGGAGTTGACGAGAGAAAGGTGCTGTGGAACAGTTAACCTAGCATAGGATTTCAGACAAGGAGTCCAAGTGTGGACGATAATTGTCATCAATGATATTGCAAAGAAAAAATATTGCAATATGGACCTCCCCTAACAGGACTTCAGAGAAGTATGGAGGTTCATGGGATCTACTGGGGAACCCAGTAGAAGAACCTCGAGAAGGACCTCACTGTAAGTGGAGGTAGTAAACCTGTAGGAAAAACAATGGAGGTCAGAATCCTGAAAGGTAACAGGTAACCCCAGTAGGAAAAACTGGGGTAGTACAAAAACGGTGGGCCTTCAGCGGAAGGCTTCATGATAAAAGCCCAACCCTTCTGGCAGCAGAGTGGCTCACTCTTAGGAACAAAAAGAGAAAGGCTAACCGATTTGGACAAACAGGCCCAGACCTTGTGGGGATAAAGGGTATGGGAACCCCTTGTATCCCAAAAGAAAGGACAAATGCCGGAGGCATTAGAGCCTGTGAGTAGCTGAAGATCCGCAATGTCTCTCCTAACTAAAGTCAGCTGGGAGAGATATTGGAACATGGAGAGCTTCAGAGGTACCTAACCCTAAGGTTATGGTAGGTGTTAACTACCACCAAAGTGGTTGTGAGTGTAGGACCCCAAAACATGCTGGATAGCAGAAGTATGGGTAAAGCCCATCTGTCAGAATCATATAGCTATATGAGCCTCGACAGTCAGGTAGATAAGCAAAATACATATCTACCAATAGTAAAATATCCCGACAGATACATATAGATATAGATATATATAGATATACATATATATATATAACATATAGATATATGAGAATATATCTATAGTGAGATATGAAGGGCATAAAATACACACACGATAGACATAGACATCTGTAATATGTGTGCTATAGGTATGAATATATAGGCCTCTATATGGAAGTCTGCAAAGAAGCAGACAGAGATATGCCTACAAAAAGGTATTCACATAGGAAAAATGTGGAGAGGAAAGATTCATCTAACAACAAGAAGGTGGAACCTACTTGAGAAGATATATAGAGAATCAATTCCCACTGGTTATGGCTACAGGGATGCTAGGTAGTAGAATAACCAGGATGATTACGTGAAAAGCAGAGGATGATATCAGTCTGCAGCCAGCAAGTCCCGAGTATTCTAGAACTCTAGCATGGTAAGTCAACAGAAGACGCATAGGAATGAGATACCATGCTGACCTACTTAAGGGCAAAAAGGTATCATGCGTTCTTACCATGAGGACGAGCAGGAAAGAGAAAACATATTCCCTATTGGAAATACTATGGACCAAAGCAGGGAATTAGCAACTCCTTAAGCTTTCACTTAAGAGGAGGCCTATGTCCTTTATATTAAAAAGGAGAACTTTTCTAGTCATGGGAGACATGACTGAAAAAGCCTTTTTCAACCATCTAGTATAGCTGTTGGAGAAAAAAGCCCCCCATGCTCTCTAGCAAGGGCCCATAGTGTAGAGCTTCTCTGTAGAATTGCAGAGAGCATGATGCAGGAGAATGAGGAGATAGAACTGGCTGCAGAAGAGCCAGTAGCTACGTCAAGTATGCTGCCAAACCCAGGGGAATGGAGAAGGCAGAAAGAGAAGACAATCCAACAAGCTTGTAGTGAAAAAATTTCCAAGACAGATGACAGGACTGACTTGGAGCCACTACTCAGACCAGACAGGATGTTAGTGGAGGACAAATCTGGTTGCTGGTGGACAAGAACCAGTGGTTGAAACATTAAGGCTCCTGCATTGGCAGTTGCTTGCCAGACAGCAGAAGAATGGTACTGTTTAAAAACAGAAAGAACAGACAAAACAAGAGTAAAAAACTCTGGACGTGTCTGATGAACTGCTTCAAAGCAAGATTGAAAAAAAGGAGTCAACTCAGAGAAGAGAACTCTGCACTGGAAAAGTAAGAAAACTAGAGAGGCTGAAGAAAAAGCCCTCCAGTGAAGCAATACCGCTCTTACAGAGGAAAAACCCTGGTAAGAAGGTAAAGAGAATGGAGCTGAAGAAAACTTACAAAGTAGTAAGTTTATAGAAAGGAAAAAGACATGCTGGCACAGGAAACTATCATTTGATAGTGGATAGACCTCTTTCCCTAGGGGGAAAAAGAGGAGAACCCTGTGACCTAGAAGCATGAACATCCTGACAGCTCATAGAACATAGAAGAATGGATGTCTTTCGGGAAGAGATCCATGCTTAGGATTTAGAATGACAGCAGTGGATTGTCTCTATTGAGAAGAAGCAACTGCAGATTGTAATCCCCAGAGTCACAAGCATCTGATGGATTGATCAGAAACCCTGTGGTTGCTGGGTTTGCTGAGCCTGGTGAGAGGTTGAACTCTGCAGACTAGGACGATGCTTCCCCTGTTTGGGAACATCTGTATGATGGGCAGATGATGCATAAAACCCTTTTCTCCTATGAGAAGTAAGTGTGGCAGGACATTTCCTACCTACTAGGACAGAAGAAGGTGCAGAACAGCCCGTAGGAACAGGTAAGCCAGTGGAGAACTGAGTAACCTGACGTAAAGACTCCTTGTTGAAAAGATTGTCTCCAGTGCAAGGAGTATGTCCCAGTCTGTGCTGTGCCCATTTGTCCAAGCCTGAAGCTTGGAGCCAGGCTCTACGTCGTGCCCCTATAGTTATTGCAGAAGTCCTGCTAACAGACTCAAAAGAGTCTAGGGAAGCACGAGTAAGAAACCAAAAGATATTCTGGAGATGCTTGAGCAGTGAAGAATAGTCTGCACTCTTGGACTCTAGAAGGGAAGGAGTCAAAAGATGTAATTGCTTTGTGACCTCCTCAAAAGATAGACTCATATAGAAAATATATGAGAGAATTCTTGCAGAAAATATAGATGTCTGGAAGGTTTGACGTCCAAAGGCATCAAGTATCTTAGACTCACGACCTGGCGGATAAGAAGAGTGCTTTTTCTTGCTCTTTACCCGCCTCATTGCTGATTCCACAACCATGGAATGATGAGGAAGCTGAGTCTTTTGAAATCCTGGAGAGGGGGGCACCTGATATAAGAGATCAGTTGCTCTTGAAGGTGTTTCCCACATTCCTAGAAGGAGATTCTGCAAGGAATGATGCCAAAGGAAGCATTATGTTCTCCTTTGCTTTGGTAGAGAGAGAGTCCTGTGCAGGATCATGTCTTGGGATAGGAATGGCAAGAGATCTTGATATATCCAGGAGGAAACTCTGAAAAGAGGGTTCCCCAGCAGTATTTTCCCTTGAACAGGTTAGATCTGAAGAACTAGCCTGAGCACTGACAGAGCTATGCAGATACATAGGAATAGAAGATCCTGCACAGTGCAGTGTGGAATGCTTAAAGGATGGTCGCCGGTACTGATTGTCAGGAGCAGCGACCGTCATTACCACATTGCCCATGCCAGGTATCGACTCCAAGCTTGGCATAGAAGGGAGCGATCCTGTTGAAAAAAGCATGGTAGGAGTTGGCCACGATGCTACTGTGGATACCGGTACCGATGCCAATACCGGTACCGATGTCGGAGTCGAGCCCGAGAAAGACATGGAGCAGTCATCGGTGACAGTTCAATCGGTACCGAGGTAACCGAAAACCTCCGGGTGCTATCCTCGGTACCGAGCCACCAGTATTGATCGGTGTCGGTACCAAAGTGTATTGGTACCGAGTCTTCCAGACTAGAGAGCGATTCTAAACTCGGCATCAATAAGCGAAGCATGGAAGGAACCGACCGTAAGGGTAATGAGGACATCGGTACCGACTTCGGTACCGTGTCTGATACCAGTGAGTAAAGGTCAGCTAGTGGCAATTCAATCGGCCTCGGGGGAACCGAGAGTTGCGAATCCGAATCATCGGAACCGAGCCTTCGGTACCGCCGAGAGCCGGTACCAAGGCAAGTCGGTACCCAGTCCCCCAGACTGGAGATCGATTCCAGACTCGGCATCGAAGGAAGCGAGGCTATCGATACATGTCTGGAGGGTACCTACGTCGGTGGTATCATCGGTGCTGGTACCGATAATGAAAAGTCAGTCTGGAGTATATCCATCGGTCCCGAAGGCACCGAGGACGCCAGATGACCATCCCTGGTGAGGAGTGTTTCATCCAACACCAGTGCCGATGTCGGGGTATCGGTACCGCTCGAAGCGGATGCCACCACCGGACACGGCTCAGGTATGTTCTGTGAGGGGTGAACCCCAGGAACAACCTGAAACCCCTGAAAGGCTTTTGAGACCGAAGACTCCCGCCGGGGTTTTGAAGCCAGTAGGCCCTGGAGGGCAAGGCCGGAGCCGTCTACATGCTGTGCATGAGACCTACCACTCGAGGGCTGGCTAGTCTTAACAGACTGTTTGTGGGTTACCTGATCCTGTGCAGAAGAAGAAGGGGACGGTGCCCCGAAGCTGGAGGGAAACCGTGTATCGAGGGAACCTCGATATTGAAGACCTCTTCTCACCAAACTGTCGTCAGGACCCAAACAGGTTAGACACCGACCTCGAGGGTCGAAAAATAAAGTTGTACCGCCACAGTTTGAATATTTCTTGGAGAAAATGTCTGGCGGTTCCATGAAGGAAAAAGAAGAGGCCTAAAAGGCCTAAGGGACACTGAAGAAAAAATATTCCTTGAAAAAGGAAGATTTTACAAGAAAAGAAAACACCGGCGGTACCGGTGGCGTCGGGAAGACAGCCGCGACCACAAGAAAACTAAAGAAATAAAAGAAGAATTTTCTGCGGTGACAGGAGGACGTCCTGTCGGCTCCGCGGAAAAACGAAAACTGAGGAGAGGCAGTTGGGAAAGGCGGGAAGGCAGCACGCAGGCGTGGTGGGATGCTTCCAAAAGCTCTTTGATTGGACGCTGGGAAGCGTTCCCGCGCAGACTCCGTCGGTACCGACGTACCCATATGTGAAGACTCATTCCTGCTTGTTCCTGGAGATAGAGAGTTCCAGAGCAATGGTGCAAAATGTGAGAATGCTCTATTTCTGCTAAATTGTGAGCTTTTTCTCACCACAGTAGGAATGATGAGAGTACTGTATTAGTAAAATTTGATCTCCTAGATCGGTTTTCAGGTGACTTCAGATCAGTAGTCCAAGCACTAATCACACCCCACTTTAACTACTGTAACAGTACACTACAAGAAACAGCCAAAAAGAATCTAAACATACAGATGGCTCAAAATGTTACAGCCAGAATAATATTTAAAGCCCGCTTATCCGATCACATTACCCCCATCCTGTACACTATACAATGGCTCCAAATTGCCAGTAGAATAAAATACAAATCCATAATGATCACTTTCAAAAAAATCAACAATATAGCGCCCTCCTACCTGACATCTCTAATCCACACTCGCATAGATACCAAGGCTAGAAGACGGAACAACCAGAATACCCTCTCAGTGCCAACCTCAATCCATAAAACTAAGCAAATAACGAGTAACAGTGCATACACATTTGTTGCTCCTACCCAAAGGAGCGCCCTCCCGGAAATATTAAGAGAAATTAAAGACCTCCAAACGTTCCGAAAGGAATTAAAAACATTCCTATTCATTCAAGATTACAACAACCCCAATCCCACCTCCAATCAACGTCCACCACCAGCACCACCGTGGAATCCCTTAACTCTACCACCCCCAAAACCAAACACCACCCTACCCCCATGCAATTATAGAACACAACACATATAAAAAATGCAAACCATTGTACATAAGTTACAGTCCCCATGTACACTCTTTCCTATTCAGAATGACATGTAAATGTTATAGAGCTCATTGTAAATAGTTAACTATAACAACTTGTTTGCTATGTTCGATGTATACTATTAGTTACAATGTAAACCGCCCCTGATCTCTGGAAGGGGCGGTATAGAAAAACATTCCAACTAAATAAATAAATAAAATAAATAAACCTCTAAAATGCCTGCATGCAAATGCTAGATAAGATGGGAGAGCTAGAATATATAGCACTAAATAAAAGGTTAGATATGATTGGCATCTCAGAGACCTTGTGGAAGGAGGACAACAGTGGAACACTGATACCTGGGTACAAACTATATCAGAATAATAGAGTAGATCAAATTGGTGGAAGAGTTGCGCTCTATGTTAGAGAGGGCATTGAGTCACACAGGATTAAATTTTGCATGAAGCAAAATATACTGTAGAATCTCTATGGATAGAAATCCCATGTAAAAAGGGGAAGGCAATAGCAGTGGGGGTGCACCACCGACCACCTGGCCAGAATGAACAGATGGATGATGAAACGCTGAAAGAAATCAGAGAATCTAACAAAAGTTAAAATGCAGTAAAAATGGGTGATTTCAATTACCCCAGTATCGACTGGATTCATATCACAACAGTCCAAAGAAAGGAAGCGACCACACTGCAGAATACAGCACACATTATAAACGAGCAGGGCAATGAATTACACTGTAGAATGGATTGCGAAATATTTTTACTGAATTATCCAGAACATCCCTACATGGAACGTGTTTAAGATGGTAGGAGCCTTTGTCAGAGGTAATGGGATTTCAAATGACCTAATACCTCTCAGGAGAGATAGAGCATAGAACAGTTCAATAGCAAATAATTATACAAATGGAATATATTCTGTAAAACTGCTGTATTGAACTGTGAGCTCACAGGCTTCAGACGCTGTCATTTGTTGTACTGTGTAAATGACGGCGTCTGAAGCCTCTGAGCTCGCCGTTCAATAAGGCAGTTTTACGGAATAAAAACCATTTGTGCAATTGTTTACAATTGAAATGTTCTAGGCTGTCTCTCTCCTGAGTCCCCTGATGAAGGCTCTTACCAGCCTAAACACGGCCCGTGTAGGGAAAGACTTCTGGATAATTCAATGAAAACATTTTGCAATCCATTCCACAGTGTGATTCATCGCCCTGCAACTTTGTACTGTGTGTCAATGTCAGAGGAGGACATGCCAGAAAGATAAAGTTTCAAAATGAAATAAATGACAGCTTCTTGGAGCAGCTGGTTCATGAACCAAAAAGAGGGGAAGCTATTTTGGATCCAGTCCTTAGTGGAACACGGGACTTGGTGCAAAAGATAAGGGTCTTGGGGCCACTTGGCAATAATGATCATAGCATGATCACATTTTATTTAATAAATGGAAGAAGGACGGCAAGAAAATTCACAGTACTATCTTTTAACTTTCAAAAGGGAGACTATGATAAAATTAAAAGAGTTAAGAAAAAACTAAACTACCACGGACCCGCATACATTCCGCAAACTTCTAATAACCTTCACTTTAAAGAATATTTTGGGAATTCAGTAACTGGAATAAAATCATTTAAGGACCAATCCTAGTTCTCAGTGCAATACTGTTAACTAGAACACCAAACAGATGTGCTTGATACCTTATGTAAATAAGTTCAAGAAATTACTTTGTAAATCAAGGTGATTACCGTAATAGGTTAACTAGAACAAACAGATGATATACTTGATATGGCATACTACATGTAAATAAGTTCAAGGAATCTAAATGTAAATAATGTGATTAATCTTATATGTACAATTACTAAGGCACACTGTTAGCATTGTTCCATGTAGTTTTATTGTTTTCTGAGTTCCATGTAAACGGCTTTGATTCTGGAAAGGCAGTAAGTAAGTAAGTAATTAAGTAAGTAAATAAAAAGTAGCAGCTGCAAAGGTTAAAGATTTACATCAAGCATGGGCGTTGTTTAAAAGTACTACACCTTGGAAGCCCAGAAGAGATGTGTTCCACGCTTTAAGGGGAAGGAAGGCCAAAAACTACCAGCATGGTTTAAAGGCGAGTTCAGAGAGGCTTTTGCAAAAAAAAAAGCATCTTCCAGGAAATGGAAAAATGAGCCAATTGACGAAAACTGGAAACAAAATAAGCACTGGCAAGTTAGATATAAGGCACTGATAGGTAGGCAAAAAGAGAATTTGAAAAAAAGCTTGCTGAGGAAGCAAAAACACATTAAAAAACTTTAAGTATATTTGTAGCAGAAAAACAGAGAGAGTCAGTGGGACAACTGGATGATAGAGGTGTAAAAGGGGTGCTAAGTGAGGACAGGGCCACAGCGGACAGACAATGAATTCTTTACTTCAGTTTTTACTGAAGATGCAAGGAAGTTACATGTGCCTGAAGAGGTATATAAAGGTGATGTATCGGAAGAACTGAAAGAAATAGCGACAGAACAGGAAGATGTATTATAACTATTTGGAAAACTGAAGAGTAGCAAATCACCTAGACTGGATGTTATACATCAGAGTGTGTTGAAAGAACTGAAATATGATAATGCAGATCTGCTATTAGTAATCTGTGAACTATCATTAAAATCATCTGTAGTACTGGAAGATTTGAGAATGGACAATGTAACGCCAATTTTTTAAAAGGGCTGCAGGGTTGATGTGGAAAACCAGACCGGTGAGCCTGACATCGGTACTGGGCAAAATGGTAGAAACAATTTTAGAGAATAAAATTACTCAACATGTGCATAGTCATGGTTTAATGGGAGAAATACTACATGGATTTAGCCAAGGAAAGTCTTGTCTTACTCACTGGTTATATTTATTTATTTATTTAACAGCTGCTTATATACCGCTACCTTCCACAGATCAGGTGCGGTTTACAATGAACGAAAAATGAACAGAATAATAGGTCTGTTTTACATGAAACATTAGATAACTAAGTACAATTTGCTAATACATTAAACATGATTGAACTATGTATGGTAAATAATTTGTTATATAACAATCAAACTATTTACATATTTCGAACTATTTACATATTTCTCTATACAGGATTTACACATAGTTATTAAATCATCTATTAATTGTAGCTAGATTGAAGAAATTAAATTAGGTATTCCCTGAGATATCTATTAACCATAATATAAGGTATATAAGGTTATATAAGGTATGAATAAACAGGGAGACAAAGATGTATCTGGATTTTCAGAAAGTCTTTGACAAAGTCCCCCATGAGAGACTCTTGGCAAAATTAAAAAGTCATGGGATTGGAGACTGTGTAGTATTGTGGATAAGAACTTGTTAAAAGATAGAACGCAGAGAGCAGGGCTAAATGGCCAATTTTCTCAATGGAGAAAGGTGAATAGTGGAGTACTCCAGGGATCTGTGCTGGGCCCGCTGCTTTTTAATATATTCATTAATGACATGGAAATGGGAATAATGAGTGACGTGATCAAATCCGCAGATGACACAAAATTATTCAAAGTTGTTAAAGCACAAGAGGATTGTAAAAAATTGCAAGAGGACCTTGATAAACTGGAAGAATGGATGTCCAAATGACAGATGAAATTTAATGTGGACAAGTGCAAAGTTATGCGCCTAGGAAAGAGCAACCCACACTTTGGTTACACAATGGAAGGTACCACCTTAGAAATCACCACCCAGAGAAAAGATTTAGGCATCATGGATAATGCATTGAAACCTTCCACCCAGTGTGCAGCAGTGGCCAAGAAAATAAATAGAATGCTAGGAATCATATGGAAAGGAATGGAGAATAAAACCAAGGATATTATAATGCCTTTGTATCATTCCATGGTGCGACCACACCTTGAATATTATGTGCAATTCTGGTTGAAATATCTTAAAAAAGGATATAGCAGCATTAGAAAAGGTAGAGAAGAGCCTCCAAAATGGGTAAAGGGGATGGAAGGATATCCCTATGAGGAGAGGCTTAAAAGGTTAGGGCTCTTCAACTTAGAAAAGAGACGGCTGAGGGGGGATATGATAAAGTTCTACAAATTAATGAATGGAGTGGAATGGATAAACATAGATCGGTTATTTACTCCATCAAAAAGTAGAAAGACTAAAGGACACGCAAAGAAGCTACAATGTAACCCATTTAAGACTAATAAGAGAATATATTTTTTTACTCAATGCATAATCAAACTCTGGAATGCGTTACCAAAGGATGTAGTAAAAGCTGTTAGTGTAGCTGGGTTTAAAAAAAAAAGGGTTGGACAAGTTCCTGGAGGAAAGGTCCATAAACCATTATTAAATAGGATCCGGGAAATCCACTGGTTACCCTGGGACGAGAATTATGGAACCTGCATGCCTTTTGGGTATCCTACCAGGTACTTGTGACCTGGATTAGACACTGTTGGAAACAGTATACTAGGTTTGATGGACCTTGGTCTGATCCAGTATGGCATTTCTTATGTTCTTATATCTTCTGCAGCCGACTGGCTAACCTACTGAAGAGGGCTTTAAACTAGGTTCATTGGGGATGTGTGAAAAAAGTCCCTAGGTAAAGGAAAGCCCTCCAGTAAGTGAAACATTAAATACCTCTGTTGAAATGGGCAAAAGGGTCAACATCTGGAAAGTGGTGTGCATAAATAAGAACTCAGAAGTCGAGGCTTTAATGGAAGAGGCTAACTTTTATTTAGTGGCAGTTATGGAGACATGGTTTACAGACAACCATGACTGGGATGTAACTATACCAGGCTATACCTAATTCAGGAAGGACAGGGTAGGAAGAAGGGTAGAAGGAGTGGCACTATATGTAAAAAATAATATTAAAGCTATAGAATTACAGGGCTTACAAGGGAGCGAGGAGGCACTCTGGGTTAAACTAGAAAGAGGAAACAGGAAATCCATTTGCATTGGTGTGATACATATCTGTTTCACAGGGAGAAGAAGCAGACGGAGGTTTAACAGAAGACATATGCAGTATTGCCATGAAGAAGTGTTACTGATAGGTGATTTCAATATGTCAAATGTTGATTGGCACATCCTTGCTGCAGTGTCATCTAGAAGTAAGGCGATTCTGGATTCTCTACAGCAATTTTTCTCAACACAGTTCTCTAGAACCCCAGGCCAGTCAGGTTTTCAGGATATCCACAATGAATATGCATGAGATAGATCTGCATAGAATGGAAGCAATGCATGCAGATCTCTCATATCCATATTCATTGTGGTTATCCTGAAAACCTGACTGGCCTGGTGGTCCCAGAGAACTGGGTTGAGAACCGCTGTTCCTCAGGGAGAACTATTCTGGCAACTGGTAATAGAACCCACACGTGAAGGGGTCATATTAGACTTGGTATTTACCAAAGGAGAGTTTCTGATATTATAGCAGGAGATCACCTTGCATCCACTGATCATCAGATGGTGTTGATTCAGTATTAGGAATAAGGCTGATAAAATGCATTCAAAAGCGAGAGTCTTAGACTTTAGGAAAACTAACTTTGCCAAGATGGGACAATACCTCAAGGAGTCATTAGCTGGATGGGAACAGCAAGGGGATATAGAAAAGCAATGGGCAAAACTGAAAGGGGATATTTATTTATTTAAGATCATTTTTATGCCGTCTTCTACCAGTCAAGATGGTTTACAAAGAACTCCGTGAATTTGAACGAAACATTTACAACAGGAGATGTGAGTTACAGAGAAGAAGAATGCAGACTAAATATATAAAAAACCTTGGGTACAATCAACATAAGGCATAATCTAGGTTAGAGAGGCTTAATAACATAATATATATACAAAATGGCCATGGAGCTGTGGAGCGGGTGAGAATGAGTGTGTTAGTTCCAATAGTTATTTTAAGGACAACAAACCTTTTTGTTAGAAAGGTAAATAAATGTAAAAGGAAATGGAGGTTACTATGGTTCTCAAATGAAGTAGCTGAAAAAGTGAAGAAAAAGAGGGTGGCTTTCATAACATACAAGCGAGCACAGAAAGAGGAAGACAAGCAACAATATTTGGAAAAACTTAGAGAAGCTAGGAAACTAATCAGTAAAGCAAAAATACAAAAAGAAGAAATAGCCAATGCAATAAAATAGGTAGACAGGACATTTTTTGATATGTTAGCAAGAGAAGGAAGTATAAAAGTGGTATTCTCGGACTCAAGGGGGAGGGGAGGAATATATAGAAGCTGATGAGGATAAAGCGGAATTTTTAACCAATATTTTTGTTCTGTGTTCACAGATGAAGGGCCAGGAGAAGGACCTCAGAAAACACCCATAAATAGGAGCAGAAGTGACAGGGATCTTGAATGATTTTCAGAAGAATATGTTCATGAGCAACTAGCTAAACTAAAAGCAGACAAAGCGATGAGACCGGATGGGATATATCAGAGAATATTGAAGGAACTTGGGAACGTTCTAGCGGCTAAACTGACTGACCTTTTCAATGCTTTTTTAGGGTCAGGAGTGATCCCAGAGAATTGGAGAAAGAAATATGTGGTCCCTTTACACAAATTCTCACCACCACCAAAATATTGTCTATTAGACAACGTTTTGGTGGTGGTGAGAATCGAGGAGGAATGTGACACATTCTATCTACCCTTTTGATGTCTAGGACATCTGCACCTTGCCCACTCACAATCTTAAATGACAGAGGTGTAAGGCAGGGGTCTCCAAATCCAGCCCTGGAGGGCCACAAACCAGTCAGGTTGGCAGGCTCTCTCTAATGCATATATATCTCATGCATATTCATTAGGGATATCCCGAAAACCTGCAGGGTTGTGGACCTCCAGGATCGGATTTGAGTAGCTCTGGACTATAGTATTTGATATGGAAGGGCAGACTAAATAGGCCATATGGTCTTTTTCTGCTGACACGTTTTTATGCCTATGCTTTGTGTAGAAGCTCAGATGACAAGACTTCAAATTTCATACTTTGGACACATCATGCGAAGAGAGAAACCAGAAAGACATCGGGCTTGGCAAGGTTGAAGGTCAACACAAAAGAAAAAGGCCAGGAATGCGATGGATCGATACAATAACTACTATCAATGCCACTCTATCAACAATTAACGATGTGATTGAAGACCAAACACAATTTAGGACAACTATCCAGAAGGTCGCCATGAGTCAGCAAGAAGTCAACAGCATTTAATTACAACAAACATATTTATAACATCATCACATGAAGAATCACAGAACCAGTTTAACTTAAATTGCAGCAGTGATAATTTGACCATGGTATTGGAATATTAATTAAATCCAAACATTTAAAGATAAGCTTTTTGAAGGAAAATGCAATAGGTCATTAATATGGTTTTAATACGAATTGCACTCCACATCAATTGACGAAAACCTAAAGCAGCTAATATATTATCAAAATCATCTCCTAGTTCTTTCTTCATATCAAAATGGAAATTGAAATCTCGCATCACTATTTGAGGACTGGTCAAGGAAATTATGACCCTGATATTTGAGAACTGGTCCCTGTATGGGTTATATCCCTGTGTGCCCGTTGCAAGGACAGAGCAAAAAAGATATGACCTTTATTTATTAATTAGTTGGCACAACTTGGGAGTCCTCAGCATTTGGCTGTTGACAGCAGAGACAGTCTCCCTCCCCCCCCCCCCCTCACTATGTTTACATCAGGCCCATGAGCCTGACTATCCATTCACCCAACATCACGCATGGCCTGCAGGCATGCCTCCAGAATTTTGCCCATAATTACCTAAACAGGGAGGGAAATCAGGACTGCTCTGAAAGGGCTCATGGAACTCCAATTATCAGGTACATAATTCTTATTTCCTTGACATCCCTCACCAGTGGGATGTGCCAAACTGCCCACTCTGAGTAGGAAGAGACCAGGGCACTCCATTAAAATACTGATACGGAAAGAGTTATCCTGTCTCTCCCGAGCATCCAATCAATAGCGCTTCTGAGGTCACTGACACCTTCTCTACCCAGGAGGCTGCCTGCATCCTTGTAAAGTGCAAGCTCAGCAAGCTAAAGCGATGGCCTCCCTAATTCATCTAGACAGTGAAGCCTTAATGGACACTTCTCCCTTCCTGTCTCCATCAAAAAGCAAAAAACAGGCATTCAGTTTCCCTCAAGGGCTTTGTGACCTTCAAATAATTACACTATGCCCTATAGATGTTAATGGCCCTCTCACAATGCTTTGAATGAGAATGCTAGCAATGTAATTGTCTGACTCATGTGAATATTCAACGCTACTCTGGGCACATAGGAATGCACAGTCCACAGGCTTACCCTCGCCTTATAGAAAATCAAATAGGATTCCCTACATGAGAAGGCCTGGAACTCTAAACTATGCCTAGCCAAAGTAATCACCACCAAAAATACCATTTTAAGAGAACTATCTTTTAAAATGGCCTTCTTCAGGAGCTCAAAGGACAGCTAACCAAGGCATGCAATACTAAATTCAGGTTCCACAAGGGAATCAGAGGCCTATTGGGAAGCCTCACATTTTGCTTCCGCTAAAAAATAATACCACATTCACATGGGATGATAGTGATAAATCTTTTATTCGGCCCCTAAAGCAAGCAACTGCTGCTGCATCCATTTTCAGAAAACTGGTAGCTTTTTCTCTCCTCTCCTCTGGGAACAAGGACAACAGCCTCCAGTGCTAAACAGCAAAACAGAGACTCTTAGATAGCTGCCGCATCCAGGGAAAATGAGGGGTTTAACTCCAAAAATCCCACTGAAATCTGCACCTTCAACTCAAGAGCGTACCTGTCCCAAACAACCACTAAAATCCATCTGTCACAGATAATCTGAGCCCACTACATGTAAACCATTGGCCCATGCACTATCATAAGAAGAGTCCCCTTTAGCGCCTGATATGCAGGTGGATTGAAAGGAGGCATGTCTTGCAAGAGCCTTCCCCATTTGCATAACTCCCTGCCAGACTGATATTCGTGAAAGGGGAAAAAGACTTCTCTCATTGAAATCTGCCTCGGCTCTCTGAGCTTGTCCTCCGGGAGTCAAAAGGTTTCTACTCCTCAAGCTCTTTCACTAGCTTCTCAAGCTCCTCACCAAAGAGTAACTGCCTTTTAAAGGACAATCTACTCAAAAGGGTCTAAGAAGCAATGCCACTGCCCAATGCCATAATAACTAAAGGATGCCTCCTTTAGACCACTGATGTAATCGTTAATTTGGCTGAAAATTGGACGACATCTGCCAAAAAGGCGACTGCAGATTCCAGCACTGCTGTCTGTCCCCTCTCAGGTATTCCCTGAGGGGATGGCTGCAGAGGTGTGGCCTGCTGGAGCCACGTCAATAGGCCCCTGGCCACATAACCCCCTCAGACTACCGCCTGCAAGCATAAACCAGTCAGCTGAAAATACTGTCTCATCAAGGATTCAATCTTATGATCTTGAAGATTCTTGTGGGCAAAACTGCCCTTGACAGAGATGTTTTTTTTATGAGGGATGGCTGAGATTGGCAGATCAACTTTAGGAAGGCTGAGTCCATGAATAGAGGCTACTCAAAGACAAAAGTGCCCCTGATATGGCCCCTGGCTGCTTCCACTTCTCTGCCATGCCTCTAATGGCAGGAAGGATGGAGAAAGCCTTGTGCTGCCTCCGGTTTCCCCTCACAAAATGGGATCTTCTCTTTGAGCATGTTGTTCAGGGGTTTCCTTCAATGATCTTAAGGACTCTTTATGTTTATGTTTATTAAAACTTGTTATACCGCCCAACACCATAGGCACCTGAGCGGTTTACAATAAAACTTAAAACAAATTAAAAATAAGGCTGTGGGAAAAGGAAAAAAGGAACGCCATTAAAATAATAGGAAAGAGAGAGAGAGAGGAAAGAAGAGATAAAGTAATACAATGCAGCAGTTACAACACAACATCATGGGACGGGGGAAAAAAGAGGATGGAAGGTCAAACGCTAGGTTAAAGAGGTGGGTTTTGAGTTGAGTTTTGAAAGATTGATAAGATTCTTCTGCACGGAGCGAGGGGGGGAGCGAGTTCCAGAGGCTCGGGGCCAAAAAATAGAAGGCAGACCTTCTTAATCAAATCTGGAACTTCCTCTATACCAAAAAGGCGCAACACACCATCTTTCTCCACATCTGAGTCCCTCAGCTCCCCTTCCTCCTCCAAGGGTTTACTATCTGAGGTCTTCTCATCCGAGCCATCCAACTGAATCACACTTAAATTTAAGGATCGCCTCCGTTTTATTCCATTGTCCACCAGTGGAGAGCAACCCAGTTCCTGCCCAGCAACCTGTAAGCTAATTCTGGGAAGAGCTGCTGCCCCTTGCTCCATAAGATATGCCTTATACATAGTTGATACAAATTCATAAGCAAAGCCACCAAGACTAGAACCTCCCTGGATTATTGGGGGTTTATTCATACCATTAGAGAACTGGAGAGCTTGCTGCTCCTGCCCATATTCCCTGAAGGTCCCCCTCCCCTGCCAGCAATTTTTCTGCCATATAGGACTATACCGGAGAACCTATGCTCCCTTGCCCTATTCCAGGGGTAGACTCACCATCTCCAGCTCACCAATATCACAAGTTAAGGCAGAAGATTCAACCACTGAAGTCTGCTTTCTTTCACCACAATGCAGGCAGTGGCAACCATGTTCCACATTCAGTTTCACTATTACTTCTTCTAAATATCCTTATAAAAATAGTAAAAGGCCAAAAAATATTCAAAACCAGCAAAACAAGCTGTTAGCGTTATCAGATTCTCTTGCAGTTGTCTTTTTTTTTCCTCCCAAAGAAACTTTATGGCTGTCTCCCCAGAGGCACCACACTCATGACTGCAAACAGCTGTGCACACTCAGGAAAGTCACCCTACTCGGGAACCTAGGTAAAGAATCCAAACAAATGATGTCTCCTTGTGGAGTGGAGCTTAACGCTTAAGAGGACAGGCTTGTCATGGCTATCCACATGTGAGAAATCCCTAGGTCTAGGAATTCATAGATGAACAGGTGGATAGGAGAGCAGAGTCCTGCTTGATACTTCACACACGCCTGGGAGTGATGGCGTTCAAATGCTAGCATCACTTTTTTTCTTTGCTTGCTTTTTCAATAGTTTCTATCTGCTTATACCTTTTCTCTTTGAAAAAATTATTCAAAAAAACTGCCTTAATTTTGCTCTTTGATTAACCTTCTTTCTTTGAAAACTGCTTAACAGTCTGTTTCTGAAGATTTCTGTTGCCCCACAGACATTATTAGTGGCATATAAAAACAGAAATTACTGACTCTTTTGCATTTCATAAATCTGTTACTACAGAAAAACTATTCAGATTGTTAGCCTTTCTGAAATACTTGCTTAAAGTGGGACTTGACAAATCCCAGGCGCCAGGTCGCTTAGAAATTACACCCTGGTGCCTGGGATTTCATGCCCCTGAAAAGGTTTTTTTCCTTTTATGTCCCAATGCTTAAAAAAGCTGAACTTCTTTCCCCCACCGTGATAAGCGAAAGACTTCAAACCGCAAAATGAGCCAAAAAGCGTAGTTACTCACCTGTAACAGGTGTTCTCCAGGGACAGCAGGAATCAGTCCTCACATATGGGTGACGTCGACGCCGACGGAGCCGGAGCCCGCGCGGAGCAAATCCCCAGCTTTCAAAGAAAGCCTTTGGGAGTAGCTACCACGCATACGTGGTCCCCTTCCCGCCCAAGGGTGTCATCTTGCTCAGTCAAATGACATAGCGAAAAGACAGCAAAACAAATGAAGAAAAAATATTTGGACTGCAACTCCAAGGGGAGGAGGGAGGGTTGTGAGGATTGATTCCTGCTGTCCCTGGAGAACACCTGTTACAGGTGAGTAACTACGTTTTCTCTGGGAACAAGCAGGAAGTCAGTCCTCACATATGGGACTCCCCAGCTACAGGCTACCTTAAACCTATAGCCAAAAACAAAAAGGCTCCCTCAGTGAGAGCCACAAGCAGCCTGAAACCCTAATCAGGGAAGTGGCACTCCGGTAGCCTGAACACAGAGGGGACGGAGGGCAGGAGTTGCCTAGACCTCAAACAGGTTACAGAACACAGCCTGGCCGAAGGCACTATCCCGTCAGGACTCCCTATCCAGGCAGGAATGGGCTGCAAAGGTCTGACCAGGTGGCGCCCCAGCAGATGTCCGCCAAAGGAATAGAGTGCAGGTAAACCACTGATGCCGCCATGGCCTGACCCTATGAGCCGTAACACGGCCCTCCAGCGGAAGCCCCGCTGTCTCATAAGTCCGGGCAATACAGTCCGCCAACGAAGTGGACAACGTACGCTTTGTCACTGCCTTCCCCAGTTTACTGGGGTCATAGGATACAAAAAGCTGAGAGGCTTTCCGGTGAGTTTGCGTACGCTGGATGTAGGAGGACAGGGCCCTCTTACACTCCAGGGTATGGAGGACCACCTCTGCCCGACTGGCATGCGGCTTGGGAAAGGTGGTAGAAAGAACCACCTCCTGGTTGAGGTGAAATGAGACGACCACCTTCGGGAGGAACTTAGGGTGTGTGCGAAGCACCACCCTATTCTTGTAGAATCTGGTATAAGGCCTCTCCACCAAGAGAGCGCAACCAAGAATACCACTTTCCAGGAGAGATAGCAGAGGTGGCACGTGGCCATCGGCTCAAAGGGCGGCCGGGTAAGCTGCCCCAAAATGACATTAAGGTCCCAGTCGGTCGCTGGAGGACGGACCGTAGATTTCAACAGGAGCAGGCCCTTTAGAAACTTGGATACCATTGGGTGAGCAGAGAGGCTTCTCGTCCACGGGAAAGTGGTTTGCACTGAGGTGCACTCTGACGGAGTTGGACTTAAGTCCCATCTCGGAAAGGTGGAGAAGGTATTGCAATACAACAACCACTGGGCAAGAAAAGGGGTCCACATTTTGACCAGCACACCAGAAAGCAAATCTGTGCCACTTAAAGGTGTATGTCCGTCTAGTAGATGGTCTACGTGAAGCCAGAAAGACCTCCTCAACATACTCCGGAAGCAGGAGTGGGGCGAGAGTCACCCTATCAGCAGCCACGCAGTCAGCGAAAGGAAGCTGAGGTTGGGATGCAAGAGAGAGCCCCCCTCCTGGGAGAGCAAACATGGAGACGAACCCAGGGGAAGGAGGGTCTCCACCACTAGCTGCAGGAGAAGCGGGAACCACAGCTGCTGGGGCCACTGTGAGGCTACAAGGATGACAAAAGCTCTGTCCCGAAGGATCTTGAACAGAGTCTGGAGACCAGAGGTGTCGGGGGGAAAGCATACAGAAGACCCACCAACCATGAGACTAGGAAGACACATCGGCGGCCACCCTGGCCGGATGCAGCTGCCTTGAGCAGAAATGGGGAAGCTGGTTGATTGTCTGGACTCGCAAACAAGTTTATCACCGGTTCCCCCCAGGTCTGGAAAAGCCTGTTGGCCACTGCCCGGTCCAGCTGCCAATCGTGCGGCAGGAGGATCCTGCTGAGTCTGTTGGCCAGACAGTTGTCCTGGCCCGGCAGGTATACTGCTTTGAGGAGACTCCTCTGCCGGGTTGCAAAAGAACATAGATCCAAGGTCTCTTGACAGAGGATGCGTGATCCCGTACCCTCCTGTTTGTTCACGGAGAACATAGCCACTTGGTTGTCCGTTTGGACCAGGACTGATCTGTGGTCCAGATACTGCCTGAAAACCGTCAGGGCGAGACAGATGGCCCGGAGCTCCAACAAGTTGATCTGTTTGGCACTCTCCTCCTGGGACCACACCCTCTGCGTGCGGAACCCCAGGCAATGGGCCCCCCAGCCTAGCAAGGAGGCATCTGTGGTGAGAACCCTTGAGTGTGGAAGGGCCTGAAAAGGCATACCTGCCTTCAAGTGCTGGGGCGAGAGCCACCAGGCCAGAGACTGTACCATGGACTGTGGAGGCCATGTGCCCGAGGAGGCGCAGCAGCTGCCTCACTGGCACTGAGGAACTGTGGCGCACTTTCCCTGCAAGGGCTATAAGCCTATCTGCCCTGTCTGCAGGCAGGAAGGCCTTCGACTACAAGGTATTGATCCTTGCCCCAATGAAGTCTAACTCTTGGGTCAGAAAGAGGTTGGATTTGGGGTAGTTGATTACAAACCCCAAGTGCTGCAGGACCTGGATGGTGCGAGCTGTGGCCTGCTGCACCTCTGCAGCCTAAGTGCCCCTGATGAGCCAGTCATCGAGATAGGGGAAGACGAAGATCCCTTGAAGCCTGAGGAAGGCGGCGACCACCACCAGGCACTTTGTAAACACTCTGTCCCCCACCACAAAACGTAGGTTTTGCCTGTGGCTTGGGTGGATTAGGATGTGTGTATACGCATCCTTTATGTCTAAGGAGCATAGCCAATCTCCCTGGTGGAGGTAGGGCAGTAATATTCTAAGGGAGAGAATCTTGAACTTTTCCCTCACCAGGAATTTGTTTAGGTTGCGCAGGTTGAGGATGGGCCTTAGGCCCCCTGTCCTCTTTGGGACAAGGAAGTACCTGGAGTAGAACCCCTTGCTCTTGAGGTGGTGGGGCACTGGTCCACTGCACGGTCCCCGAGAAGACCTGCCAACTCTTTCAGAAGGTGGTCCCGGTGAAGGGGAGACCTTGGAGGCTCTCCTGGGAAGTAGTGTGGAGACACTTGGGCTTGATGGAGGAGGTATCCCTCCCTGACCACTTGTAATGCCCAGGAATTGGTGGTGATGGCCCACTACCTGTGGGCATACAAGGCCAGCCAACCCCCTGTGGGCTGCCCAGTTCCAGCTGGGAGAGGGGCCATGCTGCTGGAGACAAAAGTCCCCACCAGACTGAGTCGGAGCCGGAGCCTGGGGGCCTTCTGCTTACATGGGCCATGCCCCTGTCCCATGGCCTGCTGCCCCTATGGGGGAGCCGTGGAGGCCTGGTAAGGGGGGTAGTTTTGGTAAGCAGCTCCCTTCCTCAGGTAAAAGGACTTTTTACCCAAGCCCTTCTTGCGAGGAGGGGCAGAGATCGTCTTAGAGAGCCGTGTCCTCATCATGAACTCGGTCTCCAGCTCTGCGGCTTTGTCGGTCATGCGTTTGCCAAAGAGATTCTCCCCTTGGCATGGGACATTGAGCAACTTGTCCTGAACCCATTGCTCGAGGTCGGAGGACTGCAGCCAAGTCTGGCGGCGCGCACCGATGCCTGCCATGGCTACTCGGGCCGCCAACTCAAACCCGTCATAGGCCACCCGAGAAATAAACTTAGAGCACTCACGGACAGCTTTGGAAAGGCCCTTGAAGCGCTGCAAAGGTTCCTCGGAGAGACAAGCTGAGAACCTGGCGAGTTCCTTCGCCATGTCCCTCAGGTACATGCCCATGTACAACTGGTACGCCTGGATTCGACAATTCAGCATCATGCCCTGGAAACACTTTCTGCCGAGAGCATCTAAGTTGCGGGCCTCCCTGCCCGGGTGCACCTAGGAATGCATCTTCTGGCTCTTGAGCCGACGCATGGCCGATTCCACAACCATGGAATTGTGTGGCAGCTGCGATTTCTGGAATCCAGGGCTCTGGCGGACTCAATACATCGAGTCGAGCCGTTTGCTGATCACCGGCGCTGATGCCGGTGTCTCCCACATGTGGAGCATGAGTTGTTCCAGAATCGGAGGAATGGGTAGTGTGAGGGTCTCCAGAGGAGGTGCCTCATATTGGAGGATCTCGAGCTCGTCGGTTCGAAGCTCCTCCTCGGACTCTGTGGGGAAAGCCAATGACTTGGACATATCCCGCATGAAGTCCAGGAAACCCATATCCTCCAGTGGTGACCCATATCTTCTGGGTATCCGGGGACTCCTCGTCCTCCTTCTCCCAGGCCGAGGACTTGAGGGACTCCTCGTGCATCGAGGGCCCTGGCGCTGTCCGTCCTGATGCTGGCCGGCTTGGCGGCGACAACCTCGGTCCCGAACAGGAGGCCGAGTGTGACCTCGGCAAAGGATCGACTCGAGCACGGAAGGTCTCGAGGATTGGCTCGGCCTCCCGGTTCGACTTTGACATCGCGGGCTTGGTGGTCGGGGTGGAGGAGCCAGACATCAGCGCTCGCTGTTGTTCAATGAAGGCAATAAAACTGCGCTCCAAAGCCGCCATCCTGGACACAAGTTCCGGAGGCTCCACAGCCATTGGCTTGGGTGCCGATGCCGGTTCCCCCGGAGGGGAGTCTTCCACCAGAACAGTAGGTATTTGCCTTAGCTGGTCTGGTTCTCGGCGAGGAACTTTGGCCAACCGCTCATTTTCTGACGATTCCAGTCGGAGCTCGGGGCTCCTCGACCAGTCTCACGAGGAGCCCAGACACTCGGAGCTGTCCAGAGACGCCACCTTCGAGGATTTCTTCATCCTCTTGTGCTCCCTGGAGGAGCCCTGACAACGCTCAGGCTTGGAGTGTTCTCCCCGAGATGACGAGGCCTCAGACAAGGTCCTAGCTCTCGGAGGCGCGGGGGATTCGGGAAAAATCTTGTTGTACTGCTGCTGGCAGCTCTGCAGGGCCTTGTACAACATCTTCTTACATAGAGGGCAGACTGCCGGGTCGTGGTCCGGCCCGAGACACCAGAGGCAGCAGTTGTGCATATCGGTGAGGGACATAATTTTCCCACACCGATCACATTTCTTAAAACCGCTGGTGGCCATCGGGAGATAAAGGACCCCGGCTAGGTCGAAGACCCTACGGGTTTGCCAGCGAAGAAAGTGAGAAAAAAAGGCGCAAAGATGCCTCAAAGATAAAAATTAGAACAAAAACACTAACAGGACTGACCCGATACCAGAGTACTAAGGCCAGAGGTGGGAAGGACACCGGTGTCGACCAGTTGGGCCAAAAAGGCACAGAAAAAAAATCAACTTTTTCCAGGACACAAGGGACAACATTCGATGGGCTCTGCGGAAAAAAGGATACTGAGCAAGATGGCACCCTTGGGTGGGAAGGGGACCATGCATGCGTGGTCGCAACTCCCAACGGCTTTCTTTGAAAACTGGGGATTTGCTGCATGCGGGCTCCGTCGGCGTCGATGTCACCCATATGTGAGGACTGACTTCTTGCTTGTTCCCGGAGAACTTACTTCACAGCGCGGCTCAAGCTCCTTGCAGAGAGCAGATCGTAGTGAAAAAGCAGCAAAGCTTTTTCTGTATAGGCAAAACAGCAAGTGACAGATACGGGTGAAGACTGTGGGGGGGGGGGGAGACAGACACCGGATGAAGGCAGGAGGGGGGGGGACGTTATGAGAGAGAGGAACAGAGAGAGATGAGGAGATGGCCGGGGAGGCTATGACAGAGATAGACACTGGGTGATGGCTGAGATGAGCTATGAGAGAGACTGGCTAATTGTTGTAATGGTGGAGTCTATGAAAAAGAGTGAGAATGTGTGATGGCTGTGGTTGTGGGGGCTATGAAAAAAAAAAGAGAGACTGGGTGAAGGCAGAGCGCAGGGGCTATGAGAATTTTTTTTTGCTTCACGTAATAGCACGACATGGTGATATATGAGGCAAAAAATAGAAGTTGCCTCAGGAGTCACCAATATGCTGCTGAAAATGTACTAGTTAGGGTTGGTGGGATGAGGAGAAAGAGAAGAAGGATTGCTGCCTTCTGTTGGCACTCTGTAACAGTACAATAAGAGGCTGATTTATGAAACTTTCTTCTCCCATAGAAAATGAGAAAACTATAGAACATAAGAACATAAAATATGCCATACTGGGTCAGACAAAAGGTCCATCAAGCCCAGTATCCTGTTTCCAATAGTGGCCAATCCAAGTCAAATGTACCAGGTTGTCAGGTTCCCATAAAGTAGGCTGATTCGATGCTAGCTAACCTAGGGGTAAGCAGTGAATTCTCCCAGCCTACTTGGTTTATGGACTTGTTGTCCTGGAACTTGTCAAAACTCTTTTAAATCCAGTTCGACTAACAGCTTTTACAACGTCCTCTGGCAGTATAGTCCAGAGTTTGATTATGCATTGAGTGAAAACATATATTCTCCGATTAGTCTTATATTTTCTACACTGTAGTTTCATTAAGAACATAAGAACATAAGATATGCCATACTGGGTCAGACCAAGGTCCATCAAGCCCAGTATTCTGTTTCCAACAGTGGCCAATCTAGGTCATATGTACCTAGCAGTTTCCCCAAGAGACACAAGTTCCACAATGCTTGTACTGGGTCAAGCATTAATATCTTCAGTCACTTCTTAATAACGGTTTATGGACCTTTCCTCCAGGAACTTGTCCAAACCTTTTTTAAACCCAGCTACACTAACAGCCTTTACTACATCCTCCGGTAACAAATTCCAGAGTTTGATTATACGTTGAGTGAAAAAATATTTTCTTTTATTAGTCTTAAATAGTTTACCCTGTAGCTTCATTGCATGTCCCCTAGTCTTTCTATATTCTGATAACGTAAACAATCGATCTACGTTTACCCGTTCCACTCCGTTCATTAATTTATAGACTTCTATCATATCTCCCCTCAGCCGTCTCTTTTCCAGGTTAAAGAGCCCTAACCTTTTTAGCCTTTCTTCATCGGAGTATCCTTCCATCCCCTTTACCATTTTGGTGGCTCTTCTCTGAACCTTTTCTAAAATCGCTATATCCTTTTTAAGATACAGTGACCAGAATTGCACACAATATTCAAGGTGCGGTCTCACCATGGAACGATATAGAGGCATTATAATATCTTTTGTTTTATTTTCCATTCCTTTCCTTATCATACCTAGCATTCTATTTGCTCTCTTGGCCGCCGCTGCACACTGGGCCGAGGGTTTTAACATGGTATCCACAATGACGCCTAAATCTTTTTCCTTGGTGGTGGTTCCTAATGTGGAACCTTGCATCGTGTAACCATAGTTTGGGTTGTTCTTCCCTAGGTGCATAACCTTGCACTTGTCCACATTAAATTTCATCTGCCATTTTGATGCCCAGTCTTCCAATTTATCAAGATCCTCTTGCAATTTTTCACAATCCTCTTGGGTTTTAACAACTTTAAATAGTTTTGTGTCATCTGCAAATTTGATCACCTCACTCGTTATTCCACTTTCCAGGTCATTTATGAATATGTCAAAAAGCAGCGGACCCAGCACAGATCCCTGGGGTACACCACTATTCACCTTTCTCCATTGGGAAAATTGGCCATTTAGCCCTACCCTCTGCTTCCTATCTTTTAACCAGTTCCTGATCCACAATAGTACACTGCCTTCTATCCCATGACTCTTTAGTTTTGCCAAAAGTCTCTCATGAGGGACCTTGTCAAAGGCTTTCTGAAAGTCCAGATACACAATATCAACCGACTCACCTTTGTCCACCTGTTTATTCACTCCTTCAAAAAAAACGTAACAGATTAGTAAGACAAGATCTTCCTTGTCTAAAGTCATGTTGGCTGTCTCCCATTAGGTTGTGACTATTTACATGCTGAGTAATTTTATTCTTTATGATGGTTTCTACCATTTTTCCTGGTACTGACGTCAGGCTCACCGGTCTGTAGTTTCCCGGATCACCCCTGGAACCCTTTTTAAAAATTGGTGTTACATTGGCGATCCTCCAATCTTCAGGTATTAGAGATGATTTTAATGATAGTTCACAGATTACTGATAGCAGGTCTGCAATCTCATATTTCAGTTCTTTCAACACCCTTGGATGTATACCATCCAGCCCAGGTGATTTGCTACTCTTCAGTTTATCTAATAGTTGTAAGACATCTTCCCGATGTATCGATATTTCCTTCAATTCTTCCGCACCTTTAAATACCACTTCAGTCATCATGAGTAACATCCCTACATCTTCCTCAGTAAAGACCAAAGCAAAGAATTCATTCAGTCTCTCCGCTATCGCCTTGTCGCCTCTTAGTGCTCCTTTAACCCCTTTATCATCTAATGGACCAACTGACTCTCTCACAGGTTTTTTGCTCCGAATGTACTTGAAAAGGTCTTTATTTCGTGTTTTTGCTTCCGCAGCAAGCTTCTTCTCAAATTCTCTCTTTGCCTGCCTTATCAATGCCTTGCATTTGACTTGCCAGTGCTTGTGCTGTTTCCAGGTTTCGTCGTTTGGCTCTTTTTTCCATTTCCTGAAAGATGCTTTTTTGGCAACAACAGTCTCTCTGACCTCACTTTTAAACCATGCTGGCAGTTTTTTGGACTTCCTTTCACTTTTCTTAAAGCGTGGAATACAGCTGGTCTGGGCTTCCAAGATAGTATTTTTCAACAACACCCAAGCTTGATGTACATCTTTAACCTTTGCAACTTCTCCTTTTAGTTTTTTCTTAACTGTTTTCCTCTTTTTATCATAGTCTCCCTTTCGAAAGTTAGTACTGTGGTAGTACTGTGGTAGTACTGTGGTAGTACTGTGGTAGTACTGTGGATTTCCTTACTATCCTGCCTCCACTAATTAAATCAAAGGCGATCATGCTATGATCACTATTGCCAAGTGGCCCCAACACCCTTATCTCTTGCACTAGATCTGTTGTTCCACTAAGGACTAGGTCTAATATGGCTTCCCCTCTGGTTGGTTCATGAACCAGCTGCTCCAAGAAGCAGTCATTTATTTCATCTAGGAACTTTATCTCCCTAGCATGTCCTGACATGACACTGACCCAGTCGATACCGGGGTAATTGAAATCACCCATTATTATTACTGCGCTGTAACATTTGTTAGCTTCCTTGATTTCTATGAGCATTTTATCATCCATTTGGTCATTCTGGCCAGGTGCTTGATAGTACACCCCCCCCCCCCCACTGCCATTGCTTCCCCCTTTTATATGGAATTTCAATCCATATAGATTCTACAGCAGATTTTGTTTCCTGCAAAACTTTAATCCTTTCTGAGTCAATGCCCTCTCTAACATAGAGCGCAACCCCTCCACCAATTTGATCAGCTCTATCATTACGATATAGTTTGTACCCAGGTATCACAGTGTCCCACTGATTGTCCTCCTTCCACCATGTCTCTGATATTCCAATCATATCTAACCTTTCATTTAGTGCTATATATATTCTAACTCTCCCATCTTATTCTTTAGACTTCTAGCATTTGCATACAAGCATTTTAGAGAATGTATTTTATTCATGTTAATTTGGCTATTGTTAGACATGGGTAAATTGGGATCTTTAAGCTCTGTCTGCTCCATACTTGAGGGCATTTGAGCTACTTTAGTCTTTTGTGGAACCTCTCTGCTTTTGGTAGTATCCTTCAAGGATACATTCTTCCGAACCATCCGCTCTTGAGCGACTGTCGGCTTTCCCCTAATATCTAGTTTAAAAGCTGCTCTATCTCCTTTTTAAAGGTTAATGCCAGCAGCCTGGTTCCATCCCGGTTAAGGTGAAGCCCATCCCTTCGGAAGAGCCCCTCCTTTCCCCAGAATGTTCCCCAGTTCCTAACAAATCCAAAACCCTCATCTCTGCACCATTGTCTCATCCACGCATTGAGACTCCGGAGCTCTGCCTGCCTTTTGGGTCCTGCGCGTGGAACAGGAAGCATTTCGGAGAACGCTACCATGGAAGTTCTGGATTTCAACTTCCTACCTAAAAGCCTAAATTTTGCCTCCAGAACCTCCCTACCACATTTTCCTATGTCATTGGGACCGACATGTACCAAGACAGCAGACTCCTCCCCAGCACTATCTAAGACCTTATCTAGGTGTCGCGTGAGGTCCGCTACCTTCGCACCAGGCAGGCATGTTACCAGGCGATCCTCATGTCCACCAGCCACCCAGCTATCTACATGCCTAATGATCGAATCACCAACTATAACGGCTGTCCTAACCCTTCCCTCAAGGGCACATGGCCCTGGAGAAACTTCCTCGGTGCGAGAGGGTTTTACATCACCTGGAGGACAGGTCCTAGTTACAGGATCACTTCCTGCCACACCAGGGTGATGCTCTCCTGTCACGTGACCTCTCTCCTCCATGGCAACAGGGGTGCTGCCAGACTGGAGGTGGGACTTCAGGACTATATCCCTGTAGGTCTCGTCTATGTACCTCTCTGTCTGTCTTATGTTTTCCAAGTCTGCTACTTTAGCCTCTAGAGAACGGACTTGTTCCCTGAGAGCAAAGAGCTCCTTGCACCTAGTGCACACGTAAGACCTCTCACCAACTGGGAGAAAATCATATATGTGACACTCAATGCAAAAGACTGGAAAGCCCCCATCCCGCTGCTGGACTGCTGTCTGCATCTTAGTTTTAAGTTTGTGTCTAGATCTTTAAGTTCTTACTTACTAGGGGTTGCTATGGGTAGTTATACCAATAAAACTGTACCTAATACGTTTAACATACCTTGTTCATCTGAAGCTTAATTAATCTCAGGTCCTTAGTGTATGACTGATTTGGGTAATGAGCTTCACCTGAAAGCACCTCCTGTCTTTTAAGATGTGTAAGTACCTATAAAGCTATGATTATCCCAGAGGTGGGTGGGTGTGGGGAGGGAGGGAGGGAAATAACACTTATTAAAAGAGGGCTGCTACACAGTACCCTGTCTTGTGCTGCTGAGGTAAGCTAAATTCTGATTTGATTTAAATTATAGCTCTTAGCTGCTGCTAGGCTCTAACTTCTTATGAAATTTAAACTACAAGCTCTCTGCTGGGTTCCAAATGTAACCAGAAAGCTCTCTTCTGTGTGTTAAATTTAAACTAAAAGTACTTTGCTGTTACTTGGCCCTGAGTGACTATTAAATTTCAACTACAAGCTCTCTGCTGGGTATGAAATGTAACCAGAAAGTTCTCCTCTGTGTTTTAAATTCAAACTTTAATTGCTGCTACTAGGCCCTAACTGATCCAACAAAAAACAGTGGGTTCACAGATTAAGTAGCTTTAATACAAAGAATTCTTGAATTCATTGTGTGACCCCTAGTCTTTATACTTTCTGTAGGTGGGAACAATAGCTCTATGTTTACCTGTACAGCTCCACTAATTATTTTATAGCCCTCTATTATATTGCCCTTCAGCTGTCTCTTTTCCAAGCAGAACAGCCCTATCCTTTTAAGCCTTTCATCATAGAGGTGTACTTCCATCCCCTTTATCATTTTGGTTGCACTTCTCTATACGTTTTCTAATGCTGCTATATCCCTTTTCAGATATTGTGATCAGATCTGTACACCATATTAAAGGTGCAGTCATATTATGGAGTGATCTCAATAAACATAAACATAACATAAAAAGGCATTATTACATTCTTGATTTTATTTTCCATTCCTTTCCTTAAGATTCCTAGCATTCTATTTGCTTTCTTGGCTGCCGTTGCAAACTGAACAGAGGGTTTTATTGTATTATCCACGATGACACCTAGATCCTTTTTCTGAGTGGTGATTCCTAATGTGGAACCTTGGATCATGTAAATGTAATTTGGAAGAAATTTCAAAAACAGTATATGCTGCCTGTATAAATTGGGTGCCACATGCATTGGTTTCATTAAAAATGGCTGTTAGTTGAGTGTGAGCCTGTGGTAGAAGGATGGGCAAAAACACCTATGCTTTTGGAAGATTGTATGCATATATAGACACCGAAGCCCCACTCGACCCATACCAACATGGATTTAGGGATGCACATGGAGTTGAGACACTTCTTGCCTCTTTAATGAATACTCTCATTAATGTTATAGACAGCATCACGAATGGTGTGGCAATGGTCTTCCTAGACATTGCAGCAGCATTTGACTCAGTGGACCATGAACAACTACTTGTTCGCCTCTATGAGAAGGGAATACAAGGAACTGCATGGGATTGGTGCAAATCCTATCTGGAAGATCGCTGGCAACAGGTCTGGATCGGCAACAATACTTCTCACCCATTTCAACTGAAGCAAGGAGTACCACAAGGTTCCTCCCTATCAGCTCTGCTTTTTAATATCTACATGCAGCCAATCTGCAACATCACTCGGGCCTTCGGATTATCTTGCCTTATCTATGCTGACGATGTGCTGTTATTCACACCTGTTAATGTCTTAAATCCCGATTACACAGCCTTAATCAACTGTTTCAATTCAATAGCTGATTGGCTGCTCACACAGAACCTTCAAATCAACTTTAAAAAAACAGAAATCCTTATTGTCACAAGGAATAAAGACTTCTCTCCTCCACTGACACTTAGAGTAAGAGACGCTGATTTACCAGTCAAATCTACGATTCATTATCTAGGTGTCATACTGGACCAACATCTAGAATTCAAAGAGCATATAAAATGCAGTGAAGTTCATCTATCACAAGATCAAGATCCTCCGACACCTCAAACCCATGCTTGAACCTAATGACTTCCGCACAACATTTCAAGCTCTAGTCACCCCACATTTTGACTATGCGAACATTATACTACATGGCTTACCTAAGAGCACTCTAAAGCCGTTACAGCTGGCTATGAACTCAGCAGCCAGAGTTCTATGTGGTTCTACAAGGAGACAACACATAACCCCCATCCTGAAGGAACTTCACTGGCTCCCGATAATCTGTAGGATATCTTACAAAGTCCTCCTCATGACCTTCAAAGCATTCCATAAAATCTCACCATCATCCATATCGAACCTCATTATCCACACTCAAAACAAGAGGTCTAGAAGACCTATAGCCGAAAATATACTCTCGGTTCCAAAAGAACTAGTAAAATGCAACCAGACAACTACCAACAGAGCATTTGCATCCTTCGCCCCCAGATGCTGGAACAAGCTGCCTACCGACATCAGACTGCTGAAAGACATATCACAATACAGAAAAGCCCTAAAAACCCACCTCTTCTTTCAACACTTCTCCCACTGCAATGCGCCCCCCTCAACCCAAACAAATGACCACGGTTAAGCAAGTAGTTCTTTTAGCGCATATCTCAGGCTATATCAAATTAGAGTTCCTTTCGATAGAAATGTCTTTTCAACCTTTTCTAAAGCGTTGTAAATAGTTGCCTTGTTAAATGTTACTACTGTATACTATTCCCCAGTTAACTCCTGTTTTTACTCCCTGTTACTTGTAAACTTGACTAGATCTCTATGTCTGAGTACAATTTTTGTTCACTGTAAACCGCACTGATGACAAATAGCGCGGTATATAAAAGCTGTTAAATAAATAAAAATACTGAGCCATATAAAGCTGATAAGCTCCTGTGTGGCACAAAGCATGGCACTTTGAAATGCTCTCTTTCCTAAATGGTCCAAGAGTCTATTACCTCGAGATATTACTGGAGAACTCCCTGCACTTTTTGACTCTCTTCATAGCTGCTTCAACTACAACAGAAAAGCATGAGAGCTGGACTTTGTTGAAACCAGGGACTTGTTTGGACCTTATATTTCACATCCATTTTCTTGGAGACAATCTGTACAGTAAGTGGAGCTTGTTACATACTAAACTGTTCACCTTGCAGGAGCCCATGAAGAGGAACTGCAACAATAGCTTTTGGGGCTTCTATGAAAATCAGAAGTCTGAAAACATCTGCATGTAGTTTTGCTTCTTGTTGCAGCAGAAAAAGATATCTCTTTTGTCATGTGCTGGACAAATCTAGGGTAAGAAATGACTTCATAAAGAGATGTTACAAAAGGGATGCCTGAAGTATATTACTCTGCATCCACAGAATACCCAGGAAGAACAAAGATGGGATCTAAGAACTCTTCTAAGCCAAAATATCAGATCATGGAGAAGAGAATGGCAGTGAGAATGCTGCTTCTGACTCTGAATCTGAAGTTGATAACAGGGAGATTGAAAGATCTTGAGAATGGACGTCTCTGCACAGGAGTAATGCCTGTTTGAGATGGTGTTGCGCTGAGTTTTTGGTACTATATATTTGTCTAATCTTTGCAATATCCTTTAAAAAAAACCTCATTAAGCATCTTTTGCAAGAATGAAATGTGGTTGTTCTGGAAGGGATGGCGAGACAGACAGTGAGACGTTGATAAGAGAAGCTATTGCACAAAGGTTTCCGCCAGGGCTGCGCTATTTGCACTGAAGAGATCCTACACTGTGTCAATAATATCTACACAATCTGCACTGGATTTGCATTGGGTGATTGCACAGAAGTAGAGATGAGACCAGGGATTCTCAACCTAGTTCTTGGGACATACCTAGCCAGTCAGATTTTCAGGATAACCACAATGACCATGTACTTAAAGAATGTCTCTCTTAGCTCTCCATCCTCTCTTTACTTCCCTGTCTCGATCCCTCTCCCTGCCCTTCCTCCTCCCCCACCCCCTTCTCTTTGGTGCTTTTGCTTGTTTCAGTTCCTTGCCTTTGTTACCAAGTTTTGTTGTTCATACCTGTTCATTGTATAGTTGCTGTTCATGCCTGTTAATGTAAAGTTACCTCTTTTGATGTAAGTTGCTTTCATGTTATTGTTCCTTGTAAACCGCTCTGATACTAAACAGAGAGGTATATAAAAGCAAATAAATAAATAAATAAATAAAGGAAGAGAGAAATTTGAATGCACAGCCTCCTTTGATTGCAAATTTTTCTCATGCATATTCATTGTGGTTATCCTAAACACCTGAATGCCACGTGTGTCCCAAGAACTAGGTTGAGAACCTCTAGTCTACATGCCGGCGCTTGGAGGATGTAACCTGCATTGGAGATTCATGTTGAGGCGTTTCAGCGCTGACATATTTTCTTTTTCATCGTGTCTTGGAAGGGTTAAAGATGATCCAAGATACATGACTGATTAAGTTATATCTGTTGGCAACATTTGATATAGTACATATTCTGCACAAGGGGATAGTTTCTGCTGATGGTCAAAAAGAGGGCTGTTGCTGCTGTTAAGCAGGAGTAGCCTGCTTTGGTTCGGATCTGTCCCTTTGCAGAAGATGACATCTGAATTTGCTGAAGCTAGTTTTGAAAGCTGAACCCTCTCTTTCTATTAGCAATTTCTAACATTAGAAATAGCATAGTTACTCACCTGTAACAAGTGTTCTCCGGGGACAGCAGGAATCAGTCCTCACATATGGGTGACGTCGGCGGTGAAGGAGCCTTTGGGAGATATACCACGCATGCGTGGTCCCCTTCTTGCCTAAGTGTGCCTTCTTGTCTCAGTCAGATAGCATAGCACAAGACGTCAAAAAGAGAAACATCTCCATGGGGAGGAGGGAGAGTTGTCAGGACTGATTCCTGCTGTCCCTGGAGAACACCTGTTACAGGTGAGCAACTACGCTTTCTCCAGGAACACGCAGGAAGTCAATCCTCTCATATGGGGCTCCCCAGCTACAGGCTACTGAAAAAAACTGTTAAAAGCAACGGGTGACCAGAAAAGGTGAACTGTGAGAAGCAGCAACTGAGTCGAGAGACAACAGACCCAACGAGTGGCCCAAGTGTCCAGCGAGGAACCAGTTCTCCAGAAGCCTGAACACATCGAAGGGCTGGAGGGCAGGAGCTGCCTGACACCCCAAACAAATCATGGAGTACTGCCTGGCCAAAGGCGCTGTCAGAATGAGACGCTCTCTCCAGACAGTAGCGAGCTGCGAAGATATGAATGGAGGACCAGGTGGCGGCCTGGCAGATCTCCACCAAGGGGATGGAGCACAAATTCACCACAAATGCCGCCACGGCCCGGACGCTGTGAGAGAAACTTGAGGTGGCACGAGCCAAAAGGCTCGAACAGTGGGGCAGTGAGTTTCAAGAGAACAGCTGCACGTCTTATTGCTGGAGCACCCAGGCACTCCCACTTCACGCCCATATTGAAATCTCTACACTGGCTGCCAGTTGCATCCCTTATCAGGTTTAAGACTACTGTCCTCACACACAGAGCCCTCTTCAATACCACTGCGGAACAGCTACAATTACTAATTAAATGCCCCAACAGCAGCAGACTCCGGCGCCAAAACACAGCAAATCTCCTCCTCCTACCTGCACAGAATTCCAAGAAACCTCAACGCACCTGCACAAGAGCCTTCCAATTTTATGCCCCCACCAACTGGAACAAGTCACCCCCCACCATTCGGTCCCTCCAATCCCACACCCTCTTCAAAAAACATCTCAAGACCTTTCTTTTCGAAGAATACTTTAACGCATCCACTGCCACATATTCCCCACAAGATCATACCCTGCCCCTCCTCACCACTCAACACTCCCCCTCCCTAACCCCCCTGCCTTATCCCACACCAGTACCCCCCTCCCCCATCACCCAGCTATTTCCCCAAGTAGGCGAACACACCGCCTCACCGCATAGCTTCTATGCCATCTACAAATAGTTCTTTTTTGTTCTTTTGTTCATTGTAAACACCCCCAGTAGAACTGTAATATTTATATCAAAGTTACCTGTACATAGTTCCAATTGTTCCATGTAAACGTTCCTTCGTGTTCTATGTAAACTGTTTTGCCTTGCAGAAAAACAATATATAAAACCAGTTAAATAAATAAATAAGAAAACTATATTGAGGTGTCACTCTGCCGCCAGGGGGTGAATGGGTGGCTTAGAGAGCAATAGGCCCCTTGAGAATCAAATTACGAGGGGCAGGGAGGAGAGGAGCTTGCCCTCAACATGGCGATGTTGCACTGAAAGCGCGCAGAGGTAAACTCTGATGGAGATGGAATTCAACCCCACTTAGAACAGGTAGAGCAGGTACTGTAGTACCAGTTGGACCAAACAGGAGAAGGGATTAATCCGTCTCTCCGCACACCAGACTGAGAACCTTCAGCACTTGAACGTGTAGGTCTGGTGGTGGAAGGTTTGTGTGATGCCAAAAGAACTGCTTCTACCTCGTTGGAGAGACCAAGGCAGGCCAAGGCTACCCTTTCAGCAGCCAAGCTGTCAGAGATAGGGATCCCAAGTTAGGGTGCAGGAGGGACCCATCCTCTTGCAAGAGCAGGACCAGGGCATACCCCAGAGGGAAGAGGGGTACTTGGGACAGGTGAAGGAGAAGCAGGAATGACAGCTGCTGGAGCCACTGAGGGGTCACCAGTATCAACGTGGCCCTGATGAGCTGGACCTTAAACAGGGTATTGGCGATCAGTGGAGTGGGTGGGAAGGCATAGAAGAGGCCCTCTGTCCTTGGGATGAGGAATGCATCTGCCGCTGCCCGCGAGGGATGCGACTGGAGCAAAAGCATGCCAGCTGGGCATTGGTTTAGTTGGTGAAGAGGTCCATCTGTGGGAGTCCCCAGAGACGAAACAGTCAACTGGCCATCTTGGGGTCCAGTCGTCACTCATGCGGTTGGAAGAGTTGGTTGAGCCAGTCTGCCAGGACATTGTCCTGGCCCAGAAGGTATACTGCCTGCAGGAGCATCCCACTGCTGCTGACATAGGAGCAGAGGCTCACCACCTCTTGGCACAGGGGAATGAACCTGTCGTCCCTGCTTGTTGATGTAAAACATTGCTACCTGGTTGTTGGTCTGGATCAGGACCACTTGATGCTGAAGGTGGTGTTGGAAAGCCCAGAGGATGAGCACTATTGCGCGGAGGAGGATCTGCTAGAAGCTCTCCTCCTGCGACCAGCTGCCCTCTGTGCAGAGGTTGTCGCAATGGACTCCCCAGCCCAGTTTGGAGGCATCCGTGGTGAGGATTCTCTGAGAGACGGGAGCCTGGAAGGGCATTCCGGCCTGCAGATGCTGGAGCTGCAGTCACCAGCCGAGGGAATCGGACAGCGGGCGGATCACGACCACTCTGTCCGTGAGCATCCAATTGCTTGTGAACACTGGGAGCTGAGAGCTCACTGGGATGGCCACATGTGCAGGCACATCCGGAGTCATGTGCACCATGGGCCCTGTGAGAACATGGAGGTACTGGACCCTGTTTGGAGGAAGGCAGGCCTTGGCCTAGACTGTTGTCCAGCATTGCCCCTATGAACTCCAGGAATTGTGCTGGCAGGAGATGGGACTTTGGGTAGTTTATGACGAAACCCAGATGTTCCAGAATGAGGATGATGCGGGCAGTCACCTAATAGGCTTCTGCAGCGGTGCTGTCCTTTATGACTCAGTCATCCAGGTAAGGGAAGACGAATATCCCCTGGAGACGCAGGAAGGCGGCCACCACTGCTAAGCACTTGGTGAAGACCCTCGGGACGGAGGCCAGACCGAAGGGGAGAACACTGTATAGACAAACGGTAGCCTCCCACCATGAAGCAGAGGTACTGCCTGTGAAGGGGGTGGATAAGGATGTGTGTGTAGGCATCCTTCAGATCCAAGAAGCATAGCCAGTCTCCCTGCCGGAGGTACGGCAGCAATGTTCCAAGGGAGAGCATCTTGAATTTCTCCCTCACTAGGAACCTGTTGAGTTCTTGCAGGTCTAGGATAGGCCGAAAACCCCAGTCCTTTTGGGTACCAGCAAGTAACACGAGTAGAACCCCGTGACTCTGAGTTCAAGGGGGATAGATTCCACTGCCCTGTCTGCCATGAGATTATGTTTATGTTTATGTTTATCGAATTTGATATACCGCTCAGACCCTAAGGCATAGAGCGGTTTACAATAATACATCATTTAAGGAAAGAAGAAAGGAACGCCATTTATATGATAGGATAGGGTAGAGGAGAGAGATAGTTAAATAGGCAAGAGGAAGAGAAGGACATAGAACAGCAAATTAAACCGATACATAGGTAGTATATCAAACATCATCAGGGACTCCAGATGCAGATGCCACGGACCAACGCCTAAGGGCCACGCCAAAGGGCCCTCTGGCGAGGCCCTCAGGCGCGGGCGCGCCTCAGCAACGGCGGTTTTAAAGCCGTTGGGCCCCGATGGAGGTAGGCGGGCTCAGGGAGGAAGGGGGAGCTCCTGCTCACACCCCCGGCACAAGCGCTGTTCTTCTGCGTGCCTCAGCAACGGCGGTTTTAAAGCCGTTGGGCCCCGATGGAGGTAGGCGGGCTCAGGGAGGAAGGGGGAGCTCCTGCTCACACCCCCGGCACAAGCGCTGTTCTTCTGCGCGCCTCAGCAACGGCGGTTTTAAAGCCGTTGGGCCCCGATGGAGGTAGGCGGGCTCAGGGAGGAAGGGGGAGCTCCTGCTCACACCCCCGGCACAAGCGCTGTTCTTCTGCGCGCCTCAGCAACGGCGATTTGCGAGTTTCTGCTGAAGCAGGTACCAGTGAAGGGGATGCATTGGGAGCCCTCCTGGAAAGAATGGTGGGGCGTCTGTTCGAGGCAGAGGAGGTACCCCTCCTTTACCACCTGCAAAGCCCACCCATCTATGGTGATGGCGGGCCAGCGGTTGGCAAAAAAAACAAAAAAACAGATGCCCCCCCCCCCCCGGTGTGCTGCGGGGCAGGTCTTCCTGTGGGAAGAGAGGCTATGCCCCAGGAGTCAATCCCCCCCCCCCTCAAGGTTGCCCCTGAGGCATGGACTGGGACTCGGGGACAATAGGCTTATAAGGGCCATGTCCTTGTCCCTTGGCATGCTGGGCCTGTTAGGGAACTGGGAAGGCTGAGTGCTATTTCCGTAGGACTTCCTCTTTTTTGGGTATAAGGGCTTTTCACCTGAAGCTTTCCTTTGGGAAGAATCAGTAGTCTTCTTGGAGAGCCTTGTCTTGGTCATTGAACTTGGACTCCAGCTTGGCAGTTTTTTCTGTCATGGGTTTGCTGAAGAGGTTCTCTCCCCAGCAAAGGGCATCAAACAACCTGTCTTGTACCCACTGCTCCAGGTCAGAAGACTGTAGCTAGGCATGGTGGCAGGCACAAATGCCCACTGCGGCTACTTTCGCCGCCAACTCAAAGCAGTCATAGGCTGCTCGAGTCAAACTTGGAGCACTCCCAGACCATGGAGACCAGGGTCCGGAACCACTGAAGAGGTTCCACAGAGATAGCAGCCGCGAACCCGGAGAGCTCCTTAGCTGCATCCTGCAGGTACATGCCCATATACAACTGGTAGGCCTGGATCGGGCTGACAAGTATCAAGCCCTGAAAGCATTTCCTGCCAAGGGCATCGATGGCGTGGGCCTTCCTAACTGGGGGCACAAAGGTGTGCATTTTCTGGCTCTTAAGTATCCACATGACCAATTCCACCACCATGGAGTTATGGGGCAGTTGAGCTTTGTGGAAGCCAAGTTCTGAGTGCAAGGCAACTGTATGCCTGACTCAACTCTATCTGTCAACAGTAAAGATCAGGATCAATCCTAATGGCCACTGACAATGTATTCAAAGCCAATGTCCCAGTAACTGAAAGAGTTGCAGTCATTAATGGTAAGTCTAGCAATGGCCAAAGGAGGAAGAGAGTATATTTTTAGTCTCAACCACCATCGAAAAAACAAGAGCTCTTCTGCAGTCAGCACAGTGATTCTCTCAGTAGGTTTGACCCATGTAGTGCAGGAATGCTGTTTTGGTAGTGCTGTCTCAAGTCTTACAAGATTTAAGACTGCGAGAATAGCATGGGAGTTCCTGCACCCCAGAGTTATACCTACTGAAAGCAGCACAATACGACTGCTAAAGATCTCATCTATTCATCAGTGCTAGCAATGGCAGACTGCAATGTCATGAGGCAGTAAGTCATGCTGGCAAGTTGAGCAGATGCTTAGAAGATCGAGGTTGAGGGGTGAGGATGGCAGGTTTGTTGAGGGGAAGGTGATGAGACTAGTAGGAACAAGAGGGGGTTGAGCGACTAGAAAACTTGAGAGTGGAGGGAAAATAAGAGGGAGGCTGCTAGGGCTAAGAAAATGTTAGATAAAGGCTTGATATGGGGGACTGAGAGAGAGAGAGAGAGAGAGAACACTTAAGAACTGCCATACTGGGTCAGACCAAGGTCCATCACGCCCAGTATTCTGTTTCCAACAGCAGCCAATCCAGTTCACAAGTACCTGGCAGGTTACCAAAAAGGCACACAAGTTCCACAATGCTCGTCCCTGGGCAAGCAGTGGATTTCCTGGGTCCTCTTTAAAAATGGCTAATGGACCTTTCCTTTTTTAAACCCAGCTACATTAACAGTTTTTACTACATCCTCCAATAATGAATTACAGAGTTTGATTACATGTTGAATGACAATATATTTTCTCTTATTAGTCTTAAATGGGTTACATTGTAGCTTCATTGTGTGTCCTCTAGTCTTTCTACTTTTTGATGGCATAAGCAACTGATCTACGTTTACCCGTTCCACTCCATTCATTAATTTATAGATCTCTATCATATCCCCCCTCAGCCATCTCTTTTGAAGTTGAAGAGTCCTAAAAACTTTTAAGCCTCTCCTCATAGGGGTATCTTTCCATCCCCTTTACCATGTTTGCTCTTCTCTGCACCTTTTCTAATTTTGCTATATCCTTTTTAAGATATAGCGACCAGAATTACACACAATATTTAAGGTGTAGTCACACCATGGAATGATGCAGAGGCATTATTTTATCCTTGGTTTTATTCTGCTAGGGATAGGGCAGGAGGCTAAGAGGGAGAGCTGGAGAAAGGTTGGGGTGTTGAAAGGGAGACTGCTGGGGAAAGGATAGGATGACTAAACAAAGAGAGACTGGTGAGGCATCAGACCACGGTGATACATGAAGCAGAGGTAACTGCTTTATATGCAGCTATTAGGGGTCACCATCATGTGGTTGACAGCATATTGGTTCGGGGTGGGGGAGGGGCCCTCTGCCAGTACTGTGCCAAGGCATATTAAGGATAAATATGGCGGTAGTGACCCAAATGCCATAGCAAGTTATTCTAGGTAGAGACTGGAAAGGTCTTGAGGGAGGGTTGCTTAAGCCTTTGAGAGGGTCACTGCCCTGATACAGCAAGAATATAGGAGTTGGGAAGAAGACAAGATGGGGACTCTAGCCAAGTTATTCCCATATGACGAAGGGGAGATGAGTCTCTGCCCAAGACAGGCCAGGAAATTTTTGAGGGAGAGCAGAATAGCAAAAGTCCAAACCTCCCAATATCCTGACATAGAGGTAAGAGGAAAAGCACCCCCCCCCCCCCGGGCGAAAATTCCAGTGGAATGGGTAATGTGGTGGGTCCTGCTGTAGAGTGGATGTATAGAATAGAGGCCCACAAGAATGGTACAATAGAGCAAGCCACTCAGACGGTGGACTGGAGAGAGAAAGAAGGGGGTACAGCAGGAAACTTTGGAAAGAATGTTCCCAGGTCAGTGGGAGAACATGAGGAGGCTAACACTGTAGAGTCTAGAGGGCATCCAGAAGAGAACCCCAAGCCAGGAGGGTGGTGGATAAGGAAACCTGTGGTACCTTAGAACCCGGTCAGGAAGAAATTGCAGATGGGACACAAAAGCCCCTGGGTGTAGAAGGGGGAAGGGTCCCGGCTGAACCCTAAAAAGCTGGAGGGAGTAACAAGCTCTGAGGGGCTCAGTGAAGAGTGAGAGTGGAAGTCTTAGGAGTCCTTTCAGACCCCACAGTACAAGGCTCAACCCATAGCTCTACATTGACCATTTCCTGAGCACACAGGTCTCACGAGCTATGGGGCAGCCTGAAGGAAAGCTGGAAACCCTCCCAGCTAAAAAGAAATAGTGCAGGAAGTTCACTCAATGCAAGAAAATGTTAAGGACCCTGTACAGTCAGAGCAGACCCCAATGGTGGCTGTTTAGCAGTCCAAAGAGAAGGAATGGCAGGCCACAGTTGATAAGGCAGATCTCCAGTTGGCCCAGGGATATGGGAGTCCGAGGGGGAGAGAGAGAGAGATCTTCCACAGAAGTCACTCAATAGGACTATTGCCCCAGTATAGATCTTTATCCCATGAATAGGTACGGTGGGAGGATTATTTATTTAAACAGTTTTTCTATGCCGCCCCTTCTAGAGATCAGGGGTGGTTTACATTTAAACAAACCGGATACATGGAACAGTTATTACAAACCATAATGATATAACTATATACAGATACATAAGAACAAGAAAACGTGAATTATGGGGTGGGAAGAGTAGTCCGTTCTACAGCAAAGCCCTTTCCTAAGAGTGGAGAGAAAGAAAAAACTCCCAGAAATGAAGGGGAGAAAAAGCTGCGCGACATAGTCTGTGGATATTACGGTGCTAGGGGACATGTTACAAGGTGGTGTCTTCGGCCTTGAGTGTGGAATTATTAAGCATGCGTCTGAGGGAGGTATGGTTGACTGGGGATTGAATGTATGTTCAGGTTATGCCATAATCCAGAATGCAAGTTCTATCAACCTGTGTTAAGCCTGATAGAAACCTAAGGGGTGGGGTATGTGGCAGGGTCAGTCATACTACACGTTCCAGAATCCCTTAGGATAAGAAGGCCCCCCTCAGAAAAAATCAGGTGATCTAATTAAGAGAACATACAGGTGGCGGAGGGCTCCAACAATAAGCAACCAAAGAAGAGCCAACGAAAGCCGGGTGGGAAAACCCTGTTAAGCAAGGGCCACTTTAATAGGAGAAAGAAGAATCTGCTTGCGGTGGCAGCAGGGAGCCCAAGGCTGGGGGCCTGGGCAGGACTCTCAAGAAAGAGAGGGAGGGCTGATGACCTCTGGAAGAGAAAGGCCCAGGAAGAGAAAGCAGCTAGGAAATCCTATCAGGTTTGGGACAGGCAGAGACAAAAGATGAGCAGGGGAGAAACCTCCAGGAAGGGGCCAACGGGAGGGTCTCTCTCTCATCTTTGGTGGCAGGGGCAGAGCTGATGTAAGCCTGGCTCTGTAACGTTCAAAATGTATGGAAGCACGGGAGTATGAAGAGGACTCTTCCCTTGAACCCATGGAGGTAATTTCTCTGGAACAGTGAATGCTTTAGCCCTGGGACAGGTTCAACAAACTAATGCAGAATCTGAAAGGGGGATGGGAAGGGCGGCTGCACAGCTGGCTAAACTTTGTAGCTGAGCAACACTGTTCATTGTAAAGGAAAAGACTGTGGGGCTGGGATTATTGTGTTCATGGGACTGCCTATGACTGTTTTGTACCGATACTCTGGAACATTTGCTGTGTTTGAGTTCTGGAGAAGGGGAGGCCACGCCTGTCACTGCTGCTGCCAGAGGCATGGTGTTTTGGGGCTAACCTCTAATGAGGAGGGGTAGCAGAACTGCTCCTCAAACTGCTGTAACATTTGGAAGGCAAATCGGTGTTTTTCTATAAAACCTGGACTGGAATTGGCACCTGGATTGTTGTGTTTGGTGTGCTTGAGGATACAGGAGGTGGTCCAAGGAGTCTTGCGCCATGCAGGACGTCACACTGCGCATGGCCATCCAAGCGGTAATGCTTGACAAAAGTGGAAAGTGATAACCACATTGCTGCCCAACAAATGTCAGCAGGGGTTACCGAGCTCTGCGCCGCCCAAGAGGATGCTGGCGCTCAGGTAGAATTGGCGCACAAACCGTCCGGAACTGTCCAGTTCCGCAACAGAGACACTGAGACAATAGCCTCCTCAATACAGCGCCCCAATGTATACTTAGCCACCATGTCACCTTTGCGTGGGCCAACAAACAGCACAAAAAAATGGTGGAATTACGAAAAGAATTCATAACCTTCAAGTATTGGAGAAACACCCTCCGGACAGCCACAAAGCGAAGATCCTTATCCTTCCCCCGATACTGCTCCTTAAAGAAGGAGGGCAAGCAAATCATCAGGTTCACGTGAAGGGGAAAATGACCTTATGTAAGAAGGAAGGCACAGGCCGAATGGAAATGGCTTTCTTAGAAAAGGAAAGGTAAGGATCCCAGCAAGACCGAACATGCAGCTCGGATATCCACATTGTGGAACAAATTGAGATCAAGAAGACTATCTTAAGCGTCAAGTCCTTCAGAGTAACACACATAAATGGCTCAAAGGGCCTGACATCAGGGCTCTGAACACCAGACACAGATCCCAGGGAGGAAACAGATGGGGAAACCCTTGGAGAAAGCGCAAAACATCAGACTGTAAGGCCAGAGAGTTACCAGCCATCAGTCCTCGGAAACAGGCCAAAACTGTCACATGAACCCTCAGGAAGCTAAGAGAAAGGCCCCTTTTCCAGATCTTCCTGCAGAAAGGCCAACAGAGTGGGCACCTTGGCTGCCTCATGAACTAGCTGTCGTGTGCTGCACCAATGCTCAAAGAGGTACCAGACCTGCACACATGCCAGCTTGGTAGACCTTCTCCAGGCCCTAAGCAGAGTGGAAACCACTCCTGAAGAGTAACCCTTACATGCTAGCTGTCTCCTTTCAAGAGCCAAGCCATAAGTGAGAAGGGAGCTAGGTATTTCAGGATGCTCAATTCCTGCTGCCAGAGACCCCGAGACAAAGGCAACTGAAGAAACGGTGCTTGCAGAAGCCACATCATATCTCTGAACCACACTGCTGTCAGCCAATCCGATGCCACCAGAATAAATCTGCCTAGGCGGTGCTCTATATGCCAAATCACATGCTCCACCAGGGGCCATGAAACACCTACAGCAGGCACTGGGCTAGGGTGATGATTCCCTTGGATCTTGTCTACGTGCAGCCACTTAAGTGGCAGCACACTTTGGCATTGGAATGGGTCCATCTCAAGGTGACCCCAGATGCACAGAAAGCGTAGTTACTCACCTGTAACAGGTGTTCTCCAGGGACAGCAGGAATCAATCCTCACATATGGGTAACATCAGCACTGACAGAGCCTGCATGGAGCAATTCCCCAGCTTTCGAAGAAAGCCTTTGGGATTGCTGCCATGCATGCGTGGTCCTCTTCCCAACCAAGGGTGCCATCTTGCTCAGTCAGGTCCCTTACATCGAGCCCTACCAAGCAGATGGCAAGGAAAGAACAAAAATCTAGCAACTCATCAGGGGAGGCAGGAGGACAGTGAGGACTGATTCCTGCTGTCCCTGGAGTACACCTGTTACAGGTGAGTAACTACGCTTTCTCCAGGAACAAGCAGGAAATCAGTGCTCACTTATGGGACTCCCCAGCTATAGGCTACTGAACCTGTAACCAAAAAACACCTCCGCGAGGCCATGAGCAGAAGCTGATGCCCGAAGGAGCCCGGGTCCTCGGGGCGAAGCCCTCGGTAGCTGTGAAGAAGGGTCAGACGGCAGGAGTTGCTTATACCCCAAACAGATTACGGAGTACAGCCTAGCCGAAGGCGCTGTCCCAGCGGGACTCCCTCTCCAGGCAGTAGTGAACAGCGAAAGTATTCGTGGAACATCAGGTCACCGCCCGGCAGATGTCCATCAGGAGCACGGAGCACAGCAAGGCCACTGAGGCCATTTTGGCCTGAACCCTGTGTGCGGTGACTCGACGATTTAACAGGGCACCTGCCTTCATATGGGCGAAAGCGATGCAGTCTGCCACCCAAACCAAGAGGGTGCATTTGGTAACTGCCTGTCCAGGTCTATTGGGATCATAGGTCACAAAGAGCCAGCCAGACTTGCGATGAGTCTGGGTGCACTGCAAGTAGAAGGCAAGAGCCCTTCTGTAGTCAAGGGTGTGAAGAGCCACTGACGCCTGATCGGCGTGGGGTCTTGGGAAGAAAGTCAGCAGGACTATCTCCTGGTTGAGATGGAAATCCGAGAAAACTTTGGGCAGGAATTTGGGGTGGGTGCGGAGGACCACCCTATTCCGATAGAATCTGGTGTGAGGGGCATCAGCCATCAGAGCCTGGAGCTCACTGACTTGGCGGGCCGAGGTCAGCGCCACTAGGAAGGCCACCTTCCAGGACAGGTGCCATAGTGAGCACATCGCCATTGGTTCGAAGGATGGATGGGTGAACTGCATGAGCACCACATTCAGGTCCCATTCCACTGGGGGAGGTCGGATGGGTGGCTTGGAAAGCACAGTTACTTACCTGTAACAGGTGATCTCTGGGAACAGCAGGAATAAGTCTTCACATATGGATACATCGGTACCGACGGAGTCTGCGCGGGAACGCTCCCCAGCGTCCAATCAGAACGCTTTTGGAAGCATCCCAACACACCTGCGTGCTGCCTTCCCGCCTTTCCCAACTGCCTCGCCTCAGTTAAGTTTAAAAGCTGAGGCAAAGAGAGAGAGAGCAAGAAAGGGAAAGAAAGAGATAGAGAAATGGAACTCCTAGGGGAGGTGGGTGGGTTATGAAGACTTATTCCTGCTGTTCCCAGAGATCACCTGTTACAGGTAAGTAACTGTGCTATCTCCAGGAACAAGCAGGAATGAGTCTTCACATATGGGGACTCACAAGCTGAGATGCCCAGAGGGAGTCCTAGCATGTTGCGAGTCTAGAAAGAGCCATGCTATTCCTCAGGACCTCAGGCATCCTGGGGATGGAGGGTAGGAGTTGAATACAGAAAAGGAGCTGTGTAACAGCTGGCCTAGAACAGGGCTTCTAAAGGGGAAGGCCCTGTATAGAGGGCATTAAGTAGTAAAATATTGTAATATGGGCCTCCCTTGTTGGCATTGCAAAAGTCTACTGAGGTTCATATGGATCTGTTAGAAGAGCCAGTGAAGAACCTCAAGGAGTACCTCACTGAGAAGTAGAGGTAATAAAAGTAGAAAAAACAAGTGGAGGTCAGAACCATTCAGGGTGAGAAATAGCCCCAGGGGAAAACTGGGGTAGTATAAGAGGTAGAGCTTTAGCGGAAGACGCAGAAGGTACTATTAGAGAAAGCTTAAGCTGTTTTGGTCCAAAAACAGTACAATTCTAGGACCAAAAGAAAAATGAGTCTGACCCAACTGGACTGGCAATGGAATCAGTCCATGTAGGAGAGAAAGGGTATGGAGACCCCTGTATCTGATAAGAAAGTAAGGACAGACTTAGGAAGCGCTAAGCTTTAGATTAACTGAAGCTCCACAATGCCTTTCCTAAATGGGGTCAATTAGGAAAGAAAAAGGTACATGGAGAGTTTCAGAGGTACCTAACCCTGAAAGGTTATGGTAAGGAAAAGGTTTGTTAATTACCACAGGAAGTGTTTATATGTGTAGAACCCTAAGTATGCTGGCACAGCATTGATAGGGGTAGTACCCATCTGTCAGGATCATATAGGGATGTAAGGATATCTGAACCTAAACAGACAGATAGATAAGTATGTGGATACATATCTACCTAAAAGATCTCTCTCACTATATCTATATACACATATATGGTATATATGCATATATATATAGAAAGATATGTATGGGCAGAAGACACACAGATATATAGATAGATAGATAGATATAGATATAGATATATAGATAGATAGATATATGAATATGTAGGCATATAGACACATGTCTCCAGGTATGTGGATGGAGAGATGCCTATAGAACTAGATCCCCCTAGGAATATGGGGAGAGAGAAAAATTCATCTAATAGCAAGAAGGTTGATACCTGCTTGAATAGATGTATAGAGAATCTTCTTTCCCTGGTTATGACTGGCAGAGTCAGAGGAATGGTCTACCTGACAAGAAGGAGTCTAGATTCCTTTCAGAATTTGAGCTCTTGAATTACCAGGATGGCCTACGTGAAAAATGCAGTCTGCAGGCAGCAAGTCCAGATCTCTCCAGAACTGCAGTATGGAGAATGGATAGAGGACGCTATTGGAGGAAGATACCATAGTGACCCGCCTATGAGGGCAAGATGGGTATCAGGCGTCCTTTAGCTGCCACTGAAAGTAAATTATCTCTGATGAGAAGACCAAAGGAGATATGGGCCAAGCCAGGGAATTGGCCATTCTTTAGGTTTTCACGTGATGAAAGGCCTGAGTCTTATGTCTCAAAAGAGATTTAACCTGACTGGGGGAATCCCTCCTAATCATCTGGGGTTATCTGCTAGGCAAGATACTAATGCTCTCTAGTAAGGGCCCATAGTGCAAAGCTACTCTGTAGAGTTGCAGAGAGCATGCTGCAGGTTGGTTAGAAGAAAAATCTGGCTGTTTAAAGCCAGTGGGTAACAAACTATTCTGCCAAGGACAAGGGGGCAAAGAATAGAAGTTAACCAACCAGTCTGTGATAATAGGGTTTCCCAAACGAGGTTGATAACCTGTTTGGGGTTTAGCACTGAGGCTAGAAGGATTGCTAGTGGAGGGGAACCCCTGGTTGTGTGGTGAACAGAACCAGTGGCTTAACAACTAGGAATCTGCAGCAACTACCAGGGCAGTGGAGGAAATTTCTTTTCCCCTCCCTTTTTTAGATTGGGAAAAAGAAACAACAGACGGGGGCGGAGCCTGATGTCCAGCGGGATGGTCGCATAACGCTGAGGCTCCCGAGAGGCCTACTCAGAATACTGAATTAACACCGTACATACTTGGAACTTCTACTCTGATCTTGCCGGGGCACATTGGTGAGATGGCGGGGACCAAACCCACGCGCCTGGAATTTGGATCTCCAGCGGCTTCTCACGGCAAACGTTCCAAAACTGAACCCCCGTCCCCGCAGAAGGGGCTGGCCTTGCGCGAGGGCCCCGAAATGCAGCAGGAAATCCTCGCAGAGATTAGAGGGGTCAAGGACCTCGTGCAGTCAAACGGTGAAGCACTCCGAGCGCTGCGGGAAGATCTTGGTGTGCTGCAGGGCAGGCTAGAGGGGCTTTCTTCGCGTCAGGACAAAATGGAGAGCATATTGGACTCCCATGCGGCCCGGTTGTCCAAACTCGACAAAGTTGAACGTCAGGTGCGGGCCTTGCAGAAAGAAGTGGAAGATGGCAATAATAGAGCGCGCCGCAACAACATACGACTCGTGGGCATACCGGAGGGAGCGGAATCGGGAGACATGAAAGAGTTTTTATGCAAAATCCTCCCTTCCCTGCTCCAAATCACCTTTACCAAAGATTTGGAGATCGATCGCGCTCATCGTGTACCCACAAGCATAACGCTCAACAGGAAGACCCCGCGGCCTATCATTTTTCGACTTTTGAGATATCAACACGTGGAGCAAATTCTAAGTGCCTCTCGGGCAAAGGGCCATATGGAGTTTGAGAGCCACAAGATCTCCTTCTATCCTGACTTAGCTAAACCCACGGTCGACCGCCGAAAGCGCTTTCTGGAATTCCGGCCGAGGCTTCAACAACTACAAGTACGCTATGGCCTGATGTACCCGGCCAAGCTCCGAGTCACGCTTCACAATCAGACAAGAACATTTGAGGACCCTGATCTACTAGCGGAGTTTTTGGATTCCAAAGAAGCCGACTTGATGCGCTGACTTCCAGAATATTCCTGCAAGTATTCTCATATCCGCTGTACCTGCCATATTGGATCTGCCGCAGCCCAGCAAAGAGTCAGGCGAGGGCAGTTTGTTTGCCTTACTGTGATGATATCTGTGACCCGACTCCATCTACCCACAGTAGCCTCGATGAGCATCAGAGACAGTGTTAATTATGGACTCTGGGGTTTCTTTTCTTTTTTTCATGTCTTTCTATTTCCTCTCTAGGGCCTCCTCCCGCAGACATATGGTCGCCATATTCTTTGGGGGTTTTGCTTCTTCTCTAAGATACTTTGGTACATACTTTTCAATATGGGGTATATTAGCCAGCATACTCGGTGATTATGTCATTGTTGCACAGATTCTGATTATGTTATATGTTTTCAAGCGCCCTTACCTAAAATGTCTATTACCGATTGATGGCACCATGTAAGATTTTCTCATTGAACGTAAAAGGAATCAATAATCCGATAAAACGGAAGAAAATCCTAAGCTACCTAAGTCAGGAAGCTGCGGATCTGATTTTTCTCCAAGAAACGCATTTAAATTCGAAGGAATCTCTTAAACTCAATATTAAACCTTACATGGTGGCCGCCTATTCCCCAGCCGTTTCTAAGAAATGTGGGGTTGCCATACTGGTTAGGAAATCTTTGCATGCTACTATTATTGCGACTAGCTCAGATACAGAAGGTAGATGGTCCAGAGTTCACCTTAAGATAGGTAGCCTTGAAGTTACATGTATATGCCTTTACGCTCCTAATGTGGATGACCCTGCCTTTTTTGCTACCATTGCTCAGGTTGCGCAGGCCTCTGCTAATACTTCATTGATAATTGGGGGGGATTTCAATCTAGTCCTTGATCCCCTGATTGACAAACAGCCGCCTAGGACAAGTGGTCCCCCCAAGAGTCACACCACGCTTACCTCCCTGATCAAAGATCTTGCTTTAGTTGATCTATGGAGGTTACTACACCCCAATGAGCTTGACTTCACCTTCTTCTCTTCCCCTCACAAATCCCAGTCTCGCATAGACTTCTTTCTAATATCAAAACTGTTAGTTCCTCAGGTGGACACTGCAAAGATTCACTCCCAACATATTTCAGATCATGCTGCTATTTCCTTTCAATTACACACTACTGCACCCCAAGGGAATTCGGGGGCCTAGTTCTTTGATAGAGCCCTGTTAACTCAACCAGAGTTCCAGTTAGAAATTCGAGCAGCCATACAGGATTATTTCCATTTTAATCTACCCCAGGATACTGCGAATTGGGCTTGGTGGGAGGGCTTCAAAGCGGCCATTCGAGCAACGATCACTAGCTATCAAATCCGCCTGCGGAAAAAACGCAAACAGCAGCTACTCATACTAGACCAACAGATAAAAGCAGGCGAACGAGTTCTAACTTCACGTACTGATCCATGTATATTAATTCGATTACAGCGTCTCCGTTTTCAATATAATTCAATCCTCTCAACTGCAGCTTCTAAGAGTATTGAGCTTCAACGAGGGACATATTATCGTGAAAATAACCGAGCCGGTCGACTCTTAGCCAACGCCTTGAAAGGTCAAAAAGAAGCCAAACGCGTAGCGGCCCTTCGAGCCCCACAGGGAGGGAGCATAGTGACCACAGACTCCGACATTGTAGAACTCTTTCGGGATTTCTATACCCGCCTATATCAATCTGAATGTGAGTTCTCGTCAGAGACATTCGAGCGATTGCTTTCTGGCATTCAGCGGCCGACCCTCTCTGAAGATGATAGGGATGCGATGGATGAACCCTTCTCTACTTCAGAGATCCAATCTGCCCTAAAACGAACAGCCTCGGGCCGTGCCGTAGGGCCCGATGGTCTCCCGACCGAATTCTACAGAACGTTCAGTGCAGATTTAGTTCCCTATTTAAAACTCTATTTTACTGCCCTTGCGGTAGATACATCCTCTTTGGGATCCTTTTCTGCAGCTAATGTGGTAGTATTTGAGAAAGAAGGCAGAGACCCGCTGCTAACCGCCAACTACCGTCCAATCTCCCTACTTAATGCCGATTATAAGATCTTCGCAACGATATTGGCCACCCGGCTATCTGACAGGATGGCCACCCTAATCCACCCCGACCAATGCGGTTTTATACCCGGCAGATCAACTGCTGACAATGCTCGGACCTTGTGCCATGTGCTATCCAGTGCTGCCAATCTAGATCATCCATGGGTGGGTCTTTCCCTAGATGCCGAAAAAGCCTTTGATCGCCTAGAATGGCCCTTCTTATTTGCAGTTCTCCGATGGTATGGCTTTGGGGAGGGCTTCCTCTGATATCTCCAAGTCATGTATACTCAACCCGTCGCCAGTATTTGTGTAAATGCCATCAAGTCTCAGCCCTTTAATCTCCAAAGAGGCACGCGTCAAGGTTGCCCCCTATCACCAATGCTCTTTGATCTAGCTCTTGAACCCCTAGCCCTCCTTATTAGACAGTCCGCACGTATTCGAGGTGTCCCCTTCAGTCATAGGGAGATTAAACTCTCTGCATATGCAGATGACCTTATGCTCTTCGTATCCCTCAATTCGGTTCCAGCTGTCTTGGATCTGATTGACGGATACTCACAATTATCGGGCTATAAAATTAACTGGACCAAATCTGTAGCATTCCCACTGAACCGCTGGGTACATGAGGCTGACATGCAGGCCTTTCCCTTCCTTTGGCAATCCCGCATGGTGAAGTATCTCGGGGTCCATTACTGTTCTCCTTTAGAAGACACTATCAGTTTTAATGCCAAAGAGGTAGTCTCCAAAGTCCGTGAACTCACAAATCGTTGGTCTCCCTTATCTCTTACATGGTGGGGCCGCCTAGAAACTGTGAAAATGATGATAGTCCCCAAAGTGAACTACATTTTAGAAATGCTGCCATGCTTACTCCCGCTACATACTTACAAAGATATTGAGGGCCTTCTCGTCCGTTATCTCTGGCAGGGCAAGCCACCAAGGATAGCTAAACAAAAACTACAGTCTGCAAAGGAAAGAGGGGGTACCAGATTTCCTGATTTTCTTAGATATCATCAAGCCTTCCTACTTAAGCAAGGTGCCCGATGGCTAGATGCCTCAACAGACAGCAGACCAGTTTGGCTTGACATAGAAGAGGAGCTTAGTAGCCCAATTCCGTTGACCCATCTCCCCGGTATGTCCTATCAAGTAGACACCCGCCATCCACCAATGATTGTCGATACTCTTGCGGCCTTTAACACTCTCATTCTATCACTGGGCCCGAACGTATGTCCTCAGGACGGACTCCCGCTATGGAATAACCCAAGAATTCAAGTCCTAAATAGAACGATAGCATGGAAACCCTGGTACTCAAGGGGGATCTGGACACCCCAACAGCTTTTCTCTGCAGCTCGTTGGAAAACCTTTTCTGATTTACAAAAGGAATTTGCGTTACCAGCGAAACACTACTTTCAATTGATGCAGCTTCAACACTGCCTCAAAAGTGCTCAAATTATGCCGCCCTCTGCCCCTACTGAGGACGGACTATTAGAGATAGTTCACTCTATTAGTAGTACACATGGGGTAGCCTCTAACTTTTATAAAATATTATGTCAGGGTACAGACACGGCCACTTTTAGAGCCCAACAAGCCTGGGAGCGCGAACTGCAAACCGCTTTAACCCCTGTGCAATGGAGCGTTTTCTGGAGCAAAGTAGTGCGGGTTTCCCGGTCTGCCTCTGTTACCCAAACTCTCTTCTTTTTTGCACACAGATGCTTTTATACCCCAGAAAAAATAGCCAAATGGAACACAACTGCTGGGGACCAGTGTTGGTCTTGCCATACTGCTGTGGGAACCTTCGCTCATGTTATTTATGAATGTCCCCAACTACAGGTTTATTGGGGGCGGGTTTGGGGCTGTATTCAATTTATCTTACACCTTCACGAGCCTCTCTCTTGGAAGATCGTGGGACTCCGCTCTGTGGCGGAGGTCCCCTCTCTTCCTAAGAAGGGTCGCTTTCTCCTTGATTTCATGCTGGGTATAGCCATATGCTTAATCACGAGGAATTGGAAGGATAGCTCTCGACTTACTGTCAATGAATGGTGGAACCTCGTCTGCTTATATAGTAAATATGAGCAGATACCTCGGAGAGCCATTCCCCATGCCCAAACTCACTCTCGCTTGTCTAAATGGCAGATGCTTAATGATTATGTACAATCTGCTCATTGTTCCAACATGCCTGTCTAATGTGCACTCATCATGTTTCAGATCACCGTTAGGTTTTGTAACACAATAATGTAAGTACACGCCCGCTTCGGGAATGATTAGTTTTCTAGAGAAGAAGCAGGGGGGAGGGGGGTGGCAGGGGTTTACTTTGGTGTATGTATTACACTTTATGTATCTGTCTTTTAGCTGTATGTCTTCCTTTTCCTTTGTTGTTATAAAACGAAAATAAAGAATTTAAAAAAAAAAAAAAAAAAAAGAAACAACAGACATAGTAGGAACTCCTATTGTCTGATGAGCTGCCCTAAGGTAATAAAGGGGGAGACAACTCTGGAAGGGAGAATCCCCCTGTGGAACAGGTAGAGGACCGTAGGGGCTTATCAGTGTAAAAGAGCCACTCTTACAAACCAAATGTTGTAGTAAGAGGGAGGTAAGACAGAGTTGAAGGAGACTGACTATGCAGGAAGTCTCTGACAGGTAAGATGATACATGCCAGTACAGGGAAACAACTGTCTTATTGATAGTTGTCACTTCTCTTTTCCCCAAAGAGGAAGAGAAAACCTGTTAAGTATGGGCATGATCATCATAAAGACTCTTAAAGTTAAAGAAAAGATGTCTCATGAAGAGATATCTAGAAAAGGTTAGGATAAAATTAGTGCAGATACTTCAAGTGAAAAGAAGCAGACTGCCACTCTAACCACCAACCAAGAAGGGCAATGATGATCTATTTGAAACCCTGCGACTGCTAGGTTTGTTGACCCTATTGAGGTTGTGGTTTCTTCAGACCAGGGCGATGTTTCCCCTGTTTGGGAGCATCTGTATGATGGGCAGAAGATGTACAAAACTTTCTCCCCCTAGGGGAAGAAAGTTTGGTAGGACATTTCCTACCAACTGGGAAAAAGGAGGGCGTAGAACAGCCTCTGGAAACAGGAATGTCAGTGGTTAACTGAGCAACCTGGAGTAAAGACTCCTTGTTAAAGAGATTTTCTCCAGTGCAAGGAGTATTTCCCAGTCTTTCTTGTGCCCGTTTGTCCAAGTCTGAAGCCTGGAGCTAGGCTTTATTTCATGCCCCTATAGCTATAGCAAACGTTCTGCTAACAGACTCAAAGGAGTCTAGGGAAGCACGAGTAAGGAACCTAGAGATATTTTGAGCATGACTAACCAGTAAGGAATAGTCTGCACTTTTGGGCTCTTGAAGAAAAGGAGTCAAAAACAGTAATTTCTTTGTGACCTCTTCAAGAGCTAAAACCCATATAGAAAATATATGAGAGAATTCTTGCTGAAAGCATGGATGCCTGGGAGGTCTGATGTCCAAAGGCATCTAATGTCTTAGACTCACGACCTGGCGAATAAGAAGAGTGCTTTTTAGTACGCTTCACCCGCCTCATTGCTGATTCTACAACAATGGAATGATGAGGAAGTTGAGTCCTTTGAAACCCTGGAGAGGGGGGCACCTGATATAGAAGATCAGTTGCTCTAGAAGGTGGGGGTACCTTTAAAGGAGCTTCCCACATACGTAGAAGGAGATCCTGCAAGGAATGATGCAAAGGAAGCATGATGTTCTCCTTTGCTCTCCCAGGAATATACAGGGATTCTGTATTCCCTTGTGTAGGATCCTGTCCAGGTATAGAAATAGCAAGTGATTTTGCCATATCTAGGAGAAAAGCTTGAAAAGAAAAATCCCCGGAGGGAAATTCTTTTGGATAGGCTAGATCTGTTGAAGAACTAGCATTGGCACCGAGGGATCTATCCAACTTTATAGGAATATAAGATCCTGAATGGTGAAGTATGGGATCCTTAGAGGATGGTTGCCGGTACCGCAGGAGGTCGGGACCAGCAACAGTCGGTAGCACATCATCCATGCTAGGGATCGATTCCAGACTCGGTACCGAGGGAAGCGAACCTGATGAGAGAGGCATGGAAGGCACCGACAGAAATGGTAATGTGGATACCGGTACCGACTTCGGTACCGTATCCGATACCGGTGGATGAAGGCCTGCCGGTGATAACTATAACGGTATCGAAGAAACCGAGAGTGCCGGACATGGATCATCAGAACCGTGCCTTCGGTACCGTCTGGTGTCGGTACCAAGGCGAGTCGGTACCCAGTCCTCCAGACTGGAGATCAATTCCAGACTCGGCATCGAAGGAAGCGAGTCTATCGATGCACATCTGGAGGGTACTGGGATCGATACCGATACAGGATGGTCGGTCTGCAGCGTATCCAACGGCCCCTTAGGTACCGAGGACGCCAGACTACGATCCTTGGTGAGGAATGTTCCATCCAACACCATTGCCTATGCAGGGATATCGGTACCGCTCGAAGCAGATGCCACCACCCAGCATGGCTCAGATATGTTCTGTGAGGGGTGAACCTCAGGAACAACCTGAATCCCCACACAGGGTTTTAAAGCCAGTGTGTTCTCGAGGGCGAGGCCAGAGGCATCTCTATGCTGTGCATGAGATCTACCACTCGAGGACTGGCTAGTCTTAAAAGACTGTTTTTGGGTTACCTGATCCCGTGTAGAAGAGGTGGTCGGTGCCCTGAAGTTGGATGGGGACGGCGTATCGAGGGGAACTCGATACTGAAGACTTCTTCCCACAATACTATTGCAGGAGGGACACTCCGGAGGAAAATGGTCAGGACCCAAGCAGGTTAGACACCAATTGTGAGTGTCTAAAATTAATTTTGTACCACCAGAGTTTGTACATTTCTTGGGAATAGTGGCTGGCGGTTCCATGAAGGAAAGCACAGTTACTTACCTGTAACAGGTGATCTCTGGGAACAGCAGGAATAAGTCTTCACATATGGGTACGTCGGTACCGACGGAGCGTGCACGGGAATGCTCCCCAGCATCCAATCAGAAAGCTTTTGGGAGCATCCCTCGCGCCTGCGCGCTGACTTCCCGCCTTTCCCACTGCCTCTCCTCAGTTGAGTTTCATAGCTGAGACAGGAGAGAAAGAGGAAAGGAAAGAGATAGATGGACACAACTCCTAGGGGAGGTGGGTGGGTTGTGAAGACTAATTCCTGCTGTTCCCAGAGATCACCTGTTACAGGTAAGTAACTGTGCTATCTCAAGGAACAAGCAGGAATGAGTCTTCACATATGGGGACTCCCTAGCTGAGGGTGCCAGGGGAGATCCCATAAAATGCGTCTCTCTGGAACAGGCCGGCATTTCCCAAACCTGGATCCCCGGCATCCCCTGAGGGATGGGGGGTAGGAGTTGAATAGAGAAAAGCTGTAGAGGAACAGCGAATCTAAAGACTACAGAGAAAAAGAGTCTTTAGAATGTATGTCAAGTATCATTTAGATATTTAATGAAACTAGTACAATATAGAGCTTACCTACTGGATAGTAGGAAGTAGAACTGTGATGGAGTGTACTGTAGATGCAGTAGCGGAATCCTCAAGGGAACTTCACAGCAGTGAGGATGAAGTCCCAAACTTGGAATGGGCAGGTGACCCAGGTGTCAACTGGGGTAGGAGAAGAACGGCAGGTCTTCAATGGAAAGCTTTATGGGAAAAAGCTGAAAACTCTTTTAGGAACAGAGTTATTAACATTGAGAACTAAAAGAAGAAGACTGACCGATCTGGAGAATTAGCCCAGTCCTAAAGGGAAGAGGGGGTATGGAAAAAAGCCCCTATTCCCAAGGAGGAGAGAAGTGTACTCAGAAATACTGAAGATGTACACTGTCTTTCCTAGCTGGTAAGAGATAGGAAGACATTGAAGTTGGATACTCCATAGACAGGGAGATCTATAACAAAAATAGAAGCTGTTGACATCACAGCAATAATATTGTGTATAACCGTTCCCACGTACTGAGCCGTATGAGAATAGGCAAGTGGACTGTCTGGGCCCCTGAAGAAGGGAAAAGCTTTATAGCACAGACAGTTAGGGAGATAGCAGGTAATACTTAGCGTCCTATGGACATCTCCCAGTGGGCACATATATATATATATGTATATAAATATATATATATATGGAGAGACATACATATCTATATATATGTGTATATATGCCTAAATATGTGTGATATATATATAGATATATCGATTATATATATATATATATATATATATATATATATATATATAAATGGGCATGACTTATGCCCACACAGACTACAGAAATATGTATGCATAGGACATATACATACATGAATATAAGTCTGAGGATACATGCCTGCAACTGAGCCCCACAAAACATTCACATGGGGAATGTGATGGGAAAAGATTCATCTAACAATGAGGGGGTAAAAAGCACCTGAAGATATATAGAGAATCTATTTGTGCGGTGCAGGAATGTAGTTCAGTGAAAAAACAGGGGGTAATAGCAGTCTGGCAAGAGCACGTCAGGAGTACTTTAGGACTCTGACATGTGCAAAGGACAAAAAAACGCATAGACTAAGATACCAGGATGACCCAGCCAAGGGACACTGAGGTATCTTGTACACTAAAAGAGTATGCGTTGTCCAAGTGGAGCAGAAAAGCATAATGCCAAGCTGTAAGGAAGAAAGGAGTAGATTCCTGCAAGATTGGGAACTCCTTGGACATTCACGCCATGGAATGATTATATAAAATTTTTCTACTATATGGGAAAAACCCCTCAGAGACAAAGTTCAATGCTCTGTAGTAAGGGCCCATAGTAGAAAGCTTCTCTGAAGATTGCAGAGAGCATTGTGCAGGAGAATCATAAGATAAAACTGACAGAGGTCAGGTGTGTTGCCACATCCTAGGAAAGGATATGGCTAGAAGAAGATAACCTGCAGTGAATAGTATTATGCAAGATAGTTGAAAGTAGCTTGCAATGAGCATTAAAGCAATCAGTGGAACTCCTGCAGATAGAGCAACTGAACAAAACAGCAGAGGGGATTCTCCTGTATAAAAACAGAGAGAAAACAGACAAAGGGAGCGGAGATATTCCCGTCCCTGTCTGATGAGTTGTTCAGAGCATGCATTGAAGGAGAACAAAAAGTCTACACTGGAAAGAAAGAGAAGTGTTTCAGTATGGTACCAACTCAAGCAGGGGAAACCCTGGAAGAGAAGGGGGTTGGAAAATGACTTACCATATGGTAAGTCAGCTGAAGGAAAAGATGTCCATGTGGGGACAGAAACTATCATGGGATAGTTGTAACTTCCCTTCGTGGTAGTAAGAAGGGGAGAATTCTGTAACCCACGGACAAAGTATCCTAACAGCTTAGCATACTGAAAAAGAAAAAAAACCAGTGTAGGGTTTGAAGAATAAACTTCTGCTAAGAAGAAGTTAACTGTAGATTGCAATACACAGGAACCTATGGTTGCTGGGTATGATTAGACTGGCTAGAGTCTGGAGACTTCAGACTAGGATGAGATGTCCCTTTCTTGGGGACAGCTGGAGGATGGGCAGGAGAAGGGTGAAACCTTCTTTTCTTAGGGACAGAAGGTTTGGTAGGACATTTCCTACGTCCTGGGGAAAAAGAAGGCTTAGGATGGTTTCCAGAACCAGGGAAGTCAGTGGAACAATGAGCAACCTGACGCAAAGCCTCTTTATTGAAGAGATTTTCTCCAGTACAAGGAGAATTACCCAGTGTATGTTGTGCCCATCTGCTCAAGTCTGAAGCTTGCAGCCAGGCTGTACGACGTGCTCCAATGGCAATAGCAGAGGATCTGCTAACAGACTCAAAGGAGTCTAGAGAAGCACGGAAAAGAAACCAAGAGATATTCCTGCTATGATTAAGAAGCAAGGAATAGTCAGTGGCCTTAGGCTCTGACAAAAAAGGGGACAAAAGAGATAATTTCTCTGTGACCTCCTGAAGTGTCAGACTCATATAAAAAATATAGGAAATAATTCTTGAAGCCAGCATAGAAGTTTGGAAGGTTTGACGTCCAAAGGCATCAAGTGCTTTAGATGCACGACCTGGCGGATAAGAAGAATGCTTCTTCTTGCTTCTTACCTTCCTCATTGCTGATTCCACTACAATGGAATGATGTGGAAGTTGGTCTTTTTGAAACCCTGGAGAGGGAGGCACCTGATACAGAACATTAATGGCTGTAGAAGGCGAAGGAACCTTTGAAGGTGATTCCCACCATCCTCAGAAGAAGAGCCTGCAAAGAATGATGTAAAGGAAGCATTATATTTTCCTTTCCTGCAGGATCTTGGTTAAGAGTAGAGCCAGGAATAGGAATGGCAAGAAAGGTTGCCATGTCAAGGAGAAATTTCTGAAAAGAAGGATCTCCAATAGGAACTATTCCTGGGTAGGCTGAGGTTGAAGGAGCAGCTTGAGCACCAGAAGACATAGTGGACTGGTGCAGAAAAAGAATCCTGCTAGAAGGACAGTGATACGGACAGTTCTGATTTGAGGCAGTTAGTACTGCATCGTCGGTGCCCGGTATCGATTCCAAGCTAGGCATAGAAAGGATCGATGGCACCGATGGAACTGCAGGAATCGGCATCGATACCGGTATCGGGAACGGTAATGCCATCGAAGCAGGTATCGGAGGCTGCTGAAGCGGTACCGAGGTAAGCAGAGAAGCTTGGTAAATATCCTCGGTACTGCGTAATCGGGAACGATATGGGTCGGTTCCCAAATGCATCGGTACCAAGTCATCTAGACTGGATATCGATTCTAGACTCGGCATCGAGGGGAGCGAGTCTATCGATGCATGCCTAGAAGGTACCGACATCGGTGGTGGTATCGGCGATGCCGATACAGGAAAGTCAATCAGAGTGGTATCGATCGGTACCGAAGGTACCGAGGATGTCTGATGACGATCCCAGGTGAAGAGTGGAACACTCGACACCGATGCCGATGCCGGGGTATCGGTACCGCTCGAAGCCGGTACCAACCCCGAGCATGGCGAAAATACAGGAAAGCCAATCTGGGTCGTATCGATCAGCCCCGAAGTACCGAGGACACCAGATGACGATCCCTGGTGAAGAGTGGAACACTCGACACCGGTGCCGGGTTATCGGTACCGCGCGAAGCGGATACCACCCCCTGGCACGGCTCAGGTATGTTCTGTGAGGGGTGAGCCCCAGGAACAACCTGAAACCCCGTGAATGCTTTGGAGCCCGAAGACTCCCGCCGGGGTTTTATTGCCAAAGAGGTCTTGAGGGCAAGGCCGGAGCCGTCATCTTGCTGAGCATGAGAACTACCCTTCAAGAATTGGCTAGTCTTAACAGACTGTTTGTGGGTTACCTGATCCTGGAGAGAAGAAAAAAACGGTGTCCTCACCTCAGGAGGAAAAACGGCATCGAGGGAAACTCGAAAAAGGGAAGGTCTTCTCCCAATAGTAGAGCCTGATGGTTCAGGGGAAAAAGGGTCAGGACCCAAACAGGTTAGACACCAAGCCTTGGAGTCTAAAAAGAAAACTATGTTTCCACAATGAAGGCACTTCTTAGGGGAAGAAGGCTCCATGTTGGAGAGGCCTAGTAGGCCCAAAAAGTTAAGACAAAAAACTGAGGAGAAAAAATATCTCTAATTTTAGAAAAGAAAAGAATAAAGCATCGGCGGGAAGAACAGCCGCGACCACAAGAAAACAAGAAAATAAGAATTTTAAAGGAGAAAGTTTCTGCGGTGACAGGACGACGTCCTGTTGGCTCTGCGGAAAAACGAAAACTGAGGAGAGGCAGTGGGAAAGGCGGGAAGTCAGCGCGCAGGCGCGAGGGATGCTCCTAAAAGCTTTCTGATTGGATGCTGGGGAGCATTCCCTTGCAGGCTCCGTCGGTACCGACGTACCCATATGTGAAGACTCATTCCTGCTTCTTCCTTGAGATAGTGAGTAGGCCTAGCAGGCCTAAGAAAACTGTGAGGCACCAACAAGGAAAGTATTCCTTAAAAAGGAAAAATTTTACAAGAAAAAAGAAAAGAAACACCGGCGGTACCGGTGGCGTCGGGGAAGGCAGCCGCGACCACAAGAAAACCAAAAAATAAAAGAAGACTTTTCTGCGGTGACAGGAGGACGTCCTGCCGGCTCCACGGAAAAACGAAAACTGAGGAAAGGCAGTTGGGAAAGGCAGGAAGGCAGCACGCAGGCATGTTGGGATGCTTCTAAAAGCGTTCTGATTGGACGCTGGGGAGCGTTCCCGCGCAGACTCCGTCGGTACCAACGTACCTATATGTGAAGACTCATTCCTGCTTGTTCCTGGAGATAGTAAAAGACCCCGCATAAAGCGGGAGACTGATGGCTGTCCCGAGAGGGGTTTTCCCTCAATGGGGAGGTGGTTCGCAGAGATGGCGCTCAGGTGTACCCTGACAGAGTTCGACTTCGGATCTTCCTTTGAGAGGTGGAGAAGGTACCAAAGGATCCATCGAATGGGACACGAGAACGGGTCGATTTGGAGCCCCGAGCACCAGACCGAAAGGCGTCGCCACTTGAAGGCGTAGGCCCATCTAGTGGAGTCCTTCCTCGAGGCGAGGACCACCTCCTCGACCTCCTCCAGAAGAGCCAGTGAGGCTAGGGAAACCTGTTCAGCCGCCAGGCCGTGAGGGATAAGGAGGCTAGGTTCGGGTGCTGCACCAGCCCCTCCTCCTGTGTTAGCAGCCCGGGGATAGAGCCCAGGGGAACCGGAGGCTCCGTCGACAGCCGGAGCAGAAGCGGGAACCAAGGCTGCCGAGGGGACTATGATGATCAACGATGCCCGATCCACTGAGCCATGAAAAGGGTTCTCACAATTTATTTATTTACCTTCTCTTATATACCGCGCTATTCTGCATCAGTGCAGTTTACATTGAACAAACTGAAATTACATTGAACAGGGCATTATAACTTGGAGATAACTATTTTACAGGGAAAATGGGCTATGGAGGGTTAAGTGGCTTGCCCAAGACCACAAGGAGCACCTGTGGGACTAGAAACCCCAGTCCTTCCGGCCCAAGGTTGCTGTCCTCTAGTGGGATTTGAACCCCCGACCTTCTGGCCTGAAGTACCTTGCCCCAACCACTAGGCCACTCCTCCACTCCAATGAGAGGGAAGGGAGAGAACGCATAGAGCAGGCTGGATGACCAGTCCAGAAGGAATGCATCTGGGCTCTCACTGCTTGGGTGCGGAACCGGGCCACAAAAGTGGGCAAGCTGTGCGTTCTGGGGACTGGCGAAGATGTCTATCGCCGGCATCCCCCAGCAAAGAAACAGCCAGCCCACCACCCCTGGATCCAGCTGGGAATAGAAGCCCCGACCTCAAAGGTGTGGAGGGACCTTCTCAACTTCCCATTGGGCGAGGAGAGAGAGTAGCTCCCGCTGCAGTAAAACCTGGTGCGTGGGGCGTCGAGGAGGCTCCACCGGGGAGAAGGGAGGTGGAAGCCTATCAAAGCGAAGGTGAGTGTCCGTAAGCGACATGTTCCTAGAGCATCTATCTCATTTTTTGAAGCCGGTGGCCATAGGGGCAAAAATGGCCCCCACGAGGTCGAAGACCCACGCGGCCAGCGGTTAGGGAAAGAAAAGGGCACGAAGCCCGTTGGCAAAAAAGGTGAAGGAAAAACTGTCCCCAAACAGCTCTAAGAAGGTAGAGCAGGGGAAGGACGGATAGAGGACTGGTGCAACTGGAAAACAGAAAGGCCAATAAAGCAAAAATGAAAGACTTTTTCCAAGGGACGAGGACGTGTGTACGAAGGGCTCTGCGGAAGAAGGGAGACTTAGCAAGATGACACCCTTGGGCGGGAAGTGGACCACACATGCGTGGCAGCAATCCCAAAGGCTTTCTTCGAAAGCAGGGAAATTGCTCCATGCGGGCTCCGTCGGTGCCGATGTCACTCATAAATAAGGACTTCCTTCCTGCTTGTTCCTGGAGAATCAACTGAAAGGCCTCCTGACACAACGCTCACTCTCCTGGATCCAGAGAGTGCCAGCTGACGAAGTCCGCTTCCACACTGGCAATCTGCTGGACCAACAAGGCTAGGAGATTCTTTGCCGCCCAGACAAATAGGAGAGACATCTCCAGAGCTACCCCGGCATGCCTCATGTCGCCTTGTCGACTGACATAAGCCACTGCTGTGGCATTGTCCAAAACCACTCAAACTGCCCAGCCCTCGACCAGAGGCTGAAAACACAGAAACCCAATCTGAAGGCCCTTGCTTTGATGCAGTTGATGGATAAGACTGCTTCCCTGCAGTTCCAAAGGCCCTGAGCTATATGGTCTTGGCAATAGGATCCCCAGCCCAAGAGACTGGCATCCATTATCAGAAGGATTCATGAGTAATTATCCAGTGGCACATCCTTCCTCAGATGACAGGGCTGTTGCAACCACTGCAGGCTTGCCTTCACCATCATTCGGAGCAGGAGCCTGCACTCAAAGTCCTGAGAACTCTGGGACCACCGAGACAGCAAGGACTGCTGGAGCAGCCACATGCGAGTATCTGCCCACGGCATGATCTCGATGATTGCCGCCATTAGTTCGAGAAGTTGAAGAAAAACCCAGACTCTGGAAGCCTACTGTTAACAGAACAGCGTAAGGCAATCCAACAATCTTATTTCTCCTCCAGCAGGAAGGCACTGTCTACTCAAGTGTCAAAACATGCTCCCAGGAACTCCAGGGAGGAGCAGGCCGAGGCTAACTGAGAAGGGGCTCCTGCCCCCGTTCTCCGGAAGGCAAAAAGATTTCATCTTTCCCAGGTCCTTCATCAGCTTCTCCAAAGCGGACCCAATAGAAACATTCATCCAAGGCCAGATGGGCAACTGGGCTTTGGAAGATGAGTCTGCTGCTCCATGTCAGAGCCAAGCCAACAACATGTCACTGTCAACAGGGCACAATCCCTGGCCGCTAGACGTAAGAGGCCGTACATGGAATCAGAAAGGAAGACTGTAGCAGACTCCAGAAGAGAGGGTAAAATCATTGGGCAGAAAAGACTCAATCCACTGGAGCAGGGCTCGGGACATCAGGCTTGCACATACCGCAACTGAAGAACAGCAGTTGCTGCAGCAAACTGCTTCTTAAACATGAATCCACCTTTCAGTCCAGAGCACCTTTAAGGCCAATCCAACTTTCAAAGGAATGGTGGCCTGTTTGGTAATTGTCATGACCTGCGCATCCACCTTGGAAATATCAAAACACACAATGCACTCCTTTCTGCAGGAGAATGAACATCTTCTTATACACCTATCATAGTCGGGGGAACCCCACTCTGACCAGAACAGACCCTTGAGCACCTCCAGGAATGGTAAGACAGTAGTTGGTTTCCACACACCTTGCAGGGATGGGAATGCATCCTCAGTTTCTGCTCAATACAGTACATGGAGCAACCACCAAGCTCAAGGTGGATGAAACCTTGGGAAACAACACCTCCAGTTCCTCCTTCTAGAACAGATGGATAACATCAGCCTCCTCACAATCCACTGAAGGCGAGAGTACATCTTCATCCACGAGACATCTGAATCCAAGCCACAACAGCCCAAAGGCGCTCGTTAACTGTGCTATTATTGTGGCATGCGTTAATAGTGCTTTAACTGCAATACATACTAGAGGCACTAGGATAGGAATGTGAGTTGGAGCCACTTGGGCAGAATGTACATACAGACCGCACAACCACCAGGCACACAATGGGAGAAAACACTACTAACGCATGCAGAAAAAGGCGGGAAACCGCCACACTGCGGCAATGGTTGTCAGCGGTCTACCTCAAATTGTGTCCCACACAGATGGCATCAGAAGCCCCCAACAAGGATAATGATGAGGATAAAACTTTGCTACTCACCCCCTGAGACACACAGGCTCAGCTCTACTCCTTTGATTGTTTAACTGGCTTTTAAAGCACTGCATTTACGGTGGCTGGCAGCCAGATCCCTGAGAGCTCCCTTCCCCTTTAATTTATTCAGTCATCTGTGTAGCAAACTTAGTAACTTTTTTTTTTTTGCCAGGCAAGCAGACACCAGCTCTCCTAGCTGCGATCACAGAACCTCTGTTGCTTGTGAGGGTTGGGATCCCCAAAGGCAATCACCGGCTCTCCCGGCAGTGATCACAGAACCTTTGCTGCTTGTGGAGGTTCGGATCCCTACAGGCAATCACCATGATCCCCGCGGGCAGACATCAGATGGAAGAGATTGGCAGTCAGAAGAAAACCAACCCTTCATTAGTCAGTTTTACTGCCATGCCAACTACCAGCATATAAAACCGGCTGAGCCAGTCTAAAACCGATTGGATTGCAACCCTAATTAAAACCAGAACACAATTATATAAAGCATTTAAGTTTTCACTACAATCTATTATTAATATATGCCTTATATCCTAGAGCAGCGGTTCTCAACCTGTGGGTCGTGACCCCCATGGGGGTCGCCACAGGATTTTGCAGGGGCCGCCTCACTCCGCCAAGTTAAAAAATTTTTTAAAAAGTGCACAAGTTGCTGCCACTGCCGAGTCCGCTTCTTTGGCAGTGGCAAACTCACCGCCTCCCTTGTAATGCAGCCGCGACTCCCTGCCTCTTAGGGAACCGCGGCTATGCCTGTAAAACTGTTGCAGAGCCCTTCCTGTCTCTCGACGGGCTCCGTGCAGCATTGTCCCGTCTCCAAAGGAAGTTGTTTACCACCTCCTTTGGAGGCGGGACAATGCAGCACGGAGCCTGTTTAGAGACAGAAAGGCTCCGCACCGGCTTCACAGGCCCAGCCGCAGTTCCCTAAGAGACAGGGAGCCACGGCTGCAGAAGAAGGAGGCAGATATGGGGAGAGAGGAGGAGGGGGCAGGGAACCTGCAACGGGGCTGACATGGGGGGGAGGGAGGGGGGCTGACAGGGAGGGAGGGAGGGAAGGAGGGGGAGCTGACAGGGAGGGAGGGAGGGGGGATGGGAGGGAGGGAAGGGAGAGAGGCTGATATTTATTTATTTATTTATTTACTAGTATTTCTATGCCGCCTTATCTTACAATCAAGGCGGTATCACAGCAAAACAATCAAAAGAGGTGATGGTGTATTCATGCAGTGAGGGTTATATCGTAGTTTGAGTGTATGATGTGTTGGGTGTTTGATTAGGTTGAGCTATGTACATTGTGCGCTATGATACAACATGTGCTATAATACAATCTTCTATACGTTTAGTGTTAGGAAACAACATGTGCCGTTATACATTCTCTTGTCCGTGGGTTTGAGGGGGGGAGGTTGGTCATTCCTGGTAGATAGATTGATCATGTGACATGTCCATAGTGTTCTATGAACAGCGTTGTCTTCAGCTGTTTGCGAAAGTCCTTGAGGTCCGTCGTTGATCTCAGATCGTCTGGGAGGGTGTTCCAGATTGTTGGGGTAGCCAGAGAGAGTGCTCTTTCTATGGTGTCCTTGCGTGCTTTTCTGAAGTCCCTAGAGGTGTTCACTCGGTTGGAGGTTCTTTTTCTTCTTGGGTGTGTGCTGGTGTCTGGTTGTATGAGGGTGTGCAGGCTGTTGGCAGAGGTGTGTTGTTTGATCTTGAATATGTTTATGATGTTTATGTTTATGATTGATATTGGTGGATGGATGGAGGGGGGCTGATGGAGGGAGGGAGGGAGGGAGGGGGCTGACATGGAGGGAGGGAAGGGGGCTGACATGGACAAAGGGGAGAGACAGGGGGACATACTGGACAGACAGGGGATAAATGCTGGACAGAAGGGACAGCATAGTTACTCACCTGTAACAGGTGATCTCTGGGAACAGCAGGAATTTAATCTTCACATATGGGTATCGTCGGTACCAACGGAGCCTGCGTAGGAACGCTCCCCAGTGTCAAATTAGAAAGCCTTTGGGAGCATCCCACAGCGCCTGCGTGCTGCCTTCCCGCCTTTCCCAACTGCCTCTCTCCAGTTGAGTTTAAAGCTGAGACAAAGAGAGAGAGAGAGAGAGGGAAAGAGAAAGAGATAGATAGAGAGATACAACTCCTAGGGGAGGTGGGTGGGTTGTGAAGACTAAATTCCTGCTGTTCCCAGAGATCACCTGTTACAGGTGAGTAACTATGCTATCTCCAGGAACAAGCAGAAATGTAGTCTTCACATATGGGGACTCCCTAGCTTTAGATGCCAGGGAGAAACCCCAGAAGTTGTGTGTCCCTGTGAAGGACTCCACTTCGCCCTATGGATCTCTGGCATCCAACCAGGGATGGCGGGTAGGAGTTGATTAGGTATGGAACAGGTGTTGGAGAAAAGCCTGACCAAACAAGGCATCCTGGCAGGAGTCCTTGTCCAAGCAGTAATGGGCTGTGAAGGTATGAACCGAGGCCCAAGTGACTGCTCGACAGATGTTGTCGAGAGACACAGTAATGCCACGGCTCTTACATTGTGAGCTGTGACATGGCCCTCCAGAGGAAGGTTCTTACTCTGATAGGCAAAGGAAATACACTGTGCAATCCAGTTGGACAGTGTTCTCTTGGAGACTGGAAGTCCCAAATGAGAAGGATCAAAAGCAACAAAGAGTTGAGAGGACTTTCTATGTTGCTGTGTTCTTTGCAAGTAAAAGGCTAAAGCTCTTTTACAGTCCAAAGTATGAAGATTCCTTTCTGCATTTGATGCATGAGGCCTTGGAAAAAACACAGGTAGGTAGACCGCTTGGTTAAGATGAAAAGGCGAGACCAACTTTGGCATAAAGTGTGGATGAGTCCTAAGGACTACCTTGTCAGGATGGAACCTTGTATAAGGTGGATCAGCTACTAGTGCCTGCAACTCACTGATGCGGCGTGCTGATGTGATTGCAATGAGAAAGATAACCTTCCAAGAAAGGAATTTCAATGAAGTAGTAACTAAGGGTTCAAAAGGTGGCTTCATGAGCTGACCAAGAACCAGGTTTAAGTCCCATGCCACCAGTGGTGGCTTAATGGGAGGCTTAGTTAGAAGAAGGCCTCTCATAAATCTTGCTATAAGAGGATGGGAGGAGATAGGTTGTCCATTTAGAGGCTTGAGAGAAGCTGCAATAGCACTCAAACGGATTCTTACTGAGTTAGTTTTAAGTCCTGCATTGGATAAATGAAGGAGATACCCCAGTAATGATTCCAGAGGTATCGCAAGGGGGTTAAGACCCTTCTGCCAACACCATATGGCAAACCTTTTCCACTTGAAAGCATAAGACCGTCTTGTGGAAGGCTTCCTGGAAGCATAAAGGATATCCTTTACTTGCTGAGGGAGGTTAAGATCATGAACATCTAAGGCCTTCAGCAACCAAGCCCTGAGATGCAGAGAATGGGGATTGGGATGCCATAACATTCCGTCCTCCTGAGACAGGAGATCTGGAGCAGATCCTAACTCCAGGGAGGGAGCTTGAGAGAGATGTAGAAGCAGAGGGTACCACACTTGCCGGGGCCAATGTGGAGCTATGACAATCATACGGCCTCTGTCTCTCTGAAGCTTGAACAGGGTCTTGGGAATTAGGGGAATGGGTGGAAAGGCATAAAGGAAGTCTTGACCCCAGTGAAGGAGGAAAGCATCCTCGACCTGAGAGCCCTGAGCCGGAATTCTGGAACAGAACCGGGGAAGTTTGGCATTCAACTGACTTGCAAAGAGGTCTATGTCTGGGTTTCCCCAAATTTGAAAACTCTTGGCCACCTGGTCTGCATGTAGAGACCATTTGTGTAGAAGCAGAACTCGACTGAGTCTGTCTGCCCAAGAGTTTTGTATGCCTGGAAGATACACTGCCAGGAAATGAATCTGATGCTCTCTGGCGAGGGCCCATAGTCGCAAAGCTTTGTTGCAAAGCGACAGAGAGCCTGTTCCCCCCTGCTTGTTCACATAGAACATGGCTACTTGATTGTCCGTATGAATGAGGACTGTCTTGTAGCTAAGCAGGGTGTGGAACACTCGAAGAGCAAGTAAGATTGGTCTGAGCTCTAAGAGACTGATATGTAGATGAGCCTCCTGTGGAGTCCAAGTGCCTTGGGTGGAGAGGTCCTGCAAATGAGTTCTCCAACCCATTGGTGAAGCATCTGTTGGGAGAGTTGCCTGGGGCAAAGGTTGTTGAAATGCGGACCCCAGCAACAGGTTCTGAGTGGACTGCCACCATTGGAGAGACAAAATAAGGCGATTTGTTTTTGCTATTTTGTCTGACAGGCATCCTGATGCCTGGGTCCATTGAGTGGATAAAGTCCACTGGGCTGCTCTCATATGGAGGCGAGCATAAGGAACCACATGCACTGTAGATGCCATGTGGCCTAGTAGTTGTAACACTTCTCGGGCAGTGAGATGAGGTTTTAGCACTGCTTGAGAAGCTAACTGCACCATGCGAAGGCAATGGGTCTGAGGAAGATAGGATCTTGCTTTTCTGGTATCCAGCAAAGCTCCTATGAACTCTAGAGACTGAGTGGGAGTTAGACTGGATTTTGGGATGTTTATGACCAGAACCAAATACTGAAGGATACGCATTTGTGCAAGATAGAGAAGTCCCGACCTCTGACTCTGATGGGGCTCGAATGAGCCAGTCGTCTAAGTAGGGGAAGACGAATATTCCTAGAGTGCAAAGAAATGCTGCTCCTACAGTCATGCATTTCGCAAACACCCTTGGTGCTGAGGCCAGGCCAAAAGGAAGCACCCTGTACTGATAGTGCTTTCCTTGAAAAAGGAACCAAAGGAACTTTCTGTGAGTTGGATGGATGAGAACATGAGTATACGCATCCTTGAGATCTAGAGAACAAAGCCAATCCTGACTCTGAAGGTATGGCAGCAGAGATCCCAGAGAAATCATCTTGAATTTCTCTTTGAACAGGAATTTGTTCAATTCTCTGAGGTCCAAAACAGGTCTGTGTCCCCCTGTTTTCTTTGGGATAAGGAAGTAGGGGGAGTAAAACCCTGTAACCTGTTGATGAATGGGTACTTCTTCTATTGCACCTTGGGCAAGAAGCATGGTGACCTTTTGATCTAACAAGTTGATAAGAGAGGTCTGAGAATTGAACTGTCTTACTATTGTGGGAGGAGGCATGCACAGAAAGTGAAGCTTGTACCCCTCTTTTATAATGGAGAGCGTCCAATGTTCTGCTGTTATCTGCCCCCATCTGGGGGCAAAGTGACACAACCTTCCTGGAATGGTGGAAGGCTCTTGTCCATTGAGGGCCAGGAAGGCTATGTTCTCTAGATGAAAGTCAAAGGCCTTGTGGAGGCTGAGACTGCTGAGACGGTTGAGGCTTAGCAGTCTTTGCTTTCCTTTGTTTAGGTGGTTGCTGACTCTTTCGGGCAGACTGACCTGCAGAACGTCCCTGCTGGGAATAAGAGGGATAAAACCTCTACTTTTTTGAGAAGAATGGTTTCTTGAAAGATTTCTTTCTTGCAGGATCAGCTGTGGCTTTGGATAACCTATCCAAAGTGGCGTTGTCAGCATCCAACTCATTGGCTTTCTCTTGCCAATTTTTGCCAAATAGATTCTCACCTATACAAGCGATATTGTCCAGTTTGTCCTGCAACCAGAGCTCCAAATCGGATGCCTGGAGCCAGGAAATTCTACGTTCACCTATGGCAATGGCAGAGGTTCTGCTTGTGCACTCAAAACAGTCAAAACCTGCACGATTGACAAACTTAGAAACATCCTGGGCATGTTTAACCAGTGTGAGAAAATCCTGCCTCTTGTCATCAGGAAGGAGAGGGCTTAAAATCTCCAAGTCTCCTGTGACTTCTTTTAAGGAACATTCCCATATATAAAATATAGGAACTGATCCTAGCAGAAAGCATGGAAGCCTGGAAAGAATGACATCCAAAGGCATCCAAAGTTCTACACTCACGCCCTGGAGGATTAGAGGCATGCCTCTTTGCACTCCTGATCCTTCTCATAGCTGACTCCACTACAATAGAGTGGTGAGGAAGCTGAGTTTTCTGGAAGCCAGGACAAGGAGGGACTCGATACATGGTATCCAGTCTGCGAGAGTGAGGAGAGGTAGTAAGAGGTGTCTCCCACATTCTCAACATGAGATCATGTAAGATCTCATGGATAGGCAAAGTAGCTGCCTCCTTAGGAGCTTTGGGATATTGTAAAATCTCCAACTCCTTAGCCCTGGGTTCTGTTTCAGGAGTCACAGTAATGGACAGACCTCGAGCCACCTCCCTGATGAAATTCTGAAAGTAGATATCTTCTGGAGGAGACATCCTACGTTTAGGAGAGGAAGGCTCCTCCAGGAGAAGTATTCCGGTACCGACAGAGCTATCAGAATCATCGGACTCCTCCGAGGATTCGAAGTACCTTATGTCCGGATGCTCTTGAAGAGCCCAATACCCGTACCGACCAAAGTCAAATAAATCAAATAAGAATATAGATTAGCACAAAAAGCAAAACAGGGTCAGTACTCTTTGAGCAGCAAATAGTCTTCTAGAGACCTTTACAAAGAGGCCTTCTACCTAGGGGGCAAGAGACCTGTGAAACCTTTTCAATAGGTAGATCAAAAGGCCATTTTGAAAGACTCCTTCTATTCAAGCAAGGACTGTTAATCATCCAGGAAGTTGGTCACAGCTTACCTCAGCAGCACAGGCATAAATAGCTCAACCAGAGCTCTGTGATCCTCAGTCTTGAAAGACTAGAAAAGGGGACTGTTACTTCTGGAGAGAGATCTGCAATTGTGAGTATATACTTCTGGGAATTTTCTGAAAGGAATTCTTTTTATTAAAGCTAATTGATCTGTGAACCCACTATTTTTTGTTAAATCAGTCAGGGCCTAGTAGCAGCAGTTTAAGTTTACATTTAAAACACAGAAGTGAGCTTTCTGGTTAAATTTAGAACCCAGCAGAGAGCTTGTAGTTTAAATTCCATAATAAGTTAGAGCCTAGCCACAGCAAAGAGCTATAATTTAAATCAAATAAAAATATAGCTTACCTCAGCAGCACTGGACAGGGTACCGTGTAGCAGCCCTCTTTTAATAAGTGTTTTAATAAGTGTGCAATTCTGGTCACCGTATCTTAAAAAGGACATAGTGTTATTAGATAAGGTTCAGAGAAGAGCCACCAAAATGATAAAGGGGATGGAAGGATACTCCTATGAAGAAAGGCTAAAAAGGTTAGGGCTCTTTAACCTGGAAAAGAGACGGCTGAGGGGAGATATGATAGAAGTCTATAAATTAATGAACAGAGTGGAACGGGTAAACGTAGATCGATTGTTTACGTTATCAGAATATAGAAAGACTAGGGGACATGCAATGAAGCTACAGGGTAAACTATTTAAGACTAATAAAAGAAAATATTTTTTCACTCAACGTGTAATCAAACTCTGGAATTTGTTACCAGAGGATGTAGTAAAGGCTGTTAGTGTAGCTGGGTTTAAAAAAGGTTTGGACAAGTTCCTGGAGGAAAGGTCCATAAACCATTATTAAGAAGGGACCCAGGATATCAATGCTTGACCCAGTACAAGCATTGTGGAACCTGTATCTTTTGGGGAAACTGCTAGGTACGTATGACCTAGATTGGCCACTGTTGGAAACAGGATACTGGGCTTGATGGACCTTGGTCTGACCCAGTATGGCATATCTTATGTTCTTATGGTACCGGAAGGCATCGCCTGACTGGGTGCCAGCAAAGCAGACACCGATGTCAGCGTCGGTGCCGGTACCGGTTGAACAGTCTGACGTGGTTCCGAGGGTGTTGATGCCGCAAGGAGAGCCGCCAGACTGCGTTCAATAGCCAGGAAACTCTGGTCTATCGACGCTGCCGATGCCTGGATGTCAGTACCGGAAGTAGCAGCCGGTACCCCAGAGCATGGCACCAGTAGTTCTGCCGAGGTCGAGGCCTCGAGAACATCCTGGATCCCCGATAATGCTTTGGAAGCCGAAGCCTCCCGCCGGGGCAATTTTGCCGGTACAGAACCCTCAAGGGCAACGCCAGAGGCATCTTGATGCTTGGAAGGAGATCTACCCTTTGAGGACCGGCCAGACTTATGTTTAGTTACCTGAGATCCATGGGAGGAAGATGAAGCCCTGGAAGACGTCAATGCCACAGAAGATGCATCGGAGGGAAAAAGGGCGCTGAGCTTAGCAGCTCGGTTTTGTCGACCCCTCTTAGACATCATGGCACAAGCCATACACTCGGAGATGGAGTGGTCAGGACCTAAATATTTAAGACACCACTCATGGGTGTCGGTGATGGAGATGGTACCGCCACACTTGGTGCACTTTTTTGAAATCCGAAGCGGGTTTTTCCATAGTGGAGGAAATTTTGGGCAATGGCGCGTGCACCTGGGAAAGAAGAGTTTGGAAAAAAATAGTATATATATTATTATAATTTTTTTTTTTTAAAAGAAAGAAGGAAGAACCGGCGGTACCGGTATAGCGTCAAGGAAGGCAGACGCACCACAAAAAAGAAGGAATAAGAAAAAGATTTCTGCGGTGACAGGAACAATGACCTGCTGGCTCTGCGGAAAACGAAGAACTGGAGAGAGGCACTTGCGAAAGGCAGCACGCAGGCGCTGTGGGATGCTCCCAAAGGCTTTCTAATTGGACGCTGAGGAGCGTTCCCGCGCAGGCTCCGTCGGTACCGACAATACCCATATGTGAAGACTACATTCCTGCTTGTTCCTGGAGATAGACAGTGCGGGTTAGGACTATAATGGGCTGATGTGGGAGCTAGCACTGGTAATGGGCAGATGGGGGGGGGGGGCTAGAACTGGTAATGGGCAGATGGGGGGGGGCTAGAACTGGTAATGGGTTGATTAGGGAAGGCTAGGACTGGGAATGGACTGATCAAGGGGGAGGGTGGGACTGGTAATGGGCTGATAGGGGGGTGGGACTGGTAATGGACTGATGGGGGGCTAGCACTGGAAATGAGCTGATCGGTGAGGTTAGGACTGGAAATGGGCTGATTAGAGGAGGCTAGGACTGGTAATGGGGTTGAGGGGGGACTAGCACTGGAAATGAGCTGATTAGGGGAGGCTAGGCCTGGTAATAGGCTGATGGGGTGGGGTAGGACTGGTAATGGACTGATGAGAGGCTAGCATTGGAAATGAGCTGATCGGGGGGGCTATGACTGGAAATGGGCTGATTAGTGAAGGCTAGGACTGGTAATGAGTTGATGAGGGGGTAGGACTGGTATTGGGCTGAGTAGGGGAGGCTAGCACTGGTAATGGGGTTGAGGGGGGACTAGCACTGGAAATGAGCTGATTAGGGGAGGCTAGGCATGGTAATAGACTGATGGGGTGGGGTAGGACTGGTAATGGACTGATGGGAGGCTGGCATTGGAAATTAGCTGATCGGGGGGGCTATGACTGGAAATGGGCCGATTAGTGAAGGCTAGGACTGGTAATGAGTTGATGAGGGGGTAGGACTGGTATTGGGCTGATTAGGGGAGGCTAGCACTGGTAATGGGCTTGAGGGGGGACTAGCACTGGAAGTAAGCTGATTGGGGGACTTCGACTAGGAATGGGCTAATGGTGGGGAGGGGAGGATAGAGCTGCTGGCCCTGGAAGAAAACTGGGGGCTAAGGCTACAAATGGGCTGATATGAGGGGATGGGAGAATGGAACTGGAAGGCAGTGGATCTGAGAGGGGCTGCCATGGTATTTGTGCTAGAAGGGACACATCAGTGGGGAAGGAGGGGGACTGGAAGGGAATGAACACCAGTGGCAGTCACAGGAATGCAAGTTGACATTGGAAGGTACTGGGAGTGAGAACTGGAAAGGGGCTGATACTGGGGAGGGCTACTGGGACTGGAAATAGGCTGATGGAAAGAAGTGAAGAAAACGAAAGAAGAGATAAGAAATGGCAGAGGGACCATAGACCACAGAAAGAGAGCTAAGAGAAGACAGGAAAGCAGAAGCCATAGATCGGGACCAGCATGATCAGAGAATAAATTGGTCAGACAACAAAGGTAGAAAAAATAATTTTATTTCATATTAGTGATTTGACTACAAAATCATAACAATTTTGAAATCAAATATTGTTACTTGTTATTGGGATTAATTATTCTGGTTTAAATAAGTAAATTTTATAAATAAAAACATAATGCAAAGGCCTATAATACCGGTATATTAATAATTCAACAAATGATTACAGCGACAATGCGTTAACGGTAAAGGAAGAGAGACGCATTTGATTTTATCATTGGGGGTCATCACAAGATGATCAATGGTAAAAGGGGTCACGGTACAAAAAAAGGTTGAGAACCACTGTGCTAGAAACTTCTGAATAATAACATTTTATAATCATTTAGCAAATTTACGGAAGCCTAAATACTCTCAGACTTAAACATAAATATAGATTGCACTATGCATTGTTATCCAGTACTAGATAATGGGCATAAGGAACAAAGGCTGAGTTACTGTCAAATTTTACTTAAGAGTGTTACCAGATATAAATCAATAACCTTTAAATCATTAGCAATAAGCATGCCGCTGACGAAGATTTCAGTAAATCCACTAATAAGTCACCAAATCAGATGTAACCAATAATGGAAGCATTACTGCAAGCTTTCAAAAAAAATCTATGATTCTATTGCATGGTTAAAATATATGCCACTCCCCACTGTGTATAGCTTCAATTGTAATCCTCTATCACAAAGAATTTTGTGCTGTCCTTGAAATAGTATGTAGACCAAGGTTTTCAATGAACATCTGAGTCCCAAAGGTCAGCAACAAGAGATTCATTCAATAAATGTACCCTGAAGCAGTATCCACATACCTTATCCATAATGCCCATTGCTTTAATTTTTGCTGATTCACTACCCAATTCGTTAATCTGATGCTTTCCAAGCAACAGTTCCTGAGGAATCTCATCATCATCACCTGTAAGATAGTGAGATGCATATAATGGTAAATATCATAAGTGCCTTGGAAAATATAACAAAATCTTCTGTCACATGTGCCAAATGTTCAAAATAGTGTATTTCTAGGGTGGAAATTTACTTCTGTTAAAAAGGTCATCTTCAAGAGTGTCTGATCGGATTTTTTATACCATACTAGATGTGATAACAGATTAGCTAATTAAAATACTTTTATATACTAAATATGGTTTACAAAGCAACATTTCTGTTATTGCTGTTAACAGACAATAGCATCAAAAACGAACCTATTCAGAATTTATTAAAAAAGATGAATAGGTACAAACTAATAATATCTATATCAGTAAGATACTTGCTTAAAAAGAATAATCCAGTATGTTAAGTGTCTCGGTAAAGTACTGTCAAAAATACTAAACTGTGCAAATAACTATCTAGAGATTATTGGCTTTAGGCACCTTCCCTTTATACTGTATTCATCTCAGTTTCTACAAATTCACAGCTGTGCATAATTTTTGAAATCCCTATGAATTTTGCAACATAGATCTGTAAAAGCAAGCTACATTTTGGCTCAGAAAACAAATCATTTTTCTTTCTTCTGCAGGTTTGAAATATCACAAAGAAAATCAGAAATGTAGTGTGCTAATAAATCACCTGTTACCAGATTATTTGTATTTTATTTTATTTTGAAATATATCTCATGGGAAAATTACATCTGTACTTCTATTCTGAGAAAAGGATTGAGAAGACTGATGGCACCATCCCCACATATTAAATGTCATATGGGAACAAAACAGAATACTTGCTGAACTCCTCTTTTGAAGAAAATCAAGATTTTTAGATGCACTTGTCTCAATCAAAAATATGCTCTCAGTTAGAGAAACATTAGCTTTTTATTTCAAGCACTGGAATGGTTTAAATTACAGTGACTTTCAAATGTATCAACTTCAGATTGTAACTATACAGCGAATTGTAAAGTCTGAGTAATTTTAATCTACAGGTAATCTCTGGTAAAAATACATCTATTTATTCAAACAGCAGACTTATAAACAAACTGAGCGATGGACCCTAAAGTTACTGATTGGGTTAGAAATTGGATGAGTGGGAGGTGACAAAGGGTACAGGTAAATGGAGCACATTCTGAGGAGGAGGTTGCCAGTGGTGTGCCACAGAGATCTATCCTTGGTCCTATTCTTTTTAACATCTTTGTTAGTGATACTGCGGAAGGGTTGTCGGGTAAGGTTTGCCTCTTTGCAAATGATACCAAAATCTGCAATAGAGTAGACACCCAGCAAGGGGTAGATAACGAGGAGGGATTTAGCTAAGCTTGAAGATTGGTCTAGAATTGGGCAGGTAAAATGTGGGCAAGTGCTAAGTTATGCACCTAGGAAACAAAAACCCAAACTATGGTTACACGTTGCAAGGTTCCACACATTAGGAACCACCACTCAGGAAAAAGATTTAGGCGTCATCGTGGATAACATATTAAAACCCTCCGCACAGTGTGCAGCGGCGGCCAAGAGAGCAAATAGAATGCTAGGTATCAAAAAGAAAGGAATAGAGAATAAAACAAAGGATATTATAATGCCTCTGTATCGTTCCATGGTGGGAACGCACCTTGAAAATTGTGTGCAATTCTGGTCGCCGTATCTTAAAAAGGATATAGCGTTATTAGATAAGGTTCAGAGAAGAGCCACCAAAATCGTAAAGGGGATGGAAGGATACCCCTATGAAGAGAGGCTATACTGTAAAGGTTAGGGCTCTTCAGCCTGGAAAAAGAGATGGCTGAGAGGAGATATAATAGAGGTCTATAAATTAATGAATGGAGTGGAACGGGTAAAAGTAGATCAATTGTTTATGCCATCAAAATCTAGAAAGACTAGGGGGCATGCAATGAAGCTACAGGGTAACCTATTTAAGACTAATAAGAGAAAATATTTTTTCACTCAATGTGTAATCAAACTCTGGAATTTGCTACCGGAGGATGTAGTATAGCTGGGTTTAAAAAAGGGTTGGACAAGTTCCTGGAGGAAAGGTAAATAAACCATTATTAAACTAGACCCAGAATATCCACTGCTTGCCCCAATACAAGCACGGTGGAACCAGTGTCTTTTGGGGAAACTGCTAGGTACTTGTGACCTTGATTGGCCACTGTTGGAAACAGGATATTGTGCTTGATGGACCTTGGTCTGACCCAGTATGGCATATCTTATGTTCTTATGGAAAGGGGACACCACCTTCGGCAGAAACTCGGGGTGTGTGCAGAGCACCACCCTGTTCTTGTAGAACCTCGTGGGGGAAGGGGGGCTCTGCCATCAGAGCCTGGAGCTCACTTACTCTGTGAGCTGATGCGAATGCTACAAGGACGACAACCTTCCAGGAGAGGTACCGCAGGTGGCAGGTAGGCAGACACTCTAACAGTGGCTTCGTGCGCTCCAAAAGCACCACCCTGAGATCCAACTCCGCAGCTGGAGGGTGGATGGGAGGTTTGGCTAGCATTAGGCCATGCAAGAACTGAGACACAAGGGGCTGAGATGAGACACAAGGGGCTGAGCTAAGAGGGACTTTCGCTCAACAGGGTGGTGGTGTGCTGAGATAGCGCTCATGTGTACTCTGACTGAATTGACCTTTAGTCCCAACTGTGACAGGTGGAGCAGATACTGGAGTACCACTTGTACCAAGCAGGAGAACGGGTTTGCCCATTTTTCATTGCACCACACCGAGAACTGGGGCCACCTGATGGTGTATGCCCTTCTTGTGGAAGCCTTATGAGAGGCCAAGAAAACCTCTTCCATGTCCTGTGGGAGGTTGAAGGGAGCTAATGCTACCCTTTCAGCAGCCAAGTCGTGAGTGACAGGGACCACAGGTTGGGGTGTGGGAGAGAGCCCTGCTCCTTTGAGATGCCGCCAATAGGGAGAGAAGCAGTGGGAACCAGGGTTGCCTAAGCCACAGGGGGCTATCTGCATTAGTGATGCTCTGTAGCGCTGGACCTTGAATAGGATCTTGGCAACGAGAGGTGTGTGACCAGGGTGTTGAACCAAGAGAGAGCCCTAGATGTGGTGTATTTAGATTTCAGCAAAGCATTTGACATCGTTCCACACAAGCGACTTATAAACAAGCTGAGCACCCTAGGGATGGACTCTAAAGTTACTGACTGGGTTAGAAATTGGTTGAGTGGGAGGCGACAAAGGGTACAAGTAAATGGAGCTCACTCTGAGGAGGAAGTGGTTACCAGTGGTCCTATTTTGTTTAACATCTTTGTTAGTGATATTACGGAAGGACTGTCGGATAAGGTTTGCTTGTAGGCAGACAATACCAAAATGTGCAATAGAGTAGACACACAGGAAGGAGTCGACAACACGAGAAGGGATCTAGCTAAACTTGAAGAATGGTCTAGAATATGGCAGCTGAAATTTAATGTTAAAAAATGCAGGGTCGACAGAGGGAGGAGGCAAGATGGTGGCAGTGATCAGCCACGAGTGATACGGCTGTTTGTGGGACGCTCTGAATCGTGCCGACTTGCTCTATTGGAGGTGGAGATGGGTCGTAGGAAGCGCAAGCAAGCCGCCTTACCGTCGAGTGAGGCTCAGACCATCTTGGCCGGACAGAGGACGCTCCAAACATGCAGCTTTGGGATCCTCGTTGCTGGAGCAGCATCTTTGGCGGGTCCGGTGTGTAGTCCGGATCTGAGCACGTCAGAGGTTGTGCTCTCTCCTGAGCAGCAGGCCCCCCCCCCCCCCACCAACATGCCCCAGAAGTGTTTCAGAGGCTTTGGGAGCACTTCCCAGCAGAGTGGAAGCTAGTACCACGCTTTGGGGGAGTTAGGAGAGCTCCGTGGCAGTTGGTACACCTCTGCTTTTGCCGTTTGGAGGAGGAGAGAGATCGGAAGGTTTGTCTTCGTCGTTCCAGACAGGCAGTCCTTTGATATCTATGGGAGGTGCTGGTGTGTTGGTGAGGCCCTCAAAGGTTACGTTGGAGGTGCTATGGGACGCAATGTCCACTTTGAATTCTTCTCTGGCGTCTATTTCATCGTTAGTAAGCACTGAAACTGTTTTTCTTCATACTCAATTTCGAGAAAGTTCTAGAGTGCAGCGGAAGCAAGCTGAGAAGTTGGTGTAGATGGAAGGGAATCTTGAACAGCTTCGGGAGTTACACGGCGCCTACATTAAAGATAGAAATGTGTCCTCTAGGAGATTGGAATATCTGGAGAATCAAGTCCGGAAGAACAATTTGAGACTGATTAAGTTTCCTAGATCTCCATTGTGCTCTCCAATGGAGATGGCCTGTAGGTACTTCTGTGAGGTTTTGAAGATCTCTGAGGAGCACTTACCACTGATGACCAGGGTGCAATATCTTGTGTTAGGCAGAGGAGAGCAGGGGATACCTGGTGAGGCTCCTATAGTGTCTGGTTACAGCTCGTACCACTCTCCTGGTTACACTGGCTCTTGAATCAGATAAATCTTTAATTTTAAGGTCATATTTTAGAAATTTCAGTGTGCAATTCTTGGCTTCATATGTTCGTATTTTCCCCGATCTTGCTAGGGATACCCAGTTAAGGAGGAAGGAATTTCTGCGGTTGAAACCCAGGATCCTTTCCCTTGGTGGGTCTTTTTTGTTGAAGTTTCCAGCTTAATGTCATGTTACCTATAAAGAAAAGTTATATTTGTTTTTTGAACCCAGTCAACTGCTGGAGTTTCTTGTCGCTAGAGAAGACTCTGTGGTGTTGCTGATTCCTGATGCCTTCTCCTGTTTTAATATTAGTGGGCTTAAGTATGGCTAATGGGGTATTATTAACTATTTCTATTATGATGGTTATTTTTCCTGTTTTGCCAGTGATTTCTAAGTGCATTTGTATTTTGTTGAATGTATGAAAAATTAATTGAAATTCCATGTAAAAGGGGGAAGGCAATGGCAGTGGGGGTGTACTATCGACCGCCTGGCCAGAATGACCAAATGGATGATGAAATCTTCAAAGAAATCAAGGAAGCTAACAAAAGTTACAGCGCAGTAATAATAATGGGTGATTTCAACTACCCCGGTATCGACTGGGTCAGTGTCACGTCAGGACATGCTAGGGAGATAAAGTTCCTAGATGAAATAAATGACTGCTTCTTGGAGCAGCTGGTTCATGAACCGACCAGAGGGGAAGCCATATTAGACCTAGTCCTTAGTGGAACACCAGATCTAGTGCAAGAGATAAGGTTGTTGGGGCCACTTGGCAATATTCATATCAGGGATGTTCATATCAGGGAAACAAGACTTTGATCCTCCTGCAACCATCAACCTGAACAATAACTCCTATCAATCTAAAAAAGAGATCAAATATCTAGGCGTACTGATTGATGATAACTTAAAAATGGAGAAACACCTCCGGTCAATCAACAGAGCAATATTTCACAAGCTGAGGGTTCTTCAACCTATACGCAGCATCATTGACCACTTTGACTTCAGAACAGTAGCTCAGGCCCTCATCATTCCTCACCTTGACTACGGTAATGCCATCCTTCAGGGTCTACCGAAGAAAACACTAAACATCCTACAAATGGCATAAAATGTTTCAGCCAGGATTATCATGAACAAGAACCTAGTTGATCACATTACACCAATCCTGATTGATCTACACTGGCTACCCATCTCGGCACGAATAATATACAAAGTGTTTATAACAACATTCAAAATCATCCACAAAGTATCCCCCTCATTCCTTTCTAACCTCATCACCACACAATCTCTCAAAAGAAGCAGACGGACCACTAGCCTGAACACCCTCTGCGTACCAAGCAGCATAAGAGCAGTCAACGTACGGACAAGCAACCGGGCTTTCACTTACTCGGCTCCCATGCTCTGGAACCACCTGCCCCATGAGATATGCCAGATCAATGACCTAAAGGACTTCAGGAAAAAGCTTAAGACCCATCTTTTCCAATCCCATTACGGCATCACCTAGACAGATCAATGATGCAGTCATGTATATATGTGAATATGTGAATATCTGACCTCCCTCCTTAAGACCCATTCACTGTGTGCTGTGCTGTGCTTTCCCTCTCGAATCAATATGTATATGCATCAAATTTTCTGTCATGATTTGTCAATTTCCCGCCTGTAATCAAGCCGCTACTGATCGCTGGAAGTAGCGGTATACAAATATATGATAAATAAATAAATAAATCAATAAATAAATAAATAGTGATCATAGCATGATCGCCTTTGATTTAATTAGTGGAGGAGGGATAGTAAGGAAATCCACAATACTACCCTTTTAACTTTCGAAAGGGAGACTATGATAAAATGAGGAAAACAGTTAAGAAAAAACTAAAAGGAGCAGTTGCAAAGGTTAAAGACGTACATCAGGCTTGGCTGTTGTTGAAAAATACTATCTTGGAAGCCCAAACCAGCTGTATTCCACGCTTTAAGAAAAGTGGAAGGAAGTCGAAAAAATTGCCAGCATGGTTTAAAGGTGAGGTCAGAGAGGCTGTTGTTGCCAAAAAAGCATCTTTCAGGAAATGGAAAAAAGAGCCAAACGACGAAACCTGGAAACAGCACAAGCACTAGCAAGTCAAATGCAAGGCATTGATAAGGCAGGCAAAGGGAGAATTTGAGAAGAAGCTTGCTGCGGAAGCAAAAATGCGAAGTAAAGACCTTTTCAAGTACATTCGTAGCAAAAAACCTGTGAGAGAGTCAGTTGGTCCATTAGATGATAAAGGGGTTAAAGGAGCACTAAGAGGCGACAAGGCGATAGCGGAGAGACTGAATGAATTCTTTGCTTCGGTCTTTACTGAGGAAGATGTAGGGATGTTACCCATGACTGAAGTGGTATTTAAAGGTGCAGAAGAATTGAAGGAAATATCGATACATCGGGAAGACGTATTACAACTATTAGATAAACTGAAGAGTAGCAAATCACCTGGGCCGGATGGTATACATCCAAGGGTGTTGAAAGAACTGAAATATGAGATTGCAGACCTGCTATTAGTAATCTGTGAACTATCATTAAAATCATCTCTAATACCTGAAGATTGGAGGATCGCCAATGTAACACCAATTTTTAAAAAGGGTTCCAGGGGTGATCCGGGAAACTACAGACCGGTGAGCCTGACATCAATACCAGGAAAAATGGTAGAAACCATCATAAAGCATAAAATTACTCAGCATGTAGATAGTCATGACCTAATGGGAGACAGCCAACATGGCTTTAGACAAGGAAGATCTTGTCTTACTAATCTGTTATGTTTTTTTGAAGGAGTGAATAATCAGGTGGACACAAAGGTGAGTCGGTTGATATTGTGTATCTGGACTTTCAGAAAGCCTTTCACAAGGTCCCTCATGAGAGACCTTTGGCAAAACTAAAGAGTCATGGGATAGGAGGCAGTGTACTATTGTGGATCAGGAACTGGTTAAAAGATAGAAAGCAGAGGGTAGGGCTAAATGGCCAATATTCCCAATGGAGAAAGGTGAATAGTGGTGTACCCCAGGGATCTGTGCTGGGTCCGCTGCTTTTTGACATATTCATAAATGACCTGGAAAGTGGAATAACGAGTGAGGCTATCAAATTTGCAGATGACACAAAACTATTTAAAGTTGTTAAAACCCAAGAGGATTGTGGAAAATTGCAAGGGGATCTGGATAAATTGGAAGACTGGGCATGAAAATGGCAGATGAAATTTAATGTGGACAAGTGCAAGGTTATGCACCTAGGGAAGAACAACCCAAACTATGGTTACACGATGCAAGGTTCCACATTAGGAACTACCACCCATGAAAAAGATTTAGGCGTCATTGTGGATACCATGTTAAAACCCTCGGCCCAGTGTGCAGCAGCGGCCAAGAGAGCAAATAGAATGCTAGGTATGATAAGGAAAGGAATGGAAAATAAAACAAAAGATATTATAATGCCTCTATATCGTTCCATGGTGAGACCGCACCTTGAATATTGTGTGCAATTCTGGTCGCCGTATCTTAAAAAGGATATAGCGATTTTAGAAAAGGTTCAGAGAAGAGCCACCAAAATGGTAAAGGGGATGGAAGGATACTCATATGAAGAAAGGCTAAAAAGGTTAGGGCTCTTTAACCTGGAAAAGAGACGGCTGAGGGGAGATATGATAGAAGTCTATAAATTAATGAACGGAGTGGAACGGGTAAACGTAGATTGATTGTTTACCTTATCAGAATATAGAAAGACTAGGGGACATGCAATGAAGCTACAGGGTAAACTATTTAAGACTAATAAAAGAAAATATTTTTTCACTCAACGTGTAATCAAACTCTGGAATTTGTTACCGGAGGATGTAGTAAAGGCTGTTAGTGTAGCTGGGTTTAAAAAAGGTTTGGACAAGTTCCTGGAGGAAAGGTCCATAAACCATTATTAAGAAGGGACCCAGGATATCAATGCTTGAACCAATACAAGCATTGTGGAACCTGTGTCCCTTGGGGAAACTGCTAGGTACCTAGATTGGCCACTGTTGGAACCTAGATTGGCCACTGCTGGAAGCAGAATACTGGGCTTGATGGACCTTGGTCTGACCCAGTATGGCATATTTTATGTTCTTATGTTCTTAATAAAAATTTAAATTAAAAAAAAAATGCAGGGTCATGCTTTTAGGCTGCAAAAATCCAGAGGAGATGTACAGTCTACGGGGTAAAGTACTTCTCTCCACAAAAGAAGAGCGGGACCTTGGTGTAATTGTGTCTGATGATCTTGAAGAAGCTAAAAAGGTAGAAAAGGCAACTGTGAAAACCAGAAGGATGCTTAGGTGTATAGGGAGAGGAATGGCCAGCAGAAAAAGAGGAGGTGATAATGTCTCTGTATAAGTCTCTGGTGCGACCTCATTTGGAGTATTGTGTGCAATACTGGATAACGCAGCTTCAGAAGGATATAGGCAGGTTGGAGTCGATGCAGAGAGTGGCTACTAAAATGGTTAGTGGTCTTTGTTATGAAGCATATGAGGACAAAGATCTTAATATGTATACTTTAGAGGAAAGGCAAGATAGGGGAAATATGATAGAGATATTTAAATACCTCTGTAGCATAAATGCACAGGAGAGTCTCTTTCAATTGAAGGCAAGCTCTGCTATGAGGGGATACAGGATGAGAGCATTACTCGGAAGCAATTTGGGAAATATTTCTTTACAGAAAGAGTGGTAGATGCGTGGAATAGTCTCCCAGTGGAGGTAGTGGACACGAGGACAGTATCTGAATACAAAAACGCATAGAACAAACACAGAGGATGTCTAAAGATAAAAAGGAGACTATTGTAGTTGATGTGGAAGGGCAGGCTAGATAGGCCATGTGTTTGTTTTCTACCATCATGTTTCTATAGTTCTTCCATCCGTGGGATGAGGAAATATTTCCACTGCCACCCGGGATGGGTGCAGTTAGTGGAAGGAGTAGGGCAACTGCATGTTGTCAGGAATGGGGAACAGGTCCACCAGGGAGATGCCCCAGAGATGAAACAGCCTGGAGGCTACTTTGGGATCCGAGCACCACTCATGCGGATGGAGGACTCTGCCCAGCTTGTCCGCCAGGCATTGTCTTGGCCTGGAAGGTAAACTGCCCTTAGGAGTGTCCCTCTGCATGCTGCCTCCTGGCAGAAGGGGTATGACCCCGTTTCCCGCTGTTTGTTCACATAGAACATTGCAATTTGGTTGTAGATCTGGATCAGCACCACGTGGTGCTTCAGCCGGTGGCGGAAGGTTTGGAGAGCCAGAAATATCGCCCAGAGCTCCAGCAGACTGATTTGCATCTGGGATTCCATCTGGCATATGGGGCCACGTGAACCGTGGAGACCATGTGCCCCAATAGGTGGAGTAGGAGCCGGGCAGGTAGCACCCGGCAACTGTGTATCTTTGAGGATAGCCCCCTGAAGCTTTCTGACCTCTCCTAAGGGAGAAAGGCTTTTGCCTTGAGAGTATCTAGCTGTGGCCCTATAAACCTAGGTGCTGAGCCAGAGCAAGGTGGGACTTGGGGCAGTTTATGATGAACCCCGGGTGCTGCAGAGCGTTTATGATGGACCCGGTGGTGCATTGAGCCTCTGCAGCTGTGCCCGCTTTATGAGTCAGTTGCCAAGGTAACGGAAGACGAATGCCCCTTGGAGCCGGAGGTGGGCCATCACTGTGAGGCACTTTGTGAAGACCCTTGGTGATGAGGTCAGACTGAAGGGCAGTACCCTGTATTAGTAGTGCTCTCTTCCCACCATGAACAGGAGGTATTTTGTGTGGTTGGGATGGATTAGGTTGTGTATGTAGGCATCCTTTAGGTCTAAGGAGCATAGCCAATCTCCCTGCCGGAGGAATGGCAGCAGTGTTCCAAGGGAGAGAATCTTGAACCTTTCCCTGATCAGAAACCTGTTCGGTTCTCGTAGGGTCCAGGATGGGCCTGAGGCCCCCTGTCCTCTTGGTACAAGAAAATACCTGGAGTAGAAGACTGTGCCCCAGAGATGTTTTGGCACTGGCTCCAATGCTTTGTCCTGTAATAGGCCTGCTAGCTCAGTAAGGAGCAGGATATGGTGAAAGAGAGGTCTAATGGGCTCTCCTGGAAAGTACAAGGGTGGTACCCGCTGCAGGTGGAGGAGGTAGCCCTCCCTGACTACTTGTAGCACCAGGTATCAGTGGTGATGACTGGCCACATGTAGGCAAACAGGGCTAGGCACCCCCATGGGCTGCAGAGGACCCCCTGGGGGAGGGGAGGTCACGCTCAGGCAGTCAAAAGCTCCCCACCCCCCCCCCCCCAGGCTGGGCCAGGGCCAGCGCCAGCAACTTCGGGGTCTTTTGCTTTCGTGAGCCACGCCCCTGGCCTTTGTGCTGCTGGCGCTGTTGAGGGGCCTGGAAATGTGGGGTACTGCCAAAGCCCCCTTTTTTCCTTGGAAAGAAGGGTGTTTTCCTTGGTAAGAAGGGCATCTTCTGGGACTGAATCATGGTCTTCTTCGAGAGCCTGGTCCTCGTCAAGAACTCGGTTTCTATATCCGCAGCCTTGTCTGCCATGGGTTTGCCAAAGAGGTTCTCTCCGATGCAGGGGACATCACTCTTTTACCACCAAGTTCAGAGACTTAAACCTCTGCAGGGGTTCCATATCGAGGCCTGCTAAGAATCCACAGAGCTCCCTCAACAGTTCCTTCAGGTACATGCTGATATAGAGCTGGTAGGAATGGATCCAGCATCGAACCCTGAAAAGCCTTCACGCTGAAGGCATCGAGGGTTCAGGCCTCCCTGCTGGGTCGCATAGACAAATTAGTTTTTGGCTTTTCAACCTGCGCATGGCTGACTCCACGACCACTGAGTTGTGGGGAAGTTGGGTCTTTTGGAACCAAGGGCTTTCGCGCACTCGGTACATGGTGTTGAGATGCCTGCTGATGCTTGGTACCGATGCCGGTGTTTCCCACATCTAGAGGAGGCAGCGGTCGAGGATCCAAGGCAACGGTACTGTAAGGGTTTCCTTAGGGAGTGCCTCATATTAGAATATCTGCAGTTCCTCGGTGCACGGGTCCTCCTTGGTCTCGGTCTTGATGGTGAGAGCTTTGGCCATGTCCCCCCAAAATCGAGGAAAGAGACATCCTTGGGCAGGGAATGGCATCGGGACATTGGGGGAGATGGGTCCAAGGGCATGTCTCGGTGTCACCGTGTGTCCGGGGACTCTTCGTCCTCAGTCTCCCATTCGGACTCAACGTCCGTGTACAAGTCCAATACCTCGTGATCACTTCAGTCAAGGTCCACGCCAGGCGGTCGGTGACCTCTGGAGGATCTGCGGTCTCGGCCACAGGCGCTTGCCAGAGAGGACCAGTGCCCCCGAGGAACGTGACTGGGACCTCGTCCGGTGCCAAAGACTTTCTTGAGGCAGGTGGCACTCGAGGATCGGTTCGACGTCCGGGGAAGCCCTCAATGTCAAGGGGCCCGTCACTGGAGAGGATGAACTGGACATAAATACCTGCTGCAATGCCATGAGGGCAGAGATACTGCTCTCTCTAAGGCCATTATCCAGGTCTCCATACCAGTTGACTCTGCAGTCTTTGACACAGGCACAGAGGGCTTCGGGCATGGCATCAGCACTGTCGAGGGGGAGTCCTGAATGGGGATGGCCTCGAGGGTCTAAGGTCGGTTGGCGAGTGCCAACGACTCCTTGCAGGGTAGCTTGTGAGGCTGCTCCCGCTCCGACTCCTCAAACTCATGCTGGGGGACTGCGGGGCCTGGAGTGGATTTCCCCTTCTTCCCAGACCTATCCTCCGAGGCAGTCTTCGAGGGCTTCGTCTTCTTGCATTCTACCTCTGGGGATTTCTGTTCAGAGGAACCGCGGCTGTGGGACTCCAAAGAGATTCAGGCTTCATGGGGCACTGAGGTACCGGATGGCCCCTGCAGTGTGCTGTCAGATACGCCGGCCTTGAGTCGGACTTCTGGAAAATCTTTTCCTGCCACTCTTTACGGCCTTTGAGGTCATGGCTCCGCAGAGTTTGCAGTTTGAGACATTATGTTCCAGGCTGAGACACCAGAGGCACCAGTTGTGCAGGTCAGTGAGGGACATAATTTTGCTGCACCAATTGCACTTCTTGAAGTCATTTGAGGCCATAGGAAAAAGGGAGGTCCCCACCGCCAGGAAGGGGTTGGAGGCCTTCGGTTGAAAAAAGATGTGAACACTGGTCGAGGGACACATCGATGTAAAAAATGCAAAAGAATGAAAAACCTGAGGAGCAACGCTGAGGGGAGCTGGCTTGGGGGCGAGAAGGAACCAGTATGCAACCGGACAAAAATGTATCAGAAAACACACTTTTTCTGGGGGAAACTAGAGAGATGTCCAGAGGGCTCAGCGGAAAAAAGGAGACCGAGGCAAGTTGGCACCCCTGGGCGGGAAGGGAACCACGCATGCGTGGTTCATCTCCCAAAGGCTTTCTTTGAAAGCTGGGGAGATGCTTCTGCAGGGCTCCGTCAGTGCAGATATCACCCATATGTGAAAACTGACTTTTTGCTTGTTCCCAGAGAACAAACCATATAAGGGTTTTGTGGACATTTCAACTTGGAATACTATGGGGGTTATTTTAGAAGCCCTTGTCATGTTTTGGACATCTGAAAACAGGCAGAGTCATATCTCCAGAGCAATTTTAGAAGCCGGGTCTGTAGACGTCCCCATTGCAAGGGCATCAAAATCTGAACAGGGGCATGGCTGAGGCATTCCCAAGGAGACATTAGTATACAAATTTGTTCACTTGTTCCATGTAAACCGCCCCTGATCTCTGGAAGGGGCGGTATAGAAGAAATAGATAAATAAATAAATAAATAAATAAAAACAAACATCCCCGCCTTATCTCAGAAACGTCCTGGATGTCCAGAGTCATGTTCAAGGTTATACATACTCCAGGAATGAAGAGGCATCTGAAAAATGATCCATTTGTCAGGCAAATATTTGGAGGGTGTGGGGAGAAGGAGCCACACTAACAACCCCTCCCCCCCTTTATTTTACAATACATCAATGAACCTTGAGGAGAAATGAGAGCTTATGTTTTTGTTTTGCTGCACTGCTAGCTTGCATGAGATGGATGTCCCTGTCCCATGCTTTCCTAAGGGGGATATCTGCGTGGCAGCTAGCGTAGATGTCTACATCAAGAACAACATCAAGAACATCTATGTTACTAAAATCGGGTCGAAACAGACATCCCTGGCATTTTTCTGCATCTTTTGCCCTGGATGTCCTCAGTTTGACTTGGATGCTCTTTTTAAAATGCCACTTAATAAATTATCAATAGCTAAAAATCTAAATGGATACTATTTTTGATGTGATCTAATCACATTTTTGTAGTTAATGGATTTTTATGTCACCTTATGCTCACAGGAGTGCTGCATTTTTCTAGCCGTGCCACTGCTGAATTTTTCTGCCTCTAAAATTTTTTTAGAATCTTATTTTCTTGTTGTGTTTATTATGATTGCTTCATCTTGTTATTGTAATGTTTCCATATATAGCGTATATGTGTGTAACTCCCTAGTAGGTAGCGCCGTTTTGGATCAAGTAAGGGCATATGTGTTTTCTCACTGTACAGCGTTTTTTATTTCCCATTTATTCATTCAAAGGATTTCAATTCTCTGCAGATATTTCTTGAAGATTAATCATTTTAAATCAGCAGTGGCTACCTCCCCCCCCCCCCCATACCTTTTTCTTGCAGCTTTAGCATTATTAATCAGTTTACAAATTGAATGATTTACAATACTTTGTATTTTTAAAGGCCCCTTATATGGGTTATTCATGATGGCTGTTTTTTTACTGACGTCATAAGCAACATTTATAAATGGATGTGGTGCATGAATTGACATATTGAGAATCTTCTGTTTATCTGGAATTTTGTATTTTATTTAAATTTGTGTTTAATTTTCTGTATTGATTGATCGATTATATATTTATTTATTTATAATTTCTTCTATACCGCACTATTCAGCATCAGCGCGGTTTACATGGAACAGAACAATCAGACAGGGTACATACATAAGTCTGAGTTTACAAATAACAGGAGAACCAACTTGGATAACAAAATAAACTATTTACACCATATTTAATGTGTACCTCTCAAGCTTTGTTTTACTCAGATTTTTTAAGGACCTTGGGTTTTACTATTAGGGTCCTGTTGGTAAGTGATGTGCAGGTTATTTGATTCATCCACGATTATGTAAAATGTTCTTAAGGCATTGGTTTTATTGGGTCTGTATTCCACCTCACAATGGTTTTTATGTTGTACAAAAAAATCATGTTCAACTATGTTTATTCCTGATGCATGCCAATACATATTTGTATGCCCTACATGACACAGACATGCTATTTTTAAGATAGTATTTTTCAAATATGTCTCCTTTTTTAAGTCACTGGCTTATGTTTAATTTTTTGTAGTTAAATGCCTGTATTCCTTCTGCCTGGTCTGTAAGTTTTTATTCTATTTTTATTCTATACTTATGTGATTATTTTATAACTACTATTTATTATATGATTGCTTTGTTATTTATGTATATAGTAATTTTGTATAACCCCCAATGAAGGCATATTCTGCCAAAACATGGCCATGAAAAAAGGACACTTCTGTTGTGTTTTTGCACAGCTGCTGCCTTTTGTGGGGGTTATTGTCTTTTATTCTGTTGTTTTTTTGATAATCATGGACAGATCCAGACAGGTGCTGCTCTAAAGCGTAGTTACTCACCTGTAACAGGTGTTCTCCGGGTACAGCAGGATCATCCTAACATATGGATGACGTTGGCACCGACGGAGCCCTCGCAGAAGCATCCTCCCAGCTTTCAAAGAAAGCCTTTAGGAGATGCCACCATGCATGCGTGGTCCCCTTCCCGCCCAAGGGTGCCATCTTGCTCAGTCAGATGACATTTATTTATTTATTTATTTTATTTATTTAGATGGATTTAGTATACCGCTTTATCATTAAATCAAAGCGGTTTAACACATCAAACAATCGAGGTAATTGTGTGGTCAGTAGCATGCAGTGGGAGATCAAGAAGAGTGATGTGGGGTGCAGAGTGCTAGATTTTATCAGTGAGCTAAATACAAAATGAGCAATATACATATATACAAGATTAGAGCCATGTGTAAAGGTGATCTAAGATCCGGACCTGTATAGCATTGTAGATACAGCATATAGGAGTCAGTTCAGGTTAAGTCCTTGTAGTATTCTGTAAATAGAGTTGTTTTAAGTAGTTTTCTGAAGCCCTTGAGGTCTTTGGTTGATCTTAGGTGGTCGGGGAGAGAGTTCCATAGTGCGGGCGCTGCCAGAGAGAGTGCCCTTCTTGATGTGGCCTGATTTGTTTTGGCGAATTCCTTTGGTGTGCTGATGGTGTCCGAGGTTCCTTTTCTTCTTGGTCTTGTGCTGTGGTCGGTTTTAATGATTGGTTGTAGGCTGTTAGCTGAGAGGATGTGTATTATTTTGAAAATGTTTATAAGTACTTTGAAGTGGATTCGAGAGCTGACTGGGAGCCAGTGCAGGTGGTACAGTATGGGAGTAATGTGGTCGTGACCTGTGCAGTCTGTTATGATGCGTGTGGCGGTGTTCTGTGCTAGCTGTAGAGGTCTTAAGAGTCTGTTTTGGTAGCCCCTGATAGATGGGGTTACAGTAGTCTAGTGTGGGAATGATAAGGGCTTGACAGACTGTTCAAAAAATGCTCCTGTGAGAGGACGGGTTTGAGCCTTCTGATGGTTCTCATTTTGATGTAGGCGCTCTTTGTAGTTTTGGCAATGTGGGATTGAAGGCTAAGGTCCTTGTCGAGCGTTACCCCCAGGTATTTCACTTCTTGTCTTACTGGTATTGTGATGTGATTCAGTTTGATGGTAGTTGAGGGTGAAAATGTGGGGTTCCTTGTGATGAATAGAGCTTCAGTTTTGTTGTAGTTTATTGAAAGATTGTTTTCCTGAAGCCAAGTTGCCATTTCTTGGAAGCAGTTGGCTATGTTGTAGTCTGGGTTGTCCAATTTGATTGGTGTGAATATCATTATGTCGTCTGCGTATATGGTGTATTGAATCTTGTGCACCTTGATGATGGCGCAGATGGGTTGTATCTATAGATTGAAGAGCAGGGCAGAGAGTGCTGAGCCTTGTGGGATGCTCTGTGTGGCTTTCAGAGGTTGAGAGGTGTCTGCACCACATTTGACTTGTAGCTGTCTGTTGGTGAGGTACGATTTGAACCAGCTCAAGGTGGTGCTGTGTAGTCCTGCCTCTTGTAGTCTGGTTAGTAAGGTTGTGTGACAAACAGTGTCAAATGCTGATGAGATGTCTAAGAAGATCATGAGGACACCCATTCTGGTGTTGTCGATCGTCTGTATCAGCTTTGTCGAATAGTTGTATTAGTAGAGTTTCGACTCCATGGTTTGGTTGGAAGCCATGTTGATTGGGGTCCAGGGGAGTGTGGATGTCAATGTGGTGTTGAAGCTGATGTTGAACCACAGCAAAAATAAAAGATGGTAAAGGAGAAACTCCAAGGGGAGGAGGGAGGGCTGTGAGGACTGATTCCTAGAGTATCCAGAGAACACATGTTACAGGTGAGTAACTACGCTTTCTCCAAGAAAACGTTAGTCCTCACATATGGGACTTTCCAGCTACAGGCTACCAAAAACCAATAGCAAAATAGGACTCCCTTATGGGGAGCCGTAAGCAGTAGCAATCGAGTATGTGCAAACAGACCACAGTAGGGCCCCTGTGTCCGATGAAAGCAGCACTCCGGTAGCCTGAGCATAGAAGGGTCGGAGGGTAGGAGTTGCCTAAACCTCGAAAATATTACAGAGCATAGTCTGGCTGAAGGCACTGTCCCCTCGGGACTCTTTCCAGGCAGAAATGGGCTGCGAAGATATGGACTGAAGACCAGGTGGTGGCCCGGCAGATGTCCACCATCGGGACAGAGAGCAAGTTTGCCACCGAGGCCGCCATGGCCCTGACATGGTGTGCCATGATGCGGCCTTCCAGTGGGAGCCTCACCTGCTCATAAGTGAGGGTGATACAGTCCACCACCTATATGGACCGCATATGCTTGGTCATCGCCTCCCCCAGCCTACTGGGGTCGTAGGAGAAGAAAAGATAAGAAGCATTGCGGTGGCCATGAGTGCGCTGGATATAGAAAGACAAAGCCCTCTTACAGTCTAAGATGTGAAGGACTGTCTCCGCCCGATCTGGAGTGAGGTCTTGGAAAGAAGGTAGGGAGCACCACTTTCTGGTTGAGAAGGAAGGGCGACACTACCTTTGGCAGGAATTTGGGGTGTGTGCGAAGTACCACTCTGTTCTTGTAGAACCAGGCCCCCAAGGGCCTGAAGCTTCCTAACTCTGCAAGCGGAGGTAAGCGTGACCAGGAAAACCACCTTCCAAGAGAGGTAGCGGAGGTGGCAGGTAGCCAGAGGTTCAAAGGGCGGGCGACTGAGCTGCCCCAACACCACTTTGAGGTCCTATTCGGTTGCCAGAGGGCGAACCGGGGGTTCAATAAGAGAGGGCCCCCAAGAAAATAGGTCACAAACAGCTGGACTGAGAGGGGCATACCATCCACCAGATGGTGGTGTGCCGCCAAGGCACTGAGGAGCACCCAGACGGAGTTAGACTTGAGCCCAGACTGACAGAGGTGGAGAAGGTAGTGTAACACCAGAGCCACCAGACAGGAGAAAGGGTCAGCCCTGTGATCGGCGCACCAAACAGAGAACCTGCGCAATCTAAGGGCGTAAGCCTTCCTAGTAGAGGCCTTGTGAGAGGCCAGCAGGATGTCCTCCACTTCAACCGGAAGGTTGAAGGGGACCAGAGTCACCCTCTCAGCAGCCACGCTGTCAGCAACAAGGAACCCAGATTGGGGTGCAGGAGAGAGCCCCCCTCCTGAGATAGGAGTCCCAGGGCGGTCCCCAAGGGGACAGGGGTGTCCACTATCAACTGTAGAAGCAGTGGGAACCACGGTTGCCTGGGCCACTGAGGAGCTACCAGGATGAGAGAGGCCCTGTCGCAGAGGGTCCTGAAGAAGGTCTTGGCGATCAGCGGGGTAGGAGGGAAGGCGAACATGAGGCCTCCCAACCATGAGACCCAGAACGCATCCGCTGCCACCCTGAAGAGGTGGGCCTGCCGGAAGCAGAAGCAGGGTAACTGAAAGTTGTCCGGGCTGGCGAACAGGTCCATCACGGGTTCTCCCCAGAGCCGGAAAAGCAGACTAGCTACTCTAGGATCCAGCTGCCACTGATGCAGCTGGAGAACTCTGCTGAACCTGTCGGCCAGCTGGTTGCCTGACTGGGCAGGTACACTTCCTGCAGGAGGATACCCTGTCGGATTGCGTACAAGCAGAGGGCTAGGGCCTTGTGACAAAGGGTACGAGACCCCGTGCCCCCTTGTTTGTTCACGTAGAACATCGCCACATGGTTGTCCGTCTGAACCAGAACCAGCTGCTGATGCAAGTGGTGACAGAAGACCCTCAGGGTTAAGTGTATGGCTCAGAGCTCCAAGAGATTGATATGCTGGGTGCTCTCATCTGGTGACAAATTGCACTGAGTGTGGAGATCTCCGCAGTGTGCTCCACAGTCGAGTACAGAGGTATCTGTGGTGAGGACCCGGGAGGGGCTTGTGGCCTGAAAAGGCATGGCCGCCTCGAGGTGCTGGGGGGACTGCCACCAGCCAAGAGAATCCACCAATTGGAGGGTCACGGAAACCCTGTCCCATAGGCGGCCGGTGGCCTGAGACCACAGGTCCTGGAGACACCACCCAAGGAGGTGAGCGTCTGGGGTGACGTGGACCATGGAGGCCATGTGCCCGAGGAGGCGAAGGGGAAGTCGAGGGGCATCGAGGAACGGCACCACATGTCCTGAGCCAGAGCCCCGAGATGAACAGATTGGTCCCTGGGCAAGAAAGTCTTCAACTAGAGAGTGTCAATCTTTGCCCCAATGAACTCCAGACACTGTGTCGGAAGGAGGTAAGACTTGGGGTAGTTTATGACAAAACCCAAGTGCTGTAGGAGCTGGATGGTGCGTGCGGTGGCCTGCTGCACCTCTGAGGCTGTGTCTCCCTTTATGAGCAAGACATCCAGGTAGGGAAAGACGAAGACCCCCTGGAGCCGGAGAAAGGTGGCTACGACCGCCAGGCATTTTGGGGCAGAGGCTAGGCCAACGGAGAGAGAGTAGTTACTCACCTGTAACAGGTGTTCTCCAGGAGCAGCAGGAACCAGTCCTCACATATGGGTGACGTCAGCGCTGACGGAGCCCCCATGCGGAGCATTTCCCCAGCTTTCAAAGAAAGCCTTTGGGAATGCAGGCATGCATGCGCGGTCCCCTTCCCGCCCAAAGGTGCCATCTTGCTCAGTCCAATGACATAGCTAAAAGACAGCACGAAAAAAGAAAATGAACTATATACAACTGCAACTCCAAGGGGAGGAGGGAGGGTCGTGAGGACTGATTCCTGCTGCTCCTGAAGAACACCTGTTAAAGGTGAGTAACTACTCTTTCTCCAGGACAAAGCCGGAAGTCAGTCCTCACATATGGGTGACTCCCTAGCTCTGGGCTACCAGGAACCCAGGCTGAAAAATAGAGCTCCCTCTAAAGCCTCAGCAACTGTGAGAGAATCTTCTCGGAGATCACACCTGAACGGTAGCCCAACACCAGGGCTGGAGGGTTGGAATTGCCTAAACCTCAAAGAGATTACGGAGTACCGCTTGCCCGAAAGCACTATCCCTAAGGGACTCCCTCTCGAGGCAGTAGTGGTCCGCAAAGGTCTGGCTTGAAGACCAAGTAGCGGCCCGGCAGATGTCTGCCAACGGAACAGAACAGAAGTGAGCTCCTGATGCAGCCTTCGCCCTGACCCGGTGGGCCGTGACTTGACCCTCCAGGGAGAGGTCAGCTGCCCTGTACGCCCAGGCGATACAGTCTGCCACCCAGATGGAAAACGTATGCTTAGTGACAGGCAACCACAATTTATTAGGGTCAAAGGAAATGAAGAGCTGAGAAGCCCTTCTATGCCCCTGCGTACATTCTAGGTAAAAGGACAGCGCCCTTCTACAATCCAGGGTATGCAAGACAGTTTCGGCCCTACTGGCGTGCGGCCTGGGAAAGAACATCGGAAGTACCACCTCCTGGTTGAAGTGGAAGGAACTTAGGATGAGTCCTCAAGACTACCCTGTTCTTACAGAACCTGGTATACGGCCTATCTGAGACCAGGGCCTGAAGCTCACTCACACGCCTAGCCGAGGTGAGTGCCACAAGAAACAACACCTTTCAGGATAGGAAACGTAAGTGGCAGGTAGCCATCGGCTCAAAAGGTGGGCGAGTCAGATGCTGCAAGACCACATTGAGATCCCACTCAGTGGCCGGTGGACGAATAGGAGGCTTGAGCAGAAGCAGGCCTCTGAGGAAGCAAGACACCAGAGGGTGGCCCGAGAGGGATTGTCCATCCACCAGCGAGTGGTGAGCTGAGAGGGCACTGAGGTGGACCCGGACAGAGTTGGACTGAAGTCCCAGGTTGGATAGGTGGAGCAGGTATTGCAGTACAACCGGGACCGAGCAGGAGAAGGGAACCTCCTGATGTTGAGAACACCAAGTGGAAAACCTACGCCACTTCAGAGCATAGGCCTTCAGAGTGGAATGCTTCCTGGAGGCCAACACCACCTCTTCAACCTCCTTTGGTAGGAGCAAGGGAGCAAGGACTAGCCTTTCAGCAGCCAGGCCATCAAATTGAGGGATTTGAGGTTGGGATGCAAGAGGGACCCCTGATCCTGAGTCAGAAGGTCGGGTTGCAGCCCGAGAGGAAGTGGAGCATCCACCGTCAACTGCAGAAGAAGAGGGAACCATGGTTGCCTGGGCCACCTGGGGGCTTTCAGGATCACCGTGGCTTGGTCCTGCTGGGTTTTGAATAGAGTCGAGGCCACAAGAGGTGTGGGAGGAAACGCATACAGCAGGCCTTCTGACCAGGGGATCAGGAATGCATCTGCCACTGCCCTCAGAGGATGTGGTTGTCTGGAACAGAGCTTGGATAGTTGCCTGTTCAGCAGACCGGCAAAAAAACTCCATGGTTGGAAGTCCCCCACTTCAGAAAGATCTGTTGGACTACCCGAGGATCCAACTGCCACTCGTGAGGCTGCAGGAGTCTGCTTAGCCTGTCCGCCAGGTAGTTTTCCTGGCCTGGGAGGTAGACCGCCCTGAGGGTCATGCCCTGATTGATAGCCCAGGAGCAGAGAGCTTGTGCTTCCAGGCACAGGAGTCGGGATCCTGTGCCTCCCTGCTTGTTCACGTAGAACATAGCCACCTGGCTGTCCGTATGAACTAGGACAGACTGGTGAGAGAGAACCCGAGAGAAAGTCCGTAAGGCTAGGCGAATGGCTCTCAATTCCAACAGGTTGATCTGCTGGGCAGCCTCCCACGGAGACCACAGGCATTGGGTGCAGGTCCCCTGGCAATGTGCCCCCCAGCCTTGCAGGGAAGCATCGGTTGTCAGTACCTGAGTGTGTGGGGAGGCTCAGAAAGGAACTCCCCCGACCAGGTTTGGGAGATGTTTCCACCAGCGTAGGGAGTCCACCAATGTTTTGGACACCTTTATCCTAACAACTTCCCTGTGGCCTGTAGCCACTGTGCCCTGAGGCACCACTGAGCCGGCCTCATGTGCAGACGGGCATTTGGGGTGACATGCACTGTGGAAGCCATGTGACCTAAGAGCCGGAGGAAGTGTCTGACAGAGACCAGAGAGTTCGCCTGAAACTGGCCGGCCAACTTCATTAGCCTGTGAGCTCTGTCTACAGGCAAATAGGCCTTTGCATGGACGGTATCCAACCTCGCCCCTATGAACTCCACATCCTGTGAGGGGACTAAAGTGGACTTTGGGAAGTTTATAACGAACCCCAGGTGCTGAAGCAGAGATATGGTTCTGAAGGTGGCCTGCCTGGCCTCTTGTGGAGACTGGCCCCTGATAAGTCAGTCGTCCAAGTAAGGGAACACAAAGATCCCCTGGTTCCTGAGGTAGGCCGCAACCACCGCCAGACACTTTGTAAAAACCCTGGGGGCAGAGGTGAGGCCAAAAGGAAGCACTCTGTACTGGAAGTGGTTCCCTCCCACCACAAATCTGAGGTATTGCCTGTGACTTGGATGGATAAGGATGTGAGTATAAGCATCCTTCAGGTCTAAGGAGCATAGCCAATCTCCCTGCTGGATGTAGCGCAGTAAGATTCCAAGGGTAAGCATCTTGAACTTTTCCCTCTCCAGAAACTTGTTCAGATTTCTCAGGTCTAGGATGGGACTGAGGCCTCCTGTTACTTTTTGGTACCAGGAAGTACCTCGAGTAGAAGCCTTGCCCTTCCAGGTGGTGAGGAACCGGTTCCACCGCCAGGTCCTGTAGCAGACCTTCCAACTCCTGAAGGAGTAAGTTTCTGTGCAGAGGGGGTCTTGGAGGCTCCCCTGGAAAGTAGGAGGGGGGTATCTGGATGAAGTGGAGCAGATAGCCCCTCTCGATGATGCTTAACACCCAAGTATCCCCTGTGATGGCTGGCCACCTGTCTGCGTACAGGGTCAGCCGACCTCCTGTGCCCTGGAGAGGAGGAGAGGCTATGCTGGCATAGTCAAAAACTCCCTCCCTGCTGAGCAGGAGCCGGAGTAGGAGGCTTGGGAGCCTTCTGCCTAGGGGGCCCATGACCCTGCCCCTTGGCCTGCTGGCCCTGTTGGGGAGCTGCAGAGGCCTGGTAGTGAGGGTAGGTTTTGTAGGCAGTGGTCCTCCTCGGGTAAAAGGCCTTTTTCCCCGAGCCCTTCTTGTTCTGAGAAGGGGCAGAGGTTTTACTGGACAGCCTTGTCCGGGTAAGAGTCTTGGTCTCGAGTTCTGCAGCCTTTTCAGCCATGGGCTTGCCAAAGAGGTTTTCAACGCGACAGGGGACATCAACCAACTTGTCCTGTACCCATGGCTCGAGGTCCGAGGATTGTAGCCAGGCCTGGCGGCATGTACCGATGCCGGCCCCTGCTACTCAGGCCGAAGCCTCAAATCCATCATAGGCTGCTCGAGAGACAAATTTCGAGCACTCTCGAATACCAGAAGACAAGGCCTTGAACATCTGCAAGGGTTCCTCGGATAGACCAGCAGAGAACCTGGCAATCTCCTTTGCCAGGTCTCGAAGGTACATGCCCATATACAGCTGGTAGGTCTGGACGCGGCAAGCAAGCATAGAGCCCTGGAAGCACTTTCTACCGAAGGCATCCAGGTTCCGGGCTTCCCTGCCGGGAGGCACCGAGGAGTGCATCTTCTGACTCTTCAGGCGATGCATGGCCAATTCCACAACCATGGAGTGGTGTGGTAGCTGTGCCTTTTGGAACCCGGGGCTCTTGCGGACTCGATAGATGGAATCGACCCGCTTGCTTAGAACCGGCATCGAGGCTGGCGCCTCCCACATGCGGAAGAGCAACCGCTCCAGCATCGGAGTTATCGGTACAGTAAAGGCCTCCTTACCGAGGGCATCCAGGTTCCAGGCCTCCAGGCCGGGAGGCACTGAGGAGTGCATCTTCTGCCTCTTCAGACGATGCATGGCCGATTCCACAACCATGGAGTAGTGCAGTAATTGTGCTTTTTGGAACCCGGGGTTCTTGCGGACTTGATAGATGGAATCGACTCACTTGCTCAAAACCGGTGTCGAGGCCGACGCCTCCCACATGCGGAAGAGCAGCCGTTCCAGCATCGGAGGAACCAGTACAGCAAAGGCCTCCTTTGGGGGAGAGTCATACTGCAGGGCCTCGAGCTCCTCGGCTCGAGGCTCCTCCTCGGGGTCCGCCGGGAATGCCAAGGCTTTGGCCATGTCCCGCACGAAATCCAAGAACCGGGTATCCTCCGGGGGGGGACCTTGTCCGAGGCTCGGATCCTGGTGAGTCCGAAGGGACGCACCGAGTCCGGAAGGTGTCAGGGGACTCCTCTTCCTCAGTCTCCCACGCCGATTCCTCCAAGGAGGAATCGAGTGGCTCCGAGTGGGCGGGCACCGACGCCATCCGCCCCGACGCCGAGGGTACCGGCATCGACAACCTCGGTCCCGAACGGGAGGCCGAGGGTGACCTCGGCCGAGGATCGACTCGAGTTCGCATGGTCTCGAGGATCGGCTCGGTCTCCGGGGTCGACTTGGACGTCGAGGTCCCAGTGGTCGGGGCAGATGTGCCGGTGAGGCCGGCGATCAGCACCCATTGCTACTCCATGAAGGCAGACAATCTTCTCTCCAAGGCCATCAACCTGAGTCCAAGTTCAGGAGACCCAGCAGCCTCCGACTCGGGCCCCGACGTCAGCTCCCCCGGAGGAGAGTCCACGAGGACTACAGTACTCACGTGACTCGGGGACTCAGACTCTACACGAGGATGCTTTGCAGGCCTCTCCGACTCCGAAGACCCGGGACGGCGATCGGGGCTATGCGACCTGGCCGAGGGGCCAAGAGCGCCCACCGATGCTGCCCTCGCGGGTTTCTTCTTCCTTCGGTGCTCCCTCAAGGGGGACTCCCTCTCAGAGGAGCCCCGATGATGCTCGGGGTCAGACTCCCGAGACGTTGAGGCCTCTGACACAAGTCCGGACCCGTCCAGATGCAGAGTCGGAGAAGATCCTCTCACGCTGGTGCTGATGGCTCCTCAATGCCTTCAAGGACATTTTGCCACAGGGACTACAGACCTTAGGATCGTGGTCAGGCCCCAGGCACCGGAGGCAGCAGTCATGTGTCTCGGTGAGAGACTTCAGTTTCTTGCACCAATCACACTTCTTAAAGCCACTGGCAGCCATCGGGGGAAAAAGGGCCCCTGCAAAATCAAAAAATTGGGCTGCCAGGGAAAAGAAAAACTGGCGCGAACGCAGTCTCTAAGGACAAAAACCGAAAAAAGAGATTTGGGCTCGGCACCGGTGTACCGAGTCCAGGTGGGAAAGGGAACAGACATCGAACCGAAGAAAAAAATCGTCTCAATGCAGGAAAATCCACTTTTTCCACGGGTGACAAGGACACACGTCCGTAGGGCTCCGCGGAAAAAAGAAGACTGAGCAAGATGGCACCTTTGGGTGGGAAGGGGACTGCGCATGCGTGCCTGCATTCCCAAAGGCTTTCTTTGAAAGCTGGGGAAATGCTCCGCATGGGGGCTCCGTCGGCGCTGACATCACCCATATGTGAGGACTGACTTCCTGCTTGGTCCTGGAGAACATCCTGTACTGAAAATGCCTGCCCCCCACTACAAACCGCAGGTACTGCCTGTGGTTGGGGTGGATAAGGATGTGGGAATAAGCATCCTTGAGGTCTAAGGAGCATAGCCAGTCTCTTTGCTTGAAGTATGGCAGCTATGTTCCAAGGGAGAGCATCTTGAACTTCTCCCTCATCAGGAATTTGTTGAGGTTGCGTAGGTCGAGGATAGGCCTTAGGCCCCCTGTCCTTTCTGGCATGAGGAAGTACCTGGAGTAGAACCCCTTGCCCTTGAGATTGTGGGGCACTGGTTCCACTGCTTTGTCCTCGAGAAGACATGCCAACTCCATCAGAAGGTAGTCCCAGTGGAGGAGAGACCTGAGGGGCTCTCCCGGGAAATAAGAGGGAAGTATCTGAGTCAGATGGAGGAGGTAACCCTCCCTGACCACCCGAAGTGCCCAGGAATTGGTGGTGATGGACATACACCTCTGGGCACAGAGGGCCAGATGTCCCCCTGTGGGCTGCTGATCTCCTTGGGGTAGAAAGACTATGCTCAAGGAGTCAAAAGCCCCCCCCCCCCCGGCTGGGACAGGGCCGATGCCAGGGGTTTTGGAACATTCTGCTTATGCAGGCCATGTCCATGTCCCTTGGCCTGCTGACCCTGTCAGGGGGCCAGGGAGGCCTGATAAGGTGGGTAGTTTTGGTAAGCAGCTCCCTTCCTCGGGTAAAAGGACTTTTTACCCAAGCCCTTCCATCGGGAAGTGGCAGCGGTCTTTTTTAGAGAGCCTGGTCCTCGTCATGTACTTGGTCTCCAGCTCAGCAGCCTTGTCGGTAATGAGTTTGCCAAAGAAGTTCTCTCCTTGGCAGGGGACATCGGCCAATTTGTCATGAACCCACTGCTCGAGGTCGGACGACTGTAGCCAAGCTTGGCAGCGTGCACTGATGCCCGCCGCAGTTACTTGGGCCGCCAACTTGAACCAGTCATAGGCCACTCAAGACATGAATTTGGAGCACTCACGGATTGCTTTGGCCAGGTTCTTGAATCGCTGCAAGGGTTCCTCGGAGAGACCAGCTGAGAACCCACGAGTTCCTTTGCCAGGTCTCTCAGGTACATCCCCATGTACAACTGGTAGGTCTGGATGCGGCAGATAAGCATTGAGCCCTGGTAGCTCTTTCTGCCAAGGTTGTCCAAGGTGCAGGCCTCCCTGCTGGGGGGCACCCAGGAGTGCGTCTTTTGGCTTTTCAGCTGACGCATGACCGACTCCACCACCATGGAGTTATGCGGCAGTTGTGACTTTTGAAGCCCGGGCTCCGGCGCACTCGATATATCGAGTCAAGCCGTTTGCTCACCACCGGCACCAACGCCAGTGTCTCTCACATTCAGAGCATCAGCTGTTCCAGGATGGGAGGGATGGGCATCGTGAGCAATTCCCACGGAGGGGTCTCATACTGGAGGATTTCCAACTCATCTACCCGAGGGTCCTCTTCCGACTCAGTTGGGAATGCCAGGGCCTTAGACATGTCCTTGACAAAATCCAGGAAGCCCATGTCCTCGGGCGGGAGGACTGCTGCCGAGGCTCTGAGACAGGAGAGTCAAAAGGGATGTTGTGGTGGCAATGGGTATTGGGGGACTCCTCGTCCTCCGTCTCCCACTTGGAGTAGTCCATCGAAGACTCGAAGGAGGGTTGCGCCAGGGGCCTCGGGGCCCCCGATACCCTGTGGCCGGTGCCCGGTAAACTTGCCAGGGATGACCACAGTCAAAGTCAAGCAGGACTCAGAGTACGTGACCTCGGCCAAGGATCGACTTGAGGCCAAAAGACTTAGAGAATCGGCTCAGCCTCTAGGGACGTCTTGGGCCCGGTGGTCGGGGCAGATGAACCGGTCATGCCAGACAATAGCGCCCACTGCTGGTCCATGGAGGCAGACAAACGGCGCTCCAGGGCCACCAGGCCAGAAAGCTCTGCAGCCTTTGGCGTGGAGTACCGAGGGACTTGGGCCCGATACTGGCTCCCCCCCCAAAGGGAAATCCTTGATGAGGATGGTGTCTGGGGACTGAGGCCAGTTCGCGATCAGATCCTTCCGGGGGACCTTTGCAGGCTTCTCCTTCTCCAACGCCTCGGACGAATATCTCGGACTACAGGACCGGGCCTGGGGAGCCCCCGGCCAGTCTGAACCATCCAAGGATGCTGCCTTCGAGGGATTCTTCTTCTTCTTCCTGGATTCCCTCGAGGGAGACTCCTTTTCTGAGGACCCATGACGGGGCTCAAGTTCGGAAGGTTCCGCCCAAGATGGGGCCTCAAATGAGGCCCTAGGCTTCAGAGGCATTGGGGAATCAGGGGAAAACTTATCGTGCTGCTGTTGGCAGCTCTTGAGGGCCTTGCTGGACATCCTCTTGCAGAGACCTCAGGCTGCTGGGTCGTGGTTAGGCTTGAGGCAGCAGCCGTGTGTGTCGGTCAAAGACATGATTTTAGAGCACCGACCACACTTCTTAAAGCCACTGGTAGCTATGGGGGAAAAAAGTACCCCTGCGAGGTCGAAGACTCTCTAGGCTGCCAGTGGGAGAAAAAAGGCACCAGAAAAAGAAAACAACAAAAGACTACAAAAAAAGAAACTGAACCCGATGCCGAGGCACTGAGGTCAGTAGGCTGGAAGAGTACCGGTGCAATATCGGAGGCGAGTGTGAAACTCGGAGAGAGAAAAATCAACTTTTTCTGGGGACAAGCCAGACAACATCTGAAGGGCTCCGCAGAAAAAAGGAGACTGAGCAAGATGGTACCCTTGAGCGGGAAGGGGACCATGCATGTGTGGTGGCATCTCCCAAAGGCTTTCTTTGAAAGCTGGGGGGGGGGGGGGATTTCTTTATTTATTTAGACAGTATTGTATACCACCTTATCCTTCAATTAAAGTGGTCACAACACAATTGGGGGATACATTTAACACAAGGGGATATGAGACACATACACTAATACAGGGAACATGGGCAATGGAGGGTTAAGTGGCTTGCCCAAGACCACAAGGAGCACCTGTGGGACTATTTTTTTATTTTATTTAGTATACATTTGTATACCGCTACTTCCAGCGATCAGCAGCGGTTTGATTACAGATTGGAAATTGTCAAATCATGACAGGAAATTTTTGAGGTATAAACACATTGATTAGACAGGAAAGCACAGCACACAGAGAACTATTTTACAGGGAACATGGGCTATGGAGGGTTAAGTGGCTTGCCCAAGACCACAAGGAGCACCTGTGGGACTAGAAACCTCAGTCCTTCCGGCACAAGGTTGCTGTCCTCTAGTGGGATGCTTCCGCGAGGACTCCGTCGGTGCCGACATCACCCATATGTGAGGACTAACTTCCTGCTTGTTCCCAGAGAAATATAATTTACTTGGATTTCATCAAAGCTTTCAATACTGTCCCTTATAAGAGATTAATAAGCAAACCGAGAAGCCAGGGGTGGATCCCAAGGTAGAGAGCTAGTTGAGTGATAGACAATAGATAACAGTAAATTAAATTCAATCTGAGGTAAAAGTGGTTAATGGAGTGCCTCAGTAATTGGCCCTGAGACTGTTTCAATTTGCTATTTTTATGAATAATCTTGCAAAGGGGTTAGAAAGTAGAGCTGTTTATCTGTAACACGGGTTCTCCATAGACAGCAGGATTATGCAGCCATGCTCCATGGTGTCATTCCTGATGGCGCTGGTGTGCCGGACTCTCCCCCAGCTTAGAAAAGCTCTTTGGACGTCTCCAAGAATGCGCAGTAGTTGCTGCCCATCTTTACTGCCTAAGCTTGTTCCATTCAGAGCTGCAAAGCATGAACCGCAAAAAGAAACATACACAACATCAAAATGAAGAGTAAATTAGACTTACCTGCTAATTGTTGTTCCTTAAGGAACTCTAGTCCAGTCCCGGAACCATAGAGTTTAGAATCTCCTCCAGCAGCTTTGGAGACTGAAACACGTCATCGCTTTGATGACCTCTGTATAAATAGGCAAGGACCGCCCCTCTCCATCAGCACCTATTGATAAAGCAGACTCAGCAGAGCAACAAAGAAGTAGTGAAACACCACCAATTCAGAACCTCACTACCTAACAGTAATATCTACTTTCGGTTGTTTTTTTTTTTTTTAACTCAAAGCCGAAAAACGGCGCTAAACGCTACCCGGGAGATAAAGACTACCTCCCCTGCCAGAAACACTGCTGCGAAAGGAATCCCCACGTTCCTTTACCTTGAACCTGCTCTGGAAACCTCTCGTAAAAGCAACTATGAACCTATTGCATTACAACCTTTAGGCTGGGGTTGCAAACGCACTGGGCGGGATCCGGGACTAGACTAGAGTTTAAGGAACAACAATTAGCAGGTAAGTCTAATTTACTCTTCCTTTTCGTCCCTCTAGTCCAGTCCCGGAACCATAGAGGATGTAACAGAGCAGTACCTATCAACGGGAGGGCCCTGCAAGCCCAGCCTGAAGCACCGCTGAACCAAAACGCACATCCCTCTCTGCTTGAACATCGAGTCTATAATGCCGGGCAAAGGAATGCAATGACGACCAAGTTGCTGCCCTACAAATGTCCACGGCCGGCACCAAACTAAACTCTGCCCAAGACGCCGCCTGCGCCCTGGTAGAATGAGCCCTAAGCTCTTCCGGCACCCTCCTGCCTCTCAAAATGTAAGCAGCCGCAATCGCCTCCTTTAACCACCTGGAAATAGAGGACTTCGCAGCCGCCTCTCCCTTCTGTGGCCCTCCAAAAGCTACAATCTGTCCGACTTACGAAAGGACGCCGTTCTCCGGAGATATCTACGAAGGGAGTGCTTCACATCCAGCAGGCGCAACTTACTAGCCGACTTCTCCGCCCCCTCTCCAGAAAAAAACGGAAGCGACACCACCTGATTTACATGAAACACTGACACCACCTTGGGCAAGAACGCTGGCACTGTACACAACTCCACCTTGTAATCGAAGGAGGAAAGAAACGGCTCCTTACAAGACAAGGCCTGCAACTCCGAAATTCTACGAGCCGAACAAATAGCCACCAGAAAAACCGTCTTCAGCGTCAAATCCTTGAGGGAAGCTTCCCCCAACGGCTCAAAGGGCTTCCGAACCAATGCCTCCAAAACCAAATTTAGGTCCCATGGCAGCACTACACACCTATGCGGCAGACGCATGAGCAGCACGGCCCGCAAAAACCTCCGGATTTCCCCGTGCGCCCCTAACATCTGACCTTGCACCTTGCCTCGAAAACAGGCTATAGCTGCCAACTGTACCCGCAATGAACTAGGAGCAAGGCCCTTCTCCACGCCATCCTGCAAGAAGGCCAGAATGTGCGGAACCAACACCCATAAAGGAGACAACTCCGTCTCCGAACACCAACCTTCAAAAATGCGCCAAATCCGAACATATGCTAAAGTAGACGACCGCCTGCGCAATCTCAACAAGGTGGAAATGACCGCCGCTGAATAACCCTTGGCTCTCATCCTAGCCCTTTCAAAAGCCAAGCCGTAAGCGAGAATCGACTCACCTGGGGCATCTGCAATGGCCCCTGCAGCAACAGGTCGTCCTGTTGCGGAAGCCTCCACGGCTCATCCACTAGCAACCGCACTAGATCCGCATACCATGGCCTTTGGGGCCAGTCGGGCGCTATCAGCACTACGAGACCCCGGTGACTCTCCACACGTTGCACTACCCTGCCTATGAGAGCCCACGGGGGAAAGACATAGAGAAGACCTTCCGACGGCCACCCCTGCGCCAATGCAACGAGCCCTTCCGACATGCATTCTCGCCTTCCCCTGTAAAACCGCGAGACCTTTGCGGACTCGAACGTGGCCATTAGATCCATGATCGAAGGCCCCCATCTTCACACCAGCAGAGCAAACACCTACGGGTGAAGCACCCACTCCCCCGGATCCACCCTGCGACGGACTTAGAAAGTCCGCCTCGACATTGTCCACTCCAGCCACATGCTGCGCCGACAAACCCGTTAGATTCCGCTCTGCCCAACTCAAGAGCTGACTCGCCTCTGCCTCTAATGCTGCACTGGTTGTGCCGCCCTGCCGATTGATGTAAGCCACCATCGTGGCATTGTCGGACAGGACTCTCACAGCTGAGTGCGCCAACCACACCTGAAACTCCTGGAGCGTCAAAAACACTGCTCTCATCTCCAGTCTGTTGATGGACCATCCCTTTTCCATCGGAGACCACCGCCCCTGGGCCAAGCTCCCTTCGCAATTTATTTATTTATTTCAGTTTTTTATATACCGCACTATTTATAATCAGCGCGGTTTACAGATGAACACAAAGACCAGAACAACAGGCTGTTCGGTATTACATATAACAGGAGTATAAACTTGGATAACATGGGAGAACTATATACATAGAATAAAATAATGCGCCCCCCATCCCACTAGACTCGCATCTGTCATCAGAAGTCTCCAGGATGGAGGCTCCAAAGGCACTCCCACTTCCAACTTGTCCCTCTGCAGCCACCAGCGAAGCTCCCGCCGAACTTCCAGAGGGGAGACGAGGCGGAGAGATAGCGCATCCAACTGCTGCGATCATCGCCGCAGCAGAGCCCTCTGCAACGGCCGCATGTGAGCCCTGGCCCATGGCACCACCTCGATTGTAGCTGCCATCGTTCCCAGCAGCTGCAGATACTGCCACGCCGTTGGTGCCCGCTGAGCTAGAAACTGCCGCACCAGGACCCCTAAACCGTGAACCCAGTGCCCCGGGAGGAAGACCGCTCCTATCTGTGTCTCGAAATGCGCCCCCAAGTACTCCAGGGACTGCGAGGGTACCAGCTTGCTTTTTGCATGGTTGACCACCCAGCCCAAGCTCTCTAACACCTGCACCACCCGGGCGGTGGCTGATACACTCTCCTCCCTTGACTTTGCTTGAATCAATCAATCGTCTAGGTATGGATGCACCAGTACCCCCTCTTTTCGAAGCGACGCCGCTACCACTACCATGATCTTGGTGAACGCTCGTGGTGCTGCCGCCAGCCCAAAAGGCATCGCTTGAAACTGGAAATGGCCCATGGGCACTGCAAACCGCAAAAACCTTTGATGCTCCTGCCGGATTGGGATATGCAGATAAGCCTCTGTGAGATCCAGCAACATCAAGAACTCCCCCCTTTCTGACTGCCGCAATCACGGAACGCAATGTTTCCATACGGAAATGGGTAACTCAGAGACACCGATTTACCCTCTTTAGATCAAGAATCGGTCGAAACGCACCCTCCTTCTTTGGTACCACGAAATAAATGGAGTACCGACTGGAACCGAACTGATTGGGGGGAACCGGCACCACCGCCCTGAGCTGCAGCAGGCGCTGAAGCGTCTGGGCGACCGCTCGGACCTTGCTTCGCGTCTTGCAGGGAGCATGAACAAAGGAATCTAACATGGGCTGGTGGAGCTCTAACGCATAGCCCTCCCGAATGACCTCTAAGACCCACTTGTCTGACGTAATGCGGACCCAGGCAGGATAAAACTCCCGCAACCTTCCTCCCACGGACACTACCACTGCCTGAGCCCCCCTCATATCATTATGACTTTTTTGCCGATGAGGACAAATGGGAACAAACCCTCTACCTGCCCCTCGAAACCCCTGGAAACTCTGGCCCCGCACCGGAAACTTCCCCCGCTGCGGCTGGCCGAAGCGCGAGGGCCTGAACCTACGAAATTCCTTTTGGGACCCCCTGGCCCCTGAGGAACCACGGCCCAGCTTAGGCTTATCTTCCGGAAGCCGACCACCCTTGGACTCACCAAGATCCTTCACCAACTTCTCCAAATCCTCTCCGAACAATAGCTTCCCCCTAAAAGGAAGCTTACTGAGACAAGCCTTAGAAGAACTGTCTGCCGCCCAGTTCCGCAACCACAGGTAGCGCCGTGCTGACACCACCGACGCCATTCCTTTCGCTAAACCCCTGATGAGGTCATAATGAATATCTGCCAAGTATGCATTGCCGGATTCCAACCGCGCTAACTCTTCCACTGGCTCCAAGATATGATCGCCTTGCAGCCGTTGGGACCATCTCAAGCAGGCTCTCGCTACCCACGCTCCCGCAATTGAGGCCTGCATGGAAAGAGCACTAATATCAAACACTTGTTTCAACAAAGTGTACAATTTCCTGTCCTGCACGTCTTTCAACGCCGCGGCCCCTTCAACCGGGATCGTTGTTTTCTTTGTAACCGCGGAAACGGCCGCATCCACCTTAGGCAAGCGGAAGAGCTCCCTATCCTGATCAGAAAGCGGGTACAGACGAGCTATTGCCCTAGAACCCCTCAGGGCCGATTCCGGCACATCCCACTCTTCCTGGATCATGTTCCTAAAAACTCTATGTATCGGAAATACCCGCTGAGACGTGCGCACTGCCTGCAGCAATGGATCTTCTAACACCTCATCCGCTGGCGGCACTGCCGAGGGCATGTTTAGAGTCTTCAGCGTCTCTGAAATTAGAGCAGGGAGCTCCTCCTTCCTAAATACTCTGACTACTCTATTTTGCTGTTCTGCATCCGGTAACTGTCCCTCTTCCAATTCCTCATCCGAATCCTCCGGGACCTCTTCGTCCCCGGTCCCAAGGTCTCCGCTGAACTCCTCCTCACTCAATTTACTACGCTTACTCTGGCCAACCTCCTCCCCCGAAGGCCCCTGTCGCTTCTGCCCTCGAAGGACCTGAGGAGATGCGGCCATCGCCAGCTGCAACAGAGCAAAGACCTGCTGCATGAGGGAAAAGAAGCCTGGCGGATTACCTGGAGCTCCGAGCAGCTGGCTAGCTACAGGCTGCGTAACCGAACCTACCCCCGAAGAAGGTCCCGCAACCGGCTCTTCAGCCGCCCCAGAGGAAGTACGGACCTCCACACCCTCCAGAGCGCCCCCCCTCCTCGCTGGCCTCAGCCAGAGGTCTGTCCATCGTGACCGCCTCGTGGGAACAGAACTCACACACACCAGACTCTAACAGCGTGCCTCGCCTCGATCCACAAACCAGGCAACGAGGCTTGGCTGGCATCTTAACCAATCAATCCCCAGAAGGGAAAATATAAGCTGCTGCAACCCAGCAGCTACAGTCAGGGGCTGCACACCTTTTTTTTTTTTTAATTACTACACTCCCCACTAAAGGACTACCTGCCCCACACTGAAGTAACAGGAAAACGAGGCTTTAAACCCCCTCAAACCGAAACTTTAAAACACCATGGAAATCGTGGCGCTTAAAATGGCCGCCGCCGCGATTTCCCACTCAAAACAAACGCCGCCGGCCTTCCTGCACAGAGCCCAACTGCCGCACGCGGTCTCAAATCCTGCTCCCCGGCCCCCCTAAGGGAATGCTTTAACGCCCCACGCTCTCAACTTCTGATGACCACTCACCCCCAGCGATCACAGGAGGAGACGGGAGAAGGCTCTCTCTGTGCCGGAGCTCAGCCGAACTGCGGCTTCGGCTCCGGCAAGGTAAAAACTGCTTTTTGAAAGGCGCTGTGCTGTGAGCCTATCCCCTGTTCCTTACCCGTTAATGCGGGTTCGGGAGACAGGAGGATCCGGTGCTGCTGACTCCCCCCAGATGCTCATTTAAGCGACGGGTACCCAATGAGCCTAGTGGGGGGGGGGAAGAAAACGGGGGGGGGGAGACAGGAAAAGAGCAATAACAGAGCAAAAAAAGGAGCAGAGAAAGAGACAGATAGCCTCTGTCCAGGAACCAAACAAGGGACACCTTCCGCAGCAGCACCGGTTCTGAAACAAAAGAAAACCCAACACAACAGGTCAGAAACTTTAAACATCCCCAGATCAACACCTATCTCTGCTTATTTGTGCTGAGCTAGCCCAGTCTCGGGCTCAGAACTTCCTCCAGCTGCTTGGAGACTGAAAGTACTGATGGAGAGGGGCGGTCCTTACCTATTTATACAGAGGTCATCAAAGCAATGACGTTTTTCAGTCTCCAAAGCTGCTGGAGGAGATTCTAAACTCTATGGTTCCGGGACTGGACTAGAGGGACGAAAAGGAACATATATTCCATATAGGGGCTCTTGCAAATTAGTGAAAGGTTCAGCTGTCCTTCCATCGCTAAGACTTGTGAATCATCTAGCTGTAAGAGGAGATCATGATGATAATGCAAGATCAGGAGTTGATGCGCCAAAACACTCATTGCAAAAAGGCTACTTTGATAGGTCTTCTGGCCAACAGCATCTAGAGTCTTTTATTCTTTACTGGGTGGCATCTGAAAAGTCAATTTGGAAGACAGACTTTTTAAGGACAGCCTCAGAGACCACAGATTGATGAGATAGTTGCTGGTGGTCAAACGCTGGCCGTGACAATAACCCGGAGAGGGGGAGAACTGTGGTGACTCACAGAAAGCAGTAGGAAAAAGAACTAGCTTAGGTGGGAATGGTAGCCAGCAGCTGCTGCGCAAGCTTGGAGTTCAAAGGACTTCTCTAAGCTGGGGGAGAGCCCGGCACACCAGTGCCATCAGGGACAGCACCATGGAGTGTGCCCTGCATCCTTCTGCTTATCTGCGAAGAAAGAAAAGTTTGCCTTCGCGCCAATGAAATTAAGATTTGTAATAGAGTGGACTGGAGGAATAGCCAGAATAAGTGATCTAGAAAGTCCAAGGAACAGTCAAATACTTCACAGTTAAGATTGAAAAAAAAAAAAAAAGCAGAGTCATGTAGCTGAAGAACAGAAATCTGAGGGGGCCGTATACAATGGAGATTGGAAGTTGACATGCATTGACCAGAAGAGAGACCCCAGGGTGATGGTCTCTGATGATCTCAAGATAGCAAACTGCACAGTAAGGATATGGTCAGAGGTTCTAGAGTGCATAGTAAGAGGCATAATTAGCAGAAAAAAGTAATAATGTGCCTGTACAACTTGTTGGTGTGCCCTCATCCAGAATACGATGTTCATATGTGGAGCTGATACCTTCAAGAAGACAAGTAACTTAGAGGCAGTTCAGAGAAAGCCAACCAAAAGATTGCAGGGCTTTGTACCCAAAGCCATATGACAGGCCTTAATAAATTTTCTTGGAATCTACGAGCAGCCACCGAAACCTAGGTCACAGTGCATGCCCCCGCCCCACTAAAAGATATAATCACAGTAACATTTTTAGGTTTTAGGGCGTGATTTACTAAGACTGTTTTCCCATTTTATTTTGGAAAAAGGTTTAATAAATCAGGCTCTTAATGGGTCGCCGCACACTGCCAACACAAGGCAGTGGCCCCAATCCTCCTCCTCTCTCTACCACAATACCCACTGACCCCTCAGGCTACTCCTGTTGTTGGGCCGGGTGGCCTCAGTGTGCGTGCTTGCTAGGGGTGGGGTGACTGTGTGCGTGCTTGCTAGGGGTGGGGTGACTGTGTGTGATGCAGAGGTGGGGTGCTTCCGTGTGTGTGGTGCAGAGGTGGGGTACGTGTGTACATGTATGTGTGTGTCTGTGTGTGTGTACGTGTGTGTGTGTGATGTGCGAAGGCGGAGTGCCTGCATGTTTGTGTGGTGCAGAGTTGGGATGCCTGCGTGTGTGTGTGGTGCGGAGGTGGGATGCCTGCGTGTGTGTGTGGTGCGGAGGTGGGATGCCTGCGTGTGTGTGTGGTGTAGTGGTGGGGTACCTGCTTGTATGTATGTGCATGGTGCAGAGGTAGGGTGCCCGCATGTGTGTAGTACAGAGATGGGCTGCCTGCATATGTGTGGTAGGAGAAAGCGTAGTTACTCACCTTTAACAGGTGATCTACAGGAACAGCAAGAATTTAGTCTTCACATATAGGTGACGTCGGTACCAACGGAGCCTGCGTCCCCAGCGTCCAAAAGGAAAGCTTTTGGGAGCATCCAACTATGCCTGCATAGCTGCCTTCCCACCTTTCCAGCTCTCCCTCCTCAGTTGAGTTTGTAGCTGAGATAAAAGGAAAGAAAAAGAAAAAAGAGAGACCCTACAACTCCTAGGGGAGGAGGGTGGGTTGTGAAGACTACATTCCTGCTGTTCCCTGAGATCACCTGTTACAAGTGAATAACTACGCCATCTCCAGGAACAAGCAGGAATGTAGTCTTCACATATGGGACTCCCTAACTAGAAGATGCCACAGAGATGACTTCAGAATCGGCAGTGGTTTGCCAGTGAAAGGGTGGTTGATGCTTGGAATGCCCTCCCGATGGAAGTGGTGGGGGCAAATACAGTGACAGAATTCAAAATGGCATGGGACAGACACAGTGGATCCCTTTATAGCAACAGGATAAAATCAAAATAAGCATAAATGATAATTACACTTACCTGGTAATTGTAGTTCCTTGAGTGACGACAGTTCAGTCCTCTACTTCTGGGTTGTCAACCTCCTCCTGCAGCCTGGAGACTGGTATGTCCAAATCATGACATCACTGGATATAGCCTGCTGTACTCTCTCACCCCCTCCAGTGGTAACTATTAACAAAGCAGACTCAAAGGAGCAACAAATAAGTAGCTATAATAACTGCAACCTAACCTAGGTAAACTAGAACCTGAAACACAACGTGTATGTAAGGTGCCGTACGCCCTGCACTGTCATTGATAATATTAGATACTTTCTCAAAACTAACAGATAACGAATTGATCTACCTGTAGTAACTGATTATGCGGCACCCGGCTGCCCCCTCTTCTGATAAACCTCTGGGTGGGAATGAGGACTGAACTGTCGTCACTCAAGGAACTACAATTACTAGGTAAGTGTAATTATCATTTCCTTATCGTTCCTCCAGTTCAGTCCTCTACTTCTGGGATGTATCAGAGCAGTAACTATCGAGAGGGACCCTTCCAGCCGGTGCGCAACACTGCCGCCCCGAAGCAAGCATCATCCGCCGCTGCGACATCAAGCCGGTAATGTTTACTGAACGTATGCAGAGACGACCAAGTAGCCGCCCTACAAATCTCACTCGGCGGCGCCAAACCATGTTCCGCCCAAGAAGCCACCTGCGCTCTGGTGGAATGAGCCCTCAAACCGTCCGGCACCGCGCGACCGTGCAACAAATAAGCAGAAGCTATTGTTTCCCGAATCCACCTGGCAATGGAAGCCTTAGACGCCGCCTCGCCCTTACGCCTGCCTCCAAACAACAGGAACAGCCGATCCAACTTGCGAAAGGTCTTTGTAGACTTTAAATACTGCCGCAAAGCTCTCTTAACATCCAGGAGATGGAAATGGCGATACCCAGAGTCCCCCTATAAGGAACCTAGAACAGACAAACACACCGACTGATTCAAGTGAAACGGAGAAACAACCTTAGGCAAAAACGATGACACTGGCCGCAAAACGACCTTTTCCCTCAAGGACAAGAAAGGTTCCCTGGAGGACAATGCTTGCAACTCCGAAATGCGTCATGCAGAACAGATCGCCACCAGAAAAACGACTTTCAGAGTGAGATCCTTCAATGATGCAAGATGCAAAGGCTCAAAGGGCGGCTTGACCAGCGCCGACAAAACCAAATTAAGATTCCAAGACGGGACCTTTAGTCTATGGGAAGGACGCAGTCTAGCCACAGCCCTCAGAAAACGTATGACATCTGCATGCGTCCCCAAAGCCAAACCTTGAACCTTGCAGTGATAACAGGACAGTGCCGCCAACTGCACCCGCAAGGAGCTAGCTGCTAAACCTTTATCAAAGCCATCTTGTAGAAAGTTCAAGACCGAAGGCACGGCGACCGTGGATGCCCGAATCTGACGTCTCGAGCACCAATCTTCAAAAACCCGCCAGATCCGCACATACGCCAAGGAAGTGGAAAGCTTCCGCGTCCTCAGCAGCATGGAAATCACAGCCGCCAAATAACCTTTCTTCTTTAACCGAGCCCTTTCAATGGCCACACCGTAAGCGAGAATCAATCCACCTGAGGCATGAACAGGGGACCCTGACGCAGCAGGTCCGACCGCGCCGGAAGTCGCCAGGGTTGACCATTTAGGAGCCGCACCAAATCCGCGTACCATGGGTGTCTTGGCCAGTCGGGAGCAACCAGAAGAACCTTCCCCTGGTGAGCCTCTATTCTTTGCACTACTCGACCTATCAGCGCCCATGGCGGGAAGATGTACAGAAGACCCGACATTGGCCACCGCTGCAATAGCGCGTCTATGACCTCTGACATTTATTATTTTATTTATTTACATTCTCTTATATACCGCGCTATTCTGCATCAGTGCGGTTTACATTGAACAAACTGAAATTACATTGAACAGGGCATTACAACTTGGAGATAACTATTTTACAGGGAACATGGGCTATGGAGGGTAAAACTGCGGGGCCTTTGCCGATTGAAAGGTCGCCATCAAGTCCATTATTGGTGTCTCCCAACGCTGCAATATCTGTGCAAAGACCTCGGGATGCAGCTCCCACTCCCCTGCATCCACTCGCACCCAGCTGAGGAAATCCGCCATCACGTTGTCTTTCCCCGCAACGTGCGCCGCCGAAATCGCCGTTAACCGGCACTCCACCCAGGCAAACAGCAAGTCCGACTCCTCCTCCATCGCTGCACTCCCCGTGCCTCCCTGATGATTGATGTAAGCGACAGTCGCCGAGTTGTTGGACAGAATCTGCACGGAACGACCCAGCACTAACTCCTCGAATGCCCTCAGAGCTCTCGCCACCGCTCGCAACTCCAACCGATTGATCGACCATGCCGACTCCAGGTGGGACCAGGACCCCTGTGCAAACTGACCCCCACAGTCATCACTGGAATCCACTCCGGTTGCTCCAGGGGCATTCTGGCCGCCAACGAGGATGGAGCCAACCACCACTGAAGCGACAGATGTACCTTGAGGGTACATGGTAACCACTTGCTCAAAGAATCCCCCTGATGAGACCAACGGCGCAGCAACGCCCTCTGTAGCTGCTGCATATGCACCTTGGCCCAAGGCACCGCCTCCGGGGTAGCCGCCATCATTCCAAGCACACGCAGAGAACCACGCCGTAGGGGCAGGGGTGGCTCAGAAGCTGCGCACCAACCTGCGCAGGGCCTGCGCCCTCTTGCTTGGCAAAAATACCAACCCTCTGCGAGTGTCGAACTGAACTCCCAGATACTCGAGAACCTGAGACGGCTGAAGATGGCTTTTGGCCGGATTGACCACCCAACCGAGGCTCTGCAAAAACTCAACCACCCTGCTTGTCACCTGCCTGCTTTCTACTTCGGACTTCGCCCGAATCAACCAATCGTCGAGGTACGGATACACCAAAATAACCTCCTTGCGCAACGCCGCCACCACCACCACCATAATCTTGGTGAAAGTGTGTGGTGCCGTCGCAAGGTCGAAGGGCAATACTCGAAACTGATAGTGATCCCAGGGCAAGGCGAACCTTAACAACCGCTGATGAGCCTCCCGGATGGGAATGTGCAAATAGGCCTCCGTTAGATCCAATGACGTCAGAAACTCTCCTTGACGGACCGCGATAATAACCGACCGCAACGTTTCCATACGAAAGTGGGGCACTCTCAAACCTTTGAGATCTAAGATAGGCCGCAGTGCCCCACCTTTCTTTGGCACCACGAACTATATGGAGTACCGACCCAAGCTGTATTCTGCCTTCGGAACCTCCACAACTGCTCCTAAACGCAACAGTCTCTCCAGAGTGTTGCGAACCGCTAGAGTCCTCATCTGCCCCCTGCAAGGAGACATGATGAAGGAATCTCTCACGGGCCACGCCAGCTTCAGGGAATAGCCCTGACAAATTACCTCTAGGACCCATTGGTCGGACGTGATGAGGGTCCAAGCGGCCAGAAACTCCCGAAGCCTCCCGCCAATGGAAGTGTCTTCCGCCAGGACCTGCCTCATCTCATTGCGATTTATGAGTCGTTGACGTGGAACCCGAGGCGAAACCTCTAGTCACCCCTCGAAATCCCCAGAAACCTTGACCGCGGGAAGAAAACCTGCCCCTCTGAAAGGAGCCATACCTCGTCAAACGAAACCGCCGAAAGTCACGAAACTGGCCTCTAAAATGTTGACCGGCCTTTCCCTGCTTTGGCTTATCCTCTGGCAGTCTACCAGCCTTGGATTCCCCAAGGCCCTTTACTAACTTATCCAAATCTTCACCGAACAGCAATTTCCCTTCAAACGGCAGTTTACCAAGACGGGATTTAGACGAACCATCCGCCACCCATTTACGCAACCACACCGACCTGCGGGCGGCCACTACGGACGCTGTGTTGTTTGCAAGCACTCTGATCAAATCATAGTGCACATCCGCTAAATATGCAGCTCCGGACTCCAGACGCCCTAGCTCCTTGAGTTCGTCGAGATCCATATGAGGCGAGTGACGCAACCGCTGAACCCAGCACAAGCATGCCCGCGCCACCCAGGCCCCACAGATGGACTCCTGCAACGCGAGAGAGTCCGCCTCGAATGTCTGCTTCAAGAGACCATCCACCCTACAGTCCTGAGCATCCTTCAATGCTGCACTGCCCTCTACCGGAATAGTGGTCTTTTTGGTAACTGCCGACACCACCGTGTCAACCCTCGGTGTCCCGAACCTTTCCTTATCCGCTAGCGGGTAAAGCCTAGCCATCGTGCGCATACCTCTAAGCCCCGCCTCCGGCTGGTCCCATTCCTCCTGGATCATTTTATCAACTACTTTATGCACCAGAAACACCACCTGCGTTTGACAAACCGCTTGAATGACGGGATCCTCCACCTCGTCCTCCGCGGTCGCTTGAGCCGCCAAATTTAGCATCTGCAATGACTCCATGATCAGCGCCGGGAGCTCCTCTCTCCGAAAGACCCTAATGATCTTAGACTGATCCTCAGGTTCCAGAATCTCGCCCTCCTCTAGATCCTGTGCACCCTCTTCATTCTCCCAGTCAGGCTCCTCGAGCTACGCCCAGTCGCTTTCCACAGCTAAAGAATCCCGGGCTCTAGCCCTTTTAGGCGCAGAGGGACTCTCGACTACCTCGCCCGCAGTCGCCAGCTGTGTAGCCGAAATCGTAAGTGGCACTTCCCTGGCTAATCGACCCTGGCGCCACAAACAAAAGGCCTTGTGCAACATTAAGATGAATTCCGGGCAAAACTCCGCCGAAACCCCTGGCTGCGGTTCCAGCATCGGAGCCGAGGACCCTGCCTGTTCCTCCACAGGGGCTTCCTGCCCGGGAGCTTGGGGGGATGCAGCCAGCCCCCCAGTCTGCACCCCCGGCGGTTCTGAAACCTCCCTGACGTCCATCAGCTGTTCCACCGTGGACGACAGGGAAGCACAGCCACGGCACACCCCGGACTCCGCCACCGTACCTCTCCGGGTGCCACAGATCACACACTGTGGCCACCCTGCCATCAACCTCCTTCTGTTTATACTTTGAAATTAGTATTCACCAAATATGTATGTTCTGCAAGCCAGGACTAAACCCAGAACTAAAATAGATCCTTGCCTGCGTGGGGGTAACCCTGCTGCAAGCTCGGGCAATTGCGACTGTGAGAAGGCCCCCCTTTTTGCCCCCCCCCCCCGGGGTGCAACACGTCCGCGGGAAAAACCGAAAGTAAAGGAACTAAAACCAAAGAACACTAAAACCAAAGAAGACCTCCAACCCCGAGAATCATTACCCCAGTAAAGGAAAAATATGCCAACGAGGCTTACCTACCTGTTCGGAGAGCCCGATGCTTATCAGCCACGCGGTCTCCCGCATGACCTAAAATGGCCGCCGGGAAGCCGAGGAGAAAAAGAGCGCCAAAATGCACCTTCCCTAGCACTCCAAGAGCGTGCTGAACTGACTCCCCTGCGAACGCAGCCTGCCACCAGTTAAAAGCATACCGGGCAGGTCCGCGGCATCAACCGATCCAATCCGGAATCGCCGGCACCGGACCAGGCTTTGTCAGTGCCCAACAAATGTGACCACAGTTTCCCTGACCTCCAGAGCCGCGTCAGCAATTACTGCGGCCCGGCAGGGTACAGGGTCCCAGAGGGGACTCTCCCCCGTAGTGTCCGGGGGGAAAGATCCACCGATCACCGCACAGCCAACTCTTCACTGAACACCTTTCTGTAAAGCTTATTGCTTTCTCTTTAACTGGCTGACAGGCAGGGAGCAGTAAACGCTAAAACCTTTAGTTCTTTTCTTTTTTTTTTTTTTTAAGAAACGCTACCCCAAACCAAAAATGCTTTTTATCCAAAACCCCACGTAATCTAATCCTACTCTCTCCTTATCCGTTACTCCAGTGAGCCCTCAACCGGGCTCACAATGTCCTCCTGCTGCACGGAGACTAGTAACCCTGGAGGGGGTGAGAGAGTACAGCAGGCTATATCCAGTGATGTCATGATTTGGGCATACCAATCTCCAGGCTGCAGGAGGAGGTTGACAACCCAGAGGTAGAGGACTGAACTGGGGGAACGATAAGGAACTATCTCTTATATCTCAACAAACAGGGGTGTCCTACACGGATCGGTGGGTACACCCCTAAACAAAGGTATGGGGAGGGGGTGACCTGCACGAAGCAGCAGGTGCACCTACTCTTGCCACCTTGCTGGGCAGACTAGATAGACCATACTGGTCTTTATCTTCCATCACATACTATGTTACTATGTATGTTACTAAAGAGGTCATGTATCCTCCATGGATTTCTGGTATCGAAGCCAGGGACAGAGGGTAAGAGCTGCTCTAAGTCTGAGAGAGATGCTGGAGAACAGCCTGGCCAAACATGGCATCCCAGCGGGAGTCCTTGTCCAGACAGTAGTGAACTACAAAAATATGGACCGAAGACCAAGTTACTGCTTTACAGATCTCATTAATAGCTATAGGTCATAGATTTGCCATCAAGGTAATCATGGTTCAACATTATGGGCAGTGACATGACCCTCGAGGGAGAGTCCTGCCATCTCATAAGCAAAAGAGATGCAGTCTGTTATCCACTTGGAGAGACTACATTTGGAGACTGGCAACCCAAGGTGGCTAGAGTCAAAGGAGATGAACAGCTGAGAAGCCTTCCAGTGCTCTCGACTCCTCTGAAGATAAAAAGCTAGGCATGTTCACAATCCAGAGTATGGAGAGTTGCTTCTGCCTTAGATGAGTGTGGTCTAGGGAAAAATACAGGTAGGTAGACCGACTGGTTCAAGTGGAAGGGTGAGACCACCTTCGGCATGAAGTGAGGATGAGTCCTAAGGACTACCTTATCATGGTGGAATAGTGTGTAAGGTGGGTCAGCCACTAAGGCTTGTAGTTCACTAATGCACCTTGCTGAAGTGAGGGCAATGAGGAAGATGATCTTCCATATGAGAAATTTAAGTGATGTAGTAGCTAGAGGTTCAAAAGGTGGCTTGAGAAGCTGCCCTAGAACAACATTGAGGTCCCATGCCACTGGTGGTGGCTTAATGGGAGACTTGGTTAATAGAAGACCCCTCATGAAGTGTGCTATGAGCAGCTGAGAGGAGATGGATTGGCCATCTAAGGGTACATGAGAGGCTGCAATTGCACTTAGTGTTACTCTTACCAAATTAGTTTTGAGTCCAGAAGTAGATAGGTAGAGGAGCTATTGAAGCACCACCTCCACAGGAGCTGAGAAGGGATTAAGATTCTTTTGAGAATAGCAGACAGAAAACTTATGCCACTTGAAAGCGTAGGACCGTCTGGTGGATGGCTTTCTAGAAGCTATGAGGATGTCTTTAACTTCCTGGGGAATGTCAATACACTGGAAGACTATGCTTTCAGCAGCTATGCTGTGAGATGGAGAGACTGCGGATTGGGATGGAGCAGCATCCCCTCATCCTGAGAGAGGAGATCTGGAGCAGACCCCAGATCTGTGAGTTGAGCTTGAGACAGACGTAGAAGGACAGGGTACCACGGTTGACGTGACCAGTGCAGGGCTATGAGTATCATGAAACCCCTGTCCACCTGGAGTTTAAAAAGAGTCTTAGGAATTAGCAGAATGGGAGGGAAGGCATATAGGAAGCAGTATCCCCAGTGGAGGTGAAAAGCATCCACTTATTTGTTGTCCGGCTCAGGAGTTCTGGTACAGAAGCGAGGGAGCTTGGCATTCTGAGGACTTACAAAAAGGTTTATCTCTGGAGTCCCCCAGATCTAAAAAATCTAGGAAACTGTCTACATGAAGAGACTGCTCGTGGGGGAGAAGGATTTGACTTAGTCTGTCCGCTAAAACACTGTGTTTGCCCAGGAGATACACCGCTTGGAGGTGAATGCGATGATGTATGGCAAAGGACCAGAGATGCAGAGCCTCGCTGCAGTGTGTCCAAGAACCTGTTCCACCTTGCTTGTTCATGTAGAACATGGCTACTTGATTGTTGGTTTGGACTAGGATTCTGCGTCAACAAAGATGGGCCTGGAAGACTTTGAAAGCATTGAGAATGACTCTGAGCTCCAGCAGGTTTATGTGGAGTTGTGACTCCTGCTAAGACCAGAGTCTTTGACTGGAGAGAGACCCCAGGTGGGCTCCCCAGCCCAGTCTGGATATGTCTGTCATCAGGGGACATTGATGTGCAGACATCTGAAAAGATGACCCTACACGGAGATTTTCTGGGGATTGCCACCACTGGAAAGGCGAGACCAGAAGTGTAGAGACTTTTATTTATTTATTTACATTCTCTTATATACTGCGCTATTCTGCATCAGTGCGGTTTACATTGAACAAACTGAAATTACATTGAACAGGGCATTATAACTTGGAGATAACTATTTTACAGGGAACATGGGCTATGGAGGGTTAAGTGGCTTGCCCAAGACCACAAGGAGCACCTGTGGGACTAGAAACCCCAGTCCTTCCGGCCCAAGGTTGCTGTCCTCTAGTGGGATTTGAACCCCCGACCTTCCGGCCTGAAGTACCTTGCCCCAACCACTAGGCCACTCCTCCACTCCTAAGTGACCTGATGCCTGAGACCACTGGGATGCCAGTGTCCATTGTGCTGTGCACAAGTATAAATGGGCATATGGAACTACATGCACCGTTGATGCCATATGACCCAGAACATGTAGCATTTCTCAAGCAATCAGATATTTCTTGAGACATGCTTGAGATGCTAACTGATTGAGACGAAATCTAAACCCAGCTATAACACCGTAATGTGAATCCTAAATAAAAGGTGTATAGTAACCAGCATGAAAAAACCTTCCTAATCCTGATAAACTTAGTGAACAGGATTTTATCAAGAAAACATTTTTTGTCGGATTGCCTGGCATAAGGGTGACAAATCACTCTCAAAAAGCAGGCCGTCCATTTCTAAGACACAATGATCGTGTTTCGAGCCTCTCACTCTCACGGCTCTTTATCAAGCTTTGTCGGCCCAACTTCCTGTTCCGATTCGAAACGTGATGACATCATCAGATTTTCAAAGTTGTCATGAGGTCAGCATGGACGTCTTACAGTCACTAGAAGCTCAACATAGAGACCACCATTCCACATCGGAATTCAAACCGTTAGGGAAGGTGGACTTCAACAAATAAATCCAATGTTATTCCTTTAAGCGAAGCTGTCTTTGTCGATCATCCCCTCTAAGTGGTATAGGTACCATATCCAAAACTGTCCATTTTAGATGATCAAAGGTATGATTATGCTGAATGCAGTGTTGCACCAAAGGAGCCGTCAGCACTTTGGTATTGATCTGGTAACGATGTTCCCCAAGTCGTTTCTTCACTGCACGTATGGTCATCCCGACATATATCATATCACGTGGGCAGAGGATTAAATATATCACATAAGATGAATTACAACTAGTAGCATAACAAATTAAATGTCCTATGCGAATGGGGGTCTCTCCACATCGTTCCCTCAATCGCAGAGGAACAGAAATCACACATATCACAAGTGTAATGGCCCGTTATAGATGGCTGAGTAGAGTATGAGAGGGAATTAGTGTGGACTACCCGGTCAGCTATGTTGGTACCACGTTTGTAAGCTAACAAAAGGGGGGGCTGAAAACATTGATGTGACATTAAAATGTGCATATGGGACTCCCTAGCTATAGGCTACCGAGAACCCATAGCTGAAAAATGGCTCCCTCTAGAAGAGCCAAAGCAGCTGCCATAGGAATTCAGCCAAGAAAGCAACACGCCCCGGTAGACTGACACCAAAGGGTCGGAGGGTTGGCGTTGCCTAAACCTCAAATAGGTTACGGAGAACCACCTGGCTGAAAGCATTGTCCCTACGGGACTCCCTATCCAGGAAGTAATGAGCTGCAAAAGTCTGGCTTGAAGACAGCCCAGCAGATGTCTGCCAGTGGAACAGAGCGGAAGTGAGCCACTAATGTGGCCTTAGCCCTGACACGGTGGGCCGTGACTAGACCCTGCAACGGGTGGTTGGCCGCCCTGTACGCCCAGGCAATGCAGTCTGCCACCCAGGTGGACAGCGTATGCTTGGAAACAGGTAAACCCAGCTTACTGGGGTCATACGAGACGAAGAGCTGAGTAGCCCTTCGATGTCCCTTTGTACTCTCCAAGTAGAAGGACAACGTCCTCTTACAATCCAGGGTATGCAGGACTGCCTCTGCCCGGCTGGAATGCGGCCTTGAAAAGGTGGTCGGAAGAATCACCTCCTGGTTGAGGTGGAAAGAAGAGACCACCTTTGGAAGGAACTTCGGGTGAGTGTGGATGACCCTATTCCTATAAAACTTTGTGTATGGTTTATCAGTTACAATAGCTTGCAGCTCACTCACACGTCTGGCTGATGTGAGTGCCACCAGGAAGAGTACCTTTCAGGAGAGGAAGCGCAGATGGCAAGAGGACATCGGCTCAAAAGGTGGGCGAGTAAGCTGTTGTAAGACCACATTCAAATCCCACTCAATTGCCTGGAGGATGAACTGGGGGTTTCAGCAGAAGCAGACCTCTGAGAGGGTGAGCCAAAAGAGGTTGCCCCTCCACTGGTGAGTGGTTTGCTGACAAAGCACTCAGGTGGACCCTGACAGAGTTAGACTTGAGACCTACTTCTGAGAGGTGAAGCAGGTACTGCAGCACCACTGGTACAAGGCAAGAGAAAAGGTCTTCATTGAGCTGGTTACACCACACCTCAAATCTACGCCACTTGAAAGCATAGGATTTCCTAGTGGACTACCTCCTGAAAGCCAGTAACACCTCTTCTACATTCCAAGGTAGGAGGAGAGGAGCCAGCACTACCCTTTCAGCAGCCATGCCATCAGGTTGAGGGCCCTGAGGTTGGGGTTCAAGAGAGAGACCTGCTCCTGTGAAAGGAGGTCGGGCTGTGTCCCCAGTGGCAGTGGGGTTTCCACTGCCAGTTGGAGGAGAAGCGGAAACCAAGGCTGTCTTGGCCATCTGGGGGCTACCAGAATGACGGAGGCCTTGTCCCGAAGGATTTTGAACAGAGTCCAGGCCACCAGAGGCATGGGAGGAAACGCATACATGAGGCCCCCTGACCAGGAGATCAGGAAAGCATCTGCAGCCACCCTCCGGGGATGTGGCTATCTGGAGTAAAATCTGGGCAGCAGATGATTTTGCGAACTGGCAAATAGATCTATGGACGGATGTCCCCAGCGGTGGAAAATCCGCTGGGCCACCACTGGATCCAGTTGCCATTCGTGAAGCTGGAGAATCCTGCTTAGTTTGTCTGCTTTGAGAGACATACCTTGCCTGATGGCAAAGGAGCAGAGGTCCAGTGTCTCCAAACAGATGATACGAGACCCCGTACCTCTCTGCTTGTTCACGTAGAACATTGCTACCTGGTTGTCCGTCTGTATCAATATAGAATGATGTGAGGGGACATTACAAAAGGCTTGAAGAGCTAGGCGAATCGCCCACAGCTTTAAGAGGTTGATTTGGTGTGCAGACTCCTGAGGAGACCATAACCCCTGAGTGCATGATCCTTGGCAATGGGCTCCATGGCCCAGCAAGGAGGCATCTGTCATTAGCACTCTTGTGTGCGAGGAAATCTGAAAAGACACTCCTTCGAGCAGATTGGGTGGCTGACTCCACCACTGCAACGACTTCACCTGTCATCTGGATATTGGTATCCTGTCTCTGCTGTGCTTATGTCCACAGATCCCTGAGGCACCACTGAGCAGTTCTCATGTGGAGACAGGCATTTGGGGTCTCATGCATCGTGGAGGCCATGTGGCCCAGGAGGCATAAGAAGTGTCTCACTGAGACCTGAGCCTGAACTGTTGTGTCAGTGCTAGCAGCCTCTGTTCCCTGTCCTCTGGCAGGTAAGCCTTTGCCTGAAGGGTGTCCAATCTTGCTCCTATGAACTCTAAGTTTTGAGAGTGAAGCAAAGTAGACTTTGCATGGTTTATGACAAAGCCTAGATGTTGCAACAGGTTGATAGTGTGAGAAGTGGCCTGTTGGGTCTCCTGAGGCGACTGGCCTCTGAAGAGCCAGTCGTCCAGGTAGGAGAAGACAAAAATTCCTTGACTTCTGAGGAAGGCCGCCACTACAGCCAGACATTTTGTAAACACTCTCGGAGCAGAGGCTAGGCCATAGGGTAGAACCCTGTATTGGAAATGTTTTCCTCCCACTACAAATCTTAGATATTGTCTGTGGTCCGGATGTATGAGGATGTGTGTACAGGCATCCTTCAGGTCTAAGGAGCACAGCCAATCTCCCTGGTGGAGGTAAGGGAGCAACATTCCAAGGGAAAGCATCTTGAACTTTTCCCTCAGCAGGAACTTGTTTAAGTTTCTTAGGTCGAGGATGGGTCGGAGGCCTCCTGTTCTCTTTGGTACTAGAAAATACCTGGAGTAGACACCCTTGCCCTGCAGGTGGTGGGGCACCGGTTCCACCGCCTGATCCTCTAGAAGACTTGCCAACTCCTGCAAGAGGAGGTCCCTGTGAAGAGGGGTTCTGGGATGCTCTCCTGGAAAGAAGGGGGGCAGTATCTGGCTGAAGTGAAGCAAATAGCCCCTTTGGACTATTTGCAGGACCCAGATATCCGAAGTGATGGCTGGCCGTCACCCATATGTGGGCGAACAGGGTTAGCCTGCCTCCTGTGCATGGCCTTACCACTGGCGGAAGAGAGACTATGCATTGGGAGTCAAAAAACCCCTCCCAGCTGGGTAGGAGACGGGGCCTGGGGGGTCTTCTGCTTATGCGGGACATGCCCCTGTCCCTTGTCCTGCTGCCCCTGTTGGGGAGCTGGAGTGGCCTGGTAAGTGGGGTAGTTGCAGTAAGCAGTACCCTTCCTCGGGAAAAAGGGCTTTTTACCCGAGCCCTTCTTTTTAGAAGGGGCAGAAGTCTTCTTTGAGAGTCTTGTCCGGGTCAAGTACTCGGACTAGATTTCAGCAGCCTTCTCAGTCATGGGTTTGCCAAAGAGGCTGTCACCTCGGCAAGGGACATCGACCAACTTGTCCTGAACCCATGGCTCCATATCCGATGACATTAGCCAGGCCTGGCGGCGTGCACCGATGCCGGCCGTGGCTACTCGGGCCAAAGCCTCAAAGCCATCATAGGCCGCTCGAGATATGAATTTCGAGCACTCCCGAATCCCGGTGGACAAGGCATTGAAGCGCTGCAAGGGTGCCACGGAGAGGCCAGCCGAGAACCCAGCAATTTCCTTTGCCAGGTCCCTCAAGTACATGCCCATGTACAGCTGGTAGGTTTGGACACGGCATAACAGCATCGAGCCCTCGAAGCATTTTCTGCCGAGGGCATCCAGGTTCCAGGCCTCCCGGCCAGGAGGCACCAAGGAGTGTGTTTTTTGGCTCGAGCCTATGCATGGCTGATTCCACAACCATGGAGTTGTGCGGCAGATGTGCCTTTTGGAACCCAGGGCTCTTGCAGACTCAATAGATGGAATCGACCCACTTGCTGAGAACCGGCATCGAGGCCGGTGACACCCATATGCAGAGCATCAGCCGTTCCATCATAGGAGGACTCCGCACAGTAAGGGCTTCCCTCGGGGGAAAGTCATATTGGAGGGCCTCAAGCTCTTCAGCTCGAGGCTCCTCCTTGGTATCCGCTGGGAATGCCAAAGCCTTGGTCATATTCCTGACAAAGTCCGAGAACCAGGTATCCTCTGGAGGGGACCTTCTCCGAGGCTCCGAACCCGGTGAGTCCGATGGGACATACTGGGTCCAATGGGTGTCCGGGGACTCCTCATCTTCTGTCTCTCATGCCGATCCCTCTGAGGAGGAATCGAGGGGCTCCGGCCGCGAGGGCTATGGCCCCGACCGCCCCGAGCACTGGCGTCGACATCCTCGGTCCCGAGCGGGAGATCGAGGGAGACCTTGGCCGAGGATCGACTAGTCTGAAGAGTCTCAAGGATCGGCTCGGCCTCTGGGGTCGACTTGGACGTCGAGGTCCCGGTGGTCGGGGCGGGTGGACCGGTGAGACCAGCTATCAGCGCCCGCTGCTGCTCCCTGAAGGCAGACATGCTGCGCTCCAGGGCCGTCATCCTGAGACCGAGCTCAGAAGACTCTACAGCCTCCGGCTCGGGCCCCGACATCGGGATGTCGGGCCCGACGCCGGCTCCCCTGGAGGGGAATCGACCAGAACAACAGCACTTACCTGCCTCAGCGTCTCCGGCTCCATGCGAGGTACCTTCGCAGGCCGCTCCGACTCCAAGGACCCGGGGCGCCGGTCAGGACTCCACGACCTGGCCTTCAAGGGCCCAGGGTGATCAGAGGCATCCGACGACGACGCCCTCACGGGCTTCTTCTTCCTCTGGTGCTCCCGGGGAGACCCCCATTCAGAAAACCCCCGATGGTGCTCGGGTTCAGACAGCTCCCGAGACGTCGAGGCTTCTGATGAGGTCCGGATCCGGGGGGATGCGGACTCCAAGAAAATCCTTTCACGCTGCTGCTGCCTACTTCGGAGTGCCTTACAGAACATCTTCCCACACGGGCCACAGACCTTCGGGTCATAGTCAGGCCCGAGGCATTGGAGAAAGCAGTCATGTGTGTTGGTGAGGGACATTAACTTCTTACACCGATCACACTTTTTAAACTCGCTGGCAGCCATCGGGGGAAAAAGGGCCCCTGGAAGGTCGAAGGACCGGGCTGCCAGTGAAAATAAAAAAAGAGCGTGAACGCTAGTCTCTAAGGACAAAAACGCAAAAAATTGACTGGAGTCGATACCGGTGTACCGAGCCGCAGGCGGGAATGGGAACCGGCGTCGAACCAGTCGAAGAGCAAAAATTCTTCTAAGTTTTGACACACTTTTTCTGTGAAGAATTACGGACAACATCCGGTGGGCTCCGTGGAAAAAGGGAGACTGAGCAAGATGGCACCCTTGGGCGGGAAGGAGACCGCGCATGTGCGATGCAATCCCAAAGGCTTTCTTTGAAAGCTAGGGAATTGCTCTGAACGAGGGCTCCATCGGCGCCGACGTCACCCATATGTGAGGACTGACTTCCTGCTTGTTCCTGGAGAAACACTCCTCCCCTACTAACAAATTTTGAGACATTCTGAGCATGCTTTACAAGGGTGAGATAATCAGTCCTCTTGTCATCGGGAAGAAGAGGAGCCATTAACTCCAAATCTTTAGCCACCTCTTTGAGGAACATACCCATATAGAGTATATAGGAACTAATTCTGGCCGATAGCATGGAGGCTTGAAAGCAACATCGACCAAAAGCGTCAAGGGTTCTCGATTCCCTACCCAGAGGGTTTGAGGAATGTGTTTTGCGCTTTTGATTCGATGCACTGCCAATTCCACTACCATGGAATGGTGTGGCAATTGTGTCTTTTGAAAACCAGGGCACTCCGGTACCCAGTACATGGTATCGAGCCGGTGGGTATGGGGAGAAATAGCCAGAGGTGTCTCCCACATACGAAGCATGAGGTTATGACGTATCCGATGGATAGGAAATGTAACCACCTCTTTTGGAGCCGTTGGGTATTGAAGAATCTTCAATTCTTCGACTCTAGGCTCTTTCTCCGATGTTACTGTTATGGACAGGTCCCTAGCCACATCGCGAATAAAGTCTTAGAAAGACATGCCCTCTGGTGGGTACATACGGCGTTGTGGAGACGGAGACGGGTCCTCCAGGAGAGTTTGCATGTCTCGAGTATCGGCCGATTCATCGTCCAAGGAATCGGAATCCGAAGACTCTTAGTATCGTCGGGCATGGTGTTCCCACTCTGTACGAACTCTGTACCATTCAAAGCCGGTAAAATGGAATCTGTGTAGTTGGAACCCCGGTACCGGAAACGGATTTGAGGGCCGGCATGGGCGGTAGCGTGGAACACTGCAAGAAAGTTGATGCAACCTGTATCAGTACCAATACTGGTGCAGATGCCTGCGGAACTGACTGTAAGGATTTCACTGGAACAGAGGCCACCAGTAAAGCCACTAACCTCCACTTGATGGAAAGGATATGTTGATCCATGGAGCTTGCTGATGCTTCGGTATTGGTACCGGTATTGAGGGCCACGATCCCTGAGTATGGCACCAGGAACTCTCCAGAGATGGAAGCTTTAGGAGCATCCTGGGACCCCACTAAGGCTTTAGAGGGAAAGTCCTCCCACCGGGATTGTTTGGCTGGTGTGTCCCCCTCCAGGGCAATGCACGAGGCATCTCGATACTTAGGAGATGATCTACCCATGGGGGGGCCAGCCAGCCTTCGATGAAGACTTAGGTTTCGATACCCGAGATCCTTGGGAGGAAGATGAATCTCTCTTGTGTGCGAGGAAATCTAAAAAGACACTACTTCGAGAAGATTGGGTGGCTGACTCCACCACTGCAACGACTTCACCTGTTGTCTGGATACTGGTATCCTGTCTCTGCCTGTGCTTGTGTCCACTGATCCCTGAGCCACCACTGAGCAGTTCTCATGTAGAGACGAGCATTTGGGGTCTCATGCACCGTGGAGGCCATGTGGCCCAGGAGGCATAAGAAGTGTCTCACTGAGACCTGAGCCTGAACTGTTGTGTCAGTGCTAGCAGCCTCTGTTCCCTGTCCTCTGGCAGGTAAGCCTTCGCCTGAAGGGTGTCCAATCTTGCTCCTATGAACTCTAAGTTTTGAGAGGGGAGCAAAGTAGACTTTGCGTGGTTTATGACAAAACCTAGATGTTGCAACAGGTTGATGGTGCGAGAAGTGGCCTGCTGGGTTTCCTGAGGCGACTGGCCTCTGATGAGCCAGTGGTCCAGGTAGGAGAAGACAAAAATTCCTTGACTTCTGAGGAAGGCCGCCACTACAGTCAGGCATTTTGTAAACACTCTGGGAGCAGAGGCTAGGCCAAAGGGTAGAACTCTGTGTTGGAAATGTTTTCCTCCCACTACAAATCTCAGATATTGTCTGTGGTCTGGATGTATGAGGATGTGTGTATAGGCATCCTTCAGGTCTAAGGAGCACAGCCAATCTCCCTGGTGGAGGTAAGGGAGCAACATTCCAAGGGAAAGCATCTTGAACTTTTCCCTCAGCAGGAACTTGTTTAAGTTTCTTAGGTCGAGGATGGGTTGGAGGCCTCCTGTTCTCTTTGGTACTAGAAAATACCTGGAGTAGAAGCCCTTGCCCTGCAGGTGGTGGGGCACCGATTCCAGCGCCTGATCCTCTAGAAGACTTGCCAACTCCTGCAAGAGGAGGTCCCTGTGAAGAGGGGTTCTGGGATGCTCTCCTGGAAAGGAGGAGGGCAGAATCTGGCTGAAGTGAAGCAAATAGCCCCTTTGGACTATTTGCAGGACCCAGATATCTGAAGTGATGGCTGGCAGTCACCCATATGTGGGCGTACAGGGTTAGCCTGCCTCCTGTGCATGGCCTTACCACTGGCGGAAGAGAGACTATGCATTGGGAGTCAAAAAAACCCTCCCGGCTGGGTAGGAGCCGGGGCCTGGGGGTCTTCTGCTTATGCAGGCCATGCCCCTGTCCGAAGGGATGGGCTTCACCTTAACCGGGATGGAACCGGGCTGCTGGCATTAACCTTTAAAAAGGAGATAGAGCAGCTTTTAAACTAGATATTAGGGGAAAGCCGACAGTTGCCCAAGAGCGGATGGTTCGGAAGAATGTATCTTTGAAGGATACTACCAAAACCAGAGAGGTTCCACAAAAGAGTAAAGTAGCCCAAATGCCCTCAAGTATGGAGCAGACAGAGCTTAAAGATCCCAAATTACCCATGTCTAACAATAGCCAAATTAATATGAATAAAATACATTCTCTAAAATGCTTGTATGCAAATGCTAGAAGTCTAAAAAATAAGATGGGAGAGTTAGAATATATAGCACTAAATGAAAGGTTAGATATGATTGGAATATCAGAGACATCGTGGAAGGAGGACAACCAGTGGGACACTGTGATACCTGGGTACAAACTATATCGTAATGATAAAGCTGATCAAATTGGTGGAGGGGTTGCTCTCTATGTTAGAGAGGGCATTGAGTCAGAAAGGATTAAAGTTTTGCAGGAAACAAAATCTGCTGTAGAATCTATATGGATTGAAATTCCATGTAAAAAGTGGAAGGCAATGGCAGTGGGGGTGTACTATCGAGCGCCTGGCAAGAATGACCAAATGGATGATGAAATGCTCAAAGAAATCAAGGAAGGTAACAAAAGTTACAGCGCAGTAATAATAATGGGTAATTTAGAGTAGTTACGCACCTGTAACAGGTGTTCTCCAGGAGCAGCAGGAATCAGTCTTCACTGATGGGTGACGTCGGCGCCGACGGAGTTCTCGCGGAGCAATTTCCCCAGGTTTCGAAGAAAGCCTTTGGGAATTGCAGCACGCATGCGCGGTCCCCTTCCCGCCCAAGGGTGCCATCTTGCTCAGTCTGATGACATAGCGAAAAGACAGCAAAAAAAGTTAGCAAAAACAATGGACAAGAATGACTGCAACTCCGAGGGGAGGAGGGAGGGTTGTGAGGACTGATTCCTGCTGCTCCTGGAGAACACCTGTTACAGGTGAGTAACTACTCTTTCTCCAGGACCAAGCAGGAAGTCAGTCCTCACTGATGGGACTCCCAAGCTTAAGGCTACCGGAGACCTCAAGCCAAAAAATGAGCTCCCTCTAGCTCAGCAGAACAGAAGGAAGAAATCTTCTCTGAATACGCTCCCAGCCGGTAGCCCAACACCAGGGCCGGAGGGTAGGAGTTGCCTAAACCTCAAAGAGATTGTGGAGGACTGCCTGTCCGAAAGCACTGTCCCTGCGGGACTCCCTCTCCAGGCAGTAATGAGCCGCAAAAGTCTGGCTTGAAGACCAAGTAGCGGACCGGCAGATGTCTGCCAACGGAACAGAGCGGAGATGAGCCACTGACGCAGCCTTCGCCCTGACACGATGAGCCGTGACTCGACTCTCTAAGGAGAGGCCGGCTGCCCCATAAGCCCAGGCGATACAGTCAGCTACCCAGATGGACAAAGTACGCTTGGAGACAGGCACCCCCAACCTATTGGGGTCAAAAGAAACGAAAAGCTGAACAGCCTTTCTGTGCTCCCGCGTACGGTCAAGATAGAAGGATAAGGCCCTCCTACAGTCCAGGGTATGCAGAACTGTTTCAGCCCGGCTGGTATGCGGCCTGGGAAAGAAGGTTGGAAGAACCACCTCTTGGTTGAGATGAAAAGGGGAAACCACTTTTGGAAGAAACTTAGGGTGAGTCCTTAAGACCACCCTATTCTGGTAGAACCTAGTGTAAGGAGGCTCAGACACTAGGGCTTGCAGTTCACTAACGCGCCTAGCGGAGGTAAGGGCTACCAAGAAGAGAGTTTTCCAGGAAAGGAAACGAAGAGGGCAGGTAGCCATAGGTTCAAAAGGCGGACAGGTAATCCGCTGCAAGACCACATTGAGATCCCAGTCAGGGGCTGGTGGGCGCAAAGGAGGCTTAAGCAGAAGGAGGCCTCTGAGAAAACGCGCCACCAAGGGATGTGCGGAAAGAGGTCTGCCGTCCACCAGCGAGTGATGTGCAGAGAGAGCACTGAGGTGGACCCTTACAGAGTTGGACTTGAGGCCTAGATTGGAAAGGTGAAGCAAGTATTGCAGTACCACCGATACCAAGCAGGAGAAGGGGTTCTCAGACTGCTGAGAACACCACACGGAGAAGCGACGCCATTTAAGGTCGTAAAACCTCCGGGTGGATGGTCGCCTAGACGCTAGGACGACATCTTCCACCTCCGGAGGTAGTAGTAGCGGAGCTAGGACTACCCTTTCAGCAGCCAGACCATCAGGTGAAGGGCCCGGAGGTTGGGGTGCAGGAGAGTGCCTTGATCCTGAGTCAGGAGATCGGGCTGAAACCTCAGAGGAAGAGGAGTGTCCACCGCCAGTTGTAGCAGGAGCGGGAACCAGGGTTGTCTCGGCCACCTGGGCGCTACCAGGATTACCGAGGCCCTGTCCCGGAGAACTTTGAAAAGCGTCCGGGACACGAGTGGCGTGGGAGGAAAGGCATACAGTAGGCCCGTGGACCACGGGATGAGGAAAGCATCCGCCGCTACTCTGAGCGGATGCGGGTGCCTAGAGCAAAACCTGGGAAGTTGCCGGTTCAGAGGACTGGCAAAAAGATCCATGGTGGGGAGGCCCCTCCGGAGGAAGATCCGCTGAACCACCAACGGGTCTAACCTCCACTCGTGTGGCTGCAGAATCCTGCTCAGTTTGTCGGCAAGGTAATTTTCCTTGTCCTGGCAGGTAAACCGCTTTGAGGAGGATGCCATGGTCGACTGCCCAAGAGCACAGTCTCCGAGCCTCTTGACATAGAAGGAGGGAGCCGGTGCCCCCCTGTTTGTTCACATAAAACATGGCAACCTGATTGTCCGTCTGGACCAGTACAGACTGATGAGAGGTGAGGTGAGAGAAGGTCTGTAGAGCTAGGCGGATCGCCCTGAGCTCCAGGAAGTTTATCTGCTGAGCAGCCTCCCAAGGGGTCCAAAGGCCTTGAGTACATGTCCCCTGGCAATGTGCTCCCCATCCCAGGAGAGAGGCATCTGACGTCAGCACCTGGGAAGGCGGAGGAGACTGAAAAGTCATGCCGAGTATGAGATTGGGCAGATGAAGCCACCATTGCAGAGAGGAGATCAGGCGGTCGGAGATCTGTACTAAGTCCGCAAGGCTCCCTGTGGCTTGATGCCATTGAGTGCGAAGGCTCCACTGAGCAGGCCTCATATGTAGACGGGCATTCGGAGTGACATGGACCGTGGAAGCCATATGGCTGAGCAGCTGCAGGAATTGCCTGGCCGAGACCAGGGAAGTGCTGTGAAACCTGCTGGCCAGAGCTCTGAGCTGGTTGGCCTGTTCCAGAGGCAAGAAGGCACGAGCCTGCAGAGTGTCCAACCGTGCTCCTATGAATTCGAGATCCTGGGAGGGGAGCAAAGTGGACTTTGCGAAGTTTATGACAAACCCCAAGTGCTGAAGCAGAGCCACAGTGCGATGAGTGGCCTGAGTGACTTCCAGGGAAGACTGTGCCCGGATGAGCCAGTCGTCTAGGTAGGGAAACACAAAGAGGCCTTGAAGCCTCAGGAAGGCTGCCACCACTGCCAGGCATTTCGTGAACACCCTGGGAACGGAGGACAGGCCAAAGGGCAGTATCCTGTACTGATAATGATTTCCTGCCACAACAAATCGTAGATATTGTCTGTGGTCTGGATGGATAAGGATGTGAGTATAAGCATCCTTTAGATCCAAGGAGCATAGCCAATCTCCCTGCTGGAGGAAGGGCAGCAGGATTCCAAGGGTAAGCATCTTGAACTTTTCCTTTTGCAGGAACTTGTTGAGGTTGCGCTAGTCTAGGATGGGTCTGAGGCCTCCTGTTCTTTTTGGTATCAGAAAGTACCTGGAATAAAATCCGTGACCTCTCAGGTGGTGGGGCACCGGTTCCACAGCCTGTTCCTGAAGAAGACTTGCCAACTCCTGAAGGAGTAAGTCCCTGTGCAGAGGGGGTCTTGGAGGCCACCCTGGAAAGTAGGAGGAGGGACTTGGTGAAAATGCAAAAGTTAGCCCTCTTGAACTACCTGAAGCACCCAGGTATCTGATGTTATGGCTGACCACATGTGGGCAAAGTGGGCCAGCCGGCCTCCCGTGCTGAGAGAAGCCAGCGGGGGGGAAGAGACTATGCTTACGGAGTCAAAAACCCCCACCCTGCTGAGCAGGGGCCGGTGTAGTGGGCTTGGGGGCCTTCTGCCTACGGGACCCATTACCCTATCCCTTAGCCTGCTGACCCTGATGGGGAGCTGCTGATGCTTGATATTGTAGGTGGTGTTGTTTATAGGCAGACACCTTCCTCGGGTAAAAGGGCTTTTTCCCCGAGCCCTTCCTCTTCTGTGAAGGGGCAGAGGTCTTCCTGGATAGGCGAGTCCTGGTTAGAGTCTCGGTCTCGAGTTGTGCAGCCTTATCAGCCATGGGCTTGCCAAAGAGGTTTTCACCTCTGCAGGGGACATCGACCAACTTGTCCTGCACCCATGGCTCGAGGTCGGATGACTGAAGCCAAGCCTGTCGGCGGGCACCGATGCCTGCCCCGGCTACTCGAGCCGATGCTTCGAAGCCATCGTAGGCTGCTCGAGAAATAAACTTCGAGCACTCTCGAAAACCAGTGGACAAGGCCTGGAACCTCTGCAAAGGTTCCTCAGAGAGACCAGCAGAGAACCCGGCAATTTCCTTTGCCAGGTCTCGGAGATACATGCCCATGTAGAGCTGGTATGTCTGGACTCGACAAGCAAGCACAGAGCCCTGGAAGCACTTCCTACCGAGGGCATCCAGTTTCCGGGCCTTCTTGCCGGGAGGCACCGAGGAGTGCATTTTTGATTCTTGAGTCGATGCATGGCCAATTCCACCACCATGGAATGGTGCGGAAGTTGTGCCTTCTGGAACCCGGGGCTCTTGCGGACTCGATACATGGAATCGACCCACTTGCTTAACACCGGCGTCGATGCCGGGCTCTACCACATGCGGAAGAGAAGTCTTTCCAGCATCGGAGGAACCGGTACAGTAAAGGCCTCCTTCGTGGGAGAGTCATACTGGAGGGCCTCGAGCTCTTCGGCTCGAGGCTCCTCCTCGGGATCCGAGGGGAAGGCCAAAGCCTTAGCCATATCCCTCACGAAGTCCGAGAACCGGGTATCCTCCGGGGGGGACCGTCTCCGAGGCTCAGACGCGGGCGAGTCGGAGGGGACGCACTGAGTCTGAAAAGAACCGGGTGACTCGTCCTCCTCCGTGTCCCAGCCCGACTCCTCCGTGGAGGAATCTAGCGGCTCCATACGGGCGGGCGCCGAGGACCTCCGCCCCAACGCCGAGGCCGGCGTAGATGACCTCGGTCCCGAATGGGAGGCCGAGGGAGACCGTGGCTGAGGATCGACTCGAGCCCGCATGGACTCGAGGATCGGCTCGGCCTCCGGGGTCAACTTGGACGTCGACGTCCCGGTGGTCGGGGCAGATGCACCGGCGAGGCCAGCGATCAATGCCCGCTGCTGGTCCATGAAGGCAGCGAAACTGCTCTCCAAGGCCGTCAACCTGAATCCAAGCTCAGGAGACCCAGCAGCCCCCGACTCGGGCCCCGACGGCGTCGGGCCCGACGTCGGCTCCTTCGGAGGCGAGTCCACGAGGACTACAGTACTCACGTGTCCAGGAGATGCCACTTCGAGACATGGATGCTTCTAAGGCCTCTCCGACTCCAAGGACCCGGGGCGGCTATCGGGGCTATGCGACCTGGCCCTGTCCTCCGACGCCGCCCTCGCGGGTTTCTTCTTCCGACGATGTTCCTGAGCGGGAGACCCCCGCTCAGAGGAACTCCAACGATGCTCGGGGCCAGAGTCACGAGACGTCGAAGCCTCTGACGAGGTCCGGGCCCGGCCGGACGCGGAGTCAGAGAAGATTCGTTCCTTTTGAGACTGCCGACTCCTCAACGCCTTCGAGGACATTTTGTTACACGGACCACAAATCATCGGGTCATGATTGGGTCCGAGGCAGCGGAGGCAGCAGTCATGTGTGTTGGTAAGAGACATAAGCCTCGTACACCGATCACACTTTTTAAACCCGCTGGCAGCCATCGGGGGAAAAAGGGCCCCTGCGAGGTCAAAAGACCATGCTGCCAGAGAAAAAGAAAAAAGTGGCGGGAACGCCAGTCACGAAGGACAAAAACCGAAAAATAGTGAACGGACTCGAAACCAGAGTATCGAGGCCGGACGGGAAAAGGACACGGCGTTGAACCGAGAAAAAACAGAACGAAAAAATCAACTTTTTCAGTGGCGATCACAAACTACGTCTGTAGGGCTCCGCGGAAAAAAGAAGACTGAGCAAGATGGCACCCTTGGGCGGGAAGGGGACCGCGCATGCGCGCTGCAATTCCCAAAGGCTTTCTTCGAAAGCTGGGGAAATTGCTCCGCGAGGGCTCCGTCAGTGCTGACGTCACCCATCAGTGAGGACTGACTTCCTGCTTGGTCCTGGAGAACAATTACCCCGGTATTGACTGCGTCAGTGTCACGGCAGGACATGCTAGGGAGATAAAGTTCCTAGATGAAATAAATGACTGCTTCTTCGAGCAGCTGGTTCATAAACCGACCAGAGGGAAAGCCATATTAGACCTAGTCCTTAGTGGAACACCAGATCTAGTGCAAGAGGTAAGGTTGTTGGGGCCACTTGGCAATAGTGATCATAGCATGATCGCCTTTGATTTAATTAGTGGAGGAGGGATAGTAAGGAAATCCACAGTTCTATCTTTTAACTTACGAAAGGGAGACTATGATTAAAATAAGGAAAACAGTTAAGAAAAAACTAAAAGGAGCAGTTGCAAAGGTTAAAGACGTACATCAAGCTTGGGTGTTGTTGAAAAATACTATCTTGGAAGCCCAGACCAGCTGTATTTCACGCTTTAAGAAAAGTGGAAGTCCAAAAAACTGCCAGCATGGTTTAAAGGTGAGGTCAGAGAGGCTGTTGTTGCCAAAAAAGCATCTTTCAGGAAATGGAAAAAAGAGCCTAACGACGAAAACTGGAAACAGCACAAGCACTGGCAAGTCAAATGCAAGGCATTGATAAGGCAGGCAAAGAGAGAATTTAAGAAGAAGCTTGCTGCGGAAACAAAAACGCAAAATAAAGACCTTGTCAAGTACATTCGTAGCAAAAAACCTGTGAGAAAGTCAGTTGGTCCATTAGATGATCAAGGGGTTAAAGGAGCACTAAGAGGCGATATGGCGATAGCGGAGAGACTGAATGAATTCTTTGGTTCGGTCTTTACTGAGGAAGATGTAGGGACGTTACTCATGACTGAAGTGGTATTTAAAGGTGCGGAAGAATTGAAGGAAATATCGATACATCAGGAAGATGTCTTACAACTATTAGATAAACTGAAGAGTAGGAAATCACCTGGGCCGGATGGTATACATCCAAGGGTGTTGAAAGAACTGAAATATGAGATTGCAGACCTGCTATTAGTAATCTGTGAACTATCATTAAAATGATCTCTAATACCTGAAGATTGGAGGATCGCCAATGTAACACCAATTTTTAAAAAGGGTTCCAGGGGTGATCAGGGAAACTACAGACCGGTGAGCCTGACATCAGTACCGGGAAAAATGGTAGAAACCATCATAAAGAATAAAATTACTCAGCATGTAGATAGTCATGACCTAATGGGAGACAGCCAACATGGCTTTAGACAAGGAAGATCTTGTCTTACTAATCTGTTATGTTTTTTTGAAGGAGTGAATAAACAGGTGGACAAAGGTGAGTCGGTTGATATTGTGTATCTGGACTTTCAGAAAGCCTTTGACAAGGTCCCTCATCAGAGACTTTTGGCAAAACTAAAGAGTCATGGGATAGGAGGCAGTGTACTATTGTGGATCAGGAACTGGTTAAAAGATAGAAAGCAGAGGGTAGGGCTAAATGGCCAATTTTCCCAATGGAGAAAGCTGAATAGTGGTGTACCCCAGGGATCTGTGCTGCGTCCGCTGCTTTTTGACATATTCATAAATGACCTGGAAAGTGGAATAACGAGTGAGGTTATCAAATTTGCAGATGACACAAAACTATTTAAAGTTGTTAAAACCCAAGAGGATTGTGGAAAATTGCAAGAGGATCTTGATAAACTGGAAGACTGGGCATCAAAATGGCAGATGAAATTTAATGTGGACAAGTACAAGGTTATGCACCTAGGGAAGAACAACCCAAACTATGGTTACACGATGCAAGGTTCCACATTAGGAACCAACAACCAGGAAAAAGATTTAGGCGTCATTGTGGATACCATGTTAAAACCCTCGGCCCAGTGTGCAGCGGCGGCCAAGAGAGCAAATAGAATGCTAGGTATCATAAGGAAGGAATGGAAAATAAAACAAAATATATTATAATGCCTCTATATCGTTCCATGGTGAGACCACACCTTGAATATTGTGTGCAAATCTGGTCGCCGTATCTTAAAAAGGATATAGCGATTTTAGAAAAGGTTCAGAGAAGAGCCACCAAAATGGTAAAGGGGATTGAAGGATACTCCTATGAAGAAAGGCTAAAAAGGTTAGGGCTCTTTAACCTGGAAAAGAGACGGCTGAGGGGAGATATGATCTAAGTCTATAAATTAATGAACTGAGTGGACGGGTAAACGTAGATCGATTGTTTACCTTATCAGAATATAGAAAGACTAGGGGACATGCAATGAAGCTACAGGGTAAACTATTTAAGACTAATAAAAGAAAATCTTTTTTCACTCAACGTGTAATCAAACTCTGGAATTTGTTACCGGAGGATGTAGTAAAGGCTGTTAGTGTAGCTGGGTTTAAAAAAGGTTTGGACAAGTTCCTGGAGGAAAGGTCCATAAACCATTATTAAGAAGGGACCCAGGATATCAATGCTTGAACCAATACAAGCATTGTGGAACCTGTGTCTCTTGGGGAAACTGCTAGGTACATATGACCTAGATTGGCCACTGTTGGAAACAGAATACTGGGCTTGATGGACCTTCGTCTGACCCAGTATGGCATATGTTATGTTCTTATGTTCTCATGTCCCTTGGCCTGCTGCCCCTGTTGGGGAGCTGGAGTGGCCTGGTAAGTGGGGTAGTTGCGGTAAGCAGTACCCTTCCTCGGGAAAAAGGGCTTTTTACCCTAGCCCTTCTTTTTAGAAGGGGCAGAAGTCTTCTTTGAGAGTCTTGTCTGGGTCAAGTACTCGGACCAGATTTCAGCAGCCTTCTCAGTCATGGGTTTGCCAAAGAAGCTGTCACCTCGGCAAGGGATATCGACCAACTTTTCCTGAACCCATGGCTCCAGATCCGATGACATTAGCCAGGCCTGGCGGCATGCACCGATGTCGGCCGTGGCTACTCGGGCCAAAGCCTCAAAGCCATCATAGACTGCTCGAGATATGAACTTCGAGCACTCCCGAATCCCGGTGGACAAGGCATTGAAGCGCTGCAAGGGTGTCTCGGAGAGGCCAGCCAAGAACCTGGTAATCTCCTTTGCCAGGTCCCTCAAGTACATGCCCATGTACAGCTGGTAGGTTTGGACACGGCATGACAGCATCGAGCCCTGGAAGCATTTTCTGCCGAGGGCATCCAGGTTCCGGGCCTCCCGGCCAGGAGGCACCAAGGAGTGCGTTTTTTGGCTCAAGCCTATGCATGGCCAATTCCACAACCATGGAGTTGTGCGGCAGATGTGCCTTTTGGAACCCAGGGCTCTTGCGGACTCAATAGATGGAATTGACCCGCTTGCTGAGAACTGGCATCGAGGCCGGTGACACCCACATGCAGAGCATCAGCCGTTCCAGCATCGAAGGACTCGGCACAGGAAGGGCTTCCCTCGGGGGAAAGTCATACCGGAGGGCCTCAAGCTCGAGGCTCCTCCTCGGTATCCGCCGGGAATGCCAAAGCCGTGGCCATGTCCCTGATGGCGTCGGAGGCGAAGAGGGTGCCCAGCTTTGCAGCTCGATTCTGTAGGCCTCTCTTTGCCATCTTTCTGCAGAGAGGACATTCTGATGGTTGATGATCAGACCCTGGGCATTTTAGACATCAGTCATGGGTGTTTATGGCTGAGATGGTACCTTCACACTTAGAACACTTCTTAAAACCACTGGATGGTTTCTTCATTTTATCAGAGGCAAATGGAAGGCCTAGGCCTAAGATGGCGTTGATGCACCTGAAGAAAGGAAAATTTTCTTCTTCGGTGGTTGTTTTTTTTTTTTTTTAAGAATTAAGAAAGTACCAACGGAAGACAGTACCAGCATCGATGAGAAGGCAGACGCGAACCACAAAAATATGAACAGGAATTTTCTGCGGTGACAGGAATTGCTTCCTGTCGGCTCCGAGGAAAACAAAGAACTGAGGTTGGAGAACTGGAAAGGCAGGAAGGCAGCTGCGCAGGTGCAGTGGGATGCTCCCAAAAGCTTTCCTATTGGACGCTGGGGAGCATTCCCACGTGGACTCCGTCGGTACCAATGTCGCCCATATGTGAAGACTATATTCCTGCTTGTTCCTGGAGATCAGTGCACCTTTTGCACATAAACACTGATCCCTTTTGTATGCTCCTTTTCATCCTCCAAATGCTTGCACACTTCCCTCCCCCTCCCACCCCAATCCCTTTCCTGTTCCCCTTCCCAGATTCTCTCCCCTTCTCCCTGTTGCACTCAATCCCTGTCCTCCATACCCACCCCCCCCCCCCCATTTCTTCAGCTTCTGTTCATTAACTTTTTTTTTTTTGCAGACTCCAGCTGCTTCCCTTCTGCCCATGAAGATCCCATCTCCTTGGAGCAGATTCTCCCAGTCTCAGCCACAATTGTGGCTTTCAACAGCATTTCTGTCTGTGGGAGATGGGATTTCCACAGGCAGACAGTGCCAGTCTCAGCTGCGATCTTCCAGCCCTTTAGCCCACATGTGCTCTGAGCCACAGGAGCCAGGTCCAATTTTTCAACCATCATGGCGACCTTGTGTCTGGGAATTATCAAGTCCTGCCATATGAGATGAGTTTCAAATATTTGTACCCTAGAGGAAATCAGAAAGGGGAGAGGGGAACTATGATAGAGGCATTTAAATACTTGAAAAGTATTAATAATGCACATGTAGTACAACTGTAACCAGGGTTGGCCCCAGAGTTGGTTCAACATATTTGCACCCTACACAAACCTTAAGCCCACCTCTGCCTGTCAGAATCTACTGTTCAGCTCTGAATGCCCTGTTCTTTGCCTGCTCCCCTCAAAGAATCTAGTGCCCTACGCAACTGCCTAGTTTGCCTGATACGTGGCCCAGCCCCAGTTTAACAGATCTGGGCAGGCTTGGGATTAATATGAAGGGCAATAGCGGGAAAGGAATTGAAAGTGTAGGCAAAAGATATATGGGTGGGGAAGGTGGTGGTGGTACAGGAGTAGTAATGGTAAAATTTATTACAAGTTGTATAGTAAGAAAAATGTTTATATTCCTTTTAATCTCTATATAGCTGAATATGCAATTTAACACATGGCTTCCAAATTGGATTGTAACCTGACAGGATTCTCTTCCTATCTGTACAATAATTTTTCAAATAATTATAAAATGTATATTAAAAAATTCAACACAGCAGCAATAACAAAATTATGTATGTCTACAAATTTATATTTAATATTTTATTGGTTTGTTCCTTTCTAATTTTCTATGATGTACTTACTACTTACCAAATGCAGTGAAATCCATATCTTCTAAATTTTCCAAAATATTTTCTACTGAAGCACAGAATCTTTTGAACGTTGAGGAATCCATCATTTCTGTTTAAAAAATTTGATTTATATTCATGAGGATATTTTTCCATTATCCAGGTAAACTATACAGCTTGAAAACTGCCTCCCTTATCTTTTCCAAAACTAAAAGAACGTAAAGACTTCCACAGAGTGCATACTTTAAGCCAAGTTGGGGTGCATTTTTATGTGTTTGGGGGGGGGAGGGGACAGGAGAGACAGCATTCGTTAAGAAAGCTATATCTATAGGGGCATGTTTACTAAACCCCATGCCGATAATGCATCTGTGGGATGTGCTACCAGCATGAGGCTCCTCTTTAACAGCAGGACAGCATGTACATCTGTCTCCTCTGCAGTTAGTGCACAAAACCTGCGTGGTAACACAGAGACCAGGCTGCAAGTGCAACAAACACAACACACTGAGGTGGCGTTAATTACACCTGTGCTACACCTCAGTGTCAAGTGCAAGCCGCTAATACCATGCTGGGAAGACCTATGTCCTACCGAGTTCCCACCCTGTGCTACCAAGGTAGTGGCATGGTTTTTAGCACGGTACCAAATCCACACACCAACCCCATGCTACCCTGGGTAGTATACTTCAGTAAATATGCCCCACAGATTTGATTTTCCAGATGTCTGCGTGGTGCTTGCATGAAAGTTTTACCTGTACCTAAAGGAGGTACAAAGTGCAGAGGATACTTCTGACCTGTGGTTCTTGTAGGTAGTTTTCAAAAGGAAAACTACTGTTTAGTTTCCTTTGAAAATTTACTATAAGGTCTGCAGGTTAAAAATACTAGTGGACTTTAAGGCTGCATGAGAACTTTAAAAACTGTCCCCACATGTTTATAATAATGACAAACCTTGTCCCTTACACAAACCTGCATTTCACAGAGAAACAAATATACTGTCATTGGGTTAATTAGTATATTAAACTACTGTAACAGCTGGACTATTTCCTCTCTCAAACAGAGAACCTGCCAATGAGCACATGTGAAAACTGGAAGACAAGCAGGGCTGGCCCCAGAGTTGGTTTAAGATGTTGGTGCCTGAGGCAAATCCTAAGAATTCAACCCCCCCCCCCCAAGCTGTCAACATCTTTTGTTTAGCTTTGAATGCCCCACACTCTTTGCCACCCCCCATGCACATACAAACACACAGAAGTAGCCACCCTTGACGACTGCCTAGTTTGCCTAATTGTTGGGCTTTCCCTGAAGACAAGCTGCTATTCTGGTCATTTGTTGCTCGATATTTATTTGTTTTCTTAAATATATAGAACCTAACAGTACACATCTACTCAAATCTGCAGTGGATCAATTTCCCCTCTGTCTCTTATGCATTTCTTCTCTCTCTCTCATTATTCTTCTTTTAGTGGACTGGTATTTATTCTTTACAACTCTATTCACCTGAACAGTTTTGTTGCTAGGCAACAGCCCCTCAACTATGCTCAGTGCCACTCAGAACAGAAATGTTACTGCAGAGAATGGGTGGGGGGGGGGCACTCTAAAAGCTAAAGCTTCAGACATAAGAACAGGTATTTCAGTTTACAAAAAAGGTTACAGAAAATTAATTTACGATAAGAGAACAATAAGCTTTCCCCTTTGATTCACAAATTTAAAAACAAACTTCACAAGATTAATATCACCGAGGAGTGCAAATTTCAAAGAATTTGCTAAAGTAAATAATCAATTATCTGGGTAAATTCTCTTTACTTGAAAACTGTCCCCTCTTTGTGGCCAAAGGTATGCCTACTACTTTTAGCCATGTCAGAAAGGAGCATGTGAAGATTCATTGGTAGAGGGAGAATCATGTACATGCGGTGATTTCATTATGAATTTCCCACATCTATTTTACTGCACACACTTTGTATCTGCAATAAAGCAGTGGGTATGTTTTACTTTCCATATATCTGAAACCGTCCGCTGAATCCAGCAGTTTACTTAGCTCTATAAAGGCAACATGCCACTCTAATATATGTTGATTAAACAGAATACAAAAATGAATCAAGTTCAAAGAAGAAACGTTACCTTCAGGAGTTAGTTTAGGCTCATAAGCTTTTCTCTTCTTTTGCTTCTCTTTTTTCTTCATTTTCCTGTACACTATAACAAAGTTTTAAGTGAGGAAGATTTTAGGTTGAAAATGCAAATGTTACATTAAAGCAGATTTACAAATATAAAAAAATAGATGTTCAGTCATTTATTCTACAACTGTGTTACACTTCATAGCATGAAAACAATTTGGTAATCCATACAATAAGTACTTTGCTGAGTTACCATCACTGAGGCTCGGAGGAGGAGAATATTCATCAGAGTCCTCTGGACTGCGATCTCTGTAACGGTTACCAGAACTCCTTCTACCTTCATAGAAATGGCCACTTCTCCTGTGATCCCCAGAGCTTCTCCTTTCACGTTCTTCATACGCCCAAGCTTTATCATCATCTTTATCTTTTTTGTGTTTTTTTCTAGAAGCTACAGGTGAAATGTATCAAAGTTATCTTCAATATTGATTGTTTTATTAGTTTTACCCAAATATGTTTATTCATTTGAATTAGTAAAAATCAACTTATTGCTTAAGAGACATACATTGTAACTTGTGTATATTTTCCTTAAAAGGTAGCCCCTACCCACACATACACTCTCAGCCCTTAAGAGAAAAAACAAAGGGATGGTGTTCAAAAAATTCTCTCTCTAGAAAAAAAAGCTGATTCTTCAGGGGTAATACTTTCCAGGGGTAATTTTATAACAGGGTGCCTATTTATTTATTTATTTAGTATTTAGTTCATGCTTTCCTAAAAGTAGCCTAAGTGAAAAGTCCAAAAAGCCACCTATTTTACAAGGGCAGCATAGGCATCTATATGCCTTGATAAAATAGCCCCTCAGAACTATAAATTCTCATGCACAAATTTACAGCTGCTCCTTTGCAAGTTCAAATGTGTATGTACTTTGTGTACTAGCGTATTTTATAAAACATGAACATACATCACAACTCAGCCCCTGCTCTGCCCAATCTATTACCCTAAAACACCTACATGTGTGTGCATAAAAGTATATGCCATCTTGTTGGCATCTATGCTTATATACTCATATACAGCTGTGTGCTTTTATAATGTGGCCCTTCCAGCGTTCCCAGTAAAGTGATTAGGGTCGTAACTGCTACTTCAGGCAAATTATTTCCCCCATACTTTCACTTTTGGGGGGCTATAATGGGCACTCTATGCAAATTATCTCCCCCATGCCTTTTTAAAAGTGCAAATGTCACTGCTGATTTGTATTCAAAGCGATTAACGCAGGTTAGCAGAGTTGCTAACCGTGTTAATCACAGTGAATGGGATATTCAGCGGCACTAACATGGTTAGTGCCACTGAATATCCATGGCTGCTAGCATCAGAATGTTTCGGGGCAGAGCGGAGGCGGTGCCGCTCGCTAATCTGGCAGCCACAATATTGAGCCGCTCTCCGGTTAGCGATACGTGGTGAAGGCCAGGCACAGGAAACCCTGGCCTAACTTTTGCCATGTATCGCTAACTGGATAGTGGCGATACTGAGCCACTGCCCAGTTAGCAAGTGGCAAATGCAGCTAACCCAGATATTCAATGCTGAGGCTAGATATGGCCCCGGCATTGAATATCCAGGTTTAACTTTCAGTGCAAGTAGCGGGCACTGAATATCAGGTCCTTTATGCTTGATTTCTATCTTCTTGCCCTTTTGAAGAAGGCAGTTGATGAATCCTTATGCTCTGAGAATGGTAAGCAACTGCTGGATTATGCAACTATAGTAGCACAGTATATGGAACTGAAATGTAGTATTTTCATAATGCCTTCTTCAAAATAAATACAAGTTTTTCATTCACTCCTGGACACAGAGGCAAGATTCTTAGACATGTCACAAACGTTTCTGGAGAATCCAGGGACTTGAAGAGGCTCTTCCTAGAACTGCAATTGAATAGGTATAGATTTGGCTATAGCCAAGTGCTTCTCAACCCAGTCAGTCACATTTTCAGGATACCCACATTGAATATGCATGAGAAAGATTTATATATATTGGGGTCAGTGCATGCAAATCTATCTCAGTATCTTGAAAACCAGACTGGCTGTGTGTTTTCTAAGGAATAGGTTGAAAACCCATACCATAGTCTGAACAAAATCTGAAAAGGGTAGATCGCCAAGACAAAACTCAGACTTCTTGACTAAGGAGGAAGGATGGAATGAAGTTCAAGTGAGACTTTAGAAAAAATCTCCTCAGACAAATAAAGGGACTCCCAAAAATGTTCAAATCAACTTTCTATGCAGACTGGCAGTGACTTCTGAGGGTGTGTCAGTCCTAGAGTTGATCACCTCTTGGCATCAATGGGTGACTCCTGGTGCACCGAAATCAGGCATTGAGGAACATCTGGAAAGGCTGTCCTCTCAAAGGCTGTTTGACTATAGCTTAGCATGGACAGAAAATCTTGATAGCTGAAGCTTTAAGATGGGCTGAAGATGCTAGACCACATAAGGAAAGCAGCATGTTACTTCAAATGGAGTGGAGTCAGTTCACGCATCCTAAGTGGTTGTTTTTACTTTTTTTTTTTTTTTTTTAGTGCCGAGTCATTGACTCCTCATAGTGACCCAGTTACCTCTGGGTTTTCTTGGCAATGTATCACCGGAAGAAGATTGCCAGCCTTTTCTTCCGAGGCAATGGAGGGTAAAGTGACTTGCCCAAAGTCACAAGGAGTGCCAGTGGGAATCAAACCCTTGATCTTCTGGGTACTAGGCAGTTGCTCTAACCACTAGGCTACTCCTCCACTATCTGCCTCTAAAGTCTATCCTTGAAGATTCAAAGATTTGAATGGGCTCAACAGGATGACTGACCTTCTTTGAAGTTTCTCAAGGTGTCCTGAGTGCTTGAAGCTCCAGAGACCACTGTGGTGAGTGTGATGGATAGAAAGTACAGCTTCCCTCCAAGCACAATCACTGAAGGCCTGGAAGTGCATATTCTAGAAAAATCTTGCCCTTAAAGCCAAGGTAATGTCACTCCATGGTGTGAGCACTCCCACAGTATTATGTGGGATACTGGTCTCTGCATCTCAAAAAAGAAATAGTGGAATTAGAAAAGGCACAGAAAAGGGCACCCAGGCTTGGGCTCTTCAGCTTGGAGAAAAAATGGCTGAGAAAGTGTAGTTACTCACCTGTAACAGGTGTTCTTCCAGGGACAGCAGGAATCAATCCTCACATATAGGTGACGTCGGCGCTAATGGAGCCCATGCGGAAGCATCTCCTTAGCTTTCAAAGAAAGCCTTTGGGAGATGCCACCACACACATTCATGGTCCCATTCCCGCCCCAGGGTGTCATATTGCTCAGTCAGATGACACAGCTGGGATGGCAGTGAAAATAAAACAAGGTAGGTAGGCAACTCCTAGGGGAGGAGGGATGGTTGTGAGGACTGATTCTAGCTGTCCCTGGAGAACACCTGTTACAGGTAGGTAACCACGCTTTCTCCAGGAACAAGCAGGAAGTCAGTCCTCACATATGGGACTACCTAGCTCCAGGCTGCAGAGGACCGAACCACGACAGCACCAACGGTGACCGAGTCAGGTAGCCGTGAGTTGCAGAAGTTGAATCCCTCACTGAGAGACTCTGCCAGACACTAGCGTCCAGAAGCACTATCACTCCGGTAGCCTGAGCACAGAAGGGTCGGAGGGCAGGAGTTGCCTACATCTTGAACAGATTGCAGAATACCACTTGGCTGAAGGCACTGTTTCAATGGGACTCGCTTTTCAGGCAGTAGTGAGCTGTGAACATATGGATTGAAGACCATGTGGCAGCTTTGCAGATGTTCATCACCGGCACTGAGTGCAGATTCGCCACCAATGTGGCTATCGCTCTCACGCAATGCGCTGTGATCCGGTGGTCTAGGGAGAGCCCAGCTCGCTCATAGATGAGGTCAATACAATCCGCCACCTAAATGAACAGAGTTCACTTAGTCACAGAAAGCCCCAGTCTGCTGGGGTCATAGGAAACAAAAAGATGAGGAGCTTTGTGATGGCCCTGAGCCTGCTGTAGGCAGGACGACAGGGCCCGTTTGCCGTCCAATATATGGAGTATCGTTTCCTCCCGACCGACATCAGGCCACGGGAAAAAAGTGGAAGGACCACCTCCTGGTTGAGGTGGAAAGGAGATACCACCTTTAGGAGGAATTTGGGGTGAGTGCAGAGCACTACCCTGTTCTTTTAGAATCTTGTGTATGGTGGCTCTGCCACCAAGATCTGAGGCTCGCTTACTCTGAGAGTGGATGTGAGGGCTATCAGGAAGGCCACCTTCTATGACAGATACCGCAGATGGCAAGTAGCTAGAAGCTCAAACGGCAGCCTGGTGAGCTGTGAGAGCACCACATTGAGGTCCCATTCTGCCACCAGGTAGCGGATGGTGAGGCTTAGATAGCAGGAGACCCCTGATGAACTGAGAGATCATGGGCTGAACTGAGAGATCATGGGCTGACCCAAGAGAGGTTTCCCTTCGATAGGGTGGTGGTGTGCAGCAATCGCACTCAGGTGCACCCTCACTGAGTTGGACTTCAGTCCACTGTGCGACAGATGCAGTAGGTATTGAAGCACCAGCTGCACCAGGATCTCCCGCCTCTCCGCACATCATACCGAGAATCTACACACTTAAAAACGTATGCTCACCTCGTGGAGCTTGCGGGAGACCAACAGGACATCTTTGACCTCTCATGGGAGGTTGAAACGAGCCAAGGCTACCCTTTCAGCAGCCACACTGTTAATATTAGAGACCACAGATTGGGATGCAGGAGGAAGCCCACCTCCTGAGACAGGTGGTCCGGGGCATGGCCCAGCAGGACCGGGAGTGCCGTCGACAGGGAGAGCAGCAGTGGGAAACATGGTTGTCTGGGTTACCTGGGGGCAATTAATATCAGTAATGCCCCTTCATGCTGGATCTTGAAGAGGGTCATGGCGACCAGAGGGGTCGGCAGAAGGCATAAAGAAGCCCTTCCATTCAAGGGATCAGGAAGGCATCTGACACTACCATCACAGGGTGCAGCTGCCACTAGCAGAAGTGGAGCAGCTAGCACATTGTCCAGGGTGGCAAAGTGGTCCATCACAAGCGACACCAGAGATGAAAGAGCCGTGATGGACTCTGGGGTTCAGGTGCCATTCGTGTGGCTGGAGCACCCTGCTGAGTCTGTCTGCCAGGAGGTTGTCCTGGCTCGGGAGGTGGAGTGCCCGCAGGAGCATGGACAAGCCACAAAGGACAGGAGGGCCACTGCCTCCTGGCAGAGGGAGTATGAACCTGTGCTCCCCTACTTGACAACGTAAAACACGATGACCTTGTTGTCTGTCTATACCAGTATTGACTGGTGTCGCAGACAGTGGCGGAACGCCCTTAGGGCCAGAAAGATCACCCTGAGTTCCAGAAGATTGATCTATAGCAGGGTTCCACTTGGGAGCAGCTGCCTGGTGTGCAACGGTCCTAGCAATGCACCCCCCACAAGAGAAGGGAAGCGCCCATGGTCAGGACCCTCTGGGGCAGGGATGACTGGAAAGGCATGCCGGCCTGGAGGTGGCAGGGAAGTTGTCACTAGTCAAGGGACTCCGCCAACTGGCAGGTTACCCTGATCCTGTACTGCAATCTGCCCATGGCTTGCGTCCACTGAAGGTGGAGGCACCACTGGGCTGTTCGCATATGCAGGTGGGCTAACAGGGTCACAATGACTGTGGAGGCCATGTGGCCTAGAAGGTGAAGGAGAAGAGGGGATGGCAGCGAGTGACGGTGCTGCACCTTTGCCGCTAACTCCATGAGGCGGTCTGCCCTTTCCCTGGGCAGAAAGGCCTTGGCATGCAGGGTGTCCAACTGAGCACCTATTAACTCCAGACTCTGGGCTGGAGTGAGATATAGGGTAGTTGATGATAAACCCCAGTTGCTGCAGCAGGAGAGTTGTGCACCCTTTGGCCTGGTGGGCCTCTGCAGCCATATTGCCCCTGATAAGCCAGTCATCCAGGTAGGAGAAGATGAAGGCCCTTTGCAGACATAGGTGGGCAGCGACCACAGCTAGGCATTTTGTGAAAACCCTCGGTGAGGAGGCCAGGCTGAAGGGTAGCACTCTGTACTGGTAGTGTCCTCCTCCAACTCAAACTTTAGGTACTGCCTATGGGAGGAGTGGATCAGGATGTGTGTGTAAGCATCCTTTAGATCCAAGGAGCAAAGACAATCTCAATGGTGGAAGTAGGGCAGCAGTGTTCTAAAGGAGAGCATCTTGAACTTCTCCCTCACAAGAAACATGTTTAAGTTTCACAGGTCTAGAATGGGCCTGAGATCCCCTTCCTCTTTGGGACAAGGAAATAGCTGGCTGTCGAGTAAGGTTTGCCTCTTTGCAGATGATACCAAAATCTGCAATAGAGTAGACACCCAGGAAGGTGTAGATAACATGAGGAAGGATCTAGCTAAGCTTGAAGAATGGTCTATAATTTGGCAGCTGGGATTTAATGTTAAAAAATGTAAGGTCATGCATTTGGGCTGCAGCAATCCAAGGGAGCAATATAGTATAGGGGGTGAAGTAGTTTTGTCAACTAAAGAAGAGCGGGACCTAGGTGTGGTTGTGTCTGATGATCTTAAAGTAGCTAAACAGGTAGAAAAGGCAACAGCAAAAGCTAGAAGGATGCTTGGGTGCATACAGAGAGGAATGGCTAGCAGAAAAAAGGAGGTGATAGTGCCTCTGTATAAGTCTTTGGTGTGACCTCATTTAGAATATAGTGTGCAACTCTGGAGACCACACCTTCAAAAGGATATAAACAGGATGGAGTCAGTACAGAGGGTGGCTACTAAAATGGTTAGTGGTCTTCATTATAAAGCATATGAGGACAGACTTAAGGATCTTAATATGTACACCTTAGAGGAAAGGTGGGATAGAGGTGATATGACTGAGATGTTTAAATACCTCTGTGGCATAAATGCACAGGGGGAGAGCCTCTTTCGATTGAAAGCAAGTTCTGCTACGAGGGGACATGGAATGAGGGTGAAAGGGGATAGAGTCAGGAGTGATATGCGGAAATATTTCTTTACGGAAAGAGTGGTGGATCCGTGGAATATTCTCCCAGTGGAGGTTGTAGAGATGAGGACAGTATTTGAAATCAAAAAAGCATGGAACAAACACAGACGATCTCTAAAGGAAAAAAGGGGACTGTTGTAGTTGTTGATATGGAAGGACAGACTAGATAGGCCATGTGGTCTTTTTATGTCGTCATTTTTCTATGTTTCTATGAGTAGAAGCCCTTGCAGCACAGGTGTCTGGGTACGGGTTTTACTGCATTGTCCCTAAGACCTGCGAGCTCTGTGAGGAGCAGAATCTGGTGAAGGAGGGGTCGTACTGGCTCTCCAGGAAAGAACCTGGGTGGAATCTGCTGTAGGTGGAGGAGGTATCCCTCCCTGACCACCTGAAGTACCCACAGGTCTGTGCTGACTGAGGCCCATCTGTGGGCGAAGAGCGCCAGGAGACCCCCTGTGGGCTGGTGAAGGTCTCCTGGGCAAGGGGAGGCCCTGCCCTGAGAGTCAAAACTTCCCCCAAGCTAGGTGGGAGCTGAGTCTGGGACTTAGGTGCCTTTGCCTTCTGAGCCCCCTGCCCCTGCCTCTTGGGGTGAGAACCCTGCTGATGGCCAGAGTAGGGCTGATACTGATAACCCTGTGCAAAGGCACCCTCTTCCCCCGCCGTTCTTTTTTTTGCGCGGATGAGATGAGGTCTTCTTGGAGAGCCTCTGACGGGTCAAAGTCGGCCTCAATCTCAGCAGCTTTGTGGGCCATGGTTTTACCGACCCACTGCTCGAGGTAGGAGGACTGCAGCCAGGCATGGCGCCAGGCCCCAGTGTCGGCCACCGCAACTCTAGCCATTGACTCGAAGCCATCATAAGCGGCTCGGGAGAGGAACTTAGAGCAGTCTCGCACTCCCGAAGTCAGGGTCTGGAACCATTGGAGGAGTTCCCTGACGAGGCCTACTGCAAACCTTGACAGCTCTTTGGCCAATGCCTTTAGGTATATGCCTATGCAGAGTTCATAGGCTTGCATCCGGCAACCCAGCATCAAGCCTTGATAAAATTTGTGCCTGAGAGCATTGAGAGCCTGGGCCTCCCTACCGAGAGGGACAGAAGAGTGGGTCTTCTGGCTCTTGAGAACATAAGAAATGCCATACTGGGTCAGACCAAGTGGCCAATCTAGGTCACAAGTACCTAGCAGGTTCCCCAAAAGACACAGGTTCCACAATGCTTGTATTGGGTCAAGCAGTGATATCCCGGGACCCTTTTAATAATGGTTTATGGACCTTTCCTCCAGGAACTTGTCCAAACCTTTTTTAAACCCAGCTACACTAACAGCTTTTACTTGATGACCATGGAATTGTGTGACAGCTGAGGTTTGTGGAACCCCGGTCCTTTCCGGACATGGTACATAGTGTTGAGCTGACGGCTAACTATTGGCACCAACGCCGGCATCTCCCACATTCGGAGTAACAGCTTCTCGAGGATCAGCTGTATGGACACTGTGAGGGTTTCTCTGGGTGGAGTCTCACCCCAACTCCTTTGTGTGCGGGTCATCCTCCGCCTTGGTCTGCACCAAGAGGGCCCTCGCCATGTCCCTGACGAAGCCATGGAAGGCCACGTCCTTGGGAGGAGAGTAGCATTGAGGTACCGGGAGAGACAGGTCCAAGGGAATGTCTCTGTGCCTTTTGGTATCCGGGGACACCTCCCACTCAGAGTCAGAGTCAAGCGGTATCAACGAGTCCTAGGCTCTGTGACTCCCTGCATCAAGATCAGTGCCAAAGGGTCAATGGCCTGCAGAGGACCTGGGGCCCGAGTCGCAGACACTGGCCGGTGAGGACCAGATACCTGATGAACGAGAATGGGACCAGGATCTTGACCGGCACACCAAGGACTGTCTCGGGGCCAGGGGTGCTCGATGCTCAGCTCGACAACCGGTGACTCCATCGCAGTAGAGGGCCCAGTTGGCACAGATGAGGTGGAGGAACTGGCCATCATCGCCTGCTGCAGGGCCAGGATAGTAATCATGTTCTGCTCCAGGGCTACCATTCTGGTTTCAATACTAGGTTTCACATCCTTCAGCGCAGGCAAAGAGGAATTTGGGCCTGGCGCCGGCACTACCTTGCATGGTCTCCGATGGTTATGGAATCCTTCTTGAGGACTTTGGTGAAATGTTTCTCAGAGTCGCCCAAGTCCCTCCATGGGGTTTTACCAGGTTCCTCTGGTGCAACCACGGCGGAGTTTGACTTCTTCTCTGGCTCCAAGGTCTTCTCAGAGGCCCCGCACCACGGGACTCTGAGGATGCCCAAGAATCTCGAGATGTGCTGGGCTTGGAGCTGGATGCAGAGGAGGTGGGTGCAGAGTCGGACATGGGGAACAACTTTTCCTGCAACTTCAAACGTTTCCTGTTGGTTTCAGCTAACATGGCCTGGCAGAAGTCACAGGAGGTGCTGTCATGGTCCAGACCCAGGCAGCAGTCATAGGTGTTAGTAATGGACACAGTTTGACTGCAGCAGTCAAACTTTCTGAACCCACCAAGAGACATGGTGGGAGATACCCGAACAGGGTAGATGATCCCCAGGCAAAAAAAAAGCTCAAACGCCGGTCGAGGGAGACCTCGATAAAAAATAGGGGCTGATAACAGTGCCAGTAAGTGCCAACTCGAGGGGGAAGAGAGCATAGTTACTCACCTGTTCTCCAGGGACAGCAGGAATCAGTCCTCACTTATGGGTGACGTCGGCACCGACAGAGCCCGCACGGAGCAATTCTGCAGCTTTCAAAGAAAGCCTTTGGGATTGCTGCCACAATTGCGTGATCCTCTTCCTACCCAAATGTGCCATTTTGAGTCAGGTCCCAGAGCTAGAGCCATACTAAGCAGATCGCAAGGGAAGGACAAAAATAGCAACTCTTCAGGGGAGGTGGGAGGGTAGTGAGGACTGATTCCTGCTGTCCCTGGAGAACACCTGGTTACAGATGAGTAACTATGCTTTCTCCAGGAACAAGCAGGAAGTCAGTCCTCACTTATGGGACTCCCCAGCTACAGGCTACTGAACCTCTAACCCAAAAATGCCTCTGCGATGCTGTGAGCAGAAGTCGATGCCAAAAGGAGCCCGAGTCTTTGGGTCCCCGGGGCGAAGCTCTCTGTAGCCGTCAAAGAAGGGCTGCAGGGCAGGAGTTGCTTATGCCCCGAACAGATTACGGAGTACAGCCTGGCAGAAGGCGCTATCCCGACGGGACTCCCTCTCCAGGCAGTAGTGCGAAGCGAAAGTGTTCGCTGAAGACCAGGTTGCAACCCGGCAGATGTCCGATAGAGGCGCTGAGCACAACAAAGCCACCGAAGCCGCCTTGGCCCAGACACCGTGTGCGGTGACTCGGCGATTCAGTTGGGCCCCAGCGTTTGACTGAGCGAAAGTGATGCAGTCCGCCACCCAGACGGAGATGGTGAGCTTGGTGACTGCCTGCCCCAGGCGAGTGGGATCGGAGGTGACAAAGAGCCGGTCGGACGTGCGATGAACCTGGGCATGCTGCAGGTAGAAGGCAAGAGCCCTCTTGCAGTCGAGTGTATGTAATACCGCAGATGCCCGGTCGGCATGTGGTCTTGGGAAGATGGTCGGCAAGACTATCTCCTGATTGAGATGAAAGTCCGAAACCACCTTGGGGCGATTTGTGCATCCAGGGGCAGTGGTTGCTCAAGGAATCTCAGCAGCAGATCAACCTGCTCGAGCTTCGGGCGGTCCGGTGGGTTCTCAGGACCGCCTGAGAGGGAAGTTGGTGCATGTGCAGACCGGCAACAGGGTAGCTATGTTCTACATAAACAAGGAGCGGGGGAGGGGGGGGAACAGGCTCCCACCTCCTCTGCTGGGAGGCAATCCTCCTTTGCTCATTTGCCTTTGCCGGGTATGTTCCTCCGAGCGGTCTATCTCCCGGGCGGGGTGAGTACGGAGAACCACCCTGTTCCTGTAGAGTCTGGTGCAGGGAGCCTCAGCCATGAGGGCCTGGACTTCGCTGACTCGCCAAGCCAAGGTCAGAGCCACCAGGAAGGCTACCTTCCAAGAGAGGTGCAGAAGCGAGCATATCGTCATCGGCTCGAAGGGTGATCACGTAAGTTGTATCAGCACGATGTTCTTGTCCCACTCCGCCGGTGGTGGCCGGATGGGGACCCTGGAAAGTAAGAGGCCCCGCATGAAGTGGGAGACCATGGGCTACCGTGAGAGGGAAGTGGTGCGCCGAGATGGTGCTCAGGTGGACTCTGACCGAGTTGGACTTCAGCCCCTCTTTCGAGAGGTGGAGGAGGTAATGGAGGACACACCTGGTAGAGCAAGAAAACGGGTCGATATGGAGCTCAGAGCACCAGACCGAGAAGCGTCGCCACTTAAAGGCATAGGCCTATCTCATCGAGTCCTTCCTCAATGCAAGGACCACCTCCCCCAGGAGGTGCAGTGGGGCTAAGGAGATCCATTCAGCCACCAGGTCATAAGGGACAGTGAGTCCAGGTTCGGGTGAAGCACCTGTCCCTCTTCCTGCATTAGCAGGTCTGGGGCGCAGCCTAGGGGGACTGGAGGCTCTGACAAGAGACGGAGCAAGATCAGGAACCAAGGCTGTCGAGGCCACGAGGGGGCTACGAGAATCATTTAAGTATGTTCCCGCTGAACCTTGTGGAGGATCCTCACAATGAGAGGAGCGGGAGGGAAAGCTTAAAGAAGCCCAGAGGTCCAGTTCAAGAGGAACACATCTGGGGCCACCCTGCTCGGGTGTGGAACCGGTCCGAAGAAGCGGGGAAGCTGCGCGTTCACTGAGCTGGTGAACAGGTCCATGGACAGGTTCCCCCAACTGATGGAACAAGAGGCTGGTGACCTCCGAATCCAGGCTCCACTCATGTGGGCGGAGGATTCTTCTGGGTTTTTCCGCGAGGATATTCTCTTGGCCTGGGAGATAGACCGCTCGGAGGAACATACCCGGCGAAAGGCAAATGAGCAAAGGAGGATTGCCTCCCAGCAGAGGAGGTGGGAGCTTGTTCCCCCCTCCTTGTTTATGTAGAACATAGCTACCCTGTTGCCGGTCTGCACGTGCACCGACTTCCCTCTCAGGCGGTCTTCAGGGCCCACCGGACTGCCCGAAGCTCGAGCAGGTTTATCTGCTGCTGGGATTCCTTGGGCAACCACTGACCCTGGATGCACAAATCGCCGTAGTGGGTTCCCCAACCCAGCAGGGATGCATCCATCATCAGGACGAGCTTGTGCTGCGGGGCCTGGAAGGACATTCCCTGACAGAGGCTTTGGGGATCCCACCACCAATCCAAGGAGCTGTGGAGACTTCGGGAGACCCGGATGGGGTCCCTGAGGCGACCGGAGGCCTGGCTCCATTGCATCCTGTGGCACCACTGAGCCGTCCACATGTGCATTCGGGCATGGTGGAGGCCACGTGTCCTAGGAGGCGCAGCATGGCCCACGCCGAGACTCAAGCTCTGCTCTGGATCTGGGCTGCCAGGGCACATAGGCAGTCTGCATGGTCCATGGGTAGTAAGACAGTTGCCCGCTCCGTGTCGAGGAGTGTGTTGATGTAACTCCAAGATCTGCACCGGTTCGAGGTGGAGTAGTTGACCAGGAAGCCAAGGCGTTCGAGGAGGATCTCGCGCGCCACCGCCAGGCAGGCTTCTTCGTCCAAACTCCCTGTGATGAGCCAGTCATCTAGGTAAGGGAAAACGGGTATGCCCCGTCGCCGGAGGAAGGCGGCTGTCGCGGAGAGACACTTTGTGAAGACATGCGGAGCCGACATGAGCCCGAAGGGGAGCACCCTATATTGGTAATTCTCTCCCTACACCCTGAAGCGCAGGAACTGTCTGTGCTGGGGGTGGACTAGAATGTGGGCGTAAACATCCCGTAGGTCTAAGGAGCATAGACAATCACCCTGCTGGAGGAAGGGCAGCAGGATGCCAAGCAATAACATTTTGAACTTCTCCCGCACCAGAAACTTGTTTAGGTTCTTGAGATCGAGAATGAGGCATAGGCCCCCCATCTTCTTTGGAACGAGGAAGTAACGGGAGTAGAACCCGCGACCTCGGAGGTGCAGCGGTACTTTCTCAACCGCCCACTGGGCGAGGATGCGAGGGGAGCTGAGAAGGCTCCGCTGGGGAAAAGAGAGGAGGAAGCCTGTCCAGGTGAATAAGATACCCGTACCGGACCACCCGGAGGACCAGGTCTCCGACGTGATCGACACCCATTGGGAGGTGAAAGGGGACAGACATCCCCCCACCGGCAGAAGCACTGCCGGGGGTCGAGAGGATATGCTGTCAGTGTCAAAAACCTTGAGCGGGTTGGGGTGGCGCCAGGGGTTGGGCCTTGGGCCCTTTAGGCTTGCGATGGCCGTGCGCTCCACCCTTCCCCTGCGTGCTGGAGGCCAGCGCAGGGGTGGGTGGGTATCCCCGGTAGGTGAGCCCCTTCCTCTGGAAGAACGGCTTCTTAGTTTGCTGTTTCTTCTGAGGGAGAGAAGAAGTCTTATGCGAGAGCCGGGTCCGAGTCACAAACTCTGTCTCTATTTTGGCAGCCTTGTCCTCCATGGGCTTGCCGAACAGCTGTTCGCCTAGGCAGGGGACGTCCAGGAGTTTCTCCTGAACCCACTGCTCCAGGTCCAAGGACTAGAGCCACGCCTGGTGCTGGGCCCCGATGCCAGCTGCCGTCAATTGGGCGGAGGACTCAAATCCATCATAGGCGGCGCAGGAGAGGTACTTTGAGCACTCCGCGATGGACCTCAGGAGTGTTTGGAACCTGAGGAGGGGCTCACCTCTGAGACCTGCGGAGAAACCACCGAGCTCCTTGGTGAGGTCACGCAGGAACATGCCCATATACAATTGGTAAGCCTGAATACGGCATGTGAGCATGGACTTTGCGCCCAAGGGTGTTGAGGGCTCTAGACTCCCTATCTGGCGGGACCAAAGAGTTTGACTTAGGGCTCTTTTGCTTCCGCATTGCCAATTCCACTACCATGGATGTGTGCGAAATTTGGGACTTCCGGAACCCCGGGCCACGCTGGACCCTATATATGGCAACAAGGCATTTGCTCACAATGGGAACTGAAGCAGGTGCCTCCATTATGCGGAAGAGCAGACTGGACAGGATGGGAGGAACCGGGACAGTAAGAGACTCCCGAGATGGGAACTCATACTGTAAGATGTCGAGCTCCACAGCCTGCGTTGCGAGGTTGAGGGTTCGTGCCATGTCTCGTACGAACACCAGAAAGGATGTGTCCTGGGGTATGCCATACTGGGTCATACTGGGGTCATACTGGGGTATGCCATACTGGGTCAGACCAAGGTCCATCAAGCCCAGTATTCTGTTTCCAACAGTGGCCAAACTAGGTCATATGTACCTAGCAGTTTCCCCAAGAGACACAAGTTCCACAATGCTTGCACTGGGTCAAGCATTGATATCTTCGGTCACTTCTTAATAATGGTTTATGGACCTTTCCTCCAGGAACTTGTCCAAACCTTTTTTAAACCCAGCTACACTAACAGCCTTTACTACATCCTCCGGTAACAAATTCCAGAGTTTGATTACACGTTGAGTGAAAAAATATTTTCTTTTATTGGTCTTAAATAGTTTACCCTGTAGCTTCATTGCATGTCCCCTAGTCTTTCTATATTCTGATAACGTAAACAATCGATCTACGTTTACCCGTTCCATTCCGTTCATTAATTTAAAGACTTCTATCATATCTCCCCTCAGCCGTCTCTTTTCCAGTTTAAAGAGCCCTAACCTTTTTAGCCTTTCTTCATAGGAGTATCCTTTCATCCCCTTTACCATTTTGGTGGCTCTTCTCTGAACCTTTTCTAAAATCGCTATATCCTTTTTAAGATACGGCGACCAGAATTGCACACAATATTCAAGGTGCGGTCTCACCATCGAACGATATAGAGGAATTATAATATCTTTTGTTTTATTTTCCATTCCTTTCCTTATCATGCCTAGCATTCTATTTGCTCTCTTGGCCGCCGCTGTACACTGGGCCGAGGGTTTTAACATGGTATCCACAATGACGCCTAAATCTTTTTCCTGGGTGGAGGTTCCTAATGTGGAACCTTGCATCGTGTAACCATAGTTTGGGTTGTTCTTCCCTAGGTGCATAACCTTGCACTTGTCCACATTAAATTTCATCTGCCATTTTGATGCCCAGTCTTCCAATTTATCAAGATCCTCTTGCAATTTTTCAAAATCCTCTTCGGTTTTAACAACTTTAAATAGTTTTGTGTCATCTGCAAATTTGATAACCTCACTCGTTATTCCACTTTCCAGGTCATTTATGAATATGTCAAAAAGCAGCGGACCCAGCACAGATCCCTGGGGTACACCACTATTCACCTTTCTCCATTGGGAAAATTAGCCATTTAGCCCTACCCTCTGCTTTCTATCTTTTAACCAGTTCCTGATCCACAATAGTACACTGCCTCCTATCCCATGACTCTTTAGTTTTGCCAAAAGTCTCTGATGAGGGACCTTGTCAAAGGCTTTCTGAAAGTCCAGATACACAATATCAACCGACTCACCTTTGTCCACCTGTTTATTCACTCCTTCAAAAAAACATAACAGATTAGTAAGACAAGATCTTCCTTGTCTAAAGCCATGTTGGCTGTCTCCCCCATTAGGTTGTGACTATCTACACGCTGAGTAATTTTATTCTTTATGATGGTTTCTACCATTTTTCCCGGTACTGACGTCAGACTCACTGGTCTGTAGTTTCCCGGATCACCCCTGGAACCCTTTTTAAAAATTGGTGTTACATTGGCGATCCTCCAATCTTCAGGTATTAGAGATGATTTTAATGATAGTTCACAGATTACTGATAGCAGGTCTGCAATCTCATATTTCAGTTCTTTCAACACCCTTGGATGTATACCATCCGGCCCAGGTGATTTGCTACTCTTCAGTTTATCTAATAGTTGTAAGACATCTTCCCGATGTATCGATATTTCCTTCAATTCTTCCACACCTTTAAATACCACTTCCGTCATGGGTAACATCCCTACATCTTCCTCAGTAAAGACCGAAGCAAAGAATTCATTCAGTCTCTCCGCTATCGCCTTGTCGCCTCTTAGTGCTCCTTTAACCCCTTTATCATCTAATGGACCAACTGACTCTCTCACAGGTTTTTTGCTACGAATGTACTTGAAAAGGTCTTTATTTCGCGTTTTTGCTTCCGCAGCAAGCTTCTTCTCAAATTCTCTCTTTGCCTGCTTTATCAATGCCTTGCATTTGACTTGCCAGTGCTTGTGCTGTTTCCAGGTTTCGTCGTTTGGCTCTTTTTTCCATTTCCTGAAAGTTGCTTTTTTGGCAACAACAGCCTCTCTGGCCTCACCTTTAAACCATGCTGGCAGTTTTTGGACTTCCTTCCACTTTTCTTAAAGCGTGGAATACAGCTGGTCTGGGCTTCCAAGATAGTATTTTTCAACAACACCCAAGCTTGATGTACGTCTTTAACCTTTGCAACTGCTCCTTTTAGTTTTTTCTTAACTGTTTTCCTCATTTTATCATAGTCTCCCTTTCGAAAGTTAAAAGGTAGTACTGTGGATTTCCTTACTATCCCTCCTCCACTAATTAAATCAAAGGCGATCATGCTATGATCACTATTGCCAAGTGGCCCCAACACCCTTATCTCTTGCACTAGATCTGGTGTTCCACTAAGGACTAGGTCTAATATGGCTTCCCCTCTGGTCGGTTCATGAACCAGCTGCTCCAAGAAGCAGTCATTTATTTCATCCAGGAACTTTATCTCCCTAGCATGTCCTGACGTGACACTGACCCAGTCGATACCAGGGTAATTGAAATCACCCATTATTATTACTGCACTGTAACGTTTGTTAGCTTCCTTGATTTCTTTGAGCATTTCATCATCCATTTGGCCATTCTGGCCAGGCGCTCGATAGTACACCCCCACTGCCATTGCCTTCCCCCTTTTATATGGAATTTCAATCCATACAGATTCTACAGCAGATTTTATTTCCTGCAAAACTTTAATCCTTTCTGAGTCAATGCCCTCTCTAACATAGAGCGCAACCCCTCCACCAATTTGATCAGCTCTATCATTACGATATAGTTTGTACCCAGGTATCACAGTGTCCCACTGGTTGTCCTCCTTCCACCATGTCTCTGATATTCCAATCATATCTAACCTTTCATTTAGTGCTATATATTCTAACTCTCCCATCTTATTGTTTAGACTTCTAGCATTTGCATACAAGCATTTTAGAGAATATATTTTGTTCATGTTAATTTGGCTATTGTTAGACATGGGTAAATTGGGATCTTTAAGCTCTGTCTGCTCCATACTTGAGGGCATTTGGGCTACTTTACTCTTTTGTGGAACCTCTCTGCTTTTGGTAGTATCCTTCAAGGATACATTCTTCCGAACCATCTGCTCTTGGGCGACTGTCGGCTTTCCCCTAATATCTAGTTTAAAACTGCTCTATCTCCTTTTTAAAGGTTAATGCCAGCAGCCTGGTTCCATCCCGGTTAAGGTGAAGCCCATCCCTTCGGAAGAGCCCCTCCTTTCCCCAGAATGTTCCCCAGTTCCTAACAAATGCAAAACCCTCATCACTGCACCATTGTCTCATCCACGCATTGAGACTCCGGAGCTCTGCCTGCCTTTTGGGTCCTGCCCGCGGAACAGGAAGCATTTCGGAGAATGCTACCCTGGAAGTTCTGGATTTCAACTTCCTCCCTAAAAGCCTAAATTTTGCCTCCAGAACCTCCCTACCACATTTTCCTATGTCACTGGTACCGACATGTACCAAGACAGCAGACTCCTCCCCAGCACTATCTAAGACCTTATCTAGGTGGCGCGTGAGGTCCGCTACCTTCGCACCAGGCAGGCATGTTACCAGGCGATCCTCACGTCCACCAGCCACCCAGCTATCTACATGCCTAATGATCGAATCACCAACTATAACGGCTGTCCTAACCCTTCCCTCATGGGCACATGGCCCTGGAGAAACTTCCTCGGTGTGAGAGGGTTTTACATCACCTGGAGGACAGGTCCTAGTTACAGGATCACTTCCTGCCGCACCAGGGTGATGCTCTCCTGTCACGTGACCTCTCTCCTCCATGGCAACAGGGGTGCTGCCAGACTGGAGGTGGGACTTCAGGACTATATCCCTGTAGGTCTCGTCTATGTACCTCTCTGTCTGTCTTATGTTTTCCAAGTCTGCTACTTTAGCCTCTAGAGAACGGACTTGTTCCCTGAGAGCAAAGAGCTCCTTGCACCTAGTGCACACGTAAGACCTCTCACCAACTGGGAGAAAATCATACATGTGACACTCAATGCAAAAGACTGGAAAGCCCCCATCCCGCTGCTGGACTGCTGTCTGCATCTTAGTTTTAAGTTTGTGTCTAGATCTTTAAGTTCTTACTTACTAGGGGTTGCTATGGGTATTTATAACAATAAAACTGTACCTAATACGTTTAATATACCTTGTTCACCTGAAGCTAAATTAATCTCAGGTCCTTAGTGTATGACTGATTTGGGTAATGAGCTTCACCTGAAAGCACCTCCTGTCCTTTAAGATGTGTAAGTACCTATAAAGCTATGATTATCCCAGGGGAGGTTGTGAGTGGGGAGGGAGGGAGGGAAATAACACCTATTAAAAGAGGGCTGCTACACAGTACCCTGTCTTGTGCTGCTGAGGTAAGCTAAATTCTGATTTGATTTAAATTATAGCTCTTAGCTGCTGCTGCTGCTAGGCTCTAACTTCTTATGAAATTTAAACTACAAGCTCTCTGCTGGATTCTAAATTTAACCAGAAAGCTCTCTTCTGTGTGTTAAATTTAAACTAACAGTACTTTGCTGTTACTTGGCCCTGAGTGTCTATTAAATTTAAACTACAAGCTCTCTGCTGGGTATGGAATATAACCAGAAAGTTCTCCTCTGGGTTTTTAAATTCAAACTTTAATTGCTGCTACTAGGCCCTAACTGATCCAACAAAAAAAACAGTGGTTTCACAGATTAAGTAGCTTTAATACAAAGAATTCTTTTTAGAAAATTACCAGAAGTATATATTCACAGTTGCAGATTTCTCTCCAGAAGAAACAGCCCCCCTTTCTAGTCCTCTAGTGTCAGCATGCGGGACTCCCACGCGGGAATGGGTCCCTGCGCTGCCAACACCGGGGTTACTGGCTCAGGCGTAGACGAGGAGAGGGGGTCCTCACTGGGACGACCGTCAGGAGACTGGGTGCCATCGCTGGAGGCCTCCGTGTCTGTATGAGGTACCTTTTGAGGCTGCTCCTTGTCCAACACTTGGGAACGCCGGGGAGGGCTGAGCGACCGAGGATGGGTACGCTCGTGCTTGTCTGGAGCTCCCAACAGCGACTTTGATGTCTTCTTGCGCTTCTCCATTTCAGGGGACCCCTTATCGAAGTGCCGCCTTGAACACAGGGCTGAAGCGGGGGATGACAGAGGATGCCACCGGGGATTCCGGGGCTACATTAAGGAAAATATCATCGGACTTCTGCTTACGACTTAGTAGGGCCTTGGAGGACATTTTCTTGCAGAGAGAGCAGAGCTCTGGATTATGGTCGGCCCCCAGATACTGGAGACAACAGTCATGGGTGTCCGTCAGCGACATATTTTTGGATCATCTGTTGCATTTTTTAAAACCTGTGGCCTTTGGGGCAAAAAGGGCCACCGCTAGGTTGAAGACTCGCGAGGCCAGCGGTTGAGGAAAAAGGGCGGGAAGCCCGTAAAAGAAAAAAAATTTAGCGAAAGGAGTCCCCTCGCTCAAAAGTAAAGGAGAGCAGGGGAAGGACGGAGAGGACTGGTGCTACTGGATAAAACACAGGCCAGAGGCCGATAAATGAACACTTTTTCCGAGGGATGAGGATGTGCGTCCGAAGGGCTCTGCGGAAAAAGGGAGACTGAGTAAGATGGTACCTTTGGGCAGGAAGAGGACCACGCATGCGTGGCAGCAAACCCAAAGGCTTTCTTTGAAAGCTGGGTAATTGCTCCGCGCAGGCTCCGTTGGAGCCGACGTCACCCATAAGTGAGGACTGCCTTCCTGCTTGTTCCTGGAGAATAACCGGTACACCTACCAGAATATTAAGTTTTAGGAACAGTTTTGTCAAGGATTTTTCCGGTGGAATAGGACATATGTCTGTTGGGCTCCACGGAAAAAAGGAGACTGAGCAAGATGGCACCCTTAGGCAGAAAGGAGGCCACGCATGCGTGGCAGCATCTCTCAAAGGTTTTCTTTGAAAGCTGGGAAGATCGTTCCACGTGAGCTCCGTCGGCGCCGACGTCCCCCATATGTGAAGACTAACTTCCTGCTTGTTCCTGGAGAAGAGAGCTCTTTAAATATGATGAGTAGAGTTGAGTAGGTAGAGGTACCAAGACCAGGGGACATGAAATGAAGCTACTAATTATTGTATTTAAGACTAATTAAAGAAAAAAAATGTTTACTCAAAATGAAACTCTGGAATTCATTCCCAGAGGATGTGGTAAAATATGCAAAGTGTGCCGTCAATTCAATGCTGACTCCTGGCGACCCAGAAGTCCCTGGTTTTTCTTGGCAAGGTGTGACTGGGAAGGAGATCGTCAGGCTTTTCTTCTGAGGCAATGGAGGATAAAGTAACTTGCCGAAGGCCACAAAGCGTGCAAGTGGGAATCGAACCTTGGTCACCAGGCCACTGCTCTAACCACTAGGCTAAAAGATGTTAAATGTAGGTGGGGTTATAAAAAAGATTTGTACAAGAGAGGTCACGTGATGCGGGCAGGGTAGTGGTCGCATCCTGAGTGCGCTCTGCACTCCCTAGCCCAAACCGGCGAAATTGGACCGTTCTAAACCGGTGTAACCCAGCTACCCTCCGGATTTTTGTGGGTCTGAGAGCCGGAGGAGTTTAAAGCTTTGTGGTTGATGGAGATTGACATGGCGAAGGCTGTAAAAGCAGCTCGGAGGGGACAAGGAGCGCATGGCGGGCACAAGCAAGATGGCGGAAACGACGGGGGCGCCAGCCTCGCCAAAATCACCTGCGTTCCTAGGCGAAGTGTCGGCGGCGGTAGCGGCGGCCTTGTCCTTCCAGTTTGCGGCTTTGCACGAAAAAATGGATGGGCTGCAAACCTCCATAAATTCCCTGGGCAGCCGGCTGCGGGAGGTCGAGGACCGTCTTGGACAGGCCGAAGAGGGCGTCGAGGCGCTGGTCAAAGGGGTGGCAGGACTAAAATCGCAAGTCGGACTACAAGCCGCCAAAATCGATGATTTGGAAAATCGTTCTCGCCGGAATAACCTGCGGATAATAGGGATACCTGAAACTGTGGCGGATAAAGACTTTCGAGGTTATCTGGAAACGCTACTACACCAATTGCTGGCAGATACGGAGACGGGGGAGCCGATGTGTATCAAGAGGGTCCATCGTGTGGGAAACACTCAAAAGCCCGAGACCGCAGGCCTCGGATCGTGCTGGCTAAATTTTTGAGGTACCCCCTGAAAGATAAGATCCTGCGTGCAGCCTGGCAGAAGGGTGATTTTACCTATAATAATGTGAAGATACGTATAGCGAAGGACTACTCTGTTGCGTTGAGCTGGCAGTGACGGGACTACGCTCCCGTGTGAAAAACTTATTTGCGCAAAAATCCGCTTTTCGGTACAATATCCAGCCAGACTGCATATACTCAGAAGTAGAACCAAAGGAGAAGGGTAGGTATCCGCAGGACCAAGGTGAGACAAACCAGAAGCGGAACCTAAGGACCAGGCCTACACAAGGTGTATTAGTGCAGACAAAGTTTATTGAAGGACCCAACTAAAAAGCTTTGGCTGGAGGCCTTCTTCAGGGGTCTAAAAATAAATAAAAACATACATTAAAACATACATATTAAAATATGAGTAAAAATTGTACATACAATATAACATATAAAAAGCAAAGGGGTCTTAAAATGTGAAAAAAGACAAGGTAAAGGAAGAACCATCTATGTGAGGGCATTACAAAAGGAATGCACAACTGGTAAAAATGTGTATACAAAAAAATTGTAGAATACATTACCACAGGGTGCAGCAACAACATGCAAAAAGGCAGAATGCTCTCCTCAATCTGTTAAATTGAAGGAAAGATAGTAGCGTGAGACCACATATTGTGCCAAAAACACTAAGAAGCATAGATACTATACATATAAAAAACAGTATAAATAAGCAATAATAAACTCGTTCTTCTAATACTCTAGTCTGATAGCAAAGTCATATTGCGCTGCAACAGGTACTAAAAATGCACAACGACTCAGTAAAAAACGTGAGTGTGAAAAAGAGAACAATGAACCAAACTGTAACCGTTTAGGGCAAACATATAATAAACATCGTTAAGGGAACTGAACTGAATACTAGATACACTTATCGCGAAATGTTAGTTGGAACAAAAGGAGGGATAAAAACCACAAAGGGAAAACTTTGTGTGAACCTTAATTGCAGAGCATAAAAACAAAAAAGAGTACAATAAAAATTGTGTGATAAGTCGGCATATCGAAAAACACTGCGGCAAAACCAACAATTAGAAAAAACAAACGGGCATGATGAAAATGTCTGGCGTGAGACTATAGCCTTGAAAAAAGGTGTAAGAACTCATTGCAACGTAAAGCATGATAGTATCATACTCATAATTAGTAAGAATTACATATAAAGGAGATTTGTAAGTGCAGGCTGCAAAAAGGTGCTACCAAACCGGCCATATGAAGCTTTTTAGGTTGCAATGCTATCATGCTTTACGTTGCTATGAGTTCTTACACCTTTTTTCAAGGCTATAGTCTCACGCCAGACATTTTCATCATGCCCGTTTGTTTTTTCTAATTGTTGGTTTTGCCGCAGTGTTTTTCGATATGCCGACTTATCACACAATTTTTATTGTACTCTTTTTTGTTTTTATGCTCTGCAATTAAGGTCCACACAACATTTTCCCTTTGTGGTTTTTATCCCTCCTTTTGTTCCAACCAACATTTCGCGAAAAGTGTATCTAGTATTCAGTTCAGTTCCCTTAACGATGTTTATTATATGTTTGCCCTAAACGGTTACAGTTTGGTTCATTGTTTGTTCTCTTTTTCACACTCACGTTTTTTACTGAGCCGTTGTGCATTTTTAGTACCTGTTGCAGCGCAATATGACTTTGCTATCAGACTAGAGTATTAGAAGGACGAGTTTATTATTGCTTAAATATACTGTTTTTTATATGTATAGTATCTATGCTTCTTAGTGTTTTTGGCACAATATGTGGTCTCACGCTACTATCTTTCCTTCAATTTAACAGATTGAGGAGAGCATTCTGCCTTTTTACATGTTGTTGCTACACCCTGTGGTAATGTATTCTACAATTTCGTTGTATACACATTTTTACCAGTTGTGCATTCCTTTTGTAATGCCCTCACATAGATGGTTCTTCCTTTACCTTGTCTTTTTTCACATTTTAAGACCCCTTTGCTTTTTATATGTTATATTGTATGTACAATTTTTACTCATATTTTAATATGTATGTTTTAATTTATTTTTAGACCCCTGAAGGCGGCCTCCGGCCGAAACCTTTTAGTTGGGTCCTTCAATAAACTTTGTCTGCACTAATACACCTTGTGTAGGCCTGGTCCTTAGGTTCCGCTTCTGGTTTGTCTCAGACTGCATATACTCTACAACGGTGCGCACCAAGTATTTGAAACTGCTGCGGCGGCTGGGGCCTACGTGGATCAGGTCGTGAACCAGGCGAGAGCGGCGTCGCCGTCCCCTTGATGAGCGGAGAAGTGTTGGGTTCTGCTTTGAGAAGGACTTAATTCTTCTATGGACTCTCAACATTGGACTGCCCCATTCCACTGATTGTGGAAGGTTGGCACGGAGAGTTGGCCGAGGAGGGCCGCAGAAATTTGCTGGTTGGAGGGAAAGGGGGGGTCCCCGGAAGCCCCGCTAGTTTAGTTTGGGGGAGCTTGGCCATGCCGCTCTTCTAGCGAGGTTTAGTTGAGGGGCCTGTGGCCCACAGTTGTGGACAATATGCTGCTCCCGCCGCTGGCGGAAGGTCTGCTGTGGTGCATGACGGGGCAGCTATCGTGACCTGTGTCTCGGTGGCTTCCCCCTTTTTTATTTTAATTGTTTTAACAGTTTCAATTGTTATTACTGTTTTAACTGTTTTAATCGTGTTAACTGGTTCAGATGCCGGATTGGAGGTAGAGTGTGTGGGGTGGGTGGGCTTGGTTTACATGTGGGGTGTGTAGGGGTTTGTTGAGTGTGGGCTTACTCCTAAGGGCTCGGTTGGAGGTGGGCTGTTACTTTTGAGAGGGGGGGAAAGGGGGATTGGTTTGGGGCTATAATGTTTTGGGGCAGCGGGGGGGGGGGGGGGAGTAGGTCGGGCTCAGTGGGACCTCAGTTGGCTCTCTCAAGGGTAGGGGGAGGGGAGAGAGCTTCAGACTAGAGGATTAGGGGTGTTGGGGGTAGGGTTGTAGTAGGGTATGGTGGTAAAGGGGTTGGGGGAGGGCAGGGGGAGGGCGGGAACTGGGGATCAGAGATTGTGGTCCGAGAGGGGGCGGCCATCCTTAGCGTTTGTAGCACCCTAGATTGGGGTGTCAGGAGGAAGAGGGGGGAGACCCCAGGCTGGGGGGGGTTTCCCTTGCGAATAGCAAACAATACAGGCAGAATGATCAAGAACTATCGTTAGTGCGGTGAAGATCATCTCGTGGAATGTCTGTGGACTCGGAAATCCCATTAAGAGATATAAAGTACTTAAAGCTCTGGGCTAGACAGCAGTGTGATATTGCGCTATTGCAGGAAATCATCAAACAGCGGAGGAGCATGCTAAGCTTACTCGAGATTGGGTGGGTCAGGTTTGGGGGGCCCCCGCAGTAGGGAAAAAGGGAGGAGTTGCCATTTTGGTGCATAAGAAGGTGCGGTTTACGCTGCTACGTCAGGTGATGGAGCCGCAAGGGCGATTTTTGCTTCTACATGGTACGTTGGAGGACCGGGAGGTCATTTTGGGCGATTTGTATGGTCCTAACACACCAGACCCGGACTTCTTTAACCGTATAGCGGCGCAAGTGGAACAGTTGCCGGAAGTACCATTGGTGTTGGGTGGTGATTTTAATGGGGTTTTTGAAGTGGGTCTTGATACCTCGAGGGACATGGGAACCCGAGAGCGACAGAGTCTATCCCGGACGTTGCATGGGTTTCGGTATAGATTAGGCCTGGTAGATTCATGGCGCTTATTACACCCTTCTGAAAAGGATTTTACTCATGTGTCGCGGGCACATGGCTTCAGTGCCTGTTTGGATTACTTGTTGATCTCGGCGAATCAATTCGCGGGCATTGAGGATGCACAGATTGGCCCATTGGAGATTTCCGACCATGTCATGGTTTGGATAGACTGGTCTTGTGGTGTGGGACTGGGATTTACCCGCTTATGGTGGCTTCCCATGGAGATGTATAAAGACATCCATTTTCAGCAATTTTTAGTGCAACGCTGGCGGGAATTTGAGGTGAATCACCAAGGTCATAAAGACGACCCAGAATTGATGTGGGAGACTGCTAAAGTGGTCCTAAGGGGGGACATAATTGGCTATGTAGCACGGAAGCGTAGATTAGTGGCTGCGCAGATTGTTTGGCTCGAGCAGCGGGTGGCTCATGTGCGGCGTATTAATGGGCGAGCCCCTACGACCCAAAACAGACAGAGATTGTGGGAACTTCAGGTAGCGTTAAATGAATTGCTCCATCAAAGAGCTAAAAAATCTGTATTGTATTATAAATATAAATTATATTGTTTTAGAGATAAGCCCGGTAAACTACTGGGGAGATGTCTGAGGGGTCCGAGGGGCTAACGGCTGGTGGCGGCTCTTCGGGATGATCAAGGGAAGCTACATAATAGTAAAGCAGCGATTAGTGCCATATTTAAAGGTTTCTTTCAAAATCTCTAAACCGCGGAGGAGAATGCCCCCGCTTGTATGGAACATTATCTACAACACCTAGATTTTCCAGAGTGACGGAGGATCAACGGGCTCTGTTAGGGCAACCTATAACTTTACAGGAGGTGCAGCGGGTGATATCCTCCACGAGTTGTTGTAAAGCTCCGGGGCCTGATGGCTATGGGGCCGAATTTTATAAGATACTCTCGGCTGCGGTGGGCCTCCTCCTGGTGGAGACCTACCAGAGACGGACGGAGCGGGGGGGCATGCGGTGGGGGGATAATCAGGCATATATTACCCTGATTCCTAAACCGGGGAAAGACCCCCTACAGGCATCTTCCTATCGGCCGATCTCTTTATTAAACTTTGATATGAAGTTGTTGGCGAAAATTTTGGTGGATCGGTTGGCAGTCATTTTAGGTGACCTGGTGCATGAATCGCAAGTTGGATTCGTTCGGGGGCGATTCGCAGTGCGTAATTTACGTAAAATCTTAACGTCTCTGGAGTGGGTGCATTTGCACCAAGTTCCATCTCTCTTGGTGAGTTTCGACGCTGAAAAAGCTTTCGATAGAGTTAGTTGGCATTACCTCCAATATTTGTTGCCTCGTTATGGTTTGGGGACCTCCTTTTGTGAGATGGTAAAGAGCCTTTATGTGCAGCCCACGGCTCGAGTGCTCTGTAATGGGGTCTTGTCGGATTCATTTTCATTACATCGAGGAACCCGACTGGGGTGCCCGTTGTCTCCCTTACTGTTTGTCTTGGCCTTGGACCCTTCAATTCGTAGTATTGAAGCTGATAGGGAGATAAGGGGGGTGGTGGTAGGGTCCCACGAGTTTAAGATCTCGGCCTTTGCGGACGATTTGCTGGTACATTTGCTTACGCCCACTGTTCCCTCTAAGCTGTGCGCGTGTGGGGCGCACACACCTCGCCGAGCGAGCGCACATACTTTACAACAGAGCGCACAAAAATTACGGCTCTGATTCTGATAGAAAACAACACAGGCGTCTTAAAATTTAAAAGTTATGATTGTAATAACTAGAAATTTCCCACTTCATTTAGTAATCGTCTATTTTCATTTAATTTGATTAAAATCAATGTGGTGTACATACTGTATTCTGACGTGTAGTCAAATTTTAAAGTATGAACTCCGAGTGTCGTTATATGGTGCACAAAAATTTAACCTTCCTTCAAAAGCTGCACACAGCTGATATTTTATGCGCACACAACCTACAGAAAATTAGAGGGAACATTGCTTACGCCCCGGGAGTCCCTGGCGAGATTAATGAGGGAGTTTGCGATCTATGGTAGCTTTGCAGGCCTTTGCATAAATGTGGATAAATCGGAGGCTATCGATGTGTCGGATCGGATGCGTGGAAGTTGTCCCGGGGACTTCCCGTTGAAGTGGGCAGCCCAGAAATTTGTTTACCTAGGTATCGTTTTGACAAGGTTACCTCAGGATTTATACTGTGTTAATTTTGAGAAAATTCTGACGGGCATGAGAAATCAGCTGCAAGCGTGGAGTCCCATACCCCTGTCTCTGTTGGGGAGAGTGGCTGCGGTTAAGATGGTAATTTTACCCCGAATTTTGTACTGGCTGCAGACCCTGCCAGTTTGGCTATGGCGCCGCGATTTACGTCGCTTGGTGTCTGAGATTCAGCGCTTTCTGTGGAGGGGGGCTAGGGCTCGTATCCCGTTGCATCGTATGATTGGCCCTTGGCGGAGTGGTGGTATTGGTCTGCCGGACTTGTGGTTATATGCTCTGGCATGCCAGGCGCGTCATGTGGGCGACTGGCTGGGCGAGACGGACGTTTACACACCTAGACGCCAGGAGATGGCGGCGGCGGCCCCCTTTTCCCTGTTGGGTGTTCTACACGCGGAGAGTGCCCAGTTGCCTAATCATATTAAACGTAGTACGATTATGTCTTCAGCACGACGCACTTGGCAACAACTGAATGCTTATTGGAACCGAAACTGGACGATCTCGAGCTGGCTGCCCATATGGGGTAATGTGAATTTTCTACCTGGCTCTGAATCCCATAGGTTTCGGTCTTGGAGGGGAAAGGGAGTCCGCACTTTAGGCCATGTCGTAGGATTGACTGGTGCGTTTAAGTCATTTCAGGAATTATGCGCAGAGTATGAATTACAGCCTCATCAGTATTTTGCCTATTTACAACTCTCTCATTACGTCGCTTCCTTGTCTAGGACAGATCTTGCGGCAGATCGATCGGCGCAGATTATTGAGTTCTTTGGCCTTGGGGGAGATTCTCCCCTGTCGATTGCAGGATTGAAGGCCTGGCTCCATTGCGTTCGGGTGTTGCCGGATTATGACAGTGTTGAGCGGGCATGGGCAAGGGAATTGGGCCTGGAGGTCCCAGCTGGGACGATTATGCAGGCTCTGGGGTGGATTGCCCTACTGACAGATGGGGCCTGTTGGAGGGAAATTCAGTATAAAGCATTAACCCGTGTGCATTTTTCGCCTAGGCGGGCCTTGCGGAGCCATATTACTCAAGACGGGTCTTGCCCCAGATGTTCAGAGCCTTTGGCGGACCTAGGTCATATGTGGTGGACTTGTAGGCGTATTCGCCCTTACTGGGTCCGTATTAGTAATTGTATAACTGGGTTGCTTCAGCAGCGCTTCCCTTGGTCGGGATCCCTGGTAGTGTTGGATCAGCTCAACCCGTCTTGTCCGAGTGGGAGGGGGGCGCGGCTCTTGGTGCAGAAGGCGTGTTTGGTGGGGAAAGGCCCCATCTTGCACAGATGGCGTCAGCAGCTCCCACCGACTTTCCTGGAGTGGCGCAATAGTTTCCATCAATTGATGTTGGCAGAGCGTTGGAAAGCGAAGTGTCATGTAAAACGCTGGGCCCATTTTATGCTTATTTGGGAACCATATATTCAGAGCTTGGGGCCTCACTGTCGCAGTGAAATACTTAATGTGGGTCCATAGAGTGTTAGGATAGGGGTGAGGGTGTACATAGGGGTGGAGTGGGTGTACTTTCCTCCTGCAGACATTATATGGGTAGGCTGAGGATGGAGTCTGTGGTAGGGTGGGGGGGAGGGAGGGAGGGCTCCCTTTACGGAGCACAGTGGGATAAAATTCAAAACTGGTTCACGTTTATGGCAATGTTTGTTTGATATGTATGATGCTTACATGTATGATCTGCCCCACGGCGGGGATAAGAGTACACCCGACCGGGGGCTTGTTACCTGCTATTGTACTGGTTATTGTCTGGTGTTGAACCATAAATAAAATTTTCAAAAAAAAAAAAAAAGATTTCTACAAGTTCTTGAAAGAAAAGTCCATAAATCATTACTAAAGTGGACGTAGGGAAAATCGATCGCTTATCCCTGAGATAAGCAGCATGGAAATTTGTCTAGCTTTTTGGGTTCCTGCCAGGTACTTGTGACCTAGATCGGCTACTGTTGGAAACAGGATACTGGGCTTGATGGACCTTTTATCTGACCCAGTATGACAAATCTTATGTTCTTAAGCAGATCAACACCAAAGTCAATCCTCTGATGGGCTCTTAGCACCCTTTCTCTTCAGCACTATGCACAAGCACTCAGAGCCCGATACTCAGCATTCTTTTGGCCTATCTTTAAGCTTTGGTTCATCTGAAAATGTGCTTCTTTGATGTCTTTGGTGTCAACTTCTTCCCAATGAGACTGCAGTGTTATTCAGCAGAATTTAAAGGCTCTCAGACCTAGGGGAAACATTGCAGTGTTGCAGATCCATGTTACAGAGTTACATTTCAAAGTACTGAACCTGCAACAGTTTTATCTTTTGAAAATACTGAAAGTATTGTGATCCAAATAGGTCCATCGCTGATCATCATAATGTGAAATTAGAGGAGAAAGCATGGATCTGCAACTGAGAAGACTTATTTGAAACACAAAAGATGGCATACTAACATAAATGTTCAAAGAAAACTTTCAAAATATTAAAAATCTGTTGAAAACTAATGAAAGAAACACACAAATTACAGCATACTGTTCCCTAAAGAAGGAAACTGGAATTTCAAACTTACTTTAAAATACTGCAAAAGCTGTGGTATCAGTGAAATTCAATAAATGTAACCTTCATGATAGTGTGGGATTATGCCCCAAGGGATCATGACATATAAAAAGAAAACTTCTGGAAAAAGTGTTTTGTCTTGGACCATTAGATGTCACCCATCTGCGAGGCTAAGGTGAACTGTTTGTCTTTACAGAAAATATACATACATCTACAGTATATTCTAAATATGATGCTTCATTTTTTTGGTACTTTCAGATGATAGAACTGCTACATTTTAAAATACTGTATTTCTATTTTTATTCAAGAACTATTGAGCTTTCTGCATGAGAAACCTTTCTCTTTCAGTGACAATGTACCATGCTACTTACATTCAAAGGCTTCCTCGCTGTCATTGTCTTCATCAGAACTTAACTCAGCATATTTAGGCTTCTCATTAACCGTACTGCGTTTTCGTTTGTTCATTTTCACACGTTCACAAAGCGGCATGGAAGATTCAATCTCAGCCACGAGCTCAGGAGGCAGCTCTTTTAACACTGACTGATCTATGCTACCTAGTAATGAAGAGCAACAAAGGTAAGCATACAATGATATAATAATTTACAGAATCATATATGTCCATCCTGCCTCAAAGCATGAAATTGCAGAGAAGAAATTCCAACAAAATACTAAGATTGCCAAAAATAACGTCCTTATCAAGGGATTCTAACCTGATAAAAGAATAGCCTGCTCTTAATTTTCTGATAGAACTAAATTTAATGACAAAATTATCAAAATTATCTTTGTTGCTCCCCTTAAACATTAAGTAACTTCATAAAACTTAGCAGAATTATATAGTTCATTAGACTGACAAAACAAGAGACCCATGAAGTCTTCCAAGGCAAAAAGAAAAAATAGCAGGAATGTAAAATTATGGAAAATAAATGCCTTTCTTAAGTCAAGTCGAGAACTAAGTTTTCCTAAAAAAAAGAAAAAAGTGTTATCTATTACAGCTGAAAAATAATTAACTGTTATCACTACTAATTTCTACTGGATGCAAATAATGGTATGTTGTTGTTAAATGCCATCAAGTCAGTATCGACTCATGGTGATCCTCTGGATAGTTGTCCTAAACTGTGTTCGGTTTTCAGTCAGGCGGCTCATTGTTGACAGAGTAGCACACATAGCTGCTGTTATTGAATCGAATGCTACACAAATACATAGATGAGAAGCCCTGCTTCATAGAGCTTATAATCTAATCAAGACCTTTTGACACAGAATTTTGAATGTAGAATTCCATTCAGAATTTCATTTATTAAGAGAATGATTAAAATCACTAAGATTGAGATCAAAGAGAAACAAGTGTTAAGATTTAAACGCCGCCTCATAAAGATAATGAATTTGAATAAAGCCAGGGAGGGAGCATGATACACACTTGGTAAATCTATTCCAAATGTACAGCACAGCAAGGTGGAAAGCATGGAGAGTGACTTTCCCGAAGAGTGGAATTCACAAGGATGGGTGTATGAAAAGAGGAGAAGTGAAGAGCAGAAGAATGACTGCACATATAGGTAAGTAAGAGAAGCTCGAACTGTACACAGAAGCAGATAGGAAGCCAACGTAGTAACTGCAGGACAGGGGAGTAGTAACAGTAGTGACATTGGCCAACGATAAATTGTCCAGCTGAACTTTTAATAAATTGTAGAGAGAAATGGTTCACTGAAATAGCTGCAAGGAGCAGGCTGCAGTAATGTAAGGAGAGGTGAAGAGTGTGGATAAGATTTTAGGGAGTGTTCCGAAAGAGAGAAATTCTGGTGATGATAAAAAGAAACACTTTTTAGTGGTATTTTGGATATGTGCAGAAAAGGAGAGCAAGACATCAAAGATGACCCCAAGGTTATGGGTTGAAGGAGCGGGAAGGATGAGTGTTATTTACCCAATGAAAAAAAGAGAAAGGAAAGTGGGCTTGGTGGAGTACTAGGACAGGAACATAAGTTCTGTCCTGTCATAACACAAAATCATTAAACCATTTCTTCTTCAGATTTTACATTCCTGAGGACAAATAGGTGCCTGAAAGTTCTACATGTTCCTTTTTTTAATGTCACTAGTATAGGTTGATGGTGAACTGGTTACTGCATTCCACTGCCTGCATTACCATCCCTGTGACCTTTTATAACTTACCAAAGCAATAGAAATGGGACCAGGAACACAAAGTGGACAAAATTTCTCATCAGATTTACCTATTGTTTTGAAAAATATCCGCTCAAAAATAGCATAGTTACTCACCTGTAACAGGTGATCTCTGGGAAGAGCAGGAATTTAGTCTTCACATATGGGTATCATCGGTACCGACGGAGCCTGCGCGGGAACGTTCCCCTGCGTCCAATAGGAATGCTTTTGGGAGCATCCCTCAGCACATGCGCGCTGCCTTCCCGCCTTTCCAACTGTCCCTCTTCAGTTAAGTTTGTAGCTGAGTGAAAGGATAGCGAGAGAGAGGAAAGAAACACAGAGATAGAGAGACAACTCCTAGGGGAGGTGGGTGAGTTGTGAAGACTAAATTCCTGCTGTTCCCAGAGATCACCTGTTACAGGTGAGTAACTACGCTATCTCCAGGAACAAGCAGGAATGTAGTCTTCACATATGAGGACTCCCTAGCTGAAGAAGCCAGGGAGATAGCCCCAGGAAGGTGCCTCGAGAACATCCTGAAGCCCCATCGATGTTTTGGAAGCCAAAGCCTCCTGCCGGGGCTGTTTTGCCAGTGTGGTTCTCTCAAGGGCAATGCCAACGGCCTCTCGATGCAGGAGAGCTACCCTTTGAGGACCGGCTCTTATGCTTAGTTACCTGAGATCCATGGGAGGAAGAGGCGGCCCTTGACGATGTTGATGCAATGGATCTGGCATCTGAAGAAAAAAGGGTACTGAGCTTTGCGGCCCGGTTCTGTCTTCCTCTTTTGGTCATCCCCATGCAGGAGAGACATTCAGTTGGAGAATGATCAGGTCCTAAACATTTTAGACACCAATTATGGGTGTCAGTGACGGAAATGGTACCGCCACACTTAGTACATTTTTTAAAACCACTAGTTGGCTTTTCCATGATTTAGGAAAATGGGGGCCTAGTGCCCAAAATGGCGCCTAGCACCAAAAAGGAAAGTTTCTGAAAGAAACACTGAAATTTATTTTTTTTTTTAGAAAGAAAAGGCGGCACTGGTAGGCGTCGTGCGGTAGGCAAATGCAACCACAGAAAGAAGTTTAAAGATGAAATTTTCTGTGGTGACAGGGAATAGGGTCCTGTCGGCTCCTCAGAAAACGAAGAACTGAAGAGGGACAGTTGGAAAGGCGGGAAGGCAGCGCACATGTGCTGAGGGATGCTCCCAAAAGCACTCTTATTTGACGCTGGGGAGCGTTCCCGCGCAGGCTCCATCAGTACCGACGATACCCATATGTGAGGACTACATTCCTGCTTGTTCCTGGAGATAGAAAGTGCAGTGGCATGATTTGCTTCCTGCTGGCTCCACAGAAAATGAAGAACTGAAGAAAAGGAGTTGGGAAGGCAGCTGCGCAGGCACAGTGGAGTGCTCCCAAAAGCTTTCCAATTGGATGCTGGGATGCGTTCCTGCATGGGCTCCGTTGGTGCCGACATCACCCATATGTGAAGACTACATTCCTGCTTGTTCCTGGAGATACTATCTTCACATCCTACTTCAGAAAAGCCACTATTAAAACCAAGCTCCTTCCTGTTTTCACTTGTCTTCAGCCCCCAGAGTATTTACAAAATGCCACAGTGGTAGCTGCCCACCTCCTCAAGCCATGTTATCTATTCTTCCCAAACCTTGATGGGCTTCTAGCTGCTCCACTGGAAAACTTTGTTCCATCTCTCAGAAATAGCACAAGAAGCCTGCTTCAGAATCTGGATTTTCATCATCATTAATTTTGAGAAATCCATCTCGTTTCCAACTTTCCCTGGAAAGGTGGGAATCCTTCCTCCCATGGATCTCTGGTATCCCACCAGGGTTGGTGGATAGGAGTTGATTTAGGTGTGAAAGAGATTTTGAAGAACAGCTTGGCCAAAGAAGGCATCCCGACGGGAGGCTTTATCCAGGCAGTAGTGGGCTGTGAAGGTGTGTACCGAAGCCCAGGTGGCTGCTCGACAAATGTCACATAGAGTGGAGATTAGCCATAGAAGCTGCCATGGCTCTCACATTATGAGCTGTGACATGGTCCTGAAGAGGAAGATCCTTACTCTCATAAGCAAAGGATATGCATTGGGCAATCCATTTAGATAAAGTTCTTTTGGAGACTGGAAGTCCAAAATGACTAGGGTCAAAAGCTATAAAAAGTTGTGAGGACTGTCTATGTTGCTGTGTTCTTTGTATGTAAAAGTCTAAGGCCCTTTTACAATCCAAAGTATGACGGTTTCTTTCTGCATTAGAGGCGTGAGGCCTCGGAAAAAATACAGAAAGATAAATTGATTGATTTAAATGAAAAGGCGAAACCACCTTTGGCATAAAGTATGGGTGAGTTCGAAGAACAACCTTATCATGATGAAACCTAGTGTAAGAAGGATCAGCCACTAAAGCTTGCAATTCACTAATGCGATGGGCAGAGGTGATTGCAATTAGGAAGATGACCTTCCAGGTCAAAAATGTAAGGGCTGTAGTGGCCAAAGGTTCAAAAGGCGGCTTCATGAGCTGCCCGAGAACTAGATTTAGATCCCATGCCACCAGTGGTGGCTTGATGAGAGGTTTAGTTAATAAAAGGCCTCTCATAAATCTTGATAGGAGTGGATGAGAGGAAATTGGTTGTCCATTCAGAGGCTTATAAGAAGCTGCAATTGCACTAAGATGGACTCTTACCAAATTGGTCTTTAGACCAGAATTCAATAAGTGAAGGAGATACTCTAGTATTGATTCTAAGGGTATGACTAGGAGGTTTAATCCCTTCTTGGAGCACCATATAGTAAAATGTTTCCACTTGAAGGCATAAGATCTTCTTGTGGAAAGTTTCCTAGAAGCCTGAAGGATATCTTTTACCTGTTGGGACAGGTTGAAATCTTGGAGGTCTAAGCCTTCAGCAAACAGGCCGTGAGATGCAGGGACTGGGGATTCAGGTGCCCTAGCGTCCCGTTCTCCTGGGAAAGGAGATCTGGAGCATGCCCTAACTCCAGAGGTGCCGCTTGAGAGAGATGTAGAAGAAGGGAATACCACGTTTGGCGTGGCCATCGTGGTGCTATGAGAATCATGTGACCCCTGTCTCTCTGAAGCTTGAAGAGTGTTTTGGGGATGAGGGGAATGGGTGGGAAGGCATAAAGGAAGTCCTGACCCCAGTGAAGGAGGAAGGCATCCCTTGCCTGACAGTTGTGAGCTGGAATCCTGGAACAGAACCAGGGAAGTTTGACATTCAGTGGACTTGCAAAGAGGTCTATGTCTGGAGTGCCCCAGAGATGAAATATCTTTGCCACCTGGTCTAGGTGGAAGGACGACTCATGAGGCAGCAGTACTCGAATGAGTTTGTCAACCCAAAGGTTTTGAATGCCTGGAAGATAGACCACTAGAAGGTGAATTTAATGCTTTCTGGCGAGTGCCCACAGTCGTAAAGCTTCATTGCCTAATAAGAGAGAGCCTGTTCCACCCTGCTTGTTCACATAGAACATGGCTACTTGATTGTCTGTCTGGACTAGGACTGTCTTGTAGCTGAGCTGGGCGTGGAATACTCGAAGAGCTAAATAGATTGCTCTTAATTCCAGGAGGTTTATGTGTAAACCAATCTCCTGTGGAGTCCAGGTGCCCTGGGTAGAGAGATGATTCAGGTGTGCTCCCCAACCCACCTGTGATGCATCTGTTGTTAGGGTGGCCTGAAAGAGGGGTTGAGGGAAAGGAGACCCCACTGTCAGATTTTATAGTGATTGCCACCATTGGAGGGACAAAATTAGTCGTTGAGAGATTATTATTTTGTCCGACAAATGACCAGTGGCCTGTCTCCACTGTGTGGAGAGGGACCACTGAGCTGCTCGCATGTGGAGACGAGCATATGGGACTACATGAACTGTGGATGCCATATGTCCCAGTAACTGCAGTAGCTCTCGAGCAGTGAGGGAGGATTTGCCTGCTGCTTGAGAAGCTAGTTGCATTATGCGAAGACACCGGGTTTGTGGAAGGAAAGCCCTTGCCTGTCTGGTATCTAGACAGGTTCCTATGAATTCTAGGCATTGGGAAGGAACTAGTTGAGATTTTGGGAAGTTTATTACCAATCCCAAGTATTGGAGGATTCGCATTGTATGGGACAGTGCAGTGCTGGCCTCTGCAACTGTAGGGGCTCGAATGAGCCAGTCGTCTAAGTAAGAGAAGACGAAAATCCCCAGGGTTCGTAGCAATGCAGCTACTACTGCCATGCATTTCGTGAATATCCTTAGTGCTGAAGCCAGAACAAAGGGAAGAACCCTGTACTGGAAATGTTTTCCCCTGAAAAGGAAACGTAAGAATTTCCTGTGATCTGGATGGATGAGAATGTGAGTATATGCATCTTTTAAGTCTAGCGAGCAAAGCCAATCCTGGCTTTGAAGGTATGGCAGAAGAGTTCCTAGAGAAATCATTTTGAATTTCTCTCGAAACAGATATTTGTTCAATTCTCTGAGGTCTAGAATGGGTCTTTGTCCTCCTGTTTTCTTTGGAATAAGAAAATAGGGGGAGTAGAACCCTGCACCCCCTGGAAGAATGGATACTTCCTCTATTGCCCCTTGGGCAAAAAGTGTGGAGACCTCGTGATCTAGCAAATTGTCTGCAGAGGTTTGTGAATTGAATTGCTTTAGAATTGTAGGAGGGGGCATGCTGTGAAAATGAAACTTGTACCCCCCCTCTCCTACAATGGACAAAGTCCAATCTTCTGCTGTTATCTGATGCCATCTGTTGACAAAGTGGCATAACCTGCCCAGAATATTGGGGGGTGGGGACCCCTCAGAGGCAGGGAGGCAAAGCTCTCTAGGAAGGAGTCAAAGCCCTTGAGGGGGCTGAACCTGGAGAGCTGGTTGGGCTCTCGGGCCTTTTGGCTTCTTTTGCTGTCTAGTTTGTCCCTTTTGGGCAACCTGACCTGGAGTTTGACTCTGCTGGGTATAGGAAGGATAAAACTTCCTCTTTTTGCTAAAAGAGGGTTTTTTATAAAGCTTCCTTTTGGCTGGAGTGGCTGTAGACTTTGACAATCTATCTAAGGTAGAATTGTCAGCATCTAACTCGTTAGTCTTTTCCTGCCAGTTCTTGACGAAGAGATTCTCCCCCGTGCAAGGAATGTTGCCTAACTTGTCCTGTACCCAAGTCTCCAAGTCTGATGCCTGTAGCCAGGCAATCCATCGTGCGCCAATGGCAATAGCAGAGGTTCTGCTGATGCATTCGAAGCAGTCAAAGGCTGCACGATTAACAAACTTGGAGACATCTTGAGCATGCTTAACTAGAGCAAGAAAATCTTGTTTCTTGTCATCTGGGAGAAATGGGCTGATAAGTTCCAAGTCTCCTGTGACTTCCTTGAGGAACATTCCCATATATAGGATATATGAACTGATCCTAGCTGAAAGCATGGAAGCTTGAACAGTTCTGCGTCCAAAAGCATCCAGAGTCCTGCATTCACGAACTGAAGGATTGGATGCATGCCTCTTTGCACTTTTCATCCTTCGCATGGCTGATTCCACTACCATTGAACGGTGTGGCAGCTGAGTTTTCTAAAATCCAGGACATGGGAAACTCTATACATAGTATCAAGTCTCCTAGAGTGAGGAGAAATAGTCAGAGGTGTCTCCCACATTCTGAGCATCAAACTATGCAAAATTTCATGGATAGGCAGAGTGGCTGCCTCCTTAGGAGTTTTAGGATATTGGAGAATTTCCAATTCCTTTGCTCTGGGTTGCTCCTCAGGAGCTACTGTGATTGAAAGACCTTTGGCCATATCACGGATGAAATCCTGAAATGACATGTCCTCTGGAGGTGACATTCTGCGTTGGGGAGAAGAGGGATCTTCTAGGAGAAACCCTCTAGTGCCAGCAGAATTGTCAGAATCTTCGGAATCGAAGTATTTCTGACCCCGATGCTCCTGCAAGGCACGATCCCGGTGTACCTATCTAAGTCAGTACCAAGCTGACCCGGTACCACTTTGTCAATTCCCGCCAGAGAGGGCATGGGAAGAGTTCCCACTGGGGGCGATACTGGTGCCCGTGGCCCACCGGTACCGCAGCTGAAAGAAGAGCTGCGATGCTGCGCTCGATAGCGAGGAACCTCTGGTCTATCGACGCTGCCAATGCTTGGGTGTCAGTACCGGTAAGGACGGCTGGAACCCCTGAGCATGGCACAGGTAGTTCTTGCGAGGTTGAGGCCTCAAGAACATCCTGAAGCCCCATCGATGCTTTGGAAGCCGAAGCCTCCCGCCGGGGTTGTTTTGCCGGTATGGTTCCCTCAAGGGCAATGCCAAAGGCCTCTCGATGCTTAGCAGGAGAGCTACTCTTTGAGGACTGGCTTTTATGTTTAGTTACCTGAGATCCATGGGAGGAAGAGGAGGCCCTAGAAGATGTCGATGCAATGTATCTGGCATCTTAAGAAAACAGGGTACCGAGCTTTGCAGCCCGGTTCTGTCTTCCTCTTTTAGTCATCCCCATACAGGAGAGACATTCAGTTGGAGAATGTTCAGGTCCTAAACATTTCAGACACCAATCATGGGTGTCAGTGACCGAAATGGTACCGCCACACTTAGTACATTTTTTAAAACCACTAGTTGGCTTTTCCATGTTTTAGGATGATGGGGCCTAGTGCCCAAAATGGCGCCTAGCACCAAAGAGAAAAGTTTCTGAAAAGAAACGGTCTAAAGCCTAAGTTTTTTTTTTTTATGAAAAGAAAAGAACCGGCGGTACCGGTAGGCATCGTGCGTAGGCAAACGCGACCACAAGAAAAGAAATTTAAAGACGGAATTTTCTGCGGTGACAGGGAATAGATCCTGTCGGCTCCACAGAAAACGAAGAACTGAAGAGGGACAGTTGGAAAGGCAGGAAGGCAGTGCGCATGTGCTGAGGGATGCGCCCAAAAGCGTTCCTATTGGACGCTGTGGAGCGTTCCTGCACAGACTCTGTTGGTACCGACGATACCCATATGTGAAGACTACATTCCTGCTTGTTCCTGGAGATTAATACATTCCTAAAAACTTCATACTGGCACAACCATAAATCATATATGGGTGGAAGAAAAAAAGACCTCTGTGCTAGATGTCTGTATCGTCACCTTTTATGTACTACATCCTGGTCATAAAACTCCTTCCAGATTCCATTATATAGTGTTCTATAAACAATAAGGGTCTGAATCTGTCCCGCATGGCTATCCCCTTCTCTATGTCCTGTCTGAGCCGGACGTACAAAGGGGATCACAATTCTGATCCTGCAGGGCACTTCAGCCCCGCGGGATCAGAATTGTGATCAAGCCTGTACGTGCAGACCAGGACTACGATTCAGTCCCAGCCTGCATGTACAGGCACTGCCCAGATAGCTCAGTCAGGCATTTAAATGGAGCCATGGCACCATGGCATCCTGTTGCCATGGCACCATGGCATCCTGTTGCCATGGCACCATGGCTCCATTTAAATACCACGATGCCGTCCACCAGCAATTAAGTTTTTTTCACCACAGCTCGACCCCCGATCCGGTCTCCTAAGGCCCAGGGTCAGGCTGTGGGGAAGAAACTTTGCCCCCCCCCCCCCGGCCACTGTTCCCTCTAAGCTGTGCGCGTTTGCGCGCGCGCACACTTTATAACACAGCGCACAAAAATTATGGTTCTGATTCTGATAGAAAACACAGACGTCTTAAAATTTAAAAGTTGTTGTGTATTTACAGTTTTCATAAGTTCTGCAATATATTCTAGTGCAATCAATGTGGTGTACATACTGTATTCTGACGTGTAGTTAAATTTTAAAGCATATAAATCAGAGTGTCGTTATGTGGCGCACAAAAATTTAACCTTCCTTCAAAAGTTGCACAGATGATATTTTATGCGCACACAGCCTACAGAAAATTAGAGGGAACATTGCCCCCAGCCCCTTCCATGCCCCAACGTTTAACAAAAATGACATCCAGGGAAGTTATGGAATAACTTTCCCGGCCATTTCGCCGGCCCTGGATGTACAGGGCTGACATTAGAATCAGCCCTATATGTCCAGGGCTGGCGACTGCCCACCCACTCTCCGCCCCGCCCCCGACTAACTTCCCCGCACAACCGGCAAAGAAGTTTGTCTGGGGCTGCTGCCGGCACGAATAGAGGAATGGATATCTCGTTGGGACGTCCATACCCACTATTCATGTCTCAGAATAACCCCCTAAGTAAACTATATAAACAAAGAAATCATCTTATCTTATACACAGTGTTCTTCACACTACAGCATTCACTCCGATGTTAACAGCGTTTTGCATAAGCTGCATCAGAGAAAGCCCTTCTAAAAAATGGAGAACCACTGTCATAACTTATGTCAATCAGAATCATGAAGTCTTTATCAAAAATACTACTTAGCTCTGTCTGCCTCTTTAACAAAAGAAAACAAAATATGGAAGAAAACAATGATATATACAGAGACCTTAATACCAATCTGAGATAATAAAATCAATGTAAATCATACCATCAATAAACACCCATTACGAGTATCATATCTTTTATAAAAAGGAATTATGACAAAGTTAATCTCAAAATCATATCAATTTAGAATACTATGATATGGTAAATGTTATGCAAAAATGCAATGTGTGCAGTTGAGTCAATGCTGATTCCTGGTAACCCAGCAGCTCTTGGGTTTTCTTGGCAAGCTGTGACTGCAAGTAAATTTTTCCAGGCCTTTCTTCTGAGCAACGGTAGGTAAACTGACTTGCTGAAGACTACAAGAAGTGCCAGTGGGAACTGAATCCTGGTCTCTGTGTCATGTCATCTAATTTATTTATTTATTTAAAGTGCCAAAGGCATTTAAGGCAGCGCACAAAATAAAGGCAAACTAAAAACCTAAGAGAGCAAATTAAAACCCCACATCAACCAACTACCAGCTTGCTTTGTTCAGTCCTTCACTTTTCCCGCTGTAGAGGATGGAATAGAAAGGTCTTCAAGGCCTTCCGAAAGGGTGTTACATTCAAAATCATCATATATGTCAAAAGAAAAAGAAACACCTCAATAATAAAATCAGCAGCTTCTACCAATTCAAATTGAAGAAAGCATGCAGCTCAATAACTGCAGCTCAGCTCAAATCCTAATGGTTATTTTGTTATCTAATACTTGCTCTCAAAATATCAAATGATACTATATCATTATCGGTTATCACAAACCATGCCACTTGTACATACTGTGTATGCTCAGAAAAACTAATAAACCAACTGCACAAAACTTAACTTAAAAAGCCGTTTGCTGTGTAGACTTCCAGCAATGTTGTGTTTCTGCTGATCTTCGTAAAAACACAGTAAATGCGTGCAGTTGCTTATATTACAAAGACACCTTCTAGCCAATCAAAATTGCTCACTGTTATAATAAAAATCTCTTCATCCACAGCTCTTATGGCTACTGAAGCCCAAAATATAGGCTAGATTTAATTATACTGGATAGGGATCACGATAATGGTGTTAGAAAAATTATGAAAAAAATGATACAAACTGCTAAACACATCTACTGTTGCTTTTAAAAGAAAAAAAGAAGAAAAAGGGCAAACATGTAGTAGTTAACGTAACTGAACTTTGTCAATAGAAATATATTACGCCTTACGCCAGGTTAGCCCAGCAAAAATCCTCCCTCGTCTCAAAAGAGACCCCAGTCTGATAATTATCAAATTTTCAAAAATTGTTTGCTTCAGAAATTAAATGTGCTATTTTTTAATGAATTTGATACGCTGAATTCAAATATGATAGTGAAATTGGTCAATTAGCCCGTTTCTATGATACGTTGAAGAATGTACATTTTGCCACTATGTATCCTTAGATGTAAATCAAATCCTTAGATGTAAATCAAAATCTTATTACAAATGAAACTTTGCACAATAACAAGCATGTTTTTATAAAATAAAGTTCATAAACATACTTAGAAGAAACAGAGGAGTAATTATGTCTGCAATTTAACTTTCATTAAGAACATCTGTAAGTACATTCTAGCAATTTTTGTTCTCATTCAGTGCCTTCACGACTCTTCCTGATCTGTTTCTTGTACTGAAGCAATGGAATATCCCTTGTCACTGTCCAGCAGTAGTCTGCAAGCATTGATCCATTTACCCTGATACCTCTTTTCCATGGCTGCAATGTCTTGGTGAAATCAGTCTCCATGTTCATCACTTACTGCTCCGCAATTTTGTGGGATAGAATCTAGATGAGAGTGTAGAAAATGAATCTCTAAGGCAGCGATGGCGAACCTATGGCACGCGTGCCAGCTGTGGCACGCGAAGGCCTTGCAGCTGGCACGCGGGAAGGTCCGCAATTAAGATATGCGGCGCGGCGGGAGGTGAGTGTGCTGGTGTCTGCTTTGCAGCTCATCTGGCAATGTGTTCCTCGCGGCGCCGCCTCTAGCTGCCTGAACCACCGTGGGGCTGTGAGAAACAAAGTCTCACTCCCCGCCTCCGCACCCGCCCAGGTCCTCGCCTGCAGCACCGAGCGTTCTTCTGTCACGCCCTCCCACCCTGGCGGGAGACTTGAGGAGAACAGGAGACGCAATCTGCATTCTACATCAATAATTATTAGGTAAACTTCTACTTTGCCCTACCTGTGCTGCCTAGGTTTAATTGGACCAATAATACTAATGTTAATTATAATTATAAACTTATCTGGGCTTCTTTTTAAAAACCTATTAAATTATCTGGCTATTTGTCTAGGTGTCCAGGTTAGGGTTGCCACCTGTGTTCGGGTTTGTGATAAGGCTGTTGTCTATGTTTTCTATTTGGTGTCCGGTTTCTGATGGGATTTCATTTATTCATTTGCCATTTGTTTGGGTTTGGCCACAAGAAAAGGTAGTAACCCTAGTCGTGAGCCATGTCTTGATCTAATTAATGGTAGATTTACCTCGTTTATGAACATTTTACAAGGATTAACCTCAGTCCAGTTATTCATGGTTATTAAATCACAATGATTCAATTTGATTAACTGCTATTACTGTATCTCAAATCATACTTCAAGATTGATGCATATGGATCGGCAGGAGGAAAAATCGTTGCATCGAGAAAACTAGTGAATCATTGCACCCCAGCACTATTGTATAATGACAGAATGGCTTTTTAATTGGGTTTCATTTGTGTCACCCATTAGTTTAAAAAAAAATTACATCAAATGTTAACAACTAAACAGGTATATTTTTTGACCAAAACAGATGTCTACAATTAATAAAATTCCCCAATCACATATTTTTTTATATGGGAACGGATTTGTATACAGCACTTCATTAGTTTTTTTTTTATTATACAAATTTTATCTTTTTGTAGACTTGAAGTCTTGAACAAAGAAAATGAGTACAGCAAAAAAAGCAAAAACAGATAGTGGAAGATCATTCCAAGAGGCCTGGACAGAGACATATGGAGTGATTGAACGCAGTGGGAAAGCATTGTGTATTATGTGTAATGAAAGTGTTGTGTCTCGCACATCAAGTGTCAAACGTCACTTTGAGACCAACCATAACAGTGTTGCTGAACTTGGTTTAGCTCAAAGAAAAGAGTTCCTTGTAGGAAAATTAAAGAAATATCACTCCCAGTCTCTTAGTTTTAGCAACTATCTTTCAAAAACTAATGATCTTACAGTTGCCAGCTTTCAAATTTCACTGTGCATGGCAAAACATGGTAAGCCCCTCTCTGATGGAGATTTTATCAAAAAGGCAATTTTGGCTGGGAGTAATTCACTCTTCCATGATTTCCAAAACAAGGATAAAATTGTGCAGCGCATCTCTGAGATGCCGCTAAGCAGAAATACTGCAAAAGATAGGGTTCTGCGAATGGCTGCTGATGTTAGTCAACAGCTTACTTGCGACTTACAAAAAGCACCCTTCTACTCCATGTGCTTGGATGAAAGTACAGATATTACTAACCATGCAAGACTAGCGCTCATTTTGCGTTATGCTACTGGTGACATCATGAGAGAAGAGCTGGTAAAACTGCTGTCTTTGCCTGGAAGAACACAAGGGATAGATATCCACAATGCTGTGATGGAGGCTTTTTCATCACTAGACATAAGTCCAGAAAAAGTGGTTTCAGTTACTAGCGATGGAGCACCTAGCATGGTGGGGACAACATCAGGATTCATTCATTTCTTTGCTAAGGAAGCAAAACATCCACTGATTCAATTTCACTGCATAATACATCAAGAGGCTCTCTGTGCCAAAGAAAGCAGCAAAAAACTTGACGATGTCCTCAAAGATGTAACAAAAATGGTGAACTTCATCATGGCGCGTGCTCTTAATTTTCGACAATTTCAAGCCCTTCTTGATGAGGTTCAGGCACAATATAACACTTTACTGATGTACAATAATGTCCGGTGGCTGAGCAGAGGACGAGTGTTAGAGAGATTTGTGGCCTGCTTGGAAGAAGTTAGGCTATTTATGAACGAAAAGGGGGAAGACTATCCTCAACTCACCAACATGGCCTGGCTTACCAACCTCATGTTCTTTACAGATTTTACTAACCACTTTAATGTACTAAACAAAAAATTGCAAGGCATGGGAAAAACAACAGAAAGCACGTTTAGTGACATCAAAGCTTTTGAGAGAAAATTGCATGTTTTTGAAAAAGACCTTGAGAGTGGACAGCTGAAATATTTTCCCAACCTAAAAATACATTTGGATAATTCTACAACATTTGTGGACAGTCATAAAAAACACCAGGAAATCCACAAAGCATATTCCACCATTGTAGCCGAAGCAAAGGAGAATTTTAGTAAAAGATTTTCTCAGTTCCTTAAGATGGAGACAACCCTTTCATTTATTACTTCCCCAGAAAAGTCCACATTTGAAGATCTTGATCTTTCCTGCTTACAGTGGTTGGATATTCAAAACTTGGAAATGGAGCTACTGGAATTTCAAGAAAGCTCTATCTGGAAAAGTAAATTCAATGACCTGCGTACGGCTCTTGAACGTATTGAGTGTGAAAGGGTGACAAATGAAATCACTGCTAGCAGTTCTGAAAATGAAATCCTAAAAGCGCGGAATTCTCTGCCAGACAATTTTAAGTCCATGAAAGCACTTGGGATTGCTCTTCTTACTTTGTTTGGGTCATCCTATGCTTGTGAGCAGCTGTTTTCGGCTTCGAATCATATAAAATCTGATGCTAGAAACAGATTAACGGATGACATGAGTGCTGCATGTGTTGCTCTGAAATTAACGCATTATGAGCCAAGGATTGACAAGTTATCAGCATGCATGCAACAACAAACATCACATTAATTTTTTTCATGTATAGATTCTTTGGGAATACACACCGAGTCCTGACACAGTTAACAGTTTTAAGAAGTTTATCTTTTTTTTACTCAGGATACATTTGACATGTTATGTGAATAATACATTTAAAATATATTGTGTAACTGAATCAAATTGTTCCTAAATTCATTAAATTGAATGAAATCATTAAAACATTATAAATTGCCAATAAATTGAAATGAAAACCAAAGGATTGTGAATCAAATTGATTCTCTGACAATACAAAGATTCCAACCTTTACAAATGATGTTACATAGTTCAGGCAACTTTATAAAGAGTTTTTAGATACTAAAATCTTGTTGTTAAGGTTTAATTGACGTGCTGGCACTTTGAGGAAATTCTTTGGTTTTGTGCGGCAGTTTGGGCACTCGGGCTCAAAAAGGTTAACCATCACTGCTCTAAGGACATGTTGCAACCAAGGTTTTTGTATGTCTTGAGAAGAACAATCTCTTGGTAATTATTTGCTTTGTTGTTTCCAAGAAAATTTTGTGTCACTGATTCAAATGATATCCATGCAGCCTTTTCTTTTCTACGCAATAAACAAAGAAATTTGTCATCTTGAAGAAGTGCACGAATCTGAGGGCCAACCAAAACTTCTTCCTTAACTTTGGCATCACTCAGTCCAGGAAATTTACCACTAAGATATCTGAAAGCAGGTTTTGTTTTATCCATCGCCTTGATAAAGTTTTCATTAGTCCCAACTTGATGTGCAAGGAAAGCATCAAAATCTTGTTGCTGTCTATAAGTGCTGGAAACAGAACATTTTTGCTTCCAGGATCCAGAGACTGACGGAGTGGCCAGTCCCTTTTAACGAAATGACAATCTCTAGCACGACTATCCCATTCACACAGGAAGCAGCAGTACTTGGTGTATCCACCCTGAAGACCAATCAAGAGGGTGACCAGTTTGAAGTCACCACAGATTGACCACAGATGTTGATCATAGTTTATACATTTCAAAAGTTGTTTCATATTGTCATAAGTCTCTTTCATAAAAGCTGCATGGCCAAAAGGAATTGATGGTAGCAAGTTGCCATTATGCAGCAATACCGCTTTAAGACTTGCTTTGGATGAATCAATGAAGAGCCTCCAATCATTTGCATTGTAATCGATATTGAGAGCTGCCATTAAACCTTTTACGTTGTTGCATGCAGCAATATCACCTTCTTTGAAAAAGAATGACACCAAGTCTTTCTGACGGTCCCGGAAAAAAGAAATTCGAACGTCACCAGCCAGAAGATTCCAGTGCTGTAGTCTGGAACCCAAAAGCTCAGCTTTATTCTTCGGGAGATCCAAATCCCTGACAAGGTTGTTCAATTCACCTTGCGTTAATGAGGTGTGGCTCATTAGCAGTGGCCAGAAGAAACTCTGGGTCATGTGAGGTTGACGGTTCATGACTACAAGCTTCTTCCTCTTCCTAACTTGATTCTAATGATAATGATTCTGACATTTTGGGAATCGGCAACCCTTCTCCATGAGGCACTGGGCGTATTGCAGATGGAATGTTTGGATAGTGCACGTTCCACTTACTCTTTCTGGATATACCTTTCTGATTTGGAGGAACCATGCAGAAGTAGCAATTGCTGACGTGATCCGTGGGCTCTCTCCAGATCATTGGAACTGCAAAAGGCATTGATTGCATTTTCCCACTCATCCATTGCCCGAGATTTGTTGCACATGTATTGCAGCATATGTATGGTGCCCAGCTCTTATCGTGATCTCCTATTCTGCAGCCAAAATATAAGTTGTAGGCTCTCTTAACCACCACAGTCATATTCCATTTTTGTGATTTAAAAGTCACTTCACCACAAATATAGCAGAAATTATCTGCATTATTAACACAAGTATGATCCACGTTTATCCGTTCCACTCCATTCATTAATTTATAGACCTCTATCATATCTCCCCTCAGCCGTCTCTTTTCCAGGTTAAAGAGCCCTAACCTTTTTAGCCTCTCTTCATAGGAGTAGCCTTCCATCCCCTTCACCAATTTGGTGGCTCTTCTCTGTACTTTTTCTAATAACGCTATGTCCTTTTTAAGATACGGCGACCAGAATTGCACACAATATTCAAGGTGCGGTCGTACCATGGAGCGATACAGAGGCATTATAATATCCTTTGTTTTATTCTCCATCCCTTTCTTTATGATACCTAGCATTCTATTTGCTTTCTTGGCCGCCGCTGCACACGGGGCAGAGGGTTTTAACATGTTATCCACGATGACTCCTAAGTCCTTTTCCTGGGTGGTGGTTTCTAATGTGGAGCCTTGCATCGTGTAACTATAATGTGGGTTGTTCTTTCCTAGGTGCATAACTTTGCATTTGTCCACATTAAATTTCATCTGCCATTTGGATGCCCAGTCTTCCAATTTATCCAGATCCTCCTGCAGTTTTCCACAATCCTCTTGGGTTTTAACAACTTTAAACAGTTTTGTGTCATCTGCAAATTTGATAACCTGACTAGTTATTCCCTTTTCCAGGTCATTTATGAATATGTCAAAAAGTAGTGGACCCAGTACAGATCCCTGGGGTACTCCACTATTCACTTTTTTCGATTGGGAATATTGGCCATTTAGCCCTACCCTCTGCTTTCTATCTTTTAACCAGTTCCCGATCCACAATAGTACACTGCCGCCTATCCCATGACTTTTTAGCTTTGCCAAAAGTCTCTGATGGGGGACCTTGTCAAAAGCTTTCTGGAAGTCCAGATACACTATATCAACCGACTCACTTTTGTCTACCTGTTTATGCACACCTTCAAAGAAACATATCAGATTAGTAAGACAAGATCTTCCTTGTCTAAAGCCATGTTGGCTGTCTCCCATTAGGCCATGACTATCTACATGTTGTGTAATTTTGTTCTTTATGATGGTTTCTACCATTTTCCCTGGTACTGACGTCAGACTCACCGGTCTGTAATTTCCCGGGTCACCCCTGGAACCTTTTTTAAAAATTGGTGTTACGTTGGCGACCCTCCAATCTTCAGGTATTACAGATGATTTTAATGAAAGTTCACAGATTACCAATAGCAGGTCTGCAATCTCATATTTCAGTTCTTTCAACACTCTGGGATGTATACCATCCGGTCCAGGTGATTTGCTACTATTCAGTTTATCAAATAGTTGTAATATATCTTCCCGGTGTAGCGATATTTCTCTCAATTCCTCTGCAGTATCACCTTTAAATACCACTTCAGTCATGGGTAACATCCCTACATCTTCCTCAGTAAAGACCGAAGCAAAGAATTCATTCAGTCTCTCTGCTATAGCCTTGTCTCCTCTTACTGCCCCTTATACCCCTCTATCATCTAACGGTCCAATTGGCTCTCTCACAGGCCTTTTGCTACGAATGTACTTGAAAAAGTCTTTATTTTGTGTTTTTGCTTCCGTAGCAAGTTTCTTCTCAAATTCCCGCTTTGCCTGCCTTATCAATGCTTTGCATTTAACTTGCCAGTGCTTGTGTTGTTTCCAGTTTTCATCATTTGGCTCTTTTTTCCATTTCCTGAAGGTTGCTTTTTTGGCAGCAACAGCCTCTCTGACCTCACCTTTAAACCATGCTGGCAGTTTTTTGGACTTTCTTCCACTCTTCTTAATGCGTGGAATACAGCTGGTCTGGGCTTCGAGGATAGTATTTTTAAATAACACCCAAGCTTGCTGTAAGTCTTTAACCTTTGGAACCGCTCCTTTTAGTTTTTTCCTAACTATATTCCTCATTCTATCAGTCTCCCTTTTGAAAGTTAAAAGGTAATACTGTGGATTCCTTTACTATCTGTCCTCCACTAATTAAATCAAACATGATCATACTATGATCACTATTGCCAAGTGGTCCCAACACCCTTATTTCTTGCACCAGATCTGGCGTTCCACTAAGGATTAGGTCCAGTATGGCTTCCCCTCTGGTCGGTTCATGAACCAGCTGCTCCAAGAAGCAGTCATTTATTCCATCTAGAAACTTTATCTCTTTAGCTTGTACTGCCGTGACACTGACCCAGTCGATACCGGGGTAATTGAAATCACCCATTATTACTACTCTGTTGTGACTTTTGTTAGCTTCCTTGATTTCTTTGAGCATTTCATCATCCATTTGTTCATTCTGGCCAGGCGGTCGATAGTATACTCCCACTGCCATCGCCTTCCCCTTCATAAATGGGATTTCAATCCATAGAGATTCTACAGCAAATTTTGTTCCCTGCAAAACTTTAATCCTTTCTGACTCAATGCCCTCTCTAACATAGAGCGCAACCCCTCCACCAATTTGATCAGCTCTATCATTACGATATAGTTTGTATCCAGGTATCACAGTGTCCCACTGGTTATCCTCCTTCCACCATGTCTCTGAGAGTGCAATCATATCTAACCTCTCATTTAGTGCTATATATTCTAACTCTCCCATCTTATTGTTTATACTTCTAGCATTGGCATACAAGCATTTTAGAGACTGTATTTTATTCTTATTAATCTGGCTATTGGTAGGCAGGGGTAATTTGGAATCTTTATGCTCTGTCTGCTCCTTACTCAAGGGCATTTGGGCTACTATACCCCCTTTTGGAACCTCACTGCTTTTGGTAGTATCCTTCAAGGATACCTTTGTCCGAACCATGCGCTCCTGGCTGACTGTCGGCTTTCCCCTATTTTCTAGTTTAAAAGCTTCTCTATCTCTTTTTTTAAAGGTTAATGCCAGCAGTCTGGTCCCATCCTGATTAAGGTGAAGCCCATCCCTTCGGAAGAGCCCCCCCTTTCCCCAGAATGTTCCCCAGTTCCTAACAAATCCAAAACCCTCATCCTTGCACCATTGTCTCATCCACGCATTGAGACTCCGGAGCTCTGCCTGTCTTTTGGGTCCTGCACGTGGAACAGGAAGCATTTCGGAGAACGCTATCCTGGAAGTTCTGGATTTCAACTTCCTACCTAAAAGCTTAAATTTAGCCTCCAGAACTTCCCTACCACATTTTCCTATGTCATTGGTACCAACATGTACCAAGACAGCAGACTCCTCCCCAGCACTATCTACGATCCTATCTAGGCGGTGCGTGAGGTCTGCTACCTTCGCACCAGGCAGGCATGTTACCAGGCGATCCTCACGTCCACCAGCCACCCAACTATCTACATTCCTAATGATTGAATCACCGACTATAATAGCTGTCCTGACCCTCCCCTCATGGGCACATGGCCCTGGAGAAACACCCTCGGTGCGTTCGAGTAGTTTAGAAATGAAGGGAAGGAGAGAGATGGGTCGATAATTAGAAGGATCGGTGGGATCACTGCATGCTTGAAGTCTGCGGGGACAGTTGCAGTGGAGAGCGAAAGATTGAGAATATGAGAGATGGGAGGGACAATGGTGGAGGATATGGGGCTTAGGATCAGAGGAGCAGGTGGTGAGTTTGGAGGAAGACAGAAGGTGTGCAGTTTCTTCTTCAGTGATGACAGGAAAGGAAGAGGGGGCAGCGAGGGAGGGGTGAGAGTTGGAAGTGGAGAGGGGGGACGAGGGGAAATAGCTGAGTTAGTGGGGAACTGGAGGGTGATCTTGTGGATTTTGTCATGGAAGTAGTCAGCCCGGGCTTGGGCAGAAAGGGAGGGAGGGATAAGAGGCGGTGGCACTTTGAGGAGGGAGCTGAGAGTAGTGAAGAGACGGCGAGGATCAGAGGCAAGAGAGTTAGTCAGATTGACCTTATCTTACCTGCTAATTAGCGTTCCTGAAGGAACTCCAGTCCCTTTCCACTAGGTTGTGCCCCCCTTCCAGCAGCCTGGGAGACAGCACGTCATCATCTTGATGACCCTTCGGTATAAGTACCTCTTGCACCACCCACCAAAGCCAGTATCGTATTGACAAAGAAGACTCAACGGAGAGACAAATTCAACTAATAAATCAACAATCTTAACTTAGCAACTAAATAACAATAGTGTCCCCCCTTCGTAACACGAGGAGAGACCTACCCCCTCCCCAAGGACAAGAAGAGGAGGGGAAGAAAAAGAAGAAGTAGCAGGAGAAGAAAGAGTTAAACCCCAAATCACTCTTCCCTTAACCCGCTCCCACCGACTGGAGAGCACCGCACATCTATAATAATCCCTTGCTTACCTGATGCTTCGGGACAGCCATATTATCTTTACCTGAAAAAACTGCAAATCGGGCGGGATCAGGAATTGGACTGGAGTTCCTTCAGTTATGCTAATTAGCAGGTAAGGTCTAATTACTCTTTCTTAAGCGTCCCTCCAGTCCAGTCCCTTTCCACTGGGATGTATCAGAGCAGTTCAAACCTGGGAGGGGCCTGCAAGACCGGCCCGAAGTACTGCTTCCCCAAACCCAGCATCTGCCGTCGCCTGAATGTCCAGACAGTAATGCTTGGCAAACGTATGCAGGGAAGACCAAGTCGCAGCTCTACAAATCTCTAGTGGCGGTACCAGATTAAGCTCCACCCAAGATGCCATTTGGGCTCGGGTAGAATGCGCTCGTAACTCCACTGGGACTGACCTTCCCTTTAGCATATGTCACCATCTCTCCTTAAACCCCCGAGTAGAGGTTAAGGGAGTGGGTTTTTCCCTATTGAAATAGCTGTTTTACAAATCCTGGAGCAATGCCCCTTGGGAAATGTAGTTTTTTCACCCAATCAATAAGGAGCAGTTGTGGAAAAAGTGGTTAAGCAAACAAAGGATTTTATTTCCCCTCCCGGGGTGGATTTTACCATGAACAGAAAACACAATCCAGGTATTTACTGGTATTTGGGACAAACAAAAGTTCCTTAACAGAAAAAGGCTTTCTTCAGCATTAACCAAGGTGAAAACAAACATTCAAACCACGCTGTTTCCTCACAGCTCTCTGTTTCCACGTGCTATCTGTGCTGTACTCTCTTTTCAAACAGGCTTTCAAAGCAATGAAATTATTCCATTGGCCAGAGATAATGTACAGTCCATTATATCTATATCTTCTCCAGTATCAATACACTCTGGTTCACAGTCCATCAATTCCTCCTGCTCATAAGGAAATGTTTGAACCAGCACTGCTGGTGCCACGCCCTTTCTTACTGCTCCAGGCTTTACACGATATGCTTGGGTCAAATACTGGCTTTCACACAGATTATTAGGCTCAGTATTCTTTTCCCAGCACCACCCTTCTGGGTACAAACAGTCACTGTAATTAAGTATATTCAAGCCTTTTGGCTTACCTTTCAGCCTTACTGGTGGAGGTTTTCTCTGGTGCTTTTGAATAGCTGTAGGTTCCCAACCTAAGCCCTGCTCATAGCATTTCACTTGCCTCCTAGGCTTTCTGTCTCTCCCGTGCTCCCCAGGATATTGCAGACAATCTCCTTTGCCCTTGTTATATCCTGTCCTTGGGGTTTCTTTCTTTCTCATCAAGAAGGAATCTGTCTCTCCTTTCCATAGAGACTCAGGCTTACTCTGGGCATAGCTGTCTTCAGTGTAGCTCTCAATAGCTTCTCTCTCCAGCTCATATGCCTCACTTCCTGCTTCTTCAGCCAGCTCTTCATTACCTCCTTCTCTGCCTAACTCCATAAGCTCCACTGAAGTTTCCTTAATAGGGTGAATTCTGGGGCCGTGCTCAACTCCACCCCCTAACAGGTGTCCTGCATTACCTTGTGATTCACCCCTTGAATGATAGCACCGGCGTTTCTCTTGCCTCTGTGCCTGGTTCCCACGGTAACCAGGAGCCATGTGCTTCTGTTTACAGCTCAGCTCTACTTTTGTTCCTGGCTTTTTAGCTTCATTAAACGGACTAGAAGGACCCACTATGTCACACATATAAGCAGAAGCAATAGCCTCCCTAATCCATCTGAAAATGGAAGCCTTAGAGGCTGCCTCCCCCATGCATGGTCCTCCAAACACCACAAACAACCGCTCCGATACGCGGAATGCCGCTGTGCGTTTCAGGTAGCACTTGAGCACCCTGTGCACATCCAGAGAATGTAGCCTCGCATCCTCTGTATCTTGACTCTGCCTGACAAGGGAAGAAAGGGCTACAGACTAATTCAAATGGTAGGACGAGATGACCTTAAGCAAAAAAGATAGCACCGTTCACAAAACCACCTTCTCCTTGAGAAACGACAGGAACGAGCCTGAAGCTCCAAGATGTGCCTTGCGGAACAAATTGCCACCAAGAAAACCATCTTAAGGGTCAAATCCTTTTCCAAAGCACGCTCCAGCAGTTCAACGGGTACTCTCGTTAGAGAATTCAAAACTAGATTAAGATCCCAGGGAGGCACCGATGATATCTGTTGTGGACGCAGGTGGCGGACCGCCCCCAGAAACCTACTCAAGTCGGCGTGTTTCCCCAAAGACTTACCCTGAACTTTACCCCTGTAACAGGAAATAGCTGCTAGCTGAACTCGCAAGAAGCTGGCCACTAAACCCTTCGAGTCCTCTCTGTAAGAATGCCAAGACCTCCAGAACCGAAACAGCCATAGGCCTCTTCCGCTGTGTCTCACACCAGTCCTCAAAGATGCTCCAAACTCGAACATAGGAAAGACAGGTTCAGCAACGTTGAAATCACTGCCCTGGAATATCCACACTTCTGCAGCCTCACCCTCTCAAGAGCCAAGCCATAAGCGAGAACCGATCGACCTGCAGCATTCTTAATGGGCCCTGGACCAAGAGGTCATCCCTTACCGGAAGCCGCCACGGACGGTCGTACAGCAATCTCATGAGATCGGCATACCACGGATGACGTGATCAATCTGGAGCTATGAGTACCACCCGTCCTCTGTGGGATTCTATTCGGTGGAGTAGCCTGCCTATCAGTGCCCATGGCAGAAACACATACAGAAGCCCCTCCGAGGGCCACTTTTGGACCAATGCATCTAGGCCCTCCGACATCCTTTCCCTTCTTCTGCTGAAGAAACGGTTCGCTTTGGCCGACTCCCAGCGAGCCATCAGACCCATGACAGGGTCCCCCCCATTTGCGCACCACCAGCTCGAGCACCCCCTGACAGAGTTCCCATTCACCCTGGTCTACTCTGATTCTGCTCAGGTAATCTACCATGATGTTTTCCACTCCGGCCACGTGTTGCGCCGACAGGGCCACCAGATGGGTCTCGGCCCATACTAACAGACCTCCGCCTCCTCCTCCAGCGGAGGACTGCTGGTGCCGCCCTGCCGATTGATGTAGGCTACTGTGGTGACATTGTCAAACAGCACTTGGACCGCCCTCCGACGGACCAATTGCTCGAACACCCTGAGAGCGAGAGACATGGCTCTCAATTCTAATCTGCTGATGGACCACTGGGCTTCCTGTGGACTCCAAGTCCCCTGAGCAAAGCGCCCTTTGCATTGGGCTCCCCACCCCACCATACTGGCATCCGTTGCTAACTGCAGCCAATCCGGAGGTTCCAGGGGCATGCCCCTTGCCAAACTCCCTGGACGGAGCCACCATCGCAACGCCTTCCGGGCCGCTACAGGACATGGGAGCAGCACTGACAAGCCCTGTCTCTGATGAGACCACCGGTGAAGAAGTGCTCTCTGAAGCGGGCGCATATGAGCTCTGGCCCACGGGACCAGGTCGACGGTTGCCACCATGGTCCCCAGCACCTGCAGATAATGCCACGCTGAGGGAGCTTCCCTGTCCAGAAACTGCCGCATCAGACGGCGAAGATCCTCCGCTCTCTGCTCCGGCAAGAATACCTTGCCCAAGGAGGTGTCGAATCTTGGGCCGAGATACTCTAGTTCCTGCGAGGGATGCAATCTGCTCTTTGCCAGATTGATGGCCCAACCAAGGCTCCTTAGGAGTCCTACCACTCTGTCCATTGCCTTCCCACTCTCTTCCTTGGGCTTGGCCCGAATCAGCCAGTCGTCGAGATATGGGTGGACCAGGATCCCTTCCTTGCGAAGCGCCGCCACCACCACCACCACCATTACACCTTCGTAAAGGTCTGAGGCGTCATCGCTAGCCCGAACGGCAAGGCTTGAAACTGAAAATGCCCACTTGGCACCGCAAAATGTAGAAACTGCTGATGCAATTGCCTGACGGGAATATGCAAATATGCCTCCGTGAGGTCTAGAGAGGTTAGAAATTCTCCCTGTCTCACTGCGACAATCACCGAACTTAGGGTTTCCATCCGAAAGTGATGGACCCGGAGACATTGATTGACCTGCTTCAGGTCGAGAATTGGCTGAAAGGAGCCTTCTTTTTTCAGGACCACAAAATATATGGAGTATCGACTGGACCCGCATTGGTCTCTGGGAACTGGAACGACTGCCCCCAAGAGTCGAAGTCGGGCTAGGGTCTCCTCCACCGCCAACCTCTTGGCTGGAGAGCTGCAAGGGGACTGCACAAAGGATGGAAGAACCGGCCTTGCCAATTCGAGGGCATATCCATCTCGAATCACCCCAAGGACCCACTGGTCGGACATGACTCGGGCCCAGGCGGAGAGAAACTGCCGCAACCGCTCCCCTAGTGGCAGGATCTCCACCTGGACCCGCCTCGCTTCATTGCGACTTCCTAGGCCCTGAAGAGGAAGAAGAAGCCCCAAAACCTCTACCTGCCCCCCGAAACCCCCGGAAGCCCTCACCTATGGATGAGAAACGACCCCTCTGAAAGGGCGTTGAGCGAGCCGATCAAAACTTACAAAACCCCTTTGGCTGGGACCTAGCCGGAGCAGGAGCCTGACTCGGCTTTGGTCTATCCTCTGGGAGCCTACCTCCCTTGGACTCCCCCGATTCTTTAACTAGCTTATCCAGCTCCTCTCCAAATAGGAGCTTACCCTTAAAGAGGAGCCTGCTAAGGCGTGCTTTGGACAAACCGTCTGCCGCCCAATTACGGAACCAAAGGTATCGACACGCCGCCACCACCGATGTCATATTCTTAGCCAAACTCCTGATGAAGTCATTCTGGCTGTCAGCCAGGTAGGCCACACCAGACTCAATTCTGGCCACCTCCCCGGACGAATCCTTAGGGGGGGGAGTACCCGACAGCTGAATCTGTTGAGACCAATGCAAGCATGCCCTGGCCATCCAAGCTCTGCAAAACAAAGCTTGTAGGGCCAAGGCACTAACATCAAAAGCTTGCTTCAACAGCGTATCCAATTTCCAGTCCTGAGTGTCCTTTAGGGCCGCACTTCCCTCCACTGGAATGGTCGTCTGTTTGGTGACCGCCGAAAACGTGGCGTCCACCCTGGGCAACCGTAATAACTCCCTTTCGGGCTCCAGCAAAGGGTACAAACGAGCCATCAAGTGCACACCCCTAAGACTGGATTCCGGCTGATTCCACTCTTCCTGGATCATCTGCTGAACCACCCAGTGGACTGGAAAGACCCTTTGCTTTTTCCGTACCGCCTGAATCAGTGGGTCCTCCAAGCATTCCTCATCAGCCAGAGCCCCAGCGACAATGTTGAGGGCCTTTAGAGACTCCCCAATGAGAGCCGGTAACTCCTCACAGCGGAAAACCCACACAATTCTCGCTTGTCCGTCTTCCGGAATCTCACCTTCTTCCAGTTCCTCCTTGTCCTCCCCCAACTCAGAAGCCTCCCCTTCCAAGTCCTCCGAGAAAGAGGAGCGAAATGCAGCCTCACTCCCCAGTCTGGGCCGCTTATGCGGAACCCCTTCATCATCCTCCTGAGGCCGCACCGCCCTTAAAGCCTGAATGCCTTGTGTCACCCTTTGATCAGGCGCTCCCTGCTGCCTAAGACAAAAAGCCTTATGCATTAGTAATACAAAATCCGGGGAGCGGTCCCCCAGCGCTTCCCCTGACAGGATTCCCAGGGAAACAGAGGAAACTGGCTGACTCTGGAGAGGAGCTAGCTGCTCCGGGGCCAAGGTCGATGGGGAATGGGACCCATGAACCGTGCCCAAGGAGTCCCCAGAATCCTGAGAGACGGGGGGGAAGGGGTCCTGAGACATACTGGCCTGAATACCCCTGCACCACCGAGGAGGCCACCACGACACACCCTCTGCAGACCCCCGCCTCCGATACTGTTCCCCGTCGGGTTCCGCAGTGTCTGGCTGGCATGACCTCCGCTTAACCCAGCCAAGCCCTTGGCCGTAACCAAACCTTCTGCCTTATTCTCTAAATATACTATATTCTCCTTTTTTTTTTCTTTTTTAACAAATCTGAAATACAAATCACACTCTTCTGTTTTTTTAACCTTCAGCCAAGAAACAAACACCTCTCCTTTATATATACTGTATATATATATTTTTTAATCAAGAAAAAACTGCCAACAGAGGCCCCTTAACTCTCGGGCCTACAAAACAGCCACGGCACCAAAAAGTGCGCGAAAGCACGGCCCTCACCTACCTCCTCATCCAGGCCTTTTCAGAGGTGGCTGGCCTCACATTCAACTGCGGTCAGCGATCCCGCGGTGAATCCCACCCTCCACGGGGATCGCCGCCACGTTGTGCCGTTCCTGGCCGGTCTGCCGCTTCTGCTGCCAAAACGAGGGCCGCTTTCTTCCCCCAAAGGAGCACACTTTCCCGCCCTCGTGCACAGCCACCATCAGGGCTTCAGCAACGAGGCGGGACGTGCCAGTCACGAACTGAGCGCCTGTCTCCACAGCTCCTCACTCTTGCCACCGGCGCTGCGACTTACTTCCCTTCTCTCAGTTTTACTTTGCCCAGCCAAAGAATGGCCTAAGAAGGGGAAGAGAAAGTGAAAAGAGGGAAGGGAAGGAAATCTCTCCTTAAAATTGACCTTACAGCACTTTAAAGAAAATTTTAAGAATTAAAGCAAATTAAAGGAAAACTCTCCTAACTATAGCATCTCTCCCAAAAGCCTGCCCTGGGTATGTGACTTCCTGCAGCTGCTTGGAGACTGAGCAAATACTGGCTCTGGTGGGTGGTGCCAGAGGTACTTATACCGAAGGGTCATCAAGATGATGATATACTCAGTCTCCAGGCTTCTGGAAGGGGGGTACAACCCAGTGAAAAGGGACTGGACTGGAGGGACGCTTAGGAACCACCAATAAAATAAATTTCTATTATTACAGACTTCTCTTGTATACGCTCGTTTGACTATCATTGGAGGATATCCACGGTTATAGAAAACCTTGGTTGGTTGCTTGGACTGTATTGAATACTGCTGCTTCATGGTGCTACAAATGCACCTCTATCTTAAAACAATACGGTGAGCCATTTTTCAAGAAATCTGGATGTGCACTTGAAAAGCGTAACACCATATTGCTATTGGTGGATTTCTTATGTACAGATGAAACAAAGCTAGTACTACTCATGTTTGTGGTGTTGATGTTCAAAAGCAAAAGAATAGCATTGTCATACTGGACTAAAAATTGAATATTATCTTCAAAAGTATTAGGCCATTTGTAGAATTATAGCAGTGTCTTTTCTTCTCTCCAAAACATAAACACATCATTGAGGTATCTACTCCATAAATCTATGGACTCAAAGAAAAGCGAATTATGGGTCCAATACTTTTTGTAATTGGCCATATAAGGATTGGTAACAGAAGCAGCCCTGATGACTCCTATAGCCAATCCCAAGATATGCTGGTAAATGACTCCACTATACAGAAAAGCTTTTCTTCAAAATTATAATGGCCAATTCCATTATGAAATTGGTCATGATCGATCACTGTTTGAATCTACTTTGAAGGGCCCTTTGAAAGACCTCCAAAGCTTCATACTGCAGACCTCAGGTGTAACCCCCATTTCTGTGTGGTCCAGGCAGTTGCTGTGAAGCTGCTAGGCAAACAAGGGAGCACACCAATCCACAAAGCTGTTATCCAGAGTTTCTCTGAGATCTTGGATTTTAAAGTATCAGCGTTCAGACTTATGAGGAGGCTAGATACAAAGTGGCAGCAGTTATTAAGGATATGGCATTTGATAATCTCACATTCACCCTTCTCAATAAAGCCTGGTCCAGAAGTTTGTGTTCTGAATCAAGGGTTTACTCAAAAGTTAGGGTCACATGCCATATGAAGACTATAATTATAATACAGTAGATTAGTTTCGTTTTGCAATGTATGGGGTATAGCATACCCCATTTTTCTTCACAGTCTGCACTCTACTTGGTATTTATATATTTATTTGGCTGAGCTTTTATACTGCTTTTCACCAGGTCAAAGCAGTGTACATAGAACAGGTTTAAACAACTTTTCCAGAGAACTGTAACTATTTGCATTAACAGTTTAACTAGGACGATACGTCCTTAACTCTATATATATATATATATATATCTTGGAAGGGGGGGATGGGAAAAGTCGATTGGTGGAACAAGTCTGAAATGGTATGTTGGGGGTTAGGTGGGAGGGGCAAAAGTGAAGGTTAAGACAGAGGGAGGAGGCAAGATGGCGGCAGTGATCAGCCACGAGTGATACGGCTGTTTGTGGGACGCTCTGAATCGTGCCGACTTGCTCTATTGGAGGTGGAGATGGGTCGTAGGAAGCGCAAGCAAGCCTCCTTACCCTCGAGTGAGGCTCAGACCATCTTGGCCGGACAGAGGATGCTCCAAACATGCGGCTTTGGGATCTCGTGGCTGGAGCAGCGTCTTCGGACTACACACCGGACCTGCCGGATCTGAGCACATCAGGGGTTGTGCTCTCCCCTGAGCAACAGGCCCCACCGCCATAGCCCGGAAGTGTTTCAGAGGCTTCGGGAGTGCTTCCCAGCGGAGTGCAAGCTAGTACCCCGCTTTGGGGGAGTGAGGAGGGCTCCATGGCAGCTGGTACACCTCTGCTTTTGCCGTCTGGAGGAGGAGAGAGATCGGAAAGTTTGTCTTCGTTGTTCCAGACAGGCAGTCCTTTGATATCTATGGGAGATGCTGGTGTGTTGATGAGGCCCTCAAAGGTTACATTAGAGGTGCTATGGGATGCAATGTCCACTTTGAATTCTTCTCTGGCATCTATTTCATCGTTAGTAAGTACTGAAACTGTTTTCCTTCGTACTCAATTTCAAGAAAGTTCTAGAGTGCAGCGGGAGCAAGCTGAGAAGTTGGTGCAGATGGAAGGGAATCTTGAATAGCTCCGGGAGTTACATGGTGCCTACATTAAAAATAGAAATGTGTCCTCTAGGAGATTGGAATATCTGGAGAATCAAGTCCGGAAGAACAATTTGAGACTGATTAATTTTCCTAGATCTCCATTGTGTTCTCCAGTGGAGATGGTCCGTAGGTACTTCCATGAAGTTTTGAAGATCTCTGAGGAGCACTTACCACCGATGACCAGGGTGCAACATTTACATGCAGCCCATCTGCACCCTGATCCGTTCCTTAAACGTGCATTGCCTTGCCTATGCAGATGACATCCTGCTATACATCCCATTCAGGACTGACCGGCCTGATTTTTCACCCATTACAAGATGCTTTGAAGTAGTTGCAGACTGGCTTCTCACCCAAAACCTACGAGTTAATCACAGTAAAACTGATGTTCTCTTCATCACGAGAAATCAGAAGTTCACCCCACCTCCAGCACTACAAGTCGAAAATGCCAAGCTCAAAACTAAAACCACAATTCGCTATCTAGGCATCACACTAGATCAGCGACTTGACATGATAACACATGTGAAAAACGTTGCAAAAGCTGTACATCATAAGATTGGAACATTACGCCTTATTCGACCACTTCTGGACTTCACTGACTACCGGACTATATTTCAAGCCCTAGTTATCCCACACTTGGACTTCACCAACATCATCCTCCATGGGCTTCCACAGTCAACTCTAAATCCACTCCGACTTGCCATGAACTCGGCCGCTAGAGTACTGGTAGGTGTGTCAAGGTCAGAACACATTACGCCTGTGATGAAGGAGCTCCACTGGCTACCCCTACAAGCTCGAATCCACTACAAGGCACTTGTCATGACATTCAAAGCACTGAGGAACCAGCCCCCCTCACCCATCAGTAAATTAATCAACATCATGCCTGACAACAGGAACAGAAGATCTGCAATGAGGAATGCATTAGAAATCCCTAAGATAATGACAAAATGCCTAAAAGTAACAGCCAATAGGGCCTTTTCGGTTTATGCACCCACAGCCTGGAATGCCCTCCCCTCCGAAATTCGATCTATCACGAGCCTTACCCTATTCAGAAAAGCGATAAAATACCACCTATTCCAAAAACACTACCCAGAAGGCAACTCAGGGAAACATGTAATAGGCCCCCCAACTCCCTTCCATATCTACCCCAATACTTTAAGCCAACGAGAGAATGGATAATCAGCGCTTCCCTTGGCTTAAACCTGTGCCATCAATCCTACTCAATGGTGAATACTCTAACTTTGTAAAATGTGCTGCAAATAGTTCTCACCCAAGTTATTACCCTCTTCATTGTTCATTGTAAGTACAATATGTTTTTGTTACATTGTACTATTGTTCTGTTCGCTGTAAACCACACTGATCTTAATAGCGCAGTATATAAGAAACGTAAATAAATAAAAAAATAAAATAAAATAAAATATCTTGTGTTAGGCAGAGGAGAGCAGGGGGTACCTGGTGAGGCTCCTATAGGAGACCTCACTGGGTTCTTGGAGAGCTCCTTGGAACTGGTTACAGCTCGCACCACTCTCCTGGTTACGCTGGCTCTTGAATCAGATAAATCTTTAATTTTAAGGTCATATTTTAGAAATTTCAGTGTGCAATTCTTGGGTTCATATGTTCGTATTTTCCCTGATCTTGCTAGGGATACCCAGTTAAGGAGGAAGGAATTTCTGCGGTTGAAACCCAGGATCCTTTCCCTTGGTGGGTCTTTTTTGTTGAAGTTTCCAGCTAAATGTCATGTTACCTATAAAGAAAAGTTATATTTGTTTTTCGAACCCAGTCAACTGCTGGAGTTTGTCGCTAGGGAAGACTCTGTGGTACTTGCTGATTCCCGTTCGGCTAATGTATAGGTCTCACACTACATAATTATTTGCTTTTTCATTATTGTGTAAATTGTTTCCTGATGCCTTCTCCTGTTGTAATATTAGTGGGCTTAAGTATGGCTAATGGTGTATTATTTCCTATTTCTATTATGATGGTTATTTTTCCTGTTTTGCCAGTGATTTCTAAGTGCATTTGTATTTTGTTGAATGTATGAAAAATTAATAAAATTTTAAATTTAAAAAAGTGAAGGTTAATAGATGGGTTTTGAGGAATTTATGGAATGTGAGGAGGTCTTTGGTGTTCCTTATAGGGTCAGAGAGAGAATTCCATAAGGTAGGAATGTAAAGGCTCTGGTGTATGCTTGTTATGTGCTTCTTGTTTGTGTGGGAGGTGGCTATAATGTTTGTGGTTGAGTGTCTTGTGGGTCTGTTGGTCTGAGGAGTATTAATCGGTGTCTGTAGAGGTAGGAGGGTTGAGTGAGGTAATTTGTGATATATGGAGTTGCAGGAGTCAATGATATGGGGAATAATCAGGACTTGAAGTGCTCAGAGGAAATCGGATGGATCAAGTAGAACGCGAAACTGTTGTAGGGATCGAGTCTTATAGTATATTGTCTTTGCTGTGGTTCCTCATCTGTGTCTTCATGATGAGGTGATGATCTAGGGTGACTTCCAGGTATTTTACTTCAAATCTGACTTGGATTTCTGTATTGTTTAGGGTGATAGATGCGGGGGGGGGGGGGGAGAATGAGATGTTCTTGGTGATGAACATGGCTTCGGTTTTCTTGAGGTTTATGGAGACGTAGTTAGTAGCAAGCCATTGGGAGATGTTGGTGAAGCATTGTTGTAGGCCAGTATAGGATGGTTTGTGTATATCGAATGGTGCGTACAGCATGATGTCATTGGCATAGACATGGTAGTGGATGTTGTGTGATTGGATGGTTGCGCAAAGTGGTTGCATGTAAATATTGAAGAGAAGCGCAGATAGAATGGATCCTTGGTGGACTCCTTGGGTCTGATGGTAGGAGGTTGAAGACAGTGTGCCGATTTGTATTTGTTGGTATCTGTTGTTTAGGAATGCTTGGAATCACTTTAGTACAGTACCATGGATTCCTATTGTTTATTGGTGTTCTAGAAAGAGTTCTGTGGTTGATAGCATCAAAGACTGCTGAGATGTCGAGGAATATTAATATGAATCCTTGTTTTGTGCTTTGAGTTCCATTTATGAGCCTGTTCATGAGTGAGGTTAAGTCAGTTCCTACTCCGTGGTGTGGCTGGAATCCGTGTTGCTGCTGGTCAAGTAGGTCATGTTTGTCAAGGTATTCTTGTAGTAGTTGTACAGCTTTTTCAATTAGTTTGGCTATGAATGGAAGGCTTGCTATAGGCTGGGGTCAGATGGGTCTAGGTGAGGTTTCCTTAGTAAGGGGTGAATTGAGGTGGTTTTTAGGCATGCTGGTAATTCGCTTTGTTACAGAGAGGTTTAGGTGATCTTTGCGAGGAATAAGGAGAGTTCAGTCTTAGTCCCAACTCATGGGGAGTGATCTAATGGGGATCTAAAGGATGATATAATGGTTTCTATGTTTTCTCTGGTGACATGGTCAAATGTAGACCATGAGTGAGTTGGGAGGGGGGTTATGCTGGGTCATCTGAGGTGTTTGAGATGATGATTGGGTTTGGTGTGCTGAGCAGTACTTGGCTAGTTGTTGAGGTGTGATGGTGACACCAGGTAGGTCATCAGTGGGAGTCTTTGTAAGTTCTTTTACAAGTTCTCTTGTTCGGTTGAGTGATTTTTGGATCAATTTGGTATACTGTTCACTTGATTCCAATCCCATTCAGTTTAGTGATCAGTTACTAATACTTGTTAATTTTAGTTCTTCATTTCCCTCTTCTCCCCTCAAGGTACTGGGATTAGGGTTGGACTCTCTGTTTCTTGGTACTGTGAAGATTCTTAACCCTTCACTTAGGTACCTTGGTGTTTCTTCTCCTCTTTTGTTCATTCTTTCACCTTGTGTTTTCTTTGCGGATATACTATAGGAACCATCATCTTCTGACTGAGCCTCCACCATTGACAGAGACTTTTGGAGCCACTGTTTCTCTTCATAGCTCATTAGGGTGGTTTGTGCAGCTACTTCTCCTATGTGGGTGATGAGTTCTGGCTGTGTGCCAGAGTCTTGCCCCCCCCCCCCCCACTTAAGGAGCAAACACCCATTTACAGTATATACCTTGTCAATGGCAATCTTATTTTAACACTTGATTGACTGCCCAAGCGACAGCATCAGAGTGGTTTACAATAAATGGGCAGCAGTATGTTGAAAAAGAATGCCAATTGACAAACAGGAAAGCAGAGAGGACAGGGCACACTGAGAAAGAATAGAGAAACAATAACAGTTAGGAGGGGCATTTAATAAGGTCCGGGGTTGGGGAGAGGTCACAGGCAAGGTTGAAAAAATGGGTCTTTAGCATTATCTTGAATTTTGGGAAAGACTGTTCAGAGTAGAATGAAGCTGGAAGTGGGTTCCAGAGAGCTGGTCCAAGGAAAAAGAACGTAGTGTGGTAGGTTAGCTCAAGATGTGCGCAGGCAGGGGACGGGAAAGATAGATGATCATTATGGACTGAGTGGAGGGCACGAGGAGGGGTGTGCATGTGAATGAGATCAGCAAGGTATTGTGGCATACCAGTGTGACTTACTCTGTACACAGTGATAAGTATCTTGTATGGAAAACAGAATCTGAGAGGGAGCCAATGTAAGTGGATAAGGAGATACATGATCTGTCTGTAAAGAGTGAGTGAGGAGTTGGGCAGCTGAATTTTGGACTAACTGTAGATGATGAAGCTGGTACTGAGGTAAACCTGCTAGGATGACATTACAATAGTCGAGGCAAGACAGAAACAGTGACACTACGAGTGTGGTCAGGGAGGAGAGAGGGAGAATTGAACAAAGTGCCCGTAGTTAGCGGAGTGTGACGAACGAGTGACGCATAAGTGAGGTGATATGTTGATGGAAGGAAAAGGAAGAATCAAGAGTGATGCTAAGGTACTGAAGGGATGAAGTGAGGGGTATACATATGTCAGACAAAACAGGGGCTACTGAAGGGCAAGGGGCACCAAAGGTGAACCATAGAAACATAGAAACATGATGACAGAAAAAGACCACAAGGCCCATCTAGTCTGTCCTTCCATAACAACAATTACAACAGTCCACTTTTTACCTTTAGAGATCCTCTGTGTTGGTCCCATGCTTTTTTGAATTCAGTTACTGTCCTCATCTCTACCACCTCCACTGGGAGACTATTCCACGGATCCACTACTCTTTCCGTAAAGAAATATTTCCGCATATCACTCCTGAATCTATCTCCCTTCACCCTCATCCCATGTCCCCTCGTAGCAGAACTTGCTTTCAATTGAAAGAGGCTCTCTCCCTGAACATTTATGCCACGGAGGTATTTAAACATCTCAATCATATCACCTCTATCCCGCCTTTCCTCTAAGGTGTACATATTAAGATCCTTAAGTCTGTCCTCATATGCTTTATAATGAAGCCCATTAATCATTTTAGTAGCAACCCTCTGCACCGACTCCATCCTGTTCACATCCTTTTGAAGGTGCGGTCTCCAGAATTGCACACCATACTCCAAATGAGGTCGCACCAAAGACTTATACAGAAGCATTATCACCTCCTTTTTTCTGCTAGTCATTCCTCTCCGTATGCACCCAAGCATCCTTCTAGCTTTTGCAGTCACCTTTTCTACCTGTTTAGCTACTTTAAGATCATCAGACACAACCACGCCTAGGTCCCGCTCTTCTTTAGTGGACAAAAGTACTTCACCTCCTATACTGTATTGCTCCCTTGGATTGCTGCAGCTCAAATGCATGACCTTATATTTTTTAACATTAAATCCCAGCTGCCAAATTCTAGACCATTCGTCAAGCTTAGCTAGATCCCTCCTCATGTTATCTACACCTTCCTGGGTGTCTACTCTATTGCAGAATTTTTTTTTTTTTTTTAATTCTTTATTTCAGTTTTGAAAAGACAGTCAGAAGATGATACAAGCAACCAGGTGGATTACACGTGCAGATTCTGCTACAGTATCATTATACAACAATACGTATATTCTCCTAGTTTATGTGACGATACTCAGTTTGCCAGTATATTCTAGCATCCTAAGTTACCGAAAAATACCTTACATAAGAACAGATACATATGTAAACAGATAAATCTTAAACTATAACATCTTAAACTATAACATCTTCCAGCGACGAGCACCATCCCCATGTGAATCAGCCACCCAGGTACTATCAACATACTTATAGACTGAGGGCATCCCACTTTTTCAACATGGATCGGAAAGTAGGTTTCTGCATTGCATAAGCTTTCTCGCAGGTGTGATGGTAACAGACAAGGTTCCACTAATATGCGCTGGACAGGCCTTCAAAGTTTTTCCAGTGGCTCAATAGAGCTTTCAGAGCGAGGCTTAGGAGCAAGTCAAAAATATTAGCTAGTGGCTCTGTCAGTGTCGGTACACCGGCTAGCGACTTGTAAATGATGATACGGTATGTCAAGTCTGTGTTCAGCCCCAATAACAGGGAGATGCGTGCCCAAACGGCCTGCCAGTATTCACGGAGTACGGGACAGAAGTATAGCATATGCGCCAGAGTACCTGTGTCCGTTCTACAGGTCCAGCATCGCGCATCCGACTGCACATTCCACTTGGCAACGCGCACCGGCGTAAGATAGGCCCGGTGGGCTAGAAAGTACAACATTTGATTGATTGAGGCTGATCTTGTCAGCCGCCGTTGTCGTTGCCATATCTCTTCCCATATGTCAGAATCTTCCATTTGTCCCGTCTCAGTTTGCCACACCAGTTGTAGTCCTGTGCAGGGTTTCCTCCCACTTTCTCTAAAAATACCAACAAATCTGGAAAGGGGTCTAGATCCTGTCATAAATTCTTGTATCTCCAGATGGAAGGGACGACCTTTAGCTAGTGCCATAGGCAGGACTCCCGCCTTGCTCAAACAATGCCGCAGCTGGCACCACTGGTAAAAGCACCGGTTGGGTAGATTATATTTTTGTTGAAGAGATGGGAACGACTTGTAGGCCTGGTCAACAATCAGGTGGCCGAGATTGTATATTCCGGTCCGTAGCCAGGGCAGCCATAGGAAACTATGACCTTCTATCTTGAACTTTTCATTATGCCATATCCCCGTAGATTTCGAGAATTCCAGATCCGCTCCCATATGTTGTCGGAGCACTCGATAGGCCGTTTGGGTATCTCTCATAATTTCATTGACCATGCCTGTATTCCGGTAGACCATTTCCAGGCGCATCCATAAGGGGACTGGTTGGCTCAGGGCATTCTCTATCTTCAGCCAAACAGGGGCCTCCTCACCTATGGATTCCTCGCTCCATTGGGCACCCTGCTTAAGGAGGGATGCCATGTGATACCAGTAGAAATCAGGGAAGTGTATTCCTCCTCTGGCCTTTGGGGATTTGAGTTTCCATGTCGCAATACGAGGCGGTCTATTGCACCAAAGGAAAGATAGCAGTCTTTTTTCGAGTCTCACGTAGAATTTCCTGTCGAAGAGGGTCGGGACCATGTTGAGTATGTAACAGACTTTGGGAACAATGACCATTTTGATCGTTTCCCCTCTGCCCCACCAAGTTAGGTTTAACGGGGACCATTTGCTTACGTATTCGTCTATTATACTTTCACACTGGACCATGGATCTTCGGACGGTGTCTGAGAGAGTGGTTCAATATGTCACCCCCAAATACTTGAAAGACATGTTCTCAACTTTAAACGGATAACTGTGCAGCAATTCGCTAGAGACGTGCTCATTCAGTGGGATGATAGTGGTTTTGGATAAGTTCAGCTTATACCCAGATATACCTGAGTATGCAGAGATGATCGACAGTGTGTCTTCCAGTGATCCTGCGTGTAGTAGCAGCAAAAGATCATCAGCATATGCCGACAGTTTGACCTGGGAGGTTCCCACGTGTACCCCTTTGATGCTTGGAGATTGCCGGATTTTCATTAGCAATGGCTCCAGTGCCAAGTTGAATAACAAGGGGGATAGGGCGGCAGCCTTGTCGTGTGCCTCTTGATAAGTGAAATTCCGAGGAGAGTCCAGTGTTTGCCGCTATTCGCGCAGTAGGGCGGGAGTAAAGTACCCGAACGCTGGCCAGGAAGTCCTCTGGTATTCCGAACCACTGTAGCACTTGAAATAGGTAGGGAAGCTCTACACGATCAAATGCTTTCTCTGCGTCCAGTGCAAGTCCTACGATCGGCTCCTCTAGCTGAGCAGCTTGTCCAAGTACATGAGCCAAAAGGCGCCCATTATCCGCCGTAGACCTGCCTGGCATGAAGCCACATTGGTCTGGCTGCACCAAAGTGTCCATGACGGAGGTAAGGCGATTAGTCAAGACTTTGGCATATATCTTATAGTCAGCGTTTAGGAGCGAGATTGGCCAATAGTTTTCTATCTGTTGGTCATCACGGCCTGGCTTGGGGTGTATTACTATTGTAGCGGCAGCTATAGAACCAACAGCTGGACACTCCTTTGCCAGCTCCATATAGTATGCATGCAGTTCAGGAAGCAGTTCATGGGAGAAGGTGGTGTAGAATTCTACTGGCAAACCATCTGGTCCGCTCGCCTTCCCCTTGGCAAGTTGCCGCATTGCTAGTTGTATTTCTGCGCATGTAATACTCTTCGACAGTTGACACTGCTGTTTCTCGGTAAGTTTGGGGCAGAGTAGGTTCGCTGTGAAGTTGTTGAATCCGTCTACCGTAAAAAGACCCTCCGTTTGGTAGAGCTGTGAATAGTATTCTTCACATATCTTCAATATACCTTTGTCTTGCCGTTGTAGTTTCCCTCCGGCGTCTTTCAGACCAGTGATATGAGACTGAACTTTCTTTGCTCGTAATGTTTGGGCCAGTAGCGGACTTGCCCGATTACTTTCATGGTAATACATACTCTGCTGGGCCTGAATTTGCTGGCTGGCTTCGGCATTGAGGATGGAGTTGTACTGATACCTCAGTTTCTGCAGCCGGAGCAAGACAAGCGCGTCTGAGCATTTAGTCAGCAGCCTCTCTCTCGTACGTATCTCCCGTTCCAGATTGAGTAATTGTGCCGCCGCTACCTTCTTCTGACGGATACTGTAAGACGTAATGCAACCCCGTATCGTGGCTTTGAACGCCTCCCACCACGCCCAGGTGGGAGTGTCATGTAGTGCATTGTGTTTGAAGTAGTCTTCAATCATTGGGCGCAGGGAGTCGCAGAACTCTTCGCTATTGAGCCAGGTACGATCAAATTGCCATCTAGTTGTGGTCTTCTTTGCTTGCCCCGTACGAATTTCTATAGTAATTGCAGCATGGTCCGAGACCGTCTTAGCGACAATATCCGCTGTCAACAGTTGGGATACTAAAGTCTTAGATATCAGGAAGTAGTCGATTCGTGTCTGTGTATTATGCGGCATTGAATAGAAGGTATAGTCTCTCTCGACAGGGTACAAGAGCCGCCATGGATCTATTAGACCTAGTGCCTCCATCATGCTCATCAGTTGTTTACTTGACCGTGGTTTATGCTGGTGCTTGTAGGGTGCCCGGTCTATCAGCGGGTCTTGAATGAGGTTAAAGTCTCCCCCGAGGATGATGTTAGTGGCTCCAGCTAGCAACACTTCTTGGGCAATCTTTTCAAAAAAGGTGGGGTCATCTTGATTGGGTCCATAGAGAGTCATGAGAGTATAGGTTATATCAGATATCTGAACTCGTGCTTTGGCCCAACGTCCCTCTGGGTCTATCACCGTATCTTCTACTGCGGGTTTCAGCGCAGCGCGCACTAGTATTAAAACTCCCCCCTTTCTCTTGTATGCTGGTGCTGACAGTATGTTCTGGTATCCACTCCCCGTTACCTTGCAAGACTCAGACAGTGTTAAGTGGGTTTCTTGGAAATAGACCACGTCAGTCTTCAACCTCTTGCAGTAATTCAATATTTTCTTCCGCTTAGCGGGCTTGTTAATTCCCTGTACATTGAGGGATGCCACTCTTAGTTTCTCATTACCTGTTATGGTAGCTGGCCCGGTCTCTGGGGATGCCGCTCGTCGCCTGTAAACAGTGAAACGCTAAAATTACAGTAAAACAAACAACATCAAGGCTGATCATGTGGTCAGCCTGCAACTGCGTTATCATTTAATGATGGAACCTGACCCGCCCTCCTTCCCCCCGCCACCATCGGGCCCCACTCCCACCCGTCCAATTAAACCTTAGTGCTATACAGGCCCCACTCCCCCCTTCCGATTTTTTTAAGCATTTATAGTGAATGTGCAGACAACTGCTATAGTTCAACGGCCTTGAGAGACCTCACCTGACCAGTCATTTGGGTCTCGGACAGAAGCACTCATACCACAGTGTGGTAATCTCCTCAGGCATGGGATGGCTCCGCCTCCATTTGGGCCCAGTCTTGAAGATAAGCCCGCAATTTCTCACCAGTGTCAAAGGTCTTCGTTGCGTTCCCCAGTGTTACTCTCATTCGTGCAGGATAGTAGAGACCGTATTTTGCTTGTAGCTTCTGCAGTAATGGTCTGCATTCCAGCAGTTCTTTTCGCCGTTCCGTCGTTTTTTTGCAGAGATCAGGGAAAAAGCTTATTTTATGTCCTTCATAACGTAGCTCGGACATCTGCTTAGCGGCCTGTAATATCTGGAGAACCTGTGGATACCACAAAACTTTAATAATGAAAGGGCGTGGATACGGCTTCTTTACTAGTGTGTGCGATGGTACGCGTTGGGCCCTCTCTATCTCGAAGGGTTCTGCAAAGGCTAGCTGCATCAGGTCAGGAATCAGTTTCTGTAGGAATTTTACAGAGTCCAACCCTTCTCGTCCCTCTGGGATGCCAGTAATCTGCAAATTGTTCCTGCGGGCCCGATTATTTTGATCCTCATGCTGATCCTCCAAAGCTTTGATTCTTTTTTGCATCGGGCCAATCTGGGCGAGAAGGGTGTCATGCCATTCAATTACCGTTTCTGTCTTATGCAGGCGGTCCCATATCTCAGACATCCGATTTTTCACTTCATGCATATCTCCTTGTAGCTGGGTCAAGGCTTCTCTGCTATCTGCAACCATGTTTTTAACTGACCGAAGTTCTTGTAATACTTCACGGATGCCCTCCGCAGCTCCTTTTTCTGACGCCATTTTGTTCGGGGAGGCCGCCTCCTGTTTTGTTCTTTTAACCGCGTGCCCTGTGGTCGGCGAGAAGTCTAGCTTGGCCGGATTCAGGGAGGACATCTCACCAGATTCTTATGCCTCAGATTAGCGACGTAGCTGGGTTATATCGGGGGGATAGAGTCAGGATACTTGGACGCCGGGTGGGAGCAGTTCTTTTAGGCGGCCATCTCTGATCGCGGCAAGCTCCGCCCCCCCTACTGCAGATTTTGGTATCATCCGCAAAGAGGCAAACCTTAGCCGACAGCCCTTCCGCTATATCACTAACAAAGATGTTAAAAAGAATCGGACCAAGGACAGATCCCTGGGGCACACCACTGGTAACATCCTTCTCCTCAGAGTGAGCTCCATTTACTTGTACTCTTTGTCGCCTCCCACCCAACCAATTTCTAACCCAAGTAGTAACTTTAGGGTCCATCCCTAGGGTGCTCAGTTTGTTTATAAGTCGCCTGTGAGGAACAGTGTCAAAGGCTTTACTGAAATCTAAATACACCACATCTAGAGCTCTCCCTCGGTCCAACTCCCTGGTCACCCAGTCAAAGAAATCAATCAGATTTGTCTGACAAGACCTGCCTCTGGTGAATCCATGCTGCCTCGGATCCTGTAATCCGCTGGACTCCAGAAACCTCACTATTTTCTCTTTCAGCAGCGCTTCCAATAATTTACTCACCACTGAAGTTAAACTAACCGGCCTGTAGTTTTCAACCACATCCTTACTTCCGCTTTTGTGTAAAGGCACCACATGAGCCTCTCTCCAGTCCTTTGGCACCACTCCCGACTCCAACGAGGCATTGAAAAGGTCAGTCAGTGGAGTTGCTAGAACGTCCCCAAGTTCCCTCAGTATTCTAGGGTGTATCCCATCCGGTCCCATCGCTTTGTCTACTTTAAGTTGAGCTAGTTTCTCACGAACACAGTCTTCTGAAAATTGTTCAAGATGTCCCTCGCTTCTGTTCTTATTTGTGGGTGTTTTCTGAGGTCCTGCTCCTGGTTCTTCATCTGTGAACACAGAACAAAAATATTTGTTAAGCAATTCCGCTTTATCCTTATCAGCTTCTACATATTCCCCCCCTGCACCCTTGAGTCTGACAATACCACTTTTGCCCTTCCTCTTCTCACTAATATATCTGAAAAATGTCTTATCCCCCCATTTTATTGCATTGGCTATTTCCTCCTCCTTGGCAGTGAATTTGGTGGTGTTGAAGTGTAAGTAATTAGAGGACAACCATGAAGAGATATGGGCGGGGCAGGAATTCGGGGGTGGGGCAAGATTAATGTAATGAAATAAGATAATGTAATCCAAGTTTAAGTTTCAATGTAAACCAGAAATGATAAAGCGGTATATAAAACCTGTTAAATAATATATAAATAAATAAATAGTACAGAACAGTAAAATGATGTCATCGGCGTAGTAGTATGCCGATAACCTGGACTGTTGGATAACAAGGGTGAGTGAGGCCAGAAAAAGATTAAAGAGAAGTGGTGCCAATACAGAACCCTGGGGGCCCCACATGGAAGGGAAGTAGCGGGCAAGGCAGAAGGACCAACTTGGACAGAGAAAGAGCAGGAGGTGAGAAACAACTTAAACCACTGGTGCACAGTCCCGTGTACCCGATAGTTGTGCAGGCGAGAAAGGAGCGTTGAATGGTCGACAAGGCTGAATGCTGATGACAGGTCTAGGGATACTGCGAGGGAGAAATCACCTTGTTCATGTGAAGCTCATTCAGAAGAGAGAGGAGAATGGTTTCCGTACTATGACCAGTTCTGAATCCAGATTGTCGGGGATGAGGTAGAGTCGAGATGAGTAGACAGTTGTGAAAAGACCACTTTCTCCAGTATCTTTGACAGGAAGGGAAGGTTAGAGACAGAACGCCAATGTGTGGGGACAGAGGGATCCAGGGAGGGTTTCTTCAGAATGAGACAAACTATCACATGTTTCCAGATAGCTGGGAAAGAACCAGAGGAGAGGTTTGACTTGATCATGTGGAGTAGATATGGAAGAAGGGTGAAGGAGGGTTTTGGCAGCCAGTAGAGAGGATGGGGTCTGAAAGACAGGTAGTCTTGTGGGACAAACTGAGGGCTTTGGAGAGCTCGGTATTAGTGACAGGATGAAAGGAACTCCAGGTATGCATCAGGTAGGTTATTATATTAAGTGGGCTTTACCTTCTCAAGGGAGTTTCCTCCCATCCCAAGTCTGCAGGAAGGACATACCATGATCTGGAAAGTACCAGTCCATTTCTATCTAATTCTGACAATAACTAGTAGGGACGTTGGATGGTGTCACTGATCCCAGTTGCAAAATCAAAGTAGTCTCTACACGGGTATAAAGAGAAGCTACATCTAATGTAACATATGAAATAATATTGAATGTAATACTCTATCTTAATTAGGCTTTTTTAAATAAATCCTATGATATTTACTATATCATAGCATTCTAAATTGGTATGATTTTAAGATCAGCTGTACTGTTTATGGCATAATTAGTTCTTTTTTATAAAGCAAATAAACCATCTCGATTGGTATCAAGGTCTCTCTGTATATATCATTGTTTTCTTCCATATTTTGTTTTGTTTGAGGCAGGCACAACTAAGTAGCATTTTTGATAAAGACTTCATGATTCTGACTGATGTAAGCCATTATGACAATGGTTCTCTATTCTTTGGAAGGGCACTCTCTGCCACAACTTATGTGAAATGCTGCCAGTGTCTGAGTGAATGCTGTAGGTTGAAGAACATGGTGTTTAAGATAAGATTACTCCTTTGTTTATATGGACATATTAGAATCTGGAAGGGTCTTTTTTATGACCAGTGATGTAGTACAATTATAAGATGACGATACAGCCATCTGAAGTCTTTCTCCTTCCACCCAAGTATGATCTATGATTGTGCCAACATGAAGTTTTCAGGAATGTATTAACTTTTGAGAGGATATTTTTCAATATAATTGGCTGAACATTATCCTTTGAAGTATTTCTTGTTTGGTCTGTTCAGATTTACACATTTTCAATAGTAAGTTACTCTAGGAACAACATATGTGCCTGATGATATATTCATCTCTATATTTTTATTTTGCATGCAGACACACTTGTAAATTTCCTTGCTGCTGGAAATTACCTAATATAAAAGTTACGCACATGAGTTTCCACAACATTTGTGAATACCAAAATGAAATACTACACAGAACAGCAGGAGAAAACTTCTCATTCCATGTCCCAAACACATCTCTACCTCCCCAAAATTCCTATAATATACAACCCACACCTTCATGCACATACACCTTTATGTGCATACAAGCACACAATCATCTGTATTTTTTTTATCTGTGCATGTATCTGAGCCCTGTCTCTCTCTATGTTTATATACCTCTGCTTTGTATGTTTATCTGTTGTATTGTATGTGGTATGTTTATGTCTCTGATTCTGTGTGTCTATGAATGGGAGAGGAGATGAGAGTAGAGGGCTGTTTGAAAGATACAATTCTTTACTCTCTATGTTACTGTGAATCAATGTTTGAATGCTGCAACTATTGGATCTGCTTTTCCCACTGAAATGTACTGGGGCATTTCTCTCTCCTCCCCACCACATGTGTAAACTTCACTTGTAAAGCACAGGAAATTTCTCCAGTTCGCCTCCTTCCTTCCTGTGACTAGAACAGCATTCCAATGCTCTACCTCCACAGACTTCACAATGGCCTGATCCTACACAGAGTCTCTGCTGCTAGTTACAATAGAAGTAGACAGGACAGGTCATTCACTTATTTTTGGGGGGAGGGGGGATTGGCAATCTGCTGAGAGGTTTTAAACTCTGAAAAATGGCCAGACAATAGCTATTCATCTAGCTTCCGGACATTAATGTGAAAATCTGAATAATCTTGAAAAAAAACCCAGACAATTGTGAATTCTAACTTCTGAGCACATCTGACAAGGCACCCTAAACTTTGGACTCCAAGTATGTGGATTAGCTTGCCAATTGCTTGATCAGGCCCTACTCATGGCTACTGATATAAGTTGACAGCACACATAGGGAGCAAATAACAAAACAGTACAATTCAGTCAATAGTTTTCATAGTCAAAACAGCAGGCATATATAAAAGCATTAACGTGGTTTGCAGATCTGTAAACTGCATAAAAAAACGCTCAGCGGGATATTCAGTGGCGCATTCCCAGTTTGTGCCACTGAATATCCCAACGTAGCCTGGCAAAATGCCCCGATTCTAACACTTAGCAATGGTGCATTTTGGGGGCAGCAACGAAGGTTAGCCACTAACCTAAACCAGCTAAAACTAGGCAGAAAAAATGGTTGTCCTAACTTTAGCCTGTTCAGCTATCCAGGCAGAGACTGAATATCACCACTGACCAGATAGCTAAATTACTAAACAGATATTCAGTGCTGCTGGCCGGATATGGACACAGCACTGACTATCTGAGGGTAATTTAAAGCAGCTATGGCCAGCTGTTTTAACTGGGCTGGCTGCCGCCACAGCTGAATATGAGCTCAACAACAACAAAAATGAAATATAGATCTGAATGACTACAAATGCAGCACAACAAAAAGGGAATTATTTGTAATCCTAATGTATGGTGTATATGTGTGTGTTGTGTGGGACTAGCTGAAGGGTGGTAGGTAATTTTTGGGGGGTAAATGTGAGAAAGTGGGCTAATTCTTGGGGTAGTTTTTGAGGATGGGTTAATTCTGGGGGTTGGGTAGTCGCCGAGGCATAGTTATGCGAGCGGTGCACTTTGAGGGATCGAGGCAGCGTGTGGGGTAGTGGGGCCATTGCAGGAGATAATTTTAGCCAGTGGGAGCATTTGGGAAGGGAGGGGTATGGGCAGTTTGGTAGATAGTTTGGAAGGAGTGAGAGCATTTTGTGGGGATGAGACACTTTGAAAGGAGAAACTGCCTACTAATTGCTATATTTCACTGCTTGCAAATTTCTATGCTGCAGAAACAGAAACTGTTTACCTACAGAAATGCACTGGGCTATCTTTTTTTGAGAGGGGGCTCTATTCTCTGAAACCCCAAGTAAGATTTGGACCATTTTCAAACCTGATTTGTCTCTTCACAGTTTTTTTCCTCGCATGACAAACTTTACCCTAGTCCATTTAAATTTCAGAGAGTTATTTTACCCATAGACAAACATTTCCCAATCATTTTTATGAAATTCTTTCCAAGTTCTATTAGATTGGAAAGAATAACAATGGTTTATAAGGGTCACCTTCAGGAAATGGTCTAAACATAGAAACATGAGGACAGAAAAAGACCACATGGCCTATCTCTCCCTATGCACCCAAGCATCCTGCTAGCTTTTGCTGTCACCTTTTTTACCTGTTTAGCTACTTTAAGATCATCAGACACAATCACACCTAGGTCCCGTTCTTTAGTGGACAAAAGTACTTTACCCCCTATACTATATCGCTCCATTGGATTGATGCAGCCCAAATGCATGACCTTGCATTTTTTAACATTAAATCTCAGCTGCCAAATTCTAGACCATTCTTCAAGCTTAGCTAGATCCCTCCTCATGTTATCTACACCTTCCTGGGTGTCTACTCTATTGCAGATTTTGGTATCATTTGCAAAGAGACAAACTTTACCCGACAGCCCTTTCGCTATATCACTAACAAAAATGTTTAAAAAACCTTGCTAAACTAACTATTTTTAGCATATCTTCTGGTAACAAACTTCTTATTTAACAGTCTGCAATATATTTTTTAAGACATGATTAAAAGTGATAAAGGTGAGATAGTTGATATACTGTGGACTTTCATATAGCATTTGACAAAGTCCCACATGAGTCTGCTTTTCTCTGATCAGAGAAGAGCAGTGCTTTTTACAGCGCTCTGCTAAAGAAGTGGATGTTGCCTCCTGTGACACCTTGCTGTGAGTTCTAGCTGTTTATTAATTATTGATTGTTTGTCTGTTTATTTAATTATTTATTGTTTGTCTTAGTGGTGTGCTAGTTCAGCCTTCTCAGTTATAACTTACCTTGCCTCTCTCAACTAACTGGGCTTTGTGTGGCAGCCAGGTTAACTGTCCTTTTTACATTAAATCTCTCTCCTAGAGCCTGCTCTGTGTTAAACTTTTTTTCCTGTCCTAGCCTGTCTGAGTGAATCCTCCCCCTCCCCTGCTGAGGTATTGTGTAGCCTTCTTCCTGTTTCCCCCATGTGTGCATAGTCTGTTTTAGTCTGCTTTTCTCTGATCAGAGAAGAGCAGTGCTTTTTACAGTGCTCTGCTAAAGAAGTGGATATTGCCTCCTGTGACACCTTGCTGTGAGTTCTAGCTGTTTATTAATTATTGATTGTTTGTCTGTTTATTTAATTATTTATTGTTTGTCTTAGTGGTGTGCTAGTTCAGCCTTCTCAGTTATAACTTACCTTGCCTCTCTCAACTAACTGGGCTTTGAGTGGTACCCCCTCCCCCCTGCTGAGGGTTCAGGACAGGGTACCTTGTAACTGCCCTGTTTAATAGGACTTATCTCCCTCCCTCCCCAGCACCCACCCACCCACCCCTGGGGTAATTGTAGTTTTATAGGTACTTGCACATCATTGAGGAAAGGGGCTGCTCTCAGGTGCAGCTCGTTATCCAAATCAGTCATATACAGAGGACCTGAGATTAATTACTTAAGCTTCAGGTACACAAGGTGTATTAGGGGTATTAGATACACTTTTATTGGTATAAGCATCTACACCAATCCTTATTATATACAGAATTTAAAAGACCTAAACACAAGCTTTAAACTAAGATGCAGACAGAAGTCCAGCAACGAGATGGGGGTTCTCCGGTCTTTTGCATTGAGTGTCACATGTATGATTTTTCTCCCAGTTGGTGAGAGGTCTTACGTATGCACTAAGTGCAAAGAACTCTTTGCTCTCAGGGAACGAATCCGTTCTCTAGAGGCTAGAGTAGCAGACCTGGAAGACGTAAGAAAGACAGAGAAGTACATGGATGAGACCTACAGGGATACAGTCCTGAAGTCCCACCTCCAGTCTGGCAGCATCCCTGTTGCCATGGAGGAGAGAGGTCACGTGACAGGAGAGCATCACCCTGGTGTGGCAGGAAGTGATCCTGTAACTAGGACCTGTCCTCCAAGTCATGTAAAACCTCTCGCACCGAGGACGTTTCTCCAGGGCCATGTCCCCACGAGGGGAGGGTCAGGACAGCTGTTATAGTTGGTGATTCAATCATTAGGAATGTAGATAGCTGGGTGGCTGGTGGACGTGAGGATCGCCTGGTAACATGCCTGCCTGGTGCGAAGGTAGCGGACCTCACGCACCGCCTAGATAGGATCATAGATAGTGCTGGGGAGGAGTCTGCTGTCTTGGTACATGTTGGTACCAATGACATAGGAAAATGTGGTAGGGAAGTTCTGGAGGCTAAATTTAAGCTTTTAGGTAGGAAGTTGAAATCCAGAACTTCCAGGATAGCGTTCTCCGAAATGCTTCCTGTTCCACGTGCAGGACCCAAAAGACAGGCAGAGCTCCGGAGTCTCAATGCGTGGATGAGACAATGGTGCAAGGATGAGGGTTTTGGATTTGTTAGGAACTGGGGAACATTCTGGGGAAAGGGGGGGCTCTTCCGAAGGGATGGGCTTCACCTTAATCAGGATGGGACCAGACTGCTGGCATTAACCTTTGAAAAAGAGATAAAGAAGCTTTTAAACTAGAAAATAGGGGAAAGCCGACAGTCACCCAGGAGTGCATGGTTTGGACGAAGGTATCCTTGAAGGATACTACCAAAAGCAGTGAGGTTCCAAAAGGGAGTATAGTAGCCCAAATGCTCTTGAATAAGGAGCAGACAGAGCATAAAGATTCCAAATTACCCCTGCCTACCAATAGCCAGATTAATATGAATAAAATACAGTCTCTAAAATGCTTGTATGCAAATGCTAGAAGTCTAAAGAATAAGATGGGAGAGTTAGAATATATAGCACTAAATGAGAGGTTAGATATGATTGCACTCTCAGAGACATGGTGGAAGGAGGATAACCAGTGGGACACTGTGATACCTGGATACAAACTATATCGTAATGATAGAGCTGATCAAATTGGTGGAGGGGTTGCGCTCTATGTTAGAGAGGGCATTGAGTCAGAAAGGATTAAAGTTTTGCAGGGAACAAAATTTGCTGTAGAATCTCTATGGATTGAAATTCCATTTATGAAGGGGAAGGTGATGGCAGTGGGAGTATACTATCGACCACCTGGCCAGAATGAACAAATGGATGATGAAATGCTCAAAGAAATCAAGGAAGCTAACAAAAGTCACAACAGAGTAGTAATAATGGGTGATTTCAATTACCCCGGTATCGACTGGGTCAGTGTCACAGCAGGACAAGCTAAAGAGATAAAGTTTCTAGATGGAATAAATGACTGCTTCTTGGAGCAGCTGGTTCATGAACCGACCAGAGGGGAAGCAATACTGGACTTAGTCCTTAGTGGAACGCCAGATCTGGTGCAAGAAATAAGGGTGTTGGGACCACTTGGCAATAGTGATCATAGTATGATCATGTTTGATTTAATTATTTATTTTATTTATTTATTTAGCTGTATTTATATCCCGCTTTTCCCCGGGTCAAAGCGGTCAATTGGGAGATACATTTAACACAAGGGGATATGACACACATACGCTAATACTTACAGGGAACATGGGCAATGGGGGGTTAAGTGGCTTGCCCAAGACCACAAGGAGTGCCTATAGGACTAGAAATCCCAGTCCCTCCGGCCTGAGATTGCTGTCCCCAGGTGGGACTTGAACCCCCAGCCCTCCGGCCTGAAGTACCTTGTCCTAACCATTAGGCCACTCCTCCCTCAGTGGAGGACAGATAGTAAAGGCATCCACAGTACTACCTTTTAACTTTCAAAAGGGAGACTATGATAGAATGAGGAATATAGTTAGGAAAAAACTAAAAGGAGCGGTTCCAAAGGTTAAAGACTTACAGCAAGCTTGGGTGTTATTTAAAAATACTATCCTCGAAGCCCAGACCAGCTGTATTCCACGCATTAGGAAAAGTGGAAGAAAGTCCAAAAAACTGCCAGCATGGTTTAAAGGTGAGGTCAGAGAGGCTGTTGCTGCCAAAAAAGCAACCTTCAGGAAATGGAAAAAAGAGCCAAATGATGAAAACTGGAAACAGCACAAGCACTGGCAAGTTAAATGCAAAGCATTAATAAGGCAGGCAAAACGGGAATTTGAGAAGAAACTTGCTACGGAAGCAAAAACACGAAATAAAGACTTTTTCAAGTACATTCGTAGCAAAAGGCCTGTGAGAGAGTCAATTGGACCATTAGATGATAGAGGGGTAAAAGGGGCAGTAAGAGGAAACAAGGCTATAGCAGAGAGACTGAATGAATTCTTTGCTTCGGTCTTTACTGAGGAAGATGTAGGGATGTTACCCAAGACTGAAGTGGTATTTAAAGGTGATACTGCAGAGGAATTGAGAGAAATATCGCTACACCGGGAAGATATATTACAACTATTTGATAAACTGAATAGTAGCAAATCACCTGGACCGGATGGTATACATCCCAGAGTGTTGAAAGAACTGAAATATGAGATTGCAGACCTGCTATTGGTAATCTGTGAACTTTCATTAAAATCATCTGTAATACCTGAAGATTGGAGGGTCGCCAACATAACACCAATTTTTAAAAAGGGTTCCAGGGGTGACCCAGGAAATTACAGACCGATGAGCCTGACGTCAGTACCAGGGAAAATGGTAGAAACCATCATAAAGAACAAAATTACGCAGCATGTAGATAGTCATGGCCTAATGGGACAAACAGATCTAGGACTTCTTCCGAGTGAATTACTTCATACCAAACTATAACAATCAAACTTCACCCATTTGTGTTAATAAAACCAAAATATTATTTTTTCTTCTTTTTTATATTCTTTTTTATACTGTGGCTTAATATTGGTCTCAGATAAACGGCAAGCTTTGACACTTTTTCAAGCGACACGCTTTAATACTTTTTTTGGGTCAATGACTTCCACCCAAACTAGTGCACGTTTTACATCAATGACCTTTAGCCAACATTTTTTATCTTATGTCTTGAATATTACTTAATTATCTTGCTTTTTATCTATATATTTTTCTATACCGGGTTGATTTTCATCATACCCTATAATTTACTTAAAACTAGCGTTCGCCATTCTACTTAGCTTATGTAGAATCGCATCGGCTGCTGTCCCTTCTTTATTTTGCAACCACAAAGATTAATCCCCGACGCCTCAGTCTCATCAGCGCTTCGGCGTTTCTCCACTTGGGTTTGTCAAGGGGGATGGTGTTATTTCTACTCTGGGATTTATTTCTTCAGAGAATTCGTTGATTTAATATTCTTATTATCGCTGACCAGTTCGCATCTCTGGTCATCTCTGTTTTTTTCTCTCAGACTGATCTCTGATTTTCAATGAAGATCAGTCTGAGAGAAAAAAACAGAGATGACCAGAGATGCGAACTGGTCAGCGATAATAAGAATATTAAATCAACGAATTCTCTGAAGAAATAAGTCCCAGAGTAGAAACGCCGAAGCGCTGATGAGACTGAGGCGTCGGGGATTAATCTTTGTGGTTGCAAAATAAAGAAGGGACAGCAGCCGACGCGATTCTACATAAGCTAAGTACAATGGCGAACGCTAGTTTTAAGTAAATTATAGGGTATGATGAAAATCAACCCGTTATAGAAAAATATATAGATAAAAAGCAAGATAATTAAGTAATATTCAAGACATAAGATAAAAAATGTTGGCTAAAGGTCATTGATGTAAAACGTGCACTAGTTTGGGTGGAAGTCATTGACCCAAAAAAAAGTGTTAAAGCGTGTCACTTGAAAAAGTGTCAAAGCTTGCCGTTTATCTGAGACCAATATTAAGCTACAGTATAAAAAAGAATATAAAAAGAGAGCGTTCTAGAGCTCGGAGGAAATGGCCGCAGATTAGTGCAGCTCCGTGTTCAATTCCCTCTGCTGTTTGGCCAGCGGCGCTGAAATATAAGAAAATGTCCCGAAATAATTGAGGAAGAAAGGTGCTGTAGTTTCTAAACTGCGATCGCAGTTTGGCAGCTTTGCTGAGTTTCAGACGGCTCCGATGACGGTTTGACGGCTCTGCTGAGATTCTTATCTTCGATCGCATCCTGACTTCTTTGCTCCTGGTTTTATTTATTGCATGATTATCTGCTGCTACATGCTGAGACTTTAAAATGGTTTTGATGTGTTTTTAAAAAAAATTATTTTGAATTTAGGTTGAAGCAATCCTGATGATATGCTACTATATATTTGAAGCACTTTACAAAAGGAAAGGAAAGGAAAAAGTAATTCGGAGAAGTTTGGATGCTTTAGTGCGGCTAATGTGACAGTAAAAAAAAAAAAAAGGAAGCAGGCAATAGTGTCACATAAGCTTAATTGATGAGCCGATGAAGTACAGTTTGTCAAGGGTTGTTAGCACATTATTGTTGCTTTTAGACCTGAAGATACTGAATACTCTGACAGTTGACATTAGAATGTTTCCTCGTTTAAACTAGTGCGCCAATGTATTCAATTCCCTTTTGTTTCCTGGCCAAAAGTGTGAAATGTTACAAAGTGTCTTGATAATTAAAGGCTGAGAGAATGGGATGTGTTAATGTTTTTCAACTGTGACCTGTTTTTCATCTGCGATCGTACTCTGACAGCTTCAACTGAGAAAAAGTAATGTTCTACTGTTTTTTGTGATCTGTTTTTCAACTGCGATCGAATTTTGACAGCTTCGAATGAGAGAAAGAACTGCGATCGCAAGCTAATGACTGAGAGAAATATTTATAGAAATGTGCTGCTGTTCTTCAGCTGAGATCTGATTTTCAACGGAGATCACATTTTGATAGCTTTAAATGAGAGGAAAAATGTGTTGCTATTTTTCATCTGTGATTGCTTTTTGAAATCTCGTGAAGAAAAAAGGGACTCGAAGAGTTATATGATTCGGTGTGGATAACCTGACAGGAAATAGGCATTAATGTTCTGAATATTTATCTGGGAAGTAGAGGATGATGGACATTTGAAAAAGATTTGTGCTGCAATTCATCAATTAAGATCTGCCTTTCATCCGCGAACATACTCTGATGACTGAAAGACTTGTGCTGTAGGTTTTCATCTGAGATCTGTATTAGAACTGCAATCAAATTCTGGAGACTGAAAAAGAATTGTGCTGCTTTGTATCTGCGATCACACTTTGTTTAAGAGAGAGAATTATACCACGGTTATCTATTAGAGACTTGCTTTCCAGCTGTGTTCACTCAAAGAAGGCTGAGAGAGAATTATGCTGCGGTTCCTTATCTGAAATCTGCTTTTCAACTGTGATCACATTCTGACTGAGGGAGAGAATTGTGCTGCCGGTTTTTTAAAATTTAAGATCTACCTTCAAACGGTGATCATCTTCTGATTGCTGCGAGAGAGAATTGTGCTGCAGTCATTTAACTTTTCAACTGGGATCGAATAATGACTAAATTAATTACAGCTTTAATTGTTATGGCTATTGGAAAGTTTGGAATTTAACATAGTGCTATTAGATAAAGTGAATTTGTGACAGGATACTGAAATTTGAGATTTTAGCACTAAATATTTGAGTATTGTGCATGGATCATTTGTGCTATCTGTAGCAAAGTACTCAAATTTTTGGAAATTGTAGTGAAGTAAGGAGGAAGATTGCATGCATTAGTATATAATATACTTTAGCACACAATTTTTGGTTATTTAAGATTTGTTATCTTTATATAAATTTGGAGGAGGAGTAGTGAAATATGGTAATGAGTTTGCACGTTGTATATTTTTAAGCTATATAATTTAAAGGTGCAAACTATATTACATAACGTGTGTCTAATTTCTTTTAAAATGAAAACTGCTCGTCGTGAGCGTGAGAAAAAAGAAATGGATTTAACATCAGCAAAGATGCATGCTGGTCATCCTTCATTAGTGTCTCAATTGGTGAATACAGAAGATGTGTCTAATGCAGTGGTCAATGCATTGAGTGGTCGTCTAGATGGAATTACAGGCAAATTAGATGGAATTAGTAAACAATTGGAGTCAATGGGTATAAGGATACAAGAAGCTGAGGAACGTATTTCAATGTTGGAGGATGATCTGCATAGCGCAAATAATAAAATTACTTCTCTTCAAGAGACAATCAGTAAACAGGGTTTGAAAATAGATGATTTAGAAAATCGTAGTCGTAGAAAAAATCTTCGTATAATTGGTATACCTGAAACTGTTAAGGATGCTGAGCTTAATGCTTATTTTTTTGGTATACTGAAGTTCTTAAATTTAAACGAAGGTAGTAATCACTTTACTTTAGAACGTATTCATAGACTAGGTAGACCTCGGCCAGATGATACGAGACCAAGAATAGTTATGGCCCGGTTTATAAGTATTCAACACAAAGATAGAGTTTTAAGGGCAGCACGAGCGAAAGGGCCTCTGATGTTTGAGGGGGTCCGTATACAAGTCTTTCAAGATTACTCTATTCAACTAAGTTTAAAGAGAAAAGCATATGCAAATATTTGTCAACAATTGTTGTCATCAAATTTGAAATTTATGTTACAGTATCCTGCAAGGTTGCGGATATTCTATAATGGAAAAGCTGTATTAATGGAATCTCCAGAAGAAGCTAAGAAATGGTTTCATGGAAACATTGCTGGCATAAAAGATAATACCTGATCATTATAGTATTTGATTGAATTAAGGTTATCTATACAGGAAATAAGTTTTAAGTTTCAATGTGAGATGGTTATTTTCTTAGATGTAGGTGATGTTATTGGTTTATTTGTAGAAGGATTATGATGGTATGGGAAATAAAAATGCAAGATATTTCAGTAGAGAGGAAGTGAATTAAGATTTGCACTAATATGGCTGTAGGAGGAGAAGAAGAGATCTTAAGGTTTATGGATAAGAAAGGGTTTGGTGAAATAATGGGTGGGAGGGAGGAAAAGGGACGGGGAGGGGATAATAAGGGGATTTTTACAGTAGTTTATATAGAAAGCCAATTTAATATTAAGATGAGAGGATTTGAAGTATTGGTAATTGCTGTTGGAAGGGTCCTAGGCTGGGGGGACACTTCTAATTTTAAATATATGATAAAGTTAAATTTCAATATTTGTTTAATAATCACATCAGGAGGATGAGAGTTCTCTCATGGAACGTGTGTGGTCTTACAAGCCCCTTTAAGCGAAATAAAATTCTATTAGCAATAAGAAGGCATAAAGCAGATGTTGTTTTCTTACAAGAGACACACCAGTCTATAGAAGACCTGGTTCGAATAAAGAAAAAAGGTATTGAGTTAATTTATGGGGCTTCTGCAAAGGGAAGGAAAAGGGGGGTAGCTATATTAATTAAGACAGGAATAGGTTTCCAGAAAGATAGGATGGTAGTGGATCCTGAAGGGAGATTTGTTTTAGTACAAGGGAATTTAAATGGACAAAAGTTGTTGTTAGGTAGTGTATATGCCCCAAATGTGCCTGATCCTAAGTTTTTTATAGATTTAATGGCAGAAATTGATAATTTACCTGAGTCACCAATTATATTAGGAGGGGACTGGAATGGTGTCTTTGATAATCAAATGGATGTGTCAGGGAGGTGTGGGAGTAATCGTCTTAGTATTATAAAACTTTTAAAGAGATTCACTCAGAGATGTAGGCTTATAGATGTTTGGAGGGTTCTTCATCCAACAGAACGAGATTATACACACTTGTCTAGAGCACATGGTTCTAGTGCGCGACTTGATGCAATATTAGTATCTGAAGTATTATTTCCAAAAATGGTGGACGCAGTCATTGGTCCATATGAAATTTCAGATCATGCTCCTGTGGGTAGATTGGATAGGAAACCAGCCTGGTAGTAGTAAAGGTCCTTGGCGCTTACCACTTGAGTTGTGTTATGATACTAATTTCAAAGATTTTTTAATAACTAAATGGAACGATTATGAGTATTGTAATAGGAGGCATAAAAATGACCCAGAGTTATTTTGGGAGGCTTCAAAGGCTGTTTTGAGAGGGGATATAATTTCTTATATAGCCCGAAGGAGAAGAATGCTTGCTTTTAGGATTCTTAGATTGGAGAAGCAAATTTGTAGAGAACGCAGACTTTTGGCTAATAAACCTAATATTATCAACAAAGAGCAGTTACTTGCTACTCAAGCAACTTTAAATACTTTGTTGCAACAAAAAGCCAAAAAATCTCTGTTATATTATAAACATCATTTATATCAATATGGGGATAAATCGGGGAAACTTTTGGCTCGTTGTTTGGTGCGAAGTAAAGGATCCAGATTTGTTCCATTTTTGAAAAATGAAGGAGGAGTAATATGTAAAAACAGTGTAGATATAGGGAGAATTTTTGTAAGTTATTATACTAAGTTATATAAGGGAGAAGAAGTTTCTAAAGAAAGTATTAAAAGTTTTTTGGAAAAAATACATTTACCACATCTTACAAAGGCTCAAAAAAAGAAATTGGAAGCTCCTATAACAGTAGAGGAAATTCAGAGTAAAATTGATAATGCCCCAAGATGTAAGGCACCAGGATTAGATGGTCTTAGAGCAGAATATTATAAATTGCTGCAAGTTCAGATTACACCGGTGTTAGTGACTTTATTCAATAGGTGGATGAATGTTGGAGTTTTTAAATTTAATAATAATCTTGCTCATATTGTGGTTTTGCCTAAACCTGGTAAAGATGTAACTGAGGTTGAGTCATATCGACCAATTTCTTTGATTAATTATGATTTAAAGTTGTTTGCAAAGATTTTAGCAGATCGGTTAGCAGTATATCTGCCAATCTTATTACATGATTGTCAGACCGGATTTGTGAGAGAACGGTATCCTTCAAAAAATGTAAGAAAAATTTTAGGAGTATTGAGCTGGGTTAGAAAAATGGATATCCCTTCTTTATTGGTAAGTTTTGATGCAGAAAAAGCTTTTGATAGAGTAGAATGGAAATATTTATTTGAAATTTTAAATGTCTATGGCTTTGGTGAAGGATTTATACAAGGTATTAGAGCTTTATATCATAAACCAAAGGCAGTAGTAGGAGTTAATGGACATATCACTAATAATTTTTATATTACACGTGGAACCAGACAAGGTTGTCCTTTATCACCATTGTTGTTTGTGCTCTCATTGGATCCTTTGCTGAGAATGATTTATGCTTGTGATGGTATACAAGGAGTGAAAGTTGGGTCATGTATATTCAAGGTTTCTGCTTTTGCGGATGATTTATTAGTCATGTTGTTAAATCCTTGTGAATCTTTAACAAGACTTCTAGATATGATTAGACGATTTGGAGAAATTGCTGGTTTCAGATTGAATATGACTAAATCAGAAGCATTGGATGTTAATGGGGGGTTACAGGAAAAATGGGGTGATGAGTTTCCATTAAGATGGGCTAATAATAAATTTAAATATTTAGGAATTTGGTTGCCTAAAAATCCAAACCATTTGTATAGGCAGAATGTTAGGCCGTTGATGCGAGATATACAAAATAAATTGCAGGTTTGGACTCCTTTGCCTCTTTCATTAGGTGGTAGGATAGCTGCATATAAAATGATGATTTTTCCAAAACTTTTGTATATTTTACAAATAATTCCATTGCGACTATTAAAGCAAGATGTGCAGAAATTAGAGAGATTACTGCAGGGATTTTTTTGGAGAGGGAAACATCCCAGATTTAGAATTGATCGTTTATATGGTTCATGGCAACAAGGTGGTATGGGGTTGCCTTGTTTAGAAATATATAATATGGGTTGTTTACTTCGTCATGTACGTGATTGGATAGGTGGTACTTCAGTTTACACTCCTTATGATCTTGAATCAGCATTAGTTGCTCCTTATTCCCTTCGGTCAGTGTTACATGTATCAAGAGCGAAGTTGCCTAAAGTATTTAAAAATAATATATTATTTCAGGGGGTTCGATGGAGTTGGCAGAAGCTTTGTGAAAAATTGGGTGTTCCAAGTGAAATTTCAGGTTATTTGCCTCTACAGGGAAATATAGACTTTCAACAAAGTATAAAGTCAATTTTATTTAAAGGATGGGAGAAAAAAGGTCTTCAGTTGTTGTATCAAGTAATTAACGAAGAAGGTGTACTTAAATCATTTATTGATTTAAAAAGATGTTATGGATTGTCTCAGGGGCATTTTTATGCATATTTACATTTAAAATATTATTTGATTTCAATAGCAGATAGGAGAACTTGTTTGAGATCAGAAAATTTTAAGAAATTAGAAGAGTGGTTTGCGTTTAAGGACAAAGAGAGGATAACTGTAGCAGAATATAATAAGGCTTTATTTAATTTAGTTCATGTTAAGAATTTTGATCATTTGAGTTTGCAAGTGGGGGAAGAATTAGTAATTAATCTTGAAAGGTTTGCCTGGGAAAAGGCTATTGGGCGTATCCCTAGACAAATAGTGGGGGCAAAATTACGTGAAATGCAATTTAAAATAATAGTACGTGCTTACATATCACCATATAGAGCATGGAGGGGGGGCTTTGCACAATGTAGTGAATGCCCAAGGTGTAGAATGGAAAAGGCACATTTGGGGCATATGTTCTGGACTTGTATATGTGTGAAGAAATTTTGGAATAAAATTCAAAATTATTTAAGTGGTATATTGAGGCAAGCTTTAATTTTGACTCCAGGGTTTGCTATACTTGATGTTCCTGATTCTATGGGACTTTCCTTATCAGGGAATAGACTCTTGGTAAGAAAATGTTGTCTGCTTGCTAAACACTGTATACTTCGGAATTGGAGAGATCCTAAAGGTCCAGAATATTGGGAGTGGAGAAACGTATTGCACCAATTGATATTATGGGAAGGATTATCTACTAGGAAACATGTGCGTAGAAGAGCTTATTTTTTAAAAGTTTGGTCTCCTTATCTTGATGGGGTTTCAGCAAGGGCTAGGAATGATATTTTAACAATTTAAATTGGCTTAGTTAGGATAAAATAAGGGGAGGGGTGAGAAATGAAAATAGATTAGTGGGGAGGATGTGGATTGAAAGGGGAAAGTACAAAAGGGTGAAGGGGAAAGGGAAAATTAAAATGTATTAATTATATCCTTTTGTGGATTATTACTGAGTGGGGGAGGGGGATAAAGGTATGGACTGGGAGGGAGTATGGGATGGTGGTGATGGATAATGGGGGGGAGGGAGTGGGGAATTAAAAAGTAAAATATATATATATATTCCCCGTTGTGGGAATGAATATGGTTGTTTAACATTGTTTAATATGTATGTTGTTTAAATTGTTTCGATATATATGCTACTTATATTGTTTCAAAATGTATGTTGTCTACAATATGTTAACTGCTTACAATGAATAAAAAGATTAAATACTAAAAAGAATATAAAAAAGAAGAAAAAATAATATTTTGGTTTTATTAACACAAATGGGTGAAGTTTGATTGTTATAGTATGGCCTAATGGGAGACAGCCAACATGGCTTTAAACAAGGAAGATCTTGTCTTACTAATCTGATATGTTTTTTTGAAGGTGTGCATAAACAGGTAGACAAAGGTGAGTCGGTTGATATAGTGTATCTGGACTTTCAGAAAGCTTTTGACAAAGTCCCCCATCAGAGACTTTTGGCGAAGCTAAAAAGTCATGGGATAGGAGGCAGTGTACTATTGTGGATCGGGAACTGGTTAAAAGATAGAAAGCAGAGGGTAGGGCTAAATGGCCAATATTCCCAATGGAAAAAGGTGAATAGTGGAGTACCCCAGGGATCTGTACTGGGTCCGCTGCTTTTTGACATATTCATAAATGACCTGGAAAAGGGAATAACTAGTGAGGTTATCAAATTTGCAGATGACACAAAACTGTTTATAGTTGTTAAAACCCAAGAGGATTGTGGAAAACTGCAGGAGGATCTGGATAAATTGGAAGACTGGGCATCCAAATGGCAGATGAAATTTAATGTGGACAAGTGCAAAGTTATGCACCTAGGAAAGAACAACCCACACTATAGTTACACAATGCAAGGCTCCACATTAGAAACCACCACCCAGGAAAAAGATTTAGGAGTCATCGTGGATAACATGTTAAAACCCTCCGCCCAGTGTGCAGCGGCGGCCAAGAAAGCAAATAGAATGCTAGGTATCATAAGGAAAGGGATGGAGAACAAAACAAAGGATATTATAATGCCTCTGTATCGCTCCATGGTATGACCGCACCTTGAATATTGTGTGCAATTCTGGTCACCGTATCTTAAAAAGGACATAGCGTTATTAGAAAAAGTACAGAGAAGAGCCACCAAATTGGTGAAGGGGATGGAAGGCTACTCCTATGAAGAGAGGCTAAGAAGGTTAGGGCTCTTTAGCCTGGAGAAGAGATGGCTGAGGGGAGATATGATAGAGGTCTATAAATTAATGGATGGAGTGGAACGGATAAACGTGGATCAATTGTTTACGCTATCAGAGTATAGAAAGACTAGGGGACATGTAATGAAGCTACAGGGTAAACTATTTAAGACAAATAAGAGAAAATATTTTTTCACTCAACGTGTAATCAAACTCTGGAATCTGTTACCGGAGGATGTAGTAAGGGCTGTTAGTATAGCTGGGTTTAAAAAAGATTTGGACAAGTTCCTGGAGGAAAGGTCCATAAACCACTATTAAAAAGGGACCCAGGATATCAATGCTTGACCCAGTACAAGCATTGTGGAACCTGTCTTTTGGGGATATTGCTAGGTACGTATAACCTAGATTGGCCACTGTTGGAAACAGGATACTGGGCTTGATGGACCTCGGTCTGACCCAGTATGGCATGTCTTATGTTCTTATGGGAGATGCCTGAGAAATTTACATTGTGGGATCGAAGGCAATATCTTATTGTGGATTCTGTAACTGGTTAAATAAAAACAGAGAAGCATAATATTCTCTTTCACTGAAGACATGTGAACAGGAAGTACCCAAGGATCTGGGACTGATTGTATATAACATTTTTAAATGATCTGAAAATAGAAATAAGATTAAATTTGCAAATGACATCAAATTCCAAATTATTCAAAGTTATGAGAAACTGTGATTATAAGAAATTGGATGAAGATCTTGTGAGAGACTGGGCATCCAAATGGCAGATGAAATTGAATGTGGATACATGCAAAATGGTGCACAGGAAAGAATAACCTAAATTATAGCTACACCAAGCTAAATCCGATATTAGAAGTCATATGGACAATATGTTGGAATCATCTGTTCAGTATGTTGCGGCAGCCAAAAAAAGTAAACAAATGTTGAGAATTTTTAGGAAAGAAAAAATAGAGAATAAATGCCTCTATTGCTCCATGATGCGATCACACCTTCAGTATTAGGTGCAAATCTGATTGTCGCATCTCTAAAAAGACACAGCAGAATTAGAAAAGGTACAGAGAAGAATGACAAAAACAATAAAAGGCAGAGAATGAAACCCCTTTAAGGAAAGTCAAGAGATTAAGGTTCTCCATCTCAGAGAATAGAGGCCTATAAAATCTTGAATGGAGTAGAATGGCTGATGTGAATCAATTGCTGACATATTCAAACGTTACAAAGTTAATCGACTGGCTAGCCTGATATCACTGACAAGCAAAATAGTAGAAACAATTATAAAGAACAAAATTGTATTGTGCCATTGAGTCAATGCTGACTTCTAATCACCCAGCAGACTCTGAGTTTTCTTGACAAGGTATGACCGGATGTAGATTGCCAGCCCTTTCTTCAGAGGCAATGGAGGGTAAGCAACTTGCCCAAGGCCATAAGGAGTGTCAGTGGGAACTGAACCCTGGTTTCTTGGTTACCAGGCTGCTGCTCTAACCACTAGGCTACCCCTCCACTTCTTTTTTTTCTTAAACTCAGATCACTGGATTTAGAGTCTAGGGTGCATGGAACCAGCAAAATTACTGAACACAAAGACCGACACGTTTAATGAGACAAAGTCAACATGAATTAAGTGAAGGGAAGTCTTACCTAACCTATCCAACTCCACGTTTTTGAAGGCATGAAAGAGTAGTTACTCACCTGTAACAGGTGTTCTCCCGGAGCAGCAGGAATCAGTCCTCACATATGGGTGACATCGACGTCGATGAAGCCCTTGCGGAGCATTTCCCCAGCTTTCCTTGAAAGTCTTTGGGAATGCAGGCACGCATGCACGGTTCCCTTCCCACCTAAAGGTGCCATCTTACCTCAATCCAATGACATAGCTAAGAACAGCACACAAAAATGGAAAATAAACTATGTACAACTGCAACTCCAAGGGGAGGAGGGAGGGTTGTGAGGACTGATTCCTGCTGCTCCTGGAGAACACCTGTTACAGGTGAGTAACTACTCTTTCTCCAGGACCAAGCAGGAAGTCAGTCCTCACATATGGGTGACTCCCTAGCTCTGGGCTACCAGGAACCCAGGCTGAACAAGAGAACTCCCTCTAGTCCAAGCATCAAAGAAAGGCTTTCTACTGACAGACACTTCACCGGTAGCCCAACAGAGGGCAGGAGGGCAGGAGTTGCCTAAACCTCAAAGAGATTCCGGAGTACTGCCTGGCCAAAAGCACTGTCCCTACGGGACCCCCTTTCCAGACAGTAATGGGCCACAAAGGTCTGGCTTGAAGACCAAGTAGCAGCCCTGCAGATGTCTACCAACGGTACAGAGCGGAGATGAGCCACTGAGGCAGCCATTGCCCTGACACGATGGGCCGGGCCGTGACCTGACCCTGCAAAGGAAGGTCAGCCGCCCTGTAATCAGGACAAGGTATGCTTGGACACAGCTAACCCCAAATTATTAGAGTCAAAAGATATGAAGAGCTGAATAGCCCTTCTGTGCCCCTGCGTACGGTCAGGGTAGAAGGATAAGGCCCTCCTACAGTCCAGGGTATGCAGAACTGATTCAGCCTGGCTTGCATGAGGCCTAGGGAAGAATGTTGGAAGAACCACCTCCTGGTTGAGGTGGAAAGAGGAGACAACCTTTGGGAGGAACTTTGGATGAGTCCTGAGGACTACCCTGTTCCTATAGAATCGGGTGTAAGGCCTGTCACAGACCAGGGCCTGAAGCTCACTCACTCGCCTAGCCGAGGTTAAGGCTACCAAGAAGAGTGTCTTCCAGGACAGGAAGCGTAGAGGGCAAGTAGCCATCAGCTCAAAAGGTGGGCGAGTCAGCTGCTGCAAGACCACATTCAACTCCCACTCAGGAGGAGGACGACGAATTGGAGGCTTGAACAAGAGCAAGCCTCTGAGAAAGCGGGACACCAAGGGGTGGACCGATAGAGAATGTCCTTCCACCAGTGAGTGGTGAGCTGCTGGAGCTGAGAGGTGGACCCGAACAGAATTGGACTTAAGTCCTTGATTTGATAAGTGCAGTAAGTACTGAAGCACTACTGGTACAGTACAAGAGAAGGGATCCTCTGAACGTAGGTGACACCACACGGAAAACCTTTTCCATTTAAGAGCATAGGTTTTCCTAGTGGACTGTTTCCTAGAGGCTAGGACAACCTCCTCAACCTCCTGAGGGAGGCCCCAGGGAGCCAAAACTACCCTTGCAGCCTCCATGCCATCAAATTGAGAGCTTTGAGATTGGGGTGCAGAAGGGAACCCTGATCCTGAGAGAGCAGGTCGGGTTGCAACCCCAGAGGCAGTGGGGGATCCACTGCCAGCTGAAGCAGAAGTGGAAACCAAGGCTGTCTCGGCAACCTGGGAGCCACCAGCAGGACCGAGGCCTTGTCCTGAAGAATCTTGAACAGAGTTCGGGCCACCAAGGGCGTGGGAGGAAACACATACAGGAGGCCCTGAGACCAGGGAATCAGAATAGCATCTGCTGCTAGCCGCAGAGGATGCGGTTGCCTGGAGCAGAACTTTGGCAGCTGTTTGTTCAGAGGACTGGCAAACAGATCTTTGGATGTAAGTCCCCATTTCAGGAAAATCCTTTGAACCACCAAAGGATGGAGCTGCCACTCGTGGGGCTGCAAAATCCTGCTCAACCTGTCTGCCAGGTAGTTCTCCTGGCCTGGTAGATACACTGCCTTGAGGAGCATGTTATTTCTGACAACAAACAAGCAAAGGTCCTGTGCCTCCTGACAAAGGAGCCTGGACCCAGTTCCGCCCTGCTTGTTCACATAAAACATGGCTACCTGGTTGCCTGTTTGAACTAGGACAGACTGATGAGCCAGGGTTTGAGAAAAAGCCTTGAGGGCTAATCGAATAGCTCGGAGTTCCAGGAAATTGATTTGCTGTGCAGCTTCCCAGGGAGACCACAAACCCTGGGTGCACTTGCCTAGACAGTGAGCCCCCCAGCCTTGCAGGGAGGCATCTGTGGTCAAGACCACTGTGAACGCAGGACTCTGAAAAGGTACTCCTCTTAACAGATTGGGTGGGAGCAGCCACCATCTGAGGGAGTGTAGCAAGTGCCTGGACACCTTTATCCTGTCTCTGAGGTTGCCTGTGGCCTGTGACCACTGAGTCCTCAGACACCACTGTGCAGGCCTCATATGGAGCCTGGCATTGGGGGTCACATGTACTGTCGAAACCATGTGGCCAAGAAGTCTCAGGCAGAGTCTGGCGGAGACCAGCGACCTGCTGAGAAACCGGTTTGCTAAGTTCATCAGTCTTTGGGCTCTATCTTCTGGCAAGAAAGCCTTTGCCAGCAGCGAGTCCAACCTTGCTCCTATGAACTCCAAGTTCTGGGAGGGGAGTAAAGTGGACTTTGCGAAGTTTATGACATAACCCAGGCTTTGAAGAACAGCAATAGTTCTGAGGGTGGCTTGTCTGGCCTCCTGGTATGTCTGACCTCTTATGAGCCAGTCGTCCAGATAGAGGAAGACAAAGATTCCCTGATTTCTCGGGTAGGCTGCCACCACTGCTAGGCATTTGGTAAAGACTCTGGGAGCGAAAGTGAGGCCAAAAGGCAATTCTCTGTACTGATATTGGTTTCCTCCCACAATGAACCTGAGGTACGTTCTGTGGTCTGGATGAATGAGGATGTGGGTATACGCATCCTTTAGATCTAAGGAGCATAGCCAATCTCCCTGCTGGAGGTAGGGCAGAAGTGTTCCATGAGAAAGCATTTTGAACTTTTCCTTCTCCAGGAACTTGTTGAGGTTTCTGAGATCCAGAATAGGTCGAAGACCACCGGTTCTTTTGGGTACTAGGAAATACCTGGAGTAGAACCCTCGACCTTGCAAGTGGGGAGGCACAGGCTCCACCGCCCTGTCCATCAACAGACCCTGTAGCTCCTGAAGGAGAAGATCTGTGTGCAGGGGAGGCCTTGGAGGCTCCCCTGGGAAGTATGGCGGAGGCAGCTGTAGGAAGTGCAGGGCATAGCCCTTTTGGACTATGCTGAGCACCCAACTGTCTCCAGTGATGAGTGGCCACTGGTGGGCAAACAGGGCTAGGCGACCGCCTGTGCAGGGTTGGGAGAGCAGGGACAGAGAGGCTATGCCTAAGGAGTCAAAATCCCCCACCCTGCTGTGTGGGAGCAGGGGCCGGAGGCTTGGGGATCCTCTGCCTACGGGGCCCATTACCCTGCCCCTTGGCCTGCTGACCCTGAGGGGCAGCTTGGGCAGCCTGATATTGCGGGTACTGTTTGTAGGCAGTGCCCTTCCTCGGGTAAAAGGACTTTTCCCCGAGCACTTCTTGTAAGAAGGGGCAGAAGTTTTCCTAGACAGCCTTGTCCGTGTGAGGTGCTCGGTTTCGAGCTGTGCGGCCTTCTCGGCCATGGGTTTGCCAAAAAGGTTTTCACCTCGTCAAGGGACATCGACCAACTTGTCCTGAACCCATGGCTCGAGGTCCGATGACTGCAGCCATGCCTGGCGTCGAGCCGCAATGCCGGCTGCCGCAACACGGGCCGAAGCCTTGAAGCCATCGTAGGCAGCGCGGGACATAAACTTAGAGCAGTCCCGGATCCCCGAAGACAAGGACTTGAACCTCTGCAAGGGTTCCCCGGAGAGACCAGCAGAGAACCAGGCCAGTTCCTTGGCCAGGTCCCGTATGTACATGCCCATGTACAGCTGGTAAGACTGGACACGGCAAGCAAGCATCGAGCCCTGGAAGCACTTTCTACCAAAACCATTGAGGTTTCGGGCCTCCCTGCCAGGGGGCACCGTGGAGTGCATCTTCTGACTTTTCAGGCGATGCATGGCCGATTCCACCACCATGGAATGGTGTGGTAGCTGCGCCTTCTGAAAGCCAGGACTCTTCCGGAGTCGATAGATCGAATCGACCCACTTGCTTAAAACCGGCGCCGAGGCCGGTGCCTCTCACATGCGGAAGAGGAGCCGTTCCAGCATCGGAGGAACCGGGACAGTAAAGGCCTCTTTCGGAGGAGAGTCGTACTGCAGGGCCTCGAGCTCCTCGGCTCGAGGCTCCTCCTCGGGGTCCGCAAGGATAGTCAAGGCAGAGGCCATATCCTGAACGAACTCCGAGAACCGGGCATCCTCCAGAGGGGATCTACTCCGGGGCTCAGACTGCAGTGAGTCCGATGGGATGCACCGAGTCTTAAAGGTGTCGGGAGACTCCTCGTCCTCCGTCTCCCATGCGGACTTGTCCAATGAGGAATCGGGGTCCGACCTCGCGGGGCCTGCGAGCACCCGCCCCGACGCCGATGGCACCGGCGTCGACGCCCTCGGTCCCGACGAGGGAGACCGCGACCGAGGTCGACCTCGAGCCTTCATGGCCTCGAGTATCAGCTCGGTCTCCGGGGTCGACTTCGAGGTCGATGTCCCGGTGGTCGGGGCAGATGCGCCAGACAGGCTGGTCATCAGTGCCCGCTGCTGGTCCATGAAGGCAGACAGTCTGCTCTCCAAGGCTGTCAACCTGAGACTCAGCTCAGGAGACTCAGCAGCTCCCAACTCGGGCCCCAGCGGCGGCTCTCTGGGAGGAGAGTCCACGAGGACTACAGGACTTATGTGTCCAGCAGACTCCGGCTCCATTTGGGGAACTTTGGACGGCTTCTCCTGTTCCACAGGCCCGGGACGACGGTTGGGGGTCTGAGACCGAGTTCTCGAGGATCCCGGGACCTCTTCCGACGACGCCCTCGCGAGCCGTTTCTTCCTCTTGTGTTCCCAGTCGGGGGACCCCCGTTCCGAGGAGCCACGACGGTGCTCGGGATCCGACTCCCGAGATGTCGAGGCCTCAGATGAGGTTCGGGCCCGGCCGGAGGCCGAGTCAGAAAAGAGCCTTTCTTTCTGGTGCTGACGACTACGCAGTGCCTTGGAAGAGATCTTCCCACATAGTCCACACGTCTTAGGGTCGTGATCAGGACCGAGGCACCGGAGGCAGCAGTCGTGTGTGTCGGTGAGAGACATCAGCTTCTTACACCGATCACACCTTTTAAAACCACTGGAAGCCATTGGGGAAATGAGAGTCCCCGCGAGGTCGAAGGACCGGCCTTCCAGGGAAAAGAAAAAAAGGGCGCGAATGCCAGCCACGAAGGGCAAAAACCGAAAAAAGAGATCAGGCTCAATACCGGTGTACCGAACCTGGCGGGAGGGGAACCGTCGTCGAACCGGAGACGAAAAAACAGCGAATCGCCAAAAAAGTCAAACAATTTTCCGGGATGACGAGGACTCATGTCCGGCGGGCTTCACGGAAAACGAGAGACTGAGGTAAGATGGCACCTTTAGGCGGGAAGGGAACCGCGAATGCATGCCTGCATTCCCAAAGGCTTTCAAGGAAAGCTGGGGAAATGCTCCGCAAGGGCTTCATCGACGTCGATGTCACCCATATGTGAGGACTGACTTCCTGCTTGGTCCTGGAGAATAAACAAGTGGATAAAGGTGAGCCAGCTGATATAGCGCATCTGTATTTTCAAAACGTCTTTGACAAAGTACCTTATACAAATATTTCTGAGGAAATGAAAAAGCTACGGGATAGGAGGAAATGTCCCATTGTACATAAGGAACTGGTTGAGAAAACAGAGGGTAGGGTTATATGGCTAATTTTCTCAATAAAGTAAATAATAGAGTATAGCAGGTATCTATACTGGGACCGATGCTTTTTAACATATTTATATAAATGATCTGGAAATGTGAAAAATGTGCAAGGTTATTAAATTTGCAGATGACATCAAATTGTTCAAAACTGTTAGATTTATTTATTTACAAAGGTTTAAACCACCTTTCTGACAAAGCGTCATTCAAAAGGATGTACAAAAAATTATAACATTTCATGTGGATTGTAAAAAACTGAAGAATGACTGCAACACTGGGAGACTGGATATCGAAATGGCAGATGAAATTTAATGTGGACAAGTGCAAAGCGATGCAGACAGGAGATAATAAAGAGAAATTTGATTTACCTGCGAATTGTTGTTCCTTGAGGAATTCCAGTCCAATCCCGCACCTCTGGGTAGTGTACCTCTTCCAGCAGCTTGGAGATTGAGCATGTCATTTTTTGATGACACCAGTGCACCGCCTACCAGTCCCAGTAACCTATTGACAAAGCAGACTCACAGGAGCAACAAAATAAGTAGTGAAAAAATGCAAAAATACTTCTACGCCTACATAAAATGGCCCCCCTTCACCTGGGAAGGGTACTCCATCCCCCCCCCCCCCCAGGATGAGGCGGCTTACCTTCTGAGCACCAGAGCAACACCAACCAGCAGGGAGCGAGAGACCGACAGCTCTAATGTTGATTACACCCTCTCCCCAGCATCCCCTGGTCACTTCCTCCACCAAGAGAACCAGCTTCAGGACAGGGGTGACCCACAGATGATCACAAAACGCACACAGGGAGGGGGATCTGGGACTGGACTGGAATTCCTCAAGGAAAAACATTTAGCAGGTAAGTCTAATTTCTTTATCGTTCCTCTAGTCCAGTCCCGCACAACTGGCCTCTGGGATGTATCAGAGCACTTAAACTAATGGGAGGGACCTGCACAACCAGCCTGAAGCACTGCCGATCCAAAGCCAGAGTCCCCCGCCGCCTGTTTATCCAGGCGATAATGCTTAGTGAAAGTATGAAGTGACGATCATGTTGCCATCCTACAGATCTCCACTGGCGGAACTAAACTATACTCTGCCCATGAGGCCACTGAACCCTCGTGGAATGCACCCACAACCCCGCCAGCACCGCTTTACCCTTCAAGATGTATGCCAACGCGATTTTCTCCCTGATCCATCTGGAAATGAAGGCCTTTGCTGCTACCTCATATGTGCATGGCCCTCTGGAACAGAACAAACAGACGATCCGATTTCCGAAAGGACGCTGTCCTTTTCAAATATCTCCGCAGAACGTTTTTAACATCCAGGAGGCGCAATTGCGAAGTGGTAGAGCTCACATCCGCGTTTGCCAGAGCCGGTAAGGAAAGGACCACCTTCTCCCTGGAGATTGAAAGGAATAGCTCCGGGCACAATAAGGCCTGAAGCTCCGAAATCTTGCGTGCTGAGCAAATCGCCACAAGGAATACAGTCTGCAGAGTCAAATCCTTCAGGGAAGCCCGATTCAACGGCTCAAAGGGTTCCCCAGAAAGTGCCATCAGCACCAGATTGAGATCCCAAGGCGGTACCACTGCACTCCAAGGAGGACGGAGGTGATTCACTGCCCTCAGAAATCTCAGTACGTCTGGGTGTGTGCTTAACGGCACCTCATGGATCTTTCCCCGATAATAGGAAATTGCTGCCAGTTGCACCTTCAAGGAACTGGCGGCTAGGCCCTTATCAAAGCCAGATTGCAAAAACGCCAAGATGTCCAGGATGGAGGCAGTGGATGGGCGCACTTCCCTCTCTCCGCACCACGACTCAAAGATGTGCCATATGCAGATGTACACCAGACAAGTAGACCTCCTCCGGGCCTGTAGCAAGGTTGCTATCCACCGAGCCCGAATATCCTTTCTTCTTCAACCTCACCCTTTCAAGAGCCATGCCATAAGCAAGAATCAATCCACCTGGGGCATAGTAACATAGTAAATGACGGCAGATAAAGACCAGTATGGTTCATCTAGTCTGCCCAGTAAGATGGCAACAGCAGGTGCACCTGCCGCTCCGTGCAGGCCACCAAGCCCCATGTCTTTGTTTTAGAGGTGAACCCACTGCTCTGTGTAGGACACCCCTGTTTGTTGAGAAATTAGATAGTTAAGTTTATTTTGATTTTATCCTGTTGCTGTAAAGAGATCCACTGTCTCTGTCCCATGCCATTTTGAATTCTGTCACTGTATTTGCCCCCACCACTTCCATCGGGAAGGCATTCCAAGCATCCACCACCCTTTCAGTGAAAAAGTATTTCCCGACATTGCCTTTCAATTTACCCCCTTGCAGCTTCATGTTATGCCCTCTAGTTTTACAGCTTCCCCGTCTTTGGAAGAGGTTTGTGTGTTCATTATTTCTCTTTAAGTATTTAAAGGTCTGAATTATATCTCCCCTACTCAGCCCCTGCATCAAGAGCTCCTTTCGAGCCAGAAGCCGCTATGGCGATCCGTTAGTATCCAAATCAGGTCGGCATATCACGGGTGCTGCAGCCAATCCGCTGCAACCAGAATTACTAACCCCTTGTGTGCCTCTATTTGTTGCATGACCCGGCCCTTAAGCGCCCATGGTGGGAAACATAGAGAAGACCCTCTTCTGGCCACTGTCATATTACAGCATCCAAGCCCTCGGACATTCTTGAAAAAATTGCAGGTCTTGGCCGACTCAAACATTGCCATTAGGTCCATCACCGGTGTGCCCCATCGGCGCACTACCTGCTCAAACACCCACTGGTTGAGCCGCCACTCTCCGGGGTCCACGTGCACTCGGCTGAGGTAGTCTGCCATCACATTGTTGACTTCCGCTACGTACATCGCCAATAGCACCTGGAGATGAATCTCTGCCCAGCCAAACAGCCTTTCGGCCTCCTCATCTAGGGCTGTGCTGCCCGTGCCTCCTTGATGGCTGATGTAATCTACCGTGGTCGCATTGTCTGAGAAGACCCTAGTTGCCTTCCCCTGCAACTATGGCTCCAAACTTCGCAGTGCCAGGGCCACCGCTCACATCTCAAGCCTGTCGATTGACCAAAGGGCCTTCTGCTGGCTCCACTATCCCTGAGCCAAGTGCCCTTTGCAATGGGCTCCCCAACTGGACAGACTGGCATTGGTCATCAGCAGGACCCACACCAGAGACTCGAGGGGCATGCCCCCCTTCCAGGATCCCCTGGGTGCTCCGCTGACAAGGAAGAACTTGGGACAGGGATTGACTTTAGTGGGACCAACAGCAGAGCAGAACTCTCTGCAGTGGTCGCATGTATGCCCCTTGCCCATGGGTCTAGTTTGAGAGTGGCTGCCATGGTCCTTAAAACCCAAATACAATTGGTCACAATTCACGGAGTGAAAAATGTCGCAAAACAGGAAAATCACTCCAAGGTACACATATGTGTTTCTATTTAGATGACACTTGGCAATCAAAATCACAATGTACACCGGGTCTCAGCATTCAAGGGCATACGGTGAGGAAACAGCCCAAATCAAGTTCGGGCCATCTGCACCAGTAGTAAGACCAATAACATCAATGACCCAGTGACTAGCAACTGGCGATACCCATACCAAGCTTCTTAAATATAGAAATCTCAACACTTAACTTAAGAGCGAGTTAGGGAAACACAAGAACGCCAGCTGCATCCCCGACGTTATCACATAAGAGAGCCCTTTAAACGTTTCGCGGGACTACCCGCTGCTTCAGGGGAATCTGTGAAAACACACACACACACATACACAAGTTAAACATAACTTATATTTTGCTCTGAAACACATCTAAAACCTATTTATAAAAATTAAAATTCACGAGACCACAACTCCAATTGCCTACCTGCCAGCTAACCTTCAACCACGCCGAGCAGAAAAACGCCGCCCATGCGCACTCCACGTAGTCGCTACAATTTAAAGGGAACCCCGTGACGTCACAGCACCACATGCAACAACCAACCTGAAATATCAAAACTACCAAAGCTACAATGTCAACTCTAAAACCCCACTCATAAACAAACAGACCAATCAATCCGGAGATTCAGACCTGCCGGGGCTACAGTGTCAAGCCGAAAAATCCAGCTTTGCTCACGTAACAAAAGAGTTTGCTCCCTGCTTTTCCCATTACGCCCGCGGGAAACTTGCTCTATGCAGAAACAAACCACATCACAAAAGGAATGATGAAACACAAAGGGATGAATATTTGCAGGAGGCCCATCGCAGCTATCTGATTCTGTTACTTACGAGGTGCTGACAATGGATCCCACTGCTGATTTACAGAAATCTATTTTGGAGATAACTACATCTGCATTTTTGTCTAAATTGATTTCTAAGAAGGAGTTCGCTTTTCTGAACACACGTAGTCCTGCACTAGCCAAGTTTTATTTGCTGCCTAAAGTGCATAAGAATGTGCAGCGGCCTCCTGGGCGTCCCATCGTGTCCACTAGGGGCACGGTGTTGGAGCCCCTGTCAGTGTTTGTCGATTCTTTTCTTAGTCTAATTGTAATACATTTCACCCATATAATTCTAAACCATCCAATAAATTGTTCTCATTCGTTAAATTATGGCTTATAATGGTCTCAGATAAACGGCAAGTTTTTTTCGTATGCTTTTATAAGCTACTTGCTGTCACACTTCTTATTGGGTCAATGACTTACACCCAAATTAGTGCACGTTTAGCATCAATGACCTCAGCCACTTTTTTTCTCTTTTCATTGCATAATATTGCTTAATAGCCTTTTTTTTTTTTGTTATTTTCTTTAACGGGTTGACTCTTATCATACCCTAATATTTTTAAAAAACTGCGTTTGCTATTCTACTTAACTTATGTAGAATCGCATCGGCCTGTGTCCCATTCTTTTCTTTGCAACCACAAATGATGTTTGCTAAACCCCCGACGCCTCACTCTCATGCGCGCTGTGGCGTTTCTCCAGTAGGGTTTATCAAGGGGGACAATATCATTGCTTCTGCAGGACGTAATCTTCTTAATGTATCATTTTAATTTTCTATAAAGATACAAAGCAACATTATCTGGTTAACTTTTATCAAATCAATCTCATATAATTCACAACCTTCTTATACCGGTAACATATGTTTACTGACCCGTTCGCTTCTCCGGTCTGCTCTCTCTTTCAACTAAACCGATCTCAGATTTTTCAATGAAGACGCTAACGCATGCGTGTTCAACGTTGTTTAAATAGCTGTTAAACAACGTTGAACACGCATGCGTTAGCGTCTTCATTGAAAAATCTGAGATCGGTTTAGTTGAAAGAGAGAGCAGACCGGAGAAGCGAACGGGTCAGTAAACATATGTTACCGGTATAAGAAGGTTGTGAATTATATGAGATTGATTTGATAAAAGTTAACCAGATAATGTTGCTTTGTATCTTTATAGAAAATTAAAATGATACATTAAGAAGATTACGTCCCGCAGAAGCAATGATATTGTCCCCCTTGATAAACCCTACTGGAGAAACGCCACAGCGCGCATGAGAGTGAGGCGTCGGGGGTTTAGCAAACATCATTTGTGGTTGCAAAGAAAAGAATGGGACACAGGCCGATGCGATTCTACATAAGTTAAGTAGAATAGCAAACGCAGTTTTTTAAAAATATTAGGGTATGATAAGAGTCAACCCGTTAAAGAAAATAACACAAAAAAAAAAAGGCTATTAAGCAATATTATGCAATGAAAAGAGAAAAAAAGTGGCTGAGGTCATTGATGCTAAACGTGCACTAATTTGGGTGTAAGTCATTGACCCAATAAGAAGTGTGACAGCAAGTAGCTTATAAAAGCATACGAAAAAAACTTGCCGTTTATCTGAGACCATTATAAGCCATAATTTAACGAATGAGAACAATTTATTGGATGGTTTAGAATTATATGGGTGAAATGTATTACAATTAGATTATCTAGTAATTCACTCTAAAGAAGTCCTATATTGAGTTGTTAGATTCTTTTCTTAGGCCTATGTTGTTGCAAATTCCTGCGTATATACGTGATACTATGCACTTTCTAAACATTTTGCAGGAGCATTCTGATTTGGCTGGTTCTGCGGATTTATTGCTCGCTACATTGGATGTAGTTTCACTGTACACATCGATTCCCCAGGCGGCGGCGGTTGATGTTGTTGAGGAGTGTCTCATGCGGCGGGGCGATTTGGATTTTGCAATGGTAGGGTTTGTTAGGCGATTGGCCCGGTTAGCCATTTTTGAGAATTATTTTCAATTTGAGGGGTCCTTGTATAATCAGAAGGCCGGGGTGGCGATGGGCGCGACGTGCGCCCCTTCGGTTGCCAACTTGTATATGGCCCACTTTGAGGGACAGTGGCTTGGTAGGTCCCCTCTCTCTGTTCACGTTCTGTCGTGGCATAGGTACATTGACGATGTTTTCTTGCTATGGGATGGCACCATTGAGGCTTTTCAGGCCTTTGTAAAGTGGCTCAGTGTTTGTGATGAGCACATTCGATTCACTAGTGTTCACAGTCTCCAGAAGATTGTGTTTTTGGATGTTGAAGTTAGCAAAGGCACTCAGGGATGGGTCACTTCAGTTCACAGAAAGCCCACTGATAAGAACACCCTACTACACTATTCTAGTGCCCACCCAATGGCTTTAAGGAATAGTTTACCCTTTTCCCAGTTCATTCGGTATAGGCGAAACTGTTCAGATGTGAGTGATTTCAAGAACAAATCTAGGCTGTTGGCTCATGGTTTTCTAGCCCGGGGCTACCCCAAAAAGGTAGTGGGGGATGCCTATAAGCGGGCATTATTTAACAATCGGTCCCTGTTGTTAACCCCTAAGGTCAAACGGGTCGACATGGACAATGATTCGGTGAACTTCATCTCTAAGTATTCACCTCTGAGCTTTGGAATTCAGCGTATTGTTCGCAAACATTTGGTGGTGGTGCATATGGTCCCCGGGTTAGAAAACCAAGGGGTCAGATGTGTCTGGCAGCGCCAGCGCAACATCCGTGAGCTGTTGAACTTCTCAGGGGAACGGAATGAGGCAGTGGGTGGTCATTCGATATGTGGGCATTGTGCAGTTTGTGAGGTCTCGTGTGCTATTGGGGGTCTTTGAGTATCATGGAGTTCGCTATAAGTTGCGTGACGTCACTTCTTGTGACTCATCCTTTGTGGTGTATGCCATCAGATGCCCGTGTCAGCTTCTTTACATTGGGAGCACATGTCGGCCTTTTCGCAAAAGGGTATTGGAACATAAGAGTAGGCTCCGGTGTGGTGTTCGGGAGGCACCTCTTGTGTCTCATTTTGTTGAGTTTCATCATTCCTTTTGTGATGTGGTTTGTTTCTGCATAGAGCAAGTTTCCCGTGGGCGTAATGGGAAAAGCAGGGAGCAAACTCTTTTGTTACGTGAGCAAAGCTGGATTTTTCGGCTTGACACTGTAGCCCCGGCAGGTCTGAATCTCCGGATTGATTGGTCTGTTTGTTTATGAGTGGGGTTTTAGAGTTGACATTGTAGCTTTGGTAGTTTTGATATTTCAGGTTGGTTGTTCCATGTGGTGCTGTGACATCACGGGGTTCCCTTTAAATTGTAGCGACTATGTGGAGTGCGCATGGGCGGTGTTTTTCTGCTCGGCGTGGTTGAAGGTTAGCTGGCAGGTAGGCAATTGGAGTTGTGGTCTCGTGAATTTTAATTTTTATAAATAGGTTTTGGATGTGTTTCAGAGCAAAATATGTTATGTTTAACTTGTGTATGTGTGTGTGTGTGTTTTCACAGATTCCCCTGAAGCAGCGGGTAGTCCCGCGAAACGTTTAAAGGGCTCTCTTATGTGATAACGTCGGGGATGCAGCTGGCGTTCTTGTGTTTCCCTGCCTGGCTCTTAATTTAAGTGTTGAGATTTCTATATTTAAGAAGCTTGGTATGGGTATCGCCAGTTGCTAGTCACTGGGTCATTGATGTTATTGGGCTTAGTACTGGTGCAGATGGCCCGAACTTGATTTGGGCTGTTTCCTCACCGTATGCCCTTGAATGCTGAGACCCGGTGTACATTGTGATTTTGATTGCCAAGTGTCATCTAAATAGAAACACATATGTGTACCTTGGAGTGATTTTCATGTTTTGCGACATGGTCCTTAAAACCTACAGATAATGCCATGCCGATGGCCTTTCCATCTTCAGGAACTGCTGTATCAACTTTAGTAGCTCCTGTGACCGTTGTTCCGGCATGAAGACCTTGCCCATGCGGGTTTTGAAGCACACTCCTAAATACTCCAGCTCCTTGGCTGGATGTAAATGATTCTTGGCCAGGTTGACCACCCAACAGACTTTAGAGGAACTCCACCACCCGTGTTGTTCGTTCGCTGTTGTCTCTGGACATCGCCCGGATCAGCCAATCGTCTATGTACGGGTGCATGAGAAATCCATTGCAGAGCATTGCCTCCACCACCACCATAACTTTGGTGAAGGTACAAGGGGCTGTCACCAGACTGAAAGACAATGCTCAAAACTGGAAATGGCCTATGGGCAACGTAAAGCAGAGAAATGCTGATGTTCTGGACTGAGATGTGCAGATACGCCTCCATGAGATTGAGAGATGTCAAAACCTCAATGGCTCCTTACTGCCACTATGACTGATCTCAGCATTTCCATGTGGAAATGCGATATCCACAGACAGCGGTTCACACCCTAGAGGTCGAGAATCAAGTGAAAGGAACCTACCTTTTTGGGCACCACGAAATAAAGGGAGTATTAACCGCAGCCGTATTGGTTTCAGGGAACTGGCTCTACAGCTCTTAGATGCAGGAGACGAGTCAAGGTCTCTTCTAATGCCACCGCCTTGCCCAGTGCTTTGTAGGGGGACTAAACAAAGATTTTGTTCACTGGACAAGCCCATTCAAGGGCATAGCCCTCCCGAATGACTTTCAGGACCCACTGGTCGGACATGATCTGGATCCAGGCAGGGTAAAGTCTCACAACTGACTTCTCACAGCTTAAAATAGATAATAGGGGAAAGCCGACAGTCGCCCAAGAGCGGATGGTTCAGAAGAATGTATCCTTGAAGGATACTGCCAAAAGCAGAGAGGTTCCAAAAAAAGAGTAAAGTAGCCCAAATGCCCTTGAGTATGGAGCAGACAGAGCTTAAAGATCCCAAATTACCCATGTCTACCAATAGCCAAATTAATATGAATAAAATACAGTCTCTAAAATGCTTGTATGCAAATGCTAGAAGACTGAAAAATAAGATGGGACAGTTAGAATATATAGCACTAAATGAGAGGTTAGATATGATTGGAATATCAGAGACATGGTGGAAGGAGGACAACCAGTGGGACACTGTGATACCTGGGTACAAACTATATCGTAATGATAGAGCTGATCAAATTGGTGGAGGGGTTGCGCTCTATGTTAGAGAGGGCATTGAGTCAGAAAGGATTAAAGTTTTGCAGGAAACAAAATTTGCTGTAGAATCTCTATGGATTGAAATTCCATGTAAAAAGGGGAAGGCGATGGCAGTGGGGGTGTACTATCGACCGCCTGGCCAGAATGAACAAATGGATGATGAAATGCTCAAAGAAATCAAGGAAGCTAACAAAAGTTACAGCGTGGTAATAATAGTGGGTGATTTCAATTACCCAGGTATCGACTGGGTCAGTGTCACGGCAGGACATGCTAGGGAGATAAAATTCCTAGATGAAATAAATGACTGCTTCTTGGAGCAGCTGGTTCATGAACCGACCAGAGGGGAAGCCATATTAGACCTAGTCCTTAGTGGAACACCAGATCTAGTGCAAAAGATAAGGGTGTTGGGACCACTTGGCAATAGTGATCATAGCATGATTGCCTTTGATTTAATTAGTGGAGGAGGGATAGTAAGGAAATCCACAGTACTACCTTTTAACTTTCGAAAGGGAGACTATGATAAAAATGAGGAAAATAGTTAAGAAAAAACTAAAAGGAGCAGTTGCAAAGGTTAAAGACTTACATCAAGCTTGGGTGTTGTTGAAAAATACTATCTTGGAAGCCCAGACCAGCTGTATTCCACGCTTTAAGAAAAGTGGAAGGAAGTCCAAAAAACTGCCAGCATGGTTTAAAGGTGAGGTCAGAGAGGCTGTTGTTGCCAAAAAAGCATCTTTCAGGAAATGGAAAAAAGAGCCAAACGATGAAACCTGGAAACAGAACAAGAACTGGCAGGTCAAATGCAAGGCATTGATAAAGCAGGCAAAGGGAGAATTTGAGAAGAAGCTTGCTGCGGAAGCAAAAACGCGAAATAAAGATTTTTTCAAGTACATTCGTAGCAAAAAACCTGTGAGAGAGTCAGTTGGTCCATTAGATGATAGAGGAGTTAAAGGGGCACTAAGAGGTGACAAGGCGATAGTGGAGAGACTGAATGAATTCTTTGCTTCGGTCTTTACTGAGGAAGATGTAGAGATGTTACCCATGACTGAAGTGGTATTTAAAGGTGCGGAAGAATTGAAGGAAATATCGATACAACGGGAAAGCACTGTTACTTACCTGTAACAGGTGATCTCTGGGAACAGCAGGAATAAGTCTTCACATATGGGTACGTCGGTACCGACGGAGTCTGCGCGGGAACGCTTCCCAGTGTCCAAACAAAGAGCTTTTGGAAGCATCCCACCATGCCTGCATGCTGCCTTCCCGCCTTTCCCAACTGCCTCTCCTCAATTAAGTTTTAAAGCTGAGACAAAGAGAGAGAGAGGAAAGGAAAGATAGATAAGAGATACAACTCCTGGGGAGGTGGGTGGGTTGTGAAGACTTATTCCTGCTGTTCCCAGAGATCACCTGTTACAGGTAAGTAACTGTGCTATCTCCAGGAACAAGCAGGAAATGAGTCTTCACATATGGGGGACTCCCAAGCTGAGATGCCTGGAGTCCCAGCATGTCATAGGTTGGAACATGCTATCCCCCACAACATCAGGCATCCTGAGAATGGAGGGTAGGAGTTGAAGAGAGAAAGGTGCTGTGGAACAGTTAACCTAGCATAGGATTGCAGACAAGGAGTCCATGTGTGGATGATAATTGTCATCAATGAGATTGCAAAGAAAAAAATATTGCAATATGGACCTCCCCTAACAGGACTTCAGAGAAGTATGGAGGTTCATGGGATCTACTGGGGAACCCAGTAGAGGAACCTCGAGAAGGACCTCACTGTAAGTGGAGGTAGTAAACCTGTAGGAAAAGTAATGGAGGTCAGAATCCTGAAAGGTAACAGGTAACCCCAGCAGGAAAAACTGGGGTAGTACAAAAAAGGTGGGCCTTCAGCGGAAGGCTTTATGATAAAAGCCGAACTCTTTTGGCAGCAGAGTGGTTCACTCTTAGGAACAAAAAGAGAAAGACTAACCGATTTGGACAAACAGGCCCAGTCCTTGTGGGGAGAAAGGGTATGGGAACCCCTTGAATCCCAAAAGAAAGGACAAACGCCGGAGGCGTTAAAGCCTGTGATTAGCTGAAGATCCACAATGTCTCTCCTAACTGAAGTCAGCTGGGAGAGATATTGGAACATGGAGAGCTTCAGAGGTACCTAACCTGAAGGTTATGGTAGGTGTTAACCACCACCAAAGTGGTTGTGAGTGTAGGACCCCAAAACATGCTGGATAGCATAAGTATGGGTAAACCCCATCTGTCAGAATCATATAGCTATATGAGCCTCGACAGTCAGGTAGATAAAGCAGAATACATATCTACCGATAGTAAAATATCTCGACAGATACATATATACATAACATAGATATAGATATATAACATATAGATATATGAAAATATATCAATAGTGAGATATGAAGGGCATAAAATACACACAAATGATAGACATAGACATCTGTAAGATGTGTGCTATAGGTATGAATATATAGGCCTCTATATGGAAATCTGCAAAGAAGCAGACAGAGATATGCCTACAAAAAGGTATTCACAGAGGAAAATGTGGAGAGGAAAGATTCATCTAATAACAAGAAGGTGGAACCTACTTGAGAAGATATATAGAGAATCAATTCCCACTGGTTATGGCTACAGGGATGCTAGGTAGTAGAATAACCAGGATGGTTACGTGAAAAGCAGAGGATGATATCAGTCTGCAGCCAGCAAGTCCCGAGTATTCTAGAACTCTAGCATGGTAAGTGAACAGAAGACGCATAGGAATGAGATACCATGCTGACCTGCTTAAGGGCAAAAAGGTATCATGCGGTCTTACCATGAGGACGAGCAGGAAGGAGAAAACATATTCCCTATTGGAAATACTATGGACCAAAGCAGGGAATTAGCAACTCCTTAAGCTTTCACGTAAGAGGAGGCCTATGTCCTTTATATTAAAAAGGAGAAATTTTCTAGTCATGGGAGACATGACTGAAAAAGCCTTTTTCAACCATCTAGTATAGCTGTTGGAGAAAAAGCCCCCCATGCTCTCTAGCAAGGGCCCATAGTGGAGAGCTTCTCTGTAGAATTGCAGAGAGCATGATACAGGAGAATGAGGAGATAGAACTGGCTGCAGGAGAGCCAGTACCTATGTCAACTATGCTGCCAAATCCAGGGGAATGGAGATGGCAGAAAGAGAAGACAATCCAACAAGCTTGTAGTGAAAAAATTTCCAAGACAGATGACCGCACTGACTTGGAGCCACTACTAAGACCAGACAGAATGTTAGTGGAGGACAAATCTGGTTGCTGGTGGACAAGAACCAGTGGTCCAAACATTAACGCTCCTGCATTGGCAGCTGCTTGCCAAACAGCAGAAGAATGGTACTGTTTAAAAACAGAAAGAACAGACAAAACAAGAGTAGAAAACTCTGGACGTATCTGATGAACTGCTTCAAAGCAAGAATGAAAAAGAGGAGTCAACTCAGAGAAGAGAACTCCGCACTGGAAAAGTAAGAAAACTAGAGAGGCTGAAGAAAAAGCCCTCCAGTGAAGCAATACCGCTCTTACAGAGGAAAAACCCTGGTAAGAGGGTAAAGAGAATGGAGCTGAAGAAAACTTACAAAGTAGTAAGTTTATAGAAAGGAAAAAAGACATGCTGGCACAGGAAACTATCGTTTGATAGTGGATAGACCTCTTTCCCTAGCAGGAAAAAGAGGAGAACCCTGTGACCTAGAAGCATGAACATCCTGACAGCTCATAGAACATAGAAAGAATGGATGTCTTTCGGGAAGAGATCCATGTTTAGGATTTAGAATGACAGCAGTGGATTGTCTCTATTGAGAAGAAGCAACTGTAGATTGTAATCCCAAGAGTCACAAGCATCTGATGGATTGATCAGAAACCCTGTGGTTGCTGGGTTTGCTGAGCCTGGTGAGAGGTTGAACTCTGCAGACTAGGACGATGCTTCCCCTGTTTGGGAACATCTGTATGATGGGCAGATGATGCATAAAACCTTCTTCTACTATGGGAAGAAAGTTTGGCAGGACATTTCCTACCTACTGGGACAGAAGGTGGTGCAGAGCAGCCCCTAGGAACAGGTAAGTCAGTGGAGAACTGAGTAACCTGACGTAAAGACTCCTTGTTGAAAAGATTGTCTCCAGTGCAAGGAGTATGTCCCAGTCTGCGCTGTGCCCATGTGTCCAAGTCTGAAGCTTGGAGCCAGGCTCTACGTCGTGCCCCTATAGTTATAGCAGAAGTCCTGCTAACAGACTCAAAAGAGTCTAGGGAAGCACGAGTAAGAAACCAAGAGATATTCTGGAGATGCTTGAGCAGTGAAGAATAGTCTGTACTCTTGGATTCTGGAAGGGAAGGTGTCAAAAGATGTAATTGCTTTGTGACCTCCTTAAGAGATAGATTCATATAGAAAATATGAGAGAGAATTCTTGCAGAAAGCATAGATGTCTGGAAGGTTTGACGTCCAAAGGCATCAAGTGTCTTAGACTCACGACCTGGCGGATAAGAAGAGTGCTTTTTTTTTGCTCTTTACCCGCCTCATTGCTGATTTCACAACTATGGAATGATGAGGAAGTTGAGTCTTTTGAAACCCTGGAGAGGGGGGCACCTGATATAAGAGATCAGTTGCTCTGGAAGGTGGGGGTACCCTTAAAGGTGTTTCCCACATTCCTAGGAGATCCTGCAAGGAATGATGCAAAGGAAGCATTATGTTCTCCTTTGCTTTGGTAGAAAGAGAGTCCTGTGCAGGATCATGTCCTGGGATAGGAATGGCAAGAGATCTTGCAATATCCAGGAGGAAACTCTGAAAAGAGGGTTCCCCAACCGGAATTTCCCTTGGACAGGTTAGATCTGAAGAACTAGCCTGAGCACCGACAGAGCTATCCAGATATATAGGAATAGAAGATCCTGCACAGTGCAGTGTGGAATGCTTAAAGGATGGTCGCCGGTACTGGCTGTCAGAAGCAGCGACCGTCATTACCACATTGTCCATGCCAGGTATCGACTCCAAGCTTGGCATAGAAGGGAGCGATCCTGTTGAAAAAAGCATGGTAGGAGTTGGCCACAATGCTACTGTGGATACCGGTACCGATGCCAATACCGGTACCGATGTTGGAGTCGAGCCCGACAAAGACATCGGAGCAGTCATCGGTGACAAGTCAATTGGTACCGAGGTAACTGAAAACCTCCGGGTGCTATCCTCGGTACCGAGCCACCAGTATCGATCGGTGTCGGTACCAAAGTGTATTGGTACCGAGTCTTCCAGACTAGAGAGCGATTCTAAACTCGGCATCGATAAGCGAAGCATGGAAGGCACCGACCGTAAGGGTAATGAGGACATCGGTACCGACTTCGGTACCGTGTCTGATACCGGTGAATGAAGGACAGCTAGTGGCAACTCAATCGGCCTCGGGGGAACCGAGAGTTGCGGATCCGAATCATCGGAACCGAGCCTTCGGTACCGCCTCGAGTCGGTACCCAGTCCTCCAGACTGGAGATCGATTCCAGGCTCGGCATCGAGGGAAGCGAGGCTATCGATGCACGTCTGGAGGGTACCGACATTGGTGGTAGTATCGGTGCTGGTACCGATAATGAAAGGTCAGTCTAGGGGGCGGAGCCTGATGTCCAGCGGGATGGTCGCATAACGCTGAGGCTCCCGAGAGGCCTACTCAGAATCCTGAATTAACACCTCACATACTTGGAACTTCTACTCTGATCTTGCCGGGGCACATTGGTGAGATGGCGGGGACCAAACCAACGCGCCTGGAATTTGGATCTCCAGCGGCTTCTCACGGCAAACGTTCCAAAACTGAACCTCCGTCCCCGCAGAAGGGGCCGGCCTTGTGCGAGGGCCCCGAAATGCAGCAGGAAATCCTCGTAGAGATTAGAGGGGTCAAAAACCTTGTGCAGGCAAACGGTGAAGCACTCCGAGCGCTGCGGGAAGATTTTGGTGTGCTGCAAAGCAAGCTAGAAGGGCTTTCTTCGCGTCAGGACAAAATGGAGAGCACATTGGACTCCCATGCGGCCCGGTTGTCCAAACTCGACAAAGTTGAACGACAGGTGCGGGCCTTGCAGAAAGAGGTGGAAGATGGCAATAATAGAGCGCGCCGCAACAACATACGACTCATGGGCATACCGGAGGGAGCGGAATCGGGAGACATGAAAGAGTTTTTATGCAAAATCCTCCCTTCCCTGCTCCAAATCACCTTTACCAAAGATTTGGAGATTGATCGCGCTCATCGTGTACCCACAAGCATAACGCTTAACAGGAAGACCCCGCGGCCTATCATTTTCGACTATTGAGATATCAACACGTGGAGCAAATTCTAAGTGCCTCTCGGGCAAAGGGCCATATGGAGTTTGAGAGCCACAAGATCTCCTTCTATCCCGACTTGGCTAAACCCACGGTCGACCGCCGAAAGCGCTTTCTGGAATTCCGGCCGAGGCTTCAACAACTACAAGCACGCTATGGCCTGATGTACCCGGCCAAGCTCCGAGTCACGCTTCACAATCAGACAAGAACATTTGAGGACCCTGATCTACTAGCGGAGTTTTTGGATTCCAAAGAAGCCGACTTGATGCGCTGACTTCCAGAATATTCCTGCAAGTCTCCTCATATCCGCTGTACCTGCCATATTGGATCTGCCGCAGCCTAGCAAAGAGTCTGGCGTGGGCGGCCTGTTGCCTTACTCTTGATGGTATCTGTGACCCGACTCCATCTACCCACAGTAGCCTCGATGAGTATCAGAGACAGTGTTATTATGGACTCTGGTGTTTCTTTTCTTTTTTTACATGTCTTTCTATTTCCTCTCTAGGGCCTCCTCCCGCAGACATATGGTCGCCATATTCTTTGGGGGTTTTGCTTCTTCTCTAAGATACGTTGGTACATACTTTTCAATATGGGGTGTATTAGCCAGAATACTCGGTGATTATGACATTGTTGTACAGATTCTGCTTATGTTATATGTTATCAAGCGCCCTTACCTAAAATGTCTATTACCGATTGATGGCACCATGTAAGGTTTTCTCATTGAACGTAAAAGGCATCAATAATCCGATAAAACGGAAGAAAATCCTAAGCTACCTCAGTCAGGAAGCAGCGGATCTGATTTTTCTCCAAGAAACGCATTTAAATTCGAAGGAAAATCTTAAACTCAATATTAAACCTTACATGGTGGCCGCCTATTCCCCAGCCGTTTCTAAGAAATGTGGGGTTGCCATACTGGTTAGGAAATCTTTGCATGCTACTGTTATTGCGACTAGCTCAGATACAGAAGGTAGATGGTCTAGAGTTCACCTCAAGATAGGTAGCCTTGAAGTTACATGTATATGCCTTTACGCTCCTAATGTTGATGACCCTGCTTTTTTTGCTACCATTGCTCAGGTTGCGCAGGCTTCTGCTAATACTTCATTGATCATTGGGGGGGATTTCAATCTAGTCCTTGATCCCCTGAATGACAAACAGCCGCCTAGGACGAGTGGTCCCCCCAAGAGTCACGCCACGCTTACCTCCCTGATCAAGGATCTTGCTTTAGTTGATCTATGGAGGTTACTACACCCCAATGAGCTTGACTTCACCTTCTTCTCCTCCCCTCATAAATCTCAGTCTCGCATAGACTTCTTTCTAATCTCAAAACTGTTAGTTCCTCAGGTGGACACTGCAAAGATTCACTCCCAACATATTTCAGATCATGCTGCCATTTCCTTTCAATTACACACTACTGCACCCCAGGGAAACTCGGGAGCCTGGTTCTTTGATAGAGCCCTGTTAACTCAGCCAGAGTTCCAGTCAGAAATTCGAGCAGCCATACAGGATTACTTCCATTTTAATCTACCCCAAGATATTGCGAATTGGGCTTGGTGGGAGGGCTTCAAAGCGGCCATTCGGGCAACGATCACTAGCTATCAAATCCGCCTGCGGAAACAACGTAAACAGCAGCTGCTCATACTAGACCAACAAATAAAAGCAGGCGAACGAGTTCTAACTTCACGCACTGACCTATGTGTATTAATTCGATTACAGCGTCTCCGTTTTCAATATAATTCAATCCTCTCAACTGCAGCTTCTAAGAGTATTGAGCTTCAGCGAGGGACATATTATCGTGAAAATAACCGAGCCGGTCGACTCTTAGCCAATGCCTTGAAAGGTCAAAAAGAAGCCAAACGCGTTGCGGCCCTTCGAGCTCCACAGGGAGGGGGCATAGTGACCACAGACTCCGACATTGTAGAGCTCTTTCGGGATTTCTATACCCGCCTATATCAATCTGAATGTGAGTTCTCGTCAGAGACATTCGAGCGATTGCTTTCTGGCATTCAGCGGCCGACCCTCTCTGAAGATGATAGGGATGCGATGGATGAACCCTTCTCTACTTCAGAGATCCAATCTGCCCTAAAACGAACAGCCTCGGGCCGTGCCGCAGGGCCCGATGGTCTCCCGACCGAATTCTACAGAACGTTAAGTGCAGATTTAGTTCCCTATTTAAAACTCTATTTTACTGCCCTTGCGGTAGATACATCCTCTTTGGGATCCTTTTCTGCAGCTAATGTGGTTGTATTTGAGAAAGAAGGCAGAGACCCGCTACTGACCGCCAACTACCGTCCAATCTCCCTACTTAATGCCGACTATAAGATCTTCGCAACGATCTTGGCCACCCGGCTATCTGACATGATGGCTACCCTAATTCACCCCGACAAATGCGGTTTTATACCTGGCAGATCAACTGCTGACAATGCTCGGACCTTGTGCCATGTGCTATCTAGTGCTGCCAATCTCGACCATCCATGGGTGGGTCTTTCCCTGGATGCCGAAAAAGCCTTTGATCGTCTAGAATGGCCCTTCTTATTTGCAGTTCTCCGATGGTATGGCTTTGGAGAGGGCTTCCTCCGATATCTCCAAGTCATGTATACTCAACCCGTCGCCAGTATTTGTGTAAACGCCATCAAATCTCAGCCATTTAACCTCCAAAGAGGCACGCGTCAAGGTTGCCCCCTATCACCAATGCTTTTTGATCTCGCTCTTGAACCCCTAGCCCTCCTTATTAGACAGTCTGCACGTATTCGAGGTGTCCCCTTCAGTCATAGGGAGATTAAACTCTCTGCATATGCAGATGACCTTATGCTCTTCGTATCCCTCGATTAGGTTCCAGCTGTCTTGGATCTGATTGACGGATACTCACAATTATCGGGCTATAAAATTAACTGGACCAAATCTGTAGCATTCCCACTGAACCGCTGGGTACATGAGGCTGACATGCAGGCCTTTCCCTTCCTTTGGCAATCCCGCATGGTGAAGTATCTCGGGGTCCATTACTGTTCTCCTTTAGAAGACACTATCAGTTTTAATGCCAAAGAGGTAGTCTCCAAAGTCCGTGAACTCACAAATCGTTGGTCTCCCTTATCTCTCACATGGTGGGGCCGCTTAGAAACTGTGAAAATGATGATAGTCCCCAAAGTGAACTACATTTTAGAAATGCTGCCATGCTTACTTCCGTTACATACTTATAAAGATATTGAGGGCCTTCTCGTCCGTTATCTCTGGCAGGGCAAGCCACCAAGGATAGCTAAACATAAACTGCAGTCTGCAAAGGAACGAGGGGGTACCAGATTTCCTGATTTTCTTAGATATCATCAAGCCTTTCTACTTAAGCAAGGTGCCCGATGGCTAGATGCCTCAACAGACAGCAGACCAGTTTGGCTTGACATAGAAGAGGAGCTTAGTAGCCCAATTCCATTGACCCATCTCCCCGGTATGTCCTATCAAGTAGACACCCGCCATCCACCAATGATTGTCGATACTCTTGCGGCCTTTAACATTCTCATTCTATCACTGGGCCCGAATGTATGTCCTCAGGACGGACTCCCGCTATGGAATAACCCCAGAATTCAAGTCCTAAATAGAACAATAGCCTGGAAACCCTGGTACTCCAGGGGGATCTGGACACCCCAACAGCTTTTCTCTGCAGCTCGTTGGAAAACCTTTTCTGATTTACAAAAGGAATTTGCGTTACCAGCGAAACACTACTTTCAATTGATGCAGCTTCAACACTGCCTCAAAAGTGCTCGAATCATGCCGCCCTCTGCCCCTACTGAGGATGGGCTATTAGAGATAGTTCACTCCATTAGTAGTACACATGGGGTAGCCTCGAACTTTTATAAAATAATTTGTCAGGGTACAGACACGGACACTTTTAGAGCCCAACAAGCCTGGGAGCGCGAACTGCAAACCACTTTAACCCCTGTGCAATGGAGCGTTTTTTGGAGTAAAGTAGTGCGGGTTTCCCGGTCTGCCTCTGTTACCCAAACTCTCTTCTTCTTTGCACACAGATGCTTTTATACCCCAGAAAAAATAGCCAAATGGAACCCAAATGCTAGGGACCTGTGTTGGTCTTGCCATACTGCTGTGGGAACCTTCGCTCATGTTATTTATGAATGTCCTCAACTGCAGGTCTATTGGGGGTGGGTCTGGGGTCGTATTCAATTTATCTTACACTTTCATGAACCTCTCTCTTGGAAGGTCGTGGGACTCCGCTCTGTGGCGGAGGTCCCCTCTCTTCCTAAGAAGGGTCGCTTTCTCCTTGATTTCATGCTGGGTATAGCCATATGCTTAATCACGAGGAATTGGAAGGATAGCTCTCGACTTACTGTCAATGAATGGTGGAACCTCGTCTGCTTATATAGTAAATATGAGCAGATACCTCGGAGAGCTATTCCCCATGTCCAAACTCACTCTTGCTTGTCTAAATGGCAGATGCTTAATGATTATGTACAATCTGCTCATTGCTCCAACCTGTCTGTATAATGTGCACTCATCATGTTTTAGATCACCGTTAGGTTTTGTAACACAATAATGTAAGTACACGCCCGCTTCGGGAATGCTTAGTTTTCTAGAGAAGAAGCAGGGGGGAGAGGGGTGGTAGGGGTTTACTTTGGTGTATGTATTACACGTTATGTATTTGTCTTTTCGCTGTTTGTCTTCCTTTTCCTTTGTTGTTATAAAACGAAAATAAAGAATTTAAAAAAAAAAAAAGAAAGGTCAGTCTGGAGTGTATCCACCGGTCCCGAAGGCACCGAGGACGCCAGATGACCATCCCTGGTGAGGAGTGTTTCAACCAACACCAGTGCCGATGTTGGGGTATCAGTACCGCTCGAAGCGGATGCCACCACCGGACACGGCTCAGGTATGTTCTGTGAGGGGAACAACCTGAAACCCCTGAAAGGCTTTTGAGACCGAAGACTCTCGCCGGGGTTTTGAAGCCAGTAGGCCCTCGAGGGCAAGGCTGGAGCCGTCTACATGCTGTGCATGAGACCTACCACTCGAGGGCTGGCTAGTCTTAACAGACTGTTTGTGGGTTACCTGATCCTGTGTAGAAGAAGAAGGGGACGGTGCCCCGAAGCTGGAGGGAAACCGTGTATCGAGGGAACCTCGATATTGAAGACCTCTTCTCACCAAACTGTTGTCAGAACCCAAGCAGGTTAGACACCGAGGGTCTAAAAATAAAGTTGTACCGCCACAGTTTCAACATTTCTTGGAGAAAGTGGCTGGCAGTTCCATGAAGGAAAAAGAAGAGGCCTAAAAAGCCTAAGACACCGTGCATCTCATACCTCTCTGAGAGATGGCAGCAGGTTCGCTCAAATGGGGAAACATCTGATCCGTTTCACCAAGGTCAAGGAGTCCCGCAAGGTTCCTCTTTGTCATCACTTTTATTCAACATCTACATGCAACCCTTATGCAACATTATCAGGTCCTTCAGTGTCAACTATATGATTTATGCTGATGACGTGCTACTATATTCCGTTCTACATAGATAAGATGAACCTTACCCCCATAACCAACTGTTTTAACGCCATCTCAAATTGGCTACTGACCCAAAACCTCAGAATCCAGAACAAAAAAACAGAGGTCCTTTTTATCTCAAGGAACTCTAAATTCACACCACCCACATTCCTTGAAGTTCAAGATGCCAAGCTGCAAGTAAAATCCCACATCCGATACCTTGGAGTGACCCTGGATCAAAATCTAGATATGAAGTCCCACATAGCCAATACTGTAAGGTCAGTTTATTTCAAGATCCGCTCCCTCAGACACCTCCGCCGACTGATTGATCCAGATGACTTCCGTACAGTCTACCAGGCCCTAATTATCCCACACTTTGACTTCGCAAATTGTATACTACAGGGGCTCCCCCAATCCACCCTTAACCCGCTTCAACTAGCATTAAACAGCGCAGCAAGAGTACTTTTCGGGGTACCTAAAAGAGAACATGTAACACCTCTCCTGAAACAATTACACTGGCTCCCTATCCAAGCGAGAATCACCTTCAAGACCCTGCTACTAGCCTTCAAAGCTCAAAAAGGACTTGCTCCCTCTTCACTATCAGATTTGATCCAACCAATCCCTTCCAATAGGCTTCGAAGAACTACGGAACTAAACATGCTAAAAGTTCCAAAAGAATCCTTAAGATATATCTCCGCAACTGTAAACCGATCCTTCAGGTTATGCGCTCCAAAATGTGGAACACCCTCCCACCACACATTAGGGTCATCGCTGATCTCTCCCAGTTTAAAAAGGCCTTGAAGCACCACCTGTTCATCAAATACTTCCCAGTGAACACAGCAACACAAGCTCACTCAAATAGCACCAATACTATTCTTAACACGCAACCCCTGCTAACCCATTAACACTTCATACCCCGCTCATACTACAAAGCTCTTTTCATGTACTACTCCGTCCATATGTATATAGTTCAATGACTATTACTCATTGTAAATAATTACCCCGGTTACCCAAGTTTTTGTTCCTGTTCCATGTAAAAAACAGATAATATGTATCTTATCTGATGTTTTATTGTTCTTTGTAAACCGCGCTGATTATGAATAGTGCGGTATATAAGAGATGTTAAATAAATAAATAAATAAATAAATATGAAGAAAAATATTCCTTGAAAAAGGAAGATTTTACAAGAAAAGAAAAGAAAACACCGGCAGTACCGGTGGCGTCGCGAAGACAGCTGCGACCACAAGAAAACTAAAGAAATAAAACAAGAATTTTCTGCGGTGACAGGAGGACGTCCTGCCGGCTCCGCGGAAAAACGAAAACTGAGGAGAGGAAGTTGGGAAAGGTGGGAAGGCAGCACGCAGGCGTGGTGGGATGCTTCAAAAAGCTCTTTGATTGGACGCTGGGAAGCGTTCCCGCGCAGACTCCGCCGGTACCGACGTGTCCATATGTGAAGACTCATTCCTGCTTGTTCCTTGAGATGATGTATTACAACTATTAGATAAAGTGAAGAGTAGCAAATCACCTGGGCCGGATGGTATACATCCAAGGGTGTTGAAAGAACTGAAATATGAGATTGCAGACCTTCTATTAGTAATCTGTGAACTATCATTAAAATCATCTCTAATACCTGAAGATTGGAGGATCGCCAATGTAACACCAATTTTTAAAAAGGGTTCCAGGGGTGATCCAGGAAACTACAGACCGGTGAGCCTCATGTCAGTACCGGGAAAAATGATAGAAACCATCATAAAGAATAAAATTACTCAGCATGTAGATAGTCATGGCCTAATGGGAGACAGCCAACATGGCTTTAGACAAGGAAGATCTTGTCTTACTAATCTGTTATGTTTTTTTGAAAGTGTGAATAAACAGGTGGACAAAGGTGAGTCGGTTGATATAGTGTATCTAGACTTTCAGAAAGCCTTTGACAAGGTCCCTCATCAGAGACTTTTGTCAAAACTAAAGAGTCATGGGATAGGAGGCCGTGTACTACTGTGGATCAGGAACTGGTTAAAAGATAGAAAGCAGAGGGTTTGGCTAAACGGCCAATTTTCCCAATGGAGAAAGGTGAATAGTGGTGTACCCCAGGGATCTGTGCTGGGTCCGCTGCTTTTTGACATATTCATAAATGACCTGGAAAGAGGAATAACGAGTGAGGTTATCAAATTTGAAGATGACACAAAACTATTTAAAGTTGTTAAAACCCAAGAGGATTGTGAAAAATTGCAAGAGGATCTTGATAAATTGGAAGACTGGGCATCAAAATGGCAGATGAAATTTAATGTGGACAAGTGCAAAGTTATGCACCTAGGGAAGAACAACACAAACTATGGTTACGCAATGCAAGGTTCCACATTAGGAACCACCACCCAGGAAAAAGATTTAGGCATCATTGTGGATAACATGTTAAAACCCTCGGCCCAGTGTGCAGCGGCAGCCAAGAGAGCAAATAGAATGCTAGGTATCATAAGGAAAGGAATGGAAAATACAACAAAAGATATTATAATGCCTCTATACCGTTCCATGGTGAGACCGCACCTTGAATATTGTGTGCAATTCTGGTCGCCGTATCTTAATAAGGATATAGAGTTATTAGAAAAGGTTGAGAGAAGAGCCACCAAAATCGTAAAGGGGATGGAAGGATACTCCTATGAAGAAAGGCTAAAAAGGTTAGGGCTCTTTAACCTGGAAAAGAGACGGCTGAGGGGAGATATGATAGAAGTCTATAAATTAATGAACGGAGTGGAATGGGTAAACGTAGATCGATTGTTTACGTTATCATTATATAGAAAGACTAGGGGACATACAATGAAGCTACAGGGTAAACTATTTAAGACCATTAAAAGAAAATATTTTTTCACTCAATGTGTAATCAAACTCTGGAATTTGTTACCGGAGGATGTAGTAAAGGCTGTTAGTGTAGCTGGGTTTAAAAAAGGTTTGGACAAGTTCCTGGAGGAAAGGTCCATAAACCATTATTAAGAAGGGACCCAGGATATCAATGCTTGACCCAGTACAAGCATTGCGGAACCTGTGTCTTTTGGGGAAACTGCTAGGTACGTATGACCTAGATTGGCCACTGTTGGAAACAGGATACTGGGCTTGATGGACCTTGGTCTGACCCAGTATGGCATATCTTATGTTCTTACACCCCCACCTGGGCCCCCCTCGCTTCATTGTGCTTTCTTGTGTTCTAAGGTTGAAATAGCTCCAAAACCCCTGCCTGTGCCTCGGAAACCTCAAAACCCCTGCCCCCTGGAGGGGAACCTGCCCCTCTGGGCTGGGCTGGGCTGGGCTAAAGCGGGTGGTATGAAAACACTTGAAATCCCTCAGCTGACCTCGAGACGAAGGAGAGTTGCAGGTTTGCTTTAGCTTATCCTCCCTTGGACTATCCCAAGTCCTTAACCAACTTGTCCAGCTCCTCCCCAAAGATAAGTTTCCCCTTAAAGGGGAACTTGCTGAGGCGGGACTTGGATGAACTATCCGCTGCCCAGTTCCAGAGCTACAGGTAGTGGCGGGCCGCCACCACCGAGGCCATGCTTTTAGAGAGACCCCTAATGAGATCGTAATGGGTGTCCGCTCGATAGGCCGCTCCAGACTCCAATTTGGCCACCTCACCGGACAGGTCTATCTCCAGCTCTCCCAGATGTTGAACCCTTTTGTGACCAGCGAAGGCAAGCTCTAGCCACCCAGGCCCCGCAGATGAAAGCCTACAATGAAAGGGCATTGATATCAAAGGCCTGCTTCAACAAGGTGCCCAACTTCCTATCCTGGACATCCTTGAGGGCAGCACTGCCTTCTACCAGGATTGTAGACTGTTTGGTAACCTCTGACACTTGTGATAAGGAAGCTTATCATAGCTCAGGAAGGAGCTATAGAAAAGGTGAAGTGTCTCTGAACAAGCAACCTGTCAGTTCTGGTAGAAATAAGAAAACAGAATTTTCCCATAAAAGACTACCAGTCCCAGAATGCACCAGGTTTCCAACAGCCATTAGAGGAGCTGAAGTGGGGAAACGTGTGTTCAATCAGGAGGGCTATGAGGTAATCCCTAAGCACTCATCTCAAAGGGCAGGGCCTGATTCAGCACAGCTGCGCTGTGTTAGGGAGGAGCACTCATCTAAGCAGAATAAAGGTAGAGTTTATTCTACAGAGAATCATCCTCATTATCCTGAGAATCAGCTTGAGCTTAATCAGTTTCATCTGAAGGATCATCAGAAGCAGAAGCCAAACCGGACGGACAGAGAGGGAAAGAAACCCTTTGGAAGAAAGAGGAGAAGAGCCTTTGAGAGGTCTAGAAGAGTCCAGAGCAGTACGTGTACTGGGAGGCATTCCAAGGGCCAGCAAACACCATTGGACTGGGGAAAGCCAGAGGAATGGTGCTGCAGAGCTAGGAATCTCCAGACGGTACCTGTGAGAGAGACGGCTATACGTGGAAGGGACCCTAAGACCCGTGCCAGAAGGTATGTGAAGAGAGATCCAGTGTCCAGGGATCTGGATTGGAAGGCTGGACATAAGAACTGGACTACATACTGGCCAGGCTATATAGAGAGGAACTCTAATAGCAATGGAAGCTCAGGTATGAACACTGATCTATGCCCTAGCTATAACCTTGAAAGACAGCAGGGAAACAAGTATTCTCCTGAAAGTGCTCCATTGAGAGATTCATCTGTGCCAATCCATGATATTGAACCCATGCTTGTTGAAGAAGGGGGAATGATTGCAGATGAAGAATGTGTTTATATGGACTGCTCTCTGTCCAAACTCCTTTGGTGATTTTCTGTTATAAAGTACAGCAACCATCACAAAGAAATACAAACTTGTTCTTTAATCTACTCAGAAAAGCTCCTGAGTAAGGTTTCTAGCCACGCAGTAGAAAGCAAGCCAGCAAAGGGGTTTCAGCTGGATAACTGCTAGCAATTGAGCCTTACCTAATTGCTTGTGAGCTAGGAGAGAATCACTTCTGAATCTATGTGGGAAGATATAAGAAGTTAACCTGAAAAGAACAGTTTTTTTTCTCTTTGTAGCTTTTGGTTTGTTGTTTGATATATGCTAAGAAAACATTAGCTAATGCCTGACAAGTTTGAATGTTGTTTTCCTGATTTTGATTTTTTGTTTTTCCAAGTTAAACACTGGAAGCAAGTAACCTGATTTATGTGCTACCAAGCATATCTGTGTTGGGAGAAATAACCCCATAAATAAATATCTTATTGGCTTTAACACTTGAGCACAACTAAATTATTGTCAGCAGCTGTGTCTGGTGTGAATGAACTACATTGCCCACAATCCCTTGCAAATCATATAGAGATATGCACTTGCCAAGACTGTGAAGATTCTCACCCAGGCAGCCGTCTGACACACTTCGATATCCACTTTAGGTGATCGAAAGAGTTCACGTTCTTGTAGCAGGTTCAGGTGCATCATGGCTCGCACCCCCTTAAGGCCGGCCTCTGGCAGATCCCATTCATCCTGGATCATCTGCCAGACTACTTTATGCAACGGGAAAACGTTCTGCAATTTCCGCACCATCTGGAGCAGTGGATCCTCCAATGCCTTGTCCTCTGCTAGTGGGCATATTCGGGGCCTTCAAGGACTCCAAGATGAGTGCCGGCAGCTCCTCCCAGCGGAACACCTGAACAATCCGGGACTGATTCTCCTGCTCTGGGATCTCTCCTCCTTCCAACTCCTCCTGCAGATCTAGCTCCGTATCCAGGTCTTCTCCATCTGGCCCCTCCGATAATGGCGACTGCTGCCACTCCTCTTTAGCCTCTAGTCCTCTTAGTCGCCACTGGCACCGTCCCGTCCTCTTTTGCATCAGACACCTTCTTAGCGTTGCTTGCCAATCCCTGTTGATGTAAGCAAAACGCCTTGTGCAAAAGCAAGACAAACTCTGGTGCAAAAGCAAGTCAAACTCTGGTGAAAAATCCACCGGGAGCCCCACCGCTCCCTATGTCTGAAGGGTGGATGGTCTGGGCATCGCTGAGGGACAAGGGACCGGTACCGACAAAGCCAGTGTGGCGCCCCCTGCCTCTTGTGACAGGGAGGAACTCTCCTGCCTCGTCTTATTCTGCATGTCCTGCTCCAATGAATTAGCCACTTGCGTGCAGCTTAAGCAAACACCTGCCTCCGAGACTTCTCCCTGTCGGGTCCTGCACACCAGGCACTGTGGTCTGGCCAACATGGTGGGAAGTGCCGTGGGCTCTCCCTAGCAAAACTCCCAATTTGCACCCGGACGGGCAGAAGTACCCCTCTCCCAGTGCACCTCTATGGGCCCAAGGCACAGCCAGCAAAGACCTAAAAATAGCTGTAAAGAAATAAAGTAAATGCAAACAAAATGAATTAAATTAAATTAAATGAATTAAGGAAAAGAAAGCCAAAAGGAAATGCCACGAACTGCAGTGAATGAAAATGGCCCCATGAGAAAAGAAACCACTCTTATCCTGCCTCTATTCCCCAGCTGCACGAGGGAAATGCATGCTGCTGACCTCCCCCAAGCACCAAAAGCACAGCGGGAGTAGAGGAACATGTGGTTGTAGGCCGCTCTCTGCCTCCGTGTGCCTGGAGATCTCTAGGAGCTCTTGCTGCCCCCACCCTGCAGATTACAGCTTACCTCGGGGCCTCTGCACCACGTGGCTCTCTTCCCCCTCACACTCAGTCTTCACTTCCTGGCTTCGGTGCTGAGGGAGTGACCCAGGGCTGCCAGTCTGTAAGCTCCTACACACACAGCGGCTCCTAATTCCGATAATGGGTTTTGGAGCCGCCTGAAGACTCGGGCTGCGGGAGGCCTCCAAAAGACCTCCCTGGAATCCTGGGGAAGGGGGGAGGGAAGGAATATCCTCCCTCTCTCCCCTTTTGTCAGTTTGTTTCTTCCTTTGGATCCTTTCTTTTTCTATTTTTTTTTTACTTTAAAATCAAAGAACCTGCAACTTAAAGGAGAAAGAAAATTCAAACTCTAACCAAACCTATTCTCCTTAGTTGTCCCTTCAGCGAGTCCAGCACTCTGGCTCACTACCTCCTCCAGTTGCTTGGAGACTGAGCATACTGGGGCAGGTAGGTGGTGCCAGCTGCATAAGTACATAAGTGTCATCAAAAGATGACATGCTCAGTTTCCAAACTTCTGGAAGAGGTACACGACCCAGAGGTGTGGGACTGGACTGGAGGGATGATAAGGAACCCAAATTATAGCTACAAGGCAGTATATCAAATGTAATAAACCATGAAACACAATGCCAGACTATATATTAAGAATCACCACTCAGGAAAAGGATCTAGGTGTCATTATGGACAACATGTTATTCTCCTGTTCAGAGTGTGGCGGTAGCCAAAAAAGCAAACAGAATGCTAGAGATGATTAGGAAAGGAATAGAGAATGAAACCAAGAATATCATATTCTCTCTGTATCGTTCTATGATGTGACCTTCCCTTTTGTATTGTGTGCAATCATAGTCACCTTATTTCAATAAAGATACAGTTGAATTAGAAAAGGCACAGGGAAAGGTGACTGGAATGATTAAAGGTTTGGAACAACTCTCCTATGAGGAAAGGTAAAGTTAAGTCTCTTCAACTTGGTGAAGAGATGGCTAAGGAGAAATATTATAGGAGCCAATACAATCCTGAGTGGAATGGAATGGGTAAACATGAATTGATTGTTTACTTTTTCAGAAAGTACAAAGACTAGGGGGACATGCCATGAAGTGACAAAGTAGTCCATTTAAAACAAATAGGAGAAAATATTTTTTCTCTGAAAGCATAATTCAGTTTTGGAATTTGCTAACAGAGGATATAATAAAAGCAGCTAGCACAGCTGAGCTTAAAAAAAGGTTTGGACAAATTCCTGGAAGAAAAATTCATAAATTGTTATTAAAAGAGACCTGGGGAAAACAATTGCTTATCTCTGGGGATAAGCAGCATGGAATCTAGCTACTTTTGTGATATGCCAGATACTAGATTGCCAGTGTTGTGAAAAGGATACTGGGCTTGATAAACCTTTGGTCGGACCCAGTATGGCAATTCTTATGTTCTCATATATGTGTGCTGATACTGTACCAAGTTCTAGTGCTAAAAGGAATTCTGACCATTGTCTTTTGGACTGTGGCAATGTTGTGATGGTGCACTTGTGCTTTAGAAGGCATTGAATTAATCAGGTTACCCTCAGGCAACTGCAAGCACTCCAGAAACAACTGCGCTGTAAACCTAGAGACTTCAACAGGTAGGCCCCTTCAGTTTGGAAGATATATGGCAAGCTCCTCAGGCCACAGGATTTTTAGAGTCACGCCACCTGAAGATGGAACGTAGACCTTTAGAAGATTCTCAAGTTGACTGCGCAGAAGCGGTTGTTTAATGTGCCAAGACACTTCTCTTCCGAGATTTTTAAAGTTTCTTCTCAGCTTAAATATCCTTAGAGATGAATGAGACAATCTTTTTGAGTTCTTAGGTATACATGAGCACAGTGCTCACAAGTCCTTTTGATCATGGTTGGGAAACCAAAGAAGACACGGAGTGCACATTAAAGTTCTGAATCTTTATGTTGCATTTCAGGTAAGACCAAAAACTCCAACCCTGGCGATTTTTTTTTTTTTAGGAAATAAAAAGCGGCAATAAATGTGTCGAAAAAACATTGAAAATAATTTTTAAAGTACTCTGCAACAAAATTAGGTGGGAGAGCTTTGTTGTGTGTCTGTTCACCAGAGGAGAAAAAAACAAAACTGAGAAGCTGAGGAGACTACTACACCAGGGAAGGGCCGCCCGTGCATGCTCAGAACATTTATAATAAAGTTCTGAGCTAAGAGAGAGTAGTTCTGCCCTGGTGAGAGGTCTTACGTGTGCACTAGGTGCAAGGAGCTCTCTGCTCTCAGGGAACGAGTCCGTTCTCTAGAGGCTAGAGTAGCAGACTTGGAAAACATAAGACAGACAGAGAGGTACATAGACGAGACCTACAGGGATATAGTCCTGAAGTCCCACCTCCAGTCTGGCAGCATCCCTGTTGCCATGGAGGAGAGAGGTCACGTGACAGGAAAGCATCACCCTGGTGTGGCAGGAAGTGATCCTGTAACTAGGACCTGTCCTCCAGGTGATGTAAACCCCTCTCGCACCGAGGAGGTTTCTCCAGGGCCAAGTGCCCATGCGGGAAGGGTTAGGACAGCGGTTATAGTTGGTGATTCGATCATTAGGCATGTAGATAGCTGGGTGGCTGGTGGACGTGAGGATCGCCTGGTAACATGCCTGCCTGGTGCGAAGGTAGCGGACCTCACACGCCACCTAGATAAGGTCTTAGATAGTGCTGGGGAGGAGTCTGCTGTCTTGGTACATGTTGGTACCAATGACATAGGAAAATGTGGTAGGGAGGTTCTGGAAGCTAAATTTAGGCTTTTAGGTAGGAAGTTGAAATCCAGAACTTCCAGGGTAGCGTTCTCCGAAATGCTTCCCGTTCCACGCGCAGGACCCAATAGGCAAGCAGAGCTCCGGAGTCTCAATGCGTGGATGAGACAATGGTGCAGAGATGAGGGGTTCGGATTTGTTAGGAACTGGGGAACATTCTGGGGAAAGGAGGGGCTCTTCCGAAGGGATGGGCTTCACCTTAACCGGGATGGAACCAGGCTGCTGGCATTAACCTTTAAAAAGGAGATAGAGCAGCTTTTAAACTAGATAATAGGGGAAAGCCGACAGTCGCCCAAGAGCGCATGGTTCGGAAGAATGTATCCTTGAAGGATACTACAAAAAGCAGAGAGGTTCCAAAAAAGAGTAAAGTAGCCCAAATGCCCTCGAGTATGGAGCAGACAGAACTTAAAGATCCCAAATTACCCATGTCTACCAATAGCCAAATTAATATGAATAAAATACAGTCTCTAAAATGCTTGTATGCAAATGCTAGAAGTCTACAAAACAAGATGGGAGAGTTAGAATATATAGCACTAAACGAGAGGTTAGATATGATTGGAATATCAGAGACATGGTGGAAGGAGGACAACCAGTGGGACACTGTGATACCTGGGTACAAACTATATCGAAATGATAGAGCTGATCAAATTGGTGGAGGGGTTGCGCTCTATGTTAGAGAGGGCATTGAGTCAGAAAGGATTAAAGTTTTGCAAGAAACAAAATTTGCTGTAGAATCTCTATGGATTGAAATTCCATGTAAAAAGGGGAAGGCGATGGCAGTGGGGGTGTACTATCGTCCGCCTGGCCAGAATGAACAAATGGATGATGAAATGCTCAAAGAAATCAAGGAAGCTAGCAAAAGTTACAGTGCAGTAATAATAATGGGTGATTTCAATTACCCCGGCATCGACTGGGTCAGTGTCACAACAGGACATGCTAGGGAGATAAAGTTCCTAGATGAAATAAATGACTGCTTCTTGGAGCAGCTGGTTCATGAACCGACCAGAGGGGAAGCAATATTAGACCTAGTCCTTAGTGGAACACCAGATGTAGTGCAAGAGATAAGGGTGTTGGGGCCACTTGGCAATAGTGATCATAGCATGATCGCCTTTGATTTAATTAGTGGAGGAGGGATAGTAAGGAAATCCACAGTACTACCCTTTAACTTTCGAAAGGGAGACTATGATAGAATGAGGAAAACAGTTAAGAAAAAACTAAAAGGAGCAGTTGCAAAGGTTAAAGACGTACATCAAGCTTGGGTGTTGTTGAAAAATACTATCTTGGAAGCCCAGACCAGCTGTATTCCACGCTTTAAGAAAAGTGGAAGGAAGTCCAAAAAATTGCCAGCATGGTTTAAAGCTGAGGTCAGAGAGGCTGTTGTTGCCAAAAAAGCATCTTTCAAGAAATGGAAAAAAGAGCCAAATGATGAAACCTGGAAACAGCACAAGCACTGGCAAGTCAAATGCAAGGCATTGATAAGGCAGGCAAAGAGAGAATTTGAGAAGAAGCTTGCTGCGGAAGCAAAAACGCGAAATAAAGACCTTTTCAAGTACATTCGTAGCAAAAAACCCGTGAGAGAGTCAGTTGGTCCATTAGATGATAAAGGGGTTAAAGGAGCACTAAGAGGCGACAAGGCGATAGCGGAGAGACTGAATGAATTCTTTGCTTCGGTCTTTACTGAGGAAGATGTAGGGATGTTACCCACGACTGAAGTGGTATTTAAAGGTGTGGAAGAATTGAAGGAAATATCGATACATCGGGAAGATGTCCTACAACTATTAGATAAACTGAAGAGTAGCAAATCACCTGGGCCGGATGGTATACATCCAAGGGTGTTGAAAGAACTGAAATTTGAGATTGCAGACCTGCTATCAGTAATCTGTGAACTATCATTAAAATCATCTCTAATACCTGAGGATTGGAGGATCGCCAATGTAACACCAATTTTTAAAAAGGGTTCGAGGGGTGATCCGGGAAACTACAGACCGGTGAGCCTGACATCAGTACCGGGAAAAATGGTAGAAACCATCATAAAGAATAAAATTACTCAGCATATAGATAGTCATGACCTAATGGGAGACAGCCAACATGGCTTTAGACAAGGAAGATCTTGTCTTACTAATCTGTTATGTTTTTTTGAAGGAGTGAATAAACAGGTGGACAAAGGTGAGTCGGTTGATATTGTGTATCTGGACTTTCAGAAAGCCTTTGACAAGGTCCCTCATGAGAGACTTTTGGCAAAACTAAAGAGTCATGGGATAGGAGGCAGTGTACTACTGTGGATCAGGAACTGGTTAAAAGATAGAAAGCAGAGGGTAGGGCTAAATGGCCAATTTTCCCAATGGAGAAAGGTGAATAGTGGTGTACCCCAGGGATCTGTGCTGGGTCCGCTGCTTTTTGACATATTCATAAATGACCTGGAAAGTGGAATAACGAGTGAGGTTATCAAATTTGCTGATGACACAAAACTATTTAAAGTTGTTAAAACCCAGGAGGATTGTGGAAAATTGCAAGAGGATCTTGATAAATTGGAAGACTGGGCATCAAAATGGCAGATGAAATTTAATGTGGAGAAGTGCAAGGTTATGCACCTAGGGAAGAACAACCCAAACTATGGTTACACGATGCAAGGTTCCACATTAGGAACCACCACCCAAGAAAAAGATTTAGGCGTCCTTGTGGATACCATGTTAAAACCCTCGGCCCAGTGTGCAGCGGCGGCCAAGAGAGCAAATAGAATGCTAGGTATGATAAGGAAAGGAATGGAAAATAAAACAAAAGATATTATAATGCCTCTATATCGTTCCATGGTGAGACCGCACCTTGAATATTGTGTGCAATTCTGGTCGCCATATCTTAAAAAGGATATAGCAATTTTAGAAAAGGTTCAGAGAAGAGCCACCAAAATGGTAAAGGGGATGGAAGGCTACTCCTATGAAGAAAGGCTAAAAAGGTTGGGGCTCTTTAACCTGGAAAAGAGACGGCTGAGGGGAGATATGATAGAAGTCTATAAATTAATGAACGGAGTGGAACGGGTAAACGTAGATCGATTGTTTACCATATCAGAATATAGAAAGACTAGGGGACATGCAATGAAGCTACAGGGTAAACTATTTAAGACTAATAAAAGAAAATATTTTTTCACTCAACGTGTAATCAAACTCTGGAATTTGTTACCGGAGGATGTAGTAAAGGCTGTTAGTGTAGCTGGGTTTAAAAAAGGTTTGGACAAGTTCCTGGAGGAAAGGTCCATAAACCATTATTAAGAAGGGACCCAGGATATCAATGCTTGAACCAATACAAGCATTGTGGAACCTGTGTCCCTTGGGGAAACTGCTAGGTACGTATGACCTAGATTGGCCACTGTTGGAAACAGAATACTGGGCTTGATGGACCTTGGTCTGACCCAGTATGGCATATCTTATGGAGCCATCGGACAGATATTACCTACCTGTGTACCTGGATTTAATTTTGTTGATGGAATTTTTTTTTCTTTTTATACCCAGGAAGGTGTGAGTATCTGTGATCTTGTTGACAAATGGAGCCTGCCTGATGGTGACCACCCTATCACTGAGCGATTGTATTTTTTGGACAAGGCCCCGCTTTTCAAATGCAAATGAGGACTCACATCCCTCTACATCCACTTCAGGCCATCCCTGCTGAGGGTATCAAAGAAAGGGCAAGTAGACCTAAAATCTTTTGCTTTTAAATGTGGAGAGGCCACGGCTGCGGGGCTTAACAAAATGGTGGCCGACACGGAGGCCATGAAATTGTAGCAATCTGAAGCAGAGGCAAATGGTCAAGAAGACAGAGTGAGGTAGCCAAACTAAGGAGCAAAATGTGGCAGTGATTTGTGGAGCTCTAAAATAGCCCGAGTTCTTTTACAGAGGAAGCACAATTGTGGACTGCTGATCTCAGAGTGGCTTTGAATGACCTGGGACAAAGAGTGGACGATAATGAGGGGAAAACTGAGGTGTATCAGGGGGGTGCTCGGTGACCTGGAAAAGTATAGTTATTCACCTGTAACAGGTGTTCTCTGGGAACAGCAGGAAACAGTCCTCACATATGTGTGACGTCGGCGCTGACGAAGCCCGCGTGGAGCATTTCCCCAGCTTTCAAAGAAAGCCTTTGGGAATGCTACCACGCGTGCGTGGTCCCCTTCCCGCCCAAGGGTGCCATCTTGCTCAGTCAGATGAAATAGCTAAGATGGCAGTCAGGCAAAAACAAAAAGACAGCAACTCCAAGGGGAGGAGGAAGGATTACGAGGACTGATTCCTGCTGTTCCCGGAGAACACTTCTTACAGATGAGTGAGTACGATTTCTCCAGGAACAAGCAGGAAGTCAGTCCTCACATATGGGACTCCCTAGCTTCAGACTGCCGAGGACCAAACCACAACAGTACCAACAGCGACCAGTTCAGGTGGCCGTGAGTTGCAGAAGGTGAGTCCCCGCTGAGAGACTCTGCAAGACCCTATCACTCCGGTAGCCTGAACACAGAAGTTTGGAGGGCAGGAGTTGCCTACACTCCCAAGAATATTACGCAGCACTGCCTGACCAAAAGCACTTTCCCTATGGGATTCACTTTCCAGGCAGTAGTGTGCTGCAAATGTGTGAATGGATGACCAAGTGGCAGCTCTGCAAATTTCTGTCACCGGCACAGAACGGAGGTGGACCACTGACATGGCCATCACCCTCACGCAATGCGTTGTGATCCAGTGCTCCAGGGAGAGGCCCGCTCGCTCACAGACGAGGGCAATGCAGTCCGCCACACAAAAGGATAGGGTACGCTTGGTTATTGGGAGCCTCAGTCTACTGGGGTCATAGGACACGAAAATCTGAGGTACCTTGCGGTGGCCCTGGGTCTGCTGCAGATAGAAGGACAGGGCCCATTTACAGTCCAGTGTGTAGAGTATGAGGCTGCGGGTAGAAGGTGGGGAGCACCACCTCCTGATTGAGGTGAAACGGGGATACCACCTTCGGGAAGAACTTAGGGTGAGTGTGGAGCACTACCTTGTTCTTGAAGAACATGGTGTACGGGGGGGGGGGGTCCGCCACCAAGACTTGAAATTCGCTGACTCTGCGAGCTGAAGTCAGGGCCACCAGGAAGGCCATCTTCCAGGATAAGTATCTGAGGTGGCAGGTGGCTCCAACGGTGACCTAGTGAGCTGGGAGAGCACCACACTGTGATCTCATTCTGTTGCCGGAGGGAAGACAGGCTTGGAAAGCAGAAAGTCCTATAAGAAATGGGAAACCAGGGGCTGGCTAGATAAGGGCTTTCCCCCCACTGGGTGGTGGTGAGCGGCTATGTTGCTCAGATGAATCTGGACTGAGTTACATTTCAACTCATTGTGCGACAGATGCACTAGGTACTGGAGTACCAGCTGGACGTGGCAGGAGAATGGGTTCTCCTTCCTATCTGCGCACCACAGAGTGAACCTGCACCATTTAAATGCATAAGCCCTCCTTCGTGGATGGCTTCCTGGAGGCTAACAGGATTTCCTCAACCTCTTGTGGTAAGTTGAGCAGGGCCAAGGCTACCCTCTCAGCAGCTAGGCCATTAGAGTCAATTACTCCCCATTGGGTTGTAGAAGGGAGCCGTCCTCCTGCGTCAGAGGTCCAGGGCTCGGCTCAGGGGTATTGGGAGTGTTGCCGCCAGCAAGAGCAGTAGTGGGAACCAGGGTTGCCTGGGCCACCTGGTGGCGATCAGTTTCACCGATGTCCTCTTGTTCTGGATTTTGAACAGCATCTTGGTGACCAGGGGAGCCGGTGGGAATGCATACAGCAGTCCCTCAGACCACGAGATCAGGAATGCGTCTGCCGCTACCCTCTGAGGGTGTGGCTGCCTGAGGGAGAAGTGAGCCATCTCTGGCCAGCCCCAAAGGTGGAAGAGCTTCTTCGCAACTGCAGGGTCGAGATGCCAATCATGAGGGTGAAGGACTCTGCTGAGTCTGTCTGCCAGGTAGTTATCCAGGCCCAGGAGGTAGACCGCTCGTAGGAGCATGTCATTGTGTGCTACAAAGCCGAGGAGAGCTACAGTCTCCTGGCAGAGTGAGTACGAAACCATGCCCCATGCTTGTTTATACAGAACACTGTGACCTGGTTGTCCGCCTGGACAGATCTGTTCCGCAAGGGGGAGCGGAACACACTTAGAGCGAGGGCTATCACCCAGAGTTCCAGGAGATTAATCAGTAGTAGAGACTCCTCCCTGGACCAGCAACCCTGAGTGTGGTGAACTCCGCAGTGAGCTCCCCAGCCCCGGAGAGAGGCATCTGTGGTCAGGCTACACTGCGGTGGGGGGTGCCTGAAAGGGCATCCCTGCCCGAAGGAGGCCCTGGTTCTGCCACCAGTTGAGGGATCTCGCCAGCTAGTGGGAGACTCTGATCCTGTCCCGGAGTTAGCCCATGGCCTGGGTCAACTGAGAATGCAGGCACCATTGGGCTGTCCACATGTGCAGGAGGGCTAGTGGTGTGACATGGACCGTGGAGGCCATGTGTCCCAGCAGGCAGAGGAGAAGGCAAGCCAGCACCATTGTGCAGTGCTGGACCTCCCCTACCAGCTGTTTGAGGTGTTCTGCCCTGTCCTGAGGAAGGAGGGTTCTGGCCATCACCATGTCCAGCTGAGCACCGATGCTCTAGGTCCTGCACCGGAGATAGATGTGATTTGGGGTAGTTCATGATGAACCCCAAGTGCTGCATGAGGAGGATGGTACGTTCTGTGCCCTGACTGGCCTCCATGGCTGTGCCGCCCTTGATAAGCCAGTTGCCCAAGTAGGGGAAGACAAACATCCCTTGTAGGTGCAGATGGGCAGCTACCACTGCTAGACACTTTGTGAACACCCTTGGTGAGGAGGCCAGGCCGAAGGGAAGTACCCTGTATTGGTAATCTCCCCCTACCATGAATCTCAGGTATTGCCTGTGAGATGGTTGGGCCAGTATGTGTGTGTAGACATCCTTTAGGTCCAAGGAGCAAAGCCAGTCTCCATGGTGGAGGTAGGGCTGCAGTGTCCCAAGGGAAAGTATTTTGAACTTCTCCCTCACCAGAAACCTGTTCAGGTCTCAGAGGTCCAGGATAGGCCTGAGACCTCCAGTTCTCTTGGGGACAAGAAAGCACCTTGAGTAGAAGCCCTTGCCCCAGAGGTGCTGGGGAACAGGCTCTACCGCCTTGTCATATAGTAGACCTGCTAGCTCTGAGAGAAGGAGGGCCTGGTGAATGAGTGGTTGCACAGGCTCTCCTGGAAAATGACCCAGAGTTGGTAGTTGGAAGCAGAGGTGGTAACCCTCCCTTCACCACCCGGACTGCCTACTGGTTCGAGGTGACCTCAGGCCACCTGTGGGCGAAGAGTGCCAAGCGGCCCCCTGTGGGCTGGTGAGGGTCTCCCAGGGGAAGGGGAGGCCCTGCCCTGGGAGTCAAAAGCTCCCAAGTTGAGCCGGAGCCAGTGTCTGCGGCTTGGGGGCCTTTGGCTTCCAGGGTCCGTGTCCCTGGACTTGTGCTGGGGTCTCTGGTGCTGCTGGCTTGGAAAGGCCTGGTAGTGGTGACTCTGATGGAAAGGGCCCTTCTTCCTCGAGAAAGTTAGTTTTTTCCCCAAGGCTTTCTTACAGGGAAGGGTAGAGGTCTTTTTTCAGAGCCTCTGCTTAGTCATCACCTCGGCCTCAATCTCAGTTGCCTTGTTGGCCATAGGTTTTCCAAAAAGATTCTACCCAGTGCAGGGCACATCCAGCAGTTTTTCCTAGACTGATTGCTTGAGGTCTGCAGCCAGGCCTGGTGCCGAGCACCAATGCCTGAGGCTGCTGTCCGGGCTACAGCCTCAAAACCATCATAGGTGGCCCGGCACATGAACTTGTAACAGTCCAGATAGTGGCTTCCAAGGTCTGGAACCGTTGCAGGCGTTCCCCAGTGAGACCTGCTGAGAAGCCAGTGAGCTCCTGGATGAGGCTCTTAAGATACATCACTATGTCGAGCTCATAGGTTTGTATCCGGCAGTCCAGCATGGACCCTTGGAAATACTTATGCCCCAGGGGGTATAGAAGAATAAGTCTTTTGGCTCTTCAGCTTTTGCATCGAGGACTCCACCACCATGGAATTGTGGGGAAGTTGGCCATCTAGAAACCTGGATTCCTCTTGACGTGGTAGATGGCATCAAGGCATCGGCTGACCACTGGCACCGAGGCCAGGGTCTCCCACATCCATAGGAGCAGCCGTTTTGAGGATGGGTTGCACTGGCATCGATAGAGCCTCCTTCGGGGAGACTCATACTGGAGGATCTCCAGCTCTTCAGTGCATGGGTTCTCCTCAGACTCAGTGGGGACCGAGAGGGTTCGGGCCATGTCCCAGACGAAGTCGTGAAATGCCACATCCTTAAGTGGGGAATGGCATAGGAGTTCCAGGGGAGATGGCTCCAAGGGAATTTCTTGGTGTCAAGAGGTCTCGGGGGAGGCCTCGACATCGTCTCCCAGTCTGACTTAGAGGGCGTTGAGGAGTCCAAGGCTTGGAGCTCCCGCGCCTCGAGGCCTCCGTTGGGGAATTGAGACCCCCTGACCAATCTCGGGTCAAACTCCTGGAAACTAGCCAGGGAGGACCGGACACCCGAGGATTGGGACAGGGACTTCGATTTGTGCCGAGAGCTGGCCCAAGGCCAATAGCACTCGGGGCCAGGCTCGATGCCCAGGGACACCACTGCAGTCCGGTGCCCGGTTGTCGGGGCAGATGATACGGACAAACCTGACATCATCGCCTGCTGCATGGTCAGGATGGCAGAGATACTCTGTTTCAGGACCGCCATTCTGGCCTCGATGCCAGAAGGCTCCACAGCTTTCGGTGCGTGTGCTCTGGGAAGCGTGACCGCTACGAGGACCGTGACCTCGGGGAGCCTCGCACGGTCACCGCTGGCCAAGGACTCCTTCCTAGAGACCTTAGGAGGGTGCTGCTCAGAGTCGCCCAAGTCTCGCTGTGGGACCTTACTGGGTTTCCCTGGTGGAATCTCGACTGGCTTCAAGGATTCTTTTTCTTGCCAGGGTCTGGTGTCTTTCCAGAGGTGCCACTGCCGCGGGACTCCAAAGAAGCCTGGGCCTCATGAGAGGAGCTCAGCTTCGGGCTCAGCGTCAGGGAAGCCAGAGCAGAGCTGGACCACGGGAACATCATCTCCTAAAACTCCGACAATTTCTTGTTGGTCTGAGGGGTCATGGCCTGACACAGGTCACAAGAGGTACTGTCGTGGTCCAGGCCAAGACAGTGCAAGCAGCAGTCGTGGGTGTCTGTGACAGACATAATTTGACTGCAATGATCACATTTTTAAAGCTACCGGGAGACATGGTGGATTCACACCTAGACGGGGTCGACAACCCCCGGGCGAGAAAGGGCATGAATGCCGGTCGAGGCGAGCCTCGATGAAAAAAAGAGAAAGAAGCCGAGAACAGCGCCGGGGATGGCGCTGGCTCAAGGCGGGAAGAGGAGCCAGTACGCAAAATGGGAAAAACTCACTAAGAGGATAATTTTTAAGGAATTTTTCCAGGGACACAGGACATGCGTCCGTTGCGCTCCGCAGATAAAGCACAGTTACTTACCTGTAACAGGTGATCTCTGGGAACAGCAGGAATTAGTCTTCACATATGGGTACGTCGGTACCGACGGAGCCTGCACGGGAATGCTGCCCAGCTTTCAATCAGAAAGCTTTTGGCAGCATCCCTCGCGCCTGCGCAGTGACTTCCCGCCTTCTCCACAGCCTCTCTTCAGTTGAGTTTCAGAGCTGAGACAAAGGCGAGGAGAGAAAAGGAAAAAAAAATAAAAAAGATGCAACTCCTAGGGGAGGTGGGAGGGTTGTGAAGACTAATTCCTGCTGTTGCCAGAGATCACCTGTTACAGGTAAGTAACTGTGCTATCTCCAGGAACAAGCAGGAATGAGTCTTCACATATGGGGACTCCCTAGCTGGAGATGCCAGGGGGAGATCCCATAAAAATGCAAGTGCCTGGATCAGGGGTGCATTTTGTCTCCAGGAATCCCCGGCATCCAATGTGGGATGGAGGGTAGGAGTTGACAATAAAGGAGCTGTGAGGAAAGAAACAGCATAGTCAAGGACTAGAGGGTTCTACAGACTACAGGAGTCCTTGGTGGATATGATGAGTAGCATTAAAACACATTTAATGTACACTTAAAATATGCAGCTTACCTACTGTATTGTAGGAAGTAGAAAGCATGATGGAGTCTACTGGATAAGCAGTGGCGGAATATTCAAGGTGACCTCTCAGTAGTGAGGATGAAGATCCAGACCTGGAGGTAGTAGATGATCCAGGTGTCAACTGGGTAGGAGTAGACGTCAGGTCTTCAATGGAAAGCTTTATGGGAAAAGCTGAAAACTCCTTTAGGCATAAGGTCATTAACATTGAGGACTAAAGGAAGAAGATTGACGGAGTTGGAGAACTAGCCCAGTCCTGGCGGGAAGAGGGGGACTGGAAAACCCCTATTCCCATGGAAAACAGTTGTGTACTCGAAGATAAAGAGGTACACTGTTTTTCCTAGCTGGCGAGAGGTAGGAAAAATATTGAAGCTTGATGCTTCAAGGGCATAAAGAAAAAATGGAAGATGTTAGCACCAAAGTGGTTATTGGTGCCTAACAGTTTCTGTATCATAATATGGTATGGGACGTAGGGCGACAGACTGTCTAAAACCTCTAGGAGGTAAATCATGTAGTATAGACAGTAAGGGTGATAGTGTATAAGACAGACCAACCCTTAAGAAGCCCCCCATCAAACACATAAACATAGGGATATATATATGTGGCTGGAAGATATATAGATAGATAGATAGATAGATAGATAGATATAGATATATAGATATGTATATTTATATCTATATATATATCTATATGTCCAGACGTGTATATTAGGATATGGGTGGTGAAATATATATCATATATATATATAGAGATATGATATACCTAGATATATGTAAATTTGTGGGGCATGGTTTAGCACCACTAGAGTAATGATATAGGTATGTAGACATATATGGAGATGCTACATACAAGACAAGAGATTGAAGATACATGTCTACCACCCAGCCCCATAATTGTACATGGGGAATATAAAAGAAAAAGATTCTGCGTTCTACAAGAGGGTGAGCCCACTTGGGATATGTATAGAGAATCTATTTTCGTGGGTTGAGGGATGCAGGAAGGCAATCCAATGAGATAACCGTGATGTTTGCGTGAGAACAGATGAAGATATGAATCTGTAAGGAACAAGGCGGGAGTTCCACAGAACACTGACATGGTAGATGCCTTGGATTTTCACGCAGAAGAACTGATATCTCGTGTTAACACCCCAGGCTAGAGGGGGTGTGGAGAACCCTCACATGTATAGGAAGGGTTTATAAGTTTTTCTCTAATAATAGAGGAACTTCAGAGACAAGGTCAATGCTCTATAGCAAGGCCCTCATAGTAGAAAGCTTCTCTGAAGACTGCAGAGAGCATTGTGCAGGAGAGCTATGAGATAAACTGACTGAAAGTCAGGTATGTTGCCATATCCTAGGAAAGGAGATGGTTAGAATAATGTGAGAAAGCCTAAACGAGTAGGAGGATCCTAGATAGTTTGGAATCACTACTGAGGCTAGACAAAATTTTGAACAAGGGACTGGAACTTGGAAAAAGTCCCAGTAATACAATTACTGTAACTCCTGCAGGCAGAGCTGCTGACGGAAACAGCAGAGAGATTGTCTTGTGCTGAATAAAGAAAAACAGACAAGAAAAGAGAGGGGATATCTCTTCTCCCTGTCTGGGGAACGAGCTTGCCAGAGAAGCAGTTCAGTATGGTAGCCCTCAAGTAGTTGGAGGGTGACGTACCCATGGGGTAAGTCAACTGAAGGAAAAAAAATGTTCAGTTGGGATAGAAACTATCAGGTGATAGTTGCAACTGCTCTTCTAGAGAGTAAGAAGAGGAGAAGTGTGTAGTCCCTGAACAAAATAATTTTTTTGACAGGTTAGTACACTGAAAAGAAAAGCACAGTGAAGAAACTTCTAAGATGTAGAAGTGTAAGTTACAATTCCCGGTCCCTATGGTTGCTGGGAATGCGGAGACTGGCCAGAACTGGAGGACTTCAGACTAGGTTGAGGCGTCCCTTGTTTAGGTACAGCCGAATGATGGGCAGGAGATGAATGAAACTTTCTTTTCTTAGGGAAAGAAGGTTTGGTAGGACATTTCCTACTATTTGAAGAAGGAGGTGGCGTAGAATGGTTTCTAGTGGAAGAAGAGTCAGTGGAGCATTGAGCAACCTGACGTAAAGCCTCCTTATTAAAAAGACCTTCCCCTGTACAAGGAGAATGAGCTAGTATAGTTTGTGCCCATTTGCTCAAGTCTGAAGCCTCAAGCCAGGCTCTGCGACGTGCTGCAATGGCAATAGCAGAGGATCTGCTAACGGACTCAAAAGAATCTATAGAAGCACGAGACAGGAACCAGGATATATTCCGGCTGTGATTGATGAGCAAGGAATAATCAGTAGCCTTGGGCTCTGGTAAAAAAGGGGTCAAGAGAGACAATTTCTCTGTGACTTCCTGGAGTGTTAGACTCATGTGAAAAATATATGAGAGAACTCTGGAAGCCAGCATAGAGTTTTGGAAGGCTTGACGGCCAAAAGCATCGAGTGTTCTTGAAGAACGACCTGGCGGAAAAGAAGAATGCTTCTTCTTGCTCTTAACTTTCCTCGGTGCCGATTCCACTACAAGGGAACGATGAGAAAGTTGAGGCTTTTGGAACCCTGGAGAGGGTGGCACTCGGTACCGAATCTCAATGTCTGTAGAAACTTGAGGAAGTCGTAAGGGCGATTTCCAAACCCTGAGAAGGAGATCCTGCAGAGCAGGATGTAAAGGAAAGTTTATATTTTCCATTTGTGCCGGTGAGCCATGAGTAGGATCACAACCAGGGATAGAAATATTAAGAAAGGTTGCCATATCCCGGAGAAAAGCCTGGAAAGACTGATCTCCTATGGGAACCATCCCTGGTAAGGCTAATGAAAGAGCCTGAGCATCAGAGGACGTACCGGGTACTGCACCAATGCCAGGTATCGGTTCCAAACTAGGCATCGGTGCAAGAACAGGCATCAACATCGATACTGATAAAGGACTAGCAGGTGAAGTAGCCATCGGGAACTGCTGTAGTGGTACCGAGATCATGAGGGAGTTATGGCTAGGATCTTCGGAACTGCCTATTTGGAAACGACAGGAGTCGGTTCCGGGACGCGTCGGTACGCAGTCCTCGAGACTCGATATCGACTCAAGACTCGGCATCGAAGAGAGCGAGACTATCGATGCATGTCTCGACAGTTCCGACGCCGGTGGCAGTATCGGCGATGCCGATACCACTAAGGCAGCCTGGATTACATCGATCGATACCGACGGTACCGAGGATACCCGATGAGCACCTATCCACGCCGATGCCGATGCTAGGGTATCGGAACCGATCGACGCCGGTACCGTCCCGGAGCATGGCTGAGATTGAGGGAAGTCAATGCGGTGCGTATCGATCGGTCCCGAAGGTACCGAGGATGCCCGATGACGATCCCTGGTGAAGAGTGGAATACTCGACACCGGTGCCGATGCTGGAGGCTCGGTACCGCTCGAAGCGGATACCACCCCCGCGCATGGCTCAGGCATGTTCTGTGAGGGGTGAGCCCCAGGAACATCCTGAAACCCCTTTAACGCTTTGGAGCCCGAAGACTCCCGCAGGGGTAATGCCAATGGATTCTTGAGGGTAAGGCCGGAGCCGTCACCATGCTGGGCATGGGACATACCACTCAAGCATTGACTAGTCTTAATAGACTGTTTTTGGGTTACCTGATCCTGTGAAGTAGAGAAACCGGGTACCCTCACTGCCGAAGAAAAAACGGTATCGAGGGAAACTCTAAATACTGAAGTTTCCTCACAAAATTATCTCCTGACAAGTCAGGGGAAAAAGGGTCAGGACCCACACAGTTGAGACACCAACTATTGGTGTCTAAAAAGAAACAGGTGTTTCCACATCGGATGCACTTCTTAGGAAAAGAAGGCTCCATAATGAAAAGGCCTAGTAGGCCTAAGAAGTTAAGGCAAAAAAACTGAAGAAAAGTTTTACAGAATTTAGTCAAAAAACCACCGGCGGTACCGGTGGTAGCGGGAAATACAGCCGCGACCACAAGAAAACAAAAAACTAAAGTAATTAAAGCAATTAAAAAGAAAAGTTTCTGCGGTGACAGGAGGACGTCCTGCCGGCTCCGCGGAAAAACGAAAACTGAAGAGAGGCTGTGGAGAAGGCGGGAAGTCACTGCGTAGGCGCGAGGGATGCTGCCAAAAGCTTTCTGATTGAAAGCTGGGCAGCATTCCCATGCAGGCTCCGTCGGTACCGACGTACCCATATGTGAAGACTCATTCCTGCTTGTTCCTGGAGATAAGGAGACCAAGCAAGATGGCAGCCTTGGGCGGAAAGGGGACCACGCATGCGTGGTAGCATTCCCAAAGGCTTTCTTTGAAAGCTGGGGAAATGCTCCGCGCGGGCTCTGTCAGCACTGTCACCGATATATGAGGACTGATTCCTGCTTGTTCCTGGAGAAATAAAGTAGTGTCTTCGGCTAAAGTGAATGAAGACTAAGGGGCTTGTTTACAAAGCCGCGGTAGCGGTTTGCGATCGTAATCGGAGCCGCGGCCCCATTGATTTCAATGGGGCCGCGGCTGCGATCGCGATCGCGAACCACTACCGCGGCTTTGTAAACAAGCCCCTAAGTTTCAATGATGTAATATCAGAATTCATAGATTGACAGAGACAGAAGGCACACATACACTTTATTAGTACTGCGTATGCCTTGTAGTGCGCTATACAAACGATCGGTAGTAGCAGCTGTAGTAACAAGCAAAGCGATAGTTAAGATGGCACAGTTAGACTCAACAGACCTTTGCTTCAAAATTGAAAGAGCACACCTGGTCCTTGGACTGCAGTGGGAGAGCCACCCATGGAACGTGCTACATGCCTCCACGAGTATGCTACAAAATATGTGGTAATGCAAGTTGTGTTCAAACTGAGAAAGATCCAATGGGATAATACTTTGATCAAAGTATATGCAGACTTATCTGCCATCGCAATGAGGAAAAGGTATGAGTTTCTCAAGGCTACAAAAAGATTGAGGGCGAAACACATCCAGTATTGATAGGCTTTCCCATTATGCCTGCTCTTTTCTTTATCAAGAGTTTCAACTAGAGCCACTACTCCAGAGGTTGCCATCAGAGCAATAAATGCAGCAGTTTGGTCAAATATACTGAAGGTGGAAGTGGATGAGAGATCAGCATGCAAGAAGAGTAACTTGCTAAAGGCCCGGAGGCAGAGGTCGCAACAAGGAGGGAAGGGGCTTCGCCAGTAGGCAGAGAAGTTTAACAGTGATGACTAAGAAGATACCTGAGAAGGGACATGTGATCTTTTGCCTATTATTGTTTTATGATTTAAAAGACTTGGGGGACACTGGGGAGACAAGGTGAGAGAGAGTGTGGAACTGGGTGATGTTATGGAGGAGGAGGATTGTGTGTATGATTGGATAGACTGAGTGAGAAGTATGGGGTAAACTTTTTGGAACATGGTTGGGGGGGTCTTTGTAACCTTGTGAGTTATGCCTCCGAAAATGGGTCAAGATATGGGCCTGCATGGAATATTTGAAGGGGGGTGGAATGGGGGAGGGGGAGGTTAGCTGGAGAGGAAAGGGGATGGGTGGGGTGAGGTGGAGGGGGAGGTGTTGAGATTTGAGGGGAAAGCACAATCGAGATAGTAACTGATCCAGTATTGAGAATGCATGCTATGGTTGGCAATGGGAGGTATAAAATATTTGAACAATAAATGTTCAAGATCAAAATTTGCCTTATAAAAGGCAACTAATGTTCAAAGAGTTAGTCCAGCTGCATCTTCAAATAGCATTATTCAAGAAACTCATCTGCTTATCTAATAAAAGAAAAATAACCAGGACGGGTGGTGATTCTTGTATCAAATAATGTGCATTTTCTGTTTGCTAAATGTGTCTATCAAATGTTAAGACAATGTTGGTTTGTTTGTATGCTCCTAGGGTGGGAACAGGGGGAATTTCTGATAGCAGTAAGAGGTTTTGCAGAGGGGTATTTGGTATTGGGGGAGACTTTAATTTAGCATATAATCTCAGAGTGGATGCTTCTAAAGGGATGGGGAGAGGGGCTGAGCAAAGAGGGGCTTGCCCTCGACAGCGTGGTGGTGCATTGCAATAGCGCTCAGGTGCACTCTGAGTTTTTATTTATTTATTTGAACATACTTTTATACCGTCCCGTCCCAATATCAGAGGCGGTTTACATTACAACAAAACTGAATTTGAACTTGTACAGAGAACAGTATAAATGCATGAAATCCTAAGTAATACAGAGTAGTACTGGGAAGTACATCAATTAACTATTTACAACAAACTATGTACAATAGGATTTACAAAGATGGCGTCATTAGTGTGTCCATCCATTGAGGTCAACAATTAATACCCACAGATTTGCATATAGCAGCGTTGGAGGGCTCTAGTGGTGACTGGGGCAAGGGGCAAGGGGGAGGGGAAAATGTGTGGGAAACCTTGTGTGCCGTTAATGTAGGGACTGGTATAATGTTCTTTGAATAGGTGAGTTTTTAATTCTTTACGGAATGATTGTAGGTCTTTAATTCCTCTTGGTGTTTCAGGGAGGGAGTTCCACAAAGAAGGTGCTATGTATGAGAATGCCCTCTTTCTAGTGAATTGTTGAGTTTTGCATATTGAAGGAGGTATCCTGAGCAAGTTCTGGTTGGGAGTTCTTCTTACTCTGTTGGTTGATTGTGTTTGGATATGGGATCAGAGGTGGGAGGGGCTATGTTATGTATCAGTTTGAATGTGGTCATTATTATTTTGTATGTTATTTTTGAGGAAATTGGGAGCCAGTGGAACTCATATAATATGGGTGTAACGTGGTCTGAGAGTTTTGCTTTAATTATGACTCTGGCTGTGATATCTTGGGCCATTTGTAATATATTCAATGTCTTTTTGGGTATTCCCTGCAGTAGGCTATTGCAGTAGTCAAGGTGCGGTGTTATGAGTGCTTGGACTACTGATCTAAAGTCATTGGGCTCAATGAGGTTTCTGAGTGGTTGTATAGTTCTTAATTTATAGAATATGCTTCTGTTTAGTTGTTTTACGTGGGGTTCCATGCTGAGGGTTTTATCTAGAGTAACTTCCTGTTTAACTGGGAGTTGAGTGTTGTTTAGACAGATTGTTGATGGAGGGTTGAACTCAGTTTTTTGATATGAACATGACTTCAGTTTTATTGAAGCTGATACTCATGTTATTAACATGGAGCCAGTTTTGAGTTTCTTTTAGGCATGCTGCTAATTTATGATAAGTGGGATTGAGTATGTCCAGCTGGGTGCACAACATAATGTCATCAGCATATATATGGTAATTTATTTTGTGTTTTTTTAAATACTGAGCAGATTGGTTTTATGTATAAGTTAAATAAAATGGCAGAGGGCAGAGTGCACCGAGCCTTGGGGTATTCCCTGGGTTTGGGAGGAATTTGAGGACACTTTTTGTTCAATTTGCACATATTGAAAGCGATCAGTTACGTATGATGTGAACCATTTGAGGGTGTTTCCTTTTGTGCCTATGGAGTCAAGTTTTGAGATGAGAGTCTTGTGGCTAACATTGTCAAAAGTTGCCATGATATCCAGGAAAATAAGGATGAATGCTTTTTTGACGTTCTCCATTCCCTTGATAACTGTGTCAAGTAGAACTAGAAGGAGTGTTTGACTCCATGGAATGGTTGAAATCCATACTGTTGTTCTCTACAGCAGCTGTTGTATCTATAAAATCCTGGAGTTGACGTTGAACCGCTTTCTCAATGACTTTAGCTACAAATGGAATGTTTGATATTAGTCTATAAGCGGCAGGATCATCTGTGTTTAGGTTTTTGTTTTTTAGTATGGGACGGATTGCAGATCTTTTGAGTGTGATTGGCATGATGCCTTGCTGTAGTGATTGATTTACTATATTTAAAAGGAAGGGGGCAATTTCAAATTTTGTCGCCTTAATCCATGATACTGGGACATGGATCCAGTGGTGGTGATGTTCTGTTTATATTTGATATTATATCTATGATTTGTTTCGAGTTAATGGAGTGAAATGTATGTCAACTGTTAGTATTAACCGGGTCTAATAAATGCTGGGAGAGGTCTGGAGTGTCCTTGGGCTTTAGCTTGCTAGCAAAGAAATCTGCTAATATTTGGGGTTGGATTGTGGTTTTGTATGATGCCTCTTGTGGGGGTTTGGTAATCATTTTTACAATTTCAAATAGTTCTCTTGGACGGTTGATAGCCTTATTTAATACTTTTGAGTGGTAGATTTTTTTTGCAGTGTATACCTTTGTAATTGTTAAGTTTTATCATATACAGAGTTTTGTTTACTGTAGTCTTTTTGGATCTCCATTTACGTTCCATTTTTCTGAGATCTTTTTTTATCCTGGCTAGTTCTGGGATCTTTTTCAGAGTATTTGCATGGGGGTTTTGGGGGTTTGGTTGTTGTCTTAGCTGACGAGGCAATTGATATGTCCCATTCTCTTAAAAAAGTTCATCAAGGTCGGTTTGGGAAGGGTTCAGACGTGTAATCGTCGATTTTAAGAATGTCTATCAAATGGTCTAAATCGAGTTACTTGTTGACAGTTTGATTGTGGGGTATGGACAAGTTGGTATGTTGGTAAATTAACTGTAAATCGGATCAGAAAGTGGTCTGACCAGGGAACCTGCATTATATTTGGAGAAGTTGAGGTTAAGTAGTCTGGTACAGAGCTTCGAACGAATACCATATCCAAGATATTTCCTTTATTGTGTGTGGGATGATGTATTATTTGTTGGAAACCCATCTGTTCCATTGATTCTAAGAAGGAATTTGCATGAGTTTGTGGGAGGGATGATAGATTAAAATCACCTAGGATGATTTGCGGCTTCCTTATGGATGAGGCGCAGACTGATTCCAGAACAGCTGTCATGCATTCATGATCGGCTGTGGTGGAGGGGGGGGTGTCTATATAGTAGGCAAACTGCTATATTTCTGTTTTCTATCTTGAGGATATCAGTTTCTTTATAATTGTTACATAGGTTGGGTGATACTTTTAGGGCATCCTTGGCAATTGCAATTACTCCTCCACCTCTTTTCTTGTCCCTAGGACAGTTAAAGAGGCTGTAAGCCGGGACTCTTAGTTGGTTGAGGAGAATGATAGAGTCAGATAGCCATGTTTCCGTTATACATATGATATCCGGCTTCTTATCTATGATAAGATCCTATATGATGGGGATTTTATTTCTGATGGACCTAGCATTGACTAGTATAAAGTTTAGTGGGGTTCTTGTAGGAGTGCTGTATAACATTGTGTTTGATGATGTATTTATTTGGATTAATCTATTTAGTGGCTTCTTCTGGTTTGGTGAGGGTATGCTATAGTGGAGAATTCTGTATGGAGTTGAACTTCAGTCCCACCTGGGACAGGTAGAATAGGTACTGGAGCACCAGCTGCACTGAGCAGGAGAACAGGTTCACCTACCTCTCAGCGCACCACACCTTAAATCGACACCACTTGAAGGTGTACATCCTTCTCTTAGAGGCCTTGCGGGAAGCCAGAAGGATCTCCTCCACGTCATGTGGAAGACTGAAGGGAGATAAAGCTATCCTTTCAGCAGCCAAGCCGTGAGCGACAGGGACTCCAGGTTTGGGTGTAGGAGAGAGCTCTCCTCCTGTGAAAATAGTCCTGGGATGCAGCCCAGGGAAATCAGAGGTGCTGCCGACAGAGAAGCAACAGGAACCAAGGTTGCCTGGGCCACTGGTAGGCTACCAGAATCAATGATGCCTTCTCGTGCTAGACCTTGAAGAGGGTATTGGCAACCAGCAGTGTTGGCAGGAAGGCGTAAAGGAGGCCTTCAGTCCATGGGATGAGGAATGCATCCACTTCCACCAGGGATGGATGCAGCTGGCAGGAAGCAGAAGCGTGGATATGCGTGTTGTCCACACTGGCAAACAGGTCCACTAGGAAGATACCCCAGAGTCGGAAAAGCCGGGAGGCCACTCTGGGGTCCAGGTGCCACTTGTGTGGCTGAAGGACTCTGCTCAAGCTGTCCGCCAGGGCATTGTCCAGGCCCAGAAGGAGCATCCCGCTGCATGCCACATATGAGAAGAGCAACAGTCTAGAAAATTTTTCGTTCACTATTAACTCCAATAGGATTAGAGTATCAAAACATTCTTCTTTAAGATGCAAGAAAACCAATTAGGTAACTTCCGAGGTCTCAGTTTAATAGCAGCAGGGCCTCATAGACTGTCGTCATCAACAGGCCAATATGCTTGATAACATCAGTGACCTCAATAGTAAAGTAAACAGCTCCCTTTATCCACAGTAAAATATTCCTTTCTTGTTCTAACAGTAGCTACTAACTGCTTCAAACTTTAACATCATGCGGCGCGGCGTTTTTTTGGAGAAGGAGTCATCGGTGAAGGACTGATTAAATTGAGAGTGAGAACACGGGCAGCATCATAGATTTATTGTGATCCCCTGAGGAAACATCTAGTGAAACGTCTAAGTGGTACCGGGGATTGACGTTGGGATCCTAAAGAAGAGCACGAACAAGCAGCTCTCCTTTTTACACAACAGGAAGAATTGCACTTTCCTGGTGGAGTTTACATGTTAAAGTTTGAAGCAGTTAGTAGCTACTGTTAGAACAAGAAAGGAATATTTTACTGTGGATAAAGGGAGCTGTTTACTTTACTATTGAGGTCACTGATGTTATCAAGCATATTGGCCTGTTGATGACGACAGTCTATGAGGCCCTGCTGCTATTAAACTGAGACCTTGGAAGTTACCTAATTGGTTTTCTTGCATCTTAAAGAAGAATGTTTTGATACTCTAATCCTATTGGAGTTAATAGTGAACGAAAAATTTTCTAGACTGTTGCAGTACTATCGTTCAAGTAACAAGGGCATTGTGATTTTGTGTTTGCACATATGAGAAGAGGGCTACCACCTCCTGGTAGAGGGAGTACGACCTCGTGCCTCCTTGTTTGTTGACATAGAACATTGCGACTTGGTTGACAGCCTGGACCAGCACAGACTGGTGCTGCAACTGGTGGCGAAAGGCTCAGAGGGACAAAAATATCACCTGGACTCCAGGAGGTTGATCTGCAACTGGCACGCCATCTGGAACCACGTGCCTTGGGTGCAGAGGTCCTCGCAATATGCTCTCCATCCTCACAGGGAGGCGTCTGTAGTAAGGACCCTCTGGGAGGTGGGTGCCTGGAAGGGCATTCTGGACTGAAGGTGGCATGGATCTGCCATCAGTCGATGGAGTTTGCCAGTTGGAGGGTCACTTTTACCCTGTCTCGAAGTCCGCCCATGGCTTGTCTCCACTAGGAGTGGAGGCATCACTGAGCTGACCTCATATGCAAGCAGGCGTATGGGGTTATATGGACTATGGAGGCCATGTGGCCCAGCAGGCGGAGGGAGAGCAGGCACTGACCGGCAGTGCTGCACTTCTGCAGCTAGCACCCAGGCTTTCTGTCCTCTCCAGAGGGAGGAAGGCCTTGGCCTGGAGGATGACCAGCTGAGCTCCTATGAACTCCAGGCACTGTACTGGAGAGAAGTGGGACTTGGGGTAGCTGATGACAAACTCCAGATACTGCAGGATGTGGATGGTGCACTCTGTGGTGTGGTGCACCTCTGCAGCTGTGCCTCTGCTTATGAACAACCTAACCAGGTAAGGAAAGACGAAGGCCCATTGGAGACAAAGGTGGACTGCGACCACCACTAGGCACTTGGTGAAGACCCTTGCCAATGATGCCAGTCCGAAGGGTAGCACCCTGTACTGGTAGTGGCCTCCTCCCACCATGAACCAGAGATATTGTCGGTGGTTGTGATGGATCAGGGAGTGTGTATAAACATCCTTCAGGTCTAAGGAACATAGCCAGTCTCTCTGCTAGAGGTAAGGCAGCAGCATTCCAAGGGCGAGCATCTTGATCTTCTCCCTCACAAGAAATCTGTTCAAGTCCCATAGGTCCAGGATGGGTCTAAAGCCCCCTGTTCACTTGGGGACGAGGAAATATCTGGAGTAGAAGCCTCTGCCCAGAAATGTTTGGGCACTGGCTCCACCACTGGTCCGTGAGGAGGCTTCCAAGCTCGGTGAGGAGCAGAATCTGGTGAAGGAGAGGCCTTACAGGTTCCCCTGGGAAGGACGGGGGCGGCCTGTGTTGCAGATGGAGGAGGCATCCCTCCTTGACTATCTGCAGCACCCAGGAATCGGTGGTAATGGAGGACCATCTGTGGGCAAACAGGGTCAGACGCCCCTTTGTGGGCTGCTGACGGCTTCCTGGGGGAGAGGAGGCCATACCCAAGGAATCAAAAACTCCTACAGGCTGGGTCAGGGCTGGTGCCTGGGTCTTAGGCTTGCGGGTGCCGTGCCCTTGCCCCATGGACTGTTGCCCCTGCTGTAGTGTAGAGAAGGCCTGGTACTGTGGGGAATTACCAAACATCCCTTCTTCCTCGGGAAGAAAGGCTTCTTCCACGGGGCCTTCTTATGGGGGTGCCGTGGCGTTTCACTCATAATGCGGCGTTTTTCTGAATGAAGACCACATTTCAAGGAGAGGAGCCGCAATCCCCTGACGAAACATTATGAGTGAAACGCCACGGCGCCAAGTTGTAGCGTCGGGAGTTTGAACAGGGAATTTGAACATTTTGAGTTTTTCCCATAACCATATGGAGGTTCAGCGGAAATGATAACAGACCAATGTGGCAGCGAGTGAAAAGTCGAAACTTGAATTTCCAGCTGAAACAACACATGACAAGTGCGGCATCGAATTAAAGTGAAAAGTTTGGCTCCACCAACTGGATGAAAAGTCACGATAACCCCCTTCACGTGAAGTTACAGGGGGATCGTGAGTCCTAAAATTGCACAAAGCTAAGTAACCTTTCACTATCCTCGCTGGCTTCTTGCATGTGCTTTATGGATGAGTTATGGATAGCTGTATACAAAATAATATTTAAAAAAATATTCAAAAACAAGTTAAAAAATGATATGAGAGAAAGAAAACATTAAGTATCAGTGGAAGACTAAATTTAGCAATATCATACAGGTCGTTGATGTACAACAGACGCTTAGTTTTGCCTTTAATGAGCAACTTGAATAAGCAGTCTAAATTCTGAGACCTGATTGCTATAGCCTCGAATAAGTTAAAAAAAGTTAGTTATCTACATAGGAAGGTAAAAAAGTAGAACTCACTTAACATTATATTGCTGAACAGCATTGGGCTCTGAAAAGTGACACTTTTTAGTGTTTTATATCCCACATAAAGCCGAGGGAGGCAACATTCTTGGGCAGGGAATGGCACCAGGACACTGGTGGAGAAGGGTCCGAGGGCAAGTCTCGGTATTGCCTAATGTCCAGGGGACTCCTCGTCCTCGGTCTCCCAGTTTGACATGAAGTCAGGAAAGAATCCAAGGCTCCACGGCTCCCATGGACGGGCCTAGAGCACGAAGGCCCATGACCCCTGGGGGAACTGTGGTCCGTGCCACATGCATTCGCCAAAAAGGATCGGTGTCCCAAGGAAAGGGACCGGGACTTCAACTGATGCCGATGGATCGGCTTGACAACTGGGGAAGCCCTCGAGGTTGAGGGTCCGGTCGTCGGGACGAATGAACCGGACATCAGCGCCTGCTGCTGTGGCAGGAGGACAGTGATACTGCGCTTCAAGGCCACCATTCTGGTCTCCATGCCAGATGGCTTCACAGCCTTCGATGCGGGCACAGCCTTCGGGTACAGCGTCAGTTCCATCGAGAGGGAGTCCTTGAGCAGGATGGCCTTGGGGGTCCGAGGCCAGTCGCCTGACATGGACAACTCCTTCCAGGGCAGCTTGTGAGGCTGCTCCTGCTACAATCCCTCAGACTCACACCAGGGACTGTGGGGCCTGTTGTAGGATTTACCCATTTTTCCAGACCCATCCTCCAAGGCGGTCTCTTCGAGGGCTTCAAGCTCTTCTTGCATTCCACCTCCCAGGAATTCCTCTTGGAGAAGCTGCAGCTGTGGGGCTCTGAGGCAGCCCAGACATCACGGGGCACTGGGGTACCAGAGGAGGCCCTGGAGCGTGCTTGTCACTGGGGACTCCGGTGCAGAGTCGGATCTATGGAACAACTTCTCCTGCTGCAGCTGGCAGCTCTTGATTGCCTTTGCAGATATGGATTTGCAAAGGCCGCAGCCCGAGTTATCGTGGTCCTGCCCGAGGCAACAGAGGCAGCAGTCATGTGAATCAGTGAGGGATATCATATTACTGCACTGATCACATTTTTTGAAGCCACTGGAGGCATTGGGGAAAAGCGTGTCCCTGGACCCAGGAGAGGGTCAGAGGACCACCAGCCAAAAAGGGCACGAAGTGCCGGCCGAGGGACACCTCAAGAAAAAACAAGAAAACGAACCTGAGGGAGCAACGCTGAGGCAAGCTGGCTCGTGGGCTGGAAGAGGAACCAGTATGCATATTGGAAAGTAAAAATTTTAAAGCAAAAGAGAGACCCTTTTTCCGGGGAAACAGGACAGACATCTGGTGGGCTCCACGGAAAAAAGGAGACAGAAGCAAGATGGCACCCTTGGGCGGGAAGGGGACCATGCATGCATGGTACATCTCCCAAAGGCTGGGGAGATGCTTCCGTGCGGGCTCTGTTGGTGCCGACATCAACCATATGTGAGGACTGACTTCCTGCTTGTTCCCGGAGAACAAAAGATACTCGTATATGGGCATAACTATGGCCATTATATTTTGTTAGGCTAAAGTTAATCAGAGTTAACTGGTATTGGCGAACATATATGGACCTAAAGGGTCTCATGGGGCCTTCTTTCAGGAGGTTTTTGATAAATTGGGGAATTTGGGAGGGGGACAGATAGTGAAGGAGTGATTTTAATATAACCTTGGTGCCGGTAAAAGATAGTACTGGAAGGGGGAGAGACCGGCTGAAGCTTAAAAGTTTTATGAGACATTGGGAGTTATGTGATTTTTGGGGAGACCACCATGTGGGGAGGAGGGGGGAAAAGTTTTCTTTGGTCTCAAATCTGCACCATACTTATTCTTGCATAGATTTGCTGCTGGGATCTTGCTCATTGCTAGCTGGAATATGAGAGGTGGCAATTAGAGGTCAGATCATGCCCCAGTATAGATAGGGCTGCAAATGGGAAGAGAAGAGGGGGAGACGTAAATTTTGTTGACTGAACGATAGTTTACTGAGAGATGAACAGGTGGTGCATGGTATCTGGCAATGCATTAGGGATTATTTCGAGCTGAATAATACTGGAGAGGTGGGGGGTGAAATCCTGTGAGATGGTTTTAAGGAGGTGGTGTGGGGTAAGTTAGAGGGATGGGGGCAAAGAAAAAAAAAAGAGGAATAGGAAGGAAAAGGTGAAGAGGCTGCGGGCAGAGATTGCCTGTTTGGTAGAAACTAGACCATAAGGATACAGTACAGGGGTGGCAACAGGCAGAATTGTGGTGGGGGTTAATGGGAAAACTATCAGGGGAGTTGGTTTCTAAGACTGACTGGGAGCTACAGCATTGCAAATAAAGCAATCTGTTTTTGAACAAGGGAACCAAAAGGGGCACATGTTGGCTTACAGATTACGGCAAAGGTGGGAGATGCAGCACCATATAGAGGTGTGCAGGATAAACGAGGGGGCATGGTTTTTAGTGGGGGGGGGGGAGGTTAGGGAATGTTTTAGAAAGTACTATGCTGATTTATATGCTAGTGGGTCGGGAGCTCTATTACAGGATACAGAGAATTATGTGAACTCAGTTGAGCTGCCAGTCCTAAGTGAGGAGATCAGGAAATTGTTGGATCAAGATTTTACAGAGGGGGACGTGGGGGGGGGGGGGGCAGGTAATTAAGGGACTGAAATTAGAGAAAGCTCTGGGAGCTGAAAGGGCTATCAAGTAAGTTCCATAAAATATTTTGAGATTTGTTGACACGTCCATTGACGACTTTATTTATCCAGGCACAATGGGGTAAGCTGGCATTATCAGTTATACCAAAAGACAGGGGTGGGTCTTCTAAATCTATATCTTTAACGAATCTAGATATTAATATCTCAGAAAAGGTCTTGGCTACCACACTGAACCTAGTGAATGGCACATTTATATATTTGGATCATTGTGGGCAGACAAGCTGGGGATATTGTTCCAAAGATCTTAAGCTTAGTGTGGGCTGCACAGCGAGGGGGGGGGGCACATTTGCTATTATCTGATGATGTGGATAGGGCCTTCATTCAAGTAAGTTGGTCTTTCCTACTGTATGTAAAACCTTGGACAAAACTGGATTCTGACCAGTGTGTTGGAGCTGGATTGAAGCCAGTATTCACACCCTAGGGCCTGTATCAAGGTTAATGGTGCTTATTTGTGATTCTTTGACATAGGGAGGAGAACACGACAGTGCTGCCTGATGTCCCCAATGCTATTTGCTTTATCTGTTGAACCCCTGGCAGCTAGAATAAGAGCAAGGGCTGATATAAGTGAATTCAGATGATTGGTAGGAATTATTGGATAACCTTATTCATAGATGATATTATGTTTATGGTAGGGAGACTACATATATCTTTACCTTTTTTGGAGTAGGAAATGGATGAGTATGGGCATCTAGTCAGCTTTAAAATTAATATGCAAAGGCTGGAGCTGTTAGCGCTAGATTTACAAGATACTATGGAGAGATGTCTGAAAAAAGAGTTCTCTTTTAAATGGGCAAAAGAGAAGGTGCAATACCTGGGGGTGTGGATAACGGCAGATTGGGCAAATCTTTATGAAGAAAACTATGGGAGTGCGTTGGGGCAGCTGGATACACCATAGAATATTGAGGGAACTTGGGGACGTTCTAGCAGCTCCACTGACTGACCTTTTCAATGCCTCGTTGGAGTTGGGAGTGATGCCAAAGGACTGGAGAGAGGCACATGTGGTCCCTTTACACAAAAGCGGATGTAAGGATGTGGTTGAAAACTATAGGCCAGTTAGTTTAACTTCGGTGGTGAGTAAATTATTGGAAGCGCTGCTGAAAGAGAAAATAGTGAGGTTTCTAGAGTCCAGCGGATTACAGGATCAGAGCCAGCATGGATTCACCAGAGGTAGGTCTTGTCAGACAAATCTGATTAATTTCTTTAACTGGGTGACCAGGGAGTTGGACTGAGGGAGAGCCCTAGATGTGGTGCATTTAGATTTCAGTATAGCCTTTGACACCGTTCCTCACAGGCAACTTATAAACAAACTGAGCACCCTAGGGATGGACCCTAACATTACTGCTTGGGTTAGAAATTGGTTGAGTGGGAGGCGACAAAGGGTACAGGTAAATGGAGCTCACTCTGAGGAGAAGGTGGTTACCAGTGGTGTGCCCCAGGGATCTGTCCTTGGTCTGATTCTTTTTAACATCTTTGTTAATGATATAGCAGAAGGACTGCCGGGTAAGGTTTGCCTCTTTGCAGATGATACCAAAATCTGCAATAGAGTAGACACCCAGGAAGGTGTAGATAACATGAGGGGGGATCTAACCAAGCTTGAAGAATGGTCTAGAATATGGCAGCTGAGATGTAATGTTAAAAAATGCAAGGTCATGCATTTGGGCTGCATCATTCCAAGGGAGCAATATAGTATAGGGGGTAAAGTGCTTTTGTCCACTAAAGAAGAGCAGGATCTAGGCGTGATTGTGTCTGATGATCTTAAAGTAGCTAAACAGGTAGAAAAGGTGAAGGCAAAAGCTAGCAGGATGCTTGGGGGCATACGGAGAGGAATGGCCAGCAGAAGAGAGGAGGTGATAGTGCCTCTGTATAAGTCTTTGGTGCGACCTCATTTGGAGTATTGTGTGCAATTCTGGAGACCTTCAAAAGGATATAAACAGGATAGAGAGCGTACAGAGGGTGGCTACTAAAATGGTTAGTGGTCTTCATTATAAAGCATATGAGGACAGACTTAAGGATCTTAACATGTACACCTTAGAGGAAAGGCAAGATAGAGGTGATATGACTGAGATGTTTAAATACCTCCATGGCATAAATGCACAGGAAGAGAGCCTATTTCGATTGAAAGTGAGCTTTGCTATGAAGGAACATGGGATGAGGGTGAAAGGGGATAAATTCAGGAGTGATATGCGGAAATATTTCTTTATGGAAAGAGTGATGGATCCATGGAATAGTCTTCCAGTGGAGGTGGTAGAGATGAGGACAGTATCTGAATTCAAAGAAGCATGGGACAAACACAGAGGATCTCTAAAGGAAAAAAGGGGAATGTTGTAGTGGTTGATATGGAAGACTAGATAGGCCATGTGGTCTTTTTCTGTCATCATGTTTCTATGTTACCATGGAGCACCACAAAGGTTGTAAGCTGTCATGGTTAGGTCATATTGCAACTTTAAAGAAGGTGCTGCTAGAGGCACTTTTTGGATCTATCTTGCCTGGTAACAGCTGATCATCTGCTTGCCCCAATTCCACCTGAGCACACCAGGTTCCAGAGCTCCTCCCTCCCTGTGACCGAGGATTAAAGCCAACGGGTGCCACGGAACTGCCAAGGCAGTTTTTGGATCTATCTTGCCCAGTAACAGCTGATCATCTGCTTGTCCAGATTCCACCTGAGCACACCGGGTTCCAGAGCTCCTTCCTCCCTGTAATTGAGGATTAAATCCGACGGGTTTTGTGGGACTGCTGAGGCAATTTTTGGATCTATCTTGCCTGGTAACAGCTGATCATCTACTTGTCCCGATTCCACCTGAGCACACTGGGTTCCAGAGCTCCTCCCTCCCTGTGACTCTGGATTAAAGTCGGCGTGTGCCACAGGACGTGGCCCTGAGCGCGTGTCTGAAGGGGTGTGACCCAAAGGGCATGTCATGCCCCTTGGGAGCCCCTTTGGAGCACCTGAGGAAGGCTGTGGAAAAGAGGTTTCCTTTTTGCATAGCTGGGTGTTCTGCAATGGGAAAGCAGAAAGCTAAGGCCAAAGCATCTGCTGCAGTACAAGTCGTACAAGGACTGATGAATATGAATGTCGTGAGTACTGTAAAGTCGGCCCCAGTGATTGGGGAAACTGTTTCTTCTGCGAAAGCCTCACTTAGTTTGGGATTGCATACTCCTCCCCCTCAACCTACTGCAGTAAATGGTGTGAATGTTGGGTGAGTCAGATGACCCTGCTTCAATAATGGTGGGTCCCCCCCCCTACTACCTCTAACCCCACAATCTCGGGAGGTGAGGTGCCTGTTGTCGGCTTCGTTGAATGCAATGTTACCCCTTCCAGTTCCCGTTTCCTTGCCCGCATGTGCGGACCTGGCTTTGGCTAACTCGATGGGGGCTGATATATCTTTGATGATTGTTACTCGAATGGAGGGGATACTTAGGGGTATTCTAACTCAGTTGTGTCGTTTCTCAGCGTGCTGTTAAAACTTTACAGCTTCATAAATCACGGCTCTCTAGTCTGGATGAGAGATTTTCCAGACTAGAGTCTACCATTGGCAGAATGCAGAAGGTGTCTGATACATTTGTTAGAAATAGTCAGATATTACATACTAAGCTGGAAATGTTGGAATATAGGGTAGAGCTAAAAATCTGTGTTTTCTAAATTTTCCTGTTGTTTGCTTGCTTTCCCCACTTAAGCTTTTAAGGAAGTATATGAAGGAGATATTGTTGTTTTCTGCTTTTGACAATTGTTACTTCCTTATATTATCTCCCTCATAGCATCCTTGAGTTGGGGGGCGGGGGGGCGGGGGAAGAGTCAGGTGAACAGGTAAATTTGGATAGTCTGGCTTTGACTCATTTTTTTAGAATCTTCTCTAGACAAGGTTTCAAAAAGAGCAGCTACTCTTGTAGTCGCTCTAAAATCTGAAGAAGAGAAACTTGCTATTTTGAAATGTTACCTTCCAAAAAAAGATATTCTGTTTTGTGGATATCCGATTCATATTTTTCCAAATGTAGCTAAGGCCACTCAGCTTTGTAGGAAAGCATTTCTGCAATTGAAATCTAGAGTTTTGGCCATTGGAGGAACTTTTTATCTAAAGTTCCCCTTTAAATGTTTAAGTATATTTTAACAGATGTATCGCGTACCTAAAGAGGTTTCTTAGGGATGAATAATGTAGTGGGTTGGGTTCAAGGAAAAAAAGGGACTCATGTAATAACTGGGTGGTTTAGATTTGAAATGGTGCTCTCCAATATGTAGACTTTTTGAAATTTTCTTTTTTTTATGTTTATTTTGTACAAAGGAAACTTTGTTTGGATATGTTTATATAATATCTAACATCAACCTAAAAGGATTCTGATCTAATGAAGGAACAATTCCTCTCTTATATTTTGTTGGAGCTGCCAGTCCAAGTGCACAGAACAAGTCTTTACACCACCGTGGCTTCTCCTTTTTAATCAAATAATTTTATAGGCTCAAAAACCGTTGTACTTAGCTTTTTTTATCAAACTGTTTCTTCAAGCTTTTAAGAACACCGCCAAAGATCCAAAAATGATGACGTGTCACGTTTCGGGTGTGTAAATCTTCAACCCTGCCTCAGGTCAATCCAAATGCGTTCAATCCAAAGCCTCAATGAACTCATAAGAAAGAGAAAATGCCTTAAATAACCACGCCCGGCGTCTGACCTCACTCATGACGAAAACCAGCCATCCTCCAATCAAACAAATTTGATGAAAAGCAGCCAATCAGAGAGGGGAATCCCACTAGTAAGGGAAAACCCTCCCAAGATAATAGGCTATCTCCTACTTAAGACCTTGAAGATGGATGAATGAATCAGATAATCGTGTATCAATCTATTTGAGCATTCAGACCCTTAGGGCAAACCGTATCAAGTGAAAAAATCCATCTCTGTTCCAACTTTTGCAGACGTTGTATTCGATCTCCTCCTCTCGGATCAATCGGTACATGGTCTAATACACGCCAATGAAGTGACTCAAAGGCATGATCATTTTGAATACAATGTTCCACCATAGGTGTCGTAAGCATTTTAGTCCATAAACGCGATGCATGCTCAGTGAGTCGCATTTTTATGGATCTAGTAGTACGTCCAACATAATAAAGTATACACGGACAAATGACTAAATAAACTACAAAGGTAGATAAACATGTTGTATGCCATCTAGAATGGTAAATCCGAGAAGTATGCAGATCAACCCAATCAGGACCAGATAGTAAGCTTGGACAGAAACCACAGGAACCACATGGGAAATGACCCCTTATTTCATGTGAAGTTAATGGTCGATCTAATTGAGGGGTAGTTTTCATTATCTAATCCTGAAGATTAGCTTTACGAGAATAAGCTATTTGCAATTGTTTGTTTCGAAAGCAGGTATGAAGCCCCAAAATTGGTCAAAAACGATACAGTAATTTAACAACATGTGTCATGCCTTTGATGTAAGGAAAAACACCTGTGATACTATCCTCTTGTGATGTTGATACCGGTGCTAAAGGAAGCCATTCTCTATGCGTAAAACTAGCCCTTTTATATGCTGCCTTAACTAGATTAGATGGATAACCTCTATAAAGTAAACACAATTTTAAATCCGCAGCATGTAGTTTAAACTCCTGCAACTTGAACAATTTCGGCGGAGCCTTAAGAACTGACCATAAGGCAACCCCCGTTTTAGTGCCGTCGGTTTTCCGATTTTTGACTTATATAATATCTAAGTAATATTCAATAAAAAAAATTAAGAAGGTGCTGCTCCCACAGTTGCTATATCTGATCCAGGTGCTGCCAGTGGCTATAACGTAGGAGAGGTAGAAGACGGTCGATAGGAAAATGTATCATTATATCTAGAAGGGTCATCCACCCAGGGTTTCTAGGGCAGTTTTGGTGAGAGGGGGTATGGGGTCCCTGATTTTAAACAATATTTTATTGTGGCACAATTGAGGGTGGTTTGGGAAAGAATGAAGAATATGGGCATTATAGAACAGGAACAACTTCGGAGGTGGTGAATGGGATAAAGAGCTTGACTACCACCAAATGGAGACTTAGGGAAAAGAAGTTATTGTGAGGGAAGTGGACTTCCTACCTGACACCCATAAGGCACAATACTGATTTCCCACCACACTTGTATGGACAGGATTTTCAGGAATGGGAGATAAAAGGTTTAACTAGGCTGGGGCAGTTATGGGAGAAAGAAGACAGAGTTAAGGAAATATCACAAAAGTATGCGCTAATGCCGCAGCGGCCCGAAGGCATACATTAACTGGGCTTTTATTGTGGTGCACGTTAATTGCGCTTTTATTTCAATACACATTACACACGCTAAGGTAGGAATACGCAAAAGGAACATGCAACTGCCAGGTGCACAATACTAAAAACACTACTAGCGTGTGCAGAAAACCCCTAAACAGCGCCAACAGTCGCCTGCAGTCCACCCCGAATTGCATCCCATACAGACGGAATCAGGAGTCCCCAACAAGAACAATGACAAGGTCAAGCCCTGGGCTCAGCTCTAATCCCCTGAAATTGTTTCTCTGGCTTGGCAGCACCGCATTTACGGTGACTGGCAGGAAGATTCCTCTGAGAGCCTTCTGCAATTTTCGGGAGACAGCAGGAGGGACAGAGGAGGAGGAAGGGTACGATAAGGTTGTGTGAGGCTACTGAATTCTTCCATCCTTCCAGATCCTTCCAATTTTCTGGCTGCTCAAGACTCTTATCCAGGATAAGAGCATGGAGCAGAACCAATTTTCCCTCCTTCTATGGCTACCGAAAAGACGGGAGTCTAGTGGAGCCTCCCATGTCGCACTCAAGTGAGAGTGTCACTCTCAGCTATGAGAATTTTATCTATCTTTTCCTCTCAATTCTTCAGATTTTCTTCAGAGAAAATCCATCCACCATCTGCTGAAGACAAAGAAATACTGAAGAGACCTCTGGTGGCTGAGGCGAAGAGAGGCATATGAGTGATGTCACTGAAACATGGGCTTTTCACTGGTTCTTTGTCTCCACCAATCTGCTGGTAGAGGAACACAATACACTTGTCTGGACTGGTCTAGCGGGATGATATGGAAATATGGGTTGGATTGGAAGGGGAGATTTGGCTATTTCTAAATTCGAGACTATTTGAGGATGGGTAGGGTTGAGAAGGATTTTGAGGAAGATAAGTCCTATTTTGAGGCTATTTGTGAGAGGAAATGAGGGACTAAGGGGATAATCTCTCAGATCTAAAGGACCCTAGATAAGGGGGAGGAGGGAGGGGGAATTCCATGGTCTGTAAGGCAGTGGGAGCGGCATTTGGGGGAGATCTTTGAATATAAGGAATGCAGGAAGATTGTTTTGAATAAATGCAGGATCTCTGTAGCCACTAATTTGGTGGTGAATAGTCTTAACCTGTTATATAGGTGGTATTTAAATCCTCAATATTTAGGCAAAATAATGGCTGGGGGAGAGGAGCAATGTTGGAGGGGATGTGCAGAATGGTAATCTGTTTTTACCTTGTGGTGGGAGTGTAAAAATGTTATTGGGTGCAGCGTATAAGGGTTATGGAGGAGGAGGATGATTTTTCGCTAAACAGAGATCCAAAAATGTTTCTTTCACATAAAAATATGAGTTAAATACAGTTTAAATATTGGGATTTTTTGTGGTATGCAATTGTAGCTGTGAATTGTAGGTGTGAATAGCAGCTCATTGAAGGCAGGAAGGACTGTCTTCCTTGGAAGGTTTTTATTGTAGATTGTACAATTATTATGAGTTACAGCGACTCACCTCACTGAGGCATGGAAAGAAGGAGAGTATGGAGTTTACTGGGTATGGGTGTTATGGGCTTAGTAGAGATGGGCAATGGAATGTGGTGAGTGTAGTCTTAGGAGGAGGGGTGGTGGAAAGGTGTGGGGGAGTACTTTTTTCATTTGTGTGTGTACTGCGATACCTGGGATGTAAGCTGGGGAGTGTTGGCTGTATTGTTATTTGCAAATTTTGAATAAAAATGTCGGTTACAGGGGAGGAGGGGGGATATTTCTTTGAGCTGGCCTATGGTGGGGGGGGGGAGGGATCTGAGTAGAGGGCCACTGGGGATCACAGGTTTGACTGATTAACTGCTTTCTTTCACTCTATGTTTCTCCCTAGTCTTAACTAATTTCTATTGCTATCCTCCTCTTTAAATCACTTTGTCACCAAAGTTTTAAATAAACCATAACAATGGATGTACCCATGCTCCAAGCAAATGCTGGACCAAGGTCTTAAACACACAGGACACAAGACCATAATCTGTGCCAGGGGAGACAGGTCTATCTGCACTGCTGCACTAGTCAACACACCTTGCCACCTGCTGGAGGAAGACAGTACCATCTTCTCTCAGTGCTGCACCAGTCTATATAATACAAGTGATGACATCAATGAAAGTTGCTCTGGTCTTCCTCCAAATGCTGACTGGGGAGCATAATCCACTCGTCTGGACTAGTCTAGTAGGATATCAAGGGAGTAAAGTTTGCTTAATCTACACAACACACACTACACTTTCAGTATGGAAGAAAAATTATAAAATATTCAAAAAGTAAGAAGAAGATACTGAAGAGTCTTGAGTGCACAAGTTTTTACACCCTTTGTTACAGTAAACACAAATTACCTCCGCTTTCAAAAACTGTGGATTATTTATACTTTCTCAAAATGCTGACAAAATGGTTATGGACAACTCTGTCAGGTGTCTGGCTAAGCATACAAGTTCAGTGCCTCCTAGTTTCTTTGCCTCAATGCATATAGAACCCAACCAGGAAGCACTTTATATTAAAGATCAAGCTCTGTAGTATCCAAAACTTAAAATACCAAATACATTAGAGTCCAATCCGATGCTCGGTGGGAAAGATTTTAAAAAAAGGCCTTTTATATAACTCTTCTCGCTCCTTTATCTTTCAACTGCCAGAGCAATAATTATCCATGAAGTACTTTGCAAAAGTATTAGATCCAACATCACCAGAACCACGCTTCCGCCTCTATCTACTCCTCTCAAGAAGTAATCCATAACTACTGTTGGCACTATTTTCAGGCCATATACCTTGCAGAACACAGAATGAAATGGTAAATGGGATGGAAAGATAACCCTATGAGGAAAGGCTTAAAAGGTTAGGGCTGTTCAATTTGGAAATGAGACGGCTGAGGGGAGATATGATAGAGGTTATTTATACCCTATTTTACCTGTTATACCTGCTTAATGCATACCCAAGTTTAATTTTCCTGTTTAATGTATACCCAAGTTATTATACCTGTTTCACTGTAAGCACAAATCACGAAATTGAGATGTGCAACTCTTATGTTCATTGTAAACCGCACTGATGTCGAATAGCGCGGTATAAAAGAGACTGCAAATAAATAAATAATAATATAAATTAATGGAGTATAACGGGTAAACATACATAGGTTGTTTACTCCATCAAAAAACAGAAAAACTAGGGGACACACAATGAAGCTACAATGTAAAACATTTAAGAGTAATAAGAGAAAATATTTTTTCACTCAATGCGTAATCAAACTCTGGAATTCATTATCGGAAGATATAGTAAAAGCTGTTAGTGTAGCTGGGTTTAAAAAAGGTTTGGACATGTTCCTGGAGGAAAAGGGCCATAAACCATTATTAAAGACGACCAGGGAAATCCTCTGTTTGCCCTGGAACGAGCACTGTGGAACCTGTGTGCCTTTTTGGGAACCTGCCAAGGGCTTGTGACCTGAATTAGCCACTGTTGGAAACGGGATACTGGGGGCTTGATGGACCTTGGTCTGACCCAGTATGGCATTTCTTATGTTCTTGTTATGTTCTTATCCAAACCATCACTGGAACCTAGAAACTGTCAATTGCTTCCAAGCCACTTTCTCTAAAACATCTCCTAACAACGGAACATTAGAAACAACTTGCCCAAATAGTCGACCATACCTTCTCTACTTAGTAATGGCTGTACAGTTGCTGCCTTTAAAAGTTCCAGAAAAACTACCCACACTTGGAGATGTCTGTACAATCTCCACCAGTTCCAAAACAAATGCCCCCACTCCTTTCAAAACCCATGAGGACAGGGATCATTCTTTCAAAATGTGGGGACTATTAATTATCTCCGGCACTCCTTCCGCATCTGGTATTCAAAGCTTACCAAAGCCTATGACCCCGTCTGTCTTAAATCCTTACACTAAATCCATTTCCAGTCCCTCCACTCCCAACTACTCTTATCTTGGAAAAATGTTGGATACTTTTTCCTGAGTGACACCTGGAAGAGCCTAATCTTTCAACACTCATTCATCCTCTGCTCTCCAAAACCGCTAGCCAATTAAATATCCTAAACATGATTCCCATTCTTTTTGATTTCTTTCATCCAAAAAAATCCTTAGTTTCCTTGATAGCTGCCACGCACTTCTTTTACCTGTGGGCTTACACTGTTTCTGGTTATCCTGTGATTACAATGAATGTCACCTCATTTTCACCTACCTTGTCTTGCATTTCAATCCTTGCAATTTGACCAAAAATCATGGGGCCCAATTATATACAGATCTCTTACCATACTGAAACAGGGCTATAACCTCCAGTGTCTGTGCTAATTCTGCATTCCAGATGCCAAGCAACCCATTAACATCTGGACACCAGCCCCAATAGTTCAATAGCTAACTGTGAATTCATCTGACAGATTGCGCACACAAAGTGCTCAGCAATGGGAAAAAAATTAATTTATGAACTGAGCATGGCATACCTGCTACTGAACACCCATTCGCCATACCCTCCCCTCCTCTCTATTCTTACTCCCCCTCCCTATGTGTAGGAATTTCCACTAATTTTGTCAGCTTCAAAGAATGGCTAGCCTCAAACAAATCTGCCCAGGCAAGGACCTCCTGCAATTTCTTATAATGTCCTTGTTATTTAACAACTTTGAATAATTTTGTGACATCTATTTCCAATTCATTTAGAAATGTTAAAAACCAGCAGTCCCAGTACAGATCTCTAAGGCACTCCACTATTCACCTTTCCACATTGAAAAAAGTGATCATTTAGCCCTACCCTCTTTTTTTCTGTTATAACTACTCCTGAGGAATCTTGGATCCCCCTTGGAACCCTTTTTAAAAACTGGCACTGCATTGGTCACCCTCCAATCTTCAGGTACCCCGAGTAGTTTGTAATGAGGTTACAAACTACTAATAGTAGGCTTTCAATTTCATTCTCAAGTTCTTTCGATACTCTGGGGTATATATGGGCCTGTCGAGATGATTTGCCGCTCTTTAGTTTGTCAATTTGCCCTATCAAAAATTTCAGTGAACCTGGAAGATGTTTCAGTTTCTCTGAATCACTGCCACTAAATACCATTTCTGAAATGAGTATCTTTCTTACATCTTCCTCAGTAAAGAGGGAAGTAGAGGGAAGGAAATTTGGATTTAGTTCACATTAAGTTATAGTCAGGCACAGTAGGTATTTTCCTGTCTCCAGAGTTTACAATCTAAATCTGTACCTTAAGTGACTTGCCCAAGATTAGAAAGAGCAGCAGTAAGATTTGAACCAGACATCACTGATTCTTAGCCTGCCACTCTAAACGTTACGCTACTCCTCATTTAGTCTCTCCACTATGACGCTGACCTCTCTGAGTGTCTGTTTTATTCCTCATTCATCTCATGGTCCAAACAACTCTATTATAGACTTACACATCCAATATACCTAAAAAAGTTCTTAATATTAATTTTTGTCTCTATAGCAAGCTTCTTTTCAAATTCTCCTTTTGTCTGCTTGATCAGTGCTTTCAATATAAATTGCCAGTGCTTAGGCTTCTTCCTGTTTTCTTCATTTGGATTTGCTTTCCATTAACTGAATGAGAGAAAGGACACAAACGCACTTACACATCAAGAGAATGCAAGCAACATTTACAACTTATCATGTAGCTATGGATGGGAAATCAGTGGCATGCAGTCAGAGCTTTCAAGGTAATCAGTGAATCTCCGGCCATAGGATGATGACTGTCTTTATTTTTCTATTTTTGCATTCTTTATCATCCAGCTATGGACCACTTTAGACAAGTGGGTTATGCTTCCTTGCCCGCAGGTGAAGGCAGACTTAAGCAATGTCACTACTTAACATTTATATAGAGCTACAAGGCATACACAGCACTGTAGAGACATGTAAGAAACAGCTACTGCTCATTACAGCTTACAGTCTAGTCAAGATATATGGTATCCTAGTCCCTAGTTATGTTGTCTATCTAGCGGAATAGTAAGAAAACACATAGAAGGTGAACAGTTGGGGATTAGGATCAAAAAGCAGCTAAGAGGCGAGTTTTTAGCCTGGATTTGAACAGGGACACAGATGGAACCTGATGTACACTTGGGTAGCTAGTTTGTTCCAGGTATAAGGAGTTGCAAGGTAAAAAGATTGAAGTCTGGAGTTTGCAGTGGAAGAGGACACAAGAAGGGATATGCAAGAGATATGCAAGGGACACAAGAGTGGAGGAGTAGCTTAATGGTTAAGAACACTGGCTTGGGAACCCGAGACCAAGGTTTGATTCCCACTAGCACTCCCTGTGGCCTTGGGCAAGTCACTTAACCCTCCATTGCCTCAGAAAAAAATCCAAGTTATCAATGTCCCTGTTCGATATAGGCTACCAAGTTTAAGTTTCAATGTAAACCGCTTTGATTGAAATGATAAAGCAGTATATAAAACCTGCTAAAAAATAAACAAATATGCCAAAAGAGCGGCATTCCTAAGGAGGGGTGTAGGGAGAGATACGAGGAAAGGTAGTGAGCAGCAGCCGAATGGAGGCACTTATAGGTCAATAGTAGAAATTTGAATAGGATGTTGAAAAGATAGGGCATTAGTAAAGTGACTTGGGAAGAGGTGTGACATGAGCATAGGAACACTGGCAGAAGATTAAACTGCAGGTGAGTTTTGAATAGATGGCAGTGGGGAGAGATGATTCAGAGGGAGACCAGCGAGGAAGTGGTTGCAATAATCTAGATGGAAGGTGATAAGAAAATGGATAAAGGTCTTAGTAGTGTGTTCAGAAAGGAAAGAACAAAATTTTCTGATGTTATAGAGATGAATGCATGGCTGCGTGGATGGTGTCATCGAGAGCATTTTGGTTTCCTAGACCATGGGATGCTGTTCCAAGGGTTGCAGAGCAGAGATGGCATCCACCTGTCCAAGAAAGGTCAACGTGTCTTCGGTAATAGACTGGCTAATCTACTGAAGAGGGCTTTAAACTAGATTCGTTGGGGATGGGTGAAAGCCCCCAGGTAGGTGATACATTAAATACCTTTATGGAAATGAGTAACAGGGGTAACATATAGAAAGCAGTGTGTATAAATGTCCGTAGCATGGGAAATAAGATCCCTGATGTTGAAGCTTTGGTGGGAGTGGCTGACTTGGATTTAGTGGCAGTTACAGAAACATGGTTCACAGAAAACCATGATTGGGATGTAACTATACCTGGCTATACTTTATTCAGAAAGGACAGGGTAGGGAGGAGGAGTGGCACTATATGTAAAAACTACTATTAAAGCTTTGGAATTACAGAGCTTAAAAGGGAGAGAGGAGTCATTGTGGGTTAAACTAGTAAGAGGAAAGGAGAAATCTATTTGCATTGGTGTGATATACAGACCTCCCTCACAAGAGGAAGAGGTGGACAGAGAGTTAATTGAAGACATACACAGCATTGCTAGGAAAGGGGAAGTGCTACTGATAGGAGATTTCAATATGCCAGATGTTGATTGGCACATTCCTGCTGCAATATCATCTAGAAGTAAGGAGATCCTGGATTCTCTACAGGGAAAACTATTCAGGCAATTGGTAAAAGACCCCACACGTGAAAGGGCCATACTGGACTTGATGCTTACCAATGGTGAAAGTGTTTCTGATGTTGTAGTGGGTGATCATTTTGCATCCAGTGATCACCAGATGCTGTGGTTCAGTATTAGGACTAGGGCTGTTAGAATCCATTCAAAGGTGAGGATCTTAGACTTTAGGAAGACTAACTTTACCAAGATGGGCCAATACCTCAGGGAGTCGTTAGTGGGATGGGAACAGCTTGGGGATATAGAAAAAAAGTGGGCAAAACTGAAAGGGGATATTTTAAGGGCAACCAACCTTTTTGTTAAAATGGTAAATAAAGGTAAAAGGAAAAGGAGACCGCTATGGCTTTCAAAAGAAGTAGCTGAAAAAGTGAAGAAAAAGAGGGAGGCCTTCATGAAATACAAGAGATCACGTAGAGAGGAAGACAGGCATCTATATTTGGAAAAACTTAGAGAAGCTAGCAAAGTAGTCAGGAAGGCAAAGATTCAAAAGAAGGAGGAAATAGTCAATGCAATAAAATGGGGAGATAAGACATTTTTCAGATATGTTAGTGAGAAGAGGAAGGGCAAAAGTGGTATTATCAGACTCAAGGGTGCAGGGGAGGAATATGTAGAAGCTGATATGCATAAAGCGGAATTGCTTAACAAATATTTCTGTTCTGTGTTCACAGATGAAGAACCAGGAGCAGGACCTCAGAAAACACCCACAAAGAGGAACAGAAGGGAGGGACATCTTGAACAATTTTCAGAAGACTGTGTTCATGAGAAACTAGCTCAACTTAAAGTAGACAAAGCGATGGGACCAGATGGGATACACCCTAGAATACTGAGGGAACTTGGGGACGTTCTAGCAGCTCCACTTACTGACCTTTTCAATGCCTCGTTGGAGTCGGGAGTGGTGCCAAAGGACTGGAGAGAGGCTCATGTGGTGGTTTTACACAAAAGCGGAAGTAAGGATGTGGTTGAAAACTACAGGCTGGTTAGTTTAACTTCGGTGGTGAGTAAATTATTGGAAACGCTGATAAAAGAGAAAATAATGAGTTTTCTGGAGTCCAGCGGATTACAGGATCCGAGGTAGCATGGATTCACCAGAGGCAAGTCTTGTCAGACAAATCTGATTGATTTCTTTGACTGGGTGACCAGGGAGTTGGACTGAGGGAGAGCCCTAGATTTGGTGTATTTAGATTTCAGTAAAGCCTTTGACACTGTTCCTCACAGGTGACTTATAAACAAACTGAGCACCCTAGGGATGGACCCTAAAGTTAGTGCTTGGGTTAGAAATTGGTTGGGTGGGAGGTGACAAAGAGTACAGGTAAATGGAGCTCACTCTGAGGAGAAGGATGTTACCAGTGGTGTGCCCCAGGGATCTGTCCTTGGTCCGATTCTTTTTAACATCTTTGTTAGTGATATAGTGGAAGGGCTGTCGGGTAAGGTTTGCCTCTTTGCGGTTGATACCAAAATCTGCAATACAGTAGACACCCAGGCAGGTGCAGATAACATGAGGAAGGATCTAGCTAAGCTTGAAAAATGGTCTAGAATTTGGCAGCTGGGATTTAATGTTAAAAAATGTAAGGTCATGCATTTGGGCTGCAGCAATCCAAGGGAGCAATATAGTATAGGGGGTGAAGCACTTTTATCCACTAAAGAAGAGCAGAACCTAGGCGTGGTTGTGTCTGATGATCTTAAAGTAGCTAAAGAGGTAGAAAAGGTGAAGGCAAAAGCTAGAAGGATGCTTGGGTGCATACGGAGAGGAATGACTAGCAGAAAAGAGGAGGTGATAATGCCTCTATATAAGTCTTTGGTGCGACCTCATTTGGAGTATAGTGTGCAATTCTGGAGGACTGCACCTTCAAAAGGATGTGAACAGTACTCATACAATTTCAAGAACACCTTGATGACTGTGATACCCTAGATAAACAGCAATACGGGTTCAGAAGAAATCATGGAGTTGAGACACTCTTGATAGCGCTAATGAATAACCTCCTCAAAGGCCTAGAAGACAGAAAGAAAATGTTCATACTCATTTTCATAGACATCTCTGCCGCCTTTGACACAGTACACCATGGGATCCTCCTTAACAAACTGGAATCTATAGGAATTGTGGGAACCCCCCTCAAATGGTTCTCCTCATACATAACGAACAGAAGGCCACAAGTGCAATTCAATGGTGAGAAAGCTGAACCTTTCTCTCAAACTCAGGGCATACCCCAGGGTTCTGCCCTATCGGCACTACTGTTCAACGTTTACATGCAACCCCTCTGCGACATTTTCAAAAGGCATAATATCAAATACCACATCTATGCAGATGATATTATGCTTTACACACAACTAGATATCGCGGACCCTCAATATACAATGCTCGAAAATTGTCTGGATGAGATGTCAAGATGGCTTCAGAAAAACAACATGACAATTAACCATAAGAAAACAGAAGTCATGTATATATCCAGTAAACCAGACTTCAACCCCCCCCCCCCTACAATCACTCTGTGCAACAACATGTACAACACGAAAAACGAAATCAAATATCTAGGAGTCACACTCGATTGCAACCTAAAAATGGAGACACACCTACGCAAAACGAATAAAGCCATCTTCCATAAACTTAGAGTGATTCAACCACTAAGGAAAATAATAGAACCCGGTGATTTTCGGTCGGTAGCGCAAGCTCTCATTATGCCGCACCTAGACTACTGTAATGCCATCTTACAAGGTCTGCCTAAAAAATCACTAAATATCCTCCAGATGGCCCAAAATGTGACAGCCAGGATCATAATGGGCGCAAGCATCGCTGAACACATCACCCCCATTTTAATAGAGCTACATTGGCTCCCAATTGCAGCTAGGATACAATACAAGATATTAGTGACCACCTTCAAACTAATAAACAACATATCCCCAGCATTCTTATCCTCACTTATCAGCACGCAAACTACAAATAGGGACAGAAGAACCATCAACTCGGGCCCCTGCAAGTCCCCACCAACTTCAGAACAGTGAAAGCAAGTACGAGTCGTAGAGCCTTCTCATTCTCTGCACCAACTATCTGGAATCAACTCCCGTGTGAGCTGCGTTTAACCAAGGACATCACCAAATTCAGGAAGGAGCTAAAAACTCACCTATTCCGATGTCATTACAATCAAGTATGACCATCAACTGTGAGAGAGTTACAAAATGCTATATGTATAAAAATGTAAATATGTATATATAGATGTAAGAATGTATGATTCATCCCCTAAGACGCTAATCATGTGTGCTGTGACCCCAGATCTATGTATATACCACCCCCCCCCCCACAAGTCTTGATTGACAATCCCCCAAAGACGAATCGAACCGCTGCTGATCACTGGAAGCAGCGGTATATAAGTGTGTGGTAAATAAATAAATAAATAAACAGGATGGAGTCGGTGCAGAGGGTGGCTACTAAAATGATTAGTGGTCTTCATTATAAAGGATATGAGGACAGACTTAAGGATCTTAATATGTACACCTTAGAGGAAAGGCGGGATAGAGATGATGACTGAGATGTTTAAATACCTCTGTGGCATAAATGTTCAGGGAGAGAGCCTCTTTCAATTGAAATCAAGTTCTGCTATGAGGGGACATGGGACGAGGGTGAAGGGAGATGGATTCAGGAGTGATATACGGAAATATTTCTTTACGGAAAGAGTAGTGGATCCGTGGAATAGTCTCCCAGAGGAGGTGGTAGAGATGAGGACAGTAACTGAATTCAAAAAAGCATGGGACAAACACAGAGGATCCCTAAAGGTAAAAAGGGGACTGTTGTAGTTGTTGATATGGAAGGACAGACTAGATAGGCCATGTGGTCTTTTTCTGTCGTCATATTTCTATGTTTCTAAGAAAGGACTGGTATATCACTCGATATATCTTCTGGTGCAACACTTGGAGAAGCCAGACCACTTAGAGACTTCTGTCTCTGGCAGGTGGTAAGGTGTATGCACTAGTGCTCCAGTACAGGTAGGCCGGACTCTTCCAGTCCGAACTACAGTGCAGTGGTCATTTAGACTAAGTCTGGTGAGGTCCAATGATGTTCACAATGCAGGTACGCCCATGTCTCCGGGAGCTTGGTAGGCAGGTACACCATGTCTTACTAGAGCTGGTGGGCCAGAAGAGGAGCAGGAGGATCCCCTGGGGGGGGGGGGGGGAGGCGGGTGGTATGTTAGGCCTAGGCCTCTTTTCCCTCTTGCTGCCTCATCTGCATGCCATATATATTTTCCGTATTTTTTCAATGTATTTCTTTTTCTCCCATTAGTTTCAATAGGCAGTATTTGGGCCTCTTCTTCTTTCAGTAAAGCTTCTCCAAATTTAAAAAAAAAACAACCCCCCCCCCCCAAAAAAAAAAAACCTCTGTTCAGGAGCTGGGTCTCCCAGGCCTATGTTGGCATCCAGGGTTTTCCTACTTGGGTTTCCCCATTCAGCCCCATAGGTACTGGGATTCATTTTATGGGACACCGTTTTTGCCACGGCCCTGCTGCGTTTTTCAGCATGGTGTTTTTCACCCTCTTTTTAAAAATTGCCGCTGCAGTGCTCAGCCATGTGCTTGATGTAGCCAATGACCCCTAGAGGTTTTTCTCCTCAGTTGCTTATTTTTGCTCCCATTGCAGTAACATACTCAAGGCACCTTTTTATTCAGCATTTTGGAACTCTCCATTGGGGCACAGGGCTCACTGCTTTTTTTTGTGGCTCCTGCCACTCCTCCTTCCGTTTTTCTCTCTTTTTCTCACCGATGCACTGTGAGGCCACTTTCGATGGCAGCCTTACACTGGCAGAGGCAGAGCTCAGCAGGGAGGCCTTAGCCACAAGGTCATTGGCCCCCGAGGTTCTCCTTTTTTCGGCTGACTTGTTTTGAATCTCTTGAAACAGCTCACAGGCTGTATTCAGTTCTAGCTAGCTGCTTGGCAGCCCCTTTTGTGAGGGCCTGAGGTCCACAAATGCTCCCTGTCATGGCAGCCAGAAGGCTCACAGTCCCTTCTTCACTCTTGTGCTCCTCCATTCCTCTAGTTGCCCAACCTCATCTCCTCATGTGTAATTCCAGTCATCGGAAGGTAAGTCTGGGGAAGACGGAGTGGTAGCTCCCCTGAGGGAAAACTAAGATCCTCTTTCACTGGTAGACCCTGTTTATGCCCTTCCAGGATGCTATGGCACTGTAGGTAGCAGAGTCAGCTTTCAGGCAAGACTAGCAGACAGGAACTCCTTATGCTTGGTGAATATCTGGTTGTCTGTTGTGTTCCTACTTCTCCTTGACCCTATGTAGTACCAAATAGGGTTTTAGGGAGGAAACTCCAGAATTGGGTCCTCCAGGTCCTATGGTCCTGTCTCAGAAGTTTCCTTCAAAACTAGTGATTTGGGAACTACCTCATATGGATTTGATTTGGGCTATCTTCTCGACAGAATTTTTGAAAACTGGGACTTTTATGAGATAAGTGTGATGCTAATGCTCCCAATTCTCCATACCTTTTCCAAGTAGTAGTGGTGCTTTTCTGCATACAGAGTACCAGGTTGCCCATATGTGGATGTTGGGGTGGTTTGGACAATCTCCTTCGTCAAAGACAAAGATGACAACACAGGCACGGTGAGTTCTGGCTGGGATTCAGTGATTTCCAGCCCTTAGAATAGCACAATTCCCTCCCAGGATTTTGTGTACCTGGGGTTTGGTTATAATCTCTCCTGAGCCATGCTTGCTCATGATGGGGAGGTTACTGAAGCTTCATTCAACTTAATGTGATTCTCAGCCAGCTTCAAAGGCCTGGGGCCCACAGGCCCTAGGGTCAGTGGCATCAACTTTGGAGGCAGTTCCTTGGACCACAGTCCATCTGCACTCGCTACAGTGGCACCTGCTGACCATCTGGTTTCCATCTTTCCCATCTTTTGACCAGACCTTTCCTCTCCCCTGGGAGATCAAGGGGCAGTTGATATTGCCATTCCACCATCTGAAGGCTGGGTGCTGTTGGGAGCACTATATAGAGTGCTCATCATCTTGGATATCAGTCTGAGGTGCTGGAGGGGCAATGCTCGAAAAAATTGTCCCAGGGATTCTGGTCTCCTGGGTGATCCTCTATTTGGAGCAAGAGTGATGAATTAGGCCCTGGAGAGGTTCAGACTTCTAATAGGCAAAGTGGACTGTGTTTTATTGGACACAGCCCTGGCAATGACATGTCCATTAATGAAGCAGATCTCCCAGTGCCGGGGTGAGAACTAGCCCCCCATGGAGATAGTACAGCTCTTTCTTCAAGATGCCTGCTTTATATCCCAAGAGTCACTGGTTCAAGCCCAGCATGTGTTATAAAAAAAAAGAGAAATTGGGTTAAGCCATGGATCTATGCTGTTCGGCAGAGGAGCATCTCATTCCCCTCTCGGCTGTGCACACTGCAAGATCTGGCAGCATGCAGGCCAACTTCTGTGTCAGAACTCTGTGGATCTTGATGATGTGAGATCTCAACTCTTCTGCTGATGATCTCACAGTGTGAGGGCCAGGGCCTTTCAATACTCCAATTGATGGCCTCTCAGGAGAGTGCCAAAGTGAGAGGCTATTTCAGCCATGGGAAGGTTCAGCAAATGGTGGGTTTGGATGCCATACTTCAAGAGTAACTTTGAGAAGGGATACCGTATGTCTCCCTCCTTAGCCCTTGGTAAGCCATCCTTTGCACAGGTTTCAGACCCATCTGGGTCTAGTGTTCCTACAAGTGGTTCACAGATGCTTGAGTCAGGGGCTGTGGTCTATCTCCTGAGACCTCAAGGGATGGACTTACAAAAAAAAATTAAATTAAATAAACACAGTGAAGGCTCCTGATAATGATGGTTCCTGGCCTCTTCTCGCGTATGCCCTGGCCCTTGTGGACATAGGTTCCCATTAAGGACTGCTCAGGAACGGTAGTAACCCCCATGCTTATGGCTTATGCTTATGGCCTCTATGTACTTAGCTTATGTTAGAGTACCATGGACAGTCTGACCTGGAGCAAGGCTTGGCCTCGAGCTCTCAAGGACTGGATAGCAATCCTGTTGTACTAAAGGAACTGGCTTCAAGGGTATTCTTTGGTAGCGCACCTCAGCGCTGCCACTTCCTCAGGTGTGAAGCAGTTCTATTCACCTGTGTCTCCTGTGTCTCAGTGGCTCTCCCTGAAGTTAAGGGCACAAGGACCCTTCCTTTGGGCCCATGCATACAGCCTCTTTATAGAATGGTTTCCTTACGGTGGCTTCCTGGAGACTCAAGTGGCCATTAGGTGGTGTCCATGCTCAAGTCTCGTCTTGCAAATATCCATCCTAGTCATTCAACTGATTCTTTTTGCTTGTAGATCCATACCGTTCTTCTTTTAAGGATGCTGCCTCTCTTTTTTCATCTTGACTAGAATGTTGTTCTACATTGCTTCTCAGAGAAGGATCTTTGTAAGGATCACACTCTGTGTCTGCTGGACATGCGGAGGATGTTGCTGGAATAGATGACAATTACTACTTCTTACCGCTGGTCGGATCTTCTTCTGTCCTCTTCGACGGTTCAAGAAAAGGACTGGCAGAGGTTGAATTCTCTATTGTCTAATGACTTAAACAGTGATATAACATAACTGAAAGTTGCTCAAGTATACCTCCACCTGCTGGAAAGGGAGCATAATCCACTCATCTGAACAGGTCTAGCAGGATTCAAGGAAAGTAAACTTATCAGGTATTTAAAATGTATCCATTTTTATGAACCAGGAGTTAGTGATGATTGCTGCCCTCCCCTCCATGGAATGGTGTCACTCCTGGCATACCCATACCTCCGTGCAGCACTCCCCACTTACCCTTTTCCTGTTTTTTTAGTCCTTCTGCCCCCCCCCCCCCTTCCGCACTGCCTGCAACATTAAGAACATAAGAATTGACATACTGGATCAGACCAAATGTCCATCAAACCCAGAATCCTGTTTCCAACAGTGACCAAATCCAGGTCACAAGTACCTGATGTATCCCAAAATTAGCTGGTTCAATGCTGCTTATCCACCCACAGGGATAAGTAGTGATTTGTTCTTAGACTACCTTAACTGTTTAAAAAGTTTTCCTCCAAGAATTTGTCTGAGTCTTTTTTTAAACCCAGCTACACTATCTGATTTCACCACATCCACTGACAATGAGTTCCAAAGACCAATTATACGCTGAGAGAAAAAAAATATTTCTATCTGTTCTAAATATATTACTTTGTAGCATCATGGCATATAACCGTCCTTGTATTTTTTGAGAATAAACAACTGATTTGTGTCTACCCGTTCAACTCCACTCAGGATTTTATAGACCTCTTTCATATCTCCCCTTGGACATCTTTTCTTCAGGCTGAAGTCTCTTAACCTATTTAGCTTCTCCCCATAGGAGTCTCAGTCCATCCTCTTTATATTTTAGTCACCCTTCTCAGTACCTTTTCTAATGATGCCATATCTTTTTTGAGATGAAGAGACCAGAATTGCACACAATATTCAAAGTGAAGTTGCATCTCAAGGAGCGATATAAAGGCATTCTGATATTCTTTGTTTTATTTTCTTTTCCTTTCCTAATGATTTCTAACACTTTGTTTGCTTTTTTGACCGCTGTCACACACTGAACAGAAGATTTCAATGTATTGTCTACAATCACACTCAGATCCTTTTCTTGGATGGCTACTCCTCATGTGGAACCTAGCATTGTGCATCTATAGTTTGGGTTATTCTTCCCTATATGTATCACTTTGCACAAGTCCACATTAAATTTCATCTGCCATCTAGATACCCAGTTTCACAAGGCACTCTCTTGCAGTTTCTCACAATTCCCAAGTGACTTAACAACTCTAAATAATTTGATGACATCTGCAAATTTAATCCATCTTGCTTGTTGTTCTCTTTTTTCTTCTCTTCCGCACTCCCCCCCCCCCCAACCCCTACCCCGGGGCTCACATTGGCATAAGCAGAGGAGCAACAGCAGAATGGCTACAGGTTTTGCAGGATTTTGCAGTATGCCTAAGGTGGTTTTCAGTTCTGCTGGGATGTGCTGTGCCTGATTCTGTACTTGCTAGAATCAGTGGGAAATGGCAACTTTGCAAGCTTCGCCCCCTTGCCGCTGATATCAACTAGGACAGCCTCGGGACACTTAAGGAGAGGCCTGCAGGCAGGCCCCACCAATGGTCCCTTAGGCATGGCCTTTACATCTTGGAGACTTGGTTTGTTTGTCTTGTTCCCTTTTTTATTCTGGTTGTGATGCCAAGCTTTATTTGCTGTAATATGGGGTCTTTGCCTATTAGTGTGATTATGGGAGCAGAGTTCTTTTCGATGGCCGCGAATGCAGAGAGGGGCATCTTTTTTGCAACTCATTTTGTGCTCTGCTAGTTTATCTTCCACTATGGTATCTGATGATTATATTTCTGCATTTAAGGTTTTATATGATAATACTCACTCTGCAATGAACAAAGTACCTATTCTTTGTGATTTCATTAATGATTGCAATCTGGATATGTTAACTATTACTGAGACTCGGTTGACTTCTGCAGATATTTTGTTAGTGAATAAATTACATCAAATGCTGTATGATTGCTTCTTGGAAGGTAGGGAAAAAGGGGTAGGGAGTGGGGTACTGGTGCTAACTTGTGCTGAGCTGGCTAGGTCTCGCCACTCTCTGTTTCAAACAGACCTGTCTACTGCTGTGTTGGTATGTAATACGTTTTGGGAAATATGTGCGGTGTATAACCCACCTCAAGTTGTAGCTTTTCTTGAACAATTGACTGACATATCTGTTGGACACTTTAATTTGCAAGTCAATCTTGCAAGTATTGTGGTGGAGTAGTTCACTGCTAGTATGGCAGCTCTAGGATATGCGCAGTGGGTAACCTTCACTACTCATTGTAAAGGGAATATGTTAAACCTGCTTTTTCTCCTATTAGAGGAATAATATGACTGCTGTTGATCTAATGGAGTCCAAAGAAAGCAGTCTGTCACACAAAAAACACACAGCACACAAAGGAGCGGAGAGTAAAATGGCAGTAGTTCCAGACTTTATTGTTGCACTACCCCAACGCGTTTCGGCATGTGCCTTCCTCAAGGGGTATCGCCTCATGACAGAATAATAAACATTAAAAAAGGCAATAAAATGAAACAAGACCAAATAAATAACAATCACATATAAGAATTTAAGCAAATAAAAATAATAAAAATGGATTGAAACAAAGATTACCTGTCTTAAAAACAAGATAAATCCTCTAAGACATCATAACAAGGCGGACTATCATAAAACCATAGATTGTAACTTAAGAGAATTAAGAGATGTAAGAAACTCAGTGCAAGTAAATACTAGAGCAAATAAATAAACCAAGTATAAAAGCATTAATACAAACACTTCTTGGGCTGTATCCAAATAAGTAATATATAATGTAACCAATCAACAAAGAAACAGACTGGAGTTAAAAATGGAAAAATATATCCCAAATGAAATTATCTACAAGGTGTCCAAGACTGATTGTGCTGTAGAGCGAACTGTCTGATTACTTACTGGTATCACAACAAGGGTGCGCTTGCACGCTGACGAATACCTGTGCCACAAATCTTTTTTATATATTACAGATTTGTGGCACAGGCATTCATCAGCGTGCAAGCGCACCCTTATTGTGATACCAGTAAGTAATCAGACAGTTCAGTAGATAACAAATAAAAAATATATTCCAAATGAAATTGCCAACTCCAGTCTGTTTCTTTGTTGCTTGGTTACATTTTGTAAACACACACACATACAATGACGCCCTTTATGTCCCTATGTTTTGATCTGTTGTTTTCATACACACTGAATGGATGTCTTCCTCATCCCGTTCTCTCTTTCTCCTTTTGCCTTTGGCAAGATGTCTTTACTGCTAGCTCATGATTATATGACCCATGATATGTTTTTGTAGCATTCTAACAATATGAATGTTTTTCTTGTTTTATATGAATGGTCACACTTGTCAGTGTGAGCCAAAGCCCATCTTTTTTCTTTTTCTCTTTTCTATAATTATGTATTACTTATTTGGATACAGCACAAGAGGTTTTTGCATTAATGTTTTTATACTTGGTTTATTTATTTGCTCTAGCATTTACTTGCACATAGTTTCTTACATCTCTTTAATTGTTTTAAGTTACAAAGTATCACGTTAGAGGATTTATCATGTTTTAATCTATTTTTATTATTTTTATTTGCTTAAATTCTTATACACAGCTGAACCCCAAGTTTAAGTCTCCAGTTCATTGTAAATGCCTCTCTGGCACAATACTGTTGTATGTAAACCGCGTTGATTTTTAAGAGTGCGGTATATAAGAACAATAAAATAAATAAATATGCGATTGTTATTTATTTTGTCTTGTTTCGTTTTATTGCCTCTCTTAATGTTTGTTATTCTTTTATGAGGCGATACTCTCTGAGGAAGGCACATGCCAAAACATGTAGGGGTAGTACAACAATAAAGTTTGGACCTACTGCCATTTTACTCTCCGCTTCTTTGTGTGCTGTTGATCTAATGCCATGGGCAGCCCTTGGTCGGATCAGGTTTGCTTGGTATTTAACATGAAGTTATAGTTTGCCAAGGTGAATACTATTGTTACAAAAGGCCATCAGAAATCATATAAGAAATTTGATTAACAATCGTTTCATATCTTTTGGCTATATGAAGGTGGGATGGCAGAGGATTTTGACCTGGATGAAATGTTAGACTTTTAGCACCTATCATTATGGTCACATTTTACGAAGATTACTGTATGTAGGGGGTCACGTCATTCATATAGTGCTCCTTGGTTTACTGTGCAACTTCAAGAGAAGAAATGTTACGTGCGTAGAGCTGAGAGATCATGGTGCAAATCATGATCTTCCCTTGTGAAGGATTTTTATTATTGTGCATTTCGTGAATACAGAGCTGATTGTTTTGAAGTGAAAGGTCGGGGGTTCAAATCCCACTAGAGGACAGCAACCTTGGGCTGGAAGGACTGGGGTTTCTAGTCCCACAGGTGCTCCTTGTGGTCTTGGGCAACCCACTTAACCCTCCATAGCCCATGTTCCCTGTAAAATAGTTATCTCCAAGTTATAATGCCCTGTTCAATGTAATTTCAGTTTGTTCAATGTAAACTGCACTGATGCAGAATAGCGCGGTATATAAGAGAATGTAAATAAAATAAAAATAAAATTAAAAAATGCCTATTATTCGAGTAATATTAATTCAGCATTATCTCATCCTGCTGAATTATTTTCTGTGGTCAGATCTCTATTGGAGGATGTGACAATTTGGGGGTGTAGAGATATCCATTGCACAAAAGGACATAGTCCAGAGACTTCTGATTTCTTTATTTAGTCAGGGTTTTTTTTAGGGGGGGGGGGGTTTGGAGGTTGTTTTTTTTAGTGTCGTCAAGTCAATGCTGACTCCTGGAGTTCCAGCAGCCCCTGTGATTTCTTGACAAGGTATGACTGGAAGTAAATTGCCAGGCCTTTTCGTCCAAGCAATGAAGGGTAAAATGACTTGCTCAAGGTCACAAGGAGTGCCAGTGGAATCAAACCCAGATCTCGAGTCATAGGCTGTTGCTCTAACCACTAGGCTACTCCTCCACTCCTAGACAGTTATTAGAAGGGCTATATAGACTTGGTTCAACTTTTTTTGCTCATTTTTATTGATATAGCGGCTGCATTTGACTCTGACATCCCGTGGCTTCTATGGCACGAATGGCTACCCTGGGCTTAACAGGACCCATACTTTCTTGTTTTGAGCTTTTCTTTGCAGTCGTTCATAGAGGGTGTTGATGGCCGATAAACTGTCTGACTGTTTTGCATTATATAGAGGAGTTCCACAAGGTTCTTCTCTTTCCTCTTCATTGTTTAATGTTTACTCTGTACCTTTATGTTGCTTACTATGTCGGCTAAATATTTTTTTTCCGTATCTATACTGAAAATATCTTATTATAAGTTCCATTTACATTAGGAGATGATTTAATGAAACTTTTGTTGGTAACATAATTTGCCACTATTTCATCCTGGTTAATACAGAATGGTTTGCAACTGAATTATGATAAAATGGAGGCAATGGCTAGTTGCAAGGTGGTGTAGCCAACATTGTGTTAGATGGACACAGTATTTCCCTGCATTGGGAGGTTCGCTACCTGGGGATAATATTAGTTTCAACACTGTCAATGCATCCACAAGTCCTGTGGGTGCTGCTTTCTGTCTTCCATAGGCTGCATAAAGTCAGGTTTGAAATGTTGTCTACCTCCCTCTGACTTTCGTATGATAGTCCAATGGACAGTTTTACCAGTATTAATTTACATAAAACTGATCATATTTCTTTGTTTTATGCAGAACTTCATTGGTTGTGTGTTGAAGATGGGATTACTTTTAAATATCTGTTTAATTCACAGAATGCTACATGCAGATTATGAAATTAAATTCACTTGTTTGTTGACAGACTATGTACCAGCGAGATTGCTTCGCTTGGGTCATCAAAGGCTGCTACACATCCCTTCCATGACTCAAGTTCATAAGACTCGACTTCAAGTGCATTTTTTAAATCTTTAAATATGAGTTTATAAGTATATTTCTATAAAGCTTAAAATTAGTCCTTCAGTTACGTAAAATGGTGGTGCCAAGATATAAACTTCATTAGAAATTTGCTGTTTGACTTTCAAAATTTCAAAAAGTATATCAGCATGCTAGGGAGGTGAACTGATAAGCTCTCTTCAAAGTTTCCTCCTGGCTCCTTTATTTATTTAGCTATGCTTATATACTGCTTTTCACCAGGTCAAAGCGGTTTACAATTAACTGAAAGTTACAATAAAACAAGGAGTGAATATGTATATTAACTATGTACAGATAACTTGATTATATAAACTGGTTGTACAAATAACTCCTGGCTCCTTTGAACTTAAAAGTGCTATTAGAATCAGCAAGTTCTAGGCTATGGCAGCATGAACATTCATTCACAATTACCTGGGCGTTTCTCTGTTTTTAACCCTCTCCTCATTCATCAAGCCAGCCAACATGGCAATAGTTCTTGCTTCAGCTGGTTTCAGAACCTGCCCAACCATTAAGACAGACTAGGCACTTGCACAGAGTAGCAAGCTTCTAGGGGGCGGCAAAAGCTTAATTACTCACCTGTAGCAGATGTTCTCTGGGAACAGCAGGAAACAATCCTCACTTATGCGTGACGTCCTCAACAGAGCCCACATGGTAACTCTCCCCAGCTTTCAAAAAAAGCCTTTGTGAGATAAACCACACATGCATGGTTGCCTTCCCACCAAGGGAGCCATCTTACCTCAGGAGGATAACATAGCTTAAATGAGCACAAAAAGAGAAACTACTTCATGGGGAGGAGGTAGTGAGGACTGTTTCTTGCTGCTTCCTCTTATAGGTGAATAACTATGCTTTCTTCAGGACAGAGCAGGAAACAGTCCTCACTTATGGAACTCCCAATCACAGGCTACCGAAAAAAAACAGTAAAACGCCCGACAGGGCAACCATAAGAACTCGAACTGTGAAGCAGAGTAGCCCTGAGTGGTTCCGAGAGTCAGCAGGCAGCTTCGGCTTCAATGAGGAATTGACTCTCCAGTAGCCTGGACAGACAGAAGGGCCAGAGGGAAGGAATTGCACTAATCCCCAAAGAGGTGACTGAGAATGACCTGGCTGAAAGCACTATCATGCCAGGAGTCCTGCGAAGGTATGGGCAGAAGACCACTTCGCAGTCCTGCAAATCTCCAACAAGGAGACCAAGCACAAGTCTGCCACAGAGGCTGCCTTAACCTGGACATTGTGAGCCGTAACATGACATTCCAGGGAGAGTCCAGCCTGGGCATAAGCAAAGGACATGCAGTCTGCCACCCATATGGAAACGGTGCGCTTTGAAACAACAACTCCCATCCAATTCTGGTCATAAAAAATGAACAGCTGGAGTAAGCAGCGATGTGGCTTGGTTCGCTCAAGGTAGAAAGTCAACGCTCTTTTACAATCCAAAGTGTATAAAGCAGCCTCAGCCCTATTAGCATGAGGCCAGGGGAAGAAGGTGGGTAGGACCACTGGATGGTTGAGATGAAATGGCAAGACCACCTTAGGAAGAAACAGAGTGAGTGCAGAGCACCATCCTATTTTTGTGAAACCTGGTATATGGAGCATACACAACCAGCACTTGTAGCTCACCGACTGCGTGCAGACGTGAGCGCCATCAGAAAAAGGACTTTCCAAGAAAGGAACTTGAGAGGGCAGGTGGCAAGCAGTTCAAAAGGGGGAGCAATCAGCTTCTCAAGGACGACACTAAGGTTCCACGCTGTTGTGGGTGGGCAAATCGGGGGCCGGGAGAAAAGGAAGCCCCTCATGAAGCAGCCTATGAGAGGATGAACAGACAGTGACTGTCTGCCTACTTGATGATGATATGCCACAGAGCGCTAAGGTACACTCAGTCGGAGTTAGACTTCAAACCTACATGGGAGAGATGCAGCAGGTAGGTCAGGACAGTTTGCAATGAGCAGGAGAATGATTAAACCTCCAATGGGTACACCAGATGGAGAATCTGCGCACTATGAACATCTGGTGGAATCCTTTCGGGAGGCAAAAAGAACATCCTCAACCTCCCTGGGAAAGTAGAATTGAGCAAGAGCTACCCTCTCAGTATTCATGCAGTGAGGGCTAGAGATCAGAGGCTGGGATGTAGGAGGGATCCCCTGTCTTGTGAGAGCAGATCTGGAGCACAGTCGAGCTGAATTGGGGGCGCCCTCAAGAGATGGAGTAGCAGAAAAAACCATGGTTGCCTGGGCCAGCATGGAGCAATGAAGATCAGTGATGCTTTGTCTTGGTGGCGGGTCTTGGCCACCAAGAGAGTGGGAGGATAAGCGAAAAGCAAGTCCCCGCACCAGTCTAGAAGGAATGCATCAGCAGCCAGCAGAGCCCAGCATGGAATCCTGGAACAGGACAGCAGTAATTAGGCATTGGAGGGGCTGGTGAAAGGTCCACCTTCGGCAAACCACATGTCTGGAAGATGCTGTGAAACACCTGTGGGTTCAGGGACCACCTGTAAGGCTGTAACACTCTGCTGAGCTTGTCTGCCAGGACCCTGTCCTGACCCAGGAGATATAACACCCGGAGAAGGATGCATCGCTTGCTGGAAAATTCCAGTGCCGGACTGTTCCCAGCAGAGGAGGTATGAGCTTGTGATGCCCTGCTTGTTGATATAGAATATTGTGACCTATTTGTCGGTCTGAACAAGGATGAACAAGCAATGCTGAAACACTCAGAGGGCATTCGCCACTGCCCTGAGCATGAGGGTTAATCAGATGGAGGTTCTCCTCCCTTGACAACAGACCCTAGGTTCAGAGGACACCAAGGTGGGCACCCCAGCAGAACTTGGTCATCCATGTTAAAGACCGCTGTTTGGGGGCCTGAAAGGGAAGGCCTGCTCAGAGATTCTCCGGACTCTGCCAACAGGAGAGGGATGCCGCCAATAGCGAGGTCATCCGGACCCTGTCCATCAAAAACCCCATCACCTGCTTCCACCGAGTACAGAGACTCTACTGGGCCTGGCACATGTGGAGATGGGCAAAAGGGGCAATGTGCAATGGTCTTGAAGGACTAGAAAGGGGGACTGTTACTTCTGAAGAGAAATCTGCAACTGTGAGTATATACTTCTGGTAATTTTCTAAAAAGAATTCTTTGTATTAAAGCTACTTAATCTGTGAACCCACTGGTTTTTTTTTTGTTGTTGGATCAGTTAGGGCCTAGTAGCAGCAATTAAAGTTTGAATTTAAAACACAGAGGAGAGCTTTCTGGTTACATTTCATACCCAGCAGAGAGCTTGTAGTTTAAATTTAATAGTCACTCAGGGCCAAGTAACAGCACAGTACTTTTAGTTTAAATTTAACACACAGAAGAGAGCTTTCTGGTTAAATTTAGTACCCAGCAGAGAGCTTGTAGTTTAAATTTCATAAGAAGTTAGAGCCTAGCAGCAGCTAAGAGCTATAATTTAAATCAAATCAGAATTTAGTTTACCTCAGCAGCACAAGACAGGGTACTGTGTAGCAGACCTCTTTTAATAAGTGCGGACCTCACGCGCCACCTAGATAAGGTCTTAGATAGTGCTGGGGAGGAGTCTGCTGTCTTGGTACATGTCGGTACCAATGACATAAGAAAATGTGGTAGGGAGGTTCTGGAGGCAAAATTTAGGCTTTTAGGTAGGAAGTTGAAATCCAGAACTTCCATGGTAGCATTCTCCGAAATGCTTCCTGTTCCACGCGCAGGACCCAAAAGGCAGGCAGAGCTCCGGAGTCTCAATGTGTGGATGAGACAATGGTGCACAGATGAGGGTTTTGGATTTGTTAGGAACTGGGGAACATTCTGGGGAAAGGAGGGGCTCTTCCGAAGGGATGGGCTTCACCTTAACCGGGATGGAACCAGGCTGCTGGCATTAACCTTTAAAAAGGAGATAGAGCAGCTTTTAAACTAGATATTAGGGGAAAGCCGACAGTCGCCCAAGAGCAGATGGTTCGGAAGAATGTATCCATGAAGGATACTACCAAAAGCAGAGAGGTTCCACAAAAGAGTAAAGTAGCCCAAATGCCCTCAAGTATGGGGCAGACAGAGCTTAAAGATCCCAATTTACCCATGTCTAACAATAGCCAAATTAACATGAATAAAATACATTCTCTAAAATGCTTGTATGCAAATGCTAGAAGTCTAAAGAATAAGATGGGAGAGTTAGAATATATAGCACTAAATGAAAGGTTAGATATGATTGGAATATCAGAGACATGGTGGAAGGAGGACAACCAGTGGGACACTGTGATAACTGGGTACAAACTATATCGTAGTGATAGAGCTGATCAAATTGGTGGAGGGGTTGCGCTCTATGTTAGATAGGGCATTGACTCAGAAAGGATTAAAGTTTTGCAGGAAACAAAATCTGCTGTAGAATCTATATGGATTGAAATTCCATATAAAAGGGGGAAGGCAATGGCAGTGGGGGTGTACTATCGAGCACCTGGCCAGAATGACCAAATGGATGATGAAATGCTCAAAGAAATCAAGGAAGCTAACAAAAGTTACAGCGCAGTAATAATAATGGGTGATTTCAATTACCCCGGTATCGACTGGGTCAGTGTCACATCAGGACATGCTAGGGAGATAAAGTTCCTAGATGAAATAAATGACTGCTTATTGGAGTAGCTGGTTCATGAACCGACCAGAGGGGAAGCCATATTAGACCTAGTCCTTAGTGGAACACCAGATCTAGTGCAAGAGATAAGGGTGTTGGGGCCACTTGGCAATAGTGATCATAGCATGATCGCCTTTGACTTAATTAGTGGAGGAGGGATAGTAAGGAAATCCACAGTACTACCTTTTAACTTTCGAAAGGGAGACTATGATAAAATGAGGAAAACAGTTAAGAAAAAACTAAAAGGAGCAGTTGCGAAGGTTAAAGACGTACATCAAGCTTGGGTGTTGTTGAAAAATACTATCTTGGAAGCCCAGACCAGCTGTATTCCACGCTTTAAGAAAAGTGGAAGGAAGTCCAAAAAACTGCCAGCATGGTTTAAAGGTGAGGTCAGAGAGGCTCTTGTTGCCAAAAAAGCATCTTTCAGGAAATGGAAAAAAGAGCCAAACGACGATACCTGGAAACAGCACAAGCACTGGCAAGTCAAATGCAAGGCATTGATAAGGCAGGCAAAGAGAGAATTTGAGAAGAAGCTTGCTGCGGAAGCAACAACGCGAAATAAAGACCTTTTCAAGTACATTCGTAGCAAAAAACCTGTGAGAGAGTCAGTTGGTCCATTAGATGATAAAGGGGTTAAAGGAGCACTAAGAGGCGACAAGGCGACAGCGGAGAGACTGAATGAATTCTTTGCTTCGGTCTTTACTGAGGAAGATGTAGGGATGTTACCCATGACTGAAGTGGTATTTAAAGGTGCGGAAGAATTGAAGGAAATATCGATACATCGGGAAGATGTCTTACAACTATTAGATAAACTGAAGAGTAGCAAATCACCTGGGCCGGATGGTATACATCCAAGGGTGTTGAAAGAACTGAAATATGAGATTGCAGACCTGCTATCAGTAATCTGTGAACTATCATTAAAATCATCTCTAATACCTGAAGACTGGAGGATCGCCAATGTAACACCAATTTTTAAAAAGGGTTCCAGGGGTGATCCTGGAAACTACAGACCGGTGAGCCTGATGTCAGTACCGGGAAAAATGGTAGAAACCATCATAAAGAATAAAATTACTCAGCATGTAGATAGTCACAACCTAATGGGAGACAGCCAACATGGCTTTAGACAAGGAAGATCTTGTCTTACTAATCTGTTATGTTTTTTTGAAAGAGTGAATAAACAGGTGGACAAAGGTGAGTCGGTTGATATTGTGTATCTGGACTTTCAGAAAGCCTTTGACAAGGTCCCTCATGAGACTTTTGGCAAAACTAAAGAGTCATGGGATAGGAGGCCGTGTACTACTGTGGATCAGGAACTGGTTAAAAGATAGAAAGCAGAGGGTTTGGCTAAACGGCCAATTTTCCCAATGGAGAAAGGTGAATAGTGGTGTACCCCAGGGATCTGTGCTGGGTCCGCTGCTTTTTGACATATTCATAAATGACCTGGAAAGAGGAATAACGAGTGAGGTTATCAAATTTGAAGATGACACAAAACTATTTAAAGTTGTTAAAACCCAAGAGGATTGTGAAAAATTGCAAGAGGATCTTGATAAATTGGAAGACTGGGCATCAAAATGGCAGATGAAATTTAATGTGGACAAGTGCAAAGTTATGCACCTAGGGAAGAACAACCCAAACTATGGTTACACGATGCAAGGTTCCACATTAGGAACCACCACCCAGGAAAAGATTTAGGCGTCATTGTGGATACCATGTTAAAACCCTCGGCCCAGTGTGCAGCGGCGGCCAAGAGAGCAAATAGAATGCTAGGTATGATAAGGAAAGGAATGGAAAATAAAACAAAAGATATTATAATGCCTCTATATCGTTCCATGGTGAGACCGCACCTTGAATATTGTGTGCAATTCTGGTCGCCGCATCTTAAAAAGGATATAGCGATTTTAGAAAAGGTACAGAGAAGAGCCACCAAAATGGTAAAGGGGATGGAAGGATACTCCTATGAAGAAAGGCTAAAAAGGTTAGGGCTCTTTAACCTGGAAAAGAGACGGCTGAGGGGAGATATGATAGAAGTCTATAAATTAATGAACGGAGTGGAACGGGTAAACGTAGATCGATTGTTTACCTTAGCAGAATATAGAAAGACTAGGGGACATGCATTGAAGCTACAGGGTAAACTATTTAAGACTAATAAAAGAAAATATTTTTTCACTCAACGTGTAATCAAACTCTGGAATTTGTTACTGGAGGATGTAGTAAAGGCTGTTAGTGTAGCTGGGTTTAAAAAAAGGTTTGGACAAGTTCCTGGAGGAAAGGTCCATAAACCATTATTAAGAAGTGACCAAAGATATCAATGCTTGACCCAGTACAAGCATTGTGGAACTTGTGTCTCTTGGGGAAACTGCTAGGTACATATGACCTAGATTGGCCACTGTTGGAAACAGAATACTGGGCTTGATGGACCTTGGTCTGACCCAGTATGGCATATCTTATGTTCTTATGCACCGTCGAGGCATGTGTCCCAGGAGGAGGAGCATCTAGTGTGCTGATACTGTGAAGTAATCCTGGACATCCCATGCCAATGCCACTAGTTATTGCTCCTGGGCCAAGTGAAGGAAGGCCCTTGCCTGAGCCATGTCCAGGAGGACTAGGAACTCAAGCCGCTGAGAGGGCTAAAGATGGGACTTCAGAAAACTGATGACAAAGCCCAGCTGCTGTAGCACCTGGATGGTGTGCTGCACAGTCTGACAAATCTTGCTAGGTAATATGCTCCTGATCAGCCAGTCACCCAGGTAGGGGAAGACGAAGACCACCTGGAGTGTCAGGAAGATGGCAGTGATGACTGCCAGGAATTTTGTGAAAACCCTGGGGGCAGATGCCAGGCCAAAGGGGAGCACTCTGTATTCGTAGTGATACCCTCAGAGGATGAAATGGAGGTACAGCCTGTGCTAGGGTGGATAAGGATGTGGGTGCAGGTATCTTTCAGATCCAAGGAGCATAGCCAGTATTCCCGGTGGAGGTAGGGCAGCAGTGTTCCAAGGGATACCATCTTGAACTTCTCCCACACTAGGAAGAGGTTGAGATCCCACAGATCTAAGAAGGGGTGGAAACCGCCCATCTTTTTGGGAACCAGAAAGTAGCGGGTGTAGAACCCCTTGTCCACCTGAGGCTGGGGGACCAACTCCATGGTCCTTTCTTCCAGGAGGGCTCAGAGCTCTCCTTGCAGGTGTCTATGATGGTGAGGGTCTAGATGAAGTTCCCCCAGAAAGAATGGAGGCAGCAGCTGCTCGTAGCCCTTCCTCGCCACTTGCAGAGCCCATACGTCGCTGGTGATGCTGGGCCAATGATGGGCAAAGGATGTGATGCATGAAAGGAATGACAAAGTTTCAATAAAAAAGAAGGAAAAAAGAAGAAAGATAGAAGAAAAAGCAAGCATTATATAGTTTTCAATAAAATTATCAGACACTCATATAGAACAAACATACACCCCTTCTGGCGACAAGGCGGCCCATTTGTCCCATTATGTCCTGGGATATCAAAAGACTATTTATATTTTAATATTTTTTATTGAGTTCCCCAGCACACAAAAACACAAACATTGTGAATGCAACAACTCCACATCAACAACCCCAAATCTCATTTTAGCCATAAACCACCCAACTCCCCCCTGACCAATCCTCCCCCCTAACCCCCCCCCCAAAGGCAACTTAACTACGCAAATAAGCTATGAGTGGGGCCCATAAGTTATTAAATTTCTCCTGCTTCTGCCTGCGCACTGCAGTTAACTGTTCCATCAGGACAATACGTCGCAGAGGACTCACCCACTGGTCTACGCCGGGGAGCTTGGGCTGTTTCCATGTCCGAGCAATCTCACTACGAGCTGCGTAAACACAAGCCCTAATAGGCCACACAGATTTTAGGGGGCACCCCTCCGGATTAATCCCCAGCAAACAAAACCCCAAATCCAAACCCCCTCCCTCACCAAAAATCTCTACTACCCGCTTACCCACCTCCCCCCAGTAGTCAACCACCCGCAGGCACTCCCACCACACATGTAGAAAGGTCCCCTCAGCCCCATACTGTCTCCAACATAAAGCCGACACCCCTGGAAACATCTCATGCAACCGAACCGGTGTATAATACCACCAGTAAAGCAGTTTATATGATGTCTCCTGAATGGTCACAGAAAGGGCCTGCTTCCCAATATTTACATGTACCCGCGTCCATTCCTGCTCATCCAGCTCCCTCCCCAAATCCCTTTTCCCACTCCTGCTGATGGAAGAACTTCTGGGGAGAGTCAACCACCAGCCCCCGATAGAGAACAGAAATCAGCCCTCGCGATTTCACCCATGCCTTCCACAAACCTTCCCGTTCATCTCCCCCCTCCTGCCAACCTTCCCTAATATCTCGTTGGGAAAGAAAATGGACAAGTTGCATATGGGGGAAAAAGTCACCACTGCGCAAATGGTACTTCTCCCGCAAGGCCGAGAAGGGGATCAATTCTACCCCATCCATAAGCTTATCGAACGTATCTAACCCTTCCCTTTCCCACCTCTGAAAGGCACCCTCCCTCCCTGGAAGAAATCTAGCTGTCGCCCTTATTGGTGCCAACCTAGAAAAGATCGCCTTCGGAGCGTATTTCCTTCGGGCCTTATGCCACTGCATCAACAAATGCCACAAAAAGGGATTATCCCTCCACCGACCAACGGGAGGCGGGCCCATCATCCAAGGCAAGTACTGTAAAGAAACCCCCTCCGCCCAATATTGCTCCACCTCCCAAAAGCCTTTAGGACAGGGCCCACTTTCCCTCCATTCAAACACCATACGCAGCTGCGCCGCCTGGTAATACCTGGACAGATCCGGGACCCCCAATCCCCCCCTGGATCGTGTGGCATACAGCACTTTCCTACTCATCTGCGGCCTACTATTCCCCCATATAAAGGCAAACACCCGGCGCTGTAAGAGGCGGAGGTCCTTCTGCCGAATCGGGATGGGGAGTGTCTGGAATAAGTATAGCAGACGAGGCAACAAGTTCATCTTCAAAGTCGCAATTCTACCTAGCCAGGAGACATCTAGTCCTTGCCACTTATCCAAGTCCCTCCGCAACTGAGCATAAATAGGTGGATAATTCGCCCCATAAAGAGCCCCTGGGTCCGCCGTAACCTGAACTCCCAAATATTTTATGGCCCCCTTAGCCCACCGAAAGGGAAAGGTAGCTCTTAAAGCCGTCTCCAGCTGGGGCTGCAATGAGATCGACAACGCCTCCGTTTTATCCCAATTAACCTTAAAACCCGAGACAGCCCCATAGTCCCGGAGCTCTCGCATTAATATCGGTACAGAATCCAGCGGCTGCGTCAGCGTAAAGAGTAAATCATCCGCAAACAAGACAATCTTATGTTGCCGAGATCCCACCTCTAGCCCCCGGATACCCGGCAATGACCGGATCCGCGCAGCCAGGGGTTCCATTACTGACGCGAATAATAGTGGGGACAACGGGCACCCCTGCCGCGTTCCCCGGCCCAAAGAAAAGAATTCTGAATATCCCCCATTGACACATACCGCTGCCTCCAGCGCCGCATATAACGCCTTAATCCAAGATCGAAAATTGGGGCCAAGTCCAATATGTTGCAAAACCATCGTCAAAAAATCAAAATTGACTCTATCAAAGGCCTTTTCCGCATTGATGGCTAAAAACATAGCCTGTTGCCGCTCCCGCTTAGCCAGCCACCCCAACTGCAAAACACGTTGTATCCCATCCGCCGGCTGTCGTCCCTCAATGAACCCCGATTAATCCGGATGGATCAACCCCGGCATATACGGCCCAAGTCGCAAAGTCAGCACCTTAGCTAATATTTTAACATCTACATTAAGTAGAGAAATGGGCCGATATGAGCCGCACAAAGTCGGATCCCGACCCGGTTTGGGGATGACCGCGATAGCCGCCTGGTTCATCGATGCCGGCAGAGTGCCCCCCTGCAGCACCGCATTGAAGACCCACACTAAAATGGGCGCCAGCTCCACCACAAATTTTTTATAAAACAAACTCATAAAGCCGTCAATTCCTGGAGCTTTGCCCTGCACCAACTGCTTAATAACCCCCTGGACCTCCCCCAAACTAATCTCCCCTTCAAGCTCTTCACTCTCGGAGGCAGCCAGTCGCCCACCATCCACCCCCGCCTACTGTAAATATGCTTGTATGCCTGTCAATCCCCTCCCCGACTCTGCTGCATAAAGCTCTCTATAGTAGTCTCGAAACCTCTCCCGAATATCCTTACCCTTAAACAACATTACATCCTGGGTCCCTTTGATTCTGGCCACCGCCTGTCTCCTCCTCTGAGCTTTCAATTTAAGATTCAACAGGCGACCTGCCTTATTATCGAATTCATAATACTTCTGGTGGGCTCGCTCCAGCTGATAGGAAATCTGCTCAGCTTGGAGTGCATTCAGCTGTCGCCTCATCTCGTCCACCTGATCCCACAATTTCCTTCCCCCTCTCTGCTTATGAGCTCTTTCCAGCTCACCAAGTTGTCTCGTGAGACGTTGAACTGTCTCCTCCCTCTCCCGCTTCCTCCTCGCTCCCTCCTGCACTAGATGACCCCGAAGCACCGCTTTCAACCCATCCCAAAGAGTTCCCAAACTCACTTCACCAGTATCATTCAGGGCCACATATTCCCCAATCACACTTTTCAATCGCAACCGCATCGCCTCACCATGAAGAAGATATTCATTAAGCTTCCAAAATGACCGGCGCCCTACTTCCCGCAAGGCCCCAAATTCCACCTCCACAGGCGCATGATCAGACCACGTGGCCGTACCTATCCGGGCTGTATCCAAAGTTTTCCGCCAGTAAGCATCACCCAATAGATAGTCAAGCCGACTGTATGTACCATGAACTGGCGAGTAATAAGTAAAGTTCCTATCCTTCGGATGAGCCAACCGCCACAAATCCTCTAAACCTAAGTCCTTCATACAATTCTGAAACGCCCTTACCCCAGAGGCCCACCCCCTCTGCGTCCCGGCCTCCCATCCAACGTTAAGTTACAATCACCCCCCATCAAGCACTTCTCTTGGATCTTCTCAGCCAACCACCGAGCCATACCCTCCCAAAACACTCCCTGAGTGGTATTCGGGCCATAGACAGTTATCAAAGTCATTGTTTCCCCCCCAAGGGTCCCCACCACCCCCACCGCTCTACCATCGGGCTTCCTAAAGACCTGCCCCACCTGGAAGGGAAGATCGTGTCTAATAAGGATGGCAACTACCCCCTTGCGGTGTCCCCCCTCCCCAACTGCAAAAAAGGGCTGATACGCCCCCGATTGCAATAATCTTTCGTCCCCGTGGTGCAGATGGGTTTCCTGAAGGAGGGCCACCTGCCATCTCCGCTCTCTCAGCTCCCTCCACAGCAGCTTCCACTTCTGAGGCGTATTGAGCCCCCGCACATTCAGGCAGCCTACTTTCAATGTAGAAGCCATTAACTATGGGCTACCCCTCCCACTCGCTCAAATGGTGTGCCTCTCCCCCCCCTTCCCTCCCACCCCCCTCCCCAACCTCCTTCCTTCCGGCAGAGCTCACCTCCGCCTAGCATTGAGGAAGAGACCTCCCCGAGGACGCTGCATTCCCCCCCCCTCAAACCCTTTTAATAACAGAGCAACCCCTAGACTCATAACTTAGTTAAAACATAAACAGTCAAACAAGCAGTACAACATCCCCCCATTAAGAAAACTCCAAAGTAACCAATGAAACCAGTCCCACTGCTCAGGTAGCCGCAGATGATGGTGCCTCTTCTCCACCACTGGGAGTTGTCCCCGTCTTCCTCCGCAATCTCTGTCCATGCACTGGGACTCGTTCCCATCGCGATCGTTCCCCTGCCGTAGCGTGGGGCGTCGAGATTCTAGCAGGATAAGGAAGATGAGGGGCCCCCTCGCGCTGCAAGACCCTCCAGGCCTCTTCAATGGTACGCACTCTAAGTCCACGCCCATTCAGGTCCATCAATAAAGTAAAAGGGAAAAGCAAGCGGTATTTCATCTTCTCCGCCCGCAGATATTGTGTAACGGGCCGCATATCCCTCCTTCTCTGTAACGTGGCCGCTGAAAGATCTTGATATACCTCCACAGTCTGACCATCCCACACAAAGTTCTTATGTTTGCGAGTCACTCTCATCACCCGCTCCTTCACAGCATATGAGGTGAGACATGCCACAATGTCTCGGGGCTTCCCTGACTTCGGCGGGCCCAATGCCCTATGGGCCCTCTCCAACATTATCGGGGCCTCCTCCTCGCCGGCCCGCTCCTCCCACAGCAAATGGCAACAAATCTTCTGAGCCACCTCCGTTGCATTAGCATAAGCCGCGGTCTCCGGCAGACCCCTTATCCTGATATTATGGCGACGGGAGCGGTTCTCTAAGTCCTCTAGCTTATCTTTCAGCAGGTCCTGCTCGGTTTTTAAATTCTGCATTCGGGTTTCCAATGCAATATCGCTCACCGCCATCAAATCGGCCTGCTCCTCCAACTTCTCAACGCAATGTCCCAGATCTCTCACATCCTCACGAATCACTGCCAAAGTCTCTTTAAGATCTCCTCGAGTGGCCACAATCTCACGTTTCAGAGATCGCATCCATCCCCATATATCGCCATGTGTGCAGCCTTCATCAGCGCGTTCGGGCTCCCCATCCGAATCTTCCTCAGATGCCACGCGGTCCGGAGGATCACGGCCTACTTGATCGCCGTCTCCATCATAGGAGGATTTAAAGCGAGCCAGTTTCTTCTTCGCCGACATCGCCATAGCGGCAGCGCACCCGAATTGCCGCTTTTGTAGAGTGGTAAGGGGGAATTAAGCTCAAAATTCACAGCAACAGTCGCGTCCCGATGGGAGCTCAGCAATTAAGCAGCCATCTATCGGGTGACGTCACTTCCTCCCTCAAAAGACTATTTAAACAGATACATCTTTAAGTCAGTCTTAAATCCTTTGTAAGTATTTTAAAGAGAGGGCTGAAAGGATAGACTATTTCACAACATAGAAGTCAAAAAGAAGAACATAGGCTATTTAGTGACTTATTAGGTTTTAGCTCACGCCTTTCCAATGTAGTTCAAGGGGAATTAAGCGTAGTTACTCACCTGTAACAGGTGTTCTCCAGGAGCAGCAGGAATCAGTCCTCACATATGGGTGACGTCGGCGCCGATGGAGCCCTTGCGGAGCAATTTTCCCCAGCTTTCAAAGAAAGCCTTTGGGAATTGCAGCGCGCATGCGCGGTCACCTTCCCGCCCAAAGGTGCCATCTTGGCCAGTCTGATGACATAGCGAAAAAACAGCAAAAAAATGTGCAAAAACTAAATCATATGACTGCAACTCCACGGGGAGGAGGGAGGGTTGTGAGGACTGATTCCTGCTGCTCCTGGAGAACACCTGTTACAGGTGAGTAACTACGCTTTCTCCAGGACCAAGCAGGAAGTCAGTCCTCACATATGGGACTCCCAAGCTTAAGGCTACCGGAGACCCTAAGCACAAAAATGAGCTCCCTCTAGCTCAGCAGCACAGAAGGAAGGAATCTTCTCTGACTAATCTCCAACCGGTAGCCCAACATCCGGGATGGAGGGTAGGAGTTGCTTAAACCTCGAAGAGATTACGGAGGACTGCCTGTCCGAAAGCACTGTCCCTGCGGGACTCCCTCTCGAGGCAGTAATGGGTTGCAAAAGTCTGGCTCGAAGACCAAGTAGCGGCCTGGCAGATGTCTGCCAATGGAACAGAGCGGAGGTAAGCCACTGACGCAGCCTTCGCCCTAACCCGATGAGCGGTGACTCGACTTTCCAACGAGAGGCCTGCCGCCCCATAAGTCCAAGCGATACAGTCAGCCACCCAGATGGACAGAGTGCGCTTGGAGACAGGGAGCCCCAATTTATTAGGGTCGTAAGACAGGAAGAGCTGAACAGTCTTACGGTGCTCCCACGTACGATCAAGGTAGATGTTCAGCGCCCTTCTGCAGTCCAGGGTATGCAAGACCCTCTCAGCTCGGCTGGAGTGTGGCCTGGGAAAGAAGGTCGGAAGCACCACCTCCTGATTGATGTGAAAAGGGGAGACCACTTTTGGAAGAAACTTAGGGTGAGTCCGCAGGACTACCCTATTCTTGTAGAACCTAGTGTAAGGGGGATCAGACACTAGGGCCTGCAGTTCACTAACGCGTCTAGCGGAAGTGAGGGCTACCAGGAATAAGGTTTTCCACGAAAGAAAACGGAGAGGACAGGTAGCCATGGGTTCAAAAGGCGGACAGGTGATCCGCTGTAAAACCACGTTCAGGTCCCAGTCAGGGGCTGGGGGGCGCAAAGGTGGTTTAAGGAGAAAGAGACCTCGGGAGAACCGTGCCACGAGAGGGTGGCCGGAAAGAGGCCTGCCTTCCAACGGTACATGATGTGCAGAAATAGCACTGAGGTGAACTTTGACCGAGTTGGACTTCAGTCCAAGATTGGAGAGGGAAAGCAAGTACTGCAAGACCACTGACACTGAGCAGGAGAAGGGATCTTGAGACTGCTGAGTACACCAGGTGGAGAAGCGACGCCATTTAAGGGCGTAAGATTTCCGGGTAGAGGGCCGCCTGGAAGCCAGCACGACCTCTTCCACCTCTGGAGGCAGCAGGAGGGGAGCAAGGACTACCCTTTCAGCAGCCAGGCCATCAGATGAAGAGATCTGAGGTTGGGGTGTAGGAGAGACCTCTGATCCCGGGTCAGGAGATCGGGTTGAAACCCCAGAGGCAACGGAGTGTCTACCGCCAGTTGCATCAGTAGCGGGAACCACGGTTGCCGGGGCCACTGGGGCGCTATCAGTATCACCGAAGCCTTGTCTTGGAGAACCTTGAAAAGTGTTTGAGACACCAGCGGCATGGGAGGAAAGGCATACAGAAGGCCCGTGGACCATGAGAGCAGAAAAGCATCCGCCGCTACTCGAAGGGGATGTGGTTCCCGAGAGCAGAACCGAGGCAGTTGCCTGTTCAGAGGACTGGCAAAGAGATCCAGAGTGGGGAGGCCCCACTGGAGAAAGACCCTTTGAACCACCAACGGGTCCAATTTCCACTCGTGTGGTTGGAGGATTCTGCTCAGTTTGTCCGCCAGGTAATTTTCTTGACCTGGGAGATAGACAGCTTTGAGGAGGATTCCTCGGCTGACGGCCCAAGCGCAGAGCTTTTGTGCTTCCCGACAGAGAAGGAAGGAGCCCGTGCCCCCCTGTTTGTTCACGTAGAACATGGCCACTTGATTGTCCGTCTGGACGAGGACGGACTGGTGAGTGGTAAGGTGGGAGAAGGCCCGTAGAGCCAGGCGGATCGCTCTGAGCTCCAGGAAGTTGATCTGCTGGGCAGATTCCCACGGGGTCCAGAGACCCTGAGTACATGTCCCTTGGCAATGTGCTCCCCAGACCAGGAGAGAAGCGTCGGTCGTCAGTACCTGAACAGGCGGAGGAGACTGAAAGGGCATTCCGAGCACTAGGTTGGGTAGATGAAGCCACCACCGTAGAGAAGAGACCAGCGGGCTGGAGATTCGTACGGAGTCCGCTAGTCTCCCCGAGGCCTGACGCCATTGTGAGCGAAGGCGCCATTGAGCAGGCCGCATATTCAGGCGGGCATTGGGGGTCAGATGGACCGTGGAAGCCATATGGCCGAGCAGTTTCAGAAAGTGCCTGGCCGAGACCCGGGGATGGCTGCAGAAGCGGCTGGCTAGAGCCATGAGCCGTTGTGCCCTGTCGAGCGGCAGAAAGGCTCGCGCTTGAAGCGTGTTTAACCTGGCGCCGATGAACTCGAGATCCTGAGAGGGGAGCAAAGTGGACTTTTCGAAGTTTATGACAAAGCCCAGGTACTGGAGCAGAGTCACAGTACATTGCGTGGCGTGAGTGGCCTCCGTGGAGGACGGTGCTCTGATGAGCCAGTCGTCTAGGTAAGGGAAGTCAAAGAGGCCCTGAAGCCGGAGATAAGCCGCCACCACTGCGAGACATTTTGTGAAGACTCGTGGTGCGGAGGATAGGCCAAAGGGCAGTACTCTGTACTGGTAATGATTGCCTGCCACCACAAACCTTAGGTATTGTCGGTGGCTTGGGTGGATGAGGATGTGAGTGTAGGCATCCTTTAGATCCAAGGAGCATAGCCAATCTCCCTGCCGGAGGTAGGGCAGCAGGATTCCAAGGGTAAGCATCTTGAACTTTTCCCTTTCCAGGAACTTGTTGAGGTTCCGCAAGTCCAGGATGGGTCTGAGGCCTCCAGTACGCTTTGGTATCAGGAAGTACCTGGAATAAAAGCCTTGACCTCTCAGGTGGTGGGGCACCGGTTCCACCGCCTGTTCCTGAAGAAGACTTGCCAACTCTTGAAGGAGTAAGTCCCGGTGAAGAGGGGGTCGCAGAGGCTCCCCTGGAAAGTAGGAGGGAGGTACCTGGTGGAAGTGTAGAAGATAGCCCTCTCTGACTATGTGGAGCACCCAGGTATTTGACGTGATGTTGGACCACCTGTGGGCAAAGTGGACCAGCCGGCCTCCCGTGCTGAGAGACACCAGCGGAGGGGGAGAGGCTATGCTGAAAGAGTCAAAAACCCCCACCCTGCGGAGCAGGGGCCGGTGGCGCAGGCTTGGGGGCTTGCTGCCTATGGGACCCGTTACCCCGTCCCTTGGCCTGCTGACCCTGTTGGGGAGCTGCGGAGGCCTGATAATGAGGGTAGTGTTTATAGGCAGCCGCCTTCCTAGGGTAAAAGGGCTTTTTCCCCGAGCCCTTCTTTTTCTGGGAAGGGGCAGAGGTTTTCCTGGAGAGCCGAGTCCTGGTGAGAGTCTCTGTCTCGAGTTGCGCAGCCTTCTCGTCCATAGGTTTGCCAAAGAGGTTTTCACCTCTGCAGGGGACATCGACCAACTTGTCCTGCACCCAGGGCTCGAGGTCGGATGACTGAAGCCAAGCCTGTCGGCAGGCCCCGATGCCGGCTGCGGCTACCCGAGCCGATGCCTCAAAGCCATCATAGGCTGCTCGAGAGATAAACTTTGAGCACTCCCGAATACCGGTGGACAAGGCCAGGAACCTCCGCAAAGGTTCCTCGGAGAGACCAGCAGAGAATCCGGCTATTTCTTTAGCCAGGTTCCTGAGATACATGCCCATGTAGAGCTGGTAAGTCTGGACCCGAAAAGCAAGCATAGAGCCCTGGAAACACTTCTTACCGATGCCATCCAGGCTGCGGGCTTCCCTGCTGAGAGGCACCGAGGAGTGCATCTTCTGGCTCTTGAGCCTATGCATGGCCGATTCCACCACCATGGAACGGTGCGGCAGCTGTGCTTTTTGGAAGCCAGGGCTCTTGCGGACTCGATATATGGCATCGACCCGCTTGCTTAGTACCGGCGACGATGCCGGGCTTTCCCACATGCGGAAGAGAAGTCGTTCCAGCATCGGAGGAACCGGTACAGTAAAATGCTCCTTTGCAGGAGAGTCATACTGGAGGGCATCGAGCTCTTCGGCTCGAGGCTCCTCCTCGGGATCCGCAGGGAAGGCCAAGGCCTTGGCCATATCCCTCACGAAGTCCGAGAACCGAGCATCCTCCGGGGGGGACTGTCTGAGGTTCGGACTCGGGGGAGTCCGAAGGGATACACCGAGTCCGAAAAGAATCAGGTGACTCTTCCACCTCGGATTCCCAGGCGGACTCCTCGGAGGAGGAGTCGAGCGGCTCTGGCCGGGTGGGCACAGACGCCGTCCGCCCCGACGCCGAGGGAGTCAGCGTCGACGACCTCGGCCCCGAACGGGAGGCCGAAGGGGACCTCGACCGAGGATCGACTCGAGCCCGCATGGACTTGAGGATCGGCTCGATCTCCGGGGTCGACTTAGACGTCGACGTCCCGGCGGTCAGGGCAGAAGCGCCAGTGAGGCCAGCGATCAATGCCCGCTGCTGGTCCATGAAGGCAGCCAGGCTGCTCTCCAAGGCCGTCAACCTGAGTCCGAACTCACGAGACCCAGCAGCCCCCGACTCGGAAGGCAGAACAGTCTGGTCAAGTTAAAAAAAAAAAAAGGGGGGGGCATAAACCTAAAAGTGAAAGAAGCAGTTGAAAAGGTTCCCTTCAAGACAAGACCTGCAACATGGATACCACCTGGCAGATGCTAAGTCCACAGAAAATTATCACAAGGATTCAATCTCCAAGGGAGGACTTACAAATACTCAAAGAAGAGCCCTTTCAATGTCCTCAACCTCAGACCCACTGAGGCACGCAGGACATACCGGAGAACAGAACTGGTTCGCTTCTGAGGAAGTGGACAAAACTGAGGTGCACTGTTAAGGAAATCTCTTAGATGTGTCTCCTATAGTACACGAGGATTATTTCCAAAACCTTCAGAGCTCAGGACTAAGTTCTGGTCCAGCTTGGACAGCCAATAAGGCTCTGACATGAGCTAAGGACATAGAGGCCCACTAGATCATAAGCAAAGAGGCTACTACTGCCTCTTCCAATCTTTCGGGCTGGGAATCGGATGTGGATACTTCCCCTGAGACCCCTACCCATTGGGACCTCCCGTCGGACACAGACCCATCCCCGCCTGCCTTTCAGCGACATTCGCCATCTGAAGACACTACCTCCTCGGTGTTCGTGCGGGATATGGCACGGGCTCGCAACCTGGCTACACAGGCTGAGGAAGAACCTCAAGCTGAAGAGCTCGATATCCTGCAGTACAAGTCCCCTCCTCGGGAATCTCTTGCTGTCCTGGTTCCTCCCATTCTGTCCAGGCTGCTACTGTGCATGTGGGAGACCCCTGCATCTGTCCCAATCATGAGTAAGCGTCTTGATGCGATGTACAGGGTCCAGAGCAGCCCTGGGTTTAGGAAAACCCAGCTCCCCCACACCTCCATAGTGGTGGAGTTGGCTATGAGAAAACAAAAGAGCTCAAAGTCACATTCTTCGGTTCCGCCAGGCAGGGAGTCAAGAGCCCTTGACACCCTAGGCCGCAAGGCCTATCAAGGGTCTATGCTGTCATGCCATATTCAGGCATACCAATGTACACGGGCATGTTTTTATGTGACCTAGCCAACGGGGCTTCTCTTTTTAAAATCGACTGTCCTTGAAGCTCAAATCCTTCTATTGCAATGCAACATTTTATAGCCAGTTCCTTTTCTCCAAATGATTCAAATTTTTTAATCAAGTTACTTCCTAATTTCCAGGCAAATGGGAAGCATACTTCGACTTCATTCTCTGAAATGAGTTATTCAAAATGAACTCTCTTCTGTCTGTTCTAGTGTTAATAAGGAAGGGGGTCTGTTTCTATGGAAAGGAGCTCCAGCACATTTGTGAGCAAGTCCCAATGCATCTTAGTTACAGAAAGCATAGTTACTCACCTGTAACAGGTGATCTCTGGGAACAGCAGGAATTCAGTCTTCACATATGGGTGACATCGGTAACTGCAGAGACCACACGGGAATGCTCCCCAGCGTCCAACTGGAACACTTTTGGGCGCATACCACTGCGCCTGTGTGACTGCCTTCCCAATTTCATCTCTTCAGTTGAGTTTGTAGCTGAGAAAGGAAAGTAAATGAAACCCCTACCACTTCTAGAGGAGGAGGATGAGAAGACTAAATTCCTGCTGTTCCTGGAGATCACCTGTTGCAGGTAAGTAACTATGCTATCTCCAGGAACTAACAGGAATGTAGTCTTAACATATGGGACTCCCTAACTCCAGATGCCAGATGAAGTGACCTCACAACTAGCGACAGTTCACCTTGGAGTAGGCTTGAAGAAGTCATGGATGCTACATGGATTTCTGGTATCGTCAAAGTTCAGGATGGAGGGTAGGAATTGTATCTAAGTCTGAAAGAGGTGCTGGAGTACAGCCTGCAAAACATGGCATCCTGAAGGGAGTCCTTGTCCAGACAATAATAGGCAGTAAAGGTATGAACAAAAGATTAAGTTGCTGCCTTGCAAGATTTCATCAACTGCTACCGAGCGTAGATTTGCCATCGAGGTTGCCATGACGCGAACGTTGTGAGCAGTGACATTCCCCCTTCCAGGGAGACTCCTGCATTGTCAAAGGCAAATGAAATGCAGTCCGCTATTCATCTGGAGAGTGTACGCTTAGAAACAGGTAAACCCAGGTGGGCTTTATGACCTCCTTGTGTCCTTTGGAGATAAAAAAAAAAGTCAATGCACGCTTGCAGTCAAGAATGCACAGACTTGCTTCCACTCAAGACGCATGCGGTTTAGGAAAGAAGTCTGGTAGATTAATTGACTGGTTTAAATGAAAAGGAGACACCACCTTTGGCATATAGTGTGGGTGAGTCCGAAGGACAACTTTGTCATTGTGGAACAGGGTATAGGGGGGTCCACCACTAGAGCCTGAAGTTCACCATGTGTCCTAGGAGACGCAGCATGGCCCGTGCCGTAATCGAGGCCCTGTTCTGGACCTGGGCCACCATGGCCCAGAGGTGGTCTGCCCAGTCCGCATGCAGGAAGGCGGTCGCTCGCTCTGTGTTGAGGTGTGCGCCGATGAACTCCAAGGTCTGCACCGGTTCAAGGTGGGACTTAGGGTAGTTAACCAAGAAGCTGAGCCATTCAAAGAGAAGGATTGTGTGTGACGCCGCCAGACGGGCTTCGCCGGACGAGGTCCCCGTGACCAATGTTCCCTCTAATTTTCTGTAGGCTGTGTGCGCATAAAATATCAGCTGTGCGGCTTTTGAAGGAAGGTTACATTTTTTTGTGCGCCACATAACGACACTCGGAGTTATGTACTTTAAAATTTGACTACACGTCAGAATACAGTATGTACACCACATTGATTGCACTAGAAAATATTGTAGAACTTGTGAAAACCATAAATACACAACAACTTTTAAATTTTAAGACGTCTGTGTTGTTTCCTATCAGAATCAGAACCGTAATTTTTGTGCGCTCTGTTGTAAAGTATGTGCGCTCGCTTGGCAAGGTGTGTGCGCGCGCACACGCGCACAGCTTAGAGGGAACAGTGCCCGTGACGAGCCAGTCATCTAGGTAGGGGAAGACGGGTATGCCCTGCCGTCTGAGGAAGGCAGCGGTGTGGAGAGACAATTTGTGAAAACCCGTGGTGCAGATGCGTGCCCGAAGGAGAGCACCCTGTATTGATAGTGTTTCCCCTGCACCCTGAAGCGCAGGTATTGCCAGTTCTGGGGTGAACTAGGATGTGGGCGTAAGCGTCCCTGAGATCCAAGGAGCATAGCCAATCACCCTGCTGAAGGAAGGGCAGCAGGATGCCAAGTGATAACATTTTGAAGTTCTCCCGCACCAGAAACTTGTATAGGTTCCGGAGGTCGAGAATGGGGTGTAGGGCCCCCCCCTGTCATTTTCGGAACGAGGAAGTAGCGGGAGTAGAACCCACTGCCTCGAAGGTGCCACAGTACCTTCTCGACCGCCCGCTGGGCAAGGAGGTTGAATAGCTCCCACAGCAAGTAAGCCTGGTGCGAGGGGAGCCGAGTAGGCTCCGCTGGGGAGAAGGGAGGAGGGAGCCCGTCCAGGTTGAGACGATATCCTTCTTGGACCACCTGGAGGACCCAGATGTCCGATGTGATCGATGTCCACTGCGGAGCAAAAAGGGACAAGCATCCCCCCACCGGCGGAGGTGCTGCCAGGGGGGCTAGAGGCTATGCTATCTGCATCAAAAGCCCTGAGCGGGCGGGGCTGGGGTGTAGCCGGTAGTTGGGCCTTGGGCCCTTTAGGCTTGCGGTAGCCATGCTCTCCTCCCTTCCCCTGCGTGCCAGATGACGGTGCAGGGGTGGGCAGGAAGGGCGGGTATCCCATGTAGGGGAGCCCCTTTCTTTGGAAGAATGGCTTCTTGGTGGGTTGCTTCTTCCGAGGAAGAGAAGACGTCTTACGCGAGAGGCGGGTCCAAGCCACAAGCTCTGTTTCTATCTCAATGCTCTTATCCTCCATGGGCTTACCAAACAGCTGTTCACCGAGGCAGGGGACGTCCAGGAGTGTCTCCTGGACCCACAGCTCCAGGTCCAAGGACTGGAGCCATGCCTGGGCGGAGGACTCAAATCCATCATATGCAGCATGGGAGAGGTACTTTAAGCACTCCGCGACAAACCTCAGGAGGATTTGGAACCTGAGAAGGGATTCACCCCCAAGACCTGCGGAGAACCCACTGAGCTCCTTGGCGAGGTCGAGCAGAAAACATGCCCATAATTAGCATGCCTGGCATGTGAGCATGGACCCTGGCATGTGAGCATGGACCCCTGATAGGCCTTGTGCCAAAAAGCTTCGAGGGCTCTGGACTCCCTGCCTGGGGGGACCGAAGAGAGTGATTTCGGGCTCTTTTGCTTCCACATCACCGATTCCACTACCATGTAGATGTGTGGAAGCTAGGTCTAACGGAAACCCGGGCTGTGTTGGACCCTGTACATGGCGTCGAGACATTTGCTCACAATGGGGACCAAAGCAGGTGTCTCCCACACGCGGAGGAGCAGACTGAACAAAATGGGAGGAACTGGGACAGTAAGAGACTCCCAAGGTGGGGACTCATGCTGTAAGATGTCAAGCTCTGCAGCTTGCGGCTCCTCTTCAACCTGCATAGCGAAGTTGAGAGCCTGTGCCATGTCCCGCATGAACACCAGAAAAGATGTGTCCTTGGGAGGTGAATGCCTCTGAGAGGCGGGCGGGGATGGGTCCGAAGGGAGGTCCCTGTTGGCTTGGGTTTCCGGAGAGATATCCCCAACTGACTCCCAGCCCGAGAGGTCCGAGAAGGACAGTTGGAAAGGCGGGAAGGCAGCGCGCATGTGCTGAGGGATGCTCCCAAAAGCAGTCTTATTGGACGCTGGGGAGCGTTCCCGCGCAGGCTCCATCGGTACCGATGATACCCATATGTGAGGACTACATTCCTGCTTGTTCCTGGAGATAGAAAGTGCAGTGGCATGATTTGCTTCCTGCTGGCTCCACAGAAAACGAAGAACTGAAGAAAAGGAGTTGGGAAGGCAGCTGCGCAGGCACAGTGGAGTGCTCCCAAAAGCTTTCCAATTGGATGCTGGATGCATTCCTGCACGGGCTCCGTTGGTGCCGACATCACCCATATGTGAAGACTACATTCCTGCTTGTTCCTGGAGATACTATCTTTACATCCTACTTCAGAAAGGCCACTATTAAAACCAAGCTCCTTCCTGTTTTCACTTGTCTTCAGCCCCCAGAGTATTTACAAAATGCCACAGTGGTAGCTGCCCACCTCCTGAAGCCATGTTATCTATTCTTCCCAAACCTTGATGGGTTTCTAGCTGCTCCACTGGAAAACTTTGTTCCAGCTCTCAGAAATAGCGCAAGAAGCCTGCTTCAGAATCTGAATTTTCATCATCATTAATTTTGAGAAATCCATCTTGTTTCCAACTTTTATTTTTTTTTTTTTTACACAATCGCTATTTTGTATGCTGTTCCAGGACAACATTTTCTGCCAGGTGTCAGAATGAAGTCCCTAAAATCATGTTTTTGCAACATACAATCCTTGTTTCTGGTCATGGCCAAATAGCTATAGTTGTCCATGTAGTTCCCTTTGTTTGAAGGAGAATGAGACAAGTGGGCCCTCTGTGACCCACCAAGCAAAGACAGTGCACAGAATATTAAAGAGGAATTTGAGTTCCAGCCCTTAATACCAACAAAGCTATATTTCTTATTGGAATTAGCATACTCAACTTCTTTAAATCATTATTTGTCTCTGGCTTCAATTTCAAACTATGCTACAGTGTTGAACATTCAAAGCCAATCTTACAGCAGGTGCTTCCTTGTTTCCACAGGAATATCACGCCTTCTTCCAATCATGGATCCATCCAGCCCTGGTAAAGAAACTCATATGCATATTCTTCCACACAAACAACACTCTGGGAATCTTTTCCACTTACCCCCATATTCTAGTTTTTATACTACTATATTGGTTTTGGGCTCCATGCATTTCCCTTCAAGCTACATTTCCATGCTCTGTCTAACACACTATGGTCACGGCTTCTGTATGAAAGGACTTCTTCATATCAAACTGCCGATTCAGAGGCCCCTGTAACCTTTGTAGCACTGTACACTCCTTCATTCAAACACTTTACATGCAAAATGTTCACTGTGCAAGCTTTCCCTCAGCTAGAAGAATAATGAGCTCTAAGCTATATGCAAGAGAGGAAATGAAGAGGTAATCTGAGGGAACAGGAGAGTGTGTCAAGGATAGAAAGTAGAGAGGGATGAAAGATTGGGAAGAAGGAGTGAGGAGAGGGAAGAGAGGGAGACCTGGCGATGGGAGCAGAGGAAAAGGCCAGAAGAACAGGGATGGAGAGGGAGAAGGCTTTGGTTTCTTGGCAGGGAATACAGAGAGGGGAAGATGGTGATGGTTCTGAGATCCTGGGGTTTCTAGTCCCACAGGTGCTCCTTGTGGTCTTGGACAAGCCACTTAACCCTCCATAGCCCATGTTCCCTGTAAAATAGTTATCTCCAAGTTATAATGCCCTGTTCAATGTAATTTCAGTTTGTTCAATGTAAACCGCACTGATTCAGAATAGCGCGGTATATAAGTGAATGTAAATAAATAAATAAATCCTGGGAAGATACAGTGAGATGCCCCTCTCCTCACTCCAGCCCTGCTTCCCCTCATATCCACACTGTCTTCTCCCAAGTATTATCATGTTTCTCCCCCTCTTTCACTTAGTCCACTTTCTCTCCTTTCCTTTCCCCACCGCAGGTTCTCTGTCCCAGAAGAACACACATGCACGCACACACCACCTAATCTACCCCCTGCTTGCTCCTCTTTCCCACCCTGATCCCCAGCTCCTTTTTATTTATTTATTTGTGCTTGTTTACCACTTTTAGTGAATCAAAGCCGTTTACAGAAAACTTCAAAGCATGAACGTTACATAAAACAATATTACAAATAACCATTTAACAGGAGGGTAAAGGGATAGGGTAATTATAACTTGAATCCGAAATCAATTCAGATGAAACTATGTATAGAGAATTAAGTCTATAAATCATTGGATTCAAGGAATGGAAGTTATCATGTAATGTGGAAAGCTTGATGCTTTAATAGAAGTATTTGGTTAGGTGACTGGTTCACAATAGTAATCCCTGAACAGGAATGTTTTAAGAAGCTTGCGGAAGGATTTAGGGTCCTTAGTGTCTCTTATGCTTGGTGGCAGTGAGTTCCATAGAGTTGGGGCGTAAAGAGAGAAGGCTCTCTTAGATGTGGATGAGTTACTGTTTTTGAAATTGGTGTGTGTTTCCAGCGAATTTCTGTTGCAGCTTCTCCTTGGTCTGTTTTCCGGACTGATTCGGATGAATTCTTTCAGGCAGGTGGCTGGTTCTGATTGAATGATTTTGAAAATGGTGTGGAATGGTGGTGTATTTTATTTTATTCTCTATTGGAAGCCAGTGTTAAGTGCATTAGAATTGGGCTAATGTGATCTTTGAATGAAGACTGTGAAATCACTCTAGCTGTTGCGTTTTGTGCTAGTTGAATGCGACGGATGCATTGTTTCGGGAGACCCATAAGGATAGCATTACAGAAGTCAAAGTGTGGGAAGATTAAAGCTTGGACAGTTCTTCTGAAGTCGTTTTCGAAGAGAAGCAGCCTTAGGTGCTGAAGCATTTTTAGTTTGGCGTAAATGGCTTTAGTCAAATAACTTATATGATTGATGAAGTTGAGCTGATGGTCTAGTAAAACTCCCAAGTATCTTACTTCTTTTTTTACTTGAATGTTTGTATTTTTTATGGTGAAATTAGACTTACCTGCTAATTGCTGTTCCTGGAGTGTAGCCAGTCTAGTCCCGGACCTCTGGGTTCCCTATCTCATCCAGAAGCTTGGAGACTGAGGAAACTCCTTTTTGTGACATCAGCAGTATATCCTCTCGGGGTCCGCCTCCTGTCACCATTAACCAATTGACAAAGCAGACTCACCGGAGGAACAAGTACGAAAAAAACATAATAACTGTCTAAACTGATACTAACAGAGGACCCCTCCCCAACCATATAGGAACCGTGGCTTTAAACTTGAACAAGGTCACTCCCTCAACCGAGCAGACGAAAGAAAATTTTGCGAAAGAAAAGACCTTGTTGTGCAGGAAAAAAACCTACTCCCCCGCTCCAACTGACTCATTGCAATAAAAAGAGCTCTTACCTGTGAACTAGACAGAAACTTCAGGCCTGCAGATACCCCAAGATATTAGGGAGGGACACGGGACTAGACTGCCTACACTCCAGGAACAACAATTAGCAGGTAAGTCTAATTTCACCTTCCTGATCGTGTAACCAGTCTAGTCCCGGACCTCTGGGTCTGTACCAGAGCAGTGAAAAAATCAAACACGGGAGGGATCTGGAAGACCAGCCTGAAGTACTGCCGCACCAAAGTAGGCCTCTTCCGACATTTGCACATCCAGATGGTAGTGTCTCATGAAGGAATTCAATGACGACCAGGTCGCTGCCTTACAGATCTCCACCGGCAATGCTAACCGAACCTCCGCCCAGGATGCCGCTTGTGCCCTAGTAGAATGAGCTCTGAGCCCTTCCGGCACTAGCTTACCTTTCAATACGTAAGCCGATGCAATGGCCTCCTTAATCCACCTTGCAATGGAAGCCTTTGATGCTGCTTCCCCCTTTCGGGATCCCCCGAAAAGAACAAAAAGCCTGTCCATCTTGCGAAAACTGGCCATCCGACGAAGATACTTCTTTAGGGCCCGCCGAACGTCCAAGAGATGCAACTTTCTGGAAGCTAACCTCTCTGCGCCCTCTACGAACACCGGCAAGGTAATTTCCTGATTCACATGAAAATCCAAAACCACTTTGGGTAGAAAGGCCGGCACCATTCTCAGGACCACCTTCCCTGCGAAGAATGAAAGGTAAGGTTCTCTACAGGACAGAGCTTGCAGCTCTGAAATTCTCCTGGCCGAACAAATGGCTACCAGAAACACCGTCTTTAGAGTGATGTCTTTAAGCGACGCCCGCTGCAACGGTTCAAAAGGCTCCCGAACCAGTGCATCTAGTACAAATGGTAGATGCCACTTCGGAAAGATGTGCCTACACGGCGGTCTGACAAGCGTCACTGCTCTTAAAAAACGTTTAATGTCTCCCTGACTTCCTAACGTCTGACCCCCTAACCTGCCTCTATAACATGCCAAAGCTGCTACATGCACCCACGACGATGCTGCCGCTAGCCCTTTGACAAACCCACCCTGCAGAAACTCTAATACCTGAGGGATGGAGACTCTCAACACTTCGCACTTTCTCTCGGCACACCACGCTTCGAAAATCCACCAAACACGCACATAGGCTAGAGAAGTAGACCTCTTCCTGGCCTTCAACAAAGTCGAGATGACCGCCGCTGAGTACCCCTTGGCCTTCAGCCATTCCCTTTCAAGAGCCAAGCTGTAAGCGAGAACCGATGCACGTGTGGCATGAAGAGAGGCCCCTGAGCTAACAGGTCTGGTCGAGGAGGAAGCCGCCAAGGTTTTGCCACCAACAGCCTCACCAAATCCCTGTACCAGGGCCGGCGAGGCCAATCCGGAGCGATGCGAATGACTTGTCCGCTGTGACGCTGGATCCGTTGTACCACTCTGCCTATTAGAACCCAAGGTGGAAACACATACAGGAGTTGCCCCACCGGCCAGTCCTGGACTAGAGCGTCCAGGCCCTCTGACATCCATTCTCTTCTTCTGCTGAAAAACAGGCTGACCTTTGCCAAGGCGAAGGTCGCCATGAGATCCATGATCGGCGCACCAACATGTCGAACACTTCGGGGAGGAGGACCCATTCCCCTGGATCCACCTTTACCCGACTGAGAAAATCTGCCTCCACATTGTCCACGCCTGCTACATGAGCTGCCGATAGATCTAGAAGATTTGCATCGGCCCACAGGCACAGAACTCTGGCTTCGTGCTCCAGCGCCATGCTGCTGGCTCCCCCTTGCCGGTTGACATAGGCCACTGCCGTCGCGTTGTCGGAGAACACTTGTAGCGCCTTGCTGCCGAGAAATGCCCGGAACTCCTGCAGCACCAGCGTCACTGCTCGTAACTGCAACCGGTTGATTGGCCATGTTCGCTCTTGCGAGGTCCACTGTCCCTGCGAGAACCTGCCCTGACAGTGAGCGCCCCAGCCCGAGAGGCTGGCATCCGTCATCAAGGATACCCAGGCCGGAGACTCCAGCTCCTTCCCGCACTCCAAGGACGCGGACATCAACCACCACTGAAGAGATTGGTGAGCTTCCTCCGGACAAGGGAGCTTGCGGGACAGCGGATCTTGCTGATGTGACCACCGCCGAAGCAGCGCTCTCTGCAAAGGCCTCATATGAGCTCTGGCCCACGGCACTGTTTCTATTGTCGCCACCATGGTGCCCAATAGTTGGAGATAATGCCACGCTGAGGGCGCCTTGTACTGCAAGAACCTGTGTACCAACTTCCACAGCCTCCACGCCCTGTCTGTCATCAGGAAGACCTTCCCCACACGACTGTCAAACCGTGCTCCTAGGTACTCCAGGGTCTGCGAGGGGACAAGCTGACTCTTTGACGCATTGACTATCCAACCGAGACTTTCCAGGAAAGACACTACCCGGGACGTGGCCGACTCGCTCTCACCCTTCGACTTTGCCCTGATCAACCAATCGTCTAAATAAGGATGCACCAGAACTCCTTCCTTTCACAGGGCTGCCGCCACCACCACCATGACCTTGGTAAACGTCCGTGGCACCGTTGCCAGGCCGAAGGGCAATGCCCGGAACTGAAAATGCCCGCATGGGACTGCGAACCTGAGAAATTTGTGATGTTCCGGCCGAATCGGGATATGGAGATACACCTCCGACAAATCTAAGGAAGAGAGAAATTCTCCTTTTTGAACCGCCACTATAACGGACTGGAGCATTTCCATGTGGAAGTGGGAAACTCGAAGGCAGCGATTCACTCCTTTGAGATCTAGAATCGGACGAACGCCCCCGTCCTTCTTTGGCACGATGAAGTAAATGGAGTACCGACCGGATCCGCATTGGTCTGGCGGAAATGGTACTATTGCTTTGAGGGCGAGCAACTTTCGCACTGTCCCCCGGATGGCCTTGCACTTGGCAGCCGACCTGCCGAGAGACCGAACGAAAGCCTCTCGCACTGGGCGTATGAACTCCATTGCGTAGCCCTCTCTGATAACCTCTAGCACCCACTGATCTGATGTGACACGGACCCAGGCAGGATTAAAGTCCTGCAGTCGCCCTCCCACGGGAAGCAAGGGAGCCTGGGTCCCCCTTAACTCATTGCGGCTTTCTGGCACCAAGGGTCGATGAGGAGGATGGACCAAAACCTCGCCCCATCCCTCGAAACCCCGGAAGCTCTGGCTCCTATTAGAGAATCTTTCTCTTTGTCCAGAGTTAAATCTCTGAAACCTGAAATGGCGAAAATCTCGCTGCTGCCCCTTGCCCACCGGGGTCGCTCGGCCTGGCCTAGGCTTATCCTCTGGCAATTTTCCTCCTTCAGACTCCCCTAAGTCCTTTACCAGCTTCTCTAAATCGTCCCCAAACAAAAGGCGCCCTTTAAAATGAAGTTTACTTAGTCTAGCCTTAGAGGAGCTATCTGCTGCCCAATTGCATAGCCACTAGTATCGCCGCACCCTACCGCAGATGCCATGCTCTCTGACAATCCACGCATAAGGTCATAGTGGATGTCAGCCAAGTAAGCCGCGCCCGACTCTAACCTGGCAGCCTCTGAGGACTCCTCACTATCCTGTCCACTTTGCACCTTCTGGACCAGCGAAGACATGCTCTAGCCACCCATGCTCCGCAAATGGCCGCCTGCAGCGACAGCGCATTTACATCAAAAATCTGTCTCAATAATACACCCAACTTTCTATCTTGAGTATCCTTGAGGGCCGCACTACCTTCCACGGGAATAGTAGCCTTTTTGGTGATCGCAGAGACGACCGCATCCACCTTTGGAGATCTAAAAACCTCTTTGTCCTGATCCAACAATGGATACAGGTAGCCCATCACTCTGGATCCCTTCAGCGGAGCTTCTGGAATATTCCATTCTTCCTGAATCAGTTCTTGGAACACCCTGTGCACTGGGAAGGCTCTCTGATTCTTTCGGAACACCTGCAACAAAGGATCCTCTAAGGACTTATCTGCCGTTGCTCCAGGGACCGGCATATTTAAGACCTTCAACGCCTCTCCGATGAGCGCCGGCAGTTCTTCCCTTCTGAAAACTCGCACCACTCTCGCCTGGTCCTCTCTTTCTGAGAGCTCACCTTCCTCCAATTCTTCCTCCAGGTCCATGCTGAGGCCCTCCTCCTCATCCGACAGAGGACCTTCGGAGACCAGGGAAAGATCTCCCGCATCTCCCTCGGCACGCGGTCTCTTAACCCCGCGCGTGTGGTCCGTTGCCTGAACGACGGAAGCGGACCTCTTGACCCCGCCAGCGTCCGCGGCACCTTTTTTATGTTGAGCACTACCCAACAGTGACTGTTGTAACAGGTGGAAAAACTCCTGAGAAAAAATAGAAGACAGTTCCTTCAGCAACCCCCCCCCTGAGGGGTAGGAAAATCCGGGGCGGAAGACGGCCCCGCTACTGGTTCTACCAGGGCCACCTCTGCAGACTGTGAGAGCGGTCCTTCAGCCTCGGCCCCCGGTATTTGGTCTTTCTCCTCTCGGGCCTGCTCCGTAGGTGAGGCCTATCTGAGACAGGCCTTACACACCCCCGAACCAGAGCCCTTTCGCGCTCCACAAACTACACACTGAGGCTCAGCAGGCATGGCAATGTGATCCAAAACTGCAGACCTAGACTGCCCTTCACTCACCTAAGCAGCGGTTCTGCAAAGCAGTGCAGGTCCAGCGTAGAGAAAGCCCCCCTCTCAGCCGCGGCTTTTCTCCAACTGTGGTACCCTTTACAATTTTTTTTTTTTCTATACAAAGAATAACCCAGGCAGTGGTTTTCGGGGAAAATTCAAAACTGACATGTTAAATGGTCCTTCGGAGCCTTCCGCCGACGCTCCAAGCTCCCCGGACAGCAAAACATAACTTCCCGGCTAAGGCCCGTGACGACGCCACGTGGCTGGGCCTACTGAGGCTTTTCACGCCAAAATAAACCAACTGCCAAAAGCCATCCCGCCAACTGCTTACCTTAGCCGCTGACGAAACAAGCCATCCTCTTTGCTCACAGGGGTGAAAAACTTGTCGTCGGTCCCGGAGCTTGATGGATTCGCCGAGGGAGCTGCTCACGCTGCACCGCTGAACCGCCTCAGCAAGAAAATGGTGCGACTGTGGAGAGCCAGCCAAGCGCACTAACAGGCAGACCTCTGTGCGGCGCTGGCCAGGCTCTACTCCGGGATCCCCCACGTTATTGAGTAAAGTGTTTAAGAAATAAACCCTTCCCTGAAATAAAGCTGTGCTGTGCTGACTCTCAGTAGCAGAAAACAGGCACTACTGAAAAAAGGAGAGGGAGGGGGGAAATGAACTGGGAGGGAGAAAACCCTGCAGACAAATTTAAAGACACAGGAGCCCCCAATTTGGCCTGCAGCCTCCTAAATTATTGAAATAAAACTACAGACAACTATCCCAAGTAACCTAAGGTTAATCTCAATTGTCACTCCAGTGAGCCCCGGCCACCGGGCTCCCATCTATCCAGCTGCTTGGAGACTGAGGTAACTGGTGACAGGAGGCGGACCCCGAAAGGATATACTGGTGACGTCACAAAAAGGAGGAGTTTCCTCAGTCTCCAAGCTGCTGGATGAGATGAGGTCCGGGACTAGACTGGTTACACTATCAGGAACCTCAAGGTTTCTGGCGGAATGAAGGAGTTGTCCTTTGTAATGAAGAGGATTTCTGTTTTATTTAGGTTGATTTGCAGGTTGTGTTCTGAAAGCCAAGTGTTGGTATTTATTTATTTTATTTATTTATTTAACATCTCTTATATACCGCACTATTGTCATCAGCGCGGTTTACATGAAACAAACATATACATACAGATAACTGTTATGCATTTTACAAATAACAGGGGTTATTGAACTTGGAATAAAGAAGGTAAGCATTCCATTATATTGTTTAAGTTCAAATGCTTGGTGTTGATTTGGGAGTAAAGCATTATGTCATCAGCGTAACGACTGTAATCAATGCCATGACTTTTTATTATATTGCAACTTGGTTGGATATAGAGATTGAAGAGGAGCGCAGATAACGCGGAGCCCTGAGGTATGCCTTTCTTTTGTTGAAAAGGGCTTGAGTTATTTCCCATTTTAACTTGTATGGTTCAGTTTGTAAGATAAGATTTGAACCATAATAAAACTTTGTCATTGAGGCCAATTTCTTGTAGTCTTAGGAGAAGGTATTCATGGGATAAAGAATCATAGGCTGCAGTTAAGTCAAGGAAAATCTGAATGTAACCAGAATTAGGCTTTTTGATTTCTTTAAGGAGTTTGTCCATTAAAGCCATGAGAAGAGTTTCAACTTCATGACCAATTCTGAAGCCGTGTTGTTGTGGGTCCAGCTGTGCATATTGGTCGACATGACTTTGTAACTGAATTTGAGCCGTCTTCTCTAGGATTTTAGTCATGAATGGTAAACTTGAGATAGGCCTGTACGAGCTTGGGTCTGATTTGGCCAGGGTTTGTCCCTTGAAGATGGGATGTATCAAAGCTTTATTTGCAAAGTTATGCACCTAGGAAAGAACAACCCACACTATTGTGATAGGCGATGGCCTAGTATGTAGCAGAGCTAGGTCTGAAGCCCTTTTTCCTGCTTTAAAATGTTATTGCTGATTTTGGAAAATTACAGAATGCTGTTAGCTGTTAGAAAGAAATACTGTTCTATTCTGGTTTGATAACATGTTCTGCTCTCCTGGAGATAAGAGAATTAAAACCTTTACTGTTTATTGTTTTGGTAAGCTAGAAGTCTGCTTTAGTAGGAATGTCCTCCACTGTATCTTTGCTAGATGTGCACTGACCTCGTAATTAGGATGAAAATATAGCAGAGAAGCCGAACAGTGTAAGAATATTTTGTCTAGCATTATGAAGATTGTTTAGTGTTTTGAGCCAGGGCTAGAGATACATCTTAGCCTTGCTTTGTTTGGCCTCGCTTTGTTTTGCTTTTGTTAAGAATGCTTCTGATATGCCTTCCACTATCTTTGTGGCTAACTGACCTTGCAAGAGTAGTGAAATATACTGTATACTTTAGCAGAAGTATTATGTTTAGTGTTATGTCTAGTTGCTGACCCGTGGCTAGTAAGACCCAAGCAGGGGGAGCGAGTCCTGGGCCCGGTCAGAGATGTCTATTGGATGAGAGTAAGTGGGCCACTGTGGCCAATGAGGAGTTTTGCCTGTATTAGACTGGAGAAGAAAAGTATATAAACTGTCATTTTTCTGAGCTCTGGGCTCAGACCATTTTGAATGCTACTGCAATCTGAGCCTGTGCACATTAAACCGGCTTGAATATTTGCCTGACTCCGGGTATTATTTATTACATTCTTATCAGCTACTACACTATGGTTACACGATGCAAGGTTCCACATTGGGAACCACCACCCAGGAAAAAGATTTAGGAGTCATCGTGGATAACATGTTAAAACCCTCCACCCAGTGTGCAGCAGCGGCCAAGAAAGCAAATAGAATGCTAGGTATCATAAGGAAAGGAATAGAAAATAAAACAAAGGATATTATAATGCCTCTGTATCGTTCCATGGTACAACCGCACCTTGAATATTGTGTGCAATTCTGGTCGCCGTATCTTAAAAAGGATATAGCGTTATTAGAAAAGGTACAGAGAAGAGCCACCAAAATGGTAAAGGGGATGGAAGGCTACTCCTATGAAGAAAGGCTACAAAGGTTAGGGCTCTTCAACCTGGAAAAAGAGACGGCTAAGGGGAGATATGATAGAGGTCTATAAATTAATGAATGGAGTGGAATGGGTAAACGTAGATCAATTGTTTACGCTATCAGAACATAGAAAGACTAGGGGACATGTAATGCTACAGGGTAAACTATTTAAGACAAATAAGAGAAAATATTTTTTCACTCAACGTGTAATCAAACTCTGGAATTTGTTACCAGAGGATGTAGTAAGAGCTGTTAGTGTAGCTGGGTTTAAAAAAGGTTTGGACAAGTTCCAGGAGCAAAGGTCCATAAGCCATTATTAAAAAGGGACCCAGGATATCAATGCTTGACCCAATACAAGCATTGTGGAACCTGTCTTTTGGGGATACTGCTAGGTACGTATGACCTAGATTGGCCACTGTTGGAAACAGGATACTGGGCTTGATGGACCTTGGTCTGACCCAGTATGGCATATCTTATGTTCTTAATCCTCTGGGATATAGCCCTGGTGTAATAAAGAGTTGATTCGATTTAGAATGAAAGGGGATAGACTGTCACTGGTCACACGTATCCATAGGGCTGGGCAAGGATCGAGTGCAGAAGTAGATGTGTTTTATCTTTGAGCTGCCTTTCTGAGATGCTTGTGAAACTTTTCTAGTTTTGTTTGGTAGATGAGTTGCTTGTTTTAATATGTTGAGATGGTGATGCTACTGTTCCCACCTTTTCCTTGTAGAATTTGGCCACGGCTTCTACATCTGGCGCAACCGTAGCGTTGTCTTCTTTAGGATTAGCTGTTAGGGCTCTGACTATTTCGAACAATTCCCTTGGTTTTATTCAGTGCAGACATAATGAGTTTTGTGTGGTAATCTCATTTGCTATTGTTTAATAAATGCTTGTACTCTTCAAGTTTGTTGAGAAAGGATGTTTTGCCAGCTTCACTTTTTGATTTTCTCCATTTTCTTTCGATTTGCCTTAACTTCCTTTTTAATTATCTAATTTCCTTAGTATACCAAACTGCTTTTCCTTGAATGAGACTTATTGGGAGTGGGGCTGTTGGCTATTGTAGCTGCTTGAGAGATTGTCATGTTCCATCTTCTTATGAGTAGTTCAGTGTTCTTGGAGTCCATTTGAAGTTGGGGGAGGACATCTTTTAGGAATTGGTCTTTGTTGAATAGGTGAAGCTTTCTATACTGATAGAAGGTTGCATTTGTATTGGGTCTACTCGTGAGGGCTGTGATGTTAAATTGAATAGAGTGGTGGTCGGACCAGGGAATTTGCTGGATTTGTAACTTTGGGACTTTAAAGTTACTTGACCAATTTTGTTGGATAAAAATAAGATCCAAAATATTTCCTTTAACGTGTGTAGGATCTCTAATTATTTGATTAAAATCAAGGGCTTCTATGAAGCCTTGTGAAATGTGAGGTGAGGCAGAAGGTAGGTTAAAGTCGCTTAATACCATTGTGAATTTGTTAGTAAGGCTTTTGCTACAATGGAAATCAGTGATGCTAGACAGGTCCTCGCCTTTTGAAGAAGGTGGATATCAGGCATAATTGCATATTATTGTTTTCTACTAATAGCACGTCTCGTATTAGTGAAATCACTTGAGTATTTTGAAAGATGCAATTCTTTTTTTGCTAAAACAGTTACACCGCCTCCTCTTTTGTTTGATCTTTGGTGATTGAAAATATCATAACCTAATAGTTTAAGCTGATTAATCAGGACTGTGTCATTGGAGGTAAGGCATGATTCTGTTATGAATAGTATATGTTCAGGTTATTGTCAATTAAGCAGTCGGATATCAGAGGTATCTTATTCCTAATGGAGCACGGGTTGATTAGGGAGCATCTTAAGTTATCTGTCAAGGATGTAGGCCTGACCTTTGTGTAGCTCAATTCGTTGAGTTTAATCTGAATTAGCCTCAGTTTTTGATTAGACCTGTTAGTGGAATTGCAGATGAGCTTTGCTTCAGAGGTATGCCTATGGAAGTTGTGGATGACTGGTACTGGAAATCCTGTTGGTGACAGGGTTTGCGTTGTGGTATGAATTGATAGGGATATAAGCCCAATGGTGATAAATGCATATATGGAATGCATTTCTACTGTTAATGTAGGGAATACATGCTGGAATTTGTAAAGCTTTAAGTATGACCTAGAGAGATTTAAGCTGCAGTTGAAAATGTATACGGTCAATTGATAAGGCTTCAGAACTTAAAATGAAATACTTTTTATAGAAAGGAACCGTTGTATAGAAGGGAGCAGTTGTATTGTTGTTTTGATGAACTCTTGATTCTCCTCAGCGCAGAGGTCGTATTATGCTTTTTTTTATACACACATCCATTTCTCCAGTCCTTCTATTCATAGCCCCACACAAATCTATCACATCTTCATCCCCTCTTTCACATGTTCCTCCCCAGCCATTCTATAAAACCCACTCTCCTCTATTATACATCCCTCCCCCACACTCCTGAAATGGCAGTAGTAAAGTCTCACCCCCTCTGTCACTAGGGACCCAACTGCTGGTTTGAATTCCACGGCTGTAGAGTGTCCTGCATGGTTCAAACCAAAAATGGACTCCCAAGCAGCAAAAAAAGAACACAGTCCAAGGCACCACCCTTATTCTCCCCTCCCTCCTGCTAGTCTCTCTATAAGAAGCAGATTCTGTAGCCCTTTCCTGGCCAGAGAATCACAAGAGACATGGGCCTTGCAAATAGTTTAGTTCTCTTTACGAGCTGAAGAGAAGATTAAAGTGCAAGCTATTTATTTTATTTATTTTTATTTTATTAAAATTTCTATACCGCGATTTCCAGATCAATCACGGTTTATAGGTAACAACAATTTGAGTAATACAGAACAGTTCTATACTCATTTACCATGAACAATGTAGAACTATTTACAGTGGTATAATGCACAGAAGTCATGTAAGCCAGAAGTCGTGCTTGGCCAGAACTGCAAGCCCTCACAAGGGAGGATCTTGCTCCCAAGGATCAGGAGCGGGATAAAGACCCATACCGAGGATCGGCTCCAGGCTCTAAAGGATTGTTTCAGCATCCTGGGGAGTCCTCGAGATCGAGGCCCCTGTGGTCTCAGCGTGAGCACCGGCAGAGCCGGGTGTTGAAACCTGCTGCGAGGCAAGGCAGGCAATGATACTGCACTCCAGTGCCATCATCCTGGCTTCCCACCCAGGAGTTGCAGACTTAAACGTGGACACTGGGGTTACCAGGTCCGGCATCGATGAGGCGAGGGAGTCCTCGATGGGACAGACCATGGGGATCCCGGACCCGTGAACAGAGGCCTCAGCATCTGTTTGGGAAACCTTCACTGGCCACTTCCACTCCGACTCCACGGGTACACTCCGCGGACTGTGGGACCTGGCACGGGACTTGCCCTGTATGTCCGAGTCCCAGGATGACGTTCTCAAGGATTTCTATTTCTTCTCGCATTCCCGCTCTGGGGAATCATTGTTGGAGTATCTGTGGATTCAATCAGGTGCCGTGGGAGCTTTACGCAACTCCAAGGATCCATGCGGGGCCTTAGAACATGAGGCTACTGGGAATACCAGGGCAGAATCTGACCTGTGGAAGATGTTGTTTTGCTTTTGCTTCACAGACATCTTTTTGCACACAGCACAGATCTCCAGGTCATGGTAGGCACCTAGACACTGGAGGCAGCAGTCTTGTCTATGGGGTGAGGGACATGTGTTTAGCGCACTGATAACACGTTTTGAACCCACTGGCCATTGGGGCAAAAAGGACCCCTGCGAGGTCGAAGACCCTTGACGTGACCAGCAGATAGAAAAAGGCACGAAACTGCGCTGGAAAAAAATAAGAAAAGCGGATCCGAGACTCTATGCCAGGGTAACCGGGCTTTGAGGCAGGAAAGGGACCGGTGCTAACAGAAAGAAAAGACAGTTTAATGCAGAAAATATCAACTTTTTCCAAGGAAAAGAGATGGATACCTGTTGGGCTCCGCGGAAAAAAGGAGACACCTTTGGGCAGGAAGGGGACCACATATGCATGGTGGCATCTCCCAAAGGCTTTCTTTGAAAGCTGGGGAGATGCTTCTTGGGGGCTCTGTCGGTGCTGATGTCACCCATATGTGAGGACCGACTTCCTGGAGAACAACTTTTCTCTTACAAGGAAGGTGCTCTGGTCTCAGAGGTCTAGGATGAAATGGTATCTTCCCATTTTCTTTGGCACCAGGAAATACCTCAAGTAAAACCCCAGGCCTACTTACATTCATGGCATGGTTTGATGGCCTTGGCCGCCAGAAGGCTGATCTGTCGGGAGTGATTAGGGGCACCAAATCAACAAAGTGGGTGAGCCTCCCTCCTACTGGAAGGGTGTCTGTCTGGGGTACTGGAAGATCAGTTATGTTCACTAGAGACCAGTAAAACTCAGTCTGTGGGGTTTTGGTATGGAGTCAGATGGAATTTAGAAGTCCCTCTGCTTCTTAAAATGGGTGTGAGACGACTGCTTGGGTTGGGAAGAGGGGGACAGAGGAGGATATCTATGCCTATGAGAGTGGTAGAACCTCCTGTGCCCACTGTTCAGAAACATCCTGATTTCAAGCTCCAACTCTGCTTCTTGACCATGGTAGCAGCCTCCTGGACCATATCTCCATAGAGTCGTTCCATGGCACATCACATCAATGAACTGTTCCTGTGTACTTGGTTACAAGTCTGAGGCCTGGAACCATAAGAGTCCCCGGGTGCCAATACTCATGGCAGAAGCCCTTGAGGCCATATTGAAAATATCATATGTCACATGGACTACATATTTTCCTCAGCCCTATCCTTAATCTACTAGAGAATGGGACTCCACAACTTTCTGTGGAAGGTGAAAGCTTATGTATTCCTTTATGCCATGCTTAGTATTCCGCAAGTACATGCCTATGTAGAGCTGGTAAGATGCTACCTGGGAAGTGAGCATGACATTTTGATAAAACTTTCTCTCTAAAGAATTCGGAGACTGACACTCTCTCCCAGGGGGCAACAAGGAGTGCAAACTGGAACTTCTAGACCAGTGGTTCTCAACCCAGTCCTCTGGGACCTCTAGTCCAGTTGGGTTTTCTGGGTATCCACAATGAATATGGATGAGATAGGTCTGCATACAATGGAAGCAGTGCATGCAGATCTATCTCATGCATATTCATTGTGGATACCCTGAAAACCTGACCAGCCTGAGAACCACTGCTCTAGACAAAGGACTGATTCAACCAAAGAGTGGTGAAGAAGACGGAGATTTTCAAATCTGGAATCCTTCTGGACTTCTTACTGAGAGACTACCTTACTAAGAGAAGGCACAGAGAGGGGGGAGTCTCCCAGATTCTCATCTGAAGGATGTGGTGCATGGGCACCGTCACCACCTCCTTTGGGATGATCAGGATATTGGAGATTGACCCATTCTTCTGCAATGGGCTCCTTCTTCATATCTAAAGTAAATGGTATGGCCTTAGCCATATCCCTGACAAAATCATGAAAAGACAAATCTTCAGGAGATTACTTAAATTTCTGAGGTGGATAGGGGTCAGACAGAAGTTCTGGGGACCTCTCCACTGAGAAATACCCTAATTTTTAGCCAGTTACCCAGGAATACTCTGAATCAGACTGAGAGGTCCTCAGAACATCCGAGTCTCTGCCTTGACTGGTCTCTGCGAAGTGGAAAATTCAGATCTCCTTCAGAAGTCAGTGTGCACTGACTGGCTCCAATGCTTCAGGGGCGCAGGCAGCTTGAGGACATCAAGAATCCACTTGATACTGGTGCTTTGGAGATGTCAAAGTAAAGAACTCCCTCAAACAGAATGTCTGCATGAGCTTGTCCATCTTTTAGCCAAGTGCTCCTTGAAGGCTGCCCACTAATGAAGCCATGGGCTCAGCAGAATTGATCGATGTTCCCAGTTCTTTTGAGGGTGCATCGGCTTGCTGGTCATGGATCCTTGGGATTCTGGTGCAACTTCTCCAATATTATGGACATCCAGCTACTGTCCCCTTCAAGACTGCTTCATGGGTCAAGTATTGCTCAATTCCTCGGCGCTCTGAGCATCGCACTCCAAAGTACTCCAATGGCAATGCACCTCAGCCTCCAACTGAGGCTCGTAATCAACATTTCTCAATGCCAATGAAGTTGAAGACAAATCCTTCTTTTTCTTCAGGGTGGAACCTGAAGGTGATCAATTCCAAGACAGGTTGAGCAATCCTCAATGATGGTGCACCACCAGCATCTGATGCAGCTCCTTAGTCAATAGTGAACGATGCCACCGATGCTAAAGGGCTGATCTTCAAAGAGCCAAAAATCTCTGTGCGCTTCTCTTCTCAACCTTCTGTGACATCTTGGATAAAAAGACAGCCACAGCAAAATCAAACAAGGAAATCTTAATAATAAAAAATAAAATAACAATAAAATCATGACAGCACATAGCAGGCCTATAGATGCCATAAGAAAAATAAAGGAAAATTTAAAATGACCAAAAATGGCTAAAGAGTACTAAGGGAAAAAGTACAGTGATGGCAGTTAGGAAAAATATAAGTGAATTGCCAAATAAAAGAGAAAGCATAGTTACATAGGTCTCGAAGGTACATGCCCATGTACAGCTGGTAGGTCTGGACACAGCAAGCAAGCATAGAGCCCTGGAAGCACTTCTTACCGAGGGCATCCAGGTTCCGGGCCTCCTGGCCAGGAGGCACCGAGGAGTGCATCTTCTGACTCTTCAGACGATGCATGGCCGATTCCACAAACATGGAGTGGTGCGGTAATTGTGCCTTTTGGAACCCGGGGCTCTTGCGAACTCGATAAATGGAATCGACCCGCTTGCTCAAAACCGGCGTCGAGGCCGGCGCCTCCCACATGCGGAAGAGCAGCCGTTCCAGCATCGGAGGAACCGGTACAGTAAAGGCCTCCTTTGGGGGGGAGTCATACTGCAGGGCCTCGAGCTCCTCGGCTCGAGGCTCCTCCTCGGGATCCGCGGGGAAGGCCAAGGCCTTGGCCATATCCCGCACGAAGTCCGAGAACCGGGTGTCCTCCCGGTGGGGACCCGAGGCTCGGACTCCGGTGAGTCCAATGGGACACACCGAGTCCGAAAGGTGTCAGGTGACTCCTCATCCTCCGTTTCCCAGCCGGACTCCTTGTAAGAGGAATGAAGCGGCTCCGGTCAGGAGGCACCGATGCCATCCGCCCCAACGCCGAGGGTACCGGCGTCGACGACCTCGGTCCCGAACGGGAGGCCAAGGGGGACCTTGGCCGAGGATCGACTCGAGCGTGCATGGACTCCAGGATCGGCTCGGCCTCCGGGGTCGACTTGGACATCGATGTCCCGGTGGTCGGGGCAGATGCACCGGTGAAACCGGTGATCAGTGCCCGCTGCTGTTCCATGAAGGCAGCCAAGCTGCTCTCCAAGGCCATCAACCTGAGTCCGAGCTCAGGAGACTCAGCAGCCCCCGACTCGGGCCCTGACGGCGGCTCCCCTGGAGGAGAGTCCACGAGGACTACAGTACTCAAGTGACCCGGGGACTCCATCTCCACACAAGGTTGTTTTGCAGGCCTCTCCGACTCCGAAGACCCGGGACGGCGCTCGGGGCTATGTGACTTGGCCCTCGAGGAGCCAAGTGCGTCCACCGACGTCGCCCTCACAGGTTTCTTCTTCCTGTGATGCTCCCACGAGGGAGACCCCCCTCTCAGAGGAACCTTGGCTTAGCTCGGGGCCAGAGTCCCGAGACGTCGAGGCCTCTGACGAAGTCTGGGCCCGTCCGGACGCGGAGTTAGAGAAGATTCTTTCCTTTTGGTGCTGCCGACTCCTCAACGCCTTCAAGGACATTTTCCCACACGGACCACAGATCATCGGGTCATAATCGGGTCCGAGGCACCGGAGGCAGCAGTCATGTGTGTCGGTGAGAGACATAAGCTTCTTACACCGATCACACTTTTTAAACCCGCTGGCAGCCATCGGGGGAAAAAGGGCCCCTGCAAGGTCAAAAGACAGGGCTGCCAGTGAAAAAAGAAAAATGGTGTGTACGCTAGTCACTAAGGACAAAAACCGAAAAAAAAAAAAGACCGGGCTCGATACTGATGTATCGGGCCCAGGCGGGAAAGGGAAACCGGCGTCGAACCGAAGAAACGGGTCAAACACAGAACAAAATCCACTTTTTCCTCGGGTGAAAACGAAACACGTCCATCGGGCTCCGAGGAAAAATGAAGACTGAGCAAGATGGCACCCTTGGGCGGGAAGGGGACCGCGCATGCGTGCTGCATTCCCAAAGGCTTTCTTTGAATGCTAGGGAAATGCTCTGCACGGGGGCTCCGTCGGCGCCGTCACCCATATCAGAGGATTGACTTCCTGCTTGGTTCTGGAGAATAGGTGATCTCTGGGAACAGCAGGAATCAGTCTTCATATATGAGTGAACATTACCGACGGAGCCTGTGCAAGAATGTTCCACAGCATCCAATAGGAAAGCCTTTCAGAGCACTCCACTGCACCTACGTGCCTAACTTCCCACCTTCGCAAATCCTCTCCTCATTTGAGTTTGTAGTTGTGAAGAAAAAAAAAAGAACCCTAAAACTCCTAGAGGAGGAGGACGAGTAGTGAAGACAGATTCCTGCTGTTCCTGGAGATCACCTGTTACAGGTGAGTAACTATGCAATCTTCAGGAACAAGTAGGAATGCAGACTTCATATATGGGACTCACTAGCTCCCTGGAACCAGACTGGTATTGGGAGGGTGTGGGGGTGGGTGGGGGTGGAGTAGTATGATCCCTGAGGCAAGGAAAGTGTAGTCAAAGAGCCTGGAAGAGTTGTAGGCCATTCGACTCGATTCCAGGAGGCAATACTCCCTCAGTGATAGTTAGGTATCTTGTAGAAGTCCAGAATGGAGGGAAGGAGTTGAGTTTAGGTCCCAAAGGGGTGCTGAAGTACAGCTTGGCCAAAGACAGCTTCCCGACAGGAGTTTGATTTCACAAATTGAGAAAGAATGGCAAGGAAATCCACAGTTACTGCCTTTTAACTTTCAAAAGGGAGACTATGGTAAAATGAGGAAAATAGTTAAGAAAAAACTAAAAGGAGCATCTGCAAACATTAAAGATTTACATCAAGCATGGGCGTTGTTGAAAAATACTATCTTGGAAGCCCAGACCAGCTGTATTCCACACTTTAAGAAAAATGGAAGGAAGTCCAAAAAGCTGCCAGCATGGTTTAAAGGTGAGGTCAGAGAGGCTGTTGTAGCCAAAAAAGCATCTTTCAGGAAATGGAAAAAGGAGCCAAATGATGAAAACTGGAAACATAAGCACTGGCAAGTTAGATTCAAGGTATTGATAAGGTAGGCAAAGACAGAATTTGAGAAGAAACTTGCTGTGGAAGCAAAAACGCATAATACAGGCTTTTTCAAGTACATTTGCAGCAAAAAAAACTGTGAGTCAGTTGGACCATTAGATGATAGAGGGGTAAAAGGGGCACTAAGAGGGGCAAGGCCATAGCAGAGAGACTGAATAAATTCTTTACGTCAGCCTTTACTGAAGAAAATGTAGGGAAGTTATCCATGACTGAAATGGTATTTAAAGGTGATGCATCACAAGAACTGAAAGAAATATCAATAAACCAGGAAGATGTATTAAAACTATTTCATAAACTGAAGAGTAGCAAATCACCTGAACTGGATAGCATACAGCTAAGGGAGTTGAAAGAACTGAAATATGAGAATGCAGGCCTACTATTAGTAATGTGTGCACTATCATTCAAATCATCTGTAGCACCTGAAGACTGGTGAACGGCCAATATAACGTTAATTTTTAAAATGGGTTCCAGGGGTGATCCGGGAAAATACCAGCCAGTAAGCCTGACATCAGTACCGGGCAAAATGGTAGAAACCATTATAAAGAAAAAAATTACTGAACATGTAGGTAATCGTGGCTTAATGGGAGAAAGCCAAAATGGCTTTAGTCAATGAAGGTCTTGTTTTACTAATCTGTTATATTTTTTAGGTGGTGTGAATAAACAGGTAGACAAAGGTGAGCCAGTCGAAATAGCGTATCTGGATTTACAGAAAGCCTTTGACAAGGTCCCTCATGAGAGACTCTTGGCAAAGTTAAAAAGTCTTGGGATAGGAGGGAGGGTACTACTGTGGCTCAGGAACTGGTTAAAAGATGGAAAGCAGAGGGTAGGTCTGAATGGCCAATTTTTCCAATGGAAACAGGTGACTAGTCGAGTACACCAGGGATCTGTGCTGGGTCCACTGCTTTTTAACATATTCGTAAATGACCTGGAAATGGGAACAAGTGATGTAGTCAAAATTGCAGATGACACAATTATACAAAGTTGTTAAATCCAAGAGGATTGTGAAAAATTGCAAGAGGACCTTGATAAATTGGAAGACTGGACGTTCAAACGGCAGATGAAATTTAATGTGTTCAAGTATAAAGTCATGCATCTAGGAAAGAAAAACCCAAGCTATGGTTACACGATGCAAGGTTCCACATTAGGAACCACCACCCAGGAAAAAGATTTAGGCGTCATCGTGGCTAACACGTTGAAACGCTCTGCCTAGTGTGCAGAGGGGGCCAAAACAGCAAATAAAATGCTAGGAATAATAAGGAAAGGAATGGAGAATAAAACCAAGGATATTATAATGCCTCTGTAGATACACCGTTCCTCTGAATCGCACCTTGAATACTGTGTGCAATTCTGGTTGCCATGTCTTAAAAAGGATAAAGCGGAATTAGAAAAGTTACAGAAAAGAGCCACCAAAATGCTAAAGGGGATGGAAGGCTATCCCTATGAGGAGAGGATTAAAAGATTAGATCTCTTCAACCTGGAAAAGAGACGGCTGAGGGGAGATATGATAGAGGTCTATAAATTAATGAATGGAGTGGAACGGGTAAACGTAGAACTATTCTTTATGGCATCAAAACGTAGAAAGAATAGGGGTCATGCAATGAAGCTACAGTGTAACCCGTTTAAGACTAATACGAGAGAATATTTTTTCACTCAACGCGTAGTCAAACTCTGTAATGTGTTACCAGAGGATGTAGTAAAAGCTGTTAGTGTAGCTGGGTTTAAAAAAAGGTTTGGACAATTTCCCGGAGGAAAGGTCCATAAATCATTATTAAAGAGGACCCAAGTAATCCACTGCTTGCCCCATAACAAGCATTATGGAATCTGTGTGTCTTTTTGGGAAACTACTATGTACTTGTGACCTGGATTGGCCACTGTTGGAAAGAGGATACTGTGCTTGATGGACCTTGGTCAGACCCAGAATGGCATTTCTTATGTTTTTACGTTATTCACTTTGGTCCTCCTCTCTCTCCTTCTTTATTGGTAATTTTTAACTACTTTTGCAAGGTCTACTGTCCACTCTGGTATAGGACTCACTCTCCCCTCCATTCCTCATTCAGCATCTGCCCTCTCTCTCTTCTCTTTTATCTAGCGCATTTGCCATCTCTCCCCTCCATTTCTCTTCCTCTGTCTTCTCCTCCCAGCCAGGTTCTGCACCCTCTTACTTCTCATCCCAGCCAGCTTCTGCACCCTCTTACTTCTCCATTCTCCAGCATCAGGAGTTAGTGGGCCTGATTAGCCTGTGAAAGAACTGAGAGCAGCTGAGGCCTGCATAAAAGGATTGAGAACCCTACACTGTTGGCATTCCTAACAGGGGCTATACATTTCAAGCAAAGATACCTAAGCTCCACGACAAACAATGGCTGGGAAAAATTGCATCGCTAAAGCGGTCGCCACCGTTACAGAGGTCCCAATGCTAGTTGAAGGACCAGTTCCATGTGCAGGGTGCGTGCATGCTGAAGCTCTCACGAAGCAAGTGGAGTAACTTAGAAAGGAGGTGGCGAGGCTGAGGCGCATTCAAGACAGTGAGAACTACATTGATGAGATGCTTCTTGCAACATCCAAGCTCTCCAGCAGAGGAGAAGATGGGTACCTACAGAATGACGAAGGTTGGATACAAGTCAATAGGGCCAGCAGAATCACCACTTCAACTTCTCCAGCCCTTGAATTGAAGAACCATTATGCAGCCCTGGAAGTGGAGGTGGTGAAAGCATCCCTGGCAAGGGAAGAACCAGAGCTCAAGTACTTCAAAGTTGCAGAATTGTGACCACAAGGCAGCGAAGGGTAATGTTGGTTGGTGACTCTCTTCCGAGGGATACAGAGGTGTCCATCTGCCGGCCAGACTTGATGTCCAGAGAGGTATGCTGTCTGCCAGATGTTATGGACAGTTTACAGAGACTCATCAAGCCCACTGACTATTACTTAATGTTGCTAATCCATGTCATAAGATATGCCATACTGGGTCACACCAAGGTCCATCAAGCCCAGTATCCTGTTTCCAACAGTGGCCAATCTAGGTCATATGTACCTAGCAGTTTCCCCAAAAGACACAGGTTCCGCAATGCTTGTACTGGGTCAAGCATTGATATCCTGGGTCCCTACTTAATAATGGTTTATGGACCTTTCCTCCAGGAACTTGTCCAAACCTTTTTTAAGCCCAGCTACACTAACAGCCTTTTTTTTTTTAAATTTATTATTTAACATTTTCTGAACAACAATGTTACAATAAAGAAAAAGAAAAAAAGAACAGAATTCAATATATCCAAAAACATAAAGACCACATTACAGCCCACATTACCAGAGAGTGCATTGAAATTAGAACCATTAGTAAAGAAAATAGAAGCTATAGAAACTCCACAATTGGGAAACAGTAGATCTCACCAACCCAAACTCACAAAACCTCTTTCTGAGACAAAAATAATTGCAGTTGAGAAACATCAGTATACAACAGAGTTTGACCCTCAAAAGTAATAATACAACGACAAGGATACTTAAAAAAAAAAGAAGCTCCCAATGCCAGCACACGAGGTTTTAATGCCAGCCTTTACTACATCCTCAGGTAACAAATTCCAGAGTTTGATTACACGTTGAGTGAAAAAATATTTTCTTTTATTAAATAGTTTACCCTGTAGCTTCATTGCATGTCCCCTAGTCTTTCTATATTCTGATAACGTAAACAATCGATCTACGTTTACCCGTTCCACTCCGTTCATTAATTAATAGACTTCTATCATATCTCCCCTCAGCCGTCTCTTTTCCAGGTTAAAGAGCCCTAACCTTTTTAGCCTTTCTTCATAGGAGTATCCTTCCAACCCCTTTACCATTTTGGTGGCTCTTTGAACCTTTTCTAATAACGCTATATCCTTTTTAAGATACGGAGAAAATAATTGCACACAATATTCAAGGTGCGATCTCACCATGGAACGGTATAGAGGCATTATAATATCTTTTGTTTTATTTTCCATTCCCTTCCTTATCATACCTAGCATTCTATTTGCTCTCTTGGCCCCCGCTGCACACTGGGCAGAGGGTTTTAACATGTTATCCACAATCACGCCTAAATCTTTTTCCTGGGTGGTGGTTCCTAATGTGTAACCATAGTTTGGGTTGTTCTTCCCTAGGTGCATAACTTTGCACTTGTCCACATTAAATTTCATCTGCCATTTTGATGCCCAGTCTTCCAATTTATCAAGATCCTCTTGCAATTTTCCACAATCCTCTTGGGTTTTAACAACTTTAAATAGTTTTGTGTCATCTGCAAATTTGATTGGAATAACGAGTGATTCCACTTTCCAGGTCATTTATGAATATGTCAAAAAGCAGCGGACCCAGCACAAATCCCTGGGGTACACCACTATTCACCTTTCTCCACTGGGAAAATTGGCCATTTAGCCCAACCCTCTGCTTTCTATCTTTTAACCAGTTCCTGATCCACAGTAATACACTGCCTCCTATACCATGACTCTTTAGTTTTGCCAAAAGTCTCTGATGAGGGACCTTGTCAAAGGCTTTCTGAAAGTCCAGATACACTATATCAACCGATTCACCTTTGTCCACCTGTTTATTCACACTTTCAAAAAAACATAACAGATTAGTAAGACAAGATCTTCGCTATATAAAGCCATGTTGGCTGTCTCCCATTAGGCCATGACTATCTACATGCTGAGTAATTTTATTCTTTATGATGTTTTCTACCATTTTTCTCGGTACTGACCTGAGGCTCACCGGTCTGTAGTTTCCCAGATCATCGCTGGAACCCTTTTTAAAAATTGCTGTTACATTGGCGATCCTCCAATCTTCAGGTATTAGAGATGATTTTAATGATAGTTCACAGATTACTAATAGCAGGTCTGCAATCTCATATTTCAGTTCTTTCAACACCCTTTGATGTATACCATCCGGCCCACGTGATTTGCTACTCTTCACTTTATCTAATAGTTGTAATACATCTTCCCGATGTATCGATATTTCCTTCAATTCTTCCGCACCTTTAAATACCACTTCAGTCATGGGTAACATCCCTACATCTTCCTCAGTAAAGACCGAAGCAAAGAATTCGTTCAGTCTCTCTGCTATCACCTTGTCGCCTCTTAGTGCCCCTTTAACTCCTCTATCATCTAACGGTCCAACCGACTCACAGGTTTTTTGCTACGAAAGTACTTGAAAAAATCTTTATTTCGCGTTTTTGCTTCCGCAGCAAGCTGCTTCTCAAATTTTCCCTTTGCCTTCTTGTTTGCTATTCTTTATCATTTGACCTGCCAGGTTTCGTCGTTTGGCTCTTTTTTCCATTTCCTGAAAGATGCTTTTTTGGCAACAGCAGCCTCTCTGACCTCACCTTTAAACCATGCTGGCAGTTTTTTGGACTTCCTTCCACTTTTCTTAAAGTGTGGAATACAGCTGGTCTGGGCTTCCAAGATAGTATTTTTCAACAACATCCAAGCTTGATGTAAGTCTTTAAACTTTGCAACTGCTCCTTTTAGTTTTTTCTTAACTATTCTCCTCATTTTATCATAGTCTCCCTTTCGAAAGTTAAAAGGTAGTACTGTGGATTTCCTTACTATCCCTCCTCCACTAATTAAATCAAAGGCGATCATGCTATGATCACTATTGCCAAATGGCCCCAACACCCTTATCTCTTGCACTAGATCTGGTGTTCCACTAAGGACTAGTTCTAATATGGCTTCCCCTCTGGTCGATTCATGAACCAGCTGCTCCAAGAAGCAGTCATTTATGTCATCTAGGAAATTTATCTCCCTAGCATGTCCTGCCGTGACACTGACCCAGTCGATTATGGGGTAATTTAAATCACCCATTATTATTACCAAGCTATAACGTTTGTTAGCTTCCTTGATTTCTTTGAGCATTTCATCATCCATTTGTTCATTCTGGCCAGGCGGTCGATAGTACACCCCCCCACTGCCATCGCCTTCCCCTTTTTACATGGAATTTCAATCCATAGAGATTCTACATCAAATTTTGTTTCCTGCAAAACTTTAATCCTTTCTGACTCAATGCCCTCTCTAACATAGAACGCAACCCCTCCACCAATTTGATCAGCTCTATCATTACGATATAGTTTGTCGGCACAAATGATACTGCCAGGTATCCCTCTGAGCATATCAAAAGTGACGTCATGGCTCTGGGACAGAGGGTCAAGCAGATAGATGCACAGGTGGTATTCTCTTCAATCCTCCCTGTTGAGGGTAAAGGCCAAGGCAGAGAAGCTTGCATCCTGGAGATGAATGCATGGCTGCGTTGATGTCATCAAGAGCATTTTGGTTTCCTGGACCATGGGATGCTGTTCCAAGGGTTGCAGAGCAGAGATGGTGTCCATCTGTCCAAGAAAGGTTGATGTGTCTTCAGTAGCAGACTGGCTAATCTACTGAAGAGGGCTTTCAACTAGATTTGTTGGGGATGGGTGAAGAAAGCCCCCAGGTAAGTGAAAGTCCCCAGGAAAGTGAAAAATTAAATACCTTTATGGAAATGGGTAAAAGGGGCAACATATTGAAAGCGGTATGTATAAATGCCCATAGCATGGGAAATAATATCCCAGATGTTGAAGCTTTAATGGGAGTGACTGACTTGGATTTAGGGGCAATTACAGAAACATGATTCACAGAAAACCATGACTGGGATATAACTATACCAGGCTATACTTTATTCAGAAAGGACAGGGTGGTAAGAAAGGGAGGAGGAGTGGCACTATATGTAAAAAATAATATTAAAGCTTTGGAATTACAGAGCTTAAAAGGGAGAGAGGAGGCACTGTGGATTAAACTAGAAAGAGGGAAAAAATCTATTTGCATTGGCGTGATATACAGATCTCCCTCACAAGAGAAAGAGATGGATGGAGAGTTAATTGAAGACATAAGCAGCATTGCTAGGAATGGGGAAGTGCTACTGATAGGGGATTTCAAAATGCCAAATGTTGATTGGTACATTTCTGCTGCAGTATCATCTAGAAGTAAGGAGATCCTGGATTCTCTACAGGGAGAGCTATTCAGGCAATTGGTAACAGACTCCACACGTGAAGGGGCCATACTGGACTTGGTGCTTACGAATGGTGAAAGTGTTTCTGATGTTATAATTGGAGATCATTTTGCATTCAGTGATCACCAGAAGGTGTGGTTCAGTATAAGGACTAGGGCTGATATAATCCATTCAAAAGCAAGGGTCTTAGGACTTTAGGAAAACTAACTTTATCAAGATGGGCCAATACCTCAGGGAGTCTTTAGCGGGATGGGAATAGCTGGGGGATGTAGAAAGAAAGTGGGCAAAACTGAAAGGGGATATTTTAAGGGCAACCAACCTTTTTGTTAAAATGGTAAATAAAGCTAAAAGCAAAAGGAGACCGCTATGGTTTTCAAAAGAAGCAGCTGAAAAGGTGAAGAAAAAGAGGGAGGCCTTCATGAAATACAAGAGATCACAGAGAGAGGAAAACAGACATCTGTATTTGGAAAAACTTAGAGAAGCTAGCAAAGTAGTCAGGAAAGCAAAGATTCAAAATGATGAGGAAATAGCCAATGTAATAAAATGGGGGGATAAGACATTTTTCAGATATGTTAGTGAGAAGAGGAAGGGCAAAAGTGGTATTGTCTGACTCAAGGATGAAGGGGAGGAATATGAACAAGCTGATGAGGATAAAGCCGAATTGCTTAAATATTTCTGTTCTGTGTTCACAGATGAAGAACCAGGAGCAGGACCTCAGAAAACACACACGAACAAGAACAGAAGCGAGGGTCATCTTGAAGAATTTTCAGAAGATTGCGTTTGTGAGAAACTAGCTAAACTTAAAAGTAGATAAAGCGATGGGACTGGATGGGATACACCCTAGAATACTGAGGCAACTTGGGGACATTCTAGCAGCTCCACTGACTGACCATTTCAATGCCTTGTTGGAGTCGGGAGGGGTGCCAAAGGACTAGAAAGAGGCTCATGTGGTCCCTTTACAACAAAGCGGAAGTAAGGAGGTGGTTGAAAACTACAGGCCCATTAGTTTAACTTCGGCGGTGAATAAATTATTGGAAACGCTGCTGAAAGAGAAAATAGTGAGGTTTCTGGAGTCCAGCGGATTACAGGATCCGAAACAGAATGGATTCACCAGAGGCAGATCTTGTCAGACAAATCTGATTGATTTCTTTGACTGGGTGACCATGGAGTTGGACCGAGGGAGAGCCCTAGATATGGTGTATTTCGATTTCAGTAAAGCCTTTGACACTGTTCCTCACAGGTGACTTATAAACAAACTGAGCACCCTAGGGATGGACCCTATGTTACTGCTTGGGTTAGAAATTGGTTGGGTGGGAGGTGACAAAGGGTACAGGTAAATGGAGCTCACTCTGAGGAGAAGGAAGTTACCAGTGGTGTGCCCCAGGGATCTGTCCTTGGTCCGATTCTTTTTAACGTCTTTGTTAGTGATATAGCGGAAGGGCTGTCGGGTAAGGTTTGACTCTTTGTGGATGTTACCAAAATCAGCAATAGAGTAGGCACCCAGGAAGGTGTAGATAACATGAGGAGGGATATAGCTAAGCTTGAAGAATGGTCTAGAATTTGGCAGCTGGGATTTAATGTTAAAAAATGCAAGGTCATGCATTTGGGCTGCAGCAATCCAAGGGAGCAATATAGTATAGGGGGTGAAGTACTTTTGTCCATTAAAGAAGAGCGGGACCTCAGCGTGGTTATGTCTGATGATCTTAAAGTAGCTAAACAGGTAGAAAAGTGAAAGCAAAAGCTAGAAGGAAGCTTGGGTGTATATGGAGAGGAATGGCTAGCAGAAAAAAGGCGGTGATAGTGCCTCTGTATAAGTCTTTGGTGCGACCTCATTTGGAGTAGTGTGCGCAATTCTGGAGACCGCACCTTCAAAAGGATATAAACATGATGGAGTCAGTACAGACGGTGGATACTAAACTGGTTAGTGGTCTTCATTATAAAGCATATGAGGACAGACTTAAGGATCTTAATATGTACACCTTAGAGGAAAGGCGGAATAGAGGTGATATGATCGAGACGTTTAAATTCCTCCGTGGCATAAATGCACAAAGGGAGAGTCTCTTTCAATTGAAAGCAAGTTCTACTATGAGGGGACATGGGATGAGGGTGAAAGGGGATAAATTCAGGAGTGATATGCAGAAATATTTCTTTACGGAAAGAGTGGTGGATCCGTGGAATAGTCTCCCAGTGGAGGTGGTAGAGATGTGGATGGTATCAGAATTTAAAAAAGCATGGGACAAACACAGAGGAATTCTAAAGAAAAAAAGGGGACTGTTGTAGTTGTTGATATGGAAGGACAGACTAGATAGGCCATGTGGTCTTTTTCTATCTACCCTCTCTCTCTCTTTTTTCTTCTCCCCTGATCCCTGTTCTTCCTCCCTCTCCTCCAACAACTGCACTTTCCTACCTGTTTCATCTCACTTTGCTTTTCAGCCAAACCAATAATCCAAGATCTTTGGTAGTTGGCACTCTAGGACCTCAACTGGGCCTACGATAACAAAAAAAGAAAGTACAGCACGCCAAGCCTTAAAGCAAATACACATGCTGAAAGCACTACTGCATTTCTGTTTCCTCCTTTTATACTGTTTTCCTGTTACTAACAGGAAGCCTACATGGAAGCAAGTATGGGAATGTGGCAGTGGCTTCAATGTGTGCTCTGAGATCCAGCGTGCTGTACTTTATTTTTATGCTGCTCTCTTTACCTGCCACATTTGCTTTCTGCCGGTTGCGCCCCTCTATTACTTCCACCCTATGCGGCCACCCCATTCGACAGCCCTTGGTACAGCACTGTGCCATATCTATTCAATACAGTGCTCAGAGTAACACACAATTTTAAATAGGCAAACTAAACAAATGCGAATACATATCTCAATTCATTCAATTAAAACAAAAATTCTGTCAGAATCTCAAAGGGACATGTTTACCAAAAGGTAGCATAGGATTAGTACAGTTTTGGCACAGTGCCAGAAAGTAGCACAGGGCTCATACTATCCTTGCAGTATGTGCTGGGGTGCCAACTGGGCTGCAGAGCGCATTCCCACTGCAGTGCAGCTACAGCGGCATTTTTGCCTGTGCTACCACCGCTCAGTGCAAACACCCATGGGTGCAACTAATGCCACCTCAATGGGTGGCATTAGATGCTCCCATGGCCGGTTTACCGTTGTGAAGTGCACTAAATGCAGGGAAACATCTATACTCACCGCCTGGCCTTTAGAGTGAAGCCACGCGCATTACTGACACGGGGCTTAAGCATATATCAAAAATATTTCAGCAGTATAATACAAAAATTCAACTCCTTAATTGCTAATGAAGGCTCAAGTAAACAAAATGATCTTCAGCTTCTTCCTAAAATATAGGTAGCTCACTTCAGTTTGCAGGAGCATAGGTAATGAATTCCAAAAATTAGGGCCTAGCAACCAAAACGTTGTTGATTGAACTTTACTATTTTATATCAGCTGCAGTTGGCATTACCGACAATTGTATTTATTTATTGCCACTTATAACCTGCAAAACTGGCATGGCCATTCAATGTGGCATACAACATTACATACATACAAAAAGCAAAATAAAATACTATAACATTAGATGTAGGATTACTAAATTATAAGCAGTTCAATCAAAACTTCATTAAATAAATGAGCTTTTAAGAGCTTTCTAAACTGCTGAAAATTGGTCTCCTTTTGCAACTAGTCAGGAAGAGTGTTCCAAAGGCAGGGCGCTGCAACTAAAAAGGCAGACATTCTTGTAATAGATAATCCTGCTTCCTACAAAGGAGGCTGAGCCAAACAACCTGTTCTGGTAGAATGGAGTATATGACTAGTGGAATAAACAGATAATAAATCTTGCAGATATTGGGGCATATATCATAACACCCTATAAATTAACATGTACACCTTAAACTTCATTTGTTGTGCAACTGGAAACCAATGAAAGGCAACCAAAACTAGAGTAATATGTTCACATGAACTACAGCAAGAAAGATGACCTGCAGAACCAGTTGAAGAGCCTTAACCGATTTTGTTGGAAGACCGATAAATAGTGAATTACATTAATAGAAACTACTGATGACCATCACTTGCAGCACTGTGCGAAAATCATCATGACTCAACAGATTTCGCAAACCCCAAACCCAACATAATTTGTAAAAAGAAGAGGCTTCTGTATTTGGTGTCTAAAATTAAGGTGCTGATCAAACTAGGCACCTAGTTGCACACTACAGATACAATAACTATTGTCATTTGTCTTCATAAAATTAGTAGCAACTATGCAAGGTGGCTTATATACACATAATTCTCTCTTTTTTTCTTAAATATTCAAACACTAAGGGGTATGTTTATAAATCCGTGCTAAGGGTTAACCCAAGCTATCTGCAACTAGGACCCATTGAATAACATGGTACCTAGTTTCAGAGAGCCCAGGTTAACCATTAGCCTGAGTTAGTAAACATACCCCTAAATGATTACTTTTCATCCAGTGACTAATTTAACAACTGTCTGCAACATCAATAACACAGGTACACTAAAAAAAAATGTTTTTAAACTGCCTCTAATGTTTCGATTGATTTTTACGTTTTTTGGTGCGCTGAATCCAAATCTGGTAACCAATTTACTCCATCACATACAGATTTTTTGCTACATTGGGTTAGCAGTTTGAGGTGAACGTTTCAGATTGAGTGCGATCGAGATAAAAGTTTCTTGGATGAATTCTTTATACTAATTGTTTAGTAGTTATTCAAATAAGAATAAAGAAAATTGTAACAAGGCAGCACATAAGAATAGAGTAATGTCAACAAAACACACTGTGATGGTAGCAAAATTGTCTGCACTTAAAACAGCCACATACATGTGCACAAACATTGAGCATATAAGAGCGAGGTTAGACACAAAGCAAAGCAAAGAAATGTGCAAAAAATGTTGTACAGGTATGTATGTAAGAATAGAAAACGCAAACCGCACCATTGCAATACATGAAGACAAACACCCGATGGTGTGAAAATAAAATTCTAATAAATGAGATCCGACACTGTGGTAATAACTAGCAAATTTTTATTTCAAAGTTTAGTAAAAACACGATATTTGTCAACACAGTTTAGATTTTAAAGTCATTCTTGGGTCAATCAATCTCCTGGTGGGCCCGTTTCTTCTTCCCCCGAATGCTTCTCTTGGTGCGTTGCTTGGCGTATTTTTCATCTGGGGTTTCCCGCAGCAGCAACCAGCAGAAATCAGCCATCATAGTGGTGTTCCATCTTCCTTGGTACCTTCTCTCTGCGTCCTTGATGTCCTGGTGAAACCTTTCACCTTGTTCTTCACTGTACGCCCCCAAGTTTTCGGGAAAGTAGTTCACATGGGAGTGCAAGAAATGGACTTTCAGGCTCATGTTACAGCCTTGTTCTTTGAAGGCATTGAGCATCCTGGCAACAATATCCTTATAGTTCTCATCCCGCCTGTTCCCCAAGAATTTGAGAACAACATCCCTGAAGGAATCCCAGGCTTCTTTTTCCTTCTCAGACATCGTTTCAGCGAATGCTCCATCTGAAATGAGTTTCCTTATATCAGGGCCAACAAACACTCCTTCCTTTAGCTTTGCTTCAGAAAGTCGGGGGAACTTTGAGCAAAGGTACCGAAAGCATTCACCATCTTTTGGAAGGGACTTGATGAATTGCTTAATGAGACCCAACTTAATGTGGAGAGGTGGTAATAGAATTTTATCATGAGGTACCAAGCTCTCATGAAGAACATTTTTCTCACCGGGTCTCAAATACTCCCGAATTGGCCAGTCTTTTTTCCCCCAGTGTAGGTCGCGGGCCCGGCTATCCCACAAGCAAAGGAAGCAGGGATATTTGGTGAAACCGGATTGCTGCCCTAATAGCATGGATAGAATTTTAAAGTCTCCACAAATCATCCACTTATGCTCATCATAATGAATCTTCTGAAGAATCAGGGCCAAATTCTTGTATTTTTCTTGGAGAATAACAGAGTGAGCAATAGGAACTGAGGCGAATGTGTTGCCATTATGAAGAAGAACACCTTTTATGCTGTCTTTTGACGAATCAATGAACAGCCGCCATTCAGCAGGATCATACTTGAGTTTAAACTTTTCCATCACTCCGTATATATCGTTGCAAAATACCAAATCTTCCTCTTTGCTGAAATACTTCAAAAATTGTGTCTCGCGGTTGCGGTACCAATAAAAAGTTGTTCCTGGTGACAATAGATTTTTCTGTTTAAGCCGAGAACCTAGCAGTTGGGCAGCATCTTTTGGGAGTCCTAAATCCCGGACTAAATCATTCAATTCAGCTTGAGAGAAAAGTTCAGGTTTCGGATCTGGTTCAGTTTCAAACTCGGAAGTACTGGACTCATCGGGAAAAGCCATCTGATGAGTCTCATCATGATCAGAACCGTCCACACAAATAAGATCCAAAGATTTTGGTGGTTCAGGCACAGGTACTTCGTTGCTATGAGGCATAGGCCTAATTGCTGAGGGAAGGTTGGGGTAACTTATTACGTTCTTATTTTTTAAGTTGTATCCCTTCACAATGCAAGAGCAAAAATAGCAGTCACTGATGTGGTCTCTTTGTTCACGCCACATCATAGGTATTCCGAAACAAAATGCTTGTTTTTTACCTTTCATCCATAAGCGTAGATCTTCCTCACATGTCTTGCACACTTTGTGAGGAGCCCACGGTTTGCCTTGATCGCCTAACTTCAAACCGAAATAGGCGAAATATACTTTTTAAATAAATGCAGAAATGTTCCTCTGCCGCTTTTTCACGGTATATTCCCCACAAATAAAACAAAAACTGTCCGGAGAGTTGACGCAACCTCTGGCTCTGTGAACCATCACAAATACACAGCACTGCAAACTACAACTGTAGTGAACCACTTCGGAATAAAGCTGGATTACGACTGAGCAAACAAAAGGTAATAATGAACTTGCAAGAAACTGAAATTTGACAGGAACGTTCATGTCGCAACCACCGTGTTTGAGCGAGCGAACGAGGCGAGGCGAACAGGAAAGAACATGCGCCAGCGCGAGTACTGGATTTAGCCCCCCGCCTCCCAATTGTCCTGTTAATGTATAAAATGAATACAAAACACTCTAAAATATCATGAAGGAGTGTTTCTAGTTAGTTAACCATTACAACCTCTATTTTGGGCCAAGAAAATAAACTGCAGTCGGCTAAAAAGAAATTATGTGAACATTCCTTATATGGGTAAGAAATCTAATTTTGCAAGAAAACGTGACGTGATGGAACATTTTGGCTATTTTTCCTGGATTCAGCACCCCAAAATCTATAGGAATCAGTTGCAAAACTGGAGGCAGTTTTTTGGTAGTGTACCTGTGTAATGGATCAGTCAAACATTCAGGTAATAACAGCTGTATGTCATTGGCATAAATTCAAACTGTATATTCTTGGATTGCAGAAATAGACCCAAAGGATATGAATAAATAATAAACATGGCCAAAAGAGCAAAGCCTTGCAGCACACCATAAGTCAAGGACTTCCATTCAAACTCAGTATTTGCAATAGCAACGTTGTTTATTTACTCATTTTTTAAAATATATATTTATGCAATTTTAACAATAACAAACATTTACCACTTGATCAAGAAATGAGGAAAGTCTGTGAAATAAACAACAGGAAAATCCACAGCAAATAAATTCAGCTACCCATCTCCTAGCCCACAATTAGAGATCCAAGAATAAGGAAAAATGAAATAATCAAGGAAAACTGAAGATTCGACCGGTCCTACTTTATGGCATAGTCAGAAGAGTCAGATCACCCATCAACAAGGGATTCATGAGCACGTAAAAAAAGTAACTAACTGTGAAGGAAATACAAAAATAAATGATTTTCCCTGTAACTTCACGTGGCACTTGCATGAATATTTCAAGAAAACCCATCCTAGCTGTAGGACACATGGTCATACAATCAAAAATTCTCGCCAACGGCATTGCGTTTCCTTAGAAAGATCAGGGAAAATAAAGATCATGCAACCAAAAAAGGAAATATTCCTTTTCCTGTAAAGCATTCTAAGACGACAATCACAATCAGGAGACAGTGCCAGTGCAATCAACTAAGTAGCAGGGACAGTAACTTCAGTATCCGAGGTATTTAAAAAGCCTGACATATTTAAAACATCAGCTGTCTGAGGACCAGGAATTTTTGCCCTCTCTGGAGATTTATAACTAGATGGCAAATAATAATCTTTCACCAGTGGGGGACAGGATTCAACTGGTACCCATAAAACCTCAGTAACATATCTTTTAAACATATCTTTTGCTATAACATTAATAACCTTTGGAAAATTAATTAACTTGAAATTAGCATAACAAATTCAATTATTCAGCTGTTATGTTCTGAATTTCAAACTATTAAAGTCTTTAATAAAAGCTTTCGATTGTGTTTCAATAGCCGTTAACCGAGATGATAGACCAGTTATTGTAGTTTGAAATTCACCAACATACTCACCATTCCTTGCACACACTTCAGTGTTTGCTGACTCCTCTGTTTGAAAATTTTGAATCTGTGATGCGAAGGCCTCTCCCAGAGGTTTAATCGCTGTCCATATTAACTACAGTGTAAACTCTTCCGGCCTCAGCAGCTCAAAGGAGAAGGGCATCCTCTCAGCGATGCCACGAGGTAACAGGGACTCCATATTCCCCCTCTGACGGGAACCCGCTGCAACAGCTGCCGAGACACACTTCCTCTCTTCGAAATAGCACCAAGCTGCTGACCCGAAGAAACGCCAAACACCTCCACACCTTCACTACTGGACGGCCCCAGCAGCTGCCAACTCAGAACGACTCTGCCTCCTCCATCCAAGTTAAGGGTAATGGTTGGGCAGACCAATTTTGAGGGCTTCCGCACCTCCAGGAGTGTAGAAGCAATGCCAGAGAGGGATTGCGACACAGAGAGCAGCAACAACCTCTCAGCCTGGCTTAGCACCTCCCATTCCTCCACCAGTCGCTGCTCCCTAAGCAAAACGGAATCAATCGGCCCAGAAGTAACTGAAGAAGAGGTTGGCAGGGCAGCCTGAAGACGCTGAACCTGTTTAACCTTCCTCTTCTTCCCCATAATTGCAAGAGCACAGGAGCAGATCACTCAAGGTGCAGTCATCTTGGATCTCCAGAATTCCCTTATTCGCTTATAAAAAGACTGAAACCATTGGAGGAGACACCCACCAATTCCAAATGTTTTTAAGCAAGAAGGCAAAATAGTATGATCTACCATACTAAAGGAGGTAGACATATCCAGCATAACCAGAAACATTTGTTTGCCACAATCCACATGGTGGTGTAATGAATCAACTAAAGACTCTTATGAAATCCATACTGAAAATCATCCATCAACTTTACTTCATTCAAAAAATCACCGAATTGTCCTAGTACATTGCTCTATCTCCTTTGCAAGAAATGACAAATTCAAAATTGATTTATAATTAGTAGGTTTATTTAGATCATGAGAGTTGAAGAGTTACAAATTGACCACATGATGGATGTCTTCAATTGAGAACGAAAAGAGTAGTTACTCACCTGTAACAGGTGTTCTCCAGGAGCAGCAGGAATCAGTCCTCACTTATGGGTGACATCAACGCCGATGAAGCCCCCGTGCGGAGCAATTCCCCAGCTTTCTAAGAAAGCCTTTGGGAATACTGCACGCATGCGCGGTCCCCTTCCCGCCTAAAGGTGCCATCTTGCTCAGTCCAATGACATAGCTAAAAAACAGCACACAAAAATGTAAAAATAAACTATGTACAACTGCAACTCCCAGGGGATGAGGGAGGGTTGTGAGGACTGATTCCTGCTGCTCCTGGAGAACACCTGTTACAGGTGAGTAACTACTCTTTCTCCAGGACCAAGCAGGAAGTCAGTCCTCACTTATGGGACTCCCCAGCTTCAGGCTACCGGGGACCAAGAGCTGAAAAAATGAGCTCCCACTAGCCACAGCATCAGAGAAAGGATTTCACTAAAACACACCCCCACCGGTAGTCCAACCAGAGGGCTGGAGGGTAGGAGTTGCCTAAACCTCAAAGAGATTTCGGAGAACTGCCTGACCGAAAGCACTGTCCCTACGGGACTCTCGCTCTAGGCAGTAATGGGTCGCAAAAGTCTGGCTTGAGGACCAAGTTGCAGCCCTGCAGATGTCTGCCAACGGTACAGAGCGGAGATGAGCTACTGAGGCAGCCATTGCCCTGACACGGTGGGCTGTGACCCGACCCTGCAAGGGAAGGTCAGCTGCCCTGTAAGCCCAGGTGATACAGTCAGCCACCCAGATGGACAAGGTACACTTGGAGACAGGTAACCCCAAGTTATTAGGGTCAAAAGATACGAAGAGCTGAGTAGCCCTCCTATGCCCCTGCGTACGCTCAAGGTAGAAGGATAAGGCCATCCTACATTCCAGGGTATGCAGGACTGTCTCAGCCCGGCTGGCATGGGGCCTAGGGAAGAACGTAGGAAGAACCACCTCCTGGTTGAGATGGAAAGAGGAGACAACTTTAGGGAGGAACTTAGGATGAGTCCGAAGGACTACCCTGTTCCTATAGAAGCGAGTGTACGGCCTCTCCCAGACCAGAGCTTGAAGCTCACTCACCCTCCTGGCCGAGGTCAGGGCCACAAGGAATAGAGCCTTCCAAGAAAGGAAGCGAAGAGGACATGTAGCCATCAGCTCAAAGGGTGGGCGAGTCAGTTGTTGCAAGACCACATTCAATTCCCACTCAGGGGCCAGTGGACGGAGAGGAGGTTTGAGCAAAAGCAAGCCTCTGAGAAACCTGGACACCAAGGGGTGAACAGACAGTGTGTCCCTCCACCAGTGAGTGGTGAGCTGCTAGAGCAGAGAGGTGGACCCGAACCGAATTGGACTTAAGGCGTTGATTGGACAAGTGCAGCAGATACTGAAGCACTACCGGTACAGTGCAGGCAAAAGGATCCTCCTTGCGCTGCTGACACCACATGGAGAACCTTCTCCACTTCAGGGCATAGGTTTTTCTGGTGGACTGCTTTCTAGAGGCCAAGACCACCTCCTCCACTTCTCGGGGTAGGCCCCAGGGAGCAAACACTACCCTTGTAGCCTCTAGGCCATCAAATTGAGAGATTTGAGATTGGGGTGCAGAAGGGAACCCTGATCCTGAGAGAGAAGATCGGGTTGCAACCCCAGAGGTAGTGGTGTGTCCACGGCTAGCTGGAGCAGAAGTGGAAACCAGGGCTGCCTCGGCCACCTGGGAGCTATCAGAAGTACCGAGGCCTTGTCCCTTAGAATCTTGAACAAGGTTCGGGCCACCAGAGGCGTGGGAGGAAACGCATACAGGAGGCCCTGGGACCAAGAAATCGGGAAGGCATCTGCTGCTATCCTCAGGGGATGCGGTTGCCTGGAACAGAACCTGGCAGCTGCCGGTTCAGGGGACTGGCAAAGAGATCTATGGATGAAGTCCCCATTTCAGGAAAATGTTCTGAACCACCAAGGGGTGCAGTCGTCACTCGTCGGGTTGCAGAATCCTGCTCAACCTGTCCGCCAGGAAGTTTTCCTGGCCAGGGAGATAAACAGCCTTGAGAAACATGTTGTGTTTGAGAGCAAAAGAGCACAGGGCCTGTGCCTCTCGACACAGGAGCCTGGACCCCGTGCCTCCATGCTTGTTCACATAGAACATGGCCACTTGATTGTCCGTCTGCACCAGAACAGACTGGTGAGCCAAGGTGTGAGAGAAGGTTTTGAGGGCTAAGCGAATAGCCCAGAGTTCCAGGAGGTTGATTTGCTGCGTGGCCTCCCATAGAGACCACAGGCCCAGGGTGCACCTGTCTAAGCAATGTGCACCCCAGCCCTGCAAGGAGGCATCTGTGGTCAGCACCACCGTGGAAACAGGTACCTGAAAAGGCACCCCCTGTAACAAATTGTGGGGTTGTAGCCACCACTGTAGGGAGTCCAGGAATGGTTTGGACACCCGCACTTTGTCTGCAAGGCTTCCTGTGGCTTGTTGCCACTAAGTTCAGAGACACCACTGTGCAGGTCGCATATGGAGGCGAGCATTGGGGGTCACATGCACCGTCGATGCCATGTGGCCCAGGAGCTGTAGACAGAGCCTGGCGGAGACTTGTGGCCTGCTCAGAAACTGGCTTGCCAAGTCTATGAGTCTTTGAGCCCTATCTCTTGGCAAGTAAGCCTTTGCTTGCAGGGAGTCCAACCTTGCTCCTATGAACTCAAGGTTCTGGGAGGAGGGAGACAGTTCTGAGGGTGGCTTGCGGGGCCTCCTGGGAAGTCTGACCCCTGATGAGCCAGTCGTCCAGGTAGGGGAAGACAAAAAAACCCTGGTTCCTTAAGTAGGCCGCCACCACCGCCAGACACTTGGTAAAGACCCCTGGTAATGGTTTCCTCCCACAATGAACCTGAGGTATTTTCTGTAGTCTGGATGAATGAGGATGTGAGTGTACGCATCCTTTAGGTCTAAGGAGCATAGCCAATCTCCCTGCTGGAGGTAGGGCAAAAGTGTTCCAAGAGTAAGCATCTTGAACCTTTCTTTCTCCAAGAACTTGATGAGATTCCTGAGGTCGAGAATAGGCCTGAGGCCCCCAGTTCTCTTTGGTACAAGGAAGTACCTGGAGTAGAACCCGTGACCTTGCAGGTGGAGAGGCACCGGCTCCACCGCCTGTCTAGAAGCAGACCTTGAAGTTCTTGAAGGAGGAGGTCTGTGTGCAGAGGAGGTCTTGGAGGCTCTCCGGGGAAGTAGGTCAGAGGCAACTGCTAGAAATGGAACATATAGCCCTTGTGGACAATGCTCAATACCCAAGCATCTCCTGTAATGGGTGGCCACCGGTGGGCAAACAGGACTAGACGACCTCCTGTGCAGAAATGGGACAGCAGAGGTGGAAAGGCTATGCTGTGTAGGTCTAAATGGGCAATTTTCCCAATAGAGAAAGGTGAATGGTGGAGTACCCCAGGGATCTGTGCTTGGTCTGCTGCTTTTTGACATATTCATAAATGACCTGGAAAAGGGACTAACGAGTGAGGTTATCAAATTTGCAGATGACATGGAACTATTTAACGTTTTTAAAACCTATGAGGATTGTGGAAAATTGCAAGAGAATCTTGATAAATTGGAAGACTGGGTATCCAAATGGCAGATGAAATTTAATGTGGACAAGTGCAAAGTTATGCATCTAGGAAAGAAAAACCCAAACTATGGTTACACGTTGGAAGGTTCCACCTTAAGAACCACCACCCAGGAAATAGATTTAGGTTTCATCGTAGATAACATGTTAAAACCCTCTGCCCAGTGTGCAGCGGCGGCCAAGAGAGCAAATAGAATGCTAGGTATCATAAGGAAAGGAAAGGAATGGAAAATAAAACAAAGGATATTATAATGTCTCTGTATCGTTCCATGTATGAAAAGCTGGCTGCTACACAGTAACCTGTCCCGTGTTTCTAAGGTAATCTGTGACCAATTTCCAGGGGGAGTCCCACAGCCCTTGCTTGGATAGGGGGAGTCTTGGGGTCTAAATTTAACCAGAAAGCTCTCTGCTGTGTTTTAAATTTAAACTGAAAGCTCTTTGCTGCTACTAGGCCCTGACTGATTTAACAAATACACTGGGTTCACAGATTAATCAGCTTTAATCTAAAGAATTCCTTTTCTCCAAGATTTAGAAAAATTCCCAGAATACTTACAATTACAGATCTCTCTCCAGAAGTAGCATTCCCCTTTTGTAGTCCTTCAAGACTGAGAAGCACAGAACTCTGGGTTGAACTATTTATGCCTGTGCTTCTGAGGTAAGCTGTGACCAATTTCCTGGATGATTAACACACTCCTTGCTTGGATAGAAGAAGTCTTTCAAAATGGCCTTTTGATCTACCATCTGGCTTTAACACCTATTTAAAAAATTCCACAGGTCTCTTGCCCCCTAAGTAGAAGGCCTCTTTGTAAAGGTCTCTTGAAATAATGTATTGCTCAAATACTGACCCTGTTTTGCCCTTTATGCTAAGTTATATTCTGATTTGATTTAAATTAAAGCTCTTTGCTGCTACTAGGGCCTGCCTGATTTAACAAATACACTGGGTTCACAGATTAATCAGCTTTAATCTAAAGAATTCCTTTTACCCCAACATTTAGAAAAATTCCCAGAAGTAAATACTTACAATTGCAGATCTCTCTCCAGAAGTAGCAGTCCCCTTTTGTAAACAGGGTGTTTACCGGGAATAGCAGGAATCAGTCCTCACATATGGGTGACTTCGGTGCCGACAAGAGACCACGCAGAACATTTCCCCAGCTTTCAAAGAAAGTCTTTGGGAATGCTACTATGCATGCCTGGTCCCCTTCCCGCCAAAGGGTGCCATCTTGCTCAGTCAGTGACATAGCTAAGACGGCAGTAAAAAATCAAGCAAGGTAGAAATGTCAACTCCTAGGGGTGGAGGGAGGGTTGTGAAGACTGACTCCTGATGTTCCCTGAGAACACCCATTACAGTTGAATAACTATGCTTTCTCCAGGAACAAGCAGAAAGTCAGTCCTCATATATGGGACTCCCTAGCTCCAGGCTGTCAAGGACTGAACCACGACAGCACCTGCGGCGCTCAGTCCGGTAGAATGAGTTACAGGAGGTGAGTCCCCGCTGAGAGACTCTGTAAGACCCTAGTGTCCAGCGACACTATAACTCCAGTAGCCTGAACACAGAGGGTTGGAGGGCAGGAGTTGCCTACACCTCGAGAATGTTAAGGAGTACTGCTTGGCCAAAGGCACTGTTCCTGTGGGACTCACTCTCCAGGCAGTAGTGAGCTGCGAATGTGTGGATTGAAGACCAAGTGGGGGCTCTGCAGATTTCCATCAATGGCACAGAGCAGAGGGTGGCTACTGACATGGCCATCACCCTCACGCAATGCGCTGTGATCCGGTGCTTAAGAGAGATGCTCGCACGCTCATTGGTGAGGGCAATACAGTCTGCCACCCAAGAGGACAAGATGCGCTTGGTCACAGGAAGCCCCAGTCTGCTGGGATCATAAGACATGAAAAGCTGAGGTGCTTTGCGGTGGCCCTGGGTCTGCTGTAAATAGGATAGGGCATGTCTGCAGTCTAGTGTGTGGAATATGAGCTCCTCTCTGCTGACATGGGGCCGTGAGTAGAAGGTGGGGAGTACCACTTCTTGGACCACCTTTGGAAGGAACTTTGGGTGGGTGTGGAGCACTACCGTGTTTTTCAAGAACCTGGTGTATGGAGGGTCCACCACCAGGGCTTGAAGCTCACTAACTCTATGAGCTGAAGTGAGGGCCACTAAGAAGGCCACCTTCCAGAAGAGGTACCGCAGGTGGCATCTGGCTAGGGGCTCGAACAGCACTCTGGTAAGCTGGGAGAGCACCACATTGAGATCACACTCCACCGCTAGAGGGTGGAGATGGAACTTGGATAGCAGGAGGCCCCGTAGAAACAGTGAGACCAGGGAATGGCTTGAGAGCGGTTTACCCTCAATAGGGCAGTGGTGAGCGGTTATAGCGCTCAAGCGTACCCCGACAGAATTAGACTTCAGTCCCATGCGCGATAGATGCACAAAGTACTGAAGCACCAGCTGTATGTGGCAGGAGAAAGCGCATCTCTGCCATTTAAAGGTGTAGAAACTCCTGGTAGAGGGGCTTTCTAGAGGCCAGTAGGATCTTTTTAACTTCCTTTGGCGGGTTGAGGAGGGCCAAGGCTACCCTCTCAGCAGCCATGCCGTCAGTGTCAGCGACCCCACACTGGGGTGGAGGGACCCCTCCTCCTGAGACAGGAGGTCTGGGGCTCTCCCCAGTGGGACTGGGAGTGCCACAGACAATGAGTAGCAACAGGGGGAACCAGGGCTGCCTGGGCCACCTGACAGTAATCAGTATCACTGACGCCCTCTTGCTCTGGACTTTGAACAGAGTCTTGGCAACCAGAGGGGTCAGCGGGAACGCAAAGAGAAGTCCCTTGGACCATGAGATCATGAAGGCATCTGCCGCTACCCTCTCTGGGTGAGGATGATGAGAGCAGAAGCAAATCAACTGCGTGATGTCTGGAGAGGTGAACAGGTCTATCTCAGGCCAGCCTAAGAGGCGAAAGAGCCTCTCTGCCACCCTGGGGTCAAGGCACCACTCGTGTGGCCACAGAACTTTGCTGAGTCTGTTAGCCCGACAGTTGTCCTGACCCGGAAGGTATACTGCATGCAGAAGCATGCCACTACTCGCTGCAAAAGAGAGGAGGGCCACCGCCTTTTGACAGAGGAAGTATGAGCCCATGCCTCCATGCTTGTTGATATAGAACACTGCAACCTGGTTGTCCATTTGGATCAACACAGGTCGGTGTTACAGTTGGCTGCCAAACGCTCATAGGGCTAGCAAGACTGACCGGAGCTGCAGAAGGTTGATCTGTAACAGAGACTCCCTCCTGGGACCAGCAGCCCTGCGTGCGCTGAGCTCCGCAGTGAGCTCACCGCCTCCGGAGGGAAGCATCTATGCACTGGGTCCTCTGTGGTGAGGGTGCCCGGAAGGGCATTCCCACCCAGAGGTGGCGCAGGTCTTGCCACAGTAGACTGATCTCAGCAGCCGGCGGGTGATCCTGATTCTGCCTCGAAGACTGCCCATTGCCTGGGTCCACTGTGAGGACAGGCACCACTAGACTGTGAGCATGTGCAGGTGGGCTAGGGGTGTGACATGGACGGTAGAGGTCATGTGGCCCCGCAGTCATAGGAGGTGGTGAACTGGCACTGCTCTGCGGAGTTGGATCTCTCTTGCCAGCTGTGTGAGGCATTCGGCTTGTCGAAGGAAGGACCTGGCCTGCACCATGTCCAGCTGAGCACCTCTGAATTCCAGGTTTTGGGCTGGAGAGAGATGTGATTTGGGGTAGCTGATTACCAAACCTAGATGCTGCAGGAGGAGGATGGTACGCTCTGTGGCCTGGCTGGCCTCTACAGCTGTGGTGCCTCTGATAAACCAGTCGTCCAGATAGGGGAAGACGAATGCCCCTTGTAGGCGCAGGTGTGTGTCTACTACTGCTAGGCATTTTGTGAAGACTCTTGGTGAGAAGGCCAGACCAAAGGGGAGTACCCTCTACTGGTAGTGGTCCCTTCCGACCATGAATCTTAGGAATTGCCTGTGAGAGGTGTGGATCAAGATGCGAGTGTAGGCATCCTTTAGATCCAAGGAGCACAACCAGTCTCCCTGATGGAGGGAGGGCAACAAAACAGAAACTTGTTTAAGTTTTGTAGGTCTAGGATAGGCCTGAGGCCCCCAGTTCTTTTGGGAACAAGGAAATATCTGGAGTTGGGGGTACAGGCTCCATCGCCTTGTCCCTGAGTAGGCCTACGAGCTTGAGAGCAAGAGGGTCTGGTGGAGGAGAGGTCGTACTGGCTCTCCTGGAAAATATGCTGGTGGTGTCTGCTGGAAGCAGAGGTGGTAACCCTCCCTCACCACCTGGAGTGCACACTGGTCTGCAGTGACCTCGGCCCACTTATGGGCGAAGAGTGCCAGGCGGCCCCCTGTGGGCTGGAGACCCTGGCTCTGCCCTGGAAGTCAAAAGCTCCCTCCAGGTTGAGCCGGAGCTGGGGTTTGCGGTTTCGGAGCTTTTGGCTTCCCGAGTCCATGTCCCTGGCCTTTAGGTTGGGAACCCTGCTGCTGTTGGCCTGAAGAGGTTTGGTAGTGGTGGCTTTGGTGAAAAGGCCCTTTCTTCATTGAGAAAAGTGGTCTTTTCCCCGATGTCTTCTTTTGGGAGAGGGCAGAGGTCTTCTTTGAGAGCCTCTGCCAGGTCACCAGTTTGGCCTCTATCTCAGCCGCCTTCTCAGTCATAGGCTTTCAAAACAGGTTCTCCCCGGTGCAGGGGACATCCAGCAGCTTTTCCTGGACCCATTGCTTGAGGTCCAAGGTCTGCAGTCAGGTCTGGTATCGGGCACCGATGCCTGCAGCTGCAGTCCAGGCTGCAGACTCAAAACCATCATAGGGAGCAAGGGACAAGAACTTGGAGCAGTCCAGGATGGCGGCGACCAGGGTCTGGCGAGCCCCGCTGAGAACCCGGTGAGCTCTTGAATGAGGCCCTTTAGGTACATGCCAATGTATAGCTCATATGTCTATACCCAGCAGCTCAGCATGGATCCCTGAAAACACTTGCGCCTTAGGGCGTCGAGAGCTCTGGCCTCTCTACCCAGGGGGACAGAAGAATAATTCTTCTGGCTCTTCAGCTTCTGCATTGAGGACTCCACCACCATAGAAATTTGTGGGAGTTGGGACTACTGGAAGCCCAGGCTCTTCTCGACGCGGTAGAAGCATCGAGGTGTCGGCTGACCACTAGCACAGAGGCCAGAGTTTCCCACATCCATAGGAAAAGCCGCTCGAGGATGGGTTATACCAGTGGAAACTTGACTGGCTTCGGGGATTTTTTCTTTTTCTTTCAAGGGTCCGGCATCTTTACGGAGGAACCGCTGCCGCAGAACTCCGAAGATGCCCGGGCCTCAATGAGAGGTGCTCATCTTGGGGCTCAGCGTCGGGGAAGCCAGGGCTGAGCCGGACAGCGGGAACCATCTCCTGCAGCTCCTACCTTTTCTGGTTGGTTCTTGGATTATGACACAGGTTGTAGGTGGTATTGTCGTGGTCCGGACTGAGACAGTACAAGCAAGAGTCATGGGAGTCCGTAACAGACATAATCTGACTGCAGTGGTCACATTTTTTTGAAGCCACCGGGAGACATGGTGGGATACATCGGGGCGGGGTCGACGACCTCCAGGCGAAAAAGGGCACAAATGCTGGTTGAGGCAAGTCTCGACGAAAAAAGAAGGAAGAGCCAAGGACGGCACCAGGATGGCGCCGGCTCGAGGCAGGAAGAAGAACCGATATGCAAACTGGGAAAAAACAAGTTTAAAGAGGGTTTTTAAAGGAATTTTTCTGGGAACACAGGACAAGCGTCCATTGGGCTCCAAAGAAACAAAGGAGACCAAGCAAGATGGCACCCTTGGGCGGGAAGGGGACCATGCATGCGTGGTAGCATTCCCAAAGGCTTTCTTTGAAAGCTGGGGAAATGCTCCAAGCGGGCTCCGTCGGTGCCGGCGTCACCCATATGTGAGGATTGACTTCCTGCTTGTTCCTGGAAAAAGCAGCATAACACTTCCCAAACAATAAGCAAAACTGAAAAACCCTGAAAAATTCAGAAACTGAATGCTATTTACCAAAAAACATAGTAGTAGTATTTGGCTCTCAGCACAAATGACTCTGCGACAGGCAATGAAACAGACCCAAGCAATCAAGATGCAGCAGAGCTCTGAAATCTTCAGTCAAACTTTTCAAGGGCTGGTCCTGAACTAACAGGATTCAAGGAAAAGGTTATCAGGTCTATAAAATTTCCCCTTCTTTATCATACTGTTAGACCAGTCCAGAGAGTGAGGTGTACCCAAGCAGACAGGATCCATGGTGGGAGGAAGACAACGCTCTGGACAGAGCTACCCACCCTGCTAAAGACGCCATTCTGCTCTGGCACATGCAATCTGTAGTGCTTCACACAAGTGTTCTGAACCTACTAAGCAGCCACCTTACAAATGTCCTCCAAGGACAACAAAGTGGGCTCTACCCAAAAGGAGGTCTGTGCCCTAGTCGAGTAAGCTCTGCCTCCTCCCTGCACAGCAGAAGTTATCTTGAACCAACTGCCTCCTTAATCCAGTGGACAATGGAGGCCTTGCCTGATGGCTGTCATGTCCTCAGACCCCTGAAGACAAGAAACAATCCAATGGAAAGGATAGTAATTTCCAGGTATCTAGCACCCTCTGCACGTCTACTAGATGCAGAGAAGGTTATGTCCGAAGGACCTCCTTCAAGAAAGACAGCAGGATGACAGCCTGATTAAGATGAAAGGGAAACAGCACCTTTTGGAGGAAGGATAACAGAGAAAGCAGCTGTGAGAAGACCAAAAATGGCTCCCTGCAGGAGAAGGCCTGCAGCTCAGACACCTGCCTGGCAGACACAATGGTCACCAGGAATGCTTATCTTAAAAGTCAAATTGTTGAGATAGGCCTTATGACTGAGTGCTTCAGCATCAGAGAGAGAGAGACTCCACTGAAGAACAGCCAGACACACTGGCAAACTAATCTGCTTCACTCCCTCAAGGAAGCTGGAAACGTCAGAGTGCACTGCCAAGAACATCCCTTGAATGAGCCCCTAGTAGCATTTAGGGCCACCACCTTAACCTTGAAAGAGTTCAGGGCAAACGCCTCATCCAACCCAGACTGCAAGGAGAACAAAACAGTGACTATGTCTGCCTTCCTAGCCTAGGAAGAACACTACTTCTTGAATAACCCCTCAGACTCTTACATAGATTAAGAAAAGTAGAAATCATCCAGGCCTCAAGAAAGGGTGTCTACCACCTCTTCAGTGTAGTCCTTCTTAAACAGCCTGTGCCCCTCAAGGGCTAGGCCATAAATGAGAAGAGAATAGGACCATCCATCCCCAGGGGCCTTTGCCACAAAAAGCATTTTTCCTATGAAGCAAGAGAAGGGAGCCTGCCAATAGACTCAAGAGATGTTCCAGAAGCCAGTCTAGGTTCACTAGTATCACCAAGCTCGGTTGAGATTGAATTCCACACAGAGGGTGGCTCTACAGGAGCCACATGAATAAAAAGCCACGAGTCCCTTCGTGGGGCCACTCCTGAAACATAGCAACTGAGCCCTCCCCTCCTCAAAACAGGTCTTTCCTGAGGCGGAAAAATTTCTCCACTGGGCACTCTGATGATTGGCTATTAAAACAAAAAATTGGAAGGATCAGCCTTGCACTGTGAGGTCGGATGCATGAGGGCTGAGCTCCTACTCACTGAGAACCACAGATATGTCTTCAAAAGGGCTGGTCATGTTGATTCATTGTTGATTCCTGGTACGTGGGCTGCTGACAAAGCAATGAAACCCTCCTCCGCCCAGTGACACAGTTCTGCCACCTTAAGTCCTGCCTTGCTTGATGACACATGCACAGTGATGGCATTGTCTGGGAACACTCTGACTGCCTTGCTCACCAGAAGAAGACAAAACCTCTCAAGAGCCATGCGGATTGCTCTGGCCTCCAAATGGCTGATCAGCCAGGAGGCCTCTTAAGAGGACCAGAGTCTCTGGACAAACTGACCTAAACAATGGGCTCCCCAGTCCTTCAGGCTGTCATCCGAGATAACTATCACCTAATCTTGTGTTTCCAGAAGCATCCTGCCCATCAAATGGTAAGACTATAACCACCAGGATAGCTGTTCCTTGATCTCCCAGGGGAGAGGAAGCAACTGGTCAAACAACAGAGAACAGGGAGAAGAGAGAGACAGCAGAAGTCTCTGAAGGAGGCATAAATGTGCCTTGACCCAAGGGACCAGCTCCAGAGTTGGCACCATGGCCTGTAAGAGTTGAAGGTAGTCCCAAGCCTGGGGAGCAGAAAAAGCTCAAAGTTCCTGAGCTGGCTCTGCAATTTCAGTGACATCTTCGACCTCAGAAAATGTCAACCCAGGAAAGGGCTGAACAGAATCTTGAGGAACAAATGTGTTGAGAGCTAATCAGACTATGATCACCAAAACCCAGAGGATTTCTAGGACTGTGTCAGCCGTGGGCTTCTCCAGGGAGTTTGACCGAATCATCCAGTTATCCAGTACAGGGGGCCTTGCTTGCAAATTAACACCACCACTACCACCACCAGGATCTTCCAGAAGGTGTAAGAAGCAGTGGCTATGCCAAAGGATAGAGCCCAGAACTGAAAATGGCGGCCCAGGACACAGAGGTGGCGAAAATCACCAGTGTTGTTCCTGGATGGAAATAAGAAAATAGGTTTCAGCCAGATCCAGGAAGGTGAGAAATTCCCCTTGCCTGATCTAACAGTCTGCATGCAGAAAAGAGGGACTCTGAGCTTGCTACTCACCACCTTCAGGTCCAGAAAAGACCAGAAGGAGCCACTCATGTTGGGCATCATGAAATAGATAGAGTAATGTCCCTAGCTCTGCTCATGGCACAGGTAGAACAGTCTGCAAATGCAGGTGACATTGTAGAGTTTCTTCGACCACTAACCATTTCAGCAGAAGCCACAGAGAGCATCGACAAAGGCATCCCACAGAGGCTCTGCAAACTCCAGTGCATAGCCCTGACTTAGGACTCAAGGAAACACTGGTCTGACATTAACTGAATCCACTTAGAAAACGTGTAGTTATTCACCTGTAACAGGTGATCTCCGGGTTCAGCAGGAATTTAGTCTTCACATATGGGTGACGTCAGTACCGAAGGAGCCCACATGGGAACGCTTCCCAGCGTCTAACAGAAAAGCCTTTAGGAGCACTCCACTGCGCCTGCATGGCTGCCTTCCCAACTCCCTCTGTTCAGTTGAGTGTGTAGCGGAGAAAAAGGAGAGTAAGAGAAGAAAACCCTACAACTGGTAGAGGAGGAAGGTGGTTTGTGAAGACTAAATTACTGCTGTTCCTGGAGATCACCTGTTACAGGTGGGTAACTATGCTATCTCCAGGAACAAGCAGGAATGTAGTCTTCACATATGGGACTCCCTAGCTCCCAGATGCCAGATGAAGTGACCAAGAACCAGTGGAGGTTCACCTCGGAGTAGGCCTCAAGAGGTCATGAAGCATGCTACAAGCGGCTGAGAGGAGATGGGCTGACCATCCAAGGGTATGTGGGATGCTGCTATGGCAATCAGGTGTACCTGTACCGAATTGGTCTTTAGTCCAGAGGAAGAGAGGTGGAGAAGATATTCAAGTAATGTCTCCACTGGAGCAGAAAAGGAGTTAAGGTCCCTTTTCGAATACCAGACAGAGAATCTGCACCACTTGAAGGCGTAGGATCATCTTGTGGAAGGTTTCCTAGAAGATAAAAGGATATCTTTCACTTGCTGAGAAAGGCTGATGCCCTGAAATTCTATGCCTTCAGCAGCCATGTTGTTAGGTATAGGGACTACAGATTGGAATGCAGCAGTGTCCCGTTCTCCTGAGAGAGGAGATCTGGGCAAGACCCCAAATCTACTGGTTGGACTCGAGAGAGACGTAGAAGCAGAGGATACCACAGTTGTCGTGGCCAACGCGGGACTAGAAGGATCATGTAGCCGTTGTCTCTCTGGAGTTTGAAAAGAGTCTTCGGAATGAGGGGAATGGGGGGACAGCGTATAGGAAGCCCTGACCCCAGTGAAGGTGAATAGCATCTACCACTTGGCTGTTGTGAGCCGGGATTCTGAAACAGAACCAGGGAAGTTTGGCATTCTGAGGACTTGCAAACAGGTCTATATCTGAGATTCCCCATATCTGGAAGATATGAGCAATCTTGTTTGCGTGGAGTGACCACTGGTGGGGCAATAAGACCCGGCTGAGTTTGTCCGCTAAGAGATTCTGTTTGCCTGGGAGATAAACCACCAGTAGGTGAATCTGATGTTGTATAAGTACTACAGGTGCAGGGCTTCGCTGCAAAGTGTCCAAGAGCCTGTTCCACCCTACTTGTTCAAGTAGAACATGGCTACCTGATTGTCCATCTGGACTAGAACTGTGCAGAAGCAAAAGTGGTCATGGAACACCCTGAGAGTATTTTGGATGGCTCTGAGATCCAGCAAATTTATGTGGAGTTGTGACTCCTGATGAGACCAAATACTCTTGAGTGGAAAGGTTGTCCAGATGAGCTCCCCAGTTCAATTTGGACGCATCCATCGTCTCATTGATATGGAGGCTTCTGAAAAGATGACCTTACGAGAAGGTGATCTGGAGAATGCCACCACTGGAGAGATTAGATGAGACATTCAGAGAGTTTTATCTTGTCTCCCAGACAACCGGATGCTTGAGGCCACTGGAAAGCCAGGGTCCATTGAGCTGCATGCATATGTAGTTGACCGTATGGAACCACATGTACAGTGGATGCCATATGGCCCAGAAGTTGCAACATTTCTCGAACAGTGAGACAGGTTTTGAGGCTGCTTGGGATGCAAACTGGATGAGTCGAGCACAACGGGCTTGAGGCAGAAAAGCCCTTGACTGTCGAGTGTCTAGGAGGGCTCCTATAAATTCTAGAGTTTTAGAGGGAACGAGTTGGGACTTTGGAAGATTTATTACTAATCCCAAGTGTTGCAGCACCTGCCTAGTGCACGTGAGAGAAAGATTGGCCTCTTGAGGTGTGCTTGCCCGAATGAGCCAGTCGTCTAAGTAGGAAAAGACAAATATCCCTAGAGTCCTTAGGAATGCAACTACAACTGCCATGCACTTTGTAAAGACTCTTGGGGCAGAGGCAAGGCCAAAAGGCAGGATTCTGTACTGGTAATGTTTTCCCTGAAACAGGAAACGTAGAAACTTTCTGTGTTCCGCGTGGATAAGAATGTGAGTATATGCGTCCTTTAGATCTAGAGAACAGAGCCAGTCCTGACTCTGGAGATAGGGTAGCAGAGTACCTAGGGAGATCATCTTGAATTTCTCCTGGAGTAGATACTTGTTCAGTTGTCTGAGGTCCAGGATAGGCCTGTATCCCCCTGTCTTCTTTGGAATGAGGAAGTAAGGAGAATAGAAGCCCAGACCTTGCTGGGAGAGTGGCACTTCCTCTATTGCACCCTGCGAGAGAAGGGAGCTGACTTCCTGCAATAACAGGGTGGTGAGAGGGGGTTGAGAATGGAACTCTCTTAACGGAGACTGGGGGAGTAGACTTCGGAAGTGAAGTCTGTACCCCCTCCTTCACTATGGAAAGAGTCGTGTGTTCTGATATTACAAGATGCCACCTGTGGGCGAAGTGACATAGTCTGCCTGGAATGGGAATGGAATCTGGAACCTCCAGAGGCAGGACGGCTATGTTCTCCAGAAAGGAGTCAAAGACCCTGAGGAGGCTGGGTCTGTTGCGCTGACTGAGACCTGGGAGTCTGAGCCTTTCTTTGTTGTTTTGGATATTGTTGTCCTTTTTGAGGAGCATGAGCTGGACAGTGAAGTGCAGGGTGGTAAGAAGAATACTTCTTTTTCTTATTGAAAAAGGGTTTCTTTTTTACCTTCTTCTTAGCTAGGTTGGCAGTTGATCTAGAAAGTCTATTTAGAGTGGTGTTCTAATTAAGACGCCTTATCCTGCAAGTCCTTGCCAAACAGGTTTTCACCTGTAGAAGGAATACTACCCAGTTTATCTTGAACCCACTGTTCAAGATCAGAGACTTAGAGCCAAGCAATCCTATGTGCACCAATGCATATAGCTGAAGTCCTACTGATGCATTCAAAACAGTCAAAGGCTGCCCTGTTAACAAATTTGGAAACATTTTGGGCATACTTCACCAGAGTGAGATGATCAGCTCTTTTATCAGGGAAGAGAGGAGCCATCGGCTCCAAATCCCTAGTCACCTCTCTCAGAAACATACCCATGTAGAATATGTAGGAACTGATTCTGGCTGATAACATACAGGCCTGAAAGCATCGAAGACCAAAAGCATTGAGGGTTCTCGATTCCTTGCCGGGAGGGTTCGAGGAATGCGTTTTGGCACTTTTAATTTGACGCATCGCCAATTCCACCACCCTGGAATGGTGTGGTAATTGTGTCTTCTGGAAGCTGGGTTAGTCCGGTATCCAGTACATAGTATCGAGCCTTCGAGAATGTGGAGAGATGGTCAAAGGTGTCTCCCATATTCGAAGCATAAGATTGTGAAGTATTCAATGAATAGGAAGTGGCAGCTTCCTTTGGTGCTGTAGGGATTGAAAGATTTCAAGCTCCTCAGCCCTAGGCTCCTTCTCCAAAGTTATGGTGATGGAGAGTCCCCGAGCAACATCGCGGATAAAATCTTGAAAAGACATGTCCTCCGGAGGGGACATGCAATGTTGCGGTGATGGAGATGGATCCTCCAGTAGAATTCTCATTTCTCTTGCACCGGTTGATTCATTGTCTGACGAATCAGAGTCTGAAGACTCAAAGTATTGACGGGCTGGATGCTCGCGCTCTGCCCGTACTCGATACCGTTCGAAACCGGCATCGGAAAGTTTCGGTACCAGAACCTGAATAACAGAGACGGACTCGAGGGTCGGTATAGGCGGCAGCGTGGTAAGCGGCAAAAATGTGCATGCCGGTACCTTCGGCACTGTTGTCGGTACTGATGGCTGGGGAATCGACTGTAGAGGCTTTACCGGTACGGAAGCCGCTAGCAAGGCCGCTAAACTCCGCTCAATAGCCAGGATACGTTGATCCATGGAGCCTGCCGATTCCCAGGTATCGGTACTTGAATTGTGGGCCACGAGTATGGCACCAAGAGCTCTCCGGAGGTCAAGACCTCGGGAGCATCCTGGGATCCCACTAATGCTTTGGAGGCAAGGACCTCCCCACCGGGGTTGTTTGGCCGGTGTGTCTCCCCCTCCAGGGCAACACCTAAGGCATCTCGATGCTTAGAAGAGCTACCCTTGGAGGGCCAGCTAGTCTTCGACAAAGACCTGGGTTTCGATACCTGAGATCCCTAGGAGGAAGATGAATCTCTCGATGACGTTGATGCTATGGACACTGCATCAGTGGCAAAGAGGGTGCCGAGTTTCGCAGCTCTGTTCTGCAGGCCTCTCTGTCATCTTCCTACAGAGGAGACAGTCAGTCGGTTGATGATCTGGTCCCAAACATTTTAGACACCAGACATGGGGGTCTGTGGCTGAAATTGTACTGCCAGACTTGGAACACTTTTTAAAACCACTAGCTGGTTTGTCCATTTTGGAAAACCCAATGCCTAAGCCTAAAATGGCGTTGATGCGCCCTGAGGGAAAGGGCGCCTCAGAAAAGTTTGTTTTGGTTTTTTTTTACAGAAAGAAAGAAAGAAGGAAAGGGAGCACCGACAGGGTCAGTACCAGCGTCGACAGGAAGGCAGACGCGACCACAAAAAAATAAGAAAAATAGAATTTTCTGAGGTGACAGGAATTGCTTCTTGTCGGCTCCGTGAAAAATGAAGAACCGAGGAGGGAGAGCTGGAAAGGTGGGAGGGCAGCTATGCAGGCACAGTGAGATGCTCCCAAAAGCTTTCCTATTGGATGCTGGGAAGCGTTCCCACGCGGGCTCTGTCGATATAGACGTCACCAATATGTGAAGACTACATTCCTGCTTGCTCCTGGAGATCTGTTTGGGCCGAGCTCCGGTATCGGTGATGGACTCGAGGAAGAGCAGGGTAGCAGTGTTGACAATACCATATATCCTGATACACCATGAACCGGTGCTGATGTCAGTGCTAGTACAAGTACCGGTCTCAATGGACTGGTATCCGAGGGCAGAGATATGATGGGAACTGAGGCTGCCAATAGAGCTGTCAAGCTCCATTCGATAGTAAGTATACACTAGCCTATCGAGGTTGCTGATGCTTAGGTATCAGTGACGGACACTTGCACCACCACCCAAGAGCATGGCACCAGTAGCTCTCTTGAAGTGGAGGCCTCAGGAGCATCCTACTGCCCCTCGATGACTTTGGCAGGCTGATCCTCCTCCAGGCCAACACTCGAGGTATCTCGATGCTTGGAATGAGATCTATCTCGAGATATTTTCTGTCTTCGATAAAGACTTGTGCTTGGACATTTTCGATACCTGAGATCCATGGGAGGAGGATGAGGCTCTCGATGATGTCGATGCCCAAAATACCGCATCCGAAGCAAAGAGAGTTCCGAATTTAGAGGCCCAATTCTGCAGGCCTCTCTTTGTCATCTTTTTACAAAGGGAACATCATGTTGGCTGGTGGTCAGGCCTGAGGCATTTCAAGCAGCTGTCATGTGTGTCAGTTGCTGAAATGGTACTGCCACACTTAGAACATTTTTTTGAAATCACTAGTTGGTTTCTCCATACTATTGGCAGACAGCATGGTAGGGTTAAGACCGAAGAATGGCATCAATACGCCTGAAGGGGTTTTTTTTTTTTTGCATCGATGGGAAGGCAGATGCTAACCACAAAAAATGAGAGAATTTTCTGCGGTGACAGGATTTGCTTCCTGCTAGCTCTGCGGAAAACGAAGAACTGAAGAGAGAGAGTTGGGAAGGCTGGAAGACAGACACGCAGGCACAGTGGAGTGCTCCCAGCTTTCCTATTGGACACTGTGGAGCGTTCCTGCGTGAACTCCATCAGTACCGACGTCACCTATATGAGAAGACTACATAACTTCTTGGTTCCTGGAGATACAGCCTGAGCTGCCCCTACACCCACCACAGGCTGTACCCTGGAGGATCTCATTGAGGGACCTGGCTGACTATGGAAGGAGCCACAGTTGAGTTTTATGACCACCGTTCGCTCCAAAAAAGCTAGTTTTGCTTGGGCCTAGACCCATAGGAGGGTAAAGGCCCTACCCAGACACCTAGCAGTCTGAAGGCATCTCAATGGTCCGCCTCTCAGCCTGATTTCTGAGAGTCTGTGGATGAGCTTCTCCAAGTCCTCCTCAATGAGCAATCTACCCATAAAGGGAAATTTGCTCAGCCATAGCTTGGAGGCAGCATCAAAAAAACAACTGTGGAGCCAAAGCTACCGCATAGGCTCTACAACTGCTATCGACCTGGAAGAGATGCTGATCAATTCAATCTGAGCATCAGCTACAACAATTCACGCCAGATCCCAATCTCACTAGATCAAGAGGAGCGATAATGGAACCTGAACCTGGCTTCTTTGATTCTCAGCCCAATGCTATAAACCATTAGGCTGTCTAGCCTCTGCACTGTATGGCAAATGCTGGAACCAGAGTAAGAAGGCTCAAACCATCAAGCCTGTACACAGCATCGCTGGTGAGCCTAAAGCTGAGGTCATCAAGGTGCTTCAACCCTCCTGACTTAAAGACTCCTTGACCACAGCGTTCCCTATCCTCCAGGATGAACAAGCATGGTGTCAATGCCGTGATAAGGGCATACACTTGAAGGAGCCCAAAAGACTAATCCAGCTCATTCTGGGGCAGAGGATACAACAGAAACAGGACCTCAGGGCCCCTGGAGCCCAACTCTGGAGTTTTCTCCCTAAGAGATTATGAGCTGCCGCATGGGATCAGGTAGAATGAATGCAGCATCATGCTGGATATACTCCAGGAAAGGGCATGCCTGCTAACCTCACCTGAGAGTAGGCTTTACAACATGCAGAGCTGCCATGGTGTCCTGAAAGCCATGTAGCTGAGCACTACAGCAGCAAAGGGAATAAAAGTGAAAAAAAAAATACACTGAAAAAATAAGCAAGGACTGCAGCAAAAAAGGAACTCCAAAAAGGGAATCCCGGCACATATTAGGCTGACTGGGGAAACCTGAGGAGGAAAGCCTCAGACACCCAACTCAGGCCTGGGAGGCCCAGCTGCCTAGAAAAAGCTTTTTTTTTTTCTTTTTTAAATTTAGAACTGCTGTATTGCAGGCAGCAAGACAACAAACTACAGCCCATTGAATTCAATGGGAAGAAAAAAAATAGAAATAAAAAGGCAGAGACCAAAAAAAACATGCAAATTGAGAAGGGGGGGGGGCCTGGGCCTGACTTACTAACCCCTTTCCCCCCTCAGGGGCCCCATAGGGTCCTCCTGTCCATTCTCCAGCCTGCTAGCAACCCATGTACAGCAGTGCTGGACACAGATCAAACTGTCTGCTCCATGCGTGTATCTGAGCTCCCAGCAAATGGTGGGCCTACAAAGGTCTCAGTCATACAGGCCACAGGACCATAGTCTCAGCCAAGGAAAACAGGCCAATCTATACTTCTGCACCAGTAACACACCTTGCCACCAGCTGGATGGAGACAAATACTGGCTTTTCTCAGTGCTGCACCAGTGGATATATCAAATAATGTCATCACTGAAGTTGCTCAAATCTGCCTCCAACTGCTGGCTCAAACATTCAACTTGTCTGGACTGATCTAAAAGGATAATCAAGAAATTGACAATACACAAAAGTACTGGCAACAAAACACTCTCAGCAAAAACAATCATACTTGCAGAATGTGAATCTAAAAAGCTTCATTTTTCAATTTTAAAAAAATAAGCTCAAGTTCGCTCAGAGAAAGAGATAAAAATGTTTCCAAACTCAAACACCCTTTAGGGATCTGATATTGAGTAATCATCAATCTCAACCAGGTCATCACAGGAACAGAAGCCATTGTACCTACTCATCAGTTGATCGATCTATAAAACCTTTTGTGTAGAAATTAAGACAGAATTCATTACCAAGATTAAACAATATATACCTCCTCTCAAGTTTACTCTAATAAAGTTAGCAGGATCTTCTTTTTATCCCGTGTTGCGGTGGTTCAAAAACTACTATTTTGAACTTGTACTGTGCTACAAGGCGTATGCAGTACTGTACATGTAAGACACAGTTCCCTGCTCATCAGAACTTACAACCTAATCAAGATGAAAAAAAGAGTAGTTACTCACCTGTAACAGGTGTTCTCCAGGAGCAGCAGGAATCACTCCTCACATATGGGTGACGTAGGCGCCGACGGAGCCCCCATGCGGAGCATTTCCCCAGCTTTCAAAGAAAGCCTTTGGGAATGCAGCGCGCATGCGCGGTCCCCTTCCCGCCCAAGGGTGCCATCTTGCTCAGTTTGATGACACAGCTAAAAGACAGCAAAAATAAGAAAATAAATCATAGGACTACAACTCCAAGGGGAGGAGGGAGGGTTGTGAGGACTGATTCCTGCTGCTCCTAGAGAACACCTGTTACAGGTGAGTAACTGCTCTTTCTCCAGGACCAAGCAGGAAGTCAGTCCTCACATATGGGACTCACCAGCTTAAGGCTACCGGAGGCCCAAAGCTGAAAAATGAGCTCTCTCTAGAGCCTCAGCATGCAAGAACAGAATCTTCCCTGATAACGCACCCGAACGGTAGCCCAACACCAGGGCTGGAGGGTAGGAGTTGCCTAAACCCCAAAGAGATTATGGAGTACCGCCTGCCCGAAAGCACTGTCCCTGCGGGACTCCCTCTCAAGGCAGTAGTGGGCCGCAAAAGTCTGGCTTGAAGATCAAGTAGCAGCCCAGCAGATGTCTGCCAACAGAAGAGAGCGGAGATGAGCCACTGACGCAACCTTCGCCCTGACATGGTGAGCCGTAACTCGACCCTGTAATGAGAGGCCGGCTGCCCTGTAAGCCTAGGCGATACAGTCGGCTACCCAAATGGACAAAGTACGCTTGGAGACAGCCAACCCCAACGTATTGGGATCAAAAGAGACGAAGAGCTGAACAGCCCTCCGGTGCTCCCGCGTACGGTCAAGGTAGAAGGAAAACGCCCTCCTACAGTCCAGGGTATGCAAGACCATCTCAGCCCAGCTGGCATGCGGCCTGGGAAAGAAAGTTGGAAGAACCACCTCCTGATTGAGGTGGAAGGAGGAGACAACTTTAGGAAGGAACTTAGGGTGAGTCCGTAAGACTACTCTGTTCCTATAGAACCTAGTATAAGGTGCATCTGATACTAGGGCCTGAAGCTCACTCACTCACTCGCCTCTCTGAGGTAAGGGCTACCAGAAACAACGCTTTCCAGGAGAGAAAACGCAGAGGGCAAGTAGCCATAGGTTCAAACGGTGGGCAAGTAAGCCATTGCAAAACACATTTAAATCACATTCAGGGGCAGGTGGACGCACTGGAGGCTTAAGCAAAAGCAGGCCTCTGAGGAAGCGAGCCACCAAAGGATGGCTTGAGAGAGACTGACCCTCCACTGGGGAGTGGTGTGCGGAAAGAGCACTAAGATGAACTCTCACAGAATTGGACTTAAGGCCTAGGTTGGACAGGTGAAGCAAATATTGCAGCACCACTGGTACCAGACACGAGAAAGGATTCTCGTTGTGTTGAGTACACCAGGTAGAGAATCTACGCCACTTAAGGGCACAAGACATTCGGGTGGACTGCCTCCTAGAGGCCAAGACCATGTCCTCCACTTCCCTAGGCAATAGTAAGGGTGCTAGAACTACCCTTTCAGCAGCCAGGCCCATCAAATTGAGGGGCTGGAGATTGGGGTGTAAGAAAGATCCCTGCTCCTGAGATAGGAGATCGGGTTGCATCCCCAGAGGAAGAAGAGTGACCACCGCTAGTTGCAAAAGAAGTGGGAACCAGGGTTGCCTTGGCCACCTGGGGGCCACCAGGATCAGCGAAGCTTTGTCCCTGATCACCTTGAACAGTGTCTTGGACACTAGAGGCGTGGGAGGAAACGAATATAGGAGGCCTGTAGACCATGGAATGAGAAACACATCCGCTGCAACTCTGAGAGGATTTATTTATTTATTTTATTTATAGTTATTTATTTTATTTATAGTTATAGGATGCGGTTGCCTGGAGCAGAACCTGGGAAGATGACGGTTCAGAGGACTGGCAAAGAGATCTATAGTTGGAAGACCCCATCTCAGGAAGATCTGTTGAACCACTAGAGGATTCAACTGCCACTGGTGCGGCTGCAGGATCCTGCTCAATCTGTCCGCCAGGTAATTCTCCTGACCTGGGAGATAGACCGCTTCGAGAAGAATGCCGTGATTGACCGCCCAGGAGCACAGTCTCTGCGCTTCCTGACATAGAAGGTGGGACCCTGTGCCCCCTTGTTTGTTCACATAGAACATAGCCACTTGATTGTCTGTCTGAATCACGACAGGCTGGTGAGAGATGAGATGGGAGAAAGTTCTCAGGGCTAAGCGGATAGCTCTCAGTTCTAAGAGATTGATCTGCTGTGCGGCCTCCCCTAGGAGACCACAGGCCTTGAGTACATGCTCCTTGGCAATGTGCACCCCAACCTAGAAGAGAAGCATCGGTTGTCAGCACTTGAGTATGTGGAGGTGCTTGAAAAGGCACCCCTTGCACGAGATTCAGAAGTTGAAGCCACCACTGCAGAGAAGACTCTAATAGGTTGGACAACCTCACTTTGTCCGTGAGGCTTCCTGTGGCTTGGTGCCACTGAGTCCTGAGGCCCCATTGAGCTGGCCTCATCTGTAGACGGGCATTTGGAGTTACATGGACCGTGGAAGCCATGTGGCCTAAGAGCCTCAGGAATTGTCTGGCAGAGACCAGAGAATTGCTGTGGAACTGCCTGGCTAGATCCATCAATTTGTGGGCCCTGTCCACTGGTAGAAAGGCCTTTGCCTGAAAGGTGTCCAGCCTTGCTCCTATGAACTCCATGTTCTGTGAGGGGTGCAAAGTGGACTTTGCGAAGTTTATAACAAACCCCAGGTGCTGAAGCAGAGCGACAGTGCGAAGGGTGGCTTGATTGGCCTCTTGCGGGGATTGACCCCTGATGAGCCAATCGTCCAGGTATGGGAAGACAAAGAGGCCTTGAACCCTGATGTAGGCCGCCACCACCGCCAGGCACTTGGTGAATACCCTGGGGGCGGATGTAAGGCCAAAAGGCAGTACACTCTGTACTGATAGTGGTTGCCTCCCACTACAAATCTGAGATATGGTCTGTGGTCTGGATTTATTTATTATTTATTTATTTACATTCTCTTATATACCGCGCCATTCTGCATCAGTGCGGTTTACATTGAACAAACTGAAATTGGAGATAACTATTTTACAGGGAACACGGGCTATGGAGAGTTAAGTGGCTTGCCCAAGACCACAAGGAGCACCTGTGGGACTAGAAAGGTGCTAAGACCTAAAGGATGCCTATACTCAGATCCTCATTCATCCAGGAGTGGAGGAGTGGCCTAGTGGTTGGGGCAAGGTACTTCAGTCCTTCCGGCCCATGGTTGCTGTCCTCTAGTGGGATTTGAACCCCCGACCTTCCGGCCTGAAGTACCTTGCCCCAACCACTAGGCCACTCCTCCACTCCTGGATGAATGAGGATCTGAGTATAAGCATCCTTTAGGTCTAAGGAGCATAGCCAATCTCCCTGCTGGAGGTAGGGCAGCAGGATTCCAAGGGTAAGCATCTTGAACTTTTCCGTCTCCAGGAACTTGTTCAGATTCCGCAAGTCTAGGATGGGCCTGAGGCCTCCTGTTCTTTTTGGTACCAGGAAGTACCTGGAATAGAAGTCTTGACCTCTCAGGTGGTGGGGCACCGGTTCCACTGCCTGTTCCTTTACAAGACTTGCTAACTCCTGGAGGAGTAAGTCCCTGTGCAGAGGAAGTCTTGAAGGCTCCCCTGGAAAATAGAAGGGGGGTACCTGGTGGAAGTGGAGGAGATAGCCCTTCTGGATTATACTTAGTACCCAGGTATCCCTTGTAACGGCTGACCACCTGTGGGCGTACAGGGCCAGCCGGCCTCCTGTGCTGAAAGGGGCCAGCTGAGGAGGAGAGGCTATGCCACTGGAGTCAAAACCCCGCTCCCTGCTGTGCAGGAGCCGGAGCTGGTGGCTTTCTGCCTATGGGGCCCATGTCCCTGCCCCTTGGCCTGCTGACCCTGTTGGGGAGCTACAGAGGCCTGAAAATGAGGGTACTGTTTATAGGCAGATGACTTCCTCAGGTAAAAGGTCTTTTTCCCCGAGCCCTTCTTCTTCTGAGAAGGGGCAGAGGTTTTTCTGGACAGCCTTGTCTGGGCAAGAGTCTCGGTCTCGAGTTCTGCAGCCTTGTCAGCCATGGGCTTGCCAAAGAGGATTTCACCTCGGCAGGAGACATCGATCAACTTGTCCTGCACCCATGGCTCGAGGTCCGATGACTGTAGCCAGGCCTGACGGTGTGCACCAATGCCGGCCGCGGCTACCCGGGCCTAAGCCTCGAAGCCATCACAGGCTGCTCCAGAGATAAACTTCAAGCACTCACGAATACCCGATGACAGAGCATTGAACCTCTGCAAAGGTTCCTCGGAGAGACCAGCAGAGAACCCGGCAATTTCCTTTGCCAGGTCTCGAAGGTACATGCCCATGTACAGCTGGTAGGACTGGACACGGCAAGCAAGCATAGAGCCCTGAAAGCACTTCTTACTGAGGGCATCCTGGTTCCAGGCCTCCCGGCCAGGAGGCACCAAGGAGTGCATCTCCTGACTCTTCAGACGATGCATGGCCAATTCCACAACCATGGAGTGGTGCGGTAATTGTGCCTTTTGGAACCCAGGGCTCTTGCGGACTCGATAGATGGAATCAACCCGCTTGCTCAAAACCGGCATCGAGGCCAGCGCCTCCCACATGCGGAAGAGCAGCTGTTCCAGCATCGGAGGAACCTGTACAGTAAAGGCCTCCTTTGGGGGAGGAGTCATACTGCAGGGTCTCGAGCTCCTCGGCCCGATGCTCCTCCTCGGGATCCGCGGGGAAGGCCAAGGCCTTGGCCGTATCCCGCACGGAGTTCGAGAACCGGGTGTTCTCTGGTGGGGACCGTCTCCGAGGCTCGGACTCTGGTGAGTCCGATGTGACACACCGAGTCCGAAAGGTGTCGGGTGACTCCTCATCCTTCGTTTCCCAGCAGGACTCCTCAGAAGAGGAATCAAGCGGCTCCGGTCGGGCAGGCACCGATGCCATCCGCCCCGACGCCGAGGGTACCGGCGTCGACGACCTCTGTCCCGAACAGGAGACCGAGGGGGACCTTGGCCGAATATCGACTCGAGTGCGCATGGACTCGAGGATCAGCTCGGCATCCGGGGTCGACTTGGACGTCGATGTCCCGGTGGTCGGGGCAGATGCACCGGTGAGACCGGCGATCAGTGCCCGCTGCTGTTCCATGTAAGCAGGCAAGCTGCTCTCCAAGGCCGTCAACCTGAGTCCGAGCTCAGGAGACTCAGCAGTCCTCGACTCGGGCCCCGACGGCATCGGGCCCTACGTCGGCTCCCCTGGAGGAGAGTCCACAAGGACTACAGTACTCACGTGACCCGGGGACTCCATCTCCACACGAGGTTGTTTTGTAGGCCTCTCCGACTCCGAAGATCCGGGATGGCGCTCGGGGCTATGCGACTTGGCCTTCGAGAAGCCAAGTGCGTCCACCGACGACGCCCTCGCGGGTTTCTTCTTCCTGCGATGCTCGCGCGAGGGAGACCCTCCTCTCAGAGGAACCTCGGTGCTGCTCGGGGCCGGAGTCCCGAGACGTCGAGGCCTCTGACGAATTCCGGGCCCGTCCGGACGCGGAGTCAGAGAAGATTCTTTCCTTTTGGTGCTGCCGACTCCTCAACGCCTTCGAGGACATTTTCCCACACGGACCACAGATCATCAGGTCATGATCGGGTCCCAGGCACCAGTCATGTGTGTCGGTAAGAGACATAAGCTTCTTACACCGGTCACACTTTTTAAACCCGCTGGCAGTCATCAGGGGAAAAAGGGCCCCTGCGAGTTCAAGAGACAGGGCTGCCAGTGAAAAAAGAAAAATGGCGCGTACGCTAGTCACTAAGGACAAAAACCGAAAAAAGAAGACTGGGCTCGATACCGATGTATCGGGCCCAGGCGGGAAAGGGAAACCGGTGTCGAACTGAAGAAATGGGTCAAACACAGAACAAAATCAATTTTTTCCTCGGGTGAAAACGAAACACATCCGTCGGGCTCCGTGGAAAAAAGAAGACTGAGCAAGATGGCATCCTTGGGTGGGAAGGGGACCACGCATGCGTGCTGCATTCCCAAAGGCTTTCTTTGAAAGCTGGGGAAATGCTCCGCACAGGGGCTCTGTCGGCGCCAACGTCACCCATATGTGAGGAGTGACTTCCTGCTTGGTCCTGGAGCAAATTGCAAAACTGAGGACTAGAGTATGGCAAGAAACACATAGCTATTATCAGATTTAAACTTTTAACATTTTCTGGTCCTAAGTTATGGAATACTTTTCCTTTTTTAATTCGAACTGAGAAAGATTTATTAAGATATATGAATGCAACAATTCTTGTTTCAGGATAAATTTAAATATGTGTTTTATTAAAATTTAGATTATATATGTGTTTGTGTAATTACACTTAAACGTTTTACTGTACCTTACTAAGAGGTTTGAGAATAGGCAAGGTAAGATTGTGTGGCTTGTAAATAGCAGCTCTCTGCATGAGAGCCCCTAAAGAGGTTTTGGTGTACATTTTTAAAACGCTACATTATTTTTTTAGGTGATGTATTTCAAAAGGGGAAATTGATCAACTCAACCTGAGCATCAGCTACACAATCCACTCCAGATCCCAATTTAACTAACTTTTAGTTTCTCTTTCTCAGTTCTTTGAAGTGACTGACACCTCATCAGACGTTAGTGGGCCTTGATTAGCTTGCAAAAGAATGGAGGGCAGTTGAGGACTGCATACAGGTCTTCACAGCCTTGCAAGATCTGGCATTCCTAACAGGGTTTCCATTGCAAGCAAGGTAAAGCTATGTGGCTTTTAGCTCTCTGCCCAAGTGCTCCTAAAGGGGTTTAGGCGTACATTTTTAAAAGTTACATTCTTTTTCTAGGTGCTGTATTTCAAAAGGGGAAATTTGTTTTGTGGTGCTGGTTTAAAACTTTGCTTTTAGTTTCTATTACCCAGCTCTTTGAAATCACTGACACCCCATCAGAAGTTAGATCCCTCCCTAAACACCTCACGTGAGATAGGTTAGTTACTCACCTATAACAGGTGTTCTCCAGGGACAGCAAGAATCAGTCCTCACATATGGGTGATGTCGACACCGACGGAGCCCGCGAGGAACAAATCCCCAGCTTTCAAAGAAAGCCTTTGGGAGTTGCTACCACGCATGCGTGGTCCCCTTCCTGCCCAAGGGTGCCATCTTGCTCAGTGAAACGACATAGCTAAAAGATGGCAAAACAAATGAAAGAAAAAATAACTGGACTGCAACTCCAAGGGGAGGAGGGAGGGTTGTGAGGACTGATTTCTGCTGTCCCTGCAGAACACCTGTTACAGGTCAGTCCTCACATATGGGACTCCCCAGCTACAGGGTACCTTGAACCTATAGCACAAACAAAAAGGCTCCCTCAGCGAGAGTCACAAGCAGCCGCAATGAAACCCTAACCAGGGAAGTAGCAGGTAGCCTGAACAAAGAAGGGTTGGAGGGCATGAGTTGCCTAGACCTCAAACAGGTTGCGAAGCACAGCCTAGCCGAAGGCACTGTCCCATCGGAACTCCCTATCCAGGCAATAATGAGCCGCAAAGGACTGACCCGAAGCCCAGGTGGTGGCCCGGCAGATGTCCACCAAAAGAACAAAGGCCAGGTGAGCTAATGATGCCGCCATGGCCATGACCATGACCCTATGACAGTAACACGACCCTCCAGCGGAAGCCCCGCTGCCTCTTAAGTCCGGGCAATACAGTCCGCCACCCAAGCCTTCCCCAGCTTACTGGGGTCGTAGGAAACGAAAGGCTGAGAGGCTTTCCGGTGAGTTTGCATACGCTGGATGTAAAAGGACAGGGCCCTCTTAAGTCCAGGGTCTGGAGGACCGCCTCTGCTGACTGGCATGCGGCCTGGAAAAGAAGGTAGGAAGAACCACCTGATGGTTGAGATGAAATGAGGAGACCACATTTGGAAGGAATTTGGGCTGTGTGCGAAGCACCACCCTATTCTTGTAGAACCTGGTATAAGGCCTCTCGACCATGAGAGCCTGGAGCTCACTCACTATCTGAGCAGAAGTGAGCACAACCAAGAATATCAATTTCCAGGAAAGATACCGGAGGTGGCACGTGGCCATCGGCTCAAAGGGCAGCCAGGTAAGCTGCCCCAACACGATATTAAGGTCCCATTCAGTCGCTGGGGGAAGGACCTGGGGTTTCATCAGGAGCAGGCCCTTTAGAAACCGGGATACCATTGGGTGAGCAGAGAGAGGCTACTCATCCACGGGAAAGTGGTTCGCCACCAGAGCACTGAGGTGCACTCTGACGGAGTTGGACTTAAGTCCGATCTCTGAAAGGTGGAGAAGGTATTGGAACACCACAATCACCGGGCAAGAAAAGGGGTCCACCTTTGCCCAGCACACCAGAAAGCAAATCTGTGCCACTTAAAGGTGTACATCCGTCTAGTAAACAGTCTACTTGAAGCCAGCAAGACCTCCTCAGCATCCTCCAGAAGGAGGAGCGGAGCGAGAGTCACCCTCTCAGCAGGCACACCATCAGCGATAGGGAGCTGAGGTTGGGATGCAGGAGAAAGCCCCTCTCCTGGGAGAGGAGCCATGGGGACGAACCCAGGGGAATGGGGGTCTCCACCACTAGCTGCAGGAGAAGCGGGAACCACGGTTGCCAGGGCCACCGTGGAGCTATAAGGATAACAAACGCTCTGTCCTGAAGGATCTTGAACAGAGTCTTGGCGACCAGAGACATCGGGGGAAAAGCATACGGAAGATCTACCAACCATGAGACTAGGAAGGCATCGGCGGCCACCCTGGCCAGATGTGGCTGCCTTGAGCAGAAATGGGGAAGCTGGTGATTGTCCGGGCTTGCAAATAAGTACATCACCGGTTCCCCCCAGGTCTGAAAAAGCCTGTTGGCCACCACCCAGTCCAGCTACCACTCGTGCGGCAGGAGGATCCTGCTGAGTCTGTCGACCAGCCAGTTGTCCTGGCCTGGCAGGTACACTGCTTTGAGAATCCTCTGCTGGATTGCAGAAGAGCATAGGTCCAGGGCCTCCTGACAGAGGGTGTGTAATCCCATACCCCCCTGTTTGTTCACGTAGAACATGGCCACTTTGTTGTCCGTTTGGACCAGGACTGACCTGTGGTCCAGATATGGGCTGAAAACCTTCAGGGCGAGACGGATGGCCCGGAGCTCCAACAAGTTGATCTGTTGGGCACTATCCTCTGGGGACCACACCACTTGAATGCGGTACCCCTGACAATGGGCTCCCCAGCCTAGCAAGGAGGCATCTGTGGTGAGGACCCTCGAGTGGGGAAGGGCCTGAAAGGGTATACCTACCTTCAAGTGCTGGGGCGAGAGCCACCAGGCCAGGGACTGTACCAGGCGCCTGGTCACTTTGATCCTGTTCTGGAGGTGTCCCATGGCCTGAGACCATTGATCTCTGAGGCACCACTGCACAGTTCACATGTGGAGGCGGGCATCTGGAGTGACATGAACCGTGGAGGCCACGTGCCCGAGGAGGCGCAGCAGTTGCCTCGCAGGCACCGAGGAGCTGTGGCTCACTTTCCCTGCAAGGGCTATAAGCCTGCTTGTCCTGTCTGCAGGCAGGAAGGCCTTCGACTGAAAGGTATTGAGCCTTGCCCGAATGAAGTCTAACTCTTGGGTCGGACAAAGGCTGGATTTGGGGTAGTTGATTACAAACCCCAAGTGCTGCAGGACCTGGATGGTGTGAGCTGTGGCCTGTTGTACCTCGGTGGCCGAAGTGCCCCTGATGAGCCAGTCGTCGAGATAGGGGAAGACTAAGATCTCCTGAAGCCTGAAGAAGGCGGCGACCACCACCACCAAGCACTTTGTAAACACCTGGGGGCCGAAGCAAGGCCAAAGGGGAGCACTCTGTACTGGTAGTGGTTGTCCCCCACTACAAAGTATAGGTATTGCCTGTGGCTTGGGTGGATTAGGATGTGTATGTAGGCATCCTTTAGGTCTAAGGAGCATAGCCAATCTCCCTGGTGGAGGTAGGGCAGCAATATTCCAAGGGAGAGCATCTTGAACTTCTCCCGCACCAGGAATTTGTTGAGGTTACGCAGGTTGAGGATGGGCCTTAGGCCCCCTGTCCTCTTTGGGACGAGGAAGTACCTGGAGTAGAACCCTTGCCCTTGAGGTGGTGGGCCACCAGTTCCAACGCGTGGTCCTCAAGAAGACCTGTCAACTCCTTCAGAAGGTGGTCCCGGAGAAGGGGAGATCTTGGAGGCTCTCCTGGGAAGTAGTGTGGAGGCACTTGGGTTAGATGGAGGAGGTATCCCTCCCTGACCACTTGTAATGCCCGGGAATCGGTGGTGATGGTTTCCCACTTGTGGGCATACAAGGCCAGCCGACCTCCTGTGGGCTGCCCAACTCCAGCTGGGAAAGGGGCAATGCTGCAGGAGTCAAAAACCCCCACCAGGCTGGGCCAGGGCCGGAGCCTGTGGTTTGGGGGCTTTCAGCTTATGTGGGCCATGTCCCTGTCCCTTGGCCTGCTGCCCCTGTGGGGGAGCTGGGGAGGCCTGGTAAGGGGGGTAGTTTCGGTAAGCAGCTCCCTTCCTCGGGTAAAAACGCTTTTTACATGAGCCCTTCTTATGGGGAGGGCAGAGGTCTTCTTAGAGAGGCATGTCCTCATCATGAACTCGGTCTCCCGCTCTGCGGCCTTGTTGATCATGGGTTTGCCGAAAAGATTCTCCTCTTGGCATGGGACACCGACCAACTTGTCCTGAACCCATTGCTCGAGGTCAGACGACTGCAGCCAAGTCTGGCGGCTCGCACTGAGGCCCGCCGCGGCTACTCGGGCCGCCGACTCAAACCAGTCATAGGCTGGCCCAAGACATAAATTTGGAGCATTCACGGACAGCTTTGGACAGGCCCTTGAAGCGCTGCAAAGGTTCCTCACAGAGACCAGCCGGGAACCCGGCGAGTTCCTTCGCCAGGTCTCTCAGGTACATGCCCATGTACAACTGGTATGCCTGGATCCGACAATTCAGCATCGTGCCCTGGAAACATTTCCTGCCGAGGGAATCCAAGGTGCAGGCCTCCCTGCCGGGGTGCACCAAGGAGTGCGTCTTCTGGCTCTTCAGCCGAGGCATGGCCAATTCCACAACCATGGAGTTGTGGGGCAGCTGCGATTTCTGAAACCCAGGGCTCCGGCGGACTCGATACATCGAGTTAAGCCATTTGCTGATTACCGGTGTTGACGCTGGTGTCTCCCACATGCAGAGCATAAGTGGTTCCAGGATCGGAGGAACGGGTACCGTGAGGGTCTCCCAAGGAGGAGCCTCATATTGGAGGATCTTGAGCTCGTTGGCTCGAGGCTCCTCCTCAAACTCCATGGGGAAAGCCAAAGCCTTGGACATCTCCCGCACAAAATCCAAAAAACCCATATCCTCTGGTGGGGACCTTCTCCGAGACTCAGATACTGTGGAATCTGAGGGGACATCCCTATGCCTTCAGGTATCCGGAGACTCCTCATCCTCCGTCTCCCAAGCCGAGGCCTCTGAGGAGGAATCGAGGGGCTCCTCAGGCATCGAGGGCCCCGGCGCCGTCCGTCCTGACACCGGCAGACTCGGCGGCGATGACCTTGGTACTGAATAGGAGGCCGAGTGCGACATTGGCCAAGGATCAACTCAAGTCTGAAAGGTCTCGAGGATCGGCTCGGCCTCCGGGGTCAAATTTGACATTAAGGGCCCGGTGGTCGGGGCGGAGGAACCGGACATGCCAGTTCCTGCGCTCCAAAGCCGTCATCCTGGACACGAGTCCGGGAGGCTCTGCAGCCTCCGGCTCGGGTGCTGACATCTTCGGCCCCGACGCCAGTTCCACCGGAGGGGAGTCTTCGACAAGAATAGTTGGTACTTGCCTAAGCTGATCCAGTACCCAACGAGGCACTTTGGCCGGGTGCTCCTTCTCCAATGATCTGGGCAGGCGCTCGGGAATCCGTGACCAGCCCCGAGAGGAGCACAGTCGTTCGGAACCGTCCAAAGATGCTGCCTTCAAGGATTTCTTCCTCCTCTTGTGTTCTTTCGAGGGAGACCCCCTCTCTGAGGAACCCCGATGACGCTCGGGCTCAGAGTGTTCCCCCCCAAGACATATAGAGGCCTCAGATGAGGTCCTGGTTCTCGGAGGCACGGGGGATTTGGGAAAAATCTTGTCAAGCTGCTGCTGGCGGTTCCTCAGGGCATTGGACGACATTCTCTTACAGAGAGTGCAGACCATCGGGTCGTGGTCTGGTCCGAGGCAACGGAGGCAGCAGTCGTGCGTATCGGTGAGAGACAATTTTCTCGCACCGATCGCATTTCTTGAAACCGTTTGTAGCCATCAGGGGAAAAAGGACCCGGCTAGGTCGAAGACCCTTTGGGCTGCCAGCGAAGAAGAAAAAGGAAAGAAGGGCGCAAAGATGCCTCAAAAGGAAAAAAATCGAACAAAAGATAAAAAGACCAACCTGATACCCGAGTACCAAGGCCGAAGGCGGGAAGGATACCGGTGTCGACCGGTCGGGCCAAAAAGGCACACAGAAAAAAAATCAACTTTTTCCGGGACACGAGAGACAACGTTCGATGGGCTCTGCGGGAAAAAGGAGACTGAGCAAGATGGCACCCTTGGCGGGAAGGGGACCATGCATGCGTGGTAGCAACTCCCAAAGGCTTCCTTTGAAAACTGGGGATTTGCTCTGCACGGACTCCATCAGCATCAATGTCACCCATATGTGAGGACTGACTTCCTGCTTGTTCCCGGAGAATTCTTGCTATATAGGGAAACTCCCCAATTAGCTTGACATACAATTTGCCATTCTTCAGGGTGCTGAAATGTTGATATTACGTGTCTGAAGAATACTGCCATTGATCTGTATCCTTCAGACACGTAATATCAACATTTACTAATGTAGAGTAGTAATTGTCTTGCAAGGAAGGGGGGGGGGCTACACATAGGGACATAGTAAAAACACTGTTAGAACACACATAAAAGGTTAACTGCTTTTTCACTGAAAGGACAGCTGAGGAAAAGTTAGGGATTTTTGGTAGGTCTCTCTTCTTTACTTCAACAGGTACAAAAGCTCCACCAACTGAATGATGGCTGGGAAAAAGCTTCTGACCAAAACTGCTGCCCCTGTTACAGTCTCTGCCTTTCTCCAGATGGAGAGCCTGATGCCAGCTGAAGGACTGGTTACATGTGCAGGATGCCTAAAAGCCAAACCCTCATGAAACAAGTGAAGGAGCTCAGAAAAGAGGTGGTGAGGCTGAGAAGCATTTGAGACAGCAAGTAGTACATCAACGAGATGGTTCTTGAAACATCCAAGCTTTCCAACAGAGGCGCAATTGGGATGCTACAGAGTGAAGAGAGTTGGAGAAGAGTCACCAGGACCTGTAGAATCAACAATCCAACTCCTCCAGTCCTTGAATGGAAGAACCAGTATGCAGCCTTGGAAGTGGATGAGGTGAAAGTATCTCAGCAAAGAAAAGTACCAGAGCTCAAGCACCTCAAAGTTGCAGAATCAGCGGAAGAGAAGGGTAGTAGTGATTGGTGACTCTCTTCTGAGAGGTATTGAGGCATCCATCTGCTAACCAGACTTGATATCCAGAGAGGTGTGCTATCTGCCAGGTTCCAAAATCTGAGATGTTAGAGAATTTCCCGAGACTCAACAAGCCTACCATTATCCGATGTTGCTCTTCCATGTTGGTACAAATGATAATGCCAGGTATCCCTTTGAGCATATTAACCCTTTCAAGCCCTACTTTAAATTTTTAATCCACATTCTGCAGTCAGGTTAGTTTTTGCATATTTCGGAAAAATTGTACCCGTCTTATTCAATATGTTCTAATAGTGATTTTCCTTCTGCTATGGTCATGTATTATATACTATTTGATAGGAATATTTAGTCAGAATTTTAGATCCCGAGAGTTTTGGGCTCAGCCTGGAAAGGGTTAAGAGTGACTTCATGTCTCTGGGACAGAGGGTGAAGGATATAAGAGCGCAGGTGATGTTCTCTACAGTCCCTCCTGTTGAGGGCAAAGGCTGAAGCAGAGAGGCTCGCATCCTGGAGATCAATGCATGAGTGCATGGATGGTGTCATCGAGAGCATTTTGGTTTCCTCGAACATGGGATGATTTTCCAAGGGCTGCAGAGTAGAGATGGTGTTCATCTGTCCAAAAAGGGTCAAAGTGTCTTCCATAGCAGACTGACTAACCTATTGTAGAAGGGCTTTAAACTAGATGCGTTGGGGATGGATGAAGAAAACCCCTAGGTAAGTAAAACATTAAATACCTCGGTAGAAATGGGTAAATGGGGCAACATCTGGAAAGCAGTGTGTATAAAAGTCCATAGCATGGGAAATAAGAGCCCAGATGTTGAGGCTTTAATGGAAGAGGCTGACTTGGATTTAGTGGCTGTTATGGAGACATAGCTAACAGACAACCATGACTGGGATTTAATTATACCAGGCTATACTTTATTCAGGAAGCACAGGGTAGGAAGAAGGGTGAGAGGAGTGGCACGACCTCTCTCACAGGGAGTAGTAGTAGACAGGGATTTAAAAGAAGACATACACAGTATTGCCATGAAAAAAGAAGTGCTACTGACAGGCAACTTCAATATGCCAGATGATGATTGGCAAATCCCTGCTGTGGTGTCATCTAAAAGTAGGGAGATTCTAGATTCAATACAGGAAGAATTATTCTGGCAACTGGTAACAAAATCCACACATGAAAGGCCATACTGGACTTGGTGCTCACCAATGTGGAAAGGGTTTCTGATGTCATGTTGGAAGATCATCTCACAAACAGTGATAACCAGATAGTGTGGTTCAGTATTACGACTAGGGCTGATAAAATCCATTCAAAAGCGAGGGTCTTAGACTTTAGGAAAACTAACTTTGCTGAGATGGGACAATACCTCTAGGAGTCGTTAACAGGATGAGAACATTTTGGGAATGTAGAAAAACAGTGGTCAAAACTGAAAGGCAGTGCCGGTCCATCCACTGTGCGAGAATGTTGTTCGCCCAGGGCCCCGCACTTCAGGGTAACCCGTGCCAACATCTCGCATATTTGGCACCTGTAGGGCGGCTTTAGTGGGAGCTGGAGAGGCCCCAGATTACCTCTGACAGTTGCTGAAGTGAAGAGCTCCTTTTTTCTTCACTTCAGCAGCTGTATTGTAGTATAGGCTGCTGGCATACTGAGTGGCCGGAAAACAGGAGGTTCCCTTTGACCTCCGGCGTGCCAGCGGCCTATACTACAATATAGCTGCCAAAATGAAGAAAAAACGCACTCGTCACTTCGGCGGCTGTCAGAGGTGAGCCGCGGCCTCTCCGGCTCCCTCTCAAGACATTTGGACAGCCGCAGGGCTCTTCGGGGAGGAGGGGTGGTGCTAAGACTGGAAATAGCTGATGGGGAGGGGGGCTAGAACTGGAAATGGGCTGATGGGGGGGAGTGTGGACTGGAAATGAGCTGATGGAGGGGCTAGGATAGGACTGGGAGGGGCTGGGATAGGATTGGAAAGGGCTGATGGAGGGCTAGGATTGGAAATGGGCTGATGCGGGGGGATGAAAGAATGGGACTAGAAGGGAGTGGATGCTGGGTACAGCTGGAACTAGAAGGGAGCTGAAGTTGGGGGAGGACAAATGGGATGGGGCTGGGGGATTGAGGATGGAGAGGGGAAAAAAGATTTTGTGTGGGAGGGAAGAAAAATCTACAGTTGGCTGGATACTAGGAAAGTAAGTGGGGATTGAGGATGGAGGGGTGAAATTTGAGTGGATGAAAAAGGAATAAAGAAAGAAATGGAGGAAAGAGCAAAAGGGGAAAGATCAGTTTGTTAAAGCAGATGTAAAAAGAGAATAGAAAAAACGAGAAGACAAAAAAAGGACAAATGGACAGCAGACAATGGAGAGTTAGCAGAAGACACCAGAAAAAAGCAATTGCAACTGAAAAATAAAATGCACAAACAAAAGGTAGAAAAATATTTTTTTATTTTGAACTGGAATATGGCTTTGGGAAATGTACATAGTTAATGTCTGCGTTTTGTATAGTATAAGAGGAAAGCGTAGTTACTCACCTGTAACAGGTATTCTCCAGGGACAGCAGAAATCATTCCTCACATACGGGTGATGTCGGCGCCGACAGAACCCTCGTGCAGAGCAATTCCCCAGCTTTCAAAGAAAGCCTTTGGGATTGTATCGCGCATGCGCGGTCCCCTTCCCGCCCAAGGGTGCCATCTTGCTCAGTCAAATGACATAGCTAAAAAGATGGCAAAAAGAATGAAAATCAATAATAGGACTGCAACTCCAGGGGAGGAGGGAGGGTCGTGGGAATGATTCCTGCTGTCCCTGGATAACACCTGTTACAGGTGAGTAACTACGCTTTCTCCAGGAACAAGCAGGAAGTCAGTCCTCACATATGGGACTCCCCAGCTATAGGCTACCGAGAACCCCTAGTTGGAAAATGGCTCCCTCTAGAAGAGCTGCAGCAGCTGTGATAGCAATTCAGCGGAGATGCAACACCACCGGTAGCCTGACACCAGAGGGCCGGAGGGTAGGAGTTGCCTAAACCTCAAATAAGTTATGGAGTACCGCCTGTCCGAAAGCACTGTCCTGTCGGGACTCTCTATCCAAGCAGTAATGGGCTGCAAAAGTCTGGCTTGCAGCCCAGCAGATGTCTGCCAGCGGAACAGAGCCACTGATGCAGCCTTAGCCCTGACACAGTGGGTCGTGACTTGACCCTGCAATGGGAGGTCGGCCGCCCTATACGCCCAGGCAATGCAGTCTGCCACCCAGGTGGACAACGTGCGCTTGGAGACAGGTAGCCCCAGCTTACTGGGGTCATAAGAGACGAAGAGCTGAGTAGCCCTTTGATGTCCCCGCGTACGCTCCAGGTAGAAGGCTAATGCCCTTTTACAATCAAGGGTATGCAGAACTGCCTCTGTCCGGCTAGCATGCGGTCTAGGAAAGAATGTTGGAAGAACCACCTCCTGGTTGAGGTGGAACGGAGAGACCACTTTCGGAAGGAACTTGGGGGTGGGTGCAAAGGACCCATGTGTACGGTCTTTCTGAAACAAGGGCTTGTAGTTCATTCACTCGTCTGACAGATGTGAGTGCCACCAGGAAGAGCGCCTTCCAGGAGAGGAAGCACAGATTGCAAGCAAACATCGGCTCAAAAGGTGGGCGAGTAAGCTGTTGCAAGACCACATTCAAATCCCACTCGATTGCCGGAGGATGAACCGGGAGTTTTAGTAGAAGTAGATCTCTGAGGAATCTGGACACCAAGGGGTGAACCAAAAGAGGTTGTCCTTCCACTGGAGAGTGGTGTCCTGACAAAACACTCAGGTGGATCCTGACAGAGTTAGACTTGAGGCCTAATTCTGAAAGGTGAAGCAGGTATTGTAACACCACTGGTACAAGACACGAGAAAGGGTTTTCGTTGTGCTGGTTACACCACACCTCAAACCTACGCCACTTGAAGGCATAGGTTTTTCTAGTGGACTGCCTCCTTAAGGTCAGTAACACTTTTTCTACGTTCTTAGGCAGGAGGAGAGGAGGCAGCACTACCCTTTCAGCAGCCATGCCATCAGGTTGAGGGGACCTGAGGTTGGGATGTAAGATAGAGCCCTGTTCCTGGGACAGAAGCGGAAACCAAGGTTATCTTGGCCATCTGGGAGCTACCAGAATGACAGATGCCTTGTCTCGAAGGATTTTGAATAGAGTTCGGGCCACCAGAGGCATGGGAGGAAACACATACAGGAGGGCCCACGGACCAGGAGATTAGAAAAGCATCTGCAGCCATCCTTTGGGGATGTAGCTGTCTGGAGCAAAAGTTGTGCAACTGATGATTCTGCGGACTAGCAAAGAGATCTATGGACGGATGTCCCCAGCAGTGGAAGATCTGCTGGGCTACTTCCGGATTCAGCTGCCACTCGTGAGGTTGGAGAACTCTGCTTAGTTTGTCTGCTAGGAAGTTCTCCTGACCTGGCAGGTAAACTGCTTTGAGAGACATACCCTGTCGGATTGCAAAGAAGCAGAGGTCCAGTGTCTCCTGGCACAGGATACGGGACCCCATCCCTCCCTGCTTGTTTATGTAGAACATAGCCACCTGATTGTCTCTCTGCACCAAGACAGACTGATGTGAGAGAACATGACAGAGGGTTTGAAGAGCTAGGCGTATCGCCCAAAGCTCTAAGAGGTTGATTTGTTGCGCCTTCTTTTGAGGTGACCACAACCCTTGAGTGCATGAGTCCTGGCAATGGGCTCCCCAGCCCAGCAGGGATGCATCTGTTGTCAGCACGCACGCATGTGTACAAGGGAGGCAAGAAAGGCACTCCCTCGAGCAGGTAGGATGACTGACGTCACCAGGTCAACGACTTCAGTAGTCGTTTGGACACTCTGATCCTGTCTGTGAGTCGCCCTGTGGCTTGCGTCCACTGATCCCGGAGGCACCACTGAGCTGTCCTCATGTGGAGTCGGGCGTTTGGGGGTCACATGAACCGTAGAGGCCTTGTGTCCTAGAAGACGCAGAAAGTGCCTTGCTGATATCTGAGACTTGCGGCTGATTTGGTGTACTAGCTCCAGAAGCCTCTGTGCCCTGTCCTCTGGCAGGTAAGCCTACGCTTGAAGGGTATCTAGCCTTGCCCCTATGAACTCTAAGTTCTGAGTAGGGAGCAAAGTGGACTTTGCTTGATTTATGACAAAGCCTAGATGCTGCAGTATGTTGACAGTGCGAGCTGTGACCCATTGAGCCTCTTCAGGCGACGGGGCCCTGATGAGCCAGTCGCCCAGGTATGGGAAGACGAAAATTCCCTGGTTCCTGAGGAAGGCCGCCACTACCGCCAGACTCTTTGCAAGCACACTGGGGGCAGCGGCTAGGCCGAATGGAAGTACTCTGTACTGAAAATGGTTTCCTCCCACTACAAATCTGAGATATTGTCTGTGGTCTGGAAGTATGAGGATGTGTGTAAGGCATCCTTCAGGTCTAAGGAGCATAGCCAATCTCCCTAGTGGAGGTAAGACAGCAATATTCCAAGTGAAAGCATCTTGAACTTTTCGCTCACCAGGAACTTGTTTAAGTTTCGCAGGTCGAGGATGGGCCAGAGGCCTCCTGTTCTCTTTGGTATCAGAAAATACCTGGAAAAAAAGCCTTGTCCCTGCAGGCTGTGGAGCACCAGCTCCACCGCCTGATCTTCTAGAAGACCGGCCAACTCCTGCAGGAGGAGGTTCCTGTGTAGAGGTGGTCTGAGAGGCTCTCCAGGAGAGTAGGAGGGAGGTACCTGGTTGAAGTGCAGCAAATAGCCCTTTCGGACTATTTGTAGGACCCAGGTATCTGTGGTGATTGCTGGCCACCTGTGAGCGTACAGGGTCAGCCGTCCTCCTGTGTGAAGCCTCACCCCTGGTTGGAGAGACACTATGCTGTGGCAGTCAAAACCCCCCTACCAGCTGGGAAGGAGCCGGTTCCTGGGGGTTGGGGGTCTTCTGCTTACACGGGCCATGCCCCTGTCCCTTGGCCTGCTGCCCCTGTTGGGGAGCCGGGGAGGCCTGGTGAGTGGGGTAGTTGCGGTAAGCAGCACCCTTCCTTGGGAAAAAGGGCTTTTTACCCGAGCCCTTCTTTTTAGAAGGGGCAGAAGTCTTCTTGGAGAGTCTTGTCTGGGTCAAGTACTCGGACTCAATTTCAGCAGCCTTCTCAGTCATGGGTTTGCCAAAAAGGTCGTCACCTCGGCAAGGGTCATCGACCAACTTGTCCTGAACCCATGGCTCCAGATCTGACGACGTTAGCCACGCCTGGCGTCGGGCACCGATGCCAGCTGCGGCTATCCGGGCCGAAGCCTTGAAGCCGTTGTAGGCTGCTCAAGAAATAAACTTCGAGCACTCCTGAATCCCAGTGGACAAGTTCTTGAAGCGCTGCAAGGGTTCCTCGGAGAGACCAGCTGAGAACCCGGCAATCTCCTTTGCTAGGTCCCGTAAGTACATGCCCATGTACAGCTGGTATGTTTTGACACGGCATGATAGCATCGAGCCCTGGTAGCACTTTCTGCCAAGGGCATCCAGGTTCTGGGCCTCCCTGCCAGGGGGCACCGAGGAATGCGTTTATTGGCTCTTGAGCCTGTGCATGGCCGATTCCACAACCATGGAGTTGTGCGGCAACTGTGCCTTTTGGAACCCAGGGCTCTTGCGGACTCGAAAGATGGAATCGACCCGCTTGCTGAAAACCGACATCGAGGCCGGTGACTCCCACATGTGGAGCATCAGCCGTTCCAAAATCAGAGGAACCAGTACCGTAAGGGCTTCCGAGGGGGAAAGTCATACTGGAGGGCTTCGAGCTCCTCGTCTCGAGGCTCCTCCTCGGTGTCCACTGGGAATGCCAAGCCTTGGACATGTCCCTGACAAAGTCTGAGAACTGGGTATCCTCCGGGGAGGGGGGGGGACCTTCTCCGAGGCTTGGACCCTGGTGAGTCCGATGGGACACACCGGGTCCAGTGGGTGTCCGGGGACTCTTCGTCTTCCGTTTCCCATGCCGAATCCTCCGAGGAGGAATCGATGGGCTCCAGCCTTGAGGGCTTCGATCTTGACCGCCCCAACACCGAGGGCACTGGCGTCGACAACCTCGGTCCCGAATGGGAGGTTGAGGGAGACCTTGGCTGAGGATCGACTTGAGCTTGAAGAGTCTCGAGGATCAGCTCGACCTCCGGGGTTGACTTGGACGTTGAGGTCCCGGTGGTCGGGGTGGATTGGCTGGTGAGACCGGCCATCAGAGCCTGCTGCTGCTCCATGAAGGCAGACATGCTGTGCTTCAAGGCCGCCATTCTGAGACCGAGCTCAAAAGGCTCCTCAGCCTCCGGCTCAGGTCCCGATGTCGTCGGGCCTGATGCCGGTTCTCCCGGAGCAGAGTCAACTAGGACTACAGCAGTTACCGTCCTCAGCGTCTCCGGCTCCGTGCAAAGTAGTTTTGCAGGCCGCTCCGACTCAGAGGACCCAGGGCGGCGGTCAGGATTCCGCAACTTGGCCTACAAGGACCCAGGCCGATCAGAGGCATCCAATGACGACGCCCTCACAAGTTTCTTCTTCCTCCAGTGTTCCCGCGAGGGAGACCCCTGCTCAGAAGACCCCCGACGATGCTCGGAGTCAGATAGCTCCTGAGACGTCAAAGCTTCTGAAGAGGTCTGGACCCGGGTGGATGCGGACTCGGAGAAAATCCTTTCATGCTGCTGCTGCCTACTTCTAAGTGCCTTAGAGGACATTTTGCTACATGGGCCACAGACCTTCGGGTCATGGTCGGGCCCGAGGCAGCGGAGACAGCAGTCATGTGTGTCGGTGAGAGACATTAATTTTTTACAACGATCACACTTTTTAAACCTACTGGCAGCCATCGGGGTAAAAAGGGCCCCTGCGAGGTGAAACGACCGGGCTGCCAGTGAAAAAGTAAAAAAGCGCGAACGCTAGACCCTAAGGACAAAAAACGAAAAATAAGTGACTGGACTCGATACCGGTGTACCGAACCGAGGCGGGAGGGGAACTGGCGTCAAACCGGGCCGAAGAGGAGAACCTTCAGGAGTTTTGATGCACTTTTTCCACAAGGGAAGTTGGACTATGTCCATTGGGCTCCGCAGAAAAAGGGAGATTGAGCAAGATGGCACCCTTGGGCGGGAAGGGTACTGCGCATGCGCGATGCAATCCCAAAGGCTTTCTTTGAAAGCTGGGGAATTGCTCCGCACGAGGCGCAGACGTCACCCGTATGTGAGGACTGAGGACATCCAAGAATACTGAAGGAACTTGGGGACTTTCTAGCGGTTTCACTGATTGACCTTTCCAATGCTTCTTTAGAGTCAGGAGTGGTCACAATGGAGAAAGGCACATGGGGTCCCTTTACACAAAAGCGGAAGTAAGGATGAGATTGAAAACTACAGGCCAGTTAGACTAAACTCTCTGATAAGTAAATTATTGGAAACTCTGCTAAAAGGGAGTATAGAGAGGTTTCTCAAGTCCAATGGATTGCAGGATCTGAAGCAGCATGGACAAATCTGATTGATTTCTTTGACACAGTGATCAGGGAGTTGGCGCGAGGGAGAGCCCTAGATGTGGTGTATTTAGATTTCAGTAATGCTTCTGACACTGTTCCACACAGGTGACTTACAAACAGAGCATTCTACGGATGGATCGTAAAGTGACTGACTGAGTTAGAAATTGGTTGAGTGGGAGGTGACAAAGTGTACAGATAAATGGAGCTCACTCTGAGGAGGAGGTAGTTACTAGTGGTGTGCCGCAAGGATGTGTCCTGAGTCCAACTCTTTTTAACATCTTTGTTAGTGATATTGCGGAAGGGCTGTTGGGTAAGGTTTGCCTCTTTGCAGATGATACCAAAATCTGCAATAGAATAGACACCCAGGAAGAAGTAGATAACATGAGGAGGGATCTACCTAAGCTTGAAGACTGTTTGAGAATTTTGCCGCTGAGATTTAATGCTAAAAATGTAGAGTCATGCATTTGGGCTGCAAAAATCCAAGGGAGCGGTATAGTGTAAGGGGCGAAGTACATCTGGGACCTGGGCATGATTGTTTCTGATGATCTGAAGGTGGCTAAACAGGTAGAAAAGGTGACAGTAAAAGGCAGAAGGATGCTTGGGTGCATAGGGAGAGGAATGGCCAGCAGAAAAAAGGAGGTGATAGTGCCTCTATGTAAGTGTCTGGTATGACCACATTTGGAGTATTGTGTGCAGTTCTGGAGGCCACACCTAAAAAAGAATAAAAGCAGGATGGCGTCAGTGCAGAGGATGGCTACTACAATGGTTAGAGGTCTTCATTATAAAGCATATGCAGATAGACATAAAGATCTTAATATATATACGTTAGAGGAAAAGCGGGATAGAGGAGATATGTTAGAAACGTTTAGATACCTCTGTGGCATAAATGCCCAAGAGGAGAGCCTCTTTCAAATAAAAGCAAGCTCTGTTACGAGGGGACATAGAATGAGAGTGAAAGGGGATAAACTCAGAGTAATAAGAGGAAATATTTCTTTACAAAAAGAGTGGTACATGCATGGAATAGTCTCCCAGTGAAGGTAGTGGAGATGAGGACGTTATCTGAATTCAAGCACAGAACATCTCTAAAGGATAAAAGGGGACTATTGTAGTGAATATGGAAGGGCAGATTGGATGGGCCATGTGATCTCTTTCTGTTGTCATGTTCTATTTTTCTAAGTTTCTATAAATTAAACGAAATAAATGCAGCTCTGTTGCTCAGTAGATTTAAAAGCTGTAAAGCGGACTCTTATGTCCACAGCTGGATTACTTCAATTTGGTCCTTATTGTCCTTCCTAAGAAATTGCATAGAAGGATCCAAATTGTGCAAAACACAGGAGTTCATCTGCTTGGAGGACTGAAGCCAGTTCATCTATGCCTCCACTGCCTCAGAAAAATCTGTAATCAATGTCCCTGTTTAATGTACATTACCAAGCTTACGTTACAATGTAAACCGCTTTGACAAAAATGATAAAGCAGTATAAAAAGCCTATTAAATAAATAAATAAAGCAAAGAAACTTCTTATGCAAAGTTCAAGGGGTCGCTATAAAACCTTTTAGTTTCCTCTGGCATATGGCAAGATGTTGGAAAAAGACTCAGCTGATGTGACTTCCATTCCCAATATTGCCCTTTAAAAAATTTTTTCTTTGCACCTTTTCTATGTTTTGATACACTCCCCAATTATTATTTTTTTTATTGTGAACTACTGCACTTTGATTCAGTGACTTGTGGAAGGTAGTGTATCAAATTAATACAATCAAACTGAAACTGATATAACACCAATAAAGAAGAGACCCGTACTAGTTAACAACCGAGGCTAGAGTTGTTAATAAAATTATTATCCTGTCCCCACATACATGCCATGATGATTAGCTTCCAGAGGTCTCCTCCTTGTGGTGGCGTCTTCTATGTCGCAGGCTAGACTAGCCTGTACTAGGAAAAGCGTAGTTACTCACCTGTAATAGGTGTTCTCCAGGGACAGCAGGAATCCGTCCTCACTTATGGGTGACGTCGGCACCGACAAAGCCCACATGGAGCAATTCCCCAGCTTTCAAAGAAAGCCTTTGTGATTGCTACCACGCATGCATGGTCCTCTTCCCGCCCAAGGGTGCCATCTTGCTCAGTCAGGTCCCTTAGCTCGAGCCCTACCAAGCAGATGGCAAGGGAAGGACAAAAATACAGCAACTCAATAGAGGAGGCGGGAGGGTAGTGAAGACTGATTCCTGCTGTCCCTGGAGAACACCTGCTAAAGGTGAGTAACTATGCTTTCTCCAGGAACAAGCAGGAAGTCTGTCCTCACTTATGGGACTCCCTAGCTACAGGCTAACGAACCTGTAACCAAAAAACACCTCCACGAGGCTATAAGCAGAAGTCGAAGCCCGAAGGAGCCTGAGTCCTTGGGTCCAAGCCCTTGGTAGCCGTGAAGAAGGGTCAGAGGTGTAGGAGTTGCTTATACCCCGAACAGATTAAGGAGTACAGCCTGGCCGAAGGCGCTATCCCAGCGGGACTCCCTCGCCAGGCAGAAGTGGGCAGCAAAGGTGTTCGTGGAAAACCAGGTAGCCGCCCGGCAGATGTCCATCATGGGCACGGAGCACTGCAAGGCCACTGAGGCCGCTTTGGCTTAGACCCCATGTGCAGTGACTCGACGATCCAGAGGGGCGCCCGTCTTCGCATGGTTGAATGCGATGCAGTCCGCCACCCAAATAGAGAGGGTGAGCTTGCACCTGCCTATTGGGATCGTAGGTCACGGAATGTCTGTCAGACTTGCGGTGAGTCTGGGTATGCTGCAAGTAGAAGGCGAGGGCCCACTTGCAGTCGAGGGTGTGCAGAGCCGCCGAAGCCTGATCGGTGTGGGGCCTCGGGAAGAAGGTTGGGAGCACTATCTCTTGGTTGAGATGAAAGGCCGACACGACCTTGGGTAATAATTTAGGATGAGTCCGGAGGACCACCCTGTTTTGATAAAACCTGATGTAAAGGGCACCAGCCATGAGAGCCTGAAGCTCACTGACTCGGCAAGCCGACGTCAGCACCACCAGGAAGGCCACCGCTCCGGCACTTGTCCTGGAAGAACACATCACCATTGGCTCGAAGGGTAGATGAGTGAGCTGCGTGAACACCACATTCAAATCCCATTCTGCTGGAGGGGGACGGATGGGCGGCTTGGATAACAGAAGGCCCCGCATGAAGTGGGAAACTAATGGCTGCACCGAGAGAGGCTATCCCTCGATAGGGAGATGATTAGGCGATATGGCGCTCAAATGAATTCTAACAGAGTTCAATTTCAGCCCTTCCCTCGAGAGGTGGAGACGGTAAACGGGCACGAGAAGGGGTCAATCTGGTGTTTCGAGCACCAGACGGAAAAGCGTTTCCACTTAAAGGCGTAAGCCCGCCTAGTGAAGTTCTTCCTCAAGGCAAAGAGGATTTCCTCGACCTCCTCCGGAAGGGCCAGAGAGACTAGAGAGATCCGTTCAGCCGCCAGGCCATGAGGGATAGGGAGGGTAGGTTCGGGTGTAGTACCCGACTCTCCTCCTGCATCAGCAAGTCCCTGGCAGAGCCCAGGGGAATCGGAGGCTCCGACAACAGCCAGAGCAGGAACCAAGGCTGCCGAGGCTACGAGAATCAGTGATGCCCCGTCCCGTTGAACCTTGAACAGAGTCCTCACAATGAAGGGGAAAGGAGGGAATGCATATAGGAGACTGGAGGAACAGTCCAAGAGAAATGCATCGGGGCCCTCCCTGCCGGGTGTGGCACCGGGCCACAGAAGCAGGGAAGTTGTGTGTTTTGGGGGCTGGCGAGGAGGTCCATCACTGGAGTGCCCCAGCGTAGAAACATCCAGCCTGCCACTCTGGGATCCAGGCTCGTGGGAGCCAAGGATTCTGCTGAGTCTGTCCGCCAGGCCATTTTCCTGACCCGGGAGGTACGTCGCCTTGAGGGATATCCTCCATTGGGCAGCGAAAGAGCAGATGAGGACCGCTTCCCTGCAGAGGGAGCATGACCCCGTGTCCCCCAATTTGTTGATGTAGAATATCGCAACCCGGTTGTTGGTCTCTACCAGAACCGACTTCCCGCTAAGGAGATCCTCGAAGGCCCTAAGGGCCCAATGGATGGCCCAGAGCTCGAGCAGGTTTAACCCGCAATGGGCTCCCCACCCTAACAGGGAAGCATCTGTGGTCAGCACCACATCGTGCTGTGGGGCCTGGAAGGGCGAGGCAATCCCCGCAGGAAGTTGCGGGGTTTTTGCCACTAGTTCAGGGACAAACGAAGGTCGGGAAGAACCCTGACGGGGTCCCTGAGGTGTCAGAGAGGTTGACTCCATTGGGAACTGAGACACCACTGGGCCGTCCGCATGTGCAGGCGGGAGTGAGGAACCACATGCACAGTTGAGGCCATGTGGCCCAAGAGACGTAGTATGGACCGAGCGGTGACCTGGTGGGCGCTTTGGACGAGAGTCGCCAGAACTCGGAGGCGGGTGGAGCGATCCACCGGCAAAAAGGCAATGGCCTGCTGAGTATCGAGGCGCACCCCGATGAACCCGAGAGCCTGTGTCGGCTCGAGGTGAGACTTTGGGTAGTTGACCAAGAACCCCAAGCTCTCCAAGGAAGGATAGTGCGCGACATCACTTGCCGGGCCTCCTCGACGGAGGAGCCCGTAACAAGCCAGACATCGAGGTAGGGAAACACCGGCATGCCCCAGCGCTGAAGATTAGCGGTGGCCACGACGAGGCACTTCGTGAAGACCCGTGGGGCGGGTGCAAGTCCAAAGGAGAGCACCCTGTACTGGAAGTGCTCTCCCTGCACCCTGAAATGCAGGTATTGCCTGTGCTGGGGGTGGATCAAGCGTCCTTCAGATCCAAGGAGCATAGCCAGTTGCCCTGCCAGAGGAATGGCAGCAGCACGCCAAGAGATAGCATCTTGAATTTCTCCCACACCAGGAACTTGTTCAGCTTGCAGAGGTCGAGGATGGGCAGAAGACCCCCAATCTTTTTCAAGACGAGGAAGTACCAGGAATAAAAGCACGGACCTCGAAGGTGGGGAGGGACCTTCTCGACTGCACGTTGGGCAGTAAGGGAGTGTAATTGCCACTGCAGCAAAAGCTGGTGTGCAGGGAGTCGAGGAGGCTTCACCGGGGAGAAAGGGGGTAGACGTCTGTTGATGTCGAGGCAATAGCCCTCCCAGATGACATGGAGGACGCAGGTGTCCGTGATAAGTGCCCACAATGGGGCAAAACAGGACAGGCGCCCCCCCACTGGCTGCTGTATCGCCGGAGGGCGAGGGGCCATGCTGCTGGCGTCAAAACCCCTGAGGGGGTTGTGGGAGAGCTGGCGTCTGGGCCTTCGGGCCCTTGGATTTAAAGTGGCCCTGGCCGGGCTTCCCTTGCGCGGGAGCGGCCAGCACGGGAGAAGACGGGTACGGCAGGTAGCTGCGGTACTGGAGGCCTTTCCTGGGGAAGAAGGGCTTCTTGTTAGGCTGCTTCTTTCGAGACAGCATAGAGATTTTGCAGGAGTGACGGGTCCTAGTGACGTACTCCGTCTTGATCTCCACAGCCTTCTCCTCCATCGGCTTACCAAAACGTTGTTCACCGAGGCAGGGCACGTCCAGGAGCTTCTCCTGCACCCACTGCTCCAAATCCGAAGATTGGAGCCAAGCCTGGTGGAGGGCTACGATGCCCCGAAGCCATCATAGGAGGCTCGCGAGATATACTTGGAGCAGTCAGCCACTGATTTCGACAGGGTACAAAACCTGTCGAGGGGCTCAACCTCGAGGCCCGCAGAGAAACCTCCAAGTTCCTTTGCCAAGTCCCGGAGGAACATACCAATAAATAATTGATATGCCTGGATGCGACAAGAAAGCATGGAACCTTGATAGGCCTTGCGGCCCAGAGCATCAAGGGCTCTCGATTTTCGGCCCGGTGGCACCGATGAGTGGGACTTCGGGCTTTTCTGCTTCCTCATGGCTGATTCCACTACCATCAAGGTGTTTGGAAGTTGGGACTTTCGGAAGCCCAGCCAGCGCTGCATCTTGCACATTGTGTCAAGGCGCTTGCTCACAATGGGAACCAAGGCTCGGGCCTTCAATATATGGAGCAATAGCTGAGATAGGATCGGCAGCACCAGCACGGTGAGGGATTCCCTGGATGGGGGCCTCGTACTGAAGAATATCGAGTTCTACAGCACGAGGGTCCTCCTCGGGCTGGGTGACCAGGTTGAGGGCCCAAGCCATGTCCCAAATAAACGCCAAAAAGGGGGTGTCCTCGGGCGGTGAATGCTGCTGGAAACCAGGCGACGAGGGGTCCGACGGAAGATCCCAGTGGGTGCAGGTCTCCAGGGAGGTGTCCCCATCGGATTCCCAGTCCGAAAAATCGATCGAGGGATCCGAGCCGGGCAATTCACCATGTCCGATGGCCTGGAGCCAGAAGCCCTGGACGATCTTGCCCACGAAGAACGGGAGAGCGAGTGAGACCGAGGTCGAGGACCTTCATGAGGCCTCTGGCTCTCGGGGGATTCCTGGACGGATTTGGGTGTCCCACGCGAGGGACCTGCGGTCTCAGGGCGCAAGTCAGTGAAGCTGGCTGTGAGCACCTGCTGGGAAGCAATGAATGCAGAAACGCTGCGTTCAAGCACAAGCAAACGGGACTCCCACGTAGGCGTGGGGCCCTGGGACGCCGATACCGGGGTCACCAGATCGGGCGTCGAGGAGGAGAGGGGGTCCTCACCGGGACGATCCTCAGGAGACTGGGCGCCTTCGCTAGAGGCCTCCATTTCTCTGCGAGGTACCTTGCGGGGCAGCTCCCTGTCCAACTATTGGGAACACCGAAGGGGGCTAAGCGACCGGGAGCGCTCGCGCTTGTCGGGGGCCCTCGACAGCGACCTCGAGGCTGCCTTCTTTTTACGCCGTTCCACCTCGGGGGACCTCTGGTCAGAATGCCGCCTGGAACGCAGTGCCACAGGGGGAGACGACTGAGGGCAGCCATTCGAAAAATGTCTTCGGACTTCTGCTTACGGCTGAGCAGGTCCTTAGAGGACATTTTCTTAGAGAGCGAACAGAGCTCTGGGTCATGGTCGGCTCCCAGACACCGTAGACAACAGTCATGAGTGTCCGTAAGCAACATGTTCCTAGAGCATCTATCGCATTTTTTAAATCCGGTGGCCATGGGGGCAAAAACGGCCCCTGCGAGGTTGAAGACTCACGCGGCCAGCGGTTGAGAGAAAAAAAGGGTGCAAAGCCCGAAAAGAAAAAATTAGGAAAGTTATCATCGTAAGCTACAAAAAAAGAGAGCAAGGGGAGGATGGGTAGAGGACTGGTGCAACCGGAGAAAAGGAATAAGAGCCTGCTAAGGCAAAGAAAACAAAACGTTTTCCGAGGGACGAGGGTGTGCATCCAAATAGCTCCACGGAAAAAGGGAGACTGAGCAAGATGGCACCCTTGGGCGGGAAGAGGACCACGCATGTGTGGTAGCAATCGCAAAGGCTTTCTTTGAAAGCTGGGTAATTGCTCCTCGCAGGCTCCGTCGGTGCCGACGTAACCCATAAGTTAGGACTGACTTTCTGCTTGTTCCTGGAGAAAAGAGCATTTTCTCAGATAGCTCCATTTTATTCATATTTTCTCGCAAACTCTGTGTTTATTAGAATAGTATTTAAGTTTTAGGGAAAGTGTAAAGTCCTTGCTATCTGAACAGTATTATTGAGATCATTAGTTCTAGTGGTATTTCAAATGAATATTGAATATCCTAGGCTTTTTTTTTTAATAGCTATGTTCATGTTGTTTTAAACTGTTTTATTAAGTGACTGAATTATCCATATTGTTTAAATTTTCTATACATCGCAATGGGAATTTTTAATAGTGCAATTTATAAATAAAATTAATCCAATAAATAAGGGCAAAAGTGAGTAAAAAAGAGTAAAGGAAAGAATAAGGGGAGGGGAACCAAGAAAATTAGGAAAATATTATACCTGATCCAAAGCTCACAGATTTAGAAACTTGATCCTGGATCTTTGATGTTCGGGTTTTCCGAGTCCAGACATTCAGCAGTGAAGAAAGGAGATTCACCAGGCTAGTACCACTGAGGGAGAATCCATGGTACAACTCAGAGACAGATAGCATCAATGAAGAAGGCATAACTGTGGCCCACCCTAACACCGAACCTGAAGCTGGCAAGCAACTGTGAGGGAGAAGGAAGATGAGGATAGGGAAGGAAAAGCATAATTACTCACTTGTAGCAGATATTCTTCGTGAATAGCAGAAATAAATCCTCAGGTATGGGTAATGTCGCAGACGGAGCCCCGCACGGAATGCTCCCTAGCTTCCAAAGGAAGTTTTTGGGAGATAAGCCGCCCATGCATGCCTGCCTTCCTCGCCAGCCACAGCGCCATATGCTCCAGTATGCTCATATAGTAAGAGCCAAAAGGCAGCTCCACTGGAGGAGGTGGGAGGGTTGTGACAACTTATTCCTGCTATTAATGGAGAACACCTACTAAAGATAAGTAACTACACTTACTCCGTGAACAAGCAGGAAATAAGCCCTCATGTACGGGACTTCCAAGCTCCAGGCTAACAGAACTCGAGGAGAAAGAATAGCCCAGCAGGGCAAAGAGAAATGGAGAAGCAAGCAAGACCATAGAGGCAGTCCTGTCGAGGGACTCATTTGATGCAGTATCCACAGTCAACTTCAAACAAGGGAATTTTGAGCAGGTAACCCAGACAGACAGAAGGGACAGTGGGGCAGGAGTTGATCCTCAAGACCCAAAAAGATGCCGGAGTACGGCCTGGGCAAAACTGTTGTCCCGTCAGGAATCCCCATCCAGACAGTAATGGGCTGCAAAGGTATGGACAGATGATCACGTCACAGCTCTGCAGTTCACTTCTATGGAGAAAGAACGGAGGTTGGCTACCGATGTAGTCATTGCATGGACATTGAGAATCATGACATGACTCTCAAAGGTCATACCAGCCAAGGAATACGCATGAGCGATGCAAGCAGAGACCCAAAGGGATAATGTGCACTTTGAAACAGCGACCCTCAGCCTATTCGGGTTGAAGGAGACGAACAACAGAGCACGGACAGTGCACTTTCATGCATTTCAAGTAGAAGGCCAACGCACACTTGCAATCCAGCATGTGCAACGCTGCCTCACTGCGGATGGGAAAAATATTGTTAGGACAATAGACTAGTTGAGGTGGAAAGTGAAATCACCATTGGTAGAAAACGCGGTTAATGTGGAGCACCACCTGGTTCTAATGGAATCTGATGTATGGAGGGTGAGCAAGCAGAGCTGGAGCTCGCTCACTTGCCAAATCGATGTGACAGCAACCAGGAAGAGGACCTTCCAGGTCAAGAACGTCAGCGGACATGCAATCAGCAGCTCAAACGGAGAGTGCATAAGTTGGCTGAGGACTACGTTCAGGTCCCTAGCAACTGCAGGGGGTTTAACTGGAGGCTTCGAGAGAAGCAAGCCCGGCATGAATCGGCATACTAGAAGCTGAGCAGAGATGGGCTTCCCATTAAAGTCATGATGGAATGCTCAAATCGCGCTGAGATGAACATGCACTGCATTGGACTTTAGCCCAGAACTGGAGAGGTTCAAGAGGTATTCTAACAGCTGGACCACAGGGCAGACAAAGGAGTGCAATGCCCGACCAGCACATCAGATGGCAAACCACTGCCATTGGAACATGTAGGCTTAATGTGTTGACTCCTTGCAAGATGCTATCAAGATCTCGGTGACACCCTCGGGGAGGGCAAGCTCTATATGAGAGCTAGCTGCTCAGCATCCATGCTGTGAGTGCTAGGGAACAGATGTAGGGATGCAACAGGGAGCTTCCCTCTTGCGAAATGAGGTCTGGGTCGGAACGCAGACAAAGAGGTTCCTTTGGCGAGAGCTACTACTGTTAATCATTTATATAGTACTACAAGGACTACACAGTATTGTATAAATACATGTAGAGAGACGGTCCCTCCTCAAAGAGCTTACAATCTAAACATGCTGTAGCAGTAACAGAAACCATGGCTGTCAAGGCCAGTAAGGATGGATGAGAATCATGGATCCCCCCCCTCTTGGCCTGGAGCTTCAAGAGTGTCTTCACGATGAGCAGAATAAGGGGGTAGGCATAAAGCAGGTCTCTCCCTCAGTGGAACAAAAAGGTGTCCGGAGCCAGACGATAACTGGCAGGTCTCCAGGAGCAGAACCGAGCTACCTGGGCATTCTCTGCCATAGAAAAGTGGTCTACATTGGGAGGAACCCCACTCCCGAAAGAGCCAGTCCACCACCTCCCTCTTGAGGGATTACTCATGTGGTTGAAGAACATGGCTGAGGCGATTCGCTAGGCCATTGCTCTTGCCTGGCAAATACGTCACCCTGAGATCCATGCCATAGAGCAGAGCAAACTTCCAGAGGTGAACCGCCTCCCAGAATAGGAGCTACGGGCCTGTTCCCCCCTGCCTGTTCACACAGAACATGACAACTTGGTTGCCCATCTAGATCAGGACCACCTGAAACGCCAGATGTGCCCGAAAAGCACGGAGAGCATTAGTGATGGCCCAGAACTCGAGGAAGTTGATCTGATGGAGACTCTCACTTTTAGACAACAGGCCCTAGGTGTGGAGACCGTACAGGTGCGCACTCCATCCGCTTGGAGGCATCCATTGTGAGCAGCCCACAGGGTGCTGCTGGATGAAATGGGAGACGCCAACACAAATTTGCAGACACGAGCCACCCCATTAGGGACTGAGTGAGAAGCGCAGTGACGTTCACAAGGTCTACTGCGCCTGTCTGATGCAGAGGCGGGCCCTGAAGCATGACATGTATTGTGGCCGCCATGTATTCAAGGGCTCTCAACAGCCCATGGGCATGGTGTGGCACTGGCACTGCAACACCCACGACCTCAATGAGACACTGCAGGCGGTCTGCTGGCAGGAAAGCTCTCGCCCGAGTGGTATCGAGGAGGACCCCACAGAACTCCTTTGGCGTGGCCCTTAGGCGTGGAACGAAGGCGCTTAGAGATCAGGATCAGCGTTTTAACACGCAGGTGAAAGATTTGAATATCGGCAATTTAATATTTACATCCAGCAGTTGCCGGTTCTCTAAGCAAGCTCAAGAAGAAGTGTTGTCTACGTATCCTTTTCGTGAGCTTCCATCTACCTCTTTTTCCCTGCAAGAAACACTGTGAAAGTCGTTGGAGCTAAAGAAGGTATGTCATTAGTTTTATGCGAATTGGCAGCAACAGCCTTCGTTAGTTAAAAAAAGAAGTATCATAGTCATGGTCAAGCCCACCTTCCACCCCAAATTTCTCTTGGACACCCTTATCATCCTTCAACGATTAGGCACACCCCACTTACAGCTCCAACATTTATATATATGGCTTCTAACAATCATATCAATATATCACATTTGGAATTGCTCTTCCACGAGATCTCACAGTAAATCCTGTAACAAACATGATGTTGGCAGCCACCTCAATCATTTGAATCCTAAAGCATGCCCTAAAAAACCCCACACACTAAACATCACCTCTATAGAACTTATGAATACTAGATCAGTAAGAAACAAAATTCATTTAATCAGAGATCACATTGTGGACCAGCACCCAGACATTTTATGCATTACAGAATCTTGGCTCTCCCCCTCTGATAGTGTCCTCCTCAACCAACTGGTCCCCTCTACATACTCCGCCTTTAATAATCCTCGCACTCTAAAGAGAGGTGGCGGAGTTCTAATCATTGCTAAAGACTCATTGCAACTTCAAACACTCACTTCTAGCAACTCTGAGCATTGCAGTTCTATTGCAGTGGGAAACAAGTATCTAACTATTTGCCTTGTTTATAGGGCCCCCTACGCACCAGCTGAAGAGCTAACTACCACTCTTGAAACTGTCTGTGCAATCACCACAATTCACAAACCTTTAATCTTACTAGGTGACTTTAATCTCAGCTCTGCAACTAACAATGATAGGCAAACCTTCCTTCAGGCAATGGACTCTTTACTATTCTCTCAGCTAATAACCACTCCCACCCATAGACATGGTTCCACACCAGACCTAGTTTTTGCCCCAAATTATCTCTTAGACAAGGGATTTATTTCCTCACCCATAATCACCCCGATTCCTTGGTCTGATCATCACAGAATCAAAATTGAATTGACAAACAATACGGCCAAGTTCAACATAACACATTCTGCTTCATTTGGAATCAGAAGATTTAAAGCTTTCAAAAAAGATCAATTCTTAAAAGACACACTACCCTACCTCAACTCGGATGAACCTAACTTGGACAAACTGGTTAAGAATTGGAACATTACCATCAGTACAGCAGCAAAATCCAAACCGTACATAAAATCAAAGAACGTAAGACAACACGCTCCATGGTACTCCAATACAATTCGCAACGCTAAAAGAGAATTAAGAAAGCTAGAACGCCACTGGAGACGCTCCAAATCTCCAACTGCACAAAACACTTACTTAACAAAGCAAAAAAGATATAATGATCTTATTAACGATACAAAACGAGAGCATCACACAAACACCATTCTGAAAGCCTACAATAAACCCAGAGAACTCTGAGATAGTAAAAGACCTAACTAAAGAACCAAGTCCTGACAAAGACATACAAATCAACCCTCAAACCTTTGCAAACTTTCTCCATGAGAAAATAGGTCACATACCGACTCAAATACATACCGAAACCTACAGCTCCATCACAACAACAACAACAATAACAACAAGTTGGGACAGTTTCCACACTCCTTCAACCAAACAGATTTCGGATATCATCTCTGCTCTCAATACTAGCACTGCCCCTACTGATCCTTGCCCAGTTCAATGGCTCAAAGCAACCAAGCATAACTTCCTCAGTTATATACACAATATCGTATCCATATCCCTATCTCAAGGAATAATACCCGAACAACTTAAACTAGCCTCAATAAGGCCTATCCTCAAAAAAACAAACCTGGATAAGAACAATCCAGCGGCTTATAGGCCAATCTCTAGCATACCATTCCTAGCCAAAGTAATAGAAAAAGCAGTACAGCTACAACTCCAAGACCATGTTGACGACCATGCCCCACTCGATCTACATCAACATGGCTTTCGCCCCAACCATGGAGTTGAAACACTGCTGCTATATCTGTTCAATGATATCACCCAGACCATAGACAATTACAGGCAAGGATCTTTATTGATCTTCTTAGATATTTCAGCGGCTTTCGACACAGTTGACCACACTATCCTCCTATCAAGATTGGAAAGTATCGGTATCTCTGGTACTGTCCTTAGTTGGTTTAACTCTTATTTAACAAACAGGCAGTTTCAGGTTAAAATTGGAAACAACACTTCACAGCCTACAAATATCAAGCAAGGAGTACCTCAGGGATCTGCGCTTTCTTCCCTTCTATTCAACATTTTTATTCAGCCAATTTGTCAAATTATGGCAGCCCATCAAATAAGTTATACGATTTATGCAGATGACATCATGATTTATACACCGATTGATCTCATTAACCCCGACTACAGCAAGATCACAAATTGCCTTGACAACATGTCTTCCTGGCTCACATGCAATAACCTTGCCTTAAACTACAATAAAACAGAGGCGCTTATTGTCACTCGAAACACCGACTTCAACCCCCCACCTTTCATTAAATACAACAACATTACAATACCAGTTAAGGATGAAGTTAGATATCTTGGAATTACCCTCGATAAAGGTCTAAACCCTCCAGTCACACATCAGAAAAACTGTGAGGTCTGCATACTACAGAATGAAAGTGATTAGACGCCTCAAGCCCTTACTCTCATATGACCACTTCCGGTCTGTCTGCCAAGCCTTAATAACTCCTATTCTGGACTTTTGTAATCCTATCTACTACGGTCTTTCAAAACACTCACTTAAACCTCTTCAGATGGCTCAGAACACGGCAGCCAGAATTATTGCTGGCTCAGCATCTCAAGATCACATTACCCCTACTCTCAAAGAGCTCCACTGGCTTCCAATAAGCCAGCGCGTCAAATACAAGATAGTAATTAATATATTCAAGATCAGACATAAATGCTCTGCTTTTAGCCTTCATAACCTCTTACTGCAGAATAACAACAGGCCAAGACGAATAACTACATCAAACACCCTCAGCACCCCAAGTAGTTTCAGAAAAGCGTGTAAATGTACTACACAAAGGGCAATTTCCTTATCGGCCCCACTTATATGGAACTCTCTCCCTCCCGATGTGCGATCCATGGATGATTTAAAGGAGTTCAGAAAACAACTGAAATTTGTACTCTTCACTGAGTACTATGGCACAGACATCTAACAGTCTCTATTATTATAGCCTGCATATAACTTGTTTTACTGTAACGGTTCCTTGATGTTGCGTATCCCAATTTTACCTTCACTCTTTAGTTTAGTCAGTGTATGCCCCCCTGTCTCTGTTCTCCCTTCTTGTGTCTGGTAACCGCTTTGATTTAAGGAAAAGGCGGTATAGAAAACCTGTTAAATAAATAAATAAATAAATAAATTGTACTGACTGGAGGTGAGACTTTGGATAACTGATCACGAAGCAGAGGCCTTCGAGCACCTGAATGATGAGCTTGGTGGACTGCCATACACTGGTCAGCGTGGGACCCTTTATGAGACAGTCATCGAGGTACGGGAAGACAGAGACCCCCTGGGCCTAGAGGAAAATGGCTGTGACAGCTAGGCACTTCGTAAAGATCCTGAGGGCTACAACCAGCCCAAAAAGTAGTACACGGTACGGATAGTCCTGGCCGCCCAGCACGAATAAAGGTACTTTCTGTGATGTGGGTGGATCAGAAAATGCACACAGGCATCCTTCAGATCCAAGGAGAAAAGCCAGTCATCTTGTAGGAGGAATGGGAGCAGGGTCCCTAATGAGACCATTTTGAACTTCTTGGGCACCAAGAACTGGTTGAGGTTTCACAAATTTAGAATGAGGCAGAACCTGCTGGTCTTTTTGGGGACCAGCAAGAACCTGGAGTAAAAGCCTTGCCCAATCTGGGCCGAGGGAACCAGCTCAATGGAGAGGTCAGCCAGCAGGGCAACGACCTCAGTCTGTAGGCGGCTTCGCTGCGTGGGGTCCATTGCATACTCCCCTGGATTTGAGGAGGTGGCAACTAGGTGAAATGCAACCGATAACCGCTCTGGACGATCTGTAGCCCCCAGGCTTCCGAGGTGACCAGAGGCCACCAGTGGGTGAAGTGGACAAGCCGCCCCCCCCCCCCACTTGTGGGGGGACCTCAAACAGCAGTTGACTGGTTATATTCCTGAAGACCCTGTCAAAAAGCTCACACCTGGCTTGGTTTGGAGGCGGGGGCTGTGCCTTCAGGTTCTTCTCCCTCTGCTGAGAGCAGGGAGCCTGGGAGCTTCGGCCTTAGGCTACAATTACAGCTGGGATGGAAAATATTTCCATGGGCACAGGAGGAAAGCCTTTTTGGTTTAAACATAGAAACATGAAGGCAGAAAAAGACCAAATGGCCTATCTAGTCCGCCGTTTCATATCAACTACTATGCAGGATCCACAGTCTTTCTGAAGAGCCTGGTGAGGGTCACCTGCTCCTTTTCCAGATGTTCGGCCTTTTCCTCCACAGGCTTGCTGAAGAGATTTTTGCCCCAACAGGGGATGTTGACGATCTTGTCCTGGACTCAGATGACTGCAACTAATTCTAAGACCACTTCCATTTTGAAGGAAGAGTGGCACATAGTTCAGACCATTTCAGGTTTTGAATTCCAAGAATTAGCTGTCGCTTATAAAAGGAACCCAAATTTGTCTAACATCATGGTACCTTCGGACTTACCAATTTTACACAGTAAACCACCGACTGATGGTCTTTTAAATGTGGCTCCTGTTCTGTGTGCTTATTTGTTATTACCAGTAAGGGATTTTTTGTGCATCCAATACCACAGGCTAAACATCCTCACAAAGATTTCACAAATTGCAATTCTGAAAATGTGACATATGCCATTAAGTATCCATGCAATTTACTATATATTGGTAAAACTAGCTGGAGTGTTAAAACCAGAATTATAGAACATCAAAGTGCTATTCGATGTTTAGTGCTCAAAAACTACTTGAAAGTCATTGGATTGAGGCATTCCATGGCCCCTCTGACTTAAGGTTTCTGGTGTTGAGGAAGGTGCGCCCATATTGGCATGGTGGGGATGTTAATAAGACCCTTCTCAGATTAGAACAGAGATTGATTCATGAGATGGATCCACTACATCCTAAGGGTCTGAATCAGGAATTAGATCTCTCTGTTTTCCTATGAAGTCAATTTCTGAAGTACTGGTTTTTATGAAGTTCTCTACATATGGCAATAGCCTGATTTAAGTCTTAGCGCACAGTGGCCCTATCTGGCTTCCTCCCTCACATCAATCCCCCTTCCCCCCTCCCCCATTCCACACTTCCACCCCTCCCCCACACCCACCCCTTCCCCTTTCTTTGCCCCTTCCCCATCCCCCTTTTTATAAATGGTTTTAGTATTTTTTTTAACTATTAATATTACTTATTTATTAATTTATTTATTTATTTCTTAGCTTCGGTTTTTACTTTTGACCCCTTTTTATGTGGCTCTCTCTTTTTCATAATTATATATATATATATAAATAAATATATATATATATATATATATATATATATATATATATATATATATTAACACATTACCACATTACTGGCGGAAAGTGAAGATGATCTGAAATATTTGCTTCTCACAATCAAAGAACATAGTCTCAAAATGGGCCTGAACCTTAATGTAAAGACGACAACGATCATGACAACTGGCATAATCAACAGGTTCATCGTCGAAGGAGAAGAAATTGAAATCGTGAATATCTTTAACCTACTTGGATCAACTATCAATAAAGAAGCAACAAGCAGTCAAGAAATCAGACGACGCATTGCTCTTGGCAGAATGGCTATGAAAGACCTAGATAAGATTCTCAAGAGCAGAGATGTCTCTCTCCATACAAAGATTCGACTTGTTCAAGCCATGGTATTTTGGTATTTTCAATAACATCATATGGATGTTAAAGCTGGACAGTGAAAAAGATAGACAGGAAGAAAATTGATGCCTTTGAATTATGGTGCTGGCGGCGAATACTGTGTATACCATGGACTGCCCGAAGAACAAACCAGTCTGTACTAGTGGAGATCAAACCTAAGCTTTCTTTAGAAGCTCAGATGACAAGACTTCGACTTTCATACTTTGGACACATCATGCGGAGAGAGAGATCATTAGAGAAAGACATCATGCTTGGCAAGATAGAAGGTCAACGCAAAAGAGGAAGGCCAGCAATGAGATGGATCGATACAATAACAGCAGCTACGGGTACCAGTCTGTCAACAATGAGCCGCCTGACTGAAGACCGAACACAATTTAGGATAGCTATCCAGAGGGTCGCCATGAGTCGACTCCGACTCGACGGCACTCAACAACAACAATAACATATATGTTTTTTTACCATATCAACTGGGGACATTTTGACAGATCTTTGTATATGCAGATGGATGTCTAAGATGGTGGTCACTGTGATGGTCTTATAAAATCTGATAGTGGGTGCCCTGGTTTTTATGTTTTTAATGTTTTTATTTTACTTTGATTAGCTTTTATCTCCCGAGGTAATAGTCAAATAAATCTTTTATTTTTTTTGTGATTCTAGATGATAATCTATTGTTCACTACAGTACACACAACTTCTACTTTTGTTTTGTACCCTTCCTTTGCTCAAGCGGCTTAACACAACAGCGTCAGTATCAAGTATACTCGCCCTACAATTTTCATACATGCCCCTTTTAAGGTTCTCAATTTATATTCTGGGGTGTTTTATTGTGCTACCATCCTGTTTACCTTCACCATTCAGTTGGATTTTAGCCCATCATGCCATGATAGAGTAGTTACTCACCTGTAACAGGTGTTCTCCAGGAGCAGCAGGAATCAGTCCTCACATATGGGTGATGTTGGCGCCGACAGAGCCCCCATGCAGAGCAATTCCCCAGCTTTCAAAGAAAGCCTTTGGGAATGCAGCCACGCATGAGCGGTCCCCTTCCCGCCCAAAGGTGCCATCTTGCTCAGTCTGATGACATAGCTAAAAGACAGCACAAAAAAAAAAAGAAAACGAACTATATACAACTGCAACTCCAAGAGGAGGAGGGAGGGTCGTGAGGACTGATTCCTGCTACTCCTGGAGAATACCTGTTACAGGTGAGTAACTACTCTTTCTCCAGGACCAAGCAGGAAGTCAGTCTTCACATATGGGTGACTCCCTAGCTCTGGGCTACCAGGAACCCAGGCTGAAAAATAGAGCTCCCTCTAGAGCCCCAGCAACAGTGAGAGAATCTTCTCTGAGACCACACCTGAACGGTAGCCCAACACCAGGGCCGGAGGGTAGAAGTTGCCTAAACCTCAAAGAGATTACAGAGTACCGCTTGCCCGAAAGCACTGTCCCTACGGGACTCCCTCTCGAGGCAGTAGTGGTCCGCAAAAGTCTGGCTTGAAGACCAAGCAGCGGCCCGGCAGATGTCTGCCAACGGAACAGAGCGGAAGTGAGCTACTGATGCGGCCTTCGCCCTGACCCAGTGGGCCGTGACTTGACCCTCCAGGGAGAGGCTGGCTGCCCTGTACGCCCAGGCGATACAGTCTGCCACCCAGATGGACAACGTATGCTTAGTGACAGGCAACCCCAATTTATTAGGGTCAAAGGACATCACCTTCCAGGATAGGAAACGTAAGTGGCAGGTAGCCATCGGCTCAAAAGTTGGGCGAGTCAGTTGCTGCAAGACCACATTGAGATCCCACTCAGTGGCCGGTTGACGAATAGGAGGCTTGAGCAGAAGCAGGCCTCTGAGGAAGCGAGACACCAGAGGGTGGCCCGAAAGGGATTGTCCATCCACCGGCGAGTGGTGAGCTGAGAGGACACTGAGGTGGACCCGGATAGAGTTGGACTGAAGTCCCAGGTTGGACAGGTGGAGCAGGTATTGCAGTACCACCGGGACCGAGCAGGAGAAGGGATCCTCCTGCTGTTGAGAACACCAAGTGGAAAACCTACACCACTTCAGAGCATAGGCCTTCCGAGTGGAATGCTTCCTGGAGGCCAACACCACCTCTTCAACCTCCTTTAGTAGGAGTAAGGACTAGCCTTTCAGCAGCCAGGCCATCAAATTGAGGGATTTGAGGTTGGGATGCAAGAGGGACCCCTGATCCTGAGTCATAAGGTCGGGTTGCAGCCCCAGAGGAAGTGGAGCATTCACCGCCAACTGCAGAAGAAGAGGGACCATGGCTGCCTGGGCCACCTGGCGGCTATCAGGATCACCGTGGCTCAGTGCTGCTGGGTTTTGAATAGAGTCCGGGCCACCAGAGGTGTGGGAGGAAAGGCATACAGCAGGCTCTCTGACCAGGGGATCAGGAATGCGTCTGCCGCTGCCCTCAGAGGATGCGGTTGTCTGGAACAGAACTTGGATAGTTGCCTGTTCAGCGGACTGGCAAAAAGATCCATGGTTGGAAGTCCCCACTTCAGAAAGATCCATTGGACTACTCGAGGATCCAACGGACACTCGTGAGGCTGCAGGAGTCTGCTTAGCCGGTCCGCCAGGTAGTTTTCCTGGCCTGGGAGGTAGATCGCCCTGAGAATCATGTCCTGATTGACAGCCCAGGAGCAGAGAGCTTGTGCTTCCAGGCACAGGAGTCGGGATCCTGTGCCTCCCTGCTTGTTCATATCGAACATAGCCACCTGGTTGTCTGTCTGAACTAGGACAGACTGGTGAGAGAGGACCCGAGAGAAAAGTCTGTAAGGCTAGCCGAATGGCTCTCAACTCCAACAGGTTGATCTGCTGGGCGGCCTCCCATGGAGACCACAGGCCTTGGGTGCAGGTCCCCTGGCAATGTGCCCCCCAGCCTTGCAGGGAAGCATCAGTTGTCAGAACCCGAGTGTGAAGGGAGGGTTGAAAAGGAACTCCCCCGACCAGGTTTGGGAGATGCCTCCACCATCGTAGGGAGTCCACCAAGAGTTTGGACACCTTTATCCTGTCTGATAACTTCCCTGTGGCCTGTACCCACTGTTCCCTGAGGTACCACTGAGCCGGCCTCATGTGCAGGCGGGCATTTGGGGTGACATGCACTGTGGAAGCCATGTGACCTAAGAGCCGGAGGAAGTGTCTGGCAGAGACCGGAGAGTTCGCCTGAAACTGGCTGGCCAACTTCATCAACCTGTGAGCTCTGTCCACAGGCAAATAGGCCTTTGCTTGGATGGTATCCAACCTCGCCCCTATGAACTCCAGATCTTGTGAGGGGATCCAAAGTGGACTTGGGAAGTTTATAACGAACCCCAGGTGCTGAAGCAGGGATATGGTTCTTAAGGTGGCCTGTCTGGCCTCTTGTGGAGACTGGCCCCTGATAAGCCAGTCATCTAGGTAAGGGAACACAAAGATCCCCTGGTTCCTGAGGTAGGCTGTAACCACCGCCAGGCACTTTGTAAAAACCCTGGGGGCGGAGGTGAGGACAAAGGGAAGCACTCTGTACTGGAAGTGGTTCCCTCCCACCACAAATCTGAGGTATTGCCTGTGATTTGGATGGATGAGGATGTGAGTATAAGCATCCTTTAGGTCTAAGGAGCATAGCCAATCTCCCTGCTGGAGGCAGGGCAGTAAGATTCCAAGGGTAAGCATCTTGAACTTTTCCCTTTCCAGAAACTTGTTCAGATTTCTTAGGTCTAGGATGGGTCTGAGGCCTCCTGTTCTCTTTGGTACCAGGAAGTACCTCGAGTAGAAGCCTTGCCCTTCCAGGTGGTGAGGCACCGATTCCAACGCCTGGTCCTGTAGCAGGCCTTTCAACTCCTGAAGGAGTAAGTTTCTGTGCAGAGGGGGTCTTGGAGGCTCCCCTGGAAAGTAGGAGGGGGATAACTGGTGAAGTGGAGCAGATAGCCCCTCTCGATGATGCTTAACACCCAAGTATCTCCTGTGTTGGCTGGCCACCTGTCTGCGTACAAGGTCAGCCAACCTCCTGTGCCCTGGAGAGGAGGAAAGGCTATGCTGGCATAGTCAAAAACTCCCTCCCTGCTGAGAAGGAGCTGGAGTAGGAGGCTTGGGAGCCTTCTGCCTACGAGGCCCATGACCCTGCCCCTTGGCCTGCTGGCCCTGTTGGGGAGCTGCAGAGGCCTGGTAGTGAGGGTAGGTTTTGTAGGCAGTGGTCCTCCTCGGGTAAAAGGCCTTTTTCCCTGAGCCCTTCTTCTTCTGAGAAGGGGCAGAGGTTTTCATGGACAGCCTTGTCCGGGTAAGAGACTCGGTCTCTAGTTCTGCAGCCTTTTCAGCCATGGGCTTGCCAAAGAGGTTTTCAACCCGACAAGGGACATCAACCAACTTGTCCTGTACCCATGGCTCGAGGTCCGAGGATTGTAGCCAGGCCTGGTGGCGTGCACCGATGCCGGCCCCTGCTACTTGGGCCGGAGCCTCAAATCCATCATCGGCTGCTCGAGAGATAAACTTGGAGCACTCTCGAATACCAGACAACAAGGCTTTGAACCTTTGCAAAGGTTCCTCGGACAGACCAGCAGAGAACCCAGCAATCTCCTTTGTCAGGTCTCGAAGGTACATGCCCATGTACAGCTGGTAGGTCTGGACGCGGCAAGCAAGCATAGAGCCCTGGAAGCACTTTCTACCGAGGGCATCCAGGTTCTGGGCTTCCCTGCCGGGAGGCACCAAGAAGTGCATCTTCTGACTCTTCAGGCGATGCATGGCCAATTCTACAACCATGGAGTGGTGCAGTAGCTGTGCCTTTTGGAACCCAGGGCTCTTGCAGACTCGATAGATGGAATCGACCCGCTTGCTTAGAACCGGCATCGAGGCCGGCGCCTCCCACAAGCGGAAAAGCAACCGCTCCAGCATCGGAGGAACCGGCACAGTAAAGGCCTCCTTGGGAGGAGAGTCATACTGAAGGGCCTCGAGCTCCTCGGCTCGAGGTTGCTCCTTGGGGTCCACCGGGAAGGCCAAGGCTTTGGCCATGTCCTGTATGAAATCTGAGAACCGGGTATCCTCCGGGGGGACCGAGTCTGGAAGGTGTCCGGGGACTCCTCTTCCTCAGTCTCCCATGCCGATTCCTCCGAGGAGGAATCGAGAGGCTCCGAGTGGGCGGGCACCGACGCCATCTGCCCCGACTCCGAGGGTACCGGCGTAGACGACCTCGATCCTGAACAGCTGTGGGAGGCGCTGCTCATGCTCCCGATCCTCAGTCACCAGCTCGATTCACTGTACCATGTCTGAAAGGCCTCGGTGTTCAAGAAGCCTCAATTACCCCACATTTCCATTGTGATCGAGTCTGCCTTGAAGCAGGTAGAGTGCCAAAACACACTCCTCAGTTCTGCCCATGCAGGGAGTGCAGACCCTGGACTCCTTTGGGAAGAGGTACTTCCAGGGTTCCATGCTGATAGCCTGGATCCTGGCCTACCAAACGTACATGCAAACAAAGAGCAGGACACAATTCACCATGGAAGGACTAATTTAATCAGCCAAACATGAGGGCTTCTGACACGTGATTCGGTCGAGGGGCCTTCTCCAGGGAAATAGGACCTCTACAATAAAATAACAACATTATAATAATTAAAATAATCACAATAAATAAATAATACTCAATCATAGATAAATAAGTAAATACATAAATTATAGGAAAGTTAAAACATATAAGAAGAAAAAACCTGGAGGCTCAACCCGAGATTTCAAAATAAGACAATACATGTATATAGAAAGTATACAAAACAAACATACAAAGGTATGTCAATTTCATAAAAAAACAGCTCAAGGGAAAAAAAGACATCAAAAATAGACATGAGTTACATATGCAGAGCTAAATCGTTCATGAAAATTTACTAAAAAGTGAACAACAACATTGCACTGAATGTTAATTCAAAAAATACCCAAATAGAAACATAGAAAAATGATGACAGAAAAAGACCACATGGCCTATCTAGTCTGTCCTTCCATATCAACAATACAACAGTCCCCTTTTTTCTTTAGAGATCCTCTGAGTTCCATGCTTTTTTGAATTCAGATACTTTCCTCATCTCTACCACCTCCACTGGGAGATTATTCCACGGATCCACCACTCAATATTTCTGCGTATCACTCCTGAATCTATCCCCTTTCACCCTCATCCCATGTCCCCTCGTAGCAGAACTTGCTTTCAATCGAAAGAGGCTCTCCCCCTGTGCATTTATGCAATGGAGGTATTTAAACGTCACAATCATATCACCTCTATCCCGCCTTTCCTCTAAGGTATACATATTAAGATCCTTCAGTCTGTCCTCATATGCTTTATAATGAAGACCACTAACCATTTTAGTAGTCACCCTCTGCACTGATTCTATCCTATTTATATCCTTTTGAAGGTGCTGTCTCCAGAATTGCACACAATACTCCAAATGAGGTTGCACCAAAGACTTATACAGAGGCACTAACACCTCCTTTTTTCTGCTAGCCATTCCTCTCCCTATGCACCCAAGTATCCTTCTAGCTTTTGCTGTCGCCTTTTCTACCTGTTTAGCTACTTTAAGATCATCAGACACAACCACACCAAGGTCCCACTCTTTTTAGTGGACAAAAGTACTTCACCCTCTATGCTATATTGCTCACTTGGATTGCTGCAGCCCAAATGCATGACCTTGCATTTTTTAACATGTAATCCCAGCTGCCAAATTCTAGACCATTCTTCAAGCTTAGCTAGATCCCTCCTCATGTTATCTGTACTTTCCTGGGTACTTTTTAAAGCCGCTAACTGGCTTAGACATGCCGAAAAATACCGCCTTGGCAAAATCAAATTGAAAAACGGCCATGGATGGTAAAAAGCCCCAGAAGGGGGAAAAGATGCCAAAATTGCGCAAAATCTACAGAAAAAAACATCCAAAGGGTAAGAAAAAAGCAAATCGATGATAGGCAGGTGAAAAAAATGTGCAAAAGCTAAGCCACAAAAGCAAGAAATTCCAAATTTTTTCCGGACTGCAGGAAAACATCCTAGGGGGTTCCACAGAAAAAATATGACTTGAGAATATGGCACCATGGCAGGCGGAGCAGGCAGGCATGGCATACCTACCAAAAGCTTCCTTTGAAAGCTGAGAAGCATTACGTGCGTGGCTCCATCTGTGACGTCACCCATATGCAAGGACTCATTTCCTGCTTGTTCATTGAGAAAGGAAGAGAATACAGTAGCAATGAAGGAGGAGGAAGGAGGAAGAAGTGGGAAATGGAAATTCAGATAAGAGGAGAGAAGAAAAATGGCCCTGTTCACTGGTACATGCAGTTTAGTCAACATTATTGGCACCCTTGCATTTTAGGAATGGTGTGTACAATATCGTGAGAAATAATTGGAAATATTACAACTGTATGCCATCATAATATTTCATTTCCAAAGGTATACAAAAAAAAGATGTCTGTGCAGCTTAGACATAGTAATTTTTGAGAAAAAAATAAAATTTGTCCTGGACAGGATTAATGGCACCCTTCACTAATATTTGGATGCACAATCCTTGGCAGTGATGACAGCCTCCAAACGTTTCTTGCAGCCATCTATAAGTTTTATACACCTGTCTGCCGGTAGTTTCTCCCACTCCTCAACTGCAATTTGTTCCAGCACATGAATGTTTCCAGGGTACCTTTTACCAATGGCAGATTTCAGCTCTTTCCAAAGGTTCTCAATTGGATTGAGGATCAGGGACTCACTGCTGGCCAGTTTAAAACAGTCCATTTGTTCCTTTTTAACTATTCTTTTGTACTTCTGGATATATGTTTTAGGTCACTGTCCTAGAGAACCCATGAACTTCAACCCAGACCTAGCTTTCTGAAACTAGGTAATACATGTCACTCCAAAATACAGTCAAACCTCGGTTTTCATGATTAATCCGTTCGAAAAAGTCTGACTAAAACCGAAACGTATGAAAACCGAAGCAATATTTCCCATAAGAAATAATGTAAATTCAATTAATCCGTTCCAGACACCCAAAAATATTCACAAAAAATACATTTTATAGAGAATAACTATATTTTTACATACAGAAAACAATGAGAAATAAATATAAATGACTAATGAAATGGATAAATGAACATTTAACATCACATTTACCTTTATTGAAGACTCTTGTTGGCATATGGAAGACGGCGAGGAGGGGAGAGGGAGGAGGAGAGGTTATTGTTTGGAAGGGGAATCCCCCTCCATAAGGACCTCAGGTATCAAGGCCCTATCCGGGGTTACTTCCCTTCTTTGTCTTTTACTGGCACTAGGACCAGCTTGAGAGTCACTGAACCCCTGTCTCACATTTAATATGTCCAGAGAGGTCTGTTTCTGGCGTCTCTTTAAGATTTGCCTAAAATGGAACAAGGCATGGTCATTGAACATGTTGCAGACACGGCTTGCAACAGCTTTGTTAGGGTGAAATTTCTCCACAAAACTTTGCAATTCACTCCACTTTGCACACATGTCCTTAATCACTGAAGAAGGCACCTTCTCTTCTCTCTCTTCTTCCTCCTCCTCTGAAGCAATTTCTTCAGCTACCATCTGTTGCTGTTCCAGTTGAAGGTCTTGCAGCTCTTCAGTGGTTAGCTCTTCCCTGTGGTCCTCCACCAACTCTTCCACATCCTGGCCACTCACATCCAACCCCATGGACTGCGCCAAAGGCACAATAGATTGCACAACAGGCGTAGGGTCATCAGGGTGAGCCTCAAACCCTTCAAAATTCTTCTCGAGGACACATTCTGGCCACAATTTTCTCCAAGCAGAGTTCAACGTCCTGGAAGTTACCCCCTGCCAAGCCTTATCTATAAGGCTTATGCAATTGAGGATATTGAAGTGATCCCTCCAGAACTCTCTTAGGGTCAATTCAGTGTCCGAGGTCACTTCAAAGCACCTTTGAAACAGTGCTTTGGTGTAGTGTTTTTTGAAGTTTGAAATGACCTGCTGATCCATGGGCTGGATGAGAGGAGTGGTATTAGGGGGCAAGAACTTCACTGTGATGAAACTAAACTCCTCCAACAATTGGTCTTCCAACCCTGGAGGATGAGCAGGAGCATTGTCCATTATCAGGAGGCACTTGAGTGGCAATTGAATTTCCAGCAGGTATTTCTTCACACTCGGGACAAACACTTCATTGACCCACTCAATGAAAATTTGCCTCGTGACCCATGCCTTATTGTTAGCCTTCCACATCACACACAATTTACTCTTGATGACATTGTTTTTCTTGAACACTCGGGGATTTTCAGAGTGATACACCAGTAAAGGCTTCACTCTGAAATCCCCACTAGCATTACCACACAACAAAAGAGTTAGCCTATCCTTCATAGGCTTGTGTCCTGGCAGTGCCTTTTCCTCCTGCATGATGTAGGTCCTCTGGCATTTTCTTCCAAAAGAGGCCTGTTTCATCACAATTGAAGACTTGTTGGGGGAGGAATCCTTCAGCCTCTACGTACTCCTTGAATTCATCAACAAATTCTGCGGCCCCAAGTTTGTCCGAACTTGCAGCCTCGCCATGCCTTACCACACTGTGTATGCCAGTTCGCTTCTTAAATTTCTCAAACCAGCCTCTGCTGGCCATAAATTCAGTAACATCAGCACTCGTTCCAGGCATTTTCTTTGCAAGATCTGCATGCAACAGCCTTGCCTTTTCAAAAATTATCGCCTCTGAAACACTATCTCCCGCTAACTGTTTTTCGTTGATCCACACCAACAACAACTTCTCAACATCTTCGATTGTTTGCGATCTCTGTTTCGTTAGCGCATTTACTCCTTTCGCAACATCAGCTTCCTTAATTTCGTTTTTCTTCAGCAGGATGGAACTGATCGTTGATGCAGACTTCCCGTACATCCTGGCGAGATCGGCCACGCGTACGCCACTTTCATACTTTGCTACGAGTTCTTTCTTGAATTCTATCGTGTTTCTCACCTTCTTTATCATCAAAGGGCTGGCACTCGGAACTTTCTTTGGCCCCATGGTGGCTTATTTAGCAGTCACACTCAATGAATGCGGGGTGATGCTCACTCAACGAGAAACAAAGGCAGACTGAATCACAAACGCACTTTGTATGGCCGCTCGATTCCGGGAAATGAGTGGCCGAGTCACGCGAGCAGGCGGACGAGTTTGATACGGACCATTTTCAGATCACTGCTCCCCTCAAAGTCTGTGTCAAGGCACAATGAGAACTCTTAGCAATTTGCAATCAGGAAGAGAGTCAATCCCACTTCTGGCCACAAGATGGTGCTCCAGAGGTATTTTTGGCAGACAAATTGTTTAAACTGCTGAGAGGGGAGAAAGATTAACAGCACGGTCAAGATGCAAATCTTCAGCAAAAAAACACCCAGAAAGGAGATCGGGCACAGGAATTTTTAAAGAAAACAGAAAAAAAGAAGGATCCACAAAAAAAAAAGGCCACAGCCACCGGAAACACCACTCTCCCGCTCAGGAAACCTGGAACGCAGAGCTCAGCATGCGTTGCAGAGCCATGTGGCAATGGCTGCAGCAGCACGAGCTCCCGAAGTCTCAGCCAGCAGTAAAACAGCTCCTGTCACTTCTCTCAGCTGCCCGATCGTCCACAGGACAGCAAACACACAGATACTGTACGACTTGATCGCTGACTCCGTCTCAACAGCGTACCCTGCAAGAACTGCCTCCCACATTCATTCAACATCTCCTGCTTACATTGACAGCTACCCTGCTACCTCCGAGCCTGAGGGGGCGCTCCAGAGAACAGGCAGGCGGTGGAGAGATCGGGGCCTTCCTCTCTGTGCAATCCCTCTGACTCTGGCTCGAGGATGTTGCTCAGCTGACTTTCGCTTCGCGGAGTGCTGCCGGGACTGGGCGGGCAGTGTACTGTATACAGACCAGCGCGAGGTTGACATAAAAGGCAGGCAGAGCAGAGTGCCACCGTCGCACAAATCAGCCTGATCGCTTGCAGAGTGCCTGCAAGCGATCAGGCTGATTTGTCCAATGCCGACGGCACTCCGGCTCTGTTTTAATTTTTGATTGTTGCTTCTCTGCTGGTTTGAAGTTTGCCTGCTGCTGCGAATTGCCCTAGTTTCTGCTCCTTTTGCCCTACCTGCGATCGCTTTGGTAAGTCAATATAAAAAATCATTAGGTTGACACTTCTTCAGGAGTTGTACAGTACAGTATATAGTTTTCAGATCTGGCAGCACATTCTTTACGAAAACCGAGGCGATATCCGATAACCGAGACAACATCTCAGTCAGAAAAGACGTCGAAAACCGAAACGTTCGAAAACCGGGGCGAACGAAAACCGAGGTATGACTGTACCTTGTTAGTCCTCTGATTTCTACTACTACCACTGAACATTTCTATAGCGCTACTAGTTGTATGCAGCGCTGTACAGACAAATAAATAAGAAACAGTCCCTGCTCATCGGAGCTTACAATCTAGTCAAGATGATTCCTTTAATGTTCCAGGTCTCCAGTTCCTGAAGCAGCAAAACAGCCCCTCATCATTATGAAACCTCCATCATATTTAACTGTAGAAAGGGTGTTTTTTTTGTTGTTGTTATAAGTTTCATTTCTTCGTGTGTAAATATATCAATGGTCTGCATTGTGAAAGAGTTCAAGTTTGGTTTCATCTGTCCACAGAACATTTTCCCAAAAGGATTATGGGCTTCTCAAGGTGGGTCTGGGCAAAGATCAGGTGTGCCTTGTTATCATTATCTTTCAGCAGTGGGGTCCTCTCCTTGGCCTTCGCCTATGAAGTCCTGCTTTGGTGTGTGGCTATTTTCTTTGCTGTATTGTTTACTTGATGTTTGCTGAAGTATCCTGTGTGCTCCCCTTGTGTTTTCACAGACTCTACCTGGTTGCTCTCCCACTGCTCCAAGTGCTGTTCCCGCCTTCTCCGGAAGTGACGCGGCCGCAGGCACGCGGTCGTGCTCCCAGAGACTCTACCTGGTTGCTCTCCCACTGCTCCAAGTGCTGTTCCCGCCTTCTCCGGAAGTGACACGGCCGCGGGCACGCAGTCACGCTCCCAGAGGTAGCCCCTGCTATTTAACCCGTGCGCCGGCGGCACTCGTCGCCGTGGTGCGCGACGGGGGCGCGCACCTAAAGAGCACGACGTGCTCCTTGGGTGCGCTCCTTGGGACGGCTCCTGCAGGACGCTCCTCCCTGTCCTTTTACTGATCTGTCTGCTCTCAACTTCGGCCCTTGTCGGCCCCCTCCGATCCTTGTGGATTTCCCCCCTCGCTCAGCTTGCTTCTACTTCGGTAAGTTTGCTGCTCCCTTCTGATATCCTCTTTCCACTAGCTGTTGTTTGTGATCCTCCCCCCTCTATGCCTCCAATTCCGGTTTTCTGGGGGAACCGCCACATCCGCTTCTCCCAACAGCGCCACTGTCATGGCTCTTCTTTCCGCTCCCTTGTAAATCTTCTCCCTTGCCTGCCCAATTCATCATCTGCCAGCTCTCAACCTCCTCCCCCTCGTCCCCCGTTTCCCTCCGCTTCGGCCTCCTCAATTGCCGCTCTCTTCGCTCCAAAACACTTCTTATTTCTGACCTTGCCTCTCACAACTCCCTCGATGTCCTACTATTAACTGAAACCTGGCTGAAAGAAGGTGAAGACGCGCTCCTAGCTCGCTGTCTGCCACCTGATTTTAATGGTGTTTCTATCCCCCGTATTGGCCGCTCAGGTGGTGGCGTGGCGGCCCTTCTCCGCTCTACTACCTCCTTCACGTCCCTTATTGCGCTACCCAGAAGCTCTGTTCCTAAAACTTCACTATACCCCCCTTTGCACCTGCTTCTTCTCTATGCTCCTCCAGCTTTGCGTCCTGATCTATGGGATCTAATTCTCTCCTCTATCACCGATCTATCCCTGGCCTACCCTCAACTGCTTATCGCTGGCAATTTCAACTTGCACCTTGATCCCCCCGTCTCTGCCAGGGACCATTCCTTCACTACCCTCCTACACGACTTGTCCCTTCTCCAGCATATCTCCTTCCCGACCCACTCTGCTGGTTATACTCTTGACCTCCTTCTTTCTCCTTCCACTTCTTTCTATCTTTTACAGTCCTTCCACATTTTTCCCCTTCCTTGGACCGATCACCTCTGTATTACATTTCAGTGCCTTCTCTCCTCCCCCATCCCATCCACCAGTTCCCCCTCCCCCTGCTCCTCTCTCCCTCCCTCCACTATGGTTTCCTATACCCGCCATATCTCCTCAGAGACTCCTCAACATTTCCCTCCCGCATCTGATCTGCTCCCTACCGATTTCCCCCTTCTCTCCCCCTCCTCTCAGGCTTCCACCTGGTCCTCTTCCCTCTCATCCGCCCTGGATCTTATTGCACCTCTTCGCCCACAGTCGTCTGCCTCCAGTCCCTCCCAGCCCTGGTTTCACCCTGGTCTCCTGCTTCTTCGATCTCAGCTCTGCCGTGCTGAGCGCTGTTGGCGCAAGGTCCCTTCCTCACTTACTCTTTCCCACTTCCGCTCTGCGCACTCCTATTATAGGACCCAAGTGCACAAAGCCAAACAGGTGTACTATTCTGCCGCAATCTCCTCTGCACCAAACCAAACACGCCATCTCTATTCTGTCCTTCGCTCCCTCACTTCCCTCCAGTCTCATACTTCTCCTTCCCCCCTACTCCTTCGCCTTCCTCTTGTCAATTAGCATCCTACTTTAGCACCAAAGTAACTGATCTTCAGCAATCTCTCCCCCATTGCCCTCCTCCTATTCCCAGTCCCCCTCCCTGCTCGCCTCCCCCTCTTTCCCAACTGTCTCATGCTTGGCATTCTTTCCATCCACTCACCTCCTCTGAGCTCCTTGCAGTTGTATCTTCCTTTAAGAAAACCTCTTGTGCTCTTGACCCCATTCCGTCTTCCTGGCTACTCATTCCCTCCCTGGCCCTCCTCCCTCCAGCTCTCACACTGATCAACACTAGCCTTTCCTCCGGTATTTTTCCCCAGCCATGGAAGCACGCCCTGGTTCGCCCTATCTTGAAAAAGCCCTCACTTGACCCGTTAGTCCCTGCACATTATCGCCCCGTTTCTAATCTTCCTTTTCTGTCGAAAATCCTCGAGAAAGTTGTTTTTCCCCAGTTGTCCTCCTATCTTGACTCTACTCACTTTCTTCACCCCCGTCAATCTGGCTTCCAACCCGGTCACAGTGTTGAAACTGTTCTCTTGGGCTTTCTGAATGAAATCCACACTGCTCACGATCGGGGTGATCTCTCGGTGGCAGTTTCTCTTGATCTATCAGCCGCTTTCGATCTAGTCGATCACTCCCTTCACCTAGTCCGTCTCCGTGAAGCTGGTCTTTGCAGCACAGTCCTTCACTGGTTTCACTCCTTTCTTCACTCCCGGTCCTTCTCTGTCCGCTCTTCCCATGCCTCCTCCTCCTCTACTACCTCCGATCCTACTCCTCTTCTCTGTGGGGGGTCCCCCGAGGCTCGGTCCTAGCACCTCTTCTTTTCAACATCTTCCTCACACCTCTGGCCCTCCTAGTCCAACAACACGGGATATCCACCTTCTATTACGCCGATGATCTACTCCTTCTCTATCACACCTCCCCCCTTTCACCTGACCTCTCGCCTCTAAACACTTGTCTTGCTGCTGTCGCCGACTGGCTCACTACTCACTGTTTACACATCAACCTTACCAAAACCCTTGCCATGTGGTTCACCCGTGATGCCTCCCCGCCCACACTCTCCCCCTCTTTCTCTGGTTCACCAGTTCCCATAGTCTCTTCCCTTCGCTACCTTGGCGTCCTCTTTGATCCTGCTTTGACTTTCCGCGACCACGTTGCACATATCTCACAACTTTCTCTCTTTCATCTCCGCCAAATCCGGGCCATCAGGCCTTTTCTCTCCACGTCAGCCCTCACCACTCTCCTCCTCTCACTCGTTATGTCCCGTCTTGACTTTTGCAATTCAGTTCTAGCCGGTCTCCCTAATGTCCACCTCCATCGTCTCCAACTTATACAAAATACAGCGGCCCGACTTATCTCTCATTCCTCCATCCATGATCACGTCACACCTCTTCTTATCCATCTGCACTGGTTACCTATCAAATTCCGTATCCACTATAAAATTTTGGTACTCCTCCACCGGGTCCTTCACACTCATACACCCCAGTATTTGTCCAACCTTGTACACCTGCATGCCCCCACCTGCTCTCTCCGATCCTTCCACCTTAACCGCCTCCATCTTCCCTCACCCTCCTCTGCTCGTCTTCAGTCCACCCGCTCATCTGCGTTCTTCTTCCTGGCCCCCGCTCTGTGGAATTCCTTGCCTTCCTCCATCCGACTTGAGTCCGAACACCCTACTTTTAAGAAAAACCTCAAGACTCACCTCTTTGCCCATGCCTTCGACCTACCAGATCCCTCTGTGTGACCCTACTCCTCTCTGTTCCTCCCCTCCTCTCCCCGTCTCTATCCTGTTGTATGACTCTGCTCTCTTGCTTTCCTGTTCCATAGTGTAACTTCCTTTCTTTTCAAAACCTACTCTAATTGTACTGCTGTGATGTATTTTCCTCAGCGGTATAACAAATCCAATAAACATAAACATATGGAGCAGGTTGAAACCACCACGCCACATTGTTGATATGGAAGGACAGACTAGATAGGCCATGTGGTCTTTTTCTGTCATCATATTTCTTTGTTTCTATGATCCAGGTTAGCCTTAAGCTCTTTGGATGTTGTACATGGTGTTTTTCCAACAGTTCGCACTAACCTTCAAAGTCTTCTTGGATTAATTTTCCTCTTCCCACCATGCCCTGGGAAGTTCTTGATAATTCCATGAGCAGAAAACCTCTTAATAACATTGTGAACTGTAGACATAGCATTCCCTAGTCTTTAGAGATGGCCTTGTACCCCCTTTGAAGTTTGATGATAATGGCTTTTCAGATGGTCTTAGGCAGCTCTCGTCTTCACCATTGCTAAAATGTAACAGGAAGTGAATGGGGCCATTTTAAAGATTACAGCTATCACTCATTGGTTAATTCAAGTCATGTGAGTACTGACAATTGATCACAGGTGCGTCTAATTTTACTGCAATGGGAATGTGGTTCTTTTTTTCAAACTGATTTGAATTGTTTACAAGGGTGCTAATAATCATATCCTAAAAAGCAAAAAGCCAAGACCAGAATGAAGAGGAGATTCATCCAGTAAAAAACATCATTCTACCAACCTAAACATCTCAGGTGTACAACATACTACAACCTTAGTTGGGAGAAAAAGACCTCAGACCCATACAGCCAATGGTCCAGGCATATCAAATCTTAGCCTTAGACAAACGCTCAGGAACATCAAAGATTTTAGAAAATCTCTCAATGATCAGAACTAATAATTTTAGAATAAGGTCAGGTAATTTAGTAACTTTTTCAATATTAATGTCATAATAGCTTCTTGCATATCATCTTCATGTGCCCCCTTGCCCGCAAAGCATATAGTTAGAAACAGCAGCACATGCTTTCACATCAATCATCCATAAATACAAGGCACAGAATTTATCTGCATAACCACCCCACGCCACTCTGGATGCTATCAAAGTATTTCGCATCCGCTTCATCAGGGGGAGACAACACTTCGATGTGCCAACAAACAATGCGACCAATCAACCCAACAGCACACCGGGCTGCAGTTCTGATCACTGGGAGTTTTTCTAGGATCTTTGAAATTCATGAGCATTTGTCAAAGGCTAAGATTTGATATGTGTGGACCGTTGGCTCTATGTATCCGATATCCTTTTCTCCCAAATAAGGTTGCAATATGCTGAGATGTTTAGGTTGGTAGAATGAAGTTTTTTACTGGAATAATCATGTCCTAATTTTTATACTATTTCCTTTTTTTAATTGGTCTTGCTTCATTTGATTATTTTATGTGACGTGTGCATATATAGTTAAAAGCCATTTCACTGGCCACTTTTTTTTTTAAGGAGATATTGGACATTAAGGGGTTGAACTGCAAGGGTGCCAATAATATTGACCACACCTGTATGATAATGCCAGAAATTGCCACGTTGAGGCTACAATCCTTATTTATAGATAAGGTTAAAAATATATTTCAGGAAAACTGGGGGTTCCTCTTTCAGGTCTTAGAGAGAATAGGGATGAGTGTTAACCCTCTTACATGGGATAAGGCTATACAGCAGCGGTGGAGGTGAATGGGAGTTCCTCCAGGACTCTTCCATTGGCATGGGAATCAATATGGGACATCCCCTCTCCCCAGTATCACTGGAAGCCCTAGCTGTCTTGGTGTGCAACAGCCCTGACGTGAAGGGGCTTACAGTGGCTGGGGAGGAATTTAAGATGTGTGTGTTTATAAATATTGTTTTTATACTCTTGAAGGCTCTCTGCTCCTTACCAAACCTATCAGATACTATAGGAGCTTATAGTGCAGTATCTAGATTCAAGGTCAAAGCAAAATCTGAAGCTCTTAATATTATACTCCTCCAATAAACTCACTGAGTAGAAGAAAGACCTCACAATCTACTACCTTGCCAAGAAAACCCAAGGACTAGGTTGCTAGGAGTCAGCATAGACTCGAATGCACACGCCACATAAGACCTTGTGGATAGAATTCAGGAGAATTTTGCCTTTCAGTGAGCACACCAGAAGATAAAATATTTGAGTTTATATTTCAACGCTGTTAAATACTTCATATGAGATGGGTTATTCTCCTTTAATAGCTGCACTGGTTAGAGATGTGGACAATTGAGGGAAGTGTGCCCTCTCTTGGATGAGATGTCTGGCCTTAATTAAAATGGTTATTTTGCTCAAGTTCTTCTATTTGTTTCAGACCTTGCCCTTTCCTGTGCCCAAGGGATTTTTGAAAAAGCTGCAACAGATGCTATTCCTGTGTCATATAAATTCTGGAGGGACTACAGAGCCAGAGAAACCTTTTCCCACATGTGGTGACAATTTCCTTCCATACAACCATATTGAGAGATGGTGAGGCAGTTTTTGAGCAATTGTTCTTGGGGATTCTCTGGTGGATGCTTCGAAACGCGCACGTCGTGATCGATCAGATAAGTGTGGATTTTGTTTTAAGACGTAAGAGAAACTTTTGAATAAAGTGCAATAAAAATTAAGAATAAAAGGGGCATATACTGCATGAGATGAAGAGGGGGTTTCCTCCTTGTCTTGCGGTTTATGCCCGACAAAAATTCAATAAAAGACTGACGTTGGGAATTGCTGTATTCCTCTCATCTGAAATAGTAAGCAGCAGAGAAGGACCTTCGAGGATATGCCTGCTGACCAATTCTGCAGCCACAGCAAGCGGTGTGCTGCCACAGTCAAAGCCATTGCCTTGGAGAACTTTGGACTTGATTATAGAAGGCATCTGCCAGATAGGCCGAGCCAGACTCCAGCATGGCCACCTCCTCCTCAGCCCCTTCCACCAGAAGGCCTGTGCCCATCGCAAGAAGGCTCTAGCCCCATAAGCCCCATAGAGGAGGTCCGAAGGGCCATGGCATAAGCCTCAAAAGCCTGCTTCAGCATAGTTTACAACCTCCAGTCCTGAGGGTCCTTAAGAGCCATCCCACATTCTACTGGGATAGTGGTCTTCTTGGTCACTGCCATGACTAAGGTGTCCACCTTTGGAAGTTTTAACACGTCCTTTTCCTCCAGAGCTACAGGGTATAGGCAGGAGAACATCCTGCCACCTCTCAAGTTGATCTCCAGAAGCTCCCATTTCACATCAATCATCTGCTTGATGGCCTTATGAACAGGGAAAAAATCTTGTGGAGTTCTGATCCCCTGTAACAAGGGATCCTCCAGTGCCGAATCCTCTGAAGGCACACTCGCTTTCAAGTTCAACGAGTGCAGGGATCTCTACCCTGCGAAACAATCTAATCACTGTGAGTTCGTCGGACAGTCCTCTGTTTCTCCCTCAAGCACCCAGGTCTCCTCCCAGGCCTCCAGAGCCTTCTCGGCCACCTCCAAGGGCATGGAAGCTGGGGAATGGTACTGAGTGGAGAGCTCCCCTGCGGGATGCAGTCTCTTCACCTGCAAGGCCCTCCCCCCCTGCTCCCCTGGAGCTGGGAGTTCCAAAGCCCCAACCCCCAAGGAAGCCTCCACAAAAGGAGCCACTTGAGTAACCCCTGCAGTGCTCTGCTTCAAGCAAAACACTTTATGAAGCAGTAGCACGAATTCCGGAGAAATTCCAAGGCCTGTTCCGGGACCACTCTGTGTTTCTTAACTGCAGGTGCAGATGAGGGCTTAGCTCCCCGTGCTGTTTCAGCCTCCCCGCAATCAGAAAAGGCAGCTTCTGCTACCGCAGTGATGTGCAGAGAGACGGAGCCTTGGACAGTAAAGGCCTCTGAAAATGCATCTAATCCTGCCGCCTGAGGCGCGTGCAAGGCCTGCTCTGCCATCCTGCTCTCCTCCAATCAGAGCCGGCAGAGACCAGTTGGGGAGATGAAGCCACTGTGCATACCACAGATCGCGTACACAGGCTTACTTGCAGACATACTGTTTCCCACACAGAAGTCCCCAGGATTGGCTCAAAACACTGGGCCGCAAATCAGATGGAGCCACACACTACCAAGTGTTCACCCCCCCCCCCCCCCCCCAAGGGCAGGAAACTGGCTCCACAAAGTACTTCAGTGCGGAGTCGGACTTCTAAAAGAAACTTATCTGCTGCTGATGGTGGCTCTTCAAGGCCTTTGAGGTCATGGTTTTGCAGCAGTCGTGTGGATCGGTGAATGACATTTTGCCACACCGGTCGCACTTTTTAAAGCCGCTGGAGACCATCTGAAAAAGGGGGTTCTCGCCTCCCGGCAGGGGTCCAAACCTTCAGCTGGAAAAAGGCATGAACCCGCCGGTCAAGGAGCACCTCAATGAAAAAACAAAAAACGAACCCGAGGAGCAGACATCAGAGCCTCTATGAACATATTGAATTTAAGACAAAACGTTTACACACATCAGTCCATCTTCTTCAGAATTTCAGCCACAATATGGGGCAAATCCAGCCTTGCTAGAAGACAAACACTGGGTATGTATGTATTTATTTGCATTTATATACTGCTTTTTCCACAAGATCAAAGGTGGTTTACATTAAACAGGGTCAGATACATATAACAGTATAAACTATGTAGAGTAAACATTGAACATATCAATCTCAAACTAGGATAAATTGGTAACTATGTACAATAATTGCCCTTAAGTACAATTTGGTGTGGGGTGATTCAAAAATTTTGCTGGTTTGTGTGTTTTTTTCCTGAGTGTGTGGGAGGAGTTCTGGATTTGAGGAGTTAAGTCTTTTATGAGGTGACCTTTTTGGGGTCTGTGTTGGGATGTTCCAGAGGGTCACCAAAATGTTGCCTGAAGAGGTGGGTTTTTAGTTTTTTGCAGAATGTGATAAGATCGTCTGTTTCACTTAGTTCATCTGGTAGGGCATTCCAGAGAGTGGGCGTGAAGTGTGAGAATGCTCTATTATTTGTGGCTTTAATGGATTTACGGCAGTCTGAGGGAATTGTTAGTTTATTTTGATTGCATCCTCGTTTTCATCGAGTCTCTAATTGTTTGTTAATTAGGGAGGTGAGGTAGGAAGGGGCTATCTGTCTGAGGAGCTTGAATATGGTCATCGGTGTTTTGTAATGTATTCGGCTTTGGACTGGGAGCCAGTGTAACTTGTATAATACTGGAATAATGTGTTCCGATATGTTTGGATACTATGTGATTCATGCTGCAACATGTTGCGCCAGTTGGAGGGGTTTTAGGCTCTGTTTGGATAAACCTTGTAGCGCGCTGTTACAAAAGTCGATGTGGGGTGTGATTAATGTTTGGAGGACTGATCTGAAGTCATGGTTGGGGAGTAGTGGGCAAAGATGTTTTAACATTTTAAGTTTATAGTGGATTTTTTTGGTTGTGTTTTGTGTGTGTGTGGACATGCTGAGTATCTGGTCTAGAGTGACCCCTAGGTATTTTACTTCATTCTTTATGTCAGTGCCATTAATTGCAATATTTAGGGGAGGGGTGAAACTCTGATTACTGGTAACATAAAATGCTTCAGTTTTATTGAAGTTGATCAGAAGGTTATGAGAGGTGAGCCATTTTGCTATTTTTTTGAAGCATTCTGTAATTTAGTGAGGGATAGGGTTAGAGATGTTGAAAGGAAGAAATAATTTTATATCATCCACGTATATGTGATAAACTACATTTAATTTTTTGAAGATGGAGAATATGGGTTGGAAGTAAATGTTAAAAAGGAGGGCAGAACTGGCAAATCCTTGGGGTAGGCCTTGTTTTTGTTTATATTGTTTAGATATGTGTTGTCCGATTCTAACCTGTTGGGTTCTGTCTGAAAGGTATGATTGGAACCATTGGAGTACTGTGCCATTTACTCCTATCTGCTGTAGTTTGGTGAGCATTAATGTATGGTTGATGCTGCATTCTATAATAATTTAATTCAGGCCTCAACAAATTGTTTGGATTTAGGAGCCAGACCATAATCCTGGAGCCAATGACTATAACTCCTCACACTACCTCCCCCCCCCCCTCTCTATTCTCCACTTACATTTCTCCATTTGTAAATTCATGCATGTCTAGTAAGGGTGGAAAAGTCTGAAGAGAAGTGACAAAGGGGCTTGTTTACAAAGCCCCAAAGTGTGCCTTGTTATGGTAGCAAGGGCTGTATGAGGCATCTTTAGACAGATATATATGGGTAGTGTATGTCTGTGTATGGTGCAATGGTGGTTGCCTGTCAGTGCATAGAATGCGGCTATGGGTATCTGTTTGGGTGGGGCGCAGGGCTCTGATATAATGTGTGCATGCGCTGCCGAACTGGAGAGACACTGTCTGTCGTGCAGAGGCGAGGTGCCTGTGTGTGTGTCTGTCATGCAGAGGTGGCGTGCCTGTTTGTGTGTGTGGATGTGTAGGTGGGGTACGAGTGTATATGTTTAGGGAGAATATACCTTTTGACATAAACAGATTGTTCCATTTTGTTCCCATGTATTCATTCCCTTTAAACTCCAATGCTTTACACTCTCTTCCCTCTCCCATAAAACTCCTCCTCACTATTTCCCTTTCTCCCTCCACCGTAGCATGCCCATTCCTGAACTCCATCCTCCTTTTTTGTTTTTTTTTAAGCAAGCTACTGTCCCTTTAAAGTTTTGTTCCTTCACTTCCCTCCTCCCATCTAATCTTGTCGTCTCTCTGCAGGTCCAATCCAGTTGTCCTCTGCTGGTGGATGATGGGATTACTGCAGGCAACCTGCTGCATACAAGCTGCAATTACGGGTTTCCCCTCCTGTTCTGCCCACAGTGATCTGATCTACTGGAAGACAAAAGGGACTTTTGCTACGATCACAACTTTCTCATCTTTTGTGCCCGTGGGGTACCCCGTGGCCAGCAATAGCATTGCTTTTTTTTTTTTTTTTTTTAACGGGGGGGGGGGGGGGGGGGCAAGAAAATCCCAGGCGTCAGGTGCAAATTTATGGTTTTCATGGCGACCTAGCACCTGGGATTTGTTGAGCCCTGATTTAATTAATTTATAAAATATCATGCCCAACAAAACTGCACCAAGGCAATGCAGAGAAAGCACAGTTACTTACCTGTAACAGGTAATCTCTGGGAACAGCAGGAATAAGTCTTCACATATGGGTATCGTCGGTACCGACGGAGCCTGCGCGGGAACGCTCCCCAGCGTCCAAAAGGAAAGCTTTTGGGAGCATCCCACAGCGCCTGCGCGCTGCCTTCCCGCCTTTCCCAACCGCCTCTCTCCAGTTCGAGTTTTAAAGCTGAGACAAAGAGAGAGTGAGGAAGGAAAGATAGAAAGAGAGATACAACTCCTAGGGGAGGTGGGTGGGTTGTGAAGACTTATTCCTGCTGTTCACAGAGATCACCTGTTACAGGTAAGTAACTGTGCTATCTCCAGGAACAAGCAGGAATGAGTCTTCACATATGGGGACTCCCCAGCTAGAGATGCCTGGGAGATCCCCCAGGTTGTGAGTCCCTGAGAAGGGCTCTACCTTCACCCATGAATCTCAGGCATCCAGCCAGGGATGGAGGGTAGGAGTTGATTAGGTATGGAACAGGTGTTTGAGAACAGCCAGACCAAACAAGGCATCCCGGCGGGAGTCCTTGTCCAAGCAGTAATGTGCTGTAAAGGTATGAACCGAGGCCCAGGTGGCCGCTCGACAGATCTGGTCGATGGACACAGAATTTAGATGAGCCATAGAGGCTGCCATGGCCCTCACATTGTGAGCTGTGACATGGCCCTCCAGAGAAAGGTTCTTACTCTGGTAGGCAAAAGAAATACACTGAGCAATCCAATTGGACAGAGTTCTCTTAGAGACTGGAAGTCCTAAATGAGAGGGATCAAAAACAACAAAGAGTTGAGAGGACTTTCTATGTTGCTGTGTCCTTTGTAAATAAAAAGCAAGAGCTCTCTTACAATCCAGGGTATGAAGATTCCTCTCTGCACTTGATGCATGAGGTCCTTGAAAAAAGACAGGTAAATAAACCTCCAGGTTCAGATGAAAAGGTGAGACCACTTTAGGCATAAAGTGTGGATTAGTCCTGAGGACTACCTTGTAAAGATGGAACCTTCTATAAGGAGGATTAGCCACCTGGGCTTGCAGTTCACTGATGCGGCGAGCTGAGGTGACTACAATGAGAAAAATAACCTTCCAGGAAAGGAATTTCAAGGAGGTAGTGGCTAAGGGTTCAAAGGGTGGCTTCATAAGCTGGCCAAGAACCAAGTTCAAGTCCCATGCCACTGGAGGTGGTCTAATGGGAGGTTTAGTTAAAAGAAGGCCTCTCATGAATCTTGCTATGAGAGGATGAGAGGAAACAGGTTGTCCATTGAGAGGTTTAAGGGATGCTGCAATAGCACTCAAATGGGCTCTTACTGAATTCGTTTTAAGGCCTGCATGGGATAAATGCAGCAAATACTCTAGTAAAGAATTCAGAGGTATTGCAAGAGGGTTAAGACCCTTCTCTGCACACCAAATGGTAAACCTTTTCAATTTAAAAGCATAGGAACGTCTAGTGGAAGGCTTTCTGGAAGCATGAAGGATATCCCTCACTTGCTGAGAAAGATGCAAATCTTGAAGGTCTAGGCCTTCAGCAACCAGGCTCTGAGGTGAAGAGACTGGGGATATGGGTGCCACAACGTTCCCTCCTCCTGGGACATCTCTGAAGTTTGAACAGTGTCTTGGGAATTAGGGGAATGGGTGGAAAGGCATAGAGGAAGTCTTGCCCCCAATGAAGGAGGAAGGCATCCTTGGCCTGAACTCCCTGACACGGAATCCTGGAACAGAACCGGGGAAGTTTGGCATTCCACAGACTTGCAAACAGGTCTATGTCCGGGGTTCCCCAAATTCGGAAGATCCTGGCTATCTGATCCCCATGGAGGGACCATTCGTGTGGAAGCAGAACTCGACTGAGTCTGTCTGCCCAAGAGTTTTGAACCCCTGGAAGATAAACTGACATGAGATGAATTTGATGCTCTCTGGCGAAGGCCCACAATCTCAGAGCTTCGTTGCAAAGTGACAGAGAGCCAGTCCCGCCCTGCTTGTTCACGTAGAACATGGCTACTTGGTTGTCCGTGTGGTTGAGGACTGTCTTGTAGCTGAGCAGGGTGTGGAAGACTCTGAGAGCTGGAAAAATTGCTCTGAGCTCTAAGAGGTTGATATGTAGAGATGTCTCCTGTGGAGACCAGATGCCTTGAGTGGAGAGATCTTGTAGATGAGCTCCCCAACCTCTTGGAGAGGCATCTGTTGCAAGGGTTGCTTGGGGTAACACCTGTTGAAAGGGGGACTCTAGCAACAGATTTTGAGTGGACTTCCACCACTGGAGAGAGCAAAAGAGGTGACTGGAGGTTGCTATTTTGTCTGACAGGCACCCTGATGCCTGGGTCCATTGGGTGGACAGAGTCCATTGAGCTGCCCTCATGTGAAGGCGAGCGTAAGGAACCACATGCACAGTAGATGCCATGTGGCCTAACAGTTGTAACATCTCTCGAGCAGTTAAATGGGATTTTAACTGAATTTGTGAGGCTAACTGCACCAAGCGTAGGCAACGGGCCTGGGGAACATAGACCCTTGCAGTTGTGGTATCCAGCAAGGCCCCTATGAACTCTAGAGACTGAGTAGGGGTGAGATGGGATTTTGGGATGTTTATTACAAGTCCCAGATACTGAAGAACACGCCTTGTGCAGGTTAGGGAAGTCTGGGCCTCTGACTGGGATGGAGCTCGGATGAGCCAGTCGTCCAGATATGGGAATACGAATATCCTTAGAGTGCGTAGAAATGCAGCTACTACTGCCATGCATTTTGTGAACACTCTTGCTGCAGAGGCCAGACTGAAAGGAAGCACTTTGTATTGGTAGTGCTTTCCTTGATAAAGGAACCGAAGGAACCTTCTGTGTGTTGGATGGATGAGGACATGGGTGTACGCATCCTTGAGGTCTAGAGAACAAAGCCAATCCTGACTCTGAAGGAATGGAAGGAGAGTACCGAGAGAAATCATCTTGAATTTCTCCTTGCATAGAAACTTGTTCAATTCTCTGAGATCTAATATGGGTCTGTAGCACCCTGTTTTCTTTGGGATAAGAAAGTAGGGGGAGTAGAACCCTGAGCCCTGTTGAAGAAGGGGTACTTCTTCTATTGCCCCTTGGGCAAGAAGGGTAGCAATCTCCTGACCCAGAAGGTCGAGGAGAGATGTTGGAGAATTGAACTGTCTCACCATGGTGTGGGGAGGAAGGTTTAAGAAATGAAGCTTGTACCCCTCCCTTATGATGGAGAGGGTCCATTGCTCTGCTGTGATTTGTTCCCACCTGGGAGCAAAGTGAGCTAACCTTCCTGGAATGGTGAGAGGCTCTGGTTCTTTTAGAGCCAGAAAGGCTAAGTTCTCTAGATGAAAGTCAAAGGCCCTGAGGAGGCTGAGGCTGTTGGGCCGTAGCAGTCCTAGCAGTCTTAGGCTTGGCCTGTTTTGGTTGTTGCTGTCTCTTTGTAGCAGAACGACCTGCAGAAGATGCCTGCTGACCATAGGCAGAATAATATCTCCCTTTTTTGGGAAAAAACCCTTTTTGAACAACCTTTTCTTAAAGGGAGCAGAGGTAGACTTTGAGAGTCTATCTAAAGCAGAATTTTCAGCATCCATTTGGGTGGCCTTTGCTTGCCAATCTTTGCCAAAAAGGTTTTCACCTGTACAAGGAAGGTTTCCTAGTCCGTCCTGAACCCAGGGTTCCAAATCAGAAGCTTGTAACCAAGCAACTCTGCGTGCACCTATGGCAATAGCCGAGGCTCTGCTGACACACTCAAAAGAGTCAAAGGCTGCACGGTTGGAAAATTTGGAAACATCCTGGGCATGTTTAAGCCAGGTGAGAAACTCTTCCCTTTTATCTTCTGAAATAAAAGGAGATAAAGTTTGCAGATGATCTGTAACTTCTTTTAGAAACATCCCCATATAGAGACTATAGGAGTTGATTCTGGCAACAAGCATATTGGCCTGGAAAATTCTCCTGCCAAAGGCATCTAAGGTTCTACATTCTCTTCCTGGAGGATTAGAAGAGTGCCTTTTTGTACTCTTTATCTTCTTCATAGCAGACTCCACCACAATGGAGTGGTGAGGAAGCTGAGTCTTATGAAAGCCAGGACAAGGAGGAACACGATACATGGTGTCCAACCTACGAGAATAAGGAGAGGTGGTGAGAGAAGTCTCCCATATGCCCAACATATGATCATAAAGAATCTCATGAATTGGTAAAGTGGCTGCCTCTTTAGGAGCCTTAGGATATTGTAAAATATCTTTTTTTTTGGCTCTAGGCTCTGCCTCAGGGGCCACTGAAATGGAGAGGCCCCTGGCCACTTCCCTAATGAAGTCTTGAAAAGACAAGTCTTCTGGAGGAGACATTCTTCTTTTTGGAGAAGAGGGCTCCTGAGGAAGGATTACCGATGCTTCGACAGAGGCCTCCGATTCATCAGAGGAATCGAAGTATCGCCTGTCTGGATGCTCCTGCAGAGCCTGATACGCGTACCGGGTGGTATCGACATCGGGAGTGATCAGTACCGATGGGCATCACAGAACAGTGTACCGCTGCAGTCGACACTGAAGCCGATGTTGATGCAATCGGTACCGGCACTGGAACCGATATCGGTACCGGTGCTGGAGCCAGTACCGACAATGGAGTTTGTTGCAGTATCGAAGGCATCGCAGCTTGTATGAACGCCGTAAAGCACGCTGCATGGTCAGGATATTCTGATCCATCGACGCCACCAATGTCTGGATGTCGGTACCAGTGGGAACCACCGGTACCCCAGAACATGGCAACAGGTGATCAGTCGAGGCCGAGCCATCGATGTCAACCTGTGACCCCATAGATAAAGCTTTGGAAGCCGGAGCCTCCCGCCGGGATAATTTTGCCGGTGCGGATTCCTCGAGAGCAAGCCCAGAGGCATCTCGATACTTAGAGGGAGACCTACCCTTCGAGGACCGGCTGGACTTAAGTTTGGTTACCTGAGATCCATGAGAGGAAGAGGCGGCCCTGGAAGACGTCGATGTCACCGAAGCTGCATCAGAGGGAAACAGGGTACTGAGCTTGGCTGCTCGATTCTGTAGACCTCTTTTAGACATCATGGAACAGGACTCACAATCCGTGATGGAGTGGTCAGGACCTAAACATTTTAGACACCATTCATGGGTGTCGGTGACAGAAATAGTGCCACTGCACTTCGTGCACTTTTTAAACCCGGAGGCGGGCTTTTCCATGAGGAAAATTTTTTCCAAGGCCTAAGGCCAAAGAAAGAAAAAATGCACTGAAGTGAGAAAAAAACAGTATTTTTTTTTTTTTTTTTTTAGAATAAAGAAAGACCAGCAGTACCGGTCCGACGTCGAAGAAGGCAGACGCGCGACCAAAGAAATAAAAGAAAATAAAGAAATTCTTCAGCGGTGACAGGAACACGACCTGCTGGCTCTGCGTAAAAGAAGAACTGGAGAGAGGCGGTTGGGAAAGGCGGGAAGGCAGCGCGCAGGCGCTGTGGGATGCTCCCAAAAGCTTTCCTTTTGGACGCTGGGGAGCGTTCCCGCGCAGGCTCCGTCGGTACCGAAGATACCCATATGTGAAAACTCATTCCTGCTTGTTCCTGGAGATTAATATATTGGGTAAGTAACACAAGGCAGAACATACATAATCAATATGACACAAATGATAATGCATGTGCAGTCTATGTGACAAAAACCTCAATGAATGCCTAAATGATAATAATAATCAGTAGGTAAAGTAATGATAAGGAAATTATATATAAGATGCATCAAGAGACTATTACATCACACTAAAAAGCCTAGTATGATTCGTAGGGGCTTGCCTATGTGGAAAATGCTTAGTAGACATACCGCTTAGGGTGCTTTAAAAATAGATAAAGCATAGTTACTCACCTGTAACAGGTGATCTCCGGGAACAGCAGGAATTTAGTCTTCACAAATGGGTATTGTTGGTATCGACGGAGCCTGCGCGGGAACGCTCCCCAGCGTCCAATTAGGAAGATTTTGGGAGCATCCCACCGCACCTGCGTGCTGCCTTCCCGCCTTTCCCAACTGCCTCTCTCCAGTTGAGTTTAAAGCTGAGACAAAAAGAGAGAGGGAGGGAAAGGGAAAGAGATAGAGAGATACAACTCCTAGGGGAGGTGGGTGGGTTGTGAAGACTAAATTCCTGCTGTTCCCGGAGATCACCTGTTACAGGTGAGTAACTATGCTTTCTCCAGGAAAAAGCAGGAATGTAGTCTTCACATATGGGGACTCCCTAGCTTTAGATGCTAGGGAGAGACCCTAGAAGTTGTGTGTCCCTGTGAAGGGCTCCACTTCCTCCCATGGATCTCTGGCATCCAACCAGGGATGGCGGGTAGGAGTTGATTAGGTATGGAACAGGTGTTGGAGAACAGACTGACCAAACAAGGTATCTCGGCAGGAGTCCTTGTCCACGCAGTAATGGGCTGTGAAGGCATAAACCGAGGCCCAAGTGGCTGCTCGACAGATGTTGTCGAGAGACACAGTGATGCCATGGCTCTCACATTGTGAGCTGTGACATGGCCCTCCAGAGGAAGGTTCTTACTCTGATAGGCAAAGGAAATACACTGTGCAATCCAGTTGGACAGTGTTCTCTTGGAGACTGGAAGTCCCAAATGAGAAGGATCAAAAGCAACAAAGAGTTGAGAAGACTTTCTATGTTGCTGTGTTCTTTGCAAGTAAAAGGCTAAAGCTCTTTTACAGTCCAAAGTATGAAGATTCCTTTCTGCAATTGATGCATGAGGTCTTGGAAAGAACACAGGCAGGTAGACTGCTTGATTAAGATGAAAAGGCGAGACCACCTTTGGCATAAAGTGTGGATGAGTCCTAAGGACTACCTTGTCATGATGAAACCTTGTATAAGGTGGATCAGCTACTAGTGCCCGCAACTCACTGATGCGGCGTGCTGATGTGATTGCAATGAGAAAGATAACTTTCCAAGAAAGGAATTTCAATGAGGTAGTAGCTAAGGGTTCAAAGGTGGCTTCATGAGCTGACCAAGAACCAGGTTTAAGTCCCATGCCACCGGTGGTGGCCTAATGGGAGGCTTAGCTAGAAGAAGGCCTCTCATAAATCTTGCTATAAGAGGATGGGAGGAGATAGGTTGTCCATTTAGAGGCTTGAGAGAAGCTGCAATAGCACTCAAATGGACTCTTACTGAGTTACTTTTAAGTCCTGCATTGGATAAATGAAGAAGATATTCCAGTAATGATTCCAGAGGTATCGCAAGGGGGTTAAGACCCTTCTGCGAACACCATATGGTAAACCTTTTCCACTTGAAAGCATAAGAGCGTCTTGTGGAAAGCTTCCTGGAAGCATAAAGGACATCCTTTACTTGCTGAGGGAGGTTAAGATCATGAAGATCTAGGCCTTCAGCAACCAAGCTCTGAGGTGCAGAGATTGGGGACTGGGATGCCATAACATTCCGTCCTCCTGAGACAGGAGATCTGATCCTAACTCCAGGGAGGGAGCTTGAGAGAGATGTAGAAGCAGAGGGTACCACACTTGCCGTGGCCAATGTGGAGCTATGAGAATCATACGTCCTCTGTCTCTCTGAAGCTTGAATAGGGTTTTGGGGATTAGGGGAATGGGTGGAAAGGTATAAAGGAAGTCTTGACCCCAGTAAAGGAGGAAAGCATCCCTGGCCTGAGAGTCCTGAGCCGGAATTCTGGAACAGAATCAGGGAAATTTGGCATTCAACGGACTTGCAAAGAGGTCTATGTCCGGGGTTTCCCAAAATTGAAAAATCTTGGCCACCTGGTCTGCATGTAGAGACCATTCGTGTGGAAGCAGAACTCGACTGAGTCTGTCTGCCCAAGAGTTTTGTATGCCTGGGAGGTACACTGCCAGGAGATGAATCTGATGCTCTCTGGCGAGAGCCCATAGTCGCAAAGCTTCATTGCAAAGCGACAGAGAGCCTGTTCCCCCCTGCTTGTTCACATAGAACATGGCTACCTGATTGTCCGTATGAATGAGGACTGTCTTGTAGCTGAGCAGGGTATGGAACACTCAAAAAGCAAGGAAGATTGCTCTGAGCTCTAAGAGATTGATATGCAGATGAGTCTCCTGTGGAGTCCAGGTGCCTTGGGTGGAGAGGTCTTGTAGATAAGCTCCCCAACCCATTGGTGAAGCATCTGTTGTGAGAGTTGCCTGGGGTAAGGGCTGTTGAATAGGGGACCTCAGCAACAGGTTTTGAGTGGACTCCCACCATTGGAGGGACAAAATAAGGCGATTTGTATTTGCTATTTTGTCTGACAGGCACCCTGATGCCTGGGTCCATTGGGTGGATAAAGTCCATTGGGCTGCTCTCATATGGAGGCGAGCATAAGGAACCACATGCACTGTGGATGCCATGTGGCCTAGTAGTTGTAGCATTTCTCGGGCAGTGAGATCAGGTTTTAGCACTGCTTGAGAAGCTAATTGCACCATGTGACAGCAATGGGCCTGGGGAAGATAGGTTCTTGTCTTTTTGGTATCCAGCAAAGCTCCTATGAATTCTAGAGACTGAGTGGGAGTTAAACTGGATTTTGGGATATTTATGACCAGACCCAAATACTGAAGGATACGCATTGTGCAAGATAGAGTAGTTACTCACCTGTAACAGGTGTTCTCCAGGAGCAGCAGGAATCAGTCTTCACATATGGGTGACATTGACGTCGATGGAGCCCCTGCGGAGCATTTCGCCAGCTTTCTATGAAAGCCTTTGGGAATACTGCATGCATGCGCGGTCCCCTTCCCGCCTAAAGGTGCCATCTTTCTCAGTCAAATGACATAGCTAAAAAACAGCACACAAAAAATGGAACAAATGAACTATATACAACTGCAACTCCCAGGGGAGGAGGGAGGGTTGTGAAGACTGATTCCTGCTGCTCCTGGAGAACAACTGTTACAGGTGAGTAACTACTCTTTCTCCAGGACCAAGCAGGAAGTCAGTACTCACATATGGGTGACTCCCTAGCTCTGGGCTACCAGGAACCCAGGCTGAACAAGAGAACTCCCTCTAGTCTCAGCATCAAAGAAAGGCTTTTCACTGAAAGAACCTCCACCGGTAGCCCAACGGAGGGCTGGAGGGCAGGAGTTGCCTAAACCTCAAAGAGATTCCGGAGTACTGCCTGGCCAAAAGCACTCTCCCTATGGGACTCCCTCTCCAGACAGTAATGGGCCGCAAAAGTCTGGCTTGAGGACCAAGTTGCAGCCCTGCAGATGTCTGCCAACAGTACAGAGCAGAGATGAGCTACTGAGGCAGCCATAGCCCTTACATGGTGGGCCGTGACCCGACCCTGCAAGGGAAGGTCAGCCGCCCTGTAAGCACAGGTGATACAGTCAGCCACCCATATGGACAAGGTAACCCAAATTATTAGGGTCAAAAGAGATGAAGAGCAGAGTAGCCCTTCTATGTCCCTGCGTACAGTCAAGGTAGAAGGATAAGGCCCTCCTACAGTCCAGGATATGCAGGACCACTTCAGCCTGGCTTGCATGAGGCCTAGGGAAGAATGTTGGAAGAACCACCACCTGGTTGAGGTGGAAAGAGGAGACAACTTTTGGGAGGAACTTTGGATGAGTCCTAAGGACTACCCTGTTCCTATAGAATCAGGTGTAAGGCCTGTCAGAGACCAGGGCCTGAAGCTCACTCACTCGTCTGGCCGAGGTTAAGGCTACCAGGAAGAGTGTCTTCCAGGAAAGGAAGCGGAGAGGACAAGTAGCCATCGGCTCAAAAGGTGGGCGAGTCAGTTGTTGCAAGACCACATTCAACTCCCACTCAGGGGCTGGAGGACGGACAGGAGGCTTGAGCAAAAGCAAACCCCTGAGGAACCGGGACACAAAGGGGTGAACCGACAGAGAGTGTCCTTCCACAAGAGAGTGGTGAGCTGCCAGAGCTGAGAGGTGGACCCGAACAGAATTGGACTTAAGTCCCAGATTGCAGGTACTGAAGCACCCAGCAGGATTGCAGGTACTGAAGCACCCAGCAGGTACTGAAGCACCACTGATACAGCACAGGAGAAAGGATCTTCTGTACGCAGCTGACAACACACAGAAAACCTTTTCCATTTCAGGGCATAGGTTTTCCTAGTGGACTTCTTCCTAGAGGCAAGGACGACCTCCACAACTTCCTGAGGGAGGTCCCAGGGAGCCAAAACTACCCTTGCAGCCTCCAGGCCATCAAATTGAGAGATTTGAGATTGGGATGCAGAAGAGACCCCTGATCCTGAGAGAGAAGGTCGGGCTGTAACCCCAGAGGTAGTGGGGTGTCCACTGCCAGTTGAAGCAAAAGTGGGAACCAAGGCTGCCTCGGCCACCTGGGAGCTACCAGAAGGACCAAGGCCTTGTCCTGTAGAATCTTGAACAGGGTTCGGGCCACCAGAGGCGTGGGAGGAAACGCATACAGGAGGCCCTGGGACCAGGAAATCAGAAAAGCATCTGCTGCTAGCCGCAGAGGATGCGGTTGCCTGGAGCAGAACCTGGGCAGCTGTCTGTTCAGGGGACTGGCAAACAGATCTATGGATGGAAGTCCCCATTTCAGGAAAATCTTCTGAACCACCAAAGGATGGAGCTGCCATTCGTGGGGCTGCAGAATCCTGCTCAACCTGTCTGCCAGGTAATTTTCCTGGCCAGGAAGATAAACCGCCTTGAGAAACATGTTGCGCTTGAGCGCAAACAAGCAAAAGTCCTGTGCCTCCTGACAAAGGAGCCTGGATCCAGTGCCGCCCTGTTTGTTCACATAAAACATGGCTACCTGATTGTCTGTTTGTACTAAGACAGACTGGTGGGCTAGGGTTTGAGAGAAAGTCTTGAGGGCTAAGCGAATAGCCCGCAGTTCCAGTAGGTTGATTTGCTGCGTGGCCTCCCAGGGAGACCACAGGCCCTGGGTGCACTTGCCCAGAAAGTATGCTCCCCAGCCCTGCAGGGAGTCATCGGTGGTCAACACCACTGTGAACCCAGGTGTCTGAAAGGGCACCCCTTTCAGCAAGTTGGGGGGATGCAGCCACCAACGTAGGGAGTGCAGGAATGGTCTGGACACCCTTACTCTGTCTCTGAGGCTCCCTGTGACCACTGAGTTCTGAGGCACCATTGCGCAGGCCTCATATGAAGCCTGGAACTGGGAGTCACATGTACTGTCGAAGCCATGTGCCCAAGAAGCCTCAGGCAGAGCCTGGCGGAGAACAGTGACCTGCTGAGAAACTGGTTTGCCAAGCTTATCAGTCTTTGGGCTCTGTCCTCTGGCAAGAAAGCCTTTGCCTGCAGAGTCTAGCCTTGCCCCTATGAACTCCAAGTTCTGGGAGGGGAGCAAAGTGGACTTTGCGAAGTTTATGACAGACCCCAGGTGTTGGAGTAGAGAAATCGTTCGGAGGGTGGCTTGTCTGGCCTCCTGGCACGTCTGACCCCTGATGAGCCAGTTGTGCAGATAGGGAAAGACAAAGATACCCTGATTCCTTAAATAGGCCGCCACCACTGCCAGGCATTTGGTAAAGACCCTGGGAGCGGAGGTGAGGCCGAAGGGCAGCACTCTGTACTGATAATGGTTTCCTCCCACAATGAACCTGAGGTACTTTCTGTGGTCTGGATGAATGAGGAAGTGAGTGTACGCATCCTTTAGATCTAAAGAGCATAGCCAATCTCCCTGCTGGAGGTAGGGCAGAAGTATTCCAAGAGTAAGCATCTTGAACTTCTCTTTCTCTAAGAACTTGTTGAGATTTCTAAGGTCGAGAATAGGCCTGAGGCCCCCTGTTCTCTTTGGTACAAGGAAGTACCTGGAGTAGAAACCGTGACCTTGTAGGTGGGGAGTCACAGGCTCCACCGCCCTGTCTCGCAACAGACCCTGAAGCTCCTGGAGGAGGAGGGCTGTATGGAGAGGAGGCCTTGGAGGCTCTCCTGGAAAGTAGGGAGGAGGTAACTAATGAAAATGAAGCATGTAGCCATTGTGGACTATGCTTAAGACCCAATTGTCTCCTGTAATGGTTGGCCACCGGTGGGCAAACAGGGCTAGTCGACCTCCTGTACAGGGATGGGACAGCAGAGACGGAGAGGCTATACCTTGGAAGTCAAAACCCCCCACCCTGCTGAATGGGAGCAGGAGCCGGAGGCTTGGAGGCCTTCTGCCTACGGGGCCCATGTCCCTGCCCCTTGGCCTGCTGACCCTGTGGGGGAGCAGGGGAGGCCTGGTAAAGTGGGAACTGTTGGTAGGCAGTCACCTTCCTCGGGTAAAAGGATTTCTTATCCGAGCCCTTCTTTTTATGAGAAGGGGCAGAAGTCTTTCTAGACAGCCTTGTCCTCGTGAGGTGCTCGGTTTCGAGCTGTGCAGCCTTATCGGCCATGGGATTGCCAAAAAGGTTCTCACCTCGGCAAGGGACATCGACCAACTTGTCTTGCACCCATGGCTCGAGATTCGATGACTGCAGCCATGCCTGGCGTCGAGCCGCGATGCCAGCTGACGCAACACGGGCTAAGGCCTCGAAGCCATCGTAGGCTGCTTGGGACATGAACTTAGAGCATTCCCGGATCACCGAAGACAAGGACTTGAACCTCTGCAAAGGTTCCCCGGAGAGACCAGCAGAGAACCCGGCAAGCTCCTTTGCCAGGTCCCGCAAGTACATGCCCATGGTAAGACTGGACATGGCAAGCAAGCATCGAGCCCTAGAAGCACTTTCTACCAAACGCATCCAGGTTCCGGGCCTCCCTGCTGGGGGGCACCGCGGAGGGCATCTTCTGGCTTTTCAGATGATGCATGGCCGATTCCACCACCATGGAATGGTGTGGTAGCTGCGCCTTCTGAAAACCAGGGCTCTTACGGAGTCGATAAATGGAATCGACCCGCTTGCTTAGAACCGGCGCCGAGGCTGGTGCCTCCCACATCTGGAAGAGGAGCCGTTCCACCATCGGAGGAACTGGGACAGTAAAGGCCTCCTTCTCAGGAGAGTCATACTGGAGGACCTCGAGCTCTTCGGCTCGAGGCTCCTCCTCGGGGTCCGCAGGGATCGCCAAAGCAGTGGCCATATCCCGAACGAACTCCGAGAACCGGGTATCCTCTGGAGGGGATCTACTCCGGGGCTCAGACTGCGGTGAGTCCGATGGGACGCACCGAGTCTTGACGGTATCGGGGGACTCCTCGTCCTCCGTCTCCCAGGTGGACTCGTCCGAAGAGGAGTTGGGCACCGACCCTGCGGGGTCCGGCAGCACCCGCCCCGACGCCAAAGGCACCGGCGTCGACGCCCTCGGTCCCGACCGGGAGGTCGAGGGTGACCGCGACCGAGAACGACCTCGAGCCTTCATGGTCTCGAGTATCGGCTCGGTCTCCAGGGTCGACTTCGACGTCGATGTCCCGGTGGTCGCGGAAGATGCGCCAGCGAGGCTGGCCATCAGCACCCACTGCTGATCCATGAAGGCAGACAGTCTGCACTCCAAGGCTGTCAGCCTGAGACCCAGCTCAGGAGACTCAGCAGCCACCGACTCGAGCCCCAGCTGCGCCGGGCCAGACGTCAGCTCCCTGGGAGGAGAGTGCTCGAGGACAACAGGACTTAAGTGTCCAGCAGACTCCGGCTCCACACAAGGCACTTTTGACGGCTTCTCCTGTTCCACGGGCCCGGGACGGCGGTCGGGGGTCCAAGACCTAGCCCTAGAGGAGCCAGGGACCTCCTCCGACGCCGCCCTGGCGAACCGCTTCTTCCTCTTTCACTCCCGCTCGAGGGACCCCCTGTCCGAGGAATCCCGACGATGCTCAGGGTCCGACTCCCGAGACGTCAAGGCCTCAGACGAGGTCCGGGCCCGGCCGGAGGCAGAATCAGAGAAAAGCCTTTCCTTTTGGTGCTGACGACTTCGCAGTGCCTTAGTGGACATTTTGCCTCACGGTCCACAGATCTTAGGATCATGATCAGGACCGAGGCACCGAAGGCAGCAGTCGTGTGTGTCGGTGAGAGAGATTAGTTTCTTGCACCGATCACACTTCTTAAAAGCACTGGATGCCATCAGGGAAAAAAGAGCCCCCGTGAGGTCAAAGGACCGGCCTTCCAAGGAAAAAGAAAAAAGGGCACAAACGCCAGCCACGAAGGGCAAAAACCGAAAAAATAAGATCGGGCTCGATACCGGTGTACCGAACCCGGCGAGAAGGGGAACCGGCGTCGAACCGGAGAAAAAACCGCAAAGAAATTGCAGGAATAACAAGAAAAAATCTAACTGTTTTCCGGGTGAACTAGGACAGACGTCCGACGGGCTCCACGGAAAAAGAGAGAATGAGCAAGATGGCACCTTTAGGCAGGAAGGGGACAGCACATGCGTGCAGTATTCCCAAAGGCTTTCATAGAAAGCTGGGGTAAAGTTTCGCAGGGGCTCCATTGACGTCGATGTCACCCATATGTGAGGACTGACTTCCTGCTTGGTCCTGGAGAAAGAGAAGTCCTGGCCTCTGACTCTGATGGGGCTCGAATGAGCCAGTCATCTAAGTAGGGGAAGACGAATATGCCTAGAGTGCGGAGAAATGCTGCTACCACAGCCATGCATTTCGTGAACACTCTTGGAGCTGAGGCCAGGCCAAAGGGAAGCACCCTGTATTGGTAGTGCTTTCCTTGAAAAAGGAACCGAAGGAACTTTCTGTAAGTTGGATGGATGAGAACATGGGTGTATGCATCCTTGAGATCTAGAGAACAAAGCCAATCCTGACTCTGAAGGTATGGCAGCAGAGTTCCTAGAGAAATCATCTTGAATTTCTCTTTGAACAGGAATTTGTTCAATTCTCTGAGGTCCAAAATAGCTCTGTATTCTCCCCTGTTTTCTATGGGATAAGGAAATAGGGGGAGTAAAACCCTGTACCCTGTTGATGAATAGGTACTTCTTCTATTGCCCCTTGGGCAAGAAGTATGGCAACCTCTTGATCTAACAGGTTGATGAGAGAGGTCTGAGAATTGAACTGTCTTGCCATTGTGTGAGGGGCACTGTTCCCTCTAAGCTGTGCGCGTGTGCGCGCGCACACACCTCGCCGAGCGAGCTTTACAACAGAGCGCACAAAAATTACGGTTCTGATTCTGATAGAAAACAACGCAGACGTCTTAAAATTTAAAAGTTGTGATTGTAATTACTAGAAATTTTCTGCTTCATTTAGTAATCGTCTATTTTCATTTAATTTGATTAAAATCAATGTGGTGTACATACTGTATTCTGACATGTAGTCAAATTTTAAAGTATATAACTCCGAGTGTCGTTATGTGGCGCACAAAAATTTAACCTTCCTTCAAAAGCTGCACAGCTGATATTTTATGCGCACACAGTCTACAGAAAATTAGAGGGAACACTGGTGAGGGAGCATGCACAGAAAGTGCGGTTTGTACCCCTCTCTTATGATGGAGAGTGTCCAATGCTCTGCTGTTATCTGCTCCTACCTGGGGGCAAAGTGACAATCTTCCTGGAATGGTGGAAGGCTCTGGTCCATTGAGGGCCAGGAAGGCTAAGTTCTCTAGATGAAAGTCAAAGGCCTTGTGGCGGCTGAGACTGCTGAGATGGTTGAGGCTTAGCAGTCTTCGCTTTCCTTTCTTTAGGTGGTTGCTGACCCTTCCGGGCAGGCTGACCTGCAGAACGTCCCTGCTGGGAATAAGAGGGATAAAACCTCTTCTTTTTTGAGAAGAAAGGCTTCTTGAAAGATTTCTTACTCGCAGGATCAGCTGTGGCTTTGGATAGCCTATCCAAAGTGGAGTTGTCAGCATCTAATTCATTGGCTTTTTCTTGCCAATTTTTTCCAAATAGATTCTCACCTGTACAAGGGATATTGCCCAGTTTGTCCTGCACCCAGAGCTCCAAATCGGATGCCTGGAGCCAGGCAATTCTACGTGCACCTATGGCAATGGCAGAGGTTCTGCTTATGCACTCAAAACAGTCAAAAGCTGCACGGTTGACAAACGTAGACACATCCTGGGCATGTTTGACCAGTGTGCGAAAATCCTGCCTTCTATCCTCAGAAAGAAGAGGGCTCAAAACCTCTAAATCACCTGTGACTTCCTTAAGGAACATTCCCATATATAAAATATAGGAACTGATCCTGGCAGAAAGCATGGAAGTCTGGAAAGTACGACGCCCAAAGGCATCCAGAGTTCTACACTCATGTCCTGGAGGATTAGAGGCATGCCTCTTTGCACTCCTGATCCTTCTCATAGCTGATTCCACTACAATAGAGTGGTGAGGAAGCTGAGTTTTCTGGAACCCAGGACAAGGAGGGACTCGATACATGGTATCCAGTCTGCGAGAGTGAGGAGAGGTGGTGAGAGGTGTCTCCCACATTCTCAACATGAGATCATGTAAGATCTCATGGATAGGTAAGGTAGCTGCCTCCTTAGGAGCTTTGGGATACTGTAAAATCTCCAGCTCCTTAGCTCTGGGCTCTGTCTCAGGAGCCACAGTAATGGACAATCCACGAGCCACCTCCCTGATGAAATCTTGAAAGGAGGTATCTTCTGGAGGAGACATCCTTCGTTAGGAGAGGAAGGCTCCTCTGGGAGAAGTATCCCGGTACCAGCAGAGCTATCAGAATCCTCGGAGGCCTTCGAGGATTCAAAGTATCGTCTGCCCGGATGCTCCTGAAGAGCCTGATACCCGTACCGACCAAAGTCGGTACCGGGGGTAATCGGTACCGGTGTATCGGCACCAGAAGGCATTGCATGACTGGGTGCTGGCAAAGCCGATATCGATGTCGATGTCATCGGTACCGGTACCGACACCGGTACCGGCATCGGTGACGGTACCGGTTAAACTGTCTGACGCAGTTCTGAGGGCGTCGATGCCGCAAGGAGAGCCGCCAGACTGTGTTCAATAGCCAGGAACCTCTGGTCTATCGACGCTGCCGATGTCTGGGCGTCAGTACCGGAGACAGCCGGTACCCCAGAGCATGGCACCAGTAGTTCTGCTGAGGTCGAGGCCTCGAGAACATCCTGGATCCCCGATAATGCTTTGGAAGTTGAAGCCTCCCGCCGGGGCAATTTTGCCGGTATGGAACCCTCAAGGGCAACGCCAGAGGCATCTCGATGCTTGGAAGGAGATCTACCCTTTGAGGACCGGCTGGACTTATGTTTAGTTACCTGAAATCCATGGGAGGAAGACGAAGCCCTGGAAGACGTCGATGCCACCGAAGCTGCATCGGAGGGAAAAAGGGCACTGAGCTTGGCAGCTCAGTTCTGTCGACCCCTTTTGGACATCATGGCACAAGCCATGCACTCGGAGATGGAGTGGTCAGGACCTAAACATTTAAGACACCACTCGTGGGTGTCGGTGATGGAGATGGTACCGCTACACTTGGTGCATTTTTTAAAACCTGAGGCGGGTTTCTCCATAGTGGAGGAAATTTTGGGCCTAAGGCCCAAAATGGCACGTGCACCTGGAAAGGTTTGGAAAAAAGAATAGTATATATATATATTTTTTTTAAATAAAGAAAGAAGGAAGAACCGGCAGTACTGGTATAGCGTCGAGGAAGGCAGACGCGACCACAAAAAGAAGAATAAGGAAAAAATTTTCTGCGGTGACAGGAACACGACCTGCTGGCTCCACGGAAAACGAAGAACTGGAGAGAGGCAGTTGGGAAAGGCAGGAAGGCAGCACACAGGCGCTGTGGGATGCTCCCAAAAGCTTCCTAATTGGACGCTGGGGAGCGTTCCCGCGCAGGCTCCGTCATTTCCGACGATACCCATATGTGAAGACTACATTCCTGCTTGTTCCTGGAGATAACTTTTAATTCTCTGGCTTGACCTCAACATGTGACTTCATACCAGGATAGCCAATCGCGCAAATAAGATGGACATGAGCGTCTAAGGGCATTAGATTTCAAAATTAACTATTTAAATTCTATTATGATTATAACCAGTTGCCAGTAAAGCTACTTGAGTAAGGGAATAGTGAGATTTCTCTGCAATCTTCACAGAATCAGCTAGGTGGCTAAGTTCTTTTTTAACAACTTATTTAAATAGCGGTGTGGCACTACAAAAAAAATAACCTAGCTGCATAATCACAGGAGAGAATCATTCACTTCCAATGTGTCAACCTCTAGAAAAGGATGGATTTGTCTCCCTATTCACAATTTGATGAAAGTTGTGATGAAACTCAAATATATGGGACTTAAGATTAAACATATTATCCAGTACAATCCCTAAATCTCTCACTTTATTCAATTCTTGGCATATAAAGCCATCTACAGAAATGTGAGAAAAAGGCACAATTGAGAAGGGCGAATTCAAAAAAATTTCTATTTTCTCACCATCAAATTTCAAATTACTGGCTAAAAGCCAATTTGAAATTTCAATCAAACGAGCATTAAACAGGTTAACTAAAGTTGTTCATCATTCCCAAATGAAAACTAATAACGGGAGGTCATCAGCATAGATGAAATTTGTACATGAAATTTAAAAGTAATATAAGCCGGTGGCATCACGCAAATATTAAATGGTAATGGCAAGAAGGATGACCTCTGGGATACTTCACATAAAAGTGATGTGACTTGTGATATGTGGTTCCCAATCTTTATATTGAGCTGATGCTAATGCAAGAGAGAAGAAACCAGGATAATAACCTTCTGCTAAATCCTAGAGCGTTTTGCTAAATCCTAATAGGCACTGAGACTTACAATACAGTTATCTTTTAATTTTCTTCATAAAATCGGTTTTAACTGAAAAATGAATGAAACAGTCTTAGAATGCATTTGAAACTAAGGGCTAGTTTTATTAAAAGATGCCATGACATTACCTGTCTATCAAGGCACATTATTTAGCACAGGCTCTATTTTATGCAATGGGACCTAAATCACACATACTAATGTTAGTGTGCACTAAAGCAGTAGCGCACATTAGTAGATCTAGCCTTAAATGGAAACACAAGAATTCTACAATGTACCTTTTAACTTAAAATGTTAGTCCTTATATTTTAATGAATAGCAATAGAACAGAAAAAAAATAAATAAAAGAATAATGAACCAGTTTAAAAACCAGCCTCTCTTACCTTTGCCGGTTTTGGATGACTTGTTTTTACTAGATTTAAACGAGCCCTTTGATTTTTCTTCTCTCTCTTTAATCAATTTCTGCACATCATCGAGGGAAAGCTTCTGTAAAACCACCACAGGCTTAGCTCCTTTATTCATATCCTCCACAAGTCCCATCTTCTCCACTTTATCCTTTTGCCACGCCTTACAGTCGGACTTCCTCGTCTCCTGAGCAACATTTCCATCTTTATCCCTCTTGAGTTTTGGAATTACAAAGTGTTTCAGTGCAGCTGTCCTAGCCCCCAGCAAATAGCTAGGGAAATCAGCCTTGTTGTCTGTGCATGTTTTGTTAGTATCCATTTTATTCTTATTACTATCAGTCCTTCGCTCATCCTTAACAGAAGGGGATTTAAAACTAGGTTTATCAGATCGCAGTTTACTAGGATCTCCTTTGCTCTCAGATTTAATCCGAGGGCTGTCTGGTCGCAATTTCTGATCCCCAGAAGGAAGTCTATCTCGAGACTCTCCCGATTCATGCCTGTGCTTTCTTTCTGGTCTCTCGGTCTTAGTGGGATCAGATTTACTGCCATGTTTAGAATCATGTTCACGTCTATTGCAGGACCTTAACATTTCCGGTCTTCTAATCCTTGACTGATCTCCCCTATGTCGCTCCAACTCTCCTCTATCATCTGGTTTTTGTTTAAGTCCATCATGGCTATCACGGCTATCGCGCCTAGGATTCTCATGCCCAGGACGCCCATCCGCTCTCAGTTTTGAAGTTTCTGACCTATTATCAGGCTTCACCCTCGAGGACTCAGACCTATTCTCATGTCTGAGTTTAGACCCTTCAGACTTTTTTTCTGTAGATAATCTGATTGAATCCCTGCGATTTTCATGTTTATGTTTGGGAGTTTCCAGACGGCTTTCATTTTTCTGTTTTGGTGTATTGGGACGGCTTTCATTTTTCTGCCTGGGCGTCTCGGGCCGGCCTTCATTTTTCTGCCTGGGCGTCTCGGGCCGGCCTTCATTTTTCTGCCTGGGCGTCTCGGGCCGACCTTCGGCCTTCTGCCTGGGCGTCTCGGGCCGACCTTCGGCCTTCTGCCTGAGCGTCTCGGGCCGGCCTTCGGCCTTCTGCCTGGGCGTCTCGGGCCGGCCTTCGGCCTTCTGCCTGGGCGTCTCGGGCCGGCCTTCATTCTTCTGCCTGGGCGTCTCGGGCCGGCCTTCATTCTTCTGCCTGGGCGTCTCGGGCCGGCCTTCATTCTTCTGCCTGGGCGTCTCGGGCCGGCCTTCGGCCTTCTGCCTGGGCGTCTCGGGCCGGCCTTCGGCCTTCTGCCTGGGCGTCTCGGGCCGGCCTTCGGCCTTCTGCCTGGGCGTCTCGGGCCGGCCTTCGGCCTTCTGCCTGGGCGTCTCGGGCCGGCCTTCGGCCTTCTGCCTGGGCGTCTCGGGCCGGCCTTCGGCCTTCTGCCTGGGCGTCTCGGGCCGGCCTTCGGCCTTCTGCCTGGGCGTCTCGGGCCGGCCTTCGGCCTTCTGCCTGGGCGTCTCGGGCCGGCCTTCGGCCTTCTGCCTGGGCGTCTCGGGCCGGCCTTCGGCCTTCTGCCTGGGCGTCTCGGGCCGGTCTTCGGCCTTCTGCCTGGGCGTCTCGGGCCGGCCTTCGGCCTTCTGCTTGGGCGTCTCGGGCCGGCCTTCGGCCTTCTGCTTGGGCGTCTCGGGCCGGCCTTCGGCCTTCTGCCGGGGTGTCTCGGGCCGGCCTTCGGCCTTCTGCCGGGGCGTCTCGGGCTGGCCTTCGGTCTTCTGCCTGGGCGTCTCGGGCCGGCCTTCGGCCTTCTGCTTAGGCGTCTCAGGTTGGCTTTCCGCCTTCTGCTTAGGCATCTCTGGCTGGCTTTCAACCTTCTGCTTAGGCATCTCCGGCTGGCTTTCAACCTTCTGCTTAGGCGTCTCGGGCTGGCTTTCAGACTTGTGCTTGGGGGTCTCAGTCCGACTTTCAGTTCTCTGCTTGGGGGACTCAGGTTGGATTTCAGTTCTCTGATTGGGGGACTCAGGTTGGATTTCAGTTCTCTGCTTTGGGTTCTCAGGTTGGATTTCAGTTCTCTGCTTTGGGTTCTCAGGCTGGATTTCAGTTCTCTGCTTTGGGTTCTCAGGCCAGCTCTCATGGCTCTCATTTCTATGTTTGGGTGTTTCAGGATAGTTTTCATTTCTTTGTTTGGGGGTTGCAGGTCTTTGCTTTGCTTCCTGCTTACCATTATTTTGTTTGATCTCACTTTTGCTGTCACTTTGTTTATGTTCATTCTTGGTATCATTTTGTTTGCTTTCGCTTTTACTGTCACTGTGCCTGCTCTCATTTTTGCTGCCACTTTTACAGTCATTGCTCTGTTTACCACGGTAATTTTGACAATCTGATTCAGATTTTTTTGTTGAGGTCTCAGGATTGTTTTCAGTTTTATGTTTAAGAATGCCAGCAGTACTTTCTTGAGGCACAGAGAGAGATCCATCATTACACTGCTTTGTGTCTTCTGGTTTTTTGTTACTATCAGAATCCTGAGTTACAGTTGCCTGAGTGTCCGCTCTGCCTGCTTGCTGTAGATCAATACTAACCATTAGGGCTGGCCTTGACCCGTTACCTGCTGAACCTGTCTCCTGAGAAGCTGGTCTGTTTCCTGTAGTAGCACCCCCAGCTTCTAAAGGATAAGAATCTTGTTTTCGTTTCTTCAAAGGTTTATCTGCAAATTACAAAATACAAATTTTAAGTCAATATGTAATCAACATGCTCCAATGGTAAAAGCAACATATCAGCTCTATCTTTATAAGACCATATAAAATAAGAACCTAATACCAATGTATGCATATTCAATTATTTGTACTTTATAATCACATATGTTAAAGATTCAAATATCCATAAATACCTTTTTCTTGATGAATCTTATAATAGTCCCTAAAAATATTTTTTTTGCCAGATCTTTTTTTGTTTACCAGCCCAAATACAGCTAGTGCCCTTTTAGATCCATTTTACTTTCTTTAAAACCCTAGCAGTGATATTGCCACTGTGTTATATTAACTTCCCCACACAATACTGAGTTTCAAACAAAGTTCACAATCTCAATTGTTCTGCTTCAGGGGAGTTCCATTTTACTTATGTGAATTTCTTTTGGGCTGACCAGTTTCAACATCTTCATATTCATCTCTATTGGGACCCTTCCTATGGCTCCTAGGATTGTGAACTTTGTTCAAAATGCAGTATTGCATCATGAAGTTAATATAACATAGGCAACGTCACTGATAGGGTTTTAAAAAAAATGTAAAATACATCTAAAACAACACTAGCTATATCTGGGCCGGTAAACAAAAAAAGATCAGACAAAAAATAGGGACTATTATAAAGTTCATTAAAAAAAAGGCATTCAGTTACTGGAGCATTTGGATTTGGCTATGACACCTGTACTACATTAACCTCTATGGATTCTGAAAGTGTGATGTATTCCAGAATAAGTCTTGAAAGTTCATGAACCTCAAAATGACTGCTGGTAGCACAGCATGACCTAGGTTTAATTCCAAAGATGGGTTTCTGCTCCCAAAGCTAGTCTGGACTGCATATAGAGCAAAGGCAGCGTTCACAGCCTCAGGGAAGGAGATTCACTCACTACACAACAGCAACACTTAAGTACAGACTAGATAGAAAAATGAGGACAGAAAAAGACCACATTGCCTATGTTTCTATGTTTTTAAGTCAGAGTCAGGGTGCATATGCACTGGATTCCAGAGGGCTGTGGTCACTGGTCCAGCACTGAGCTAAATGAAAGGGAATTTAAGGCTTTAAAAGGATAGTCACAAATGAATGTTCATGGCAAATAAAGACTAGTTCTAACTGAGCTGGAATGAGTATGAAGAAACTGCAGGATCAGAAGATAAAAGTACAACAGTAGTTTTAGGAGCAACACAGAAATAAATCTTAGAAAATATTTTAATTCTATGTTTTGTTATTCTTGTCCTATAGTAATTAATTTGAGCGAGCAGTTAAAAACCTTCATGACACCGAGTAATACTTCATTTTATACAACACACAGATTTAAACCAAAAGGATAAAATCTTGATGTCTAAAAAGTATTAACCTAAAGCACAAATTACTTTTAAACAATCAAAAAAAAGATATCATCCTGGACATTTCAGAAAGAGGAAATATACAACATAGGATAAGCAACTTGCAGGCAAAGAACAGAACAAGATATCACATCTTTTCTGCAGCCAACAGCACTGTACAACCCCTAGAAAATGTTTTTGAAAGTTCAAAGTAAAAAAACAAAAACAAACCCCACAATAGGTCACAGACCTGAACGGACATTGGCAATGACAAATTTAATTGAATGAACATCACCTTCCAGTTCAGAAGCTAAGGAACAAGTTGTAAGTGATATTTTTTACCAAACTGTCAATATAATTTTGATTAGCATTTTAAAGTTCTGTCAAATGAAATCAATCAATTTTCTTTACTTCGTGACCAGAGTGTTGGATCAGGGAAGAGTGTTAGATATGGTGTACTACATATGGGAGCGCGTCAGGGACATAAGTTAGTATTCTGTATTGTCTATTCGAAAAATGTTTACCATCATAAATTCTTCTCATTACTGGCAGCAAGCTGCATATATTGACTATGTTAAGGTAGCTGTGAGAGACTTTAATAGCATTGCCGAACCCAAGATAGACTTCAAACCCCTTGGACACCACCAAAAGACTAGGACAGGGATAAAATTGAAGACATTATAAATTGACCTGATTAATGTCTGGTGGACTGCGCACTCCAAAGAAGTAGATCTTACTTTTTATTGTAATGTTCACATGACTTATGCAAGGGAAGACTATGTTTTGGCATCTGGATCATTGTTCTTCAAGATGAGAGATCAATATAGAACTACCCATTGTCTCTGATTACTCTGCAGTTTTGATAACATTACAGTGGGGGAGGGGAAGTAGGATTTTAATTGGAAAATGAATCCCACCCTCTACCAGGACAGGAAATTTCATGTATACTTGAGAGAAGCATGGCACGAATATATACAAGATAATATTACCAGTGAGTCTAATGCAGTTACTTTATAGAGCACAGTTATAGCTGTACTATGAAGTAAAATCATATTATATGTTAGTAGGGTTAGTAGTAGAAAGAAGAAAGATAAGGAGCTATTTCAAAACTTTAGAGAGCCGCAGAAGTACAGGCCAAAACATATATACCAGCTGACAGAAGTAGAGAGACAAACAATGCTGGATTTAAAGGAAGTGATTGATGAGTTATTGCAAGTCAGAGCACATATCAATTAAGTTATAGTACTGGGGTAACAGAGCTGAGCAGTTTCTAGTAAATTTGGTGAGATAAACCTTCGAAGACTATTTATAAACAAAGTGAGCGATGGAAATGATCAAATAAACACAAGTGCAGACAATATAGTTAAGAGTTTCATTCATTTTTAATTGGAAGCTATATGATAGCAGGCCTAGTAATAATGAGGAAAAGCGTAGTTAGTCACCTGTAACAGGTGTTCTCCAGGAGCAGCAGGAATCAGTCCTCACATATGGGTGACGTCGGCGCCGACGGAGCTCTCGCGGAGCAATTTTCCCCAGCTTTCAAAGAAAGCCTTTGGGAATTGCAGCGCGCATGCGCGGTCGCCTTCCCGCCCAAGGGTGCCATCTTAGCCAGTCTGATGACATAGCTAAAAGACAGCATAAAAATTTGCAAAAAAACTAAAGCAGATGATTGCAACTCCACGGGGAGGAGGGAGGGTTGTGAGGACTGATTCCTGCTGCTCCTGGAGAACACCTGTTACAGGTGAGTAACTACGCTTTCTCCAGGACCAAGCAGGAAGTCAGTCCTCACATATGGGACTCCCAAGCTTAAGGCTACCGGAGACCCTAAGCACAAAAATGAGCTCCCTCTAGCTCAGCGGCACAGAAGGAAGGAATCTTCACTGAATTATCACCCACCGGTAGCCCCCATCCGGGATGGAGGGTAGGAGTTGCTCAAACCTCAAAGAGATTTCGGAGGACTGCCTGTCCGAAAGCACTGTCCCTGCGGGACTCCCTCTCGAGACAGTAATGGACCGCAAAAGTCTGGCTCGAAGACCAAGTAGCGGCCCGGCAGATGTCTGCCAGCGGAACAGAGCGGAGGTAAGCCACTGACGTAGCCTTCGCCCGAACACAATGAGCCGTGACTCGACTTTCTAAGGAGAGTCCGGCTGCCCCATAAGCCCAAGCGATACAGTCAGCAACCCAGATGGACAGAGTACGCTTGGAGACCGGGAGCCCCAATTTATTGGGGTCAAAAGACACAAAAAGCTGAGCAGCTTTACGGTGCTCCCGCGTACGGTCAAGGTAGAAGTTCAATGCCCTTCTACAGTGCAGGGTATGCAGGACTCGTTCAGCTCGGCTGGAGTGAGGCCTGGGAAAGAAGGTTGGAAGTACCACCTCCTGATTGATGTGAAAAGGGGAGACAACTTTTGGAAGAAATTTTGGGTGAGTCCGTAGGACTACCCTATTTTTGTAGAACCGAGTGAAGGGAGGATCAGACACGAGGGCCTGCAATTCACTTATGCGTCTAGCGGAAGTGAGGGCTATCAGGAATAAGGTTTTCCACGAAAGAAAACGCAGAGAACAGGTAGCCATCGGTTCAAAAGGCGGACAGGTGATCCGCTGTAAAACCACATTCAGATCCCAGTCAGGTGCTGGCGGGCGCAGAGGTGGTTTAAGTAGAAGGAGACCTCGGAGAAACCGTGCTACGAGAGGGTCGCTGGAAAGAGGTCTGCCGTCCACCGGCACATGGTGTGATGAAAGAGCACTGAGGTGGACTTTGACAGAGTTGGACTTAAGTCCCAGATTAGAGAGGTAGAGCAGGTACTGCAAGATCACCGACACCGAGCAGGAGAAGGGATCCTGAGACTGCTGTACACACCAAACGGAAAAGCGACGCCATTTAAGGGCGTAGCATTTGCGGGTAGAAGGTCGCCGAGAAGCTAGGACGACCTCTTCCACCTCTGCCGGCAGGAGAAGGGGAGCGAGGACTACCCTTTCAGCCGCCAGGCCATTAGGTTGAGAGATCTGAGGTTGGGGTGTAGCAGAGACCCCTGATCCTGTGTTAGGAGATCCGGTTAAAACCCCAGAGGGAACGGATCCTCTACCGCTAATTGCAACAGGAGTGGGAACCACGGCTGTCTGGGCCAGCGAGGAGCCACCAGGATCATGGAAGCTTTGTCCCGGAGAACCTTGAATAGAGTTCGAGAGACTAGCGGGATGGGAGGAAAAGCATAGAGAAGGCTTTCCGACCATGAGAGTAGAAAAGCATCTGCCGCTACCCGAAGGGGATGTGGCTGACGAGAGCAGAAGCGAGGAAGTTGCCGGTTGAGAGGACTGGCAAAGAGATCCATCGTGGGGAGGCCCCACTTCAGAAAGAGTTTCTGAACTACCAAGGGATCCAGACGCCACTCGTGCGGCTGGAGTATCCTGCTGAGTTTGTCCGCCAGGCAATTTTCTTGGCCTGGGAGATAAACTGCCTTGAGAAGAATGCCGTGACTGACGGCCCAAGAGCAGAGCTTCTGAGCTTCTCGGCAGAGAAGGAAGGAGCCCGTGCCCCCCTGCTTGTTCACGTAGAACATGGCAACTTGATTGTCCGTCTGGACAAGGACGGACTGGTGAGACGTCAGGTGGGAGAAAGCCTTGAGCGCCAGACGGATTGCTCTGAGCTCCAGGAAGTTGATCTGTTGAGCAGACTCCCACGCGGTCCAGAGACCTTGAGTACATGCCCCCTGGCAATGTGCTCCCCAACCCAGGAGGGAAGCATCGGTCGTCAGCACTTGAGCCGGCTGAGGCGACTGAAACGGCATTCCGAGCACCAGGTTCGGCCGATGAAGCCACCACTGTAGGGAAGAGGCCAGCGGCCCGGAGATGCGCACTAAGTCGGCTAGTCCGCCGGTGGCCTGTTGCCACTGCTTGCGAAGGCACCATTGAGCAGGCCGCATATTCAGGCGAGCATTGGGGGTCACGTGGACGGTGGAAGCCATATGGCCGAGTAGTCTCAGGAAGCACCTGGCGGAGACCAGGGACTGGCTGCGAAAACGGCCGGCTAGGTCCATGAGCCGTTGAGCCCTGTCGAGAGGCAGGAAAGCTCGAGCCTGAGGAGTGTGCAGTCTTGCGCCGATGAACTCGAGATCCTGTGAGGGGAGCAAAGTGGACTTTGCGAAGTTTATGACAAAGCCCAAGTACTGCAGAAGAGTCACCGTGCGGTGTGTGGCGTTGGTGACTGCCGGAGAGGACGACGCTCTGATGAGCCAGTCGTCGAGGTACGGAAAGACATAGAGGCCGTGAAGCCTGAGATAGGCCGCCACCACCGCGAGACATTTTGTGAAGACTCGCGGTGCGGAGGATAGGCCAAAGGGCAGTACTCTGTACTGGTAGTGATTTCCTGCCACCACAAACCTTAGGTATTGGCGGTGGCTTGGGTGGATGAGGATGTGCGTGTAGGCATCCTTTAGATCTAAGGAGCATAGCCAATCTCCCTGCTGGAGGTAGGGCAGAAGGATTCCAAGGGTAAGCATCTTGAACTTTTCTCGCACGAGGAACTTGTTGAGGTTGCGCAAGTCCAGGATGGGTCTGAGGCCTCCTGTCCTTTTTGGTATCAGAAAATACCTGGAATAAAAGCCTTGACCTCTCAGTTGGTGGGGCACCGGTTCCACAGCCTGTTCCTGAAGAAGACTTGCTAACTCCTGAAGGAGTAAGTCCCTGTGCAGAGGGAGTCGAGGAGGTTCTCCCGGAAAATAAGAGGGAGGGACCTGATGGAAGTGGAGAAGATATCCTTCTCGCACGACTTGAAGCACCCAGGCATCTGAAGTGATGTTGGACCACCTGTGGGCGAAGTGAACCAGCCGGCCTCCGGTGCTGGGAGGAACCAGCTGAGGGGGAGAGGCTATGCTGAGGAAGTCAAAAACCCCCACCCTGCTGAGCAGGGGCAGGTGGTGCAGGCTTGGGGGCTTGCTGCCTACGGGACCCGTTACCCCGTCCCTTGGCCTGCTGACCCTGTTGGGGAGCTGCGGGGGCCTGATATTGAGGGTAGTGTTTATAGGCAGCCGCCTTCCTCGGGTAAAAGGACTTCTTTCCCGAGCCCTTCTTTTTCTGGGAAGGGGCGGAGATCTTCCTAGAAAGCCTGGTCCTGGTGAGAGTCTCCGTCTCGATTTGTGCAGCCTTTTCAGCCATGGGCTTGCCAAAGAGGTTCTCACCTCTGCAGGGGACATCGACCAACTTGTCCTGCACCCAAGGTTCAAGGTCAGACGACTGAAGCCAAGCCTGTCGGCGGGCACCGATGCCAGCTGCGGCCACACGAGCCGATGCTTCAAAGCCATCATAGGCTGCTCGGGACATGAATTTGGAGCATTCCCGAATACCAGTTGTCAAGGCCAGGAACCTCCGCAAAGGTTCCTCGGACAGTCCAGCGGAGAATCCGGCTATCTCTTTAGCCAGGTCTCGGAGATACATGCCCATGTATAGCTGGTAGGTCTGGACACGACAAGCCAGCATAGAGCCCTGGAAACACTTCTTACCAAGGCCATCCAGGTTACGGGCCTCCCTGCCAGGAGGCACCGAGGAGTGCATCTTTTGGCTCTTAAGCCTATGCATGGCCGATTCCACTACCATGGAATGGTGTGGCAGCTGTGCTTTTTGGAAGCCAGGACTCTTGCGGACTCGATAGATGGAATCGACCCGCTTGCTCAATACCGGCGACGAGGCCGGACTCTCCCACATGCGGAAGAGTAGTCGTTCCAGCATGGGAGGAACCGGTACAGTAAAGTGCTCCCGGGCGGGAGAGTCGTACTGAAGGGCGTCGAGCTCTTCGGCTCGAGGCTCCTCCTCGGGATCCGCAGGGAAGGCCAAAGCCTTGGCCATCACCCTGACGAAGTCCGAGAACCGGGCATCCTCCGGAGGGGACTGTTTCCGAGGTTCGGACTCAGGTGAGTCCGAGGGGACACACCGAGTCCGAAAGGAATCAGGTGACTCCTCCTCTTCAGACTCCCAGGCCGACTCCGAGGAGGAATCGGTGGGGTCGGCTCGGGCAGGCGGAGGCGTCGGCCGCCCCGACGCCGAGGGAGTCGGCGGCGACGACCTCGGTCCCGAACGGGAGGCCGAGGGTGACCTCGACCGAGGATCGACTCGAGTTCGCATGGACTCGAGGATCGGCTCGGTCTCCGGGGTCGACTTAGACGTCGACGTCCCGGCGGTCGGGGCAGCGGCGCCAGCGAGGCTAGCGATCAGTGCCCGCTGCTGGTCCATGAAGGTAGATAGTCTGCTCTCCAAGGCCGTCAACCTGAGTCCGACCTCAGGTGACCCAGCAGCCCCCAACTCGGGCCCCGACGGCGTCGGGCCCGACGTCAGACCTCTCGGAGGCGAGTCCAGAAGGACTACAGGACTTACCCGAGCAGGCAACTCCGACTCCAGGCGAGGTCGCTTCGGGAGGTGCTCCTTCTCCAAAGACCTGGGACGGCTGTCGGGGCTATGCGACCTGGCCCTCGCGGAGCCAGGAGCGTCCACCGACGCCGCCCTCGCGGGTTTTGTCTTCCGTCGATGGTCTCCGGAGGGAGAACCCCTGTCGGAGGAGCTTCGGCGATGGTCAGAGCTGGAGCCTCTGGATGCCGAGGCCTCCGACGAGGTCCGGGTATGGCTGGGGTCAGCGAAGATTCTATCCCGCTGATGCCGCCGACTCCTCAACGCTTTGGAGGACATTTTGCCACAGGCTCCACAGATCATTTCTTCATGATCCGGGCCTAGGCAGCGGAGGCAATTATCGTGTGTGTCAGTGAGTGACATATTTCTGTCACACTGACCACACCGCTTGAAACCACTGGCAGCCATCGGGGGAAAAAGGGCCCCTGCAAGGTCAAAGGACCGAGCTGCCAGCGAAAAACCGAAAACGAAACTGACCAAAAATCAGAAAAACCGAAAAATAAGAGAAGGACTCGCAACGGCGTTGCGAGTCCTTCTCTTATTTTTCGGTTTTTCTGATTTTTGGTCAGTTTCGTTTTCGGTTTGCGAGTCTGGGCAGGAAAACGACCGGCGTCGAACTGAAGTGAAAAAAGAGAAAAACTCACGAAAATCAACTTTTTTAGCGGGGACACGACGGGTACGTCTGTAGGGCTCCGCGGAAAAAAGAAGACTGGCTAAGATGGCACCCTTGGGCGGGAAGGCGACCGCGCATGCGCGCTGCAATTCCCAAAGGCTTTCTTTGAAAGCTGGGGAAAATTGCTCCGCGAGGGCTCCGTCGGCGCCGACGTCACCCATATGTGAGGACTGACTTCCTGCTTGGTCCTGGAGAAGAAATAATTTCTTACAAATTTGCGCTACTACACATTAATGAAGATCAACTTATTGTACTTAATCAACCAGTGGAAGTAAAAGATTCATGCTGTAATAAAGCAAAGCCCAGAAAAGAACATAAGAAATGCCATGAGTCAGACCAAGGTTCTCAAGCCAAGTATCCCGTTTTCAACAGTGGCCAATCCAGGTCACATGAACCTGGTAAGTTCCCAAAAAGGTACCCAGGTTCCACAATGCTTGTCCTGAAGTAAGCAGATTTCCTGGGTCCTCTTTAATAATGGTTTATGGACCTTTCCACCTGGAACCTGTCCAAGCCTTTTTTAAATCCAGCTACACTAACAGCTTTTACTACATCCTCCAATAACAAATTCCAGAGTCTGATTACGTCTTGAGTGAAAAAGCGTAGTTACTCACTTGTAACAGGTGATCTCTGGGAACAGCAGGAATTTATTCTTCGCATATGGGTGACGTCTATTTTTGGTTTGGGGTATTTAGTGTAGAGTGGTAGTTTGTTATTTTGTGCAAACAGAAAAGCAGCAGGCAATCCAATAGCCTTTGACTTTCTCTATTTTTGGTTTGGGGTATTTAGTGTAGAGTGGTAGTTAGTTTGTTATTTTGTGCAAACAGAACAGCAGCAGGCAATCCAATAGCCTTTGACTTTCTCCTCTGGCAGAAGACTCTGCACATTTGAGTATTGAAACGTGCTCCCTGGAACTCCAGGGATTGGGAATGCAATAACTGTCTCTTTTCCCAATTGATCACCAAGCCGAGGCTTACCAGAAAAGACACTACTCGGGGAGCTACCAGAGACGTCTCTGAAAGAGAATGGGTTCAGATGAGCCAGTAGTCCAGATATGGGTGCACAAAAATCTCTTGGCACTGTAGCATCGCAGCCACCACGACCTTGGAGAATGTACTTGGGGCAGTAGAAGTCTCAATGGAGGGGCAGCAAACTGAAAATGAGAGCTAAGAATAGCTAAACACAGATAATTTGCTGATCCCCCAGATCGGGCTATGAAAATATATCTTGGCCAAATCCAGAGATGCCAGGAACTCTCTTCGGTGCTCCGTCTGAATCATGGATTGCAAAGTTTCCATCCAGAAGCGCATGACGTGCAAGAGCTCATTGACACACTTGAGGTCCAGAATAGGCCAGAATGTTCCTTTCATGTCAGCACCATGGAATATCTACACTTTCCCTAATCGTCTGGGGGGAACAGGCACCACTGCCTTCAGGAGAGGCAACTTGTCCAAGGTGATGTGTAGAGCAGACCTGCTGTTTGCAGACCCACAAGGGGAGAAGACAAATGCAGCCAGGATTGGTTCTTTGCATTCCAGGACAGCATCATACTGAACTAGCACCCAGTGATATCTGGCTCATTCCCGAAAGAAGAGATGAAGCCTGCCCACAACCGGAGGTACCAGAATGGGTCTCCGTGAGTTCCTTAGCTCTTCTGCCCTATATCCTCTCCCTTATTAATGCCAGTCTTACTTCAGGCAAATATTTTCCCCTCTGCCTTAGACAAATCTGTCCCATCCCATTATTTATTTATTTTTATTTAACAGGTTTTTTAAAATACCGCTTTATCATTTCAATCAAAGCGGTTTACATTGTAAATTAAACTTGGTAAACGTAAATTAAACAGGGACATTGATAACTTGGATTTTTTTCTTTTCTGAGCAATGGAGGATTAAGTGACTTGCCCAAGGCCACAAGGAGTGCTAGTGGGAATCAAACTTTGGCCTCTGGGTTCCCAAGCCAGTGCTCTAACCACTAGGCTACTCCTCCACTCCATTATAGGCCCGTCTCTAAGATTTTGGACATTTATGTCCAAAATCTTAGAGAAACTTGTCTTCTCATAGCTCACGATCCACCTTGAGATCACCAACTCCTTGCAGCACCGTCAATCCGACTTCTGCTCAGATCACAGCACAGACACCATTCTATTATGCCTTCTTAGTGAAGTCCATCAGTCACTTGATCATGGTAACATCACTGTATCCCTGGACTTATCTTCTGCATTTGATTTGGTAAATAATGTTCTTCTTTCTCATCTGCAAGAGGCTAGGCTGCATGACACAGTTCTTCAGTGATTTATTTATATATTTATCCAACCGCTCCTTTCTCTCTCACCCTTCTGATTCTCTGGGTGCCCTTTTTTTCACTCCTTAACTGCTTACCTGCAAGGTCCCCCAAAGCTCGGTTTTTGCCCCCTCCTCATTAATGTTTTTCTTGTACCACTTGCCCTTCTAGTACATCAATTTGGCATTTCAGCCTATTATTACGCAGACGATATCCTGCTGATTCACCACACAGACCACTCATCTCCAGATCTCACGTCTCTTAATGACTGTCTGGCACACATTGCTTTTTGCCGGCACTCAAACCATCTCAAACTTAATCCTGCTAAGACAAAAGCAACTTGGTTGACTGGCCTTTGACCCTGCCCCTCTCTTTCACCCAAACTCAGTGGAGGTGAATAAGGAGGGGAGTGACGTGGTCAGATCGGGAGGCATGCATAAGAATGTGTGTTGCTGTGTTTTGGACAAGCTGGAGTCTGTGTAATTGGTATTGGAGGAGGCCGGCCAGACAGACATCACAGTAGTCCAAACGAGACATAACAAGGGAGAGAAGCAATGTAGTTAGGAAAGGGGTAGGGAGGAAAGGTCGGATAGCATGGATTTGCCTTAGGGAGTGGAAAGAACGCTGGACAACAGAGGATATGTGTTCTCGGAATGTCAAGGCAGAGTCGAGGGTGACGCCTAGGTAGTGCAGGGGGGGGGACAAGAGGGATGGGGGAGGAGGAAAGCAGGGGGGCAATAGAGGGAGTGGGATCACCGAAAGTGAATCAGATAGCCATGGTTTTAGTAAGGTTGAGGTGAAGAAAATTTGAAGACATCCATGAGCCAACACAGGTGAGACAGGCATTAAGAGAACTGATATCAAGGGAGGAAGAGTAGGTATGATGGAGAAGGATGATATCAACCACGTAATAATACGTAGCAATGCCATACTGCTGAACCAGAAGAGTGAGAGGGGCCAGGAAAATATTAAACAGGAGCGATGCCAAGACAGGTCCTTGAGGAACACTACAGGAAAGAGGAGTTACTGGGGAGGTGGAGGACCCAGAGAGAACTGAGAAAGACCTGTTAGTGAGGAAGGAGCAAAACCAGAGGACAGTGCCTGAAATCCCAATATCTTGGAACCAAGTGAGAAGAGTATGGTGATCGACCAGATCAAAGGCGGCAGACAGGTCAAGAGAGACTGCAAGGGAGATAGAACCGCGATCATGTGCACTATGCAATTTGTTCAGGACAGAAAGAAGGACAGACTCGGTGCTATGGCCGGGACGGAAACCTGATTGGCGTGGATGAAGCACTAAGGTGGCATCGAGATGGGAGGAGAGTTGGGCAAAAACTATTTTTTCTAAGAGATTGGAGAGGAAAGGAAGGTTAGAGATAGTGCGCCAGTTGGCGGGACAGAGGGGTCCAGGGAGGCCTTTTTGAGAACAGGTTGAATCAGAGCATGCTTCCAGGGGGACGGGAAAAGACCGGTGTGGAGAATAGAGTTGAAAATGGACAAAACAAGTGGGACAAGTGCTAGAGAGGGCTCAGCTAGCCAGTGCAAGGGGACAGGATTGGAGCAACAGGTTGTCTTGCGAATAGTGGCAAGAGTCTTGGACAATTCTGGCAGAGTGATAGGCCAGAAGGAAGACCAGAGGTGTGGAAAGGATGGACCTCTGGGGCTGGACAGAGAGGTGAGAGGAGGAGGATCAGAGGGGATGGGAGAAAGAGGGGGAGGGCAGGCAGGGAACAAAAGACGCAGAGATTGTACTTTGTCGAAAAAGTGCATGGCAAGAAGGGAGGAGTCAGGCATGGGGGGAAAAGGGTGCAGCAGAGAGTGATCAGAGGATGGAGCTCTGAGCTCATCAGTCTTTCAGGCTGGCATTGTGGCACGAACCACCCAATCTGGGGCTTTTAATGCCATACTGCTCATCAGATGTCAAGATCAAAGCCAAAAAAAGAAGCAGCCAATTCACGAAAATGGGGGGACAAGACATTTTTCAGATATGTTAGCGAGAGGATGAAGTGCAAAAGTGGTATTGTCAGACTCAAGGGCAAAAGGGGAGGAATATGTAGAAGTCAATGAGAATAAAGCGGAATTGCTTAAGAAATATTTTTGTTCTGTGTTCACAGATGAAGGGCCAGGAGCAGGACCTCTGAAAACATACTCAAATAGGAACAGAAGTGAACGGGATCTTGAATGATTTTCAGAAGACTGTGTTCATGAGGTACTAGCTAAATGAAAAGTAGATAAAAGCAATGGGGCCGCTGGGATACAATTGAAAGTAATGAAGGAGCTTAAGGAAGTTCTAGCAGCAACATTGTCTGACCTTCTCAATGCTTCTTTAGAGTCAGGAGTGGTCCCAAAGGACTGGAGAAAGGCACATGTGGCCCCTTTACACAAAAGTGTTAGAAAGGATGAGGATGAGGTTGAGAACTGCAGGCCAGTTAGTCTGAACTCTGTGGTGAGTAAATTAATGGAAACATTGCTAAAACAAAAGATAGTGAGGTTTCTGGAGTTGAATAGATTGCAGGATCAGAGGTTTACTAGAGGCAGAACTTGTCAGACAAAGCTGATTAATTTCTTTAACTGGGTGATCAGAGAATTGGACTGAGGGAGAGCCCAAGATGTGGTTTACTTAGATTCCAGTAAAGCCTTTGACACAGTTCTGTGCCGGCGACTTAAAAATAAATTGAGCCACAGGGATCTGTCCTTGGTCTGATTCTTTTTAACATTTTTGTTAGTGATATTGTGGAAGGGGTGTCGGGTAAGGTATGCCTCTTTGTAAATACCACCAAAATCTGCAATAGAGTAGATAGGAGGAATGAGTGGAGGAGTGGCCTAGTGGTTGGGGCAAGGTACTTCAGGCCGGAAGGTCGGGGGTTCAAATCCCACTAGAGGACAGCAACTTTGGGCCAGAAGGACTGGGGTTTCTAGTCCCACAGGTGCTCCTTGTGGTCTTGGGCAAGCCACTTAACCCTCCATAGCCCATGTTCCCTGTAAAATAGTTATCTCCAAGTTATAATGCCCTGTTCAATGTAATTTCAGTTTGTTCAATGTAAACCGCACTGATGCAGAATAGCGCGGTATAGAAGAGAATGTAAATAAATAAATAAAATAAATGAGTAGATACCATGAGGAGAGATCTAGCTAAGCTTGAAGAATGGTCGAGTATTTGGCAGCTGAGATTTAATGTTAAAATATTTTTTACAGCCCATGCATTTGGGCTGTAAAAAATCCAAGAGAGCAGTACAGTATAAGGGGTGAAGTACTTCTGTCCCTCAAAGAAGAGTGGGACCTGGGCGTGATTAAGATAATCAGAAACAAAGTTGCTAAACAGGTAGAAAACCCGATGGCCAAAGCCAGAAGAATGCCTGGTGCATAGGGAGAGGAATGGTCAGCAGAAAAAAGGAGGTGATAGTGCTTCTGTATTAGTCTTTAGTAACATAGTATATGTCGGCAGATAAAGCCCAGTATGATCCAACTAGTCTGCCCAGTAAGGTGGCTAGAGTGGATGTAACATGCAGCTCCATGCAGATCACCCCCCCCCCCCCACACACACACACACATATCATGCCTATGTTTAGAGTTGTACCTTCTGCCCCGTGCCAGTCAGTCCCTCGCTGTTAAAAGATATTTAAGTTTGCTTTGATTTCATTCTCTTGCTATAAAGTGATCCACTGTGTCTGTCCTGTGCCATTTTGAATTCCATCATTGTATTTGCCCTCACCACCTCCATCAAGAGGGCATTCAATGCATGCACTACCCTTTCAGTGAAAAAGTATTTCCTGATGTTGCTTTTAAGTTTACCACCTTGCAGTTTCATCGTATGCCCTCTAATATTACAGCTTCCCCTTCTTTGAAAAAGGCTTGTTTGTTCACTGATACCCTTTAAGTATTTAAAAGTCTGTATCATATCTCCCTTCTACCTACTCTTTACATATTTAAGCCTTCAAGTCTCTTCTCATACGTCTTCTGGCGCGGACTTTGAATCACTTTGGTTGCCTTCCTCTGAACCATTTTATCTTATGTCCTTTGTGAAATATGGTCTCCAAAACTGAACACAATACTCCAAATGAGGCCTCGCCAAAAACTTGAACAGGGGCATTAATACCTCATCCACTCTGCTTATTATTTCTCTCTGTATGAAGCCCAGCATCCTTTGGGCTTTGCCTACCGCTTTGTCACATTGTTTCTCAACGTTGAGATCCTCAGATACTAGCACTCCAAGGTCCCTCTCCTGGACCGTGCACACAAACCTCACTCCCCCTATTGCATACATTACCTTTGAATTTCTGCATCCCAAGTGCATGACTCGCACTTCTTCACATTAAATCGTAACTGCTAAGTATTAGACCATTCTTCCAGTGTTTTTAGATCTTTCCTCATGTTGTCCACTCCTTCAGAAGTGTCCATTCTGTGCAAACTTTTGTGTCATCTACAAAATAGACCTCATTCAGACCGTTCCACCTAACAGATCTAGAAGAACCACATCTACAAACGCTCTAGCAATCCCTAAGGCATCAACAAAATGCACACTAGCAACATCAAACAGGGCTTTCAGCTTCTATGCTCCAAAATGCTGGAACACATTACCACCGGAGATTCGTGCTGTCACCGACCTAACCCTATTCAGAAAAGCACTCAAATTCCACCTATTCCCCCACTACTACCAGGTCAGCCAGACACCAACCTAACCACACCTCCTCCAATTCAGCCACCTGTGCTACAGGACCCTATTCAAACCCAGAGCATAAAGTATACTGTATATATGTAAATAGTTTCAGTTAACAATTCCCTATGTTATCTAAGTTGTTGTACCTGTTCTCTGTAAAACCAAACAGTATGTTGTTCTGGTCTATTGTTTAATGTAAACCACGCTGATGCTAAATAGTGCGGTATATAAGAGCTTGTAATAAATAAATAAAATAATAAATAAATAAATAAAAAGGCAGATTTTTCCATTCAGTCCTTCCACAATGTCACTCACAAATACATTGAACAGTATCGGTCCCAGGACCGATCCCTGAGGCACGCCACTATGCACCTTCCTTTCTTCTGAGTGAGTTCCATTTACCACCAACTTCTGTCTGTCAGTCAACCAATTTTTGATCCAGTTCACCACCTTGGGACCTATCCCCAGGCTGCTCAGTTTATTGATAAGCCTCCTATAAGGAATAGTATTAAAAGGTTTTGCTGAAATCTAGATATATCACATTCATCGCATGCCCTTGATCCCAGTTAAAGAACTCAATTAAATTTGTTTGGGGGGAGGAGTTCATGTTTAAGATGGCGGCAGCTGGCTGAGTCGAGTGAGTTTGCGTGTTTCCTATGGGTCGAAAGCGTAAGGGGAAAAGTGGGTCATTGCCCTCTCCCCCTCCCCCCCCGTACCTCGAAGCCACTTTCCTCGGGGCTTATGGACGTTTTTGTTCTGCGCACAGCTCGGGATCCAGATAATGCGGGGGTAGAGTGTCGAGCTGCAGACTTGCTGGTGTCGGACAACTCGGCGGCTGCTTCGACTCCATCTTATTCCCCTGTGAGCCTGCCATTGAAAGTCCTCCGGTCGCAGCCCCTGCCTAAGGGGTTTCTGGAGCTCCCGTCTTCCTCTGATCAGGGGGATAATGGCGGTTTCAGAGGGCCAGGAGCTGAGGGACAGCAAAATCTGGAGTGTGTAGCCAAGGGGCAGGTTTGCTCATTGGCTCCTTCGGCAACGGCTGGTGAGAGATACACAGGGCAGGATTTCTCTGTGCGAGGTGGAGGTGATACGCCGGTGAATATGGAAGCCGCACAGACATCTGCAGATCCGGGATTGGTTTTTTCACTTCAGCGCCCTGCTAATTTTACCCTGGAGGCCACCTGGCAGGTGATCGTTTCCTTAGGGGAAGCCTTGGTTCCACAAATTGCATCTTTGGCTCAAAAGGTTGATAAATCTGAAGTTAAGGTGATGGAAATGGAGCGGACTGTGTTGGAAAATCAATCGGGAGCAGCGGAGATGCAGAGAAAAGTGGAGATTTTTGAAGAAGAGGTCGTGGCTTTCCAAAAGAACCTTTCTTCAGTACAGGTCAAATTGGAACATTTAGATAATGCTTCTAGGGCTCATAATTTGAGACTAATTAATTTTCAGAGACTTTTAACTGTATCTCCCAGAGACATGTTTCAACAGTATTTGGTGGCTATCCTGGGGGTCTCCCCTGATTTAATTCCACCAATAGTAAAATTTTATTATCTACCTAGGGCTAAATTAGCCACCGGGGTGGTTAATGTAAGGGGAGACCAGGACCAGGGGATTATTTTGAATATTACTGATATATTGGAGTGGTCCGAGTGTGAAGTTCCTGTTCCTTCTACACTATTAATAACATTTGCGTTATTATCAGATAAAGAATGGTTGTTAAGGCTTTTCTTTAGGAAATGTAATCTATTGTTTAGGGGGTTAACGGTTCGCATATATCCTGATTTAGCTAGGGACACTCAGCGGCGTCGCAGGGATTTTCTCCCGGGTGTCCTACAGTTGGGAGGGCGCTTTTTCTTGAAACAACCATACAAGTGTTTGGTGAAATATCAAACTGTTTTTTATGTTTTCTATGAACCCTCCCAATTAACGGCTTTCATTAATGCTCGGCGGTTAGAAACCTCCACTATCATCTCACCTAATGTGCTCTTATAAATTGTATTTGGATTGAATAGCTGTCCATTTTCTATATATATTTGGTTAAGAGAATTTCTAGATATCCCCCCTTTTGTATTGTGGGCTGGGGTGAGCAGATATGTTGTATATTGCTTTGAATTTGCTTATTTAGGATGAGGGTTTTGTTGCCTTTGTTGATTGTTTCTACATATCTGCTCTATTTCTGCAAGAATGTGCTTGTAACTTTCTTGTTTGTATTTGTAAAATTTCATAAATTTAAAAAAAAATTGTTTGGCATGGTAAAACCATGTTATTGTGAATCATGTAATCCATTGGTTTCCAGAAAATCCATTATTCTTTCTTTCAAGAGCGCTCCATTACTTTTCCCATTACAGAGATAAGGCTTCCCAGCCTATACTGTAGTTTGTCACGTCTTCCCCATCACCACTTTTGTGCCTTTCTTCAGTCTTGTGGAACCTCTTACGTCTTCAAGGATTTATTAAAAACATCCTAAAGACTCTGCCAAAACCTCTCTGAGTTCTTTCAGCATCCTAGAATGTATCCCACCCATCCAGGCCCATGGCCTTGTCCACTTCAGTTTTGCAAGCTATTCAAACACATCATCTTCTGTGAATGGTGAGGTCATCTACTCCATTCCCATTTGCATATTTGTCACTCACATGTGGTCCTTCTCCAGGATTTTCTTTTGTGAAAACAGAACAGAAATATTTGTTTAGCATTTTTGCTTTTCGGTATCACTTTCCTCAAATCTGTCCTCGGCACTTTAGAGCAATTATACCTCTGATCTTCCTCTTCTTCCAAATATACCTGAAAAATGTTTTGTCTTCACGCTTCACATATTTAGCCATCTTTTCTTCCGCCTTTGCTACTGCTTTCCTTATATCTCTTTGCCTCTTTTAGCTTTAACCTGTATTCTTTTCTGTGTTCCTCTTTTTGAGATCTTCTGGATTTTGTGAAGACTGTGTTTTTTGCCTTTATTTGTGCAGACATTTCTTTGGAGAACCATACAGGTTTCCTTTTCCTCTTGTTTTTATTTATTTTCCTAACATATATATCTGTTGTCTCTGTTATTGTCTCATTTAGTTTAGCCCACTGCAATTCCACTTCCCTTATTTCCACCCACCCTGCCAACTTCTCCTTCAACTACTTTCCCATTTTACTGGTCAGCGTTTTTGAAGTCCAGGACTTTGAGTTTACTATGATGTGATGATCACTGCTGCTCAAATGGGCACTCCACCAGACATTAGACGCTCTATCTCCATTGGTGAGTACCAAATTCAGCATCAAACTTTCCCTGGTCAGTTCCATCACTAGTTGTCGGAGCAATGCTTCTTGGAAGGTATTCACCAACTTTTAACTTCTTTCCAGATTTGCAGAAGGAATACTCCAATACACATCTGGTAGATTAATGTCACCCAAATATGATCACTTCTCCCTTCATAGCTACCTTTGCAATATCAATGATAAAGTCTCTATCCATTTCCTCAGTTTGAGTTGGAGGCCTGCAAACTATTACTACTACTTCTATTAATCATTTATATAGCACTATAAGGCGTACACAATGCTGTACAAGAAGATTACACCAGTGTGGATAATAGTGTCATCTCTTCTTTCTAACACAATTCACAGTGCTTCTTCTTTTCCCCATGTCCCCTGCATTTCGGCAGCTTTATTATTGCTTTTGACATACAGGGCTACTCTCCTCCTTTTCTGCCTTCTCTCTCTCTTCTACATAAATTATAGCCAGGTACGGCTATATCCTATCCATGCGATTCATTAAGCCATGTTTCTGTAATGGCAATAATGTCCAAATCGATTTCCACCATCAGGGCTTCCAGGCCATGAACTTTGTTGGCTAGACTTCGAGCATTTGTGCTCATTGCCTTCCAGCTATTGTTGGTTGGCTTGCTTGTATTTTGGACAGATTTTGTTCCAGACTCCTTTTCCCTCCTGTTATTGATGAGTGGATTAATATGACGTTTATTACCAATGTTACCATGTTCTTGCTGAGAGTGAGGTCCTGAACTTGTTTTTTCCCATCCATCACCCCCTTTCCCTAGTTTAAATTCTTGTTTACATATTGCCTGAATTTTTCGCTTAGGATCCTTTTTCTTGCCACAGAGCGTCCATCACCACAGTACAGCCTCTTGTTGTTTCATCTACTGCCCCAGTGGAGAGATCTCGTTTGGAGTATTAAGTGCAATTCTGAAGACCACACCTTCAAAAAGAAACATTAAAATGCACAAAAATGCTAAACTAGGGAAAACTAGAGAGAACTGAAGATGACAGAGCAGGCAAATGCAAATAAAGCGATGGAAAAAAAAAACACAAAATGGATATTCACATGCAACAAATTTAAAGTACATCTGAGGGACTCCATGGAAAAAAATGGACTGAAGTCAAAATGGCACCACCACAATGGGTGGGAAAGCATACGCATTTACAGTGGAACTGAGGTGCATCAACATCAAAGTTCTTTGGAGCACAATGTCAGAGCATTGGTTTGGTAGATTTTTTTCAAAGGTGCCATCTGGTCTCATGAACACTGCACACATAATACTGTTTTAAATGTCGTTGTATATTGGGCATTTTCTGGGTTCTGAGAATTATGATGCCTTGGCAAAATTACATACTCCCTGGTTTTATTTATATAGCCTGTTTTGGGACTAGCTTACAACAGTGTTTGATCCTCCTTTTTAGATGCTTACCACGTTGTACATCCTTAGGACTTTTTTTTTTTTTTTTTTTTAATAAATTTTTCAACCGACTTACAAAAGCAAAGTACAAGCAACTTAAAGTGGCATTATACAAGTAAAAAAACATTACAATACATTCCATTAAAGGAAATCCATACTAACTAACATCACTTATTTCTAGCCCTCTATACTGGGGAGATACAAAGAATATAAGAAATAAAAATAAGGAAAAAACATTAAGAGTTGAGTCACTCTAGTTATTTAAACAGCAATTAAACAATCACTCCAAAACCTTCCCTACCCTTTACTCTGACTCTCCTTACCAACCAAAAATAATTCCAATTGTGAAGGACCTTTTTTAAAAAACAGGATAAAGCTAGGGAAAGGATGATGTCTTATTAGTATGTTTTATTCCTTACAGATGTAATTTCTTATCAAGTTAGAAACACAGTGTGTTCTTGTGAGTATGTGATCTTCCCAGTTGGGATCTTATATAAATAGGACCTCCTCAACTCTCTCTTTTCTATACGGTATATGCCGGTTATAAAAGCACTGGCTCTTTTTAGCTCTCTTACACCACAGAGGTTCATGACAAGGTCTTCACACTCAGCCTTACTTTTACTTTTTACCTTTTACTTTCGTTTTAACAGCTTTTGGTTTTACTTGCTTTTAACTATTATACTGTTGGTTTTTATCATTTTATTAACAATTTAATTATTCACTTTATAATTTATTATTTTTTGTCAATATGTATTTTATCCGGTTTTAATTGTTTTGTTTGAGGTTTTACCCCCTTAAGGCGGTAATACTGCCGAAACACATAGGGGTTTTGAATAAAGCATCTGTGATCCTTTACACTACTCACTTTCTTGTGTGATCTCTAATAAACTACCTGAGCCAGAATACAACTACGAGGAGAAAATGGAGGGATGTGAGGACCTAGCCTGCTGTCCACTGAGAACACCAGTCACAGGTTAAGTAATTCTGTTTTCTCCATGGACATGCAGGATAAGTGCTAACAAAAGGGAATCCCTAGCTACAGCCTGCCTCAAAAGAAAAAAGGAAAAGAAATTGGTGCTGCAACACGCTGATACCAACTGAAAAATCATTTTGGTGGCAACAGGCTTTTTACTGCTATTTTGTTTTTTGCAGAAGCAGCCTTAAGAGAAAAAAATGGGCCTAGGGGAGAATGGAGTTGGATTCTATACCCAGAATATATTCTGAAAAACAAATTAGTTGAATCTGCTATCGCATCAGGAGTCTCTTTCCTAACAATAATGAGATGTGAATCTGTGGACAGACATCCAAGTGACAGCCTTGCAAATCTTCACCACGGAGGATGACCTCGAGTGGGCCACTGACGCAGTCATGGCTCAGATACTATGAGCTATGACATGACCCTCCTGACATGACTAGCTGGGAATATGTGAAGGAGATGCAATCAGCAAACCAAATTGAAAGCATGCATTTGTTGATAGCAGCCCCCAACAAGATGGGGTCAAAAGAAATTAAAAAATTGGGTGGACTTTCAATGGGCTTTAACTAGCTTGAAACAGAAGCCAAGGCTTTTTTGCAGTCCAACATGTACAATGCACTTCCCCCTTTGTGTTGGAAAAATAACTGACTGATTAAGGTGGTAGACAGATACCACCTTAGGAAAAAATTTAGGATGCATACACAAAACCACCCTATTGAGTTGAAATCTGGTGTAGGATGGATCTGCTACTACAGCCTGGAGCTTGCTAACTGGTGCCAAAGTCACCGCCACCAAAAATAAGTCTGTCCAGATCAGGTGCTTTAGTCCAGAGGCATCTATTTGCTTGAAGGGACTTTCATCAGTTGAGTTAGTACCACACTGAGGTCCCAAGACATAGCAGGAGGACTGGGAAGTTTAGTTTAGTACGTCCCGCGGAAAGGGGAAGTGCTACTAACAAGAGATTTCAATATGCCAGATGTTCATTGGCACATTCCTGCTGCAGTATCATCTAGAAGTAAGGAGATCCTGGATTCTCTACAGGGAGAACTATTCAGGCAAATGGTAACGGACCCCAACCGTGAAGGGGCCATATTGGACTTGGTGCTAATCAATGGTGAAAGTGTTTCTGATGTTGTAGTGGGAGATCATTTTGCATCCAGTGATCACCAGATGGTGTGGTTCAGTATTAGGACTAGGGCTCTTAGAATCCATTCAAAGGTGAGGATCTTAGACTTTAGGAAGACTAACTTTGCGAAGATGGGCCAATACCTCAGGGAGTCGTTAGTGGGATGGGAACAGCTGGGGGATGTAGAAAAACAGTGGGCAAAACTGAAAGGGGATATTTTAAGGGCAATCAACCTTTTTGTTAAAATGGTAAATGAAGGTAAAAGGAAAAGGAGACCGCTATGGTTTTCGAAAGAAGTAGCTGAAAAAGTGAAGAAAAAGAGGGAGGCCTTCATGAAATACAAGAGATCACAGAGAGAGGAAGACAGGCATCTATATTTGGAAAAGCTTAGAGAAGCTAGCAAAGTAGTCAAGAAGGCAAAGATTCAAAAGGAGGAGGAAATAGCAAATGCAATAAAATGGGGGGATAACACATTTTTCAGATATATTAGTGAGAAGAGGAAGGGCAAAAGTGGTATTGTCAGACTCAAGGGTGCAGGGGAGGAATATGTAGAAGCTGATAAGGATAAAGCGGAATTGCTTAAAAAATATTTTTCTCCTGTGTTCACAGATGAAGAACCAGGAGCAGGACCTCAGAAAACACCCACAAATAGGAACAGAAGCGAGGGACATCTTGAACAATTTTCACAAGACTGTGTTCGTAAGAAACTAGCTCAACTTAAAGTTGACAAAGCGATGGGACCGGATGGGATACATCCTAGAATACTGAGGGAACTTGGGGACGATCTAGCAGCTCCACTGACTGACCCTTTCAATGCCTTGTTGGAGTCGGGAGTGGTGCTAAAGGACTGGAGAGAGGCTCATGTGGTGCTTTTACACAAAAGCGGAAGTAAGGATGTGGTTGAAAACTACAGGCCGGTTAGTTTAACTTCGGTGGTGAGTAAATTATTGGAAACGCTGCTGAAAGAGAAAGAGTAGTTACTCACCTGCAATAGGTGTTTCTCCAGGAGCAGCAGGAATCAGTCCTCACATATGGGTGACATCGACGTCGATGGAGCCCCCATGCGGAGCATTTCCCCAGCTTTCTAAGAAAGCCTTATGGAATACACCCACGCATGCGCGGTCCCCTTCCAGCCCAAAGGTGCCCATCTTGCTCATTCAGATGACATAGCTAAAAGACAGCACAAAAACAAAATGAACTATATACAACTGCAACTCCCAGGGGAGGAGGGAGGGTTGAGAGGACTGATTCCTGCTGCTCCTGGAGAACACCTGTTACAGGTAAGTAACTACTCTTTCTCCAGGACCAAGAAGGAAGTCAGTCCTCACATATGGGTGACTCCCTAGCTCTGGGCTACCAGGAACCCAGGCTGAAAAACAGAGCTCCCTCTGTGAAGCCCCAGCATCAGGGAAAAATTTTCACTGAGAACAGATCCCACCGGTAGCCCAACAAGAGGGCTGGAGGGCAGGAGTTGCCTAAACCTCAAAGAGATTCCAGAGTACTGCCTGACCAAAAGCACTGTTCCTATGGGACTCCCTCTCCAGGCAGTAACGGGCTGCAAAAGTCTGGCTTGAGGACCAAGTTGCAGCCCTTCAGATGTCTGCCAACGGTACAGAATGAAGATGAGCTACTGATGCAGCCATTGCCCGGACATGGTGGGCTGTGACTCGACCCTGCAAGGGAAGGTCTGCTGCCCTGTAAGCCCAGGTGATACAGTCCGCCACCCATATGGACAAGGTACGCTTGGAGATAGGCAATCCCAAGTTGTTTGGGTCGAAGGAGACGAAGAGCTGAGTAGCCCTTCTATGACCCCTAGTACGATCAATGTAGAAAGACAAGGCTCTTCTACAGTCCAGGGTATGCAGGACCTCCTCAGCCCGGCTGGCATGGGGCCTAGGGAAGAATGTTGGAAGAACCACCTCCTGATTGAGGTGGAAAGAGGAGACTACCTTCGGGAGGAACTTAGGATGAGTCCTAAAGACTACCCTGTTCCTATAGAAACGAGTGTAGGGCCTGTCACAGACCAGGGCTTGAAGTTCACTCACTCGTCTGGCCGAGGTCAGTGCCACTAGGAAAAGAGCCTTCCAAGAAAGGAAGCGGAGAGCACACGTAGCCATCGGCTCAAAGAGAGGGCGAGTAAGCTGCTGCAAGACCACATTCAACTCCCACTCAGGGGCTGGTGGACGGAGAGGAGGCTTTAGCAAGAGCAAGCCTCTGAGGAACCGGGACACCAAGGGGTGAACCGATAAAGAGTGCCCTTCCACCAGTGAGTGGTGGGCTGCCAGAGCAGAAAGGTGTACCCGAACAGAATTGTACTTAAGACCCTGATTAGACAAGTGCAGCAGGTATTGAAGCACCACTGGCACAGGGCAGGAGAAAGGGTTCTCCTGGCATTGGTCACACCACAAGGAGAACCGTTTCTACTTCAGGGCATAGGTCTTTCTGGTGGATTGCTTCCTAGAGGCCAAGACCACCTCATCAACTTCCTGAGGCAGGTCCCAGGGAGCCAGCACTACCCTTGCAGCCTCCAGGCCATCAAATTGAGAGTTTTGAGATTGGGGTGCAAAAGGGAACCCTGATCCTGAGAAAGAAGATCGGGTTGCAACCCCAGAGGGAGTGGGGTGTCCACCGCCAGCTGTAACAGAAGCGGGAACCAGGGCTGCCTCGGCCATCTGGGGGCTACCAAGATGACCGAGGCCCTGTCCCATAGAATCTTGAACAAGGTTCGGGCCACCAGGGGCATGGGAGGAAACGCAAACAGAAGGCCCCTGGACCATGAGATCAGGAAGGCATCCGCTGCGAATCTCGTAGGATGCGGTTGCTTGGAGCACAACTGGGGCAGCTGCCGGTTCAGGGGACTGGCAAAGAGGTCGATGGATGAAAGTCCCCATTTCAGGAAAATATTCTGAACCAACAAAGGGTGCAATTGCCATTCGTGAGGTTGTAGAACCCTGCTCAATCTGACTGCCAGGAAATTTTCCTGACCAGGAAGATAGACTGCCCCGAGCAACATATTGTGTCGAAGTGCAAAAGAGCAAAGGGCCTGTGCCTCCTGACACAGGAGCCTGGACCCCGTGCCCCCTTGTTTGTTCACATAGAACATCGCTACCTGGTTGTCTGTCTGCACCAAGACAGACTGGTGGGCCAGGGTGTGAGAGAAGGCTTTGAGGGCTAAGCATATCGCCCGAAGTTCCAGCAGTTTGATTTGTTGCGTGGCCTTCCATGGAGACCACAGGCCCTGTGTGCACTTGTCCAGACAATATGCACCCCAGCCCTGCAAGGAGGCATTGGTTGTGAGTACCACAGTGGAAACAGGTACCTGAAAAGGAATTCCCTGTAGAAGGTTGGGGGGGGGGGAATGTAGCCACCACTGCAGGGAGTTCAGGAATGGTTTGGACACCCTTACTTTGTCTCGGAGGCTTCCCGTGGCCTGCCTCCACCGAGTTCTGAGACACCACTGTGCAGGCCTCATATTCAGGCGGGCATTGGGGGTCCTGCACCCCGGCCCGCCTCCAGCTCTCCCGGCGGGGATCGAGCCGGCCGGGGATACAGGGCCGCTCTTCCCATCAACTACTGCCCAATCGGGGCAGCCAACGGCCAGCTGAAAAGCAGAGCGCCGTCGGGCGCGTGGTCTCTTGCTCTCCTGCACCCCGGCCCGCCTCCAGCTCTCCCGGCGGGGATCGAGCCGGCTGGGGATACAGGGCCGCTCCTCCCATCAACTACTGCCCAATCGGGGCAGCCAACGGCCAGCTGAAAAGCAGAGCACCGTCGGGCGCGCCCGCGCCTGAGGGCCTTTTGGCGTGGCCCTTAGGCGCGGGCCTGTTTGCGCGGATCTGCGAGATCGTGCTATCACAAACCGCCTGGATCTGCGGCCTCCTGATCGCAAACACCAAAATCCAAAGATCCAACAGCTCTCAGAATTGGATTCCTGTGTTCCATCAGCGCGATAATGAAACACTGACGGAGGGCCTATAAAAGAGGCTGCTGCTGGTGCCTTACTCCACCCTAGAAGTGCCTGTTCAGTTCTACCCTTCTTCTCTCGGAAGAGCCAATCACAGCACGTCCATCATCTTCAGATGCCCACAGCTGGAAGAATGGATATTTCACCCCTCAGGCGTGAGCCTTATTCCTGAACCAACGGAACATTCCAGCATAAGCACGCCTCTTGGTTCTCTTCTATTTTTCTCAACAACAAAAATCCCACAGATGTGAGAGTCTTCATAAGCATACTACTACCAGGGCGATCTTCGACCAGTCTGCTGGCCCTGTTAGCTGCACAAACTCAACATTCCTCACCCCTCTGCTTGAGGTACCCTCAAGTAACCTGTTTTTTTAATGTGTCTGTCTGTTCTATAGCTACATGTTAATTGCTACATGAGGCTAAAGAGTAATCTGTTCCTTACGCTACAGTGTTATCCCTCCTTGTGTTAAGCCTCACAAGTGTTTAGTCAGTTGTCTCTACTTCCTTGTTGTCCTAAGTTCATCTCTAAACACCATTGTTACATGATAATTACCACTGTGTGATACTATGTAATCATCTCCGTATACTGCAGAGTCTTTCTACAAACATCTGTAAGACCCTTATTGTGTATCCCTCAAATACTATCTCATCTGTAATTTGTCCCAAGTGACGACTTGCCCTGTTACACGCTATCTAGCATCAACATAAATAAGTTGCACCCCCACTCTCACCCTTCAAGCCACGCAGCGGCCATCATGGCCCTCCCACTATTTACCCTCTCCACCATTTTCCTACTAGCCAACACCTTTCAACACTCAGTAGCCCTCTCGGCTGGGCAATATCACATCTCTGCCCTACCATACCTGGGCAAGAGGAATCATTCTAACCCCTTCCACCCTGATACCAGCCCCCCACACCACTCTAGACACTCACACCTACTGTAGGTGGCCCTCAATCATCCTGACAATCCCAAACAGAAACCAGATTTGCAACGTTTCCTGAAATGTGCCCTTGTAAACTCACGCTCAGTACGCAAGAAATGGCCAGTTATCCCTGACCTGATAGCTGTCCATGGCCTGGATCTCCTCATGGTGACAGAATCGTGGCTCAAGGACACCGATACAACCCTCATAAACCAACTAATCCCCCCCAACTTCTCCATTTATACCTGCCACAGGGCCAACCGGAAAGGCGGCAGAGTTTTTATCCTTGCAAAAACTGAACTCGGATTTCAACTTCTCTCAACCAAGAGCACCACACACATGGACATAATCACCATTGCCAACAAAGGAATTACCATAAACCTCATTTATAGATCCCCCTCCTCTCCACCGGAGTTCATTTCTACCTTTATTGACCTAGCCTGCAACCCAGCTAACCCTCGCAATCCCAACTGGCTGCTCGGGGACTTCAACTTACCCTCCCTGCAGTCCGTCCATGCAGACGCCTTCCTAGAAGCTATGCAAACACTTGGGTTTGAGCAAATAGTAAAAACCTCCACTCATCTTAAAGGTAATCCGCTTGATCTAATTTTTGCTCCTCACTCTGCTGCCAGCCAGAAGGCCAACCTAAACATGGATATCACCCCCATTCCTTGGTCGGATTACAAGCTAATCATGTTCCAGATACCCACCCATCGTACTCATTTATCCTCCAATGACTCCGGTATGGAATCCAGAACTACCCCCATCCCCCTGCTGAGGGTTCAGGACAGGGTACCTTGTAACTGCCCTCTTTAATAGGACTTATCTCCCTCCCTCCCTCCCCAGCACCCACCCACCCCTGGGGTAATTGTAGTTTTATAGGTACTTGCACATCTTAGAGGAAAGGGGCTGCTCTCAGGTGCAGCTCTTAATCCAAATCAGTCATACACAGAGGACCTGAGATTAATTAAGCTTCAGGTACACAGGGTGTATTAGGGGTATTAGATACACTTTTATTAGTATAAGCATCTACACCAATCCTTATTATATACCGAATTTAAAAGACCTAAACACAAGCTTTAAACTAAGATGCAGACAGAGGTCCAGCAACGAGATGGGGGTTCTCCGGTCTTTTGCATTGAGTGTCACATGTATGATTTTCTCCCAGTTGGTGAGAGGTCCTACATATGCACTAAGTGCAGGGAGCTCTTTGCTCTCAGGGAACGAGTCCGTTCTCTAGAGGCTAGAGTAGCAGACCTGGAAGACATAAGAAAGACAGAGAAGTACATGGACGAGACCTACAGGGATATAGTCCTGAAGTCCCACCTCCAGTCTGGCAGCATCCCTGTTGCCATGGAGGAGAGAGGTCACGTGACAGGAGAGCATCACCCTGGTGTGGCAGGAAGTGATCCTGTAACTAGGACCTGTCCTCCAGGTGATGTAAAACCCTCTCGCACCGAGGACGTTTCTCCAGAGCCATGTCCCCATGAGGGGAGGGTCAGGACAGCTGTTATAGTTGGTGATTCAATCATTAGGAATGTAGATAGCTGGGTGGCTGGTGGACGTGAGGATCGCCTGGTAACATGCCTGCCTGGTGCGAAGGTAGCAGATCTCACGCACCGCCTAGATAGGATCATAGATAGTGCTGGGGGGGAGTCTGCTGTCTTGGTACATGTTGGTACCAATGACATAGGAAAATGTGGTAGGGAAGTTCTGGAGGCTAAATTTAAGCTTTTAGGTAGGAAGTTGAAATCCAGAACTTCCAGGATAGCGTTCTCCGAAATGCTTCCTGTTCCACGTGAAGGACCCAAAAGACAGGCAGAGCTCCGGAGTCTCAATGCGTGGATGAGACAATGGTGCAAGGATGAGGGTTTTGGATTTGTTAGGAACTGGGGAACATTCTGGGGAAAGGGGGGGCTCTTCCGAAGGGATGGGCTTCACCTTAATCAGGATGGGACCAGACTGCTGGCATTAACCTTTAAAAAAGAGATAGAGAAGCTTTTAAACTAGAAAATAGGGGAAAGCCGACAGTCACCCAAGAGCGCATGGTTCGGACAAAGGTATCCTTGAAGGATACTACCAAAAGCAGTGAGGTTCCAAAAGGGAGTATAGTAGCCCAAATGCCCTTGAGTAAGGAGCAGACAGAGCATAAAGATTCCCAATTACCCATGCCTACCAATAGCCAGATTAATATTAATAAAATACAGTCTCTAAAATGCTTGTATGCCAATGCTAGAAGTCTAAACAATAAGATGGGAGAATTAGAATATATAGCACTAAATGAGAGGTTAGATATGATTGCACTCTCAGAGACATGGTGGAAGGAGGATAACCAGTGGGACACTGTGATACCTGGATACAAACTATATCGTAATGATAGAGCTGAACAAATTGGTGGAGGGGTTGCGCTCTATGTTAGAGAGGGCATTGAGTCAGAAAGGATTAAAGTTTTGCAGGGAACAAAATTTGCTGTAGAATCTCTATGGATTGAAATTCCATTTATGAAGGGGAAGGTGATGGCAGTGGGAGTATACTATCGACCGCCTGGCCAGAATGAACAAATGGATGATGAAATGCTCAAAGAAATCAAGGAAGCTAACAAAAGCCACAACAGAGTAGTAATAATGGGTGATTTCAATTACCCCGGTATCGACTGGGACAGTGTCACAGCAGGACAAGCTAACGAGATAAAGTTTCTAGATGAAATAAATGACTGCTTCTTGGAGCAGCTGATTCATGAACCAACCAGAGGGGAAGCCATACTGGACCTAGTCCTTAGTGGAACGCCAGATCTGGTGCAAGAAATAAGGGTGTTGGGACCACTTGGCAATAGTGATCATAGTATGATCATGTTTGATTTAATCAGTGGAGGACAGATAGTAAAGGAAGCCACAGTACTACCTTTTAACTTTCAAAAGGGAGACTATGATAGAATGAGGAATATAGTTCGGAAAAAACTAAAAGGAGCGGTTCCAAAGGTTAAAGACTTACAGCAAGCTTGGCTGTTATTTAAAAATACTATCCTCGAAGCCCAGACCAGCTGTATTCCACGCATTAAGAAAAGTGGAAGAAAGTCCAAAAAACTGCCAGCATGGTTTAAAGGTGAGGTCAGAGAGGCTGTTGCTGCCAAAAGAGCAACCTTCAGGAAATGGAAAAAAGAGCCAAATGATGAAAACTGGAAACAGCACAAGCACTGGCAAGTTAAATGCAAAGCATTGATAAGGCAGGCAAAGCGGGAATTTGAGGAGAAACTTGCTACGGAAGCAAAAACACGAAATAAAGACTTCTTCAAGTACATTCGTAGCAAAAGGCCTGTGAGAGAGTCAATTGGACCGTTAGATGATAGAGGGGTAAAAGGGGCAGTAAGAGGAGACAAGGCTATAGCAGAGAGACTGAATGAATTCTTTGCTTCGGTCTTTACTGAGGAAGATGTAGGGATGTTACCCAAGACTGAAGTGGTATTTAAAGGTGATACTGCAGAGGAATTGAGAGAAATATCGCTACACCGGGAAGATATATTACAACTATTTGATAAACTGAATAGTAGCAAATCACCTGGACCGGATGGTATACATCCCAGAGTGTTGAAAGAACTGAAATATGAGATTGCAGACCTGCTATTGGTAATCTGTGAACTTTCATTAAAATCATCTGTAATACCTGAAGATTGGAGGGTCGCCAACGTAACACCAATTTTTAAAAAGGGTTCCAGGGGTGAGCCTGACGTCAGTACCAGGGAAAATGGTAGAAACCATCATAAAGAGCAAAATTACACAGCATGTAGATAGTCATGGCCTAATGGGAGACAGCCAACATGGCTTTAGACAAGGAAGATCTTGTCTTACTAATCTGATATGTTTTTTTGAAGGTGTGCATAAACAGGTAGACAAAGGTGAGTCGGTTGATATAGTGTATCTGGACTTTCAGAAAGCTTTTGACAAGGTCCCCCATCAGAGACTTTTGGCAAAGCTAAAAAGTCATGGGATAGGAGGCAGTGTACTATTGTGGATCGGGAACTGGTTAAAAGATAGAAAGCAGAGGGTAGGGCTAAATGGCCAATATTCCCAATGGAAAAAGGTGAATAGTGGAGTACCCCAGGGATCTGTACTGGGTCCGCTGCTTTTTGACATATTCATAAATGACCTGGAAAAGGGAATAACTAGTGAAGTTATCAAATTTGCAGATGACACAAAACTGTTTAAAGTTGTTAAAACCCAAGAGGATTGTGGAAAACTGCAGGAGGATCTGGATAAATTGGAAGACTGGGCATCCAAATGGCAGATGAAATTTAATGTGGACAAGTGCAAAGGTATGCACCTAGGAAAGAACAACCCACACTATAGTTACACGATGCAAGGCTCCACATTAGAAACCACCACCCAGGAAAAAGATTTAGGAGTCATCGTGGATAACATGTTAAAACCCTCCGCCCAGTGTGCAGCGGCGGCCAAGAAAGCAAATAGAATGCTAGGTATCATAAGGAAAGGGATGGAGAATAAAACAAAGGATATTATAATGCCTCTGTATCGCTCCATGGTACGACCGCACCTTGAATATTGTGTGCAATTCTGGTCACCGTATCTTAAAAAGGACATAGAGTTATTAGAAAAAGTACAGAGAAGAGCCACCAAATTGGTGAAGGGGATGGAAGGCTACTCCTATGAAGAGAGGCTAAAAAGGTTAGGGCTCTTTAACCTGGAAAAGAGACGGCTGAGGGGAGATATGATAGAGGTCTATAAATTAATGAATGGAGTGGAACGGATAAACGTGGATCAATTGTTTACGCTATCAGAATATAGAAGGACTAGGGGACATGTAATGAAGCTACGGGGTAAACTATTTAAGACAAATAAGAGAAAATATTTCTTCACTCAACGTGTAATCAAACTCTGGAATCTGTTACCGGAGGATGTAGTAAGGGCTGTTAGTATAGCTGGGTTTAAAAAAGGTTTGGACAAGTTCCTGGAGGAAAGGTCCATAAACCACTATTAAAAAGGGACCCAGGATATCAATGCTTGACCTAATACAAGCACTGCAGAACCTGTGTCTTTTGGGGAAACTGCTAGGTACGTATGACCTAGATTGGCCACTGTTGGAAACAGGATACTGGGCTTGATGGACCTCGGTCTGACCCAGTATGGCATTTCTTATGTTCTTATGTTCTCATTTCAGACCACTTGATAAAGAAGAGTTTGTTAAACTCGCCTTACCTAAGCTCAATCCAATACCTCCAAACCTTGAAGAACTGGAACGTCACGCTGAAAACATTTGCTCAACGACCAGCTATAGACAAATCAGGAGCTCCCAAGAGACCTAAAGGAAGGAGACATCCAGCCCCATGGTTTACAGCAGATCTTCGGTCATCCCTCCTCTCCCTTAGGAAACTTGAAAGAAAATGGAGAAGATCCCGATCCGAAACTGACAAACAAACATACCTTTCCAGCCTTAAACTCCACCGTGAAACCATATACCTCAGATTGAGCGAATACCATGCCAAACTCCTTCTCCGCTCTCTAAACAAACCTAGAGACCTTTTCAACTTAGCAAAATCCCTAACTAAGGAACCTTCACCTACCCAACTCGAGCCTATTTCCCCCCAGTCATATGCTGACTACCTCCAATCTAAAACTCCTATAACCGACACAGTTTCAATAACCACTCCCTACTACGCACTCACCTCACTTCCACCTATTACAATGTTCACAACTCCAACAGAGAAAAACATCCAAGATCTTATCGCCATCATCAATACCTCTACAGCTCCAAGTGACCCCTGCCCAGCATACTGGATCAGAACTCTGCGAGTTGAACTTAGCCCAATTCTAATCAACATCATTGAACTCTCCTTTACAACAGGCTCCTTCCCCGCATTCCTCAAACAAACATCAATAAGACCACTTCTGAAGAATAACAGACTTGACCCACTAAAAATTGACTCCTACCGCCCAATCTCGAGTATACCTCTACTGTCCAAGATAATAGAGAAGGTTGTTCAGCGGCAGATTCAACACTACATTGACGAGGTGGCTCCTCTCGACCCCTGTCAACACGGATTCAGGGAGTCTCACGGAGTAGAAACTCTCCTCACCACCCTAACCAACGCTTTGAATAGAGGATTGGACAAGGTTGAAAATGGCTTCGCTCTCATTTTCCTTGATATCTCCGCTGCCTTTGACGCCGTTAATCACAATCAACTTCTCACTCGTCTCCAGGAGAAGGGCATCTGTGGCCTCGCCTGGGAATGGTGTAGATCTTATCTATCAGATCGTTGGCAGCATGTCAGAGTTGGTTCCACCACATCTGCGCCTTTCCACCAACACCAAGGTGTTCCGCAGGGCTCCTCCTTATCCGCGCTGCTGTTCAATGTCTACATGCAGCCGATATGTGACATCATTCGCTCCTTCAATATCTCCACTCTAATCTATACGGATGACGTCCTGTTGTTTACACCATTCAAAATCAAACAACCAGACTTCTCCAGCCTTATCAACTGTTTCAACGCTATCACCGACTGGTTACTATCTCAAAACCTCCGCATAAACTTTAAAAAGACGGAAGTTCTCTTCATATCAAGGAACAAAGATTTCTCCCCTCCATCCTCCCTAAAAGTAAGAGATGCGGAACTCCCTAGTAAACCTTCCATTCGCTACCTCGGGATTACTCTGGACCAGCATTTCGACTTTAAGGAGCACATACGAAACACCACCAGAGCTGTCTACAATAAAATTAGAACGCTGAGGCACCTCAGGCCCATGTTACCTCATAATGACTTCAGGACCATTTTCCAGGCCCTCATTCTTCCACATCTTGATTACGCAAATGTGGCCCTGTATGGACTCCCCAAGAACACCCTTAATCCGCTGCAACTCGCCATGAATGCGGCTGCACGTGTTCTCTGCGGTTTAGCAAGATCAGACCATATTACCCCGATACTCAAGGAGCTCCACTGGCTTCCAATTCACTGCAGGTTAACATACAAAATCCTTCTCATCATCTTCAAGATCATTAATAACCTAGCCCCCACAACACTCAGTGACCTTATCACCCTCACCCCAAAAACAGACTCAGAAGATCAGTAACTGACAACACCTTGCTCATCCCCAAGGAGTCCATCAAGTGCACCCAGACGACCAAGAAAAGAACATTTGCATTCTATGCCCCAAAATGCTGGAACGACCTTCCACCAGAAATTAGATCCATCAAAGGCCTTATGCAGTTCCGTAAGGCAATCAAACACCACATTTTCCTACTTCACTTTTCTCAAGCACCCACCCCACCTCTGCTCACCCACTCACCAATGTCTATGAACCCTTCCCTGTAACAAGTATTTTGAGCTTACCTTAGCCATCCGTGTATATACAAAACAAATCCAATTGTATTTTGTACATATGTTTATAGTTTCCCTGTTGCTCCAAGTTCAGACTCCTGTTACAATGTAAGATCCAAGTTTTAAACTCCTGTTACAATGTAAGCACATAACAGGCTTCTGACTGTGTACCCTTGTTGTATGTAAACCGCACTGATAACAAATAGCGCGGTATATAAGAGTTGTTAAATAAATAAATAAAATAAAATAAATAAACATGCACTGTCGATGCCATGTGGCCCAGGAGCCTTAGACAGAGTCTAGCGGAAACAAGTGGTTTGTCTAGAAACTGGCTGGCCAAGTCCATCAGTCTTCCCGCTCTGTCTTCTGGCAAGTAAGCTTTTGCTTGCAGGGAGTCTAACCGTGCTCCTATGAACTCCAGGTTCTGGGAGGGGAGCAAAGTGGACTTTGCGAAGTTTATGACAAAGCTTAGTTGCTGAAGAAGAGAGACAGTGTGGAGGGTGGCTTGCCTGGTCTCCTGGAGAGTCTGACCCCTGATGAGCCAGTCGTCCAGGTAGGGGAAGACAAAAATACCCTGGTTTCTCAAGTAGGCCGCCACCACAGCTAGGCACTTTGTGAAGACCCATGGGGCGGAGGTTAGGCCAAAGGGCAGTAACCTGTACTGAAAATGGTTTCCTCCCACCACGAACCTTAGGTATTTTCTGTGGTTTGGATGAATGAGGATGTGAGTGCACGCATCCTTCAGATCTAAGGAGCATAGCCAATCTCCCTGCTGGAGGTAGGGCAGCAGTGTTCCAAGAGTAACCATCTTGAACTTTTCCTTTTCCAAGAACTTGTTGAGATTTCTCGTCCAGAATGGGCCGGAGACCTCCAGTTCTCTTTGGCACAAGAAAGTACCTGGAGTAGAAGCCCTGACCCAGCTGGTGGGGAGGTAGAGGCTCCACCGCCCTGTCTTGAAGGAGACTTTGCAGATCCTGGAGAAGGAGTTCTCGATGCAGAGTAGGCCCTGGAGGCTCCCCTGGAATATAGGAGGGGGTACTTGATGGAAATGGAGCAGGTAGCCCTTCTGGACTATGTTCAGTACCCAAGCATCTCTTGTGATGAGCGGCCACTGGTGGGCAAACAGGACCAACCGACCTCCCGTGCTGAGATGGGCCAGCAGAGGTGGAGAGGCTATGCAGTGGGAGTCAGAAAAACCCTCCCTGCTGAGTAGGAATAGGAGCTGGAGGCTTGGGGGCTTTCTGCCTAGGGGGCCCATTTCCCTGCCCCTTGGCCTGCTGACCCTGCTGGGGAGCTGGGGAGGCCTGATAGTGAGGGAAAGGTTTGTAGGCAGATGACTTCCTCGGGTAAAAGGCCTTTTTCCCTGAGCCCTTCTTCTTATGAGAAGGGGCAGAAGTTTTTCTGGACAATCTTGTCCTTGTCAGAGTCTCGGTCTCGAACTCAGCAGCCTTTTCGGCCATGGGCTTGCCGAAGAGGTTTTCACCTCGGCATGGGACATCAACCAACTTTTCCTGCACCCATGGCTCGAGGTCCGATGACTGTAGCCATGCCTGGCGTCGAGCACCGATGCCGGCCGCCGCTACTCGGGCCGAAGCCTCAAAGCCATCGTAGGCTGCCCGGGAGATGAATTTGGAGCACTCCCGGATCCCCCAGGACAAGGTCTTGAACCTCTGCAAAGCTTTCCTGGAGAGGCCAGCAGAGAACCCGGCTATTTCCTTAGCCAGGTCCCGCAAGTACATGCCCATGTACAGCTGGTAGGACTGGACACGGCAAGCAAGCATCGAGCCCTGGAAGCACTTTCTGCCGATGGCATCCAGGTTCCGGGCCTCCTTACCGGGGGGCACCGCAGAGTGCATCTTCTGGCTCTTCAGACGATGCATGGCTGATTCCACAACCACAGAATGGTGCGGCAGCTGCGCCTTCTGGAATCCAGGGCACTTTCGGACTCAATACATGGAATCGATCCGCTTGCTCAAAACCGGCGCCGAGGCCGGTGCCTCCCACATTCGGAAGAGGAGCCGTTCCAGCATCTGAGGAACCGGCACAGTAAAGGCCTCCCTGGGGGGAGAGTTATACTGCAGGGCATCGAGCTCTTCGGCTCGAGGCTCCTCCTCAGGATTCGCAGGAACAGCCAAAGCCTTGGCCATGTCCCTCACAAACTCCGAGAACCGGGTGTCCTCCGGTGGGGACCTACTCCGGGGCTCGGAATGCGGTGAGTCCGAAGGGACACACCGAGTCCGAAAGCTATCGGGGGATTCCTCGTCCTCCGTCTCCCATGCAGACTCATCCGAGGAACAGTCGAGGGGCTCCGACTGTGCGGGCTCCGGTACACCCGCCCCGACGCCGGGGGCATCGGCGTCGACGCCCTTGGTCCCGAACGGGACGTCGAGGGGGACCGTGACCGAGTCCGGACTCGGGCCTTCATGGCTTCGAGAACGGCTCGGTCTCCGGGGTCGACTTTGACATCGATGTCCCGGTTGTCGGGGCAGATGCACCAGTCAAGCTGGCCATCAGCACCCGCTGCTGATCCATGAAGGCAGACAGTCTGCACTCCAAGGCTGTCAGCCTGAGTCTAAGCTCAGGAGACTCAGCAGCCACAGACTTGACGTCGGCTCCCTGGGAGGAAAGTCTTCGAGGACAACAGGACTTACGTGCTTGACGGACTCCGGCTCTATACGAGGCACCTTAGGCGGCTTCTCCAGCTCCAAAGGCCTGGGGCCAGGGGTCCGAGACCTGGCCCTCAAGGAACCAGGGGTATCCTCCAACGCCGCCCTCACGAGCTTCCTCTTCCTCCTTTGCTCCCGACTGGGGGACCCCCTTTCAGAGGAACCCCGACGAAGCTCGGGGTTCGATTCCCGAGACGTCGAGGCCTCTGACGAGGTCCGGGCTCGGCCGGAGACAGAGTCAGAAAAAATTCTCTCCTTCTGATGCTGCCAGTTTCTGAGTGCCTCGGTGGACATCTTTCCACATGGGACACAGACCTCGGTATCATGGTCTGGCACGAGGCAACGCAGGCAGCAGTCGTGTGTGTCGGTAAGAGACATGAGCTTCTTACAACGATCACACTTTTTAAAACCACTGGAGGCCATCGGGGAAAAAAGGACCCCTCGAGGTCAAAAGACCGGCCTTCCAGGGAAAAAGAAAAAGAGCGCGAACACATGCCATGAAGGGCAAAAAAACAAAAAATAGGGAACGGGTCAATACCGGTGTACCGAACCCAGGCGGGAAGGGGAACCGGCATACAAAAGAGAGCGAAAATCGCAGAAAAAAAATCAAACTTTTCCGGGTGACACGGACTCACCTCTGTTGGGCTCCACGGAAAAAGAAAGACTGAGCAAGATGGCACTTTTGGGCGGAAAGGGGACCGCGCATGCGTGGGTGTATTCCCAAAGGCTTTCTTAGAAAGCTGGGGAAATGCTCTGCATGGGGGCTCCATCAACGTCGATGTCACCCATATGTGAGGACTGACTTTCTGCTTGGTCCTGGAGAAAATAGTGAGGTTTCTGGAGTTCAGCAGATTACAGGATCCGAGACAGCATGGATTTACCAGAGGCAGGTCTTGTCAGACAAATCTGATTGATTTCTTTTATTGGGTGACCAGGGAGTTGGACCGAGGGAGAGCCCAAGATGTGGTGTATTTAGATTTCAGTAAAGCCTTTGACACTGTTCCTCAGATCCCTGGGGCACATCACTGGTAACATCCTTCTCCTCAGAGTGAGCTCCATTTACTTGTACTCTTTGTCGCCTCCCACCCAACCAATTTCTAACCCAAGCAGTAACTTTAGGGTCCATCCCTAGGGTGCTCAGTTTGGTCTTCATTATAAAGCATATGAGGACAGACTGAAGGATCTTAATATGTACACCTTAGAGGAAAGGCGGGATAGAGGTGATATGATTGAGATGTTTAAATACCTCCATGGCATAAATGTTCAGGGAGAGAGCCTCTTTCAATTGAAAGCAAGTTCTGCTACGAGGGGACATGAGATGAGGGTGAAGGGAGGTAGATTCACGAGTGATATGCGGAAATATTTCTTTACGGAAAGAGTAGTGGATCCGTGGAATAGTCTCCCAGTGGAGGTGGTAGAGATGAGGACAGTAACTGAATTCAAAAAAGCATGGGACAAACACAGAGGATCTCTAAAGGTAAAAAGGGGACTGTTGTAGTTGTTGATATGGAAGGACAGACTAGATAGGCCATGTGTTTTTTTTCTGTCATCATATTTCTATGTTTCTATGTTTCTTTCAAAGAAAGCCTTTGGGAATGCAGCGCGCATGCGCAGTCCCCTTCCCACCCAAGAGTGCCAGTCTGATGACATAGCTAAAAGACAGCAACAAAAACCAAAATGAAGTATATGACTGCAACTCCAGGGGAGGGGGGAGGGTCGTGAGGACTGATTCCTGCTGCTCCTGGAGGACACCTGTTACAGGTGAGTAACTATTCTTTCTCCAGGACCAAGCAGGAAGTCAGTCCTCACATATGGGACTCCTCAGCTCTAGGCTACCGGGAACCCCAAGCTGAAAAAATGGCTCCCTCTCAAGAGCCTCAGCATTCGTGATAAGAATATCCTCTGAGAACGCCCCCATACGCTAGCCCAACAAAAGGGCCAGAGGGTAGGAGTTGCCTAAACCTCAAAGAGATTATGGAGTATCATCTGTCTGAAAGCACTGTCCCTTTGGGACTCTCTCTCGAGGCAGTAATGGGCTGCAAAATTCTGGCTTGAAGACCAAGTAGCGGCGTGGCAGATGTCTGCCAACAGAACAGAGCGGAGATGAGCTACTGACGCGGCTTTTGCCCTGACACGGTGGGCCGTGACCCGACCCTGGCAAGGGGAGGTCGGCTGCTTTGTACGCCCAGGCGATACAATCTGCTACCCAAGTGGACAGCGTACGCTTGGAGACAGGTAACCCCATCTTATTAGGGTCAAAGGAGACAAAGAGCTGAGTAGCTCTTCGATGCCCCCGCGTACATTCTATGTAAAAAGACAATGCCCTCTTACAGTCCAGGGTATGCAAGACTGTTTCAGCCCGGCTGGTATGCGGCATGGGAAAGAAGGTTGGAAGAACCACCTCCTGGTTGAGGTGGAAGGAGACGACCACTTTTGGAAGGAACTTCGGATGGGTCAGTAGGACCACCCTGTTCCTATAGAACCGTGTATATGGTCTATCAGAAACCAGAGCTTGTAGTTCACTCACACGTCTGGCCGAGGTAAGAGCCACCAGGAAGAGCACTTTCTAAGAGAGGAAGCGCAAATGGCAAGTAGCCATCGGCTCAAACGGTGGGCGAGTAAGTTACTTTAAGACCACGTTCAAATCCCACTCAGTCACCGGTGGACGAACCGGAGGCTTGAGTAAAAGCAGACCTCTGAGAAATCTGGACACCAAGGGCTGAGCTGACAGACTGTCCTTTCACTGGTGAATGGTGCGCTGACAAAGCACTGAGGTAAACCCGAACAGAGTTAGACTTAAGGCCTAGGTCTGACAGGTGAAGTAGATACTGCAGTACTACTGGCACAAGGCAAGAGAAAGGATCTTCATTGCCCTGAGCACACCATTTATTTATTTATTTAACTTCTCTTATAAACCGCGCTATTAGGTATCAGTGTGGTGTACATTGAACAGAACAATATACTGTACGGCCGGGCCGTATAGTGTTTACATTGAACAAGGAATGAAACTTGGATTTAACTGGGGTAACATTTCTACAGTTTATTTACATTGTAGTCCATGTTTTCAGGCTATAGTCTATTAAGAACAGGTCGTCTTGGGTTGGCTATCTCTTGTCTTGCTGGGTATGTTGTTGGGGGGCTCTGAGTGTTTGATGTAAGTGCTCGTTGGTTGGTTTCTATAGCTGGTTTCTGGGTAGTGTCTTATGAAGAGATGATGCTTAAGAGCCTTCCTGAATTGAGTAAGGCTTGTGATGACTCGCATGTCTGTATGGAGGGCATTCCAGGCTCTGGGTGCATATATTCAAAGTAGGATAATATATAAAACCATAATAACTACATATAAAGCTTTAAACAACACGGCCCCAATCCCATTAAGCAAACTAATTAGCATGGAATCTCAAAAAACCACGCACAGAAAAGGATACTCAAATAAACTAAATACTCCTAATGATTTCATAAAAGCAAATAAATTAACTAACAAAAGAGCTTTTTCTCATGCTGCCCCATCTGTGTGGAATTCCCTTCCGAAGGACCTACGAACCATAACTGAAATCATGGAACTCCGAAAAAAACTAAAAACCTATTTATTCTCCATGCACTACGGCAACATAGATAACCCCTGGATACACTCAGATAAAGGTTAAAAATTATGACAGAGTAATACTAATCCCAACAATTTAACAGACAATACACTATTATAAAAACACTATGATCCAATTCCAAAGTACCCACAACATGTATTTGTATATAGTTTTTTGTACATAGTTTACAAGCCAGTTTGCTATTTTGCACTAGTTCATGCTGTTAACCGTTACTTTTATTGTTACAAAATGTTCGATGTAAAACTAAGCTTTTGCTTTGTAGATTGTTGTTTTATTGTGAACCGCAACTGAACTCTGGAAGTTGCGGGTTATAAATATATGTTAAATAAATAAATAAATAAATAAATATCATGAAGGCTCTATTGGATGTTGCCTTTGTGCACATTGTCATTTCTTTCGGGACAGTCAGGGTGTTAACCGTTGAGGATCTTCTGGTTCTGTATGGGTGTATAATGTGGATCATCTCATTGATGGATGTAGGTGGGTGATTGTTTAGGGCTTTAAAGGACAAGACTAAGATCTTACAGAGAAGTCTAGCCTGAATAGGTAGCCAGTGAAGATTCTTCAAAATTGGTGTGATGTGTTCCTTTCTTGATACCCCGACCATGACTCTTGCTGCTGTGTTCATTGCAAGCTGGAGTGGGTGTAGCGTTGCCTGCTGGAGCCCGTATAGTATAACATTGGCATAGTCAAAGTGTGGGAGTACCAAGGCCTGGAAGATTGTTCGGAAATCGCTAGGGTCAAGTAGTGCTCTTAGATGCCGAAGTGTCCGTATTTTGTAGTATATTGTTTTTACAGTGTTTTTTATGTGTATTTTCATGTCCAGCCTTTGATCCAGCGTGATACCAAGGTATCGAATTGTGGATTTGGTTATCAACTCTGCATTCTTAACTTTTAGTGAGGCTGGGGGAGTGAATTCTTGGCTCATCGTGATGAAGAGTACATCCGTCTTGTTGTGGTTGATCTGAAGGTTTTGCGTGTGGAGCCAGTCTGCGACTGCATCAAAGCATCTTGTTAGCGGAGCGAAATATGGCTGGTCAGTTGCAAATGGCATGTATAGGAGGATATCGTCTGCATATGCTAGACATTGGACATTAAATCATCGTATCAGAGCACAGATGGGCTGCATGTAAATATTAAGCATTAGTGCAGATAGTGATGATCCTTGTGGCACACCTTGTTTTTGTAGGAATGGTTCTGAGGTTGTGGTGCTGGTCCTCACGTGTTGCCATCTATTGGATAGGTAGGATATGCACCAGTCTAGAGTGGTGGCTTGTACTCCCTTTTCCTTAAGACGTTCTATGAGTATCTCGTGGCTCACAGAGTCAAAAAACGCTGCGATGTCCATGAAAATGAGGGCAAAGCCCTGTCGAGCATTATCGATTCCTGATATTAATGTATTGAAGAGGGTAGTGAGGAGGGTTTCAACGCCGTGTGCGTCCCTGAATCCATGTTGGGATGGGTCGAGTGGCGCATTATTATCAATGTGGAGTTGGATTTGGTGTTGTACTACCTTTTCGATTATTTTAGCAAGCAGTGGTATGCTTGATATCGGTCTGTAGGATACAATTTTTGAGGGGTCCGTCTTATTGTTTTTCAATAACGGTCTGATGGATGTATTTTTTAGTTTTTGTGGAAAGGATCCTGTTGAGAGTGATTGGTTCAGGATTTTGCCTATGAATTGGCTTAGTTCACAATACATTTCTCTTATCCAGGATGCTGGACAGGGGTCATTGGGTGCCGTGGTGGTGCTGATGGAGGCAATGGTATCTTCTATTTCTTTGTTTGAGATGGTTTTGAATTTGGCAAGTATGGGTGGCGGAGGAGGCATGTGCTGAGGGGTGCAACTTATGAGGTTTGTGCTCTTGTCAGTTAGAATCATTTTTGATTGTAGGTAGTCAGAAAATGCCTGTGGATGTGGCATGTATGGCTGGTCAGGTGTTGGTTCTTTTACTAATGTTTTTACAATGTTGAATAGGTCGTGTGGCTTGTTCATTGAACGCTTCAGGAGGTCTGTATGGAACTGTCTCCTTCTCTCCTCTATTTCCTTGCGATGTTTTTTCAGCTATACTTTATATTCGCTGTGCGCTTCCGGGGAGCGTGATTGGCGTCATCTTCTCTCGAGTTTGCGCAGGTGAAGAAGCGATGATCGGAGCTCCTTGTAGTACCACGCTGCGTGTTCTCGTTTCGTTGGCTTTTTGTGCGCAGCTGGGTGGCGAGAGATGGAGTTGAGGCTGTTGTCCCAGTTATCAATCATTTCGTCCAATCCGTGGGCTGAGTTATCAAGTAGTGGAAGGACTCTCTCAAGTATTTCTTCTTTGACGAAGGGTCTGAATCTTCTCGCTGGCCTTTCTAGAGAGGCATTAGCTCTGTTGGTATTCAGGTTGTGCTGTTTGGTAGGTATATGGAATCTGAGCAGACAGTGATCAGACCATGGTACTGGTGTTACAGATAGTGCGGGGTCGTGTGGGAGGGAGGGAGGAGTGGTCTAGTGGTTAGGACAAGGTACTTCAGGCCGGAGGGCCAGGGGTTCAAGTCCCACCTGGGGATAGCAATCTCAGGCCGGAGGGACTGGGATTTCTAGTCCTATAGGCAATCCTTGTGGTCTTGGGCAAGCCACTTAACCCTCCATTGCCCATGTTCCCTGTAAGTATTAGCGTATGTGTCTCATATCCCCTCGTGTTAAATGTATCCTCCAATTGACCGCTTTGACCCGGTGAAAAGCAGGATATAAATACAGCTAAATAAATAAATAATGCCGTTTGTGGGGTGAAAATCCGATCAAGTTTGTTCCCTTTCACATGTGTAGGTGCGTTAACTAGTTGTTTATATCCCAACTCATCGAGTGCATCAAGGAAGGCGGCAGCTTTGGATTCTTGCAGAGTGGGTAAATTGAAGTCACCTAGTAGCCAGTTTTGGGCTCGTGGCTTATTTGTGTCACAAGCTATGTTGATTATTGTTGAGAGGTCATCTGGTGATGATGTTGGTGCTCTGTATAGTAGGTTGATTGTGCAGTGGTCATTTTCTATGGTGATGGTGTCTAGGTGGTTTGTGCTAATGGCATTATTCAGTTGGAATTGTAGATCGGCCTTTGAAAGGATGAGTGCTCCACCCCCTCTCTGGTTGACTCTGTAGCATGTGTAAAGTGAGAACATGGGAGGTAGCATTTGGTTGAGCAGGACGTTGTCACAGTCAGATAGCCATGTCTCCGTGATCATCAGGATGTCCAGGTCATAGAGGGTTATCAGGTCAATGACCACCGGCCATTTTGAGCGTATTGATCTGGCACTGATGAGAGCACACTTCAGCGGGTGTTGGTACTGGTGTTTCTTTAGAGTTTTCTTGATGTGTTGTAATGAGATGTGCAACAGGTGGGGGTGAAGAGTGTGATTTGCTTCCATTGAGGAGTGGAGAGGGTTATCTGTCCATCTTTTTCCATCTCTCCGGAGTATCGGGATGAAGTTGCGGCCTGGGTTAAAGGTGTTTGATCCACTGGGAAGTCCGATGATGATGTAGATAATGGTTAAGGCTATAATTGGGTGCATCTCCTTGGGTGCTCCTGAAGTATCTTGGTTGCAGCAGGAGTGTTGAATGCTCGTGGGAGAGCTGAAGGGCAACAGGGCCTGTTGCAGTAGGTCCTATATCTATAAGCAGTTTAGGTTCTGTATCTTGTGGTGGTTACGATCGGTTTTGAACAGGCACACTTTCTATAGAACGGCTACACTATCTGTTATGGTTGTACGTGGTTAGTGCGAGGGACCGATGCTATCTAGTGAAGAGATCATGTACTCGTGCAGACATGTTATCTTGAGACTGTACTGACAGCTATCTGGACCTAGTATGGATAAAATAAGCAGCTAGACAAGTGACTATTTGAACAGGTAAGCTCACTAATAGGCACGCTATCTAATATCAGTATAGGCAAGTTACATGTACAGGCATGTTTATGTTTATTAAAATTTGATATACCGCCCATCCAAAAAGACCAGAGCGGTTTACAATATAAAATCATATAAAAGCCGTATAAAACAAATAAAAAACAATAGCCAGAAGAGAAGAAAGGAAGTTACAATCTCAAATAGAAAAGAGGGGGAGGTAAAGAGCACAACACAAAAGTTAAGAGAGAGAGGTCACATAAAAGGGGAGGGAAGGTCCAAGGCAAGGGAGAAGAGGTGGGTTTTCAGATAACATTTAAAGGTGGGATGATGGGGCTCAAGCCGGAGGGAGGGAGGAAGAGAGTTCCAGAGAGCAGAGGCTGTGAAAAAGAAAGCAGAGGAGCGGGTGGACTGTAGGTGGGCCAACGAAGGGGAAGGGAGAGTGAGGCGGTTGAGATGAAACAATCGGGGTGTGCGCCTAGGAGTATGAAAGGTGAGGAGGTCAGCCAAATATTGCAGGGTGTTGGTGTGGAAAGCTCGATGGACCAGCGTAAGCAGTTTGTAGTGGAAGCGGAAGGGTAAAGGCAACCAATGGAGACGGGAGAGAAGAGGTGAAACGTGATCACGGATAGAGGAGTGAGTGGCAATGCGGGCAGCAGTATATGGAATACGTTGAAGTCTGCGCAGTTGTGATTTAGAGAGACCAAGAAAGAGGGAATTGGCAAAGTCAACACGGGACATAACCAGGGAGAGAAGTAGTGTAGCAAGTGCAGAGGGAGTAAGAAAAGGGCGAATAGCACGAATTTGGCGCAAGAAAAAGAAGGAGGTTTTGGTGACGTGAGAGATGTGATCATGAAAAGACAGGTGTGAGTCAAAAACAACGCCAAGGTAGCGGAAAGAGGAGACCAACGAAATAGGAGAACCTAAGAAAGAGGGAGCCAGGGAGGGAGGGGAACCACCATGGGAGAACCAGATAGCAGTGGTTTTTGTGAGATTAAGATGAAGACAGTTTTGTGACAACCAGCTAGCGACCGTGGAGAGACAAGAATTAAGTAGAGAGAGATCAGGGTGAGAAGGAGAGGTGTGGTGAAGGAGAACAATATCGTCAGCATAATAAAAGGCGCTGATCCCAGTTTGCTGAATCTGAAGGGTGAGGGGGGCTAGAAAGAGGTTAAAGAGAAGAGGGGCAAGAAGAGAGCCTTGAGGAACACCACATAACAGTGGGAAGGGGTCAGAAGCAGGGATAGAAGGGGAAGAAGAGAGGACGGAACAAGACCGTGAAGATAGAAAAGAGTGAAACCAGTGAAGTACCGTATGACAAAGACCCGCCTCTTGGAGACGGAGGAGGAGGAGAGAGTGATCAACAAGGTCAAAGGCAGCGGACAGATCAAGGGCAACCGCCACCGAGATATCACCATGATCGTGAGCCACGTGAAGGGCGTTAGTGAAAGCAAGAAGGATAGTTTCCACACTGTGACCCTGACGAAAACCGGATTGACGTGGGTGGAGGAAGTTGATATCATCTAAGTGATGAGAAAGTTGGGCAAATACGAATTTTTCTAAGAGTTTAGAGACGAACGGAAGATTAGAGACCGGACGGTAGTGGGAGGGGATCATGGGATCAAGGGAGGGCTTTTTTAGAATGGGGCGAATCAGTGCGTGCTTCCAGGAGTGGGGAAAGATACCCGAGGAAAGGCTGGAGTTGAGCATAGAAAGAAGAGAAGGAAGAAGTGCCAGGGATGGATCTAGTAGCCAGGTTGAGGGGATGGGATCAAGGGAGCAAAAAGTCTTATTGGAAGAGGAGACAAGCTGGTGGAGTTCAGCAGAGGTTATTAGGGAAAAAGAAGACCAGGTGTGAGAGAGAGTAGAGGACGAAGGAGGAGACATGATGGGGGGGGGGAGGAGACATGATGTGGGGGGGGGAGGAGATAGGCGAGGGACAGGAAGGAAGGGTAGCCCTAAGGTTGAGGATCTTATCATTAAAGAATGTGGCAAGAAGTGAAGGCGGGGGAGATGGGCGGGGGGAGGGGGTAGAAGCAGAGGGGAGAAGGGAGGTAAGGGAGTGAAGTGTATTATAAAGATGCCGGGTCTGATTGGGAGCATTTGAGATGGCATTGGAGAAGTAATCTCTTTTAGCCGCGTGTATCTGAGAACGGTAATTGGAGTGATGGGCCTTAAATGATGAAAGAGTGGACGGAGAGGGAGCCTTGCGCCACAATCGTTCGGCTCTCCGGAGCTGAGAACGGAGCAGTCTGAGGCCAGGATGATACCAAGGCTGTGAAGGGCGACGCTTTGGAGAGTGGGGCTGGAGGGGGGCCACAGCGTCGAGTGTATCAGAGAGAGTGGAAAACCAGAGGGAAGCTTGGGAATCAGGGGAGAGGGAAGGGAAATCAAGAGGAAAAAGGAGGGACGCAGAGGGAAATTGCTGTATGGTAGAAGGGGTGATGCGGCGAGAGAGACGCTGGGAAGGGGGGGGGGGTAGCGGTGTGGATGACTGAGAAGGAGGACCAAAGAGGGAGCAAGTGAAGAGTAGACAATAGTGATCCGTCCAAGGGAGGGTAAGGGAAGACAAAGTGGAAAGACGAAGGGATGAAGAAGGGAGGGTAAGTAGGAGGTCAAGGGTATGACCAGCTGTGTGAGTAGGGAAGGAGACATGTTGGAAAAGAGAAAGGTCATCTATAAGAGAGAGGAAGGCGTGATCCCTAGAGGATGCAGGAGAGTCAAGATGCAGATTAAAATCACCGGCGATAAGGAGCTGGGGGAAGGCAAGAGTTAGGTCAGAAATAGTAAGAATTAAGGAGTCCCAGAGATCAGACCGCAAGGCGGGCGGAGAGTAGACAAGGAGAATGTGTAGTGGGGAAGGAGAGTGGAAGTGGAGGAGTAAAGCCTCAGGGTAGTGAAGCAAAGAGGAGGAGACTTGTGTAAAGGAGAGAGCAGGGTGCAAAATGGCGGCCACCACACCACCAGAGCGGCCAGAACGTGAAACGGAGACCGCAGAATAACCAGGAGGGAGAGAGCGGGCAACGAGAGCGGCTTCCCCTTCTTTCAGCCAAGTTTCCGTGAGAAGAAGGAGATCCAGGGAGTTTTGGACAATAAGGTCCTGAACAAGGAGAGTTTTAGTCCTAAGTGATCTACAGTTAAGAAGCCCCATCAGAAGAGGGGGTGAGGGGTGAGAAAGGGGAGAGGCCTGAGAGGTAGCAGTAGTGATGCGGCAGGGAAGGAGATGACTCGGACAACGAGAGCGCTGCGGTACAGGGAAGGCCGGACGACGTCCCCAAAAAACAGGTATGGGGGCTATCAAAAAGGGAAGAGGGGGGGAGACGAGGGAAATTATAGGGGTAGGAGGGGAAAGGAGGCCCACTGAAGGCAGGGAAAACGTCGTCTCAAAGGATCGTGGGGACGAGTAAACCGTAGGAGACGGTGGATGGATGAAATGCCAAGAAGGGATCAGAAAGACAAACAGTCCTGGAGAACCATGTAAGGGCGGGGCCTACGCGGTCGGAGCGGCCCCAAGGAGCGCACCTAAGGAGAACGTCGTGCATGCTATATAATAGTCAAGTTATCTAACATCAGATAGGCAGGCTATATAAGCAGTCGAGCTATCTAACATGTAATGCTATCTAACATCAGTATAGGCATATAGCCAGCATGTATATATTATCTGTTTGTTCTGGCGTCTAGTTAGTTGTGGTGTCTTAGAGGTTTACGCATTTAGTCCGGTCAGTGTGTGCGTTAGTACTTGCGTTTTTGTCTCCTTGGCTTGAAGTTTCGGACTCTGGTCACTCATATGCTTGTTTTTGGTAGTGTATGGCCTCCGCCTAAGGGCCAGGGCAAAGGGCCCTCTGGTGAGGCCCTCAGGCGCGGGCCCCCCAGGTGCAGGTGCGCTCTGCAGCGCTCCTTCTTATAGGGCTGGGGCTGCCCCGATTGGGCAGCACGAGGCAGATGATGCATCCGGTGGAGATCGGCAGCTCTAATCCCTCCTGGGAGAGCTGTAGGGGAGTAAGATGCTTCGGTCCAGGTCACGCTCCTTCTTATAGGGCTGGGGCTGCCCCAATTTACCATACCGTAAACCTATGCCACTTGAGGGCATAGGACTTCCTGGTGGACTGCCTCCTAGAGGCCAAGACCACCTCCTCAACCTCCTTAGGAAGAAGTAAGGGAGCTAGCACTATCCTTTCAGCAGCCAGGCCATCAGACTGAGGGACCTGATATTGGGGTGCAAAAGGGAACCCTGATCTTGAGACAGGAGAACATGTTGCAACCCCAGGGGGAATGGAGTTTCCACTGCCAACTGCAGCAGAAGTGGAAACCATGGCTGCCTCGGCCATCTGGGGGCTACCAGAATCACCGAGGCTTTGTCTTGGAGGATATTGAATAGAGTTCGGGCCCACAGGGGCGTGGGAGGAAACGCACATAGGAGGCCCGTAGACCAAGAGATCAGAAAAGCATCTGCTGCCATCCTCAGGGGATGCGGCTGTCTGGAGCAAAACCTGGGCAGCTGACGATTTTGTGGACTTGCAAAAAGATCGATGGATGGACGTCCCCAGCGGAGGAAGATCTGCTGGACCACCAATGGATTCAACTGCCATTCGTGAGGCTGGAGAATCCTGCTTAGCTTGTCTGCTAGGAAATTCTCCTGACCAGGTAGATAAACCTCTTTGAGAAACATGCCTTGCTTGACTGCAAAGGAACAAAGGGCCAGTGCCTCCTGATATAGGAGCCTGGACCCCGTACCCCCTTGTTTGTTCACGTAGGACATTGCCACTTGATTGTTCGTCTGAACTGGAACAGACTGGTGAGAGAGGGCATGAGAAAATGTTTGCAGAGCTAAGCGGATTGCTCGCAGCTCCAAAAGATTGATCTGCTGCGTGGCCTCCCGAGGAGACCAGAGGCCTTGAGTGCACTTGCCCTGGCAATGTGCACCCCAGCCCTTCAAGGAAGCGTCGGTCGTCAGCACCCTTGTGTGTGCTGGAGGCCTGAAAAGGAACCCCCCTGAGAAGGTTTGGGAGATGTAACCACCACTGTAAAGAGTCCAAAAATGGTTTGGACACCTTTACTCTGTCTTGGAGGTCGCCTGTGGCCTGCGCCCACTGAGCTCTGAGGCACCACTGAGCAGCCCGCATGTGCAGACGGGCATTTGGAGTGGAGTCAGTGGCGGAGAAGAGGCTATGCTGTGGGAATCAAAACCCCGCTCCCTGCTCTGCAGCGGCTTGGCGGTCTTCTGCCTATGGGGCCCATGCCCCTGCCCCTTGGCCTGCTGGCCCTGTTGGGGAGCTGGAGAGGCCTGATATTGAGGGTAGGATTTGTAGGCAGCACTCTTCCTCGGTAAAAAGGGCTTCTTTCCCGAGCCCTTCTTTTTTTGAGAAGGGGCAGAAGTCTTCCTGGACAGCCTTGTCCTGGTGAGAGTCTCAGTCTCGATCTCTGCAGCCTTTTCAGTCATGGGCTTACCGAATAAATTATCACCTCGGCAGGGGTCACTGACCAACTTGTCCTGCACCCATGACTCCAGGTCCGATGACTGTAGCCATGCCTGACGGTGTGCACCGATGCCGGCCGCGGCTTCCCGGGCCGAAGCCTCAAAGCCATCATAGGCTGCTCGAGAGATAAACTTTGAGCACTCTCGGATCCCTGTTGACAAGGCCTTGAATCTCTGCAAGGGTTCCTCTGAGAGGCCAGCTGAGAACCCGGCAATCTCCTTTGCCAGGTCTCATAGGTACATGCCCATGTACAGCTGGTAAGTCTGGATACGGCAAGATAGCATAGAGCCCTGGAAGCACGTTCTACCAAGGGCATTAAGGTTCCGGGCCTCCTGTCCGGGGGGCACCGAGGAGTGCATCTTCTGACTCTTCAGGCGGTTCATGGCTGATTCCACAACCATGGAATTGTGCGGTAGCTGCGCCTTTTGGAACCCAGGGCTCTTATGGACTCGATAAATGGAATCGACCTGTTTGCTAAGTACCGGCGCCGAGGCAGGTGCCTCACACATACGGAAGAGCAGCCATTCCAGTATGATACCAAGTAAAGTACAGTAAAGGCTTCCTTCGGAGTAAAGTCTTATTGGAGGGCATCGAACTCTTCGGCTCGAGGCTCCTCCTCGGCATCCGCAGGGAATGCCAAAGCCTTGGCCATATCCCTTACGAAGTCCGAGAACCGGGTATCCTCCAGGGGGAACTTTCTCCAAGGCTCAGACTCCAGTGAGTCCGAAGGGACGCACCGGGTCCGAAAGGTGACCAGAGACTCCTCGTCCTCCGTCTCCCACGCCGACTCCTCCGAGGAGTCGTCGAGCGGCTCCGGCCGTGTGGGCTTTGGTGCCACCCACCCTGATGCCGAGGGCACCGGCGTCGATGACCTCTGCCCCACACAGGAGGTCGAGGGGGACCTTGACTGAGGATCGAATCAAGACTTGATGGACTTGAGGATCGGCTCAGTCTCTGGGGTCGACTTGGACGTCGAGGTCCCGGTGGTCGGGGCAGATGCACTAGTCAGACCAGTGATCAGCACCCGCTGCTGTTCCATGAAGGCAGCCAAGCTGCTCTCCAAGGCTGTCAACCTGAGTCCAAGCTCAGGAGACCCAGCAGCCTCCGACTTGGGCCCCGACGGCGTCAGGCCTGACGTCGGCACTCTCCCGGAGGAGAGTCCAAGAGGACAACAGAACTCACATGACTCGGGGACTCCAGCTCCATGCGAGGTAGCTTGGACGGCCTCTCCGACTCCGAGAGCCCGGGGCGGCAGTCAGGGCTACGCGACCTGGCCCTCGAGGACCCAGGAGCTTCCATCGATGCCGCCCTCACGAGCTTCTTCTTTTGTGCTCCCAGGTGGGAGACCCCCTTTCAGAGGAACCACGACGGCGCTCGGGTTCCGACTCCCGAGATGTCGAGGCCTCTGACGAAGTCCGGGCCCAGCTGGACGCGGACTCCGAGAAAATTCCCTCACGTTGATGCTGACGGCTCCTAAGTGCCTTTGACGACATTTTGCCGCATGGGCCACAGGCCAGTGGGTCATGGTCGGGCCCAAGGCATCGGAGGCAGCAGTCATGGGTATCGGTGAGAGACATAAGTTTCTTGCACCGATCACATTTCTTGAACCCGCTGGCAGCCATCGAGGGAAAAAGGGCCCCTGAAAGGTCAAAAGACCGGGCTGCCAGTGAAAATAACAAAAAAGGCGCGAACCCTAGTCACGAAGGACAAAAAACGAAAAAAGAATACGGGACTCGATATCGGTGTACCGAGCCCAGGCGGGAAGGGGAAGCGGCATCGAACCGGATCAGAAAAAGCGAAAATCGCTGAAAAAAATCGACTTTTACCGGGTGACACAAACTCACGTCCGTTGGGCTCCGCGGAAAAAGCAAGACTGAGCAAGATGGCACCCTTGGGCGGGAAGGGGACCGCGCATGCACACTGCATTCGAAAAGGCTTTCTTTGAAAGCTGGGGAAATGCTCCGCAGGAGGGCTCCGTTTGCACCAACGTCACCCATATGCGAGGACTGACTTCCTGCTTGGTCCTGGAGAAGCAGGAGGTGACTCTGTTATCAGCACAAATGACTCAGGTCAAAGCTAAGTGTGTGAAGTTAACAGGACTTATAGGTACTACTATGGTTAAAGACTTATCCAGTGTTCAAGCAAAAATTGGGTCTTTGGAGAATTCAGTCAGGAAAAGAAACTTATGCTTATATGAATTTTGCTCATGTACCTACACTATCTTCAAAGGAGTTATTCAACTCATATACCACTTATATTTTGAAAATTCCATCAGAGTCACTGCCTCCTTTAGCTAGAATTTTCTATTTGCCAGTGGCTAAGTGGAAAGAACCTGGGACATCATCTCCAAGTAAACAGCTTTCCTTTGATTCTTTAGATTTGACTGGGTTTTTGGAGAGTTCTGGTTCTGAGTCTCATTACAGAGCCACCCTCCTAATTACTGTGGCTCTGGAGCAGGATCAGGACTGGTTGCTGAAACTGTATTTTAAATCTAAGGATGAGAAGAATGCTTGGGTTAGGATGTTTCCTGACATCTCTATGATGATTCAAAAGCGTAGGAAGCAATTCCTTGTTTTGCGTCCTAAGGTTACACAGATGGGGGGGGGTTCTTTCTGAGATATCCATGTAAATGCTTAATTAAATCTCAAGGGGTTAGTTACATCTTTCTGGAGCCATCTGACTCAATTTATTGTTAGTAAAAGTTTAGAACACCTGCCATTTTCTTCAGAGTAGAGTTCTGCTCCATCAGGAAATGGAGCAGTTAGACAGATAAGAGTATTGTATCGGTTTTGTGTGTCTTACTTCCTTAGAAATTTGCCTGTAGTTTTGGTTTTGTCCTTCCTGATAATTTGTGGGCTAGTGAATAATCCCCTCAGTTTTTTCCTTTCATTGTTTTATTTGGCGTTTATTTGCCTTACTTATGTATATTCTTTTCTGTAACAAGTGTATATCTTGTGTTTAAATTGAAGATTTGTATAAATAAATTTAAAAAAAAATTCTGTAGAATGACAAATACAACTTCCGTTCTAATATTTTCATCGATATTTATTGTTCCCATCCTTGAGTACTCAATTCATACATTTCGTTTTATAAATTACTGATCTCCTCAAATAAGGGTCTTAAATGCTGAGAAAGCGTAGTTACTCACCTGTAACAGGTGTTCTCCAGGAGCAGCAGGAATCAGTCCTCACTTATGGGTGACGTCGGCGCCGACGGAGCCCTCGCGGAGCAATTTTCCCCAGCTTTCAAAGAAAGCCTTTGGGAATTGCAGCGCGCATGCGCGGTCGTCTTCCCGCCCGAGGGTGCCATCTTAGCCAGTCAGATGACATAGCTAAAAAAGACAGCATAAAAATTTGCAAAAAGAACATAAGCAGACGATTGCAACTCCAAGGGGAGGAGGGAGGGTTGTGAGGACTGATTCCTGCTGCTCCTGGAGAACACCTGTTACAGGTGAGTAACTACGCTTTCTCCAGGACCAAGCAGGAAGTCAGTCCTCACTTATGGGACTCCCAAGCTCAAGGCTACCGGAGACCCTAAGCACAAAAATGAGCTCCCTCTAGCTCAGCAGCACAGAAGGATAGAATCTTCGCTGAATTATTACCCACCGGTAGCCCACATCCGGGATGGAGGGTAGGAGTTGCTCAGACCTCAAAGAGATTACGGAGGACTGCCTGTCCGAAAGCACTGTCCCTACGGGACTCCCTCTCGAGACAGTAATGGACCGCAAAAGTCTGGCTCGAAGACCAAGTAGCGGCCCGGCAGATGTCTGCCAGCGGAACAGAGCGGAGGTAAGCCACTGACGTAGCCTTTGCCCGAACGCAATGAGCCGTGACTCGACTTTCCAAGGAGAGTCCGGCTGCCCCATAAGCCCAAGAGATACAGTCCGCAACCCAGATGGACAGAGTACGCTTGGAGACCGGGAGCCCCAATTTATTGGGGTCAAAAGACACAAAAAGCTGAGCAGCTTTACGGTGCTCCCGCGTACGGTCAAGGTAGAAGTTCAGAGCCCTTCTACAGTCCAGGGTATGGAGGACCGTCTCAGCTCGGCTGGAGTGTGGTCTGGGAAAGAAGGTTGGAAGTACCACCTCCTGATTGATGTGAAAAGGGGAGACCACTTTAGGCAGAAATTTTGGGTGAGTCCGTAGGACTACCCTATTCTTGTAGAACCTAGTGTAAGGGGGATCAGACACGAGGGCCTGCAATTCACTTACGCGCCTAGCGGAAGTGAGGGCTATCAAGAACAGAGTTTTCCAAGACAGAAAACGGAGAGAACAGGTAGCCATAGGTTCAAAAGGCGGACAGGTGATCCGCTGTAAAACCACATTCAGGTCCCAGTCAGGCGCTGGCGGGCGCAGAGGTGGTTTAAGTAGAAGGAGACCTCGGAGAAACCTCGCTACGAGAGGGTCATTGGAGAGAGGTCTGCCGTCCACCGGCACATGATGTGCTGAAAGAGCACTGAGGTGAACTTTGACGGAGTTGGACTTAAGTCCCAGATTAGAGAGGTGCAGCAAGTACTGCAAGATCACCGACACCGGGCAGGAGAAGGGATCCTGAGACTGTTGGGTACACCAGACTGCAAAGCGACGCCATTTAAGGGCGTAGCATTTGCGGGTAGAAGGCCGTCGCGAAGCCAAGACGACCTCCTCCACCTCCGCCGGCAGGAGAAGGGGAGCAAGGACTACCCTCTCAGCAGCCAGGCCATGAGGTTGAGAGACCTGAGGTTGGGGTGTAGCAGGGACCCCTGATCCTGAGTGAGGAGATCCGGTTGTACCCCCAGAGGGATTGGATCCTCCACCGCCAGTTGCAGCAGGAGCGGAAACCACGGCTGCCTGGGCCAGCGAGGGGCCACCAGGATCATGAAGGCTTTGTCGTGGAGAACCTTGAAAAGAGTCCGAGAGACTAGCGGGATGGGAGGGAAAGCGTACAGAAGGCTCCCCGACCACGAGATCAGAAAGGCGTCCGCCGCAACCCGAAGGGGGTGTGGCTGACGAGAGCAGAAGCGAGGAAGCTGCCGGTTGTGAGGACTGGCAAAGAGATCCACCGTGGGGAGACCCCACTTGAGGAAAAGCTTCTGAACTACCAAGGGATCCAGACGCCACTCGTGCGGCTGGAGGACCCTGCTGAGTTTGTCTGCAAGGCAATTTTCTTGGCCCGGGAGATAAACTGCCTTGAGGAGAATGCCGTGACTGACGGCCCAAGAGCAGAGCTTCTGTGCCTCCCGACAGAGGAGGAAGGAGCCCGTGCCCCCCTGCTTGTTCACGTAGAACATGGCAACTTGATTGTCCGTCTGGACAAGGACGGACTGTTGGGAAGTCAGGTGGGAGAAGGCCTTGAGAGCTAGGCGGATCGCCCTGAGCTCCAGGAAGTTGATCTGCTGAGCCGACTCCCACGTGGTCCAGAGGCCCTGAGTACGTGCCTCTTGGCAATGTGCTCCCCAGCCCAGGAGGGATGCATCGGTGGTCAGCACCCGGGTCGGCTGAGGTGACTGGAAAGGCATTCCGAATATCAGGTTCGGCTGCCGGAGCCACCACCGGAGAGACGAGACCAGTGGCTCGGAAACGCGCACCAGGTCCGCTAGGCCGCCAGTGGCTTGTCGCCACTGCTGGCGGAGACACCATTGAGCAGGCCGCATATTCAGGCGGGCATTGGGGGTCACATGGACGGTGGAAGCCATATGGCCGAGTAGTCTCAGGAAGCGCCTGGCGGAGACCAGGGGCTGGCTGCGAAAACGGTCGGCTAGGTCCATGAGCCGTTGAGCCCTGTCGAGCGGTAGGTATGCTCGCGCCTGCGGAGTGTGCAGCCTTGCGCCGATGAACTCGAGATCCTGTGAGGGGAGCAAAGTGGACTTTGCGAAGTTTATAACAAAGCCCAAGTGCTGCAGCAGAGTCACCGTGCGGCACGTGGCGCTGGTGACCTCCTGAGCGGACGCTGCTCTGATGAGCCAGTCGTCGAGGTACGGAAAGACATAGAGGCCGTGAAGCCGGAGATGGCTGCCACGACCGCGAGACATTTTGTGAAGACTCGCGGTGCGGAGGACAGGCCAAAGGGCAGTACTCTGTACTGGTAATGATTTCCTGCCACCACAAACCTTAGGTATTGGCGGTGGCTTGGGTGGATGAGGATGTGCGTGTAGGCATCCTTTAGATCCAAGGAGCATAGCCAATCTCCCTGCTGGAGGTAGGGCAGAAGGATTCCAAGGGTAAGCATTTTGAACTTCTCCCGCACAAGGAACTTGTTGAGGTTGCGCAAGTCCAGGATGGGTCGGAGGCCCCCTGTTCTCTTTGGTATCAGGAAATACCTTGAATAAAAGCCTTGACCTCTCAGGTGGTGTGGCACCGGTTCCACCGCCTGTTCCTGCAGAAGACCTGCTAACTCCTGAAGGAGCAACTCCCTGTGCAGAGGGGGGCGCGGAGGTTCTCCCGGAAAATAGGAGGGAGGGACCTGATGGAAGTGGAGAAGGTAGCCTTCTCGCACGACCTGAAGCACCCAGGCATCTGCGGTGATGCTGGACCACCTGTGGGCGAAGTGAACCAGCCGGCCTCCAGTGCTGGGAGGAACCAGCCGGCCTCCGGTGCTGGGAGGAACCAGCGGGGGGGGAGAGGCTATGCTGAGCGAGTCAAAAGCCCCCACCCTGCTGAGCAGGGGCTGGTGGTGCAGGCTTGGGGGCTTGCTGCCTACGGGACCCGTTACCCCGTCCCTTGGCCTGCTGGCCCTGTTGGGGAGCTGCAGGGGCCTGATAATGGGGGTATTGTTTGTAGGCAGCCGCCTTCCTCGGTTAAAAGGACTTTTTCCCCGAGCCCTTCTTTTTCTGGGAAGGGGCGGAGGTCTTCCTAGAAAGCCTGGTCCTGGTGAGAGTCTCAGTCTCAATTTGTGCAGCCTTTTCTGCCATGGGCTTGCCAAAGAGGTTTTCGCCTCGGCAGGGGACATCGACCAACTTGTCCTGTACCCAGGGCTCAAGGTCTGACGACTGAAGCCAAGCCTGTCGGCGGGCACCGATGCCGAGGCTTCAAAGCCATCATAGGCTGCTCGGGACATGAACTTTGAGCATTCCCGAATGCCCGTGGACAAGGCTAGGAACCTCCGCAAGGGCTCCTCGGAGAGACCAGCGGAGAATCCGGCTAGCTCTTTAGCCAGATCCCGGAGATACATGCCCATGTATAGCTGGTAAGTCTGGACACGACATGCGAGCATAGAGCCCTGGAAGCACTTCTTGCCAAGGCCATCCAGGTTACGGGCCTCCCTTCCAGGAGGCACCGAGGAGTGCATCTTCTGGCTCTTAAGACGATGCATGGCCGATTCCACTACCATGGAATGGTGTGGCAGCTGTGCCTTTTGAAAGCCAGGGCTCTTGCGGACCCGATAGATAGAATCGACCCGCTTGCTCAGGACCGGCGAGGAGGCCGGACTCTCCCACATGCGGAAGAGTAGTCGCTCCAGCATAGGAGGAACCGGCACAGTAAAGTGTTCCCTCGCGGGAGAGTCATACTGGAGGGCGTCGAGCTCTTCGGCTCGAGGCTCCTCCTCGGGATCCGCAGGGAAGGCCAAAGCCTTGGCCATATCCCTAACGAAGTCCGAGAACCGGGCATCCTCCGGGGGGGACTGCTTCCGAGGCTCGGACTCCGGTGAGTCCGATGGGACACACCGAGTCCGGAAAGAATCAGGTGACTCTTCCTCCTCAGACTCCCAGACCGACTCCGACGAGGACTCGGTGGGGTCGGCCCGGGCAGGGCGCGGCGCCAGCCGCCCCGACGCCGAGGGAGTCGGCGTCGGCGACCTCGGTCCCGAACGGGAGGCCGAGGGTGACCTCGACCGAGGATCGACTCGAGTTCTCAGCGACTCGAGGATCGGCTCGGTCTCCGGGGTCGACTTGGACGTCGACGTCCCGGCGGTCGGGGCAGCGGCGCCAGCGAGGCCAGCGAGCAGTGCCCGCTGCTGGTCCATGAAGGCAGACAGTCTGCTCTCCAAGGCCGTCAACCTGAGTCCGAGCTCAGGTGACCCAGCAGCCCCCGACTCGGGCCCCGACGGCGTCGGGCCCGACGTCGGCTGTCGCGGAGGCGAGTCCAGAAGGACCACAGGACTTACCCGGGCAGGCAACTCCGACTCCAGGCGAGGTCGCTTCGGGATGTGTTCCTTCTCCAAGGACCCGGGGCGGCTGTCGGGGCTATGCGACCTGGCCCTCGCGGAACCAGGAGCGTCCACCGACGCCGCCCTCGCGGGTTTGTCCTTCCGACGATGGTCCCCGGAGGGAGAACCCCGGTCGGAGGAGCTCCGGCGACGGTCCGAGCTGGAGCCTTTCGACACGGAGGCCTCCGACGAGGTCCGGGTACGGCTGGGGTCAGCGAAGATTCTCTCACGCTGATGCCGCCGACTTCTCAACGCCTTTGAGGACAGTTTGCTGCAGGGCCCACAGATCAGTTCCTCATGATCCGGGCCCAGGCAGCGGAGGCAAAAGTCGTGTGTGTCGGTCAGTGACATATTTCGGTCACACCGACCACACCGCTTAAACCCACTGGCAGCCATCGGGGGAAAAAGGGCCCCTGCGAGGTCAAAGGACCGGGCTGCCAGGGAAACCGAAAACGAAAGCTGACTAAGTCAGAAAAACCGAAAAAAGTAAGAGGACTCGAGACCGGCGTCGCGAGTCCGGGCGGGAAAACGAGCGGCGTCGAACCGAAAGAAAAAAGGATAAAATAAAGAAGAAAATCAACTTTTTCGCGGGGACAAGACGGGGACGTCTGTAGGGCTCCGCGGAAAAAAAGAAGACTGGCTAAGATGGCACCCTCGGGCGGGAAGACGACCGCGCATGCGCGCTGCAATTCCCAAAGGCTTTCTTTGAAAGCTGGGGAAAATTGCTCCGCGAGGGCTCCGTCGGCGCCGACGTCACCCATAAGTGAGGACTGACTTCCTGCTTGGTCCTGGAGAACTTAGCATAGGTCAATTTTTAACTTTCTTATTCAAAAATAGTTTTTCAATAATCTTGCATTATTTAACTAAATTCTTTAATAAACAGCATCTTACTGTGCTCACCTAAGGACTTTTATTATAAAATGCAGAGCTGTTGAAGAAAATCTTTAGAATAAAAAATGTTAAATGATAAATGACTTAAGGAGTTTTTTTAGACCTATGATTAGCATTCAGGAAGCAATATCAGAGCTCACTTTTAGAGTGTTGCTCATAAGATATGAGGTCTTTTTTTCTTCTTATTTGAGGTGAACAGTAAATGTTGTGTAAAAAGTAATAACAATTTGAGTGCTCACAAGTGTGGGAACAAGTATAGGTTTAAATATTAGAATCCCCCAAATGAAACCACACTCAGGGTAAACAAACAATTCCAAAAGCAAACCCTTAAGCACCACTCTAGAAAGGCTGTAATTTCACCATAACGTTTTGTCGGAACCTCCAATCAAAAGGGAAAAGGAATCAATTCCTTACCCTCGCTGTGATTGTTCCTTTTATTAAATTTTTCAAAAATAGTGACTTCAAAACACTTAACTGCAGGATAAATTTAACTGCTTCAATTCCGTCTTCACAAGCTGAACGCCATAGAAAACAGGTGATAACACGACGTGACACGTTTCGGGTCAGACCTCCATGACCCTGCATCAGGTTGTATAAGATGCATATGGTGATACCAGCTGTAATATCGTGAACAAAAGCCATCCTACTTTTAAAAGACCAACATATGACGTAGATGCTGACGATTATTCTGTTTTCGACAGGAACCAATCAGTCTTCGATGACGCGTCCTATGACCTTATAAGGATCAGGAAATCCCTACCAAGAAGGGATCCCATAAACCCCTGTAGGTCAAACATCAGCCATTTAACCAACCGGCCTTGAATTTCAAATGATAGTATGCCATTCCACTGCCATATTCAAACCATGAGGAGGGCGGATAAAGGAGGGGCTGTAGTGGTGCAATCAGCGGATCAATATCAACAAGAAATTAATAAACATCTTTCTAATCGTCAATATTACCAGCTTTTGGATACTGATCCAATGCCTAACCTGATGATTCGAATAAAACAATTACTGTCAACAGCCTTGGATCAACAATGGATTACTAAACGTGAGTTTGCTTTCCTGGTGAATAAGAATCCAAAAACTCCAATTTTTTATTTAGTTCCTAAAATTCACAAATCTTTGATGAATCCGCCAGGATGGCCCATAGTGTCATGCCGGGATTCTTTATTAGAGCCACTGTCTAAATATTGTGATATCTTTCTACAGCCAGCGGCGTCTAAAGTAGTTTCCTACATCCGTGACACGCGTGAGTTTTTGGTTCAATTAGCGGCCTGTATGGTTTATGAATCATATACGTTTTTGGTCACTCTGGACATACGGGCATTATGAATTAATTAGACCTTACCTGCTAATTAGTTTTCCTGAAGGAACGACAGTCCAGTCCCTTACTTCTGGGTTGCGTAACCCTTCCAGCAGCTTGGAGGCTGAGTCTATCCTTTTGAGGATGGGACGGGATAAATACCACTGGCACCACCCACAGCTCCCAGTATTATAATGACAAGTAGTTTTAACTAGAAACCAAAACATTAAACAACCAAAAACAAAACCCAACAAAATTAGGAAACACAGCAAACTAATAAGTCTTAGTAGCATCTCCCCCACCCTCCCTCTTCCAACTGCAGAAGGTAGAGAGGAGGAGGAAGGAGGGAGTGGAAGGGACGGAAGAATCCTTGTCCGGCGTTCCCTTCTCCACGCACTTCTTGGTTAGCTTCAAGGACACTTATGTTGTCCTTCGGTTCTGACTTTGGTCCACCGCTCCTCCTCACGTGGTCCCTGAAATACTCAGATACAAGCCGAAACTGGGAGGGAACAGGGACTGGACTGTCGTTCCTTCAGGAACACTAATTAGCAGGTAAGGTCTAATTAATTCTTCCTTATCGTCACTCCAGTCCAGTCCCTTACTTCTGGGATGTAACAGAGCAGTTCAAGATTGGGCGGGTTTCGCTATCCCGGACCGAAGTACTGCCTCCCCAAAACGAGTATCTGCTGATCTCTGAACATCCAGCCTGTAGTGTTTGGAGAAGGTATGCAGTGAAGACCAGGTGGCCGCTCAGCAAATGTCCAGAGGCGGGACTAAGCTATACTCCGCCCAAGATGTAGCCTGCGACCGCGTCGAATGTGCGCGCAGACCTCCTGGAACCTGTTTCCCCTTCAGGATATAGGCCGACGCAATAGCTTCCTTGATCCACCTGGAAATAGAAGCCTTTGCCGCGGCCTCCCCCTTGTGGGGCCCTCCAAAGAGAATGAATAAATGCTCTGACCTCCAGAAGGGCGCCGTACGGGAGAGATAAAGCTTCAACGCTCTCCTAACGTCCAGGAGTCGCAACTTTCCGGCATGAGCCCCTTGCTCCTCTGCCGAGAAGGCCAGGAGCGACACTGACTGGTTCACGTGAAAAGGCGAGATGACCTCTGGTAAGAAGGAAGGGACCGTCCGCAAAACCACCTTATCTTTGGAGAAGGAAAGGAAGGGGGGCTGAGAAGACAATGCTTACAGTTCGGAGACGCGTCTGGCTGAGCAGATGGCTACCAGGAAGACCGTCTTGAGAGTTAGGTCCTTTAGGGATGCTCTCTTAGCCGGCTCGAAGGGCTCCTTGGTCAGGGCATTTAACACCAGAATGAGATCCCAAGGAGGGAACACCGACCTTTGTTGCGTGCGCAGACGCCGAACCGCTCTTAGAAACCTGGAAACATCCACGTGGTCCCCTAAGGGCTTGCCCCGTACCTTACCTCTGTAACAAGAGATAGCGGCTAGCTGGACCCGCAAGGAGCTGTGCGCTAGGCCCTTATCAAGTCCCGCCTGTAAGAAGTCTAGAACCTCTGGGACAGAGGCCGAGAGAGGTTTCTTCTGGCGCTCCTCGCACCAGGCTTCAAATATGCGCCAGACTCGTATGTAGGAGAGACAGGTCGAACGCTTTCGTGAGCTCAATAAGGTGGAGATTACCGAACCCGAGTATCCCCTCTTCCGGAGCCGCGCCCTTTCAATAGCCAGGCCGTAAGCAAGAATCGATCCACGTGAAGCATCAGCACCGGCCCCTGTCTTTTTCTTTAAATAGTGCTCCAATGCCCTTGCGTGGTGTTTTCCCGCTTCTCACCAAGTGTGCAGGTATGTTTTTCTTATGGTCCGTTTTTATGGTTTATTCACACGCATCGTTTTTAAACAACATTTTTTATTTAAATTATTTCTTTGCAGATGCTTAGTCATGTTTTCTTTTATCTCGGCTGTTTTTTATGGCTTGTTTTGTGCTACTTACACCATTCATATATTTTCTCTCGATATCATAATGTGGTTTATTGTTTCCCTTTCATTTTCTGGTATACAACAGTACTCTTTCATTATTAATGCATCAGATTTTTGTGTCAGTTATTTTTACATTTCTTCCATCTGCTCATTCACTCAATCCCATGTACTTGCATATAATTTACCCTCCTGTGGTTCTTGCCGCAGTCCTGTCCGCGATTTGATTGGTATTGTTCCCTATGTCTTTTATAGGTTATGGTATGACTTAACCTCTCTTCAAATTAGTAACGATCTCTGTTTTTAGTTTTATTCTTTTAAGTTGCACATTTCCCATTTGTTAGTTTTTAACTAACAGATATTGTCTTTTGAAGCACATAATGTTAGTGGGAGGAGCCTCTTTTTCTCCTCTCTAAGTGGGTTCTCTGTGCCTCTGCGCGGCGGTTCCCGCCCCTGCAGTCCATGCAGGTACAGTGTATTTCAAGTCATGCACTTTTTGTATTTGTTTTATCATGTAAGATTGGTTTTTTATAACATCACCTTTTTTACAAAAACACAATCAATGGCTTTTCTTCAATTGGCGTATGCTGCACATTTGAATGCTGTTTATTATTAACACGCCTATTTCTTGCCGGTTTGTTTTTTGAAGAATGGTGTTCATGTCTGGTTGATCCTTGTTTTGGTTGGTTTTTCTGTGCCCTAACTCTAATTTTACTATGGTATTTATTCACGTACACCTCTACAATTTTTGTAGTTTACATGTTTCGATCCTTTTTTTACGTATCGTTGTGGCAGTTTTTTCCGCCTTTTACAGCCCGTTTAAGCTTATGGTCCATGAAGTACACACTAGTTTATTATAATTGTGTGCGATTTTTATGGCACCTGTAATGTACCTTTTAGTGTTCTGCTGTGAAGGACCTGTGGGTGTTTTTAACATAAGCCTTTTCTTGTTGTTTTTTTCTGCTACATCAGTTTTTTCATCAATTCTTTTTTTGGCATACCGTCTTTTTGCAAATCTGCTAGTTTTTAGTGATACAATGTTTATATCATCCACTGGTTTATTAATATATGACAGTCTTTAGTGTATATTGAGTTAATTGCCAGTAGGAGGAGCTCTCTCCCCCCCTTTTTCTTTAAATCGCGCTCTAATGCCCTTGCGTGGCGTTTTCCCGCTTCTCACCAAGTGTGTAGGTTTGGTGTTTTTCTTATGGTCCGTTTTTATGGTTCATTTACACACATCGTTTTTATTCAAATTATTTCTTTGCAGATGTTTAGTTATGTTTTCTTTTATCTCGGCTGTTTTTTATGGCTTGTTGTATGCTACTTACACAATTCACATAATCTTTCCTGATATCACAATGTGTTTTTTTTTCCCTTTCATTTTCTGTTATACAACAGTACTCTTCTATTATTGATGCATCAGGTTTTCGTGTCAGCTATTTTTACATTTTTTTCATCTACTCATTTACCTAATTCTATGTACTTGTATATTATTTATCCTCCTGTGGTTCCTGCCGCGGTCCTGTCCGCGATTTCATTGTTATTGTTCTTCACGGCTTTTACAGGTTATGGTATAACTTAACTCCTTTCCTAATTAGTAACGATTCCTGTTTTTAGTTTTATTCTTTTAAGTTGCACAATTCCCATTTTTTAACTAACAGATATTGTCTTTTGAAGCACATAATGTTAGTGTGAGGGGCCTCTTTTTCTCCTCTCTAAGTGGGTTCTCTGTGCCTCTGTGCGGTGGTTCCCACCCTTGCAGTCTATGCAGGTACAGTGTATTTTGAGTCATGCACTTTTTGTTTTTGTTTCACCATGTAAGATTGGTCTTTTATAACACTAACTTTTTTATAAAAACACAATCAATGGCTTTTCTCCAATTGGCTTATGCTGCACATCTGAATGTCGTTTATCGTTAACACGCCTATTTCTTGCCGGTTTGTTTTTTGAAGAATGGTGTTCATGTCTGGTTGATCCTTGTTCTGGTTGGCTTTCCTGCATCCTAACTCTAATTTTACTATGGCATTTATTTACGCATACTTCTATAATTCTTTGTAGTGTACATGTTTCGATCCATTTTTTTTATGTACCGTTGTGGCAGTTTCTTCCGCCTTTATAGCCTGTTTAGGCTTATGGTCCGTGAAGTACACACTAGTTTATTATAATTGTGTATGTTTTCAATTGTCTTTTAGCTATAGTTTTTATCCATAATTAGTCATTTTTGTCGATGCCCATCTTTTAGTGTTTTCTGCACTCATCACATATTCGATATTTTACAGTTTTTATTGATGTATCACTATGTTGTTTTCCCCTCTTTCAAAGTTTTCACCAGTATGCACCTGTCTGTTACATGCGCAGGTCGCCCTTTTCATTTATATTGTCTTGTAATTTTGATGTTCACATTTTTATGACTATATTATGTATTATACCATTATGTCATTTTTTCCTTATTTTTTGAATCTTTTTAAATTGTTTTGCACTAAGGATTTTGTTTGCTAGTTTCTTTATATATGTGTGCATATTTTTACACATTACTAGTGCTTTACACATATACACACATACATTTCTTAATACATATAGTTTGCATTTTATGAAGTTGTTTAACATCTGTATATGCCCCTTATTGTGATGTTGTTGTATATGTATGATTTATTTTAATTTTATGTAGACTAATGCTTTTTGTTACATTTTGCATTTCCATCATATTCTAGATTGGGAAGAGTGGTAGTTTCATCCCATAGATGTGTTCCTCACACCCTCTATGTGGTGTTTTGGTAATGTTCAGATATTTTATATTGTCCTTTTTATTTTAAATTTTACATGTAATGATATTTAATTTCATTTTTTAATATGTAATGATGTTCATGTTTATGTTATATGTTTATGTTTTTTAGACCCCTGATGAAGGCTTCGGCCGAAACATGTACAGTTGGGTCCTTAATAAAGAATTTTACTTATTATTTTGGTAGGCCGTGATCATTGCCTCCGCTGTTCTTTTGGGAAAACAGGATAATCGTCAGCATCTACGTCATATGTTGGTCTTTTAAAAGTAGAATGGCTTTTTTTCACGATATTACAGCTGGTATCACCATAGGCATCTTATACAACCTGATGCAGGGTCATGGAGGTCTGACCCGAAACGTGTCACGTCGTGTTATCTGTTTTCTATAGCATTCAGCTTGAGAAGAAGACGGAATTGAAGCAGTTGAATTTATCCTGCAGTTAAGTGTTTTGAAGTCACTATTTTTGAAAATTTTAATAAAAGGAACAATCACGGCGAGGGTAAGGAATTGATTCCTTTTCCCTTTTGATTGGAAGTTCTGACAAAAAGTTATGGTGAAATTACAGCCTTTCTAGAGTGGTGCTTCAGGGTTTGCTTTTGGAATTAAATATTACAATGACAATTGTGTTTTCACTTTGAGTGGATTCACTCTATTCAATTTCATTTCTTCTAGTTTATACTCCATTGGATGATCTCATCCACATGTGAGAGCTGAATATGTTTGCCCTCAAAAAATAGATTATTTGTTTATTGTTTATTCTTCTATCCCTACAAAATCTTTGTGTGGGATAACAGATTTCAGTATTTTACCAAATAACAAGAGTTTATTTTCTTGGAATTGCAAGGTGGGGGTACGCTACATATTTAATACAGCTTTTGTTATGCACTGCAGAAGTGTAGCTTTTGGTTAAGTGGAAGAATCATGCCTTGTCCTTTTCTGAGTGTCTAGCAGTATGGCGTCACATGAAAATGGACATGCTGTAGGTTAAGATTACAAAGATTCTAGAAAATCATTTTCTGATTCTATTGAAATAATTTGAGGTCTACTGTTGTAACTGAGGTATAATGGATGTTTAAACTAGAAGTTTTAAGAAAAGTTAATTTATTTGCATTGCATTACCTGTACATATCTTAACATTGCCTTCTGGTGTTATTTTCTAAAATTTAAACAAAGTGAGAAATCAATTTCATCAAACTAAATAAATAAAGAGGTTTGAGTTGCTTCTGAAAATACTGAAGTCAATTTATTCCCACCATCCGCCATGTTTTTCCCCGAAGTGGAAAAAGGTAATAAACAGAATATTCAGAAGCTAAAATTCCGTCAAACATTTGGCACTGGTTAAGAAGCTTTCATTTCATGGCAGAATTAAAGTTTCCCTTTATCTTACTGAAAACCGACAAATCAAAGAAACATTTTGTTTATAATACAGGTAGTCGTCGACTTACGACCTATGCAACTTACGACTGATCGACTTTACGACCGGCAGCGGAGTGAGTGAGTGTTCCACAAACATTTACGCCACTGAGTGTGGCAGAGCGGTGGCCACTTCTGGTATAAGCCCAAGCCTTGCTATCACTGCTTGTGGGGATGCAGCAGCTCCCACATCCCCTTTCTCTTCCCCAGCCCCGTGTCCCAGGCGATGACGCTCGCTGCCACATGACAATACTATTTTTTTCCCTCCCCTCTTGCCTGCGGCTCAGGAGTCAGTCCAGGAAGCTGCCTCATGCCGGGCAGTCTCGCTAGAAGTTACACGGGGAGGACGGGGAGCTCTCCAAAATGACTCGCTGGGTCCCAATCAAAAAGGAAGAAAAATATGGCGTGGGTAAGAGCCGCGACACTTTTATGTACGCGTTTCCTTGTGGCGGTTTGCGAGCGAGTTCGTTCAATGTTTGTGTCTGTTGCCCTCGGGCTGCAGGGCGGGCGCGCGCTCTTCCTGAACTTTTTGGAAGCCGCCGGTCCTGGGACACTCGGAGCGCCGAGGCTGCTCTTCCTTCTCTGTGCCCCCGCCGCCTGCTTCATCTGCGTCCTGCCCTGACTGCTTATTATTAAGATGTAGAATAGACTTTTTTTTTCTTTTCTTTTTTTACTGCATTGCTCTGTCTGTCGTGGTTTTGTGCCTTTCCGAGACTGTGAGGAATCCTTTGAAACGGAAGGGAAGAGGCGCGCCTTGTCCCGGTGACCTCTTAATACCATACGTTGGTTTAAAGCCTAAATTTAACATAGGCCGACTTACGACCAAGTCGACTTACGACCGGTCTGTCGGAAACAAACGCGGTCGTAAGTCGATGACTACCTGTACTTAGATAACAATACAAATAATATCAGATCAAAATATTTAAAAAAATGTAATGCAAACAACTAAAGTACTGGCTTTGTTGAAGAGCCCCAATTTGGATATACTGTGCTAAAATAGTGCCATACTGTATAGTGCCATACTGCAGAAAAACATAACACCAGATTCGTTTTAACTGTCAATTGCTCTCTTATATGGATCTGTCACAGAACATCTTATAAGAGCTTAATTGTTCAAACGGGCCCAAAAGTCAAATGTGACCCTGAAGAAAAAAAATGCTTATGGTATGCACAATCAATAATAAAGTCTCTATTATCTTTATAACACTACAAAGTTTCCATTGGCATGAGGGGAAGGGAGGAGGCATTGCAAGTACCTCAGAAAAAGAAAATTTTTCGTTCTTCAGCCCCAAGAGGAACAGTACTCAAAAATAAAGGGCTTGATACATTATGACCTTTCTGACTGCTTTTAAACAAATTATTATGCAAACAGTTTTACTTAAACTAATGCCTTCTTCCTGGGCTCCTCTCTACTTTTTCTTTAACTGAACCTACCTTCTACTACTACTTCTACTTATCATTTCTATAGCACTACAAGGCATACGCAGCGCTGTACATATGAGACAGTCCCTTCTCATCAGAGCTTACAATCTAATCAAGATGAACATCACAAAAACTGGCGCATTAGGATCCAAAAACAACCTCAAAGAGGTGGGTTTTTAGCCTGGATTTGAATAGGGCTACAGAGGGAGACTGACATACTGACTCAGGTAGTTTGTTCCAGGCATATGGAGCAGCAAGGTGGAATGAATGAAGTTTGGAATTGGCAGAGAAGGGCAAAGATAAAAGTGATTTGCCAGAGGAGCAAAGTTTCCAAGGAGTGGTGTAGGGCGAGATAGGAGAGGGAAGGATCCACAGAATGAAAGTACTTATAGGTCCTGCAGAAAGAACTTTAGTCATCTCAAAAGCTCTAGTATAGCTGCATTAATGATAATTTTCATGATGCTGTAATGAATATGTACCATAACCTACAAAGCATAGTTAACCTGTAACAGGTATTCTCCAGGGACAACAGGAATCAGTCCTCACATATGGATGATATTGACGCTGATAGAGCCCTGTGTGGAGCATCTCCCCAGCTTTCAAAGAAAGCCTTTGGGAGATGCCGCCACGCATGCGTGATCCCCTTCCTGCCCAAGGGTGCCATCTTGCTCAGTCAGGTGCCATAGCTACAGCCCAACCAAGAAGATGGCCAAAAATTTACAGCAACTCCAAGGGGAGGAGGGAGGGTTGTGAGGACTGATTCCTGCTGTCCCTGGAGAACACCTGTTACAGGCGAGTAACTATGCTTTCTCCAGGAACAAGCAGGAAGTCAGTTCTCACATATGTGACTCCCCAGCTCCACGCTACAGAGGACCGGCATAAAACAGGGGCATGGCCGGTCATGGGCAGCCGTAGGTGAATCCCGATGAGAGACTCTAGGGAACCCAGTGTTCAGGGAGAACCATGGCTCCGGTAGCCTGAACAAGGGTCGGAGGGCAGGAGTTTCCTAAACCCCGAAGAGGTTATGGAGTATGGCCTGGCCGAAGGCGCTGTCCTGTCGGGACTCCCTCTCCAGGTAGTAGTGGGCTGCAAAAGTGTGGAAGAAGGACCAGGTGGTGGCTCAGTAAATGTATGCCATAGGCACTGAATGGAGACTGGTGACCGAGGTCGCCATCGCTCGGCCATGTGCGCCATGACTCGATGCTCCAGAGATATAACCAGTTGCACTTGGTTATTATTGTACACCGCTTTGACACTCCGGCAATGGGCGGTATATCAAATGTTTTGAATAAAGATAAAGATACCAGCTCGACTGTGAGCGAAGGTGATGCAATCCACCACCTAGATGGATAAGGTCCACTTGGTGACAGCTAGCCACAGACGGCTGGAGTCGAAGGAAACGAAAAGCTGTGAGGCTTTATGGTGGCCCTGGGTCTGTTGCAAATAGGACAAGTTGGCGTGGGGCCGTGGAAAGAAAGTAGGCAGCACTACCTCCTGATTCAGGTGGAAGTCAGAAACCACCTTGGATGAAACTTCGGGTGAGTGCGAATTACAACCCTGTTCTTGTAAAATCTGATGTGGCGCAGCTCGGCCATCAAGACCTGAAGCTCACTGAGCCTTTGGGCAGAGGTGAGTGCCACCAAGAAAGCTACCTTCCAGGAAAGGCAGTGCAAGGAACAGGTAGCCAAGGGCTCGAAGGGCGGCTTAGTAAGCTGCGCCAGAACCATATTGAGGTCCCATTCCGCCGGGGTTGGCCGGATGGGAGGTTTGGAGAGCAATAAGCCCTGCATGAATCTGGTAATGAGGGGCTGAACCGACAGAGGCTTGCCCTCCACAGGATAGTGGTTGGCAGAGAGTGCACTCAGATGCACTCTGACAGAGTTGAACTTAAGTCCAGACCGTGAGAGGTGGAGGAGATATTGAAGGACCAAATGCACCGGACAAGAAAATGGGTCCAATCGGTGCTCTGTGCACCACATGGAGAACCGGCGCCACTTGAAGGCGTAAGACCATCTAGTGGAGTCCTTACAAGAGGCTATAAGGATTTCCTCAACCTCCTTGGAGAGGTTAAGGAGAGCTAAGGCAACCCGTTCAGCCGCCAGGCCAGGAGGGACAGAGATCCCAAGTTGGGATGAAGGATCGAGCCCTCTTCCTGTGTCAGAAGTCCCAGGGGTTCCATAGAGACACGGAGCAGCAAGGGGAACCAGAGCTACAAAGGGCCACAAGGATCATCGTTGCCCTGTCCTGTTGGGTCTTGAGGAAGGTCCAGGCTATCAAAGGTGTGGGAGGGAAGGCATACAGCTGGTCTCCTGACTGTGAGAGAAGGAAAGCATCCGCCGCCACCCGGGAGGGGTGGGGTTGGAGACTGCAGAAGCAGGGGGCAGTTGAGCACGGTTCAGGCTGAGGGAGCCCCACAGCTAGAAAAGCCTGCGCACTATCTCTGGGTCCAAGTGCCACTCATGAGGCTGAAGGACCCTGGCTCAGCCTGTCTGCCAAGACATTGCTCTGACCTGGTAGGTAAACCACCTTGAGGAGAATCCCATGGTGGATCGCAAAGGAACAAAGAGCTACAGCCTCCTGGAAGAGGCAGTAGGAGCCAGTGCTGCCCTGCTTGATCAGGTAGAAAGTCGTCTCTTGGATTTTCATTTGGACGAGCACCAACCGGTGCTACAGATGGTGCCTGAAGTCCTGACAGTGAGGAAGGCTGCTCTGAGCTTGAGCAAATTGATCTGCTGCTGGCTCTCCTCGGAGGACCAGGTCCCCCTGAGGGCGGAGCTCTCCACAATGGGCGCCCCAGCCCGTCAGAGGTGTCCATCATGAGGACCCTCTGGGGGCTGAAAAGCCATCCCCACTTGCAAATGCTGAGCATCCTGCCACCAGGTAAGGGACTCAGTTGTTGCAACACCGTGATTCTGTCGCGGAGTCATTCAGTGGCATGGGACCACTGGGACCAGAGGCAGGCATCAGAAACCACGTGAACCAAGAAGCGAAGCAACTCCGGGCTGACACTGCATGGCATCGCTTGTACCTCAGCCATGAGCTGATCTGCTCTGTCGAGGGGGAGGAAAGCTCTGGCCTGGACAATGTTGAGGCAGGTCCCGATGAACTCCAGCACTAGTCAGGATGAGCTGGGATTTCAGAGGGCTAATCACGAAACCCAGGCGCTGCAAGATCTGAATGCTACAGCTGGTGGCCTGCCCAGCCTCCGAGGCAGTGTCCCCTTTCACCAACCAATCATCGAGATAGGGGAAGATGCAGGTCTTTTGGAGGTGGAGATAGGCCGCCTCCACCGCCAGACACTTGGCAAAGACCCTTGGGGCAGAGGCGAGGCCAAAGGGAAGGACCTTGTACTGGTAGTGGTTGCCTCCGACCACGAACCTCAGGTACTTTCTGTGACTGGGATGGATAAGGATATGGGTGTAAGCATCCTTTAGATCCAAGGAGCATAGCCAATCTCCTTGCTGGAATTAGGGCAGCAGTGTTCCAAGGGAGAGTATCTTGAACTTCTCAAGCACCAGGAATATTTTGAGGTTCCTCAGGCACAGGATGGGCCTCAGGCCCCCCCGCCCTTTTCGGGACCAGGTAGTATCTGAAATAGAAGCCCTTCCCCCTCGAGGGGCGAGGCACAGGTTCCACCGCCCCATTCTTGAGGAGGCCCATGAGCTCCTGCAGTAGCAGGGCCTGGTGTAGGGGAGACCAAGGGGGTTCCCCAGAAAAAAAAGGGCAGAGGAGTCTGTTCCAGGCACAGAAGGTAGCCCTCCCAGACAACTTGGAGAGTCCAGGAGTCAGTGGGCAAAGAGGACTAGGCATCCCCCTATGCGATGTTGGTCCTCCAGAGGAAGGGGGGGGCTATGTTGATGGCATCAAAACCCCGACCTGGCTGGTCTGGAACTGGTGTCTGGGTCTTCTGACCCTTGGGTTTGTGCGGTCCCTGGCCTGTGCCCTTGCCTTGGGGACCCTGCTGAGGGGTCTGGGCAGTTGGGTAGGTAGGGTAGCCCCGATAGTGTTGACTCTTCCAGAGGAAAGGGGGTTTCTTCCCCCCTGTGGCTTCTTCCTAGGAAGAGTGGATGTCTTCCACGAGAGATCGTCCGAGTGACGTACTCGGTCTCTATCTCGGCCGCCTTCTCCTCCATTGGCTTGCCGAAGAGCTGTTCGCTGAGGCATGGGACATCCATATGTTTTTCCTGTGCCCACTACTTGAGGTCTGATGATTGTAGCCAGGCCTGGCACTAGATTCGAAGCCATCGTAAACGGCTCTGGAGAGATATTTGGAACACTCCGCGACAGACTTCGTTAGAGCCTGAAAACGCTGGAGATGGTCTCCATCGAGGCCAGCGGAATAGCCGCCGAACTCCTTAGCCAGCTCCCGCAGGAACATGCCAATGTAAAGTTAGTAAGTTTGGATGTGGCATTTGCACCCCAGGGCATTGAGAGTGAGGGACGCCCTGCCAAGAGGCACTGAGGAGTGCATTTTTGGGCTTTTTTTGCCAGCGCATGGCTGACTCAACCACCATGAACATAAGATATGCCATACTGGGTCAGACCAAGGTCCATCAAGCCCAGTATCCTGTTTCCAACAGTGCCCAATCTAGGTCATACGTACCTAGCAGTTTCCCCAAAAGACACAGGTTCCACAATGCTTGTACTTGGTCAAGCATTGATATCCTGGGTCCCTTCTTAATAATGGTTTATGGACCTGTCCTCCAGGAACTTATCCAAATCTTTTTTAAACCCAGCTACACTAACAGCCTTTACTACATCCTCTGGTAACAAATTCCAGAGTTTGATTACACGTTGAGTGAAAAAATATTTTCTATAACTCTTAAATAGTTTACCCTGTAGCTTCATTGCATGTCCCCTAATCTTTCTATATTCTGATAATGTAAACAATCGATCTACGTTTACCTGCTCCACTCCGTTCATTAATTTATAGATGTCTATCATATCTCCCCTCAGCCGTCTCTTTTCCAGTTTAAAGAGACCTAACCTTTTTAGCCTTTCTTCATAGGAGTATCTTTCCATCCCCTTTACCATTTTGGTGGGAGCTGCGCCTTGCAGAGCCCCAGCCTCTGCTGGACTCGATACATCATGTTGAGTCGTCAATTCACAATGGGGACCGAGGCTGGGATCTCCCACATCCGGAAGAGAAGCCTGATGAGGATGGAAGGCACGGGGACTGTCAGGGTCTCTTTTGGCGGTGCCTCGTACTGGAGGATATCTAATTCCTTTGTACGCAGGTCCTCCTCCAACTCCATCGTAAGGAAGAGTATTCGTGCCATATCCCGAACCAACTTGGGGAAAAAGGTATCCTCAGGTGGGGAACGGCTCTTGGCAGCTGGGGAAGACGGGTCTGTGGGGAGGTCACGGTGGGCCCAGGGCTCCGTAGACATCTCAACAATGGATTCCCAATTAGACTATTCCGAGGAGGACTCGAGGTGCTCTGGCTACAGGAGGGCCAACAACTCCAGTCCCAAATGCTTTGAGGCATGGGCAGGGCTGCAGCCAGAGGCACTTGCCTGTGAAGATCTCACTCCCGAGGATCAGAAGCGAGAACGAAACCCTTGCTGAGGATCCGCCTGGGGCATCTGGCTCTCGGCGACCGCAGCGGCAACCCAGGGAGTCCTCGAGGTCAAAGTCCCTGCTGTCTCGGCAGGGCCAGGGGTCGGCATCCACTGTGATGTGAGGAATGCAGAAATGCCGCGTTCCAAGGCCAACATGCGTGCTTCCCACTCGGAGGTTGCAGCCATGGACACTGACACCGGAGTGACCGGGTTAGGCGTTGAAGAGGAGAGGGGGCTTCGATGGGACGGGCCTTGGGAGACCATGATCCATCATCAGAGGCCACAACTTCGGCCCTGGCCACCTTCCGAGGGCGTTCCTGCTCCGATTCCTCAGGGACTAAGGGACCAGGCACAGGATTTCCCATGCATGTCTGCTTCTCCAGATGAGGATTAGGTCTTCTTCCTCTTCTTATGAGCACGCTCCGGCGACCCTTGCTCAGAGTGTCGACGGGCCCGCGGAGGCATTATGTAAGTCCAAGGATCCACGTGGGGCCTTCGGGTGTGAGGCTACCAGGGAAACCGGAGTTGGGTCTGCCTTGTGGAAGATGTCATCCTGCTTAAGCTGACGGCTTTGTATGGCCTTAGGGAACATATTTTTGCACAAGGAGCATTCCTCTGGGTCGTGGTCGGCGCCCAAACACCGGAGGCAACAATCATGAGTGTCAGTGAAAGACATGTTTTTGGAGCACCGATCACATTTCTTAAAGCCGGTGGCCATTGGGAGAAAAAGGACCCCAGCGAGGTTGAAGACACTCAATGTGGCCAGCGGTTAAAAAAGATGCGAAAGCACTGGGATGGGAAAATCAAGACAAAAATGTATCTCAAGGCCCGGTGCGTTTTCAGTGGGTCTTGGGAGGGAAAGGAGCTGGCGCAAGCCGGAAAGGTACAAAAATATTATGAGAAAATCAACTTTTTCCCAGAGGAACGAGACAATTATCTGTATGGCTCCGTGGAAAAAGTGAGACTGAGCAAGATGGTACCCTTGGGTGGGAAGGGGAACACGTATGCATGGTGGCATCTCCCAAAGGCTTTCTTTGAAAGCTGGGGATTTGCTCCGCGTAGGGCTCCATCGGCATCGACGTCATCCATATGTGAGGACTGACTTCCTGCTTATTCCTGGAGAAAGGAGGAATATTTCAGGGTACAAAGATAACTAGAAAAAAGGAAACCTCCTGTTAGCAGAAGATGATCTCATTTAAAAAAATGTATTCTCCACATGAAGATTAGACTGTACTGGCTCGGAAATATGATTATGTAATCCCTCTTCTCATGCAGCATCATTGGCTCCCTGTAAGCACTAGAATTATGTTCAAAATATTAACACTGACCCAATAAAGCTCTGCACATCAGCATTCCGGAATACCTTTCTTCTCAAATTACGTTGTATGCCCCCACTTGCATTCTATGCACGGTCATCGTTTTCATATTCCTTCACCCACACACATTAAATATGAATCTACCCAACAAGCAGCTTTTTCAATAAGGCTCCCTCATTATGGAACTGTCTTTCCCACATCTACATTCAGAACTCTCACGTACAAAAAAATTCCATGCCTCCATCAAAACTCACCTATTCGAAGCAGCATTTCGGCCCCTTCATGTGGCGTAGGGTAGAGGTTAGCTATCATCTGCCTGTCATGTGTTTATTGGTCTCTGTTCTTTTTAGTGTCCATTTCTACTAGTTCCTTTCCATTTCCTAATTTGTTTTTAATTTTGCAAACTACTTTGCTTGCTAACAGAAATGTGGTATAACAAGAAATCATACTATTGTTTTCTGTTTTACATGTGACAAAAGCTAAGTACTTGCTCAGAAATGGCTTGCCATAGAGGGGAGTAACCTGCACAGAGCGGCAGGTGCAACTCTACAATTCTAGCCACCTTACTGAGCAGACTAGATGAACCATGCTTATTTTTATCTGCTGTCATTTACTATGTTACTATGTTAGTACAGTAGAGAATTACTGTGTGTCTAAATGACTTTCAAATGCACACAGGCTACAAAGAGTAAGTTGAAGACCAGAGAGGAAACTGCCAGCACTGCTTGCAGAAGAGATATCATCATGCCTTTAAGCCTGTACCACTGCAGATCTACGTTTGACATGAATGTAGAAGATAGATAACATTTTACTACAGGATACTACTCCTACTGAGCAATTGTATAGCGCTAAAAGACGTATGCAGCGCTGCACGGACAAATGAGAAAGATGGTCCCTGCTCATCAGAGCTTACAATCTAGTCAACACAGTAGCTGTAGACATGGGATATATCTAGGAGTAATGGTAAGGAAATGTCCTTTCCTTGAGACCTGCTAGACCAGTCCAGACAAGTGGGTTGTTTCCCCTCTACCAGCAGATGTGGAGACAGAGGAAGCTTCCAGAGACGTTTCATGACATCATACCATATCAGCTACAACCCTTAAAGAGTGCCTTTGGTATTCATATCAAAGCATATTGTGAGGAACCTCAGATCTCACACAACCTCAGTGAAGTTAACCACATTCAACAGAACAATGACCATACCTATGTTCAGGATAAGCTTCAACAAAAGACTTGTCAGAAGAGTATGAGCCCACAGGGCTAACCACAAATAGCAGACCCAGCAGTTTTCCAGGGTGGGTCCTGGATTAGTTTAGCAGGACTCAAGGAAAGGACATTATCCAGTAAATAAAATATTACCTTCCATATCGTCCTGCTAGACCAGTCCAGACAAGTGAAATGCACCAAAGCTACAACTCCCCTGGGCAGGAAGACAACACAACAGCTTTTAAGAACTCTGAGCCAAAAGCCAAGTGCACCCTAGTATGGACATTGTGGTACCGAAAGAACTCCTGAACAGATGGAATGGGAAAATAGCGAGCACTTTACCTTTAAAAGTAAGAGCAAGCCAGGTTCCCATGGCAACAGGAAGCTTTCAGCCAGAACGGAGCTCAGCCATAGCCATGACGTAAGAGCTGAAGGCAGCCCTAATGATTTGCACCTGAGTAACCAGAGGGGTGTGGTTGCAGGAGGAAGCCGTTTTAAACCGGTTTCAGAGTCAGTCTTACAGATGAAGAGCCAGGAGTGGGAGAACTCTGGAACAGAAGGCAGAGAGAAGCCTCTGCAATTGTCCAAGCCACTTCAACAAGGAAGGCACTCAGGAAGGCAGCAACCAGGGAAACCTTGGAACCCAGCTCCAGGCAAGAGGGATACTGGAGGGTCCATTCCCTGTACCTTTAGAGCAAAACCAGAGCCTCTGTGGAAGCTACCCGAGGACAAGGCCAAGCAGTTTGCCTGCACAAGGGGAGAAAGCTCTGAGCACAGACAAGGCATTGCTGTTAAAGAAGGTACGTCAGAATTACTTCCTAGCCAGAGACTTGTTGAAGATATTGTGCAACAATTAAAAGCTAGTGCTAATAAGTGCCGAGATAGCACAGCTGTAAAAGTAACTCCTAACAGAAACACTTTCAGTAAATGGTTTGAAGCTGATATAAAAGCCATAGAGAAGGGCTTACATAATAACCAATCTCCTACACTAGAGAAGGTCACGGCTAATGAGAGAGGAAACTTTCTAGAGCAGCTGCAAGAGGTTATCCAAGGTTTGCAGTGCAAGAGTTCCCCTAAGCAGAGCTGTGATGAAGAGAGTGAGGGATATGATTATCGACGTAGCCAATATTCCTGAAACACCTGAATGCTATGAGATGGACTGTTCTCTGTGTAACATTGATCATTTAGATTTGCGTTAAACAAGTTTTGTAGGAGAAGAATACAAAGTTGTTTTGGCTGTTTAAGTTGCTGTGAAGAAACAGTTTTTGTACTTTATTTCTACTTTTCATTTGCTCCTGTTTCCTATTATTTTGGAAAGAAACTCTATGCTTTGCCTAAGCCTGTTGAACCCTTGTGAAAGGAAAAACCCCTAAATAAATTTATCTGTTCAAAAGACCCTCGTGCCACAACACATTTTGTTGAACAGTGAAACTTAAAAACTACAAGTCCCAGCAACCCTTGCTGCTACATAGTAGAAAAGGACACTTGGAAACAAGATTGCGGTCACCCTTGCTCTAGTGCCATCGGCCCTAGGCAGGGGAAGCGTGACAACATCCAGCGGTAATGCTTCAAAAAAGTGAAAAATTATATCCACGTTGCTGTGCAACAATTGTCTGATGGGGCTACTGAGCTACGCTCCTCCCACAAAGGCACTTGTGTCCGAATGGAAGGCGCACATAGCAGATACACGGACGCTATCACCTCTTTGATCCAGTACCCCAAAGTAGACTTGGCAGCCGCATCACCTTTATGTGATTCTGCAAACAAAAATCGATGGTCTGACTTGCAGAACGAGTTAGTAACCTTCAAGTACTGGAGAAACTTTCTGGACAGCCACCAGGCAAAGGTCCTTGTCCTTTGCTTGGCACTGCTCTTAAAAAAGGGAGACAGATATCACCTTGGGCAAGAAGAAAAGAACAGGCTAAATGCATATGGCCTCCTCCAAGAATAACAAGTAAAGTTCCCTGCATGACAAGGCTTGCAGCTCCGAGAAACATTTCAATGAAACAGATTGTGACCAGAAAGACAGTCTCGAGGGTCAGATCTTTAAGCGTAGTCTGCTTCAAGGGCTTGAAGGCTCAAACATCAAAGCCCAGAGAACCAGGCAGAGATCCCACAAAGGAACAATTGAATGCAGCAGGGGGGGGGGGGGGCAGAGCGCAGATGCTATATACTCCCTGGAGAAAACAGGAACCATCAGGATGAAAGGCAACGGAGCTGGGCCCTAAAGCAGGAAAGGACCACCACTTGAACCTTCAGGGAAAATAAAAGAAAGGGTCTTTATCTAGACCCTCCTGAAGTAAAGTAACCAAAGATGGTAAGTCCACTAAATGAGGTCTAGCCTGACGCTGACGACACCATTGCTCAAAAAGACACCAGATGCACACACAGGATAGGCTGGTAGATCCTCTCCTAGCCTTGAGAAGTGTGAGGAGTGTGGCAACCATGGCAGGAGAGCATCCCTTACGTGCTAACTGGTGCCTCCCAAGAGCCGAGCCAAGCCATAAGCAAGAAGTAAACCAGGTCCATCCAGAAGAACTGGTCCTTGATGTAATAGTCCCTGAGCTGGGGACAGTCACAGAAGGAGGATCTTGCAGAAGCCTCATTAGATCCCTGAACAGCAGCTTCCATGGTCAATCCGGTCCCAGCAGGATCACACAGTCCGGATACCCCTTTAAGTGTCGAAGAAAGCAGCACACTAGCAACCACGAAGAAAACACATACAGCAGGCTGTGCTTCGCCCAGAGCTGAAATAGGGCATCGACACACCAGAGCCCGTTTCTCTGCTGCGACTGAAGCAGCATTCCACTTTGGTATTGGACTAGGTCACCATCAGATCCATCTCGGGGCAACCCCACTGGCATAGAATCTCCTAATAGGCCATTTAATTCAGTTCCCACTTCCTAGGATCGAAAGAGTGATAACTGAGGAAGTTCACTCCATATTGAAGATTCCAGCAAAGATTTGCACTGATAGAGCTATTGGGTTCCTTTCCACCTAGGAGACCAGGAAGGTCATTTCTGGGGGCACTCTTTGTGCGCCCTTGCTGATTGACGTATGCCACTGCCATGTCATTGTCCAAGTAGACATGGACGACTTTGCCCTTGATGTGCAAAAGGGACAACTGAATGGCCCTTGCATTGAGGAAGTTGATGGGTCATGAGTCTCATAGCTGTTCCAATGGCCCTCAGCTGTTCGGATCTCGCAATGAGTTTCCCAATCAAACAGGCTGGCATCCGTTGACAGGTGAAGCCATGAGTGATTATTGCGTGGCATATCCTTCCTTGGGTACTGCAGCTACTGCCATCACCACAGGCTGAACACTACCCTCAGCTGGAGGGGCACCCTAACATTGAACTCTTGAAAACTGAGAGACCACGGAGAAAGCAAGGACCTCTGAAGCGGCCTCATATGAGCTTGCATCTAAGACACCATATCGATCACGTAAGAACAAGATCACAAACAGAAAAAGAAGAGAAATTACTCAAAACTCCCTAGCCATCCCAACTGAATTCAGATGGACCAATTGGTCAACAAGCAATGGAGCATTCTCTTTCTATGCTCCCACACTATGGAATACCCTCCTAGCCTTAATAAGAAACACAAATGATCTATCCACATTCCAGAAAAGGTTCAAGACATTACTCTTTTCAAAGCATTATGAAAATATACAAACAGAAACAGATGCCCTACCAACATAAAAAAAAGGTTCAACACTCACACAACAGCACACTCACCTGCAGACACCAAAGTAATTAACCCAAACGTAATGCTGTAAACTGTCTCATAATCTCTCTGTAAATATGTTTATGATTGCAAATAAGTTCCTATGAATTACCCTGCACAAAATGTGACTCAATATTTTAGTTATTTTAGTTGTGTTCACTATTCCCTATAAAAGTTATTGTTCTCGGTAAACCGCTTTGATTCTTGATAAGGCAGTATAAAAGTTTTCTAAATAAATAAAATAAAATATAAGAAAATGCTAAACAATCGATCTACATTAACCTGTTCCACTCCATTCATTAATTTATAAACCTCTATCATATCTCCCCCTCAATCGTCTCTCTTCCAGGTTGAAAAGCCCTAACCTTTTAAGCTTTTCCTCTTAGGGGTATCCTCCCATCACCTTTACCATTTGGTGGCTCTTCTCTGTACATTTTCTAACAACACTATACCCTTTTTAAGATATGGCAACCAGAAATGCACACAATACTCAAGGTGCGGTCGCATCACAGAACGATAAAGAGGCATTATAATACCCTTTATTTAGCTTATTCTCCATTCCTTTCCTTATGATTCCTATCATTTTATTTGCCTTCTTGGCTGCCGCAGCACACTGTACGGAGGGTTTCAACATGCTATCCACGATGACGCCTAAATGTTTTCCCTGGGTGATGGTTCCTAGTGTGAAAGTTTGCATAGTGTAACCATAGTTTGTGTTGTTCTCTCCTAGGTGCATAACTTTGTACTTCTCCACATAAAATTTCATCTGCCATTTGAACTTCCAATCTTCCAATCTGTCAAGGTCCTTTTGCAGTTTTTCACAATCCTCATTGGTTTTAACAATTTTGAATAATTTTGTGTCATCTGCAAATTTGACTACCTCACTCGTTATTCCCATTTCCAGGTCATTTACGAATATGTTAAAAAGCAGCAGACCCAGCACAGACCCCTGGGGTACTCCATTATTCACCTTTCTCCATTGAAAAAATCTGCCGTTTAGCCTACCCTCTACTTTCTATCTTTTAACCAACTCCTAATTCACAACAGCACACTACCTCCTATCCAATGACTTTTTAACTTCACCAAGAGTCTCTCATGAGGGACCTTGTCAAAAGCTTTCTGAAAATCCAGATACACTCCATTGACCGGCTCACCTGTGTCTACCTGTTTATTTACACCTTCAAAAAAATATAACCGACTAGTAAGCGTAGTTACTCACCTGTCACAGGTGTTCTCCAGGGACAGCAGGAATCAGTCCTCACATATGGGTGACGTCAGCACCGACGGAGCCCTCATGTGGAGCAATTAACCCAGCTTTCAAAGAAAACCTTTGGGAATGCCTCGAGTATTCGCGGTCCCCTTCCCGCCCAAGGGTGCCATCTTGCTCAATCAGATGACATAGCTAAAAGACAGCAAAAAGCAATAATAGGACTGGTTTCCTAGACCATGGGATGCTGTTACAAGGGTTGCAGAGCAGAGATGGCATCCATCTGTCCAAGAAAGGTCAACGCGTCTTTGGCAGTAGACTGGCTAATCTACAGAAGAGCGCTTTAAACTAGATTCGTTGGGGATGGGTGAAGAAAGCCCCCAGGTAGGTGAAAGCCCCCAGGTAGGTGATACATTAAAAACCTTTATGGAAATGGGTAACAGGGGGTGACATATGGAGAGCAGTGTGTATAAATGCCCGTAACATGAGAAATAAGATCCCTGATGTTGAAGCTTTGGTGGGAGTGGCTGACTTGGATTTAGTGGCAGTTACAGAAACATGGTTCACAGAAAACCATGATTGGGATGTAACTATACCTGGCTATACTTTATTCAGAAAGGACAGGGTAGGAAGAAGGGGAGGAGGAGTGGCACTATATGTAAAAACTACTATTAAAGCTTTGGAATTACAGAGCTTAAAAGGGAGAGAGGAGGCATTGTGGGTTAAACTAGAAAGAGGGAAAGAGAAATCTATTTGCATTGGTGTGATATACAGACCTCCCTCACAAGAGGAAGAGGTGGACAGAGAGTTAATTGCAGACATACACAGCATTGCTAGGAAAGGGGAAGTGCTACTGATAGGAGATTTCAATATGCCAGATGTTGATTGGCACATTCCTGCTGCAGTATCATCTAGAACTAAGGAGATCCTGGAATCTCTACAGGGAGAACTATTCAGGCAATTGGTAACAGACCCCACACGTGAAGGGGCCATACTGGACTTGGTGCTTACCAATGGTGAAAGTGTTTCTGATGTTGTAGTGCTGAGATCATTTTGCATCCAGTGATCACCAGATGGTGTGGTTCAGTATTAGGACTAGGGCTGTTAGAATCCATTCAAAGGTGAGGATCTTAGACTTTAGGAAGACTAACTTTGCGAAGATGGGCCAATACCTCAGGGAGTCGTTATTTATTTATTTAGCTGTATTTATATCCCGCTTTTCACCAGGTCAAAACGGTCAATTGGGGGATACATTTAACACAAGGGGATGAGAGACACATACACTCATACTTACAGGGAACATGGGCAATGGAGGGTTAAGTGGCTTGCCCAAGACCACAAGGAGTGCCTATAGGACTAGAAATCCCAGTCCCTCCGGCCTGAGATTGCTGTCCCCAGGTGGGACTTGAACCCCCGGCCCTCCGGCCTGAAGTACCTTGTCCTAACCACTAGACCACTCCTCACCTCATTAGTGGGATGGGAACAGCTGGGGGATGTAGAAAAACAGTGGGCAAAACTGAAAGGGGATATTTTAAGGGCATCCAACCTTTTTGTTAAAATGGTAAATAAAGGTTAAAGGAAAAGGAGACCGCTATGGTTTTCAAAAGAAGTAGCTGAAAAAGTGAAGAAAAAGAGGGAGGCCTTCATGAAATACAAGAGATCACACAGAGAGGAAGACAGGCATCTATATTTGGAAAATCTTAGAGAAGCTAGGAAAGTAGTCAAGATGGCAAAGATCCAAATGGAGGAGGAAACAGCCAATGCAATAAAATGGGGGGATAAGACATTTTTCAGATATATTAGTGAGAAGAGGAAGGGCAAAAGTGGTATTGTCAGACTCAAGGGTGCAGGGGAGGAATATGTAGAAGCTGATAAGGATAAAGCGGAATTGCTTAACAAATATTTTTGTTCTGTGTTCACAGATGAAGAACCAGGAGCAGGACCTCAGAAAACACCCACAAATAGGAACAGAAGCAAGGGACATCTTGAACAATTTTCACAAGACTGTGTTCGTGAGAAACTAGCTCAACTTAAAGTAGACAAAGCGATGGGACCGGATGGGATATACCCTAGAATACTGAGGGAACTTGGGGACGTTCTAGCAGCTCCACTGACTGACCTTTTCAATGCCTCGTTGGAGTCGGGAGTGGTGCCAAAGGACTGGAGAGAGGCTCATGTGGTGCCTTTACACAAAAGCGGAAGTAAGGATGTGGTTGAAAACTACAGGCCGGTTAGTTTAACTTCGGTGGTGAGTAAATTATTGGAAACACTGCTGAAAGAGAAAATAGTGAGGTTTCTGGAGTTCAGCGGATTACAGGATCCGAGGCAGCATGGATTCACCAGAGGCAGGTCTTGTCAGACAAATCTGATTGATTTCTTTGACTGGGTGACCAGGGAGTTGGTCAGAGGGAGAGCTCTAGATGTGGTGTATTTAGATTTTAGTAAAGCCTTTGACGTGGTTCCTCACAGGCGACTTATAAACAAACTGAGCACCCTAGGGATGGACCCTAAAGTTACTGCTTGGGTTAGAAATTGGTTGGGTGGGAGGCGACAAAAAGTACAAGTAAATGGAGCTCACTCTGAGGAGAAGGATGTTACCAGTGGTGTGCCCCAGGGATCTGTACTTGGTCTGATTCTTTTTAACATCTTTGTTAGTGATATAGCGGAAGAGCTGTTGGGTAAGGTTTGCCTCTTTGCGGATGATACCAAAATCTGCAATAGAGTCGACACCCAGGAAGGTGTAGATAACATGAGGGGGGATCTAGCTAAGCTTGAAGAATGGTCTAGAATTTGGCAGCTGGGATTTAATGTTAAAAAATGTAAGGTCATGCATTTGGGCTGCAGCAATCCAAGGGAGCAATATAGTATGGGGGTGAAGTACTTTTGTCCACTAAAGAAGAACGGGACCTAGGCGTGGTTGTGTCTGATGATCTTAAAGTAGCTAAACAGGTAGAAAAGGCGACGGCAAAAGCTAAAAGGATGCTTGGTTGCATACGGAGAGGAACGGCTAGCAGAAAAAAAGGAGGTGATAATGCCTCTGTATAAGTCTTTGGTGCGACCTTATTTGGAGTATAGTGTGCAATTCTGGAGACCGCACCTTCAAAAGGATGTGAACAGGATGGAGTCGGTGCAGAGGGTGGCTACTAAAATGATTAGTGGTCTTCATTATAAAGCATATGAGGACAGACTGAAGGATCTTAATATGTACACCTTAGAGGAAAGGCGGGATAGAGGTGATATGATTGAGATGTTTAAATACCTCCATGGCATAAATTTTCAGGGAGAGAGCCTCTTTCAATTGAAAGCAAGTTCTGCTACAAGGGGACATGGGATGAGGGTGAAGGGAGATAGATTCAGGAGTGATATGCGGAAATATTTCTTTATGGAAAGAGTAGTGGATCCGTGGAATAGTCTCCCAGTGGAGGTGGTAGAGATGAGGACAGTAACTGAATTCAAAAAAGCATGGGACAAACACAGAGGATCTCTAAAGGTAAAAAGGGGACTGTTGTAGCTGTTGATATATTGAAGGACAGACTAGATAGGCCATGTGGTCTTTTTCTGTCATCATATTTCTATGTTTCTATGACTGCAACTCCAGGGGAGGAGGGAGGATGTGAGGACTGATTCCTGCTGTCACTGGAGAACACCTGTTACAGGTGAGTAACTACGCTTTCTCCAGAAACAAGTAGGAAGTCAGTCCTCACATATGGGACTCCCTAGCTACAGGCTACCGAGAACCTACAGCTGAAAAAAAAAGGCTCCCTCTAGGTGAGGCGCAACAGTAACAAGAGAACTTTCTCAGAGAATGCATCCCCCACGGTAGCCTCACCCAGAGGGCCGGAGGGTCGGAGCTTCCTAAATCTTGAATATATTCCAGAGTACCACCTGACCGAAAACGCTATCCCGTCGGGACTCCCTTTCCAGGCAGTAATGGGCTGCAAAAGTCTGGCTTGAAGACCAAGTTGCGGCCCGGCAGATGTCTGCCAATGGAACAGAGCGGTGATTAGCTATTGATGCGGCCTTAGCCCTGACACAGTGGGCCGTGATACGACCCTGCAGTTGAAGGTCAGTCTGCCACTCAGGTGGATAACATGCGCTTGGAGACCGGTAGACCCAGTTTACTAGGGTCATAAGAGATGAAGCGCCGAGAAGCCCTCCGATGTCCCTGCGTACGCTCCAGGTAGAAGGCAAGCGCCCTCTTACAGTCCAGGGTATGCAGAACTGCTTCTGCCTTGTTGGTATGTGGCCTGGGAAAGAAGGTTGGAAGAACCACCTCTTGGTTGAGGTGAAACGAGGAAACCACTTTTGGGAGGAACTTGGGGTGTGTGCGGAGCACTACCCTGTTCTTGTAAAACCGTGTGTACGGCCTATCTGACACTAGAGCCTGCAGCTCACTCACACGCCCAGCCGACGTGAGTGCTACTAGGAAGAGCACCTTCCAGGAGAGGAAGCGCAGATGGCAAGTGGACATCGGCTCGAAAGGAGGGCGAGTAAGTTGCTGCAAGACGACGTTGAGATCCCACTCCATTGCCGGAGGGCAGATTGGAGGTTTCAGCAGGAGTAGGCCCCTGAGAAACCTGGCTACCAAGGGGTGAGCCGAGAGAGGCTGACCGTCTATCGGTGCATGGTTAGCCGACAAGGCACTCAGGTGGACCCTGACGGAGTTAGACTTGAGGCCTAGCTCCGAGAGATGAAGTAGGTACTGTAACACTTTGGGAACCTGAGATGAGAAGGGTTCTACAGTATGTTAGTGACACCACACTTGGAACCTGCACCATTGACATGTGTAGGATTTTCTGGTGGATGGCCTCCTGGAGGCTAACACTTCTTCTACCCCTTCGGGTAAGAGAAAGGGTGCAAGGCCTACCCTCTCAGCAGCCAGGCCATCAAATTGAGGGATCTGGGATTGGGGTGCACTAGGGAACCCTGCTCCTGGGTGAGGAGGTCGGGCTGTACCCCCAAGGGGAGAGGGGTTTCCACCGCCAGTTGAAGCAGAAGCAGGAACCAAGGCTTTCTGGGCCACCCGGGCGCTACCAGAATCATCCAGGCCTTGTCGCTGCGAATCTTGGAGAGTTCATGCTACCAGAGGCGTAGGCGGAAAAGCGTACAGGAGGCTTCCTGACCAAGGGAGAAGAAACGCATCTGCTGCTACCCTGAGGGGGTGCGGCTGTCTGGAGCAAAAGCGGGGCAACTGATGATTCTGTGGACTGGCAAAGAGATCTATGGATGGGAAGCCCCAGTGGTTGAAAATCTGCTAGGCAATCTCCGGGTTCAGTTGCCATTCGTGGGGTTGAAGAACCCTGCTCAGTTTGTCTGCCAGGCAGTTCTCCTGGCTGGGTAGGTAAACTCCATGGAAAGACATGTTGTGTCGAACTGCGAAGGAACAGAGATCCAGACACTCCTGGCAAAGGATCCGCAAACCTGTGCCGCCCTGTTTGTTCACATAGAACATAGTCACCTGGTTGTCCGTCTGTACTTGGACAGACTGGTTGGAGAGGACAGGAGCAAAGGCTTTTAGAGCCAAGCGAATGGCCCGGCGTTCCAACAGGTTGATCTGGAGTGTGACCTCTTGAGGAGTCCACTGACCTTGAGTGCAAGAGCCCTGACAATGGGCTCCCCAACCCATCAAGGAGGCATCTGTGGTCAGCACCCTGGTATGCATGGGAAGCTGGAACAGTACTCCCAGCAGGAGGTTCCCTGATTGTGACCACCACCACAGGGACTGCATTAGGGGTTTGGATACTGCCACTCTGTCGGACAGGCGTCCCGTGGCCTGTGACCACTGGTCCCGCAGAGTCCACTGAGCTGTCCACATGTGCATGCGTGCGAAAGGAGTAACATGAACTGTGGAGGCCATGTGGCCGAGCAGGCATAAGAACCTCCGTGCTGACACCTGGGGTACGTGACTCACCATGCCCACCTGAGACAACAGGCGGTCTGCCCTGTCCTGTGGCAAGTAGGCCCTTGCCTGTACGGTGTCGAGCCTTGCCCCTATGAACTCCAAGTTCTGGGTGGGGAGCAAAGTGGACTTTGCGTGATTGATGACGAACTCCAGATGCTGAAAAACAGCTATTGTGCGAGCTGTGGTGTGGTGCGTCTCCTGAGCTGACTGGCCCCTTATGAGACAGTCATCTAGGTAAGATCCCCTGGCTCCTGTGGAAGGCCACTACCACAGCTAGGCACTTGGTTAAAACCCTTGGAGCAGAAGCTAGACTAAAGGGAAGCACTTTGTATTTGAAGTGGTTTCCTCCGACCACAAACCTGAGGTATTGTCTGTGGTCTGGATGTATGAGGATGTGTGTGTAAGCATCCTTTAGGTCCAAGGAGCATAGCCAGTCTCCCTGCTGGAGGTAAGGCAGAAGTATCCCAAGTGAAAGCATCTTGAACTTTTCCTTTACCAAGAACTTGTTGAGATGTCACAGATCTAGGATGGGGCGAAGGCCTCCTTGTCTTTTCCGTATCAGGAAATACCTGGAGTAAAAGCCTTTCCCCTGCAGGTGGTGGGGCACCGGTTCCACTGCCTGATCCTTGAGAAGACCAGCCAACTCCTGCAAGAGGAGGTTCCTGTGCAAGAAGGGTCCGAGATACTCTCCTGGGAAATAGGAGGTAGGCACTTGGCTGAAATGGAGCAGATAACTGTCCTGGACTATTCTTAGAACCCAAGTGTTGAATGTAATGGCTGGCCACCTGTGGGCATACAGGGACAGCCGACCTCCTGTGCAGGGCCAAACCACTGGTGGGAGAGGAGCTATGCAAAGGGAGTCAAAAACCCCCTCCCTGCTGGGCAGGAGCAGGAGCTGGAGGCTGGGGGTTTGAGGCTTACGAGGGCCATTCCCCCGTCCCCTGGCCTGCTGCTCCTGCTGGGGAGGCCTGGTAAGTGGCGTAGTTTCTGTAAGCCTGTCCCTTCCATGGGTAAAAGGGCTTTTTCCCCGAGGCCTTCTTCCTGTGAGAAGGAGTAGATGTCTTCTTCGACAGTCTTGTCCGGGTCAAGTACTCGGACTCAAGTTCAGCAGCCTTCTCAGTCATGGGTTTACCGAAGAGGTTATCTCCTCGGCAGGGGACATCGACCAACTTGTCCTGTACCCATGGCTCGAGGACAGACGACATGAACCAAGCCTGGCGCCTTGCACTGATGCCGGCTGCGGCTACCCATGCCGAAGCCTCGAAGTCGTCGTAGGCTGCTCGAGACAAACTTCGAGCACTCTCTGATCCCGGTAGATAGGGCCTTGAAGCGCTGCAAGGGTTCCTCGGAGAGGCCAGCAGAGAAACCAGCAATCTCCTTTGCTGGGTCTCTTAAGTACATGCCCATGTACAGCTGGTAGGTCTGGACACGGCATGACAGCATCGAGCCCTGGAAGCACTTTCTGCCGAGGGCATCCAGGTTCTGGGCCTCCCGACCGGGAGGCACTGAGGAGTGCATCTTTTGGCACTTGAGCCTTTGCATGGCCGATTCCACAACTATGGAAGCGGGGTAGTTTCGGCAAGCAGCTCCCTTCCTCGGGTAAAAGGGCTTTTTACCCGAGCCCTTCTTATGAGAAGGGGCAGAGGTCTTCTTAGAGAGCCATGCCCTCGTCATGAACCCGGTCTCCAGTTCTGCGGCCTAGTCGGTCATGAGTTTGCTGAAGAGATTCTCCCCCTGGCATGGGACATTTACCAACTTGTTCGGAACCCAATGCCCAAGGTCGGACGACTGCAGCCAAGCTTGGTGGTGTGCACTGATGCCAGCTGCAGCTACCTGGGCAGCTGATTTGAACCAGTCATAGGCCGCCCGAGACATAAACTTGGAGCATTCACGGACAGCTTTGGACAGGCCCTTGAAGTGCTGTAAAGGCTCCTCGGAGAGACCAGCCGAAAACCCGGCGAGCTCCTTCGCCAGGTCTCTCAGGTACATGCCCATGTACAGCTGGTATGCCTGGATCCGACAATTCAGCATCGCACCTTGGAAAATCTTCCTGCTGAGGGCATCCAAGGTGCGGGCCTCCCTACCGGGGGCACTGAGGAGTGCACCTTCTGACTCTTCAGCCAACACATGGCCGACTCCACAACCATGGAGTTGTGCAGCAGTTGTGATTTTTGGAACCCAGAGCTCCGGCGGACCCAATACATCGAGTCGAGCCATTTGCTGATTACCACCGTCAATGCCGGTGTCTCCCACATGCGGAGCATACGTCGTTACAGGATCAGAGGGACGGATAGCGTGAGAGCCTCCCAAGGGGGAGCCTCATATTGGAGGATCTTGAGCTTGTCAGCTTGAGGATCCTCCTCGGACTCCGCGGGGAAAGCCAAAGCCTTGGACATATCCCACACGAAGTCCAAAAACCCTATAATCCTCCGGTTGGGACCTTCTCCGAGGTTCAGATACTGGGGAATCAGAAGGGACATCCCGATGCCATCGGGTGTCCAGGGACTTCTTGTCCTCGGTCTCCCAGGCAAACGCCTCCGAGGAGAACTCGCGGGGCATCAAGGGCCCTGGCGCCGTCCACCCCGACACCAGCAGGCACGGCGGCGGTGGCGACAACCTCAGTCCCGACGAGCGGAAAGCCGAGTGCAACCTCAGCCGAGGATCGGCTCGGCCTCCGGGGTCGACTTCGACATCGAGCGCCCAGTGGTTGGGGCAGAGGTACCAGACACACTGGACATCAGCGTCTGCTGCTGCTCGATGAAGGCAGTAAAACTGCGCTACAATGCCACCATCCTGGACTCCAGTCCAGGCGGCTCTGCAGCCTCTGGCTCGGGTACCAACCCGCTCGGCCCTGAAGCCAGTTCCCCTGGAGGGAAGTCCTCGACAAGGACAGTTGGTACTTGCCTAGCCTGATCTGATTCCCTACAAGGAAACTTAGCCGGACGCTCCTTCTCAGACACCCTGGGCAGGCGCTCGGGGCTCTGCAACCGGACCTGAGAGAAGCCCGGTCGTTCAGAAACATCCAGAAATGCCATCTTCAAGGGTTTCTTCCTTCTCTTGTGTTCCCTCGAGGGAGACCCCCACTCTGAGGAACCTCGACAATGCTCGGGATTGGAGTGCTCCTCCCAAGACGTGGAGGCCTCAGACGAGGTCCTGGCTCTCGGAGGCCCGGGGAGGTCAGGGAAAATCTTGTTGAGCTGCTGCTGGTGGCTCCTCAAGGCCTTAGAGGACATCCTCTTACACAGACCGTCAGGTCGTGGTCCGAGCCGATAGGTATCGGTGAGGGACATTATTTTCCTGCATCAATCGCATTTCTTGAACCCGCTGGTAGCCTTTGGGGGAAAAAGGACACCAAGCAAGGTCGAAGACTCTTTGGGCTGTCAGCGAGGGAAAAAAAGGCGCGAAGACGCCTCAAGGAAAAAGTGAATAAAAACTCAAAAGAACCGACCCGATACCGAGGCCGGAGGCAGGAAGAGTACCGGTGTCAGACCAGTGAAGCCAAAAAGGCACGAAGAAAAAAAATCAACTTTTCCCGGGACACTTGGGACTACGTCCGATGGGCTCTGCGGAAAAAAGGAGACTGTGCAAGATGGCACCCGTGGGTGGGAAGGGGACCGCACATGCATGGTAGAAATTCCCAAAGGCTCTCTGTGAAAGCTGGGGATTTGCTCCACGTGAGCTCTGCCGGAGTCACCCATATGTGAGGACTGACTTCCTGCTTATTCCCGGAGAATGTCAAGTACCCACTGTTCAGTGAACTGTTGTGTACAAAGTTATATTGTAAAACTAGGGTCTCTAGTTTTACAATATAACTTTGTACACAACAGTTCACCTGGGAACTTCTTTAAAGAATTGATTATTGAAAGAGCATTTTGAAATAAGCTATATACAGAAGCCTGGGAAGTACATTGTGTTTTGTAAAAAGCATTTGAAAAAATAAAAAAAAGGAAACTCTTTACATTTTCAAGTTTCTTGAACGTATTAACCACAAGCAGTTGACAACTCTACGTTAAAAAAAAACGGACCACAATTTGAAGTATTTGTGGACACAGTCCTGTGGCTTTTGAGTGTTTGAGATTCGCAAAGCTTTGGCAATCTGTGCGATGAGAGTTGGCAATTCATCCTTGCGGAAGAGTCTGAGATCTTGGATATCACCCCATGTCATCCCTGAGGTCCTCAGGGGGAAACCACTCGCCATCCTCACGATCAGACAAGCTGTCTATGCTGTCATCTGAAAGGTGGTCCTCCTCCTCAACTGCAGCTGTATCCCAGTCGCCAGTGACCCAGGACAACTCTTTGGGGGGATGGTCAGTAGACGAGGGGCGCTGAGCATCCCTGGATCTCTTCCTGGAGGCCGCAGATGTCAAAACAGCTGCCAAGGCTGGGCAAAAAGGCACAGGGTCCACACTTTCCAAAGGTCCCATGCCTTTTTAAATAAAGACATGAACTGGTCATAACAGGATCAGAAGTAGAGAGGCCTTGGGAAGGCACTCCTGAGACTTGTGGTAGGAGCAAGGGCAGGGGAGGGGCTTCAGCCGCTGGAGAGGCTGGTACAGGCGAATCATACTGCATAGGTGGTGATTGATGACTGCAGTCCTGAGGAGCTTGTTTTGCTTGCGAAGACTCCCCGGGGTCTAACACACACACTGCATGGAGCCAGTCAGTTAAACACCGGTGTTTAAGCCCACAGGCCATGCAGCATTTATTTATTTATTTAATGGTATTTATATACTGCCTTATCATTCAATCAAAGTGGTTTCCACGGCAAACAATCAAGGGGGCAAATGTTTTCATGCAGTGTACAGAGTGGTGTGTATGTGTTGGCAGGGATGTGATTAGATTTGGTTTATCTACATAGTGCGCTATTATACATCATGAGCTATTATACAGTCTTATATACAGTCTTGGGGTGGTGGGGGGGGGGTTGATGATCTGACTTGTATGCTGGTTCAGGGGGTATGTCCATAGTAATCGATGAATAGGATTGTCTTCATCTGTTTTCGGAAGTCCTTGATTTCTGTGGTTAGTCTCAAATCATCTGGGAGGGAGTTCCATATGGATGGAGCAGCCAGGAAGATTGCTCGTTGTGCGGTGTCTTTGCGGGTCTTGGTGAAGTCTTTTGGGGTGTTAACCCGATTGGAGGTGCCTCTTCTTCTTGGCCATGTGCTTGTGTCGGGTTGTATGAGTGTGTGTAGGCTTATGGCGGAGGAGTGTTGTTTGATCTTGAATATGTTTATGATAGTCTTGTATTTGATGCGTGAGATGATTGGGAGCCAGTGCAGTTCTTTCAGTTTGGGTGTGATGTGATCGTGTCTTGTAGTACCGGCTATTATGCGGGCAGCTGTGTTTTGGGACAGTTGTAGTGGTCTGAGGGTCTGCTTTGGTAGCCCGGTGAATATTGGATTGCAGAAGTCTAGTAGAGGGTTATCAGCACCTGGCAAAAGGTGCAAAAGTGCTCTGTGTCGAGGAGGGGCTTGAGTCTTCTGATGAGTCGCATTCTTAGGTATGCACTTTTGGTTGCTCTGCCTATGTGTGCTTGGAGGTTAAGTTCTTTGTCCAGGATGACTCCGAGGTACTTAACTTCTGATTTTATGGGTATGAGTGCATCTCTTATCTTGATGTCGGGTGGAGGGATAAAGACCGGGTTTCGCGTGATGATCAGTGCCTCCGTCTTGCTGTAGTTGATTGATAGGTTGTTTTCCTGAAGCCAGTTTGCCATTTGGGTGAGGCAGTTTGTTATGTTGGTGTAGTCCGGGTTGTCGACTGAGATGGGTGTGTAGATCATGATGTCATCTGCGTAGATTGTATAATGTATGTGGTGCTCTTTCATGATGGCACATATTGGCTGGATGTATAGGTTGAATAGGAGAGCTGAAAGGGCCGATCCTTGTGGCACTCCTTGTTTGACTTTTATGGGTCAAGATGTGTTGTGTCCTACTTTGACCTGTATTTGTCTGTCGGTTAGGTATGAATGGAACCAATTCAGGGTGGCACCGTGTAGACCGATGTTCTGTAGTCTATCCAATAGAGTCTTGTGGTTAACTGTGTCAAATGCAGATGAGGTGTCAATGAATATCATGAGTATGCCTTTCTTGGTGTTGTCTATGATGCGGAGGACGCTGTCGAAGAGGTATATCAGAAGAGTTTCTACCCCGTGGTTGGGGCGGAACCCATGTTGATTGTTGTCCAGGGGAGTGTGGTTGTCTATGTGTTCTTGTAGTTGGTGTTGTACAGTTTTTTCGATTATTTTTGCTAAAAGTGGTATGCTGGAGATGGGTCTGTATGCTGCTGGATTGTTCTTGTCAAGTGTGGATTTCTTCGGGATAGGTCTTATTGTTGTGAGCTTCAATTGATTTGGCATGCGCCCTTGGGTTAGGGAGGAGTGTACTATCTTGTGGATGGTTTGGATGAAGTTTGATTTGGTGGCCTTGATCCAGGGCACTGGGCAGGGATCCGTGGGGGCAGTGCTTGTCTTGATTGCTGAGATGATGTGGGAGAGTTGCTCCGTGGATGGGGTGTTGAATGTTCCCCAGGTGTTCAAGGGTATGATAGTCTTTGGGGTTGGGCTGGGTCTTGTTTGTTCTGCTGAGTGGAACTTTTCTTGGATGTGGTCCGCAAATTTTTGTGGGTCCAGTTGCACTTTGTCTTCGGTATTCTGGTCTTTGGTGAGGGCTTTTACGATTTCAAATCGTTCTCTGGGTTTGTTGTTGGAGTTGCATATGAGGTTTGTATGGTATTCCCTTTTTGTTTGGTTGATGCATTCGTTGTATTGTTTTTGCTTTGTTAGGTATAGTTCCTGGTTCTCGGGTGACTTGTTCTGTCTCCATCTCCATTCTATTTTTCTGAGGCTCCTCTTTTCGTTTCTTATAGTTTTAGAGTACCATGGTTTGTGTTGTAGTTTGTTGCAGCGAGGCATCCTGTGTCTATATTCTGTTGCTTTGGCAGCGTTGCATATGGTGGTGTTCCAGTTGGTGATTAGTGCCATCTAGGTCATCTGTTTCATGGTTTAGGTTTTGTATTGTGTCCTGTAGGAACTGGTCTCTGTCGAAGCATTTAAATCTTCTTTGTGTGGGGGTGTTGTCCGGGTATTTGTTTAGTATCTCCTCATTATGTGTAATTTTTACTTCAATTAAGTGATGGTCAGACCATGGTACTGGTGTGGTGATGGGTGCTGATATTAGGCCTCTTGAGGTTAGGTAGTTGGGTGCAAAAATAAGGTCTGGTGAGGATCCATGTCTGTGTGTCGGGGTGGTGATTATTTGCGTGAATTGGAGTGAAATCATTGCTTGGAGAAAAGCTTCTGCATCTTTTTTGTTGGTGGACTTAAGGTTGAAGTCTCCAAGGAGTATTGTGGGTTTGTGGCTGGAGTTCACTGCGCAGACCGTCTCTAGAGTTGATGCTAGTTCTTCAGGTGGCGCATGGGGTGCTCTGTAGGTGAGACATATGGCCATATGTTTGTTCTCTATCGAGATGGTGTTAGAGTGTTGGGTGTCCATGTTACTTTTTGATTTGAATTTTAAGCTGCTCTTTGCTATTATGAGTGCCCCTCCTCCTCGCCTATGAGTGCGCGGGCAGTTGTATGCTGTGTATGCGTTGGGCACTGAGCATCCTGAGGTGGAAGGCATGAGGACCAGAGGAGAGATGCCAGTGGATGCCGTATCTGAACGACGAAACCACAAGACGAGAACGCTTTAGTGAGCCACGAGAAGGCCAGAGCCACAGCAGAAATGAAGCAAAATGGCCACCGCAGTGTAAGGCATGCTGCATGGCAGGCCTGAGTGAGAAGATTTGGTGGGAAGAAGCAGCCATGGCAGCAGTGATTATGGCTGGAACGGGCTTCCCTCAGAGGATGTAGGGTAGGAACCCTCTTGCACTGCGGTGGACAGCGGTCTGTAGATTCGCCCTTTAGATACTACAAGTCCGCCGGCTCGGAGACCCGGGGGGGGGGGGGGGACAGAGACATTACTCACTGCGGTCACCTTGAGAGCTTGTCAGCTGGCAGACAGAGGAGAACAGACGGCAGAAGACTAACTATGCTAGCATTGGAGCTGTGTAAAAAAAACAAACAAACTAGGGCATCGTCCACTGTAGCAAGGGAATGTTGAAAACTTCCCCCTTCAGGGCTCAACTGGTCACCCTGACTAGGAGCCCGCCCCACTCAATGGGAAGTGCTCAGATCCTCTTAATCTGAGGCTTTACCCAGTTCGTTAGTGGGGAAACTCCAGAGGCTCACATCTTGTGTGCTCTGGAGACATCCACAATTTCCAAAATTAGCTCAAAAGAGAACTGACGGCCCACTCAGAGGGACTGTCAGGAACTAAGGAGAAAACTATCCACATCTGCTGGAACCAGAGAAATATTGAAGACAACTCCTAGGGGATACCTCTATAGGTACAAGGGCAGGCCACTGAAGCTTCTGGTATTTTTTCTGTCTCTGACATCTCCTGACAGGGGAATATAATTCACTTATCTGGACTGGTCTAGCAGGATGAGTTGGAAATAAGCAGGTTGGAGTCCGTGCAGAAGGTGGCTACTAAAATGGTTAGTGGTCTTCGTTATGAAGCATATGAGGGCAGACTTAAAGATCTTAATATGGGGAGATAGGGGAGGGATAGGGGAGATATAATAGAGACATTTAAATACCTCCATGACATAAATGCACAGAAGGATCTCTTTCAATTGAAGGCAAGCTCTACTACGAGGGAACATAGGATGATAGTGAAAGGAGATAGACTTAGGAGTAATATGCGGAAATATTTCTTTACGGAAAGAGTGGTAGATGCATGGCATAGTCTCCCAGTGGAGGTGGTGGACACGAGGACAGTATCTGAATTCAAAAAAGCATGGGACAAACACAGAGTGTCTCTAAAAGTAAAAAGGGGACTACTGTAGTCGATATGGAAGAGCAGACTAGATAGGCCATGTGGTCTTTTTCTGCAGTCATGTTTCTATGAACAGATATGGTTCTCCAAAGTAAGTGGCTAACAAAGATAAAAGCAAAAAAGACAGCGTTCACAAAATATAGAAGAATACAAGAAGAGCAACACAAAAGAATAATACCAGATGAAGCTCAAAGAGGAAAAGAAAGAAATAATAATGGGAAAACTGCAGGCAGAAAAAAAACAGCTAAAGATATAAAGTGAGGTGAAAAGAGGTTTCTCGGGTATGTCAGGGAGAAAAGAAAGCATCTTTCAGTCTTACAATTCTACCTCTAGCCTAAGGACCACAGTGTAGAGACTGGGGAAAAGCAGAAATACTAAATAATACTCATGTTCCGTGTTCATGGAAGAACATCCTGAACAACAGCCACACCACAACTGGCTGGCAAAGGTGCTTATGAGAAAAGAGTTGATACCACACTGTTCACAGAAGAAACTGTTTATGAACAACTTGAAAAGCTGAAGGTGGACAAGGCCATAGAGCTGAATGGGATACATCCCAGGATATTGAAGGAGCTCAGAGAAGTTTTGGTAGGTCTTAAGGATGTGCTTTAATAGATCCTTAAAGACAGAAGAACATCCATGGGATTGAAAAAGGCTAATGAGGTCCCTTCTTCACAAAAGAAGTGGGAAATTGCAGGCCAGTAAGCCTTATTACAGTGACTAAAAAAGTAATGGAGAAGCTGCTATAGTGAACTTTCCATAATCCAGTGGATGGCAAGATTCAAGGCAACATGGATTTACCAAAGGCAAACCATTCCATACAAATCTGATTGATTTCTCTGAATGAGTGACCAAAGATCTGGAGCAGAGGTGTGTGCTGGATGTAGACTGAAAGGATTTTGGCAAAACCTTTGATACTGATCCTCACTGGATTGAAAACTGGTTGACAGACAACCAAGGGTGGAGGTACATGGAGTTCACGCAAAACAAAGGCAAGTAGTGAAGTTTCACAGAGATCGGTCTTGGGACGGATTCTGTTCAATATCTTTGTAAGCGACATTGCCAAAGGGTTCAAAAGAAAAGTTTGCCTTTTTGCAGATGAAACAAAGATTTGCAGCAGGGTGGATACACCAGAGGGAGTTGAGAACACAAGAAATGAGCTACAAAAATTAGAAAAATGGTCTAATGTTTGGCAGTTAAGATTTAATGCAAAGTAGTGCAAAGTGGTGCACTAGAGGTTTGGCAATCCAAATAAGCAGTAGGACTAAGGGGTGAGATGCTGAAGTGCACAGACCAGGAGAGATAGAGCCTAAGGTTCTGAAACCAATGAAACAATGTGAAAAGGTGGTGGCCAAAGCCAGAAAGATGCTAGGCTGCAAAGAGAGGAGCATAAATGGCCAAAAGGAGAGAGGTGGTAATGCCCAACTACAGATCGTTGGCAAGGCCTCACCTGGAGTATTGTATTCGGTTTTGGAAGCAATTTCTTGCTAAAGATATAAAAAGATTTGAAGCAGCACAGGTGAAAGCAACCAGAATAGTATGGGATTTGTGCCAGAAGCCATATAAGAAGAGATTGGAAGACCTGAATATGTATACCCTAGAGGAAAAGAGGGACATGGAAGCATAGTTACTCATCTATAACAGATGATCTCTGGGAACAGCAGGAATTTAGCCTTCACATATGCGTGATGTCGGTACCGACGGAGCCTACACGAGAACACTCTCCAGCATCCAATAGGCAGCTGCGCCTGCATAGCCGCCTTCCCCACTCTCCTCTCCTCAGTTGAGTTTGTAGCTGAGATAAAAGGAGAGGAGAAAAGAAAACCTACAACTCCTAGGGGAGGAGAGTGGGTTGTGAAGACTAAATTCCTGCTGTTCCCGGAGATCACCTGTTACAGGAACAAGCAGGAATGTAGTCTTCACATGTGGGACTCCCTTGCTGGAAGATACCAGAGAGACACCTTGTAACCAATAGTGGTTTTTCTCAGGAGAGGCTAAAAGAGGTCATGGATCCTCCATGGATGTCTGGTATCAAAATTCCGGGACGAAGAGTAGGAGTTGCTCTAAGTCTGAAAGAGATGCTGGAGAACAGCCTGGCCAAACATGGCATCCCAGCGGGAGTCCTTCTATAGACAGTAGTGAGCAGCAAAGGTATGGACCGAAGACGCAGTTGCTGCTTTGCAGATTTTGTCAATAGCCAACAGAGCATAGGTTTGCCATTGAAGTGGCCATTGCCCGAACATTATGGGCAGTGACCTGACCTTCAAGGGCTAGACCTGCCACATCATAAGCAAAATTGATGCAATCTGCTATCCATTTGGAGAGGGTACGCCTGGATACTGGCAACCCTAAAAGACTAGGGTCAAAGGAGATGAACAATTGGATAGCCTTTCTCTGCTCTTGAGTCCTCTGAAGGTAGAATGCACATTTACAATCCAGAGTGCGGAGGGTTGCCTCTGCCCTAGATGAATGCACTCTAGGGAAAAAGACAGGAAAGTAAACTGCCTGATTCAGATGAAACAGCAAAACCACTTTCAGCAGGAAGTGAGAATGAGTCCTAAGGACAACCTTGTCATGGTGGAACCGAGTGTAAGGCGGATCGGCCACCAAGCCCTGAAGCTCACTAATGCATCTTTCTGAATTGAGGGCAATAAAGATAACCTTCCATGTAAGAAACTTGAGCGAGGTTGTGGCTAAAGGTTCAAAGGGCGGTTGAGGAGTTGCCCCAGGACAACACTGAGGTCTCATGCCACTGGCGGTGGTCTGATGGGAGGCTTGGTTAGCAGAAGTCCTCTCATAAAGTGTGAGACGAGCGGCTGTGAGGAGATGGGCTGCCCATCTAAGAGATGATGAGAGACTGCAATTGCACCTAAGTGAGACCAGAGGAGGAAAGGTGGAGGAGATATTTGAGAAGTGTCTTCGCCGGAGCCGAGGAAGAATTAAGATCCCTTTGCAATCATCAGTGTGAGAATCTACGCCACCTAAAGGGGCAAGAACGTCTGGTGGATGGCTTTCTGAAAGCTAAACGGATGTCCTTAACCTCCTGAGAAAGGTTAAGATGCTGAAAAGCTATGCCTTCAGCAGCCATGCGGCGAGGTGGAGAGACTGTGGACTGGGATGGAGCAGAGTCCCCTCTCTCTGAGAGAGAAGTTCTGGAGCAGATCTGAGATATATCAGCTGAGTCTGAGAAAGACATAGGAGGAGAGGAAACCATGGTTGACAAGGCCAGCGTGGGGCTATGAGTATCATGGAGCCCCTGTCTGCCTGGAGTTTGAACAGAGCTTTGGGAATGAGGGGAAAGGCATAAAGTAGGCCTTGTCCCCAGTGGAGGTGAAAAGCATCCACCGGCTGACTGTCCGAAGTGAGAGTCCTGGTGCAGAAACATGGAAGTTTGGCATTCTGCGGGGTGGCAAAGAGGTCTATCTCTGGAGTTCCCCAGGTCTGAAAGATGTAGGATACTGTGTCTGCACAGAGAGACCACTCGTGGGGAAGAAGGATGTGTCTCAATTTGTCTGCTAAGACATTTTGTTTGCCTGCAAGATACACAGCTTGTAGGTAGATGTGATGAGCAATAGCAAAGGACCAGAGATGTAGAACCTCTCTGCAGAGGGACCAAGAGCCTGTCCCTCCCTGCTCGTTTGCGTAGAACATGGCCACTTGATTGTCGGTTTGGACCAGGACTCTGTGAAAACAAAGGTGTTTCTGAAAGATGGCTCGAAGTTCCAGGAGATTTATTTGGAGTCACTCGTGACTCCTGTGGTGACCAGAGGCCCTGAGTGGAAAGATGCCCTAGATGGGCTCCACAGCCAAATTTGGATGCATCCATCATCAGGGTACATTGATGTGGAGGCATCTGAAAAGGTGACCCTGCGAGGAGATTTTCTGGGGAAGACCACCATGGGAGAGATGCCATCTGGGGGGGGGGAGGGAAGAAAGGGGGGGGATACTGGTATCTTGTCCCCACTATAGCCTAAGGTTTGAGCCCACTGGGAAGCCAGAGTCCATTGGGCTGTGCGCATGTGGAGACAGGCATATGGGACTACATGCACCATTGATGCCATATGACCCAGAAGTTGCAGCATTTCCCGGGCAGTAAGAGAGTCTCTGAGACATGCTTGAGATGCCAGCTGATTGAGTCAAGTGCAGCAGAGTTGGAGCAGATATGCCCTTAATTGCTAGGTGTTTAAGAGAGCCCCTATGAACTCTATAAGTGGGAACTAGTTGGGACTTTGGAAGAATTATGACAAATCCCAAGTGCTGTAACACCTACATGGTGTGTGAGAGACACAGGCTGGCTTCTTGAGATGTGCTTGCTCTTATAAGCCAGTCGTCTAAGTAAGGGAAGACAAATATCCCCAGAGTTCTTAGGAGGGTGGCTACGACTGCCATGCATTTTGTGAAGACTCTTGGGGCAGAGGTCAGACCAAGAGGACGGACCTTGCATTGATAGTGTTTTCCTTGGAATATGAAGAGTAGGAATTTTCTGTGTTCTAGATAAATAAGGATATGAGTGTATGCTTCCTTCAAATCTAAAGAACAGAGCCAGTCCTGGACCATCCTGAACTTCTCGCGTACAATAAACTTGTTTAGGTTTCTGAGGTCCAGGATGGGCCTGTATCCTCCTGTCTTCTTTGGGATGAGAAAGTATTGAGAATAGAAGCCCATTCCCTGCTGGGATGTTGGAACCTCTTCTATGGCGACCTGTAGCAGAAGAGAGGTGACCTCTTGCAACAGCAGGGCAGTGAGAGGGGGCTGAGAACGATACTCTCTTACTGAGGTAAAGGGGGGCAGGCTTTGCAGATGAAGCCTGTACCCCTCTCTCACTACTGAATGTCCACTGCTCTGAGATGATCAGATGCCACCTGTGGGCATAATGGCACATTCTGCCTGCAATGTGAAGAGGATGGGGGTTCTTCAGAGGCAGAGCAGCTATGTTCTCTAGGAAGGAGTCAAAAACCAGGAGCAGCTTGAGTCTGCTGAGTCGGCTGCGTTTTAGGAGTTTGTGACTTCCTTTGCTGTTTTGGAGGCTGCTGTCCCTTTGAGGAGCATGATTGCTGACATTGAAAAGCAGGGGTGTTTATCTCTCATGCACTCTCCTGTTTAGCCTGAGCCTACTTTCCTATCTCATACTCCCTGCTACTGGAGCAGATAGCTACCCTGTTAACAGACTCTCCGTCTGATCTGCACGCATTGCAAACAGATTCTGTTTGCCACCACCTCACTCTTACATTTTTTGTACACCATTATACGCTATCTGCGCTACACTACCTAACTTATCTAGGTCTAGTAACAACCCTCTAGTGAATTGTTTACAACACCTAGCGCACCAAGATGGAACACCCCAGCCGTGCCATAATTGGCCTCTTGTTCCTATTCACTAGCTGGCTCCCAAGCTCTCTATCCCTAAATAATCAGATCCCAATCCTACATAGCCATGGGAGAAGATGGGCAGGTACATCTCATCATAATGTAAATTGGGACACACCATTGCATCACCCCCATCTTCTACACTATAGGAAAGCCAAACAGTACAATAGTCCCTATCCACGAAATCTAAAATGTACCCTCATCAATGCCCGCTCAATCCGTAACAAGTGGCCAGTGATTGCAGACATAGTATCCCTCCATAATCTCGACATCCTCATGGTCACCGAAACATGGCTTTCCCCTGAAGATAATGTCATAATCAATCAATTTCTCAGCATATACAAGCCATAGACAAAACAAAAGAGGAGGTGGAGTTCTCATCCTCAGCAGAACAGAGCTTCATTTCCAGCTAGTTGACTCCACTATTACAAACCACTTGGAGACAGTCTCCATTTCCAACAAGGGCTGCTCTATAAATCTGCTTTATAGAGCTCCCTCAGCCTCCACTGAGGACCTCCCAACTATTATAAATCTCGCATCTAATATCCAGAATCCAAATACACCAAACTGGATTCTAGGTGATTTTAACCTGCCAGCGCTTCAGGATAACCATTCTTCTACCTTTCTTGAAGCCCTCGATATCTTAGGTTACAAGCAATTAGTAAATGAACCTACTCATGTGAAGGGAAATACACTAGATCTCATATTTGCCTCACAGACAATTTCTGACCAATTCCATGACACCGTGTTGTCCATAACTACTGTACCATGGTCAGATCACAAACTCATCATCTTCCAGATTCCCACTCATGACAGTCAATCGAAGACCAACAGAGCTCCAAGTAATCCCTCTAAACTACCTGCTAGAAGTTTCCGCCCATTCAATAGAGATCTTATCCTGGCAGAAACGGGCTCGCTCCTTAATGAGACCACCCTAAACCTGGATGAGCTGATCACTTGCTGGAACAATAACCTCAGCGCGACTGCACTTCGTCTGCCACCTAACAACTCATCAAGGAAAAGACCTGCAGCCCCATGGTACACAGCCGAACTAAAAGCATCATGTTGGCAAAGGTCACACTCCATTCGAGACCAGACAGCTTACATCCACCAGCTAACCGCTCACCGTGAAGCCATCACAGAGAAAATGAAACAGTACCACACAGACACCCTGAAACTCTCGCTAAATAAACCTCACAATCTGTTTACCCTTGTCAAGTCTTGATCCAAGGAGCCAACACCGGAGCACCAATGTGAAATCCATCCGCAGGAATTTGCCTCTTACCTACAATCCAAGTTATGTCAGACAAATACAATTTCAATTGGTGTCTCCTCCACAGACCAAGGGTGTACAACATGTACAACATCTTTAACATCCTTCTCAACCCCTTCCAAGAAGTGCATTGAAGATAGTATCATGAACCTCAATACCACTACTGTGCAAACAGATCCTTGTCCGGCTTTCTGGATAAAGGAACTCCGCAGTGATCTCAGTCCGATAATAACAAAAATAATGAATCTATCTTTCTCAAGTGGTTACTTCCCATCTGCCCTCAAGCACACGTCGATCAGACCACTGCTAAAAAATAGTAAACTAGACCCCCAAAAGGTAGACTCCTACAGACCCATTTCAAGTATACCTTTTCTCGCAAAATTAATTGAAAAAGTGGTGCAAAGGCAGTTACAAGACCACATGGACTCTGCTGCTCCACTTGACCCATGCCAACATGGTTTCAGGGAGTCACATGGAGTGGAAACACTCCTCATCACCCTTTTCAATAATATAATCACTGGCATTGACAGCATTCGTCAGGGTTTTGCACTCATTTTCCTAGACATTGCCGCAGCCTTCGACTCAGTAAATCATGAGCTTCTTCTTGGACGACTAAAAGAGAAGGGCATCTGCAGAACAGTACTGGAATGGTGCAGATCATACTTGACCGATAGATGGCAGCAAGTACGATCAGGCGGAGCAACATCAGAACCGTTTCATCAAAACCAAGGAGTTCCCCAGGGATCCTCCCTCTCGGCCTTGATGTTCAACATATACATGCAACCCATTTGCAATATCATCCGGTCCTTCAATGTCAGTTGTATGGTATATGTTGATGATGTCCTGCTCTATATGCTGTTCTACATAGACCAAGTTGACCTCTCCCCTTTGACCAACTGCTTCAATGCCATATCTGAATGGCTCCTGTCACAAAACCTTCGGATTCAGCATAAGAAAACGGAGGTGCTCTTCATTACGAGGAACCCAAACTTCAGCCCACCCAAATACTTGAAGGTGAAAGAAGTCGAACTTCAAGCAAAACCCACAATTCATTACCTGGGAGTTACACTGGATCCAAACCTTGACATGAAGGCACACATAGCTAACACTGTAAGAGCAATCTATTTCAAGATCCGTTCACTCAGACATCTACGCCCCTTGCTTGAACCGGAAGATTTTCGGACAATTTAGCAGGCCCTGATAATACCACATCTGGATTATGCCAATGCCATATTACAAGGTCTCCCACAATCCACCTTGAACCCCTTACAACTTGCCATGAATAGTGCAGCGAGGGTCCTCCAGGGGTCATCTAAAAGAGACCATGTGACGCCCCTTCTAAAGCAGTTACACTGGCTTCCTGTACAAGCCAGGATCTTATTCAAAACAGTGCTGCTGACATTCAAAGCGGTCAATAAGCTCTCTCCATCTTCACTTTCTGACTTTATCCAAGCAACAGCGCCTAATAGACCAAGAAGATCCATTGCAATAAATATGCTATCATTGCCGAGAGAATTAACAAAATGCACATCAATAACCGCAAACAGGGCCTTCAGTCTCTACGTCCCAAGATTCTGGATCTCACTACCAACAAACATCAGGGCAATCACTAACCTAACCCAGTTGAGGAAGGCCCTTAAACACTTCCTTTTCATTAAATATTTCCCAGAGAACAATGAACCACTTCCCCACTCAAATACTTACAACTGTCCCACCACACCCTGTAAGCCAGGCAACCACACCATGTAAGGAGTCCTTGACCATTAAATCTCTTGCTATGTCTTATGTGACTTCATTGTGTAAACAGTTACCTTTTGTTATCCAAGTTGTTTCTCCTGTTACTTGTAAACTCAGACCTATGTACCCTGCCTGATTGTTATGTTCCATGTAAACCGCGCTGATGCTGAATAGTGCGGTATAGAAGAAATTGTAAATAAATAAATAAATAAAGACGAATACTACTTCTTTTTATTAAAGGCGGCTTTCTTTGCTGCTGCCTTCTTTTTAGCTGGGTTGGCAGAAGATTTAGAAAGCTTATTCAGGGTAGTGTTCTCAGATGCTAAGACACTTTTTGTCTTGCCAATCCTTGCCAAATAGGTTTTCACCGGTGCAAGGATTACCACCCAACTTATCTTGAACTCATTATACAAAATCCGATGCTTTCAGCCATGCAATTCTGTGTGCACCAATACAGATTGATGTAGCCATACTGGTGCACTCAAAGCAATCAAAAGTTGCCCTATTGACAAACTTTGAGACGCTCTGAACATGCTTGGCTAGAGTGAGGTAGTCTGCTCTCTTGTCATCAGGGAGAAGAGGAGCCCTTGATTCTAAATCTCTAGTTACCTCTTGAGGAACATACCCATGTAGAGTATGTAGGAACTAATTCTGGCTGATAGCATGGAAGCCTGAAAGCAATGTCAGCCAAAAGCATCGAGGGTTCTCAATTCTCTACCCGGAAGGTTAGAGGAATGCATCTTTGTGCTTTTGATTCGATGCATTGCCAGTTCCATTGAATGGTGTGGCAATTGTGTCTTTTGAAAACCGGGACATTCCAGTACCTGGTACATGGTATCGAGCCGTCAAGTATGCGGAGAAATGGTAAGGGGTGTCTCCCACATATGAAGCATGAGGTCATGGAGAATGCGGTGAATGGGAAATGTAGCCGCTTCCTTAAGAGCTGTTGGGTACTGGAGAATTTCCAATTCTTCAGCTCTAACTTCTTTTTCCGATGTTTCTGTTATGGAAAGACCCCTGGCAACATCGCATATAAAGTCTTGAAAAGACATGTCCTCTGGCGGGGATATGTGACTTTGGGAAGATGGAGACGGGTTCTCCAGTAGACTTTGTAGGTCTCGAGTATCGGCCGATTCATCATCCAATGAATCCGATTCCGAAGAATCGAAGTATCGATGGGCAGGGGTGTTCGTGCTCCACCAAAACTCGGCACCGACTGAAGTCGGTACTTGGAATCTGTTTAGCCGGAACCTCGGTAACAGGAATGGATTTGAGAGCAGGCATGGGCAGTAGCGTAGCTAGTGGCAAGTAACCAGATGTGGTTTGCATCGGTACCGAAGACAGTGCCGGGGTTTGAGAAACAGACTGTAAAGGTTTTACTGGAACAGAGGCTGCCAGAAAGGCCGCTAAGCTCCACTCAATTGCCAGGATGTGCTGATCCATGGAGCTTACCAATGCCAGGGTATCAGCACCAGAATTGTAGGCCACAATTGCAGGCCCTGAGCATGGCACTGGGAGCTCTCCGGAGATGGAGACCTCAGGAGCGCCCTAGGACCCCTTGATGGCTTTGGAGGAAAGGTCCTCTCGCCGGGGTTGTTTGGCCGTTTTTTCCCTCTCCAGGGCAATGCTCAAGGCATCTCGATGCTTAGGAGACCTACCCTTGGGGGAGCGGCCAGTCTTTGATGAAGACTTATGTTTCGATACCTGCGATCCTGTATCCTTCCTCCATGAGAAGACGACTATGCCCTCGATGTCATCGAAGCTAGAGAGACAGCGTCAGAGGGAAAGAGGGTGACTAACTTAGAAGCCCGATTCTGTAGGCTCTCTTCATCATCTTCCTGCAGAGGGGACATTCTGATGGTTGGTGGTCAGGACCTAGGCATTTTAGACACTAGTTATGGGTGTCGATGGCCGAGATGATACTGCCACACTTAGAACATTTTTTTAAACCACTATCTGGTATTTTCATTGTGTCGGTGACAAAATGGAGGGCCTGGGCCTAAAATGGCTTTGATGCGCCTGAAGAAAGTAAAACTTTCTTGCCCCCCCCCCTTTTTTTTTTTTGTTTTAAGTAAGAAAGAAAGGACAGGGAGTCGGTACCAATGCTGACGGGAAGGCAGACAAAAAAGCACAGTTACTTACCTGTAACAGGTGATCTCTGGGAACAGCAGGAATTAGTCCTCACATATGGGTAAGTCGGAACAGACGGAGCCCGCGCGGGAAAGCTCCCCAGCTTTTCAGATGAAAAGCTTTTGGGGCTTCCCACAGCGCATGCGCGCTGCCTTCCCGCCTTCCTTACCAGCTCTCTTCAGTTCGAGTTTAAAGCTGAGACAATAGAGAGAGGAAAGGAAGGTAGATAGATAGAAGATACAACTCCTAGGGGAGGTGGGTGGGTTGTGAGGACTAATTCCTGCTGTTCCCAGAGATCACCTGTTACAGGTAAGTAACTGTGCTATCTCCAGGAACAAGCAGGAATAAGTCCTCACATATGGGGACTCCCTAGCTAAGATGCCTGGGAGATCCCCCTCCAAGGGTAAACCATCTTCGTATGGATCTCAGGCATCCATTCAGGGAAGGTGGGCAGGAGTTGCTTAAGTATGGAACAGGTGTTTGAGGACAGCCTGACCAAACAAGGCATCCCGGCGGGAGTCCTTGTCCAAACAGTAATGGGCTGTGAAGGTATGAACCGAGGCCCAAGTGGCTGCTCGACAGATCTGATCTATGGATACAGAGTGAAGATGAGCCATAGAAGTAGCCATGGCTCTCACATTGTGAGCTGTGACATGGCCTTCCAGAGAAATGCTCTTACTCTGGTAAGTAAAAGAAATACACTGAGCAATCCAATTGGAAAGTGTACGTTTGGTGACTGGAAGTCCCAAATGAGAAGGATCAAAAGCCACAAAAAGTTGGGAAGACTTTCGATGTGGCTGAGTCCTGTTGAGGTAAAAGGCGAGAGCTCTTTTACAGTCAAGAGTATGAAGGTTCCTCTCTGCATTGGATGCATGAGGAGCCGGGAAAAAAACAGGTAGATATACCTCTTGATTAAGATGAAAAGGCGAGACCACTTTGGGCATAAAGTGGGGATTCGTCCTAAGGACCACCTTATCATGATGAAATCTGGTATAAGGTGGATTAGCCACCAAAGCCTGCAGTTCACTGATGCGGCGAGCCGAAGTGACTGCAATAAGGAAAAGAACCTTCCAGGAAAGAAATTTCAAGGAGGTAGAGTCCAAAGGCTCAAAAGGTGGTTTCATAAGCTGACCTAGAACTAGGTTCAAATCCCATGCTACCGGCGGAGGTCGGATGGGAGGTTTACTTAGGGTCAGGCCTCTCATGAACCTTGCAACGAGAGGATGAGAGGAGACAGGTTGTCCATTTATAGGTTTTAAGGATGCTGCAATAGCACTTAAATGGACTCATACTGAATTCGTCTTGAGGCCTGCATTGGAAAGATGCAGGAGATAGTCTAGTAGAGAATTCAAAGGAAGTGCCAGAGGGTCAAGACCCTGTTGAGCACACCAAATGGAAAAACGTTTCCATTTGAAAGCATAGGAACGCCTGGTAGAGGGTTTCCTAGAGGCATGAAGGATATCTTTCACTGGCTGAGAAAGATTAAACTCATGAAGGCTTAAGCCTTCAATAACCAAGCTCGGAGATGTAGGGACTTGGGGTTTGGGTGCCACAAAGTCCCTTTCTCCTGAGACAGAAGGTCTGGCGCAGCTCCCAGGTCCAGGGAGGAGCCCTGGGAGAGCTGTAGAAGTAGAGGGAACCACACTTGGCGTGGCCAGCGTGGAGCTATAAGGATCATCGACCCGTGATCCCTCTGAAGTTTGAACAGAGTCTTGGGAATCAAAGGAATGGGTGGAAAAGCATACAGGAATTCCTGACCCCAATGCAGGAGAAAGGCGTCGTTGGCCTGAGCTCCCTGACACGGAATCCTGGAACAGAACCGGGGAAGTTTGGCATTCCACGGACTTGCAAAGAGGTCTATGTCCGGGGTCCCCCATTCCTGGAAGATTCTGTGTATCTGGTCCATATGCAGGGACCACTCGTGTGGAAACAGAACTCGACTGAGTCTGTCTGCCCGAGAGTTTTGAACTCCTGGAAGATACACTGCCAGAAGATGAATTTGATGCTCTCTGGCGAAAGCCCATAATCTGAGAGCTTCGTTGCAAAGCGACAGAGAGCCCGTACCTCCTTGCTTGTTGACATAGAACATGGCAACCTGATTGTCTGTCTGAACTAGGACAGTCAGGTTGGCAAGGAGGGTATGGAAGACTGTGAGGGCAAGGAAGATTGCTCGCAGTTCCAGAAGGTTGATATGAAGGGTGGTCTCTTGGGGAGACCAGGTTCCCTGAGTGGAGAGATGTTGAAGATGAGCTCCCCACCCTGTTTGGGAGGCATCTGTTGTGAGGGTTGCTTGGGGCAACGAAGGTTGGAAGGGGGTCCCCAACAACAGATTTTTGGAGGATGTCCACCACTGGAGAGACCAAAACAGACGTTTTGAGGTGAGTACCTGGTCTGACAGCAGTCCCGATGCTTGAGACCACTGGGTGGCTAATGTCCATTGAGCTGCCCTCATATGGAGACGAGCATAGGGCACCACATGAACCGTGGAGGCCATGTGGCCCAGAAGTTGCAGCATTTCTCTGGCTGACAAGTGACTTCTGGACTGAGCCTGGGAGGCCAAGCTTATTAGCCGTTGGCCTCGGACCAGAGGAAGGTAGGCCCTTGCAGTGGTGGAATCCAGATAAGCCCCTATGAATTCCAGGGACTGAGTAGGGATGAGTTGGGACTTGGGAATGTTTACCACAAGTCCCAGATATTGAAGAATACGCCTTGTGCGGTCCAAGGAAATCTGGACTTCTGACTGAGATGGAGCTCGGATGAGCCAGTCGTCCAGATATGGGAACACAAAGATTCCCATGCCTTTTAAAAATGCGGCTACGACTGCCATGCATTTTGTGAATACTCTTGGAGCAGAGGCGACACCGAAGGGAAGTACTCTGTATTGGAAATGTTTTCCCTGGAACAGAAATCGAAGATATTTTCTGTGGGATGGATGGATGAGTATATGAGTGTACGCATCCTTGAGATCTAGAGAACAAAGCCAATCCTGACTCTGAAGGTATGGAAGGAGAATGCCCAGAGAGAGCATTTTGAATTTCTCCTTGAATAGAAACTTGTTCAATTCTCTCAGATCTAGAATAGGTCTGAAGCCCCCTGTCTTCTTTGTTATGAGAAAGTAAGGGGAGTAGAACCCTAACCCCTGTTGAGGAAGAGGAACCTCCTCTATTGCCCCTTGGGCAAGGAGAGAGGAGACTTCCTGACCCAACAGGGTCAGAAGAGATGGGGGAGAACTTACCATTTCTGGCTCTGGAACAACCAGAGCCTCTCACCATACCGGGAAGATTAGCTCACTTTGCTCCCAGATGGGAGCAAATAACATCAGAGCAATGGACCCTCTCTATCATCAGAGAGGGCTACAAACTTCATTTCTCCAGCCTTCCTCCCCATACCATGGTGAGGCAATTCAGTTCTCTAGGGGCAAGTCAAAACCCCTGAGGGGGTTGAGCCTGCTGGGGTGTAGCAGACACTGCAGACTTTGACTTTACTTGCTTAGATTGCTGACGTTTAGCAGCAAAGCGAGGCTGAGAAGATTGTTGGCCAGTATTTGTGGAAAATCTGGCCTTCTTGTAGTACGGCCTTTTAAAAGGTTTCTTTTTGGCAGGAGTAGAAGTAGACTTAGAAAGTCTATCTAGAGTGGCATTTTCTGCGTCCATTTGAGCAGCTTTAATTTGCCAGTCCTCACCAAATAAGTTCTCTCCTGTACAGGGCAGATTCCTTAAGCCATCCATGACCCAGGGTTCTAGGTCAGAAGCCTGGAGCCAAGCAAGACGTCGGGCTGCAATAGCGATTCCCGAAGCCCTGCCAGCAACCTCAAAGGAATCAAAGGCTGCCCTGTTGGAAAACTTGGAGACCTCTGAAAGTTGTGTCACCAGAGTAGTGAAGTCCTCCTTTTTATCCTCAGGGATAAAGGGGGCTAAATGCCGTAACTTTAGGGCAAGTTCTCTGAGAAACATGCCCATATAAAGGCTGTAAGAATTGATCCTGGCTATAAGCATACTAGCCTGAAAGATCTTTCTACCAAAAGAGTCGAGGGTCTTACATTCTCGCCCTGGAGGGGTAGAGGAATGCCTTTTAGGACTCTTTATCTTCTTCATAGCAGACTTCACCACAATGGAGTGGTGAGGCAGCTGAGTCTTTTGAAACCCAGGAGAAGGAGGGACCCGGTACATGGTGTCCAACCTACGGGAATGAGGAGACAGGGTTAGAGGAGTCTCCCACAAATCCATCAAGTGTTCTTGAAGGATTTCATGGATAGGCAGAGTAACTGCCTCTTTAGGAGGTTTAGAGTATCCTAAAATATCCAATTTTTTTGATCTGGGTTCCTTTTCAGCAGATGTAGCAATAGAAAGTGCTTTAGCTACATCAACAATGAAATCCTGAAAGGATAAATCCTCTGGAGGAGACATCCTCCTCTTTAGAGAAGAGGGCTCCTCAGGAAGATCAAACTCAGCAGAGTCATCAGAGGAATTGAACTCATCAGAAGAATCTGAGAATTCTCTCTGTGCTTGCAATGCACGATACGCGTACCGATCGATATCAACATCGGGCGTATCGGGCATGGGATTGGTATCGGGCAAAAGCCTGAATCCAGCAAGCGGAACCGATCGACGCTTGGAAGTCGATGGTCTCGGTTCCGGTGTGGATACCGGAACCGGGGTCGGTACCGATGGAATCGGTACCGAGGGCGTCGCAGCCTTAATGAAAGCCAAAACGGCCTGCTGCATGGTCTGGACAGTATTGCCCATGGACGCCACTGCTGCCTGGATGTCGGTACTGGTATCGACGGGTACCCCAGAGCAGTCTAACAGGTGATCAGTCGAGGCCGTGCCATCGATGTCAACCTGTAACCCCACAGGTGATGCTTTGGAGGCCGGAGCCTCCCGCCGGGGTTTTTTGGTCTGGGCAGAATCCTCGAACTCAAGATTGAGAGCCTCTCGATCTTTTGAAAGAGATTTGCTTTTAGAGGATTTGCCCACAGAAAGTTTGGTTACCTGAGATCCATCCGGAGAGGAAGACCTGGATGACTGTGATGCTGGATTATCTGAAGCAAACAGCACATGGAACTTGTTGGCCCGGTTCTGCATACCACGTTTAGACATCTGGGAGCAGAATGGGCAATCCGGTATGGAGTGGTCAGGTCCTAAACATTTAAGACACCATTCATGGGTGTCTGTGAGAGAAATAACAGCATTGCACTTGGTACACTTTTTAAAACCAGGTGCTGGTTTCTCCATGAGGAGAATTTGTGTAGGCCTGAAGGCCTAACAAAAGTTACCAAGCTGTGCTGAGAAAATAAAAAAAGATTTTTTTTTTTTTTTAAAGAAAGAAAGAGAGACCGGCAGTACCGGTTTTGGTATGGGGAAGGCAGGTACGCGGTCAAAAGAAACAAATTAAAATAAAAATTTCTTCAGCGGTGACAGGAACACGACCTGATGGCTCCTTGGAAAAATAGAAACTGAATAGAGCTGGTAAGGAAGGCGGGAAGGCAGCGCGCATGCGCTGTGGGAAGCCCCAAAAGCTTTTCATCTGAAAAGCTGGGGAGCTTTCCCACGCGGGCTCCGTCGGTTCCGACTTACCCATATGTGAGGACTTATTCCTGCTTGTTCCTGGAGATAGAGTAAATTAGACTTACCTGCTAATTGTTTTTCCTGGAGTAAATCCAGTCTAGTCCCGACCTCTGGGTTTTGCTCCTCCTCCAGCAGCTTTTGTGATGACCCTGGTATATCCTCTGGGGATCCGCCTCCTCACTCCAGTAACCTATTGATAAAGCAAACTCACCGGAGCAACAATTAAGTAGTAAACAGTACTACCAACGTAACCAACTAAACTATTATGAGTAATACTATTATTATTAATACCATTTTCCTTTATTGAAACAACCTCTCAGGCCTACATTCCCTCCAAAAGGAGAGAGAACCACAGAGAGAGAAAGAGAGAGAAAGAAAGAGTAGGGACCCTCCTATCAAACTCCGATGTGTATAAAAAAACTGAAATCGCTCACCTGCCATGTTTCATGGGCTTCAGGCCTTCGCACCCTGCAAGAAAACACCGGGAGGGATACGGGACTAGACTGGATTTACTCCAGGAAAAACAATTAGCAGGTAAGTCTAATTTACTCTTCCTGATCGTCTCTCTAGTCTAGTCCCGACCTCTGGGTAAGTACCAGAGCAGTAAACACACTCAACGGGAGAGACATGCTAAACCAGCCTGAAGCACTGCAGACCCAAAACACGCATCTCCCCTTTCCTGAACGTCAAGGCAATAATGTCAGATAAAGGAATTTAAGGAAAATCAAGTGGCCGCCTTACAAATCTATGCCGCTGGCACTAACCGGCATTCCACCCAAGATGCCGCTTGTGCCCTAGTGGAATGAGCCTTCAGTCCCTCAGGCACCTCTTTTCCTTTCAAAAAATACACTGACTCAATGGCCTCCTTGGATGACGTGTCCCCCTTTCTGGGACCCCCAAACAGGACAAAAAAACTATCCGACTTGCGGAAACTGGCTGTTCCTTTAAGATACTTCTTTAACTCCCTACACACATCCAAAGAATGACACTGACTAGAGGCGGAGCCCCCCGCCGAACTGCCGAACACTGGTAAAGAAGCCTCCTGATTCAAATGAAACGGTGAAACCACTTTAGGCAAAAAAGATGGTAACCGGCCTCAAAACCACCTTCGTATCATAGGAGGACAAAAAGGGCTTCCTACAGGATAACATCTGCAACTCTGAGATTCTTCTAGCCGAACAAATCGCCACCAGGAAGACAACCTTGAGAGTGAGATCCTTTAAGGACGCTCTCGACAACGGCTCAAACGGTTCCTTCCCCAAGGCCTCTAAGACATAAGGGAGACCCCACTTTGGTACTACTTGTCGAACCGGTGACCTCAAAAGACACACTGCCCTTAAAAAACGTTTGACGTCGGGATGGACCCCCAGCGCCACGCCCGCTACCTTTCCCCTATAACAGGAAAGCGACGCTACCTGGACTCGCAAAGATGCGGCCGCCAAGCCTTTCTCCACACCATCCTGCAAAAACGCTAATACTTGCAGGGTGGACGCCCTTAACGCCTGCACCTGCCGGCTTTCACACCACGCTTCAAAGACGTGCCAGATGTGAACATATGCTAACGATGTCATCTCCTGCGTGCCTTCAACAACGTGCCAATTACTGAAGCCGAGTATCCTCTCTTCCTTAACCTCACCCTCTCAAAAGCCAGGCCGTAAGCGAGAACCGATCCACGTGAGGCATGTACAGAGGCCCCTGAGATAACAGATCTGGACGCCACGGCTTCTCCACCAAGTGCCGCATCAAATCCACGTACCACGGACGCCTTGGCCAATCCAGCGCTATCAAGATCACCTGCCCTCTGTGGCGCTCGATGCACTGTACCACCTTTCCGATTAACACCCACGGTGGAAACATGTAGAGAAGAACCTCCTCCGGCCAGACCTGAATGAGCGCGTCTAGGACTTCCGACATCCTCTCTCTTCTTCTACTGAAAAATCGCTCAACTTTTGCCGACTGAAAGGTTGCCATGAGATCCATCACCGGAGGACCCCACCGCCGCGTCAACATCTCGAACACATCTCGGTGAAGAATCCACTCCCCCGGGTCCACCTTCACTCGACTCAAGAGGTCGGCTTGCAGATTGTCCACTCCCGCTACATGTGCTGCCGACAATGCCGAGAGGTTTACCTCGGCCCACTAGAACTGCTCGGCCTCCACTTCCATTGGAAGACTGCTCATGCTGCCTTGCCGATTGATGTAGGCCACTGCGTTTGCATTGTCGGAAAACACCCAGATCCCCTTTCCGCAGAGACAAGGTTGAAACGCGTGCAGAGCCAGCGTTACCGCTCTCAATTCCAATCTGTTGTTTGACCAGCCTTTTTCCTGATCTAACCACTGGCTTTGGGCGAAACCTCCTTGAAAATGAGCTCCCTAGCTGAAGAAACTGGCATCTGTTGTTAGAGGAATCCACTCTGGCGCTTCTAAGGGCATCCCCTTCTCCAGACACCCCAGGAGCAACCACCACCGCAACGACTGCCGGACCTCCCCCGGGCATGGCAGTCTGCGCGTCAACGGGTCGTTCTAATGTGACCAATGCCTGAGCAGAGCCCTTCGCAAAGGTCTCATGTGTGCCCTCGCCCACGGGACCAGCTCTAGAGTCGCCGGCATGGTCCCGAGCAATTGCAGGTAATGCCACGCCGTGGGGGCAGCTCTTTCCAGAAAATGCCGGACCGGACTTCGCAAACTGTTCGCCCTTTGCTGTGGAAGGAAGATTCTCCCCACTTCTGTATCGAAGCGAGCCCCCAGATATTCGAGGTATTGCGAGGGCACCAACTTGCTCTTTGCCATATTGACGACCCAACCAAGACTCTGTAAGAATGACACCATGCGGCTTATAGCCGCTTCGCTCTCGGTTTTGGACTTTTCTCGAATCAACCAATCATCCAAATAAGGGTATACCAGAACTCCCTCCTTCCGCAGAGCTGCCGCCACAACCACCATGACCCTTGGTGAACGTTCGTGGCACTTTCGCTAGCCCAAAAGGTAAGGCTCGGAACTGAAAATGACCGTGCTGAACCGCAAATCTGAGGAACGTCTGATGCTCCTGACGAATAGGAATGTGCAGGTACGCTTCCGACAGGTCCAGGGACATGAGAAACTCCCCTTTTCTTACCACCACAATCACGGACCTTAAGGTTTTCATGTGAAAATGGGACACTCGCAGACAACGATTTACTCTTTTTAGATCCAGGATTGGCCGAAAAGTCCCCTCCTTTTTCGGGACTATGAAATATATGGAGTACCGACCGCAGCCGCATTGGTCTGGAGGTACCGGCACCACCGCTCTGAGGACGAGAAGCCTCTGCACCATCTTCCCCTCCGCTTTGGCCTTTAGTGACACCTTGCAAGGTGATAGGATGAAGGAATCATTGACGGGCCGCTGGAACTCCAGGGCATACCCTTCTCGAATGACCTCCAGCACCCACTAGTCTGAAGTTAACCGGACCCAGGCATGGTAAAACTCCCATAGCCGACCCCCTATGGGCACCAGACCCACCTGGGTCCCCCTGGCTTCATTGTGTCTTCCGCATGCTTGTGGAGGAAGAGGAAGAAGCTCCGAATCCTCTTCCTGCCCCCTGAAAGCTCCAAAACCCCTGGTTTCAGCTTGGAAAACGTCCTCTCTGAGCCTAATTGAACTTAGAGAACCGAAAATGGCGATATTCCCTCTGTGGACCTCTGGCTGCGGGAGCCGAGCGCCCCTGCTTCTGTTTATCTTCGGGCAGCCGGCCTCCCTTGGACTCTCCCAGATCCTTCACAAGCTTGTCCAAGTCTTCCCTGAACAGGAGCTTCCCCCTGAACGGCAACTTACTGAGCCGGGCTTTGGAAGAACCATCCGCAGCCCAATTGCGCCGCCAAAGGCACCGACGGGTAGCCACCACTGATGCCATACTTTTGGAGGTCGTAATGAATATCGGCCAGATAAGCCACTCCAGATTCCAGACGTGATGTTTCTCCAATGGTATCCTCTCCTTGTTCGCCTTGGATGCGTTGCGACCAGCGCAGGCAGGCCCTCGCTACCCACGCTCCACAAATGTTCGCCTACATGGAGAGAGCATTGACCTCATAAACCTGTTTTAACAAGGTATCCAGCTTTCTGTCCTGAGCATCCTTGAGAGCTGCACTCCCCCCTACTGGGATGGTAGTCTTCTTCGTGACCGCGGCATCTATGTTCGGAGCCTTGAACAAGTCGCGATACTGGTCCACCAGCGGGTAAAGCAGACTCATTACTCTAGATCCCTTTAGACTTGCCTCCGGCATGTCCCACTCTTCCTGTATCATATCCCGAAACACACTGTGCACCGGAAACGCCCTCTGAGTCTTCCGAAAGACCTGAAGCGACGGGTCCTCCAATGTGGCATCCTCTGCTGGGCCAGGGGAAGGCATATTGAGTGCCTTAAGCGTCTCAGAAATGAAAGCCGGCAACTCCTCCCTTCGGAAAATGCAGACAACTCTGGCCTGATCCTCCTCATTCGTGATTTCACCTTCCTCCACTTCATCCTCAGCATCTAAATCCGGCTCCCCTTCGTCGGCGTGCAGAACCTCCGAAACTACCGACTGATCTCTCGGCTCTTTTTCCATTCATGCTTTCTTGGCCCCGTTGCATGGCGGAGCCGCACTCAGCGGCATCCCTGGCCTCTTTTCTCTGTGTTCCCCATCAATGGAACCCGACGGCCGTCTCTTCTGCTGACTGCCAAACGCTTGTTGAATCAGAGCCACAAACTCCAGGGAAAAAATAGCCGCCAGTCAGTCCGGCACTGAAGCCTGCGCGGACGGAAGAACCAGCACAGATGAAGTTCCAGCCACCGGCTCCCGAAGTGGTAACTCCAGGGAAGCTGCATCCTGCAACTTTACCGGCACCTCCGGAAGCACCGCTTCCCCAGCTAATGAGGTCTCTACGGGGACAGCATCCTGCACACAGCCCTTATAGACCCCCGTGTCTGACAGCACTCCCCTCTTGGAACCGCAAACTAAACACAGCTGCTTAGAGGGCATCTTGCCTAACTGCTTGTACAGCCTGTCCTGACCTGTAGAGGCCATCAGCTGCCACCCCTTCAAGAGCCTTCAAAATCGCGCTTCTTTTTTTTTTTTTTAAACAATGCTTACAGCAGCCTTTTTAGCTCCCCCAAGCCTGAAAATGTAATTGAATTCAAAAACCGCCGCTTTCCGGCGACCCCCGCAGACTCTGCAGGCTTTCAGGAAAAACTGCGGTTTCCCGCGTTGCCGCCATGCGGTAGGCCCAACTCCTGAAGCTCCCGATCTAACTAAACGCGGCCCCTTTACCTTTTGAAGAGCACTGGAGAAGGGTCCTTGCCGCCCTCGCGTTCCCCCGAACAGCTGCTCACAACATCGGGAGGACCGCGGGATGCCAGAGAGCAGGAGAGTCCGACCTGTACGTTCTCTTGTCAAAACATTCTCCGGCCGTCCTCTTCACTGTGCTAGCAGGCAAAGCCTCTGCGTGAGCTGACTTGCTCTCAGAGCCCCAGTTACTCACCCCTTCAGCTGGATTCGGCAACCGGCGCTCTTCACAGTGTGAGCTGCTTTCTCCTGACCTCGTTCCTCTCTACCCGGCGAGGAGGGAGGGGAGGGAGGGAGAGAAGGCCTCAGCAGCCTCTTAAAGAGACAGAACTCAATTCCCCCCAAAAACAAAACCAAAGTTGCTTATTCTATACTTTAAATAACTAATATCCCCAGAAAAACCTCTCTCTTCTTAATTGTTTCTCCAGTAAACCCGGAGCCCCCAGGTTCACTGCTCCTCCAGCTGCTTGGAGACTGAGGTAATTGGAGTGAGAGAGTAGTTACTCACCTGTAACAGGTGTTCTCCAGGAGCAGCAGGAATCAGTCCTCACATATGGGTGTCATCGGCGCCAATGAAGCCCAAGCAGAGCATTTCCCCAGCTTTCCATGAAAGCCTTTGGGAATGCAGGCACGCATGCGCGGTTCCCTTCCCGCCTAAAGGTGCCATCTTAACTCAGTCAAATAACATAGCTAAGAACAGCACACAAAAATGAAAAAATAAACTATGTACAACTGCAACTCCAAGGGGAGGAGGGGAGGTTGTGAGGACCGATTCCTGCTGCTCCTGGAGAACACCTGCTACAGGTGAGTAACTACTCTTTCTCCAGGACCAAGCAGGAAGTCAGTCCTCACATATGGGTGACTCCCTAGCTCTGGGCTAACGAGGAACCCAGGCTGAACAAGAGTACTCCCCATCCAGTCTCAGCAGCAAAGAAAGGCTTTTCAAGGACACAACCTCCACCGGTAGCCCAACAGAGGGCAGGAGGGCAGGAGTTGCCTAAACCTCAAAGAGATTCCGGAGTACTGCTTGGCCAAAAGCACTGTCCCTACGGGACTCCCTCTCCAGACAGTAATGGGCCGCAAAGGTCTGGCTGGAAGACCAAGTTGCAGCCCTGCAGATGTCTACCAAGGGCACAGAGTGGAGATGAGCCACTGAGGCAGCCATTGCCCTGACACGATGGGCCATGACCCTATCCTGCAAAGGAAGGTCAGCTGCTTTGTAAGCCCAGGTGATACAGTCAGCCACCCAGATGGACAAGGTACGCTTGGACACAGCCAACCCCAACTTATTGGGGTCAAAGGATACGAAGAGCTGAGTAGCCCTTCTATGCCCCTGCATACGGTCAAGGTAGAATGATAAGGCCCTCCTACAGTCCGGGGTATGCAGGACTGCTTCCGCCTGGCTTGCATGAGGCCTAGGGAAGAATGTTGGAAGAACCACCTCCTGATTGAGGTGGAAAGAGGATACAACCTTTGGGAGGAACTTTGGATGAGTCCTAAGGACTACCCTGTTCCTATAAATCCTGGTGTAAGGCCTATCACAGACCAGGGCCTGAAGCTCACTCACTCGCCTAGCCGAGGTAAGGGCTATCAGGAAGAGTGTCTTCCAGGAGAGGAAGCGTAGTGGACAAGTAGCCATTGGCTCAAAAGGTGGGCGAGTCAGTTGCTGCAAGACCACATTCAGCTCCCACTCAGGGGCAGGAGGACGAATTGGAGGCTTGAGCAAAAGCAAGCCCCGGAGAAAGCGGGACACCAAGGGGTGACCTGACAGAGAATGTCCCTCCGCCAGTGAGTGTTGAGCCGCTATAGCTGAGAGGTGGACCCGAACAGAATTGGACTTAAGTACCTGATTTGATAAGTGCAGTAAGTACTGAAGCACTACTGGCACTGTACAGGAGAAAGGATCCTTTGAACGTAGCTGACACCACACAGAAAACCTTTTCCATTTGAGAGCATAGGTTTTCCTAGTGGACTGTTTCCTAGAGGCTAGGACAACCTCCTCAACTTCCTGAGGTAGGCCTCAAGGAGCCAAAACTACCCTTGCAGCCTCAAGGCCATCAAATTGAGAGCTTTGAGATTGGGGTGCTGAAGGGAACCCTGCTCCTGTGAGAGAAGGTCGGGTTGCAACCCCAGAGGCAGTGGGGGATCCACCACCAGTTGAAGAAGAAGAGGAAACCAAGGCTGTCTCAGCCACCTGGGAGCCACCAGCCAGACCGAAGCCTTGTCCTGAAGAATTTTGAAGAGAGTTCGGGCCACCAAGGGCGTGGGAGGAAACGCATACAAGAGGCCCTGAGACCATGGAATCAGAAAAGCATCTGCTGCTATTCTCAGAGGATGCGGTTGCCTGGAGCAGAACTTTGGCAGTTGCTTGTTCAGTGGGCTGGCAAAGAGATCTACCAAAGGGAGACCCCATTTTAGGAAGATCCTCTGAACTACTGAAGGATGCAGCTGCCACTCGTGGGGCTGCAGAATCCTGCTTAATCTGTCGGCCAGGTTGTTGTCCTGGCCTGGAAGGTACACAGCCTTGAGGAGCATGTTGTGCGTGAGGGCAAATGAACAAAGGTCCTGAGCCTCCCGAAAAAGGATGCTGGACCCAGTCCCGCCCTGTTTGTTCACATAAAACATGGCTACCTGGTTGTCTGTCTGAACCAGGACAGATTGATGAGCCAGGGTAGGAGAGAAAGCTTTGAGTGCTAATCGAATAGCTCTGAGTTCGAGGAGATTAATCTGCTGTGCAGCTTCCCAAGGAGACCACAGGCCCTGGGTGCACTTGCCTAGACAATGAGCTCCCCTACCCTGCAGGGAGGCGTCTGTGATCAGTACCACCGAGTACTCTGGAATCTGAAAAGGCACCCCCTTTAGTAAATTGGGTGGGTGCAGCCACCAGTTGAGGGAGTTCAGAAATTGTATGGACACCCTTATCCTGTCTCTGAGGCTGCCTGTGGCCTGTGACCACTGAGTCCGAAGACACCACAGTGCAGGCCTCATATGGAGCCTGGCATTGGGGGTCACATGTACTGTAGAAGCCATGTGGCCTAGAAGCCTCAGGCAGAGTTTGGCAGAGACTAGTGACCTGCTGAGAAACTGGTTTGCCAAGGCTATCAATCTTTGTGCTCTGTCTTCTGGCAAGAAAGCCTTTGCCAGCAGAGTCTAGCCTTGCTCCTATGAACTACAAGTTCTGGAAGGGGAGCAAAGTGGACTTTGCGAAGTTTATTAAAAACCCCAGGCTTTGAAGAAGAGCAATAGTTCTGAGGGTGGCTTGTCTGGCCTCCTGGCACGTCTGACCCCTGATGAGCCAGTCGTCCAGATAGGGGAAGACAAAGATTCCCTGATTTCTCAGATAGGCCGCTACCACTGCCAGGCATTTGGTAAAGACCCTGGGAGCGGAGGTGAGGCCAAAAGGCAGTACTCTGTACTGATAATGGTTTCCTCCCACAATGAACCTGAGGCACTTTCTGTGGTCTGGATGAATGAGGATGTGGGTATACGCATCCTTTAGACCTAAGGAGCATAGCCAATCTCCCTGTTGCAGGTAGGGCAGAAGTGTTCCAAGAATAAGCATCTTGAACATTTCTTTCTCCAGGAACTTGTTGAGGTTCCTGAGGTCCAGAATGGGTCGAAGGCCACCGGTTCTTTTGGGGACCAGGAAATACCTGGAGTAGAATCCATGACCTTGCAAGTGGGGAGGCACAAGCTCCACCACCCTGTCCACCAACAGACCTTGAAGCTCTTGAAGGAGAAGGTCTGTGTGCAGGGGAGGCCTTGGAGGCTCCCCTGGAAAGTATGGAGGAGGCAGTTGGTGAAAATGCAGTGCATAGCCCCTGTGGACTATGTCCAACACCCAACTGTCCCTGGTGATGAGGGGCCACTGGTGGGCAAAGAGGGCGAGGCGACCTCCTGTGCAGGGTTGGGAGAGCAAGGACTGAGAGGCTACACTCAAGGAGTCAAAAACCCCCACCCTGCTGAGTGGGAGCAGGGGCCGGAGGCTTGGGGGTCCTCTGCCTAAGGGGCCCATTACCCTGCCCCTTGGCTTGCTGACCCTGGGGTGCAGCTTGGGCAGCCTGATATTGAGAGTACTGTTTGTAGGCAGTGCCCTTCCTCGGGTAAAAGGGTTTTTTACCCGAGCCCTTCTTTTTATGAGAAGAGGCAGGGGTCTTTCTAGACAGCCTTGTCTGTGTAAGGTGCTCTGTTTCGAGCTGAGTGGCCTTCTCGGTTATGGGCTTGCGAAAAAAGGTTTTCACCTCGACAAGGGACATCGACCAACTTGTCCTGAACCCATGGCTCGAGGTCTGATGACTGTAGCCATGCCTGGCGTCGAGCCGCGATGCCGGCTGCCACAACTCGGGCCGAAGCCTCGAAGCCATCGTAGGCGGCACGGGACATGAACTTCGAGCAGTCCCGAATCCCCGAGGACAAGGACTTGAATCTCTGCAAGGGTTCCCCGGAGAGTCCAGCAGAGAATCCGGCCAACTCCTTGGCCAGGTCCCGCAAGTACATGCCCATGTACAGCTGGTAAGACTGGACACGGCAAGCAAGCATCGAGCCCTGGAAGCACTTTCTACCGACGCCATCGAGGTTTCGGGCCTCCCTGCCGGGGGGCACCGCAGAGTGCATCTTCTGGCTCTTCAGACGATGCATGGCCGATTCCACAACCATGGAATGGTGTGGTAGCTGTGCCTTTTGAAAGCCAGGGCTCTTTCTGAGTCGATAGATCGAGTCGACTCGCTTGCTTAAAACCGGCGCCGAGGCCGGCGCCTCCCACATCCGGAAGAGGAGCCGTTTCAGCATCGGAGGAACCGGGACAGTAAAGGCCTCCTTCAGAGGAGAGTCATACTGCAGGGCCTCGAGCTCTTCAGCTAGAGTCTCCTCCTCGGGGTCCGCCGGAATAGCCAAGGCAGTGGCCATATCCCGGACGAACTCCAAGAACTCAGTATCCTCCGGAGGGGATCTACTCCAGGGCTCAGACTGCAGTGAGTCTGACGGGACGCACCGAGTCTTGAACGTATCGAGGGACTCCTCATCCTCCGTCTCCCAGGCGAGGAGTCAGGGTCCGACCCCGTGGGGCCCTGGAGCACCCACCCCGACGCCGGAGGCACCGGCATCGACGTCCTCGGTCCCGAGTGGGAGGTCGAGGTAGACCTCGACCGAGAACGACTTCGAGCCATGTTGGACTCGAGTATCGGCTCGGTCTCCGGGGTCGACTTTGAAGTCGATATCCCGGTGGTCAGGGCAGATGGATCAATTCTTGCGACAATAATTTACGGTTTCAAGTAATCTATGATAAATACCAAATATCATATTTGGACTTACTGATTAAAAAAACAGATAAAGGTCTTGTGACCACTCTCTATAGAAAACCAACAGATAGAAATCAATTACTCCATTATCAGAGTTTTCACAATCCGGCACTTAAACGTAATTTACCAGTTAGCCAATTTTTGAGGGCACGTAGGATATGTACCTCTGGTCGAGATTTTGAAGAACAAGCAAGTATTATGAAAGATAGATCTAGGGGAAGACAATACCCCGAACAGTATGTTTTAAATGCTTATAATAGAGCTAAGTCCACCGACCGTGGAGATTTGCTCCAACAACAAGAGAAGAGTAATGACGTAGGCATTGTTTGTCCTTTATTATATTCTCAGCAATCACATAAAATAGAGAAAATAATTAAGAAACAATGGTATTTGATCCAATCTTTACCAGGTTTCCATGATCAAAAATTTACAATAGCGCATAAACGTAATGTAAATTTAAGAAACATGTTAGTGCCTTCAGCATTCACGGAGCGGAAGTATCTCTCTAGGTATAAAGGACATGTTCCGTGCGGTCGGTGTTTAGTATGTGTCCATTCCTTAACGATTAAGAAACAATTCATCCACCCTGTGAATAATCGGATTTTTTATATAGATGACTTTTCCAATTGCCTTACGAGTCATGTCATCTATGTAGTCCTCTGTCCATGCAACAAAATGTATGTAGGAAAGACTATCCACCCTGTTCGAGATAGGATTATTGAGCACAGGAGTTGCATAAAAAGGAAACTGATCGATAAGCCTTTGGTCAATCATTGGCTTGAGTTAACACACACAATTTCTGATTTAAAATTTTTTGTCATCAAAAAAGTAAAAATGAATTGGAGAGGTGGGGATGTGGACAAAACTATACGACGTTTGGAGGAGATATATATTTTTGCAATGAATAGCCTACATCACAATGGTCTTAATATGGAATGTGATCTGTCAGTTTTTCTATAATTTTTTAGCTAGTGAAAAAATTACAATATGTTGTTTTAATCATATTAGTTTTATCTGGTTCTGCTTTTGGGTTTGTTTCATACAATCGTTTTTAATATTACTATTTACTGTTTTTTTTATTACGTTTTGGTTCCAGAGTTTATCTTTCAGTGTAAGCTCCTTTCTTAGTGTTTTACCGCGTTGGCATACTGTTTTGAGTTGTTATAGCCATGGTAAGTGTTTTGTCACTGTATGTATATATATATTTTTTTTTAATATGAAGTATTACATGCATATATAATTTTATATTTTTTGATATCAAGTAACATATACATATATATTATATTATTTTGTATCCCTTTGTAAGATAGTTTCCATATGGTTCCTGTTGTCTGGATTTGTGGCGCTGTTATGAATACCCTCCCTTTCATTAGAGGATTTGTGAATTATACTGCGCCCTTTAGGGTATGTAGTTATTTTCCGAATTGTCACTATTAGGGTAGTGGATTCGTGGCGTTGATTCATATACGTCATCATTATGGAGCTATAAACACACCCCTGTGCTAGGGCGCATGCGTTGGCGTTTTTTCAAGATTTGACTTCTCAGCAGTCACATATGTTGGACATTGGGAAAGCTGTAAGTGTTTTTTTACATAAGATTCTTGTGTTTTGCAGTATTGCTCGTTATATATATTTTTAGTTTTATGGATCAACTTTGTGATGTAAATTGCATTTTGATTGAAGAGATCCTCGCTATGGTATACACATAGTTAGGGGCTTGCTATCATCATTTTTAACTTTTTAAATTTGCCGATGGTGCGTGTGTCTGTATTAAGTTAAATTTTTATTTTAAAGTTTACTTTTCAGTATTTATTTCTTACAGTATTTTTTATCAGTGTCCCTCCAGGGCATGATTGATCGTTTTTTGAAAAATCTATTGATTTTTAAAGTTTGGACTATTCGTTGGATTGCTTGTTCCTGTCCTCTTTGACCGAATTTACGGGATGTCCTTTTGGTGTTAATGTACTTTACAGCAATAAAATACCGATGCTGTCACTTTAGCGTGTTAGTAAAAAAAAATGGGAGTCCACTTGAGTGATTACTAATATACGTTTTGTATATATGTAATATAGTGAAATTTTTATGGTTTCTTAGTGTATACGCCAGTGGTTTCTCAGTGATATTCCAATTTGCTGCATAGTGTATAGGAGTTGGCTCCTCTTCACACACGTTGGAAAGTAAACCTCACAGGTAAAGAGTTATGAATTGATATTTTCATTTCTTCAATCTTGCGACACCGGCAAACACTATTTACCATGATGTCTTTCCTTTGGAGGCTCCACTGATACACAATCTCTCCCCCCTTTTTTATGTGCGCTTGGCCTCTGTCCGTGTTAATCGGATAATTACATGCAGTTTATTTATACATGTTCTCTACCTCTCCCAGAAAAGGCGTAGTGTTAGACATAGTTTCAAGGATATAAGCAGGTATGTGTCTTTTTTGCCCTTTATCTTCAATGGTTCTACCCAATTATTTAAAACAATTTTATATGTTATTTAATAATTAATTTTATTGGTCTTTTAAGTTTATTTATACACAACCTGATTTTTTAAGCTTGTATGTTTATTGATTATGAGTTCTTTTTATATGTAACCTTATTTATTAATTCTTACGTTACTAATGTATTTATGATATCATTCTAAGGCTTATATAGTTTTATTGTTTTTAATCGTTTTATTGTTGTTTTTACTGTGTTTATTTATGCATTTTTAGCTTTTAAGTCCACTTCAAGCCCCTGATGAAGGCAGCGAAACACAGCCTGTGTCGGGCCAGTGGCATATGATTTCTCAATAAAATTTGTTTCATCCTTCTGAGTGTTCCACGTCTCTGTACTGGTTTTGTCTTTTTTGACGTGGGTTCGTGTCCTAGTGTTGGACTACATTCCTGCTTGTTCCTGGAGATGATATAATACAGACCTTTGAATACTAACTATTAATGAACAACCAATCCTTTTTCAAAGACACAAAATCTACAAAACTAGAGTAACGTAAAATGAAGCTACAAGGAGGTAAATTTAAAAGCAATATCGGGAAGTAATTTTTCATAGTAGAGGATGCCTGGAATGTTCTCAAGGTAGAGGTGGTGAGGACAAGTGAATGAATTAAAAAAGAAATGGGATAAACACAAAGGACACATATATAGCAAGAGGAGCATTCCTGTTCATACTTTTCTGTTTCCCATTTAGAAGTCAGGCAGTAATGATTTTCTAGCAGTGATGGCAGATGGCAGCATTGTGTGTTGCTTGGTGGGATGGGAAGGGTAATTTGGTGAGGTGGGAGTTAGAGGGGTGACTGGTACTCTTATGTATTTTTATGCCTTTTTGTAAATTGCCTAGAATGCTGTAGCGCTTGGCAGTCAAATGGATTAAAATAAATAAATAAAACTGAAACCCGAATGACCTTTTACATATCAGAAAAGGAAGAAATGGGGGAGGGGGGTAACCTGCATGGAACAGCAGCTACAACCAAAGGTATGAGCAGAGAGGAGTTACAATCCAAAGTATAAGCACAGAGGCAGGGTAACCTGTCCACAGAGAGTAGTTACTCACCTGTAACAGGTGTTCTCCAGGAGCAGCAGGAATCAGTCCTCACTTATGGGTGACATCGACGCCGATGGAGCCCCCGTGCGGAGCATTTCCCCAGCTTTCTAAGAAAGCCTTTGGGAACACTGCACGCATGCGCAGTCCCCTTCCCTCCTAAAGGTGCCATCTTGCTCAGTCCAATGACATAGCTAAAAAACAGCACACAAAAATGTAAAAATAAACTATGTACAACTGCAACTCCGAGGGGAGGAGGGAGGGTTGTGAGGACTGATTCATGCTGCTCCTGGAGAACACCTGTTACAGGTGAGTAACTACTCTTTCTCCAGGACCAAGCAGGAAGTCAGTCCTCACTTATGGGACTCCCCAGCTTCAGGCTACCGGGGACCCAGAGCTGAAAAAATGAGCTCCCTCTAGCCTCAGCATCAGAGAAAGGATTTCACTGAAACATACCTCTATCGGTAGCCCAACCAGAGGGCTGGAGGGTAGGAGTTGCCTAAACCTCAAAGAGATTCCGGAGCACTGCCGGACCGAAAGCACTGTCCCTACGGGACCCCCTCTCCAGGCAATAATGGGCCGCAAAGGTCTGGCTTGAGGACCAGGTTGCAGCCCTGCAGATGTCTGCCAACGGTACAGAGCGGAGATGAGCTACTGAGGCAGCCATTGCCCTGACACGGTGGGCCGTGACCCGACCCTGCAAAGGAAGGTCAGCTGCCCTGTAAGCCCAGGTGATATAGTCAGCCCCCCAGATGGACAAGGTACGCTTGGAGACAGGTACACCCAAGTTATTATGGTCAAAAGATACGAAGAGCTGAGTAGCCCTCCTATGACCCTGTGTACGTTCAAGGTAGAAGGATAAGGCCCTCCTACAGTCCAGGGTTTGCAGGACTGTCTCAGCCCGGCTGGCATGGGGCCTAGGGAAAAACATTGGAAGAACCACCTCCTGGTTGAGATGGAAAGAGGAGACAACCTTGGGGAGGAATTTAGAACGAGTCCTCAGGACTACCCTGTTCCTATAGAAACGAGTGTATGGCCTGTCAGAGACCAGGGCTTGAAGTTCACTCACTCGCCTGGCCGAGGTCAGGGCCACTAGGAATAGAGTCTTCCAAGAAAGGAAGCGGAGAGGGCATGTAGCCATCGGCTCAAAAGGTGGGCGAGTCAATTGCTGCAAGACCACATTCAACTCCCACTCAGGGGCTGGTGGACGGAGAGGAGGCTTGAGCAATAGTAAGCCTCTGAGAAATCTGGACACCAAGGAGTGAACTGACAAAGAGTCTCCCCTCCACCAGTGAGTGGTAAGCTGCCAGAGCAGAAAGGTGGACCCGAACAGAATTGGACTTAAGGCCCTGATTGGACAACAGCAGTAGGTACTGGAGCACTACTTGCACAGTGCAGGTGAAAGGATCTTCCTGGCGCTGTTGACACCACAAGGAGAACCTCCTCCACTTCAGGGCATATGTTTTCCTGGTGGATTGCTTCCTAGAGGCCAAGACCACCTCTTCCACTTCCTGAGGCAGGCCCCAGGGAGCTAAGATTACCCTTGCAGCCTCCAGGCCATCAAATTGAGAGATTTGAGATTGGGGTGCAGAAGGGAACCCTGATCCTGAGAGAGAAGATCGGGTTGGAACCCCAGAGGCAGTGGTGTTTCCACTGCTAGTTGAAGCAGAAGTGGGAACCAGGGCTGCCTCGGCCACCTGGGGACTACCAGAAGGATCGAGGCCTTGTCCCTTAGAATCTTGAACAAGGTTCGGGCCACCAGAGGAGTGGGAGGAAACACATACAGTAGGCCTTGGGACCAAGAAATCAGGAAGGCATCCGCTGCTAACCTCAGGGGATGCGGTTGCCTGGAACAGAACCTGGGTAGCTGCCGGTTCAGGGGACTGGCAAAGAGATCTATGGAAGTCCCCATTTCAGGAAAATCTTTTGAACCACTAACGGGTGCAGCTGCCACTCGTGGGGCTGCAGAAGTCTGCTTAACCTGTCTGCCAGGGAGTTCTCCTGGCCAGGAAGATAAACAGCTCTCAGAAACATTTTGTGCTTGAGCGCAAAGGAACAAAGGGCCTGTGCTTCCAGACACAGGGGCTTGGACCCAGTGCCTCCCTGCTTGTTCACATAGAACATGGCCACCTGATTGTCCGTCTGAACTAGAACGGACTGGTGAGTCAAAATGTGAGAAAAAGCTTTGAGGGCTAACCGAATAGCCCGAAGTTCTAGTAGGTTGATCTGTTGCGTGGCTTCCAATGGAGACCATAGGCCCTGAGTGCACCTCTCCTGACAGTGTGCACCCCAGCCCTGCAAGGAGGCATCTGTCGTCAACACCACTGTGGGGACAGGCACCTGAAAAGGCATCCCCTGGAGCAAGTTGGGGGAATGTAGCCACCACTGAAGAGAATTCAGGAATGGTTTTGACACCCGGACTTTGTCTGCTAGGCTCCCTGTGGCTTGCTTCCACTGAGTCCTGAGGCACCACTGTGCAGGCCTCATGTGGAGGCGGGCATTGGGGATCACATGTACAGTCGATGCCATGTGTCCTAGGAGCTGTAGACAGAGCCTGGCAGAAACCTTTGGCATGGTGAGAAACCGGGATGCCAACTCCATGAGCCTTTGAGCTCTGTCCTCTGGCAAGTAAGCCCTTGCTTGCAGAGAGTCCAGTCACGCTCCTATGAACTCTAGGTTCTGGGAGGGGAGCAAAGTGGACTTTACGAAGTTTATGACAAAGCCTAGGTCTTGAAGGAGTGATACAGTTTGAGCCAGTCGTCCAGATAGGGGAAGACAAAAACACCTTGAGTCCTCAAGTAGGCCGCCACCACAGCAAGGCACTTTGTAAAGACTCTTGGGGCGGTAGTTAGGCCAAAAGGCAGTACTCTGTACTGGTAATGGTTTCCTCTCACCATGAACCTGAGGTACTTTCTGTGGTTTGGATGAATGCGAATGTGGGTGTACACATCCTTTAAATCTAAGGAGCATAGCCAATCTCCCTGCTGGAGGTAGGGCAGAAGTGTTCCAAGAGTAAGCATCTTGAACTTTTCTTTCTCCAAGAACTTGTTGAGGTTCCTGAGGTCTAGAATAGGCCTTAGTCCCCCGGTTCTCTTTGGCACTAGAAAGTACCTGGAGTAGAAACCGTGCCCCTGCAGGCGAGGAGGTACAGGCTACACCGCCTTGTCCAGAAGCAGACCTTGAAATTCTTGAAGTAGGAGGTCTGTCTGCAGGAGAGGCCTTAGAGGCTCTCCTGGGAAGTAAGCAGGGGGTAACTGCTGAAAATGGAGCATATAGCCCTTGTGGACTATGCTTAATACCCAAGCATCCCCTGTAATGGGTGGCCACCTGTGGGCAAACAGGGTTAGATGACCTCCTGTGCAGGAATGGGGTAGCAGAGATGGAAAGGCTATGCTGTGGGAGTCAAAAACCCCCTCCCTGCTGGGTAGGAGCAGGAGCCGGAGGCTTGGGGGTCTTCTGCCTATGGGGCCCATGTCCCTGCCCCTTGGCCTGCTGCCCCTGCTGGGGAGCTGGGGAGGCCTGGTACTGAGGGAACGGTTTGTAGGCAGCTGCCTTCCTCGGGTAAAAGGGCTTTTTACCTGAGCCCTTCTTTTTGTGAGAAGGGGCAGAAGTCTTTCTGGACAGCCTGGTCCTGGTCAGGTGCTCGGTTTCGAGCTCAGCCGCCTTCTCGGCCATGGGCTTGCCAAAAAGGTTTTCACCTCGGCAAGGGACATCAATCAACTTGTCCTGCACCCAGGGCTCGAGGTCCGATGACTGCAGCCATGCCTGGCGTCGGGCTCCGATGCCAGCTGCCGCCACACGAGCCGAAGCCTCGAAGCCATCGTAGGCCACTCGGGACAAACTTTGAGCAGTCCCGGATTCCTGAGGACAAAGTCTGGAACCTCTGCAAAGGTTCCACTGAGAGGACAGCAGAGAACCCGGCTATCTCTTTTGCCAGGTGTCGTAAGTACATGCCCATGTACAGCTGGTAGGACTGGACACAGCAAGCAAGCATTGAGCCCTGGAAGCACTTTCTGCCGAAAGCATCCAGGTTCCGGGCCTCCCTGCCGGGAGGCACTGCAGAGTGCATCTTCTGGCTCTTCAGACGATGCATGGCCGATTCCACCACCATGTATTGGTGCGGCAGCTGTGCCTTCTGGAATCCAGGGCTCTTACAGAGTCGATAGATGGAATCGACCCGCTTGCTCAAGACCGGCGCCGAGGCCGGTGCCTCCCACATCCGGAAGAGGAGCCGTTCCAGCATCGGAGGAACCGGCACAGTAAAGGCCTCCTTTGGAGGAGAGTCATACTGGAGGGCCTCGAGCTCCTCGGCTCGAGGCTCCTCCTCGGGGTCCATGGGAATCGCCAATGCCGTGGCCATGTCCCTAACGAACTCTGAGAACCGGGTGTCCTCCGGGGGGGACCTACTCTGGGGCTCGGACTGCAGAGAGTCCGAAGGGACGCACCGAGTCCGGAAGGTGTTGGGGGACTCCTCGTCCTCCGTCTCCCACGCTGACTCATCCGAAGAGGAGTCGAGGGGCTCCGACCGCATGGGTCTAGGTGGCACCCGCCCCGACACCGAAGGCACCGGCGTCGACGCCCTCGTTTCCGAGCGGGAGGTCGAGGGTGACCGTGACCGAGGACGACTTTGAGCCTTCATGGTCTCGAGTATCGGCTCAGTCTCCGGGGTCGACTTCGACATCCCGGTGGTCGAGGCAGATGCATGAGCGAGGCTGGCCATCAGTACTCGCTGCTGATCCATGAAGGCAGACAGTCTGAACTCCAGGGCTGTCAGCCTGAGTCCAAGCTCAGGAGACTCAGCAGCCACCGACTTGGACCCCGGCGGCGGCGCCGGGCCCGACGTCGGCTCCCTCGGAGGAGAGTCCACGAGGACTACAGAACTTACGTGTCCGACAGTCTCCAGCTCCACACGAGGCATCTTGGATGGCTTCTTCTGTTCCAAGGGCCCGGGACGGCGGTCGGGGGTCTTAGACCTGGCCCTCGAGGAACCAGGGACCTCTTCCGACGCTGCCCTCATGAGCCGTTTCTTTCTCTTGCGTTCCCGATCGGGGGACCCCCTGTCCGAGGAACCCCAGTGATGCTCGGGATCAGACTCCCGAGACGTCGAGGCCTCAGACGAGGTCCGGGCCCGACCGGAGGCAGAATCTGAGAAAATCCTTTCTTTCTGGTGCTGATGGCTTCGAAGTGCCCTGGTGGACATTTTGCCACACGGGCCACAGATTTTTGGATCATGATCTGGGCCGAGGCACCGAAGGCAGCAGTTGTGTGTGTCGGTGAGAGACATTAGTTTCTTGCACCGATCACACTTCTTGAAACCACTGGAAGCCATCGGGGAAAAAAGGGCCCCCGCGAGGTCAAAGGACCGGCTATCCAGGGAAAAACAGAAAAAAGGCATGAACACCAGCCACGAAGGGCAAAAACCGAAAAACAGAAAACGGGCTCGATATCGGTGTACCGAACCCGGCGGGAAGGGGAACCGGCATCGAACCGGAGAAAAAAGACGAAGTAATCGCTGAAAAAAACGTCAACTTTTCTGGGTGACACTGACAAGACGTCCGATGGGCTCCACGGAAAAAGAAAGACTGAGCAAGATGGCACCTTTAGGCGGGAAGGGGACCGCGCATGCGTGCAGTGTTCCCAAAGGCTTTCTTAGAATGCTGGGAAATGCTCCGCACGGGGGCTCCATCGGCCTCCATGTCACCCATAAGTGAGGACTAACTTCCTGCTTGGTCCTGGAGAACGACAGTTACATTCTAAAGTGAAAAGCACCTTATTGGGCATGCTGTCGTCATTTACTATGTTTGTTGTCCTTCTCTGCTGAAAATAAACCTAAGAACTCTGCACACAGAAAGGGAAGGTGAAATAAAGTATAAGTTAAGTAATTATTATATGTTATATTCCCCTCCACAGAGTGAGGTGTCCAAATTTTACCTTTATCCTGAACTTCTTTTGAAAACCGCTCCCTTTCAATTGCAGATTCCCGTTCTATCCTTTCAATCTCAGCTAGTGCATCCAATTCTACTTCATCATATGGCGTTATAGTTCCTTGTTGCTGAGGTTGTGTTTGGGACTGTGTCACACCAGGCTGTGATGGTTTTGCAGAAACTGAAGTGTTATGTTGTAAAACAGGCACTTGTTGCGCCTGAAGGAATGCTGTCTGTTCATGTTGTGGCAAACAGGCAGCAGCATTTAAAGTCCGGTTAACATCCTGGGGTGTAACAGGTGTTTTAGATGTCTGTCCTGGATACTGTACATTAAATGAAATATCACCTTCTGTAACATTACTGTTTTCTATACCAGGAAGTAGATCTCCCTGCTGGTCCATATCTGAAGATCTTACACGTGAAAGTCTTAATGTAAGCTTGGTAGAACCCTTGGAAGGAGAACTAATGATATCATACATAGCAGATTTTTCATTCTGGTCTTTTTCATCCTTGCTCAATTTCATTTTCTTTTGTTTCTTTTGTTTTCTGTCAGGAGAATCTAACAGTATGTCTGGGGGAGCGTCTCTAGGTGATGAATAGGGTGGAGGCTGAGACTGTAGTATTAAAGATGGTCTTGACCCTAGAATAAAATTAGAAAAATGAAATTATTGCATTAACTGTTTGAAATAAAATAAAAATTTTACCAATCAGCTTATAGATAAGAAAATAACTGCTATACTGGGTCAGACCGAAGGTTCATCAAGTCCAATATCACATTTCCAACAGTGGAGAGTCTGGATCAAAAATACCTGCCAGGATACCAAAACGTAGCTAGATTCTATGCTGCTTACCCCCAGAGATAAGCTGTAGCTTTCCCCTAGTCTTCCTAAAAGAGAAGGTTCATATAAACTAAATAATAAGCACTCTACTAAAACACAAATAAAACAAACTCCTCTATTAGCTAAGAAACAAATGTAACACACTTTACCATTTTATATTCTCCCCACACCAGGATTTAATTTCGACTACTAACACACTTTGAGGGAAGTCTGCTAATTTCCAGAGATGCCAGTTGAGAACTAAACCGGAACCAATACTGACATTTCTCAACTTTAAAGCCATTTTTACTTCTCAGCTGACAGACAGAAAACTACAGAATCCTTTACAGTTATATTAACAATTTTAGTTGCTGCTGGAGAATCCCTTCTTCTACCCTCCAATATCTTCTTAGCAAGGTGTTAGCAAATATCTTATGTATCACAGACCACATAACTACCAGTTACTCAGATACAACATATATGAAATACCTTTAGGCGTCCCATCACTTCCAGCTGGGGAACACACAGATTGTGGAGACCTCAAGGAAAAGGAAGCTGCATTTCTTATTGAAGAATCACTGTCCTAAAATACAGTGACAGAACATTCTCACTCATAAAACATCAAGATTGTTTAGAAAAAAAAAAGAAAGAAAAAATTAAGAACTACAAAAATTCTGTTATGCTAGTCTAACCTAGCTAAAATAAGTTTCCTTAAGCCTTCAAATTTCACCAGAAAGTTACAAGAATGCATCATGTCAAGTTCTGACCTTCAAAAAACATGCAATACAGACACAAAACTAACATGAATTACCATATCACCCATATGCTCTGAGAAAAAAGTAAATGAGTGCTTCCCTCTTTGGTCCACTGACTTACTGGATCAAATAGTCATCCACCTACACATCTTACCCAATAGCTATAGTACCTGGTTTATGTTCTTGTAGTCAATACTATTTTGAAATTTAAACAATTTTGAAGTGATCTGATTTGTTTGTAAGACCAAAGTATACAAAAGACTGCACAGGACATAACATTGTGTCAATCAGGATACAATGACAACACTAAATAAGACACCATCTTGAAGAGATCTGAATATACCTTATGGCATTGTCAGGGTTTACTGAAAGCTCTATGTCCTACTGTCATAACATTAACACTTATGATCTGAACATGAGAATAAACCATAAAACTGCTCATTCTGCCTATCTACTGGTGATGTCATTTTTTTCTTTTTTGTTTTTTTAGCGTAGACAGATGTAACTAGGAAATTTGCCTCCTAAGACTTTCAAACTAAAAAATGTCCATTCATAGTAAGTCTTGGTTCGTCCCTTCACTAAAAGAGCAAGTTTAACTTCAATCATGCATATAGACGTAATAGCATTTATTAGGATTCTCAATATTCTGGCAGTGTACATTAAGAAGATAATTTTAAAAGGGGGGTACCTCCTTAAAGCGTATTTTAAGGTACCTATGTTGAATCTATTTCATAAAGACACCTACTTTTTTTTAAATAAAATACTAGCATAAGTGGCCTAACGCACACCTACATTTATTTACTGATACTTACATACCGCAGTTACTGCCCATTGTGCCACACTGAAGGCACAGATATTTACACCAGGCCTACAGATGGTGTAAATGTTTGCACTTACATTTTTCAAGTGCATTTGTAAATTACAATGTTTCATAAACTGTGTATATACTTGCAAGCTCCACCCACATGCATGTCTACCAGCAAGGTACAGAAACAAGTTGATGCCAAAGTGCATACTTTTAAACCGGTTGGTATTTATAAGAGGTAATTTTGGTATTATGTGGCCAAATATTCGTTAGAATAACTTCATTAAATTATCTCCCAAATGCTCCTTGTGGCCTTGGGCAAGTCACTTAACCCTCCACTGCCTCGGTAGAAAAGGCATGACAAGCTACTTCTGGTCATATCTTGCCAAGAAAACCCAGGGGCTGCTGGGTCACCTGGAGTCAGCATAGACTTGAAGGCACTTCAAAAAAAATGCTAGGGAACCTGCTGCTATATATGCTCCCAAAGGAACAAGCCAAACTTCCAGACTTCAATAGACCTTACAAGTAAAATTGCTTTATCTTCCAAATACTTACTCCAACAAAGAACTGTCATTGCTAGTGGTAAATTGGGAAAAATAAAAGTGGTTTTCATACACAACATAGTGTCAAACGTTCTGCACAAGAATATTCATATAGAAAAAGACTGCTGGAAAAGAAACTATAACCTTCCTTACTATGATTATGAAAGCATCAAAATACCTGAAGGCACTAATTGCAAAAAAAAAAATATTATAGCATAATTGAAGAAATTAAAAAGGAAGTGACTTCCCTTACACTCACAATTTTTGCCATTTCAAAAGAGTAGATTAATTGGAGAAAAGGGCTTTCCTGTTGGAAGACACTATAACATTCTATAAGAAAATCCAAAATCAATGCTAAAATGAAAAGGGACTTTGAAGATGCAAAGAGAAACTGGAGAAACCATCTGAAAATTTTGAGAATGCTTAAGGGAAAGGAAACTGATAAGCTAGTGAAATTTACAGAAACATGAATGTAAAAGCTAATGGAAATTCAATTGATTAGGGCTTTAATAAAATTTGCATAGAATGCCTTACTGTAACACCAGTAAAAATTACTAGAGACTAATGGCAATTCATATCTTGAAATATCCTCAATTACTAGAAATCCTGCAAAATAAAGTCAGGGTATAGGCACCTATACTTTGGAAAGAAAAGCAAACTGATTTTCACAGATCTAAATAAAGTCCTGACAATCTACTTCGGGTCACACTGCCAAGAAACCCAGGAGGTACTGGGTTGCCAGGAGTCAGCATGGACTCAAAAGCACACACACAAAGTCACGGCAAACAAAGATGTTTCTTGTTAAATAAAAGCAACTAAGAAATATGAAAGTAAGGTTCAGATACAGTGAGGACCAAAGTTGGCTAAAATAATTGAGGATCCAGAACTACAAATTTATACTGGCTCTTTCGAAAACAACCCTGCGCTAACTGGGTAGGGCGCAATTGGATAGTAAAGCACAGCTACTTACCTGTAACAGGTGATCTCTGGGAACAGCAGGAATAAGTCTTCACATATGGGTATCATCGGTACCGACGGAGCCTGCGCGGGAATGCTCCCCAGCATCCAGAAAGAAAGCTTTTGGGAGCATCCCACCGCACCTGCGCGCTGCCTTCCCGCCTTTCCCAACCGCCTCTCTCCAGTTCAAGTTTTCAAGCTGAGACAAAGAGAGAGAGAGGAAAGGAAAGATAGATAGAGAGATACAACTTCTAGGGGAGGTGGGTGGGTTGTGAAGACTTATTCCTGCTGTTCCCAGAGATCACCTGTTACAGGTAAGTGTGCTATCTCCAGGAACAAGCAGGAATGAGTCTTCACATATGGGGACTCCCCAGCTAGAGATGCCAGGGAGATCCCCAAGGTTGTGAGCCCCTGAGAAGGGCTCTACCTCCCCCCATGGATCTCGGGCATCCAACCAGGGATGGGGGGTAGGAGTTGACTAGGTATGGAACAGGTGTTTGAGAACAGCCTGGCCAGACAAGGCATCCCGGCGGGAGTCCTTGTCCAAGCAGTAATGGGCTGTAAAGGTATGAACCGAGGCCCAGGTGGCCGCTCGACAGATTTGGTCGATGGACACAGAGTTTAGATGAGCCATAGAGGCTGCCATGGCCCTCACATTGTGAGCTGTGACATGGCCCTCCAGAGAAAGGTTCTTACTCTGGTAGGCGAAAGAAATACACTGAGCAATCCAATTTGACAGTGTTCTCTTAGAGACTGGAAGTCCTAAATGAGAGGGATCAAAAGCAACAAAGAGTTGAGAGGACTTTCTATGTTGCTGTGTCCTTTGTAAGTAAAAAGCGAGCGCTCTCTTACAATCCAGGTATGGAGATTCCTCTCTGCACTTGATGCATGAGGTCCTGGAAAAAAGACAGGTAAATACACCTCCTGGTTCAGATGAAAAGGTGAGACCACTTTAGGCATAAAGTGTGGATTGGTCCTGAGGACTACCTTGTCATGATGGAACCTTGTATAAGGAGGATTAGCCACCAAGGCTTGCAGCTCACTGATGCGGCGAGCTGAGGTGACTGCAATGAGAAAAATAACCTTCCAGGAAAGGAATTTTAAGGAGGTAGTGGCTAAGGGTTCAAAGGGTGGCTTCATAAGCTGACCAAGAATTAGATTCAAATCCCATGCCACTGGAGGTGGTCTAAATGGGAGGTTTAGTTAAAAGAAGGCCTCTCATGAATCTTGCAATAAGAGGATGAGAGGAAATAGGCTGTCCATTGAGAGGCTTGAGGGATGCTGCAATAGCACTCAAATGGACTCTTACTGAATTTGTTTTAAGGCCTGCATGGGATAAATGCAGCAAATACTCTAGTAAAGAATTCAGAGGTATTGCAAGGGAGTTAAGACCCTTCTCTGCACACCAAATGGTAAACCTTTTCCATTTGAAAGCATAGGAACATCTAGTGGAAGGCTTTCTGGAAGCATGAAGGATATCCTTCACTTGCTGAGAAAGATGCAAATCGTGAAGGTCTAGGCCTTCAGCAACCAGGCCCTGAGATGGAGAGACTGGGGATTTGGATGCCATAACGTTCCCTCCTCCTAGGACAGGAGGTCTGGAGCAGATCCCAAGTCCAGGGAAGGAGCTTGAGAGAGATGCAGAAGTAGAGGGTACCACACTTGGCGTGGCCAACGTGGTGCTATGAGGATCATAGACCCTCGATCTCTCTGAAGCTTGAAGAGAGTTTTGGGAATTAGGGGAATGGGTGGAAAGGTGGAAAGGTGGAAAGGAAGCCTTGACCCCAGTGAAGGAGGAAGGCATCCTTGGCCTGAACTCCCTGACAAGGAATTCTGGAACAGAACCGGGGAAGTTTGGCATTCCACGGACTTACAAAGAGGTCTATGTCCGGGGTTCCCCAAATCCGAAAGATTCTGGCTATCTGGTCCATATGGAGGGACCACTCGTGTGGAAGCAGAACTCGACTGAGTTTGTCTGCCCAAGAGTTTTGAACGCCTGGAAGATATACTGCCAGAAGATGAATCTGATGCTCTCTGGTGAAGGCCCACAATCTTAAAGCTTCGTTGCACAGCGACAGAGAGCCAGTCCCGCCCTGCTTGTTCACGTAGAACATGGCTACTTGGTTGTCCGTGTGGATGACTGTCTTGCAGCTGAGCAGGGTGTGGAAGACTCAGAGCTAGAAAAATTGCTCTGAGCTCCAAGAGGTTGATATGTAGAGAAGTCTCCTGTGGAGACCAGATGCCCTGGGTGGAGAGATCTTGTAGATGAGCTCCCCAACCCCTTGGAGAGGCATCTGTTGTAAGGGTTGCTTGGGGTAACAACTGTTGAAAGGGGGACCCCAGCAACAGGTTACGAGTGGACTTCCACCACTGGAGAGACCAAAACAGGCGACTGGAGGTTGCTATTTTGTCTGACAGGCACCCAGATGCCTGGGTCCATTGGGTGGACAAAGTCCATTGAGCTGCCCTCATGTGAAGGCGAGCGTAAGGAACCACATGCCTGGTGGATGCCATGTGGCCTAACAGTTGTAACATCTCTCGAGCAGTTAAATGGGACTTTAACTGAATCTGGGAGGCTAACTGCACCAAGCGTAGGCAACGGGCCTGGGGAAGATAGGCCCTTGCAGTTGTGGTATCCAGCAAGGCCCCTATGAACTCTAGTGACTGCGTAGGGGTGAGATGGGATTTTGGGATGTTTATTACAAGTCCCAGATACTGAAGAACACGCCTTGTGCAGGCTAGGGAAGTCTGGGCCTCTGACTGGGATGGAGCTCGGATGAGCCAGTCGTTCAGATATGGGAATACAAATATTCCTAGAGTGCGTAGAAATGCAGCTACTACTGCCATGCATTTTGTGAACACTCTTGGTGCAGAGGCCAGACTGAAAGGAAGCACTCTGTATTGGTAGTGCTTTCCTTGATAAAGGAACCGAAGGAACCTTCTGTGTGTTGGATGGATGAGGACATGGGTGTACGCATCCTTGAGATCTAGAGAAGAAAGCCAATCCTGACTCTGAAGGTATGGAAGGAGAGTACCGAGAGAAATCATCTTGAATTTCTCCTTGCATAGAAACTTGTTCAATTCTCTGAGATCTAAAATGGGTCTGTAGCCCCGTTTTCTTTGGGATAAGAATATAGGGGAATAGAACCCTGAGACCTGTTGAAGAAGGGGTACTTCTTCTATTGCCTTTTGGGCAAGAAGGGTAGCAATCTCCTGACCTAGAAGGTCGAGGAGAGATGTTGGAGAATTGAACTGTCTCACCATGGTGTGAGGAGGAAGGTTTAAGAAATGAAGCTTGTACCCCTCCCTTATGATGGAGATGGTCCATTGCTCTGCTGTGATTTGTTCCCATCTGGGAGGAAAGTGAGCTAACCTTCCTGGAATGGTGAGAGGCTCTGGTTCTTCTAGAGCCAGAAAGGCTAAGTTCTCTAGTTTTAAGTCAAAGGCCGTGGAGAGGCTGAGGCTGTTGGGCCGTAGCAGTCCTTGCAGCCTTAGGCTTGGCCTGTTTAGGTTGTTGTTGACGCTTTGCAGCAAAACGACCTGCAGAAGATGCCTGCTGACCATAAACAGGATAATATCTCCCCTTTTTGGGAAAAAATGCCTTTTTGAACAACTTTTTCTTAACAGGAGCAGAAGTAGACTTTGAAAGTCTATCTAAAGCAGAATTTTCAGCATCCATCTGAGTGGCCTTTGCTTGCCAGTCCTTGCCAAAAAGGTTTTCACCTGTACAAGGAAGATTTCCTAATCCATCTTGGACCCAGGGTTCCAAATCAGAAGCTTGTAACCAAGCAACTCTGCGTGCCCTTATGGCAATAGCCAAGGCTCTGCTGGCACACTCAAAAGAGTCAAAGGCTGCACGGTTGGAAAATTTGGAAACATCCTGGGCATGTTTAAGCCAGGTGAGAAACTCCTCCCTTTTATCTTCTGAAATAAAAGGGGCTAAAGTCTGCAGATGATCTGTAACTTCTTTTAGAAACATCCCCATATAGAGACTATAGGAGTTGATTCTGGCAGCAAGCATATTGGCCTGGAAAATTCTCTGGCCAAAAGCATCTAAGGTTCTGCATTCTCTTCCTGGAGGATTAGATGAGTGCCTTTTTGCACTCCTTATCTTCTTCATGGCAGACTCCACCACAATAGAGTGGTGAGGAAGCTGAGTCTTATGAAAACCAGGACAGGGAGGAACACGGTACATGGTGTCCAACCTACGAGAATGAGGGGAGGTGGTGAGAGGAGTCTCCCATATACCCAACATGTGATCATAGAGGATTCTCATAAATTGGTAAAGTAGCTGCCTCTTTAGGAGCCTTAGGATATTGTAAAATATCCAATTGCTTGGCTCTAGGCTCTGACTCAGGGGCCACAGAAATGGAGAGGCCCCTGGCCACTTCCCTAATGAAGTCTTGGAAAGACAAGTCTTCTGGAGGAGACATTCTTCTTTTTGGAGAAGAAGGCTCCTGAGGAAGGAGTACCGATGCTTCGACAGAAGCCTCTGATTCATCAGAGTCTTCGGAGGAATCGAAGTATCGCCTGTCTGGATGCTCCTGCAGAGCCCGATACGCGTACCGAGTGGTATCGACATCGGGAGTGATCGGTACCGGTTCGGTACCGATGGGCATCAAAGAACAGGGTACCGCTGCAGTCGACACCGCAAAGAACAGGGTACCGCTGCAGTCGACACCGAAGCCGATACAATCGGTCCCGGTACCGGAACCATATCAGTGCCGGTGCCGGAACCGGTACTGACAACGGAGTTTGTTGCGGTACCGGAGGCGTCGCAGCTTGTATGAACGCCGTAATGGCACGATGCATGGTCAGGATATTCTGATCCATCGACGCCACCAATGTCTGGATGTCGGTACCAGTGGAAACCACCGGTACCCCAGAACATGGCAACAGGTGATCGGTCGAGGCCGAGCCATCGATGTCAACCTGTGACCCCATAGATAAAGCTTTGGAAGCCGGAGCTTCCCGCCGGGGTAATTTTGCCGGTGTGGAATCCTCGAGGGCAAGCCCGGAGGCATTTCGATGCTTAGAGGGAGATCTACCCTTCGAGGACCGGCTGGACTTATGTTTGGTTACCTGAGATCCATGGGAGGAAGAAGCAGCCCTGGAAGACGTCGATGCCACCAAAGCTGCATCAGAGGGAAACAGGGTACTGAGCTTAGCCGCTCGGTTCTGTCGACCTCTTTTAGACATCATGGAACAGGATGCACAATCCGTGATGGAATGGTCAGGACCCAAACATTTTAGACACCAGTCATGGGTGTCAGTGACAGAAATAGTACCGCTGCACTTTGTGCACTTTTTAAACCCGGAAGCGGGCTTCTCCATGAGGAAAGTTTTTCCTAGGCCTAAGGCCGAAAAAGAAAAATTGCACAGAAGTGGGGAACGGTAGTTTATTTTTGTTGTTTTTTTTTTTAAGAAGAAAGAAAGAAAAGACCGGCGATACCGGTCCGACATCGAAGAAGGCAGACGCGAGACCAAAGAAATTAGAAAAAATAATGAACTTCTTCAGCGGTGACAGGGAAACGACCTGCTGGCTCCGTGGAAAAGAAGAACTGGAGAGAGGCGGTTGGGAAAGGCGGGAAGGCAGCGCGCAGGCGTGGTGGGATGCTCCCAAAAGCTTTCTTTCTGGATGCTGGGGAGCGTTCCCGCGCAGGCTCCTTCGGTACCGACGATACCCATATGTGAAGACTCATTCCTGCTTGTTCCTGGAGATCTGGGTAGGTTACAGGAAGAATATGGGCATTGACAACACAACTCAATTAGCATGGCTGTTTTGGGCACAAACTAACTGTGAATGTTGCCATTAGCCATGTGTTTGCAATGCACTAACAGCAGGGGAAAGGACAGACCCGCCCACTGAAGTTTACAAAGGCCTCCATGTTAGATTCATGGCCAAAACACACTACCAGTGCACTCTTTAGTAAAGAAGCCCTTAAAAGACTACATGGGGATTTTTTAATTTTTTTACTATAAACTGCCAACAAAAGTCTCTATGCTGGGTATAAGTATAGATATAGGTAGAAATTTAATAAGATTATTTTTAATGCTAATAAAACTAACTGCAGAAAACCCGCGAGTACATGGAATATTTAGCAAGAATTAATGAGTTAGTTCATGTGAAGACTATATAATATGAGTGCTTTAGGTCTGGAGTGGAGGAGTAGCCTAGTGGTTAGAACACTGGCTTGGTAACCAACCAGGGTTCGATTCCCACTAGCACTCCTTGTGGCCTTGGGCAAGTCACTTAACCCTCCACTGCCTCGGAAGAAAGGCCTGGCAATCTATTTCCGGTGACATTGCCAAGAAAACCCAGGAGCTTCTGGGTCGCCAGGAGTCAGGACTGACTCGAAGGCACACATTGCATTGCTTTAGGTCTGCAGGCATTTTTTTTTTTTTAACTGAGGATTATGATGTCCGAGTAAGAAACAGAGAAACATGATGGCAGAAAAAGACCACATGGCCTATCTAGTCTGCCCTTCCATATCACACACTGAAGTCCCTTCTTTTCCTTTAGAGATATTCTATGATTGTCCCTTGCTTTTTTGAATTCAGATACTGTCCTCGCGTTTACTACCTCCAATGGGAGACAATTTCATACATCTACCACTCTTTACGTAAAAAAATATTTCCGCATAGTACTTCTGAGTCTATGTCCTTTCACCCTCATCCTATGTCCCCTCATAGCAGAGCTTGCTTTCAATCAAAAGAGGCTCTTCTCTTGTGCATTTATGCCACGGAGGTATTTAAATGTCTCTATCATATCTCTTCTAGACCGCCTTTCCTCTAATGTATACATATGCTTTATAACGAAGATCACTAACTATTTTAGTAGCCACCCTCTGCACCGAATCCATCCTATGTCCTTTTGAATGTGTGGTCTCCAGAACTGCACACAATACTCCAAATGAGGTCATACAAGAGATCTAAACAGAGGCACTATCATCTCCTTTTTTCTGCTGGCCATTCCTCTCCCTCTGCACTCTTCAGGGTGTTGCCATCGCCTTTTCTACTAGTTTAGCCACCTTAAGATCATCAGAAACAAACAAGCCCTGGTCCTGCTTTTCTTTCGTGGACAGAAGTACTTCCCCTCCTATACTGTATTGCTCTCTCAGATTTTTGCAGCCCAAATGCATGACCCTGCATTTTTAGCATTAAATCTCAGCTGTCAAAATCTTGACTATTCTTCAAGCTCAGCTAGATCCCTCCATGTTGTCTACTCCTTACTGGTGTCTACTCTATTGCAGATTTTGGTATCATCCGCAAAGAGGCAAACCTTACCAGACAGCGTAGCTACTCACCTGTAACAGGTGATCTCTGGGAACAGCAGGAATTTAGTCCTCACATATGGGTATCATCGGTACCGACGGAGCCTGTGCGGGAACACTCCCCAGTGTCCAATAAGAACGCTTTTGGGAACATCCCTCAGCACATGCATACTGCCTTCCCGCCTTTCCAACTTTCCCTCTTCAGTTAAGTTTGCAGCTGAGTGAAAGGATAGAGGGAGAGAGGAAAGAGACAAAGAGAGAGAGAGAGAGAGAGACAACTCCTAGGGGAGGTGGGTGGGTTGTGAGGACTAAATTCCTGCTGTTCCCGGAGATCACCTGTTACAGGTGAGTAACTACGCTATCTCCAGGAACAAGCAGGAACTTAGTCCTCACATACGGGGACTCCCTAGCTGAAAATGCCAGGGAGATAGCCCCAGAAAGGTGCCACCATCAAGGGTGAAGATCCTTCCTCCCATGGATCTCTGGCATCCCACCAGGGTTGGTGGGTAGGAGTTGGTTTATGTTTGAAAAAGGTTTTGAAAAACAGCTTGGCCAAAGAAGGCATCCCGACGGGAGGCTTTATCTAGGCAGTAATGGGCTGTGAAGGTGTGTACTGAAGCCCAGGTGGCTGCTCGACAAATGTCATTGATAGACACAGTGGAGATTAGCCATAGAAGCTGCCATGGCCCTGACATTATGAGCTGCGACATGGTCCTGAAGAGGAAGACCCTTACTCTCATAAGTAAAGGATATCTAAATATCCATTTAGATAAAGTTCTTTTGGAGACTGGAAGTCCCAAATGACTAGGGTCAAAAGCTATAAAAAGTTGTGAAGACTTTCTATGTTGCTGTGTTCAATCCAAAGTATGAAGGTTCCTTGCAGCATTTGAGGCGTGAGGCCTGGGAAAAAATACAGGAAGATAAATTGATTGATTTAAATGAAAAGTCCAAATCACTTTTGGCATAAAATGAGGGTGAGTTCAAAGAACAACCTTATCATGATGAAACCCAGTATAAGGAGGATCAGCCACTAAAGCTTGCAATTCACTGATGCGACGGGCAGAGGTAATTGCAATTAGGAAGATGACCTTCCAGGTCAAGAACTGAAGGGCTGCATTGGCTAAAGGCTCAAAAGGCGGCTTCATGAGCTGCCCGAGAACTAGATTTAGATCCCATGCCACCGGTGGTGGCTTGATGGGAGGTTTGGTTAATAGAAGGCCTCTCATAAATCTTGATATGAGTGGATGAGAGGAAATTGGTTGTCCATTCAGAGGCTTATATGAAGCTGCAATTGCACTAAGATGGACTCTTACCGAATTTGTCTTTAACCCAGAATTTGATAAGTGAAGAAGATACTCTAGTATCGATTCTAAGGGTACGATCAAGGGGGTTTAATCCCCTCCTGGAGCACCATATAGTAAAACGTCTCCACTTGAAGGCATAAGATCTTCTTGTGGAAAGTTTCCTAGAAGCTCGAAGGATATCTTTTACCTGCTGAGACAGGTTGAGATTCTGGAGGTCTAAGCCTTCAGCAACCAGGCCGTGAGGTGCAGGGACTGGGGATTCGGGTGCCATAGCGTCCAGTTCTCCTGAGAAAGGAGATCTGGAGCGTGCCCTAACTCCAGAGGTGCCACTTGAGAGAGATGCAGAAGCAGGGAATACGACGCCTGGTGTGGCCATCATGGTGCGATGAGAATCATGTGACCCCTGTCTCCCTGAAGCTTGAAGAGCGTATTGGGAATGAGGGGAATGGGTGGGAAAGCATAAAGGAAGTCCTGACCCCAGTGAAGGAGGAAGGCATCCCTTGCCTGACAGTGGTGTGCCGGTATCCTGGAACAGAACCGGGGAAGCTTGGCATTCAATGGACTTGCAAAGAGGTCTATGTCTGGAGTGCCCCAGAGATGAAATATCTCTGCCACCTGGTCTAGGTGGAGTGACCACTCGTGAGGTAGCAGTACTCAACTGAGTTTGTCTGCCCAAAGGTTTTGAATGCCTAGAAGATATACCACTAGAAGGTGAATTTGGTGCTTTCTGGCAAGGGCCCATAGTCGTAAAGCTTCGTTGCATAATGACAGAGAGCTGGTTCCGCCCTGCTTGTTCACACAGAACATGGCTACCTGATTGTCCATCTGGACCAGGACTGTCTTGTAGCTGAGCTGGGCGTGGAACACTCGAAGAGCTAAATAAATTGCTCTTAATTCCAGGTGGTTTATGAGTAAACCTACCTCCTGTGGAGTCCAGGTGCCCTGGGTAGAGAGATGATCCAGGTGTGCTCCCCAACCCACCTGTGAGGCATCTGCTGTTAGGGTGGCCTGAAAGAGGGGTTGATGGAAAGGAGACCCCACTGTCAGATTTTCTAGAGATTGCCACCATTGGAGGGACAAATTTAGTCTTTGAGAGACTGTTATTTTGTCCGACAAATGGCCCTTGGCCTGTGTACACTGTGTGGAGAGGGTCCACTGAGCTGCTCGCATGTGGAGGCGAGCATATGGGACTACATGAACAGTGGATGCTATGTGTCCCAGTAGCTGCAGGAGTTCCCGAGCCGTGAGGAGGATTTTCCTGCTGCTTGGGAAGCTAGCTGCATAATGCAAAGACAACGGGCTTGTGGAAGGAAAGCCCTTGCCTTCCTGGTATCCAGACAGGTTCCTATGAATTCTAGGCATTGGGAAGGAACTAGTTGAGACTTCGGGAAGTTGATTTCCAATCCCAAGTATTGGAGGATTCGCATTGTACGAGACAGTGCAGTGCTGGCCTCTGCAACTGTGGAAGCTCGAATGAGCCAGTCGTCTAAGTAGGGGAAGACAAAAATCCCCAGGGTTCGTAGAAATGCTGCTACTACTGCCATGCATTTCATGAACACCCTTGATGCTGAGGCCAGACCAAAAGGAAGAACCCTGTACTTTAAATGTCTTCCCCTGAAAAGGAAACTTAAGAATTTCCTATGATCTGGATGGATGAGAATGTGTGTGTATGCATCCTTTAAGTATAGAGAGCAAAGCCAGTCCTGGCCTTGAAGGTATGGCAGAAGAGTTCCTAGAGAAATCATTTTGAATTTCTCTCGAAAGAGATATTTGTTCAGTTCTCTGAGGTCTAGAATGGGTCTGTGTCTCCCTGTTTTCTTTGGGATAAGAAAACAGGGGGAGTAGAACCCTGTTCCCTGTTGAAAAATGGGTATTTCTTCTATTGCCCCTTGGGCAAAAAGTGTGGAGACCTCGTAATCTAGCAGATTGTCTGCAGAGATCAGTAAATTGAACTGTTTTAGAATTGTAGGAGGGGGTATGGTGTGAAAATGAAGTTTGTACCCCTCTCCTACAATGGACAAAGTCCAATCTTCTGCTGTTATTTGGTGCCATCTGTTGATAAAGTGGCATAACCTGCCCGGAATATTGGGGGGTTGAGGACCCCTCAGAGGCAGGAAGGCGTAGCTCTCTGGGAAGGAGTCAAAGCCCTTGAGGTGGCTGAACCTGGAGAGCTGGTTGGGCTCTCGGTCCTTTTGGTTTCTTCTGCTGTCTAGGTTGTCCCTTTTGGGCAACCTGACCTGAAGTCTGCTGGGTATAAGGAAGGATAAAACTTCCACTTTTTACTAAAAGAGGGTTTTTTTATAAGGCTTCCTTTTGGCTGGAGTGGCTGTAGACTTTGACAATCTATCTAAGGTAGAATTGTCAGCATCTAACTCATTAGCCTTTTCCTGCCAGTTCTTGCCGAAGAGATTCTCCCCTGGGCAAGAAATGCCTAATTTGTCCTGTACCCAAGTCTCCAAGTCTGATGCCTGTAGCCAGGCAATCCGTCGTGCACCAATGGCAATAGCAGAAGTTCTGCTGATGCATTCAAAGCAGTCAAAAGCTGCACGATTGACAAACTTGTAGACATTTTGAGCATGCTTAACTAGAGAAAGAAAATATTGTCTCTTATTATCTGGGAGAAAAGGGCTCATAAGTTCCAAGTCTCCTGTGACTTCCTTAAGGAACATTCCCATATATAGGATGTATGAACTGATTCTAGCTGAAAGCATGGAAGCTTGAAAGGTTCTGCGTCCAAAAGCATCCAGAGTCCTACATTCACAACCTGGAGAACTGGATGCATGTCTCTTTGCACTTTTCATCCTACGCATGGCTGATTCCACTACCATTGAAAGGTGTGGCAGCTGGGTTTTCTGAAAAACCAGGACATGGTGGAACTCGATACATAGTATGAAGCCTCCTAGAATGAGGAGAAGTGGTCAGAGGTGTCTCCCACATTCTCAGCATCAAGCTATGCAGAATTTCATGGATAGGCAGAGTAGCTGCCTCCTTGGGAGCTTTAGGATATTGGAGGATTTCCAATTCCTTTGCTCTGGGTTCTTCTTCAGGAGCTACTGTGATTGAAAGATCTTTGGCCATATCACGAATGAAATCCTGAAAAGACATGTCCTCTGGAGGTGACATTCTGCGTTGGGGAGAAGAGGGATCTTCTAGAAGAAACCCTCTAGTGCCAGCAGAATTGTCAGAGTCTTCGGAATTGGAGGAATCAAAGTATTCCTGAATCCGATGCTCTTGCAAAGCACGATCCCGGTACTGATCAAAGTCGGTACTGAGGAGAGCTGGTACCGCTTTGTCCCCTCCAGCCAAAGATGGAATAGGAAGAGTTCCCACCGGCATCACCGGTTTCGGTACCGGTGTCTGTACCGGCATCGGTGTCTATGTCGGCACTGGTGCTCTTGGGACCAGGAACCTCTGGTCTATCGACGCTGCCGATGCCTGGGTGTCGGTACCGGTAAGGGCGGCCGGAACCCCTGAGCATGGCACAGGTATTTCTTGCGAGGTTGAGGCCTCGAGAACATCCTGAAGCTCCATCGATGTTTTGGAAGCCGAAGCCTCCTGCCGGGGCTGTTTTGCCGGTGTGGTTCCCTCAATGGCAATGCCAACGTCCTCTCGATGCTTAGCAGGAGAGCTACCCTTTGAAGACCGGCTCTTATGTTTAGTTACCTGAGATCCATGGGAGGAAGAAGAGGCCCTCAACGATGTCGATGCAATGGATCTGCCAAATAACATCAAGGAATTCCCTCCACTCTTACACAGAACTATCACGGACGTGTGTGCCTCAGTGAATACAGGTCTCAGACTTACACCGGCCACGCTTAGATATTAGCTCAAGCAGTGCGCCTAATCGCATCAATGACCCAAAAGTATTCTCTGGTTTTTTAAAAAAATTTTTCTTATTCCACACATCAGACTTTTCTGTGATATTAACTTTTTCTCAATTTCAATGCTTTATAGATAAAAGATTGTGCTTAGCTTAGCTTTATCGTCACTGGTATTGGTTCCCCGACGCCATCAAGTGGGTACCTCATTGCGTTTCGAATGCTTCTTCAGGGGGAGTGAATTTAAACAGCACGATCTTATAACTTTCGGCCAGTCAATACACGCTTGTTTGTTTGATCCTTCTAAACTCGGACCTTCTCACAGTGCAAAAGACGCCGCGCACTGTGAGAAGGTCCGAGTTTAGAAGGATCAAACAAATAAGCGTGTATTGACTGGCCGAAAGTTATAAGATCGTGCTGTTTAAATTCACTCCCCCTGAAGAAGCATTCAAAACACAATGAGGTACCCACTTGGTGGCGTCGGGGAACCAATACCAGTGACGATAAAGCTAAGCTAAGCACAATCTTTTATCTATAAAGCATTGAAATTGAGAAAAAGTTAATATCACAGAAAAGTCTGATGTGTGGAATAAGAAAAAAATTTTGAAAAGACCAGAGAATACTTTTGGGTCATTGATGCGATAAGGCGCACTGCTTGGGCTAATATCTAAGCGTGGCCGGTGTAAGTCTGAGACCTGTATTCACTGAGGCACACACGTCCGCGATAGTTCTGTGTAAGAGTGGAGGGAATTCCTTGATGTTATTTGGCAGTAGCTACCCTCTGAAAATTGACCTTAATTGTAGTGTTGAGATGCAATGGATCTGGCATCCAAAGAAAAAAGGGTATCGAGCTTTGCGGCCCGGTTCTGTCTTCCTCTTTTGGTCATCCCCACGCAGGAGAGACATTCAGTTGGAGAATGATCAGGTACTAAACATTTTAGACACCAATCATGGGTGTCAGTGATGGAAATGGTACCGCCACACTTAGTACATTTTTTAAAGCCACTAGTTGGCTTTTCCATGATTTAGGAAAATGGCGCCTAGTGCCTAAAATGGCACCTAGCACCAAAAAGGAAAGTTTCTGAAAGAAACATTGAAAGAAGTTGTTTTTTTTTTTTTTTAAAGAAGAAAAGAACTGGCGGTACCGGTAGGCGTCGTGCGGTAGGAAAACGCGACCACAGAAATAGGTTTAAAGATGTAATTTTCTGCGGTGACAGGGAATAGGTCCTGTCGGCTCCGCGGAAAACGAAGAACTGAAGAGGGACAGTTGGAAAGGCGGGAAGGCAGCGCGCATGTGCTGAGGGATGCTCCCAAAAGCGTTCTTATTGGACGCTGGGGAGTGTTCCCGCGCAGGCTCCGTCGGTACCAACGATACCCATATGTGAGGACTACATTCCTGCTTGTTCTTGGAGATAGCCTTTCTGCAATATCACTAACAAAGATGTTAAAAAGATATCGGACCATGAACAGATCCCTGCGGCACACCACTGGTAACCTCTTTCTCCTCAGAGTGAGCTCCATTTACCTGTACCCTTTGTCACCTCCCACTCAACCAATTTCTAACCCAGTCAGTCACTTTAGGATCCATTCCTAGGGTGTTCAGTTTGTTTATTCACCTGTGCAAACGGTGTCAAATGCTTTACTGTAATCTAAGTTTACCACATCTAGGGTTCTTCCTTGGTGCAACTCCCTGGTCACTCAGTCAAAGAAATCAATCAGATCTAAATGATAAAATGTGTCTCTGGTAAACCCATGCTGCTTCAAATCGTGCAATCCATTGGACTCCAGAAACCTCACTATCCTCCCCTTTTAGCAGCGGTTCCAATAGTTTACTCACCACACAGTTTAGACTAACCAGTCTATAGATTTCAACCTCATCCTTACTTCCACTTTTGTGTAAAGGGACCACATGTACCTTTCTCCAGTCCTCTGTGACCACTCCCAACTTCAAAGAAGCACTGAAAAGGTCAGTCAATGGAGCCGCTAGAACATTCCAGAGTTCCTTCAATATTCTTGGATGTATCCCATCCGGTCCCATCGCTCTGTCTACTTTTAGTTTAGCTAGTTTCTCACGAATACAAGCTTCTGAAAATCGTTCAAGATCCCCATCACTTCTGTTCCTATTTGTGGGTGTTTTCAGAGGTCCTGCTCCTGGCCCTTCATCTGTGAACACAGAACAGAAATATTTGTTAAGCAATTCTGCTTTATCTTCATCAGCTTCTACATATTCCTCCCCTTCACCCTTGAGTCCGACAATACCATTTTTACATTTCCTTCTCTCACTGACATATCTGAAAAATGAGTTCCCATAAAAATAAAGAGACTCTCCTAAGGCCACATATTTGTATTAAATGTAATAGGCCTGTACAAAATGAGTGGCAGTAATCCATGGAAATCTGCCAAATATGTGCCAATATATATTTCGCTGTGAAAATTGTACATTTGCCAACAACCTATTAATTCAATACAAATAGTGTAGTCAGTCACCTGTAACAGGTATTTTCTGGAGACAGCAGGAATCAGTCCTCATATATGGGTGATGTGGCGCTGACGGATCCCCATGGAAGCATCTCCCCAGCTTTCAAAGAAAACCTTTGGGAGATGTACCATGCATATGTGGTCCCCTTCCCTCCCAAGGGTGCCATCCTGCCTCAGTCCAATGACATAGCTAAGACGGCAAAAATTAAAATACAGTACAGAAGCAACTCCAAGGGGAGAAGGGAAGGTTGTGAGGACTGACGCCTCCTATCCCCAGAGAACACCTGTTACAGGTGAGTGACTACACTTTCTCCGGGAACAAACAGGAAGTCAGTCCTCTCATACGGGACTCCTCAACTAAGGCTATCAAGAACCTGTAAAAATGAAATGGCAACCTGCAAAAGGTGAACCATGAGCAGCAGTAGTCAAGTCCCTACTGAGAGACTCTTGCAAGACCCAAATGTCCAGCGGAAAACCAGCACTCTGGTAGCCTGAACACAGAAGGGTCAGAGGGCAGGAGTTGCCTACATCCCAAAGAGATTACGGAGTACAGCCTGGCCGAAGGCACTTTCGGGACTCCCTCTTCTGGCAGTAGTGGGCTCTGAAGGTATGGAACGTAGACTAGGTGGCGGCCCGGCAGATTTCCATCACGGGGACAGAACACAATTTTGCCACAGAAATAGCCATGGCTCAGATGCGGTGAACCATGATCCACAAGTCTAGCGAGATCCCTGCCTGCTCATATGCGAGGGCGATGCAGTCCGCCACCCAAATGGACAGAGTTCGCTTAGTCACTGGGAGCCCCAGTCGGCTGGGGTCATAGGAAATGAAAAGATGAGGTGCTTTGCGGTGGTCCTACATCCATTGTAAATAGAAGGATAGGGCCCTTTTACAATCTGCCGTGCCTGTGTGCGGCCTGGGAAAGAGGGCAGGAAGCACCATCTCCTGATTGAGGTGGAATGGGGACACTACCTTCAGCAGAAACTTGGGGGGGGGGGTGCAAAGCACCACCCTGCTCTTGTAGAACCTTGTGTAGAGGGGCTGACGTGAGCGCTACGAGGAAGACGATTTTCCAAGAAAGGTACCTAAGGTGGCAGGTACCAGAGGTTCGAAGCACTACGAGAGCACCACATTGAGATCCCAGTCTGCCGCCTGTGGATGGATGGGGGTTTAGATAGCATTAGGCCCCAGAAGAACCAGGACACGAGGGGCTGAGCTGAGAGGGAATTGCCATTGACAGAATGGCAGGTGGGGCAGGTGCTGGAATACCACTTGTACTGAGAAGAATGGATTCGCCCGTCTTTTGGTGCACCACACCAAGAACAGATGCCACTTAAAGGCATATGCCCCCCTGATGAAGGCCGTGCGAGAGGCCAGAAGAACCTCTTCCACGTCCCATGAGAGGCTAAAGGGAGTAAGAGCTACCCTTTCATCAGCCAAGCCATGAGTGACAGGGACCCCAGGCTTTTGTACAGGAGAGAGTCCTGCTCCTGTGAGAGCAGTCTTGGGGCTCGACTCAGGGGAATTGGCTATGTCACAGCCAGGTAGAGGAGCAGCAGGAACCAGGGTTGCCTGGGCCACCGGTGGCTATCAGAATTAGAGACATTCTGTCACGCTGGACCTTGAAGAGGGTCTTGGTGACTGGCAGTGTCAGCGGGAAGGCGTAAAGGAGGCCTTCCGGTGCGGCTGGTGGGAGCAGAACCGGGGTAACTGTGCGTTGTCCAGTCTGGTGAACAGGTCCACTAGGGGGACACCCCAGAGTTGAAACAGCTGGAAGTGGGTCCAGTCACCACTTGTGCGGTTGGAGAACTCTGCTCAGCTTGTCTGCCAGGGCACTGTCCTGGCCCAGGAGGAAGGCCATTCTTAGGAGCATCCCGCTGCAAATCACATAGTAGCAGAGGGCTACCACATCCTGGCAGAGGGAGTACAGCCCCATGCTTCCTTGCTTGTTCACGAAGAACACTGTGACCTGGTTTGTCAATCTGAATCAGCACAGACTGGTGCTATAGCCTGTGGCGGAAGGCTTGGAGGGCCAGAAATATAATCCGGAGCTCCAGAAGGTTGATTTGCGTCTAGGATTCCAACTGGGACCAGCTGTTTTGAGTCTGAAAGTCTCTGCAATACATTCCCCAGCCCAGCAGGAGGCGTCCGTGGTAAGGACCTTCTGAAGGGGTGGACGCACAGAAAGGCATCCCTGCCAGAAGGTGGCGAGAATCTGCCACCAACCTAGGGAGTCTGCCAGCTGGTGGATCACTCTCTCTCTGTCCCGGAGCCTGCCCGTCGCTTGCATCCTCTGGGCGCAGAGGCACCACTGAGCTGCTCGCATGTGTAATTGGGCATATGGAGTCACGTGGACGGTGGACATTGCACCTCAGCAGCTAGCACCCTAAGATGTTGTAACCTTTCTTGAGGGAGGAAGGCCTTGGCCTTGGGGGTGTCTAGCCGAACCCCTATGAATTCTAGGAATTCAGTAGGAGAGAGGTGGGTCTTGGGGTAGTTGATGAAGAAACAGAGGTGCTGTGGGGCATTGATGGTGCACCTTGTGGCGCCTCTGCAACTGAGCTTCCCTTTATGAGCTAGTCGTCCAGGTAGGGAAAGCGTAGTTACTCACCTGTAACAGGTGTTCTCCAGGGACAGCAGGAATCAGTCCTCACTTATGGTGACGTTGGCACCGACTGAGCCCGCACGGAGCAATTCCCCAGCTTTCAAAGAAAGCCTTTGGGATTGCTAACACATGTGTGGTCCTCTTCCTGCCATCTTGCTCAGTCAGGTCCCTTAGCTCGAGCCCTACCAAGCAGATGGCAAGAGAAGGATAAAAATCCAGCAACTCATCAGGGGAGGTGGGAGGGTAGTGAGGGCTGATTCCTGCTGTCCCTGGAGAACACCTGTTACAGGTGAGTAACTACGCTTTCTACCAGGAACAAGCAGGAAGTCAGTCCTCACTTATGGGACTCCCCAGCTACAGGCTACCAAACCTGTAACCAAAAACGCCTCTGTGAAGTTATAAGCAGAAGTTGATGCCCAAAGGAGCCCAAGTCCTCGGGTCCCCGAGGTGAATCCTTCAGTATCCGTCGAGAAGGGTTGGAGGGCAGGAGTTGCTTATACCCCAAAGAGATTACAGAGTACAGCCTCGCCAAAGGCACTGTCCTGGTGGGACTCCCTCTCTCCAGGCAGTAATGTGAAGCGAAGATATAAGCTGAAGCCCAGGTCGCAGTCTGGCAGATGTCCGTCAGAGGCACTGAGCGCAGCGAAGCCACCAAGGTCGCCTCGGCTCGGACGCCGTGAGCAGTGACCCTTTGATCCAGCAGGGCACCCGTCTTCATGTAAGCGAAGGTGATGCAGTTCACCATCCAGATGGAGAGCGTGCGTTTTGTGACTGCCTGTCCCAAGCGACTGGGATCGTAGGACACGAAGAGCCGGCCAGACTTGCGATGAGGCTGTGTGCGCTGAAGATAGAAGGCCCTCTTACAGTCGGGTGTATGCAAAACTGCTGATGCCTGGTCAGCATGGGGTCTCGGGAAGAAGGTTGGTAAGACTATCTCCTGATTGATATGAAAATCCGATAGAACCTTCGGAAGGAACTTGGGGTGATCTTATAGAGCCTGGTGTAAGGGGCATCAGCCATGAGGGCCTTGAGTTCACTGACTTGACGGGCCGAGGTCAAGGCCTCCAGGAAGATCACCTTCCAAGATAGGTGCCGAAGCGAGCAGGTCGCCATCGGCTTGAAAGATGGACGCGTAAGCTGTATGAGCACTACGTTCAGGTCCCACTCCGCCGGGGGAGGCCAGATAGGAGGTTTAGACAGCATGAGACCCCACATAAAGCGGGAGACCAGAAGCTGCTCGGAGAGGGGTTTACCCTCAACGGGAAGGTGATTCGCCAAGATGGCACTCAGGTGCACCCTGACCGAGTTAGAATTCAGTCCTGCCTTCGAGAGGTGAAGGAGGTACTGGAGGACCCATCGGGTAGGACAAGTAAACGGGTCGATCTGGAGCCCAGAGCACCAGATCGAGAAGAGCAGCCACTTGAAGGCATATGCTTGTCTCGTCAAGTCTTTCCTCGACGTGAGGAGGACCACCTCAACCTCATCCGGAAGACCCAGCGGGGCTAGGGATACCCGTTCAGCTGCCAGACTGTGAGGGACAACAAGGCCAGGTTTGGGTGGAGCACCCGGTCCTCCTCCTGCATTAGCAGGTCTGAGGCACAGCCCAGGGAAACTGGGGGCTCAGACGAGAGCCGCAGCAGGAGCGGGAAACACGGCTGTCGAGGCCACAAAGGAGCGACGAGGATTACTGATGCTTGATCCCGCTGAACCTTGTGGAGGGTCCTTGTGATGAGGAGTGGGAGATAACACGTAAAGAAGACCAGAGGTCCAACTCAAGAGGAATGCATCCGGGGCCTCACTGCTCGGGTGCAGAATTGGGCCGCAGAAGTGGGGAAGCTGTGCGTTCATAAGGCTGGCGAACAGGTCCATGGTCGGGGTCCCTCATTGATGGAACAAGAGACCCCCCACCTCCGGATCCGGCCACCACTCATGGGGGCGGAGGATCCTGCTGAGCCTGTCTGCAAGGACATTCTCGTGGCCCGGAAGGTAGATCGCTCATAGGGTCATCCCACGATGGAAGGCAAAGGAGAAGAGGACGACTGCCTCCTGATAGAGGAGGCAGGAGCCTGTGCCCCCCCCTCCTTGTTGATGTAAAATATCGCTACTCGGTTGTCAGTCTGCACGAGTACCGATTTCCCTTTCAGATGTTCTTCGAAGGTCTTCAGGGTCCATCGGACCGCCCATAGCTCGAGCAGGTTTATTTGCTACTGGGACTCTTCGGTTGACCTGTGCCCCTGAGTGCACAGCGCACCTCAGTGGGCTCCCCACCCTAGCAGGGAAGCATCCATTGTCAGGATGAGCTTGTGCTGTGGGGTTTGGAAGGGCAACCCCTGAAGGAGGTTGCGGAGGTTCTGCCACCAGTCCAGAGACCTGCGAAGGTTGTGGAAGACCCGAATGGGGTCTCTGAGGTGACATGAGGCCAGGCTCCACTGAGCACTGAGGCACCACTGGGTCGTCCGCATGTGCATGCGGGCATGGGGGGATGACATGGACGGTAGAGGCTATGTATCCCAAAAGGCACAGCATAGCACACGCCGTGACCAGAGTACTGCTCTGGACGTGAGCCACCAGGGCTCAGAGGCGGCCCTGCCTGGTCCGCTGGCAAGAAGGCAGTCGCTTGCTGGGTGTCAAGGTGTGCGCCGATGAACTCCAAGGCCTGCACCGGCTCGAGGTGGGACTTGGGGTAGTTGACCAGGAAACTCCAGGCCTTCGAGGAGAAGAATCGTGCAGGATGCCGCCGATCGAGCTTCTCCGGCCGAGGACCCCATGATGAGCCAGTCGTCGCGATAAGGGAAAATGGATTCCCTGTCGCCAGAGGGAGGCGGCGGCCACAGAGAGGCACTTGGTGAAGAACTGCAGGGAGGATGCGAGTCCGAAGGGGAGCACTCTGTATTGATAATGTTCCCCCTTGCACTCTGAAGCACAGATATCGAGGGACACCTCGAAGTAAAAAAGGGAAAAACTAAGGAAAGTACCCAAGGAGCGACGCCGAGGCGGGAAGGAACCAGTACGTAAACCGGAAAAAAATGTATCAAAAATCATACTTTTTCCAGGGGAAACTGGACAGACATCCGGAGGGCTCTGCGGAAAAAAGGAGAATGAGGCAAGATGGCTCCCTTGGGCGGGAAGGGGACCACGCATGAGTGATGCATCTCCTAAAGGCTTTCTTTGAAAGCTGGAGAGATGCTTCCACGGGGGCTCTGTTGGCGCTGACGTCACCCATATGTGAGGACTGACTTCCTGCTTGTTACCGGAGAAATGAAGATACCCACCCTTTCACCCTGGCATTCGATGAGCCATAGTACTAGGTTGGCTGAAACGGCAGTGATGCCCCTCCTCCACTTTCTTTTTCCCTTTGCATGCTCCTTCTCTATTTTCCTGTCATTTACTGGAGTTCTTTTCTATTTTTTTCTTTTTGACGCATTGTGAACCACTCAATTCATGAAAGGTGGTATAGCAAGTACAAATGAATCATAAGATATAAGAACATATGAAGATATGGAGAGAGTCAATGGAAATATGTTTTACATGCCTTATAATGTAAAAAGCAATGTTCATAGATCTAAAAGTGGCAAACTTGATGGGGAAAGGTTCGCTACAATAGAGGCTCAGTGTTTTACACACATAGAAAAAGGCAAGAGATTGTTGGAAACTTCCCAGGAAACACAGTGAGTTCTAGATCATCCAAGAGTTTGAAAGAACTGCTATGTACATTGTGAGGGAAGTGTTATAAAACATTTTTGTGCCTCAAATGCTTTTAGGCATACAAATGGGCTCTTATGAAACTAGGTCAGGCATAAACTATGCGCGGTGCAAGCCAAAATGTACTTTTACAGTAGGGGTGTACAAGGGTGGAATTTGGGAGAAGTCACATATTATGCACATATTTTATTTTATTTATTTATTTAATTTAACATGTTTTATATACCACTTTATCCTTGAGTCAAAGCAGTTCACATTACAACTCAAAGTAGTTTACATTAAACAGTTTTTTGGGGTATAAGTGGCATGCAGAGAGGGTTAATCATTATGATCTATGTACATGTAAACATTATCAACTATTTACAAAATTAGGATCCAGTGAAGGATAGGGAGTCATTTGTGATCTGTCCATGTCTGGAGGCCATGGTCATCTGACGGGTGTGGCTGTTATGGTGTGTTACATTAGGTGACGTAGCCAAAATGCTCTATATACACCAAAGTTTTCAGCTTTTTTCTGAAGTCCTTTATGTCCTCATTTGCTCTAATATCCTCTGGTAGAGAGTTCCATAGGTCTGGGACTGCAAGTGAAAGTGCTCTCTTGGAGGTTGACTGTTTGACTTTTGAGAATGTGTTGGGTGGTATTAACAGATTTTTGTTTTTGTTTCTTCTGGGTTGATTGTGTGGGTCTCTTAAGATTAGTTCTTGCAGGCTAATTTATAAAATACACGCACACTCACGTAAGGTATATGCTGACATTTGCATCAACTCTCAAGCAATGTCCACGACTAGAATCTAGGCATGATTTGTGCAAGGATTTGTGCTAGCATTTTATACAGACAAATAGGCATCTACTTGCCTTTATAAAATAGGCAAGATGAGAAATAGCGCGGTATATAAGAATTGTCAAATAAATAAATAAATAAAATGGGAGTCTTATCTATCGCCTTACCAAGGTGGCTTGTTAGAAAATTACTCCTTGTATATACATAATGATTTGGAAGTTTGTAACTGTTACAACAAAACATAGACAATGTCAGCATAAAAGGATCCTTTTGGCACCCCCCCCCCTCCTCATTTGGACCTGCTTGTTTTATTATCACACTGACTTGGCCACTAAGGTCCCTATGGAGCAAATTTCCATCCAGCATGATTACTGCATTAAAAATAAACGCCAGACAGGCGCATAACAATGCATATATGTTATGTTTATCGATTTGCTAAACACCTTTCACAAGTTTTCAAACTGGTATACAATATTAAAAAAAGAGAAATTAATCAAGAGAGCTAAGCAAGTGCACTCTGAGCAAGGCAATAAAGCAAGTAAACTACTCACTAGGCAGCTGAAGGAAAGGGCTTGGCAGCAACAGGTGATTAGCATTGGCAGTTCCAAAGAGGAATGGTCTATGGGTCAAAGGAGATAAAGGAGGTAGTTCAGACTTTTTATGCACAATCATACAAGAGGAAGGTAGTAGATGGAGAGGGAAAGGGGGAAGAATTCTTGAGGGAGTGGTCCCTTAACAACTCTATAGGGCTATTACAGAAGAGGAAGTGGTGGCAGCTACCAAGTCACTGAAAGAGAGGAAGGCCCCAGGGCTTAGACGACATCGCAGCTCAGTTTTAATGTCTGTTTCAAGTTCAATTGGTAAAACCCTTGGTGCTCACTTTTAATGGAGTGCTAGAGAAGAATAGTTCCAGGCTTGATGAATACAGTTGGTATAACTGTACTCCCTAAACCGAGCAAGAATGTCAGTGTTTGTGGGTCACATAGACTATCTCCCTTATTAACTTAGATGTCGAGTTGCTGGCCAAGATACTGGTGAGCTGCCTGAAGAAATATCTGCCAAAGTTGTTGGGAACAGGATCAGGTAGGTTTTGTCCCTGGGAGACAAGGAGGGGGAGACAATTTCTGGAAAATACTGAACTTGCTGTGGCAGGCCAAGGAGGATGGGCAGGGGACCTTGTTCATTATGGTGGATGATGAGAAGGCATTCGACTGAGTGGAGTGAGGATTCATGTTTAAGGTTAGAGAAGATAGAGATTGGTAGGCGTTTCCTTAGTTGGATCAGAGTTTTGTATGCCAAACTGGCAGTCCAGATTCAGATTAATGGGAGGTATTTAGATACTTTCAGATCGGAAAGAGGGCCGAGACGGGGGTGTCCTCTTTCACCTCTTCTCTTTGCTTTAAGTAAGGTGGCAGTTTACTTACTAGATACCTCGTAATGTCCTTTCTTTGAAGTTGTGTGAGGTTTGCTGTACCTTACCATATGCTCTGGTACAAATACTGAGTTGCTCCCCTAGTGGTTCAGGCTCATAGAGGCATGGGAGTGATGTCATTGAAAGCTGGGCATTTCACTGGCTCTCTATCTCTACTCATCTGCTGGTAGAGCAACACAATCCACTTCTCTGGGCTGATCTAGTAGGACGATACAAAATAGAACCTTTGGAAGAACAGAGCTGACATCCAAGGGATTAAGGTGTTGGGGGGGGCAGCACAAAGTTGATATTTATTTACTTACCAGATAATGTATATACCTGTATATAGCCCCTGTTCATAATACACAATGTATATAGCTTACCAGTTAATCAATCACACTACTCACCCACACCACACAAAAGTCAATGTATCCACTGCATGTATTCACCAGTCCAGACAAGTGGGTTGTGCTCCCCTACCAGCAGACTGGTGGAGACAAAGAACCAATGAAAAGCCCAGGTTTCAATGACATCACTCCTGTGCCTCTATCCACCTCAGCCAACAGAAGTCCCTTCAGTATTTATCCCAAAGCAAATGGGAGATACAGAGCAAGTCTCATACAACTTCAATGTGGGCAACATTGAGTAAACAATAGAGAACTATGTACAGTAAGGCAGAAATAGAAGGCTGTCTGTAGAAGATGAGCCTGCAGAGCCAAGTATAAAAATCATGGCGGACCCAAGGGTACCACAGCAGAACAGTTTCAGGGGCGGGTCCTGGATTGGTCTAGCAGGACTCAAGGAAAGGACATTATCTGGTACGTTAAATGTCACTTTCCATATCATTCTGCTAGATCAATCCAGACAAGTGGAATGTACCAAAGCTACACCACTGGGCGGAAAGAAGACACAGCAGTTTAAGGCCAGATTTACTGAGGCAGTTTTCCCATTCCATATCTAAGATAAAGGAAAACTTAGTAAATCAGGCACCCCTGCAGGACACTGACAAATGCACTGCCATCAGCCCCACTCCTTTCCCAGTCTCTGGCTCTCCACTCACCCACACTATCATTACCCAGTCTCCCTTTTCTATGAAGTGCGATCAAAAGGTATCAAGACTTGAACAATAACACAAGTAGTATAACACTGACAGTTACTGCAGTCAGTCTCCTTCAAAGTAGTCCCCTTCTGATAAAACACACTTCATCCAGCATTCCTGCCACTGCTGGAAACATTTTTGAAATGCCTCTTTCATTATTTTCATTATTTTGATTTTTACCTATCCTTGCAGTGTAAATAGCTTATGTATATAGTTAACCCAGTTGTCCAAGTTTGTTCTCCTGTTCGATGTAAAACCAGACAGCTTGTTGTTATGGTCGTTGTGTTGTGATGTAAACCGCGCTGATACCGAATAGCGCGGTATATAAGAAACTATAATAAATAAATAAATATTAATTTGTTTCCTCTATAAGATTCTTATTCTTACCCATAAAGCACTATACACCGGCTCCCCCCAATACCTGTCTGACTCTATCCATCTGCAACCTTCTCCCAGCCTCCTACGATCAGCACACAGATACCGTCTCTTTCTTCCTTCCCCCTCCTCAGCTCATTTGGAATCTACACGTCACTCCGCTTTCTTCTTCCTGGCCCCAGCCCTCTGAAACTCCCTTCCCCTTACTCTCCACATTGAACTGTCCTATCACTGCTTCAAAAGCTCACTCAAAACTCACCTCTTTCAGCAGGAATTCGACCTCCCTGATCCCTAAGGTTATCTCGCTTCATCACCTCTCCTCTCCATCAGGCTATTTCTTCTCTCTCCCCTTCCCTGTCTAACTGTCCTTTTCTGTCTCTTCCTATCCCTCTCTTTTCTATCCAAATAATGGTGTTATTTTCTTTTTCTAATTGATTTTATTGTACACCGCCCTGATGCATACGCTTGGGCAGTATATCAAGCACTAAATAAAGATAAAGATTATGCTATGAAACTGCTTTGTCGAATTTTGCTTAATGGTCTCCAAATCATTGAATCTCCTTCCTTTCAGTGGTAACTTCATTTTTGGAACAAGAAAAAGTCACAGGTGAGTACGGAGGCTGACGGACTTGTTTGATTTGGTGTTTGGCCAAGAACTGCTGGACAAGATGTGATGTGTGAGCTGGGGCGTTATCGTGGTGAAGCAACCATTCACCATTCCTGTGCAAATCTGGCCTCTTACGACAAAATGCATCTCTCAAACAAGTCAGAATTTGAACGTAGTACTCCTTGTTGATGTATTGGCCTTTTGGAGCATACTCATGATGAACAATACCCTGGTAATCAAAGAAAATTGAGCATGACCCTGAAATTGCTCCTCACCTGATGGGCTTTCTTGGGTCTGGGAGAGTTTGGAGTCTTCCTTAGTTTCCAAGTCATAACCATAAACCCATGATTCATCACCAGTAATAATCTTTTTGATGAAATCTGAGTGATTTTCAACACATTCCAACTACTCCCTGGCTCTCTTCTTTTTGGTCAGGGGACATGAGTTTCGGCATGAATTTTGTGGACACACACATCCCCAAATCCCCCCCAGTAAGAATGGACTGTACCAACCCAAAACTGATGTCCATGTCCTCAGCAAGCTCCCTGATAGTCAATCGATGATTTGAGCACACTGTGGCATGCACTCTTCAACTTTGTCTTCATTGCTGCTCATGCATGGCCATCCAGAAGATTTGTCACAGTCAACACTTTGACGGCCCTGTTGGAAACGTTTGTACCAGTCAAACTCTAGCACGACTCATGCATTCATCCCCATACACTTCTTGTAACTTGTCAAAAGTCTCTTTGCACGAATCTCCAAGTTTCTGGCAGTATTTAATGCAAATTCGCTGTTCAATTTTTTCACTCATCGCAAATATGACAAACTGCTTTTACATAAAACCAAACATCATGTGATTTTAAAAAAGTACAGGTGTGCTGCAGCCACACTACACTCTAAACATGCAGAGCACATAACTAGGTCAATGCATGCTTAATAGCATTGTACTGTGACGTATTGTCATATAACTACACAACAAGTCTCGATACTTTTTGATCACACCTCATATCTCATTCTACCCACCAATCTCCCTTTCCTATTCCATCATCTCCTTCCTCTCCTAAAATCAGTAAATCCTCTAGCCACAGCCTACTCATCCCCCAGCTAAGCACTTAAACACTCTACAGCTCCAACATTCCAGCTAGGCAGCCACCCTCCAATAGCTACTCCACCCCCCAAGCTAGCCAGACGGCCCCCCCTCCCCAACCTTACCCCAAATAAACAGTCAGCCACTCTCCGGTCGGTCAGACCTGCAAGGACCCAAAAAGTTCTTACCCTGCCCCAATTAACTGATTAGTCACACCCAGCCCTCCTCCCCACTCAGTCTGCCATTTCCACACCCCAGCAAGCCAGTCATCTATCCCCTAGTCCTTACGCCTGCCCCAGCAAGCCGGACAGCCAAACTTCAGCTCCCACCACACCTTCAGCTAGCCCTCAGCATCCCGAAAACCAGTCTGCCACACCTCCACCCCAGCAAGCCAGTCTGCTATCTCCCCCTCCCCCGCCAGTCAGTCCCCCCCCCCCCCCCAGTTCTTACCCCAGCCCAAGAGAATCACTTAGCCACCACCCTACAGTCCCTATCCCTCCATTCCAGCATCAGCCTCCAGGCCCCTTCTCCTGAACCCTAGCATCAACCAGCAGCCTCCAGCCCCAGCTCCTACTTGCCCTACATTACTGCTCCTCTTCCTTTGCTATCAGTAGTTTTCAAACATGAAATGATGAATTCATGTTGGTTTCTAATTCTCAATTCTTGTGAGAGTTTCTGAACAGAGTGGCTCAGACTCACATTTCCTTTGACCTCCTTCCTGAAGACCCCTCCTGCCTGTCCTATGTCTCTGTCTGATGTGTTATAGATTGTCTTTGTCTGTCGCCCTCTCTGTCTTTATGGTTTATTATGAGTTGGTATCACTGTATGACTTGTTTGCCCTTTCTCTACCTCCTTTCCTATCTGAACTTTGGCGTTCTATTTCCTGGTGTGCAGTGTTTAATCAAATTTTTTATTGTACACCGCTAAATGCTTTTGCCCTAGCGGTATATCAAATATAAATAAAGATAAAGATTTCACTGCTGTCTAGGAGGTGGCAGCTCCTGCTCAAACAGAAGTTCTAGCCAAGAAGAAAAAAAAATCAGAACTAAGGGGCAGAAAATTTTCAGCACCAGATAGAAATTTGTAGTCGCCATGGTGACCCAACATCTGAGCTTTGTCAAGCCCTGGATTATACGTACTGATCAATGATTGATCTCACACTGCTGAATAGCTGATATCACTGCTAAATAGAAAAATTCTGGAACCACCCCCTTTATACAGTTATTTATCTGGCTGTTTAGCAATTTTAAAAGCCTGATATTTAACAGATTTTTTATACCGCTCTATTCTTCAATCAGAGCGGTTTACATTAAACAGCATCTTATGCAGACCACAAGGGAGATAGTCACAATGTTGACTGCTACATTAAAACATAGTTGGCAAAAATGGTCACAAACTTGTGAAACATTTAAAACTTGTGTAAACTATATACAATGCATATACAGCTGTATACAATGAGTTTAAATTAGTTGGGAATTGGCCTTTACAATAGCCCATTAGTAGTCTGTTAGTGTGAATTGTGAATCATTGTCTGTATGTGATGTGACCAAAGTGTTCTGTGTAGAGGTAGGTCTTTAACTTTTTATGGAAGTCCTTGATGCCCATGGTTGTTCTGATGTTATCATCAGGCAGGGAGTTCCATAGTGCTCGGGTGGAGGGGGAAAGTGCTCTCGCTGAGGTATTCTGGTTGGCCTTCTTGTATTCAGGAGGGGTGAAAATACTATTTTTATTGTTGGTTCTTCTAGGGCATGGGCTAGTGTCTCGATTGATCAGTTCCTGTAGGATATTTGCAGAGGATTTGTATATGGATCTTGAAAATTATGAGTATTGTTTTGTACTTGGCCCGGGAGTGCATATATAGAATATAGAAAGACTAGGGGACATGCAATGAAGCTACAGGGTAAACTATTTAAGACTAATAAAAGAAAATATTTTTTTACTCAACGTGTAATCAAACTCTGGAATTTGTTACCGGAGGATGTAGTAAAGGCTGTTAGTGTAGCTGGGTTTAAAAAAAGGTTTGGACAAGTTCCTGGAGGAAAGGTCCATAAACCATTATTAAGAAGTGACCGAAGATATTAATGCTTGACCCAGTACAAGCATTGTGGAACTTGTGTCTCTTGGGGAAACTGCTAGGAACATATGACCTAGATTGGCCACTGTTGGAAAGAGAATACTGGGCTTGATGGACCTTGGTCTGACCCAGTATGGCATATCTTATGTTCTTATTGGGAGCCAGTGTAATTGGGTAAGTATGGGGATAATGTGATTTTGTTTGTGAGTAGCAGTGAGTATATGGGCGACTGTATTTTGTGCCAACTGTACGGGGTGTATGGAGTATTTGGATAAAGCGTAGTTACTCACCTGTAAGAGGTGATCTCTGGGAACAGCAGGAATTTAGTCTTCACATATGGGTATCGTTAGTACCGACGGAGCCTGCGTGGGAACGCTCCCCAGCGTCCAATAGGAATGCTTTTGGGAGCATCCCTCAGCACATGCGCACTGCCTTTCCGCCTTTCCGACTTTCCCTCTTCAGTTAAGTTTATAGCTGAGTGAAAAGATAGAGGGAGGGAGGAAAGAGACAGAGAGATAGAGAGACAACTCCTAGGGGAGGTGGGTGGGTTGTGAAGACTAAATTCCTGCTGTTGCCGGAGATCACCTGTTACAGGTGAGTAACTACGCTATCTCCAGGAACAAGCAGCAGGAATGTAGTCTTCACATATGGGGACTCCCTAGCTGAAGATGCCAGGGTGACAGCCCCAGGAAGTTGCCACCCAAGTAAGGTGGGCCACGCTTCTTCCCATAGATCTCTGGCATCCCACCAGGGTTGGTGGGTAGGAGTTGAATTAGGTCTGGAAGAGATTTTGAAGAACAGCTTGGCCAAAGAAGGCATCCCGACGGGAGGCTTTATCTAGGCAGTAGTGGGCTGTAAAGATGTGTACCGAAGCCCAGGTGGCTGCTCGACAAATGTCATCAACAGACACAGAGTGAAGGTTAGCCATAGAAGCTCTCACATTATGAGCTGTGACATGGCCTTGAAGAGGAAGACCCTTAGTCTCATAAGCAAAGGATATGCATTGTGCAATCCATTTGGACAGAGTTCTCTTGGAGACTGGAAATCCCAAATGACTAGAATCAAAAGCAATAAAAAGTTGAGAAGACTTTCTATGTTGCTGTGTTCTTTGTAGATAAAAAGCCAAAGCTCTTTTACAATCCAAAGTATGAAGGTTCCTTTCTGCATTAGAGGTATGAGGCCTCGGAAAGAATACAGGAAGATAAATTGATTGATTTAAATGAAAAGGCGAAACCTTTGGCATAAAATGTGGATGAGTTCTAAGAACAACCTTATCATGGTGAAACCTAGTATAAGGAGGATCAGCCACTAAAGCTTGCAATTCACTAATGCGACGCGCAGAGGTGATTGCAATTAGGAAGATGACCTTCCAGGATAAAAGGGTTGTATAGGCTAAAGGTTCAAAAGGCAGTTTCATGAGCTGCCCAAGAACTAGGTTTAAATCCCATGCCACCCGTGGTGGCCTGATGGGAGGCTTTGTTAACAGAAGACCTCTCATAAATCTTGTTATGAGTGGATGAGAGGAAATTGGTTGTCCATTTAGAGGCTTATAGGAAACTGCAATTGCACTAAGATGGACTCTTACTGAATTGGTCTTTAGACCAGAATTTGATAAATGAAGTAGATACTCTAGTATCGATTCCAAAGGTATCATAAGGGGGTTTAACCCCTTCTGTGAACACTATATAGTAAAACGTCTCCACTTGAAGGCGTAACAGCGTCTTGTGGAAGGTTTTCTAGAAGCCTGAAAGATGTCCTTTACCTGTTGGGAAAGGTTAAGATCCTGAAGGTCTAAGCTTTCAGCAACCAGGCCCCGAGATGCAGGGACTGGGGATTCGGGTGCCATAGCATCCCGTTCTCTTGGGAGAGGAGATCTGGAGCAAAGCCTAACTTCAGAGGTGCAGCTTGAGAGAGATGTAGAAGCAGGGGATACCACATTTGGTGTGGCCACCGTGGCGCTATGAGGATCATACGACCTCTGTCTCTCTAAAGCTTGAAGAGTGTTTTGCGAATGGGTGGAAAGGCATAGAGGAAGTCGTGACCCCAGTGAAGGAGGAAGGCATCCCTTGCCTGACAGTTGTGCACCAGAATCCTGGAACAGAACCGGGGAAGTTTGGCATTCAGTGGACTTGCAAATAGGTCTATGTCTGGGGTTCCCCAGATCTGAAATATCTTGGCCACCTGGTCTAGGTGGAGAGACCATTCGTGAGGCAGCAGTACTCGGCTGAGTTTGTCTGCCCAAAGGTTTTGAATGCCTGGAAGATATACCACGAGAAGGTGAATTTGATGCTCTCTGGCGAGGGCCCATAGTCATAAAGCTTTGTTGCATAACGACAGAGAGCCTGCTCCACCCTGCTTGTTCACGTAGAACATAGCTACTTGATTGTCCGTTTGGACTAGGACTGTCCTGTAGCTGAGCTGGGCATGGAATACTCGAAGAGCTAGATAGATTGCTCTGAGTTCCAGGAGGTTTATTTGAAGACAAGCCTCCTGTGGAGTCCAGGTAGAGAGATGATGCAAGTGTGCTCCCCATCCCACCTGTGATGCATCTGTTCTTAGGGTGGCCTGGAATAGGGGTTGCTGGAAAGGAGACCCCACTAGAAGATTTTCCAGTGATTGCCACCATTGTAGGGACAAGATCAGTCATTGTGAGTTTGATATCTTGTCCGACAGACGTCCTGTGGCCTGTGTCCACTGTGTGGATAGGGTCCACTGGGCTGCTCGCATATGAAGGCGAGCGTAGGGAACCACAAGAACCGTGATGCCATATGTCCCAATAGTTGTAGTAGTAGTTCTCGAGCAGTTAGGGAGGACTTCACCGCTGCTTGAGAAGCTAGCTGCATTATACGAAGACAGCGGGGTTGTGAGAGAAAGCACAGTTACTTACCTGTAACAGGTGATCTCTGGGAACAGCAGGAATTAGTCTTCACATATGGGTACGTCGGTACCGACGGAGCCTGCACGGGAATGCTGCCCAGCTTCCAATCAGAAAGCTTTTGGCAGCATCCCTCGCACCTGCGCAGTGACTTCCCGCCTTCTCCACAGCCTCTCTTCAGTTGAGTTTCAGAGCTGAGACAAAGGCGAGGAGAGAAAAGGAAGAAGATAAAAAGGATGCAACTCCTAGGGGAGGTGGGAGGATTGTGAAGACTAATTCCTGCTGTTCCCAGAGATCACCTGTTACAGGTAAGTAACTGTGCTATCTCCAGGAACAAGCAGGAATGAGTCTTCACATATGGGGACTCCCTAGCTGGAGATGCCAGGGGGAGATCCCATAAAAATGCAAGTGCCTGGATCAGGGGTGCATTTTGACTCCAGGAATCCCCGGCATCCAATGTGGGATGGAGGGTAGGAGTTGACAATAAAGGAGCTGTGAGGAAAGAACAGCATAGCCAAGGACTAGAGGGTTGTACAAACTACAGGAGTCCTTGGTAGACATGATGAGTAGCATTAAAAGACATTTAATGTACACTTAAAATATGCAGTTTACCTACTGTATTGTAGGAAGTAGAAAGCATGATGGAGTCTACTGGATAAGCAGTAGCGGAATCTTCAAGGTGACCTCTCAGTAGTGAGGATGAAGGTCCAGACCTGGAGGTAGTAGATGATCCAGGTGTCAACTGGGTAGGATTTGACGTCAGGTCTTCAATGGAAAGCTTTATGGGAAAAGCTGAAAACTCCTTTAGGCATAAGGTCATTAACATTGAGGACTAAAGGAAGAAGATTGATGGAGTTGGACAACTAGCCCAGTCCTGGCGGGAAGAGGGGAACTGGAAAAAATCCCCTATTCCCACGGAAAACAGTTGTGTACTCAAGATAAAGAGGTACACTGTTTTTCCTAGCTGGCGAGAGATAGGAAAAATATTGAAGCTTGATGCTTCATGGACTTAAAGAAAAAATGGAGATGTTAGCACCAAAGAGGGTATTGCTGCCTAACAGTTTCTGCATCGTAAGATGGCATGGGACGTAGGGCGACAGACTGTCTAAAACCTCTAGGAGGTAAAACATGTAGTCTAGACAGGAAGGGTGATAGTGTGTAAGACAGATCAACCCTTAAGAGGCCCCCTATCAAACACATATATATATAGGGATATATACATGTGGCTGGAAAATATATGTATATATTTATATATATATATACATATACATATATACATATCTTCAGATGTGTATATTAGGATATGGGTGATGAAATATATCAAATATATATATAGATATAGATATGATATACCTGAAGATATGTAAATTTGTGGGGCTTGATTTAGCACCACCAGAGCAATGATATAGGTATGTAGACATATATGGAGATGCTACATACAAGACAACAGGTTGAAGATACATGTTTACCACCCAGCCCCATAACTGTACATGGGGAATATAAAAGAAAAAGATTCTGTGCTCTACAAGAAGGTGAACCCACTTGGGATATGAATAGAGAATCTATTTTCATGGATTGAGGGATGCAGAAAGGTAATCTAAGCAGATAACCGTGATGTTCGCGTGAGAACAGATGAACATATGAATCTGTAAAGAACAAGGCGGGAGTTCCACAGAACACTGACATGGTAGATGTGGAGAAACGCAGGGAAGATACCAGAGGGACCTATGGAAGGACCCAGAGGTAGCATGCGTAAACAGAAGCCTTGGATTTTCACACAGAATAACTGATATCTCGTGTTAACACCCCAGGCTAGAGGGGGTGTGGAGAACCCTCACAGGCATAGGAAGGGTTTATAAGTTTTTCCCTACTAAGAGAGAAACTTCAGAGACAAGGTCAATGCTCTATAGCAGTGATGGCTAACCTTTTTGAGCCCGAGTGCCCAAACTGCCGCACAAAACCAAAGAATTTCCTCAAAGTGCCAGCACGTCAATTAAACCTTAACAACAAGATTTTAGTATCTAAAAACTCTTTATAAAGTTGCCTGAACTATGTAACATCATTTGTAAAGGTTGGAATCTTTGTATTGTCAGAGAATCACTTTGATTCACAATCCTTTGGTTTTCATTTCAATTTATTGGCAATTTATAATGTTTTAATGATTTCATTCAATTTAATGAATTTAGGAACAATTTGATTCAGTTACACAATATATTTTAAATGTATTATTCACATAACATGTCAAATGTATCCTGAGTAAAAAAAAGATAAACTTCTTAAAACTGTTAACTGTGTCAGGACTCGGTGTGTATTCCCAAAGAATCTATACATGAAAAAAATTAATGTGATGTTTGTTGTTGCATGCATGCTGATAACTTGTCAATCCTTGGCTCATAATGCGTTAATTTCAGAGCAACACATGCAGCACTCATGTCATCCGTTAATCTGTTTCTAGCATCAGATTTTATATGATTCGAAGCCGAAAACAGCTGCTCACAAGCATAGGATGACCCAAACAAAGTAAGAAGAGCAATCCCAAGTGCTTTCATGGACTTAAAATTGTCTGGCAGAGAATTCCGCGCTTTTAGGATTTCATTTTCAGAACTGCTAGCAGTGATTTCATTTGTCACCCTTTCACACTCAATACGTTCAAGAGCCGCACGCAGGTCATTGAATTTACTTTTCCAGATAGAGCTTTCTTGAAATTCCAGTAGCTCCATTTCCAAGTTTTGAATATCCAACCACTGTAAGCAGGAAAGATCAAGATCTTCAAATGTGGACTTTTCTGGGGAAGTAATAAATGAAAGGGTTGTCTCCATCTTAAGGAACTGAGAAAATCTTTTACTAAAATTCTCCTTTGCTTCGGCTACAATGGTGGAATATGCTTTGTGGATTTCCTGGTGTTTTTTATGACTGTCCACAAATGTTGTAGAATTATCCAAATGTATTTTTAGGTTGGGAAAATATTTCAGCTGTCCACTCTCAAGGTCTTTTTCAAAAACATGCAATTTTCTCTCAAAAACTTTGATGTCACTAAACGTGCTTTCTGTTGTTTTTCCCATGCCTTGCAATTTTTTGTTTAGTACATTAAAGTGGTTAGTAAAATCTGTAAAGAACATGAGGTTGGTAAGCCAGGCCATGTTGGTGAGTTGAGGATAGTCTTCCCCCTTTTCGTTCATAAATAGCCTAACTTCTTCCAAGCAGGCCACAAATCTCTCTAACACTCGTCCTCTGCTCAGCCACCGGACATTATTGTACATCAGTAAAGTGTTATATTGTGCCTGAACTTCATCAAGAAGGGCTTGAAATTGTCGAAAATTAAGAGCACGCGCCATGATGAAGTTCACCATTTTTGTTACATCTTTGAGGACATCGTCAAGTTTTTTGCTGCTTTCTTTGGCACAGAGAGCCTCTTGATGTATTATGCAGTGAAATTGAATCAGTGGATGTTTTGCTTCCTTAGCAAAGAAATGAATGAATCCTGATGTTGTCCCCACCATGCTAGGTGCTCCATCGCTAGTAACTGAAACCACTTTTTCTGGACTTATGTCTAGTGATGAAAAAGCCTCCATCACAGCATTGTGGATATCTATCCCTTGTGTTCTTCCAGGCAAAGACAGCAGTTTTACCAGCTCTTCTCTCATGATGTCACCAGTAGCATAACGCAAAATGAGCGCTAGTCTTGCATGGTTAGTAATATCTGTACTTTCATCCAAGCACATGGAGTAGAAGGGTGCTTTTTGTAAGTCGCAAGTAAGCTGTTGACTAACATCAGCAGCCATTCGCAGAACCCTATCTTTTGCAGTATTTCTGCTTAGCGGCATCTCAGAGATGCGCTGCACAATTTTATCCTTGTTTTGGAAATCATGGAAGAGTGAATTACTCCCAGCCAAAATTGCCTTTTTGATAAAATCTCCATCAGAGAGGGGCTTACCATGTTTTGCCATGCACAGTGAAATTTGAAAGCTGGCAACTGTAAGATGATTAGTTTTTGAAAGATAGTTGCTAAAACTAAGAGACTGGGAGTGATATTTCTTTAATTTTCCTACAAGGAACTCTTTTCTTTGAGCTAAACCAAGTTCAGCAACACTGTTATGGTTGGTCTCAAAGTGACGTTTGACACTTGATGTGCGAGACACAACACTTTCATTACACATAATACACAATGCTTTCCCACTGCGTTCAATCACTCCATATGTCTCTGTCCAGGCCTCTTGGAATGATCTTCCACTATCTGTTTTTGCTTTTTTTGCTGTACTCATTTTCTTTGTTCAAGACTTCAAGTCTACAAAAAGATAAAATTTGTATAATAAAAAAAAAACTAATGAAGTGCTGTATACAAATCCGTTCCCATATAAAAAAATATGTGATTGGGGAATTTTATTAATTGTAGACATCTGTTTTGGTCAAAAAATATAGTTGTTAACATTTGATGTAATTTTTTTTTAAACTAATGGGTGACACAAATGAAACCCAATTAAAAAGCCATTCTGTCATTATACAATAGTGCTGGGGTGCAATGATTCACTAGTTTTCTCGATGCAATGATTTTTCCTCCTGCCGATCCATATGCATCAATCTTGAAGTATGATTTGAGATACAGTAATAGCAGTTAATCAAATTGAATCATTGTGATTTAATAACCATGAATAACTGGACTGAGGTTAATCCTTGTAAAATGTTCATAAACGAGGTAAATCTACCATTAATTAGATCAAGACATGGCTCACGACTAGGGTTACTACCTTTTCTTGTGGCCAAACCCAAACAAATGGCAAATGAATAAATGAAATCCCATCAGAAACCGGACACCAAATAGAAAACATAGACAACAGCCTTATCACAAACCCGAACACAGGTGGCAACCCTAACCTGGACACCTAGACAAATAGCCAGATAATTTAATAGGTTTTTAAAAAGAAGCCCAGATAAGTTTATAATTATAATTAACATTAGTATTATTGGTCCAATTAAACCTAGGCAGCACAGGTAGGGCAAAGTAGAAGTTTACCTAATAATTATTGATGTAGAATGCAGATTGCGTCTCCTGTTCTCCTCAAGTCTCCCGCCAGGGTGGGAGGGCGTGACAGAAGAACGCTCGGTGCTGCAGGCGAGGACCTGGGCGGGTTCAGAGGCGGAGGCGGGGAGTGAGACTTTGTTTCTCACAGCCCCACGGCGGTTCAGGCAGCTAGAGGCGGCGCCGCGAGGAACACATTGCCAGATGAGCTGCAAAGCAGACACCAGCACACTCACCTCCCGCCGCGCCACATATCTTAATTGCGGACCTTCCCGCGTGCCAGCTGCAAGGCCTTCGCGTGCCACAGCTGGGACGCGTGCCATAGGTTCGCCATCGCTGCTCTATAGCAAGGCCCTCATAGTAGAAAGCTTCTCTGAAGACGGCAGAGAGCATTGTGCAGGAGAGTTATGAGATAAACTGACTGAAGTCAGGTGTGTTGCCATATCCTAGGAGAGGAGATGGTTAGAATAATATGAGAAAGCCTAAACGAGTAGGAGGATCCAAGATAGTTTGCAATCACTACTGAGGCTAGACAAAATTTTGAACAAGGGACTGGAACTTGGAAAAAGTCCCAGTAATACAATTACTGTAACTCCTGCAGGCAGAGCTGCTTACGGAAACAGCAGAGAGATTGTCCTGTGCTGAATAAAGAAAAACAGACAAGAAAAGAAAGGAGATATCTCTTGTCCCTGTCTGGGGAACGAGCTTGGCAGAGAAGCTGTTCAGTATGGTACCCCTCAAGTGATTGGAGGGTGACGTACCCATAGGGTAAGTCAACTGAAGGAAAAAATGTTCAGTTGGGATAGAAACTATCAGGGGATAGTTGCAACTGCTCTTCTAGAGAGTAAGAAGAGGAGAAGTGTGTTGTCCCTGAACAAAAAATTTTTTCCCGTCAGGTTAGTACATTGAAAAGAAAAGCACAGTGAATAAACTTCTAATATGTAGAAGTGAAGTGTAAGTTACAATTCCCGGCCCCTATGGTTGCTGGGAATGCTGAGACTGGCCAGAACTGGAGGACTGCAGACTAGGCTGAGGCGTCCCCTGTTTAGGTACAGCCGAATGATGGGCAGGAGATGAATGAAACTTTCTTTTCTTAGGGAAAGAAGGTTTGGTAGGACATTTCCTACTCTTTGAAGAAGGAGGTGGCTTAGAATGGTTTTTAGTGGAAGGAGAGTCAGTGGAGCATTGAGCAACCTGACGTAAAGCCTCCTTATTGAAGAGACCTTCTCCTGTACAAGGAGAATGAGCCAGTATAGTTTGTGCCCATCTGCTCAAGTCTGAAGCTTCAAGCCAGGCTCTGCGACGTGCTGCAATGGCAATAGCAGAGGATCTGCTAACGGACTCAAAAGAGTCTATAGAAGCACGAGACAGGAACCAAGATATATTCCGGCTGTGATTGATGAGCAAGGAAAAATCCGTAGCCTTGGGCTCTGGTAAAAAAGGGGTCAAAAAGAGACAATTTCTCTGTGACTTCCTGGAGTGTTAGACTCATGTGAAAAATATATGAAAGAACTCTGGAGGCCAGCATAGAGCTTTGGAAGGCCTGACGACCAAAAGCATCGAGTGTTCTTGAAGAACGACCCGGCGGATAAGAAGAATGCTTCTTATTGCTCTTAACTTTCCTCAGTGCCGATTCCACTACAAGGGAACGAAGAGAAAGTTGAGGCTTTTGGAACCCTGGAGAGGGTGGCACCCGGTACCGAACCTCAATGTCTGTAGAGACTGGAGGAAGTCGTAAGGGCGATTTCCAGACCCTGAGAAGGAGATCCTGCAGAGCAGGATGTAAAGGAAACTTTATATTTTCTATTTGTGCCGGTGAGCCATGAGTAGGATCACAACCAGGGATAGAAATATTAAGAAAGGTTGCCATATCCCGGAGAAAAGCCTGAAAAGACTGATCTCCTATGGGAACCATCCCTGGTAAGGCTAAAGAAAGAGCCTGAGCACCAGAGGAGGTACAGGGTACTGCACCAACGCCAGGTATCGGTTCCAAACTAGGCATCGGTGCAAGAACAGGTATCGATACTGATACAGGATTAGTAGATGAAGTAGCCATCGGGAATTGCTGTAGTGGTACCGAGATCATGAGGGAGTTATGGCTATGATCTTCGGAACTGTCTATCTGGAAACGACAGGAGTCGGTTCCGGGACACGTCGGTACGCAGTCCTCGAGACTAGATATCGGCTCAAGACTCGGCATCGAAGTAAGCGATACTATCGATGCATGTTGCGAAGGTGGCGATGCCGATACCACTAAGGCAGACTGGGTTACATCGATCGATACCGACGGTACCGAGGATACCCGATGAGCACCACTTGCAAAGGGTAAGGTGGTCCACCTCGATGCCGATGCCAGGGTATCGGAACCGATCGACGCCGGTACCGTCCCGGAGCATGGCTGAGATTGAGGGAAGTCAATGCAGTGCGTATCGATCGGTCCCGAAGGTACCGAGGATGCCCGATGACGATCCCTGGTGAAGAGTGGAATACTCGACACCGGTGCCGATGCCGGAGGCTCGGTACCGCTCGAAGCGGATACCACCCCCGCGCATGGCTCAGGTATGTTCTGTGAGGGGTGAGCCCCAGGAACATCCTGAAACCCCTTTAACGCTTTGGAGCCCGAAGACTCCCGCAGGGGTAATGCCAATGGGTTCTTGAGGGTAAGGCCGGAGCCGTCACCATGCTGGGCATGGGACATACCACTCAAGCATTGGCTAGTCTTAACAGACTGTTTTTGGGTTACCTGATCCTGTGAAGTAGAGAAACCGGGTACCCTCACTGCCGAGGAAAAAACGGTATCGAGGGAAACTCTAAATACTGAAGGTTTCCTCACAAAATTATCTCCTGACAAGTCAGGGGAAAAAGGGTCAGGACCCACACAGTTGAGACACCAACTATTGGTGTCTAAAAAGAAACAAGTGTTTCGACATCGAATGCACTTCTTAGGAAAAGAAGGCTCCATAATGAAAAAGGCCTAGTAGGCCCAAGAAGTTAAGGTAAAAAAACTGAAGAAAGGTTTCTCAGAATTGAGCCAAAAATCCACCGGCGATACCGGTGGTAGCGGGAAATACAGCCGCGACCACAAGAAAACAAGAAACTAAAGTAATTAAAGCAATTAAAAAGAAAAGTTTCTGCGGTGACAGGAGGATGTCCTGCCGGCTCCGCGGAAAAACTAAAACTGAAGAGAGGCTGTGGAGAAGGCGGGAAGTCACTGCGCAGGTGCGAGGGATGCTGCCAAAAGCTTTCTGATTGGAAGCTAGGCAGCATTCCCATGCAGGCTCCATCGGTACCGACGTACCCATATGTGAAGACTCATTCCTGCTTGTTCCTGGAGAAAAGCCCTTGACTGTCTGGTATCTAGACGGGCTCCTATGAACTCTAGGGACTGAGACGGAGAAAGTTGGGATTTTGGGAGGTTTATGACCAATCCCAAGTATTGAAGGATTCGCATTGTGCAAGACAGTGCAGATCTGGCTTCTGGAACCATGGGGGCTCGAATGAGCCAGTTATCCAAGTAAGGGAAGACGAATATCCCCAGGGTTCGCAGAAATGCAGCTACTACTGCCATGCATTTCGTGAATACTCTTGATGCCGAAGCCAGACCAAAGGGAAGAACCCTGTATTGGAAATGTTTTCCCTTGCAAAGGAATCGTAAGAATTTCCTGTCATCTGGATGGATCAGAATGTGAGTATATGCATCCTTTAGATCTAGAGAACAAAGCCAATCCTGACTTTGAAGGTATGGCAGAAGAGTTCCCAGAGAAATCATTTTGAACTTTTCTCGGAACAGATATTTGTTCAATTTTCTGAGGTCTAGAATGGGTCTGTGTCCTTCTGTTTTCTTTGGAATAAGTAAATAGGGGGAGTAGAACCCTGCACCCTGCTGAAGAATGGGCACCTCCTCTATTGCTCCTTGAGCAAAGAGTGTTGAGACCTCTTAATCCAGTAGATTGCCTGTAGAGATTTTGGAATTGAACTGTCTTACGATTGTAGGAGGGGGCATGCTGAAGAAATGAAGTTTGTACCCCACTCGTACAATGGACAGAGTCCAATTTTCTGCTGTTATCTGACACCATCTGGGGGCAAAATGGCATAACCTTCCCGGGATGGTGTAGGGTTCTGATCTGTTCGGTGCTAGGAAAGCAAAGTTCTCTATGAAGGAGTCAAAGCCCTTGAGGGGGCTGGGCCTATGGAGCTGGTTGAGCTCTAAGGCCTTTTGGCTTCTTTTGTCAGGATTGTTGTCGTTGGCCCTTCTGGGCAACTTGATCCAACGTGCACCAATGGCAATAGCGAGGTTCTGCTGATGCATTCAAAGCAGTCAAAGGCTGCACAGTTTACAAACTTGGAGACATCTTGAGCATGCTTGACCAGAGTGAGAAAGTCCTGTCGCTTGTCCTCAGGGAGAAGGGGGCTCATAAGCTCCAAATCTCCTGTGACCTCTTTGAGGAACATTCCCATATATAAAATATATGAGCTGATCCTAGCTGAAAGCATGGAAGCCTGAAATGTTTGACACCCAAAAGCGTCAAGAGTCCTGCATTCACGACCTGGAGGATTGGATGCATGTCTCTTTGCACTTTTCATCCTATGCATGGCTGACTCCACTACCACTGAATGGTGTGGCAGCTGAGTCTTTTGAAAACCAGGACATGATGGAACTTGATACATGGTATCGAGTCTCCTAGAATGAGGAGATGTGGTCAAAGGTGTCTCCCCCATTCTGAGCATCAAATCATGAAGAATTTCATGAATGGGCAGAGTGGCTGCTTCCTTGGGAGCCTTAGGATATTGGAGAATTTCCAATTCCTTTGCCCTAGGTTCTTTTTCAGGAGCTACTGTTATTGAAAGGCCTCGGGCCACATCACAAATAAAATCCTGAAAAGACAAGTTTTCCGGAGGAGACATTCTGCGTTGGGGAGAAGAGGAGTCTTCCGGGAGAAACACTCTGGTATTGGCAGAATTATCAGAGTCATCGGAATCGGAGGATTCGAAGTATCTCTGATCCCGATGTTCATGCAAAGCACGGTCTCGGTATCAGTCGAAGGCGGTACCGAATTGGTCCGGTACCGATCTGTCGATGCCAGAAAATCTGCATGGGAAGGATTCGCACTAGGGCCGGTAACGTCGGTGCTGGTACCGGTATCTGTACCGGTGCCCATTGAACCACTGGTGTCAACGGTACCGCAGCTGTAAAGAGAGCTGCAAGACTGCATTCGATAGCGAGGAATCTCTGGTCTATCAACGCTGCCGATGTCTGGGTATCGGTACCAGTAAAAGCGGCCGGAACCCCTGAGCATGGCACCAGTAGTTCTGCCGAGGCTGAAGCCCCAAGAACATCCTGGAACCCCGTTGATGCTTTGGAAGCCGAAGCCTCCCACCGGGGTTGTTTTGCTGGTGTAGTTTCCTCAAGGGCAATGCCAATGGCCTCTCGATGATTTGAAGGAGAGCTACCCTTTGAGGACCGGCTCTTATGTTTAGTTACCTGAGATCCATGTGAGGAAGACGAGGCTCTTGAAGAAGTCGATGCAATGGACCTGGTGTCCGAAGGAAAAGAGGGTACCGAGCTTTGCAGCTTGGTTCTATCTTCCTCTTTTAGTCATCCCTATACAGGAGGAACAATCAGATGGAGAATGGTCAGGGCCTAAATATTTTAGACACCAGTCATGGGTGTCTGTGACGGAGATGGTACCGCCACATTTAATACATTTTTTAAAACCACTAGCTGGTTTTTCCATCTTTTGGGAAAAATGGGGCCTAATGCCCAAAATGGCGCCTAGCACCAAAAGAAAAAGTTTCTGAAGAGAAACAGTTAAAAAAAATATATATATATTTATTATTATTATTTTCTTTTCTTTTTTTTTTTTTTTTAAAGAAAGAACCGGCGGTACCAGTAGGTGTCGTGCGGAGGCAGGCGCGACCATAAGAAAACAAGTTTAAAGAAGAAATTTTCTGAGGTGACAGGGTATGTGTCCTGTCAGCTCCGCGGAAAAGAAAAACTGAAGAGGGACAGTTGGAAAGGCAGGAAGGCAGCGCGCATGTGCTGAGGGATGCTCCCAAAAGCATTCCTATTGGATGCTGGGGAGCATTCCCGCGCAGGCTCTGCCGGTACCAAGGATATCCATATGTGAAGACTACATTTCTGCTGGTTCCTGGAGATACCCTGGTATATCGAGCTGCAGTAATCCAGAGTTGGTGTGACAATTACTTGAAATACAGTGCGAAAATGTTCCTGGCTGAGTAGCGGTTTTAGATTCTTGAGGCGTTTCATCTTGTGCTAGGCATTTACAGTGGCTTTCTTTATTTGAGGCTGTAGCATGAGGCTTTGGTCTAGGACGACGCCAAACTACTTGACTTCTTTTTGTACTTTAATGGTGTGGTTTAAAAGTCAGATTTCTTGTGGGGGTGTGAATGATGGGTTTCTTGTGATAAATAATGCCTCAGTTTTCTTGACATTTACTGTGAGGTTATTGGTGCCTAGACAGCTGATCATTTCTTCCATGCAGTTTGTTATGGGATAGGAGGTAGGAGCAGGGGTTCTCAGGATAACCACAATGATATGCATGGGAGAGATTTGCATGTACTCTGCACCTTCCCTCACCTACAACGAGGCAGGCTCTTGGGTCACAGAAATCCGCACACAAAACAAGGAGAAGATTAACTGATCACAATTTTAGATAATACACAAATCTGTAAATAATACACAACACACTTGTATTATAAACACAGGACCAAAGCGCTTTGGGAGAGCAAGCTAGGCCTTTGCCTATGTTTACTCTGAAATCAAAGCTTTAGGCCTCTTTATTTATAGGTAAAGATTCCATTACACAGCATAATTTCACTTTATTATTCTACATCTCACATCACGTATATTCATAATATACATATTCTATTCTACGTCTAGTGTTACGTATATTCATAATATACTTTTCTATAGGCATGCACGTCATAGACCACCATGAAAAGACATACATATATTCTCAGACATGACTATGTAGGCCTTAATTCTAATTAATCCTAACACTGACAGTTTGATATCTCTGACCAGAGACAGTGAGACTGAGAGGCTGAGAGGCTGGGTAAACAGCTTGCCTTTTACTTATCTTTCTAATAACATAGGCTAATGTTATGCTGTCTAAACCTTTCACCCAATTTCTCCTACAGACTTTTCAAGGATGGTATTAAATATGGAGCTACAAATGATATTAACTCTTTATTAGGGATTATAGCAATATAATGTTATACACAGGGCCTGACTGTGTATCCAACCCGGATGCATTCCTCCAATAGCTTTCTTTCAGCTAGATGGGTCCCGAGGACAGGGTTGAGAACCCCTGAGGTAGAGGTTACGAATATCAATTGGAGCAAAGACCATGTCGTCATCAAATATCCTGTATTGGATGTTGTGGTGCTGGATTATGTTGCAGATGGGTTGTATATAGATATTGATGAGATTGATGAGCCTTAAGGGATGCCCTGTGTTAGGGTGAAAGGAGAGGATTTGTGCTTACCACATTTTAAATGCTGTTGCCTGTTGCTAAGATAGGACTGGAACCATTTTAGTGTTGTGCCATGTAGGCTAATTTCTTGAAGACATCGCAACATGATAGTATGGGATACTGTGTCGAAAGTCGATGATATGTTCATACATGTGAGAAGTAATCTGGATTTGATGTTGTCAATTCCTCTTATGATGGTGTCCAGAAGTGAAGTGAGTAGTGTTTTAATGTTATGGTTTGGTTTAAAACCATGCTGATGGGAGACCAGAGGGGTGTGCAGGTCTAGGTGGTCCTGTAGCTACTTTTGTACCACTTTTTCAATAATCTTAACCATAAGAGGTAGACTGGATGGTCAGATTTGTTGATTGATGATTTTTTCAGAATTAGACATATGGTAGCATGTTTCAGTGCTTTTGGCATATATCCTTGGTTGAGGGTTGTTGTTACTATCTTGTGTATACAATGTGTGAGCTGCTCCTTCATATATTTAATCCAGGATGTAGGGCATGGGTCTTATGGTGAGGTGGTGGTGATCAGGGAGGAAATAATCAATATAATTTTTTCTAATGTACAGATAGGGGAGTGAGGTACTTGCCACCTGCTGGAGAACACGTAACTCCCACTGCTAATAACCCATGTGTGTTAATCCCATGAATGCTTGAATTCTGCCAATATTTTGGATCTTATAACCTCTACTAGAAGTCTGTTCCAGACAACCACCACCCTCTTGGTGAAAGATTATTCTCTCACACTTTGTTTCTAGTTCCGGCACTTGTGTCATAAGACTCCAGGCTCCTGAACTTTTCATTATATGAAAAAACATATATTTTCTGGTACTTTATTGACGCCTGCAACACAGTTAAATATTTCATGCCTGCAGAGAGTAGGAAATGAGCTTAAGTAAAAACAAAAACAAAAAAACCCAAGAAAACCTAACTGCTTTATATGGAAAAAGGACAATTTGCAAGGATGCACTCAGTGGATAAGACAACCGGATAACTTTGAGCGGTTATTTTTAACAGAATTTTTTGTTTAAACTAATAACCCACATCTTCATCTGACAATTACAGCGCTGTGTACACCTTGTAGTGCTATACAAATGATTATAGTAGTAGTAGCAAAATTCAGCTAAATCTAGCCAGTCAAAATTAGGGAGACTAGATTTATCAAAATTAGGGCTAAATTTACTTACCAGTGCATTACCACCATAAACACCTGCTATTAATAAAAAGGCTCCACTGTTTATAATAGGACCTGCAGCAAAAAATATGTGTTAAAGCTGCCAAGTAACTATCATCCTTAATCAACTAACACTGCAAATCAGCACTGCAACTAAGTTCTCCTAAACCAAAAAAAAGTGGTCTAATTTCTCCCACTCCCTCCCTTCCAGGACACTTAGAAATCCATTCTCAAGCCAAAATTCCATTCTCAAGTTCCCTCCTCCTGTTGCTTCTTGCCAGCATCTTGTGGCAATTGAAAATAAATTAAATCACATTTCCCAAAGTCATGATCAACTTCCCCATCATGTACCCGTTAAAAATTTAAAAATTCCCAAGTCCTTCTAGTTTCCATCCATCTCTATCTCACTTTGCAGATTGTCCAACTTTACTCCAAACCCCAGGTCTCCTAAAGTCATCTTTATATAAACTAGCAGGAGTACTCATTCTTCAAATTTTTAAAAAGATCATGGTTTATTCACACTTGATATACCACTTTTTCTGTACAATCAGAGCTGTTTACAAAATAAACTTATATTAAACATAAATTGTAACACAGAAATAAAGGAAAAAGGGAAAGACAGTACAGGACAGACAATAGTGACAATAAGCATACAGAAGGTAAGCAGAACAACACTAATTAAAAACAAGAGAGAGGTAAATTCGGACTAACACCAATATCCAAGCCTCTCTACCCAGTGAGGACTCTTAAAGAGCACTCAAAGAGATAAGTCTTAAGGTTGGATTTGAAGTCTTATACATGTAGGCAAGATGTAGGTGAGGAGGTAAACTATTCCACAGAGAGGGGGCTGTGAAAAAGAAGGCTAAATGTCTGGTATATTCATAACCTGCTTTGGATGGAGGTGGAATATCCAGACAATTACCATGAATTGATCAGAGTACTCGAGTCGGCAAGCAAAAGGAAATAAAAGAAGAAAAGCAAGTGGGGGACTCATCATCTAAGATTTCAAGGCGGTGAGCCTTATTTCTGTGTTGCGCAAAGTGGTTGAAACTATATTAAAAAACAAAATTACAGACTATATAGACAGATTTACCTTAACAATGAGTCACCATGAGCTCAGCAAAGGCAAGTCTAGCCTTACCGAGTTATAAATGGTGGCATTTTACTTACCAGTTAATGTCCTTTCTTCGAGTCCTGCTAGACCAATCCAGACAAATAGATTGTGTTTCCCTACCAGCAGATTGGTGGAGACAAAGAACTACTGAAAAACCCAAATTTCAATTACATCATCCCATGCCTCTATTCGCCTCAGCTGCCAGAGGTCCCTTCAATATTAATCCCAAAACATATGGGAGAACATGTCAACCCTCACACAACCTCAATCGTGGGCAACAAAGAGTAAGCAACAGTAGAGAATTACGTACAAGAAAGTATAAACAGGCTGTCAGTAGAAGATGAAAGCGTAGTTACTCATCTGTATCAGGTGTTCTCCAGGGACAGCAGGAATCAGACCTCACTTATGGGTGACGGTCGGCAACGACGGAGCCCGGGCAGAGCAATTCCCCAGCTTTCAAAGAAAGCTTTTGGGATTGCTGCCACGCATTCGTGGTCCTCTTCCCGCCCAAAGGTGCCATCTTGCTCAGTCAGGTCCCAGAGCTAGAGCCCTACTAAGCAGATGGCAAGGGAAGGACAAAAAAATTGCAACTCTTCAGGGGAGGTGGGAGGGTAGTGAGGACTGATTCCTGCTGTCCCTGGAGAACACCTGTTACAGGTGAGCAACTATGCTTTCTCCAGGAACAAGCAGAAAGTCAGTTCTCACTTGTGGGACTCCCCAGCTACAGGCTATCGAACCTGAAAGCCAAAAACGCCTGCAATGCTGTGAGCAGAAGCCGATGTTCGAAGAAAGTCAGAGTCCTTGGGCCTTCGGGGCAAGCTCTCGGTAGCTGCAGAAGAAGGGTCAGAGGGCAGGAGTTGCTTATACCCCAAACAAACTACGGAGTACAGCCTGGCTGGAGGCGCTGTCCCGGCGGGACTCCCTCTCCAGGCAGCAGTGTGAAGCGAAAGTATTCGCTGAAGACCAGGTCACAGCCCGGCAGATGTCCATCAGAGGCACAGAGCACAGTGACGCAACCGACACCACCTTGGCGCTGACACAGTGCACAGTGACCCAACGATCCAGCAGGGCGCCCTCCTTTGCCTGGGTGAAGGCGATGCAGTCTGCCACCCAGATGGAGAGGGTGCGTTTGGTGACTGCCAGCCCTAGGTAGTTGGGATCGTAGGCAATAAAGAGCCGGTCCGACCTGCGATGACCTTCGGTGCGCTGCAGGTAGAAGGCGAGAGCCCTCTTGCAGTAGAGTGTATGCAGGACCTTCGATGCCCGGTCAGCGTGAGGTCACGGGAAGAAAGTCGTTAAGGCCACCTCCTGATTGAGGTGGAAATCCAAGACAACATTCGTTAGGAACTTGGGGTGGGTGCGAAGGACCACCGTGTTCCTTTAAAACCTGGTGTAGGGGGGCCTCGGCCATGAGAGCTTGAGGTTCACTGACTCGCCGCGCTGAGGTCAGTGCCACCAGGAAAATTACCTTCCAGGGAGAGGTGCCTGAGCGAGCATGTCGCCATCACTCGAAAGGCGTCAGCTGCATGAGCATGATGTTCAGGTCCCATTCCGCCGGGGGAGGCCGGATGGGGGGTTTAGAAAGCATGAAGCGGGAGACCAGAGGCTGACCTGAGAGGGGTTTGCCCTCGACGGGCAAGTGGTTGGCAGAGATGGTGCTCAGGTGTACCCTGACCGAGTTTGACTTCAGTCCCACCTGCGAAAGGTGGAGAAGGTACTGGAGAACCCAACGGGTGGAGCAGGAGAACGGGTCAATCTGGAGCTAGGAGCACGAGATCGAAAACTGCTGCCACTTCAGGGCGTAGGCCCGCCTCTTCGAGTCCTTCCTCGATGCGAGGACGATGTCCTCGATCTCCACTGGAAGGTACAGCGAGGCTAAAGAGACCCATTCAGCCGCCAGGCTGTCAAGGATAGCGAGACCAAGTTCGGGTGAAGCACCCATCCGTCCTCCTGCGTCAGCAGACCAGGGGCACTGCCCAGGGGAACCGGAGGCTCCGACGACAGCCGGAGTAGAAGCGGGAACCAAGGCTGACGAGGCCACGAAGGAGTCAAGAGAATCACCAAGGCTCGGTAGTGCTGGATCTTGTGGAGGGTCCTCGCCAGGAGAGGAGTGGGAGGAAATGCATACAGAAGCCCGGAGGTCCAGTTCAGGAGGAATGCATCCAGGGCCATCCTGCTTGGATGTGGTATCGGCCTGCAGAAGCGGGGGAGCTGTGCATTCGCCAGGCTGGCGAAGAGGTCCATGGATGGAGTCCCCAGTGACAGAACAGGTGGAGAACCACCTCTGGACTCAGGTGCCACTCGTGCGGGCGGAGAAGCCTGCTGAGCCTGTCCGCGAGGACGTTGTCTTGGCCCGGGAGGTAGACAGTTCTTAGGGTCATGCCCCGGCGCACTGCGAAGGAGCAAAGGACGACTGCCTCCTGACAGAGGAGGCGGGAACCCGTACCCCCTCCTTGTTTATGTAGAACTTCGCGACTGTTGTTGATCTGCACGAGCACCGACCTGCCCTTCAAGTGGTACTCGAAGACCTTCAAGGCCAACTGGACCGCTCGAAGCTCGAGCAGGTTGATCTGCTGTTGAGATTCCTCGGGTGACCACCGTCCCTGGGTGCAGAGGTGGCCGCAGTGGGTTCCCCAACCCAACAGTGAGGCGTCGGTTGTCAAGATGTTCTTGTGGATGAGTCTGGAAGGGCATGTCCCGAAGGAGGATCTGGGGGTCCTGCCACCAGACTAGGGACTCGACTAGGCTGCGAGACAACCGGACGGAGTCCTGAAGGTGGCCCGAGGCCTGGGCCCATTGCACCCTGAGGCACCATTGGGCTGCTTGCATGTGCATGTGAGCATGGGGCACGATGTGTACAGTCGAGGCCATGTGCCTCAGAAGGGCAGCATGGCCCTTGCTGAGACTCTGGACCAGCCTTGGAAGCCAGAACACGAAGCCAATCCACATGCGCTCGAGGGAGAAAGGTGGTCGCATGTTCTATGTCGAGAAGAGCGCCAATGAACTCCAGGGTCTGGCACTGGTGTGAGATGGGATTTGAAGTAGTTGACCAGGAAACCGAGGCGCTCGAGGAGGACGACCGTGTACAACGCCGAGAGATGAGCCTCCTCTGCCAAGGTGCCAGAGACGAGCCAATTGTCTAGGTAAGGGTAGACTGATATGCCCTGCAGCTGGAGGTAGGTCGTGGCCACTGACAGGCACCTGGTGAAGACTCGCGAGGCAGATGCAAGCCTAAAGGGGAGCACTCTGTACTGGAAGTGCTCTCCCTGCACCCTGAAATGCAGGTACTTCCTGTGCTTGGCGTGGACAGGAATGTGGGCGTAAATGTCTCTGACATTCAAGGAGCATAGCCAATTGCCCTGCCGGAGGTAGGGCAGCAGGATACCAAGGCATAGCATTCTGAACTTCTCCCGCACCAGAAACTTGTTCAGGTTCCTGAGGCCGAGGATGGGGTGCAGGCCCCCCATCCTCTTCGGAATGAGAAAGACCGGGAATAAAATCCCTGACCCCGGGGAGGTGCGGTGGAACTCTTTCAACCGACTATTGACCAAGGAGATTGTTCAGCTCTTGCTGCAAACAAGCCTGGTGCGAGGGAAGCAGAGTATGCTCCGCCGGGGAGAAGGGAGGAGGGAGTGTCTAGACAAAGACGATACCCGTCCCGGATCACCTGAAAGCCCCAGGTGTCTGATGTAATAGCCGCCCATTCGGGGGCGAAAAGAGACAGGCAGCCTCCCACGGGCGGAAGCGTTCCTGAGGGGCAAGAGGATAAGCTTTTGGCGTCAAAACCCCGGGGCTGGCTGGAGTGGCACTGGTGGCTGGGTTTTGGGCCCCTTGTGTTTCCAGTGACTATGAACACCCCCTTTTGCCCTAAGCACTGGTCATTGGTGCAGGGGTAGGTGGGTATCCCTGGTAGGGGAGCCCTTTCCTCTGGAAGAAAGGCTTTGTGGTGTGCTGCTTCTTCCATGGAAGCGAGGTGATTTTGCTAGAGAGATGGAAGCAAGTTACGAACTCTGTCTCGACCTCGGCTGCCTTGTCCTCCATGGGCTTGCCGAACAGCTGTTAGCTGAGGCAGGTTCTCCTGGACCCACTTTTCTAGGTCCGAAGACTGGAGCCACGCCTGGTGGTGGGCTCCGATGCCAGCCCCCGCTACACGGGCAGAAAACTCTAACCCGTCATACGCGGCATGGGAAAGGTATTTCGAGCAGTCTGCAACCGACCTCAGGAAGGTCTGGAACCTGAAGAGGTGCTTCCCCACCCAGGCCCGCAGAGAAACCACCATGCTCCTTGGCGAGGTCATGGGATTCCATACCAGGCGGAAACCGAAGAGTACGACTTCAGGCTCTTCTGTTTCTGCATCACAAATTCTACTGCCATGGAGGTGTGAGGAAGTTGGGTCTTCTGAAACCCCAGGCCACGCTGGATCCTATATATTGCATCAAGTCTTCTACTGACAATAGGAACCAAGGTGGGTGCTTCCCACATGCGGAGAAGCAGCCGGGATAGAATGGGCGGTACCAGAACCATAAAAGACTCCCTGGGCGGAGACTCATACTACAATATGTCAAGTTCCTCTGCCCTCGGCTCCTCCTCGATCTGCGTCGGCAGCTTGAGGGCCCGAGCCATATCCCGCACAAACGCCAGGAAACAGGTGTCCTCGGGAGGCAACCGCCTCTACGAGGCGGGCGGGGATGGGTCAGAGGGGAGATCCCTATGGGCACGGGTCTCCAGGGAAGTGTCCCCGTCCAATTCCCAGCCTGAGAGGTCTGAGGAGGAGTCAGGCTGATTCCCGCGGCCTGTGGCCGAGGCCCGCTTGCAGCCAGAGGTACTGGGCTTTAGAAGACCTCGCCCCCGAGGAACGGGACGGCGAGCGAGACTCTTGGGTGTTTCCAAGGCAGTTTTTGGGACCCCAGTCAGGTGACACTCGGTCTCTGGGCGCGAGCCAGCCATGCTGGGCAAAAGCGCTTGCTAGGCAGTGAGGAAGGCAGAAACACTGCGCTCCAGTGCCAACATACCAGATTCCCACTTGGGAGTGGGTCCCTGCGACGACAGGGTTACTGGGTCTGGCGTGGAGGAGGAGAGGGGGTCCTCACCGGGATTACCCTCAGGAGAACAGGCGCCATCGCCGGAGGCCTCTGTGTCCATACAAGGTACCTTTTGAGGCCGCTACTTGTCCGACCCTCAGGACTGCCAGTGAGGGCTAAGAGAATGAGTGCAAGACTGCTCGCACTTATTCTTAGCCCCCAACAGCAACTTCGAGGTTGTCTTCTTCTTTCACCGTTCCACCTCGGGCGAATCTTGATCAGAGTGATGTTTCGTAAGAAGGAAGCCCCAAATGAAATAAACAACTAAAAGTTATAGAAACAAACTTACCTTCTACATACTGGTGATATGCATCGAATGAACTGAGGTGCACCCTTAATGTGCTAGTTTTCAGATCTGAATCTGACAAACATAGAAGGTGTCAAGAAATGTTTGTGTGTGACACGTAAAGGGATCTAGGGCCCTACCATTATATCAGATGGCAAATCCCTTCCATTTAAAACCATATGGACCTCCTAGTGGAATCTCTCCTAGAAGTCGAAATGACAGCTCCCATAACTGGCAAATTAAAATAGGACATAGTTAGTCCCTTAATATCCAAGCAGTGAGGGTAAAGGGCTTGATGCTTGAGTGCAATGGTGTTCCCCTACCCTGTGTGATTAGGGTTGGCCAATTGCCTAAGCTGATAGGATCTTTTACTGAAGGCTTGAGAAGAGCAAACCAGGGCTTTCTGGGCCAGTAAGGCCCTATAAGAATCATGGTTCATTGTTCACTGTCACCCTTGGGTACAGAAAAGAGATTTCAATATGAGAGGTATTGAAGGACATGTGTACAGAATATTCTACCCAATCCAGGAGAAAATCATCCAAGGCTAGTTTGCCATATGTCCCTATTCTGGAGCAGAGCCGAGATGCTTGCCTGTACTGGGGAGTGATGAAACATGCACAGCAACCTTCTGGTCCAGCCATTCATGGGGATGGGAGCACACAGCTCAGCTTGTTTGTCAGGACATTGGCTCCTCCAGGCAGATAAGTGGCCCCGAGTGTCATCCCATGACAGACTGCATAGTTCCACATGCTGATTGTTTCTCAACACAGGAGTATGTCCTCACTCCTCCCTGCTTGATGATGTAGTACATGGCTACCTGATTGTCTATCTGAAACATCATGATTTGATTGGCCAACCAATTTCTGAAAGGTTTTAAAGCATTCAAAATTGCTCTTAATTCCAGGAAATTGATGTGATGGAGTTTCTCCTGAGTGGACAATAAACACTGAATGGAGAAACCATCTATATTGGTTCCCCAGCACGGTATGGCTGCATCTAGTGTGAGCAGCTTTTGGTAAGGAGAAATTTGGAAGGGAATTCCTTTAGCCAAATTGGAATGGACAATCAACCATCAAAAGGACAGAGTCCTAGAGCAATACAGTGACAGATATCACCTCTCAGAGCCGATGTATGGCTTGTGTCTGCTGCATGCTCAAGGGTCCACTGAACTTGTTTCATTTTAAGATGTGCCAAGGAGATAACCTGTACAAATGACGCCATAAGGTCCAAATTTAAAATGTATTCATTGAGCGTTATTAACTGTCATGACTTCACTTGAAAATCAGAAGGGCTTAAAAATATATATTGGAGCATATGGCATAGCATTCAAGAGTCTGCCAAGTTTCATCTAGAAGCCACTGTTACAAGACAAAAATATGAAGCGTAAATTAGATATACCATGGATCTGAGAGGGGTGCTACGGTACAGATATGAAATTTTCAGTAGATTAAATGTTTGTTCTAGAGAACGATAAAGACTCAGTGGATATAGGAAACAGTTTATTTATGCAGTATGCATGTGAGAATGAATAAATGTAGGGAGGGGTGCTGGCAAGCCTAAGATTGTCACCTGATCCTGCTGCTCTGTTTCCCTTCTCCCAACATTTTATACTAAAAGATATATTTATTGTTTTATACATGAGTTACTGCAGCAGGCATGAATCTTGAGCCCCAGAAGAGCAGTGTGAGGTGAATGAGCAGGAGAGGATTAAAAGGAGCTCCAGTGCACAGAAAATGGCAATGCAACGGTCGGGGAAGCGGGGGCGGAGACAGGGTAGTGACAACAGGCCCAACACCTCTGCAAGTGAGTGTGTTTTCAAGTTCAGGAAGTGGTAGCCGCTTTGAGGTATTCATAAAATGACAGTTCCTGTTTCGCTGCAAAGGAGAGTAATCTAGTAGTCAGAAACAAACCTCAAGAGGAGGAAATTGGGCAAGTTAACAAGGGATCTGTAAATGAAATATGGAGGGCCTTCAAGGTACGAGGTATAAAGTGGCAGAGCAGGTGAGCAGCCCCTTCTAGATACAGTTTAGCAATGCTAAACGAAGATACCCGGAAGTCCTCATTACACTAGCTCTGGGCCTCGGCTCCATTATTCAATAACACAGGTACACTACCAAAAAACTGCCTCCAGTTTTGCAACTGATTCCTATAGATTTTGGGGTGCTGAATCCAGGAAAAATAGCCAAAATGTTCCATCACGTCACGTTTTCTTGCAAAATTAGATTTCTTACCCATATAAGGAATGTTCACATAATTTCTTTTTAGCCGACTGCAGTTTATTTTCTTGGCCCAAAATAGAGGTTGTAATGGTTAACTAACTAGAAACACTCCCTCATGATATTTTAGAGTGTTTTGTATTCATTTTATACATTAACAGGACAATTGGGAGGCGGGGGGCTAAATCCAGTACTCGCGCTGGCGCATGTTCTTTCCTGTTCGCCTCACCTCGTTCGCTCGCTCAAACATGGTGGTTGCGACATGAACGTTCCTGTCAAATTTCAGTTTCTTGCAAGTTCATTATTACCTTTTGTTTGCTCAGTCGTAATCCAGCTTTATTCCGAAGTGGTTCACTACAGTTGTAGTTTGCAGTGTTGTGTATTTGTGATGGCTCACAGAGCCAGAGGTTGCGTCAACTCTCCGGACAGTTTTTGTTTTATTTGTGGGGAATATACCGTGAAAAAGCGGCAGAGGAACATTTCTGCATTTATTAAAAAAGTATATTTCGCCTATTTCGGTTTGAAGTTAGGCGATCAAGACAAACCGTGGGCTCCTCACAAAGTGTGCAAGACATGTGAGGAAGATCTACGCTTTTGGATGAAAGGTAAAAAACAAGCATTTCGTTTCGGAATACCTATGATGTGGCGTGAACAAAGAGACCACAGCAGTGACTGCTATTTTTGCTCTTGCATTGTGAAGGGATACAACTTAAAAAATAAGAACGTAATAAGTTACCCCAACCTTCCCTCAGCAATTAGGCCTATGCCTCATAGCAACGAAGTACCTGTGCCTGAACCACCAAAATCTTTGGATCATATTTGTGTGGACGGTTCTGATCATGATGAGACTCATCAGATGGCTTTTCCCGATGAGTCCAGTACTTCCGAGTTTGAAACTGAACCAGATCCGAAACCTGAACTTTTCTCTCAAGCTGAATTGAATGATTTAGTCCGGGATTTAGGACTCCCAAAAGATGCTGCCCAACTGCTAGGTTCTCAGCTTAAACAGAAAAATCTATTGTCACCAGGAACAACTTTTTATTGGTACCACAACCGCGAGACACAATTTTTGAAGTATTTCAGCAAAGAGGAAGATTTGGTATTTTGCAACGATATATACGGAGTGATGGAAAAGTTTAAACTCAAGTATGATCCTGCTGAATGGCGGCTGTTCATTGATTCGTCAAAAGACAGCATAAAAGGTGTTCTTCTTCATAATGGCAACACATTCGCTTCAGTTCCTATTGCTCACTCTGTTATTCTCCAAGAAAAATACGAGAATTTGGCCCTGATTCTTCAGAAGATTCGTTATGATGAGCATAAGTGGATGATTTGTGGAGACTTTAAAATTCTATCCATGCTATTAGGGCAGCAATCCGGTTTCACCAAATATCCCTGCTTCCTTTGCTTGTGGGATAGCCGGGCCCGCGACCTACACTGGGGGAAAAAAGACTGGCCAATTCGGGAGTATTTGAGACCCGGTGAGAAAAAATGTTCTTCATGAGAGCTTGGTACCTCGTGATAAAATTCTATTACCACCTCTCCACATTAAGTTGGGTCTCATTAAGCAATTCATCAAGTCCCTTCCAAAAGATGGTGAGTGCTTTCGGTACCTTTGCTCAAAGTTCCCCCGACTTTCTGAAGCAAAGCTAAAGGAAGGAGTGTTTGTTGGACCTGATATAAGGAAACTCATTTCAGATGGAGCATTCGCTGAAACGATGTCTGAGAAGGAAAAAGAAGCCTGGGATTCCTTCAAGGATGTTGTTCTCAAATTCTTGGGGAACAGGCGGGATGAGAACTATAAGGATATTGTTGCCAGGATGCTCAATGCCTTCAAAGAACAAGGCTGTAACATGAGCCTGAAAGTCCATTTCTTGCACTCCCATGTGAACTACTTTCCCAAAAACCTGGGGGCGTACAGTGAAGAACAAGGTGAAAGGTTTCACCAGGACATCAAGGACGCAGAGAGAAGGTACCAAGGAAGATGGAACACCACTATGATGGCTGATTTCTGCTGGTTGCTGCTGCGGGAAACCCCAGATGAAAAATACGCCAAGCAGCGCACCAAGAGAAGCATTCGGGGGAAGAAGAAACGGGCCCACCAGGAGATTGATTGACCCAAGAATGAATTTAAAATCTAAACTGTGTTGACAAATATCGTGTTTTTACTAAACTTTGAAATAAAAATTTGCTAGTTATTACCACAGTGTCGGATCTCATTTATTAGAATTTTATTTTCACACCATCGGGTGGTTTGTCTTCATGTATTGCAATGGTGCGGTTTGCGTTTTCTATTCTTACATACATACCTGTACAACATTTTTTGCATATTTCTTTGCTTTGCTTTGTGTCTAACCTCGCTCTTATATGCTCAATGTTTGTGCACATGTATGTGGCTGTTTTAAGTGCAGACAATTTTGCTACCATCACAGTGTGTTTTGTTGACATTACTCTATTCTTATGTGCTGCCTTGTTACAATTTTCTTTATTCTTATTTGAATAACTACTAAACAATTAGTATAAAGAATTCATCCAAGAAACTTTTATCTCGATCTCACTCATTCTGAAACGTTCGCCTCAAACTGCTAACCCAATGTAGCAAAAAATCTGTACGTGATGGAGCAAATTGGTTACCAGATTTGGATTCAGCGCACCAAAAAACGTAAAAATCAATCGAAACATTAGAGGCAGTTTAAAAAAAAAAATTTTTAGTGTACCTGTGTAATTATAGGACTTTGATATATGGACTAACTGTGTTAAACTGAGAAGGAGCAATATTCTCTACATGAGAGCTAGTGTGACTAATACAAGCATAAACACATTTCAACCTCCAAATGAGACTATAACTAACGATTGAGAGAACAGATGTAAGATGGCAAAACTGGTTTATGAGGACGGATATGGGGACAAGATTACCAGAGCATTTTCTAGTACTATGGACTCTAAGCCTAGCTATTCAGAAGCATTAGCACACTTCAGCAGAACTACTAAAGATACAGCAGAAAACTCTGACATTCTTCTATTAATATGGCTTCTGCTCCATGCAAAGAGGTGTATCCTTCACATGAGGCAACAAAAACCAGAACAGACTTCTTAGAGATGCTTCAGGGACTAAAGTGACATTGAGGAAATTTAGCAAAGTTCATTAGTGAAATAAAACAATCTTTAGAGAACAGGTCACACAAAAAGAAATACAGGTGAGTAAACTAATGCCACTGCAATATTTCAAGCAAAGCTTAAAAAAAAATGAGGTCTTAGCCAAAGACACTAAAGAGTGCCAAGATGACCTGGAGAACCAACAAAAGGCGCAGCAACTTTTACATATTAGGACCACCAACGACCCCTGAGGGAGCTGAAGATATACTGCGTTCAGGAAATTTTCACTGCATTCGTGCCAGGAAGTCTGGGGAAGGTATGGATCAATAGGGTCCATAGAAGCCTGGGCAAGAGCATACAGACTCTCCAAGACCTATAACAGCATGCTTTCACTATTTTGAAGACAAACAAGCTCTTCTCAGGAAGTGGAGTTCAGACAAAGTAAGATCCAAATATTTCATGATTTAGCTTTTTATACCTTTGAGAAACGATGCAACATTCATCCCTTTTATTTTTTTATTTAACAGCTTTTATATATCGCGCTCTTTATTATCAGTGCGGTTTACAATTAACAATTCTTGCTCAATTCAGTCAAAACTGTCTTGTGCTTTCATTTTAACTGGATAGTTAACTTGGAGCATTAACTGGGTAAACTATTTACATATTAGACCTAAAACATGGTATTCATCATTGAACTATTATATACATCTCAGCTTGGTGTTGTTGCACATACCACTGGTATTTCAGCTATTAGTTTGTCTTAATTTGTTTGTGTAGTGTCAAGTGCTGCTTGAAAGGATTGGGGTGTGTTAAGTGGGGAGGGGTTGTTTGGTTGCGAGAAGTATAGGAGGAATAGGTGATGCTTGATAAATAAGATACTACAGAACAAAGTGAGAAATACCATTAGGGATTTCCTTTAGCTCTGAACCGGAAAATAAATCTTACCACTTTATAGATCTAGATGACTGAATGGATTTCACAGAGGAACCATCAGGTATTCCAATGTCAAGGAAGGGCCCAGGACAGATCAACCAAGGGGGAAATGGAAAGTATCCATTCTGAAAAAAAGAAAGCTTCCGAGTAGCCAATGTCAATTTTTGCCCGCTATGACAAGTGCAGAAGAGAAAAAAAGAGATATAAATAGCTCACCCTGAAAAGTTAATTTTAACAACTTGGGACTCTTTCCAGTGATACAATATTGGGACCATTACAAAATAAGCTATGACTGGCCTAATTGTGGAACCTCCTTGGTTATCTGGACTTCTTATCAAGCAGGGGGTGTTTGGGTGTCTTAAAGCTAATGACCCGTGACAATCTACTTTATCACTGAGCTTTTTTCATCTTTCCCCTTCTTTATGTTATTTTTACATTTTCTCACTATCATATTTCTCAATTATAAGTGATTCCTTCAAACGACTTTATGATGGGAAGATAAGAAACAGCTGGCTCTTTTTTTTTCTTCTCTCTCTTGCTTCTCAAGAAGGATTTCTAATTCAGACGCTATCTCTGAGACAGGTTAATGAACATGCAGAACCTGTGGCCATATTTAGGTGCAAATATTTGGGCTTACAAGACTGGTGGGGGGGCAGGTCGTTGCTTCTCATTTGGGTTCTTATTGTATGATGTGGGTTTGGCCATACTAGGGATGGGTGGGAGGGTTATGGGATCTCCCACCTGGGCAGGAAGGAGAAAGAGGGTAGGGTAGGGAGGACAGGAGTAAAGTTGATGTGTGTGGATTTTTTGAAGTGTGCACTTTAGGTGCTTGTGTCTGAGAGAAAATATACATTTAAATTACAGATAAGCTAATTATGGAATGTCAATGGGTTAATCTCTCATTAAAAATAACAGCGTCCTAACACAGCTATGTAAAGAAAGAGCAGAGTTAAAATTTTTGTGAGACCAATCTTCTTTGTTGAGAAGCATGTTAAATAAATATATGCAGTAGAATTATTTAAATATTTATTTTATTTTATAGGTTTGTTTTACCACTTTATCATTTCAGTCAAAGAGTTTACATTGCAACTTAAACTTGGTAACATACATTAAACAGGGAAATTGATAAATTGGATTATTCTGAGACAATGGAGAGTTAAGTGACTTGCCCAAGGCCACAAGTAGTGCTAGAGGGAATCGAACCCTGGTCTCTTGGTTCCACAAAACAGAGGAGCAGTAATACTGGTTTCTGATAAATGAAACTGTCATGTCCAAACAGCTTCTAGATAAGCAGGGTTGGTATGTCATTCTGGACTATGGAGGGTTCCCTATAAGTGAAATAATCGATGGGTTGTTTGACGATGGAGCATTCACTTGTGTGGATGAAAGATTTGGCCGAGTCTGTCGACCAACTGATACTCCTCTCCAGGGAGGTAAACTGCTTGGAAATGAATGTGACGAGCTATCGCAAAATTCCAGAGACAGATCACTTCATTGCAGAGTGGGCGAGAACTTGTTCCTCCTTGTTTGTCAACATAGAACATGGCAACCTGATTATCGGTCTGAATCAAGACAGTCTGTCCTGTCAAATGGGGACAGAAGATGCGGAAGGCATTCACTATTGCCCTTAGTTCCAAGAAATTTAAGTTAAGCAGAACCTCTTGCAGCGACCACAGACCTTGAGTCATGAACCTTTTGAGGTGTGCTCCCCAACCGTGATTCGATGCATCGGAGGTCAGGGTACATCGTGGTACAGACTTTTGAAAAGGTAACTCTATGATGAGGTTTTGAGGCATGCGCCACCACTGAAGGGAAAGAGTAGTTACTCACCTGTAACAGGTGTTCTCCAGGAGCAGCAGGAATCAGTCCTCACATATGGGTGTCATCGACGTCAATGAAGCCCTTGAAGAGCATTTCCCCAGCTTTCCATGAAAGCCTTTGGGAATGCAGGCACGCATGCGCGGTTCCCTTCCCGCCTAAAGGTGCCATCTTACCTCAGTAAAATTACATAGCTAAGAACAGCACACAAAAATGTAAAATAAACTATGTACAACTGCAACTCCAAGGGGAGGAGGGAGGGTTGTGAGGAATGATTCCTGCTGCTCCTGGAGAACACCTGTTACAGGTGAGTAACTACTCTTTCTCCAGGACCAAGCAGGAAGTCAGTCCTCACATATGGGTGACTCCCTATCTCTGGGCTACCAGGAACCTAGGCTGAAAAAGAGAACTCCCTCTAGTCCCAGCATCAAAGAAAGGCTTTTTTACTGACAGAACCTCCACCGGTAGCCCAAGAGAGGGCAGGAGTTGCCTAAACCTCAAAGAGATTACGGAGTACTGCTTGGCCAAAAGCACTGTCCCTACGGGACTCCCTTTAAAGACAGTAATGGGCCGCAAAAGTCTAGCTTGAAGACCAAGTAGCAGCCCTGCAGATGTCTACCAACGGTACAGAGCGGAGATAAGCCACTGAGGCAGCCATTGCCCTCACACAATGGGCTGTGACCCGACCCTGCAAAGGAACGTCATCCGCCTTGTAAGCCCAGGTGATACAGTCAGCCACCCAGATAGACAAGGTACGCTTGGACAAAGCTAACCCAAAATTATTAGGATCAAAAGAGATGAAGAGCTGAGTAGCCCTTCTGTGCCTCTGCGTACGGTCAAGGTAGAAGGATAAGGCCCTCCTACAGTCCAGGGTATGCAAAACTGCTTCAGCCTGGCTTGCATGAGGCCTAGGGAAGAATGTTGGAAGAACCACCTCCTGGTTGAGGTGGAAAGAGGAGACAACCTTTGGGAGGAACTCTGGATGAGTCCTGAGGACTACCCTGTTTCTATAGAATCTGGTGTAAGGCGTGTCACAGACCAGGGCCTGAAGCTCACTCACTCGCCTAGCCGAGGTAAGGGCTACCAAGAAGAGTGTCTTCCAGGACAGGAAGCGTAGAGGACATGTAGCCATCGGCGCAAAAGGTGGACGAGTCAGCCGCTGCAAGACCACATTCAACTCCCATTCAGGAGCAGAATGACGGATTGGAGGCTTTAGCAAGAGCAAGCCTCTGAGAAACCTGGACACCAAGGGGTGAACCGATAGAGAATGTCCTTCCACCAGTGAGTGGTGAGCTGCTAGAGCTGAGAGGTGGACCCAAACAGAATTGGACTTAAGTCCCTGATTTGATAAGTGCAGTAAGTACTGAAGCACTACTGGTACAGTACAGGAGAAGGGATCCTCTGTACGTAGGTGACACCAGACGGAAAACCTTTTCCATTTAAGAGCATAGGTTTTTCTAGTGGACTGTTTCCTAGAGGCTAGGACAACCTCCTCAACTTCCTGAGGTAGGCCCCAGGGAGCAAAAACTACCCTTGCAGCCTCCATGCCATCAAATTGAGAGCTTTGAGATTGGGGTGCAGAAGGGAACCCTGATCCTGAGAGAGAAGTTCGGGTTGCAACCCCAGAGGCAGTGGGGGATCCAACGCCAGTTGAAGCAGAAGTGGAAACCAAGGCTGTCTCGGCCAACTGGGAGCCACCAGCAGGACCGAGGCCTTGTCCTGAAGAATCTTGAACAGAGTTCGGGCCACCAAGGGCGTGGGAGGAAACCCATATAGGAGGCCCTGAGACCAGGAAATCAGAAAAGCATCTGCAGCTATCCGCAGAGGATGTGGTTGCCTGGAGCAGAACTTTGGCAGCTGTTTGTTCAGAGGACTGGCAAACAGATCCATGGCAGGAAGTCCCCATTTCAGGAAAATTTTCTGAACCACCAAAGGATGGAGCTGCCACTCGTGGGGCTGCAGAATCCTGCTCAACCTGTCTGCCAGGTAGTTCTCCTGGCCAGTTAGATACACTGCCTTGAGGAGCATGTTGTGTCTGAGAGCAAACAAGAAAAGGTCCTGTGCCTCTTGACAAAGGAGCCTGGACCCCGTGCTGCCCTGCTTGTTCACATAAAACATGGCTACTTGGTTGTCTGTTTGAACTAGGACAGACTGATGAGCTAGTGCTTGAGAGAAAGTCTTGAGGGCTAACCGAATAGCTCTGAGTTCCAGTAGATTGATCTGCTGAGTGGCTTCCCAAGGAGACCACAGGCACTGGGTGCACTTGCCTAGACAATGAGCCCCCCAGCCTTGCAGGGAGGCGTCCGTGGTCAACACCACTGTGAAACCAGGAGTCTGAAAAGGCACCCCTTGCAGCAGATTGGATGGGTGCAGCCACCAGGTGAGGGAGTTCAGAAATTGTCAGGACACCCTTATCCTGTCTCTGAGGCTGCCTGTGGCTTGTGACCACTGATTCCGAAGGCACCACTGTGCAGGCCGCATATGAAGCCTGGCATTGGGGGTCACATGTACTGTCGAAGCCATGTGGCCAAGCAGTCTTAGGCAGAGTCTGGAGGAGACCAGTGACCTGCTGAGAAACAGGCTTGCCAAGCTTATCAGTCTTTGGGCTCTGTCTTCTGGCAAGAATGTCTTTGCGAGCAGAGATTCCAACTTTGCCCCTATGAACTCCAGGTTCTGGGAAGGGAGCAAAGTAGACTTTGCGAAGTTTATGACGAAGCCCAGGCTTTGAAGAAGAGCAATAGTTCTGAGGGTGGCTTGTTTGGCCTCCTGGCACGTCTGACCCCTGATGAGCCAGTCGTCCAGGTAGGGGAAGACAAAGATTCCCTGATTCCTCAGGTAGGCCGCCACCACTGCCAGGCATTTGGTAAAGACCCTGGGAGTGGAGGTGAGGAAAAAAGGCAGTACTCTGTACTGATAATGGTTTCCCCCCACAATGAACCTGAGGTACTTTCTGTGGTCTGGTTGAATGAGGATGTGAGTATAGGCATCCTTTAGATCAGGGGTCTCAAACACGCGGCCCGCGGGCCGCGAGAGACCTTTGTGCGGCCCGCGATACACAGGGGAAAAAAAAAACCCCCGGCTTCTGCTGCCGCTGCCGTGGCAGCAGCAGAATCAACTGTCCCGCGGCCCCTTCCCATCTGCCCGGCAATAGCGGCAATAGCAGCAATACCGCATGTCCAGCGGCCCCCCGATCCCTTCCTGCTTGCCTGTCAGTTCTTCTCTGCTTCGGCTTTCAGAGCCGCGAAGGGAGAGCTTCTCCCTTGCGACTCTGTTAAGCTCGCCGGGGCAGATGGGAAATTTCCCATAAGCCCCAGCGGGCTTAACAGAGTCACGAGGGAGAAGCTCTCCCTTCGCGGCTCTGAAAGCCGAAGCAGAGAAGAACTGACAGGCAAGTGGGGGGGGGGGCGCGGGGCATGCGGTATTGCTGCTACCGCCGCGGCAGCGGCAGGAGCAGCAGCCAGCTGTTTTCTAAAGTTTAAGTTTCCCGGGGGGGGGGGAGCAGGATTGATGTGGGCTGCGGGGGGGGGGAGCAGGATTGTTGTGGGCTGCGGGGGGGGGGAGCAGGATTGATGTGGGCTGCGGGGGGGGGAGCAGGATTAAAGTGGGCTGCTGGAGGGGGGAGCAGGACTTGATGTGGGCTGCTGGGGGGGGAGCAGGACTTGATGTGGGCTGCTGGGGGGGGGGAGCAGGATTGATGTGGGCTGCTGGGGGGGGAGCAGGATTGATGTGGGCTGCTGGGGGGGGGAGCAGGATTGATGTGGGCTGCTGGGGGGGTAGGACTGGAAATGGGGTGATGGGGGGATAGTACTGGTAATGGACAGATGGGGGTTAGGACTGGAGGTGGTCTGATTGGGGGGCTAAGAATGAAGATGGGGCAATGGAAGGGTTAGGCCTGGAAGTGGGCTGTTGGAGGGCTTAGGACCGATAATGGGCTATGGGGGGGTGGGGCTAGAACTGGTAATGGACTGGGGGGGGGGTGCTATGACTGGAAATGGGCCGAGTAGAAGGGGGAGCTTGAACTGCAAATAGCTGATGGGGACAGGGTCTTGGAATGGTAATGGGCTGAGTGGAAGGGGGCTTTGAAGGCCAATGGGCTGCTGGGGCGGGGGGCCTGGAAAGGAAATGGGCTGTGAGGGGAGGGAGCTAGGACTGGAAATGGGCTGATGATGCGGGGACTAGAAGGGAGCGGATGCTGGGTGGGGCAGGAGCTAGAAGGGAGTTGATGTTGGGGGACGATTAGAATGGGATGGGGCTGGGAGAGTGAAATGGAGAGGGGAAATATATTTTGTGTGGGAGGGAAGAAAAATCTACAATTGGCCGGGTATTGAGAGAGTAAGTGGGGATTGAGGATGGAGGGGTAAAATTTGAGTGGATGAAATAGGAATGAGGAAAGAGCAAAAGGAGAATGATTAGTATGTTAAAGCAGATGTAGAGAGAATGGAAAAAACTGGGAAAGAAGAAAGGACAAATGGACAGCAGACGATGGAGAGTTAGCAGAAGACACAAAGAAACCAGAAGAAAGTGGCTGGAACAATTGCAACTGAAAAAAAAATGCACAAAAGGTAGAAAAATATCTCTTTATTTTGAATTTATTAACTGAAATATGTCAGCTCTTGGAAATGTGCATCTTTAACGTCTGCACTTTATTTAATACAAGAGGAAATCAATGTATAGTTTTATTTCTACAGTGTTGTACATTCTAAGTTTGGCTTTTGGGGTTCCCAGTTTAATTGTCTTCCTATTTCTAAATTGTGATTCCTTGTTTGGTGATGGTGTATGTTCTGCATGTGTAACTGAGCTGAGGTATTCTGTTTATGTAATTCCTATTTGACATTGCCACTTGTTCTCTTTCCCGAGTAGGTCATGTATTGTTATTCTCTGAAATGTGTTGATTTAATATTTGCAGTGTTGCCTTTTGATAGTTAGGGTATGGTGCTTTGTGAGTCCTGGTAGTGCTGTTAGGACATGGCAGGTTTGCTATGGGTTCTAAATGAGCAGTGTTTCTAGTAGTTCCTAATGTGCCTGGCGGTTGGCACTGGTTTATAGTAATGTAGAAATCTTTTAGTCTTTCTTTATCCATACACTCATTAAGAGGCATGTTTACTCAAAGTTAGTGTATGGTAACATTATGCAAATATTTATGCAAATGATGCCCTTATGCAAATGATGCCCTTATGCAAATGAGGCCTGCGTTTGTGCGGCCCCCGGGTTACTCTACAAGTCCTCATTTGGCCCTCAAAGCAATTTGAGTTTGAGACCCCTGCTTTAGATCCAAGGAGCATAGCCAATCTCCCTGCTGGAGGGTAGGGCAAAGGTGTCCCAAGAGTAAGCATCTTGAACTTTTCCTTCTACAGAAACTTGTTGAGGTTTCGGAGGTCCAGAATAGGTCGAAGACCACCGGTCCTTTTGGGTACCAGGAAATACCTGGAGTAGAACCCTCGACTGTGTAAGTGGGGAGGCACAGGCGCCACTGCCCTGTCCACCAACAGACCTTGTAGCTCCTGAATAAGAAGATCTGTGTGCAGGGGAGGCCTTGGAGGCTCCCCTGGAAAGTATGGAGGAGGCAGTTGTTGGAAGTGTAGTGCATAACCCTTCTGAACTATGCTTAACACCCAACTGTCTCCAGTGATGAGTGGGCACTGGTGGGCAAACAGAGCGAGGTGACCTCCTGTGCAGGGTTGGGAGAGCAGGGACGGAGAGGCTATGCTTAAGGAGTCAAAAACCACCACCCTGCTGAGTGGGAGCAGGGGCCGGATGCTTGGGGGTCCTCTGCCTACGGGGACCATTACCCTGCCCCTTGGCTTGCTGACCCTGAGGGGCAGCTTGGGCAGCCTGATATTGTGGGTACTGTTTGTAGACAGTGCCCTTCCTCGGGTAAAAGGGCTTTTTACCCGAGCCCTTCTTTTTGTGAGAAGGGGCCGACGTTCTCATAGAGAACCTTGTACATGTGAGGTGCTCGGTCTCGAGCTGTGCGGCCTTCTCGGTCATGGGCTTGCCAAACAGGTTCTCACCTCGGCAAGGGACATCGACCAACTTGTCCTGAACCCACGGCTCGAGGTCCGATGACTGCAGCCATGCCTGGCATCGATCCGCGATGCCGGCTGCCGCAACACGGGCCGAAGCCTCGAAGCCATCGTAGGCAGCGAGGAACATAAATTTTGAGCATTCCCGAATCCCCGAGGACAAGGACTTGAACCTCTGCAAGGGTTCCCCGGAGAGACCAGCAGAGAACCCAGCCAGCTCCTTGGCCAGGTCTCGCAAGTACATGCCCATGTACAGCTGGTAAGACTGTAGTCCAACACAGGAGCACAAATCCACGTGCTAAATAGAACCCAGTCAAAAAACGTGGACAGCAGTAGGAAGGAAATTCTTTTATTGGTCACCTTTAGCCTATGGCCCGACAGGCCGTATTTCGCAACCTTCTTCAGGGGCAGGCTAAGCTGTAAATCGGGACATCAGTCTTCCAAATGTATAGTCTCATTAATTGCCGTTTCTATAAATTGGGACATCAATCTTCCAACTGTACAGTCTTATTAAATGCCGTTTAGAACAAATCGAAGTGTTCAGTATCAGTGCGTTCACTATTCCCGCCAGTACATCACACAAAACGCCGGCGCTTGCGCTATGCTGCGATGCCGGCTGCCGCAACTCAGGCCGAAGCCTCGAAGCCATCGTAGGCGGCGCGGGACATGAACTTCGAGCAGTCCCGAATCCCCGAGGACAAGGACTTGAATCTCTGCAAGGGTTCCTCGGAGAGTCCAGCAGAGAATCCGGCCAACTCCTTGGCCAGGTCCTGCAAGTACATGCCCATGTACAGCTGGTAAGACTGGACACGGCAAGCAAGCATCGAGTCCTGGAAGCACTTTCTACCAAAACCATCGAGGTTTCGGGCCTCCCTGCCAGGGGGCACCGCGGAGTGCATCTTCTAACTCTTCAGGCGATGCATGGCCGATTCCACAACCATGGAATGGTGTGGTAGCTGCGCTTTCTGAAAGCCAGGGCTCTTCTGGAGTCGAAAGATTGAATCAACCCGCTTGCTTAAAACTGGCATCGAGGCCGGTGCCTCCCACATACAGAAGAGGAGTCGTTCCAGCATCGGAGGAACCAGTACAGTAAAGGCCTCCTTCGGAGGAAAGTCATACTGCAGGGCCTCAAGCTCCTCGGCTCGAGGCTCCTTCTCGGGGTTCGCAGGGATAGCCAATGCGGTGGCCATATCCCAGACAAACTCCGAGAACCGGGTATCCGCCGGAAGGGATCTACTCTGGGGCTCAGACTGCAGTGAGTCCGACGGGACGCACCGAGTCTTGAAGGTGTCGGGAGACTCCTTATCCTCCGTCTCCCATGCGGACTCGTCTGATGAGGAATCGGGGTCCGACCTCGCGGGGCCTGTGAGCACCCGCCCCGACGCCGAAGGCACCAGCGTCGACGCCCTCGGTCCCGAACGGGAGGTCGAGGGAGACCGCGACAGAGGTCAACCTCGAGCCTTCATGGCTTCGAGTATCGGCTCGGTCTCCGGGGTCGACTTCGATGTCGATGTCCTGGTGGTCGGGGGCAGATGCGCCAGACAGGCTGGCCATCAGTGCCAGCTGCTAATCCATGAAGGCAGACAGTCTGCTCTCCAAGGCTGTCAACCTGAGACCCAGCTCAGGAGACTCAGCAGCTCCCGACTCGGGCCCCGGCGGCGCCGGGCCCGACGTCGGCTCTCTGGGAGAAGAGTCCACGAGGACTACAGGGCTTACGTGTCCAGCAGACTCCGGCTCCAGTAGAGGGACTTTGGAAGGCTTCTCCTGTTCCACGGGCCCGGGGCGACGGTCAGGGGTCTGAGACCTAGCTCTCGAGGAGCCAGGGACCTCTTCTGACGACGCCCTCGCGAGCCGCTTCTTCCTCTTCCGTTCCCGGTCGGGGGACCCCCTGTCCGAGGAGCCACGATGGTGCTCGGGATCCGATTCCCGAGATGTCGAGGCCTCAGACGAGGTCCGGGCCCGGCCGGAGGACGAGTCAGAAAAGAGCCATTCCTTTTGATGCAGTCGACTAAGCAGTGCCTTGGAAGGCATCTTCCCACATGGTCCACACGTCTTAGGGTCGTGATCAGGACCGAGGCACCGGAGGCAGCAGTCGTGTGTGTCGGTGAGAGACATCAACTTCTTACACTGATCACACTTCTTAAAACCGCTGTAAGCCATTGGGGAAAAAAGGGTCCCTGCGAGGTCAAAGGACCGGCCTTCCAGGGAAAAAGAAAAAAAGGGCGCGAACGCCAGCCACGAAGGGCAATAACCGAAAAAGAAAGATCGGGCTCGATACCGGTGTACCGAACCCGGCGGGAGGGGAACCAGCGTCGAACCGGGAGAAAAAATAGCCAAGAATCGCAAAAAATCTAACAATTTTCCGGAATGACTAGGACTCACGTCCGGTGGGCTTCATGGAAAACGAGAGACTGAGGTAAGATGGCACCTTTAAGCGGGAAGGGAACCGCGCATGCGTGCCTGCATTCCCAAAGGCTTTCATGGAAAGCTGGGGAAATGCTCCGCAAGGGCTTCATCGACGTTGATGTCATCCATATGTGAAGACTGACTTCCAGCTTGGTCCTGGAGAATTTATCAGTTGAGCTGAAATTATGATGAGGTTAGAGATACGACCTGTGGATTAAGTCCACTGCTCCAATATGTTCCACTGCCCTATAGAAACATAGAAAAATGACAGAAAAAGACCACATGGCCTATCTAGTCTATCCTTCCATATCAACAACTACAACAGTCCCCTTTTTTCCTTTAGAGATCCTCTGTGTTTGTTCCATGCTTTTTTGAATTCAGATACTGTCCTCATCTCTACCACCTCCACTGGGAGACTATTCCACGGATCCAACACTCTTTCCATAAAAAAATATTTCCGCACATCACTCCTGAATCTATCCCCTTTCACGTTCATCCCATGTCACCCTCATAGCAGAACTTGCTTTCAATCGAAAGAGGCTCTCCCCCCTGTGCATTTATGCCACAGAGATATTTAACACCAGAAGCCCCAAAGTGTGTCAACTGATGCAAATGCATCTTTGAAGTTGTATACCAGCGCCGCTGCTATTACCATGTCAGTCATGTTCCATGACTTTGTTGGCAAGGTCAAGATGTTCAAATATGTGCATCGAAAATTAATGACAGATGAACCACCTAGCGGGAAAATGAATTTATACCTAGAAGCTCCAAAGTACATCAACTGACGCACTCAATTGTCTTGGACGTGTCAATTGACGTACTTTGGGGCTTCTAGGTATAAATTCATGTTCCCACTAGGTGGCGCATATCAATCACTGTTTACAGTTTTACTCCGACATTATAAACAATAAACACACGATGACATCATGTAATGACGTCACATACTGCACGTATTAAACAAATAAGTAACTTCACATTAATTCACATCTGCATTTCATGCTAAATGCAGTCATCGTGATAATGCATCATTTGACACACTTTGAGGTTTCTAGGTAAAATTCATTTTGGTGCCTCTAGTGCTAAACGTCTCAATCATATCACCTCTATTCCACCTTTCCTCTAAGGTGTACATATTAAGATCCTTAAGTCTGTCCTCATATTCTTTATAATGAAGACCACTAACCATTTTAGTAGCCACCCTCTGTACTGACTCCATCCTGTTTATATGTGCATATTGAGTAGGGCATGAGGCACGAGATGGATTGTCGATGTCATGTGGCCCAGAATACAAAGCATGCCTCGGGCAGAGATGGATGTCTCACTTTGACATTGGCTGGCTAGAGGTCAGCTGGCAAAGGCAGTTGTCTGGCAAGAAAGCCCAAGCACGCACTGTGTCTAGGCGAGCCACTATAAACTCGAGATTTTGTGTTGGAGCAAGGTGTGACTTTGGATAGTTTATGATGAATCCTAAATGTTGGATGGTTTGTTGAAGAGATGTGGGGACTGCTTGCAGAGTATCTCCTTTGATGAGCCAGTTGTCTAAGTAAGGGAAGAGAAAGATTCCCGAAGTGCGCAAATAGGCTGCCAAGACTTCCAGATACTTGATGAAAACCCATGGAGCAGAGGCTAGACCAAAGGGGGAACTCGATACTGGTAATAGTGTTCTTAGAAGACAAATCTTAGATACATTTTGTATGTGGGGTGGGTTAGGATGTGAGTATAGGCATCATTCAGATCCAGAGAGCACAGCCAGTCATTTTGCTGCAGATAGAAACACAGAAACATGACGGCAGAAAAAGACCACATGGCCTATCTAGTCTGCCCTTCCATATCAACTACAATAGTCCTCTTTTTACCGTTAGAGATCCTCTGTGTTTGTTCCATCCATTTTTTTTAATTCAGATACTGTCCTCAAGTGCACCACCTCCACTGGGAGACTATTCCATGCATCTGCCGGTTTTTCCATCAAGAAGTGTGCCTAGTGAGATCATTTAGAATTTTCCTTTTACTAAGAATTTGTTGAGGTTCCTGAGATCCAAGATTGGCCTGTAACCTCCCGGTTTCTGGAATGAGAAAGTAACAAGAATAGAAATCTAGACCTTGATGTGGTGAAAGGAACTCCTCCATGGCCCTCTGAGAGAGGAGAGTGAGGATCTTCTGTTGCAGTAGGGTAGACTGGTGGAGATCCATCCAGGCTTGGCACAAAAAGAAAGTGGGTGGTCGAGCTTTCAAATCTAACTGGTAACCTATGCTGACTAGCTGCAAGGTCCAACGTTCTGAGGATATTATGGGCCATCATTCTGCAAAGAGGGTTATTCTTCCTGGGATATGATGAGGAACGGGAGATTTGAGAGGCCGACTGGATATGCTCCTTAGGAAGGAGTCACAAGCTCTGTGAAGTTTGAGTCTGTGGACCAGGTTTGGCTTAGGAGTTTTAGATTTCCGAGGTTGTTTGGGCCCTTGCTGTTTTTGCTGTGATTGCTGAGGATGGTATGTGGAGTAAGAGTGGTATGGTGGAATCAGCAGTCTTCCTAGACAACCTTTTCATAGTCAGGTCATCAGTTTCAATTTCACCTGCCTTTTCTCAACACCTTTGACCAAATTCTCACCACTGCAGGGGATGTTAATTTATCCTGCACCCACTGCTCTAGATCAGAGGTCTAGCTCTAGATCAGAGGTCAAGCTGTTCTTCTTGCCCCTAATACAGGCCACTGCTGTCCTGCTGGTGGCCTCAAACGAATCAAAAGCTACCCTTGTAAGGAATTTAGATGTGTTCCACTCTTTAAGAAAAGTGGAAGGAAGTCCAAAAAACTGCCAGCATGGTTTAAAGGTGAGGTCAGAGAGGCGGTTATTGCCAAAAAAGCATCTTTCAGGAAATGGAAAAAGAAAGAGCCAAATGACAAAAACTGGAAACAGCACAAGCACTGGCGGCAAGTTAAATGCAAGACATTGATAAAGCAGGCAAAGGGAGAATTTGAGAAGAAGCTTGCTATGGAAGAAAATGCACATAATAAAGACTTTTTCAAGTACATTTATAGCAAAAAAAACTGTGAGAGAGTCAATTGGTCCATTAGATGATAGAGGGGTTGTTAAAGGGGCACTAAGCGGTGACAAGACAATAGTGGAGAGACTGAATGAATTCTTTGCTTCGGTCTTTACTGAGGAAGATGAAGGGATGTTACCCATGAATGAAGTGGTACTTAATGGTGCGGGTGCGGAAGAACTGAAGGAAATATCAATACATCGGGAAGATGTATTACAACTATTAGATAAACTGAAGAGTAGCAAAAAACCTGGACCAGATGATATACATCCAAGGGTGTTGAAAGAACTGAAATATGAGATTGCAGACCTGCTATTAGTAATCTGTGAACTATCATTAAAATCATCTGTAATACCTGAAGACTGGAGGATGGCCAACGTAACGCCAATTTTTGAAAAGGGTTCCAGGGGTGATCCGGGAAAGTACAGACCAGTGAGCCTGACGTCAGTACCGGGGAAAATGGTAGAAACCATCATAAAGAACAAAATTGCTGAACATGTAGATAGTCATAGCTTAATGGGAGACAGCCAACATGGCTTTAGACAAGGAAGATCTTGTCTTACTAATCTGTTATGTTTTTTTGAAGGTGTGAAAAAACAAGTAGACAAAGGTGAGTCGGTTGATATAGTGTATTTGGACTTTCAGAAAGCCTATGACAAGGTCCCTCATCAGAGACTTTTGGCAAAACTAAAGAGTCATGGGATAGGAGGCAGTGTACTATTGTGGATCAGGAACTGGTTAAAAGATAGAAAGCAGAGGGTAGGGCTAAATGGCCAATTTTCCCAATGGAGAAAGGTGAATAGTGGTGTACCCCAGGGATCTGTGCTGGGTCCGCTGCTTTTTGACATATTCATAAATGACCTGCAAAAGGGAAAAACAAGTGAGGTTATCAAATTTGCAGATGACACAAAACTATTTAAAGATGTTAAAACCCAAGAGGATTGTGGAAAATTGCAAGAGGATCTTGATAAACTGGAAGACTGGGCATCAAAATGGCAGATGAAATTGAATGTGGACAAGTGCAAAGTTATGCAATTAGGGAAGAACAACCCAAACTATGGTTACACGATGCAAGGTTCCACATTAGGAACCACCACCCAGGAAAAAGATTTAGGCACCATTGTGGACAACATGTTAAAACTCTCCGGCCAGTGTGCAGCGGCGACCAAGAGAGCAAATAGAATGCTAGGTATCATAAGGAAAGGAATGGAAAATAAAACAAAGAATATTATAATGCCTCTGTATCGTTCCATGGTGCGACTGCACCTTGAATATTGTGTGCAATTCTGGTCACCGTATCTTAAAAAGGATATAGCGTTATTAGAAAAGGTTCAGAGAAGAGCCACCAAAATGGTAAAGAGGATGGAAGGATACCCCTATGAAGAAAGACTAAAAAGGTTAGGGCTCTTTAACCTGGAAAAGAGACAGCTGAAGGGAGATATGATAGAAGTCTATAAATTAATGAACGGAGTGGAACGGGTAAACATAGATCGATTGTTTACGTTATCAGAATATAGAAAGACTAGGGGACATGCAATGAAGCTACAGGGTAAACTATTTAAGACAAATAAGAGAAAATATTTTTTTACTCAACATGTAATCAAACTCTGGAATTTGTTACCGGAGGATGTAGTAAAAGCTGTTAGTGTAACTGGGTTTAAAAAGGTTTGGACAAGTTCCTGAAGGAAAGGTCCATAAACCATTATTAAAAGGGACCCAGGATATCAATGCTTGACCCAATACAAGCATTGTGGAACCTGTGTCTTTTGGGGAAACTGCTAGGTAGATTAGCCACTGTTGGAAACAGGATACAGGGCTTGATGGACCTTGGTCTGACCCAGTGTTGCATATCTGATGTTCTGAGCATGGGCAACCAGGACTTCGTGAGGGGTTTGCTTCTTAGATGGAAGAAGAGTGGTGAACTCAGTAAGGTGTCTGGAAACATCCCTGAGGAACATGCCCATATAGAGCATGTATAAGTCTACCCTAGAGGCCAGCATGACTGCCTGGAAAGCTTTCCTACCGAAAGCATTGAAGGTTCTTGCCTCTCAGGCAGGAGGAACTGAAGAGTGGTTCTGACTATTTATCCTTCTCATAGCTGATTCTAACACCATGGAATGGTGTGGGAGCTGTGGCTTTTGGAATCCAGGGCAGGGGGGAACACTGTATAGGGTGTCCAAGCGCTTATTGTGGCAGGAGTTGTAAGAGGAGCTTCCTACATTCTAGCAATTCAATTCCTAAGGATATTCTATATGGGAAGAGCTGCTGCCTCCTCACTGCCCAGCGATACTGTAGTATATACGGCTCTTCTGCCCTCGGTTCCATCTCCGTCAACACCGAGACCCCAAGGGCTGCAGCCATATCTTTAACAGAGTCCTGAAAAGACATGTCCTCGGGGGGAGAATGGCGCCGTTCATACGATGATGAAGGGTCCGAGGGAATGTCCTTGTGGGAAATAGAAATTACTGATTCTGGTTCTGAAATGGAGGAACCGGAGTCTGAATCCGGCAGGAAGTCAAAGTAATCTTTGTCGGTATCCCGGTACCAACAATGCTTCAATGGCTGATGCTGATGAGAAGTGCGGGAAGCCTTGGAAGCAAATGGCACTGGATGCAGCAGTTCTGAGTGCACCGAAGTTGGTATATCAGTAGGGCGCCCTGACACTGTGCACCCGGCGCAGTGTCAATGTATTAGGGACGAGTCCTAAAGATGCTATCAGGGTGCAGAGCTCTGCCGTGGTATCTGAAGCCCCGGCACGATGGCAGCCAGTATTGCTGCAAGGCTCCTCTCAATGGCCTGCACGTGGTCATCGAGGGTCGGTGCAGGCGATTGTGTGGTATTGGGTCCAGAAACCTGAGCACGGTATCGGGGGCTCCACCAAGGACATAGCCTTGGGGGCATCCCCGAGCCCCTCTGAGGCTTTGGAGGGTGTATCCTTTGCCTCGGATATTTGGCCAGACAGCCTGCATCAGGATCCGTTGATGAATGCTGGTGCCAATACCGGGGATCAGAGTCCGAGGCCGAAGCTGACGAATGAGATCCCTTCGATGCAGACTCAGATGTTCTTGCTGCTTTATGCGCCGGAGATCCCTATCAATTTTTTTTTTTTATTTTTTTTTATTTGTATTTTTAAAAATTTTATAACAATATAACAAAGGAAAGACAAATCCCCAACACACCCCTCCCCTCCTGACTCGTCTCTTTGCTGATTCACTAGGTAGAGTCATCAATTATCAATATTAATATCTCATATATAAAACATATATATCAGAAACGTTACATTAATCATGTATTGGCAATAGCAACATATTCATCCAGGCAGCGTCATTTGTTGATCTTTATGCCCCTTTTCCTTATAGTCTTTTCAAAAGCTTTTTCGTATTTACAGTATAAGCACAACAAGTTCCACCACATATGCCAATCAAGTTAAAAGGAATCTTTTCAGTTTGAAACTATTAACTTTAATGCAACAGCCATCATAAAATTAAAAAGAAAAACATTCTCCTTATCCAGGGTTGGAATTTCTGCTGCAGAACGTGCCATAATTAGCAGCCAAGTCAGCGGGGCTTGGAATCGCAAAATACTTTGCATCTTGTCCCAGATTTGTGACCAAAAAATCTGAATGCTAGGACATGAAAATATTACAAGTGCCAGGGTTCAAACTGCTTTCTGACATGTCCAATATGTGTTGTCTTTGCTTGTATCCCATTTGGGCAAGCCGACTGGAGTGATATGAGCTCAATGTGCAAAAAATAGAGACTTTGTGCAAGGGCAGCTTATTTCGACACTGTGGTTAAAGGACCCCAGAAAAGGGGTCATATACTCGAATGAAGAGGGGTCTCCATGTCATTCTCCCAGGTTTTTCTCCAAGCCTAGGAGGTATGAGGTATGAAATAAAGCGTAAAATGACGAAGCCGCCCCTTTAATATTGATAGTAGAGTTAATTAACTTGCGGAGTCCCCATTCTTCTGCCAGTTTCTTTATCTGTAGCTTGGATTTCGACAAACAGTCTCAGTTGAAGCCATTGATCGTAACATATGGAAGGCAGTTCAAACTCGACTTGGAGCTCAGCAAAAGATTTCCAATTCTGTTTTCTGACCAACTGTCCTATCGTCCAAATAACATGCACTTGCCATTGCTTCCATGAAACAGACTTACGCTGAATTTTAATTAGGGGGTTATGCCATAATGGAATACAGGCTGCAGGAGGATTATCTTTCCCTAGAAAAGAAATCAGGGATTGGAAAGCTTCCTGTGTAGAAGTCACTACTCGGCCCACTCTATCATGGTCCTCATGACGCATGCCGGTCATAAGTGACATGTGGATTGGTGCCACTAGGCGTTCCTCCAGCTCCAGCCACACCAGCTTTTTCAGGTTTCTCCATCTCAGAGGACCACCTAGAGCCCTGTTTAAGGAGAAAGGCAAGATGGTACCACTGAAAGTCCAGGAATTGCATTCCCCCTTTTAGATTACTCGCCTTTAGGTTTTTTTGTCACAATTCTAGGTGTTTTACCCTTCCAGAGAAAGGCAACTAGCAGTCGTTCCAGCATTTTATATGTTGGGAGTGGCAACGTCAAAGGGAGCATCTCAAACACATAATTGATTTTAGGTGTAAGAACTATTTTGATTGATTCTAGTGGACACCACCAGGAAAGGTGGAAGGGAGACCATTTTAAGGTGAAGGCATGGATTATCTCAGTTAGGGTTTTGACGTTTAGTTGTAGAGTTTCTTCTAAAGCAGAATATCTGAACCCCAAGTATTTGACTGCTCGGGGTTCCCACACAAACCCCGAGCAGTCAAAAGAAAATCGGGCCATAACCAATGCGGGAGTCAATTCGTTGAGTGGAAAAGCAACTGAATTTGACCAATTGATTTTATACCCTGACAGAATCTAATAGTTCTCAATCACCTTGAGTACTACCGCTATGGCTGAGGGTTGGACAAACAATAGAAGGTCGTCGGCATAGGCAGAGAGTTTAATTTGTAAGTCATCAACTATCATACTTGTATCTCTGTAGATTGGCGTAACAATAAAGGCAAGGGCTCCAGGGCAATATTAAATAGAAGGGGAAAGAGTAGTTACTCACCTGTAACAGGTGTTCTCCAGAAGCAGCAGGAATCAGTCCTCACATATGAGTGACGTCGGCGCCGACAGAACCCTCGTGCGGAGCATTTCCCCAGCTTTCAAAGAAAGCCTTTGGGAATTGCAGCACGCATGCGCGGTCCCCTTCCCGCCCAAGGGTGCCATCTTGCTCAATCTGATGACATAGCTAAAAGACAGCAAAAAAAATTAGCAAAATAAATCATATGACTGCAACTCCAAGGGGAGGAGGGAGGGTTGTGAGGACTGATTCCTGCTGCTCCTGGAGAACACCTGTTACAGGTGAGTAACTACTCTTTCTCCAGGACCAAGCAGGAAGTTAGTCCTCACATATGGGACTCCCCAGCTTAAGCGTACCGGAGACCTCAAGTGGAAAAAATGAGCACCCTCTAGCTCGTCAGCACGTAAGGAAGGAATCTTCTCTGAGAACGCCCCCGACCGGTAGCCCAACACCAGGGCCGGAGGGGTAGGAGTTGACTAAACTCCAAAGAGATTATGGAGTACTGCCTGTCCGAAAGCACTGTCCCTGTGGGACTCCCTCTCAAGGCAGTAATGGGCCGCAAAAGTCTGGCTTGAAGACCAAGTAGCGGCCCGGCAGATGTCTGCCAACGGAACAGACCGGAGATGAGCCACTGACGCAGCCTTCGCCCTGACACGATGAGCCGTGACTCAACCCTCCAACGAGAGGCCGGCTGCCCCATAAGCCCAGGCGATACAGTCAGCGACCCACATGGACAAAATACGCTTGGAGACAGGTAGCCCCAACTTATTGGGGTCAAAAGAAACGAAGAGCTGAACAGCCCTCCGATGCTCCCGCGAACGGTCAAGGTAGAAGGACAACGCCCTCTACATTCCAGGGTATGCAGGACCATCTCAGCCCGGTTGGCATGCGGCCCGGGAAAGAAGGTCGGAAGAACCACCTCCTGATTGAGGTGAAAAGGGGAGACAACCTTAGGAAGAAACTTAGGGTGAGTCCGCAATACTACCCTATTCCTGTAGAACCTAGTGTAAGGGGATCAGACACTAGTGCCTGCAGTTCACTCACTCACTTTGGGAATGCAGGCACGCATGCGTGGTTCCCTTTCTGCCTAAAGGTGCCATCTTACCTCAGTCAAATGACATAGCTAAGAACAGCACACAAAAATGAAAAATAAACTATGTACAACTGCAATTCCCAGGGGAGGAGGGAGGGTTGTGAGGACCGATTCCTGCTGCTCCTGGAGAACACCTGTTACAGGTGAGTAACTACTCTTTCTCCAGGACCAAGCAGGAAGTCAGTCCTCACATATGGGTGACTCCCCAGCTATGAGCTACCGAGGAACCCAGGCTGAACAAGAGAACTCCCTCTAGTCTCAGCAGCAAAGAAAGACTTTTCTCTGACACAACCTCCACCGGTAGCCCAACAGAGGGCAGGAGGGCAGGAGTTGCCTAAACCTCAAAGAGATTCCGGAGTACTGCTTGGCCAAAAGCACTGTCCCTATGGGACTCCCTCTCCAGACAGTAATAGGCCGCAAAAGTCTGGCTTGAAGACCAAGTTGCAGCCTTGCAGATGTCTACCAAAGGCACAGATCCACTATTGTGGATCAGGAACTGGTTAAAAGATAGAAAACAGAGGGTAGGGCTAAATGGCCAATTTTCCCAATGGAGAAAGGTGAATAGTGGTGTACCCCAGGGATCTGTGCTGGGTCCGCTGCTTTTTGACATATTCATAAATGACCTGGAAAGTGGAATAACGAGTGAGGTTATCAAATTTGCAGATGATACAAAACTATTTAAAGTTGTTAAAACCCAAGAGGATTGTGAAAAATTGCAAGAGGATCTTGATAAATTGGAAGACTGGGCATCATAATGGCAGATGAAATTTAATGTGGACAAGTGCAAGGTTATGCACCTAGGAAGAACAACCCAAACTATGGTTACACGATGCAAGGTTCCACATTAGGAACCACCACCCAGGAAAAAGATTTAGGCGTCATTGTGGATACCATGTTAAAACCCTCGGCCCAGTGTGCAGCGGCGGCCAAGAGAGCAAACAGAATGCTAGGTATGATAAGGAAAGGAATGGAAAATAAAACAAAAGATATTATAATGCCTCTATATCGTTCCATGGTGAGACCACACCTTGAATATTGTGTGCAATTCTGGTCGCCGTATCTTAAAAAGGATATAGCGATTTTAGAAAAGGTACAGAGAAGAGCCACCAAAATGGTAAAGGGGATGGAAGGATACTCCTATGAAGAAAGGCTAAAAAGGTTAGGGCTCTTTAACCTGGAAAAGAGACGGCTGAGGGGAGATATGATAGAAGTCTATAAATTAATGAACGGAGTGGAACGGGTAAACGTAGATCGATTGTTTACCTTATCAGAATATAGAAAGACTAGGGGACATGCAATGAAGCTACAGGGTAAACTATTTAAGACTAATAAAAGAAAATATTTTTTCACTCAACGTGTAATTAAACTCTGGAATTTGTTACCGGAGGATGTAGTAAAGGCTGTTAGTGTAGATGGGTTTAAAAAAGGTTTGGACAAGTTCCTGGAGGAAAGGTCCATAAACCATTATTAAGAAGTGACCGAAGATATCAATGCTTGACCCAGTACAAGCATTGTGGAACTTGTGTCTCTTGGGGAAACTGCTAGGTACATGTGACCTAGATTGGTCACTGTTGGAAACAGAATACTGGGCTTGATGGACCTTGGTCTGACCCAGTATGGCATATCTTATGTTCTTATGAGCCACTGAGGCAGCCATTGCCCTGACACGTTGGGCCGTAACCCGACCCTGCAAACGAAGGTCAGCCGCCTTGTAAGCCCAGGTGATACAGTCAGCCACCCAGATGGACAAGGTACGCTTGGACACAGCCAACCCCAACTTATTAGGGTCAAAGGATATGAAGAGCTGAGTAGCCCTTCTATGCCCCTGCGTACGGTCAAGGTAGAAGGATAAGGCCCTCCTACAGTCCAGGGTATGCAGAACTGCTTCAGCCTGGCTAGCATGAGGCCTAGGGAAGAATGTTGGAAGAACCACCTCCTGGTTGAGGTGAAAAGAGGAGACAACCTTTGGGAGGAACTTTGGATGAGTCCTAAGGACTACCCTGTTCCCATAGAAGTGAGTAAGGCCTATCACAGACCAGGGCCTGAAGCTCACTCACTCGCCTGGCCGAGGTAAGGGCTACCAGGAAGAGTGTCTTCCAGGACAGGAAGCGTAGAGGGCAAGTAGCCATCGGCTCAAAAGGTGGGCGAGTCAGCTGCTGCAAGACCACATTCAACTCCCACTCAAAAGCAGGACGACGGATTGGAGGCTACAGCAAAAGCAGGCTCCTGAGAAAGCGGGACACCAAGGGGTGAACCGATAGAGAATGTCCTTCCACCAGTGAGTGGTGAGCTGCTAGAGCTGAGAGGTGGACCCGAACAGAATTGGACTTAAGTCCCTGATTTGACAAGTGCAGTAAGTACTGAAGCACCACTGGTATAGTACTGGAGAAAGGATCCTCTGTACGTAGCTGACACCACACAGAAAACCGTTTCCATTTGAGAGCATAGGTTTTCCTAGTGGACTGTTTCCTAGAGGCTAGGACAACCTCCTCAACTTCCTGAGGTAGGCCCCAGGGAGCCAAAACTACCCTTGCAGCCTCCAGGCCATCAAATTGAGAGCTTTGAGATTGGGGTGCAGAAGGGAACCCTGATCCTGAGAGAGAAGGTCGGGTTGCAACTCCAGAGTCAGTGGGGACTCCACCGCCAGCTGAAGTAGAAGTGGAAACCAAGGCTGTCTCGGCCACCTGGGAGCCACCAGCAGGACCGAGGCCTTGTCCTGAAGGATCTTGAAGAGAGTTCATGCCACCAAGGGCGTGGGAGGAAACGCATACAGGAGGCCCTGAGACCAGGGAATCAGAAAAGCATCCGTTGCTATCCGCAGAGGATGCGGTTGCCTGGAGCAGAACTTTGGCAGTTGCTTGTTCAGTGGACTGGCAAAGAGATCTATCCAAGGGAGACCCCATTTCAGGAAGATCTTCTGAACTACCAAGGGATGCAGCTGCCACTCATGGGGCTGCAAAATTCTGCTCAACCTGTCGGCCAGGCAGTTCTCCTGGCCTGGAAGGTACACAGCCCTGAGGAGCATGTCGTGCTTGAGGGCAAATGAACAAAGGTCCTGAGCCTCCCGACAAAGGAGCCTGGACCCAGTCCCGCCCTGTTTGTTCACATAAAATAGGGTTACCTGGTTGTCTGTTTGAACCACGACAGATTGATGAGCCAGGGTAGGAGAGAAAGCTTCGAGAGCTAAGCGAATAGCCCTGAGTTCCAGTAGATTGATCTGCTGTGCAGCCTCCCAGGGAGACCAGAGGACCTGGGTGCACTTGTCTAGACAATGCGCTCCCCAGCCCAGCAGGGAGGCATCTGTGGTCAGTACCACCGTGTACCCAGGAATCTGAAAGGGCACCCCTTTTAGTAGATTGGGTGGGTGCAACCACCAGCTGAGGGAGTCCAGAAATGGTCTGGACACCCTTATTCTGTCTCTGAGGCTGCCTGTGGCTTGTGACCACTGGCTCCGAAGGCACCATTGTGCAGGCCGCATATGGAGCCTGGCATTGGGGGTTACATGAACTGTCGAAGCCATGTGGCCAAGCAGCCTTAGGCAGAGTTTGGCGGAGACCACTGACCCGCTGAGAAACTGATTGGGCAAGTTCATCAGTCTTTGGGCCCTGTTTGCTGGCAAGAAGGCCTTTGCCAGGACAGAGTCCAGTCTCGCCCCTATGAACTCCAAGTTCTGGGAGGGGAGCAAAGTGGACTTTGCGAAGTTTATTACAAACCCCAGGCTTTGAAGAAGAGCAATAGTTCTGAGGGTGGCTTGTCTGGCCTCCTGGCACGTCTGACCCCTGATGAGCCAGTCGTCCAGATAGGGGAAGACAAAGATTCCCTGATTCCTCAGGTAGGCCGCCACCACTGCCAGGCATTTGGTAAAGACCCTGGGAGCGGAGGTGAGGCCAAAAGGCAGTACTCTGTACTGATAATGGTTTGCTCCCACAATGAACCTGAGGTACTTTCTGTGGTCTGGATGAATGAGGATGTGAGTGTACGCATCCTTTAGATCTAAGGAGCATAGCCAATCTCCCCTGCTGGAGGTAGGGCAGAAGTGTTCCAAGAGTAAGCATCTTGAAATTTTCTCTCTCTAGGAACTTGTTGAGGTTCCCGAGGTCCAGAATAGGTCCAAGGCCACCGGTGCTTTTGGGCACCAGGAAATACCTGGAGTAGAACCCGTGACCTTGCAAGTGGGGAGGCACAGGCTCCACCGCCCTGTCCACCAGCAGACCTTGAAGCTCTTGGAGGAGAAGATCTGTGTGCAGGGGAGGCCTTGGAGGCTCCCATGGAAAGTATGGCGGAGGCAGTTGGTGAAAATGAAGTGCATAGACCCTGTGGACTATGTTCAACACCCAAATGTCCCCAGTGATGTGGGGCCACTGGTGGGCAAAGAGGGCGAAGCGACCTCCTGTGCAGGGTTGGGAGAGCAGGGACAGAGAGGTTACACTCAAGGAGTCAAAAAACCCCACCCTGCTGAGTGGGAGCAGGGGCCGGAGGCTTGGGGGTCCTCTGCCTACAAGGCCCATTACCCTGCCCCTTGGCTTGCTGACCATGGGGTGCAGCTTGGGCAGCCTGATATTGAGGGTACTGTTTGTATGCAGTGCCCTTCCTCGGGTAAAAGGGCTTCTTACCCGAGGCCTTCTTCTTGTGAGAAGGGGCAGAGGTCTTTCTAGACAGCCTTGTCCTCTTAAGGTGCTCAGTCTCGAGATGTGCGGCCTTCTCGGCCATGGGCTTGCCAAAAAGGTTCTCACCTCGGCAAGGGACATCGACCAACTTGTCCTGAACCCATGGCTCGAGGTCCGATGACTGCAGCCATGCCTGGCGTCGAGCTGCGATGCCGGCTGCCGCAACTCAGGCCAAAGCCTCGAAGCCATTGTAGGTGGCGTGGGACATAAACTTCGAGCAGTCCTGAATCCCCAAGGACAAGGACTTGAATCTCGGCAAGGGCTCCCCGGAGAGACCAGTGGAGAATCCGGCCAACTCCTTGGCCAGGTCTCGCAAATACATGCCCATGTACAGCTGGTAAGACTGGACACGGCAAGGAAGCATCGAGCCCTGGAAGCACTTTCTGCCAACACCATCGAGGTTCCGGACCTCCCTGCCGGGTGGCACCGCACAGTGCATCTTCTGACTTTTCAGGCGATGCATGGCCGATTCCACCACCATGGAATGGTGTGGTAGCTCCGCCTTCTGAAAGCCAGGGCTCTTCCGGAGTCGATAAATCAAATCGACCCGTTTGCTTAGAACCGGCGCCGAGGCCGGTGCCTCCCACATCCAGAAGAGGAGCCGTTCCAGCATCGGAGGAACCGGGACAGTAAAGGCCTCCTTCGGAGGAGAGTCGTACTGTAAGGCCTCGAGCTCTTCGGCTCGAGGCTCTTCCTCGGGGTCCGCCGGGATAGCCAACGCGGTGGCCATATCCCGGACAAACTCCGAGAAAGCAGAGTTACTTACCTGTAACAGGTGATCTCTGGGAACAGCAGGAATAAGTCTTCACATATGGGTACGTCGGTACCGACGGAGTCTGCGTGGGAACGCTTCCCAGCGTCCAATCAAAGAGCTTTTGGAAGCATCCCACCACGCCTGTGTGCTGTCTTCCCGCCTTTCCCAACTGCCTCTCCTCAGTTACGTTTTAAAGCTGAGACAAAGAGAGAGAGAGAGGAAAGGAAAGATAGATAGAGATACAACTCCTGGGGAGGTGGGTGGGTTGTGAAGACTTATTCCTGCTGTTCCCAGAGATCACCTGTTACAGGTAAGTAACTGTGCTATCTCCAGGAACAAGCAGGAATGAGTCTTCACATATGGGGACTCCCAAGCTGAGATGCCTGGAGTCCGAGCATGTCATAGGTTGGAACATGCTATCTCCCACAACAACAGGCATCCTGAGGATGGAGGGTAGGAGTTAAAGAAAGAAGATGCTGTGGAACAGCTAACCTAGCACAGGACTGTAGGAAAAAAGGGTCCATGTGTTGATAATGATTGTTATTAATGATATTGCAAAGAATATTGCAATATGGACCTCCGCTAACAGGGTTTCATAGAAGTATGGAGGTTCATGGATCTACTGGGAAGCCAGTAGAGGAACCGTGAAGAGGACCTCACTGAAAAGTGGAGGTAATAAACCTGTAGGAAAAACAGAGGAGATCAGAATCCTGAAAGGTAACAGGCACCCCTGGTACGAAAAACTGGGGTAATACAAAAACGGTGGGCCTTCAGCGAAAGCTGTATGGTAAAAACCAAACTCTTTTGGCGGCAGAGTAACTCACTCTTGGGAGCAAAAAGAGAAAGGCTAACCGATTTGGACAAACAGGCACAGTCCCTGTATGGAGAAAGGGTATGGGAACCCCCTGTATCCCAGGGCGAAGACAAATGCCTGAGGCGTTAAGCCTGTGATTAACTGAAGTTCCACAATATCTCTCCTAACTGGGGTAAGCTAGGAGAGATATTAGGTACGGAGAGCTTCAGAGGTACCTAAACCCATTAGGTTATGGTATAAAAATTGTTGATTACCACAGGAGTGGTTGTGTGTGTAGAATCCCAAACCTGCTGAATAGCAGAGGTATGGGTAAAATCCCTCTGTCAGAAACAGATAGCTATATGAGCATAGACAGGGAGATAGATAAGTATGTGGAGACATATCTATCTATAATGAAATATCTTGTCAGATATATCTATATCTATCTATATATATATATACATAAATATAGATATATGAATAGACATATAAGAATATATCTATAGTGAGATATGGAGGACATAAAATACACACAAAGATAAATATGAATATGTAGGCCTAAATATGGGAGTCTGTCATTAAACAGACAGATATATGCCTACAGCATGGTATTCACATAAGACATGTGGAGAGGAAAGATTCATCTAACAACAAGGAGGTGCAACCTACTTGAGAAGATATATAGAGAATCTATTCCCCCTGGTTATGATCCGCAAGGATGCTAGCTAGTGAAAAAACCAGGATGGTTATATGAAAACAGAGGATAATATCAATCTGTAGCCAGCAAGTCCTGAGTCGTCCAAGACTCTAGCATGGTAAGTAGACAGAAGACAGATAAGGATGAGGTACCATGTTGACCTGCTTAAGGGCAAAAGTATCATGCGTTCTTACCATGAGAACGAGCTGCAAGGAGAAAGAGCATATCCCCGATTGGGAATGCTGTGGACCAAAGCAGGGAATTGGCAACTCCTTAAGCCCTTAGGTAAGAGAGGGTCTATGTCCTTTATGGCAAAAGGAGATAGTAAAAGGGAGAACCTTCTAGTCATGGGAGACATGACTGAAAAACCTTTTCCAACCATCTAAGATAGCTGTTGGAGAAAAAAAACCCATGCTCTCTAGCAAGGGCCCATAGTGGAAAGCTTCTCTGTAGAATTGCAGAGAGCATGATGCAGGAGAATGAGGAGATAGGACTGGCTGCTAGAGCCAGTATCTCAGTCCACTATGCTGCCAAATCCAGGGGAATGGAGATGGCAGAAATAGAAGACCAACCCAGGAAGCTTGTAGTGGGATAATTTCCAAGATAGATGAAAAACACTGACTTGGAGCCACTACTAAGACCAGATAGAATGTTAGAGGAGAACAAATCTGGTTGTTTGTGGGCAAGAACCAGTGGACCAAACATTAAGGTTCCTGCAGAGGCAGCTACTGACAAGACAGCAGAAAGAATATTACTGTTTAAAACCAGAAAGAACAGACAGAACAGGAGTAGAAAACTCTGGACATGTCTGATAAGCTGCCTTGAAGTAAATTTGAGACAGGGGAGGAAACTCCGCACGGGAAAGTGACAAACCTAGAGAGGCTGAAGAAAAGCCCTCCAGTAAGTAATTCCGCTCTTACAGTGGTAAGAGGGTGAAGAGAATAGAGCTGAAGAAGACTTACCAAGTAGTAAGTCTATAGAAAGGAAAAATACATGCTGGCACAGGAACTATCATGTGATAGTGGTCAGACCTCTTTCTCTGGCAGGAGAAGAGGAGAAACCTGTGACTTATAGGCATGAGCATTCTGACAGCTCATAGAAAAAATGGATGTCTTTTGGAAAGAGATCCATGTGTAGGGGTTAGAATGAGTAATGGATCGCCTCTGTTGAGAAGAAGCAACTGTAGATTCTAACCCCAAGGGTCACAAGCATTTGATGATGACTGATCAGAAACCCTGCAGAGGCCGGGTTTGCTGGGCCTGGTGAGAGGTTGGATTCTTCAGACCAGGACGATGGCTCCCCTGTAGGGGAACATCTGTATGATGGGCAAGTGAGGAATAAAGCCTTCTTCTCCTGTGGGAAGAAAGTTTGGTAGGACATTTCCTACTTACTGGGACAGAAGAAGGTGTAGAAGAACCCTTAGGAACAGGTAAATCAGTGGACAACTGAGTAACCTGACGTAAAGACTCCTTGTTGAAAAGATTTTCTCCAGTTCAAGGAGTATGTCCCAGTCGTTGTTGTTCCCACTTGGCCAAATCTGAAGCTTGGAGCCAGGCTCTACGTCGTGCTCCTATAGCTATAGCAGAAGTCCTGCTAACAGACTCAAAAGAGTCTAGGGAAGCACGAGAAAGAAACCAAGAGATATTCTGGATATGCTTAAGCAGCGAGGAATAGTCTGTACTCCTGGAAACTGGAAGGAAAGGAGTCAACAGATGTAATTGCTTTGTGACCTCTTCAAGAGAAAGACTCATATAAAAAAATATATGAGAGAATTCTTGCAGAAAGCATAGATGTCTGGAAGGTTTGACGTCCAAAGGCATCTAGTGTCTTAAACTTACGACCTGGCGGATAAGAAGAGTGCTTTTTCTTACTCTTTATCCGCCTCATTGCTGATTCCAGTACTATGGAATGATGAGGAAGCTGAGTCTTTTGGAACCCTGGAGAGGGAGGCACCTGATATAAGAGATCAGTTGCTCTGTGAGGTGGGGGTACCCTTAAAGGTGTTTCCCACATTCCTAGAAGGAGATCCTGCAAGGAATGATGCAAAGGAAGCATTATGTTGTTCTTTGCTTTGGTGGAAACAGAGCCTGGTGCAGGATCATGTCCTGGAATAGGAATGGCAAGGGATCTTGCTATATCCCGGAGGAAACTCTGAAAAGAGGGATCCCCAACAGGAATCTCCCTTGGACAGGTTAGATCTAAAGAACTAGCCTGAGCACCCACAGAGTTATCCAGATATAGAAATAGAGGATCCTGCAGGGTGCAGTGTGGAATGCTTAAGGGATGGTTGCTTGGGCTGGTTGTCAGGAACAGCAACCGTCCTTACCACATTGTCCATGCTAGGTATCGACTCCAAGCTTGGTATAGAATGGAGCGATGCTGTTGAAAAAAGCATGGTAGGAGTTTGCCACGATGCTACTGTGGATACCGGTACCGATGTCGGAGTCGGGCTCGACAAAGACATCGGAGTAGTCATCGGTGATACTTCAATCGGTACCGAGGGACCCGAAAAACTCCGACTGCTATCCTCGGTACTGAGCCACCGATATCGATCGGTGTCGGTACCAAAATCTATTGGTACCCAGTCTTCCAGACTAGAAATGGATTCCAAACTCGGCATCGAGGGCAAGGAGCCTGAGAAGCGAAGCATGGAAGGCACCGATTGAGAGGGTAATGAAGACATCGGTACCGACTTAGGTACCGTGTCCGATACCGGTGAATGAAGGTCTACCAATGGCAACTCAAACGGCCTTAGAGGAACCGAGAGTTGCAGATACGAGCCATCGGAACCAAGCCTTCAGTACTGCCCCGAGATGGTCCCAAGGCGAGTCAGTACCCAGTCCTCCAAACTGGAGATCGATTCCAGACTCGGCATCGAAGGAAGCGAGGCTGTCGATGCATATCTGGAAGGTACCGACGTCGGTGGCAGTATCGGTGTTGGAACCGATAAGGGAAAGACAATCTGGGACGTATCCATCGGTCCCGAAGGCACCGAGGAGGCCAGATGACGATCCCTGGTGTGGAGTGTTTCATCCAACACCAGTGCCGATGCAGGGGTATCGGTACCGCTCGAAGCGGATGCCACCACCATGCACGGCTCAGGTATGTTTAATGGGGGGTGAACCCCAGGAACAACCTGAAACCCCTTATACGCTTTGGAGACCGAAGACTCCCGCCGGGGTTTTGAAGCCAGAAGGTCATCGAGGGCAAAGCCGGAGCTGTCTACATGCTGTGCATGAGACCTACCACTCGAGGACTGGCTAGTCTTAACAGACTGTTTGTGGGTTACCTGAATCAAAGTGGAAGAAGAAGGGGACGGTGCCCCGAAGTTGGATGGCACCCGTGTATCGAGGGATTCTCGATGTTGAAAATGTCTTCTCACCAAACTGTTGTCAGGACCCAAACAGGTTAGACACCAACTTCGAGGGTCTAAACAAAGTTTTACCGCCACAATCAGAACCTTTCATGGAGAAAAAGTCTGGCGGTTCCATGAAGGAAAAATAGGGGAGGCCTGAAAGGCCTAAGACCCCGTGGGACACTATGAAGAAAAAATATCCCGTTGAAAATTTTACAAGAAAGAAAAGAAAAACACTGGCGGTACCGGTGGCGTCGAGAAGACAGCCACGATCACAAGAAAAATAAAAATAAAAAATAAGAATTTTTTTGCGGTGACAGGAGGACGTCCTGCCGGCTCCGCGGAAAAACGAAAACTGAAAAGAGGCAGTTGGGAAAGGCGGGAAGGCGGGAAGGCAGCAAGCAGGCGTGGTGGGATGCTTCCAAAAGCTCTTTGATTGGACGCTGGAAAGCGTTCCCGCGCAGACTCCATCGGTACCGACGTACCCATATGTGAAGACTCATTCCTGCTTGTTCCTGGAGATCCGGGAATCATCCGAAGGGGATCTACTCTGGGGCTCAGACTGTGGTGAGTTCAATGGGACGCACTGAGTCTTGAATGTGTCGGGGGACTCCTCATCCTCTGTCTCCCGGTGGACTCATCCGACAAGGAGTCAGGCTCCGACCCCGCGGGGCCCTGGAGCAACCACCCCGACGCCGGAGGCACCGGTGTCGACGCCCTCGGTCCCGAACGGGAGGTCGAGAGAGACCGCGACTGAGGTCGACCTCAAGCCATCATGGATTTGAGTATCGGCTCGGTCTCTGGGGTCGACTTCGATGTTGATGTCAAGGTGGTCGGGGCATATGCGCCTGACAGGCTGGCCATCAGTGCCCGCTGCTGCTCCATGAAGGCAGACAGTCTGCACTCCAAGGCTGTCATCCTGAGACTTAGCTCGGGAGACGCAGCAGCCACCGACTCGGGCCCCGGCGGTGGCTCTCTGGAAGAAGAGTCCTCAAGGACCACAGGGCTTACGTGTCCAGGAGACTCCGGCTCCACGCGAGGAACTTTGGCAGGCTTCTCTTGTTCCACGGGCCCGGGATGACGGTCGGGGGTCTTAGACCTGGCCCTCGAGGAGCCAGGGACCTCCTCCGACAACGCCCTCACGAGCCGCTTCTTCCTCTTGCGATCCTGGTCGGGGGACCCCCTGTCCGAGGAACAACGATGGCGCTCGGGATCCGAATCCCGAGATGTCGAGGCCTCAGACGAGATCCAGGCCCGGCCGGAGGCTGAGTCCAAGAAAAGCCTTTCTTTCTGCTGCTGGCGACTTCGCAGTGCCTTGGAAGACATCTTCCCACATGGTCCACACATCTTAGGGTCGTGATGAGGACCGAGGCACCGAAGGCAGCAGTCGTGTGTGTCGGTGAGAGACATCAACTTCTTACACTGATCACACTTTTTAAAAACTGCTGGAAGCCATCGGGGAAAAAAAGAGTCCCCGCGAGGTCAAAGGACCGGCCTTCCAGGGAAAAAGCAAAAAAGGGCGCGAATGCCAGCCACGAAGGGCAAAAACCGAAAAAGAAGAATCGGGCTCGATACCAGTGTACCGAACCCGGCGGGAGGGGAACCGGCGTTGAACCAGGAAGAAAAAATAGCGAGAATCGCCGAAAAAATCAAACTTTTATCCGGGATGACAAAGACACACGTCCGGTGGGCTTCTCGGAAAAAGAGAGACTGAGGTAAGATGGCACCTTTAGGCAGGAAGGGAACCACGCAAGCGTGCCTGCATTCCCAAAGGCTTTCATAGAAAGCTGGGGAAATGCTCCGCTGGGGCTTCATCGGCGTCGATGACATCCATATGTGAGGACTGACTTCCTGCTTGGTCCTGGAGAAATAATGTAATCTTGTGCCCCTCCTGAGCGAGACTACATATTCTTCTCCCTGTCCCACAGATCTCACTCACGAATAGATTTTTTTCTTGTGTCTAAATCCTTAATCTGTATATTTTAACAAAGCCACTGTACAGCGACGCAAGCAATTCCTCGCCTTTAGACTGCGGCTTCAGCAGCTGAAGGCCTGTTATGGTTTATTTTTCCCTGCAAGATTCTGAGTAACTCTTCCCAAACAGACAAGAACCTTTGAAGACTTCACCGGTGCTTGGGCTCTAGCTGCAGCCATTATCTGTACCACATGTTGATATCGGAGAGCACACAGGATAAGCCTCAGCTGCCGGGTATTCAGGCCCGCTCATGCTGGAACCCTGTGGGCTCTTTCGATTTCAAATGGCCAAGAAAAGTCTATATGGAGCAACTTGGACAGGAAATTTTCTAGGAATGTCACCACATTCGTGCCTTCTGCTCCCTCTGGGATCCCAATAATGCGGATGTTATTTTTGCGTGTTCAGTTGTTCAACTCCTCCAAGTTGCACTCCAGTTGATTGATTCGTTTGGTGTTCTTTGGTAGCTGTTTCAAGCGTTCCTCCTGAGCAGCAGATCCTTATGTCCATGTTGTCAATTCTACCAGTGAGTGCATTGTGCATTCATATGGTCTTTTAGTTTATTGATATCCCTCTGAACTCCATTGAGAGACTCACCGTTTGCTGCTACCATTGCTTGAACTGCCCGGATTTCTGCTAATAGTTCTTGTATACCCTCCATGGTCTCCCGGGGGCTCGCCATTTTGTGAGGTAACGGTGGATCAGGTTCTGCTCTTTTAGCTCAGGCGTTCTGTCCTGTAGAGAATTCCAGTCGGTGGGGGGGGGGTTGCTACAGGACATGCTCTGCAGTTGAAAACTAGCCACCGGGATCCTTATTTTGAACTGTAGAGGGGAAGGGAGGCAGGATTGTCTGACGGATTCTCAGAGATGAGATTTCTGCGGCTATTTTGTCTGGCAGATGGCTCCACCTCCCGATCGATGCTCTCTCTCATGTTTGGGAGGGGAACATGATCGGGAAGCACGAGATGACTTTGGTACAGTTAACACCCCCAAGGAGTGTACCGAAGGAACCGAGTCTGTCTGAAACAGCTTAACCTTCTGCTTGTCGTGATTATTCCTACCCCTAGCCATCATGTGTTTGCAGTGGGCACAGGAATCCACATCGTGGTCTGGGCCCAGACATTTGAGACACCAATCATGCTTGTCGGTAGCTGATATGGTGCTCTGGCACTTTGTGCACTTTTTGAACCCACTGCGGGGTTTTTCCATCCTGGTAAAAATAAGGGATGCAAAGTCAAAGTGGGCAATGGTGCCAAAGTGGGCAATGGTGCCAAACTGGGCACTATGCCCAATGAAAAGAAAGACAATTAAGTAAGTAAAGAAAATTGACAAAAAAGGGTACCGGAGCGACAGGGAATCAAACCGGTCAACCGGAAGCAACACAACACCGAGAAGATACTGAAAAAGAAAATTTAGAAGTCACTTCACGGTGGTGATTGGGACTATGTCCCGATAGCTCTGTGGAAAAAAAGATGACTGAGGAAACTGGTTGGAAAGGCAGACACGCATGTGAGAAGCAATGCTCCCAAAAGCACTCCTATTGGATGCTGGGGAGTGTTCCCGCACTGGGCAATGTCAATGCCGATGTCACCATATGTGAAGACTATTCCTGCTTGTTCCTGGAGATAAGTACATGTGCACATTTACTGAATATACATTTAAAGATTCCATATCCCTAGGGGGGCGGAGCCTGATGTCCAGCGGGTAGGACGCTTTGCGTTGAAGCTCCCGAGAGGCCTACTTAGAATCCTGACTTAATACCTATACAAATTTACTATTTCGCTCCGAGCTGACCGGGGCACCTCGGGGGGGATGGCGGCCCATAAACCAGTGCGCTTGGACTTCGGGTCTCCTTCTTCTTCTCACGGAAAACGCTCCAAAACAGAGGTGTCTTCCCCACAGAAGATGGTTCCATTTCGTGAAAACCCCGAAATGCACCTGGAGATTTTGGAGGAAATACGCGGCGTGGAGGAATTAGTGCAGTCCAATGGAGAAGCGCTTCGAGCCATGCGAGAAGACTTTGGAGTGCTCCAGGACCGACTTGAAAGTCTTTCATTACGGCAGGACAACATGGCGGGGGTCCTCGACTCGCACGAGGTGCGCTTGGGCAAACTGGACAAGGCTGAGCGCCAGATACAGAATCTTCAAAAGGAGTTAGAAGATAGCAATAATCGAGCCCGTCGCAACAATGTGAGGCTCATTGGAATACCGGAGGGGGTGGAAGCAGGAGATATAAGAGAATTCTTGCTCAAAACTCTTCCCTCCTTGCTGAAGATCACTTTTCACAGAGAACTGGAAATCGATCGAGCACACCGTGTTCCTGCCCACATGGCGCTCAACCGCACGACCCCCCGGCCTATTATCTTTAGCTTGCTACGATATCAACAAGTGGAACAAATTTTACATGCTGCCCGAGCGAATCATCATTTGGAATTTGAAGGTCGTAAGGTCTCCTTCTTTCCTGATTTGGCAAAGCCTACCGTTGACCGTCGGAAGAAACTCCTTGCTTTTCGCCCTCGACTTCAACAGTTACAGGCTCGCTTTGGCCTGTTGTATCCAGCGAAGCTCCGAGTGACTCTCCACAACCAAACCAGGACGTTCGAAGATCCTGATCTACTATCAACATTTTTAGACTCCAAAGAAGCAGAGCAGATGCGCTGATCCCAAATCTTGGACTCTTATCTGCCGGCTCTATCCGCCATTTTGAAGGGCCCGATGCGGCGGTCATAGCCAAGCACAGAAATAGCCTGGACTTTTTTTCTTTCTCTATATGACTTTTGTTTTTTGGTCTCCTATCCCTTCATGATGTGTGCCTCGGTCGGATTCGGAGCACGCACAGTCCTACAGGTTATGTGTTTTTTCAATTTCGGCCTTCTCTGGGGTTTCTCCCCGCAGACACATGGTCGCCAGTAATTTTGGGGTTTTGCTTCTCCTCTACCGTACTGCGGTTTTCTTTGTTAATGTGGGGCGCTTCATTGTATTATATTAGCTTATTTTTCCTATGTCATGTGTATAGCCAGATACAGTCAGTTTGAGGGACATAGTGAAATTATGTGTGCTATCATGCTCAGAATTTTTAACTTTTCTGAATGGCCTTATGTAAAATCTTATCATTCACCGTCAAAGGCATTAATGGTCCACTCAAAGGAAAGAAAATCCTTAGCTATCTTAGCCATGAGCATGTTGATTTAGTGTTTCTTCAGGAAACGCATTTAAACTCTGCTGAAACTGTATGGTGGAATCATGCTTGTCTTTACAGTAAATATGCACAACTACCTCGTCTGTTCGCTTCCTCCGTTCAGACTCCTTCTCATTGGTCTCAATGAAGATGCTCAATGACTATGTACATTTTGCTAAATGCTCTCATCTGACTGTCTAACTTTATATATATCTCTGTCCCATGATCATGCTGTATTGTAGATACTCTTTTGATCGTTTGATGTATAATCACTGTTAATTGGAAGCGCTCACATGCTGATATAATCGGGTAGAGAAGAAGCATCGGGGTGGGGGGTAATGGGTTTACTTTTCCTTATTGTATACTTGTTTTGTCTCTTTTGGTGTGTTGATTCTTTTGTTTCTTGCAAAATGAAAATAAAAGTTTAAAGATTCCATATCCCTGAATCTGGTAGCAATCCAGATGAAAATCTTCATAAGGCTGTATCTACCACCAGTAAGGCTGTGCAAGTGGAATACAACTGCTACAACTTTATGCTACAGAGGATATGACAGGAAGGCAACTTACTGGGAGGAGATATAGTTATAAAAAAAATAACTGGACTACCTCTCCTATTGCAATATCAGAGACATGGTGGAAGGAGGACAACCAGTGGGACACTGTAATACCTGGGTACAAACTATATCTTAATGATAGAGCTGATCAAATTGGTGGAGGGGATGCGCTCTATGTTAGAGAGGGCATTGAGTCAGAAAGGATTAAAGTTTTGCAGGGAACAAAATTTGCTGTAGAATCTCTATGGATTGAAATTCCATTTATGAAGGGGAAGGTGATGGCAGTGGGAGTATACTATCGACCGCCTGGCCAGAATGAACAAATGGATGATGAAATGCTCAAAGAAATCAAGGAAGCTAACAAACGTCACAACAGAGTAGTAATAATGGGTGATTTCAATTACCCCGGTATCGACTGGGTCAGTGTCACAGCAGGACAAGATAAAGAGATAAAGTTTCTAGATGGAATAAATGACTGCTTCTTGGAGCAGCTGGTTCATGAACCGACCAGAGGGGAAGCCATATTGGACCTAGTCCTTAGTGGAACACCAGATCTAGTGCAAGAGTTAAGGGTGTTAGGGCCACTTGGCAATAGTGATCTTAGCATGATCGCGTTTGATTTAATTAGTGGAGGAGGGATAGAGCGTAGTTACTCACCTGTAACAGGTGTTCTCCAGGAGCAGCAGGAATCAGTCCTCACTTATGGGTGATGTCGGCGCCGACGGAGCCCTCGCGGAGCAATTTTCCCCAGCTTTCAAAGAAAGCCTTTGGGAATTGCAGCGCGCATGCGCGGTCGTCTTCCCGCCCGAGGGTGCCATCTTAGCCAGTCAGATGACATAGCTAAAAAAGACAGCATAAAAATTTGCAAAAAGAACATAAGCAGACGATTGCAACTCCAAGGGGAGGAGGGAGGGTAGTGAGGACTGATTCCTGCTGCTCCTGGAGAACACCTGTTACAGGTGAGTAACTACGCTTTCTCCAGGACCAAGCAGGAAGTCAGTCCTCACTTATGGGACTCCCAAGCTCAAGGCTACCGGAGACCCTAAGCACAAAAATGAGCTCCCTCTAGCTCAGCAGCACAGAAGGACAGAATCTTCGCTGAATTATCACCCACCGGTAGCCCACATCCGGGATGGAGGGTAGGAGTTGCTCAGACCTCAAAGAGATTACGGAGGACTGCCTGTCCGAAAGCACTGTCCCTGCGGGACTCCCTCTCGAGACAGTAATGGGCCGCAAAAGTCTGGCTCGAAGACCAAGTAGCGGCCCGGCAGATGTCTGCCAGCGGAACAGAGCGGAGGTAAGCCACTGACGTAGCCGTTGCCCGAACGCAATGAGCCGTGACTCGGCTTTCTAAGGAGAGTCCGGCTGCCCCATAAGCCCAAGAGATACAGTCCGCAACCCAGATGGACAGAGTACGCTTGAAGACCGGGAGCCCCAATCTATTGGGGTCAAAAGACACAAAAAGCTGAGCAGCTTTACGGTGCTCCCGCGTACGGTCGAGGTAGAAGTTCAAAGCCCTTCTACAGTCCAGGGTATGGAGGACCGTTTCAGCTCGGCTGGAGTGTGGTCTGGGAAAGAAGGTTGGAAGTACCACCTCCTGATTGATGTGAAAAGGGGAGACCACTTTAGGCTGAAATTTTGGGTGAGTCCGTAGGACTACCCTATTTTTGTAGAACCGAGTGTAAGGGGGATCAGACACGAGGGCCTGCAATTCACTTACGCGTCTAGCGGAAGTGAGGGCTATCAAGAACAGTGTTTTCCAAGACAGAAAACGGAGAGAACAGGTAGCCATAGGCTCAAAAGGCGGACAGGTGATCCGCTGCAAAACCACATTCAGGTCCCAGTCAGGCGCTGGCGGGCGCAGAGGTGGTTTAAGTAGAAGGAGACCTCGGAGAAACTTCGCTACGAGAGGGTCGCTGGAGAGAGGTCTACCGTCCACCGGCACATGATGTGCCGAAAGAGCACTGAGGTGAACTTTGACGGAGTTGGACTTAAGTCCCAGAGTAGAGAGGTGTAGCAAGTACTGCAAGATCACCGACACCGGGCAGGAGAAGGGATCCTGAGACTGTTGGGTACACCAGACTGCAAAGCGACGCCATTTAAGGGCGTAGCATTTGCGGGTAGAAGGCCGTCGCGAAGCCAAGACGACCTCCTCCACCTCCGCCGGCAGGAGAAGGGGAGCAAGGACTACCCTCTCAGCAGCCAGGCCATGAGGTTGAGAGACCTGAGGTTGGGGTGCAGTAGGGACCCCTGATCCTGAGTGAGGAGATCCGGTTGTACCCCCAGAGGGATTGGATCCTCCACCGCCAGTTGCAGTAGGAGCGGAAACCACGGCTGCCTGGGCCAGCGAGGGGCCACCAGGATCATGAAGGCTTTGTCTCGGAGAACCTTGAAAAGAGTCCGAGAGACTAGTGGGATGGGAGGGAAAGCGTACAGAAGGCTCCCCGACCATGAGATCAGAAAAGCGTCCGCCGCAACCCGAAGGGGGTGTGGCTGACGAGAGCAGAAGCGAGGAAGCTGCCGGTTGAGAGGACTGGCAAAGAGATCCACCGTGGGGAGGCCCCACTTGAGGAAGAGCTTCTGAACTACCAAGGGATCCAGACGCCACTCGTGCGGCTGGAGGACCCTGCTGAGTTTGTCCGCAAGGCAATTTTCGTGGCCCGGGAGATAAACTGCCTTGAGGAGAATGCCGTGACTGACGGCCCAAGAGCAGAGCTTCTGTGCCTCCCGGCAGAGGAGGAAGGAGCCCGTGCCCCCCTGCTTGTTCACGTAGAACATGGCGACTTGATTGTCCGTCTGGACAAGGACGGACTGGTGGGAAGTCAGGTGGGAGAAGGCCTTGAGAGCTAGGCGGATCGCCCTGAGCTCCAGGAAGTTGATCTGCTGAGCAGACTCCCACGTGGTCCAGAGGCCCTGAGTACGTGCCTCTTGGCAATGTGCTCCCCAGCCCAGGAGGGATGCATCGGTGGTCAGCACCCGGGTCGGCTGAGGTGACTGGAAAGGCATTCCGAATAGCAGGTTCGGCTGCCGGAGCCACCACCGGAGAGACGAGATCAGCGGCTCGGAGACTCGCACTAGGTCTGCTAGGCCGCCTGTGGCTTGTCGCCACTGCTGGCGGAGACACCATTGAGCAGACCGCATATTTAGGCGGGCATTGGGGGTCACATGGACGGTGGAAGCCATATGGCCGAGTAGTCTCAGGAAGCGCCTGGCGGAGACCAGGGGCTGGCTGCGAAAACGGTCGGCTAGGTCCATGAGCCGTTGAGCCCTGTCGAGCGGGAGGTACTCTCGTGCCTGAGGAGTGTGCAGCCTTGCGCCGATGAACTCGAGATCCTGTGAGGGGAGCAAAGTGGACTTTGCGAAGTTTATAACAAAGCCCAGGTGCTGCAGGAGAGTCACCGTGCGGCGCGTGGCGTTGGTGACCTCCCGAGCGGACGCTGCTCTGATGAGCCAGTCGTCGAGGTACGGAAAGACAGAGGCCGTGAAGCCGGAGATGGGCCGCCACGACCGCGAGACATTTTGTGAAGACTCGCGGTGCGGAGGACAGGCCAAAGGGCAGTACTCTGTACTGGTAATGATTTCCTGCCACCACAAACCTTAGGTATTGGCGGTGGCTTGGGTGGATGAGGATGTGCGTGTAGGCATCCTTTAGATCCAAGGAGCATAGCCAATCTCCCTGCTGGAGGTAGGGCAGAAGGATTCCAAGGGTAAGCATTTTGAACTTCTCCCGCACAAGGAACTTGTTGAGGTTGCGCAAGTCCAGGATGGGTCTGAGGCCCCTGTTCTCTTTGGTATCAGAAAATACCTGGAATAAAAGCCTTGACCTCTCAGGTGGTGTGGCACCGGTTCCACCGCCTGTTCCTGCAGAAGACCTGCTAACTCCTGAAGGAGTAATTCCCTGTGCAGAGGGGGTCGCGGAGGTTCTCCCGGAAAATAGGAGGGAGGGACCTGGTGGAAGTGGAGAAGATAGCCTTCTCGCACGACTTGAAGCACCCAGGCATCTGCGGTGATGCTGGACCACCTGTGGGCGAAGTGAACCAGCCGGCCTCCGGTGCTGGGAGGAACCAGCGGGGGGGGGAAGGCTATGCTTAGTGAGTCAAAAACCCCCACCCTGCTGAGCAGGGGCTGGTGGTGCAGGCTTGGGGGCTTGCTGCCTACGGGACCCGTTACCCCGTCCCTTGGCCTGCTGGCCCTGTTGGGGAGCTGCAGGGGCCTGATAATGGGGGTATTGTTTGTAGGCAGCCGCCTTCCTCGGGTAAAAGGACTTTTTCCCCGAGCCCTTCTTTTTCTGGGAAGGGGCGGAGGTCTTCCTAGAAAGCCTGGTCCTGGTGAGAGTCTCAGTCTCAATTTGTGCAGCCTTTTCCGCCATGGGCTTGCCAAAGAGGTTTTCGCCTCGGCAGGGGACATCGACCAACTTGTCCTGCACCCAGGGCTCAAGGTCTGACGACTGAAGCCAAGCCTGTCGGCGGGCACCGATGCCGGCTGCGGCCACTCGAGCCGACGCTTCAAAGCCATCATAGGCTGCCCGGGACATGAACTTTGAGCATTCCCGAATGCCAGTGGACAAGGCCAGGAACCTCCGCAAGGGTTCCTCGGACAAACCAGCGGAGAATCCGGCTAGCTCTTTAGCCAGATCCCGGAGATACATGCCCATGTATAGCTGGTAAGTCTGGACACGACATGCGAGCATAGAGCCCTGGAAACACTTCTTACCAAGGCCATCCAGGTTACGGGCCTCCCTGCCAGGGGGCACCGAGGAGTGCATCTTCTGGCTCTTAAGACGATGCATGGCCGATTCCACTACCATGGAATGGTGTGGTAGCTGTGCCTTTTGGAAGCCAGGGCTCTTGCGGACCCGATAGATAGAATCGACCCGCTTGCTCAGGACCGGCGAGGAGGCCGGACTCTCCCACATGCGGAAGAGTAGTCGTTCCAGCATAGGAGGAACCGGTACAGTAAAGTGTTCCCCTCGCGGGAGAGTCATACTGGAGGGCGTCGAGCTCTTCGGCTCGAGGCTCCTCCTCGGGATCCGCAGGGAAGGCCAAAGCCTTGGCCATATCCCTAACGAAGTCCGAGAACCGGGCATCCTCCAGGGGGGACTGCTTCCGAGGCTCGGACTCCGGTGAGTCCTAGGGGACACACCGAGTCCGGAAAGAATCAGGCGACTCTTCCTCTTCAGACTCCCAGACCGACTCCGACGAGGACTCGGTGGGGTCGGCCCGGGCAGGGCGCGGCGCCTGCCGCCCCGACGCCGAGGGAGTCGGCGTCGGCGACCTCGGTCCCGAACGGGAGGCCGAGGGTGACCTCGACCGATGATCGACTCGAGTTCTCATCGACTAGGATCGGCTCGGTCTCCGGGGTCGACTTGGACGTCGACGTCCCGGCGGTCGGGGCAGCGGCGCCAGCGAAGCCAGCGAGCAGTGCCCGCTGCTGGTCCATGAAGGCAGACAGTCTGCTCTCCAAGGCCGTCAACCTGAGTCCGAGCTCAGGTGACCCAGCAGCCCCCGACTCGGGCCCCGACGGCGTCGGGCCCGACGTCGGCTGTCGCGGAGGCGAGTCCAGAAGGACCACAGGACTTACCCGAGCAGGCATCTCCGACTCCAGGCGAGGCCGCTTCGGGAGGTGTTCCTTCTCCAAGGACCCGGGGCGGCTGTCGGGGCTATGCGACCTGGCCCTCGCGGAACCAGGAGCATCCACCGACGCCGCCCTCGCGGGTTTCACCTTCCGACGATGGTCCCCGGAGGGAGAACCCCGGTCGGAGGAACTCCGGCGACGGTCCGAGCTGGAGCCTTTTGACGCGGAGGCCTCCGACGAGGTCCGGGTACGGCTGGGGTCAGCGAAGATTCGATCACGCTGATGCCGCCGACTTCTCAATGCTTTTGAGGACATTTTGCCGCAGGGCCCACAGATCAGTTCCTCATGATCCGGACCCAGGCAGCGGAGGCAAAAGTCGTGTGTGTCAGTTAGTGACATATTTCGGTCACACTGACCACACCGCTTAAAGCCACTGGCAGCCATCGGGGGAAAAGGGCCCCTGCGAGGTCAAAGGACCGGGCTGCCAGGGAAAAATCGAAAACGAAAGCTGACAAAGTCAGAAAAACCGAAAAAAAGTAAGAGGACTCGCGACCGGCGTCGCGAGTCCGGGCGGGAAAAGGATCGGCATCGAACCGAAGGAAATAAGAATAAAATAATGAAGAAAATCGACTTTTTCGCGGGGACAAGATGGGGACGTCTGTAGGGCTCCGCGGAAAAAAGAAGACTGGCTAAGATGGCACCCTCGGGCGGGAAGACGACCGCGCATGCGCGCTGCAATTCCCAAAGGCTTTCTTTGAAAGCTGGGGAAAATTGCTCCGCGAGGGCTCCGTCGGCGCCGACGTCACCCATAAGTGAGGACTGACTTCCTGCTTGGTCCTGGAGAATAAGGAAATCCACAGTACTACCTATTAACTTTCGAAAGGGAGACTATGATAAAATGAGGTAAATAGTTAAGAAAAAACTAAAAGGAGCAGTTGCAAAGATTAAAGACTTACATCAATCTCGGGTGTTGTTGAAAAATAGTATCTTGGAAGCCCAGACCAGCTGTATTCCACGCTTTAAGAAAAGTGGAAGGAAGTCCAAAAAACTGCCAGCATGGTTTAAAGGTGAGGGCAGAGAGGCTGCTGTTGCCAAAAAAGCATCTTTCAAGAAATGGAAAAAAGAGCCAAATGACGAAACCTGGAAATAGCACAAGCACTGGCAAGTCAAATGCAAGGCATTGATAAGGCAGGCAAAGGGAGATTTTGAGAAGAAGATTACTGCAGAAGCAAAAACGTGAAATAAAGACTTTTTCAAGTACATTCGTAGCAAAAAAAACTGTGAGAGAGTCAGTTGGTCAATTAGATGATAGAGGGGTTTAAAGGGGCACTAAGAGGCGACAAGGCGATAGCGGAGAGACTGAATGAATTCTTTGCTTCAGTCTTTACTGAGGAAGATGTAGGGATGTTACCCATGACTGAGCTGGTATTTAAAGATACGGAAGAATTGAAGGAAATATTGATACATCGGGAAGATGTATTACAACTATTAGATAAACTGAAGAGTAGCAAATCACCTGGGCCAGATGGTATACATCCAAGTGTGTTGAAAGAGCTGAAATATGAGATTGCAGACCTGCTATTAGTAATCTGTGAATTTTCATTAAAATCATCTGCAATACCTGAAGATTGGAGGATTGCCAATGTAACGCCAATTTTTAAAAAGGGTTCCAGGGGTGATCTGGGAAACTATAGACCGGTGAGCCTGACGTCAGTACCTGGAAAAATGGTAGAAACCATCATAAAAACAAAATTACTCAGCATGTAGATAGTCATTGTCTAATGGGAGACAGCCAACATGGCTTTAAACAAGGAAGATCTTGTCTTACTAATCTGTTATGTTTTTTTAAAGGTGTGAATAAACAGATGGACAAAAGTGAGTCGGTTGATATAGTGTATTTGGACTTTCAGAAAGCCTTTGACAAGGTCCCTCATCAGAGACTTTTGGCAAAACTAAAGAGTCATGGGATAGGAGGCAGTGTACTATTGTGGATCAGGAACTGGTAAAAAAGATAAAAAGCAGAGGGTGGGGCTAAAAGGTCAATTTTCCCAATGGAGAAAGGTGAATAGTGGTGTACCCCAGGGATCTGTGCTGGGTCCGCTGCTTTTTTGACATATTCATAAATGACCTGTTAAGGGGAATAACGAGTGAGGCTATCAAATTTGCAGATGACACAAAACTATCTAAAGTTGTTAAAACTCAAGAGGATTGTGGAAAATTGCAAGAGGAGCTTGATAAATTGGAAGACTGTACATCAGAATGGCAGATAAAATTTAATGTGGACAAGTGCAAAGTTATGCACCTATGGAAGAACAACCCAAACTATGATTACACGATGCAAGGTTCCACATTAGGAACCACCACCCAGGAAAATGATTTAGGCATCATTGTGGATAATATGTTAAAACCATCGGCCTAGTGTTCAGTGGCGGCCAAGAGAGCAAATAGAATGCTAGGTATGATAAGGAAAGGAATGGAAAATAAAACAAAAGATATCATAATGCCTCTATATCGTTCCATGGTGAGACCGCACCTTGAATATTGTGTGCAATTCTGGTCGCCATATCTTAAAAAGGATATAGCAATTTTAGAAAAGGTTCAGAGAAGAGCCACCAAAATGGTAAAGGGGATGGAAGGATACTCCTATGAAGAAAGGCTAAAAAGGTTAGGGCTCTTTAATCTGGAAAAGAGACGGCTGAGGGGAGATATGATAGAAGTCTATAAATTAATGAACGGAGTGGAACGGGTAAACGTAGATCGATTGTTTACCTTATCAGAATATAGAAAGACTAGGGGACATGCAATGAAGCTACAGGGTAAACTATTTAAGACTAATAAAAGAAAATATTTTTTCACTTAACGTGTAATCAAACTCTGGAATTTGTTACCGGAGGATGTAGTAAAGGCTGTTAGTGTAGCTGGGTTTAAAAAAGGTTTGGACAAGTTCCTGGAGGAAAGGTCCATAAACCATTATTAAGGGGGGACCCAGGATATCAATGCTTGAACCAATACAAGCATTGTGGAACCTGTGTCCCTTGGGGAAACTGCTAGGTACATATTACCTAGATTGGCCACTGCTGATAACAGAATACTGGGCTAGATGGACCTTGGTCTGACCCAGTATGGCATATCTTATGTTCTTATGTTCTTAGGTATCATAAGGAAAGGAATGGAAAATAAAACAAAAGATATTATAATGCCTCTATATCGTTCCATGGTGAGACCGCACCTTGAATATTGTGTGCAATTCTGGTTGCCGTATCGTAAAAAGGATATAGCGTTATTAGAAAAGGTTCAGAGAAGAGCCGCCAAAATGGTAAAGAGGATGGAAGGATACTCCAATGAAGAAAGGCTAAAAAGGTTAGGGCTTTTTAACCTGGAAAAGAGACAGCTGAGGGGAGATATGATAGAAGTCTATAAATTAATGAACGGAGTGGAACGGGTAAAAGTAGATCGATTTTTTACATTATCAGAATATAGAAAGACTAGGGGACATGCAATGAAGCTACAGGGTAAACTATTTAAGACTAACAACAAATATTTTTTCACTCAACGTGTAATCAAACTCTGGAATTTGTTACCAGAGGATGTAGTAAAGGCTGTTAGTGTAGCTGGGTTTAAAAAAGGTTTGGACAAGTTCCTGGAGGAAAGGTCAATAAACTGTTATTAAGAAGGGACCCAGGATATCAATGCTTGACCCAGTACAAGCATTGTGGAACCTGTGTCTTTTGGGGAAACTGCTAGGTACGTATGACCTAGATTGGCCACTGTTGGAAACAGGATACTGGGCTTGATGGACCTTGGTCTGACCCAGTATGGCATATCTTATGTTCTTATCTTTGTATTAGGATGGGAAGGACCACATGCTCTTTCTAAGGAGTAATCAAAACTCATACAATGCTTACTGTTAAGTCACTTGATGTGTTCTGGCTAGACACTGGAAGGACCCTTCTCCCTCCCTCCAATCTCCCCCCCCCCCTCAACACAAGGGGAATGGCTGAGTAACATTTCAGATATTTATATGATGGGAAAATTGACCTTGTCTTATGGGAAAAGACACTTATTTCAAAATACATGAGCACCCTCAATAATAACCCACTTGGATAAGTGAAAAACTGGTTGAAAAGATATGAACTCTTTCGGTTTAAGACTCATTTGGGTCATATTTCTTTCGTTCCTTTCTCTCTGAATATTCTTCAAGCACAGGAATATCAGATATTTATTTGGTCATGTGGACCCTGACCACCCCTGTTACCAGTAGTCAGCATTGACTTGTGTGGACCTTGATCGCTTGGGGTGGGTGATGTTATCGTTTAAATTTCACATGTTATATAGTATGATTTTGTGCAAATGTTGTATATAGGGAGGAGTAGCCTAGTGGTTGGGGCAAGGTACTTCAGGCCGGAAGGTCGGGGGTTCAAATCCCACTAGAGGACAGCAAGCTTGAGCCAGAAGGACTGGGGTTTCTAGTCCCACAGATGTTCCTTGTGGTCTTGGGCAAGCCACTTAACCCTCCATTGCCCATGTTCCCTGCAAGTATTAGTGTATGTGTCCCATATCCCCCATGTGTTAAATGTATCCCCCAAATTGTGTTGTGACCGCTTTGATTGAAGGATAAGGCAGTATACGAAACTGTCTAAATAAATAAATATTTGGATATGTACCTTTGGTACAGAGATCTATGAACATGCTTGTACTTGTTTATCTTTTCATGATTAATATAAATATTTAACAAAAAGAATGAATGAATGAATGAGATTAAATAAAATGATGTATGTTCAAAAGGAAGTCAAGAAAAATATAGAATATATTTCGAATAAATGAAACAGTGACAATGAAAAGTGAATAAGCAGAATAAAAATGAAGGCGATTAGTTTTGGTTTTAAGACCTGCTTCCAATATCTAGGGCTAAATTCATCAAAGCCTTTTCTAACAGACACAAAATGAGAGAAGAAACTTGATGAATCTACCTCAGTGTTTAGATCACCACCGTTACACCTATTAGGAGGAAGAAAGGTCTTTTATGGAAAATTCAGAGCATGGGAAGAAAAGGTTGAATAAACAATTACACTTACAGGCTTTCTGAATAAAGCATATGGAGACAAATGTTTGTTCTAGGGTGAAATTTAAAGTTTTCAGTTTGTTTTGTAAGCACTCAATTCCACAAATTGCAGTAAGGTTTTGTTATGTGCTGGCTTGATACTAAAATACTGCACCAAAATAATGTACTATGCTGTACATTAACATGGTGGTAGTATCTTCTAAGAAGACAATGTTGTTTGTTATCAAAACGTACGTAAGAATTCTTGAGAAGCATTGTTTCCATTTGTATCAATTTTGTCCAGAGGTCCAATGTTCTTTACAATTAAATAATTCAGAAACATGTAACATAGCAAACAACAGTAAACAAAAATGTAAATGGTATAGGGTTGAGGGAGGAGTGGTCTAGTGGTTAGGACAAGGTACTTCAGGCCAGAGGGCCGGGGGTTCAAGTCCCACCTGGGGACAGCAATCTCAGGCCGGAGGGACTGGGATTTCTAGTCCTATAGGCACTCCCTGTGGTCTTGGGCAAGCCACTTAACCCTCCATTGCCCATGTATTAGCGTATGTGTGTCTCATCCCCTTGTGTTCAATGTATCCCCCAATTGACCGCTTTGACCCGGTGAAAAGCGGGATATAAATACAGCTAAAATAAATAAATAAATAATAAATAGCTACCTTTGCAATGGAAGGCTGAATGACAAATTTTTCATTCCTAATTTGCTTGATAACTTTCCCAACAGTTGAGTGAAAAAGGAACATTAGCAGTAATATTTCAGTGCAATTACAGTTGAGAAATCTATATCAGATTTCCTCATACACAGGCCCACATACACCAGTGACAACTGGTAACCTAATAAAATATCCTGTACAATATTCTGTGACATACTGCTCTGACATTAAGAAGTAGTAACTGTTCTCAAACACCACTGGCTTTTGTTAATATTAATTAAATTTATACTACAGCAGCCCTATTACATAACCTGACATATCTGTGACAAACCTCAAATCAGTACTATACTCAAGCTAAGTTAACGATATTACAAAAATCTATTAAGCAGATTTCTGAAAGAGTGTTTAAACAAATCTAATCAAGGGAAAAAAATCCACAGAAAACTTTTTCCCCTCCATGAAATTACCATCTGCACACTGTAGTATGGTTGTTATGTCAGTCCACTTTAAATAATTACAACACAAATTAAATAAAATACCTTTTTAGTGGACTAACTTAATATGTTTTTTGACTAGCTTTCTGAGGCCAAAACCGCCTTCCTCAGATCAGCACACTATAAGGGACAAGACAATAAAAGAATATCTAAGTGAATCATCATAGCATCTTGCCTTGACCTGAGGAAGGTGGTTTAGGTCTCCGAAAGCTAGTCTAAAAATGTATTAAGTTAGTCCAAAAAAAAGGCATCTCCACCTTTTATTTATGAACATCTGGACATTAATATGTCCAAAGAACAGCTTTAAAAATCTCTAAATAATTTGTACATTTCTGTTCCAGTTGCAAATAACATACCTCGCTGCCTAGCCTGTGCACCATTTGTAAGTAATCTTCACTTGAGCCATGTCTCGAGTTGTCAGCATGGTGATTTGCTGAATTGCCAGACAGCTGTGCAGATACTTTGTTATCATGCAAGTTCCTCATCCCCCCTGGAACAATGGGACTAGATACTGAAGCTGAAAGTAAAGAAGAATGCAAGCCACACAGAATTTAACAACATATTGCACCATAAAGTCAAAACACAGATATGAACTCAGTAGCCCCAGTAACAACACTGTCAAAACTAACTAAAATTGGTGGGGAAGCGCTCTTGAGTTATTGTATATATTTTTTTATTTGGGTGTATAAATCACTTTGGGTCTATTACTAGAGGAGATTCATAAAATAAAAAATAACTCATAACTCCTAATGCTAAAAGTCCTACCAAAAAAAGCAGTAAAATATCAAAAAACAAACATGACAGATAATCCACATAAAATCAGAAAAGCAGTAAACCTGCATAGAGGATAAGGTCAATTTTCAAAGGTTTAGTATAAAAAAGCATGGCTGGAATGGTTGATTCTGTCAGAGGATTTTCAGTCAGTTAAAAGTACATGTATGTATTTCAGCTTAAGTAAAAAAGAGGTTTCCCTAGGAGTGTATGTAGAAAGTTAGTCCAGGTACTTTGCGCTCCCACTGGAAGCAAGTTAAATTACATGCGCACTTGTTATCCATGCACAAATAATGGAGATAGTTTGTGTATGTTCGGTAGACCGGAAGTGCATGTACAGTCTGATAATTAAGCAGCTTATTAAAAATTTGCTCCAGTTTGGTTTAAAATGTTCTCTTTACTCTTTTTAAACATAAGTTATAGAGCAAAGAAATATTTTGGAAAGAAAATATTTGAGTTTTTAGAATTTTTTTAAATAACTAAATGGATATTCATATATCTGTTCTGGCCATTGCATTGTGACATGCAGTGATCTAAACACACAGCAATTAAATCTGAAAGTTTTTTTTTAAAGTAGCCAAAAGGATAAACAATGTAACAACGCAACACAACGTGTGTCTTCAGGTCAATGCTGACTCCTGGGTTTTCTTGGCAGTGTGACCAGAAGTAGACTGTCAGCCTTTCCTCCAAGGCAATGGAGGGTTAAGTGACTTGTCCACGGCCACAAGGAGTGCTAGTGGAAATTGAACCCTGGTCACTTGGTTTGCAAGCTAGTGCTCCTCCACTGATGCAACTTCTTGTGGTACTATATGTTAGACAGCAGCAACAACCTACATTAAAATATTCTAATTTTTGAAGAGGTTTTCCCATTTCTGTTTTGATGATATTTTCACTGTCCTCTGAAGTATAAAATATGGCTACATAAACTATTCAGATTTTCCTATATCTTATCTTTCTGAATGACAAGGAGTGACATCAAAGTGATTTTATTTCTTAATGTTTAAGCATCAAGGTGACATTTGTGGAAGAGTCTGCACATGAGGGGATATGAGACACATACACTTACTTATAGGGAACATGGGCAATGGAGGCTTAAGTGGCTTGCCCAAGACCACAAGGAGCACCTGTGGGACTAGAAACCCCAGTCCTTCCAGCCCAAGGTTGCTGTCCTATAGTGGGATTTGAACCCATGACCTTCCGGCCTGAGGTAACTTGTCTCAACCACTAGGCCACTCCTCCCTCAGTAAAAACTACAGTGGACTTTATAGATGTCTCAACTATTTAAAACAATTTTGTACTTACAGAGAGGTTACAAGGATCCATAAAAGAATCTATACCTTAAAGTGAACTGTTTAGCATGGCAAAGTAAAAGCACAAAATTCTGTAACTGATCTATAATTGCAGAAGATTTAAGCATCATGTTTTTTCTTAGAGCTAACTCAATTTAAATTAAAACTGAAAAGCAGGCTAGGCTGAAAGGCTACTAGAGATGGCAGCACTAGATTACATTGTTATAGACTCATAAAAGAGAAAACCTTTTTTGGCCTTGCGTTCATTTTATTTTTTTGGGCTTTTTACGCATTTGGAACCTACTCCAATTTTACAGCTACCTAACTCCCTCTTACTCTCCATTTTTTAAATGTATTTACGTCCCATACCATCTGGACCTGTCATCAAATAATTCTCTGACTAAAATACAGACTTCAACTTTCTCAGAAACCTGACATAAAAGCAAACTTAAGATATCACTACAGTGTCTTATAAAACTCTTCACAACCTTATACATTTTTCACATTCTACTGTCTAAAAAATACAATTCAAAATGCATGAATACAGGATCTGAATAGCATACTCTATGTTTTCAATGTGAAAGAAACAGGTGCTATTTCTATTAGAAACCAAAATGTCTGGGTAATATAAGTCTTCCAATTACTTGGCTCAATATTTCATAGAAACCAATTTTACAGCAATAAAATCATGTCATTTAGAACAATATCTAAATACTCTGCACAGCAGGATGGGGCAAGTTCTTAGAAACATAGAAATAATATGACAGAAAAAGACAACATGGCCTATCTAGTCTGTCCTTCCATATCAACAACTACAACAGTCCCCTTTTTTCCTTTAGAGATCCTCTGTGTTTGTCCCATACTTTTTTGAATTCAGATACTATCCTCATCTCTACCACCTCCACTGGGAGACTATTCCACGGATCCACCACTCTTTCCGTAAAGAAATATTTCCTCTATCACTCCTGAATCTATCCCCCTTCACCCTCATCCCATGTCCCCTCGTAGCAGAACTTGCTTTCAATCGAAAGAGGCTCTCCCCCTGTACATTTATGCCACGGAGGTATTTAAACATCTCAATCCTATCACCTCTATCCCCCCTTTCCTCTAAGGTGTACATATAAAGATCCTTAAGTCTGTCCTCAAACGCTTTATAATGAAGATCACTAACCATTTTAGTAGCCACCCTCTGTACTGACTCCATCCTGTTTATATCCTTTTGAAGGTGCGGTCTCCAGAATTGCACACTATACTCCAAATGAGGTCGCACCAAAGACTTATACAGAGGCACTATCACCTCCTTTTTTTCTGCTAGCCATTCCTCTCCGTATGCACCCAAGCATCCTTCTAGCTTTTGCCGTCGCCTTTTCTACCTGTTTAGCTACTTTAAGATCATCAGACACAACCACGCCTAGGTCCCGCTCTTCTTTAGTGGACAAAAGTACTTTACCCCCTATACTATATACTATATTGCTCCCTTGGATTGCTGCAGCCCAAATGCATGACCTTACATTTTTTAACATTAAATCCCAGCTGCCAAATTCTAGACCATTCTTCAAGTTTAGCTAGATCCCTCCTCATGTTATCTACACCTTCCTGGGTGTCTACTCTATTGCAGATTTTGGTATCATCCGCAAAGAGGCAAACCTTACTCGACAGCCCTTCTGCTATATCACTAAAAGATGTTAAAAAGAATCGGACCAAGGACAGATCCCTGGGGCACACCACTGGTAACATCCTTCTCCTCAGAGTGAGCCCCATTTACCTGTACTCTTTGTCGCCTCCCACCCAACCAATTTCTAACCTAAGTAGTAACTTTATGGTCCATCCCTAGGGTGCTCAGTTTGTTTATAAGTCACCTGTGAGGAACAGTGTCAAAGGCTTTACTGAAATCTAAATACACCACATCTCCCTCGATCCAACTCCCTGGTCACCCAGTCAAAGAAATCAATCAGATTTGTCTGACAAGACCTGCCTCTGGTGAAAAAGAGTAGTTACTCACCTGTAACAGGTGTTCTCCAGGAGCAGCAGAAATCAGTCCTCACATATGGGTGACAAAGGCGTCGACGGAGCCCCCATGCGGAGCATTTACCAAGCTTTCAAAGAAAGCCTTTGGGAATGCAGGCAAGCATGCGCGGTCCCCTTCCCGTCCAAAGGTCCCAACTTGCTCAGTCTAATGACATAGCTAAAAGACAGCACAAAAAGAAAATGAACTATATACAACTGCAATTCCAAGGGAAGGAGGGAGGGTCGTGAGGACTGATTCCTGCTGCTCCTGGAGAACACCTGTTACAGGTGAGTAACTACTCTTTCTCCAGGACCAAGCAGGAAGTCAGTCCTCACATATGGGTGACTCCCTAGCTCTGGGCTACCAGGAACCCAGGCTGAAAAATAGAGCTCCCTCTAGAGCCTCAGCAACTGTGAGAGAATCTTCTCGGAGACCACACCTGAACAGTAGCCCAACACCAGAGCCGGAGGGTAGGAGTTGCCTAAACCTCAAAGAGATTACGGAGTATCGCTTGCCCGAAAGCACTGTCCCTATGGGACTCCCTCTCGAGGCAGTACTGGTCCGCAAAAGTCTGTCTTGAAGACCAAGTAGCGGCCAGGCAGATGTCTGCCAACAGAACAGAACGGAAGTGAGCTACTGATGCGGTCTTCGCCCTGACCCGGTGGGCCGTGACTCGACCCTCCGGGGAGAGGCCGGCTGCCCTGTACGCCCAGGCGATACAGTCCGCCACACAAATGGACAACGTACGCTTAGTGACAGGCAACCCCAATTTATTAGGGTTAAAGGAAATGAAGAGCTGAGAAGCCCTTCTATGCCCCTGCGTACGTTCTAGGTAAATGGACAACGCCCTTCTACAATCCAGGGTATGCAAGACAGTTTCAGCCCTACTGGCGTGCAGCCTGGGAAAGAACGTCGGAAGGACCACCTCCTGGTTGAGGTGGAAGGAGGACACTACCTTTGGAAGGAATTTAGGATGAGTCCGCAAGACTACCCTGTTCCTATAGAACCTGGTATACAGCCTATCCGAGAAAAGGGCCTGAAGCTCACTCACCCGCTTAGCCGAAGTGAGTGCCACAAGGAACACCACCTTCCAGGAGAGGAAATGTAAATGGCAGGTTGCCATTGGCTCAAAAGGTGGGCGAGTCAGTTGCTGCAAGACCACATTGAGATCCCACTCAGTGGCCGGTGGACGAATAGGAGGCTTAAGCAAAAGCAGACCTCTGAGAAAGCGAGACACCAGAGAGTGGCCTGAGAGAGATTGTCCATCCACCAGCGAGTGGTGAGCTGAGAGGGCACTGAAGTGAACCCTGACAGAGTTGGACTGAAGTCCTAGGTTGGAAAGGTGGAGCAGGTATTGTAGCACCAAATGGACAGAGCAGGAGAAGGGGTCCTCTTGCTGTTGAGAACACCAAGTAGAGAACCTACGCCACTTCAGAGCATAGGCCTTCCTAGTGGAATGCTTCCTGGAGGCCAACACCACCTCTTCAACCTCCCTTGATAGGAGCAAGGGAGCAAGGACTAGCCTTTCAGCAGCCAGGCCATCAAAATGAGGGATTTGAGGTTGGGATGCAAGAGGGACCCCTGATCCTGAGTCAGAAGGTCGGGTTGCAACCCCAGAGGAAGTGGAGTATCCACTGCCAACTGCAGAAGAAGAGGGAACCACGGCTGCCTGGGCCATCTGGGGGCTATCAGGATCACCGTGGCTCAGTCCTGCTGGATTTTGAATAGAGTCCGGGCCACCAGAGGTGTGGGAGGAAAGGCATACAGCAGGCTCTCTGACCAGGGGATCAGGAATGCATCTGGCGCTGTTCGTAAGGGATGCGATTGCCTGGAACAGAACCTGGGTAGTTTCCTGTTCAGCGGACAGGAAAAAAGATTCATGGTCGGAAGACCCCACTTCAGAAAGATCTGTTGAACTACCATAGGATTCAACTGCCACTCGTGAGGCTGCAGGAGTCTGCTTAGCCTGTCCGCCAGGTAGTTTTCCTGGCCTGGGAGGTAGACCGCCCTTAGGGTCATGCTGTGAGTGACAGCCCAGGAGCAGAGAGCTTGTGCTTCCAGGCACAGAAGTCTGGATCCTGTGCCTCCCTGCTTGTTGATGTAGAACATAGCCACCTGGTTGTCCGTCTGAACTAGGACAGACTGGTGAGACAGGATCTGAGAGAAAGTCCGTAAGGCTAGTCGAATGGCCCTCAATTCCAACAGGTTGATCTGCTGGGCGGCTTCCCACAGAGACCACAGGCCTTGAGTGTAGGCCCCCTGGCAGTGTGCCCTCCAGCCCTGCAGGGAAGCATCGGTTGTCAGTACCTGAGTGTGTGGGGAGGCCTGAAAAGGAACACCCCTGACCAGATTTGGGAGATGCCTCCACCAGCGTAAGGAGTTCACCAAGAGTTTGGACACCTTTATTCTGTCTAACAATTTCCCTGTGGCCTGAAGCCACTGTGCCCTGAGGCACCACTGAGCCAGCCTCATGTGCAGCCGGGCATGTGGGGTGACATGCACTGTGGAAGCCATGTGACCTAAGAGCCGGAGGAAGTGTCTGGCCGAGACCAGAGAGTTTGCCCGAAACTGGCCGGCCAACTTTATCAGCCTGTGAACTCTGTCCACAGGCAAGTAGGCCTTTGCATGGATGGTATCCAATCTTGCCCCTATGAACTCCACATCCTGTGAGGGGACTAAAATGGACTTGGGGAAGTTTATGATGAACCCCAGGTGCTGAAGCAAGGACATGGTCCTGAAGGTGGCCTGCCTGGCTTCTTGTGGAGACTGGTCCCTGAGAAGCCAGTCGTCCAGGTAAGGGAACACAAAGATCCCCTGGTTCCTGAGGTAGGCCGCAACCACCCCCAGGCATTTTGTAAAGACCCTGGGGGCGGAGGTGAGGCCAAAAGGAAGCATTCTGTACTGAAAGTGCTTTCCTCCCACCACAAATCTGAGGAATTGTCTGTGATTTGGATGGATGAGGATGTGAGTATAAGCATCCTTCAGATCTAAGGAGCATAGCCAATCTCCCTGCTGGAGGTAGGGCAGTAAGATTCCAAGGGTAAGCATCTTGAACTTTTCCCTCTCCAGAAACTTGTTCAGATTTCTCAGGTCGAGGATGGGTCTGAGGCCTCCTGTTCTTTTTGGTACCAGGAAGTACCTCGAGTAGAAGCCCTGCCCTTCCAGGTGGTGAGGCACCGGTTCCACCACCTGGTCCCTTAGTAGACCTTCCAACTCCTGAAGGAGTAAGTTTCTGTGCAAAGGGGGTCTTGGAGGCTCCCCTGGAAAGTAGAAGGGGGTATCTGGGTGAAGTGGAGCAGATAGCCCCTCTCGATGATGCTTAACACCCAAGTATCCCCTGTGATGGCTGGCCATCTGTCTGCATACAGGGTCAGCCGACCTCCTGTGCCCTGGAGAGGATGAGAGGCTATGCTGGCATAGTCAAAACCCCCCTCCCTGCTGAGCAGGAGCCGGAGTAGGAGGCTTGGGAGCCTTCTGCCTACGGGGCCCATGACCCTGCCCCTTGGCCTGCTGGCCCTGTTGGGGAGCGGCAGAGGCCTGGTAGTGAGGGTAGGTTTTGTAGGCAGCGGTCTTCCTCAGGTAAAAGGTCTTTTTCCCCGAGCCCTTCTTCTTCTGAGAAGGGGCAGAGGTTTTCCTGGACAGCCTTGTCCGGGAAAGAGTCTCGATCTCGAGTTCTGCAGCCTTTTCGGCCATGGGCTTGCCAAAGAGGTTTTCACCTCGGCAAGGGACATCGACCAACTTGTCCTGTACCCATGGCTCAGGGTCCGAGGATTGTAGCCAGGCCTGGCGGCGTGCACCGATACCGGCCCCTGCTACCCGGGCCGAAGCCTCAAATCCATCGTAGGCTGCTCGAGATATAAACTTTGAGCACTCTCGAATACCAGAAGACAAGGCCTTGAATCTCTGCAAAGGTTCCTCGGACAGACCAGCACAGAAACCGGCAATCTCCTTTGCCAGGTCTCAAAGGTACATGCCCATGTACAGCTGGTAGGTCTGGACACGGCAAGCAAGTATAGAGCCCTGGAAGCACTTTCTACCAAGGGCATCCAGGTTCTGGGCTTCCCTGCCGGGAGGCACCGAGGCGTGCATCTTCTGACTCTTCAGGCGATGCATGGCCGATTCCACAACCATGGAGTGGTGCGGTAGCTGTGCCTTTTGAAACCCGGAGCTCTTGCGAACTCGATAGATGGAATCGACCCGCCTGCTTACAACCGGCATCGAGGCCTGCGCCTCCCACATGCGGAAGAGCAACCGCTCCAGCATCGGAGGAACCGGGACAGTAAAGGCCTCCTTGGGAGTAGAGTCATACTGCAGATCCTCGAGCTCCTCGGCTCGAGGCTCCTCCTCGGGGTCTGCAGGGAATGCCAGTGCTTTGGCCATGTCCCTTCCAAAATCTGAGAACCTGGTATCCTCCAGGGGGGACCTTGTCCGAGCTCGGAACCGAGTGAGTCTGAAGGGATGCACCGAGTCCGGAAGGTGTCTGGGGACTCCTCCTCCTCCGTTTCCCACGCCGATTCCTCCGAGGAGGAATCGAGCGGCTCCGAGTGGACGGGCACCGATGCCATCCGCCCCGACGCCGAGGGAACCAGCGTCGACGACCTCGGTCCCGAATAGGAGGCCGAGGGTGACCTCAGCCGAGGATAGACTCGAGTTCGCATGGTCTCGAGGATCGGCTCGGCCTCCGGGTCGACTTGGACATTGATGTCCCAGTGGTTGGAGCAGATGCGCTGGTGAGACCGGCGATTAGCACCCGCTGCTGCTCCATGAAGGCAGACAATCTGCTCTCCAAGGCCGTCCACCTGAGTCCGAGCTCAGGAGACCCAGCAGCCTCTGACTGGGGCCCCGATGGCGTCGGGCCTGACGTCGGCTCCCCCGGAGGAGAGTCCACTAGGACTACAGTACTCACGTGACTTGGGGCCTCCGACTCTACATGAGGATGCTTTGCAGGCCTCTACAACTCCGAAGACCCGGGATAGCGATCGGGGCTATGCGACCTGGCCCTCGAGAAGCCAAGAGCGTCCACCGATGCTGCCCTCACGGGTTTCTTCTTCCTTCGGTGCTCCCTCAAGGGGGACTCCCTTTCAGAGGAGCCCTGACGATGCTCAGGGTCAGACTCCCAAGACGTCGAGGCCTCTGACGAAGTCCGGACCCGTCCAGAGGCATATTCGGAGAAGATCCTCTCACGCTGGTGCTGACGGCTCTGTAATGCCTTGGAAGACATTTTGCCACAGGGACTACAGACCGTAGAATCATGGTCAGGCCCCAGGCACCGAAGGCAGCAGTCGCATGTGTCGGTGAGAGACATCAGTTTCTTGCACCGATCACACTTCTTAAAGCCACTGACAGCCATCGGGGGAAAAAGAGCCCCTGCAAGATCAAAAAATTGGGCTGCCAGGGAAAAGAAAAAAGGCGCGAACGCAGTCTCTAAGGGCAAAAACCGAAAAAAGAGATCCGGGCTCGGCACCGGTGTACCTAGTCCAGGCGGGAAAGGAACCGACGTCGAACCAAAGAAAAAACTCGACCCAACGCAGAAAAATCAACTTTTTTCACGGGTGACAAGGACAGGTGTCCGTAGGGCTCCGCGGAAAAAAGAAGACTGAGCAAGATAGCACCTTTGGGTGGGAAGGGGACCGCGCATGCGTGCCTGCATTCCCAAAGGCTTTCTTTGGAAGCTGGGGAAATGCTCCGCATGGGGGCTCCATCGATGCCGACGTCACCCATATGTGAGGACTGACTTCCTGTTTGGTCCTGGAGAATCCATGCTACCTCGGATCCTGTAATCCGCTGGACTCCAGAAACCTCACTATTTACTCTTTCAGCAGCGTTTCCAATAATTTACTCACCACCGAAGTTAAACTAACCGGCCTGTAGTTTTCAACCACATCCTTACTTCCGCTTTTGTGTAAAGGCACCACATGAGCCTCTCTCCAGTATTTTGGCACCACTCCCGACTCCAACAAGGCATTGAAAAGGTCAGTCAGTGGAGCTGCTAGAACGTCCCCAAGTTCCCTCAGTATTCTCGGGTGTATCCCATCTGGTCCCATCGCTTTGTCTACTTTAAGTTGAGATAGTTTCTCATGAACACAGTCTTTTGAAAATTGTTCAAGATGTCCTTTGCTTCTGTGAGGGGAGGCAGCTAGGACTCGAAATGGGCTGAGTGGGGGGGGGCTAGGACAGGAAATGGGCTGAGTGGGGGGGGGCTAGGACAGGAAATGGGCTGATGGAGGGGCTAGGATAGGACTGGAAATGGGCTGTTGGGGGTGCTAAGATTGGAAATGGGCTGTGGTGGGGGCTTGGATTGAAATGGACTCATGGAGGGGCTAGAACTTGAAATAGGCTCATGGGGGGCTTGGACTAGAAATGGGCTGAGTAGAGGGGAGCTAGGATTTGACATGGGCTGATGGTGGGGCTAGGAAAGGACTAGAAATGGGCTGAAGGGGGGCTGGGATTGAAAATAAGCTGATGGAGGGACTCAGATAGGACTGGAAATGGATGGGGGGAGCTAGGACTGGAAATGGGCTGATGGTGGGGCTAGGATAGGACTGGAAATGGGCTGTTGGGGGGTGCTAAGATTGGAAATGGGCTGTGGTGGGGGCTTGGATTGAAATGGACTCATGGAGGGGCTAGAACTTGAAATAGGCTCATGGAGCTGGGAGAGTGAAATGGAGAGGGAAAAAATATTTTGTGTGGGAGGGAAGACAAATCTACAATTGGCCGGATATTGGGAGAGTAAGTGGGGATTGAGGATGGAGGGGTAAAATTTGAGTGGATGAAATAGGAATGAGGAAAGAGCAAAAGGAGAAAGATTAGTATGTTAAAGCAGATGTAGAGAGAGATTGGAAAAAAACTAGAAGAGAGAAGAAAGGACAAATGGACAGCAGACGATGGAGAGTTAGCAGAAGACAAGAAGAAACCAGAAAAAAGCGTCTGGAGCCACTGCAACTGAAAAAAAATGCACAAAAGGTAGAAAAATATCTCTTTATTTTGAATTTATTAACTGGAATAAGTCAGCTCTGGGAAATGTGCATCATTAACGTCTGCGCTTTGTTTAGTACAAGAGGAAATTAATTTATAGTTTTATTTCTACAGTGTTGTTGTACATTCCAAGTTTGGCTTTTGGGGTTCCCAGTTTAATTATTGTCTTCCTGTTTCTAAATTGTGATTCCTTGTTTGGTGACGGTCTATGTTCTGCATGTGTAACTGAGCTGAGGTATTCTGTTTATGTAATTCCTATTAGACATTGCCACTTTTTCTCTTTGCCCAGTAGGTCATGTATTGTTATTCTCTGAGATGTATTGGTTTAATATTTGCAGTGTTGCCTTTTGATAGGTAGGGTATGGTGCTTTGTGAGTCCTGGTAGTGCTGTTAGGATACGGTGGGTTTGCTATGGGTTCTAAATGGGCAGTGTTTGTAGTAGTTCCTAATGTGCCTGGCAGTTGGCACTGGATTATTGTAATGTAGAAATCTTTTAGTCTTTCTTTATCCATACACTCATTAAGAGGCATGTTTACTAAAAGTTAGTGTATGGCAACATTAAGCAAATATTTATGCAAATTAGGTCCCTTATGCAAATGAGGCCCCACACCAAGTCTCCGCACATGGCCCCACACCCCCCTTGGGCCGCCCCTACAATGACACATATAGGAAATAGAATCAGAAGCTATTAGAGGAAAAACAAGATTGGCTTTTCTAAAGCTACGAGAGTCAAAGAAAAAATTCCAGCCTCAAATTGGAATGCTACAAGATATTCAAGCATCCATGTTGAATGATGCTTAGAAGATCAAGAAAAGGTGGACAGAATATACAGAGCCATTATACCATAAAAATCAAGTGGACCAACAGTCGTTTCAACCTATATCTTATGATCAGTTACCATTGGTGATGAAAAAAGAAGTCTAAGCACCATTGAAAGTCTTATCAAAGGACAAAGTACCGGGCATTGATGGCATTACCATTAAAGTATTACAGCAATTGGATGAAGCTGTCACCATACTTACAAGGCTCCGCCAGGAAATTTGGAAGACAAATTCATGGCCAACTGACTGGAAAAGATCTGTGCTTATACCAATACTGAAGAAAGGTGACCCGACTGACTGTGGAAATTATCGCACAATCGCTCTGATCCCACATGCCAGCGATATTCTACTCACAATCATTCAGCAGAGACTACAACCATACATGGAACGAGAATTGCCTGAAGTGCAAGCAGGGTTCAGGAAAGGGCGAGGAACGAGAGACATTATCGCGGATGTGAGATGGATTCTTTGTGTTTTATTGACTACAGCAAAGGTTTTGACTGTGTAAACCATGAGAAACTCTGGGCCATATTAAGAAGCATGGGTATACCAGAAGACCTGATCGTTCTCTTGCACAACCTTTACATTGATCAAGAAGCAACAGCTCGAATGGAACTAGGAGAAACAGAATGGTTTAAAATCAGCAAAGGTGTAGGATAAGGCTGCGTACTTTTCCCCTACCTCTTTAATTTATATGCAGAACAAATCATCAGAGAAGCAAGACTGTGTGAAGACAACAGAGGCGTGAAGATTGCTGGAAGACTCATCAACAACCTTCGTTATGCTGATAATAAAACATTACTGGCTGAAAGTGAAGACGATTTGAAACATTTGGATGTAGTAAAACATTTGGATGTAATAAAAGCTGTTAGTGTAGCTGGGTTTAAAAAAAAGGTTTGGATAAGTTCCTTGAGGAAAGTTCCATAAACCATTATTAAAAGGGACCCAGCATATCACTGCTTGACCCAATACAAGCATTGAGGAACCTGTGTCTTTTGGGGAAACTGCTAGGTACTTATGACCTAGATTGGCCACTGCTGGAAACAGGATACTGGGCTTGATGGGCCTTGGTATGACCCAGTATGGCATATCTTATATTCTTATTTGCTTCTCAAGATCAAGGATAATCTTAAAATGGGTCTGCACCTTAATATGTTAAGACGATAAAGATCCTGAAAACTGGCAAAATGAATTAAGTTCATCGTTGATGGAGAAGAAATTGAAATAGTGGACAACTTTAACCTACTTGGATCAACTATCAATAAAGAAGCAACAAACAGTCAAGAAATCCGATGATGCATTGCTCTTGACAGAATGGCTATGAAGGACCTAGACAAGATTCTCAAGAGCAGAGATGTCTCTCTCCATACAAAGATTCAACTTGTTCAAGCCATGGCATTTTCAATAACATCATATGGATGTGAAAGTTGGACAGTGAAAAAGATAGACCAGAAGAAAATTGATGCCTTTGAATTATGGTGCTGGCAATGAATATTGTGTATACCATGGACTGCCCGAAGAACAAACCAGTCAATACTAGAGGAGATCAAACCTAAACTTTCTTTAGAAGCTCAGATGACAAGACTTTGACATTCATACTTTGGACACATCATACGAAGAGAGAGAAAAACATCATGCTTGGCAAGGTAGAAGGTCAACACAAAAGAGGAAGGCCAGCAATGAGATGGATCCATACAATAACAGCAGTTACAGGTGCCAGTCTGTCAACAATGAGCCACCTGACTTAAGACAGAACACAATTTAGGACAACTACCCAGAGGATCGCCATTCGTCGACACCGACTTGACTGCACTTAACAACCACAGTCCATATGCTGTGACCATACAAAGCGGTTTACAAAATACATTACTCAAATAACAAAGGTTAAATAATTTAAAATTTTAAATTAAATTGAAATTATATAATCAAACAAGGAAAAGAAACTACAATAAGCATAGGAAAATATTACAAGAACCTACAAAGAGAAAGAATAGTACAGACTCAAGCAATGAATGCGTGTACTCCCTGGTCAAATTTGAGCTGCTCCTTTTATTTATTTTATTTATTTATTTACATTCTCTTATATACCGCGCTATTCTGCATCAGTGCGGTTTACATTGAACAAACTGAAATTACATTGAACAGGGCATTATAACTTGGAGATAACTATTTTACAGGGAACATGGGCTATGGAGGGTTAAGTGCTTGCCCAAGACCACAAGGAGCACCTGTGGGACTAGAAACCCAGTCCTTCCGGCCCAAGGTTGCTGTCCTCTAGTGGGATTTGAACCCCCGACCTTCCAGCCTGAAGTACCTTGCCCCAACCACTAGGCCACTCCTCCACTTTGCCGAAAAACTGGCCAAAAAGGTGCGTTTTTAGAGGGGTCTTAAATTTCTTATAATAAGAATGGACTGGCTGAATTTGCTGTTGTGTCAGGAATCCCTTTTCAAAGCAGTAGTGAGATAGGAATGTGTGGAATGAAGTCCACAAGGCAGCTGTGCATCTCTCTTCAATGGAGGCCCATCTCACATAGGCTATCGACACGGACATTATGAACTATGACATGACCCTTTAGAATGAAGCCAACCTGGGCATAAGCAAAAGAGATGCAACCTTCAAGCCAAAATGGAGTGTACACATTTGTTGACAGCAGTTGAAACCTACTAGGGTCAAATGAAAAGTTAACGGGCAGTGTTTCCCTTATTTTTGCATGGCTTTCTTTCTTCTCCTCATAGATGTGAGCTTGATAGGGATAGTTCTTCTATATTTTTTCTTCCATAATTTCCTGCTTTAATTCAGAATTTACTTCAATTTTCTTTTACTGTATTTTGGAAATTTAAATTTTCAAAAGATTGATAAAATTTTAAAAAATAAAATGTTGGGTGGATTTTCTATGGACTTTTGTCTGCTCCAAGGTGACAGCCAAGGCTCTCTTGCATTTCCTATACAATGGTGCCTTCGCCTTTGTGTGCATAGAGCCTTGGGAAAAATGTTGAAAGGACTATTAGGAAGAAATTTAGGATGAGTATGGAAAACCACCCTGTTGCTGAAAAACCTAGGATAGGGTGGTTCTATTACTAAAGCCTGGAGCTCGCTAACTCTGGGTGCTGAAGTGACCTCCACCAAAAATAAGACCTTCCAGATCAAGTAGTTCACAGGTTCCTGGCAACCTTCAGCAACAAAATTAAAACACATTGAAACAGAAACAGAAGATTTAGCACCACAAACCTGTTGCACATACCAGCCTTAAGCATCAAGACCACCTGTTCCACCTCTAAAAGGGCATTCTCACTTTTCGCACCAATTTTATGGAATTCAATTCCTCCCATGCTTCAATGTCACTGATGACCTTCAGGAATTTTGGAAGAAGTTAAAAACTTTCCTCCTCTTCAACCACTTTTCAGTTAATGAAACTACGCAATCACATACAACCTAATAATGCTTGCTTAACTTTGTTTACTTTTGTGCCATTTGCCCTCTCCCATGTTTTAACTTCTTGTTTTATGTAAAGCCACGTTGGCTCACTTGTTCTCTGTAAACCGCTTTGGCTATTAGACTAAGCAATATATAAGCATAGCTAGCTAAATAAATAAATAAATAGATAAAAACTACCATGATATCCCAAGACACTACGGGAGCTCAAGGGGTGGCTTTTGTAGGAAACAAGCCCTGCATGAAGCAACTAAACCTATCTCTTTACAACTTCTTCGTTATCTTGTTATTCGTCAAATGCACTGCAGTGTACCCTTAAGGAGTTGTTACTCAGACTTGACTCAGACAAATGTAAAAGTATTCAAGCAGCTTTTGTGTAGGATACAAGAAAAGATCTAAAGCTGTGGCTTTCCCCTCACAACAGACAATAAACCTCCTCCACTTAAAACACTTGGGGCCTGATTCTGCAAGATGCCACTTGGGATGTGAAGTCCCTAGCCGTCCTGCCCTGATTCTGCATCTCTCCCTCCCCGCAGCCAGAGTCACAGTATGGGCAGAGCTGGTGGGGGTGTGGAGGGAGCGGAGAATGAACGGGCCGAGGTGGCAGAATGAACGGGCCGAGGTGGCAGGATGTACAGGGTCGATTCAGGTCACCGACCTGTATGCCCTGTGACTGGGGGTGAGACGTGTTGCTTATTCCACTGCAGAGGTGGAATAAGCAACTGAAGCGACCCCGATCAGTGCATGGGTAGGTTCCCGCCGCCTAATCCAGGCCCCGGCTGCTCAGCCCGGGGTCAGGCTACAAGGTAACAGGGGGTCGGGCAATGCGGCGGTGGGACCAGCATGCAGGGAGGACATCCCCACAGGGATATAGGGGCATGCTGGGCCATCTCAGGGCCTGATCCTGCACCCACAGGAACAACTGGCTCCTATGGTGCACAATCTGGTCCTAACAGGCTTGTCCTGCTTCATGCTATCCAGACGGCCCAGAAGTGCCGCTACTGGAATCAGGCTCTTAATAAAATTTCTCCTGGAATCCAAGAGGACATTGGTCACACCAACCAGCAAGCTCAGGGAAAACAAAATGAACTCCTCAACATCCAAGCTGAGATGGCTAGGGACTTGATGTTGGGCTGTTAGAGTGTTTCACTATTCTTGCGTCATCAGGGTTGATGACATGCCCAGAAGAAGTGGGCCTCTGATGGAGAGTTTGAGGAAAGTGAACCATGGTGGTCTGGGCAAATAAGGTATGATAAGCATCATGACTATTTCATAACTGAGTTTCAGAAAGAGTCTTTGCTATCAGAGGTATAGGAGGATATTTATGTGGAAGACACTCATTCCCAATTGAGAAGAAAGGCATCAGAGGCCAGTTTGCCATGCATTTATTTGTTTTTTATTTATTTATTTGCAAACCTTTTATATACCGCCAATTCCCAGGATCAGTGGCGGTTTACATCAAACAATATCAAAATACATGGAACAATGTGCAACTATATAACAAATACATGGAACTGTAAGCAACTATAAACAAGTAGTATAACAGATTCAGAACTATTTACAAATTACTACATATTTTTACATATATACATGTTTAAGGATTGGTCTATTCCTATCCTGGAGCAGAACTGAGGTACCTGCCTGTTCTGCCAGGGTATTTGTCCTTGTCAACCAGGTAAATGGCTCAGAGCATCATCCCATGACAGATAGTGTAGTTCCACATTCTATCTCCCAACAGGAGGCATGACCCAGTACCTCGCTGCTTGTTGAAGTAGTGCATAACAACTTGGTTGTTCATCTGAATGATGAAAATCTGATGAGCTAACCAATCTCTGAAAGCCTTTAGAGCATTTAAAACTGCTCTCACTTCCAATAAATTGATTTAATGGAGACTTTCCTGGGAGGACCACAGCCCCTAAGCCTGAAACACATCTGCATAGGCTCCTTGGCCCTGTTTGGATGCATCTGTCATGAACAGGTGGAGTTTTTTTGTTGTTTTTTTTTAAGTCTACTACCTCCATTATATACAAATCTTTCATATGCATATTCATTGTGAATATCCTGAAAACCCGAGTGGCTGGTGGTCCGCCAGGAAAGGACTGAGAACCACTAGTTAATTGGATTTTTTATGCAACAACATATTAGAGAAAGCTAATTAAAAAATATACAAGAAACAAAAGAAGCTGGGAAGGAGAAATATGAAAAACTAAAAGAAAAACAAAACAAATGCCATATACTAAGTAGTTAGCGGGTGACTGGGTTAGCATAGTCCAATGCCTCAAAGGGTGGCGATGAAGTCCTGGAGCAAACACTACCTGGGCATTTTCCCTCCTACGATTCATAGTAACATATAGTAAACATAGTAAATGATAGCAGATAAAGACCAGTATGATCCATCTAGTCTGCCCAGCAATATGGCAGGAGTAGGTGCACCCCTTCCCATGTCTTTTAGGGAGTAGGTGCACCCCTACCCATGTCTTTGCTTAATGGTGCACCCACCAGGAGCAGGTGCACCCCTCCACATATTTTTGTTTCTTTGTTCAGGGGTGACCCCACCGCTCCTCCCCCCATCGCTCCATGTAGGACAGCCCTATTTATTCAGAAATTAGATGGTTCAGTTTATTTTGATTTAATCTTGGTGCTGTAAAGTGATCCACTGTGTCTGTCCCAGGCCACTTTGAATTCCATCACTGTGTTTGCCCCTACTACCTCCATTAGGAGGGCATTCCAAGTATCCACCACCCTTTCAGTAAAAAAGTATTTCCTGACATTGCCTTTCAATTTACCACATTGCAGCTTCATGTCATGCCCTCTAGTTTTACAGCTTCCCCGTCTCTGGAAGAGGTTTGTTTGTTCATTATTTCTCTTTAAGTATTTAAAGGTCTGAATCATATCTCCCCTATCCCTCATCTTCTCTGCTGCTGCAGCAGACTCATGTTTTAAACAGAGGCATAACAATCTACACCAGAAAGTAACATTAAGCAATTAACAATTTTTTCTGACAAACAGTACATTTTACTCACAAATATATAGCCCCTTCAAATGATCCAGACATCTACCAATCATGGATTGTTATTGCAATTATTATATAGTGTCAACTAAAAAGTCCCAAAAGAGAAGGAAAAAGATCTCAGAATCTGTATGCCAATGGGTACTGGCCTCGGTCGTACTCCATCATTGGTCTTAGAAAAAAACTTCTTTATACAAACACAGTTTGCAGTCTTAAGAATGTTCACATGAAGTGTATTTTTTATATACGACTGTAGCTCTGCCATATTCAATTTATATCAAATCCTAACATGCAATACAGTGTAGTTAACTCACCTGTAACAGGTATTCACCGAGATCAACAGGAATCAGTCCTCGCATATGGGGATGTCACTGACTGAGTTCGCGTGGGAACGCTTAGCAGCTTCCATAGGAAACTTTTGGAAGACGCTCCATGCATACGTGCCAGTCTTCTGGCCCAAAGGAGCAATTTTACCTCAGTATGCTGACATAGCTTAATTAAGCCGAAAAGAAAACTCCACAGGAAAGAGGGAGGGTAGTGAGGACTGATTCCTGCTGATCTCAGAGAAAGCACAGTTACTTGCCTGTAACAGGTGATCTCTGGGAACAGCAGTAATAAGTCTTCACATATGGGTACGTCGGTACCGACGGAGCCTGCGCGGGAATGCTCCCCAGCATCCAATCAGAAAGCTTTTGGGAGCATCCCTCAGCGCCTGCGTGCTGCCTTCCCACCTTTCCAACTGTCTCTCCTCAGTTGAGTTTCATAGCTGAGACAAAGAGAGAGAAAGAGGAAAGGAAAGATAGATAGAGAAATACAACTCCTAGGGGAGGTGGGTGGGTTGTGAAGACTTATTCCTGCTGTTCCCAGAGATCACCTGTTACAGGTAAGTAACTGTGCTATCTCCAGGAACAAGCAGGAATGAGTCTTCACATATGGGGACTCCCAAGCTAAGATGCCTGGAGCCCTAACATGTTGGAGATTAAAACATGCTACACCTCATATGGCCAGGCATCCTGAGGATGGAGGGTAGGAGTTGAAAAGAGAGGAGCTGTAGAAAAACAGCTAACCTAAGAAAAGACTACCAACAAGGAGTCCTGGTATGTATGATCATTATCATAAAATATTGAAATGAACAATCACCATATGACGCTCACCTACTGGATTGCAGGAAGTAGAGAGGCTGATGGAGTCTACTGGGGATCCAGTAGAATAATGTTCAAGGTGACCTGGAGTGAAGGTGGAGGTCAATATCTGGAGTGAGAGGTGACCCCAGGATTCAATTGGGGTAGCACAAAAACGGCAGGTCTTCAGTGGGAAGCTTCATAGAAAGCTGAAAACTCTTTTGGCTACAGAAGTATTCAGAGGTAGGAGCAAAAGAGGAAGACTGACCGATCTGGACAAACAGACCTAGTCCTTGAGGGAGGAAAGGGTATGGGAGAACCCCATACTCCCAGAAGGACAGATGTTTGAGGAATTGAATCTGAAATCCACTGAAGATCCAGCATGTCTTTCCTAACTGGTGAGAGGTAGGAAGACATTGGGGAATGGAGCTTCAGGGATAGGTAAACGTAGGATACGGTAGGGCTGTCAGTACCACAGTAGTGGTTGTGTGCAGAATATCCGAAACATACTGTGGAACAGTATGAAGCTGTGCAAGCCCACTGTCAGGAACTTATAGGAAGGTAAAAACCTTAATTAGAGAGATAAGTATGGAATACATATCTACCTATAAGAAGTATCTGGACAGATACACATATATATGTAGATATATGTATGTGTATATATATATATATATATATTGGTATATAGATATATATAGATCTATAAAGAGATCTAAAGGGCATAGCATATGCACACTTGGCTGACAGACAGATACATCTACAGAGATGTATATAGGTAGATATATATATATACCGGAATATATAGGTCAAAGGATAGATGCCTGCAACTAAGCAGACAGAACTATGCATATCAGGGCATTCACATGGAGATGTGAAGGGAAAAGATTCATCTAAGAACAAGGAGGTGAAACCTACTTGAGAAGATATATAGAGAATCTATTCCCCCAGAGATGATGGTAAAGGAATGCTATCCAGTGAATAACCAGGATGGTTACGTGAAAAAACAGAGGATAATATCAGTCTGTAAACAGCAAGTCCGGAGTCCTGTGGAACTCCAGCATGGTAAAAGGACAGAAACGCATAGAATGAGATACCAGGTTGACCTACGTGAGGGACAAAGGAGGTATCGGGCGTTTTCCAGAGTAATATGTGCTGTCCTTGAAGGATTAGGATACCATGAGGACAAGCTGTGAGAAAAAAAAAAAGAGTATATTCCCTGTAGGAATGGGATAACTCCTAGACTTTCACGTGGAGAAGGCTTATGTCCTGTTCCCTCTTCCTCCCTTTTTTTTTTTTTTTTTTTTAAAAAGGAGATAGTAGGGTGTGAAGAACCCTCACAGTCATGGGGGATGACTGAGGAAGCCTTTATCAACCATGATGGATAGCCATTAGAGAAACTGTATGCTCTCTAGCAAGGGCCCATAGTGGAAAGCTTCTCAGTAGGATTGCAGAGAGCATTATGCAGGAGAACTGGATGTAGAACTGGCTGATGGAGAAAAGTCACAGCCAAGTCCACTACGTTGCCAAACCCAGAGAGTGGAGATGGCAAGGGTAGAAGATAGTGTAAGAAGCCTGTAGTGAGAAGATTATCCAAGAAAGATGTAGAAAACTGTCTTGGAATCACTACTGAGGCCAGCAAAGTGGTGGACGACAAGACTGGGACTTGTGGAAAAGTACCAGCAGTCAATTACTGGAACTCCTGCATGGGCAGCTACTGAATAGGACAACAGAGAGAGTCGGTCTGTGTCAAACAGAGAGAACAGACTGAACAAGAGAGAAAGCTGTCTGTCTGCAGAGCTGCCCAAATAAAGAAGGGAGTTTACTCAGGAGAAGAAACTCTACAGTGAAAAGAAAGACAAGAAAGTCTTTCAATGGTATGGTACCACTCTTACAGGGGAAACCCTGGAGAAGAGGGTAGAGGTAGAAACTGAAGGAGGACTTACCGCATGGTAAGTTCCTGGAAGGAAAAAATTAATGCTGGTACAGAGAAACTATCATGTGATAGTTGTTAAACCTTTCTTCTAGTCAGGAAGAGGTGGAAGACCCTGTAACTTATAGACATGAAAATCCTGAGAGTTCAGCAAACTGAAGAGTAAATGGATTTCCTGAGAATAGGAATCCCTGAGCAGAGTTCTGAATGGAAAAGCAGTGAAAAACTTCTGCTGAAAAGAAGTTAACTGTAGTTATAAAAAGATTAATCAGAAACCTATGGTTACTGTGTTTATTCAGCCTGGCTAGAATTTGGATTCTTCAGACCAAGGCGAGACTTCCCCTGCTTGGGAACATCTGAATGATGGGCAGGAGAAGAGGAAAACCTCTTTCTTTTAGGGAAAGAAGGTTTGGTAGGGCATTTCCTACCTGCTGAGGAAGGAGAGGGCTTAGGATGGCCCTCAGAAACAGGAAAGTCAGTGGAGCAATGAGCAACCTGACGTAAGGACTCCTTATTGAAGAGATTTTCTCCAGTACAAGGAGTATTACCCAGTCTTTGTTGTGCCCATCTATTCAAGTCTGATGCTTGGAGCCAGGCTTTACGACGTGCTCCTAGGAGGTGAAGAAACCCTTAAAGGGTTTTCCCATACTCTCAGAAGAAGATGCTGCAAAGAGTGATGTAAAGGAAGCATTATATTTTCCTTTTCCGCAGAAAAACCTTGAGAAGACTCATAGCCAGGGATAGGAATATTAAGGAAGGTTGCCATGTCAAGGAGAAATTTCTGAAAAGAAGGATCTCTGATGGGAACCCTTCCTGGACAGGCTAAATTTGAAAAAGTAGCCTGGGCACCGGAGGATGTACCTGTCCGGTGCAGAACAGGATCTTTAATGGAGGGACACTGGAACTGGCAGGTATGAGTTGAGACAGTCAGTGGTGCATCATCCATGCCAGGTATCGACTCCAAACTAGGTATAGAGAGGAGCGATCCAGGTGAAAAAAGCATGGAAGGAGCTGGTCCCAATGATACTGCAGGTACCGGCATCGATACCGATACCGGTAGCTGTGCCGGAATCAAAGGCGAAACCGACACCGAAGCAGTCATCGGAGGCTGCTCAAGCGGTACCGAGGTAACCAAAAACCCTTGGTGATTATCCTCGGTACCGTGCATGCAGAAACGGTAAACGTCGGTTCCGGGACGCATCGGTACCCAGTCTTCTAGACTAGATATCGATTCTAGACTCAGCATCGAAGGAAGCAAGTCTATCGATGCATGCCTAGAGAGTACCAATGTCAGTGGTGGTATCGGCGGTACTGCCGATACTGGAAAGACAATCTGGGACGTATCGATCGGTCCCAAAGGTACCGAGAACGCCAGATGACAATCCCTGGTGAAGAGCAGATCACTCAACACCGGTGCCGATGCAGGGGTATCGGTACCGCTCGAAGCAGATGCCACCACCGAGCATGGCTCAGGTATGTTCTGTGAGGGGTGAGCCCCAGGAACAACCTGAAACCCCTAAAATGCTTTGGAGCCCGAAGACTCCCACCGGGGTTTTAATGCCAATGGGGTCTTGAGGGCAAGGCCGGGGCCGTCAGCATGCTTGGCATGAGACCTACCACTCAAGGATTGGCTAGTCTTAACAGACTGTTTGTGGGTTACCTGATCCTGTAGAGAAGAAATGGCCGGTGCCCTCACACAGGGAGGGAAAACGGTATCAAGGGAAACTCGAAATAGAGAATCTCTTCTCACAGTATTGTAGCCTGATGGTTCAGGGGAAAAAGGGTCAGGACCCAAACAGGTTAGACACCAGTCATTGGCGTCTAAAAAGAAAACTGTATTTCCACAGTTAAGGCACTTCTTAGGAGAAGAAGGCTCCATGATGGAGAGGCCTTACAGGCCCAAAAAATTTTAAGACAGAAACTGAGGGAAAACTCTCCCTGAGTTTGAGAAAAAGAAAAGAAAAAACCCACCGGCGGTACCGGTGGCGGCGGGAAAACAGCCGCGACCACAAGAAAACAAGAATTAAAGAAAAAAAATTTTGCAGTGACAGGAGGACGTCCTGCCGGCTCCGTGGAAAAACGAAAACTGAGGAGAGAGAGTTGGAAAGGCGGGAAGGCAGCACGCAGGCACTGAGGGATGCTCCCAAAAGCTTTCTGATTGGACGCTGGGGAGCGTTCCCGCGCAGGCTCCGTCGATACCGACGTACCCATATGTGAAGACTCATTCCTGCTTGTTCCTGGAGATAATAATTTAACAGTAGTGACAGGGCATATGTCTGAATGGCTCCATGGAAAACTAGAAACAAAGGAGAAAGGCTGAGAAAGTGGGAAGGAAGGCAGGCACACAGGCGCTGTGAGATGTTCCCAAAAGCGTTCCTATTGGGTGCTGGGGAGTGCTACCATGAGGGCTTCATCAGAAGACATCACCCATATGTGAAGATTGCATTTCTGCTTGTTCCTGGAGATTGTTGTCACCCTCCCTTTTTCCTCGGATCGAAACCTTGGTGTCATCTTTAACTCCTCTTTCTTTCTCTGCACATATCCAACAGATAGCTAAATCCTGATGTTTCTTGCTCTATAATATCAACAAAATTTCTCCCTTCCTTTCTGAAGACACTACCAAGAACTTTATTCACTCTCTTGCTACCTCACGCTAAGACTTTTGCAACCTGCCCCTCAATGGTCTTTCAATGAATCATCTCTCTCGCCTTCAATTCATTCAAAACTCAGCTGCATGGCTTATTCTGCCAGGGTTGCTATGCTCACAAAGCCCCTTTCTTCTAAAGTCACTTCATTTCCACATACAGTTCAAACTTCTCCAACTGATCTACAAGTCCATTTACTCTGTAGCTTCTCATTATCTGCACCCTTCTCTTCTACTGCCAATTCAAGACTCCATTCATTCCTCCCTGCTTGCAGTTCGCCTGAAATAAGTTACCTGAGTAAGTTCATCAGGCTCCATCTTTGGTCCTATTCAAATACAAGCTAAAAACCAACTCTTTGAGGCAGCTTTGGATCCTGACCCACCCCTATTCTCTTGTTTAACTCCCTGTGTATCTCAGTCCCCTGTTTGTTCTGTTTATGACAGTCTTGAATAGACTGCAAACTCTATAGAATAGGAATTCTCTCCTACATGTATGTGTACAGTGCTGTGGATGCTTTGCAGCACTATATAAATGATAGGCAGTAGAAGTTGGGAAAGCAACTACTAATCCCTGAGGATAAGCATGGACTCTTATCCAGGTACTTGTGATTTCGACTGGCCACTTTTGGAAACAGGATACTGGATTTGAGAGACCTCTGATCTGACCTAGTATGGCAATTCTTAGTTCACAATATCTTTTCTCTGAGGTTCTCTGTGAGACAACACAAAATCACAAGACACTTTACTCATGGGAACCCCTCTCACTAAACTTACATGTCCACAGACCCAGGGACCTGCTCCCTTCAAGCTCAACAAACTTCTAATAGACTGGCGAGGAAAAGGACTTCCACTAGTAGGGTTTTAATCACACCTCCTCCCTTTACAACTTCTCCTAGGAGAGCATCAACAACATTTATTCTCCACCAGACTCAATGCATTACTCTCAGAATATGTGAACGCTCTGAAGTCACGTCTGCTTGTTTATTTATATTGCTGGGTCATCTAAACAAATAACACCTTACACAACTTTAGAAAGGTGAGAATTATTGACTCCATGGGATTGACTATGTGATGCTGTACCCAGTGAGACATTGTGCCAGACACTAAGGCAACTATCTTCGCAAAGTAACATCAGGGCTGCCCCATCCACTAGGCGACCACCTAGGGTAGCAGAACTCTGTGGGTGGCACGGTGCCAGTGGCAGGTCATATGCTTCGGCACACATGGCATGCCGCTTCTGACCCCTTCCGACAAGAAACTGTGTTGAAGGGTGGTCAGAAGCAGCAGGACATGTGTGCCAAAACACATGGTCTGCCCGGGCCACTTCTGTCCCTCCTCCCCTTCCCCACTGACAGAATCGGCGGAAGCGGCACAGCAGAGGAGGAGGGTGGCGCGGCATGGCTCGGGATGGGGGTGGCATGGCCGGGGCTTCTGCCTGGGGCAGCAGAAATTTTTGGGCCGGCCCTGAATAACATAGCAAATAATAGCAGATAAAGACCAGCATAGTCCGTATAGTCTGCCCTGTGAAGTGGCTAGAGTTATAAAGTCACACCTGCCACTCCTTGCAGGTTACCCCTCCTCTATTTATTGAAGTGTAAAAATGATTTAAGCTTGCTTTGATCCATCCTCTTGCTATATAGGAATCCTGTCTGTCCCATGCCTTTCTGAATTGTCACTGTTTTTGTCCTCATCACCTCCACTGGGAGGGTATTCCAGGCATCCACCACCTTTTCTGTGAAGAAGTATTTCCTAATACTGCTTTTAAGTTTACCTCCTTGTAGCTTCATTTCACGTCCGCTAGCTCTAGTTTCCCCATCTTTGAAACAGTTTGTTTTTTTAATATCCTTTAAGTATTTAAATGTCTGTACCATATTTCCCCTGTCCCTCCCTTCTTCCAGGGTATACATATTTAGGTCTTCAAGTCTCTCATGCATAGTAACATAGTGAACAACAGCAGATAAAGAAAAGCATGGTCCATCTATTCTGCCCAGTAATTTGAAGTTAATTTACATCTGCTTCGATTCCATGCTCTTCCTATGTGGTGATCATGTCTGCCTGTCCCATGCCTTTTTGAATTCAGTCACTTTTTTTGCTCCTACCACCTCCTTCGGGAGGGCATCCACCACCCTTTCTGTGAAAAAGTATTTCCTGAAGTTGCTTTTAAGTTTCCCCTCCTTGCAGCTTCATTTCATGTCCTCTACTTCTACAGCTGCCAAATATTTGAAAAGGGTTTGTTTATTCATTAATATCCTTTAAGTATTTAAGAGTCTGTATCATATCTCCTCTGTCTCTCCTCTAGGATATACATATTTAGGTTAAAGTCTTTTCTCATATGCCTTCTGGCGCAGGCCCCATATCATCTTGGTTGCCTTCCTCTGAACTATTTCAAGTCTCTTTATATCCTTTGCAAAGTAAGGTTTCTAAAACTGAACAGAATACTTCAAGTTGAGGCATCACCAACGACCTGAACAGGGGCACTAATATCTCCTCCTTCCTGCTGGTTATTCCTCTCTGTATGCAGCCTAAGAACATAAGATATGCCATAATGGGTCAGACCAAGGTCTATCAAGCCCAGTATCCTGTTTCCAATAGTGGCCAATCTAGGTCATACGTACCTAACAGTTTCCCCAAAAGACACAGGTTCCGCAATGCTTGTACTGGGTCAAGCATTGATATCCTGGGTCCCTTCTTAATAATGGTTTATGGACTTTTCCTCCAGGAACTTGACCAAACCTTTCTTAAACCCAGCTACACTAACAGCCTTTACTACATCCTCTGGTAACAAATTCCACAGTTTGATTACACGTTGAGTGAAAAAATATTTTCTTTTATTAGTCTTAAATAGTTTACCCTGTAGCTTCATTGCATGTCCCCTAGTCTTTCTATATTCTGATAACGTAAACAATCGATCTACATTTACCCGTTCCACTCCGTTCATTAATTTATAGACTGCTATCATATCTCCCCTCAGCCGTCTCTTTTCCAGGTTAAAGAATCCTAACCTTTTTAGCCTTTCTTCATAGGAGTATCCTTCCATCCCCTTTACCATTTTGGTGGCTCTTCTCTGAACCTTTTCTAATAATGCTATATCCTTTTTAAGATACGGTGATCAGAATTGCACACAATATTCAAGGTGCGGTCTCACCATGGAACGATATAGAGGCATAGCACAGTTACTTACCTGTAACAGGTGATCTCTGGGAACAGCAGGAATAAGTCTTCACATATGGGTACGTCGGTACTGACAGAGTCTGCGCGGGAACGCTCCCCAGCTTCCAATCAGAACGCTTTTGGAAGCATCCCCACACGCCTGCGTGCTGCCTTCCCGCCTTTCCCAATTGCATCTCCTCAGTTAAGTTTTAAAGCTGAGGCAAAGAGAGAGAGAGAGCAAGAAAAGGAAAGAAAGAGATAGAGAAATGCAACTTCTAGGGGAGGTGGGTGGGTTGTGAAGACTTATTCCTGCTGTTCCCAGAGATCACCTGTTACAGGTAAGTAACTGTGCTATCTCCAGGAACAAGCAGGAATGAGTCTTCACATATGGGGACTCCCAAGCTGAGATGCCCAGAGGGAGTCCTAGCATGTTGTGAGTCTAGAAAGAGCCATGATATTCCTCAGGACCTTAGGCATCGAGGGTAGGAGTTGGAGTTGAATACAGAAAAGGAGTTGGGGAACAGCTGGCCTACAACAGGGCTTCTAAAGGGGAAGACCCTGTATAGAGGGCATTTAGTAGTAAAATATTGTAATATGGGCCTCCCTTGTTGGCACTGCAAAAGTCTACTGAGGTTCATATGGATCTGTTAGAAGAGCCAGTGAAGAACCTCAAGGAGTACCTCACTGAGAAGTGGAGGTAATAAAAGTAGAAAAAACAAATGGAGGTCAGAACCCTTCAGGGTGAGAAATAGCCCCAGGGGAAAACTGGGGTAGTATAAGAGGTAGAGCTTCAGCGGAAGATGCAGAAGGTACTATTAGAGAAAGCTTAAGCTGTTTTGGTCCAAAAACAGTACAATCCTAGGACCAAAAGAAAAATGAGTCTGACCCAACTGGACTGGCAATGGAATCAGTCCATGTAGGAGAGAAAGGGTATGGAGACCCCTGTATCTGATAAGAAAGTAAGGACAGACTTAGGATAGGGCTAAGCTTTAGATTAACTGAAGCTCCGCAATGCCTTTCCTAAATGGGGTCAAATAGGAAAGAAAAAGGTACATGGAGAGTTTCAGAGGTACCTAACCCTGAAAGGTTATGGTAAGGAAAAAGTTTGTTAATTACCACAGGAAGTGGTTATATGTGTAGAACACCAAGTATGCTGGCACAGCATTGATAGGGGTAGTGCCCATCTGTCAGGATCATATAGGAATGTAAGGATATCTGAACCTAAACAGACAGATAGATAAGTATGTGGATACATATCTACCTAAAAGATATATCTCACTATATATATATATATATATACATATACACATATATACATACACATATAGGGCATATATGCATATATATGTATGGGCAGAAGACACACAGATAGATATAGATATATATCTATACATATATATATATATGAATATGTAGGCATATAGACACATGTCTCCAGGTATGTGGATGGAGAGATGCCTATAGAACTAGATCCCCTTAGGAATATGGGGAGAGAGAAAGGTTCATCTAATAGCAAGAAGGTTGATACCTGCTTGAATAGATGTATAGAGAATCTTCTTTCCCTAGTTATGACTGGCTGAGTCAGAGGAATGGTCTCCCTGACAAGAAGGAGTCTAGATTCCTTTCAGAATTTGAGCTCCTGAATAACCAGGATGGCCTACGTGAAAAAAGCAGAGGATAACTTCAGTCTGCAGGCAGCAAATCCAGATTTCTTCAGAACTGCAGTATGGAGAATGGCTAGAGGACGCCACTGGAGTAGGATACCAAAGTGACGCGCCTATAAGGGCAAGATGGGTATCAGGCGTCCTTTAGCTGCCACTGAAAGAAAATTATCTCTGGCGAAAAGACCAAAGGAGATATGGGCCAAGCCAGGGAATTGGCCATTCTTTAGGTTTTCACGTGATGAAAGGCCTGAGTCTTATGTCTCAAAAGAGATTTAAGATGAGATGGTAAGGGTAGGGAATACCTTCCAGTTATGAAAATCTGACTGGGGGAATCCCTCCTAACCATCTGGGGTTATCTGCTAGGCAAGATACTGATGCTCTCTAGCAAGGGCCCATAGTGCAAAGCTACTCTGTAGAGCTGAAGAGAGCATGCTGCAGGTTGGTTAGAAGAAAAATCTGGCTGTTTAAAGCCAGTGGGTAACAAACTATTCTGCCAAGGACAAGGGGGCGAAGAATAGAAGTTAACCACCAGTCTGTGATAATAGGGTTTCCCAAACGAGGTTGATAACCTGTTTGGGGTTTAGCACTGAGGCTAGAAGGATTGCTAGTGGAGGGGAACCCCTGGTTGTGTGGTGAACAAAACCAGTGGCTTAACCACTAGGAATTGCTGTATCTGCAGCAACTACCAGGGCAGCGGAGAAAATTTCTTTTCCCCTCCCTTTTTTAGATTGGGAAAAAGAAACGACATAGTAGGACTTCCTATTGTCTGATGAGCTGCCCTAAGGTAATAAAGGGGGAGACAACTCTGGAAGGGAGAATCCCCCTGTGGAACAGGTAGAGGACCATAGGGGCTTACCAGTGTAAAAGAGCCACTCTTACAAACCAAATGTTGTAGTAAGAGGGAGGTAAGACAGAGTTGAAGGAGACTGACTATGCAGGAAGTCTCTGACAGGTAAGATGATACATGCCAGTACAGGGAAACAACTGTCTTATTGATAGTTGTCACTTCTCTTTTCCCCAAAGAGGAAGAGAAAACCTGTTAAGTATGGGCATGATCATCATAAAGACTCTTAGAGTGAAAGAAAAGATGTCTCATGAAGAGATATCTAGAAAAGGTTAGGATAAAATTAGTGCAGATACTTCAAGTGAAAAGAAGCAGACTGCCACTCTAACCACCAACCAAGAGGGGTAATAATGATCTATTTGAAACCCTGCGACTGCTGGGTTTGCTGACCCTGTTGAGGTTGTGGTTTCTTCAGACCAGGGCGATGTTCCCCTGTTTGGGAACATCTGTATGATGGGCAGAAGATGGATAAAACTTTCTCCCCCTAGAGGAAGAAAGTTTGGTAGGACATTTCCTACCAACTGGGAAAAAGGAGGGCGTAGAACAGCCTCTGGAAACAGGAATGTCAGTGGTTAACTGAGCAACCTGGAGTAAAGACTCCTTGTTAAAGAGATTTTCTCCAGTGCAAGGAGTATTTCCCAGTCTTTCTTGTGCCCGTTTGTCCAAGTCTGAAGCCTGGAGCCAGGCTTTACGTCGTGCCCCTATAGCTATAGCAGATGTTCTGCTAACAGACTCAAAGGAGTCTAGGGAAGCACGAGTAAGGAACCTAAAGATATTTTGAGCATGACTAACCAGTAAGGAATAGTCTGCACTTTTGGGCTCTTGAAGAAAAGGAGTCAAACACAGTAATTTCTTTGTGACCTCTTCAAGAGATAAACCCATATAGAAAATAAATGAGAGAATTATTGCTGAAAGCATGGATGCCTGGAAGGTCTGGCGTCCAAAGGCATCTAAAGTCTTAGACTCACGACATGGCGGATAAGAAGAATGCTTTTCAGAACTCTTCACCCGCCTCATTGCTGATTCTACAACAATGGAATGATGAGGAAGTTGAGTCCTTTGAAAACCTGGAAAGGGGGGCACCTTATATAGAAGATCAGTTGCCCTAGAAGGTGGGGGTACCATTAAAGGAGCTTCCCACATTCGTAGAAGGAGATCCTGCAAGGAATGATGCAAAGGAAGCATGATGTTCTCCTTTGCTCTCCCAGGAATATACAGGGATTCTGTATTCCCTTGTGTAGGATCCTGTCCAGGTATAGAAATGGCAAGTGATTTTGCCATATCTAGGAGAAAAGCTTGAAAAGAAAAATCCCCAGAGGGAAATTCTTTTGGATAGGCTAGATATGTTGAAGAACTAGCATTGGCACCGAGGGATCTATCCAACTTTATAGGAATATAAGATCCTGAATGGTGAAGTATGGGATCCTTAGAGGATAGTCGCCAGTACCGCAGGAGGTCGGGACCAGCAACAGTCGGTAGCACATCGTCCATGCTAGGGATCAATTCCAAACTCGGTACCGAGGGAAGCGAGCCTGATGAGAGAAGCATGAAAGGCACCGACAGCAATGGTAATGTGGATGCCGGTACAGACTTCAGTACCGTATCCGATACCGGTGGATGAAGGCCAGCCGGTGAGAACTCTAACGGTTTCGAAGAAACCGAGTGTGTCAGACATGGGATCATCGGAACCGTGCCTTCGGTACCGTCTGGTGTCGGTACCAAGGCGAGTCGGTACCCAGTCCTCCAGACTGGAGATCGATTCCAGACTCGGCATCGAAGGAAGCGAGTCTATCGATGCACATCTGGAGGGTACCGACGTCAGTACTAGTATCGGTACCGGGATCAATACCGATACAGGAAGGTCGGTCTGCAGCGTATCCAATGGCCCCTTAGGTACCGAGGACACCAGACTACGATCCTTGGTGAGGAATGTTTCATCCAACACCATTGCCAATGCCGGGGTATCGGTACCGCTCGAAGCGGATGCCACCACCGAGCATGGCTCAGGTATGTTCTGTGAGGGGTGAACCTCAGGAACAACCTGAAACCCCACACAGGCTTTGCAGGTCGAAGACTCCCACCAGGGTTTTAAAACCAGTGTGTTCTCGAGTGTAAGGCCAGAGGCATCTCTATGCTGTGCATGAGATCTACCACTCGAGGACTGGCTAGTCTTAAAAGACTGTTTTTGGGTTACCTGATCCCGTGTAGAAGAAGGGGTGGTCGGTGCCCTGAAGTTGGATGGGGACCGCGTATCGAGGGGAACTCGATGCTGAAGACTTCTTTTCACAATACTATTGCAGGAGGGATACTCCGGAGGAAAATGGTCAGGACCCAAGCAGGTTAAACACTTATTGTGAGTGTCTAAAATTAATTTTGTACTGCCAGTTTGTACATTTCTTGGGAATAGTGGCTGGCGGTTCCATGAAGGAAAGTGAGTAGGCCTAGCAGGCCTAAGAAAACCGTGAGGCACTAACAAGGAAAAGTATTCCTTAAAAAGGAAAAATTTTACAAGAAAAAAGAAAAGAAACACCGGCGGTATCGGTGGCGTCGGGGAAGGCAGCCGCGACCACAAGAAAACCAAAAAATAATACGAATTTTCTGCGGTGACAGGAGGACGTCCTGCCGGCTCCGCGGAAAAACAAAAACTGAGTAGAGGCAGTTGGGAAAGGCGGGAAGGCAGCACACAGGCGTGTGGGGATGCTTCCAAAAGCTTTCTGACTGGACGCTGGGGAGCGTTCCCGCGCAGACTCCATCGGTACCGACGTACCCATATGTGAAGACTCATTCCTGCTTGTTCCTGGAGATTATAATATATTTTGTTTCATTTTCCATTCCTTTCCTTATGATACCTAGCATTCTATTTGCTCTCTTGGCCACCGCTGCACACTGGGCTGAGGGTTTTAACATGTTATCCACAATGACGCCTAAATCTTTTTCCTGGGTGGTGGTTCCTAATGTGGAACCTTGCATCGTGTAACCATAGTTTGGGTTGTTCTTCCCTAGGTGCATAACTTTGCACTTGTCCACATTTCATCTGCCATTTTGATGCCCAGTCTTCCAATTTATCAAGATCCTCTTGCAATTTTCCACAATCCTCTTGGGTTTTAACAACTTTAAATAGTTTTGTCTCATCTGCAAATTTGATAACCTCACTCGTTATTCCACTTTCCAGGTCATTTATGAATATGTCAAAAAGCAGCGGACCCAGCACAGAGCCCTGGGGGGGTACACCACTATTCACCTTTCTCCATTGGGAAAATTGGCCATTTAGCCCTACCATCTGCTTTCTATCTTTTAACCAGTTCCTGATCTACAATAGTACATTGCCTCCTATCCCATGACTCTTTAGTTTTGCCAAAAGTCTCTGATGAGGGACCTTGTCAAAGGCTTTCTGAAAGTCCAGATACACAATATCAACCGACTCACCTTTGTCCACCTGTTTATTCACTCCTTCAAAAAAACATAACAGATTAGTAAGACAAGATCTTCCTTGTCTAAAGCCATGTTGGCTGTCTCCCATTAGGTTGTGACTATCTACATGCTGAGTAATTTTATTCTTTATTATGGTTTCTACCATTTTTCCCGGTACTGACGTCAAGCTCACCGGTCTGTAGTTTCCCGGATCACCCCTGGAACCCTTTTTAAAAATTGGTGTTACATTGGCGATCCTCCAATCTTCAGGTATTAGAGATGATTTTAATGATAGTTCACAGATTACTGATAGCAGGTCTGCAATCTCATATTTCAGTTCTTTCAACACCCTTGGATGTATACCATCCAGCCCAAGTGATTTGCTACTCTTCAGTTTATCTAATAGTTGTAAGACATCTTCCCGATGTATCGATATTTCCTTCAATTCTTCCGCACCTTTAAATACCACTTCAGTCATGGGTAACATCCCTACATCTTCCTCAGTAAAGACCGAAACAAAGAATTCATTCAGTCTCTCCGCTATTGCCTTGTCGACTCTTAGTGTTCCTTTAACCCCTTTATCATCTAATGGACCAACTGACTCTCTCACAGGTTTTTTGCTACGAATGTACTTGAAAAGGTCTTTATTTCGCGTTTTTGCTTCCGCAGCAAGCTTCTTCTCAAATTCTCTCTTTGCCTGCCTTATCAATGCCTTGCATCTGACTTGCCAGTGCTTGTGCTGTTTCCAGCTTTCATCGTTTGGCTCTTTTTTTCCATTTCCTGAAAGATGCTTTTTTGGCAACAGCCTCTCTGACCTCACCTTTAAACCATGCTGGCAGCTTTTTGGACTTCCTTCCACTTTTCTTAAAGCGTGGAATACAGCTGGTCTGGGCTTCCAAGATAGTATTTTTCAACACCACCCAAGCTTGATGTACGTCTTTAACCTTTGCAACTGCTCCTTTTAGTTTTTTCTTAACTGTTTTCCTCATTTTATCATAGACTCCCTTTCGAAAGTTAAAAGGTAGTACTGCAATAGCGTGTGCAATAGCGTCCCGTTCTCTTGGGAAAGAAGATCTGGAGCACATCCCAACTCCAGAGGTCTGGCTTGAGAGAGACGTAGAAGCAGAGGATAACACGTTTGTCGTGGCCAGCGTGCAGCTATGAGGATCATATGGCCCCTGTCTCTCTGAAGCTTCAACAGAGTTTTGAGAATGAGGGGAATGGGTGGGAAGGCATAGAGGAAGTCCTGACCCCAGTGGAGGTGGAAGGCATCCCTTGCCTGACAGTTCTGAGCCAGAATTCTGGAACAGAACCGGGGAAGTTTGGCATTCTGAGGACTTGCAAAGAGGTCTATATCTGGAGTTCCCCAGATCTGAAAAATTCAAGCAATTTGCTCTGGATGAAGAGACCACTCTCGTGTGGCAGTAGTATTCGACTGAGTTTGTCTGCGAAGAGATTTTGTGTGCCTGGAAGATACACCGCTAGTAGGTGGATTTAAAGATCGCTGGCGAAGGCCCAGAGGCGTAGAGGTTCATTGCACAACGTTAGGGACCGCGTCCCACCCTGCTTGTTCACATAGAACATGGCTACTTGATTGTCGGTCTGGATCAGAACTGCCTTGTAGCTGAGGTGGGTTTGAAATACTTGAAGAGCATAGAACATGGCTCTGAGTTCCAGGAGGTTTATGTGAAGACAAGCCTCTTGCTGGGTCCAGAGACCCTGAGTGGAGAGATTGTCCAAGTGAGCCCCCCAGCCTAACTTGGAAGCATATGTCGTCAAGGTGGCTTGGTGTAGTGGCTGCTGGAAAGGAGAACCTACAAGAAGGTTTTCCAGCAATTGCCACCACTGCAGGAACGAAACATGTCGAGTTTCTGATTTTGTCCGTCAAGCGACCCGAGGCCTGTGTCCACTGAGAGGTTAGGGTCCACTGGGCTGCTCGCATGTGCAGGCGAGCATAGGGAACCACATGGACAGTGGATGCCATATGCCCCAGCAGCTGAAGCATTTCTCGAGCAGTTAGAGTTTTCATAGCTACTTGAGAGGCCAGCTGGAGTATTTGAAGACAATGTGGTTGTGGCAGGAAAGTCTTTGACTGCCTTGTGTCTAGGCGAGCCCCTATGAACTCTAGAGACTGAGAAGGGGTGAGATGAAATTTTGGGATGTTTATGACCAGTCCCAGGTACTGCAGGATTTGCATTGCGCAAGAGAGCGCGAAGCTGGCTTCTGGAGCTGTTGATGCTCGGATGAGCCAGTCGTCTTACTTAGTGGGGGAAGATGAACATTCCCAGAATTCTCAGGAATGCTGCTACTACTGCCATGCATTTTGTGAAGACTCTTGGGGCAGAAGCCAGTCCAAAGGGAAGAACCCTGTACTGGTAATGTCTTCCTTGAAAAAGGAATCAAAGAAACCTTCTGTGATCTGTATGGATGAAGATATGCGTGTATGCATCCTTTAGATCTACAGAACACAGCCAATCCTGACGCTGAATGTAAGGAAAAAGTGTTCCGAGGGAGATCATCTTGAATTTTTCTCAGAATAGATACTTGTTCAACTCTCTGAGGTCCTGTATGGGTCTGTATCCCCCCCCCCCCCGTTTTCTTTGTAATGAGGAAGTAGGGGGAGTAGAAACTCATGCCCTGTTGGGATATCGGTACCTCCTCTATTGCTCCTTGAGTGAGGTGACCTCTTGACACAAGAGAGTGGTGGAAGGGCCCTGAGAATTGAACTGTCTTGTGATGGTGGGAGGGGGCATACTGTGAAAATGGAGTTTGTACCCCTCTTTTACAATGGAAAGAGTCAAGTGTTCTGATGTTATTTGCTGCCAACTTTTGGAAAAATGACAGTCTGCCGGGGATGGAGAGAGGCTCTGGACCTTTCAGGGGCATGATGACTAAGTTCTCTAGGAAGGAGTCAAAGCCCCTGAGGAAGCTGTGTCTGCTGAGCTGGTTGAGCTCTGGGGACTTGGGCTTTCCTTTGCTGTCTGGGTTGCTGTTGCCCCTTCTGGGGAGCATGAACTGGACAGTGGACAGCCTGGGTATAAGATGGGTAGAAAGCCCTTAAGCATCACCTATTCCTTCTACACTACTCACAGCATAATGATGCATCCCCAACTCCCACACCCCAGCCCGCACCAGCAGCACCCCCCACACACCTATGCAGACCAGGATTACGGTAGACTCCAACCCAACTACCGGATATGACAATGATGTTAAAATATAATAAGACTGTAAAATTGTAAATAACTGACAAAATCTGTACATAGTTTTTAGACCCAACCATGCCGTTATACAGCATGTTGACAAAGGTCTAACCTGTATATAGTTACCCCAGTTACAACTCCAAGTTCCTGCGCCTGTTCAATGTAAGCACAAGGCAGGTCCATCCTGCAATGTACAATAAATGTTAATTGTAAAATGCACTGATATTAAAGAGCGCTGTATAGAAAAGCTTTTAAATAAATAAATAAAAATTTATTTTTCTTGTTGAAAAAGTGTTTCTTAATTGTCTTTTTCTTTGCTGGGTTGGCTGTGGCCCTTGATAATCTGTTCAAGGTGGAATTTTCAGACTCAAGCTGATTAGCTTTGTCCTGCCAATCCTTGCCAAAGAGATTTTCTCCTGTGCAAGAAATATTCCCCAGCTTATCTTGCATCCATTGTTCTAAATCTGATGCCTGAAGCCAGGCAATGCGACGTGCACTGATGGAACTAGCAGAGGTTCTGCTAATGCACTCAAAGCAATCAAAGGTTGCACAATTCATAAACTTAGACACATTCTGGGCATGTTTGACCAGAGTGAAGGAGTCTGTTCTTTTATCATCGGGGAGAAGTGGAGCCATGAGCTCTAGATCCCTTGCAACCTCCTTAAGGAACGTTCCCATATAAAGAATGTAAGAGCTGATCCTGGCTGACAGCATCGAGAATTGAAATCATCGACGCCCAAAGGCATCGAGTTTCCTCGCTTCACGGCCCGAAGGATTGGAAGAATGCCTTTTAGCACTCTTGATCCTTCGCATCACCAATACCACTACCATTGAATGGTGTGGTAACTGTGTCTTCGGAAAACCAGGGCATTGTGGAATTCGGTACATGGTATCGAGTCTCCGAGAGTGTGCAGACACCGTTAAAGGAGTTTCCCACATCCTTAGCATGAGGTTATCACGACTCGGTGAATGGGAAGGGTAGCAGCTTCTTTAGAAGCTGCCGGGTACTGAAGAATTTCTAATTCTTCTGCTCTCGGTTCCTTCTCAGGGGTCACGGTGATAGAGTCCTGGTGCTACATCACGTATGAAATCCTGAAAGGACATGTCCTCTGGAGAAGACATCCTACGCTGAGGAGAAGGAGAGGGGTCCTCCGGAAGAATCACTCCGGTACCGGCAGAGTCCTCAGAGTCACTGGAATCGGAGGACTCGAAGTATCTCTGCGCCAGGTGTTCTTGCATTGCTTGGTGTCAGTATCGATCGAAGTCGACATCAGACTGTCTCGATACCAGACCCTCGATACTAGATACTGATTCAAGTGCCGGCATGGGGGGGAAGCACATCGGTTAAAGCAGGTGCAGTCGGTACCGGTATCGATGACTGCGGAACCGTCTGAAGCGGCCTTAGCAGTACCGAGGCTGCTAAGAGAGCCGCTAGGCTGCGTTCGATGGACAGGATGGACTGATCCATAGCCCCTGCTGATCCCTGGATGTGGGTACCAGTGGAACAGGCCACAACACCAGAGCATGGCACCAGGAGTTCTGCTGAGGTAAAAGCTTTGGGAACATCCTGGAGCCCCGTTAATGCTTTGGAGGCCGGGGCCTCCCGCCAGAGCTGTTTTGCCAGTATGTTTTCCTCGAGGGCAACGCTAGTAGCATCTCGATGCTTTGAAGGAGATCTACCCTTTGAGGACCGGCCGGTCTTGGAAGACCTGGGTTTGGTTACCTGAGATCCATGGCAGGAAGATGAAGCCCTGGAAGACATCGATGCAACGGACATCGCATCTGCAGCAAAGAGGGTGCCGAGTTTTGCAGCTCTGTTCTGCAGGCCTCTCTTGGTCATCTTTCTACAGAGGAGACAATCTGATGGTAAATGGTCAGGGCCTAAACATTTAAGACACCAGTCATGGGTTTCGTTAGCAGAAATGGTACCGCTACACTTTGAACATTTTTTGAAACCACTAGATGGTTTCTCCATTTTAGAAGAAAAGAGGGCCTAGTGCCCAAAATGGCGCACATCGAAAGACAACTGATCGTAACACTTTTCTTCACTATAATAGTGCACATCCAGTATGACTTAGAGATAGGTTACCATTTTCTTCATTCATTCGTTCAGAGGTTTCAGATTTCAGAAAACAGTCAAAGTCTCTAACAGCTAATTTTGTGGAACTGTTTAGTGAAACAGGCTTATCGCAGGGCGCTCTATAATAGAGCACTCCTCCTACGCTCTGATATGAGAACAAATTTAGGTGAAGAAAAAGATCATGTGAATTTGACTACAAAACAGTCTCCCTACAGTTCACATATACAACGTATTATAAATAAGCATGCTAATGTGCTCAAAACCATTCCAGGGCTTGAAGGGAAGGGCGTTCGCTTGCGTGTGGCAGCGTCATCAAAATCTGAAAGAAAAATTAAGTCCCACAGTTTTACGCCCAGTATCTCCCCTGCCTGTTGTTCAGACAGGTCATAGTAAATGTGGCATATGTTTGATCTGCCCTATGTCTTGTGAAATTACAAGTTTTACTTATCATGGACTAATGTACAAACTTAACAGACTTCTTGTGGGTCATTGTACGTTGTTCATGGAATTTTGTGCCCTTGTGGGCTACTATATGTGGGGGAGACCATCAGATCGTTTCGTAAATGAATGGGAGAGCATAAGAGTAGGTTGGACTGCAAGGTGCGGAAAGCTCCGCTGGTACAATACTGTTTAGATCACCGACGTTTTTGAAGATCTACGATGTTTCTGTATTGATGTAGCAATGGTGGGAAGGGCAGAAAAATCAAGGGAACAAACAATGATATTATGTGAGCAGCGCTGAATTTTTTGCCTACAAACGATAGCTCCCGGTGGTTTGAATGTGCAAATAGATTGGGGAGGATGTGTGTGAACAGGATCGTGGGGTTTTTTTCCTCTTCTTTTTGGTTTGATTGTGTAACTTTAGGAACGTCAAATTGCTCTTTTGTTTTGGAGCCGATATGTGTGGTGTTTTCGAGGAGAGATGATTGTAGTGGTTAGGTGTTGCAAGCCGGATTGGTTCGTAAGGGGTTCCCTTTTGATAGGGAACCCTACTGATGTCACTATGAAATGTGTCTTAAACAATGGTTCTGGTTCAGAGATCGCATGCGCGGCGTTTTTCAGATAATCCGGCCATGATGAAGGAAGGTCGGGTAATGAACGCTTGTGCTGCATAACATTTGTTTAGGGTAAGTGTAACTCGATGAGGTGTTTATATTATGTATTTATTGTTATGGGAATGTTATTGAGGTTTATTGTATGTTTTTAAGTGAGTTTAAGTAAATTCATGTTTCTTTGTTAACAGCTATTCTATATTCCCCTGACGAAGCTTATCAGTGAAACGCTATAAGGGCGCCGAAGTGAGGCTTTGGAGAAGCAAACAGATCTTGTTACCTGTCAAGATTTTGTGAAAAGCTGTTATGCCAACATGATCTGTTGCTTGTTTTTATTTGCTGTTCCACAATGAGTGTTGTCATTGATACAACAAGGCACTGGCATTTAGGCTTTAATATGCCTAATTAATGCCTGCTAGGTCTGAGACCACCTCTTTGTGTTATATATTTAGACAAAGGAAACTGTGGTAAATAGTGTTACCCTGATGAAGTAGACATAATAATTTTTTGATATATATGGAGTGAGTTTTTGATTTTTTGACATAATTTTCCACTCTGTGACCTAATCAGTACTGAATCACAAAATGGTGCCTGGCACCTAGAGGGGACAGACCCTCCAAAAAGAAGAATTCTTTTACTTTTTTTAGGAAAAGTAGTAAGAAAATGAAGAAAAGACCGGTGGTACCGGTATAAGCGTTGACAGTGAAGGCAGACGCAACAAGAAATTTTTCTGCGGTGACAGGGTTTGCTGCCTGTCGGCTCTGCGGAAAACGAAAAACTGAAGAGGGAGCATTGGAAGGGCGGGAAGGCAGCGACGCAGGCACAGTGGGATGCTCCCAAAAGATTTCCAATTGGATGTTGGGGAGTGTTCCCGGCAGGCTCCGTCGGTACCGCCGATACCCATATGTGAAGACTACATTCCTGCTTGTTCCTGGAGATAAAACATTATTCTTTCTTTCAGCAGTGTCTTCATTACTTTTCCTACCACCAAGGTAAGGCTTACCAGCCTGTAATTTCCCACCTCTTCTCTGTTGCTGCTGAAGACGGACCACATCAGCACTTCTCCAATGCCACGGTACATCCCCCATCTCCAGGGATCTAGTAAACATATCTTTTAGAGGTCTTGCCAAAACCTTCCTGAGCTACTTCTGGTGCAGTCCCCATATCATTTTGGTCACCTTCCTCTAAACCACTTCAAGTCTTAATATCCTTTCTGAGGTACAATATCCAAAACTGAATACAATACACCAAGTGAGGCCTCACCAACAGCTTGTACAAGAGCAGTAATACCTTCTGCTGGTTATGCTTTTCTGTATGCAGCCTAGCAACCTTCTGGCTTTGGCCACCACCTTATCACACTGTTTCGCAACCTTAAGATACTCAGACACTACTACACCAAGGTCCCTCTCCTGATCCACGCACACCAGCCTCTTACCATCTATCGCATATAGCTCCTTTGGATTTCTACATCACTCTGAATTTCTTCACATTAAATCTTAACCACCAAGCATTAGACCATTCTTCTAATTCGTGTAGATTTTCTTCTCATCTTGTCTACTCTCTCCAAGGTGTCCATTCTATTGAAAATCTTTGTCTCATCTACAAAAAGGCAAACATTTCCTTTTAACCCTTTGGCTATCATGCACAAAGATACTGAACAGTATCAGGCTCACAATCCCGTGAGACACTTTCCTTTCTTCTGAGTGAATTCCATTTACCATCACTCTATGTTGTCTATCAGTTGACCAATGTTTGATCCAGTTCACCACTTTGCGACCAATCTCCAGGCTACTCAGTTTATTCATAAGCCTACTATGAGGAACGGTATTAAATATTTTGCTGAAATCTAAGTTATCACATCCACTGCATGCCTTTGATTCAGTTCTCTGGTAACCCAGTCAAAGAAATCATTTGGTATGATCTTCCTTTATTAAAACCATGTTGCCTCGGATCATCCAACCCATTGAATTCTAGGAAGTTCCCTACCCTTAATTCCAGCAGCATCTCTATTTCTTTTCCTACCACAGAGATAAGGCTTAGCAGCCTTTGGTTTGCCACCTCTTCTCTATTGCCACTTTTGTGAAGAACCACCACATCTGTCCCCTCTCTTCAAGGATCTATTAAACGCACCTTTAAAAGGTCCTGCCAGAAAATCTCTGAGCTCCCTCAGTGTCCTGGAAAGTATCTTGTCTGGTCCCATGATCTTGTCCACTTTCAGTTTTGCAAGCTGCTCATAAATGCTTTATTCTGTGAATGGGGTAGTATCTACTCCATTTCGGTTAATAGCTTGTCAATCATGCATGGTCCTTTCTCCTGGATTTTCTTTAATGAATGCGGAACAGTTTAGCACTTCTGCTTTTAACTTGTTACTTTCCACAAATGGGACCTCAGCACCTTTGGGCTTTGCAATTGCACCTCTGGCTATTTTTCTCTCCCCAATATACCTGAAGTCTTATCACCTTGCTTCATATCTTTAGCCAATTTTTGTACTGCATATGCTTTTGCAATCCTGATTTCTAACATAGTTGATGATGGCAGATAATCATCATTATATGGTCCATCTAGTCTGCGCAGTAAGATGGCTAGAGTGGTTGTACTCGCTGCTCTTTGCAAGTCACCCACCCTCAATGCCTTTATTTAGGGTTGTATCCGCTTCTCCATACAGGACGCCCCCTCTTGCAATATAGGAATCCTCTGTGTCTGATCAATGCCTTTTTGAATTCTGTTACTGATTTTGCCCTATCACCTCCTCAGGGAGAGCATTCCAGACATCCACCACCCTATCAGTGAAGAAGTTATTCCTGACACTGCTTTTAAGTTTATCTCCTTGCAGCTTTGTTTTATGTCCTGTAGTTTTACAGCTTTCCCATCTTTGAAAATGGTTTGTTCATTAATACCTTTAAGTATTTAAGCATCTGTATCATATCTCCCATGTCCCTCCTCTCTTCTAGGGTATACAAATTTAGGTCTTCATGTCTCTTCTCATACATCTTCTGGCACAAGCTCCAAATCATTTTGGTTACCTTCCTATGAATCGTTTCATGTCTTTTTATATCCTTTCTTTAATATGGTCTCCAAAATTGAACACAATATTCCAAGTGAGGCTTCACCAATGACTTCTACAGGGGCAATGATATCTGCTGCTTTCTGTTGTTTATTCCTCTCTGTATTCAACCTAGCATCCTTTTGGTTTTGGCCACTGCCCTGTGACACTGTTTCGCCACCTTGAGATCCTCAGACACTTATCACTCCATGGTCTCTCTCCTAGACCATGCACTCCAACCTCTTGCCCCCTACTGCATACAACTCTTCTGGAGTTTTGCATCCCAAGTGCATGACACTCTGCTTCTTCGCATTAAATCTTAACTGCCAAGTATTAAACCATTCTTCTAGTTTTTGTATCTCTTTTCTCATGTTGCCCACTCCCTCCGTGGAGTCCACTCTATTGAAAATCTTCATATTATATTCAAAAGAGCAAACCTTTCCATTCAATCCTTCAGCAATTACACTCAAGCACCTTGCACAGTATCAGTCCCAGGACTGATCGCTGAGGCACTCCACTACTCACCCTCATTTCTTTTAAGTGAATTCTGTTTACCACCACCTTTTGTTGTCTGTCAGTCAATGAATTTCTGATCTAGCTCACCACTTTGGGACCCCAAGCTGCTCAGTTTATTGATAAGCCTCTTATGAGGAACAGAGGTTTTGCTGAAATCCAAGTTGATCACATCCATTTCATGCCCTTGATCTAGTTCTCTAGTCACCCATAAAATTAGATTTAAGGGCACTGCCTCGTTCAGTTTTATCCACTATTCTTTTCTGTGTTCCTCTTTTTGTCATCTTCTGAATTTTGTGAAGGTTGCTTTTTTGGTCTTTCTTATTGCAGTCACTTCTTTGGAGAATCATATCATGTTCTTTTTCTTCTTGTTTATATACTTTCTTTACGTATAAATCCAATGAAAATTATACTTTCCTGGTAATTGGTCTTCCTTTAGTGACTCCAGTTTAGTCCTCCACCTCTGGGTTGTGTACCTCCTCCTGCAGCTTGGAAACTGGGCATGTCAAAATCGTGACATCACTGGATGTAGCCTGCTGGTCTCTCCCATCAGCCCCAGTGAACTATTGACAAGAACATAAGAACATAAGACATGCCATACTGGGTCAGACCGAGTATGGCATCAAGCCCAGTATCCTGTTTCCAACAGTGGCCAATCTAGGTTATACATACCTAGCAATATCCCCAAAAGACACAGGTTCCACAATGCTTGTACTGGGTCAAGCATTGATATCCTGGGTCCCTTTTTAATAGTGGTTTATGGACCTTTCCTCCAGGAACTTGTACAAACCTTTTTTAAACCCAGCTATACTAACAGCCCTTACTACATCCTCCGGTAACAGATTCCAGAGTTTGATTACACGTTGAGTGAAAAAATATTTTCTCTTATTTGTCTTAAATAGTTTACCCTGTAGCTTCATTAAATGTCCCCTAGTCTTTCTATACTCTGATAGCGTAAACAATTGATCCACGTTTATCCGTTCCACTCCATTCATTAATTTATAGACCTCTATCATATTTCCCCTCAGCCGTCTCTTCTCCAGGCTAAAGAGCCCTAACCTTCTTAGCCTCTCTTCATAGGAGTAGCCTTCCATCCCCTTCACCAATTTGGTGGCTCTTCTCTGTACTTTTTCTAATAACGCTATGCCCTTTTTAAGATACGGTGACCAGAATTGCACACAATATTCAAGGTGCGGTCGCACCATGGAGCGATACAGAGGCATTATAATATCCTTTGTTTTGTTCTCCATCCCTTTCCTTATGATACCTAGCATTCTATTTGCTTTCTTGGCCGCCGCTGCACACTGGGCGGAGGGTTTTAACATGTTATCCACAATGACTCCTAAATCTTTTTCCTGGGTGGTGGTTTCTAATGTGGAGCCTTGCATCGTGTAACTATAGTGTCGGTTGTTCTTTCCTAGGTGCATAACTTTGCACTTGTCCACATTAAATTTCATCTGCCATTTGGATGCCCAGTCTTCCAATTTATCCAGATCCTCCTGCAGTTTTCCACAATCCTCTTGGGTTTTAACAACTTTAAACAGTTTTGTGTCATCTGCAAATTTGATAACCTCACTAGTTATTCCCTTTTCCAGGTCATTTATGAATATGTCAAAAAGCAGCGGACCCAGTACAGATCCCTGGGTTACTACACTATTCACCTTTTTCCATTGGGAATATTGGCCATTTAGCCCTACCCTCTGCTTTCTATCTTTTAACCAGTTCCCGATCCACAATAGTACACTGCCTCCTATCCCATGACTTTTTAGCTTCGCCAAAAGTCTCTGATGGGGGACTTTGTCAAAAGCTTTCTGAAAGTCCAGATACACTATATCAACCGACTCACCTTTATCTACCTGTTTATGCACACCTTCAAAAAAAACATATCAGATTAGTAAGACAAGATCTTCCTTCCTTGAACTAGATATCCCCTCCAAGAAATGACCCAATCTAGAAATGCCCTCACACTGCAGTGTAGATAGTTTATGTATATAGTTAACCCAGTTATCCAAGTTTGTACTCCTGTTCAATGTAAAACCTGACAGTTGTCGTTATGGTCGTTTTGTTATGATGTAAACCGCGCTGATTCTAAATAGCGCGGTATATAAGAAACTGTAATAAATAAATAAATAAATAATAAATAAATAAATAAAGCCATGTTGGCTGTCTCCCATTAGGCCATGACTAACTACATGCTGTGTAATTTTGTTCTTTATGATGGTTTCTACCATTTTCCCTGGTACTGACGTCAGGCTCACCGGTCTGTAATTTCACGGGTCACCCCTGGAACCCTTTTTAAAAATTGGTGTTACGTTGGCGACCCTCCAATCTTCAGGTATTACAGATGATTTTAATGAAAGTTCACAGATTACCAATAGCAGGTCTGCAATCTCATATTTCAGTTCTTTCAACACTCTGGGATGTATACCATCCGGTCCAGGTGATTTGCTACTATTCAGTTTATCAAATAGCTGTAATATATCTTCCCGGTGTAGCGATATTTCTCTCAATTCCTCTGCAGTATCACCTTTAAATACCACTTCAGTCTTGGGTATCATCCCTACATCTTCCTCAGTAAAGACCGAAGCAAAGAATTCATTCAGTCTCTCTGCTATAGCCTTGTTTCCTCTTACTGCCCCTTTTACCCCTCTATCATCTAATGGTCCAATTGACTCTCTCACAGGCCTTTTGCTACGAATGTACTTGGAAAAAGTCTTTATTTCGTGTTTTTGGTTCCGTAGCAAGTTTCTTCTCAAATTCCCACTTTGCCTGCCTTATCAATGCTTTGCATTTAACTTGCCAGTGCTTGTGCTGTTTCCAGTTTTCATCATTTGGCTCTTTTTTCCATTTCCTGAAGGTTGCTTTTTTGGCAGCAACAGCCTCTCTGACCTCACCTTTAAACCATGCTGGCAGTTTTTTGGACTTTCTTCCACTTTTCTTAATGCGTGGAATACAGCTGGTCTGGGCTTCGAGGATAGTATTTTTAAATAACACCCAAGCTTGCTGTAAGTCTTTAACCTTTGGAACCGCTCCTTTTAGTTTTTTCCTAACAATATTCCTCATTCTATCATAGTCTCCCTTTTGAAAGTTAAAAGGTAGTACTGTGGATGCCTTTACTATCTGTCCTCCACTAATTAAATCAAACATGATCATACTATGATCACTACTGCCAAGTGGTCCCAACACCCTTATTTCTTGCACCAGAACTGGCGTTCCACTAAGGACTAGGTCCAGTATGGCTTCCCCGCTGGTCGGTTCATGAACCAGCTGCTCCAAGAAGCAGTCATTTATTCCATCTAGAAACTTTCTCTCTTTAGCTTGTCCTGCTGTGACACTGACCCAGTCGATACCGGGGTAATTGAAATCACCCATTATTACTACTCTGTTGTGACTTTTGTTAGCTTCCTTGATTTCTTTGAGCATTTCATCATCCATTTGTTCATTCTGGCCAGACGGTCGATAGTATACTCCCACTGCCATCACCTTCCCCTTCATAAATGGAATTTCAATCCATAGAGATTCTACAGCAAATTTTGTTCCCTGCAAAACTTTAATCCTTTCTGACTCAATGCCCTCTCTAACATAGAGCGCAACCCCTCCACCAATTTGATCAGCTCTATCATTACGATATAGTTTGTAACCAGGTATCACAGTGTCCCACTGGTTATCCTCCTTCCACCATGTCTCTGAGAGTGCAATCATATCTAACCTCTCATTTAGTGCTATATATTCTAACTCTCCCATCTTATTGTTTAGACTTCCAGCATTGGCATACAAGCATTTTAGAGACTGTATTTTATTCATATTAATCTGGCTATTGGTAGGCAGGGGTAATTTGGAATCTTTATGCTCTGACTGCTCCTTACTCAAGGGCATTTGGGCTACTATACTCCCTTTTGGAACCTCACTGCTTTTGGTAGTATCCTTCAAGGATACCTTCGTCCGAACCATGCACTCCTGGGTGACTGTCGGCTTTCCCCTATTTTCTAGTTTAAAAGCTTCTCTATCTCTTTTTTAAAGGTTAATGACAGCAGTCTGGTCCCATCCTGATTAAGGTGAAGCCCATTCCTTCGGAAGAGCCCCCCCTTTCCCCAGAATGTTCCCCAGTTCCTAACAAATCCAAAACCCTCATCCTTGCACCATTGTCTCATCCACGCATTGAGACTCCGGAGCTCTGCCTGTCTTTTGGGTCCTGCACGTGGAACAGGAAGCATTTCGGAGAACGCTATCCTGGAAGTTCTGGATTTCAACTTCCTACCTAAAAGCTTAAATTTAGCCTCCAGAACTTCCCTACCACATTTTCCTATGTCATTGGTACCAACATGTACCAAGACAGCAGACTCCTCCCCAGCACTATCTATGATCCTATCTAGGTGGTGCGTGAGGTCCGCTACCTTCGCACCAGGCAGGCATGTTACCAGGAGATCCTCACGTCCACCAGCCACCCAGCTATCTACATTCCTAATGATTGAATCACCAACTATAACAGCTGTCCTGACCCTCCCCTCATGGGGACATGGCCCTGGAGAAACATCCTCGGTGCGAGAGGGTTTTACATCACCTGAAGGACAGGTCCTAGTTACAGGATCACTTCCTGCCACACCAGGGTGATGCTCTCCTGTCACGTGACCTCTCTCCTCCATGGCAACAGGGATGCTGCCAGACTGGAGGTGGGACTTCAGGACTATATCCCTGTAGGTCTCGTCCATGTACTTCTCTGTCTTTCTTATGTCTTCCAGGTCTGCTACTCTAGCCTCTAGAGAACGGACTCGTTCCCTGAGAGCAAAGAGTTCTTTGCACTTAGTGCATACGTAAGACCTCTCACCAACTGGGAGAAAATCATACGTGACACTCAATGCAAAAGACCGGAGAACCCCCATCTCGTTGCTGGACTTCTGTCTGCATCTTAGTTTAAAGCTTGTGTTTAGGTCTTTTAAATTCTGTATATAATAAGGATTGGTGTAGATGCTTATACCAATAAAAGTGTATCTAATACCCCTAATACACCTTGTGTACCTGAAGCTTAAGTAATTAATCTCAGGTCCTCTGTGTATGACTGATTTGGATAACAAGCTGCACCTGAGAGCAGCCCCTTTCCTCTAAGATGTGCAAGTACCTATAAAACTACAATTACCCCAGGGGTGGGTGGGTGCCAGGGAGGGAGGGAGGGAGATGTCCTATTAAAGAGGGCAGTTACAAGGTACCCTGTCCTGAACCCTCAGCAGGGGGGAGAGGGGTACCACACAAAGCCCAGTTAGTTGAGAGAGGCAAGGTAAGTTATAACTGAGAAGGCTGAATTAGCACACCACTAAGACAAATAATAAATAATTAAATAAACAGTTAGACAAACAATAAATAATTAATAAACAGCTAGAACTCACAGCAAGGTGTCACAGGAGGCAATATCCACTTCTCTAGCAGAGCACTGTAAAAAGCACTGCTCTTCTCTGATCAGAGAAGCACACTCAAAGCACATTCAAAGGAGCAACAAATAACTAGCTATCATATAAAACATTTTAACTCTATACTGAAATTCAACTTATAACTATTAACTGCGTAACATGAATTTCCCCCTAGGAAGGAGGAAACCGCCTTGCACCTTACCCTTCTGCCCCATACAGAATTAGGAAACCACAGAGTAAGAATAGACAGAAACAGATAGACAAGATCAGAGCAATGAAAAAATCCATAAATAATGACACCTACCGGTAGACTTGCACTTCTCCCAACTGAACCTCCACTGCCATAGAACCCCGGGCGGGAATGAGGACTAAACTGGAGTCACTAAAGGAACAACAATTACCAGTTAAGTGTAATTTTCATTTCCTTATCGTTCTTCCAGTTTAGTCCTCCTGGGATGTAACAGAGCAGTAATCATTGGGAGGAACCTTTTCGGCTGGCTCGCAACACCGCCGACCCGAACCAAACATCATTCACCGCTAGAACATCTAGGCAGTAGTGCTTACTGAAAGTATAAAGAGACGACTAGATGGCCGCTCTACAGACGTCCCTTGGCGTAACTAAACTGTGTTCTACCCAGGAAGTCGCTCGCTTGCACTCTGGTAGAGTGAGCTCGCAAGCCCGTCGGAAATGCACGACCGTGCAACAGAAATGCTGATGCAATAGACACTCTAATCCATCTCGAAATGGACGCCTTCGCCGCGGCTTCCCCTTTGCGGGGACCTCCAAATAACACGAAGACAAGGTTCAATTTGCGAAAGGTTTCCGAAACTTTTTAAGTATTGCCGTAACATACGTTTGATGTCCAACCAGCGCAACTTACAATCAGAAACGTTCCCTTCCAGAGAACGTAGAACTGGAAGAAAAACCATTCGATTCAGGTGAAAGGCAGACACCACTTTTGGCAAAAAGGACGGAACTGGCCGCAATACCACCTTCTTTCCAGAAAAGAACAAGAACGGTTCTCTACAGGACAACGCCTGTAACTCTGAAACGCGCCTTGCCAAACAGATGGCTACTAAAAACATGTTTTTATAAAGTCAAATCCTTTACCGACGCCTGGTGCAAAGGTTTAAAAGGTTCTTTAGCCAACGTCCATAAGACCAAACTGACGGAGACCCCATGCGGAGCATTTCCCCAGCTTTCAAAGAAAGCCTTTGGGAATGCAGCGCGCATGCGCGGTCCCCTTACCACCCAAGGGTGCCATCTTGCTCAGTCTGACATAGCTAAAAGACAGCAAAAAACCAACATGAAATATATGACTGCAACTCCAGGGGAGGAGGGAGAGTCATGAGGACTGATTCCTGCTGCTCCAGGAGAACACCTGTTACAGGTGAGTAACTACTCTTCCTCCAGGACCAAGCAGGAAGTCAGTCCTCACATATGGGACTCCCCAGCTCTAGGCTACCAGGAACCTCAAGCTGAAAAAATGGCTCCCTCTCAAGAGCCTCAGCATCCGTGATAAGAATATCCTTTGAGAATGCCTCCGTACGGTAGCCCAACACAAGGGCCGGAGGGTAGGATTTGCCTAAACCTCAAAGAGATTACGGAGTACCGCTTGTCCAAAAGCACTGTCCCTTCGGGACTCTCTCTCGAGGCAGTAGTGGGCTGCAAAAGTCTGGCTTGAAGACCAAGTAGCGGCCAGGCAGATGTCTGCCAACGGAACAGAGCGGAGATGAGCTACTGATGCAGCTTTCGCCCTGACATGGTGGGCCTTGACTCAACCCTGCAAGGGGAGGTCGGCTGCCTTGTACGCCCAGGCGATACAATCTGCTACCCAAGTGGACAACGTACGCTTGGAGACAGGTAACCCCAGTTTATTAGGGTCAAAGGAGATGAAGAGCTGAGTAGCCCTTCGATGTCCCTGCATACGTTCTATGTAAAAAGACAACGTCCTCTTACAGTCTAGGGTATGCCAGACTGTTTCAGCCCGGCTGGTATGCGGCATGGGAAAGGTCGGAAGAACCTCCTCCTGACTGAGGTGGAAAGAGGAGACGACTTTTGGAAGGAACTTTGGGTGGGTCCGTAGGACCACCCTATTCCTATAGAACCATGTGTACAGTCTATCAGAAACCAGAGCTTGTAGTTCACTCACACGTCTGGCCGAGGTAAGAGCTACCAGGAAGAGTGCTTTGCAAGAAAGGAAGCACAAATGGCAAGTAGTCATTGGCTCAAACGGTGGGCGAGTATGTTGCTGCAGGACCACGTTCAAATACCACTCAGTCGCAGGTGGACGAACCGGAGGCTTGAGAAGAAGCAGACCTCTGAGGAAGCGGAACACCAAGGGGTGAACCGACAGAGACTGTCCCTCCACCGGTGAGTGGTGCGCTGATAGAGCATTGAGGTGGACCTGAACAGAGTTAGACTTAAGGCCTAGGTCTGACAGGTGAAGTAGATACTGCAGTACTACTGGCACAAGGCAGGAGAAAGGATCTTCATTGCGCTGAGCACACCATAATGTGAACCTACGCCACTTGAGGGCATAGGACTTTCTGGTGGACTGCCTCCAAGAGGCCTAAACCACCTCTTCAACCTCCTTAGGTAGAAGTAAGGGAGCTAGCACTATCTTTTCAGCAGCCAGGCCATCAGATTGAGGGACCTGAGATTGGGGTGCAGAAGGGAACCCTGATCCTGAGACAGGAGATCGTGTTGCAGAGGCCCGATATTGAGGGTAGGATTTGTAGGCAGCACCCTTCCTTGGGAAAAAGGGCTTCTTTCCCGAGCCCTTCTTTTTCTGAGAAGGGGCAGAAGTCTTCCTGGACAGCCTTGTCCTGGTAAGAGTCTGTGTCTCGATTTCTGCAGCCTTTTCAGTCATGGGCTTACCAAAAAGGTTTTCACCTCGGAAGGGGACATCGAACAACTTGTCCTGCACCCATAACTCCAGGTCTGATGGCTGCAGCCAGGCCTGACGGCGTGCACCGATGCCGGCCGCGGCTACCCGGGTCGAAGCCTCGAAGCCATCATAGGCTGCTCGAGAGATAAACTTCGAGCACTCTCGGATCCCTGTTGACAAAGCCTTGAACCTCTGCAAAGGTTCCTCGGAGAGGCCAGCTGAGAACCTGGCAATCTCCTTTGCCAGGTCTCATAGGTACATGCCCATGTCTGGACATGGCACGCCAGCATAGAGCCCTGGAAGCACTTTCTACCGAGGGCATCCAGGTTCCGGGCCTCCCGTCCAGGGGGCACCGAGGAGTGCATCTTCTGACTCTTCAGGCGGTGCATGGCCGATTCCACAACCATGGAGTTGTGCGGTAGCTGCGCCTTTTAGAACCCAGGGCTCTTATGGACTTGATAAATGGAATTCACCCGTTTGCTCAGAACTGGCGCAGAGGTCGGTGCCTCCCACATACAGAAGAGCAGCCGTTCCAGCATCAGAGGAACCGGTACAGTAAAGGCTTCCTTCGGAGGAAAGTCATACTGGAAGGCATCGAGGTCTTTGGCTCAAGGCTCCTCCTCGGCGTCCGCAGGGAAGACAAGGCTTTGGCCATGTCCCTCACAAAATCCGAGAACCAGGTATCCTCCGGGGGGGGGGGGGGGTGACCGTCTCCGAGGCTTGGACTCCGGTGAGTCCGAAGGGACGCACCGGTCCGGAAGGTGTCTGGGGACTCCTCGTCCTCCATCTCCCATGCCGACTCCAAAAGCTTTCTGATTGGACGCTGGGGAGCGTTCCCGCGCAGGCTCCGTCGGTACCGACGTACCCATATGTGAAGACTCATTCCTGCTTGTTCCTGGAGATAAGTAGGAACTTCAACAAGACCTATCAGCGGATCTAATGCATAATCTGTCTACAGTTGTAACAAGCAAGGCAGCAGATGCAATCTATAATAACAGGGCACTGGTCACCAAGCAACCCCCTATTATATCCTTGCTTGAAACTCGCCTACTTAAAGAAGTTAATAGACAGACACACCCACCCACGCCCTGCTCCCTCTAAATCTCGGCATTACTCTAGAAATAGACCCCCACGCTACTCTGATAAGAAATCTACACGTAACTTATCCAACCTTATCCATATCCCTCTCCTGTCCCCCTCCACTCTCCCGTTTTCATGCGCCCTATGGAACCCATGCTCAGTCATTAAAAAACCCCTTTTATTCATGATCTTTTTATCTCTAATGCCCTACACCTTCTTGCCTTAACCGAGACCTGGCTCCCCCCAGACAACACCGCATCCATTGCCTCTCTCTGCTATGGGGGCTACCAGTTCTCCCATACACCTTGATCTACTAGTCGCGGTGGTGGCGCTGGCCTCCTACTCTCTCCCTCCTGCCAATTCCAACCCCTCCTGCCACCCCAATCACCCTCCCCCCTCTCCTTCAAAGTCCACTCCATTCGCCTCCTCTCAACACTTCCCCTCCGAATAGCTGTTATTTATTGCTCACCAGACAAATCCAAATCAACCTTCCTCACCGACTTCGACTCCTTGCTTTCTGCCTTTATGGGTCCCTTCTCCCCCACTCTTATTCTCAGTGATTTCAACATTCACATTGACAACCCCTTCGACCCCCATGCCTCAAAGTTCCTCGCTCTTACCTCCTCATTCGACCTCCAACTTTGATCCACTGCCCCCACACATCTACACGGCCACTGCCTTGACCTAATACTCTTCTCCAACTCCTCTCCGTCAAACTTCCAAAAATCAATCCTTCCCTCATCGGACCATCACCTCTTAACATTTACTCTTCAGCTTCCGCCGTCCCAACCTCGTCCTGTCTCCTCCGACCTATTTAGAAACCTTCATAATATTGATCCCCGACTCTCTCCTCCACCATCTCTTCATCTCTTTCCTCCATTTTATCCTCCAAGTCCGTCAACGAGGCATTATCTTCATACAATGCTACACTATCCTCAGCCCTTGACACTCTTGCCCCTCCCACCCCACGTCCTGTCAAACGATCTACTATCCAACCCTGGCTTTCACCCACAATCCGTTACCTAAGATCTTCTACACTTCAAATTCATGCTTGGCTCCTTCCAGTCAGCCTTAGCACTTGCCAAACAAGATTACTACATCCATCTGACCAACTCCCTTGCCTCTGATCCTCGCCATCTCTTTAATACCCTCAATTCTCTCCTCAAGGTCCCCCTGTCCATATCCCGCCCTCCCTTTCTGCACAAACCCTAGCCGACTACTTCCATGACAAAATCCACAAGATTACCCTCCAATTCTCTACCCCCCCATCTACCTACCCTCCTCCCCAATTCTCCTCCCCTATCCATACTCCCCCTGCCACCCTCTCCCCCTTCCCTCCGATCTCTGAAGAAGAAACCACAATCCTTCTGTCCTCCTCCAAACCCACTACCTGTTCTTCAGACCCTATCCCCACCCATCTCCTACGTTCCATCCCCCTCACCATTATCCCCTCCGTCACTCATATCCTCAACCTTTCGCTCTCCACTGCAACTGTCCCCGTTGACTTCAAACATGCTGTTGTCACACCCCTTCTCAAGAAACCCTCACTTGATCCCACATGCCCTTCTAACTATCAACCCATCTCCCTCCTTCCCTTCTTATCCAAACTATTAGAACGAGCAGTCCACTGTCGCTGCCTCGACTTCCTCACCTCCCAGGCCCTCCTGGACCCACTACAATCCGGCTTCCGTCCCCTACACTCCACTGAAATGGCACTCAAAAAAGTCACAAACGATCTGTTCCTGGCTAAATCCAAGGGCCTCTATTCTATCCTCATCCTTCTTGACCTTTCTGCTGCCTTTGACACCGTTGACCATGACCTCCTCCTCATCACCCTCTCCTCGCTTGGCTTCAAGGACTCCGTACTATCCTGGTTCTCCTCCTACCTCTCCTATCGCTCATTCAGTGTTTGCTCTGGTGGCTCCTCCTCCTCCCCTACCCCGCTCCATGTAGGTGTACCCCAGGGATTTGTCTTGGGCCCCCCTCCTCTTCTCTCTCTATAACCAAGGCCTTGGCGCAATATCTCCTCCCATGGCTTTCAGTAGCATCTCTATGCCGATGACTCCCAAATCTACCTCTCTACACCTAATATTTCTCCGGCAACCCAGTCCAAGATCTCTGCCTGGATGTCTCATCGCCGATTGAAATTGAACATGGCCAAGACTGAACTCCTTGTTTTTCCACCTAACTCCCCCCCCCCCTACTTCCCCCTCTCTCAATCTATGTGGATGGATCTATTATCCTTCCTGTTCCCTCGGCCCGCAATCTAGGGGTTATCTTTGACACCTCTCTCTCCATTTCCGCTCATATCCAGCTTGTAGCTAAGACCTGCCGCTTCTTTCTCTACAACATCAACAAAATCCGCCCCTTCCTCTCTGAACACACTACCAAAACACTTATCTACTCCTTAATCTCCTCTCGCCTCGATTACTGCAACCTACTCCTCGCTGGTCTTCCCGTAAGCCACCTCCTTCCCCTTCAATCTATACAAAATCACGCTGCTTGACTAATCTTCTGCCAGCCTCGCCATGCCCACATTGCTCCTCTTGTCAAGTCACTTCACTGGCTCCCTGTCCAATTCCGCATCCAGTTCAGGCTTCACCTACTGACCTATAAGTGCATTCACTCTATGGCCCCTCAATACCTCTTTTCTCGCCCTACATCCCCTCTCGAAATTTGCGCTCCGCTAATAAATTACTTCTATCAATGTCTTTCACCCGCACCGTGAACTCCCAACTGCACTCCTTTCACCTTGCTGCACCTTATGCCTGGAACAGCCTACCAGTGTCTGTACGTCAGGCATCCTCCCTGGCCCTCTTCAAATCCAGGTTGAAGACCCACCTCTTCACCGTTGCATTCAGATCCTGACTCCTTCCTCATCTTACCCTAAAACCCCCGTCAACGTTATGACCAAACTATAGACCAAACTGTACCACATCGTACCTTGCGCAGAACTGACTAATGCTCTGTACTGTTCTTACTAATGTACTGTTCTAATTAGATTGTAAGCTCCGATGAGCATGACTGACGAGCAGGGACTGTCTCTTGTATGTTGGCTACCTCTTGTAGGTTAGCTGAGCAGCGCTGCGTGCGTGGCACTTTATAAGTGCTGAATAGAATAGAGAGAGGTCTACTCCTGCACCTACCTGATGTTACTCGTTAAGGGTGGCATCACCTATTGAACCAGTTAACCCAATTGCTTTCTACTCTGCAGCAATCTGTGCCACCATCCGATCCTCATGATGGATGCTGCGTTCGTGGCCACCCAGTTTGTATGATAAAAACTCTGCCTACCTTTTTCATGATCTTGCCACCTATCAATGTAAAAAGTCCCCCTTCTCAGTCATGGGCAGAAGAGTTCCCGGGATGCCCGGAATATCCTTCCCTGAATCAACCCCTCTGTTCTCTGAATTAAAAAGGGTTGAACTAAATGTGCCAAATAAATGATTCACTGCTGTAAGGATGAACCAGCGATCACCCTACTGTCAGTGAAGCAAGGTGACCACTCTTCACATGAAGGAATAATTGATGGCAATTATCCTCTTAATGCCGAAATGTTCTCATATAGGGGACCAAGAGCCGAAAGTGTCACTTAATTGGGGCTTTGTGCTATCAGGATAATATAATTAGCCATTCAACTCCTGCAGAGAACTCACCTGCTCTGGTTTTCCACATTCTGGTTTGCAAGCACGCCAAAGGTGCACATGTGCTTGTCCTAAATAACCTTATCTTAGGCCATTCCTATGTAAATGCTAATGAGTACCATTTTTATTTATTTATTTATTTTATGGCTCGCAAACCTATACTAACAAGGTTGAACTAATTAATAAGGAAAACACTAGCAAATAACACTAGAACAAATAAAAGAACAAATAAAAGCAACCTTAATTGTGCCTGCCGGCGAGCACTGAGCTACACTAAGCCCCGATGTGAGCTGAGCCGTGGGGGGCCGCCACGCGGCAACGCCTGTGGGTACAAAATGGCCACCGCTGTTAGAAGCCCTGAATAGGCGCCAAATACCGTTGCTTACCACAAAAATGTACATTAATCCGGCTCGCTGGCCGCTGACGGTGCAGACCCCGTGCATTAAATCCCCGCTCTAGGACTCAAAAGGAAATTCTTACTGTGCCTGGCACCGCTCCACACAGGAGCGAGCGGTCAGCCGCAGAGCGAGTTCATCCTACTCCTACTCCTGCCCCTCGCCCCAATGTCGCGCGCAGCTCGGGACCGGCAGGGAAGCACGTTGTGTGCTGCAGGGCTCCCCTCCATACAGTCAAGGAGGGGAGAGCTGCCCGGGGAATCTGAACAATTGCAGAAATAACTAACAAAAGAAAGAGTAGGCAGACAGCCGGTCGGGATCAAAACCTGCTACGGGTTTCCTATCTTTTTTTTTTTTTTTTTTTAAGCATAGTCACTAGAAAAATAAGTTAAATTAAATCAAACCGGGGGGCGGAGCTTGCCACGATCGGAGATGGCTGCCTGAGAATCCTGCTCCTGCCCGGGCTATAGAATCCTGGCTACCACCCCCTAATCGAATCCAGCTAAATCTTCAAATCTAGTGGCTAAACGTTGTGCAAGATGTCCTCGCTGAAACCAGCAAGGCTAGAATTTACACCAGCGACAGGGCATGCGGTTAAAACGCACAAAACAAGAGACGGCGTCTCCACAAAAGATGGCGTCAGAGAAAGACGCTGCGGAGGGAGTCTGGGAGATACTGCAAGAGCTCAGAGCGGTGAAAGAAATGGTTGCCTCTAGCAATGGATCACTCGTGCAATTACAAGAGGACATGCAAGAAGTGAAAGAATGGTTGTCTGGAGTTTGTGAGCGTCTGCATAATGTGGAAGCTGTGGTTGAGAGACACGAAGTGCTGCTGACGCAGATGGGCCCGCTGAGCAAAAGAGTGCTGGCGTTGGAAGATCAAATTGAGGATCAAAGCAACCGTGCCTGATCCCATGGGATACTTGCAGAAATTGATCCCAGAATTACTGCAACTTACCTTTACTTCTCCGTTTGAACTAGAGCGGGCCCATCGCGTTCCGTCGCATGTGACTGGGAGAAGCCAACACCCGCGTCCCTTCATCCTCAAAGTGCTGCGATATCCACAGGTGCTCCAGATACTGCAGGCAGCCAAACAGAAATCCACGCTGCAGCTAGAAGGATTTAAAATAGCTTTTTTTCCGGATTTGTGCAAAAAAACGGTGGAGAGACGCAAGGCCCTATTAGACTGTAGACCTTTAATGCAGAAATTGCAAGCACGATATGGCCTCTATTATCCTGCTAGAATGCAGGTAACGCTGGGCAATAATACGCAAACATTTGATAATGGAGAAAGTCTGCGATCCTATCTTCAGGAGTACGCTCAAATGGAGACTGGGACATAGATTGCCTGGATTGCTGCCTGCAGTTTTAAGCCGCAGCGAGGTGAACCTGTGCCTGGTTACCTGGTACTTTAATGCTGACATGTAGAGTTTGTAAACGGGGGCGCTGGGTGAGAATGTCCACAGTCTTGGCAAAGGCAAATATTAGTATGACTTGCAAAGGATTGTGGGAAATGTAGTCCATTCATACCAGAATCAGCCGTTCACAAATAAATGAGTTGTGCTTGCTCGAGTGTTAAGCAAAGAAAATATATTTTATTTATGGGGTTATTTCTCCCACACAGATTTACTTGGTAGCACAAAAGGATACTTGCTTTCAGTATTATACTTAGGAAAAACAAATCAGGAACAACAACTGAACTTCTTAAGCAATCAATCAAACAATAAAGACCTTGATGGGAACAGAAAGGTTTTTCTATGGGCTCCTGCTAATACCTTTTAGCAGTGCTCCAAAAACAAAAACAAAACCCAAAAAGTAATCAAAAACTGTTCTTTTTCAAGGATAACTTCTTGTATTTTCACACACAGCCAGAAGTGTCCTTTTAGAGCCCACGTGCAATTATGCAAGGCTTAATTGCTAACAATTAACCAGCTGCAAACCTCTTGGCTGGTTTACTTTCTATACGTGGCTCAAATCCTACCCAAAAGCTTTCTTGTAAACTTTTCTAGGTAGATAAAAGAACAAGATATATTTCTTTTTGATGGTTGTTGCATTTGTGAAAGTATATTACCACAGCAGCCCAGACAGAGAGCAATCCATGTATTCACTCTGATCAGGTAAAATATCTCCTTCTTCTTCAACTATCATAGAATCAATATCATAGACTGGTTCAGGGGAATTTCTTAATGGAGCACTCTCAGGACAATACTTGTTTCCCTGCTGTCTTCCAAGTGAAGAGCTAGGGCATAGATCAGTGTTCATACCTGAGCTTCCATTGCTGTTAGAGTCCCTCTCCAAATATCTTGGCCAGTATGTAGTCCAGTTTTTATGTCCAGCCTTCCAATCAAGATCCCTGGACACTGGGTCTCTCTTCACATACCTTCTTGCACTGGTCTTAGGGCCCCTTCCAAATGCAGCCGTCTCCCTCACAGGTGCCGTCCGGGGATTCCTGGCTCTGTAACCCCACTCCTCTGGCTTCCCCCAGTCCAATGGAATATGCTTGCCTCTGGAATGACTCCCAGCACACGTACTGCTATGGACTCCTTTAGACCTCCAAGATGCTTTTCTCTTCTTTCTTCCACGCTGCTTCTTGCTCTCTCTGTCCTTGAGCTCTGGGTTCCTCTGCTCCTGCTCCGTCTCTTTCTGTGTAGAATAGGCTTTACTTTTAACCTGCTTAGAGGATACTCCACCCTAGCACAGCTCAGCTGTGCTGAATCAAGCCCTGCCCTTGGAGATGAGTGCTTGGGGATTACCTCATAGTTCTCCTGATTGAACACACATTTCCCCACTTCAGCTCTTCTATAGGGTGTTTGAAACCTGGTGCATTCTGGGACTGGTAGTCTTTTATGAGAACATTCTGTTTTATTATTTCTACCAGCAAAGACAGGTTGCTTGTTCAGAGCCAATTCACCTCTATTATAGCTCCTTCCTGAACTATGATAAGCTTCCTTATCACAAGTTAAATCGTATAACGGATGTTGGGATATTGTGTTATGCTGTGTATTGTCATTATCCAGGGGCTGGTTGATTGGGGGTAGGGGTAGCTGTAAGAGTCAATTGTTAGAGGGGTGGGGTGGAGTGGGAATTGAGGGCAGTAGGATTGTAAGAGGGGCGGGACAGGCTTCACCATTCAAGTTATAAAGTTTTGTTCTAGCCGCACGCCAGGAAGACATGTTATTAGGAATGCTGCAACTTTCTTGTTTAAGACTATGTTAGTGACGAGTGCCACCACCACAGGGAAGGACGGCTGCCGTTATGGCTAGTGGGGGCTTGCGAGTGGTATCCCTTAATGTGCAAGGTATTAATAATCCTGCTAAGCGCAAAAAAATAATGAACTACTGTAAGCAGCAACGAACGGATGTAGTCTATATACAAGAAACTCATCTGTCGCTAGCGGAATCCTAAAAAGAGTGTGGAGTAGGCTATCAAAATATTCTGTCAGCGCCCGCTTTTAAGAGGAAGGGTGGTGTTATAATGATGGTACGAAAGGCGTTATTGCCTATAGTTGAAGATACGGCGATAGACCCTTGCGGGAGATGGGCCAAAGTGAAAGTACGGATAGCAGATGCGGTGTACACTTTAATGGTTGTCTATGGCCCGAATCAAGATGATCCCCAATTCTTTGAGAAGGTGGCTCAGGAGTTATTAGGAACTGGGGCTTCAAATATAAATCTTGGGAGGTGATTTTAATCTAATACAAGACCCTCTGATAGACCGCACACCTTACAAACACCACCACAAACCGCGATCTAGTAAAATATTGTTGGGCATGATGGAAACACTTGGTCTTGTAGATCCGTGGAGACTTTTGTACCCAGCAGAGAGAGAATACACATACTATTCCATGCCTCATAACACGCAGACGCGTATTGATTTTTTTCTTGTCTCCAAGACATTAGTGCCCATGATTTCTGCCGCAGGGATATTTGCTAAAACTGTTACAGACCATGCTGCAATAATGGTGGAATTTAGATCTGGACAAAACGATAAGACCAAACCTAGATGGCAATTTGACCAGACATGGCTGAGAAGTGACGAATTCGTTAAATCCATGCGTCAGGCAATAGCAGAATATTTTCGTCATAATTTGATACATGATACCCCAACCTTGGCTTGGTGGGAAGCTTTTAAGGCGACCGCACGGGGCTGCATGACAATGTATAGTATCCAGAAGAGAGCAGCAGCAAAAAAATTGGCTGATTTGGACTGCGAGATACGTGCGGGGGAACAGATTCTGTCTAAACGTTCCGACCCGCTAATATTGCTTCGGCTACAAAGGCTGAGGTATCAGTATAACTCTATTCTTAATGCAGAAGCGAGTAAGCAAATAAGTGCTCAACAAGGAGTGTACTATCATGAAAGCAACCGAGCGAGTGCGCTCTTAGCTCGTACACTGCGCGCTAAAAGAGTTAGCGCACGTATTACTGGTCTGAAGGATACTAGCGGGAAACTACACGTGAGAGATGAAGATATACTAAAACTGTGTGAGGAATTTTACTCCCAGCTTTATCGGTCTGAGGGGGTATTTAACGAAGATGCATTCTCTAGCTTCATCTCAGGTGTGATGGGTCCCAAGCTTACGAGAACTCAGCAGCTTATGTTGTCGGAGGACATTACTTGTGCGGAAATTAAGTTGGCAATGCGACAGCTAGCCAAAGGGAAGGCAAGTGGACCAGATGGTTTGCCAGTGGAATTTTATGTGGCCTTTTCGCAAGAATTGGTACCCGAGTTACACTCATATTTCACTGAGCTCAAGAAAGAATGCCCTGAAGTTGGATCGTTAGTGGCAGCAACAATTGTAATCCACCCCAAACCGGGGAGAGATGATCAAAAGGTGGAAAATTATCAACCAATATCGCTCCTTAATGCGGACTATAAGATCTATGCCAAGATTCTGACCAATAGGCTCAGTAAGGTAATGGAGACACTAGTCCAGTCCGATCAGTGCGGATATATGCCGGGCAGGTCAACAGCTGACAATGGCCGCCTGCTGGCACACGTGCTCTTGAAAGTGCAACATCTTGCAGAGCCGATTGTCGGCCTTGCATTAGATGCGGAGAAAGCTTTTGATCGAGTGGAGCTCCCCTACCTTTTTCGCGTAATGCAGTGGTTTGAAATACCAGAAGACTTCCTTGCTAGTGTCAAAATGATATACTCAAGACCAGTGGCACGGGTGGCTGCTAATGGTGGGCTCTCATCCGAATTTGTGCTATCAAGGGGCACACGGCAAGGATGCCCTCTATCGCCTTTATTATTCAATTTGGCGCTTGAGCCGTTGATGATGAAAATACGACAACGGCAGGATATAGAAGGTGTACGGCTGGAAGATTATCAGATTAAATTATCGGCGTATGCGGATGATCTCTTCTTGTTTTTAGACCCCAAATCGCTGAAGGCTACAATGGATGTTATCTTAGAATACTCAGGTATATCGGGATATAAGCTGAATTTGTCCAAAACGACAATACCACCTCTAAATGCTCATGTTCCGACATCGCTCTTGCACATCTATCCATTCAAAGTAGAAGCCGCATCGTTCAAATACCTCGGTGTAACATATGGAGTCACTATGCAAGACACGGTACGACGGTGCATGGTACAATGCGAAAATATTGCACAAGAGTATGGTACCGGCTTAAAAGATCGCGCCATTGGGCGCGTGGTCCAGTGAACCCCTGCCACCATCTGCAGCTCTCCCCAGTCGGGGGATAGAGCCTCCGGCAGCAAGGAACAGCACCAGCCAATCGGGACTTCCTGTACCGGCTTAAAAGATCGCGCCATCGGGCGCGTGGTCCAGTGAACCCCTGCCACCATCTGCAGCTCTCCCCAGTTGGGGGATAGAGCCTCCGGCAGCAAGGAACAGCACCAGCCAATCGGGACTTCCTGTACCGGCTTAAAAGATCGCGCCATCGGGCGCGTGGTCCAGTGAACCCCTGCCACCATCTGCAGCTCTCCCCAGTCGGGGGATAGAGCCTCCGGCAGCAAGGAACAGCACCAGCCAATCGGGACTTCCTGTACCGGCTTAAAAGATCGCGCCATCGGGCGCGTGGTCCAGTGAACCCCTGCCACCATCTGCAGCTCTCCCCAGTCGGGGGATAGAGCCTCCGGCAGCAAGGAACAGCACCAGCCAATCGGGACTTCCTGTACCGGCTTAAAAGATCGCGCCATCGGGCGCGTGGTCCAGTGAACCCCTGCCACCATCTGCAGCTCTCCCCAGTTGGGGGATAGAGCCTCCGGCAGCAAGGAACAGCACCAGCCAATCGGGACTTCCTGTACCGGCTTAAAAGATCGCGCCATCGGGCGCGTGGTCCAGTGAACCCCTGCCACCATCTGCAGCTCTCCCCAGTCGGGGGATAGAGCCTCCGGCAGCAAGGAACAGCACCAGCCAATCGGGACTTCCTGTACCGGCTTAAAAGATCGCGCCATCGGGCGCGTGGTCCAGTGAACCCCTGCCACCATCTGCAGCTCTCCCCAGTCGGGGGATAGAGCCTCCGGCAGCAAGGAACAGCACCAGCCAATCGGGACTTCCTGTACCGGCTTAAAAGATCGCGCCATCGGGCGCGCCCGCGCCTGAGGGCCTCGCCAGAGGGCCCTTTGGCGTGGCCCTTAGGCGGAGGCCCTGGTGGAGGCCTATAGTTAATACATGATCGACAACTGGAAAACCATCTCACCGTTACAAATAACGCTGTGAGTATCAATTGTTATATAAACCTATAACACGAATTGTAAGAATATACTGTAACAAAGTAACTTTGATGTTACCTACCTTAGTGCAGCGATACATGTGCTCTAAGGCTGTATTGGGTAATTGTGCAACCATTGTTGGTTGAGTCTCAAGATATAGTGTAACTATACTATCTATACTTATGTATGCTATTTAGTAACGCTGCTGGGACAAAATGCACTGTTAAAGCATTTTTACTGCCTTACTTATAACCTCTTTAGTAACACCAAGTTGATTGAACCAGGTAGCATTGAATGTCAGTAAAAGTGTTGATATCTCCCCTGCAGAGTACACTGACATTCTAAAACTAGCTCACCCACATAGCAGCATTTCATACCTCTAGGCTCTCCTAACAGCCTCTACAGCTTAATTCCTAAGCACTCACTCACCCACCAATTCCCACATGATGGCCTTACTCATACCACTGACCATTCTATTTTTCACTTCCAGATTCCCTAGTCATGCACTCAATACAAGTGCCACACATATCCCAATCCTCACTAGTCATAGTAGGAGATGGTCAGAGAACCACTACCAAACTAATCATAACACCCACGGCTCAATCTACCAACACCTATTATACATTCCTTTACAAAATATTAAAAAAACTCAACTGTGCAAGAATCAGCAACAACAGTTATTGGAATGTGCACTCATAAATACTAGATCTACTCACCAAAAATGGCCAGCAATCACTGACCTTATAACATCCTACAACCTTGATGTATTAATTATCACTGAGTCTTGGCTATCAGACTGTGATAATGTGATTATCAATCAAATGACTCCAACTGGATTCTCGTCATATACTTGCCACAGAGCCAAACAAAAAGGAGGAGGGGTCCTCATCCTTGCAAAATCAGAACTCAAATTTAAATTAGTTAGTTCACTCACCTCAGAGCACCTTGACACTATTACAGTATCAAACAACCAATGTACAATCAATGCACTATACAGAGCCCCAACACTTTCCTCCGATGACCTACCAACAATCATCAATCTCGCTTGCAACTCAAAGAACTCACGATCCTCAAACTGGTTAGTGGGAGACTTCAATCTCCCCTCACTGCCTGAAGCACATGCACGAACCTTCCTTGAAGCGCTGTATGACCTTGACTATAAGCAACTAGTGAACTCCCCAACGCATGAAAAAGGCGGTACCCTTGACCTTATTTTTGCACCCCAGTCTGTAGTCAACACCTCTCCTCCGCTGTTGACCTCCATATCTCCAGTACCATGGTCTGATCACAAACTCCTGAAGTTCCGAATACCAAGTACCTGCTTACCCAATAACAAGGCCATGGCTAATATCCCAGATCACGGAACACCAGCGACACGATTCTGCACACTCAACAAGGAAGAGTTACTTGCCAAGCTTCTTCCACAACTGGATGTATCAACCCTTGACCCTGACGAACTTGTAGCAAATTGGAATAACAGCATCAAAACTTTAGCCTGTATTCCATCCACCAACAAGTTGCCCACAAGACGCAAACATGCACCTTGGTACTCATCTGACCTTCGATCATCCCTTTTACAACTACGTAAACTAGAAAGACGATGGCGGAAAAAGCAAACTACCATAGCCCAACAAAGCTACAACTCTTATCTAACATTACACAGAGAGAAAATAAATGAAAAAAGGAAACAATACCACTCAATGATTCTAAAAAAATCACTGAACAAAACACATGACCTATTTAATATAGTAAAATCACTAACAGGTGATCCATCTCCAGCAAGTTCGCATATGCCTCAACCACAGGATTATTCAGACTACTTACAATCCAAAATGATCCAATCCGACATGACATCATCCTACTACAGTCCGTCCAATGTACTTAGTACACAACAACCTACATTACTACTTGAATTCTCGGCAGTATCTACTAAAGAAATTGAAGACACCATCTCCTCCATCAATCTCACCACAGCTCCCAATGATCCCTGTCCAGCAAGTTGGATAAAGGAACTGCGACATGAACTAAGCCATGCATTATGCAAAATAACCAACCAATCACTATCAAGGGGCATCTTCCCCCAAAGCTTAAAACACACATCGATCAGACCCCTGTTAAAGAATAGTCGTCTTGATACATCCAAAGTTGAATCATACAGACCCATATCAAGCATTCCACTGCTTGCTAAGATCATTGAGAAAATAGTCCAACGTCAGATCCATCAGCACATTGACGACGAGGCACCCCTCGATCTAGCCCAACATGGCTTCAGGGAATCACATGGAGTAGATACCATCCTAACTACCCTATTCGATAAGCTTATCACAGGAATTGACAACATACACCAAGGTTTCGTCCTTATCTTTCTTGACATTGCTGCTGCATTTGATTCTGTGAATCATAAGATACTATTACAACGCCTCCAAGAAAAAGGATTACTGGGAACCGCATTACAATGGTGCGAATCATACCTAACTAACAGATGGCAGCAAGTAAAAGCAGGCAACACGTCCTCCGAACCATTCCTGCAGAAGCAGGGAGTGCCACAGGGATCTTCCCTGTCTGCTCTACTATTTAATATCTATATGCAGCCTATCTGCTCTCTGATACGCTCATTAAATGTAGAATGTCTCGTGTATGCTGATGACATACTACTGTACATTCCATTCATCATAGAACAACCTGATTTTTCCCCTATCATCAGATGCTTTGATGCAGTGGCTGAATGGCTTCTCACACAAAACCTGAGGATCAATCATAGCAAAACTGATGTCCTATTTGTCACAAGGAATCAGAATTTCACCCCACCACCCAGTCTGCAAGTCAAAAATGCTGAACTAAAGACAAGAGATACAATTCGCTACCTAGGCATCATCCTAGATCAGCGATTGGACATGATAAATCATGTAAAGACTGTTACCAAAGCAATTTACCACAAAATCCGAACCCTTCGCCACCTCCGCCCACTACTAGACTTTTCAGACTATCGTTCCATATTTCAAGCTCTGGTAATCCCACATGTAGATTTCGCGAACACCATCCTCCATGGTCTTCCACAAGCAACCCTCAACCCACTTCGGCTGGCCATGAACTCAGCTGCTAGGATTCTTACAGGGACTTCAAGAATGGAACATATAACCCCAGTAATGAAAAACCTACATTGGCTGCCACTACAAGCCCGAATCCAATACAAGGTACTGGTCATGACCTTCAAGGCACTGAAGAATCAATCCCCCACACCAATCAGCAAACTGATCAACAACACACACAACACCAGAGTCAGAAGACCCACACTACTGAACAGGCTAACTGTACCTAAGTTCACTACAAGATGTACAAAGGCAACTACCAATAGAGCTTTTTCAATTTATGCCCCGACAGCCTGGAATGAACTTCCTGCCAGTATTCGTTCCATAGTCAGCCTCACCTCCTTCAGAAAGGCAATAAAACACTACCTCTTTTTAACTCACTATCCTGAACCCATGCCTGAAAAACATAAGTCAATTGCACTCACACCATACAGTAACTGCCTTGTCACACAACATGATAATGGGTAGGTGCTCCTCCCATATAGATCTACACATTCGCCCATCCTGACCTAAAAATGCCCACGGTGTAATGGAATAAATTTCTCTATGTAAATACTTGTATATACCATGTAAATAGTTTCCCTGTTTTTCCCAAGTTTGATTATGCCATTGTTATTGTAAAAACACATGTTATATGTAAGCCATGTTCTATGTAAGCACATTGCGATATTTAACGCATTGTTGCTCTGTTCAGTTTTAATGTAAACCGAGCTGATTTTCAATAGCGCGGTATATAAAAAATAAAAATAAATAAATAAATAAAATAAAATGTGGGCAAATGGTCCCCATTGAACTTGACATGGTGGGGCAGGCTAGAAACCATCAAAATGGTTATCGTGCCTAAGGTCTGCTACATACTCGTCATGGTGCCGATAATGTTTGAGCGGAAATTTTATAAGAAAATTGAGAAACTCTTGATATCTTTCTTGTGGCACAATAAAATGCCTCGGATTGCGACGTGGAAACAAGTCTTCTAAAAAGCGAGGTGGCATACATTTCCCGGACTTCTACTGGTATCATGTTGCTACTCTACTGAAGCAGGGAGTCTTGTGGAGTTAGGAGACCACTGAACTCGGTGACCTAGTTTGGTTGCGAGCTGAGGCCACTTTGAGCAAACCTATGCCGCTATGGATGAGACTGGGAGCGGAATATGATGATTTAGGTTCTGGTAAAGAGATTTTATGGGACACCCAACTGGCATATCAACTGCTTAAGACTTACGTGCATGAAGACCAGGAATATGCTGATACCACGATTCTGTGGCATAACGCGAAGTTCAAGATTGATGGACGCAGCTTTTTATGGATTCCCTGGTTGACACGGGGAATATACTACTTGGGACAACTGGTGCATAATAAAGTCTATAAATCCTTTCAATTTTTGCAACAAGAATATGGACTACCCAATCGCTGCATGTTTCAATGGTGTCAACTGCGGTACCGCTTAAGTAAAGCAGGGGTCTTGCCCACAGTGCTTGGTACGGAACGTCCTTTTCATCAGGAAATTCAAGAATTCAAGGCAGGGTCGAAACTCCTTTCCATTTGTTGCCATTATAAGAGATGGCGGAAAGAAACGCTGTACAGGGCTGCAATTGGTTTGGGAGTCTGAGGCTGGGGAGCTGTCAGATCCCAAAATGTGGGACGAGCTCTGGCAAACGCAGATAAGGATAACGAGAGCGGCCTCGCTTACTCAAACGCTATATTTCCTGGCCCATCGTGCTTATTTGATGCCTGCTCGCACAGCTAAATGGAGTACGAATAAAGATGCAACTTGTTGGTCATGTGGAGTGGAAATTGGCACGTTGGCTCATATGTTATATTACTGTGCTGCGCTTCAAAAATATTGGCAGCAAGTCTGGTCCCGAATTACTAATTTGCTGAAAATAAAGGCATCATTGACGTATCGTATTGTTATCTATAAATCCTTAGCAGGCATCTCAACGTTGCAGAAGCACAACTATGCAGTTTTTGACTTGCTACTAAGCCTGGCGTTGAAAGCTATATTAAGCCACTGGAAGTTTTGAGAGCTTGAGCGCTGACTACTGGTGGAATCTAGTGTGCTTTCATCATGCTTGTGAAAAAGCGTATGTATGTCAGAACTCTGCTTTCGGCCCAAAATTTAAAAAATGGGATGCCCTCGACCTGCAACTGCTTTGATTGAAAACTGGGTAGCTGGTCCTTGTTGGGGTGGTACTCGTCACAGGGTTTTAGCGTTTGATGGTAGATATGTTAGGATTCACATGTGCAGGATGGGGTACAGCTACGATCATGTTATTGTATTGAACACGGTCATGTTAATGTTAAACTGTACCTGGTAGTAGTTTTGTTGTTTGTTTTATAAAATGCAAAAATAAAGAATTTAAAAAAAATAAATAAATCCAACCAAATTTAAACCTTAAACCAAAGAGCTACCCTAACTGCTCCTTATCTTTCCTTTTAGTGAGCCCAGCACCTAGGCTCACTATGTCCTTCTGCTGCATGGAGACTGGACACACTGGGGCTGATGCGAGAGAACAGCAGGCTACATCCAGTGATGTCACAATTTTGACATGTCCAGTCTCCAAGCTGGAGGAGGAGATACACAACCCAGAAGTGAAGGACTAAACTGGAGGAACGATAAGGAATTGCCCTTTTCATAGCCTCTTTCAGTTTAGCCCACTGCCTTTCTAATTCCCTCATCTCCTCCCACCCTGCCAGCCCCTCGTTCAGAGAGTTTTCCATTTTATTGGGGGTCAGCATTTTTCAAATTTAGAACTGAGTTTGCTATGAATAGGTTCTTCCTTGACTGTTACCTCAAACCATGCTGTGTGGTGATCACTGCTACTCAAGTGGGCACTCATCCGGACATTAAACACACTATCACCACTAGTAAGTAGTAGATCTAACATTGATCCTTCCCTGGTCAATGCTAGATCTACTACTGAGAAAAGTGATGATCTTTCTACTTCTTTCTATATTTGCAGATGAGATACTCCAATCCACATCCGGTAAAGTCACCCAGTATCATCACTTCTCCCTTCATTACCACCTTTTGCAATATCAATGGCCAGGACTCTGTCCATTTCTTTCATTTGCGTTGGAGGTCTGTAGACTACACCAGTGTGTATGGCAGTGTCATCTCCTTTTTCCAAAATGACCTACAGCACTTCTTTTTCCCCTCAACCACTGCATTTCAGCTGCTTTAATATGGTTTTTAACTTGGAGAGCCATTTTTCCTCCTTTCCTGCCCTGTTTATCCTTCCTAAAGGATACATATTAAAATGGTTGTGCAATGCAGCCTCTCAACAGGCAGAACCTCTGAGAATGCTATAGTATTGACAATGGATTCAAGTCTCTCTCTGATTATTGATATTGCAAAGGTAACCATGAAGGGGGAAAGTGATCATACTGGGTGACTTTAATCTACCCGATGTGGAATGGAGTATTCCTTCAGCAAATCTGCAAAGAAGTAAAAAGAATTGTAGATTCCTTCCAAGATGCACTGCTAAGACAAATGCTGATGGAACCAACCGGGGAAAGTTTGATGCTGGATTTAGTACTCACCAACGGAGATAGCATGTTGAATGTCAAGGTGGGTGCCCATGTGAGCAGCAGCAATCATCACACGGTGTGGTTTGAGATAAAAACTAAGGCAGAGTCCAATCACAGCAAGCTCAAAGTCCTAGACTTCAAAACACTGACTTCAAGTAAAATGACCAAGTACCTGAAGGAGGAGTTGGCAGGGTGGGAGGAGGTAACGGAAGTGGAATCGCAGTGGGCTAAACTAAAGGAGGCAATAAAAAGGGCAAGAGATACATATGTAAGGAAAGTAAATAAAAACCTATCTGGTTCTCCAAAGAAATAGCTACACAAATAAAGTGTTATTACTCACCTGTAACAGGTCTTCTCCGGGAACAGCAGGAGTCAGTCCTCACATACGGGTGACGTCAGCGCCGATGTAGCATTTCCCCAGCTTTCAAAGAAAGCCTTTGAGAATGCTACTACGCATGCATGGTCCCTTTCCCTCCAAAGGGTGCCATCTTGTTCAGTCAGATGACATAGCTTAGGCAAAGGATAAAAACAGATAGAGAAGGCAAATCCCAGGGGAGGAGGGAGGGTTGTGAGGACAGCTTCCTGCTGTTCCCGGAGAACACCTGTTACAGGTGAGTAACTACACTTTCTCCAGGAACAAGCAGGAAGTCAGTCCTCACATATGGGACTCCCTAGCCAGGACCCAAACCACGACAGCACCAATGGCGACCACCAGGGGAGGCCACCAGTTGCAGAAGACGAGTCCATATCCAGAGACTCTGCAACGCCCAGCTACCCTCGTCACTCTTACTATGGGCGCCTGAACATCGACGAGCTGGAGGGCAGGAGTTGTCTATACACAGAGTATGCTACGAATTACCACCTGGCCAAAGGCACTGTCCCTGCGGAACTCACTCTCTAGGCAGTAATGTGCTGCAAAGGTATGCACGGAAGACCATGTGGCAGCCTTGCATATTTTCGTTACCGGTACCGATTGCAGCTTGGCCACCAATGTGGTCATGCCCCTGATGCAATGAGCAGTGATCCAGTGCTCCAGGGAACGGCCAGTCCACTCATAAGCGAAGGCAATGCAGTCCGCCACCCAAGAGGACCGAGTCCTTTTGGTCACCGGCAGCCCCAATTTACTGGGGTCGAATGAGGCAAAGAGTTGGAGCACTTTGTGATGGTCCCTGGTCCTATGAAGATAAAAGGATAGGGGCCCTCTTACAATCCAAGGTATGTAAGACTGACTGTATGTGAGGCTGTGGAAAGAAGGTAGAGAGAACCACCTCCTGGTTAAGGTGAAAAGCAGACACCAACTTAGGAAGGAACTTGGGATGCATACACAGCACCACTCTGTTCATATAGAACTGTGTGTAGGGAGGATCCACCACCAGGGCCTGCAGCTTGCTCACCACCAGGAAGGCCACATTCCAGGAGACATACCTCAGGTGACAGGTGGCCATAGGATCAAATGGTGGTCTGGTGAGTTGGGACAGCATCACATTGAGGTCCCATTCTTTTGCCAGATGTCAGAGGTGGGGCTTTCACAACAGAAGGCCCCTGAGGAATCTGGAGACCAGGGACAGGCTCGAGAGGGGCTTCCCCTCGACAGGGTGGTGTTTTGCAGCTATAGTGCTGAGATGCACCCTGACTGAATTAGATTTCAAGCCCGAGTGCAAGAGGTGCAAAAGGTATTGCAACACGAGTTGTACCGGGCAGGAGAATGGGCTCACTTTCCTGTCTAAGCACCAGACAGAAAACCTCCTCCACTTGAAGGCATAAGCCCTCCTAGTGGTGGGCTTCCTGGAGGCCAGAAGGACCTCCTCAACCTCCCTTGTGAGGTGGAAAGGGGCCAACGCTACCCTTTCAGCAGCCATGCTGTCAGCGCTAGGGCCCTCAGGTTGGGGTGCAGGAGGGAGCCCTCCTCCTGCAAGAGAAGGCCCGGGGCTGTCACTGACAGCGAGAGCAGCAGGGGGAACCATGGTTGCCTGGGCCACCTGGGGGCCCCCAGGATCACTCTGGATTTTGAACAGACACTTGGGTATGAGGGGAGTTGGTGGGAATGCGTAAAGCAGGCCCTACGACCATGATATCAGAAACACATCTGCCGCCACCCTCCCACGGTGCAGTTGAGAGGAGCAGAACCACAGGTAGCTGTGAGATGTCCGGAGAGGCGAACAGATCCAGGCAGGGCCTGCCCCAGAGTCGGCAGAGCCTCTGGGCCACCCTCAGGGTCCAGGCACCACTCGTGCGGTTGAAAGACACTGCTGAGCTTGTCCGCCAGGACATTGCCCTGGTCCGGTAGTACGCAAGTCTTAGGATCATGCAGTTCTGTACTGCAAAGGAATGAAGTGCTAAGGCTCCTGGCAGAGGGAGTAGGAGCCCGTTCTGCCCTGCTTGTTCATGTAGAACATGGCCACCTGGTTGTCCGTCTGTATGAGGATCAGAAGGCCTCAGAGCAGGTGACAGAAGGTCTGCAGGACCAGAAAGATGTCCCGGAGCTCAAGGAGGTTGATCTGCAGGAGAGACTCCTCAGAAAACCATTATCGCTAAATGAGCTGGCCCTCACAATGCGCACCCCAGCCTGCTAGGGAGGTGTCTGTAGTCAGAACCCTGTGAGGTGCTGGTGCCTAGAAAGGCAACCCCACCCTGAGGTGGCATAGGTACTGCCACCAGGCAAGGGAGGCTGCTAGTTACCAGCTGACCCACATCCTGTCCCTCAGTCCACCTGTGGCATGAGACCACTGAGACCGGAGGCACCACTGGACCACCCGCATGTGTAGGTGGGCTAGGGGCATAATGTGCACCGTTGAGGCCATGTGGCCCAACAAGCGGAGGAGTTGCCGGGCCGACACCAACCTGCAGGCTTGCACCTCCCCGGCCAACCACATCAGGCGGTGAGCTCTGTCTTCTGTAAGGAAAGCCTTGGTCTGAGTGTCCAGCTGGGCCCCTATGAATTCCAGGGTCTGAACTGAGTAAAGCCTGGACTTGGGGTAGTTGATGGCAAAGTCCAAATGGTGGAGGGCATGAATGGTCAAGCCTTGAGACCCAGTCTGCCACCTGGGCGGTGCTGCCCCTGACGAGTAAGTTGTCTAGATAGGGGAAGACATGAAACTCTTGAAGGTGCATGTGCGCAGCCACTGCGGCCAGGAACTTTGTGAAGACCCTTGGGGAGGAAGTGAGGCCGAATGGGAGCACCCTGTACTGGAAGTGCAGACCCCCACCACAAACCTCAGGTATTGCTGGTGGGAGGGACGAATCAGGATGTAGGCATAAGCGTCCGTGAGATTCAAGGAGCAGAGCCAGTCTCCCTGGAGGAGGTAGGGCAGCAGTGTTCCAAGTGAGAGCATCTTGAACCTCTCTCTCACAAGGAACCTGTTGAGGTTGCGCAGATCCAGGATAGGCCGGAGGCCTCCTGTTCTTCTGGGGACAAGGAAATACCTTGAGTAGAAGCCCCTGCCCCAGAGGTGGTAGGGCACAGGTTCCACCGCCTTGTCCTTGAGCAGGTTTGCAAGCTCTGTGACGAGAAAGGCCTGGTGAAGGGGTGGACGGGATGGCTCCCCTGGAAAGTAATCTGGAGGGTTTTGCAGTAAGGGGAGAGAATAACCTTCTCTCACCACCCACAGGACCCAATGGTCTGTAGTGATGGTGGCCCAACTGTCGGCAAAGGAGGCCAGTCGACCCCCTTTGGGCTGAGGTGAGTCTCCTGGGGGAGGGGAGACCCTGACCACTTAGTCAAAAACTCCCCCCTGGCTGAGAGGGGGCTGGTGCCTGGGGTTTTGGGGCCTTGGGTTTCCTGGACCCATGTCCCTGGCCCTTTGGCTGTGCAGGTTGGTGAGGCTGACCCTGGTAAGGCTGGTAATGACTAGTCGAGGGGCAACCCTTTTCCCTTGGGATAAAGGCCTTCTTTCCAGAGAGCTTCTTCCTGGGGAGAGCCGAGGTCTTTTTGGAAAGTCTCTGCTGGGTTACTACCTCGGCTTCGATCTCGGCAGCCTTATCGGACATAGGCTTTCCAAAAAGATTCTCCCCATTGCAGGGCACATCCAGGAGTTTCTCTTGCACCCACTGCTCCAGGTTGGAGGTCTACAGTCATGCCTGGTGCCGGGCACCGATGCCCGCGGCTGCCTTACAGGCTGAGGCCTCGAACCTGTTGTAGACAGCAGTCCCGGACAGCCCTGGTCAAGGACAGGAAGTGCAGAAGTGGTTCCCCAGTGAGGCCCACAAAGAACCCCAAGAGCTCCTGGACTAGGCTCTTCAAATATTCCCATAAACAGCTCATAGGCTAGTATACGGCACCCGAGCATGGTGCCCTGGTAGCACTTACGGCCCAGGGAGTCGAGGGCCCTGACCTCATTGACCAGGAGCATGGATGAGTAGGTTTTTTGACTCTTGAGCCTCTGCATCGCTGACTCCACCACGATCGAGTTGTGGGTGAGTTGGGGCTTATGGAACCCCGGACCCTTCCGGACTCAGTAAATGGTGTCAAGATGCCGGCTCACCACCGGCACTGATGCTGGCATCTCCCATGTTCGGAGCAGGAGCCTCTCGAGAATAGGCAGAAACGGGACTGTGAGAGTCTCCTTGGGCAGAGCTCATACTGCAAGATTTCCAGCTCCTCGGTGCGCGGGTCCTCCTCGGACTCCATCTGAACCGACAGAGCTTGGGCCATGTCCCGAACGAAATCATGGAATGCCACATCTTCTGGTGGGGAGTGGCATCGAGGCTGTGGGGGTGAGGGCTCCGAGGGGATGTCCCAATGCCAGGTGGTCTCAGGAGACGGCTTATCCTCAATCTCCCATATGGATCCCGAGGTAGCCCCGAGGAACCGAGGACCACCCGAGTTCCGGGGTTCAGACCCTGTAGGCTTGCCGGGGAGGACTGGAGCCCCGAGGATCAGGACCGGGACCTCGACCGAGGCCTCACCTGAAGCAGATGGCGCTCGATGCCTGGCTCAACACCCCAGGGATCCCCCGAGTCCAGGGGACCGGGTGTCGGGACCAATGATGATGGGAGTCCAGATATCAACACCTGCTGCAAGGCCAGTATGGAGGATAGACACTGCTCCATGGCCGCCATACGGGCCTCGAGACCCGATGGCTCAGCAGCCTTCGGCATAGACACTGAGGGCCTCAGATCAGATGCCGACACTCCGGAGCGTGCATTCTCCAGGAGGACTATAGGCTCTCGAACCCTGGCGCAATCACCGCTGGCTGAGGGCTCCTGCCTCGAAACTTTAGGTGGGCGCTGCACCGAGTCGCCCAAATCCTGCCGCAGGACCTTCCCAGGTTTCGTCAGCAACTCGGGAGGCCGCACCTTTTTCTTCTTCTTAGGAGGGTACGGCAACCTACCAGAGGAGCCACCGTCGTGGGACTCCGAGGACGCCCGGACCTCCCGAGAGGAACCCTCCATTGGACTGGGAGAGGGAGACACTGGAGCAGAGTCTGGCTTAGGGAACAGCTTCCCCTGCAACTCTGACCTCTTCCTGTAGGTCTTGGGCGTGATGGCCTGGCACCACTCATAGGTGGAACTGTCATGGTCCAGGCCCAGACAGCGGAGGCAGCAGTCATTTATTTATTTATTTACATTCTCTTATATACCGCGCTATTCTGCATCAGTGCGGTTTACATTGAACAAACTGAAATTACATTGAACAGGGCATTATAACTTGGAGATAACTATTTTACAGGGAACATGGGCTATGGAGGGTTAAGTGGCTTGCCCAAGACCACAAGGAGAACCTGTAGGACTAGAAACCCCTTTGTCTTCGGAGGTTCCTGCGTTGCAGAGGCCGATACCCAGTATGGCAGAAGCCCTTTTGGAGTTCGAGGCATCGGGAGGTGAGCGGTGTGAGTCGGAGAACAGTTCTGTGCAGGCAACAACTTTCACGTTTGCATTTGAGAGACCGGCAGTTTTCACTCTTGAATCCATCTGGTTGGCGATAGTTAAATTAGGGGAACTTTTTGCTCCTCAGATGGGGGCTCTTGCGACCAAATCTCAGGAGTATGAAATATCTCTCCAACAACACTCTGAGGAAATTTCAGTTCTACAAACAGTGGCAGAGTTGAAGTAGACTGTTTCTGGTTATGATGAAAGTACTTCTTCTTATCAAAAAGATTCGTTGGCTTTGAGAGCACGGATTGAGATGTTGGAGAATGAGTCTAGATATTCTAATTTGCGTTTAATTAATTTTCCAAAATCATCTGGTATATCCGCGAAAGAGATGTTTCGTAAATATTTAGTTGAAGTTTTGGATGTACCGGAGGATTCTCATCCTCCTATGGTTAAGTTGTATTACTTACCACATGGGAGAAAAGTGTCTGGTGGAAATATAGAGGGTCTTGGGCAAATTGATGTATTAGATGTGTCAGCTATTTTGGAAACCTCTCTATCTGAATCTGTTTCTTCTTCTACTTTAATAGCAACTTTTGCTCTTGCCTCTGATAGGGACTGGTTTCTGTGTATGTTTTTTACGAAACGGACTGTGCCCTTTTGTGGGTTACAGGTTCAGGTGTTTCCTGATATAGCTAAAGAAACTCAGAAACGTAGAAAGGAGTTTCTATTGGGGGAGCGTTTCATCTTGTGTCCAGATCCAGTGCAGGAGAGGAGGCTGGTTCTGTGGCTGGCGGCTCTGCGGGCACTCGGCTGACGTCACCACCGGGTCCTGGTAAAAGCCCTTGCCGACTTGTGCTTCTCGGGAGCGTTTCATCTTGTGTCCAGATCCAGTGCAGGAGAGGAGGCTGGTTCTGTGGCTGGCGGCTCTGCGGGCACTCGGCTGACGTCACCACCGGGTCCTGGTAAAAGCCCTTGCCGACTTGTGCTTCTCGGGAGCGTTTCATCTTGTGTCCAGATCCAGTGCAGGAGAGGAGGCTGGTTCTGTGGCTGGCGGCTCTGCGGGCACTCGGCTGACGTCACCACCGGGTCCTGGTAAAAGCCCTTGCCAACTTGTGCTTCTCGGGAGCGTTTCATCTTGTGTACAGATCCAGTGCAGGAGAGGAGGCTGGTTCTGTGGCTGGCGGCTCTGCGGGCACTCGGCTGACGTCACCATCCGGTCCTTCTTATTTGATCTTAAACGGCGCTAGCCGTTGGCGCGTTTGCAAAGGGGCGCGTTTCTAAGGGGGTTGTTTGGCCCCTTGTGAGCCCCTTTGGAGCCATCTTGGAGCCCTGGTGTTAGAGTTGGGGCATGCCAGGTGGTAAGCGCAAGAAGAAGCCGTCGACCGATGAATCCCAAGCGGGGGCAATTGAGAAGCACTTGGTTTCTACACCACGGCCTGCCATACCAGGTACTGTGCCTCTGGTTCCTGTTACAGAAGGTGCAAGTTTAAGCTCAATCGAGCGTACCCCACCGCTTCCTCCTGGTTTCCTTGAACTCTCTAAGGAGGCTTCTTTTGTTCCCGATTTACAATCGTGTCCTCAAGAAGTTGTGTGGAGTCATTCCTTTTCTCCTGAGACTTTACCGGCAGCTTCCACAGTATCATTATCAGATGTTTGGACTGTAGTTTCTCGCACGGAGCGTATGTTGTCAGAGACTGTTTCCAAATTGTGCTTATTTACAAGGGATTCCATTCAAAAGTTTCATGCCCTAGATTCCCAGATCGGTGCTTGTAACTCGGTTCTGGCGAAACTAGAGCCTCAAATGGGCAAGTTTTCGGATTTTACGGCTGCTCATGCAAAAGAAAGTTTTCTGCTGCATCAAAAGCTGGAAAATCTGGAAAACTTAGCTCGTAAAATGAATATTCGTGTTTTGAATTTTCCCACATGTCCTATGTTATCTCCTACAGTACTCTTTAGGAAGTATTTAAAGGATATTCTTCTTTTTCCTCAGGCTGAGTCCTGTATCTTGGTTAAATGTTATTATCTTGCTTCGAGTGTTTCTTCTACCCCTGAGGATAAAGAAGAGATTCCTATTTCAGATAAGGCAGATTTCAATTTAACAGCTTTTCTTGAAGAAACTCAGGATGTGATTATTACTAGAGCCACTTTACTGGTTACCCTGTCCTCTGAAGAGGATAAGATTTCGATATTGAAATCTTATTTTAGGAGGAAGGAGTTCCAGTTTTGTGGCGATAGAGTTTCTTTGTTCCCGGATGGTTCTCGGGTTACGCAGCTTCGTAGAAAATCTTTTCTTTTGTTAAAACCAAGAGTACTGGCTTTGGAAGCTACGTTTTTTTTAAAGTACCCTTGCAAATGCTGTATATCTTTACGTTATGATAAATTTGTCTTTTATTCTTCATCTGATTTAGAGAACTGGTTAGTTGAGCGGGAAAAGATCCATAGTGTATCCTGAATAATACAGGTTAGCAGTGAGGAAACTCGCCTGGCCAGGATGGCTGCAGCCCTTGTGGTTGAGCCTTGATTTTCTTATTACAATTTCATTGTTTGATTAGACGTTCCCCGAGATGTGGTTTGTAAGTTCAATGATGATCACTTGATTGAGTTTATATTCCTCTTTAATTTTGCTGTATTATTGGTTGTAATTGTTTATCTATTATGACTTTGTATAAGGTATCTTCATAAATAAAAATATTAAAAAAAAAAGAAAGGAGTTTCTATTGCTTCGTCCCGGAGTTTTGTTATTGGGGGGTATGTTTTTTCTTAAATTTCCTTGCAAATGTATGATTAAATTGAATGCTCAGTCGTATATATTCTTTGAGCCTTCTCAATTGCTTGCCTTTCTGAGCTCCCGTCGCCCTCCCGAGACAGTCCTTGATCCATTGCTATAGAATATGCCGTCTGTAGTTCTCATTTTCCTTTCTTCTCAATTTACCTTAAATTTATGATGTTAATAGATCTCCTCCATCTTTGGGGGCTATTGTAGGGGCTGGTGTTTCATTTTCTTCTTAAGTTTTACTATTATATTGAATGTTTCAGTATTGTTATATTTCCTCCATGCCTTCTACATTTTCCATGCAAGTGTTGTATATGCTTGGATTTATTGTAAAATTCTAAAGTTTAAATAAATTTAAAAAAAAAAAAAAAAAAAACAGTCCTTCTGGCCCAAGGTTGCTGTCCTCTAGTGGGATGAGTCATGAATATCAGTAACCAATATGGTCTGGCCACATCAGTCAAACTTTTTAAATCCACCGGGAGTCATGGTGGAAGAACACCCGGCCTGGGTTGAAGAGCCTCGGGCGAAAAAGGAACGAACGCCGGTCAAGGAGGAACCTCGACAAAAAGGGACCGGAACGAGGCTGAGAACAGCACCAAGGTGCCGACTCGAGGCGGAGGATGGTACAAGACCGAAGCAAACAATTTGGAAGGGGAAAATAATCACTTTTTCTGGGAGAGATGAGGAGCACGTCTGTTGGGCTCCCCGGAAAAAAAGGAGACTGAACAAGATGGCGCCCTTGGGTGGGAAGGAGACCACGCACGCGTGGTAGCATTCCCAAAGGCTTTCTTTGAAAACTGGGGAAATGCTCCACAGGGGCTCCGTCGGCGCAAACATCACCCATATGTGAGGACTGACTTCCTGCTTGTTCCTGGAAAAAGACAAAAAATACAGCTCTCAAAAATCTGAAGTTCTCAAACAAAGGAACACAGAACAGAATACAGGATAAAGCTAAAAAAGACAAAAAGAGAAACAAGGATAGCAAAATCAAAGGCAGAAGAAAAGATGACTAAAGATCTGAAGCATTGAGACAAAACCTTTTTCAGGTATATTCAGGATTAGAGAAAGATCAGAGGTGGAATCGCAAGACTCAAAAGTGCTGAGAACGAATTAGTGGACAGTGATATTAGAAAAGCAAACATGCTAAAGAAATACTTCAGTTTTTATTAAATAAAATGCTGGAAAAGGACCACCTGTGATTGAAAATATACAAATGGGAACTGAGTAAATACTACACCATTCATAGAAGATGATGTGTTTGAACAGCTTGCAAAACAAAGTGGACAAGGCCACGGGACTGGATGGGATACATCCCAGGATACTGAAAGAACTCAGGGAGGTTCTTGCAGGGTCTTTAAAAGATGTTTTTAATAGATTCTCGGAGACAGGAGAAGTTCCACAGGACTGGATAAGGGCTGACGTAGTACCTCCTCACAAAAGTGGCAACAGGGAAGAAGTGACAAGCTACAGGCCAGTAAGCCTTACCATGGTGGCGGGAAAAGTAATGGAGGCGCTCCTGAAAGAGAGAATAGTGGACTTTCTCAAAACCAGTAGGTTGCATGATCCGAGGCGACATGGTTTTACAAAAGGACTATCATGTTAAACAAACCTGATTGAGTGACTGGGTGACCAGAGAACTAGAAAAAAGGAATGCAATGGATGCGATCTACCTAGGTTTCAGCAGAGACTTTGATATTGCTCCCCATAGGAGGCTTATCAATAAACTGAACAGCCTGAGGATGGGTCCCAAGAAGGTGGATCAGGAATTGGTTGACTGACAGACAAAAGAAGGAGGTGGTAAATGGAACTCACTCGGATGAAAGGAAGATGATTAGTGGCATGCCCCAGGGATCAGTCCTGGGACCGGTTCTGTGCAATGTATTTGTGAGCGATATTGCTGAAGGACTGAATGGAAAAGTCTGCCTTTTTGCAGATGACACAAAAATTTGCAACAGAGTGAACACCATGCAGAGAGATCTAAAAACACTGGAAGAATAGTCCAATGCTTGGCAGTGAAGATTTAATGTGACGATGTGCAGTGTCATGCACTTGGTGATGCAGAAATCCAAGGGAATTGTATGCAACAGGGGGCAAGAAGTTGGTGTGCACAGACCAGAAGGATCCCGGAGTGACTATTTCTGAGAATCTCAAAGTGGCGAAACAGTGTGACAAGGCGGTGGCCAAAGCCAGAAGGATGCTGGGTTGCATACAGAGAGGAATTGCCAGCAGAAAGGAGGAGGTATTAATACCACTGTACAAATCACTGGTGAGGCCTCACTTGGAATATTGTGTTCAGTTTTGGCAAAGGATATAAAAAGACTGGAAACGGTTCAGAGAAAGGCGACCAAAATGATTTGGAGCCTGCGCCAGAAGACATATGAGAAGAGGAAGAACTAAATATGTATACGCTAGAGGACAGGAGGAACAGGGGAAATATGATTCAGATCTTTAAATACTTAAGAGTATTAATAAACAAACCTTTTTCAAAGACGGGGAAGCTGTACAACTAGAGGACATAACATGAAACTGCAAGGGAGTAAACAAAGGCAACGTCAGGAGATATTTTTTCACTGAAAGGGTGGTGGATGCTTGGAATGCTCTACCAATGGAAGTGGTGGGAGCAAATACAGTGAGTGAATTCAAAATGGCATGGGGAAAAAAGCAGTGGATTCCTTTATAGTAATAGAATAAAATCAAAATAAACTTAACTATCTCTTATATCTCAACTAATAGTGGTGACCTGCACGGAGCGGTGGGTTCACCCCTAAACAAAGGCATGTGGGTGATCTGCACAGAGTGGCAGGTGCACCTAACTCCTGCCACCTTGCTGAGCACACTCTATGGACCATGCTGGTCTTTATCTGCCGTCATATACTATGTTACTATGTAAACTTCAGAAGTCTCTTTGCACCACAGGGGTATGTTTCTAGTTTGATCATTTGTTCCCAGATGGGTAACACATCAATTTCCTCTCTGATTTCACTAATCCAGTTTGTATTCCTGTGGCTGAATATCCAGAAAGGCCTGGATACAGTAAAGTTGGCTGAGCAGTTTATTATGTCAGCAAAGAAAAAATTTACAAAATGGAAGATGGCATCTGCGTGCCATAACATGTCATCCACATTGCGGCTGGAGCAGAAAAGAAATGACAATAATGTTTTGTTTTTTTGCTTAGTTCTGAATTAAACCATATCTGGACATTGTGTTTGTACACCACTAGTCTCATTGGCCTGTGCACTAAAGGAACGGCAACTAATCTGTATTATTTTGGAGGCTGAAGCTGGGATTAGACAGATTCACATAACTTCTGTATCGGACACTCTCTTTTTACTGTTCTGTCATTTGCATTTTCTTTTTATATGAGGAAGATTTGGGGTGTGGTTAAAATAAGGATTTTGAAGGCATGCAAGGGAGAACTTCAAGTTCTGATTAAGTTTGGAGAGGTGGGCTGGGACAGGTTAGAAAGGATAGAGTTTTGGTGTTTGCTGGTTATAAGGGAAGTAGGGTAGACAAGCGTTTGAGTGGCTATTGCATCTGGTTATGCCTCCAAGTGCCAAGTAATCTCCCACATAAAAGAACTACATCACAGGAGTTTGCTTTGCTTTAAGAGTTGTCTCTCCAAAAAGGTTAGCTATGTGCATACCATCACAAGAATGAACTTCCTCTTTCAGGGTATGTTAGAAGTGTTCTCAATACTTCAAGACTGAATCAGAAAAATAGTTTGTTGGTGACATCTACACACAGGCCTACACAAGGTCTTTGAGGTAGCCTCCTGTTCACAATGTAGATCATTGCCTCAACAGCTCTTCCTCCCCCGGAGCACTTCATATCAATATTGGGTGGCCGGTGACAAAATCTTATCATGGTTCCATGTATCTAGGCATTACTAGGGTCTCTAGGATGAAATGGAATTGTCTGCATCGGCAGGGGTGGCTCAAGGCAATTTGCTGCCTGAGGTAAGAGATGAACTGGGCCCCCAGTAGATAAACTGGAGGGGTATCCTCAGAGTTCTAGTAAGGAATAGAGGGGGTCCCCTCACTCAGACCACCAGTTAGGTGGTTGCCCCAAGAAAAAAGAAAACTAAATATTCCAAACCTAAATTATTTTAAAAAAACGCAAACAAAAAAAAAAATAAACCACAACTTTGCAATGATGTTCAGATATGCAACAAAAATAACATTTTAATTATGTAGCCTGGGAATCTAATATAAAACATATTGATTCCTGGACACTGCAAAGCTATGGTATTAAATGTAAATATATAATCTGCAAAAGACAAAGGAGATACAAGATGCTCACAGTTTATAACACCAAAATAAAATTATTATAGCTCATTTTATTTTGGTGTTTTAAACTGTTCTCGCTTTTTCTTCTTGAACATATATATCTACATCCAAAGCAGCTCCTCTTCCAATAATGAGCGCAGAGCAAAACTAGGACATTTTCCACAGAACTCAATATACCAAAATAATTTCTAATTCTGTTGTCATTTCAGTAACAAAACCCTTACCAGTACTGGGCATATACAAAACTTTACAAAAATTACTTAGGGCCTATAGAGAAAAATCTATCACACCATAACAGCATCAATTTCCAAAACTTACACAGGACGCCTACTTTGAAAAAAGCAGCACCATAAATATTGCAATACACCCTAGAACATCCATACACCTATTCAGAAAAATGAACAAACCAGATTACTGCCATTCCCTACATAGAAACTCATGCTAATGGAAAAGCTGGCCTTAGACACTCAGAAAATAGATAGAGCCTCACCAAGTAAGGAATAAATTGCCACAAACTAAAAACAGTTGTACATAGACAAAACTGAAACTGAAACCCCCAGAAGTCAGCGCAGATCAGTGATGTAGCAAGGATTTATTTTTTTGGTGAGGCCTGGGATTAACATACATGGGCATAAAACAGTGCGAATGTTGACAGTGCTTTCAGTTAACCTCTCATTCAACTGTTTTTCTTCCACTGACTGGATGAGTCTTATGCCAAATTGGAGAGGCCATCACCTACCCTGGTCAGTCCTTGGCTACACCCCCGCATACAGTCCATACCAGGGAAAGAAAGAGAAGCATATGCCTCTGTACGATGCAAAATAGAAAGATAGAACATGTAAATTCTGAAGACTGACATATTTCAATCATTAAATTGAAAATAAAATTAATTTTTCTACCTTTGTTGATTGGCCATTTTATTCTCTAATTTGTTGATCTCAGCCTCTGGTTTTTGCTTTCTTCTGTCTTAACACACCTTCGAGGGTCTCTGGCCCATCTATTTTTTTTCTCTCTATCAACTCAGATTTTACACTCCCTCCTTACCATCCATCCTCAACCTTCACTCATTACTGCATCTACCATTTTTCAACCCTTACCACAGTCCTCTCATTCACTCTCTCTCTATCCTTCCACAGACTCTTTTTCCCCAGGGTCAGTCCTAGAGCTGGTTCAGTGTTGGTACCCTAGGCAAAACTTGAGCTTTACACCCCTCCTTACCATCAAAATCTATTGTTTAGCTTTAAATACCCTGCTCTTTGCTGCACTCCTCCCCCAAAAAGAAGTTGCCACCCTAGGCAACCGCTTAGTTTGCTTGGTTGGGTCAGCCCCGACTCTTCCATTTCTCTCTTCCTCATTCAGTATCCATCATCTCTCCCTTTTTCTCCTCCCCTGGCCATTGTCTCTCCCCTCCATCCTGCATACCCCCCCTTTTTTTTCTCACCCCAAGCCACCATGTACACTATTCCCCCTCTCTCCCTATTCCTCTCCTAGTGTGCATCCCTTCTCTCCCCAAACCCTATGTCCAGCATTTCACATCTTCCTCTCCTTCCCCCTTCCTGTCTTGCATTTCCTCCTAGCTCTCCACCACATGCCCAGCATCTTCCCTCTCTCCATCCCCTTTATCCACCGTCTCTCCTCTCTCCCTTGTCCTGTTACCAGCTTCTCTTCTCTCATTTTCTCCCACCCATCACTGCCCAGCATCTGCCCTTTCTCCCTTAGCTCTCCTACCCATGTCCAGCATCTGCCCTCTGCCCCCCTCACCCTATGATCAACATCTACTTTCCAGTTCCCTATGGCCATCATCTACCCACTAACCCCCACGTCCAGCATCCATTTCCCACCCCCATTCCATGTATTTTTGGCCGCTATTTCCCTCTATGTCCCTTCTCCCCATATCCAGTACCTGTCATCCTCCTCTCAAACCCCTGCACTGCCTCCTCCCTGCCTGCTGCCATCTCCCTTGATATCTGCAGCTTTCAAAAAAGATTAAAAAAGCAAAAAAACAAACGCACGCGGAATCTTCAGGTCTGCTGTGTGCTAGAAAGGCCATGCCAGCCCAGCTCCTCTGACGCAAAGATGCATCAGAAGAGGTGGGACCAGCAGAGCCTTACAAGTGCGCGACAGTCCCGCATGTGTGTTTGCTTTTTGTGGGGGTTGCTGCTCCTTCTTATCGGATCTGAATAAGCGGCAGCAGGTAGGGGAGTAATGTTGTTGCTGCTGCCGCAACGAAGCCTTTGATTTCTTTTCTTTTTCTTTTTTTTTTAAAGAAAAGGCAGAGTGAGGCGGCCGTTGCTAGGGGGTTTTGGGGGCATTTTTGCCACTCCCAAAACTTTGCCACCTGAGGCAGTCGCCTCACTCTGCCTAATGTTCGCCCTTGTGCATCAGCACCTATGTAGGCAATGCCAATATAGGCAATCAAGATAGGTTTAGCACCTCCTTAATTTTCCTATCCAACTCTTCCTCAAAAGACTACCAATACCAACATCGAATGGCTTGCACAGATGAGTAGTGGTGTCCTCCTGGGTCATTTGAGTTGTATCAATAGTTGGACCCCAGACCCTTGGAGATAGCTGCACATTCCTTGATGCTATCAAGGATGAGCAAATCCTCTCTGCAGGGTGCTTACTGTTCCTCTATGCTCCCCGCACAATGCACCAATAGGAACTTGATGCCCTTAATGAAGCAATGGAATCCAGCAATGCCTTTGAATGGCTGGTCCCAATGGCCACTAGATGTCAGATACAGACTTCCATAGTTTGTACTAGTCAGATCTCAGATTCAAACACCATATCCTAATTGTAAGGCCTGTCAAATGATGACACCTCAAGGTCTTTGTGATATACAAGAATATAAAGATAGGTCTTTTGGTACAAGGAATGTTACATTCAGAACTGAAGCACCACAAGCAGAAACTATAGGAGTCAATATCAGACATCTTGCCACACTGCCTCTATTTACTTCTCGAAGCTGCTGTGGGGCCTGTTTTTTGGCATTTCAGATCAAAAAATGGTTGCAGCAAAAACAAACTCCGGTTTGCAAAACTGAATGATGCTGTTTGACCTATAATAATGCAGATCAAAGCCACATCAAAAATTAAGAGAACTTTCTAAAGGGGAGGGAGGGCAAGAACTAAGGTGATAGCTCACGTATATGATGGAAAGGCAATTATATCTACAGTACCTATAAGTGAGAAAGACCAGGGTTCGAATTCCACTGGCACTCCTTGTGGCCTTGGGCAAGTCACTTAACCCTCTATTACCTCAGGTACAAACTTAGATTGTAAGCCCTCTGAGGACAGGGAAATATTTGCAGACCTGAATGTAACCCGCCTTGAACTTCCACTGGAAAGGTGTGAGCTAAATAATAATAAATAAATCTCAGTGCAGGCACACACCATTCAGGAGATATCCTCTGAGCCCTTTATCAAAGAACGAACTGAGGTGGCCCCATACAATGTGATCAAACTACCACAAATGTGATTCACCAATGTAGAAAGCTCTAAGCTTTGACAGCTTGATTCCTCAAAGCTTTTCCATTCTGGACTTAGTTGGTGATGCCACCCATATCTCAGGACTATGCAAACCTGCTTGTTCTTGGAGAAAAAGAATTAGAGTACTCTAATAAATTTGTCACTACTGACTATAGAATGGTTTCAAGATCTTTCTGATAAAGTTAGGGTCAAAGCCAAGAAATCTAATGTATGTGAGGAGTCAGACAACTGAGAGTCTAACTTGACTCCCAAACTAGTCACTATGCCTCTGGGTTTTAAAACCACACGAAAGATTAACAATGAGCCTGTAACACCTACAGATTCACAAAAATCTCAAAAGGGTTTAATTTAGGTTTATGCCTCTGCAACCAATCTTGAGGTATAAAAAGCACAGTTTCTTACCTGTAACAGGTGATCTCTGGGAACAGCAGGAATAAGTCTTCACATATGGGTATCGTCGGTACCGACGGAGCCTGCGCGGAAACGCTCCCCAGCGTCCAGTAAGAAAGCTTCTGGGAGCATCCCACAGCGCCTGCGCGCTGCCTTCCCGCCTTTCCCAACCGCCTCTCTCCAGTTCGAGTTTTAAGCTGAGACAAAGAGAGAGAGAGAAAGGAAAGGAAAGATAGATACAACTACTAGGGGAGGTGGGTGGGTTGTGAAGACTTATTCCTGCTGTTCCCAGAGATCACCTGTTACAGGTAAGTAACTGTGCTATCTCCAGGAACAAGCAGGAATGAGTCTTCACATATGGGGACTCCCCAGCTAGAGATGCCAGGGAGATCTCCAAGGTTGTGAGTCCCTGAGAAGGGCTCTACCTCACCCCCATGGATCTCGGGCATCCAACCAGGGATGGGGGGTAGGAGTTGATTAGGTTTGGAACAGGTGTTTGAGAACAGCCTGACCAAACAAGGCATCCCGGCGGGAGTCCTTGTCCAAGCAATAATGGGCTGTAAAGGTATGAACCGAGCCCCAGGTGGCCGCTCGACAGATTTGGTCAATGGACACAGAATTTAGATGAGCCATAGAGGCTGCCATGGCCCTCACATTGTGAGCTGTGACATGGCCCTCCAGAGAAAGGTTCTTACTCTGGTAGGTGAAAGAAATACACTGAGCAATCCAATTGGACAGAGTTCTCTTAGAGACTGGAAGTCCTAAATGAGAGGGATCAAAAGCAACAAAGAGTTGAGAGGACTTTCTATGTTGCTGTGTCCTTTTGTAAGTAAAAAGCGAGCGCTCTCTTACAATCCAGGGTATGGAGATTCCTCTCTGCACTTGATGCATGAGGTCCTGGAAAAAAGACAGGTGAATACACCTCCTGGTTCAGATGAAAAGGTGAGACCACTTTAGGCATAAAGTGCGGATTGGATGCAGCGAGCTGAAGTGACTGCAATGAGAAAAATAACCTTCCAGGAAAGGAATTTCAAGGAGGTAGTGGCTAAGGATTCAAAGGGTAGCTGCATAAGCTGGCCAAGAACCAGATTCAAGTCCCATGCCACTGGAGGTGGTCTAATGGGAGGTTTAGTTAAAAGAAGGCCTCTCATGAATCTTGCTATAAGAGGATGAGAGGAAATAGGCTGTCCATTGAGAGGTTTAAGGGATGCTGCAATAGCACTCAAATGGACTCTTACTGAATTCGTTTAAGGCCTGCATGGGATAAATGCAGCAAATAGTCTAGTAAAGAATTCAGAGGTATTGCAAGAGGGTTAAGACCCTTCTCTGCACACCAAATGGTAAACCTTTTCCATTTAAAAGCATAGGAATGTCTAGTGGAAGGCTTTCTGGAAGCATGAAGGATATCCTTCACTTGCTGAGAAAGATGCAAATCTTGAAGGTCTAGGTCTTCAGCAACCAGGCTCTGAGATGAAGAGACTGGGGATTTGGGTGCCACAACGTTCCCTCCTCCTAGGACAGGTGGTCTGGAGCAGATCCCAAGTCCAGGGAGGGAGCTTGAGAGAGATGCAGAAGTAGAGGGCACCACACTTGGCGTGGCCAATGTGGTGCTATGAGGATCATAGACCCCTTGTCTCTCTAAAGTTTGAACAGTGTCCTGGGAATTAGGGGAATGGGTGGAAAGGCATAGAGAAAATCTTGCCCCCCAATGAAGGAGGAAGGCATCCCTGGCCTGAACTCCCTGACACGGAATCCTGGAACAGAACCGGGGAAGTTTGGCATTCCACGGACTTGCAAACAGGTCTATGTCCGGGGTTCCCCAAATTCGGAAGATCCTGGCTATTTGGTCCCCATGGAGGGACCATTCGTGTGGAAGCAGAACTCGACTGAGTCTGTCTGCCCAAGAGTTTTGAACCTCTGGAAGATACACTGCAATGAGATGAATTTGATGCTCTCTGGCGAAGGCCCACAACCTCAAAGCTTCGTTGCAAAGCGACAGAGAGCCAGTCCCGCCCTGCTTGTTAACGTAGAACATGGCTACTTGGTTGTCCGTGTGGATGAGGACTGTCTTGTAGCTGAGCAGGGTGTGGAAGTCTCTGAGAGCTAGAAAAATTGCTCTGAGCTCTAAGAGGTTGATATGTAGAGATGTCTCCTGTGGAGACCAGATGCCTTGAGTGGAGAGATTTTGTAGATGAGCTCCCCAACCCCTTAGAGAGGCATCTGTTGTAAGGGTTGCTTGTGGTAACACCTGTTGAAAGGGGGACCCCAGCAACAGATTCTGAGTGGACTTCCACCACTGGAGAGAGCAAAAGAGGCGACTGGAGGTTGCTATTTTGTCTGACAGGCACCCTGATGCCTGGGTCCATTGGGTGGACAGAGTCCATTGAGCGCCTTCATGTGAAGGCGAGCGTAAGGAACCACATGCACAGTGGATGCCATGTGGCCTAACAGTTGTAACATCTCTCGAGCAGTTAAATGGGACTTTAACTGAATTTGTGAGGCTAACTGCACCAAGCGTAGGCAACGGGCCTGGGGGAGATAGGCCCTTGCAGTTGTGGTATCCAGCAAGGCCCCTATGAACTCTAGAGACTGAGTAGGGGCGAGATGGGATTTTGGGATGTTTATTACAAGTCCCAGATACTGAAGAACACGCCTTGTGCAGGCTAGGGAAGTCTGGGCCTCTGACTGGGATGGAGCCCGGATGAGCCAGTCGTCCAGATATGGGAATACCAATATCCCTAGAGTGCGTACAAATGCAGCTACTACTGCCATGCATTTTGTGAACACTCTTGGTGCAGAGGCCAGACCGAAAGGAAGCACTCTGTATTGGTAGTGCTTTCCTTGATAAAGGAACCGAAGGAACCTTCTGTGTGTTAGATGGATGAGGACATGGGTGTACGCATCCTTGAGGTCCAGAGAACAAAGCCAATCCTGACTCTGAAGGTATGGAAAGAGAGTACCGAGAGAAATCATCTTGAATTTCTCCTTGCATAGAAACTTGTTCAATTCTCTGAGATCTAATATGGGTCTGTAGCACCCTGTTTTCTTTGGGATAAGAAAGTAGGGGGAGTAGAACCCTGAGCCCTGTTGAAGAAGGGGTACTTCTTCTATTGACCTTTGGGCAAGAAGGGTAGCAATCTCCTGACCCAGAAGGACGAGGAGAGATGTTGGAGAATTGAACTGTCTCACCATGGTGTGAGGAGGAAGGTTTAGGAAATGAAGCTTGTACCCCCTCCCTTATGATGGAGAGGGTCCATTGCTCTGCTGTGGTTTGTTCCCATCTGGGAGTAAAGTGAGCTAACCTTCCTGGAATGGTGAGGGGCTCTGGTTCTTTTAGAGCCAGAAAGGCTAAGTTCTCTAGTTGAAAGTCAAAGGCCCTGAGGAGGCTGAGGCTTTTGGGCCGTAGCAGCCCTTGCAGCCTTAGGCTTGGCCTGTTTAGGTTGTTGCTGTCGCTTTGCAGCAAAACGACCTGCAGAAGATGCCTGTTGACCATAAACAGGATAATATCTGCCCTTTTTGGGAAAAAAAACCCTTTTTTGAACAACCTTTTCTTAACAGGAGCAGAAGTAGACTTTGAAAGTCTATCTAAAGCAGAATTTTCAGCATCCATCTGAGTGGCCTTTGCTTGCCAATCTTTGCCAAAAAGGTTTTCACCTGTACAAGGAAGATTTCCTAGTCCATCCTGAACCCAGGGTTCCAAATCAGAGGCTTGTAGCCAAGCAAATCTGCGTGCACCTATGGCAATAGCTGAGGCTCTGCTAGCACACTCAAAAGAGTCAAAGGCTGCACGGTTGGAAAACTTGGAAACATCCTGGGCATGTTTAAGCCAGGTGAAAAACTCCTCTCTTTTATCTTCTGAAACAAAAGGAGATAAAGTTTGCAGGTGATCTGTAACTTCTTTTAGAAACATCCCCATATAGAGACTACAGGAGTTGATTCTAGCAGCAAGCATATTGCCCTGGAAAATTCTCCTGCCAAAAGCATCTAAGGTTCTGCATTCTCTTCCTGGAGGATTAGATGAGTGCCTTTTTGCACTCTTTATCCTCTTCATAGCAGACTCCACCACAATAGAGTGGTGAGGAAGCTGAGTCTTATGAAAGCCAGGACAAGGAGGAACACGGTACATGGTGTCCAACCTACGAGAATGAGGAGAGGTGGTGAGAGGTGTCTCACATATGCCCAACATGTGATCATAAAGGATCTCATGAATTGGTAAAGTAGCTGCCTCTTTAGGAGCCTTAGGATATTTTAAGATAAACAATTTTTTGGCTCTAGGCTCTGCCTCAGGGGCCACTGAAATGGAGAGGCCCCTGGCCACTTCCCTAATGAAGTCTTGAAAAGACAAGTCTTCTGGAGGAGACATTCTTCTCTTTGGAGAAGGCGGCTCCTGAGGAAGGAGTAACGATGCTTCGACAGAAGCCTCTGATTCATCAGAGTCCTCAGAGAAATCGAAGTATCGCCTGTCTGGATGCTCCTGCAGAGCCCGATACGCGTACCGAGTGGTATCGACATTGGGAGTGATCGGTACTGGTTCGGTATTGATGGGCATCATAGAACAGGGTACCGCTGCAGTCGACACCGAAGCCGATGTCGATGCAATCGGTACCGGCACCGGAACCGGTACTGACAACGGAGTTTGTTGCGGTACCGGAGGCGTCGCAGCATGTATGAATGCCGTAATGGCATGCTGCATGGTCAGAATATTCTGATCCATCAACGCCACCAATGTCTGGATGTCGGTACCAGTGGGAACCACCGGTACCCCAAAACATGGCAACAGGTGATCGGTCGAGGCCGAGCCATCTATGTCAACCTGTGACCCCATAGATAAAGCTTTGGAAGCCGGAGCCTCCCGCCGGGGTAATTTTGCCGGTGCGGATTCCTCGAGAGCAAGCCCGGAGGCATCTCGATACTTAGAGGGAGATCTACCCTTCGAGGACCGGCTGGATTTGAGTTTGGTTACATCAGATCCATGGGAGGAAGAAGCAGCCCTGGAAGACGTCGATGCTACCGAAGCTGCATCAGAGGGAAACAGGGTACTGAGCTTGGCTGCTCGATTCTGTAGACCTCTTTTAGACATCATGGAACAGGACTCACAATCCGTGATGGAGTGGTCAGGACCCAAACATTTTAGACACCAGTCATGGGTGTCAGTGACAGAAATAGTGCCGCTGCACTTCGTGCACTTTTTAAACCCGGAAGCGGGCTTCTCCATGAGGAGAATTTCTCGTAGGCCTAAGGCCAAAAGAAAAAAGCACAGAAGTGAAAATAGTAGTTTTTTTGTTTTGTTTTTTTAAGAAGAAAGAAAGACCGGCGGTACCGGTCCGACGTCGAAGAAGGCAGACGCGCGACCAAAGAAATAAAATAAAATAAAGAACTTCTTCAGCGGTGACAGGAACACGACCTGCTGGCTCTGCAGAAAAGAAGAACTGGAGAGAGGCGGTTGGGAAAGGCGGGAAGGCAGCGCGCAGGCGCTGTGGGATGCTCCCAAAAGCTTTCCTTTTGGACGCTGGGGAGCGTTCCCGTGCAGGCTCCGTCAGTACCGATGATACCCATATGTGAAGACTCATTTCTACTTGTTCCTGGAGATTGACATTTTTAAATTATTGGATTAGCAAATTGTTTTCTTCCTTACACATATTTTGAATGTTTTAACTATCTTCAGAACTAGAAGTATTAGTAAAACCTGTGCTGAAGAGAGATGGATTGGACCCGCATGTTGTAGTTATTGTCCTGTAATCCAGCCTACCATCTTTTGCAAAATAATATTAGAGTTAATTATCAGTTTTTGGATTATTTAAACCAAGAAAATATTCATCCTTTTTGATTAGGATTCCATGCTAGACATGGTACAGAAACATTGCTGGCATTAGTAGATGGAATGTGAATACATTTAGACAGGAACAAGAATGTGATCCTAGTATAACTAGACCTGTTCACTTAAGGATATGTTTACTAAGCCAGGCTAATGGTTAACCCATTCTATTTGTAACTATGTTCCATGCGATTTAGTGGGACCTAGTTACATATAGCACAGGTTAAACCATTAGCACAGCTTAGTAAATATACCCCTTAATTTAATCCTCAGTGGTTAGAAAACATTGGATTCAGGAAGATCTCACTGAGCTGGTTTACATAATTTCTCTTTGAACTTGAAGTATTCTTTGGGAGTGCTAGTATGCCCGGGTTTGTGTGTTGACCTGTGGGATACTGCAGGTTTAATATTTCTCCCCTATTCTTTTCACTATTAATCTAACCTTTTTGACAAAGCTCATCCAAGATTTGAGTTTGGCGACATTTGTTTTAACCGATGACTTTCAGCTAGTAACTTTTGTTGATAATCAATGCATGGAAACTTTGATTTTTGCAAAGGGGCAGGATCCAGCTTACAAATAGTTACTTTAATAGATTTAAGGGTCCCCCTTCTATTTCTACCAATGTAACTTATCAAAAAGCCTGAACATCAATCAACCTTACAGAAATAGATAAAATGTCTGTAAAAGTAATAGATACTCGGTCCTTATCCTCTGACCCCTATTTAAGTCAGTATCATATAAGGGCAATGTAAGTACAACTCTTAGATGATGGAAATTGCTTTGGGTCCCCATATGGGGGATATAAGGAACTATAATTAAGAATTCAAAATTACAACTGGCTTAAATTTCCTTGAATCCTCAGATACTTTACTTTGAAATCATCCTAATTTTATTCTCAAATGGCATTGCAAAACTCCAAACTCCAAAATTTCAAACCAGAGGAATTAATGTCGCAGCCCATTTTCTTGGGTCAGTTTTCTACTAATTCATTTTTGGCCTCTGCAAAATTAGTCCTGCAATTTTTTAAAATGTTTTCAATGTTTATCTCAAGTAATAGTAGTGTTTTCTTTTATCATTTGCATTTAAGGTGCTGCAAGTGCCATGTGATTGCACATTTTTACTGTGCCATTCACTATTCACTACAAACTAGAATTGAACAATCCAATATGATGCTGCTACATTTCCTACATGGCTCTTGTGCTACAGAAAATGTATCAACCACACACAGTAAAGTGGAATTTTTAGAGACTGGCATTAACAAGTCTAGTTATAGTTCTATCTGGAGGAAATTTCCCTTTGCTGTCAGCTCCCACATTAGTTTGGACTGGTTAACTCATGTACACCAAGGTGGCTAGTAGAGTCAATGACAACATAGAAATAGTCTCAGTGCTTTTACACAATGTTTGTTTTGCTTCTTCTGCTCTAGAAATAACTATAAGAACACATCAAGAGGTCATTTATTACTGGTTATCGCTTAGTAACAGCATTATCACACATTATCAACAGATAACATGATAATAGCATTACTACGTAACAATTCGCAAATGACTCTCCAAATGTTTCCCTTCTTCCAACACGGCCACTTTATGCTTTCATTGCAATTATGTGTTGCTTTATGGTTATTACCTTGCGGCATCTGAGGATGTGGTGTATAACTTGGAGGATGCGAGTATGGCATGTATCCTGCAGGACTTTGAGGGGCATAGGGACTAGGCACAGGGCTGTTCTGCTGTGCCATAAACCTATTACCAGAGTTCGTCTGCGGTGGAACAAATCGACTAGAAAAAAAAAAGGCATGCAAAAGTTAGAAAAGGTTTAATTCGACCATTTCATTATTGCATTTCATTTTTATTAAATTCATCATAATCATCTGTAGTTTATCACCAATATGAAAATCACTGGCACTCATACTAACAGACAAAACTAAGTTACTCACCTATAGTAGGTGTTCTCCATGGACAGCAGAATAAGTCTTCATGTATGGGTGATGTCTCTGATGACATGAACGTGGGAACTTCCTCAGCTCCTTCTAGAAGCTTTTAGAAAGCCCACCACCCAGCGTGCCTGTTCCCCCTGGCACAGTCATACCTGAGACCTCAGTTGTGTGAAAAAGTTTAGCTGAACAACTCTAAAGGAAGGTAACCAGGTTGTGAGGACTTATCCTCCTGTCCACAAAGAACTGCTAAAAGTGAGCAACTATTTTCTCCATGGACAAGCTGGATAAGTTCTCACATATGGGAATCTCTAGCTGAAGGATATACCACCAGGCGAGAAATTCCCAAAAGGGTTTGGGACAGAGATGACGACGTTGAACCTGTAGATGGACCGTGTCCACTGCATACTCAGGATCCACAGACTGTCTTCAAATGGAGACTTGCCATGAGTGGTGTGAACTGTGAAAGCCCAAACATCTTCAATATGGTTCTCGCTGATACCTGCTGACTCCTTTTTATTTCCACTACTTGCTGCACCAAGTGGATGAGACTATTTTGTCGAAGAAAGGCTTCCACCAGATATTTAGCAGAGCTCCAATAACCTCCAATTGGTGGAATAGGCTTAAACAGGACTTGGGATACTTTATAACTAACCCCAGTAGCTCCAGCATCCAGATGATTCTTGAACTCCCTCCTGAGTGGTGCTCTTGATGAGCCAATCATCTAAGTAGGGAAAAATTGCATCTGCAATCTGCGTAGATAGGGTATGATGACAGCTAGGCATTTGGTAAAATTTGAGAAGCAGAAGTGAGGCTCAAGGATAGAACACAATACTGGTAGTGGTGTTTCCCTATAATGAATCAGAGATATTTTCTGTGATTAGGATGTATCAGAATGTAGGTCTTTAGGACCAGAGAATAGAGCAACTCTTTTTATAGAAAGAGTAGCAGGGTGTTGAGGGAAAGCTTTCTGAAAGTTTCCTGAATGAGAAACATGTTCAGATCTCTCAGATCTAAGATAGGATGGAGTGGAGTAGCCGGCTCATAGTTAGAGCACTGGTTTGGGAACAAAGAGACCAGGGTTTGATTCCCACTAGCCTTCCTTGTGGCCTTGGGCAAGACATATAACCCTCCATTGCCTCTAAAGAATCAAAGTTCAATGTCCCTGTTTAATGTACATTACCAAGTTTAAGTTACAATGTAAACCACTTTGACTGAGATGATAAAACGATATTAAAAAAAACAAATTAATTCCTCTGCTTTCTTCATGTTCAAGGGCCATTTAGATTACAGTGTTTATGTAGTAGAGCTACTTCGATTTGCTAAATGTAAAATGTAACATGTATCCATGTAAATAGTTAAATTACTGTTCTCTGTAATATGTTCTGTTGATTGTAAACCACCTGATCTCTGAAAGGCACGGTATAGAACCACCAAATAAATAACAAAAATAAATAAAATAAAAATAAATCAGCTCAATAGCATTTTCCATGCAATGAACGGAGATTTCCTGTGAAGTAGTGCCTAGTGCTAAGAGATGAGCAAATGATGTCTCGAGGAAAGAATCTGGAGGGAGTTTGAACAGACAATCTGTATCCAAATTAGACTATCTTCAGAACCCAGCTGTCAGAGGTTATGAGCAATGTTCCCTCTAATTTTCTGTAAGCTGTGTGCGCATAAAGTATCAGCTTTGTGCAGCTTTTGAAGGAAGGTTACATTTTTGTGCGCCACATAACGACACTCGGAGTTATATACTTTAAAATTTGACTACACGTCAGAATACAGTATGTACACCACATTGATTTTAATCAAATTAAATGAAAATAGACGATTACTAAATGAAGTGGGAAATTTCTAGTAATTACAATCATAACTTTTAAATTTTAAGATGTCTGTGTTTTCTATCAGAATCAGAGCCATAATTTTTGTGCGCTCTGTTGTAAAGTATGTGCGCTCGCTCGGTGAGGTGTGTGTGCGCGCGTGCGCGCGCACAGCTTAGAGGGAACAGTGGTTATGAGGGTCAACGGTAAAGAAGGTAAGCTTCCCTATGACAGATAGATTGTCTGACTCTGATACTGACAGATTCACTACATTCGAGGAGCCAATCAAAACCCCATCCCTTGTTTTCGATGGGTCTTTTAAGGCCTCTGCTTTCTGAAATGGGAGCGAAGAGCCTGCTTGGAAAGAGGAGAGCATACGGGAGGAGGATATCAATTGTCTATGTGAGTAGTAGGATCTCCTCTACCCTCCGCTCCAGAACCTCCTGGAAGAAAAGGCTGAGTCAGTAATAGACCTGAAGAGGGTCTTCTAAGTATCACTATGCTGCTTGATCGTGGTAGCAGCTTCCTGAACTTTGTTTCTGAATAGATTCCCCCTACAACATGGCACATCAACTAGCTGCTAATGCACACTGGGCTGTAAGTATGAGGCCCAAAGCTATGAGTCTCTGGGAGTCTATACTCAGTGTGGAGGTTCTTGATGCCATATTGAAAATAGCATAGGTTGCTCAGATCATGCATGCTCTGCACTCCTGCCCTTGTCCCACTAGGGAGCAGAATTTCAAGATCTTCTCTGGTGGGAGACGGTCTACAAACTCATCTTGGCTTCACATGTTCCCCAAGCATATGTCTATGAAGAGTAGATGCCATGTGCAACATAAGCATGACAGTCTGGAAAAAATACTTTCTCCCAAAAGAGTCCAGAGTCCTAGCTTCCGTCCCAAAGGGCACCAAAGAGTGCAACTTGGAGCTCATGGATCTTTTGAGAACAGATTCAATGACAACAGAGTAGTATAGAAGCTGTATCTTCTTGAATCTTGGATCCTTTTGAATGATGCAGAGTGTCAATCTTTTTCACAGGAGGAACAGAGTGGGGTTCCCCACATTCTCATTTGTAACCTCTGAAGGATGTGGTGCAAGGGCACTGTCATAACTTTCTTGGGGAGGGGATCCAGATACTAGAGGATCTCCAAGCCTCTAGCCCTGGGCTCCTCCTCTATGTCAGACTTAAACAGAATAGACCTGGCCATTTCCTGGAAAAACCCATGGAAGGACAAATACTCAAGAGAAGACTTGCCTCACTCATGAGGTGGAAAGGGGTCCAACAGGAGCTCTGGAGATCTTCCTTCAAAGAAGTATTCATAGTTATAGTCAGTTATTCAGAAGTGCTTGTACTCAGATTTGGAGAGGTACTCTAATTACTAATACAACAACTATTATTACTACTACTTATTATTTGTACAGAACTACAAGGCAGGGCTATAAAGACACATGAAAAAGATAGTCCCTGCTCATCAGAGCTTACAATCATAGTAACATAGCATATGACAGCAGATAAAAGACCAGTATGGTCCATCTAGTCTGCCCAGCAAGGCAGCAAGACTAGGTGCACTTGCCGCTCCGTGCAAGTCACTTCTCCCCATGCCTTTGTTTAGGGGTGTACCCACCACTCCATGTAGGTCACCCATATTTGTTCAGATATAAGAGATAGTTATGTTTATTTTGATTTTATCCTGTTGCTATAAAGGGATCCACTATGTCTGTCCCATGCCATTTTGAATTCTGTCACTGTGTTTGCCTCTCCCACCACTTCCATTGGGAGGGCATTCCAAGCATCCACCACCCTTTCAGTGGAAAAGTATTTCCTGACATTGCCTTTCAGTTTACTCCCTTGCAGCTTCATGTTATGCCCTCTAGTTTTACAGCTTCCCCGTCTTTGGAAGAGGTTTGTTTGTCCATTAATACTCTAAGTATTTAAAGGTCTGAATCATATCTCCCCTGTCCCTCCTATCCTCCAGAGTGTATATATTTAGATCTTCAAGTCTCTTCTCATAAGTCTTCTGATGCAGGCTCCAAATCATTTTGGTCACCTTCCTCTGAGCCGCTTCCAGCCTTTTTATATCCTTTGCAAGATACGGTCTCCAAAATTCAACACAATATTCCAAGTAAGGCTTCACCAGCAACATGTACAGTGGAATTAGTACCTCTTCCTTTCAGCTGGTAATTCCTCTCTGTATGCAACCCAGCATCTTTCTGGCTTTTGTCACCGCCCTGTCACATTGTTTCGGCACCTTGAGATCATCAGAAACAATCACACCAAGGTCTTTCTCCTGGTCCGTGCACATCAACCTCTCGCCCCCTATCACATACAGTTCCCTGGGATTTCTGCTTCTCAAGTGCATTACACTGCACTTCTTCACATTAAATCTTAACTGCCAAGCATTAGACCAGGGGTCTCAAACACGCGGCCCGCGGGCCGCATGCGGCCCGCGAGACAACTTTGTGCGGCCCGCGAAAGAGAAAAACAAAAAAACCCCAAAACCCTGACTTCTGCCGTTGCCGCCGTGGCAGCGGCAGAATCAATTGTCAAATAAAAAAAAAAAAAAAGACTTCTGCTGCTCAAGCAGCAATATCACCTGTCCTGCGGCCCCTTCCCCTGTGCCCGGAGATCCGAATCTGCTCATCAGCGGCGTGCTTTTCAAGCCGCGAAGAGTATTCCCCTCTCGCGCGGCTTGAATCCGCGCGAGAGGGGAATACTCGTCGCGGCTTGAAAAGCACGCCGCTGATGAGCAGATTCGGATCTCCGTGCACAGGGGAAGGGGCCGCAGGACAGGTGATATTGCTGCTTGAGCAGCAGAAGTCTTTTTTTTTTTATTTGACAATTGATTCTGCCGCTGCCACGGCGGCAACGGCAGAAGTCAGGGTTTTGGGGTTTTTTTGTTTTTCTCTGTCGGGGGGGGGGGTATGACTGGAAATGGGCAGATGGGGGTTAGGACTGGAAGTGGGCTATTGGCAGGGGGGGGGGTTATGACTGGTAATGGGCTATGGTGGGGGCTAGGACTGGAAATGGGCAGATGGGGGTTAGGACTGGAAGTGGGCTATAGGCAGGGGGGGGGGTATAACTGGTAATGGGCTATGGGGGGGGCTAGGACTGGAAATGGGCAGATGGGGGTTAGGACTGGAAGTGGGCTATTGGCAGGGGGGTTTATGACTGGTAATGTGCTATGGTGGGGGCTAGGACTGAAAATGGGGTGATGGGGGTTAGGACTGGAGGTGGGCTGATTGGGGGGTTAGGACTGGTAATGGCCTATGAGGGGAGGTAAGACTGAAAATGCGGTGATGGGGGATACGACTGCAAGTGGGCTATGGGGGGGACTAGGACTGGTAATGGGCTATGGGGGGGGTAAGACTGAAAATGGGGTGATGGGGGGGGTAAGACTGGAAGTGCGCTATGGGGAGGTTAGGACTGGTAATGGGCTATGGGGGGTCTAGGACTGGTAATGGGCTGGGGGGGTTGCTAGGACTGGAAATGGGCTGAGTGGAAGGGGGGCTTGAACTGCAAATGGCTGATGGGGAGGGGGGCTTGGAATGGAAATGGGCTGTGAGGGGAGGGAGCTAGGATTGGAAATGGGCTGATGGGGGGCTAGGATTGGAAATGGGCTGATGGTGAGGCTAGGATAGGACTGGAAATGGACTGATGCAGGGACTAGAAAGGAGCAGATGCTGGGTGGGGCTGGAACTAGAAGGGAGCTGATGTTGGGGGAGGATTAGAATGGGATGGAGCTGGGAAAGTGAAATGGAGAGGGGAAAAATATTTTGTCTGGAAGAGAAGACAAATCTACAATTGGCCAGGTATTGGGAGAGTAAGTGGGGATTGAGGATGGAGGGGTAAAATTTGAGTGGATGAAATAGGAATGAGGAAAGAGCAAAAGGAGAAAGATTAGTATGTTAAAGCAGATGTAGGGAGAGAGAATGGAAAAAAACTAGAAGAGAGAAGAAAGGACAAATGGACAGCAGACGATGGAGATAGCAGAAGACACGAAGAAACCAGAAGTGGCTGGAGCAATTGCAACTGAAAAAAAATGCACAAAAGGTAGAAAAATATCTCTTTATTTTGAATTTATTAACTGGAATATGTCAGCTCTGGGAAATGTGCATCAGTAATGTTTGCGCTTTGTTTAGTACAAGAGGAAATTAATTTATAGTTTTATTTCTACAGTGTTGTTGTACATTCCAAGTTTGGCTTTTGGGGTTCCCAGTTTAATTATTGTCTTCCTATTTCTGAATCTTTTAGTCTTTCTTTATCCATACTCATTAAGAGGCATGTTTACTAAAAGTTAGTGTATGGTAACATTATGCAAATATTTATGCAAATGAGGCCCCTTATGCAAATGAGGCCCCACGTCTTATGCGGCCCCCGGGTTACTTTACAAGTCCTCATTTGGCCCTCAAAGCAATTTGAGTTTGAGACCCCTGCATTAGACCATTCTTCTAGCTCTTGTAGATCTTTCCTCATGTTTCCCACTCGCTGAGGGGCGTCCACTCTGTTGCAAATTTTGGTGTTATCTGCAAAAAGACAGACTTTTCCATTCAGCCCTTCAGCAATATCACTCACGAATATACTGAACAATACCGGTCCCAAGAGCGAACCCTGGGGCACACATCTAATCACCTTCCTTTCATCCGAGTGAGGTCTGTTTACCGTCATCCTCTGTTGTCCGTCAGTCAACCAATTTCTGATCCAGTTCACCATCTTGGGACCCATCCCCAAGCTGTTGAGTTTATTGATAGGCTTTGCGGAAATCTAGGTAGATCACATCCATTGCATGCCCCCATGATCTAGTTCTCTGGTCACCCAGTCAAAGAATTCAATCAAATTTGTTTGGCAAGATTGTCCTTTGGTAAAACCATGTTGCCTCGGATCATGTAACCTATTGGTTTTGAGGAAGTCCACTATTCGCTCTTTCACGAGAGCCTCCATTACTTTTCCCGCCACCGAGGTAAGGCTTACTGGCCTGTAGTTTGTCACTTTTTCCCTATTACCACTTTTGTGGAGAAGTACCACATCAGCCCTTCTCCAGTCCTGTGGAACTTCTCCTGTCTCCAAGGATCTATTAAAAACATCCTTTAAAGGCCCTGCAACAACTTCTCTGAGCTCTTTCAGTATCCTGGGGTGGATCCCATCTGGTCCCATAGACTTGTCCACTTTTAGTTTTGCAAGCTGTTATAACACATCATCTTTTCTAAATGGTGTGATATCTACTCCATTCCCATTTGTATATTTGTCAATCACAGGTGGTCCTTCTCCAGGATTTTCTCTAGAGCAGAAGTATTTGTTTAGCATTTTTGCTTTTTCAATGTCACTTTCCACAAATCCATTCCCAGCACTTTTGAGTCCTGTGGTTCCACTTCTGCTTTTCCTCCTCTCCCAAATATACCTGAAAAAGTCTTATTGCCACACTTCACATTTTTAGCCATCTTTTCTTCTGCCTTTGATTTTGCTATCCTTATTTCTCTTTTTGTCTCTTTTAGTTTGATCTTGTATTCTTTTCTGCCTTTCTCTGTTTGGGAGCTTCTGAATTTTGCGAAAGCTGTGTTTTTTGCCTTTATTTGTGCAGCCACTTCTTTGGAGAACCAAATAGGTTTCCTTTTCCTCTTGTTTTTATTTACTTTCCTTACGTATGTATCTGTTGAACCTTTTATTGCTTTCTTTAGTTTAGCCCATTGCAATTCCACTTCCCTTAACCCCTCTCACCCTACCAACTCCTCCTTCAGGTACTTAGACTTCAAAAATGCTGACTTCAGTAAAATGGCCAAGACTGAGTTTGCTGTGATTGGATTCCACCTTGGCTTTTATCTTAAACCACACCGTGTGATGATCGCTGCTACTCACATGGGCACCCGCCTGGATATTCGACATGCTATCTCCGTTGGTGAGCACTAAATCCAGCACAGAGGTCTCCCTGGTCAGTTCCATCACCATTTGTTTAAGTAAAGCATCTTGGAAGGCATCTGCAATTTTTTTTTACTTCTTTTCAGATTTGCAGAAGGAACACCCCAATCCACATCGGGTAGATTAACACTATAAGACCCAAAAGGAATTTTACCTAGAAACCCCCAAGTGCGTCAATTGACGCATTATCACGATAACTGCATTTAGCATGAAATGCAGATATGAATTAATGTGAAGTTACTTATTTGTTAAATACGTGCAGTACATGACGTCATTACATGACATCATCGTGGGTTTATTGTTTGTAATGTCGGAGTAAAACTGTAAACAGTGATTGAGATGCGCCACCTAGTGGGAAAATGAATTTATACCTAGAAGCCCCAAAGTACGTCAATTGACGCATCCAAGACAATTGAGTGCGTCAATTTACATACTTTGGGGCTTCTAGGTATAAATTCATTTTCCCGCTAGGTGGTGCATCTGTCATTAATTTTTGATGCACATATTTGAACATCTTGACCTTGCTAACAAAGTCATGGAACATAACTGACATGGTTGTAGCAGTGGCACTGGTATACAACTTTGAAGATGCATTTGCGTCAATTGATGAACTTTGGGGCTTCTAGTGTTAAAGTCACCTAATAAGATCACTTCCCCCTTCATCAATATCTTTGCAATAACAACAATCAATTCGCTATCCATTTCTTCGGTCTGAGTTGAAGGCCTGTAGACCACACCAGTATGGATGACAGTGCCATCTCCTCTTTCCATCACAATCCAGAGTGCTGCTTCTTTTCCCCACGTTCCCTGCATTTCAGCAGCTTCAATAATGCTTTTGACATATGGGGCTACTCCTCCTTTTCTACTCTCTCTCTCTCTCTTCTAAATAGATTATAGTCAGCTATGGCTATATCCCATTCATGTGATTCGTTAAACCATGTTTCTGTTATTGCCACAATGTCCAAGTCCATTCCACCACTAGGATGATCAGATCAGGAACTTTGTTGGCTAGGCTTCGTGCATTTGTACTCATTGCTTTCCAGCATTTGTTGAATGGCTTGCCTGCCTTTCGCATGGGTTTTGTTCTACACGCCCCTTCCCGCTTGCCATTGATGTGCTGTTCAAAAGTGTGGCTGTTTCCAATGTTGTTTTGCTTTTGCTGGGAGTGACGTACTGAACTTGTACTTTTCCATCCATCACCCCTTTTCCCTAGCTTAAATGCTTATCCACATAATGCCTGAATTTTTTATTTATGATCCTTTTACCTGCGGCGGAGAGATTAGTCCATCACTACAGTATAGCCTCTTGTTGATCCATGTGTTTCCCCAGTCGCTTATATATCTAAATCCTTCTTGTTTGCACCAGGTTTGGAGCCATGTATTAAAGTTGTTTATGCAATGTAGCCTTTCTGCCCCCTAAACAGGCAGAACTTCTGAGAATGTTATAGTGTTAGCAATGGGCTTGAGTTTCTCTCCCAGAGTCTGGAAGTCCCTTCAAACTGCAGAAGCACTGTTTCTAGCCAGGTCATTTGTACACAAGTGGATGACAATATCAGTTTTGGAGTGCTCACTTTCTGCACTAACTATACCAACAATTTGGTTTGTATTCCTGCTGGCAGAAGAGCCTGGGAGGCATTTGACCATACTCTCTCCTTTAAGCTGTGTTCCCAAAGTTGGTGCCTCTGATGATGGAATCTCCAATGAGTAGTTTTCTATTTTGTGATTTTTTTCTTCCTATTTGGTACATTATCAGAAGATTTGGCATTAAGTCTATCATTTAAGAGCACTTCAGTTTCCATCGATTAGGCACCCTCATTATCCAAGGCAGAGAAGGCATTATGCAGGGATATCACTTGATGTGTAGGGTGTCTCTGCATTACAGGTCGCAACCCTACCAGAGCCCACTGTGATCCACTTGTTCCTGGGCTGTTTGATTCTTTGTGGAAGCGGTGGTGGATTCTGTTCAGTTTGTAACCTAGAGGAAGTGTGTTTAATTGCAACTAATTCTTCCCTTAGTAGAGTCAATTCTTTATGCATAGCAGCTAACTTGAGGCATACAGAGAAAGGAACCAAATGATGCTTCTTGGAATGAAAGCACCACAGTTATTGCATTGAATACATGACATTCTGACTCAGCTGTCCTAGAAGGAGAAAAGAAGAAAAAGTGTGTGTAACACCTAATTAAAGGACAGAAGCCAATGTATATGATAACTATATAGGGCAATGCAACCCAGAGTTCAGTGGGGTGAGGGGTAGGGTAGGTGGGGAACTTACGTTTTCCTGGCCAGTAGGCCTTCTATGAACTGAGGGCACACTCAGATATCTGATTTAAAGGCTATGCAAGGAACGTAGATCCCTAAAAACCTATATGCAATAGGCAAAGTTTATCAAAAGACAGGCAATGATAAAGTATGAAAGCCTTAGCTGAGTGTGTAGTCTCCTAAAGTTCTGATAAGCAGACTGGTTCAGGTATTTGGTCAGTGGTAAGAGCAGATTTAATTTAATTAGTCCCTCCCTGTAAGGCAGGTTTGCAACAGACAACGGATACTAAAAAATTCAAACTGAATTCTTACAGCTATGTATCAGCCTACTAAGCAAAGGTCCCTGTAACCTTAAAATTATACCCTTGCTTGCAAAATTCAGTACATAAGAACATAAGATATGTCATACTGGGTCAGACCAAGGTCCATCAAGCCCAGTATCCTGTTTCCAACAGTGGCTAATCTAGGTCATATGTACCTAGCAGTTTCCCCAAAAGACACAGGCTCCAGAATGCTTGTATTGGGTCAAGCAGTGATATCCTGGATCCCTTTTTAATAATAGTTTATGGACCTTTCCTCCACGAACTTGCCCAAACCTTTTTTAAACCCAGCTACACTAACAGCTTTTACTACATCCTCCGGTAACAAATTCCAGAGTCTGATTACACATTGAGTGAAAAAATATTTTCTATTATTTGACTTGAACAGTTTACCCTGTAGATTCATTGCATGTCCCCTAGTCTTTCTATAGTCTGATGACCTAAACAATCGATCTACATTTACCCGTTCCACTCCGTTCATTAATTTATAGACTTCTATCATATCTCCCCTCAGCCGTCTCTTTTCCAGGTTAAAGAGCCCTAACCTTTTTAGCCTTTCTTCATAGAGGTATCCTTCCATCCCCTTTACCATTTTGGTGGCTCTTCTCTGAACCTTTTCTAATAACAATCCTTTTTAAGATACGGCGACCAGAATTGCACACAATATTCAAGGTGCGGTCACACCATGAACGATACAGACACATTATAATATCCTTTGTTTTATTTTCCATTCCTTTCCTTATGATACCTAGCATTCTATTTGCTCTCTCGGCTGGCGCTGCACACTGGGCTGAGGGTTTTAACATGTTATCCACAATGACGCCTAAATCTTTTTCCTGGATGGTGGTTCCTAATGTGAAACCTTGCATCGTGTAACCATAGTTTGGGTTGTTCTTCCCTAGGTGCATTACTTTGCACTTGTCCACATTAAATTTCATCTGCCATTTTGATACCCAGTCTTCCAATTTATCAAGATCCTCTTGCAATTTTCCACAATCCTCATGGGTTTTAACAACTTTAAATAGTTATCTCTTGTACCAGATCTGGTGTTCCACTAAGGACTAGGTCCAATATGGCTTCCCCTCTGGTCGGTTCACCAACCAGCTGCTCCAAGAGCAGTCATTTATTCCATCTAGGAACTTTATCTCCCTAGCATGTCCTGCCGTGACACTGACCCAGTCGATAACGGCGTAATTTAAATCACCCATTATTATTACTGTGCTGTAATTTTTGTTAGCTTCCTTGATTTCTTTGAGCATTTCATCATCCATTTGTCCATTCTGGCCAGGCAGTCGATAGTACACCCCCACTGCCATCACCTTCCCCTTTTTACATGGAATTTCAATCCATAGAGATTCTACAGCAAATTTTGTTTCCTGCAAAACTTTAATCCTTTCTGACTCAATGCTCTCTCTAACAGAGCACAAACCCCTCCACCAATTTGATCAGCTCTATCATTACAATATAGTTTCTACCCAGGCATCACAGTATCCCACTGGTTGTTCTCCTTCAACCATGTGTCTGAGATTCCAATCATATCTAACCTCTCATTTAGTGCTATATATTCTAACTCTCCCATCTTATTTATTTTTTTTAGACTTCTAGCATTTGCATACAAGCATTTTAGAGACTGTATTTCATTCATATTAATGTGGCTATTGGTAGGCATGGGTAATTTGGAATCTTTAAGCTCTGTCTGCTCCATACTCAATGGCATTTGGGCTACTTTACTCTTTTTTGGAACATCTCTGCTTTTGATAGTATCCTTCAAGGATACATTGTTCCGAACCATGTGCTCTTGGGTGACTGCCGGCTTTCCCCTAATATCTAGTTTAAAAGCTGCTCTCCTTTTTAAAGGTTAATGCCAGCAGCCTGGTTCCATCCCAGTTAAGGTGAAGCCCATCCCTTCGGAAGAGCCCCTCCTTTCCCCAGAATGTTCCCCAGTTCCTAACAAATCTAAAACCTTCATCCTTGCATCATCATCTCATCCACACATTGAGACTCCAGAGCTCTGCCTGCCTTTTGGGTTCTGCGCGTGGAATGGGAAGCAATTCAGAGAACGTTACCCTGGAAGTTCTGGATTTCAACTTCCTACCTAAAAGCCTAAATTTAGCCTCCAGAACCTCCCTACCACATTTTCCTATGATATTGGTACCGACATGTACCAAGACAGCAAACTCCTCCCCAAACTTATCTAGGTGGCGCGTGAGGTCCATTACCTTCGCACCAGGCAGGCATGTTACCAGGCGATCCTCACGTCCACCAGCCACCCAGCTATCTACATGCCTAATGATTGTATCACCAACTATAACTGCTGTCCTAACCCTTCCCTCATGGTCATATGGCCCTGGAGAAACTTCCTCGGTGCAAGAGGGTTTTACATCACCTGGAGGATAGATTCTAGTTACAGGATCACTTCCTGCCACACCAGGGTGATGCTCTCCTGTCATGTGACCTCTCTCTTTCATGGCAACAGGGATGCTGCCAGACTGGAGGTGGGACTTTATGACTATATCCCTATAGGTCTCATCTATGTACCTCTCTGTCTTTCCTATGTCTGCCAAGTCTGCTACTCTAGCCTCTAGAGAACGGACTCATTCCCTGAGAGCAAAGAGCTCCTTGCACCTAGTGCACACGCAAGACCTCTCACCAACTGGGAGAAAATCATACATGTGACACTCAATGCAAAAGACTGGAAAGCCCCCATCTCGCTGCTGGACTGCTGTCTGCATCTTAGTTTTAAGCATGTGTTTAGATCTTTAAGTTCTTTACTTACTAAGGGTTGCTGTGGATACTTATACTAATATAAATGTACCTAATACATTTAATATACCTTGTTCACCTGAAGCTTAATTAATTACGGGTCCTTTCCTTTAAGATGTGTAGGTACGTATAAAACTACGATTATCCCAGGGGTGGGTGGGTGTTGGGGAGGGAGAGAGGGAAATAAGACTTATTAAAAGAGGGCTGCTACACAATATCATGTCCTGTGCTTCTGAGGAAAGCTGTGACCAACGTCCTGGGTGGTTAACAGTCCTTGCTTGGATAGAAGGAGTCTTTCAAAATAGCCTTTTGACCTGCCACCTGGCTTTAACACCCATTTAAAACGTTTCACAGGTCTCTTGCCCCCTAGGTAAAAGGCCTCTCTGTAAAAGTCTCTAGAAAAATTTATTTAGTGTTCAAAGAATACTGCCCCTGTTTTGCCTTTTATCCTAAATTATATTCTGATTTGATTTAAATGAAAGCTCTTTGCTGCTGCTAGGCTCTGACTTAGTATGAAATTTAAACTTGAAGCTCTCTGCTGGGTTCTAAATTTAACCAGAAAGCTTTCTTCTGTGTTTTAAATTTAAACAAACAGCTGCTTCTAGGCCCAGACTGATTTAACAAATACACTGGGTTCACAGATTAATCAGCTGTAATGCAAGAATCCCCTTCAGAAAAAGTCCCAGAAGTATATACTCTCTATTGCAGATCTCTCTCCAGACATAGCAGTCCCCTTTGTAGTCCTTTTGTAGTCCAAGTCTATCTGCAAGTCTAAAAGCAATGTATATTTCTGTTCCAAGTAGCTATGTATCACGTGTCCCTGGCCAGTAAGCCTTCCATGAACTGAGGGCATACTCAGATATCAAAATTTAAAGGCTATGCAAGGAACCTATAGGCAGGCTGGAGATCCCTAAAAATCTATTTGCAACAGGTAACATTTATCAAAAGACAGGCAATGATAAAGTCTGAAAGCCTCAGCTGAGTGTGTAGTCTCTTGAAGTTCTGATAAGTAGACTAGTCAAGACAGACAACACAAAAGCAGCTGAAGACAAGGATATATCTAGGGGAATGTTAAGGAAACACACAGAAGACTAAGCAGATCAGGAACCAAAACCAGCCTCGAAGAGGTGAGTTTTTAGCCTGGATTTGAAAAGGGCCAGAGATGAAGCCTGGTGCACAGACTAAGGTAATTTGTTACAAGCATAAGGAGCAGCAAGGTGGAAGAATGGAATTCTGGAGTTGGCAGGTGTCTAAGTTTCTGCTTGGGGCGATGTTTGCTCCATACAGGAGTGCGATTTCATTCAGGAGTGTCAGGGCATCAATGGGATCTGATGCCTCGAGGCTCAATCTGCCCTCAATGAATTTAGTGCTGATATTGGTCCTGCATAGGTCAGTATACCAAGAGCTTTTGAGGCACAGAGTTTCAAGTATCAACTGAATCTTGCGATGCTGCTGTTTCAGAATTGTTGGAGCTTCCAGCTCCCACAGTGAAACCTCAGTAGAGGCTTCCATTCTCTTAGCCAAGCGCTTGCCATGGGCAAAGACATAGAGGCCTCAACAGTCTCAGTCAATGGAATCAGTCAAGCAGTATGAACTGGCTGGAGATGGACCTTTGGAGTCTGGCATGACCTCTCCACTGGCCAGGAGGATAATTTGTTTATGTTGTGGCTGCTTTGGGGGTCATGCATCACTCAGGCTCCGGTGCTCCTAGCATGGTGCTCCGATGAACCCCACTGCATCAGAGCCTCCATCCAGTGCTCAATGTTTAGGATTCTCAATGCCATCGAAGACGATGAATTCATCTTCTTCCTCAGCTGGGGGGGGGGGGGGGATCAGTGGAGGACCAATCCTGCAGCTCCTACTGATGCCCAGCTTTGAGTGGGCTAGAGCGCTCCTCAATGCCAGTGTGCCACCAGTGTCCAGTACAGCTCCAGAGTTCATGGTGACCAATGCCGTCGTTGCCAATGAGAATGAGTCAGCCTTCTGAGTGGCAGAGAGTTTACTATACTTATCCTCTCAACCTTGTTGACCTCATTTTGACATCCATAAATACAAATGGCATAAAGAAGGGTTATGGTCAGGCACAACAATGCAGGCACCATTTAGAGTGCCTGTGATGTTCCTGTTACACCTGGAGCACTTCTTAAAACCCATTGGCAGGTTTCTGGACATAAAGCGTAGTTACTCACCTGTAACAGGTGTTCTCCAGGAGCAGCAGGAATCAGTCCTCACATATGGGTGACGTCGGCGCCGACGGAGCCCTCGCGGAGCAATTTTCCCCAGCTTTCAAAGAAAGCCTTTGGGAATTGCAGCGCGCATGCACGGTCCTCTTCCCGCCCAAGGGTGCCATCTTGCTCAGTCAGATGACATAGCTAAAAGACAGCAAAAATTAGCAAAAACGAAAGCATATAACTGCAACTCCAAGGGGAGGAGGGAGAGTTGTGAGGACTGATTCCTGCTGCTCCTGGAGAACACCTGTTACAGGTGAGTAACTACGCTTTCTCCAGGACCAAGCAGGAAGTCAGTCCTCACATATGGGACTCCCAAGCTTAAGGCTACCGGAGACCCTAAACACAAAAAATGAGCTCCCTCAAGGTCATTAGCACAGAAGGAAGGAATCTTCTCTGAATATGTCTCCAACCGGTAGCCCAACATCCGGGACGGAGGGTAGGAGTTGCCTACACCTCGAAGAGGTTACGGAGAACTGCCTGTCCGAAAGCACTGGCCCTGCGGGACTCCCTCTCCAGGCAGTAATGGGCTGCAAAAGTCTGGCTTGAAGACCAAGTAGCGGCCCGGCAGATGTCTGCCAATGGAACAGAGCGGAGGTAAGCTACCGACGTAGCCTTCGCCCGAACACGATGAGCTGTGACTCTACCTTCCAGCACGAGGCCGGCAGCCTCGTACGCCCAAGCGATACAGTCCGCAATCCAGATGGACAGGGTACGCTTGGAGACAGGGAGCCCCAACTTGTTGGGGTCATAAGACACGAAGAGCTGAACAGCCTTTCGGTGCTCCCGCGTACGGTCAAGGTAGAAGATCAACGCCCTTCTACAGTCCAGGGTATGCAGGACCATTTCAGCTCGGCTGGAGTGTGGCCTGGGAAAGTAGGTCGGAAGTACCACCTCCTGGTTGATGTGAAAAGGGGAAACCACTTTGGGAAGAAATTTAGGGTGAGTCCGTAGGACTACCCGGTTCTTGTAGAACCTAGTGTAAGGAGGATCAGAAACCAGGGCCTGCAGCTCACTAACGCGTCTAGCCGAAGTGAGGGCAACCAAGAACAAGGTTTTCCAGGAAAGAAAACGTAGCGGACAGGTAGCCATAGGCTCAAAAGGCGGACAGGTAATCCGCTGCAACACCACATTAAGATCCCAGTCCGGGGCTGGCGGGCGCAAAGGTGGCTTAAGGAGAAGGAGGCCTCTGAGAAACCGAGCCACCAGAGGGTGGCTGGAAAGAGGTCTACCATCCACCGGCATGTGATGCGCAGAAAGAGCACTGAGGTGGACCTTTACCGAGTTGGACTTTAGTCCAAGGTTGGAGAGAGAGAGCAAGTACTGCAAGACCACTGATGCTGAACAGGAGAAAGGATCTTGAGACTGCTGAGTACACCAGACGGAGAACCGACGCCACTTGAGGGCGTAGGCCTTTCGGGTGGAGGGCCTCCTGGAGGCCAAGACGACCTCCTCCACATCTGGAGGTAGCTGCAGAGGAGCAAGGACTACCCTTTCAGCAGCCAGGCCATCAGATGAAGGGACCGGAGGTTGGGGTTTAGGAGAGTCCCCTGATCCTGCGACAGGAGGTCGTGCTGAAATCCCAGTGGAAGAGGAGTGTCTACCGCTAGCTGCATCAGAAGCGGGAACCAAGGTTGTCTCGGCCACCGGGGAGCCACTAGGATCAGCGATGCTTTGTCTCTGAGAACCTTGAAGAGCGTCCGAGACACCAGTGGCATGGGAGGAAAGGCATACAAGAGGCCAGTGGACCATGGAATTAGAAAAGCATCCGCCGCTACCCGGAGAGGATGCGGCTGTCGAGAGCAGAATCTGGGCAGCTGCCGGTTCAGAGGACTGGCAAACAGATCCATGGTGGGGAGGCCCCACTTGAGAAAGATCCGCTGAACCACCAGCGGATCCAACCTCCACTCGTGCGGCTGGAGGATCCTGCTGAGCTTGTCGGCCAGATAATTTTCTTGACCTGGGAGATAGACAGCCTTCAGGATGATGCCGTGGTGGACTGTCCAAGAGCATAGTTTTTGTGCCTCCTGACAGAGAAGGAAGGAGCCTGTTCCGCCTTGTTTGTTCATGTAGAACATGGCAACCTGATTGTCTGTCTGTATCAGCACCGACTGGTGAGAAACCAGGTGAGAGAATGCTTTGAGCGCTAGGTGGATGGCTCTGAGCTCCAGGAAGTTTATCTGCTGAGCTAACTCCCAAGGAGTCCAGAGGCCTTGAGTACATGTCCCCTGGCAATGTGCTCCCCAACCCAGGAGAGAAGCATCGGTCGTCAGGACCTGAGAATGCGTAGGGGGCTGAAAAGTCACTCCTAGTACCAGGTTTGGCAGATGACGCCACCATTGTAGAGAAGAGACCAGCTGGTCGGAGATCTGTACGGAGTCCGCTAGGCTCCCCGTGGCCTGATGCCATTGCTTGCGAAGGCACCACTGAGCAGGACGCATGTTCAGTCGGGCATTGGGGGTCACATGCACCGTGGAAGCCATATGGCCGAGCAGTCGCAGAAAGTGCCTGGCGGAGACCAGCGCATTGCTGTGAAAGAGGCCGGCGAGATCCATGAGCCGCTTGGCCCTGTCCAGAGGGAGGAAGGCCCACGCCTGAAGTGTGTCCAACCGGGCGCCGATGAGCTCGAGATTTTGAGAGGGGAGCAAAGTGGACTTTGCGAAGTTTATGACAAAACCCAAGTGCTGGAGCAGAGCCACCGTGCGATGAGTGGCTTGAGTGGCCTCTTGGGAAGACTGGGCTCTGATGAGCCAGTCATCCAGGTATGGGAACACAAACAGACCTTGAAGTCTCAGATAAGCCGCCACCACTGCGAGGCATTTGGTGAACACCCTGGGTGCGGAGGATAGGCCAAAGGGCAGCACTCTGTACTGGTAATGATTTCCTCCCACAACAAATCTGAGATATTGTCTGTGGTCCGGATGAATGAGGATATGAGTATATGCATCTTTCAGATCCAAGGAGCATAGCCAGTCGCCCTGCTGGAGGTAGGGCAGCAGGATTCCAAGGGTAAGCATCTTGAACTTTTCCTTTGCAAGGAACTTGTTGAGGTTTCGCAAGTCCAGGATGGGTCTGAGGCCTCCAGTTCTTTTTGGAATCAGGAAGTACCTGGAGTAAAACCCTTGACACTTCAGGTGGTGGGGCACCGGTTCCAAGGCTTGTTCCTGAACAAGACTTGCTAACTCCTGAAGGAGTAAGTCCCTGTGCAAAGGCAGTCTGGGAGGCTCCCCCGGAAAGTAGAAGGGAGGTACCTGGTGAAAGTGAAGAAGATAACCCTTTTGAACTATGTGAAGTACCCAGGTATCTGTGGTGATGTTGGACCACCTTTGGGCAAAGTGGACCAGCCGGCCTCCTGTGCTGAGAGAAACCAGCTGAGGGGGAGAGGCTATGCTGAGGAAGTCAAAAAACCCCCCCCACCCTGCTGAGCAGGGCCGGTGGTGCAGGCTTGGGGGCTTGCTGCCTACGGGACCCATTACCCAGTCCCTTGGACTGCTTTCCCTGTGGGGGAGCTGCTGAGGCCTGATACTGAGGGTAGTATTTATAGGCAGCACCTTTCCTCGGGTAAAAGGGCTTTTTCCCCGAGGCCTTCTTCTTTTGAGAAGGGGCAGAGGTCTTCCTTGAGAGACGCGTCCTGGTGAGAGTCTCCGTCTCGATTTGTGCAGCCTTCTCATCCATGGGCTTGCCAAAGAGGTTATCACCTCGGCAGGGGACATCGACCAACTTGTCCTGTACCCAGGGCTCGAGGTCGGACGTCTGAAGCCAAGCCTGGTGGCGTCCACCGATGCCGGCCGCAGCTACTCGAGCCGAAGCCTCAAAACCATCATAGGCTGCTCGAGATATAAACTTGGAGCACTCCCGAATACCAGTAGACAAGGATTGGAACCTCTGCAAAGGTTCGTCGGAGAGACCAGCAGAGAACCCGGCTATTTCCTTAGCCAGGTCTCGGAGATACATGCCCATGTAGAGCTGGTATGTCTGGACTCGACAAGCAAGCATAGAGCCCTGGAAGCACTTCCTACCGAGGGCATCCAGGCTTCGGGCTTCCCTACCAGGGGGCACCGAGGAGTGCATTTTTTGACTCTTAAGTCTATGCATGGCCGATTCCACCACCATGGAATGGTGCAGTAGTTGTGCCTTCTGGAAGCCGGGGCTCTTGCGGACTCGATAAATGGAATCGACCCGCTTGCTTAATACCGGTGACAACGCCGGGCTCTCCCACATGCGGAAGAGAAGTCGTTCCAGCATCGGAGGAACCGGTACAATAAAGGCCTCCTTCGGGGGAGAGTCATATTGGAGGGCATCGAGTTCTTCGACTCGAGGCTCCTCCTCGGGATCCGCGGGGAAGGCCAAGACCTTGGCCATATCCCTCACGAAGTCCGAGAACCGGGTATCCTCCGGGGGGGACCGTCTCCGAGGTTCTGACTCAGGGGAGTCCGAAGGGACACACCGAGTCTGAAAGGAACCAGGTGACTCTTCGTCCTCAGATTCCCAGGCCGACTCCTCGGAGGAGTCGAGCGGCTCCGGTCGGGCGGGCACCGATGCTATCCGCTCCGACGCCGAGGGAGTCGGCGTCGACGACCTCAGTCCCGAACGGGAGGCCGAAGGAGACCTCGACTGAGGATCGACTCGAGCCCTCATGGACTCGAGGATCGGCTCGGTCTCCGGGGTCGATTTGGAGGTCGACGTCCCGGCGGTCAGGGCAGAAGCACCGCTGCTGGTCCAAGAAGGCAGTCAGACTGCTCTCCAAGGCCGTCAACCTGAGTCCGAGTTCAGGAGACCCAGCAGCCCCCGACTCGGGCCCCGACGGCGTCGGGCCCGACGTCGGGTCCTTTGGAGGCGAGTCAACGAGGACAACAGTACTCACGTGAGCGGGCAAGTCCACCTCGAGTCGAGGATGTTTCGACGGCCTCTCCATCTCCGAGCACCCGGGACGGGAGTCGGGGCTATGCGACCTGGCCCTCGAGGAACCAGGAGCGTCCACCGATCCCGCCCTCGCGGGTTTCTTCTTCCGATGATGTTCCCGGGTAGGAGACCCCCTCTCAGAGGAACTTCGACAATGCTCAGGACCAGAGTCCCGAGACGTCGAAGCCTCTGACGAGGTCCGAGCCCGGCCGGAGTCAGAGAAGATACGCTCCCGCTGATGCTGCCGACTCAACGCTTTTGAGGACATTTTGCCGCATGGGCCACAGATCATGGAGTCATGATCTGGGCCGAGGCAGCGGAGGCAGAAGTCATGAGTGTCTGTAAGAGACATGAGTTTCTTACAGAGATCACACTTTTTAAAGCCGCTGGCAGCCATCGGGGGAAAAAGGGCCCCTGCGAGGTCGAATGACCGGGCTGCCAGGGAAAAAGGAAAAAGGCGCGAAATCTGTCACGAAGGACAAAAAAACGAAAAATAAGGGACGGACCCGCAACCGGCGTCGCGAGTCCGAGCGGGAAAAGAACCGGCGTCGAACCGAAGAAAAAAGAGAAAAATAGAGAAAAATTCAACTTTTCTGCGGGGATTCACAGGCAACGTCTGTAGGGCTCCGCGGAAAAAAGAAGACTGAGCAAGATGGCACCCTTGGGCGGGAAGAGGACCGCGCATGCGCGCTGCAATTCCCAAAGGCTTTCTTTGAAAGCTGGGGAAAATTGCTCCGCGAGGGCTCCGTCGGCGCCGGCGTCACCCATATGTGAGGACTGACTTCCTGCTTGGTCCTGGAGAAAGGCAGCTGCGGTTTGTGGTGGGAGGAAGGCACTACAAGAACGGAAAGGTAGCTGCAGTGAAATCAAAGGGCTCAACTGTTGGTGAAAAATAAAGTAAAAAACAATATCCCCAGCCGAGTGCACCAGATACCTAAATGTGGTCTATGCAGTGCTGAAGGAAAAAGAAAGGAAAACTTAGAAAAGAATTAAAAAATCTGGGTAGAAAAAAGCATGGTGGCAGGCAAGGAAAATCTTCATGTACACAATAAAGTAAAGAAAAATACTGCTACAGCAGCAAATAACAAGATAAGAGACATATGGACAAAACCAAATACAAACAGCTCCATGGAAAAAAAATGGACTGAGGTATTCAGGCATGAAGGTGGCAGACAGGAACAGATGCACATGTGTGGTGGGCTTTCTTAAAGTTTCTAGGAGCAGCTATGGAAGTTCCTGCACAAGCTCCATAGGAGACATCACTCGTACACGAGGACTTATGCTTGTCCACAAAGAAACAAACTTCCTTATGTCCAAAATACTTTGATATTCCTTTAAGCACAGGCTGTATCATTTTATTGCCAAAAGGAAAGAAAAGCGCATACAAATAGTAATATTTCAAGCTCCTCCCCACCAATTAAAATTATTTCTAAATACATTTGCTTTTGTTCCCAAAAAATGGTTTATTAAAAATCCTATCAGGAAAAGAATAAAGTGAGATTTTACTTACCAGTTAATGTCCTCTTGAGTCCTGCTAGATCACTTCAGACAAGTGGGTTGTGTTCCCCTATCAGCAGATTGGTAGAGACAAAGAACCAATGAAAAGCCCAGGTTTCAATGAAATCACACTCCTATGCCTCTATTCGCCTCAGCCATCAGAGGTTTCTTCAGTATTCATCCCAAAGCATATGGGAGAAACATAGCAAGCCTCACACAACCTCAATCGTGGGAAACAAGTAGTAATCAACAGTAGAGAAAGCATAGTTACTCATCTGTAACAGGTGTTCTCTGGAAGCAGCAGGAATCAGTCCTCACATATGGGTGACATCAGAGCCAATGGAACCTGCACAGAGCATTTCCCCAGCTTTCAAAGAAAGCCTTTGGGACATGCTACCATGCATGCAAGGTCCTCTTCCTGCCCAAGAGTGCCATCTTGCTCAGTCAGATGACAAAAGTAGGACAGCAGTAAAACTAAAACAAGGTAGGGAGGCAACTCCAAGGGGAGGAGAGAGGGTTGTGAGGAATGATTCCTACTGTTCCCGGAAAACACCTGTTACAGGTGGGTAAATACGTTTTTGCCAGGAACAAGCAGGAAGTCAATCCTCACATATGAGACTCCCTAGCTCCAGGCTGCCAAGGACTGAACCATCAAGAAGCAAAAACCCTGTGTAACAAGGCATATAGATCCCCTTATTTTTTGTGTAATTGTTTTTGTCGGAAATGCCAGCACAGTGTACGGGAAACACACCCAACACCACTGTGGCCTTTCCTTTTAATAAAGTAGAACTTTCTTAAAATAAAACAGCTTTACTTAGCTGAAAAATAAGTTGAATGAGTAGGCTGCTGAGTCCTAGAAGGTTGATCTGTAAGAGTGACTCCACCAGGGACCAGCTGTCTTGCAAGCAGCAGTCTCCGCCACAATGCGCCCCCCAGCCCAGGAAGAAGGCATCTGTTGTCAGGGTTCTCTGCGGTGCAGTTGCCTATAATGGCATTCCTGTCTGGAGGTGGTGCAGGTTCTGCCACCAGGTGAGTGACTCTGCCAGCTGGCTAGTGACTCCGATTCTGTCCCGTAGCCTGCCCATGGCTCGAGTCCACTGTGAGCATAGGTACTATTGGGCTGTCCGCATGTGCAGGCAGGCTAGCAGTATAACGTAGATAAATTGAGGTCAGGTGACCCAATAAGTGGAGAAGAAGGCGAGCCAACACTGACCGGCGACGCTGAACCTCTCCCGCTAGTTATATGAGGTGGTCCGCCTTTTCCCTTGGAAGGACAGCCTAGAACTGTAGCATGTCCAGCTGCACTCCACTGAACTCCAGACCTTGACTTGGGGTGAGATGGGACTTGGGGTAGTTGATGACGAACCCCAGGTGCTACAGCAGGAGGGATGTACGGTCTGCGGTCTGTCTGACCTCTGAGGCCATACTACCTCTGATTAGCCAGTCTCCCAGGTAGGGGAAGACGAAAGCCCCTTGCAGGTGCAAGTGAGTGAAGACCACTGCCAAGCTCTTGGTAAAGACTCTTAGCGAGGAGGCCAGGCAGAAGGGCAGCACTCTGCACTGGTAGTGCCCTCCTCCCACCACAAATCGTAGGTACTGCCTATGGGAGGGGTAGATTACAACATGAGCGTACGCATCCTTTAGGTCCAAGGAGCACAGACAATCTCCCTGGTGGAGGTAGGGTAACAGTGTTCCAAGGTAGAGCATCTTGAACAACTCCTTCACCAGAAATTTGTTCAAGTTGCACAGGTCTAGTATGGGCCCGAGGCCCCCAGTTCTTTTGGGGAAAAGGAAGTATCTTGAGTAGAAGCTCTTTCCCCATAGATGCTTAGATACAGGCTCCACTGCGTTGTCCCTGAGCAGGCCCTGAGAGCTCTGAGAGCAGAAGGGTCTGGTGGAGAAGAGGTCGCACTGGCTCTCCTGGGAAGAACCTGGGTGGTATTTGTTGCAAGTAGCACCCATTGGTCTGAGGTGATCTGGGCCCCCCTGTGGGCTGGTGAAGGTCTCCCGGGAGAGGGGAGGCCCTGTCCTGGGAGTCAAAAGCTCCCCCCCCAGGTGGGGCTGGAGCCGGGGCCTGGGGCTTCTGAGCCTTAGGCTTCTGGGTTCCTTGGTCCTGCCTCATAGTGTGAGAACCCTGTTGTTGGTCCAAGGAGGATGGGTATACGTGACCCTGTTGGAAGTGCTCCTCTATCTCGGCTGCCTTGTCAGCCATGTGTTTGCCGAACAAACTCTTGTCGGTGCAGGGACATTGAGCAACTTGTCCTGGACTCACTGCTCGAGGTCCGAGGACTTAGCCAGCTTGGCTTCGAGCCTTGATGCCAGCTGCTGCACTCGAGCGGCTGACTCGAAGCCATCGTAGACTGCCCGGGAAAGGAACTTTGAACAGTCCTTGATTCCCGAGGTCAGAGCCTGGAACTGATGGAGAGGTTCCCCGGCCAGCCCCGTCGAGAACCCCAATAAGTCCTGGGTCAGGGTCTTTAAATACATGCCGATGTAAAGCTCATACGCCTGAATTTGGCATCCCAGCATCGAACCCTGGTAACACTTGAGCCCGAGGGCTCGAGTGTCCCTGCCAGGGGGGAACAGAAGAATAAGTCTTCTGGGCTTTTGAGTTTTGGCATGGTTGACTCGACAACCATGGGGTTATGCAGGATTTGGGGCTTGTTGAACCCCGGCCCCTTCCTGACGTGGTACATGACATCAAGGCACCGGCTGACCACCGGCACTGACGCTGGGGTCTCCCACTCCACAGTAACAGTCTCTCGAGGATCAGCTGAATTGGCACTGTAAGGGTTTCCTTAGGAGGAGACTAACTGGAGGATCTCCAATTCTTCCGTGTGCAGGTCCTCCTCTGCCTCGGTTTTCACTGAGAGGGTTCTGACCATATCGTCATGGAAGGCCACATCCTCTGGAGGAGAATGGTGCCGGGGCAGACGGGTCCAAGGGGACATCTCTGTGCCATCTGGTTTCTGGGGAGGCCTCGCCATCAGTCTCCCACTCAGAGTCAAGGGGGAATGACAAGTCCAAGGCCCTGTGACTCTGTGCCTCAAGGCCCACGCCAAAGTGTCAGGGTCCTCTCGAGGATCTGAGGTCTGAGTCCCGGAAACTGGGTGGGGAGGACCAGATGCCCAAGGAACAGGACTGGGACATAGACCTTGACCGGGGCCGAGGACTTACCAGAGGCCGGTGATGTTCAGAGCTGAGCTCAACAACCAGGGACTCCCCCACAGTTGGGGGTCCGGTCGTCGGGGCAGATGATGCGGACGAACCTGCCATCATCGCCAGGATAGCAGTAATGTTCTCCTCCATGGCTGCCATTCTGAGTTCTAAGCCAGAAGGCTCCGCAGCTTTCGGCACGGGCACAGAGGACCTTGGGCCCAGTGCCGGCACTCTTGTGAGTGTGTCCTCGCGAGGACTCCAGCCTTGAAGGACCTTCGCACGGTCTCCGCCAGCCAAGGCATCCTTTTTGGGAACTTTGGTGGGCCATTTATCAGAGTCGTCCAGTCCCTCCAGGCGGTCTTGCCGGATTTCTCTGCTGGAACCTCGAAGGATTTCGAGGATTTTTTTTCTTTTTCTGCTTGAGGTCCAAGGTCTTCTGGAGAAGGAGCTGCTGCTGCAGGACTTAAAGGATGCTCGGCCCTCTCGGGACATGCTGGGCTTGGAGCTCGGCATCGGGGAGGCGAAGTCAGACCTAGAGAATATTTTCCCTACAACTCTGACAGCTTCTTATTAGTTTTAGGCGTCATGGCCTGGTACAGGTCACAAGAGGTGCTGTCATGGTCCGGTCCCAGGCAGTGTAGGCAGCAGTCATTGGTGTCGGTGATGGACAGTTTGACTGCAGCGGTCACATTTTTTTGAACCTAATGGGAGACATGGTGGGGGACACCCGGCAGGGGTCAATGACTCCTGAGTGAAAAATGGCGTGAACGCCAATCGAGGCGAGCCTCAATCAAAAAACTTTGGAAGGAGCCGAGAACAGCACAGGGCCCAGCGCCGGCTCGAGGCAGGAAAAGGAACCGGTATGCAAACACGGAAAGCTGAATTTTTGAAGATATAGCAAGGATTTTTTCCAGGGAAATTGGACAGACGTTCGTTGGCTATGTGGAAAAAAGGAGACCGAGCAAGACGGCACCCTTGGGCGTGAAGGGGACCATGCATGCATAGTAGCATGTCCCAAAGGCTTTCTTTGAAAGCTGGGGAAATGCTCCGCGTGGGCTCTGTCAGTGCCATCACTCATATGTGAGGACTGACTTCCTGCTTGCTCCTGGAGAACTATGTATAGGAAAGCATAAACAGAAGGCTGTCAGTAGAAGATGAACCTGCATAGCCAAGGATAAAAATCACAGCAGACCCGAGAGGAAATGACGTTACCAGGCAAGATAGCCGCTTAGACACAGAGCTCCATGAACGCGAGCAAAGCCTGCGGCGATAAAACACTCCAGAGAGTACGGAGAGTCCAGATTTCCAATTAAAGAGCCGGCGCACAGGCACAGAATGGCACTGAGATGAAAAAAGGAACGGCGGATCTCAAATCCTTTGCCTATAAGAATGCGGCAGGGAACGCTGTGGGGAAGTCGAAAATGGTGGTGGCATGTGCAACGACGGAAGGAGAGACGAGTGCTGAAAAGCACGTGGAGGTACACACCATGGCAGTGAATTAGAAGACCTCAGAGGGGAGCTGAAAGGCTGGTTCTCCACCATTAGACAAGATTTGGCACATTTTAAATCGGAGCTGCAAATGTGGATGGAAGAGCTGAGAGTGGACATTAGGGAAGTGGGGCAGCGCCTAGAGGAAGTGGAAAATAAGTTGGAGGTGCAGGAAGGCACATTGAGCAGTATCCAAGAAAAAATTGTTGCACTGGAAACAGAGCAAGAGGAGCTGTGGTCAAAAGTGGAGAACCTTGAAAATAGGTCCAGAAGGGCAAACATCCAGATAAGAGGGGTCTCTGAAAGTGCTGAAAGAGAAGATTGTGCAAAGGTAGTGGAAAAAATCAGCACACAGATACTACTAAAAGCAGGCATGGATGGAAAAGTGAACAGCTGGAAAATAGATAGAGCTCATAGAGCACTGGGACCGAAGAGGGAGGGTCGTATACGAGATATAGTGGCATGCTTTCATGAATACACGACGAAAAATGTTGTAATGGAAGCTGCAAGGAAGCTATCTGAGATACAATGGGAGAATCAATGCACTGAAGTATATGCAGATTTGTTGGCAATTACGATGAGGAAAAGAAGGGACCTTGCCATGATAACGAAACGCCTGAGAGATGAACAAATCAAATATAAATGGACTTTCCCTTTTGGACTCCAATTTAGTATTAAAGGGGTGACCTCACATGTGAGGACGGCGGAAGAAGTGGCTGGTGTACTGCGGAAAGCGGGCTGGTCAGAAGTGCCAGTTGTGGAAAGTACATCAAGAACAGCAATGGTAAGGAGATCGACAGAGGAAGGTGGTTGGAGGCGAGCACATCAAGGGGATAAACGACTGCAGAGGCAGAAGAGGAACACGCTCCAACCAGAGGAGAGAGGTTGAAAAAAAGAGACTGTGCATGGAGACTCTAGAGAGAATAAGCTACGCTGGACTGGGGACGGAGTGGCAGTTAATAATGTGGGCTTTGTATATGTAAACTTAGCAGGAGTAGGTGGAGTAGATGTAAAGAAGTTGCCAGGGCCTGGTGAAGTCATGCCTTGGAATATGACTAGTGATGGTGGTTTGGAGAGCAGAAGTGGGATGGGGTGGAGGGGGGGGGAGGGAAGGGAGAGAAGGGTGGATTCCTAGCCATAAAACATCAAGGTACTAGAGAATTGTTTTGGTGGACAAATGGATAAGATAAGAGTAGTGACCATGAATGTATGTGGTCTGAATACACCAACTAAAAGACAGAGAATGTTTAAGGAAATAAATCGAATTAAAGGAGAGATTATATTCCTACAAGAGACTCACCTGAGGAAAAGTGATGAATGGAGGGTGGCACATAAAATGTACCCTGGGCAGTGGTAAGCATCGAATCAAACTGAATTGAAGAAAGGGGGAGTAGGAATTTTGATAAATGAGAAAATTCCCTATTCTGTTTGTGGTGTACAGCAGGATAAATGAGGAAGATATATCTTGCTCAAGATAAAAATACAGAACAATTGTATATATTGGTGAATATATATGGCCCAAACTCTACACAGGGGGTATTTTATGAGGGTTTAACCCCAGTAGTAGAACAATTTGCGGAGGGGCATGTGATTATGGGGGGAGATTTCAATTTAACAATAAATTCCCAGCTGGATAATTCTAAGGGCACTAGAGAAGGATGTGACAAAAGTAGATGAATGTTAAACCTAATGTGTAAAAACTTGGGGGTGATAGACATGAGGAGAGAACTAAAAAGGTAGGGAAATAGATTTCACATTTTACTCACCGGTGCACAAATCATTCTCGAGACTGGATATGATTTGGGTATTGTATCTAAGGTTATGATGAGGGGAGTGGAGCGATGTGTGATTGGCGAGAGAACGTGGACTGATCATGCGCCCGTATGGATTGATATTACATTAGGGAACAGAGAGAGAAAGTGCACTGGATGGATGCTGAATGAGTCATCATTAGAAAATCCAGAGGTAGTGGAGAAAATTAATAATTCCATAAGGGTATACCTGGAGCTCAATGATAGGGAGGACTGTAAAACTGGAACGTTATGGGAGTGCTTGAAAGCAGTAGTGAGAGGAGATTTGATATCGATAGGCTCTTATATGAAAAAAATAAATGAAAGGACAGAAGGAAGCGTTACGCAGGAAAATTCGGGATTTAGAGGGCCTTCAAAAGCAAGGGATTTTGAAGGATAAAGGCATGCAGGAATTAAGGATAGCAAAAAGAGAGCTAGGTGAACTGGAGATGGTTGAGATCAAATTTGCACAGGATAAATTTAAACAGGTGTTCGAAATGGACAATAAACCTACCCGACTATTGGCTTATAAACTAAAACACCACCAGAATAGTAATTTTATAACAAAAATCTGGGATGCAAAAGGAAAAGAGGTAAGGAAAATGGACCAAATTCAGGAAAGATTTGTGGAATTTTACAAATGATTATATACAGAGGAGAGTAGCAGCACACAAGAAGATAATTACCTTCAAGTAAACTTGCCTAAACTATCAAGGAAGGAATCAGACCAGCTTTCTATAAGAAACCTATAAGAGTGGAAGAAGTGGTGGAGGTGATTAAGTCCCTACCAGCACATAAAGCACCGGGGATGGATGGTTTCACAAACAAATTTTATAAGACATTCAATGAGGCACTGAGTGCTTCCCTAATAACGCTTTATAACTCATTTAAGGAAGGAGGGAAAATCCTGGAAACAATGCGCACGGTGGGCATAACAATCGTGCCAAAAGGGGGGAAAGATCCAACCCTAGGTGGATCATACAGGCCGATTTCTCTACTGGGGACCGATTTCAAAATTTTTACTAAAATATTAGCAAATAGAATATTAAGGTACCTGCCTAGGCTAGTACATGAAAATCAGGCCATCAGACTACAGATAACATAAGGAGAGTATTGAATGCATTATGGGAGGGAAGAGTATTGAATGCATTATGGGAGGGGAGAAGAGGAGAAGAGCAGATGGTATTACTGACAATAGACGCTGAGAAAGCGTTTGATAGAGTATCCTGGCCTTTTCTTCTTAAAGTTCTAGAGCGTATGGGGATAGAGGGTAGTTACTTACAGTGGGTAAAATCTATCTACAAAAAACCGATGGCTAAAATTCGCATTAATGGAGCGTATACTCCATCATTTGAATTATTTAGAGGGACGCGGCAGGGATGCCCACTTTCTCAGATTTTGTTTGATCTCTCCATGAAGCCTTTAGCCTAGAGGGTAAGAGAGTGTCCTGAGATATATGGGGTAAAAAGGAATGGAATAGAAAGCAAAATTTCACTTTTTGCAGATGACTTGATTTTCATGATGACAAGACCAGCAGAGTCGGTGGAAGTGGTATATAATATATTAAGGGAGTTTGGAAAGTGTTCGGATTTTAAGATAAATGCCACGAAGACAGAGATATTAAATATATCAGCAGAAGTAGGAACACAAAAGCAAATAAAGGACAAGTTCCCTTTTAAATGGGCCAAAGTATTAAGCATTTGGGAATACATCTAGCTGCCCAAGATACAGACATGTTTGGATTAAACTTTATAAGCATGGAAAAAAAGATGAAGAGAGACTTAGAATTATAGGAAAGTAAGAAATTGTCATGGCTAGGACGAATGGCTGCGTTTAAAATAATGATTTTGCCCCAATGGATATATATTTTTAGGGCCTTGCCTTTATGGGTGTCTAAGAAATATATGGAAAGATTGCAGAAGATAGTTATGAAATTTATAGGAGGGGGGAAACCAAATAGAGTGGCATGAAGACTCTTATAAAAAGGAAAGCGGGGAGGAGTAGCCTAGTGGTTGGGGCAAGGTACTTCAGGCCGGAAGGTCGGGGGTTCAAATCCCACTAGAGGACAGCAACCTTGGGTCGGAAGGACTGGGGTTTCTAAGTCCCACAGATGCTCCTTGTGGTCTTGGGCAAGCCACTTAACCCTCCATTGCCCATAGTGTATGTGTCTCATATACCCGCGTGTTAAATGTATCCCCCAATTGTGTTGTGACCGCTTTGATTGAAGGATAAGGCTGTACACAAAACTGTCTAAATAAATAAATAAAGAGAGGGGGGATGGCCATCCCGGATCTAACTAGATATCTGGAGGCAATACAACTGAGTGCAATAATAAACTGGGGAATGGATGAAGTGAAAGAGTGGGTGCATATGGAAAACGAGGAATGGATGATAGGGAAGATAGGGGAATGGATGTTGCTTCCTAGGGCTGTACAACCAAGGGAGCATGGCAGCAACTCATATATATACAACGGATGCTGGATCTGTGGACTAAATGGAAACAGATATGGCTGGGGAGGAATGGGATTTCCAGGCTGATTCCTATTAGAGGAAATCCAGGATTTCCCCCTGTGATGGGGAAGAGTGAGTTTGAGAAGTGGGAGGGTAAGGGATTAGCAAGGATACGACAGCTGTTAGATGGAAAAAAATAAAAGATTTTGAGGTCTTAAAAAAACAATATGGGCTGGAGGAAAAGGATATATATATATATATATAAATATAACCAGATATGTCATTATCTACGATATCAGATACTACCAGAGCTTAAGGGAGAAGTTACTGGAGTTGAAAAGATATTCCTGACAGGACAAAGAAAAATGGTATTGGCAATAATGTATAATATGATGACCAAAGAAACTGGGAAAGAAAGTTTCCAAAAGAGATGGGAGCTGGACTTAGGAGAATGTTGGGAGGATGCAGAGTGGGGGCGAATATTCCAAAATCGATATAAAGGCTTACTAGCTACTAATTTAATTGAAAATAACTATAAAATAATGTATAGGTGGTACCTGTCTCCGGAGAGATTGCATAATATGCATAACCAAATAGCTGATACATGTTGGAGACATTGTGGGGAGAAAGGCAGTTATATGCATATATCGTGGAATTGTGAAGAACTATATAAAGTGTGGGAAATAGTGTTTTCTATAATGAGTGATATCCTAGAGAAAGAAGTAAAGCCAAATCCAGAGATAGCAATGCTGGGGAGGAAACCCGAGGTATTAAAAAGTAATGAGAATATCTTTCTAAATGTGGGGTGCGTAGCCTTAAGAGTTTTGATTGCAAAGAAATGGAAACAGAGCATGGTACCAACCATAGGGGAATACAAAGCTGCCCTGGGTCATATTTACCTAATTTGTAAACTCACAGTGTTAAAAAATAACAGACCACAATGATTTTTAAGTGTCTGGGGGAAGTACCTAAAGTGGGAAGCATGTAACTAGAACTGTAGTTGAATTGGCGGAAATCAGATGGGGGGAGGAGGGGGGGATTGGTAGGGGGGGAGGAAGGGATTAGTGGGAAGGTGGGGGGGGCTAGTTTTGGATAATGGGGGAAAAAGGGAAAACGTTTTTGTCTTTGTATGTAAATGTACAAGCAAAATAATTGGTGAAATGACCTATTGTTAAACCCTTGGGGACAAGGAATGTTCAACATTGGTTGAGTGTATAGGTCTTTGTATATGTATATAAAACATAAAAAAAAAATCACAGCGGACCCAAGGGCACTGCAACAGAAGAACAAAGCAATACAGTTAAAGAGGCAGGCCCTGGACAGGTCTAGCAGAACTCAAGGAAAGGACATTGACTGGTAAGTAAAACTGTCACCTTCCATATCGTCCTGCTAGACCAGCCCAGACACCAATGGGATGCATCAAAACTACAACTCAACTGGGTGGGAAGAAAAGACAGCAGCTCGCAAAACCTTTGAGCCAAAGGCCATGTATGCCCTCAAATGGACGTCCAAATGGTGATGTGCATGTGGCTGCTCGACAAATGTTTGCAGGGGCTACAGAGCTCCAACCCACCCACCCACAAGGATGCCTACACTCAGGTGGAATGGGCACAGAAACCCTCCAAAACCGGCCAGTCCTGCAAAAGATACGCTGAGGCAATGGCATCCTTAATCCAGTGCCTCAAAGTCAACTCAGCCACTGCGTCACTCTTGCGCAGGCCAGCAAACAGCACAAAGATGGTCGGACTTACAAAAGGAACTCGTAACCTCCAAGTACCAGAGAAGCACACTCTGGACATCCACAAGGCAAATATCCTTTTCCTTCCCCGGCACTGCTCTTTAGAGGAGGGGGCAGGCAAACCACCTGGTCATATGATAGGAAGAAAGCACCTTAGGCAAGAAGGAAGGCACAGGCCAAATGCAAACAGCCTCCTTTGAAAAAGACAAATAAGAATCTCGGCAAGACAAAGCCTACAGCTCAGAAATTCACCTTGCAGAACAAATCGCATGTAAGAAGACCATATTGAGCATCAAATAATTCAGAATAGCACACTTCAATGATTCAAAGAGTGTCACCATCAGGGCCCTGAACACCAGACACAGATCCCAGGAAGGGATCACAGCCTGGAGGGGGAAACACAGATGTCCAACGCTCTAGAGTGAGATGTCTGGTTGCAAGGCTAGAGACTTATCAGCCACTGGACCTCGGAAACAGGCCAAAGCTGCCACCTGAACTGTCAGGGAGCTAAGGGAAAGGCCCTTCTACTGGCCATCCTGTAGAAAAGCCAACATGACATCTTGGCTGCCTCAGGAGACAACTGCCAAGAGCTGCAGCATCACTTAAAGAGGCACCATATTCGCACATATGCTAGCTTGATAGACCACATCTAGTTTCCAAGAAGAGTGGAGACTACCGCTGGAGAGTAGCCCATGTGTGCTAGCTAACTACTTTCAAGAGCCAAACTAAGTCAGAAAGGAACTGTGTCCTCCAGGACAATAGGTCCCTGCTGCAATAGGCCAAGAGATAGAGACAACCGAAGAGGAGGAGCCTGCAGGAGCCACACCAGGTCTCCAAACCACTCTCTCCTCAGCCAATCCAGTGCTACCAGAACAATCCTGCCCAGGTGGCATTCTATATGCCAAATCATGTCTCACCAGGGTCCACGGAGAAAACATGTACAGCAGGTACTGACTTGGTCAAGGCTGGAGTCAGGGCGATGATGCCCTCAGACTCTTGTCTCCATGTGGCGACTAAAGAAGTGGCACACTTGGCATTGGAGGTCGCCAGCAGATCCCTCTTGCAGAGATCCTAGTGGCCTAGAGACAACCGAAACCCCTCCTGACTCCACCCCCACTCTCCTGGAACCAGAGAGTGCTGGATGAGAAACTCCATTTCCACTATATCTACCTCAGAAATGTGCTGAGCCAACAAACTAGGTGGTTCTTTGCCACCCGAGCAAATGGGAGAGCTATCTCCAGAATTCGTACCACCTCGCCAACTGACCTAAGCCACCAACATGGAATTGCCCAAGTACGCTGGAAACACCCAGCCCTCGAATAGGGGCCGGAAACACAGAACAGCCAATCTGATGGCCCTTGCCTGAAGGCAGCTGATGGACCAAACTACCTACCTGCAATTTCAACAGCCCTGGGATCCCCAGCTCGAGAAACTGGTATCCCTCGCCACAAGGATCTATGAGCAATCATCTAGCAGCACGCCCCTTCCTCAGACGACTGGGCTGCTGCCATCAGAAAGACTGACCATCACCATCATTAGAAGAGGGAGGCTGATCTCAAACAGCTGAGAATACAGAGAAGACCGAGCCAGTAAGGATAGCTGGAGCATCTGCCTATAAACACACATCTGTGGCACCATCTCTATTGTCACTGCCATCAACCGAGGAGCTGAAGATCAACTTGGACTCTGTGAGCCTGCTGCAAACAGAACTGTTATGGGAAATCCAAAAGCCATTGACTTTCTCTTCTAGCAGGAAGACTCTGCACAATTGAGAATCGAAAGCTGCTCCTAGGAACTCTAGGGACTGGGGTCTCTAGTCCTATGGACACTCCTTGTGGCCCTGAGCAAGCCATTTAACCCTCCATTGCCTCCGGTGCGCTTAGACTGTGAGCCCTTCAGGGACGAGGGAATAAAAAGTACCTGTTTGCCTATATCTGTAAACCGTTCTGATGCGTACAGTAAAAGACAGTATATCAAGTGCCTAAACCATAAACTGGCTTTTTTTCCCAAATGATCACCCAGAGGAGGCTTATCAGAAAGGGACCCCAACTCAGGGAGCTACCCGAGATGCCTCTGAAGGACAATGGGCTCAGATGAGCCAGTAGTCCGGATATGGATGCACACAAATTCCTGGCAGCTGGAGCACTATAGCCATCACCACCATGAACTTGGAGAACGTCTTTGGGGCAGTGGAGAGCCCGAATGGGAGGGCAGTGAACTGAAGCTTTGCCGATCATCTAGACCAGGATATGACAATACATCTCAGCCAAATACAGATATGCCAGAACTCCCCTCGGTGCATCACTTGTATCATGGATCACAAAGTTTCCATCCAGAAGCACACAATGTGCAAACCTTCATTTGACACACTGAAGTCCAGCGAACTGATTCTTCAACACAAATCCACTCTTTAGTCCAGAGTATCTTTTAAGGCCAATCCGCCTTTCACAGAAATGGGGGTTGGACTGGGAACTGCCGTGACCTGCGCATCCACTTTGGAAATATCAAACCACACAACACACGCCTTCTCTGAGAGAGCATGCATCTTCTTATACACCCATAGCCACTTAGACAAGGAGTTGGGAGAATCTCACTCTGACCGGAAAGAGTAGTTACTCACCTGTAACAGGTGTTCTCCAGGAGCAGCAGGAATCAGTCCTCACATATGGGTGACATCGACGTCGATGGAGCCCTTGCGGAGCATTTCCCCAGCTTTCCAAGAAAGCCTTTGGGAATACAGGCAGGCATGCGCGGTTCCCTTCCCGCCTAAAGGTGCTATCTTGCTCAGTCAAATGACATGGCTAAAAACAGCACATAAAAATGTAAAAATGAACTATGTACAACTGCAACTCCCAGGGGAGGAGGGAGGGTTGTGAGGACTGATTACTGCTGCTCCTGGAGAACACCTGTTACAGGTGAGTAACTACTCTTTCTCCAGGACCAAACAGGAAGTCAGTCCTCACATATGGGTGACTCCCTAGCTCTAGGCTACCAAGGAACCCAGGCTGAACAAGAGAACTCCCTCTAGTCCCAGCAAAAAAGAAAGGCTTTTCACTGACAGAACCTCCACCGGTAGCCCAACGGAGGGCTGGAGGGCAGGAGTTGCCTAAACCTCAAAGAGACTCCGGAGTACTGCCTGGCCAAAAGCACTGTCCCTACGGGACTCCCTCTCAAGACAGTAATGGGCTGCAAAAGTCTGGCTTGAGGACCAAGTTGCAGCCCTGCAGATGTCCAACGGTACAGAGCGGAGGTGAGCCACTGAGGCAGCCATTGCCCTGACACTGTGGGCCGTGTCCCGACCTTGCAAAGGAAGATCAGCCACCCTGTAAGCCCAGGTGATACAGTCAGCTACCCAGGTGGACAAGGTACGCTTGGACACAGCTAACCCCAAATTATTAGGGTCAAAAGATATGAAGAGCTGAGTAGCCCTTCTATGCCCCTGCGTATGGTCAAAGTAGAAGGATAAGGCCCTCCTACAGTCCACGGAATGCAGAACAGCTTCAGCCGGGCTTGCATGAGGCCTAGGGAAGAATGTTGGAAGAACCACCTCTTGGTTAAGGTGGAAGGAGGAGACAACTTTTGGGAGGAACTTTGGACGAGTCCTAAGGACTACCCTGTTTCTATAGAAGCGAGTGTAAGGCCTGTCACAGACCAAGGCCTGAAGCTCACTCACTCGCCTGGCCGAGGTTAGGGCTACCAAGAAGAGTGTCTTCCAGGACAGGAAGTGTAGAGGGCAAGTAGCCATCGGCTCAAAAGTTGGGCGAGTCAGTTGCTGCAAGACCACATTCAACTCCCACTCAGGAGTAGGAGGACGGATTGGAGGCTTGAGCAAAAGCAAGCCTCTCAGAAATTGGGACACCAAGGGGTGAACCGAGAGAGAATGTCCTTCCACCAGTGAGTGGTGAGCTGCTAGAGCTGAGAGGGGGACCCGAACAGAATTGGACTTAAGTCCCTGATTGGATAAGTGCAGTAAGTACTGAAGCACTACTGGTACAGTACAGAGAAAGGATCCTCTGAACGTAGCTGACACCACACAGAAAACCTTTTCCATTTGAGAGCATAGGTTTTCCTAGTGGACTGTTTCCTAGAGGCTAGGACTCAACTTCCTGAGGTAGGCCCCAGGGAGCCAAAACTACCCTTGCAGCCTCCAGGCTATCAAATTGAGAGCTTTGAGATTGGGGTGCAGAAGGGAACACTGATCCTGGGAGAGAAGGTCGGGTTGCAACCCCAGAGGCAGTGGGGGATCCACTGCCAGTTGAAACAGAAGTGGAAACCAAGGCTGTCTGGGCTACCTGGGAGCCACCAGCAGGACTGAGGCCTTGTCCTGAAGAATCTTGAACTGGGTTCCGGCCAACAAGGGCGTGGGAGGAAACGCATACAGGAGGCCCTGAGACCATGGAATCAGAAAAGCATCTGTTGCTATCCGCAGGGGATGCGGTTGCCTGGAGCAGAACTTTGGCAGCTCCTTGTTCAGTGGACTGGCAAACAGATCTATGGATGGAAGTCCCCATTTCAGGAAAATCTGCTGAACCACACCAAAGGATGGAGCTGCCACTCGTGGGGCTGCAGAATGCTGCTCAACCTGTCGGCCAGGCAGTTTTCCTGGCCAGGGAGATACACAGCCTTGAGGAGCATGTTGTGCCTGAGAGCAAACAAGCAAAGGTCCTGTGCTTCCTGACAAAGGAGCCTGGACCCAGTTCCGCCCTGCTTGTTCACATAAAACATGGCTACCTGGTTGTCTGTTTGAACTAGGACAGACTGATGAGCCAGGGTTGGAGAGAAAGTTTTGAGGGCTAACCAAATAGCCCTGAGTTCCAGTAGATTGATTTGCTGTGCGGCTTCCCAGGGAGACCACAGGCCCTGGGAGCACTTGCCTAGACAATGAGCTCCCCAACCGTGCAGGGAGGCGTCTGTGGTTAACACCACTGTGAACCCAGGTAGCTGAAAAGGTACCCCTTGCAGCAGATTGTGTGGGTGCAGCCACCAGCTGAGGGAGTTCAGAAATCGTCTGGACACCCTTATCCTGTCTCTGAGGATCCCTGTGGCCTGTGACCACTGAGTCCGAAGGCACCACTGTGCAGGCCTCATATGGAGCCTGGCATTGGGGGTCACATGTACTGTCGACGCCATGTGGCCAAGAAGCCTCAGGCAGAGTCTGGCGGAGACCAGTGGCCTGCTGAGAAACTGGTTTGCTAAGCTTATCAGTCTTCGGGCTCTGTCTTCTGGCAAGAACGCCTTTGCCAGCAGAGTCCAACCGTGCCCCTATGAACTCCAAGTTCTGGGAGAGGAGCAAAGTGGACTTTGAGAAGTTTATTACAAACCCCAGACTTTGAAGAAGAGCTATAGTTCTGAGGGTGGCTTGTCTGGCCTCCTGGCACGTCTGACCCCTGATGAGCCAGTCGTCCAGATAGGGGAAGACAAAGATACCCTGATTTCTCAGGTAGGCCACCACCACTGCCAGGCATTTAGTAAAGACCCTGGGAGCGGAGGTGAGGCCAAAAGGTAGTACTCTGTACTGATAATGGTTTCCTCCCACAATGAATCTGAGGTACTTTCTGTGGTCTGAATGAATGAGGATGTGAGCGTACGCATCCTTTAGATCCAAGGAGCATAGCCAATCTCCCTGCTGGAGGTAGGGCAGAAGTGTTCCAAGAGTAAGCATCTTGAACTTTTCCTTCTCTAGGAATTTGTTGAGATTTCTGAGGTCTAGAATAGGATGAAGGCCACCGGTTCTTTTGGGTACCAGGAAATACCTGGAGTAGAACCCTTGACCTTGTAAGTGGGGAGGCACAGGCTCCAATGCCCTGTCTACCAACATACCTTGGAGCTCCTGAAGGAGAAGATCTGTGTGCAGGGGAGGCCTTGGAGGTTCCCCTGGAAAGTATGGAGGAGGCAGCTGTTGGAAGTGTAGCATTATAGCCCTTGTGGACGATGCTTAGCACCCAACTGTCTCGAGTGATGAATGGCCACTTGTGGGCAAACAGGGCGAGGCGACCTCCTGTGCAGGGTTGGGAGAGCAGGGACGGAGAGGCTATGCCTAAGGAGTCAAAAACCCCCACCCTGCTAAGTGGGAGCAGGGGCCGGAGGCTTGGGAGTCCTCTGCCTACGGGGCCCATTACCCTGCCCCTTGGCTTGCTGACCCTGAGGGGCAGCTTGGGCGGCCTGGTACTGTGGGTACTGTTTGTAGGCAGTTCCCTTCCTCGGGTAAAAGGGCTTTTTACCCGAGCCCTTCTTCTTGTGAGAAGGGGCAGAAGCTTCCTAGACAGCCTTGTCCTCGTGAGGTGCTCGGTTTCGAGCTGTGCGTCCTTCTCGGTTATGGGCTTGCCAAAAAGGTTCTCACCTCGGCAAGGGACATCGACCAACTTGTCCTGAACCCATGGCTCGAGGTCCGATGACTACAGCCATGCTCCCCGAGAACAAGGACTTGAACCTCTGCAAGGGTTCCCCGGAGAGACCAGCAGAGAACCCGGCCAGCTCCTTGGCCAGGTCTCGCAAGTACATGCCCATGTACAGCTGGTAAGACTGGACATGGCAAGCAAGCATCAAGCCCTGGAAGCACTTTCTATCAAAACCATCGAGGTTCCGGGCCTCCCTGCCAGGGGGCACCGCGGAGTGCATCTTCTGACTTTTCAGGCGATGCATGATCAATTCCACCACCATGGAATGGTGTGGTAGCTGCGCCTTCTGAAAGCCAGGGCTCTTCCGGAGTCGATAGATAGAATCGACCCGCTTGCTTAGAACCGGCACTGAGGCCGGTGCCTCCCACATCCGGAAGAGGAGCCGTTCCATCATCGGAGGAACCGGAACAGTAAAGGCCTCCTTCGGAGGAGAGTCGTACTGTAGGGCCTCGAGCTCCTCGGCTCGAAGCTCCTCCTCGGGGTCCGCAGGGATAGCCAGCGCCGTGGCCATATCCCGGACGAACTCCGAGAACCAGGTATCCTCCGGGGGGGGGGGGGGGGATCTACTCCGGGGCTCAGACTGCGGTGAGTCCGACGGGACGCACCGAGTCCGGAAGGTGTCGGGGGACTCCTCGTCCTTTGTCTCCCAGGCGGACTCGTCCGATGAGGAATCGGGGTCCGACCGCGTGGGGCCTGTGAGCACCCACCCCGACGCCGAAGGCACCGGTGTCGACACCCTCGGTCCCGAACAGGAGGTCGAGGGAGACCGCGACCGAGGTCGACCTCGAGCCTTTATGGTCTCGAGTATCGTCTCGGTCTCCGGGGTCGACTTCGATTTTGATGTCCCGGTGGTAAGGGCAGATGCACCAGACAGGCTGGCCATCAGTGCCCGCTGCTGTTCCATGAAGGCAGACTTTCTGTTCTCCAAGGCTGTCAGCCTGAGACCCAGCTCAGGAGACTCAGCAGCCCCCGACTCGGGCCACAGCGGCGCCGGGCCCGACGTCGGCTCTCTGGGAGGAGAGTCCACGAGGACAACAGGATTTACGTGTCCAGCAGACTCCGGCTCCACTCGAGGTACTTTGGGAGGCTTCTCCTGTTCCACGGGCCCGGGGCGACTGTCGGGGGTCTGAGACCTAGCTCTCGAAGAGCCAGGGACCTCTTCCGACGACGCCCTCGTGAGCCGCTTCTTCCTCTTTCGCTCCCGTTCGGGGGACCCCCTGTCCAAGGAGCCCCGATGGTGCTCGGGATCCGATTCCCGAGATGTCGAGGCCTCAGACGAGGTCCGGGCCCGGCCGGAGGCCGAGTCAGAGAAAAGCATTTCCTTTTGGTAATGACGACTTCGAAGCGCCTTGGAAGACATTTTTCCACATGGTCCACACGTCTTAGGATGGTGGTCAGGACCGAGGCACCAAAGGCAGAAGTCGTGTGTGTCGGTGAGAGACATTAGCTTCTTGCACCGATCACACTTTTTGAACCCACTGGAAGCCATCGGGGAAAAAAAGAGTCCCCGCGAGGTCAAAGGACCGGCCTTCCAGGGAAAAAGAAAAAAGGGCGCAAACGCCAGCCACGAAGGGCAAAAACCGAAAAAGAAGAACGGGCTCGATACCGGTGTACCGAACCCGACGGGAGGGGAACCGGCGTTGAACCAGAGAAAAAATAGCAAAGGAATCGCGAAAAAATATAGCTATTTTCCAGGAGGACTAGGACACACGTCTGGTGGGCTTCACGGAAAAAGAGAGACTGAGCAAGTTGGCACCTTTAGATGGGAAGGGAACCGCGCATGTGTGCCTGCATTACCAAAGGCTTTCTTGGAAAGCTGGGGAAATGCTCCGCAAGGGCTCCATCGACGTCGATGTCACCCATATGTGAGGACTGACTTCCTGCTTAATCCTGGAGAACAGGCCCTTCAGCACCTCCAGGAACGGGAAGACAGTAGTGGATTTCTGCACCCCTTGCAGGAGTGGAGGCCTCTTTGGTTCCTGCTCCATGCCTGGAGCATCTGCCAAGTTCAAGGTGTATAAGACCCTGGGACAAAAGCCTCCAGTTCCTATCTCCTGAAACAGGCGGACAATATCGGCCGCCTCAAAATCCTCTCTGAAGGCGACAGTACTTCTTCATCCACAACATCCATCTCAATCCAAGCCAAATCCAAATCTCAGACAGATCCCAGCTAAATCCCCATCTCCCAGAAGGCGTCATTTGCTAGAGACACTTCGCCATCAATTAAACAAGACTTCCACTCTAACTTCCCCCTCACGAGAATGTGCTCGGGGTAAGCCGCAGAATCCCTGGGAGGACAATCCGGACTCCGGAAGCTCTCCTCGCAAAAATGACTCCCCTACACTAGGGGGGCATAGTCACCGTCTATCCCCCAGAGGATGGGGAGAGGCCCACAGCACGGTCGCTGGAATCTCCAACTGGCTGAATAGCCTTATCCATACCACCATCCGCCACCTCCTTCCCCTGAGGTAGGCAAAGTTGGACTAACAGCATACCCCAGCTGAAAAAAAGGAGTAGGCCCTCCAGGGACTACTCAGAAGCAGCCAGGCAAGAAGGGCAGAGCCAGAAGCCGGAGATGACATGCCTCACTTGCCACAGGCCAAACATTGTTTACTAGAAGACAAGAAAATGTTAAGGCAAGTATCACAATAGAAAGCACTAAGGCACTAAGACTACAGCGGTCTGGAAGATACGCATTAACAGCACTTTTACTGCAGCGCGTGTTACAGGTGCTAGAGTAAGAACATAAGTTGGAGCCGCTCGTGTGGAAGTACCGAGCGACCGCCAGGTCCACAATATTAAAAATGCTATTAGCGCATGCAGAAAATGGCAGGAAACCCAAACACAGTTATGTTTGCCAGTAGTCCACCACAAATTCCATCCCATACAGATGGAATCGAAAACCTCTAATAAGGAGAATGATGAGGTCAAGACCTGATACTCATACCCTGAGAGCCACAGGTAGAGGATCCATGATAGGCTTAGCTCTACTCCCCTGAAACCGTTTCTTTGAATTGAAAGCACTGCGTTTAAGCTGTCTGGTGGGCAGATTCCTCTGAGAGCCTTCTGCAATCTTCGGGAGAAAGCAGGGGGAACAGAGGAGGGGGGAGGGGATGATGAGGTTGTGTGAGGCTGCTGAATTCTTACATCCTTACAAATCCTTCCAATTTTTTTGGCTGCTCAACAGGCTCTTATTTAGGGTAAAACTGTGGAGCTGAACCAATTTTCCCTCCTCCTATGGCTACTGAAAAAACTGCAGTCTAGTGGAGCCTCACACATCACGCTCAAAATGGTCTGTCCCGAGCGTTTTTACCAATCTTTTCCTCTCAATTATTCAGATTTTCTTCAGAGAGGAGAAAATCCATCCACCATCTGCTGGAGACAAATACTAAAGAGGCAAATACAGGCATGGGAGTGATGTCATCGAAACCTGAGCTTTTCATTGGTTCTCTCTCTCCACCAATTTGCTGGTAGCAGAACAAAACCCACTTGCCTGGACTGGTCTAGCAGGATGATATGGAATGTGCATTGAAAACATCTGAGTCAAAACTTTATAAATACAGTGTGGTCCATGCCTAACAGCTTTCTTTACTACTTCATTTGTAAGACTATAAAACACCCACATTGGTGGGAATGCAAAAATACTTTAAACAATTAAAAACATTCTTTAAAAATCCTATGGGGACTGCTCAGTTCACCTTTTTTCACATTTAAAAAGGAAAATGACTGAAATTAGATACCTTTGGAGTAAAATAACATGACCACATTAATTGAAAACCAAACTAAATTATTTAGCTAATATACAAAAACAAGTGAGGACACCTCTCTGTAGGATATGGGGTAGGATCCACTTATTCTATTTATACTTTGCCCATCATTATATTGCTAAGAAAATAAATAATAAATTCAAACCAAGTGGGTAATGTATCCAGCCATTAAATGTCAGTGTCAGGAGATTTTAACAAATTATTTTACAATTTAGCCACAGGGTGTCACTGTCCCATTGCAACAGGTATTGCCATGCTTCACTAGAACTTGTTGGCTGTACATTATAACAACCATTAGTAAAACTAGAGGGTTCAGCTATTAAGCAAAACCACATATAACCATAAAGAAAGTTATACAGTTCAGTCAATAGTTATAAAATTCAATCAGTAGAATTTATAACATCTAAGTGCAATCACTGACCTAACCCAGTTCAGGAAAGCACTCAAATATCACCTGTTCCTCAAATACTACCTACTCAGCAATACGCCAAGCCAAATCCACCAACAAAAGTAGCTACACCTTCATTATCAGTTAGCCTCACCAACTTTCTCGGTGCGATATCTAGGATCATTGTGCATTGTCATGACGCCTGTATGTAAATAATATTTGTAAATAGTTCCCCTATGTTACCCACGTTTGTACACCTGTTCTCTGTAAACACAGAATAGGTTGTTGTTCTGGTGATTTTGATTCATGTGAACTGCGCTGATACCAAATAGCGCGGTATATAAAAGATTGTAATAAATAAATAAATAAATAATAAATATCTGAATCACTAGAAGCCCAGCTAGCAAGGAGGAGTATGGCAGCAGCATACATACACACACACAGACACTATTTTTCGTAGCAAAAATATGAGGGCCATTAGTCAATTTTGACAAGCAATGCAAAAGGTACCAGTACTCAGTACCAAAGGCTACTCCCTCAAAAAAAGCCCTGTTAAATATATATATATGTGTGTGTGTATATATATCTATAGGGTGCGCATGTATTTGTGTGTGTGCGTAAGTGCATGCATGTTTGTATACACAGATACGCGTGTGTATGCATATATACCTGTATTTGTGTCGGTCCTCTGGTGTGAATCATGAAAAGAAGGGAGGAGATGAAAGGTCAGGAAAGTTTGAAAGGTGAAATTTAAAACCTATTTGTTAATTTCCTTTCCTTGAATCCTGACAACCTAGATTAGAAGAGTAGGTGATAACTCCCTGCCAGCAGGTGGAGCCAGAAGAAAAAAAAGCTCAGAGCTAACTTCACCTCCTCAGTATCCTGTTGTGTTTTGGTGTTCCAATTCACCATGAAAACAAACCTAAGGCCGTCAAAAACCTCACATATTCGAAGGGTAAAACTAGGTGTATTAACATCAGAGCAGGCTACAACAAACTCACTGCTGGCATTCTGAAGTTGTCAGATGGAGCCCTTAATCATCATGGCTTTCATGGGTGAGCTCTGAACTGGTTTGGCAGGACTCAAAGGAAAGGAAATTAACAGGAACTTTAGATTTCATCTTCCTTATTGTCCATGCCAGACCAATTCAGGTAAGTAGGATGTACCCAAGCTCTACCAAGACCAGGTGAACAGAAGCCACATTAGCTCTCATGGCTCCTACATCTCAGGTATAGTCCTTCCTGATCTGCATATCCATAAAAACATAAATGCCATAATGGGTCAGACCAAGGTCCATCAAGCCAGGTATCCTGTTTCCAACAGTAGCCAATCCAGGTCACAAGTACTTGGCAGGCTCCAAAAAAGGTACACAGGATCCACAATGTTTCTCCCAGGGTAAGCAGTGGATTTCCCGGGTCTTCTTTAATAATAGTTTATGGACCTTTTCTCCAGAAACTTGTCCAAACCTTTTTTAAACCCAGCGACACTAACAGCCTTAACTACATCTTCCGATAAAAAAATTCCAGAGTTTGAGTACACATTGAGTAAAAAAAAAATTTCTCTTGAAGGAATATACAGAGTTTTTATATGATAAAGATCAAGTGGACCAACAGCCGTTTCAACCTGTACCTTATGATCGGGAACCATTGGTGATGAAAGAAGAAGTTGAAGCAGCATTGAAAGCCTTATCAAAGAACAAAGCACCAGGCATTGATAGCATTCCCATAGAAGTATTGCAGCAATCTGATGCAGCTGTTACCGTACTCACAAGGCTCTGCCAAGAAATATGGAAGACAACATCATGGCCAACTGACTGGAAAAGATCTGTGTTTATACCAATACTAAAGAAAGGTGATCCAACTGACTGTGGAAATTATCGCACAATTGCTCTGATCCCACATGCCAAGATTCTACTGAAGATTATTCAAAAGAGACTACAACCATACCTGGAACGAGAACTATCTGAAGTGCAAGCAGGGTTCAGGAAAGGGCAAGGAACGAGAGACATCATTGAGGATGTGAGATGGATCCTTGAAAAGATTAAAGAATACCAAAAGGATATCTATTTGTGCTTTATCGACTATAGCAAGGCTTTTGACTGTGTAAACCATGAGAAACTCTGGGCCACATTAAGAAGCATGGGTATACCAGAACACCTGATCGTTCTCTTGCGCAATCTGTACATTGATCAAGAAGCAACAGTTCGAACGGAACAAGGAGAAACAGAATGGTTTAAAATAAGCAAAGGTGTAAGACAAGGCTGCATACTTTCCCCCTACCTGTTTAATTTATATGCAGAACAAATCATCAGAAAAGCAGGATTGTATGAAGACAACAGAGGTGTGAAGATTGGTGGAAGACTCATCAACAACCTTCGCTATGCTGATGATACCACATTACTGGCTGAAAGTGAAGATGATCTGAAACATTTGCTTCTCACAATCAAAGGACATAGTCTCAAAATAGGCCTGCACCTTAATGTAAAGAAGACAAAGATCATGACAACTGGCATAATCAACAGGTTCATCGTTGAAGGAGAAGAAATTGAAATTGTGAACAACTTTAACCTACTTGGATCAACTATCAATAAAGAAGCAACAAGCAGTCAAGAAATCAGACGACGCATTGCTCTTAGCAGAATGGCTATGAAAGACCTAGATACGATTCTCAAGAGCAGAGATGTCTCTCTCCATACAAAGATTCGACTTGTTCAAGCCATGGTATTTTCAATAACATCATATGGATGTGAAAGCTGGACAGTGAAAAAGATAGACAGGAAGAAAATTGATGCCTTTGAATTATGGTGCTGGCGGCGAATACTGTGTATACCATGGACTGCCCGAAGAACAAACCAGTCGGTACTAGAGGAGATCAAACCTATGCTTTCTTTAGAAGCTCAGATGACAAGACTTCAACTTTCATACTTTGGACACATCATGCGAAGAGAGAGATCATTAGAGAAAGACATTATGCTTGGCAAGATAGAAGGTCAACGCAAAAGAGGAAGGCCAGCAATGAGATGGATCGATACAATAACAGCAGCTACGGGTACCAGTCTGTCAACAATGAGCCGCCTGACTGAAGACCGAACACAATTTAGGATAGCTATCCAGAGGGTCGCCATGAGTCGACTCCGACTCGACGGCACTTAACAACAGTCTTAAATCGGTTACATTGTAGCTTCGTTGCTTGTCTCCTAGACTTTCTACTTTTTGATGGTGTAAACAACCCAAGCTATGTTTATCTGTTCCACTCCATTCATTAATTTATAGGCCTCTATAAAAGCCCCCACCTCAGCCAACTCTTTTCCAAGTTGAAGAGCCCTAAACTTTAAAGCCTTTTCTCATAGGAGCATCCTTCCATCCCCTTTACCATTTTGATGGCTTTTCTCTGTAACCTTTACTAATTCTGTTATATCCTTTTTAAGATATGGCGACCAGAATTGCACACACTATTCACAGTGGGGTTGCACTATGGAACGATACAGAGTCATTATAATATTCTTGTTTTTCTTCTCCATTCCTTTCCTTATGATTCCGAACATTCTATTTGCTTTTTTGGGCATCGCGGCAAAATGGGCAGAGGGTTTCAACGTATTATCCATGATGACGCCTAAATCTTTTTCCTGGGTGGTGGTTGCTAATATGGAACCGTGCATCGTATAACCATAGTTTGTGTTGTTCTTTCCTAGGTGTGTAACTTTGCACTTGTCCACATTATATTTCATTTGCCATTTGGACATCCAGTTTGCCAATTTATCAAGGTCATCTTGCAGTTTTTCACAATCCTCGTGCATTAACAACTTGGAATAATTTCTAGGTCATTTATGAATCTGTTAACAAGCAGCGGACCCAGCACAGATCCCTGGAGTACTCCACTATTCACCTTTCTCCACTGAGAAAACTGGCCATTTAGCCTACTCTCTGCTTTCTTTCAACCAGTTCATGATCCACAATAGTACACTGCCTCCTATCCCATGACTTTTTAAATTTCGCAGAGAGTCTCTCATGAGGGACCTTATCAAAGCTTTCGGAAAATCCAGATGCACTAGATCAACGGACTCACCTTTAACCACCTGTTTATTCCACCTTCAAGAAAATGTAACAGATTAATAAGAGAAGACTTTCTTTCCTTTGCTAAATCTATGTTGGCTTTCTCCCATTAAACCATGACTACATGTTCACTAATTTTATTCTTTATAATGGTTTCTACCATTTTGCCAGGTACTGACGTCAGGCTCACTGGTCTGTAATTTCCCAGATCACCCTTGGAATCCAACTTAAAAATCGGCATTACGTTAGCCATTCTCCAATCTTCCGGTACTATAGATGATTTTAATGATAGTTCAAAGACTACAAATAGTAGGTCTGCAATATCATATTTCAGTTCTTTCCACACCCTTGGATGTATACTATCCAGTCCAGTTGATTTGCTACTCTTTAATTTATCAAATAGTTGTAATACATCTTCACGGTTTATCGCTATTTCTTTCAATTTTTCTAATACATCACCTTCAAATAACATTTCAGATATGGGGTAACTTCCCTATATCATCGTCAGTAAAGCACAGTTACTTACCTGTAACAGGTGATCTCTGGGAACAGCAGGAATAAGGCTTCACATATGGGTACGTCGGTACCGACGGAGCCTGTGCGGGAACGCTCCCCAGCTTCCCAAAAAGGAAAGCTTTTGGGAGCATCCCACAGTGCCTGCGCGCTGCCTTCCCGCCTTTCCTAACCAACTCTCCTCAGTTCGAAGCTGAGACAATAGACAGAGAGAGGAAAGGAAAGGAAAGATAGAAAAGAGATACAACTCCTAGGGGAGGTGGGTGGGTTGTGAAGACTTATTCCTGCTGTTCCCAGAGATCACTTGTTACAGGTAAGTAACTGTGCTATCTCCAGGAACAAGCAGGAATGAGTCTTCACATATGGGGACTCCCTAGCTGAGATGCCTGGGAGATCCCCAAGGATATGAGACCCTGAAAGGGGTCTGCGTCCTCCTATGGATCTCAGGCATCCATCCAGGGAAGGAAGGCAGGAGTTGTTTAAGAATGGAACAGGTGTCTGAGGACAACCTGACCAAACAAGGCATCCCGGCGGGAATCCTTGTCCAAGCAGTAATGGGCTGTGAAGGTATGAACAGAGGCCCAGGTGGCTGCTCGACAGATCTGATCGATGGACACAGAATTTAGATGAGCCATAGAGGTGGCCATGGCCCTCACATTATGAGCTGTGACATGGCTCTCCAGAGAAAGGTTCTTACTCTGGTAGGCGAAAGAAATACACTGAGCAATCCAATTGGACAGTGTTCTCTTAGAGACTGGAAGTCCAAAGTGAGAAGGATCAAAAGCAACAAAAAGCTGGGAAGACTTTCTATGTTGCTGTGTCCTATGTAAGTAAAAAGAAAGAGCTCTTTTACAATCCAGAGTATGAAGATTCCTCTCTGCACTGGATGCATGAGGAGCTGGAAAAAAGACAGGTAAATATACCTCTTGATTAAGATGAAAAGGTGAGACCACTTTAGGCATAAAGTGTGGATTCGTCCTAAGGACTACCTTGTCATGATGGAACCTTGTATAAGGTGGATTAGCCACTAAGGCCTGCAGTTCACTGATGCGGCGAGCAGAAGTGACTGCAATGAGGAAAATAACCTTCCAGGAAAGAAATTTCAAGGAGGTAGTGGCTAAGGGTTCAAAGGGTGGCTTCATAAGCTGACCAAGAACCAAATTTAAGTCCCATGCCACCGGAGGCGGCCTAATGGGAGGTTTAGTTAAAGTTAGGCCTCTCATGAATCTTGAAATAAGAGGTTGAGAGGAGATAGGTTGTCCATTGATGGGCTTAAGGGATGCTGCAATAGCACTCAAATGGACTCTTACTGAATTTGTCTTAAGTCCTGCATTGGAGAGATGCAGGAGATAGTCTAACAAAGAAGTTAAAGGTAGTGCCAGAGGGTCAAGACCCTTTCCAGCACACCAAATGGAAAATCTTTTCCACTTAAAAGCATAGGAACGCCTGGTGGAAGGTTTCCTGGAAGCATGGAGGATATCCTTCACCTGCTGAGAAAGATTCAAGTCTTGAAGGTCTAGGCCTTCAGTAACCAAGCTCTGAGGTGAAGGGACTTGGGGTTTGGGTGCCACAAAGTCCCTTCCTCCTGAGACAGAAGGTCTGGAGCAGCTCCCAAGTCCAGAGAGGGGGCTTGGGAGAGATGCAGAAGCAGAGGGTACCACACTTGGCGTGGCCAGCGTGGAGCTATGAGGATCATAGATCCTTGATCCCTCTGGAGTTTGAACAGAGTCTTGGGAATCAAAGGAATGGGTGGAAAGGCATACAGGAAGCCCTGACCCCAATGAAGGAGGAAGGCATCCTTGGCCTGAACTCCCTGACACGGAATTCTGGAACAGAACCGGGGAAGTTTGGCATTCCACGGACTTGCAAAGAGGTCTATGTCCGGGGTTCCTCATTCTTGAAAGATTCTGAGTACCTGATCCATGTGCAGGGACCATTCGTGTGGAAGCAGAACTCAACTGAGTCTGTCTGCCCAAGAGTTTTGGATTCCTGGGAGATATACTGCCAGGAGATGGATTTGATGCTCTCTGGCGAAGGCCCACAATCTTAGAGCTTCGTTGCAAAGCGACAGAGAGCCAGTTCCTCCTTGCTTGTTTATATAAAACATAGCTACTTGATTGTCCGTATGGATGAGGACTGTCTTGTAGCTGAGGAGGGTATGGAAGACCTTGAGAGCTAGAAAAACTGCTCGAAGCTCCAAGTGGTTGATATGAAGAGAGGTCTCCTGAGGGGACCAAGTGCCTTGAGTGGAGAAGTCCTGTAGATGAGCTCCCCAACCTGTCTGGGAGGAATCTGTTGTGAGGGTTGCTTGGGGCAACAACTGTTGGAAGGGGGACCCCAGCAACAGATTTTGAATGGACATCCACCATTGGAGAGACCAAAAGAGACGTTTGGAGGTTGCTATTTGGTCTGAGAGAGCTCCTGAAGCTTGAGTCCACTGGGTGGACAAAGTCCATTGAGCTGCTCTCATGTGTAGGTGAGCATAGGGTACCACATGAACTGTGGAAGCCATGTGGCCCAGCAGTTGTAGCATCTCCCTGGCAGTTAAGTGTCTCTTTGACTGACTCTGGGAGGCGAACTGCACTAGACGTTGGCAACGGGCCTGAGGAAGGTAGGCCCTTGCAGTGGTGGTATCCAACCAGGCCCCTATGAATTCCAGGGACTGAGTAGGAATGAGCTGGGACTTTGGGAGGTTTACCACCAGTCCCAGATACTGCAGAATGCGCCTTGTGCGGTCCAGGGAAATCTGGGCCTCTGACTGAGATGGAGCTCGGATGAGCCAGTCGTCCAGGTATGGGAAGACAAATATTCCCAGAGTGCGTAGAAATGCAGCAACTACTGCCATGCATTTGGTGAACACTCTTGGGGCAGAGGCCAGACCGAAAGGAAGCACTCTGTATTGGTAATGTTTTCCTTGGAAAAGAAAACGTAGGAATCTTCTGTGAGATGGATGGATGAGAACATGTGTGTACGCATCCTTGAGATCTAGAGAACAAAGCCAATCCTGACTTTGAAGGTATGGAAGGAGAGTGCCCAGAGAAAGCATCTTGAACTTCTCCTTGCATAGAAATTTGTTCAATTCTCTGAGATGTAGAATGAGTCTGTATCCCCCTGTCTTCTTTGGAATGAGAAAATAGGGGGAGTAGAACCCTGACCCTTGTTGAAGAAGAGGAACTTCTTCTATTGCCCCTTGGGCAAGAAGGGTAGTTATCTCCTGACCTAAAAGGTCGAGAAGAGATGTGGGAGAATTTAAGTGTCTCACCATGGTGTGGGGAGGAAGGTCTGAGAAATGAAGTTTGTAGCCCTCTCTTATGAAGGAGAGGGTCCACTGCTCTGATGTGATTTGCTCCCATCTGGGAGCAAAATGAGCTAACCTTCCTGGAATGGTGAGAGGTTCTGGCTGTGTTAAAGCCAGAAAGACTAAGTTCTCTAGCATCAAGTCAAAAACCCTGAGGGGGTTGGGACTGCTGGGTTACAGCAGCCCCTGTAGACTTAGGCGTGGCCTGCTTAGGTTGCTGACACTTAGCAGTAAAGCGACCTGTAGAAGATTGTTGGCCAGAAGTGGAAGGAAACCTGCCCTTTTTGAAAAAAGACTTTTTAAAAGTCTTTTTCTTGGCAGGAATGGAGGTAGACCTTGAAAGTCTATCCAGAGCAGAATTCTCTGCATCCATTTGAGTGGCTTTAATTTGCCACTCTCTACCAAACAGATTTTCACCTGTACAGGGCAGATTTCCTAAGCCATCTTGAACCCAGGGCTCTAAATCAGAAGCCTGGAGCCAAGCAATTCTGCGAGCAGCTATGGCAATGCCTGAGGCTCTACTGGCACCTTCAAAGGAGTCAAAGGCTGCCCTGTTTGAAAACGTGGAGATGTCTTGAGTATGCTTAAGCCACATGCGGAATTCTTCCCTTTTGTCTTCTGGAATAAAAGGGAGGAAAGTGTGCAGCTTTTCTGCCACTTCTTTCAGAAACATACCCATATAAAGGCTATATGAGTTGATTCTGGCAATAAGCATACTGGCCTGGAAGATTTTCCTACCAAAAGCATCCAAGGTCCTGCATTCTCTTCCTGGAGGAGCAGAAGAGTGTCTCTTTGTACTCTTTATCCTCTTCACAACTGACTGCACCACAATGGAATGGTGAGGAAGCTGAGTTTTCTGGAACCCAGGATAAGGAGGGACACGATACATAGTGTCCAACCTGCGAGAATGAGGAGAGAGAGTGAAAGGAGTCTCCCATAAATCAATCATGTGTTCCTGAAGAATCTCATGAATTGGTAAGGTGACTGCCTCTTTAGGAGCCTTAGAGTATCCTTAAATATCTAATTTTTTTGCTCTAGGCTCTGATTCAGAGGTTACTGAAATAGAGAGTCCTTTAGCTACTTCTCTTATGAAGTCTTGAAAGGACAAGTCCTCTGGAGGAGACATTCTTCGTTTTGTAGGAGGCGGCTCCTCAGGAAGGGCTATAGATACTTCAGGAGACTCATCTGATGTATCAGAATCATCCCACTGTGGGATGCTCCCAAAAGCTTTCCTTTTTGGGAAGCTGGGGAGCGTTCCCGCGCAGGCTCCGTCGGTACCGACGTACCCATATGTGAAGACTCATTCCTGCTTGTTCCTGGAGATTATTTATTTATTTATTTTATTTATTTAACATCTCTTATATACCGCGCTATTAAAATCAGCGCGGTGTACATCGAACAAAATATACTGCAATGTGTACAGGTAACATCGAGTTTACAGAGAACAAGGGAATATAAAACATGGAATAACAGGGATAACTATGTACAATCAACATTATACTATATATATGCTTTAATTATGTACCATATTTAAACTCGAGTGAATATTGAACATGTATTCATGGGTAGCATGAGTCTATAGTAGTAAGGTGGATTTTCGTGGGGACTAACCGTTTTCTGGTTGGATTAAAGTGCTAGGGTGTTTGGTGTGAGTGGGAGGCCTGTTGGCTGTGTGAGTGTCCATGGACATTTCTGGGTAGTATTTTGTGAATAAGTGATGCTTTACGGCTTTGCGGAATTGTAATAGACTTTTGATGCCGCGGATTTCATGGGGAAGTTTATTCCAATTCCTGGGTGCGAACAGTGAAAAAGCTCTGTTTGAAGTAGCTTTAGTACATGATGTCATCATCTTGGGAACTATTAAGGTGTTCATAGTTGTAGTCCTTCTGTTTCTATTTTCAGGGGTGTTATGGATTAGTTTTCTGATTGGTGTTGGTGGGTAGATATTCATGGCTTTGAAGGTCAAAACTAGTGACTTGTATGAGAGTCTGGCTTGTAGTGGTAGCCAGTGTAGGTCTTTCATGATAGGCGTTATATGAGCAGACCTTGGTGACCCAGAGAGGACTCTAGCAGCTGTATTCATAGCCAGACGTAGTGGATTTAAGGTTGATTGAGGGAGCCCGTGGAGGATGATGTTTGCAAAATCTAGATGTGGAAGGACTAGTGCCTGGAAGGTTGACCGGTAATCAGTATAGTCCAATAGTGGATGGAGGTGGCGTAGTGTTCTGATCTTATGGTATATATTCTTTGTCACATTCTTCACGTGCATTGTCATGTCCAGGTGTTGATCTAATGTTATGCCGAGGTATCGGATCGTGGGTTTGGACGTCAGTTCTATGTTGTTGACCAGCAGTGACGGCGGAGGTACAAACTTAAGATTCCTTGTAACAAATAGGACATCAGTTTTGCTATGATTTATTCTTAGGTTTTGAGTCAGCAACCATTCAGCTACTGCTCCGAAACAGTTGGTTATTGGGGTAAACACTGGTTGGTCAGTTTTGAACGGCATGTATATGAGGATGTCATCAGCGTATGCCAAGCATTGCACGTTGAAGGATCTGATCAATTCACAAATCGGCTGCATATAAATATTGAACATTAACGCCGATAGTGAAGATCCTTGTGGTACGCCTTGAGACTGTAGGAACGGCTCTGAGGATTTCTGGCCTGTTTTAACTTGTTGCCACCTGTTGGAAAGGTAGGATCTACACCATTCCAGTGCTGTGCTTCGAATCCCCTTCTCTCTCAGACGTTGAATTAGTATATCGTGGTTTACAGAATCGAAGGCAGCAGAAATGTCTAAAAAGATGAGAACAAATCCTTGTTTAATGTTGTTTATTCCTGTGATCAGATCGTTGAATAGGGTTGTAAGGATTGTGTCGACTCCATGTGCTTCTCTGAATCCATGTTGTGATTTGTCTAGAGGTGCTTCTGTGTCAATGTGATGCTGGAGTTGTTGTTGGGCAGCTTTCTCAATGATTTTTGCAAGCTGGGGGATGCTTGAGATTGGCCTAAATGATTCAACTTTGGATGGATCAAGCTTACTGTTTTTTAGTAGGGGCTTGATAGAGGTGTGTTTAAGACTCTGGGGGAATGAGCCTGTTAGGAAGGATTGGTTCAGAATTTTGCATAGGATTTGGCTAGACGGTAGCAAAGCATTCATTCAGTCTTTCTATGGCCCTGTCCTATCTTAGCATCCCTTTTACTCCTCTATCATCTAATAGTCCAACTGACACTCTCACAGGTTTTTTGCTATGAGTGTACTTGAAAACGTTTTTATTATGTGTTTTAGCTTCCACAGCAAGCTTTTTTCAAATTCTCTCTTTGCTTGCCTTATCAATGCCTTCATTTTAACTTGCCAGTGCTTCTGTTTCCTGTTTTCATCATTTGGCTTCTTTTGCCATTTCCTGAAAGATGCTTTTTTGGCTACAAAAGCCTCTCTGTTCTCGCCTTTAAACCATGCTGGCAGTTTTTTGGCTTTCCTTCCACTTTTCTTTCCCATTTAACTTTTATTAGGTTTTCCAAATATACAACATAGCCATCATAGTTTCTCAACCTTACACACTTGTCTCCCAACTGATAGGTTCCATATATATAACATATTTTACTTACATAGCACTGTACATAGTTCATCCCCCTGTTCATCCAGGTTTGTATCCCCTGTTTATTGTAAATTCAGTGTAACCTGTTACATTGTTGTATATTTTGTTTAAATGTAAACCGGACCGATTATAATAGCGCGGTATATAAGAAATGCAAATAAATAAATAACACCATATTCATAAATGTACGACTTTACACACTTCTCCCAAAACTATATCCTCCCCTCACCCCGTCTATCTTCTATCACCCCCAATCAAGTGACAAAATATACTAATAACTCCATAACAGTCTCATTCAGCACTCGTACTATTGACCTTCCTTTATCCTATCTACCATTCTCCCCTCCTTGCCAATTCTCCAGCTAACCCCACACCCCTTTCCAATGTGAAGTGATCATGTCTCCTTTCCTTTTAAGAATCCCCATCAACTTATGCATCAAATACAAATTTGCCACCCTTTTCACAAAGCCCTTCCTTTTTGGGCATTGTGCTCCATCTCAGTGGACCGCTATCTCACTGCGCACTGCCACAATACAATGTTGCAGCACTTGCCTTTCCCCTGCAGGGATAGGTTCTTACAATTGGTGCAACAAACAAGTGGGCTCTTATGCAATTTATATCCCGTCATCTCATAAATGATCTGTAGCACAGATTCCCAATAGGGCTGTTTTACCTTACATTCCCACCACATATGAAGCAGGGTACCCGTCTCCCGACACCCTCTCCAACACTTGTCTGCCCTAAACCTGCCTTCCATTTTTGTACCGGTGTCCAGTACCACCTAAACACCTTATAAGCATTCGCTCTGATTTCTGTAGCTATAGAGATGCCCGCTATAGTATGGATTACCCTATCCCAGGCCTCTTCGTCCCATTGTAACGCTTTTTCATATAATCAAGTTTACCCCCCCCCCCCCCACTCTCCATTAATCCTTTCTATATCTTTGACAAACCTCCATTTTGCCCCACTTGCCCTATGCAGGTAACCTCAAACCAACCCCTATTGCCCCATAAATCTCGCCACACCCTCTGCTGCCTTAAAAAGGAGCTCATCTGAAGATAGCTGTACTGATCCTGATTCGATAGCCCATATAAATCTCTCATACCAGCAAAATCCCGTAGCCCCATTTTCTGTATCACTTAAGATATTTGTGCGAGACCCAACATTGCCCACCCCCCCCTCTGGACCCTGTCCCTCCCCAAAACAGCTTCCAGCGACATCCCCTGTGAATAGCGTTTATCTTTTATTAATATCTTCCAATATTGTTTCCAGATACCCAGAGTGTGTAACACCTTTGGGTTGGAGCCTTGTGGCCTACCTCCCTGCCAAATTTAATGCTCTAACCCTAACCGCCCCCCCCCCCTCACTGAATCTTCTTCCATTCGAACCCAATATTTCTGATCCTCCCAATGCCATGCATAAATCGCTCTTAATTGCGCTGCTACATAGTATTTTCGAAAATTGGGCAACCCTAGCCCTCTGAATGGTGGCAGCTGCCATCCTGGGGCTCCGATTTTGCCAAACGAATTTGTTGACCACCTTTTGCAGTTGCTTTAATTTTTTTTAAAGGTACTGCTATAGGCAGCACCTGAAACAAAAATAGAAACCTTGGCAGAAGCATCATCTTTACCACAGCGAGACGTCCAAACCAGGACAGATATCCTTGCCCCCATGTGTTCACAAACTCGCCACTTGTCTGAACAATTTCGGATAGTTTAGGTCGAAGAGGGTCTCTATCTTATTACCCATATGAATCCCCAGGTATCAAATAGTCTGCTTAGCCCACCTGAACGGGTACTTGTTTTGCAACACTCCCAGCATATCCTTGGAAACTGACAAATTCAATATCTCTGATTTGGACCAATTGATGGTGAACCCAGATAGCTTACCATATTCCTCTAACTCCTACATAAGTATTGGAAGGGAGACCTGCAGTCTAGTAACACTCAAAATAATATCATCTGCAAATAATGATATCCTATGTTCCTGCCTTCCTACCACTATTCCCAGCAAATTTGCCTGCTCCCTCACCCACGCAGCAAAAGGCTCTACTGAAAGAGCGAATAGAAGAGGCGAGAGAGGACATTCCTGCCACATTCCCCTCCCCTGAGGGAAAAAGGACGAATAGGCCCCGTTCACCCTAACAGAAGCCTTCGGATTCCGGTACAAAGCCTGTACCCAGCTCAGAAACCAATCACCCAAGCCCATCCTCTCCATTACCTGAAATAGGAAAGGCCAGGCTACCTGATCAAATGCCTTTTCAGCATCTAAAGACAATGATATAATCTGGTCAGTGGGTCAAAGTAGAGAAGAGATTCTTTGACCCACTGACCAGATTATATTTAATATCTTATGGATATTATCTGATACTTGCCTTCCCGGAATGAACCCTGCCTGATCTTGGTGCACCAACTGCCCTATTACCAAATTTAGGCATGTTGCTAGGATTTTCACCAACAATTTGGCATCCAAATTCAAAGCGAGATTGGCCTATACAATGCACATTCTTAAGGATCTTTCCCCTCCTTGGGTATCAAGGATATTCCTTTGCCACCCTCCTCCCACTTCCCCCCTATTTTCCCCTTCCTACATGCATCAAAGACAAACCCTATCTTCTCCCACCCAGAACTCTTATTACCCTCCCACCAGCATTATCTTACACTTATTCCCTTCCAATTTCCTCCCAGAGCCCCCTCTCTGCTCCAAAAGGCAAGAGCATGGCAATACACCCAAAACCACCCCTCACTCCATTCCCCTGACCCTGTCCAACAGTACAAAGTGTCCTTTCCAACCAGATGGTTTCCTTTCCTTGCTTATCCAGTCTCTTCACTCTCCTGCTGTTGCCGTCTGCCTGTTGCTCGCTTGGTAATGCAGCCTCCACCTGCCATTCTCCATGCGCTGCCACTTCGGATAGCTGAGGTCCCGGTCTCTCGCCCCATACATAGCCCGGTCATTCCAGCTGCCATTAAAGCTTTAATTGTACAAATTGTACATTAATATGTACAAATTGATCAAGATGCATCACCACCATTTCCACAAGAACAGGGAATTCCACAAGGCTCATCACTTTCTGCCCTCTTGTTTAATCTATATCTGCAACCGATATGCACCATCTTCAAAAGACATAATATAAACTACCACATTTATGCGGACGATATTATGTTGTACACCCCGATTAACACAAATGACCCTAACTATGATAACCTATCAACCTGCCTCTCTGAAGCCAAACTATGGCTTCGATCAAGGAATATGCACATTAATTTTAAGAAAACTGAAGTACTATTTACTTCGAGAAACCCTAACTTCTCACCTCCACCAGACATTAAGATCCAAAACTTCTCCCTCCCGGTGAAGCAGGAGATAAAATATTTGGGAGTTACCCTTGACAGGACTCTTAGCTTCACCTCTCACATTAAGAAAATAGCCAGAACAATCTTTTTCAAGCTTAGAACTATCCAGCAGCTTAGGCCACTTATAGAAAAAGATGATTTCAGAACCATTACTCAAATTCTAATAACACCCCACCTTGACTATTGAAATGGTATCCTCAAAGGCATAACAAAGAAGAATCAAAATATACTTCAAATGGCTCAGAATGTTGCCGCACGAATAATTTCAAGGGCTAAATTATCTGACCACATTTCTCCCATTTTATACTCTTTACATTGGCTTCCTGTTGCCAGCAGGATCCAATATAAAATCCTACTGACTACATTTAAGTTAGTTAACAATATCGCCCCATCATATCTATCTACACTAATTCATAGCCCCTTAGATAATAGATTGAGAAGAAGGAGGAAATAACAAGCAACAGCGCTTTCTCATATGTAGCACCTACACAATGGAATAACCTCCCTGACCAATTAAGGGAGATAAAAGATCTCCAAACATTCTGAAAGGAACTGAAAACATACTTATTCAACCAACATTACTACCAATTCTCGGATCTGGCCTCTCACCCCCCATAGCTCAATCTGTCACTACTACCTAACTACTCACAATTTAACACTATCCAAAGCTGATTGATGTCACAGGTTGTAAATGTCGCAGTTTGCAAACATTCAAAAGTTTTTGTTATAAGTTGTAAATAATTACTTTGGTTTATACTGTTCTTTGTATATAGACGCAATGTTGCATAATGTTCCATGTACTTATTACCTTTGTTCCCTGTAAACCGCCACTGATCTTGGGAAGTGGGGGTATATAAAAGTTTTTCAAATAAATAGATAAATAAAAATTGCATCCTCTCTGGTGTGGACTCAAAGCCTTTGTCCTTTGTATGTTAGACTAAGTCCAAAAGGAAAGGTCCAGCCATATTTGACTCCCTCATCCCGGAGTCTAGTCACGACATCCTTCATTAAACATCTTTTCTATAGGGTGACCTGCGCTAGAACCGCATAAATCTCCACTTCACACGAGTCCCATTTGAAAGTTCCACTTGCCCAAGCTTTGTTTTGCACCAGTTTTTTCACATTATAATCATGAAAGCAGGCTATATCATCACGGGGTCTGTTGTTGTTGGGTCTCATTGCCGCTGCAACTCTATGGGCCCGATCAATATGCAAATCTAAGAGCTACTCCTGCCCCAGTGAGCAAGGCCTTTGATACTGCTACCACCACCTCTTTGCAGTCCGTATAAGGCTCCCCCTCGGGGACACCCCGCAGTCGAATGTTGCTTCTTCTGGATCTATTCTCTAAATCCTCAAGTTTGTCCTCCAAGGCGGTATTGTGCTGTTGTAAATTTTGTATCCGATTCTCCAGAGACCCCACTATCTCCCCTTGTTCTTCCAAGCATTCTTCCACCTCCTCTACCCTCCGTCCCAGTTCCGTCATCTCTGCTTTCAGTCCATCCACGCAGGCTACCACATCAGCTCTGAACTGTAGGATCTCATTCTTCAACTCTTGGAACCATGCCCTCACCTCTGCTTGAAAGCCATTTGCCAAATCAGAGTCAGATTAGGCTCCTCCGTTGCTGCTCATCTCAGCCCTCTCCTTCGTGCCTTTTTTAAGCATTGCAGGCTCTGCAGCTTTCCCGCTCGAAAACGCCATCTTTTCTCTCTGCACCCGGGCCGGCGTCTGCTTCGCTGTTGCCGCGAATGTGAACTCTTTCAAATTTACTTTCTTCACTTTAGCTGCCATCCTTGCACTCTGACCACCTCCTCTGCAGCTTTGTGAAATCCCTGCTATCGACCAAGTGAGCTTTTTTCACCTTTTAAACCTGGGGTTTACATCAAGCAATGGCGTTGTTGAAAAATACTATCTTGGAATCCCAGACAACATGTATTTCACGCTTTAAGAAAAGTGGAAGCGGAGGCTGCTGATGTCATCACCCAAGCTACCTTTGTAGCTGCTCCTTTTAGCTTTTTCTGAACTATTTTCTTCATTTTATCATAGTCAACCTTTTGAAAGTTTAAAGGTAGTGCTGTAGGTTTCCACGCAGCCTTCTATTTATAAAATCGAATGCGATAATGCTATGATCACTATTGCCAATTGACCCAAAAAACCTTATCTCTTGCATCAGATCCTGTGTTCCACTAAGGACTAGGTCCAAAATTATTTCCCCTCTTATCAGTTCATGAACCAGCTGCTAGAAAAAGCAGCCATTTATTTCATCTAGAAACTTTATCTCCCTAGCATGTCCCGCTGTGACACTGACCAAGTCAATACCGGGGTAATTAAAATCGGCCATTATTACTGTGTTGTAATTTTTGTTAACTTTGCTGACTGATTTTACCATTTCATCATCCATCTGTGCGTTCTGGCCAGGCGGCAGGTGGTACACCCCCACTGCTATCACCTTCCCTTTCTGAAAAGGGATTTCTATCCATAGAGATTCAACAATGTATTTTGTTTCCTGCCAAACTTTTATCCTGTGACACTCAATGCCCTCTCTAACACAGAACGCAACCCCTCCACCAATTTGATCTACCCCATTGCGATAGAGTTTGCGCCCAGGCATCACAGTGTCCCACTGGTCATCCTCCTTCCACCACTAGTTGTATCTGAGATGACAGTCATACCTAAACTTTCATTTAGTGCTATATATTCTAGCTCACCCATCTTATTCTTTATGCTTCTAGCATTTGCATACAGCATTTCAGAGGTTATCAGTTGATGGGGTAATTGGGCATCTTTCAGCTCTATCTGCTCTGTATTTAAGGTCATCTGAAATACTTTTATCTTTATTGGAACCTGTCAGGATGCCCTAACTTCCCTCTTTTGCTAGTATCCTTCAAGGATACATCCTTCTGAACCATGCGCTCTTGGGCGACTCTCAGCTTTCCCCTATTATCTAGTTTAAAAGCTGCTCTCTCTCTTTTTTAAAGGTTAATGCCCACAGCCTGGTTCCATCCCGATTAAGGAGCCCATCCTTTTGGAAAAGCCACTCCCTTACCCAACATGTGGCCTAGGTCGTAACAAATCCAAAACCCTTCTCCTTATACCATCGTCTCATCCACGCATTTAGACTCTAGAGTTCTACCTGCCTTTTGGGTCCTGCACGTGGAATGGGAAGCATTTCAGAGAATGCTACTCACACTGAGGTACTTAGAGAAGGGATGCAATTATCTTCTAGAAGGACAGATTCTAACTCTGCCTAGAAGAACTCCTGCACTTTAATCGAGTGAGCTGTGCAGTCTTCTGGTTTTGCCAACTCTTGCTGGTATGGCCCAAAGTGATCAACTCCTTGACTCCTCCCTGAAATTAATGCCTTAAAGACCACTGTGCTTTATTAGGACACAAATAGAGGAAAAACTTATCTAAAATTCAGAAGGAACTGGGCACCTACAGACATCTCGAACATAACTACCAACTGACTTGAGAATGACAGACTCTGCCCTGACCTATATCACTCAACATCTTTATTTATTTACATTACTTAATTTACAAGAACTTACAAGACCTTACAATGTCAGTCATATCTCAGGAAAAGGTATGTTTTTATCGCCTTCTGAAAACATAAGAAATTAGCCATAGAACGGTAAATTTTTGGTATTCCAGAAAACAGTAGTAGCAAACAACATGAATAAGCACAATGACGTGCATATTCATGATGAAAATGTTTGAAGAGGGAACCACTAACAATCTGATTGAGACCTCACAGTATAAGCTGGGATATACTTCTGCAATTTACTTGGAACATAGGTTGTAAGCTGATCATAAAAATATTTAAAAGCCAAGACAAGCATTTTAAACATACAATGCTTCTCAATAGGTTGCCAATGAAGTGAGTTTAGATAAGGGGAGACATGACATCTAAACCTCAAATCAAAAATCAGTCTCACATAAGCATTCTGTATCCATTGTAGCCATCTTTTTTTTTTAATTTCACAGTCAATTCATAAAACAAAGTGTTACAAAAATAAAGCCTTGATGTAATAAATGCATATTTAACTTGTAAAATCTCAGATCGCAAAAAAAACCCTGACAGATATTAAATAATTGTCGCAAGTAATAGAAACGGGTCTTAACGGTTTGGAAGACGTGTCCATCAAGAGAAAGATCACTATCAATAATAACGCCCAAACTGCGAACATGACTCTTGATTTGAAGCTTTACTCCGTGCCAAAAAATGTTTGGGGTAGAGGAGGAGCTATTACGATGAATCCACAATACCTCAGTTTTTGAAGGATTAATCAGTGTAGTTACTCACCTGTAAAAGGTGTTCTCTAGGGACAGCAGGAATCAGTCCTCACTTATGGGTGACGTTGGCACTGTTGAAGCCCGTGAGGAGCAATTCCCCAGCTTTCAAAGAAAGCCTTTCGAATGCTGCCACACATGTATGGTCCTCTTCCCGCCCAAGGTGCCATCTTGCTCAGTCAGGTCCCATAGCAAGAGCCCTACTAAGCAGATGGCAAGGGAAGGACAAGAATAGCAACTCTTAATGGGAGGTGGGAGGGTAGTGAGGACTGATTCCTACTGTCCCTGGAGAACACCTTTTACAGGTGAGTAACTACGCTTTCTCCAGGAACGAGCAGGAAGTCGGTCCTCACTTATGGGACTCCCCAGCTACAAGCTACTGAAGCCCGTGAGCAAAAACGCCTCAGCGAAGCCATGAGCAGAAGCCAATGATACGAAGGGAGCCCGAGTCCTCGGGGGCCAAGCTCTCGGTAACCAAAGAAGGAGGGTTGGAGGGCAGGAGTTGCTTATACCCAGAACAGATTACGGAGTACAGCCTGGTCGAAGGCGCTGTCCCGGCAGGACTCCCTCTCCAGGGAGTAATGTGAAGCAAAGGTATTTGCGGAAGACCAGGTCGCAGCCTGGCAAATATCTGTCAGAGGCACTGAGCGCAGCGAAGCTACCAATGCTGCCCTGGCACGGACGCCATGTGTGGTGACCTGCCGATCCAGCGGGGCCCCAGCCTTTGCCTGGACGAAGGTGATGCAGTCCGCCAACCAGATGGAGAGAGTGCACTTGGTGACTGCAAGCCCCAGACGGTTGGGATCATAGGCAATGAAGAGCCAGTCGGACTTGCGATGGCCCTGAACGCACTGCAGGTAGAAGGCGAGAGCACTCTTGCAGTTGCGCATATGCAGAACCGCTGATGCAAGGTTGGAGTGAGGTCTCGGAAATAAAGTCGGTAAGACTATCTCCTGGTTGAGATGGAAATCAGAGACAACTTTCAGTAGAAAAGTGGGGTGAGTCCGGAGGACCATCCTGTTCCCGTAGAACCTGGTGTAAGGAGCCACGGCAATGAGGGCTTGCAGCTCGCTGACTCGTTGAGCCAAGGTCAGCGCCACCAGGAAGACTACCTTACAGGAGAGGTGCCGAAGCGAACACATCGCCATTGGCTCGAAAGGAGGCTGCACCAGCTGCATGAGAATGATGTTCAGGTCCCACTCCACCGGCAGAGACCGGATGGAGGGTTTGGAGAGCAAGAGGCCCCGCATGAAGCAGGAGACCAGAGGCTGGCCTGAGAGGGGTTTGCCCTCTATAAGAAAGTGGTTTCTGAAATGGCGCTCAGTTGAACCCTGACCAAATTGGATTTCAGCCCCACCTGAGAGAGGTGGATGAGGTACCGGAGAACCCATCGGGTGGAGCAGGAGAACAGATTGATTTGGAGCACCAGACCGAGAAGCGCCGCCACTTGAAGGCATAGGCCCGTCTCATTGAGTCCTTCCTCGATGCAAGCAGGACCTCCTCGATCTCCTCTGGGAGGTGCAGCAAGGCTAAAGAGACCCACTCAGCCGCCAAGCTATCAGGAAAAGTGTGCCTAGGTTCAGGTGAAGCACCTGCCCCTCCTCCTGTGTCAGCAGACCTGGGGCACTGTCCAGGGGGACCGGAGGCTCTGAGGAGAGTCAGAGTAGCAGCAGAACCAGGGCTGACGAGGCCAAGAGGGAGCCACGAGGATCAGAGGCTCGGTCCAGCAGAATTTTGTGGAGGTCATCGCAATGAGAGGAGTGGGGGGGGGGGGGAATGCATACAGAAGCCCAGAGGTCCAGCTCAGAAGGAACGTGTCCGAAGCTACCCTGCTCGGGTGCGGTATCGGTCCACAAAAGCGAGGGAGCTGTGCATTCGCCAGAGTGGCAAACAGGTCTATGGACAGAGTCCCCCAGCAGTGAAACAGGTGGAGAACCACCTCTGGACACAGGAGCTACTCATGTGGGAGGAGAAGCCTGCTGAGCCTGTCCGTGAGGACATTTGTCTTGGCTCGGGAGGTAGACAGCTTATAGTGTCATGCCCCGGCACACGGCAAAGGAGCAGAGGAGAACTGCCTCCCAACAGAGGCGGCAGGAACCCGTACCCCCTTTCTTGTTTATGTAGAACATCGCAACCTTGTTGTCGGTCTGCAAGAGCACCGACTTGCCTCGCAAGTAGTACTTGAAGACTTTCAAGGCCAACCGGACCGCTCAAAGCTCGAGCAGGTTGATCTGCTGCAGGGATTCCTTGGTTTGACCACTGTGCCTGGGTAAGGAGATTGTCGCAGTGGGCACCCCAGCCCAACAGCGAGGCATCCGTCGTCAAGATGATCTCGTGCTGTGGGGTCTGGAAAGGCATGAACCGAAGAAGGGTTTGAGGATTCTGCCAACACTCCAGGGAACTGGATCGACTGTGTGAGACCGAGATGGGGTCCTAGAGTCAGCCCGAGGCCTGGGACCATTGTGCTCTGAGGCACCATTGCGACGCTCACATATGCATGCGAGCATGGGGAACGACGTGCACGGTCAAGGCCATGTGCTCCAGAAGGCACAGCATGCCCCGCGTCAAGACTCTGGACCGGCTTTAGACTTCTGCAGCCAGATCGCCGAGGCGGTCCGTGCATGCTCGTGGAAGGAAGGCGGTCGCCAGTTCCGTGTCGAGCAGAGTGCCGATGAACTGTAGTGCCTGCACCAGCTCAAGATGGAGTAGTTGATTAGAAAGCCCAGTGCACTCGAGGAGAACAGTGCGTGATCCTCTGTCGATGCGCCCGTGACGAGCCAGTCATCTAGGTAAGGGTAGACGGATATGCCCTGCAGCTGGAGGTGAGCCGCGGCTGCTGACAGGGATTTCGTGAAGACCCGTGGTGCAGACGCGAGCCCGAAGGGGAGCACTCTGTACTGGAAGTGATCCCCCTGCACCCTGAAACGCAGGTACTTCCTGTGCTTGGAGTGGACAGGGATGTGAGGTCCAAGGAGCATAGCCAATCGCCCTACTGGAGGAAGGGCAGCAGGACACCAAGCGATAGCATTCTGAACTTCTCGCGCACCAGAAATTTGTTTAGGTTCCTGAGATCAAGGATGGGGTGCAGGCTCACTGTCCTCTTCAGAATGATGAAATAACGAGAGTAAAACCCCCAACCTAGAAGGTGCGGCGGGACCCTTTCGACCGCCTCTTGACCAAGGAGGTTGTTCAACTCTTGCTGTAGGCAAGTCTGGTGCGAGGGGAGCCGAGAAGGCTCCGCTGGGGAGAAGGGGGGAGGGAGTCTATCCAGATGAAGACGATAGCCGTCCCGGACTACCTGGAGGACCCAGGCGTCTGATGTGATGGTCTCACACTCAGGGGCAAAGAGGGACAGATGTTCTCCCACCAACAGGGATGCCGCCGGGGGGCAAGAGGCTGTGTGTTTGGCATCAAAACCCAGGGGCTGGCTGGGGTGGCGCCGGTGGTTGGGACTTGGCCCCCTTAGGTTTCCAGTGATCCTGAGCTCCCCCTTTGCCTTGGCCACTGGGCGCTGGCGCAGGGATGGGAGAATAGGTCAGGTATCCCTGGTAATGGAGCCCCTTCCTCTGGAAGAAGGGCTTCTTATTGTGCTGTGTCTTCTGAGGAAGGGAAGGGGTTTGGTGAGAGAGACGGGTGCGGGTCACAAATCTCTGCCTCGATCTTGGCCGCTTTGTCCTGCATGGGTTTGCCGAACAGCTGTTCGCCGAGGCAGGGGACATCCAAGAGTTTCTCCTGGACCCACTGTTCCAGATCTGAGGACTGGAGCCACACTTGACACTGGGCTCTGATGCCAGCCGCTGCTATCCGGGTGGAAGATTCAAACCCGTCATATGCGGCACGGGACAGGTATTTTGAGAAGTCCGCAATTGATTTCAAGAGTGTCTGAAATCAAAGAAGGTGTTCCCCTCCGAGGCCCGTGGAGAAACCGCCGAGCTCTTTAGTGAGGTCACAAAGGAACATACCCATATATAGCTGGTATGCGTGGATGTGGCAGCAAGGAACCCTGGTAGGGCTGCGCCCGAGGGCGTCAAAGGCACGGGATTCTCTACCAGATGGGACCGAAGAGTGCTTCTTTGGACTCTTCTGCTTCTGCATCGCGGATTCCACTACAATGGAGGTATGGTGAAGTTGAGTCTTTCGAAACCCAGGGCCGCGTTGGACTCTGTACATAGCATCGAGTCTTTTACCGACAATGGAGACCGAGGCAAGTGCTTCCCACATGTGGAGGAGCAGCCAGGTCAAGATAGATGGTACAGGGACTGTGAGAGACTCCCTAAGGGGAGACTCGTATTGCGAAATGTTGAGTTCCTCTGCCCTTGGCTCTTCCTTAGTCTGCTTGTGCAAAATGAGGGCCGGAGCCATATCCTGCACAAATACCAGGAAGGAGGTATCTTCCGGAGTGACCGCCTTTGCGAGGCGGATGGGGACAGGTCAGAAGGAAGGTCTCAATGGGCGTGGGTTTCATGGGATGTGTCCCCATCCGATTCCCAGCTCAAGAGGTCCGAGGAGGACTCAGATTCAGGCTGATCTCCATGCCCCTTGGAGCCGGAGGCACTGACTCTGGAAGACCTCGACCCCGAGGAATGGGACGGCGAGCAAGACCGGTGCTGAGGACCCTCAAGAGACCCATGGTTTTGGGACCACAGATGAGGATCCCTCTGTATCGAGGCGCGGGCCAGCATATGGGACTCCCACTCAGGAGTGAGTCCCTGGGACGCCAACACCGGGGTTACTGGGTCTGACGTGGAGGAGGAGAGGGGGTCCTCACCGGGACGACCCTTAGGAGACTGGGCGCCATCGCCGGAGGCCTCTGTATCTGCTCGACGTACCTTTCGAGGCCGCTCCTTGTCCGACTCTCAGAAACGCCGGGGAGGGCTAAGGGAACGAACAAGCGAGAGACTGCTTACACTTATCTGGAGCCCCTGACAGCAACTTCGAAGTCTTCTTTCGCAGCGCCACCTCGGGCGAACCCTGGTCGGAGAGATGCCTGGGACAAGGAGTCACTGCGGTGGACCCCACAAGTGGTGGAGTGGGCTACCACCGGAGACCCCGTGACTGCCTTACGAAAAATGTCATCAGACTTCTGCTTACGGCTTAGCAAGGCCATAGAGGACATTTTCTTACAGAGTGAGCAGAGCTTCGGATTGTGGTCAGCCCCAAGGCACCAGAGACAACAGTCATGGGTATCTATGAGCGACATATTTTTGGAGCATCAGTCACATTTTTTGAAGCCGGTGGCCATGGGGGCAAAAAGAGCCCCTTCAAGGTCGAATGCCCTCAAGGCCAGTGGTTAGTATAAAGGGTGCATAAAGGGCTCAAAGCAAGAAAATGGTAAAAAGGGAATCCCCTGGCACACAGCCGAAGCAGGGGTGTCAGGGAGGATGGGAGAGGACCAGTGCAACCAGAAAAAAAGGACCAAAAAGAGAGAAACTTTTTCCGAGGGACGAGGACGTGCGTCCGAAGATGGCACCCTTGGGCGGGCTCCATCAGTGCCGACGTCACCCATAAGTGAGGACCGACTTCCTGATTGTTCCTGGAGAATGCAACTTATTCTGTACCATCCACTGTTCAACCAAATCAAAACAGGACAACAATCTGTTAAGTCCAGAAGTTCAATCTACATCCAAGGGGACATACAGCTGAATACCAGCAGCATAAGATTGTACCCAAACCCCTTGGGCAGAAATTGCATCAATTACAGGCTTGATGTAGACATTAAAAAGAAGGGGTGATAACAAGGCCCCTTGAGGAACACCATATTTCAATGGCCTGGGAATAGAGACCATGTTTCCTAATGCTACACAATACATAGAAACATGACGGCAGAAAAAGATCAAAAGGCCTATCTAGTCTGCACTTCCATATCAACTACAATAATCCCCTTTTTGCCTTTAAAGAGTCTCTGTGTTTGTCCCATGCTTTTTTAAATTCAGATACTGTCCTCGTGTCCACCACCTCCACTGGGAGACTATTCCACGCATCTACCACTCTTTCCATAAAGCACAGTTACTTACCTGTAACAGGTGATCTCTGGGAACAGCAGGAATTAGTCTTCACATATGGGTACGTCGGTACCGACGGATCCTGCATGGGAATGCTGCCCAGCTTTCAATTAGAAAGCTTTTGGCAGCATCCCTCGCGCCTGCGCAGTGACTTCCCGCCTTCTCCACAGCCTCTCTTCAGTTGAGTTTCAGAGCTGAGACAAAGGCGAGGAGAGAAAAGGGAAAAAATAAAAAAGATGCAACTCCTAGGGGAGGTGGGAGGGTTGTGAAGACTAATTCCTGCTGTTCCCAGAGATCACCTGTTACAGGTAAGTAACTGTGCTATCTCCAGGAACAAGCAGGAATGAGTCTTCACATATGGGGACTCCCTAGCTGGAGATGCCAGGGGGAGATCCCATAAAAATGCAAGTGCCCGGTCAGGGGTGCATTTTGTCTCCAGGAATCCCCGGCATCCAATGTGGGATGGAGGGTAGGAATTGACAAAGGAGCTGTGAGGAAAGAAACAGCATAGCCAAGGACTAGGTGTTCTACAGACTACAGGAGTCCTTGGTGGATATGATGAGTAGCATTAAAACACATTTAATGTACACTTAAAATATGCAGCTTACCTACTGTATTGTAAGAAGTAGAAAGCATGATGGAGTCTACTGGATAAGCAGTGGCGGAATCTTCAAGGTGACCGCTCAGTAGTGAGGAGGAAGGTCCAGACTTGGAGGTAGTAGATGAGCCAGGTGTCAACTGGGTAGGAGTAGACGTCTGGTCTTCAATGGAAAGCTTTATGGGAAAAGCTGAAAAGTCCTTTAGGCATCATGAACATTGAGGACTAAAGGACGAAGACTGACGGAGTTAAAGAACTAGCCCAGTCCTGGCAGGAAAGGGGGAATGGAAAACCCCTATTCCTACGGAAAACAGTTGTGTACTCGCAGATAAAGATGTACACTGTTTTCGCTAGCTGGCAAGAGATAGGAAAAATATTGGAGCTGGATGCTTCAAGGACATAAAGAAAAAATGGAAGATGTCAGCATCAAAGTGGTTGTTGGTGCTGAACAGGTCCTGTATCATAATTTGGTATGGGACGTAGGGCAACAATCTGTCTAATACCTCGAAGAGGTAAATCATGTAGTATAGACAGTAAGGGTGATAGTGAATAAGATTGACCAACCCTTAAGAAGCCCCCCATCAAACACATACATATGGGGAGACATATATATATGTGGCTGGAATAGATATGTATATAGTCATATATAAATATAGATATAGAAATATGCATATGTCCAGATTTGTATATTAGGATATGGGTGGTGAAATATATTAAATATATAGATGGAAATTTGTGGGGCATGGTTTAGCACCACCAGAGTAATGATATAAGTATGTAGAGAGATATGCTACATACAAGACAACAGATTGAGATACATGTCTACCACCCAGCCCCATAATTGTACATGGGGAATATAAAAGAAAAAGATTCTGCGTTCTACAAGAGAGCGAGCCCACTTGGGATATGCATAGAGAATCTATTTTCGTGGGTTGAGGGATGCAGGAAAGCAATCCAGTGAGATGACCGTGATGTTCGCGTGAGAACAGATGAAGATATGAATCTGTAGGAAACAAGGCAGGGAGTGCTACAGAACACTGACATGGTAGATGCCTTGGATTTTCACGCAGAAGAACTGCTATCTCGTGCTAACACCCCAGGCTAGAGAGGATGTGGAGAACCCTTACAGGTATAGGAAGGGCTGATAAGTTTCTCTCTAATAATAGAGGAACTTCAGAGACAAGGACAAATGCTCTATAGCAAAGCCCTCATAGTAGAAAGCTTCTCTGAAGACTGCAGAGAGCATTGTGCAGGAGAGCTATGAGAGAAAGTGACTGAAAGTCAGTTATGTTGCCATAACCTAGAAAAGGAGATGGGTAGAGTAATGTGAGAAAGTCTAACGAGTAGGAGGAACCAAGATAGTTTGAAATCACTACTGAGGCTAGACAAAAATTTTGAACAAGGGACTGGAACTTGGAAGTCCCAGTAATACAATTACTATAACTCCTGCAGGCAGAGCTGCTGAGAGAAACAGCAGAGAGATTGTCCTGTGCTGAATCAAGAAAAACAGACAAGAAAAGAGAGGGGATATCTCTTCTCAATGTCTGGGGAACGACTAGAGACGTAGTTCCGTATGGTAGCCCTCAAGTAGTTGGAGGGTGACGTACCCATGGGGTAAGTCAACTGAAGGAAATATGTTCAGTTGGGAAAGAAACTATCAGATGATAGTTGCAACTGCTCTTCTGGAGAGTAAGAAGAGGAGAAGTGTGTAGTACCTGAACAAAATAATTTTTTGACAGGTCAGTACACTGAAAAAGAAAAGCACAGTGAATAATCTTTTAATATGTAAGTTGCAATTCCCGGCCCCTATGGTTGCTGGGAATGTTGAGAATGGCCAGAACTGGGGGACTTCAGACTAGGCTGAGGCGTCTCTTGTTTAGGTACAGCCGAATGATGGGCAGGAGAGGAATGAAACTTTCTTTTCTTAGGAAAAAAAGGTTTGGTAGGACATTTCCTACTATTTGAAGAAGGAGGTGGCTTAGAATGGTTTCTAGTGGAAGAAGAGTCAGGGGAGCATTGAGCAACCTGACGTAAAGCCTCCTTATTAAAAAGACCTTCCCCTGTACAAGGAGAATGAGCTAGTATAGTTTGTGCCCATTTGCTCAAGTCTGAAGCCTCAAGCCAGGCTCTGCGACATGAAGCAATGGCAATAGCAGAGGATCTGCTAATGGATTCAAAAGAATCTATAGAAGCACGAGACAGAAACCAGGATATATTCCGGCTGTGATTGATGAGCAAGGTATAATCAGTAGCCTTGGGCTCTGGTAAAAAAAGGGTCAAAAGAGACAATTTCTCTGTGACTTCCTGGAGTGTTAGACTCATGTGAAAAATATATGAGAGAACTCTGGAAGCCAGCATAGAGTTTTGGAAGGCCTGACGGCCAAAAGCATCTAGTGTTCTTGAAGAACGACCTGGCAGAAAAGAAGAATGCTTCTTCTTGCTCTTAGCCTTCCTCAGTGCTGATTCCACTACAAGGGAACGATGAGAAAGTTGAGGTTTTTGGAACCCTGGAGAGGGTGGCACACGGTACCTAACCTCAATGTCAGTAGAAACTTGAGGAAGTCGTAAGGGTGATTTCCATACCCTAAGAAGGAGATCCTGCAGAGCAGGATGTAAAGGAAACTGTATATGTTGCATTTGTGCCGGTGAGCCATGGGTAGGATCACAACCAGGGATAGAAATATTAAGAAAGGTTGCCATATCCAGGAGAAAAGTCTGAAAAGACTTATCTCCTATGGGAACTATTCCTGGTGAGGCTAAAGAAAGAGCCTGAGTATCAGAGGACGTACAAGGTACTGCACCAATGCTCGGTATCGGTTCTAAACTAGGCAGCGGTGCAAGAATAGGCATCAACCTTGCTACTGATAAGGGACTAGCAGGTGAAGTAGTCATCGGGAACTGCTGTAGTGGTACCGAGATCATGAGGGAGCTATGGTCTTCGGAACTACCTATTGGGAAACGACAAGAGTCGGTTCCGGGACGCGTCGGTACGCAGTCTTCGAGACTCGATATCGACTCAAGACTCAGCATCGAAGAGAGCGAGACTAGCGATGCATGTCTCGACAGTTTCGATGCCAGTGGTAGTATCGGCGGTGCCGATACCACTAAGGCAGCCTGGGTGACATCGATCGATACCGACGGTACCGAGGCCCGATGAGCACCCATCCACGATGCCGATGCTAGGGTATCGGAACCGATCGACGCCGGTACCATCCCAGAGCATGGCTGAGATTGAGGGAAGTCAATGCGGTGCGTATCGATCGGTCCCGAAGGTACCGAGGATGCCCGATGACAATCCCTGGTGAAGAGTGGAGTACTCGACACCGGTGCCGATGCCGGAGGCTCGGTACCGCTCGAAGCGGATACCACCCCCGCGCATGGCTCAGGTATGTTCTGTGAGGGGTGAGCCCCAGGAACATCCTGAAACCCCTTTAACGCTTTGGAGCCCGAAGACTCCCGCAGGGGTAATGCCAATGGATTCTTGAGGGTAAGGCCGGAGCCGTCACCATGCTGGGCATGGGACATACCACTCAAGCATTGACTAGTCTTAACAGACTGTTTTTGGGTTACCTGATCTTGTGAAGTAGAGAAACCGGGTACCCTCACTGCCGAAGAAAAAACGGTATCGAGGGAAACTCTAAATACTGAAGGTTGTCTCACAAAATTATCTCCTGACAAGTCAGGGGAAAAAGGGTCAGGACCCACACAGTTGAGACACCAACTATGGGTGTCTAAAAAGAAACAGGTGTTTCCACAGCGGATGCACTTCTTAGGAAAAGAAAGCTCCATAATGAAAAAGGCCTAGTAGGCCTAAGAAGTTAAGGCAAAAAACTGAAGAAAGGTTTTACAGACTTTAGCCTAAAAACCACCGGCGGTACCGGTGGTAGCGGGAAAAACAGCCGCGACCACAAGAAAACAAAAAAATTAAAATAATTAAAGCAATTAAAAGGAAAAATTTCTGCGGTGACAGGAGGACGTCCTGCCGGCTCCGCGGAAAAACGAAAACTGAAGAGAGGCTGTGGAGAAGGCGGGAAGTCACTGCGCAGGCGCGAGGGATGCTGCCAAAAGCTTTCTAATTGAAAGCTGGGCAGCATTCCCGTGCAGGCTCCGTCGGTACCGACGTACCCATATGTGAAGACTCATTCCTGCTTGTTCCTGGAGATAGAAATATTTCCACATATTACTCATGAGTCTATTCCCTTTCACTCTCATCCTATGTCCTCACGTAGTAGAGTTTGCCTTCAATTGAAAGAGACCCTCCTGTGCATTTATGCCATGGAAGTATTTAAATATCTCTATCATATCGCCCCTATCCTGCCTTTCCTCTAAAGCATACATATTAAGATCTTTAAGTCTGTCCTCATATGCTACATAATGAAGACCACTAACCATTTCAGCAGCCACCCTCTATGCCGAAACCTGCTTATATCCCTTTGAAGGTGCGGTCTTCAGAATTGCACACAATACTCCAAATGAGGTTGCACCATAAACTTATACAGAGGCATTACCACCACCTTTTTTCTGCTGACCATTCCCCACGCCTATACAAGCATCCTTCTGACTTTCGCATTCGCCTTTTCTAACTGTTTAGCAACTTTAAAATTGTCAGACACAATTATGCCCAGGTCTCGCTCTTCTTTTGTGGACAGAAGTACCTCATATCTCCTACATTGTACTGTTCCTTTGGATTATGGCAGCCGAAATGCATGACCCTGACTTTTTTAGCATTAAAGTTCAGCTGCCAAATTCTAGACCATTCTTCAAGCTTAGGCAGATCCCTCCTCATCTTATCTACTCCTTCCTGGATGTCTACTCTATTGCAGATTTTGGTATCATCCACAAACAAACCTTACCCGATAGCCCTTCTGCAATATCACTATCAAAGATGTTGAAAAGAATTGGACCAAGGACAAATCCCTGTGGCACACCACTGGTAACCTCCTCCTCCTCAGAGTGAGCTCCATTTACCTGTACCCTTTGTTGCCTCCCATTCAACCAATTTCTAACCCAGTCACTTTAGAGTCCATGCCTATGGGGATCAGTTTGTTTATAAGTCGCCTGTTCGGAATGGTGTCAAAGGCTTTACTGAAATCAAAATACACCAAATCTAGGGCTCTCCCTCGGTCCAACTCCCTAGTCACCCAGTCAAAGAAATCTACTGGGTTTGTTTGACAAGACCTGCCTCTGGTGAATCCATTGGACTCCATAAACTTCACTATTATCTCTTTTAGTAGCCTTTCCAATAAAGCGTAGTTACTCACCTGTAACGGGTGATCTCTCAGAACAGCAAGAAATTAGTCTTCACATATAGGTGACATCGGTACCGATGGATCCCGTGCAGGAACGCTTCCCAGCGTCCAATAGGAATGCTTTTGGGAGCACTCCACTGTGCCTGCGTTGCTGCCTTACTTATTCCTTCTCTTCAAACATCTCCTTCTGCGAAGGACATCGAAGACATTATTGCCACTATCAACACCACCACCGCACCGAACGACCCATGCCCAGCGTACTGGATTAGAACAATGCGAACAGAACTCAGCCCTATCATAGCTAGGATCACGAGCCTATCCTTCTCAACAGGAACATTCCCTTCTTCCCTCAAGTACACGTCCATTCGTCCGCTTCTCAAGAACAATAGTTTAGACCCACAGAAGGTCGAGTCATACCGACCAATCTCAAGTATCCCTCCACTTGCCAAAATAATTGAGAAAAATGTACAAAGACAGATTCAACAGCATATAGACAGCACAGCCCCTTTAGATGCCTGCCAGCATGGGTTTCGAGAAGCTCACGGCGTAGAGACACTACTCACCACACTAATACCTTATCCAAAGGAATTGACAACATCAAGAAAGGATATGCACTTATCTTCCTCGGCATCGCTGCGGCATTTGACTCTGTCAGTCACGCTCAACTCCTTTCACGCCTTCAGGACAAGGGAAGTCAGGGCGTGGCGTGGGACTTGTGTAAATCATACCTAGATGACTGATGGCAACATGTAAGGATGGGAGCCAACTCCTCTGAGCCGTTCCAACAAACCCAAGGAGTAACCCAAGGCTCGTCCCTATCTGCACTATTATTTAACATATACATGCAGCCTATATGTGAGATCATCCGTTCCTCTGGAATCTCCTGCTTGATCTATGCAGATGATGTCCTCCTGTTTACGCCTTTCAACGTCATGCATCCTGACTTCACTGCCTTAGTTAACTGCTTCAACATGATCACGGATTGGCTCCTCGAACAAAACCTTCGCATAAACTTCAAGAAAACGGAGGTACTATTCATCACAAAGAACAAAAACTTTTCCCCACCTGAATCATTAAAGGTCAGAGATGCAGAACTCCCAAGTACGACTACGATACGCTACCTGGGTGTTACACTTGATCAACGTCTTGACTTTAAAGCCCATATAAGCAACACCGTCAAGGCTATATATTATAAGATTAAGATGTTACGTCACCTAAGAACAATGCTGGCACATGAAGACTACCGAACAGTATTCCAAGCTCTGATAATTCCACACTTCGACTATGCAAACATCATTCTGCACGGGCTCCCCAAAAGCTCCCTAAACTCATTGCAGATTGCGATGAATGCCGCTGCACGTGTCCTTTGTGGAGTATCCAGAAGAGACCATATAACCCCTACCTTAAAGGACATTCACTGGCTGCCAATAAGATGCAGAATCACCTACAAGGCACTACTCCTCACGTTTAAAGCCATCAATGGGATATCCCCCTCATCCCTCACTACACTCATTACCCATACCACCAACAGATCAAGAAGATCAATAGCCGCCAACACACTAGCAATCCCGATTGAAGTGACGAAATGCACGCAAACAACTAGAAACAGAGCGTTCACCTTCTACGCTCCAAGGTGTTGGAATAATCTCCCGTCCAATATCAGATCAATCAGAGATCTCACACAATTCAGGAAAGTCATTAAACATCATTTATTCCTATTGTACTTCTTGCAATCCAACTGCACCCCTACACCTTGCACCAACACGACTCCCCATCAGCATTCATAATGTAAAAGTGTCACTAATATTCTCTCATTTGTTTAGATGTATATAGTTCAATGTTAGGAATCCAAGTTACAATGTCCTGTTCGATATAAGCACAAGGCATCTCCCCCTGCCCTGTAAAATTGTAAACCGCACTGTTAAATAGCGCGGTATAGAAAAGCTATAAATAAATATATAAATATTCAGTTGAGTTTGTAGCTGAGAAAAGAGTAAATGAAACCCTATAACTCCTAGGGGAGGAAGGTGGATTGTGAAGACTAAATTCTTGCTATTCCCGGAGACTACCAGTTACAGGTGAGTAACTACGCTATCTCCAGGAACATGCAGTAATGTAGTTTTCACTCTCCCTAGCTCCCAGATGAAGCGATCTCAGAACAGGTTGAGTTTCTCCTCAGAGCAGATATGAAGTCGTCATAGATCCCACATGGATTTTTGGTATCTTCAAAGTCCGGGACAGAGGGTCGGAGTTGCATCTAAGTCTGAAAGAGGTGCTGGAGTACAACCTGACCAAACATGACATCCTAATGGAAGTCCTTGTCTAGGCAATCATGGGCATCAAAACTATGGACAGAAGACCAAGTTGTTGCTTTGCAAATTCTGTCTATGGCTACTGAGTACAGGTTTGCCATTGAGGTGGCCATGGCATGAACACTGTGAGCAGTGACATGCCCTTCTAGGGAGAGTCCTGCTTTGTCATAGGAAAAATAAATGCAGTCCGCTATCCATCTGGAGAGCGTATGCTTAGAGACAGGTAATTCCAGGTGATTGAAGTCAAAAGAGATGAACAACTGTGAGGCTTTACAATGACCCTGAGTCCTTTGGAGGTAAAACGCTAACGCATGCTTGCAGTCGAGTGTGCAATGAGGACAAATAAAGATCTTAATATGTATACTTTAGAGGAAAGGCGGGATAGGGGTGATATGATAGAGAGATTTAAATACCTCCATGGCATAAATGCCCAGAAGGGTCATATGCGGCTTGGGAAAGAAAACTTCAAGGTAAATTGACTGGTTTAGATGGAATGGAGACAAACTTTGGCATAAAGTGTGGGTGAGTCCGAAGGACTACTTTGTCATGGTGGAAGTGGGTATAGGGAGGATCCGCCACCAAAGTCTTAAGCTCACCAACGCATCTAGCTGAAGCGATGGCAACTAGGAAGATCACATTCCACGAGAGGAACTTACATGAGGTTGTGGCTAATGGTTCAAAGGGCGGCTTGAGGTGCTGCGCTTGAACAACTTTGAGGTCCCAAGCTACCAGAGGTGGCTTAATGGGAGGTTTGAACAGCAGGAGACCTCGCATGAAATGCGCTACTAGCGGTTATGAGGAGATGGGCTGTCCATCAAGCAGTTGAGAGGCCGCAATGGCACCAAGGTGGACTCTCACTGAATTTGTCTTTAGACCTGTCAAGGACAGGTGGAGGAGATACTGAAGGAGTGATTCCACTAGAGCAGAAAATGGATTGAGAACCTTTGGGGAACACCACACCGAAAATCTATGCCACTTAAAAATGTATGAACATCTGGTGGAGGGCTTTCTAGAAGCTAAGAGGCTCTCCTTAACCTCTTGAGGAAGTCAAAGCCCTGTAAAGCTATGCTCTCAGCTGCCAAACCGTGAGGAGAAGCGACTGTGGAATGGGATGGAGTAGTAAGCTATTGCCCTGGGAGAGGAGATCAGGCGTGTATCCCAAGCGGAGAGGATGAGTCCGAGTCAAATGCAGTAGCAGAGGAAACCACAGTTGCTGCAACCAGTGAGGGGCTATGAGAATCAAGGAGCCCCTATTGGACTGAAGCTTGAAAAGCATCTTGGGAATAAGGGGTATGTGAGAGAATGCATAAAGCAGACCCTGACCCCAGTATAGGTGGAAGGCATCCCCTTATTGGTTGGTGGATGTCAGAGTCCTTATGCAGAAACGAGGAAGCTTGGCATTCTGTGGAGTCATGAACTGATCTATGTATGGAGATCCCCAGGTCTAGAAGATGTAGGACATTGTGTCCGGATGCAGAGACCATTCATGGGGAAGAAGGATGCAACTCAGTCTGTCTGCCAAGACAATGGCTTCTCCCAGTAGGCACACCGCTTGGAGGTGTATCTGATGCGCAATGGCCTCAGGTGTATCGCCTCCTCGCAGAGGACCCAAGAACCTGTTCCCCCTGCTTGTTCACACAGAACATAGCAACTTGATTGTCTGACCTGACAAGGACCTATTGCACTGAGAGGTGGTGTTGGAACACCTGGAAGGCATTGAAGATAGTCGAAAGCTCCAGGAGATTGACCTGGAGTTGTGACTCCTGCAAGGTCCAGAGTTCTTGTGTGGTCAGGTTGCCCAAATTTATTTAAAGTCTCTTCTATACCGCGCTATTCAATATCAGTGTGGTTTACATACAACAGTATCTTATACAGTGCAGACAGGGCTGCTCTGTATTTACATAGAACAGGTACTATAACTTGGACAATGCTGGGGTAACTATTTACAGAGTATATATATATAAATCTTTACAGAGTGCGAGAGTATATACATGCTGCTATTTACAAGGTGTGCATAATCAAGGCTAGCGTCACTACAACCCGGGTAGGGGTATATACATGCTGCTATTTACAAGTAAGCATAGTCAATGCTGGCACCAATGGGTGTGGATGCCTCATCGTGTGCTGTGTGAGCTGGTGTGGCGCCAATGGGCGTGGATGCCTCATCGTGTGCTGTGTGTGTTAATGTGACGGGCCTGGTGGTGGGGGGTGGCTGTTAGTGCGCTGTCCTCCGAGTAGTGTTTGAGGAAGAGGTGGTGCCTCAATGCCTTTCTAAATTGGGCAAGGTTGGTGATTGCCCTTATGCTGGGTGGAAGGGCATTCCAGCATCTGGGCACATAGAACCTAAATGCCCTGTTTGTCGTTGCCTGCATGCATTGTGTTATTTCCTTCGGGATTACCAGCGTGTTGACTGCTGTGGACCTTCTGGATCTGTTGGAGGGCGTAGGATGGATAAGCTCCATGAGGGAGGTGGAGGAGAGCCTGTTGATGGCCTTGAAAGTCAGTAGTAGGGATTTAAATGAGAGTCTGCCGTGGATGAGGAGCCAGTGGAGATGTCTCAGGATGGGTGTCACGTGATCCTTCCTGGAAGCACCGTGTAGGACTCTGGCCGCAGTGTTCATTGCGAGCTGGAGTGGATTAAGGGTGGATTTGAGGGAGCCCTTGTAGAATTGCATTTGCGTAATCAAAGTGCGGGATCACCAGCGCTTGGAAGATTGTCCGGAAGTCATCAGGCTCGAGCAGGGAGCGTAGGTGCCTGAGTGTCCAGATCTTGTGGTAAACTACTCTTACTGTGTTGCTTATGTGGGCCTTCATGTCCAGGCATTGATCTAATATGACTCCTAGGTAACGGAGTGTGGATTTGGTTGTTAGTTCCGCTTCCTCCCAGATGGGCTCCCCAACCCTGCTTGGAGGCATCTGTTGTCTGGGGGCATTGACCTGAAGGCATCTGAAAAGGTGACCCTACAAGCAGATTTTCTGGACAGCACCACCACTGAGGGGATGTGGATAGGTGGGCAGTGACTTGGATCATGGGCAGTGACTTGGATCATGGGCAGTGGCTTGGATCATGTCCCTGAGACCTGCTTCCACTAGAGACCAGAGTCCACTGGGCTATCCGCATATGTTGGCGGGCATTTGGGATGACGTTCACTGTAGAGGATATGTGCCCAAGGAGCTGCAGCATCTCTCGGGCTGTCAGATGGTCTCTTAGGAGCCTCTGGGATGCTCGTTCTAGACGAGTACAGTGGAGTGGGGGCAGAAAGGCCTGGACTGTTGGGTGTTTAGCAGGGCTCCGCAGAACTCTAGTTTTTGAGATGGAATGAGATGGGATTTTGGAAAGTTTATGACAAATCCCAAGTGCTATATACTGTTATGATACGATGCAAAGACAGCAACACCTCTTGAGAGGTGTCTCCTTTATTAGCCAGTCTAAGTAGGGGAACATGAATAGCCCCAGAGTTCTTAGATATGCAGCTATGACCGCCATGCACTTTGTGAAAACTCTTGGGGCAGAGGTGGGTCTGAAAGGAAGGACTCTGTATTGATAATATTTTCGCTGAAAGGTGAAGCATAGATACCTCCTGTTCCCTGGATGGATGAGAATGTGTGTACACGCTTCTTTTAGGATCTAGAGAACAGAGCCAATCCTGACTCTGGAGACAGGGAAGAAGAGTCCTGAGAGAAATCATCTTGAACTTTTTATGGACTAGAAACTTGAGGTTTCTGAGGTCAAAAATGGGCCTTTACCTTCTGATTTTCTTTGGAATGAGAGAGTAGAAGCCCACTCCCTGCTGGGATGATGGGACCTCTTCTATGGCGCCCTGAGAGAAGAAAGGACACCTTGTCTTGCAGGAGAGCAGTGAGAGGGGGTTTGTTTGATACTCCCCCTTGAACGTGGAGTGTGGCAAAGCATGTAGGTGAAGTCTGTACCCCTCCTAAACTATGGCGAGTGTCCACTTCTCTGAGGTGATAAGGTGCCATCTGTGGACGTAGTGACAGTCTGCCTGCTATGTGGAGAGGCTGGGGATCCTCTAGTGGCAGGGAAGCAATGTTCTCTAGAAAAGAGTCAAAAACCAGGCACAGCCTGTGGCTGCGGGGGCTGGTTGAGATTTGGCCATCTGTGGCTTCTTCTGCTGTTTAGGAGGCTGTTGCCTTTTCTGTGGGGCCTGGCCCTGATACTGAGAAGCAGAGGAATAGGAAGAAAAGAATTTCTTATTATTATTGTAAAAAGAACTTCTTTGCAGGAGTCTTTTATTTCTAGCAGGGTCAGGTGTTACTCTAGACAGTCTCTTTGGAGTATTTTCTGACTATAATTGAGAGTCTTTATCTTGCCAGTCTTTGCCAAAGAAATTTTCCCCTGTGCAAGGTATGTTGCACAGTTTATCTTGAACCCCACTGTTCAAGATCTGAGGCCTGAAGCCATGCAATGCGACATGCACCAATGCAAATTGCCAAAGCCTTGCCCATGCACTCAAAAGCATCAAAGGTAACAAACAAGGGCAAGATAGTCTGTCCATTTGTCATCCAGGAGAAGAGGAACAAATGTTTCAAGATACCTGGAGACCTCCTTTAGGAACATTCACATATAAAGTATATAGGAATTGATCCAAGCTGAGAGCATGGAGGCATGAAAGTATACAGTAGACAACCAAAGGCATAGAGGGTTCTCAATTCCTTACCAGGTGGGTTAGAGGAATGAGTTTTTGAACTTTTGATTCAGCGCATAGCCAATTCAACCACCATGGAGTGGTGGAGAAGCTGTGCCTTTTGGAAGCCTGGACACTAGTACCCGGTACATGGTATTGAGACGTCTACTTTGGGGTGAAACAGTAAGAGGCGTCTCCCACATACGGGGCATAAGATCATGAAGAATGTGGTGCACCAGTATAGTGGCTGCTTCCTTGGGTGCCAATGGGTACTGGAGGAGCTCCAGTTCCTCAGCCCTCAGTTCCTTCTCCAATGACACAGTGATAGACACACCTTTGGCTAGGTCTTGAATAAATTCCTGAAAGGACATGTCCTCTAGCAGCGACGTGCATCGCTGTTGAGGTGGGGAAGAGTCCGAAGGAAGGTCCTGGGATCCCTGTGAATCGAGCGACTCCGCATCCAAATTTGGGGAATCGGAATTGGAGGACTAAGTATGAACGGGTACGGTGCACACCTGAAGGCAGATGCCGGTACAGATGTTCCGATGTATCGACTTCGGTAAGCCGTTAAGCCTTGAACCGGTATCAGTAAGGGATTCCATGGAGGTCATGGTTGGGAGCGATGTCGCACCTGGAACCAGTGTCAATGTCGGTACTGGAACAGATTGCCTGGTACCTCTAGCCAAGGGTTTTATGAGTACCGAGGCTGCAAATAGGGCTGCCAAACTACACTTGATGGCCAATATGCACTGGTCTACCGAGACTGCCGATGCTTGGGTATCAGTGACGGGTATTTGCACCACTGTCCCAGAGCATGGCATCAGATGCTCTCTGGAGGTCAAAGCCTCGGAAGCATCCTGAAACACCTTGACTGCTTTGGAGGGCAGGGCCTCCCGCCGGGGCTATTTGGTAGGCCAATCAACCTCTGGGGCAACTCCCGAGGGATCTCGATGTTTAGAGCGAGATCTTTCCCTGGAGGTACCTGCAGACTTTGATGCGGCCTTGTGCTTGGACTCTGAGGATATCTGAGATAAAGGAGAGTATGAAGAGGACCACGACGAAGTGGATGCCAATGATACCATGTCCGATGCAAAGAGTGTACCTAATTTAGAAGCCCGGTCCTATAGGCCTCTTCGGGTCATTTTCTGGCTGAAATGGTGCTGGCACACAGTGCATTTTTTGAAACCACAAGTTGGTTTCTCCATACTCTCAAGGATGAAGAGTATGGAAGGCTTGAAGGCTTAAAGTCTAAAAGAGCATCAACACCCAAGTAGATTTTTTTTTTTAGGAAAAAAAAGTAAAAAGAATAAGGGAACCAGCGATGTCTTTAGACGGTGTCAGTGTCGACGGGAAGGCAGACGCTATCCACAAAAAGAAGATTTTTCTGCAGTGACAGGATTTGCTTAATGCTGGCTCCATGGAAAACGAAGAACTGAAGAGAGGGGAGTTGGGAAGGAGGGAAGGCAGCAACGCAGGTGCAGTGGAGTGCTCCAAAAAGCTTTCCTACTGGACGCTGGGGAGCGTTCCCACTCGGGCTCAGTCAGTACAGACATCACCCCTATGTGAAGACTACGTTCCTGGAGATTTTTTTTACTAAACAGAGATTAGACTAACCCGCCTGTAGTTCTCAAAGTCATCTTTACATCCACTTTTGTGTAAAAGGACCACATGTGCCTTTCTCCAGTCCTCTGGCACCACTCCTGGCTTCAAAGAGGCATTGAAAAGGTCAGACAGTGGAGCCGCTACAACGTCCCCAAGTTCTCTCAATATTTTTGGATGTATCCCATCTGGACCCACAGTCTTCTGAAAATCATTCAAAATCCCCAAAGCTTCTATTCCTATTTGTGGGCGTTTTCTGAAGTGCTGCTCTTGGCCCTTCATCAGTGAAGACAGAACAGGAATATTTGTTAAGCAATTCTGCTTTATCCTCATCAGTTTTTGCATATTCCTCCCCTGCACCCTTGTGTTTGACAAATAGTAATTAGATCTTACCTGCTAATTAGTGTTCCTGAAGGAACGACAGTCCAGTCCCTTTACTTCTGGGTTACGCAACCCTTCCAGCAGCTTGGAGGCTGAGCCCAACCTTTTTGGGGGTGGAGCGGTATAAATACCACTGGGACCACCTCCCCAATCCAGTATACGAATGAAAAAGCAGACATATCGAACTTCTAACCAAACCTAACTAATGAAGTAAAACATAACACCTCCAAAATTCTATCAAACAGATCCTCTTTTTTTTTTTTTTTTTTTTTTAAGAAGGAATAGAGGGAAGGAGAGGAGGAATGACCACGGCCGGGGGGATGGCTGCTTCTGCCCGAGCCTGCTTCCTCCTGTGCTCCTTCCTGTCTCACCGGCCATACGCTCGGTCCGAAGTTCTTCAATGTACCCGATGTCTTCACGATCGCCGGAGCCGGGTGGGATCAGGGACTGGACTGTCGTTCCTTCAGGAACACTAATTAGCAGGTAAGATCTAATTACTATTTCCTTATCGTCACTCCAGTCCAGTCCCTTTACTTCTGGGATGTACCAGAGCAGTTCAAACCTGGGTGGGATCCGGCATCCCGGACTGAAGAACCGCCAAACCGAACCGAGCGTCCGCCGCACTCTGCACGTCCAGTCTGTAGTGCTTGGAGAAGGTATGAAGAGAAGACCATGTCGCCGCTCTGCAAATATCTAGCGAGGGAACCAGGCTGAACTCCGCCCAAGAGGTAGACTGAGCCCGAGTGAAGTGAGCCCGTAGACCCACTGGCACCTGCCTCCCCTTCAGGATGTAGGCGGAGGCAATCGTCTCTCTGATCCACCTGGAGATCGAGGCCTTAGCCGCCGCCTCGACTTTGTGCGGACCCCCGAACTGAATGAACAGTCGGTCTGACTTTCGGAAGGGCGCTGTGCGCGAGAGGTATCGCTTCAAGATTCTCTGGACGTCTAGGAGACGCAGCTTGTTATCCTTCCGAGTATCTCCTTTGGCCGAGAAGGCCGGCAGGGTAACTGTCTGGTTCAGGTGAAAGGGAGAGATAACTTTGGGCAAAAAGGAAAGAACTGTGCGCAGAACCACTTTGTCTTTGAGGAAGGTCAAGAAGGGAGGCTGAGAAGACAGCGCTTGTAACTCCGAAACCCTCCTGGCAGAGCAGATGGCGACCAGGAAGACTGTTTTTAGGGTTAAATCCTTTAAGGAGGCCCTCTTTACCGGCTCAAAGGGTTCCCCGATCAAGGCATTTAGTACTAGGTTAAGGTCCCAAGGGGGGGACGACAGACCTCCTTTGAGGGCGTAGCCGTCTAACCGCTCTTAAGAACCTGGCGACGTCCGGGTGTGCCCCTAAGGGTTTGCCACGGATCTTGCCTCTATAGCAAGAAATCGCCACCAGTTGAACCCGTAAGGAGCTGTGCGCCAGTCCCTTATCCAAACCTGCCTGCAAGAATTCCAGAACTTCCGGGACGGAGGCCGAAAGGGGCTTCCGATGGTGCTCTGCACACCAGGCTTCGAAGATGCGCCAAACCCTCACATAAGCTAGACAGGTCGCGCGCTTCTTAGCTTTTAGCAGCGTCGAGATTACCGCTCCTGAGTATCCTCGTTTTAGGAGGCGTGCCCTTTCAATAGCCAGGCCGTAAGCGAGAATCAATCCACGTGAGGCATCCGCACCGGACCCTGCCTCAGCAGATCCCTTTTGTAAGGGAGCCGCCAAGGCAGGTCGGCGATCAACCTCACCAGATCGGCGTACCAGGGGCGGCGAGGCCAATCCGGGGCTATGAGGATTACCAGTCCTTGGTGGGACTCCACTCGCTGCAGAACCTTTCCGATCAGGACCCACGGAGGGAATACATAGAGAAGACCCTCCGAAGGCCACTTTTGTGACAGGGCGTCTAAGCCCTCGGACATCCTTTCCTTCCTTCGGCTGAAAAATCTGTCTACCTTGGCTGTAGAGAACCGCGCCATGAGATCCATGACTGGGAGACCCCACTGGGTCACTATCTGGTTGAAGGTCTCCTGATCTAGCTCCCACTCTCCGTGGTCTATCTTGCACCTGCTGAGGAAGTCGGCCGTGACGTTGTCCTCGCCCGCCATGTGTTGAGCTGAAATTGCCAGTAGCCAGATCTCCGCCCACTGGAAAAGAACGTCCGCCTCCTTCTCCAAGGCAGGGCTGCTGGTGCCTCCCTGGTGGTTGATGTAGGCCACCGTAGTGACATTGTCGGAGAGAACGCGAATTGCTTTTCCTTGCACTAAGGTCTTGAACACCTTGAGTGCTAGGGTGACAGCCCTCAATTCCAGCCTGTTGATGGGCCATTGAGATTCCAACAGTGTCCAGCTGCCCTGGATGAACTGGTCCTCGCAGTGCGCTCCCCAGCCTGTCAGGCTGGCATCCGTCGTCAAGAGTAACCACTGATGAGGTTCGAGGGGCATCCCGCGGTTCAGATTCCTTGGGCAACGCCACCAGTGAAGGGACTGCTTGGTCCGCGGAGCGCAAGGTAACTGCATCCGGAGAGGCTGATGCTGAGGAGACCATCGACGTAATAGCGCCCGCTGCAGCGGTCGCATGTGGGCCCTGGCCCATGGCACTACCTCTATCGTCGCCGCCATAGTTCCCAGGACTTGCAGATAATGCCACGCCGAGGGGTTTCGTCTGCCTAAGAACTGCGTGACGAGAAGTCTTAGCTCCCTTGATCTTGACCGAGACAGGAATACTCTGCCCCTAAGGGTGTCGAATCTCGCTCCGAGGTACTCTAGTTCTTGTGAGGGCGTCATCCTGCTCTTTGCCCGATTGATGACCCACCCCAATTCTTCTAGGACCTGGATCACTCTGGTCGTCGCCGAACGACTTTCCCCTTCCGACTTTGCTCGGATCAACCAATCGTCCAAGTAGGGGTGCACTAATATTCCCTCCTTCCAGAGGAAGGCCGCCACTACCACCATTACCTTGGTGAACGTCCTGGGGGCCGTCGCTAGGCCGAATGGTAGGGCCTGGAACTGAAAGTGGCCTCTTGGTACTGCGAATCTCAGGAACTGCTGATGGGACTTCCTGACTGGGATATGCAAGTAGGCTTCCGTCAAATCGAGGGACGTTAGAAACTCTCCTCCTCTCATGGCCGCTATGACCGAACGTAGGGTCTCCATCTGGAAATGTGGTACCCTGAGGCAGCGGTTGACCTGTTTTAGGTCCAGGATGGGTCGAAAGGACCCTTCCTTTTTTGGTACTACGAAGTAAATCGAGTATCGACCCGAGCCGTACTGGTCCGGTGGTACTGGGACCACCGCCCCTAAGGTTATCAGACGGGCAAGAGTTGCCTCTATTGCCGCCCTCTTTGCGGAAGAAGCGCAGGGAGACTGAACAAAGGCTGGAGGTATTTGTTTTGCAAACTCGAGAGCATAGCCTTCTCTGATCACCTCTAGGACCCCTTTGATCGGACGTGACTCGGGACCAGGCGGAAAGGAACCGCCGCAGGCGCCCGCCTAACGGCTGCCCTTCCCCCTGGACCCCCATCATCTCATTGTTGTTTTCTAGGTCCCGAGAAGGAGGAGGAGGAGGCAGCTCCAAAACCTCGACCTGCTCCTCGGAAACCTCTGAAACCTTGTCCCTTAGAGGGAAAACGACCCCTGGGAAAGGAGTTTGACCTGGCTGGGCGAAATCTCCGCGAGTCTCTAGGCTGGGTACGCACTGGGGCTAGGGGACGTCCTTGCCTTGGCCTATCTTCCGGCAGTCTGCCTCCCTTAGACTCACCCAGGTCCTTAACTAGCTTCTCTAAGTCCTCCCCGAATAAGAGTTTCCCCTTAAAGGGGAGCCGACTCAGGCAAGACTTTGAGGAAGCATCAGCAGCCCAATTTCGTAGCCACAGGTAACATCTAGCCGCCACCACCGAGGCCATGTTTTTGGCTAGGCTTCTGATGAGGTCATACTGACTGTCCGCCAAGTAGGCTGCTCCGGATTCCACCCTGGCCGAGGTGGCCTGTATTTCGCCCGTTGAGCTCTCTGCCTGGAGCTGTTGGGCCCACCTTAGACAGGCCCGCGCCACCCAGGCGCCTGACACGGAAGCCTGCAAGGCGAGGGCGCTTACATCAAAGGCTTGTTTCAGGAGCGTATCCAACTTCCTGTCTTGCGCGTCTTTTAAGGCCGAACTGCCCTCCACCGGGATAGTTGTCTTCTTAGTAACTACTGATACCGCCGCATCCACCCTGGGAGATTTCAGCAGTTCTTTATCTGCCTCTGGAAGGGGGTATAGGCGAGACATGGTTCTGACCCCCCTTAAGCTTGATTCTGGTTGGTCCCATTCTTCCTGGATCATCTGTCGCACGACCCTGTGGACAGGGAAAACCTTCTGTGATCTCCTAATGGCTTGGATTAGGGGATCCTCCAATGCCTCTTCCTGTGATGGCGAGTCCGAGGCCACATTGAGAACCTTCAGGGACTCATTAATTAATGCCGGGAGCTCCTCTCGACGAAAAACTCTAACAATCCGTGATTGATCTTCTTCCGGGATCTCTCCTTCTTCCAGCTCCTCTTCATCCTCGTCCAAGTCCTTAACCGAGCCATCCTCCTCCGGGGTACCCTGAGAGAGGGACGCTAAGAGGTCCTCCCCACCCAGACGTGGGTGCTTCGAAGGAATACCGGATTCCGGAATGGTAGCCTCAAGAGATCTAGCTGATTTGTTTTCCACTGGTGGGGCAGCCCCTTCTGCCCCCAGGCCCTGCTTACGTAGACAGTAGGCCTTGTGAAGTAGGAGGATGAAGTCAGGAGAGAAAAAATCTCCGCCCCCCCCCCGCACTAGAGGGGGGAGGGGGGAGAGGCAGGGGAGGCGTGGGCAGATCCGAAGGAGAAGAGATAGGGAGCTGGGACCCCCCTTCCCCTTCTAGAGGATCTTCTGATCCCTGGGAGGGCTGTAACATGGCCAAGCTAATCTCCTGTTCTACTGAGATGGCCACTGCGGCACAGCTCCTGCAGACTCCTATATCTGCGGAGGTGCCCCTGCGAATTCCACAGGATGGGCAGCGCAGCTTGGATGCCATGGGTTAGGACTGGTGATCCCACTGAAAGCACCCGATCCGAGAGAATAATTTGCCCGGGGGAAACTAAGAGACCCTTAGTTTGGTAGCAGAGGGTTAACCAGGAAAAGGACCTAGTTGAATAGCAATAAGCTTGGCAAACACACAGAATTTAAAACGAAAGCATAGTTGAAAATTAAATTGGAAAATAAAATAAAATTAAATTAAATTAAAATTAAATATCTTAAAATTCCTCTATCGTGGTACTTGCGGTTTTCCTGGGCTGACTGAGAGGATCCTGGGCCCGACTCCGCGGTCTCCACCTGTCGGCTCTACACGTGGTAGGCCTAACACGTGGAGCCTGAACGGGGGACCGCGGGCCTATTCGTGGCGGCGAACTGTGCTCTTATCTGAGTCCTGCTGTTCTCTTGTGCGACCGGCGCTCAGGGTCTGAGTCCCGCTGCTCTCCGAGATCGCAACTGCAGAGACCGGGCACCGCGTGGCTCACCTCGCCGTCCTTTCGAGCTGTGACGGACCGGGCGGCTAACGCCGACTAGCGTGGCAGCCTCTAGCGCTCAGCCACCCGAAGGGCTTCGGCGCGAGGTTGTCTCCCCCAAAGAGCACAGGATCAGAGGACCCGGCAGCAGGGCAGGGCAGCGCACCTCCCCGCAGCTGCAATCAACGAAGCCGCTTCAAGGTCTGTGCCGGGAACGAGGGGGGGGAGGGGGGGGAGGAGGGGGGAGGATGAAGGAGAGAGCCGGCAGCCCTTAAAGGAGCAGAGCCCCAGAACGGGAGATTAAGCGAAAAAGGTAAAATAAAGGTAAAATAAAATTACAGTAAACAGTGACTAAAATTAAAGTTAATATAAATTAAAAGTTTTAAAGGTAGGACTCCAGTAAGCCCCAGGCTTACGGAACCCTCCAGCTGCTTGGAGGCTGAGAATACTGGATTGGGGAGGTGGTCCCAGTGGTATTTATACCGCTCCACCCCCAAAAAGGTTGGGCTCAGCCTCCAAGCTGCTGGAAGGGTTGCGTAACCCAGAAGTAAAGGGACTGGACTGGAGTGACGATAAGGAATATCACTTTTGTCCTTCCTCCTCTCACTAACATATCTGAAAAAGGTCTTATCCCAGCATTTTATTGCATTGGCTATTTCTTTTTATACCTGTGCTTTCCTGACTACTTTGCTAGCTTCTCCAAGTTTTCCAAATATAAATGCCTGTCTTCCTCTCTCTGGAACCTATCAGTCAAGAACAACTTAAAGTACCAAATCCATAACTCTCATATCAGATAGTGTCTGCAGCAGAATATTAGGGTCAATAGTATCAAATGCCGCACGTAGGTCCAAAATGACCAAAAAAGCTTCCTGACCATGGACTATATAGTACCAACAGTCACACAAAATATCTAGTATCACTAATTCAGTACTATGATTTCCTCAAAAACCTGACTGAAAAGGTGACAACAAATTATTGCTGGAAACAAAATCAAACAACTGATTCAGGACAATCTTTTCTAGCACTTTAGAAAATAGGGCAAATTTGACACAGGCCTAAAATTTTCCGGTTTGTTCTGTTCTAAATTAGATTTTTTCAACAAAGGTTTAAGAACAGCCTTCTTCCAACTATCTGGAACTATCCCCTGATTCAAAGACTCATTAATCAGGGATATCAATGTAGTAAGAGTAGATAAAGTCAACTGTGCAAAATATTTGAAGGACAGGGATCAAATCGCATATATGTAGGACAAAGAGAAGTCAAAACTTCCATAACATCCTCAAAAGAGACAGAAGTAAAAGAGGAAAAAGACCTCTCCTGAGAATTAAAACAATCATCCTTCAATGAATCAATAATACCCAACTTCTTATCAGAGTGAGAAAAGGGGAAATTCTGAGAATCCAAACCCATCCTAATCTTTATCATCTGAAAAGAATTGCAAAAATCTTTCACAAGTCAATTTAGTCACAAAATTACAAGACTGTCCCTTAGCCACATTAAAACATTTACCCACTTCTGTGAATAATATTTTAGAGTTCGTAGAGTTCTTTAGTAAATCAAAAAAATAATATCTTAGCATCTTGAATTTCCTTTTTATATTTTGCAAATAAAAATTACACTTACCTGGTAATTGTGGCTCCTTGAGGGAATCCAGTTTAGTCTATACTTCTGGGTAGTGCACCTCCGCCTGCAGCCTGGAGACTGGGCATGTCCAAAAACGTGACATCACTGCATGTAGCTCCTCATCTCTCCCAGAATACTCCAGTGTGTCCAGTCTCCAGGTAGCAGGAGGACGTGTAAGCCTAGTGTTGGGCTTGCTTTAGGGCTAGGTTAAGGAACATTGGTGTAGAAACGTGGGGATTTTCATTTTCTTTGACTGTGTCTGCTTTTTGGTTTATTTGGGCGCTGTTACTTTAAAAAACAAACAAACACTAACAGGACGGGGTGAGCGTTCTTCTGCCGGTCCCTGCTGAGGCCGCCTCTCTGGGGGCTTTGTGTGGGCTCTCAGCGCTGCTCGATCTCTCCACCCTTGCTGGTTCGGGGGAGAGCTCGGCATTCGCAAGCAAGTGGTGCTGTGCTCTGTTGCAGTCACTTGGCCAGACCCCATGCCCAGTCTCCAGGCTGCAGGAGGAGGTGCACTACCCAAAAGTATAGACTAAACTGGATGACCAAAAAGGAACACCCTCTTTCCACAAAACCTTATTCATATCAGTTTAATCCTTAACCCACTTCTTTTCATAAATTCTAACCTCCCCTTTCCAAAATTCTCAATTCATCACGAAACCATGGGGAGTAGTTCTTATGCACCATTGATTTAAATCTGCTTTTTTAAGCCTCAACCACATTACATATATCAGTACACCAACTATCAACTCTTTCATTCAAAGACAATAATTCCATAGTCACCCTGCAAGTAGATAAAGCTATTAAAAATTTTTCTTGAACAGATTTGGGATACAAAATCACCATAGGAATATCTTTGTTTAAATCCGGAAAAGGATCCAAAACCTGATATCCAAAATATACCACTATATGGTCTGACCACGGGACAGAACATAATTTTGGTTCTAATTCCCAACAATGTAAATTAGTACTATCAAACATAAAAATCAAATCTTAACACATGACCACTTTCATGTGTAGGACTTATCTGAGGAAAGCATAGTTACTCACCTGTAACAGATGTTCTCCAGGGACAGAAAGAATCAGTCCTCACATATGGGTGATGTCGGTACATACGGAGCCCGCACGAAGCATTTCCCCAACTTTCATAGAAAGCTTTTAGGAATGTTACCATGCATGTGTAGTCCCCTTCCCGCCCAAGGGTGACATCTTGCTCAATCAGATGACAGCAAAAAAGGACTTAAACAATGTAGGGAGGGAACTCCAAGGGGAGGAGAGAGGGTTGTGAGGACTGATTTCTGCTGTCTACAGAGAACACCTGTTACAGGAAAGTAACTACCCTTTCTCCAGGAACAAGCAGGAAGTCAGACCTCACATGGTGCTGCCAAGGACCGAACCATGACAGCACCACCGGCGACCCATCAGGTAGCCGTGAGTTGCAGAGGATGAGTCCCCACTGAGAGACTCTGCAAGACCCTAGCATCCAGCCATGCTAACACTCCAGTAGCCTGAACACAGAAGGGTCAGAGGGCAGGAGTTGCCTACACCCCGAGAATATTACAGAGTACTGCCTGGCCAAAGGCTCTGTCCCTGCGGGACTCACTCTCCAGGCATCAGTGAGCTGCAAACGTATGAACTGAAGCCCTGCAGATTTCCAGCACCAGCACTAAGCAAAGGTTGGCCACTGACATAGCCAAGACCTGCACGCAATGTGCAGTGATCTGGTGCTCAAGGGCGAGGGCAATGCAGTTTGCCACAAAAATGGACAGAGTCTGCTTCATTACTGGGACCCCAGTCTACTTTGCGAAGGGCCGGGTTCCTCTGCAGGTAGGTGGACAAGGCCCACTTGCAGTCTAGTGTATACAAGATGAGTTCCTCCCTGCTGACTTGGGGCTGTGGGAAAAAAGTGGTAAGGACCATCTCCTGGTTGAGGTGGAAGGGGGATGCCACCTTGGGGAGGAAATTGGAATGTGTGTGGAGCACTACCCTGTTCTTATAGAACCTTGCATATGATGGGTCTGCCACCAAGGCCTGGAGTTCGCTCACTCACTGCGCAGACGTGATGGCCACCAGAAAAACCACCTTTCAGGAGAGGTATCTCAGATGACAGTTGGCCAGAGGCTCGAACTGCAGCTTGGGGAGTTGGGAGAGCACCACATTAAGGTCTCATTCCACTGCCAGAGGGCAGAGAGGGGGCTTCGCTAGCAGAAGGCCTCGGAGGAAGAGACCAGGAGCTGATTTGAGAGGGACTTTCCCTCTACAAGGTGATGTTAAGCGGCTATAGCACAGAGGTGTACCCTCACCAAATTAGACTTTAGGCCGGTGTTCGCGAGGTGCAGTAAATATTGTAGCACTAATAGCACATGGCAGGAGAAAGGGTTCTCCCTTCTCTGCATAACAGATGGATAATCTCCTCCATTTAAAGGCGTATGCCTGTCTGGTGGAGGTTTTTCAGGTAATCAACAGCATCTCCTCAACTTCTCCTAGGAGACTGAAAGGAGACAAGGCTATCCTTTCAGGAGCCACGCCATCAATGCTAACGATCCCAGGTTGGAGTGGAGGAGGGAGCCCTCCTGGGACAGAAGGCCCAGATCCCGGGCCAGTAGGATCAGGATTGCCACCGACAGGGAGAGCAGCAGAGGGAACCAAAGAAGTTGGCGAGCAGAAGAGGCCCTCGGAGCACGGGATCAGGAAGACATCCGATGCTACTTTCTCCTGGCGCAGCTGGGATGAGCAGAAGCGGGGCAGCTGCGTGTTGTCCAGGGAGGTGAACAGATCCATCTCGGGCCTACCGCAGAGGCGGAGAGTCGCTGTGCCACCTTGGGGTGTAGATGCCACTCGTGTGGGCAGGGGACTCTGATGAGCTTTTTCGCCAAGCAGTTGTTCTGGCTTGGAAGGTATACCACTCATAGGAACATTCCGTGGCATACCGCAAAGGTGAGGAGAGCCACCGCTTCCTGTCAGAGAACGTGGTACAAAACCAAGGATAAGGGTATGTATCAAAACTTTATTAACATTGCCAACACATACTGCCAACCCGACACAGGCCGTGTTTCGTTAAAACTTCTTCAGGGGTAAAGGCAAACTAAAAATAAAAAAATCCCAAAGAATAAATAAATAAATAACCACCACAGACATTATACATTTAAATAATCAAACCTAGCACAGATACACAAGTAAAACAAAAGATAAAACCAAATAGATAACACCTAAAACCAAAATGTTGGAACGCTACTTAAGAACATTATGAACTAAAAATATAATGCACACAGAGATGGTAAGAAAATGTATACAACATTTCATAAACAAATAAAATCATATACAAAACAAATATAAACAAGACTATATTAATAAAAAACAAAAGAATATATAAATACCTTACCGGTAAAGCAATAAGCAAATCTCACTAGGATCTATAAAGAGTAAGGCATTGCACTTTTGCCTATGACATCACCAATCAATCGGTATAAGCTTTCTATTGCACATGCGCCGGCGTTTTTAGCATACAGCTGATTCTTCATTGAAGTGTGATAGCGGTGTTGCGCCTGGCAGCCCCTTTCGGTTTGAGAGTTTTTCGCAGCAACGGTATCGGTGAAGTTTTCAACACTGTGGGTTTGTTTTCACTTGATACATTTAAATGATGTTTTAGATTACGTTCTTATCTACCGGTTGGGATTTATGGATTAATGGTTTGTCTGTTTTTCTCTAGTATACTGCAGGGTGCTAGTAAAAAATACTGCTGGCAGTAAGTAATATCTCCTCTTTACGTTTTTGGTTCCCTTTGCACACTTGACAACTTAAAAACGTGGTTTTAGATAGTTTCATATGTATGGTTATTCAACACGATGGTGAGTGTGGATAATACACCTTTCATTAGATAATATGATGAGGTGGTGAACACACCTATAATGATTTTGTATCTTTACACGGTGATGATCCTATTCAATCCATTATGGCTTCCTTTCCTCCCCCCTTATATAAGAATAGAATAGTTTCTAGGTATTTAAGCATGCCTTATTGCTGTTTTTACGAAACATGTTATCAACACGATTGGTCAATGAAATTGGGTCTATATCAGACTCACTCCTTCTTCTTTTTGCCCCCCTTTTTTTAATATATTTATATATATATTTATAGATCCTAGTGAGAGTTGCTTATTGCTTTACCGGTAAGGTATTTATATATTCTTTTGTTTTTTATGAATACAGTCTTGTTTATATTTGTTTTATTTATTTATTTATTTATTTTATTTATTTATTTATTTAAAGTCTCTTTTTATACCGCGCTATTCAGCATCAGCGCGGTTTACAATAAACAGTGAACATACACATTTCCAATAGTACTTTGTGTTTACATATGAACAGGATAATCAACTTGGCTAACAGGGTAACTATGATTTTCTTTGTTTGTGAAATGTTGTATACATTTTCTTACCATCTCTGTGTGCATTATATTTTTAGTTCATAATGTTCTTAAGTAGCGTTCCAACATTTTGGTTTAGAGTAGTTACTCACCTGTAACAGGTGTTCTCCAGGAGCAGCAGGAATCAGTCCTCACATATGGGTGACACTGACGTCGATGAAGCCCTTGCGGAGCATTTCCCCAGCTTTCCAACAAAGCCTTTGGGAATGCAGGCACGCATGCGCGGTTCCCTTCCCGCCTAAATGTGCCATCTTGCTCAGTCAAATGACATAGCAAAAAAACAGCACTCAAAAATGTAAAAAAATAAACTATGTACAACTGCAACTCCCAGGGGAGGAAGGAGGGTTGTGAGGACTGATTCCTGCTGCTCCTGGAGAACACCTGTTACAGGTAAGCAACTACTCTTTCTCCAGGACCAAGCAGGAAGTCAATCCTCACATATGGGTGACTCCCTAGCTCTGGGCTACCAGGGAACCCGGGCTGAACAAGAGAACTTCCTCTAGTCCCAGCATCAAAGAAAGGCTTTTAACTGACAGAACCTCCACCAGTAGCCCAACGGAGGGCTGGAGGGCAGGAGTTTCCTAAACCTCAAAGAGATTGCGGAGTACTGCCTGGCTAAAAGCACTGTCCCTACGGGACTCCCTCTCCAGACAGTAATGGGCCGCAGAAGTCTGGCTTGAAGACCAAGTTGCAGCCCTGCAGATGTCCACCAACGGTACAGAGCGGAGGTGAGCTGCTGAGGCAGCCATTGCCCTGACACAATGGGCCGTGACCCGAACCTGCAAAGGAAGGTCAGCCGCCCTGTAAGCCCAGGTGATACAGTCAGCCACCCAGGTGGACAATGTACGCTTGGACACAGCTAATCCCAAATTATTAGGGTAAAAAAAACCCCGAAGAGCTGAGTAGCCCTTCTATGCCCCTGCGTACGGTCCAGGTAGAAGGATAAGGCCCTCCTACAGTCCAGGGTATGCAGCACTGCTTCAGCCTGGCTTGCATGAGGCCTAGGGAAGAATGTTGGAAGAACCACCTCTTGGTTAAGGTGGAAGGAGGAGACGTTTGGGAAGAACTTTGGATGAGTCCTAAGGATTACCCTGTTCCTATAGAAGCGGGTGTAAGGCCTGTCACAGACCAGGGCCTGAAGTTCACTGACACGCCTGGCCGAGGTTAAGGCTATCAAGAAGAGTGTTTTCCAGGACAGGAAGCATAGAGGGCAAGTAGCCATCGGCTCAAAAGGTGGGCGACTCTGTTGCTGCAAGACCACATTCAACTCCCACTCAGGAGCAGGACGACGGATAGGAGGCTTGAGCAAAAGCAAGCCTCTGAGAAACCGGGACACCAATGGGTGAACCGACAGAGAATGTCCTTCCACCAGTGAGTGGTGAGCTGCTAGAGCTGAGAGGTGGACCCGAACAGAGTTGGACTAAAGGCCTTGATGTGATAAGTGCAGTAAGTACTGAAGCACTACTGGAACAGTACAAGAGAAGGGATCTTCTGTACGTAGCTGAAACCAGACAGAAATCCTTTTCCATTTCAGAGCATAGGTTTTCCTAGTGGACTGTTTCCTAGAGGCTAGGACAACCTCCTCAACTTCCTGAGGTAGGCCCCAGGGAGCCAAAACTACCCTTGCAGCCTCCAGGCTATCAAATTGAGAGCTTTGAGATTGGGGTGCAGAAGGGAACCCTGATCCTGAGAGAGAAGGTCGGGTTGCAACCCCAGAGGCAGTGAAGGATCCACTGCCAGCTGAAGCAGAAGTGGAAACCAAGGCTGTCTGGGCCACCTGGGAGCCACGAGCAGAACCGAGGACTTGCCCTGAAGAATCTTGAACAGGGTTCGGGCCACCAAGGGCGTGGGAGGAAATGCATACAGGAGGCCCTGAGACCATGGGATTAGAAAAGCATCTGCTGCTATCCGCAGAGGGTGCGGTTGTCTGGAGCAGAACTTTGGCAGCTGTTTGTTCAGTGGACTGGCAAACAGATCTATGGATGGAAGACCCCAGTGCAGGAGAATCTTCTGAATCACCAAAAGGTGGAGCTGCCACTCGTGGGGCTGCAAAATCCTGCTCAACCTGTCGGTCAGGTAGTTTTCCTGGCCTGGAAGGTACACAGCCTTGAGAAGCATGTTGTGCTGGAGGGCAAACAAGCAAAGGTCCTGTGCTTCCTGACAAAGGAGCCTGGACCCAGTTCAACCCTGCTTGTTCACATAAAGCATGGCTACCTGGTTGTCTGTCTGAACTAGGACAGACTGATGAGCCAGAGATGGAGAGAAAGTCTTGAGGGCTAACCGAATAGCCCTGTGTTCCAGTAGATTGATTTGCTGTGCGGCCTCCCAGGAAGACCACAGGCCCTGGGTGCACTTGCCTATACAATGAGCCCCCCAGCCTTGCAGAGAGGCATCTGTGGTCAACACCACTGTGTACCCAGGAATTTGAAAAGGTACCCCTTGTAGCAGATTGGGCAAGTGCCGCCACCAGCTGAGGGAGTTCAGAAATTGTCTGGACACCCTTATCCTGTCTCTGAGGCTGCCTGTGGCCTGTGACCACCGAGTCCGAAGGCACCACTGTGCAGGCCTCATATGGAGCCTGGCATTGGGGGTCACATGTACTGTCGAAGCCATGTGGCCTAGAAGCCTCAGGCAGAGTCTGACGGAGACCAATGACCTGTTGAGAAACTGGTTTGCTAAGTTTATCAATCTGTGGGCTCTGTCTTCTGGCAAGAATGCCTTTGCAAGGAGAGAGTCCATCCTTGTCCCTATGAACTCCAAGTTCTGGGAGGGGAGCAAAGTGGACTTTGCAAAGTTTATTACAAACCCCAATCTTTAAAGAAGAGCAATAGTTCTGAGTGTGGCCTGTCGGGCCTCCTGGCACGTCTGACCTCTTATGAGCCAGTCGTCCAGATAGGGGAAGACAAAGACTCCTTGATTTCTTAGGTAGGCCGCCACCACTGCCAGGCATTTGGTAAAGACCCTGGGAGCGGATGTGAGGCCGAAAGGCAGTACTCTGTACTGATAATGGTTTCCTCCCACAATGAACCTGAGGTACTTTCTGTGGTCTGGATGAATGAGGATGTGAGTGTACGCATCCTTTAGATCCAATGAGCATAGCCAATCTCCCTGCTGGAGGTAGGGCAGAAGCGTTCCAAGAGTAAGCATCTTGAACTTTTCCTTCTCTAGGAACTTGTTGAGGTTTCTGAGGTCTAGAATAGGTCGAAGGCCACCGGTTCTTTTGGGTACTAGGAAATACCTGGAGTAGAACCCTTGACCTTGCAAGCGGGGAGGCACAGGCTCCATCGCCCCATCCACCAACAGACCATGGAGCTCCTGAAGGAGAAGATCTGTGAGCAGGGGAGGCCTTGGAGGCTCCCCCGGAAAGTATGGAGGAGGCAGTTGTTGGAAGTGTAGTAGATAGCCCTTGTGGACTATGCTTAACACCCAACTGTCTCCAGTGATGGATGGCCACTGGTGGGCGAACAGGGCGAGGCGACCTCCTGTGCAGGGTTGGAGTGGGAGCAGGGGCCGGAGGCTTGGGAGTCCTCTGCCTACAGGGTCCATTACCCTGCCCCTTGGCTTGCTGACCCTGAGGGGCAGCTTGGGCAGCCTGGTACTGTGGGTACTGTTTGTAGGCAGTGCCTTCCTCGGGTAAAAGGGCTTTTTACCCGAGCCCTTCTTGTGAGAAGGGGCAGAAGCCTTCCTAGACAGCCTTGTCCTCGTGAGGTGCTCGGTTTCGAGCTGTGCGGCCTTCTCGGTCATTGGCTTGCCAAAAAGGTTCTCACCTCGGCAAGGGACACCGACCAACTTGTCCTGAACCCATGGCTCGAGGTCCGATGACTGCAGCCATGCCTGGCGTCGAGCCGCGATGCCAGCTGCTGCAACACGGGCCGAAGCCTCGAAGCCATTGTAGGCAGCGCGGGACATAAACTTGGAGCATTCCTGGATCCCCGAGGACAAGGACTTGAACCTCTGCAAAGGTTCCCCGGAGAGACCAGAAGAGAACCCGGCCAGCTCCTTGGCCAGGTCTCGCAAGTACATGCCCATGTACAGATGGTAAGACTGGACACGGCAAGCAAGCAACGAGCCCTGAAAGCACTTTCTACCAAAACCATCGAGGTTCCGGGCTTCCCTGCCAGGGGGCACCGTGGAGTGCATCTTCTGACTTTTCAGGCAATGCATGATCGATTCCACCACCATGGAATGGTGTGGTAGCTGCGCCTTTTGAAAGCCAGGACTCTTCCGGAGTCGATAGATCGAATCGACCCGCTTGCTTAGAACCGACGCCGAGGCCGGTGCCTCCCACATCCGGAAGAGGAGCCGTCCCATCATCGGAGGAACCGGAACAGTGAAGGCCTCCTTCGGAGGAGAGTCGTACTGTAGGGCCTCAAACTCCTCAGCTCGAGGCTCCTCCTCGGGGTCCGCAGGGATAGCCAACGTGGTGGCCATATCCCGGACAAACTCCGAGAACGGGGTATCTTCCAGGGGGGGTATCTACTCTGGGGCTCAGACTCCGGTGAGTCCGATGGGACGCACAGAGTCTGGAAGGTGTCGGGGGACTCCTTGTCCTCCGTCTCCCAGGCGGACTCGTCCAATGAGGAATCGGGGTCCGATAGTGCGGGGCCTGTGAGCACCCGCCTCGACGCCGAAGGCACCGGCGTCGATGCCCTCAGTCCCGAACGGGAGGTCGGTCTTCATCTCGAATATCGGCTCGGTCTCCGGGGTCGACTTCGATGTCAATGTCCCGGTGGTCGGGGCAGATGCACCAGACAGGCTGGCCATCAGTGCCCGCTGCTGTTCCATGAAGGCAGTCTGCTCTCCAAGGCTGTCAGCCTGAGACCCAGCTCAGGAGACTCAGCAGCTCCCGACTCGGGCCCCGGCGGCGCCGGGCCCGATGTCGGCTCTCTGGGAGGAGAGTCCACGAGGACTACAGGGCTTACGTGTCCAGCAGACTCCGGCTCCACTCGAGGTACTTTGGAAGGCTTCTCCTGTTCCACGGATCTGGGGCGACGGTCGGGGGTCTGAGACCCAGCTCTCGAGAAGCCAGGGACCTCTTCCTACGACGCCCTCACGAGCCGCTTCTTCCTCTTTCGTTCCTGGTCGGGGGACCCCCTGTCCGAGGAGCCCCGACGGTGCTCAGGATCCGATTCCCAAGATGTCAAGGCCTCAGATGAGGTCCGGGCCCGGCCGGAGGCCGAGTCAGAAAAAAGCCTTTCCTTTTGGTGCTGACGACTTCGAAGTGCCTTGGAAGACATCTTTCCACATGGTCCACACGTCTTAGGATCGTGGTCAGGACCGAGGCACCGAAGGCAGCAGTCGTGTGTGTCGGTGAGAGACATTAGCTTCTTGCACCGATCACACTTTTTAAACCCACTGGAAGCCATCGGGGAAAAAAAGAGTCCCCGCGAGGTCAAAGGACCGGCCTTCCAGGGAAAAAGAAAAAAAGGGCGCGAACGCCAGCCACTAAGGGCAAAAACCGAAAAAGAAGACCGGGCTCGATACCGGTGTACCAAACCCGGCGGAAGGGGAACCGGCGTCGAACCGGAGAAAAAAATAGCGAAGGATCGCCAAAAAAATCTATTTGCCGGGAGGACTAGGACACACGTCCGGTTGGCTTCACGGAAAAAGAGAGACTGAGCAAGATGGCACCTTTAGGCGGGAAGGGAACCGCGCATGCGTACCTGCATTCCCAAAGGCTTTCTTGGAAAGCTGGGGAAATGCTCCGCAAGGGCTTCATCGACGTCGATGTCACCCATATGTGAGGACTGACTTCCTGCTTGGTCCTGGAGAATAGGTGTTATCTATTTGGTTTTATCTTTTGTTTTACTTGTGTATCTGTGCTAGGTTTGATTATTTAAATGTATAATGTCTGTGTTATTATTTATTTATTTATTGGGATTTTTTTATTTTTAGTTTGCCTTTACCCCTGAGGAAGTTTTAACAAAACACGGCCTGTGTCGGGTTGGCAATATGTGTTGGCAATGTTAAAAAAGTTTTGATACATACCCTTATCCTTGGTTTTGTACCACGTTCTCTTTGTGCTTGGCTTGACGTGGCTTCTTGCTCTTGGTTGGACGAGCCACCGCTTCCTGCCAGAGGGCGTAGGAACCCGTACCCACGTGCTTGTTCACACAGAACATGGTGACCTGGTTGTCCATCTGGATCAGCACAGGACGGTTGCACAGGAGCTGGCAGAACTTTTGTAGGGCTAGAAAAATGGCCCTGAGTTCCAGGAGGTTGATCTGCAGGAGAGACTCCTCTAGCGACCAGCTGCCTTGAGGGCAGAGGTCTCCACAGTGTACTCCCCAAACAAGAAGGGAGGTATCCATGATTAGGAAAATCTGCGATGGAGGTGCCTGGAATGGCATGCACTCCTGCAGGTGGCATAGGGACTGCCACTAGTTGAGGGTGACTCTGACCCTGTCACATAACCTGTCCATGGCTTGTGTCCACTAGGAGTGGAGGCACCACTGGGCCAGCCGCAAGTGCAAGCAAGCTAGGGGCATGACGTCAACTGCTGAGGCCATGTGGCCCAGAAACCGGAGAAAGCAGCAAGCCAGTACTGGCTGGTGAGCCTGCACCTCTCTCACCAGCTGCACGAGGTAAAAAGTGTTCTCTCATCTGGAAGGGAGGCCTTGACCTGTAACATGTCCAGCTGGGCACCTATGTACTCCAGGTTTTGGGCTGGAGAGAGGTGGGATTTGGGGTAGTTGATGATGAACCCTAACTGCTGCAGGAGGCAGTTTGTTCGCCTGTGGCCTCTGATGAGCCAGTCGTCCAGATAGGGAAAGACAAAGGCTCCTTTGTAGGGGTACGTAGGCAGATATAACCACCAGGCACCAGGTAAAGACTCTGGGCAAGGAGGACAAGCCGAATGGAGCACCCTGTAGTGGTAGTTCTCTCCGCCCACCATGAACATTAGGTATTGCCTATGGGAGGGATGGATCAGGATGTGGGTACATAAGATATGCCATACTGGGTCAGACCAAGGTCAATCAAGCCCAGTATCCTTGTTTCTAACAGTGGCCAATCCAGGTCACAAGTACCTAGCAGTTTCCCCAAAAGACACAGGTTCCACAATGCTGGTACTGGGGCAAGAAGTGGATATTCTTGGTCCACTTTAATAATGGTTTATGAACCTTTCATCATGGAACTTGTCCAAACCTTTTTTAAACCCGGCAACACTAACAGCTTTTACTACATCCTCCGTTTGATTACACGTTGAGTAAAGCGTAGTTACTCACCTGTAACAGGTGATCTCTGGGAACCGCAGGAATTTAGTCTTCACATATGGGTATCGTCGGTACCAACGGAGCCTGCGCAGGAATTCTCCCCAGCATCCAATAGGAATGCTTTTGGGAGCATCCCTCAGCACATGCGTGCTGCCTTCCTGCTTTTCCAACTGTCCCTCTTCAGTTAAGTTTGCAGCTGAGTGAAAGTATAGAGGAAGAGAGGAAAGAGACAGAGAGAAAGAGGGACAACTCTTAGGGGAGGTGGGTGGGTTGTGAAGACTAAAATTCCTGCTGTTCCCGGAGATCACCTATTACAGGTGAGTAACTACGATATCTCCAGGAACAAGCAGGAATGTAGTCTTCAAATATGGGGAGTCCCTAGCTAAAGATGCCAGGGAGACAGCCCTAGGAAGCTGACACCCAAGTAAGGTGGGCCATGCTTCCTCCCATGGATCTCTGACATCCCACCAGGGCTGGTGGGTAGGAGTTGAATTAGGTCTGGAAGAGATTTTGAAAAACAGCTTGGCCAAAGAAGGCATCTTGATGGGAGGCTTATCTAGGCAGTAGTGGGCTGTAAAGGTGTGTACCGAAGCCCAGGTGGCTGCTCGACAAATGTCATCAATAGACACAGAGTGAAAGTTAGCCATAGAGGTTGCCATGGCTCTCACATTATGAACTATGACATGGCTTTGAAGAGGAATACTCTTACTCTCATAAGCAAAGGATATGCATTGTGCAATCCATTTGGACAGAGTTCTCTTGGAGACTGGAAGTCCCAAATGACTAGAATCAAAAGCAATAAAAAGTTGAGAAGACTTTCTATGTTGCTGTGTTCTTTGTAGGTAAAAAACCAAGGCTCTTTTACAATCCAAAGTATGAAGGCTCCTTTCTGCATTAGAGGCATGAGGCCTCGGAAAGAATACAGGAAGATAAATTGATTGATTTAAATGAAAAGGCAAAATCACCTTTGGCATAAAGTGTGCATGAGTTCTAAGAACAACCTTATCATGATAAAACCTAGTATAAGGAGGATCAGCCACTAAAGCTTGCAATTTACTAATGTGACACGCAGAGGTGATTGCAATTAGAAAGATGACCTTCCAGGACAAAAGCTTTAGGGTTGTAGTGGCTAAAGGTTCAAAAGGCGGTTTCATGAGCTGCCCGAGAACTAGGTTTAAATCCCATGCCACAGGTGGTGGCCTGATGGGAGGCTTTGTTAATAGAAGACCTCTCATAAATCTTGTTATGAGTGGATGAGAGAAAATTGGTTGTCCATTTAGAGGACTCTTACTGATTGGTCTTTAGACCTGAATTTGATAAATGAAGTAGATACTCTAGTATGGATTCCAAAGGTATCATAAGGGGGTTTAACTCCTTCTGTGAACACCATATAGTAAAACGTTTCCCCTTGAAGGCGTAAGAGCGTCTTGTGGAAGGTTTTCTAGAAGCCTGAAGGATATCCTTTACCTGTTGGGAAAGGTTAAGATCCTGAAGGTCTAAGCTTTCAGCAACCAGGCCCTGAGATGCAGGGACTGGGGTTTCGGGTGCCATAGCATCCGGTTCTCTTGGGAGAGGAGATCTGGAGCATAGCCTAACTCCAGAGGTGCAGCTTGAGAGAGATATAGAAGCAGGGGATACCACTTTTGACGTGGCCACCGTGGCGCCATATGAGGATCATACGACCTCTATCTCTCTGAAGCTTGAAGAGTGTTTTGGGGATGAGGGGAATGGGTGGGAAGGCATAGAGGAAGTCGTGACCCCAGTGAAGGAGGAAGGCGTCCCTCGCCTGACAATTTTGAGCCGGAATCCTGGAACAGAACCGGGAAAGTTTGCCATTCAGTGGACTTGCAAATAGGTCTATGTCTGGGGTTCCCCAGATCTGAAATATCTTGGCCACCTGGTCTAGGTGGAGAGACCTTCGTGAGGCAGCAGTACTCGGCTGAGTTTGTCTGCCCAAAGGTTTTGAATGCCTGGAAGATATACCACGAGAAGGTGAATTTGATGTTCTCTGGCGAGGGCCCATAGTCGTAAAGCTTCGTTGCATAACGACAAGAAAGCCTGTTCCACCCTGCTTGTTCGCGTAGAACATAGCTACTTGATTGTCCGTTTGTACTAGGACTATCTTGTAGCTGAGCTGGGCATTGAATACTCGAAGAGCTAGATAGATTGCTCTGAGTTCCAGGAGGTTTATGTGAAGACAAGCCTCCTGTGGAGTCCAGGTACCCTGGATAGAGAGATGATGCAGGTGTGCTCCCCATCCCCCCTGTGATGTATCTGTTAGGGTGGCCTGGAATAGGGTTGCTGGAAAGGAGACCCCACTAGAAGATTTTCCAGTGATTGCCACCATTGTAGGGACAAGATCAGTCGTTGTGAGTTTGATATCTTGTCCGACAGACGTCCTGTGGCCTGTGTCAACTGTGTGAATAGAGTCCACTGGGCTGCTCGCATATGAAGGCAAGAGTAGGAAACCATATGAACCATGGATGCCATATGTCCCAATAGTTGTAGTAGTTCTCGAGCAGTTAGGGAGGACTTCACCGCTGCATGAGAAGCCAGCTGTATTATACAAAGACAGCGGGGTTGTGGGAGAAAAGCCCTTGACTGTCTGGTATCTAGACGAGCTCCTATGAACTCTAGGGACTGAGAGGGAGCAAGTTGGGATTTTGAGAGGTTTATGACCAATCCCAAGTATTGAAGGTTTCACATTGTGCGAGACAGTGCAGATCTGGCTTCTGGAACCGTGGGGGCTCGAATGAGCCAGTCTAAGTAAGGGAAGACGAATATCCCCAGGGTTCGCAGAAATGCAGCTACTACCGCCATGCATTTCGTGAATACTCTTGGTGCCGAAACCAGACCAAAGGGAAGAACTCTGTATTGGAAATGTTTTCCCTTGAAAAGGAATCGTAAGAATTTCCTGTGATCTGGATGGATCAGAATGTGAGTATATGCATCTTTTAGATCTAGAGAACAAAGCAAATCCTGACTTTGAAGGTATGGCAGAAGAGTTCCTAGAGAAATCATTTTGAACTTTTCTCGGAACAGATATTTGCTCAATTCTCTGAGGTCTAGAATGGGTCTATGTCCTCCTGGTTTTTTTTGGGAATAAGAAAATAGGGGGAGTAGAACCCTGCACCCTGCTGAAGAATGGGCACCTCCTCTATTGCTCCTTGAGCAAGGAGTGTTGAGACCTCTTGATCCAGTAGATTGCCTGTAAAGGTTTGGGAATTGATTGTAGGAGGGGGCATACTGTGAAAATGAAGCTTGTACCCCTCTCCCACAATGGAGAGAGTCCAGTTTTCTGTTATTTGGTGCCATCTGTTAGCAAAATGACACAACCTGCCTGGAATGTTTAGGGGTTCTGGCCCTTTCAGAGGCAGGAAGGCTAAGTTCTCTATGAAGGAGTCAAAGCCCTTGTGGGGGCTGGGCCTGTGAAGCTGGTTGAGCTCTAAGGCCTTTTGGCTTCTTTTCTCTGGATTGTTGTTGTTGACCCTTCTGGGCAACTTGACCCTGAGCTTGCCCTTGCTGGGTATAGGGTGGATAAAACTCACTCTTTTTGCTGAAAAAGGGTTTTTTATAGGATTTCTTTTTGGCTGGAGTGGCTGTAGATTTTGACAATCTGTCTAAAGTGAGATTGTCAGTATCTATCTAATTAGCCTTCTCCTGCCAATTCTTGCCAAAGAGGTTTTCTCCTGTGCAAGGGATGTTTTCCAATTTATCCTGTACCCAAATCTCCAAGTCTGATGCCTGAAGCCAGGCAATCCGACGTGCACCAATGGCAATAGCAGAGGTTCTGCTGATGCATTCAAAGGCTGCACAGTTAACAAACTTGGAAACATCTTGAGCATGCTTGACCAGAGTGAGAAAGACCTGTCGCTTGTCCTCAGGGAGAAGGGGGCTCATAAGCTCCAAATCTCCTGTGACATCTTTGAGGAACATTCCAATATACAAAATATATGAGCTGATCCTAGCTGAAAGCATGGAAGCCTGAAAAGTTTGAAGCCCAAAAGCATCAAGAGTCCTGCATTCACGACCTGGAGGATTGGATGCATGTCTCTTTGCACTTTCCATCCTACACATGGCTGACTCCACTACCATTCAATAGTGTGTGGCAGCTGAGTCTTTTGAAAACCAGGACATGGTGGAACTCGATACATGGTATCGAGTCTCCTAGAATGAGGAGATGTGGTCAAAGGTGTCTCCCACATTCTGAGCATCAAATCATGACGAATTTTATAAATGGGAAGAGTGGCTGCTTCCTTGGGAGCCTTAGGGTATTGGAGAATTTCCAATTCCTTTGCCGTAGGTTCTTTTTCAGGAGCTACCATGATTGAAAGGCCTCGGGCCACATCACAAATAAAATCCTGAAAAGACATGTCTTCCGGAGGAGACATTCTGCGTTGGGGAGAAGAGGAGTCTTCCGGGAGAAACACTCTGCTACCGGCAGAATTATCAGACTCATCGGAATCGGAGGATTCGAAGTATCTCTGATCCCGATGTTCATGCAAAGCACGGTCTCGGTATCGTTTGAAGTCGGTACCGAATTGGTCCGGTACCGATCTGTCGATTGCAGAAAAAGTCTGCATGGGAAGGATTGCCACCGGGGCTGGTACTGTTGGGGCTGGTACCGGTGCCCGTTGAACAACTGGTGTCAACGCTACCGCAGCTGTAAGGAGAGCTGCAAGGCTGCGTTCGATAACGAGGAATCTCTGGTCTATCGACGCTGCCGATGCTTGGGTATCGGTACCGATAAAAGCGACTGGAACCCCTGAGCATGGCACCAGTAGTTCTGCCGAGGTCGAAGCCTCGAAAACATCCTGGAACCCCGTTGATGCTTTGGAAGCCGAAGCCTTCCACCGGGGCTGTTTTGCCGGTGTAGTTTCCTCAAGGGCAATGCCAATGGCCTCTCGATGATTTATTTATTTAGACAGTTTTGTATACCGCCTTATCCTTCAATCAAAGCGGTCACAACACATTTCGGGGATACATTTAACACCCTGGGATATGAGACACATACACTATTACTTACAGGGAACATGGGCAATGGAGGATTAAGTGGCTTGCCCAAGACCACAAGGAGCATCTGTGGGACTAGAAACCCCAGTCCTTCCGGCCCAAGGTTGCTGTCCTCTAGTGGGATATGAACCCCCAACCTTCCGGCCTGAAGTACCTTGCCCCAATCACTAGGCTACTCCTCCTCCCGATTTGAAGGAGAGCTACCCTTTGAGGACCAGCTCTAATGTTTAGTTATCTGAGATCCATGGGAGGAAGACGAGGCTCTTGAAGACGTCGATGCAATGAACCTGATATCCGAAGAAAAGAGGGTACCGAGCTTTGCAGCTCGGTTCTGTCTTCCTCTTTTAGTCATCCCCATACAGGAGGAACACTCAGATGGAGAATGGTCAGGGCCTAAACATTTTATACACCAGTCATAGGTGTCAGTGACGGAGATGGTACCGCCACATTTAGTACATTTTTTTTAAAACCACAAGCTGGTTTTTCCGTCTTTTGGGAAAAATGGGCCTAATGCCCAAAATGGCGCCTAGCACCTAAAGAAAAAGTTTCTGAAGAGAAACAATTCAAAAATGGATTTTTTTTTACTTTGTAAAAAGAAGAAATAACAAACCGGCGGTACCGGTAGGTGTCGTGCGGAGGCAGCCACGACCACAAGAAAACAAGTTTAAAGAAGAAATTTTCTGCGGTGACAGGGTATGTGTCCTGTGGCTCCGCGGAAAACAAAGAACTGAAGAGGGACAGTTGGAAAGGCAGGAAGACAGCGTGCATGTGCTAAGGGATGCTCCCAAAAGCGTTCCTATTGGACGCTGGGGAGCGTTCCCGCGCAGGCTCCATCGGTACCGACAATACCCACATGTGAAGACTACATTCCTGCTTGTTCCTGGAGATACTAACTTTGCCAAGATGGGACAATACCTCAAAGAGTCGTTAGTGGGATGGGAACAGCTGGGGGACGTAAACAAACAGTAGGAAAAACTGAAAGGAGATGTTTTAAGGGAAACAAACCTTTTTGTTAGAAAGGTAAATAAATGTAAAAGGAAAAGGAGACCGCTATGGTTCTCAAAAGAATTAGCTAAAAAGGTGAAGAAAAAGAGGGAGGCCTCATGAAATACAAGAGATCACAGAGAGAGGAAGACAGGCATCTATATTTGGAAAAGTTTAGAGAAGCTAGCAAAGTAATCAGGAAAACAAAGGTACAAAAAGAAATAGCCAATGCAATAAAATGCACGAATACAACATTTTTCAGATATATTAGTGAGAGGAGGAAGGGCAAAAGAGGTATTGTAGACTCAAAGGTACACGGGAAGAATATATAGAAACTGATGAAGATAAAGCAGAACTGCTTAGCAAATATTTCTGTTCTATGTTCACAGATGAAGGGCCAGGAGCAGAATCTCACAAAACACCCACAAATAGGAACAGCAGAAAAAAGAAACACAAGGCCTGTGTTTCTATTACTGACCGGACACGTCAAGTTAAAATCCTCCATCAGTTCTTGGCTCTGTCATGCTTTGCTTCACTTTTTTGTTTATCTACATGTTTCAGGTCAAGCTGCTTCTGCAAAATATGACCTTGGCTTCTATAACACATACTGCTAAGCTGTCAGCAAATTTCCAAGCCACACTCACTCTCCATATATCTGAACCTTTCAGAGGGCCCTGATACCCCACTTTGAGTCCCTTTCTACAAAATCCAATTACACTAACAGCTTTTACTATATCCTCCAGCAACGAATGCCAGAATTTGATTACAAGTTGAGTGAAAAAAACTATTTTTTCCAATTAGACTGAAAAGCGTAGTTACTCACCTGTAACAGGTGATCTCCGGGAACAGCAGGAATTGAGTCTTCACGTATGGGTATCGTTGGTACCGACAGAGCCTGTGCGGGAACGCTCCCCAGCATCCGATAGGAAAGCTTTTGGGAGCATCCCACGACCTTCCCGCCTTTCCAACTCTCCCTCTTCAGTTGAGATTATAGCTGAGACAAAGGAGAGAGAGAGAGATACAACTCATAGGGGAGGTGGGTGGGTTGTGAAGACTCAATTCCTGCTGCTCCCGAAGATCACCTGTTACAGGTGAGTAACTATGCTATCTGCAGGAGCAAGCAGGAATGTATTCTTCACATATGGGGACTCCCCAGCTGAGAAATGCCAGGGAGATGACAACAGAGAGCTGCAAAACCCAGGCTGAGATGGGTCATGCTTCCTACCATGGATCTCTGGCATCGAAACCCGGGACGGCGGGTAGGAGTTGTTCCAAGTTAAGAACATAAGAACACAACTTAAGATATGCCATACTGGGTCAGACCAAGGTCCATCAAACCCAGTATCCTGTTTCCAACAGTGGCCAATCTAGGTCATAGGTACCTAGCAGTTTCCCCAAAAGACACAGGTTCCACAATGCTTGTACTGGGTCAAGCATTGATATCCTGGGTCCCTTCTTAATAATGGTTTATGTTTGAAAGAGATACTGGAGAACAGCCTGGCCAAACGAGGCATCCCAACGGGAGTCCTTGTCTAAGCAGTAGTGGGCTGCAAAGATGTGTACCGAAGCCCAAATGGCTGCTCTACAAATGTCGTCAATGGACACTGAGCGAAGGTTAGCCATAGAGGGTGCCATTGCTCTCACATTGTGAGCTGTGACATGACCTTCGAGAGAAAGTCCCTTGCTCTCATATGCAAAGGATATGCAATTTTCAATCCATTTAGACAATGTTCCCTTGAAAACTAGTAATTTTATTTATTATTTATTACAATTTTTTATATTCCGCACTATTCGGCATCAGCGCAGTTTACATTATAACACAACGACCATAACAACAAGCAGTTAGGTTTTACATAGAACAGGGGTACAAACATGGATAACATGAAATAATTATATGGCAATAAGTAACGATATCATAATAGGAGTAAGGGTTATTTCCTAACTGTGGCAAAATGTAATCAAAGATGACTAGAGTCAAAGGCAACAAAAAGCTAGGAAGCCTTTCTATGTTGCTTAGTTCTCTGAAGATAAAAGGCCAAGGCTCTTTTACAATCCAGAGTATAAAGATTCCTTTCTGCACTGGAGGCATGAGGCCTAGCGAAGAATACAGGAAGGTAAACCAACTGGTTTCAATGAAATAGCGAAACCACCTTTGGCATAAAAAAATAAGATGGGGGAGTTAGAAAATATAGCACTAAATGAGAGGATAGATATTTATTTATTTATTTATTTATTTACATTCTCTTATATACCGCGCTATTCTGCATCAGTGCGGTTTACATTGAACAAACTGAAATTACATTGAACAGGGCATTATAACTTGGAGATAACTATTTTACAGGGAACATGGGCTATGGAGGGTTAAGTGGCTTGCCCAAGACCACAAGGAGCACCTATGGGACTAGAAACCCCAGTCCTTCCGGCCCAAGGTTGCTGTCCTCTAGTGGGATTTGAACCACCGACCTTCCGGCCTGAAGTACCTTGCCCCAACCACTAGGCTACTCCTCCACTCCACAAAGATATGATTGGTATCTCAGGGACATGGTGGAAGGAGGACAACCAGTGAGCCACTGTGATACCTGGGTACAAACTATATCGTAATGATAGAGCTGATCAAATTGGTGGAGGGGATGCGCTCTATGTCAGAGAGGGCATTGAGTCAGAAAGGATTCAAGTTTTGCAGGAAACAAAATGCACTGTAGAATCTCTATGGATTGAAATTCCATGTAAAAAGGGGAAGGCAATGGCAGTGGGGTATCTCCTGGCTAGAATGAACAAATGGATGATGAAATGCTCAAAGAAATCAGGGAAGCTAACAAAAGTTACAGTACAGTAATAATAATGGGTGATTTCAATTGCCCCAGTATCGACTGGGTCAGTGTCACAGAAGGACATACTAGAGAGACAAAGTTTCTAGATGAAATAAATGACTGCTTCTTGGAGCAGCTGGTTCATGAACCGACCAGAGGGGAAGCCATATTGGACCTAGTCCTTAGTGGAACACCAGATCTGGTGCAAGAAATAAGGGTGTTGGGGCCACATGGCAACAGTGATCATAGCATGATCGCGTTTGATTTAATTAGTGGAGGAGGGATGGTAAGGAAATCCACAGTACTACCTTTTAACTTTCGAAAGGGAGACTATGATAAAATGAGGAAAATACTTAAGAAAAAACTAAAAGGAGCAATTGCAAAGGTTAAAGACTTAGATCAAGCTTTGGTATTGTTAAAAAATACTATCTTGGAAGCCCGGAACAGCTGTGCTCCATGCTTTAAGAAAAATGGAAGTCCAAAAAACTGCCAGAATGGTTTAAAGGTGAGGTCAGAGAGGCTGCTGTTGCCAAAAAAAGCATCTTTCAGGAAATGGAAAAAGAGCCAAATGACAAAAACTGGAAACAGCACAAGCACTGGCAAGTTAAATGCATGGCATTGATAAGGCAGGCAAAGGGAGAATTTGAGAAGCAGCTTGCTGCGGAAGCAAAAAGACGTAATAAAAACCTTTTCTAGTACATTTGTAGCAAAAAACCTGAGAGAGTCAGTTGGTCCATTAGATGATAGACGGGTTAAAGGGGCACTAAGAGGCGACAAGGCGATAGCGGAGCGACAAGGCGATAGCGGAGAGACTAAATGAATTCTTTGCTTCGGTCTTTACTGAAGAAGATGTAGGGAAACTACCCATGAATGAGGTGGTATTTAAAGGTGCGAAAGAATTGAAGGAAATATCGATACATCGGGAGGATGTATTACAACTATTTGATAAACTGAAGAGTAGCAAATCACCTGTTCAGGATGATATACATCCAAGGGTGTTGAAAGAACTGAAACATGAGATTGGAGACCTGCTATTAGTAATCTGTGAATTATCATTAAAATTATCTGTAATACCTGAAGATTTCGAGGATGGTGAACATAACACCAATTTTTAAAAAGGGTTCCAGGGGTGATCCGGGAAACTACAGACCGGTGAGCCTAACGTCAGTACCGGGAAAAATGGTAGACACCATGATAAAGAACAAAATTGCTGAACATGTAGATAGTCATGGCTTAATAGGAGACAGCCAACATGGCTTTAGACAAGGAAGATCTTGTCTTACTAATCTATTATTTTTTTTGAAGGTGTAAATAAACAGGTAGACAAAGGTGAGTCAGTTGATATAGTGTATTTGGACTTTCAGAAAGCCTTTGACAAGGTCCCTCATCAGAGACTTTTGGCAAAACTAAAGAGTCATGGGATAGGAGGCAGTGTACTATTGTGGATAAGGAACTGGTTAAAAGATAGAAAGCAGAGGGTAGGGTTAAATGGACAATTTTTCCAATGGAGAAAGGTGAATAGTGGTGTACCCCAGGAATCTGTGCTGGGTCCGCTGCTTTTTAACATATTCATAAATGTCCTGGAAAAGGGAATAACGAGTGACGTTATCAAATTTGCAGATGACACAAAACTATTTAAAGTTGTTAAAGCCCATGAGGATTGTTGAAAATTTTAAGAGGATCTTGATAAATTGGAAGACTGGGCATCAAAATGGCAGATGAAATTTAATGTGGACAAGTGCAAAGTTATGCACCTAGGAAAGAACCACCACACAAGAAAAAGATTTAGGCGTCGTTGTGGATAACCTGTTAAAACCCTTTGCCCAGTGTGCAGCAGCGGCCAAGAGAGCAAATAGAATGCTAGGTATCATAAGGAAAGGAATGGATAATAAAACAAAGGATATTATAGTGCCTCTGTATCGTTCCATGGTGCGACCGCACCTTGAATAGTGTGTGCAATTCTGGTTGCCGTATCTTAAAAAAGATATAGCGTTATTAGAAAAGGTTCAGAGAAGAGCCACCAAAATGGTAAAGGGGATGGAAGGATACCCCTATGAAGAAAGGCTAAAAAGGTTAGGGTCTTTAACCTGGAAAAGAGACGGCTGAGGGGAGATATGATAGACGTCTATAAATTAATGAACAGAGTGGAACGGGTGAACATAGATCGATTGTTTACATTATCAGAATATAGAAAGACTAGGGGACATGCAATGAAACTACAGGGTAAACTATTTAAGACAAATAAGAGAAAATATTTTTTCACTCAACGTGTAATCAAACTCTGGAATTTGTTACCGGAAGATGTAGTAAAGTCTGTTAGTGTAGCTGGGTTTAAAAAAAGATTTGGACAAGTTCCTGGAGGAAAGGTCCATAAACCATTATTAAAAAGGGACCAGGATATCAATGCTTGAACCAATACAAGCATTGTAGAACCTGTGTCTTTTGGGGAAACTGCTAGGTACGTATGACCTAGATTGGCCACTGTTGGAAACAGGATACTGGGCTTGATGGACCTTGGTCTGATCCAGTATGGCATTTCTTATGTTCATATGTTCTTAAGTGAAGGTGAGTTCTAAGAACTACTTTATCATGGTGGAGCCTTGTATAAGGAGGGTCAGCCACTAAAGCTTGTAGCTCACTGATGTGTCTTGCAGAAGTGAAAGCAATTAGGAAGATTACTTTCCAAGAAAGAAACTTCAGAGATGTAGTGGCTAAGGGATCGAAGGGCGGTTTTATAAGTTGCCCAAGGACAAGATTCAAATCCCATGCCACCGGTGGTGGCTTAATGGGAGGCTTAGTCAAGCGTAGACCTCTCATAAATCTTGCTACGAGGGGTTGAGAGGAAACAGGTTGTCCATCCAAGGGCTTATGGAAAGCCATAATGGCACTCAGGTGGACCTTTACTGAATTGGTCTTAAGACCAGAAGATGATAAATGGAGGAGACACTCCAGTAACGCCTCCACTGGTACAGAAAAGGGATTAAGTTCCTTTTTTGAACAACAGATAGAGAACCTTTTCCACTTAAAGGCATAGGCCCTCCTTGTGGAAGGTTTTCTTGAAGCCAAAAGGATATCCTTAACCTGCTGAGAAAGGTTGATATACTGGAACTCTAGGCTCTCAGCAGCCACGCCCTGAAGGGTAGAGACTGAGGATTCGGGTGCAATAGCGTCCTGTTCTCCTGGGAAAGAAGATCTGGAGCATATCCCAACTCCAAAGGTCTGGCTTGAGAGAGACGTAGAAGCAGAGGATACCACGTCTGTCATGGCCAGCATGGGGCTATGAGGATCATATGGCCCCTGTCTCTCTGAAGCTTGAATAGAGTTTTGGGAATGAGGGGAATGGGTGGAAAGGCATAGAGGAAGTCCTGACCCCAGTGGAGGTGGAAGGCATCCCTTGCCTGACAGTTCTGAGCCAGAATTCTGGAACAGAACCGGGGAAGTTTGGCATTCTGAGGACTTGCAAAGAGGTCTATATCTGGAGTCCCCCAGATTTGAAAGATTCGAGCAGTTTGCTCTGGATGAAGAGACCACTCGTGTGGCAGCAGTACTCGACTGAGTTTGTCTCTCAAGAGATTTTGTGTGCCTGATAGATACACCACTAGTAGGTGGATTTGAAGATCCCTGGCGAAGGCCCAGAGGCATAGAGCTTCGTTGAACAGCACCTGAGAACCTGTCCCACCCTGTTTGTTCACATAGAACATAGCTACTTGATTGTCGGTTTGGACAAGAACCGTTTTGTGGCTCAGGCGGTCCTGAAAAACTTGAAGAGCATAGAAGATGGCTCTGAGTTCCAGGAGATTTATGTGAAGACAAGCCTTCTGCTCATTCCAGAGACCCTAGAGCCCCCCATCCTAACTTGGACGCATCTGTCGTCAAGGTGGCTTGGTGCAGTGGCTGCTGGAAAGGAGACCCTACGAGAAGGTTTTTCAGCGACTGCCACCACTATAGGGAAAAAATGAGGCATGTAGAGTTTCTCATTTTGTCTCCCAGGCGACCCGACACTTGTGTCCACTGAGAAGCTAGGGTCCACTGGGCTGCTCGCATGTGTAGGCGAGCATAGGGAACCACATGGACAGTGGATGCCATATGCCCCAGCAGCTGAAGCATTTCTCGAGCAGTTAGAAAAGTTTTCATAGCTGCTTGAGAGGCCAGCTGGAGTATTCGAAGACAACGTAGTTGTGGCAGGAAAGCCTTTGACTACCTTGTGTCTAGAAGAGCCCCTATGAACTCTAGGGATTGAGAAGGGGTGAGATGAGGTTTTGGGAGGTTTATGACCAGCCCCAGGTACTGCAGGATTTGCACTATACAGGAAAGAGCGGAGCTGGCTTCTGGAGCTGTCCATGCTCGGATGAGCCAGTGGTCTAAGTAGGGGAAGACGAATATCCCCAGACACCTCAGGAATGCTGCAACTACTGACATGTACCGTATTTTCGCGCATATAACGCACGCGTTATACACTTTTTTACTTACCACGCAACCCTCCCGCGCGGTATTTTCTAGGGCGCACTATACCAAAACTTTATTGCAAGTAGCTGATCCCAAAAAAGAGGCACCACAAGAATATCTTCGTACAAAAATATATTTAATTACTTTTCATCATCCGATTCCATAAAACCTTCGAAATCACTCCCCTCATCAACATCATCATTGAAATAATTTAAAACCGTCTGAAGACGCTCTTCCGTAACATATGCACTTTCATCGTCACTACTTTCGACGTTTTCATCGTCATCTTCGTCATCACTGCGCACCCCATCCTCGTTCTTATAAACAATCCCTGCTTTTCGGAATCCATTTCTGATGGTTTCAGGGGATATTTTGTCCCAAGCAGAACACAACCAATTGCAGATTTCCATTAATGTAGCCCTCTTTAATCGTCCCGATGGAGTGAATTCATGGATTCCATGCTGCATCCAATTATCCCACTCTCGTCTGATGAACGTTTTGAAGGGGTGATTAACAGCTATATCTAGCGGCTGCAGTTTGCAAGTAAGACCACCCGGTATCACTGCGATATGGGCACCTGCCGAATTAATATAATTTTGCACGTTTGTTTCTTTATGGGCAGCCATGGAATCGAAGATCAACAAAGACCTTTTAGAAAAGAAACCTCCAGGCCTGGCCCGATAACATTTATCAATCCATATTTTCATGACCTCAGAGTCCATCCACCCCTTTTTGTTACAGTGAACAACAATACCTTGTGGAAATTTTTCGCGGGGCATGGTTACTCGCTTGAAATTGGCCAGCAGTTTTGCTTTGAATTTAATTGCGATAGTTGAGACAGCTTGATTTTGCTCCCTTCTAGACAGAATCCACTTGTTTAAGTCATTCTCTAGCTCTGGCCACTTTTCTTTTGGACCTCGACGCGCACGTTTTCGCGGGTTCATCTCCTCTAGCGCCGTTCTCTCCTTTCTCCAGTCGTGAACAGATGACTCACCAACATCAAATTCTCTTGCTGCTGCTCTGTTACTTGTTTCTTCTGCTCTTGCCACAACTTTCAGCTTGAAGTCCGCAGTATAAGACTTGCGCTTAATTCCTGGCATGATGACTGGATTATAATAGAAGAGATCGCAAAGTTTTTATACACCTCAGTGCAATCGACACATGCGCGTTATACGCGCGTGCGCATTATGTGAGAAAATCAATGCGGGACAGGCAGAAAATTGCGCTTTATATGCGGGTGCGTGTTATATGCGGGTGTGCATTATATGCGTGAAAATACGGTATTTTATGAAGACTCTTGGGACAGAAGCCAGTCCAAAGGGAAGAACCCTGGACTGGTAATGTCTTCCTTGAAAAAGGAATCAAAGAAACCTCCTGTGATCTGTATGGATGAGGATATGTGTATATGAATCCTTTAGATCTAGAGAACATAGCCAAGCCTGACTCTGAATGTAGGGAGGAAGTGTTCCAAGAGAGATCATTTTGAATTTTTCTCGGAATAGGTACTTGTTCAACTCTCTGAGGTCCAGTATAGGCCTGTATCCCCCTGTCATTTTTCTATGTTTCTATGGGACTGTTGTAGTTGTTTCTTTGGAAGGACAGACTAGATAGGCGATGTGGTCTTTTTCTGTCATCATTTTTCTATGTTTCATTTTTCTATGTCTTCTTTAGAATGAGGAAGGAGGGGGAGTAGAAGCTCATGGCCTGTTGGGACATAGGTACCTCTTCTATTGCTCCCTGAGCAAGTAGTGAGGTGACCTCTTGACAAAAGGGAGTAGTGAAGAGGCCCTGAGAATTGAACTGTCTTGTGATGGTGGGAGGGGGCAAACTGTGGAAATGGAGTTTGTACCCTTCTGTTACAATAGAGAGAGTCCACGGCTCTGATGTTATCTGTTGCCATCTTTCGGCAAAATGACAGAGTGTGCCTGGGATGGTGAGAGGCTCTGGACCCTTCAGGGGTAGGATGACTAAGTTCTCTAGGAAGGAGTCAAAGCCCCTGAGGCGGCTGTGTCTGCTGAGCTGGTTGAGCTCTGGGGTCTTGGGCCTTCCTCTGCTGTCTGGGTTGCTGCTGCCCCTTCTGGGGAGCATGAACTGGGCAGTGGACAGCCTGGGTGTAAGATAGATAAAATTTATTTTTCTTGTTGAAAAAGGGTTTCTGTTTTAATAATTAGTGGGCTTAAGTATGGCTAATGATGCATTATTGCCTATATGTATTATGACAGTTACTTTTCCTTTTTACCAGTGATTTCTAAGTGCATTTGTATTTTGCTGAATGTATGAAAAATTAATAAAAAGTTAAAATTTAAAAAAAAGGGTTTCTTAACTGTCTTTTTCTTAGCTGGGTTGGCTGTGGTCCTTGATAATCTGTTCAAGGTGGTATTCTCAGACTCAAGCTAATTAGCTTTGTCCTGCCAATCCTTGCCAAAGAGGTTTCTCTGGTGCAAGGAATAATCCCCAGCTTGTCTTGCACCCATTGTTCTAAATCAGATGCTTGTAACCAGGCAATGCGACGTGCACCGATGGAGATAGCAGAGGTTCTGCTAATGCACTCAAAGCAATCAAAGGTTGCATGGCTCATGAACTTAGAAACGTTCTGGGCATGTTTGACCAGAGTGAGAAAGTCAGCTCTTTTGTTATCGGGAAGACGTGGAGCCACGAGTTGCAAATCTCTTGTAACCTCCCGAAAAAACATACCCATATAAAGTATGTAAGAGCTTATTGTAGCGGACAGCATCGAGGACTGAAAGCATCGAAGCCCAAAGACATCAAGCGTTCTTCATTCACGACTTGGAGGGTTGGATGAATGAGTCTTAGCACTCTTGATCCTACGCATTGCTGATTCCACTACCATGGAATGGTGTGGCAACTGTTTTTTGGAAACTGGGACATTGCGGTACCCGGTACATTATATTGGGTCTTCAAGAATGCGGAGACACCGTTATGGGTGTTTCCCACATCCTAAGCATGAGATCATGCAAGATTTGGTGAATGGGAAGGGTAGCAGCCTCCTTAGGAGCTGCCAGATACTGAAGATTTTACAACTCCTCAGCTCTCGGTTCCTTCTCAGGGGTCACGGTAATCGAGAGTCCCCTTGCTACATCATGTATGAAGTCCTGAAAGGACATGCCCTCCGGAGGAGACATCCGACGCTGTGGTGAAGGTGAGGGATCCACCCCAGTACCGACAGAGTCATCGGAATCATCGGAATCGGAGGATTCAAAGTATTGTCGAGCCGGATGCTCTCGTATTGCTTGTCGACGGTATCAATCGAAGTCGGCATCACAATGCCTCGATACCGGACCCTCGACGCCAGAGACTGATTCCAGGGCTGGCATGGGAGGAAGCATGGAGAGAGGCGCATCGGTCGATACAGGAACATTCAGTACCGCTATAGGTACCGACAACTGCGTCGATTGAAGTGGTTTGAGCGGTACCAAGGCTGCTAATAAAGCCGCAAGACTGCGCTCTATAGCCAGGATACGTTGATCCATGGAGCCCATCGATGCCTGGATGTCGGTACCAGTAGAGCAGGCCACGACACCAGAACATGGCACCAAGAGTTCTCCGGAGGTGGAGGCTTTGGGAACATCCTGGAACCCTGTTAATGCTTTGGAGGCAGGGGCCTCCCACCGGGATTGTTTGGCTGGTATGTTTTCTTCGATGCTTAGAAGGAGATCTACCCCTTTGAGGACCGGCCGGTCTTGGAAGACCTGGGTTTAGGTACCTGAGATCCATGGGAGGAAGATGAAGCCGTGGAGGACATTGATGCAATGGACATTGCATCCGAGGCAAAGAGGGTGCCGAGGACCTAAACATTTGAGACACCAATCATGAGAGTAGGTAGCAGAAATGGTACCGCTACACTTTGAAAAAATTTTGAAACCACTAGATGGTTTCTCCATTTGGAAGAAAAGAGGGCCTAGTGCCCAAAATGGCGTCTGGCACCAAGAGGGGACAGACCTTCAAAAAAAGTTATTCTTTATTCTTAAGGAAAGAATAAGAAAATAAAGAAAAGCACTGGTGGTACTGGTATAGGCGTCGACGGGAAGGCAGACGTGACCACAAAGAAGATTTTCTGTAGTGACAGGGTTTGCTGCCTGTCAGCTCCATGGAAAACGAAAAACTGAAGAGGGAGAGTTGGAAAGGCGGGAAGGCAGCCGCGCAGGCACAGTGGGATGCTCCCAAAAGCTTTCCTATTGGACGCTGGGGAACGTTCCCGCACAGGCTCCGTCGGTACCGATGATACCCATTTGTGAAGACTACATTCCTGCTTGTTCCTGGAGATTAGCACTTGCCAAAAAAGACTACTACATTTATCTAATTCCCTTGCCTCTGATCCTCGCCATCTCTTTAACACCCTCAATTCTCTCAAGGTCCCCCCGCCCCCGATCCCGCCCTCCCTCTCTGCCCAAACCCTAGTCGACTACTTCCTCGCAAAATCCTCAAAATTACCCTCCAATTCCCTACCCCCTCTCATCTACCTCCCCTCCTTCCCATTTCTCCTCCCCATCCATACTCCCCTGCCACCCTCTCCTCCTTCCCTTCGATCTGACGATGAAACCACACTCCTCCTTTCCTCCTCCAAACCCACCACCTGTTCTTCAGACCCTATCCCCACCCATCTCCTACGTTCCATCTCCCTCACCCATTGTCCCCTCCATCACGCATATCCTCAACCTTTCACTCTCCACTGCAACTGTCCCCGCTGACTTCAAACACACTGTTGTCACACCCCTCAAGAAACCCTCACTTGATCCCACATGCCCTTCTAACTATCGACCCATCTCCCTCCTTCCCTTCATATCCAAACTATTAGAACGAGCAGTCCACCGTCGCTGCCTTGAATTCCTCACCTCCCAGGCCCTCCTGGACCCACTACAATCCGACTTCCGTCCCCTACATTCCACTGAAACGGCACTCACTAAAGTCACAAATAACCTGTTCCTGGCTAAATCCAAGGGCCTCTACTCTATCCTCATCCTTCTTGACCTTTCTGTTGCCTTTGACACCATCGACCACGACCTTCTCCTCATCACCCTCTCTTTGCTTGGTTTCAAGGATTCCGTACTATCCTGGTTCTCCTCCTACCTCTCGCATCGCTCGTTCAGTGTATGCTCTGGTGGCTCCTCCTCCTCCCCTACCCCACACTCCATGTAGGAGTACCCCAGGGATCTGTCTTGGGCCCCCTCCTCTTCTCTTTCTATACTCAAGGCCTTGGCACACTCATCTCCTCCCATGGCTTTCAATACCATCTCTATGCCGATGACTCCCAAATCTACCTCTCTACACTTGATAATTCCCCGGCAACCCAGTCCAAGATCTCTGCCTGGATGTCTCATTGCCGATTAAAATTGAACATGACCAAGACTGAACTCCTTGTCTTTCCACCTAACTCCTCCCCCCCACTTCCCCCTCTCTCAATCCATGTGGATGGATCTACTATCCTTCCTGTTCCCTCGGCCCGCAATCTGGGGGTTATCTTTGACACCTCCCTCTTCTTTTCTGCTCACATACAGCTTGTAGCTAAGACCTGACGCTTCTTTCTCTACAACATCAGCAAAATCCGCCCCTTCCTCTCTGAACACACTACCAAAACGCTTATCCATTCCTTAGTCTCCTCTCGCCTTGATTACTGCAACCTACTCCTCGCTGGTCTTCCCGCTAGCCACCTCCTTCCCCTCCAATCTATACAAAATCACACCACTCGACTTATCTTCTGCCAACCTCGCCATGCCCACGTTACTCCTCTTCTCAGGTCGCTTCACTGGCTCTCTGTCCAATCCCACATCCAATTCAAGCTTCTCCTGCTAACCTATAAGTGCATCCACTCTATGACCCCTAACTACCTCTTATCTCTCCCTACATCCCCTCTCGAAATCTGCACTCCGCTAACAAATTACTTCTATCAATGCCTTTCACACGCACTGCGAACTCCCGACTGCGCTCCTTTCACCTTGCTGCACCTTATGCCTGGAACAGCCTACCTGCATCTGTGCGCCTGGCATCCTCCTTGGCCCTTTTCAAATCCAGATTGAAGACCCACCTCTTCATGTTGCATTCAGATCCTGACTCCTTCCTTATCTAACCCTAACCCCCGTCATCATTTATGACCAAATTAGTGACCAAACCATACCTTGCTCTACCTTTCGCAGAACTGACTATACTGTTCTAACTTCTGTTTGTTCTAACTAGATTGTAAGCTCCGATGAGCTTGACTCTGACGGGCAGGGACTGTCTCTTGTATGCTGGCTACCTCTTGTTAGGTCAGCTGTGCAGCACTGCGTGCGTGATGCTTTACAAGTGATGAATAGCAGTAGTAGATGAATACATTGCGCTATATTACAGCTTATTTGTATGTCCCCTAGCTTTTCTTCTTTTTGAAAAAATAAATAACCGTTCCACATTTACCCATTCCACTGCTCATTTTATATACTTCTATCAATCTCCCCTTAGTCACCTCTTTATCAGCTTAAGAGCCCCAACCTTTTCAGTCTTTCCTCATAGAGGTACTCTTCCAGAGGTATTCTTCCATCTCCTTTATTATTTTGGCCATTCTTCTCTGTACTTTCTCTATTTCCACTATATTTTTATTTATCAGGTCTTTTATACCGCTTTATCATTTCAATCAAAGCGGTTTACATTGTAACTTAAACTTGGTAATGTACATTAAATAGGAACATTGATAACTTGGAATTTTCTGAGGCAATGGAGAGCTAAGTGACTTGCCCAAGGCCACAAGGAGTGCTAGTGGGAATCGAACCCTGTATCCTTTTTAAGATACAGCAACCAAAACTGCACACATGATGCGATACAGAGGCATTATAATATCATTGGTTTTCTTCTCTATTCCTTTCCTTATGATTTCTAGCATTCTATTTGTTTTCTTGGCCGCCGCTGCACATTGGGCTGAGGGTTTCAACATATTATCCTTTTCCTGGGTGGTGATTCCTATTGTGAAATCTTGCATCATGTAACTGTAGTATGGGTGGTTCTTCCCCCAAATGCATATATTTTGCACTTGTCCACATTAAATTTCATCTGCTATTTGGATGCCCAGTTTCCTAATTTCTCAAGGTCCTACAGATCACATTGATTCATCAGCTAACACATACTTCTGGTGTCATCTAGCCTTCCCATCATTCCCCTCCTTGTGGTATCCATCCCTGGGTACAAGAACCCACTGAAGTCTCCTCCAACTATCAACTGCCCTTCCAGAAGCTGACTGAGCACGGAAGCCAACTTCACAAAAACTGTGGATCATTAGTACCGAAACTATATTGCACAATACCAAGAAGCTTCCCTAAAGTTCTACTACAATAACACAGTGACCCTTAAGGTCCACTATCTCAGTATGACATTCAAAACGTACTGCTCTGCTTACCAAAAAAAAAAAACTCTCTCTTTTCCACTGCAGGGATACCAAACACTTGCCCTACCCATCCTCTTCTCAGCTTAGAATGTTCTTTGGCATTTTTGTGGTGCAGAAGAACCCTGAGGACCTTGTGGACTTTAATTGGCAACCCTAGTCCACACACATTTCAGGAAATATACCTCTCAGCTTTCCTCCTTCATAAATGGCCTCTGTATCACACTGTACTTGCACAAACATCTAGGGTGACACCCCCCCACAAACTAGGGCCCCCCTCTCCTTAGAACAATCACACACATTCACCCATGTATCTGCACTTGTCCTTCCATGCTAGTCATCCATCTCCCCCAGCCTTCCCACCCTTAGCACACCAACACCACCTTTCTCCCCAAACTCTTCCTATCCTTTAACCCTCTATCCCTCCCCCCCAGCAGTCGTTATTCACGCCTCCATAAATCTACTCTACTGTAGGTCACCCAAATGACATGTGAGGGCCTCCTCCCCTCCACCAGGCCCATGTATTCTCCTCCTAAATCCACGTGTATACAACACCCTCCCCTCCTGCCTACACTAACTTGCATTAAAAAGTCCCCTTCTAACCCCACCATAAACTAACAATACTTTATTTTATTTTTAAAGCTCAATAACCAGTTTTAACAGAATGTCCTTAGAAATCCCGTAGATCCATCAACATTCACATTAATCACTGTTAAAATTACTGAAAACATCAAGAAGACCACTGCCTACTTCTGAATCCCCCATCATCCCAACCCATCTGCTAACCTCCACATCTGCATTTGGTGGAAATATCCTCCCTCACTTAGAATTGGAGACTGACCCATGAGGGAACTCTTGTACCCTCTTCAAGCATAAACAGTACAGGCAGTGGCACAATATCCAACTGATGCATGACCACAGGTTCTGAAACCTTATCCACCATGCAGTTCAGCCACTGAATCCACCTCCTTATTTGTCTTCTTCCACTTATCCTCCAAACCAGTTTGTCTGCTTGCACTGAACAACCTCCAAATCAGTTCACTCCCCGACTGCTATTGTTCCAACTCAAGTGGGCAGTTGCATTCTCTAAATTTCTCACACAAATACAAGACAGACATTAACGAGAGAAAATGTAAAAAAAAACAATTAGGTACAGTTTCTTGCACAGGCATATTCAGACAAGAGGTTTTGCTCCACCCAGACTCCCCCAGGTCATATATATGCCAAAACTCCATTAGCTGTCCTCCACTTCTGTCCAGTCGCCTGCTCTCACCTGGCCTCTGGGCCACTTGCAGCAGACGGCAAAGTATCCACATATTTTCCTGCAATAGCTATATCTCCAAATACTTTTGCCACTCCATTATAAAAAGCTCTCAAGTGTGCAACATACTGCAGGGTAAATTTTATTTTAGCTACAAACAATCACTGACACAACACTGAGTATGCCTTATGACACAGTCCTGAAATACCAAAATCCTATGGCCCTCATGTGAGACAGAAGAGAACAAAAATAGCACAAAGAGGAAAGCATATTAAACAATTTTTCAACTTACTGATTTTGATTTGTTTAAAAACATTTTGTACATATGTACATTCTTAAAACTACATGTGATAACGGTTATATTTACTCTTAGTTTAGTATGAAGAAAAAATTAAAAAGAACATATTCTATTTCTAATGTTTTGGTGAGAGAAGGGGTGTAACCTGACAGCTTGTAAGATGCATGAGGGTAGCAATGTAAGTGAAATGAGAGGGACACAAGGAAGATGAGATAGAAATATAGTAGGTGAGAAAAGATAATCATCTCTAGACACAACAGATACTTTCAATTATCGTCCGATTTCTTCTTTCTCCTTTCTAGCAAGAAATTTTGAAAAAATAGTATTGGATCAATTACAAACATTTGTTGGTATTCAGCTCACCCTGAGCCCTTTTCAGTTTGAGTTTAGGCCTTTTCAGTTTGAGTTTAGGTACAGAAAGAGTAGTTACTCACCTGTAACAGGTGTTCTCCAGGAGCAGCAGGAATCAGTCTTCACATATGGGTGTCATCGACGCCGATGAAGCCCCAGCGGAGCATTTCCCCAGCTTTCCATGAAAGCCTTTGGGAATGCTGGCACGCATGCGCGGTTCCCTTCCCGCCTAAAGGTGCCATCTTACCTCAGTCAAATGACATAGCTAAGAACAGCACACAAAGAATGAAAAATAAACTATGTACAACTGCAACTCCAAGGGGAGGAGGGAGGGTTGTGAGGACTGATTCCTGCTGCTCCTGGAGAACACCTGTTACAGGTGAGTAACTACTCTTTCTCCAGGACCAAGCAGGAAGTCAGTCCTCACATATGGGTGACTCCCTAGCTCTAGGCTACCGAGGAACCCAGGCTGAACAAGAGAACTCCCTCTAGTCCCAGCATCAAAGAAAGACTTTTCACTGACCCAACCTCCACCGGTAGCCCAACAGAGGGCAGGAGGGCAGGAGTTGCCTAAACCTCAAAGAGATTACGGAGTACTGCTTGGCCAAAAGCACTGTCTCTACGGGACTCCCTCTCCAGACAGTAATGGGCCGCAAAAGTCTGGCTTGAAGACCAAGTTGCAGCCCTGCAGATGTCTACCAAGGGCACAGAGCGGAGATGAGCCACTGAGGCAGCCATTGCCCTGACACGATGGGCCGTGACCCTACCCTGCAGAGGAAGGTCAGCCGCCTTGTAAGCCCAGGTGATACAGTCAGCCACCCAAATGGACAAGGTACGCTTGGACACAGCCAACCCCAACTTATTGGGGTCAAAGGATACGAAGAGCTGAGTAGCCCTTCTATGCCCCTGCGAACGGTCAAGGTAGAAGGATAAGGCCCTCCTACAGTCCAGGGTATGCAGGACTGCTTCAGCCTGGCTTGCATGAGGCCTAGGGAAGAATGTTGGAAGAACCACCTCTTGATTGAGGTGGAAAGAGGAGACAACCTTTGGGAGGAACTTGGGATGAGTCCTGAGGACTACCCTGTTCCTATAAATCCTGGTGTAAGGCCTATCACAGACCAGGGCCTGAAGCTCACTCACTCGCCTAGCTGAGGTAAGGGCTATCAGGAAGAGTGTCTTCCAGGAGAGGAAGCGTAGTGGACAAGTAGCCATCGGCTCAAAAGGTGGGCGAGTCAGTTGCTGCAAGACCACATTCAACTCCCACTCAGGGGCAGGCGACGGATTGGAGGCTTGAGTAAAAGCAAGCCCCTGAGAAAGCGTGACACCAAGGGGTGACCGGACAGAGAATGTCCCTCCACCAGTGAGTGGTGAGCTGCTAGAGCTGAGAGGTGGACCCGAACAGAATTGGACTTAAGTCCCTGATTTGATAAGTGCAGTAAGTACTGAAGCACTACTGGCACAGTACAGGAGAAAGGATCCTCTGCAAGGAGCTGACACCACACAGAAAACCTTTTCCATTTGAGAGCATAGGTTTTCCTAGTGGACTGTTTCCTAGAGGCTAGGAGAACCTCCTCAACTTCCTGAGGCAGGCCCCAGGGAGCCAAGACTACCCTTGCAGCCTCCAGGCCATCAAATTGAGAGTTTTGAGATTGGGGTGCAGAAGAGAACCCTGCTCCTGAGAGAGGTCGGGTTGCATCCCCCGAGGCAGTGGGGGATCCACCGCCAGTTGAAGCAGAAGAGGAAAACAAGGCTGTCTCGGCCACCTGGGAGCCACCAGCAGGACCGAGGCCTTGTCCTGAAGAATTTTGAAAAGAGTTTGGGCCTCCAAGGGCGTGGGAGGAAACGCATACAGGAGGCCCTGGGACCAGGGCATCAGAAAAGCATCTGGTGCTATCCTCAAAGGATGCGGTTGCCTGGAGCAGAACTTGAGCAGTTGCTTGTTCAGTGGACTGGCAAAGAGATCTAGCCAAGGGAGACCCCACTTCAGGAAGATCTTCTGAACGACCAAGGGATCCAGCTGCCACTCGTGGGGCTTTAGAATCCTGCTCAACCGGTCGGCCAGGCAGTTCTCCTGGCCTGGGAGGTACACCGCCTTGAGAAGCATGTTGTGCTTTAGGGCAAAGGAACAAAGGTCCTGAGTCTCTCGACAAAGGATCTGGGACCCAGTCCCGCCCTGTTTGTTCACATAAAACATGGCTACCTGGTTGTCTGTTTGAATCAAGACTGAGCGGTGAGCCAGGGCTGGAGAAAAAGCTCGGAGAGCCAAGCGGATAGCCCGAAGTTCCAGCAGATTGATCTGTTGGGCCGCCTCCCAGGGAGACCAGAGGCCTTGGGTGCACTTGTCCAGACAATGAGCACCCCAGCCCTTTAGAGAGGCGTCGGTGGTGAGGACCAACGAGGATTCTGGCATTTGGAAGGGCATCCCCTAGCCACCAGCTGAGGGAGGCTAAGAGGGGTTTGGACACCTTTATCCTGTCTCATAAGTTGCCTGTGGCTTGAGACCACCGAGTCCGAAGGCACCACTGTGCAGGCCTCATATGGAGCCTGGCATTGGGAGTCACATGTACTGTCGAAGCCATGTGTCCCAGAAGCCTGAGGCAGAGTCTGGCGGAGACCAGGGACTTGTTCAGAAACGGTTTCACCACGTCCATCAGTCTTTGGGCCCTGTCTTCTGGCAAGAATGCCTTTGCCAGTTGAAAATCCAACCTTGCCCCTATGAACTCCAAGTTCTGGGAGGGGAGCAAAGTGGACTTTGCGAAGTTTATGACAAACCCCACGTTTTGAAGCAGAGCAATGGCTCTGAGGGTGGCTTGTCTGGCCTCCAGGAACGTTTGACCCCTGATGAGCCAGTCGTCCACATAGGGAAAGACAAAGATGCCTTGATTTCTCAGGTAGACCGCCACAACTGCCAGGCACTTGGTAAAGACCCTGGGAGCGGAGGTCAGGCCAAAAGGTAGTACTCTGTACTGATAATGGTTTCCTCCCACAATGAACCTGAGGTACTTTCTGTGGTCTGGATGAATGAGGATGTGAGTGTACGCATCCGTTAGATCTAAGGAGCATAGCCAATCTCCCTGCTGGAGGTAGGGCAGAAGTGTTCCAAGAGTAAGCATCTTGAACCTTTCTTTCTCTAGGAACTTGTTGAGGTTTCTGAGGTCCAGAATGGGCCGAAGACCACCGGTTCTTTTGGGTACCAGGAAATACCTGGAGTAGAATCTGTGACCTTGCAAGTGGCGAGGCACAGGCTCCACCGCCCTGTCCACCAACAGACCATGAAGCTCTTGTAGAAGAAGGTCTGTGTGCAGGGGAGGCCTTGGAAGCTCCCCTGGAAAATATGGCGGAGGCAGTTGGTGGAAATGGAGGGCATAGCCATTGTGGACTATGTCTAGCACCCAACTGTCCCCGGTGATAAGGGGCCACTGGTGGGCAAAGAGGGCGAGACAACCTCCTGTGCAGGGTGGGGAGAGCAGTGGAGGAGAGGCTACGCTCAAGAAGTCAAAACCCCCCACCCTGCTGAGTGGTAGCAGGGGCCTGAGGCTTGGGGGTCCTCTGACTACGGGGCCCATTACCCTGGCCCTTGGCTTGCTGACCCTGGGGGGCAGCTAGGGCAGCCTGATACTGAGAGTACTGTTTGTAGGCAGTGCCCTTCCTCGGGTAAAAGGACTTTTTACCCGAGCCCTTCTTCTAATGTGAAGGGGCAGAGGTCTTCCTCGACAGCCTTGTCCGGGTAAAGTGCTCCGTCTCGAGCTGAGCGGCCTTCTCGGCCACGGGTTTCCCAAAAAGGTTCTCACCTCGGCAGGGGACATCGACCAACTTGTCCTGAACCCATGGCTCGAGGTCCGATGACTGCAGCCACACCTGGCGTCGAGCCGCGATGCTGGCAGCCGCTACTCGGGCCGAAGCCTCGAAGCCATCGTAGGCGACGCGGGAAATGAACTTTGAGCATTCCCGAATCCCCGAGGACAAGGTCTGAAATCTCTGCAAGGGTTCCCAAGAGAGACCAGCAGAGAATCCGGCCAATTCTTTGGCCAGATCCCGCAAGTACATGCCCATGTACAGCTGGTAAGACTGGACACGGCAAGCAAGCATCAACCCCTGGAAGCACTTCCTACCGACGCCATCGAGGTTGTGGGCCTCCCTGCCGGGGGGCACCGCAGAGTGCATCTTCTGGCTCTTCAGACGATGCATGGCCGATTCCACAACCATGGAATGGTGTGGTAGCTGTGCTTTCTGGAAACCAGGGCTTTTGCGGAGTCGATAAATGGAATCGACTCGCTTACTTAGAACCGGCGCCAAGGCCGGGGCCTCCCACATTCGGAAGAGGAGCCGTTCCAGCTTTGGAGGAACCGGGACAGTAAAGGCCTCCTTCGGAGGAGAGTCATACTGTAGAGCATCGAGCTTCTCGGCTCGAGGCTCTTCCTCGGGATCGGCAGGGATAGCCAAGGCAGCGGCCATATCCCGGACAAACTCCGAGAACCTAGTGTCCTCCGGAGGGGATCTAATCCGGGGATCAGACTGCGGTCTTAAAAGTATCGGGAGTTAAAAAATATATGATTGAGGTGTTGGGGGTACCGGGTTGAGTCACATCCGCCCTTAGTTAAGGCATATTACCTATCTACTAGGAAAAAGGAGGAGGGTGGTGGTGGTATACCCGGTGTAGATTTGGCTGATTCTTTGAATGTATCTGCTATGTTAGAAACATCTTTAATTGATACGGCCACTCCTGCTACGTTAATTATAACTTTTGCATTGAATTCTGATAGAGATTGGTTCCTCAAAATGTTTTTTTGTAAACGGGATGTGTTATTTCTTGGTTTAACTGTTCGGGTATTCCCTGATTTTTCTCGGGAAACCCAGAAACATAGGCGAGAGTTTTTGTTATTACATCCAGGTATATTGTCTTTGGGGGGTCAGTTTTTTCTAAAGTTTCCCTCTAAATGTATGATCAAATTGAATTCTGTAACATATGTTTTTTATGATCCATCCCAGTTGTTAGCCTTCATAAATGCTCGTCACCCCTCTGATGCAGTATAGGTTCTACTGCATAGTTTATTCCTAACTGTCTCTCTCCAGTTGGATTTCCTTCATTATTGTAATTATTGTTTTGGGTCTCCTCCTCCGTATTGTGGGCTGTAGAAGGAACAGAAATGTTATTTTGCCTGTGTTGTTTTCCTATATTGGGGTTGATGTATTTCTGACCTTGTGTTCTGTATCCTTATTTCCATTCAAGTTTTCTTTTGCTTGGATTTATTGTAAAATTTATAAATAGATTAAAAAAAAAAAAAGGTATCGGGAGACTCCTCGTCCTCCGTCTCCCAGGCGGACTCGTCCGAGGAGGAGTCAGGGTCCGACCCTGCGGGGCCCCAAGGCACCCGCCCCGACGCCGGGAGTACCGGCGTCGACACCCTCGGTCCCGAACGGGAGGTCGAGGGAGACCTCGACCGAGGACGACTTCGAGCCACGAGGGTCTCGAGTATCGGCTCGGTCTCCAGGGTTGACTTCGAAGTCGACGTCCCGGTGGTCGGGGCAGATGCACCAGACAGGCTGGCCATCAGTGCCCGCTGCTGCTCCATGAAGGCAGATAGTCTGCACTCCAAGGCTGTCATCCTGAGACTCAACTCGGGAGGCGCAGCAGCCACCGACTCGGGCCCCGGTGCCGGACCCGACGTCGGCTCTCTGGGAGGAGAGTCCACGAGGACTACGGGGCTTACGTGTCCAGCAGACTCCGGCTCCACGCAAGGAACTTTTGCAGGCTTCTCTTGGTCCACGGGCCCGGGACGGCGGTCGGGGGTCTTAGACCTGGCCCTCGAGGGACCAGGGACCTCCTCCGACGCCATCCTCGTGAGCCGCTTCTTCCTCTTACGTTTCCGGTCGGGGGACCCCCTGTCCGAGGAGCTTCGACGGCGCTCGGGATTGGAATCCCGAGATGTCGAGGCCTCAGACGAGGTCTGGGCCCGGCCGGAGGCAGAGTCCGAGAAAAACCTTTCCTTCTGTTGCTGTCGACTCTTTAGTGCCTTGGAAGACATCTTCCCACATGGCCCACATAACTTGGGGTCGTGGTCAGGGCTGAGGCATCGAAGGCAGCAGTCGTGTGTGTCGGTGAGAGACATAATTTTCTTACACTGATCACACTTTTTGAAACCACTGGAAGCCATCGGGGAAAAAATAGCCCCAGCGAGGTCAAAAGACCGGCCTTCCAGTTATAAAATGAAAAAAGGGCGCAAACGCCAGCCACGAAGGGCAAAAACTGAAAAATGAAGAAAACGGGCTCGATACCGGTGTACCGAACCCGGCAGGAGGGGAACCGGCGTCGAACCGGAGAAAAATAGCGAAAATCGCCGAAGAAAAAAATCACTTTTATCCGGGAGAACAGGACACACGTCCGATGGGCTGCTCGGAAAAAAAGAGACTGAGGTAAGATGGCACCTTTAGGCGGGAAGGGAACCGCGCATGCGTGCCAGCATTCCCAAAGACTTTCATGGAAAGCTGGGGAAATGCTCCGCTGGGGCTTCATCGGCGTCGATGACACCCATATGTGAGGACTGACTTCCTGCTTGGTCCTGAAGAAATTTTGCTGCTATTCTCAGTGGAACATTTTCTCCAAGGTTTTGAACAAGTCAAATATTTCTTTTTTGGTATTACTGGATACGTCCTCTGCATTTGACAGAGTTAACCATGCAATCCTATTTCGAGAGTTGCAAGATATCGGCAACTAATGACTAAATGAAAAGCTCAGGTTAGACTAGCAAATTTGTGGTTTCCTTTGATAACAGGGGCTACTTGTTGAGAAAGCGTAGTTACTCACCTGTAACAGGTGTTCTCCAGGAGCAGCAGGAATCAGTCCTCACATATGGGTGACGTCGGCGCCGACGGAGCCCTCGCGGAGCAATTTTCCCCAGCTTTCAAAGAAAGCCTTTGGGAATTGCAGCGCGCATGCGCGGTCTCCTTCCCGCCCAAGGGTGCCATCTTAGCCAGTCTGATGACAGAGCTAAAAGACAGCATAAAAATTTGCAAAAAAACTTAAGCAGATGATTGCAACTCCAAGGGGAGGAGGGAGGGTTGTGAGGACTGATTCCTGCTGCTCCTGGAGAACACCTGTTACAGGTGAGTAACTACGCTTTCTCCAGGACCAAGCAGGAAGTCAGTCCTCACATATGGGACTCCCAAGCTTAAGGCTACCGGAGACCCTAAGCACAAAAATGAGCTCCCTCTAGCTCAGCGGCACAGAAGGAAGGAATCTTCACTGAATTATCACCCACCGGTAGCCCACATCCGGGATGGAGGGTAGGAGTTGCTCAAACCTCGAAGAGATTTCGGAGGACTGCCTGTCCGAAAGCATTGTCCCTGCGGGACTCCCTCTCGAGACCGTAATGGACCGCAAAAGTCTGGCTCGAAGACCAAGTAGCGGCCCGGCAGATGTCTGCCAGCGGAACAGAGCGGAGGTAAGCCACTGACGTAGCCTTCGCCCGAACACAATGAGCCGTGACTCGACTTTCTAACGAGAGTCCGGCTGCCCCATAAGCCCAAGCGATACAGTCAGCAACCCAGATGGACAGAGTACGCTTGGAGACCGGGAGCCCCAATTTATTGGGGTCAAAAGACACAAAAAGCTGAGCAGCTTTACGGTGCTCCCGCGTACGGTCAAGGTAGAAGTTCAATGCCCTTCTACAGTCCAGGGTATGCAGGACCATTTCAGCTCGGCTGGAGTGTGGCCTGGGAAAGAAGGTCGGAAGTACCACCTCCTGATTGATGTGAAAAGGGGAAACCACTTTTGGAAGAAATTTAGGGTGAGTCCGTAGGACTACCCTATTTTTGTAGAACCGAGTGTAAGGGGGATCAGACACGAGGGCCTGCAATTCACTTACGCGCCTAGCGGAAGTGAGGGCTATCAGGAATAAAGTTTTCCAAGAAAGAAAACGGAGAGAACAGGTAGCCATAGGTTCAAAAGGCGGACAGGTGATCCGCTGTAAAACCACATTCAGATCCCAGTCAGGAGCTGGCGGGCGCAGAGGTGGTTTAAGTAGAAGGAGACCTCGGAGAAACCTCGCTACGAGAGGGTCGCTGGAAAGAGGTCTGCCGTCCACCGGCACATGATGTGCTGAAAGAGCACTGAGGTGAACTTTGACGGAGTTGGACTTAAGTCCCAGATTAGAGAGGTAGAGCAAGTACTGCAAGATCACCGACACCGAGCAGGAGAAGGGATCCTGAGACTGCTGGGTACACCAAACGGAAAAGCGACTCCATTTAAGGGCGTAGCATTTGCGGGTAGAAGGTCGCCGGGAAGCTAGAACGACCTCTTCCACCTCTGCCAGCAGGAGAAGGGGAGTGAGAACTACCCTTTCAGCAGCCAGGCCATTAGATTGAGAGATCTGAGGTTGGGGTGTAGCAGGGACCCCTGATCCTGTGTTAGGAGATCCGGTTGAAACCCCAGAGGGAACGGATCCTCTACCGCTAATTGCAGCAGGAGTGGAAACCACGGCTGTCTGGGCCAGCGAGGAGCTATCAGGATCATGGAAGCTTTGTCTCGGAGAACCTTGAAAAGAGTTCGAGAGATTAGCGGTATGGGAGGAAAGGCATACAGAAGGCTCTCCGACCATGAGAGTAGAAAAGCATCTGCCGCTACTCGAAGGGGATGTGGCTGACGAGAGCAGAAGCGAGGAAGTTGCCGGTTGAGAGGCCTGGCAAAGAGATCCATCGTGGGGAGTCCCCACTTCAGAAAAAGTTTCTGAACTACCAAGGGATCCAGGCGCCACTCGTGTGGCTGGAGGATCCTGCTGAGTTTGTCCGCCAGGCAATTTTCTTGGCCTGGGAGATAAACTGCCTTGAGAAGAATGCCGTGACTGACGGCCCAAGAGCAGAGCTTCTGAGCTTCTCGGCAGAGAAGGAAGGAGCCCGTGCCCCCCTGTTTGTTCACGTAGAACATGGCAACTTGATTGTCCGTCTGGACAAGGACGGACTGGTGAGAAGTCAGGTGGGAGAAAGCCTTGAGCGACAGACGGATTGCTCTGAGCTCCAGGAAGTTGATCTGCTGAGCAGACTCCCACGCGGTCCAGAGACCTTGAGTACAGGCCCCTTGGCAATGCGCTCCCCAACCCAGGAGGGAAGCATCGGTCGTCAGCACTTGAGCCGGCTGAGGTGACTGAAAAGGCATTCCGAGCACCAGGTTCGGCCGATGAAGCCACCACTGTAGAGAAGAGGCCAGTGGCCCGGAGATGCGCACTAAGTCGGGCTAGTCCGCCTGTGGCTTGTTGCCACTGCTTGCGAAGGCACCATTGAGCAGGCCGCATATTCAGGCGGGCATTGGGGGTCACGTGGACGGTGGAAGCCATATGGCCGAGTAGTCTCAGGAAGCGCCTGGCAGAGACCAGGGACTGGCTGCAAAAACGGCCGGCTAGGTCCATGAGCCGTTGAGCCCTGTCGAGAGGCAGGAAAGCTCGCGCCAGAGGAGTGTGCAGTCTTGTGCCGATGAACTTGAGATCCTGTGAGGGGAGCAAAGTGGACTTTGCGAAGTTTATGACAAAGCCCAAGTACTGCAGAAGAGTCACCGTGCGGTGTGTGGCGTTGGTGACTTCCGGAGAGGACGATGCTCTGATGAGCCAGTCGTCGAGGTACGGAAAGACATAGAGGCCGTGAAGCCGGAGATAGGCCGCCACCACCGCGAGACATTTTGTGAAGACTCGCGGTGCGGAGGATAGGCCAAAGGGCAGTACTCTGTACTGGTAATGATTTCCTGCCACCACAAACCTTAGGTATTGGCGGTGGCTTGGGTGGACGAGGATGTGCGTGTAGGCATCCTTTAGATCCAAGGAGCATAGCCAATCTCCCTGCTGGAGGTAGGGCAGAAGGATTCCAAGGGTAAGCATCTTGAACTTTTCCCGCACGAGGAACTTGTTGAGGTTGCGCAAGTCCAGGATGGGTCTGAGGCCTCCCGTCCTTTTTGGTATTAGGAAATACCTGGAATAAAAGCCTTGACCTCTCAGGTGGTGGGGCACCGGTTCCACAGCCTGTTCCTGAAGAAGACTTGCTAACTCCTGAAGGAGTAAGTCCCTGTGCAGAGGGAGTCGTGGAGGTTCTCCCGGGAAATAAGAGGGAGGGACCTGGTGGAAGTGGAGAAGATAGCCTTCTCTTACGACTTCAAGCACCCAGGCATCTGAAGTGATGTTGGACCACCTGTGGGCGAAGTGAACCAGCCGGCCTCCGGTGCTGGGAGGAGCCAGCTGAGGGGGAGAGGCTATGCTGATGAAGTCAAAAAACCCCACCCTGCTGAGCAGGGGCTGGTGGTGCAGGCTTGGGGGCTTGCTGCCTACGGGACCCGTTACCCCGTCCCTTGGCCTGCTGGCCCTGTTGGGGAGCTGCGGAGGCCTGATATTGAGGGTAGTGTTTATAGGCAGCCGCCTTTCTCGGGTAAAAGGACTTCTTTCCCGAGCCCTTCTTTTTCTGGGAAGGGGCGGAGGTCTTCCTAGAAAGCCTAGTCCTGGTGAGAGTCTCCGTCTCGATTTGTGCAGCCTTTTCAGCCATGGGCTTGCCAAAGAGGTTCTCACCTCGGCAGGGGACATCGACCAACTTGTCCTGCACCCAGGGTTCAAGGTCAGACGACTGAAGCCAAGCCTGTCGGCGGGCACCGATGCCGGCTGCGGCTACACGAGCCGATGCTTCAAAGCCATCATAGGCTGCTCGGGACATGAATTTGGAGCATTCCCGAATACCAGTTGTCAAGGCCAGGAACCTCCGCAAAGGTTCCTCGGATAGTCCAGCGGAGAATCCGGCTATCTCTTTAGCCAGGTCTCGGAGATACATGCCCATGTAGAGCTGGTAGGTCTGGACACGACAAGCAAGCATAGAGCCCTGGAAACACTTCTTACCAAGGCCATCCAGGTTACGGGCCTCCCTGCCAGGAGGCACCGAGGAGTGCATCTTTTGGCTCTTAAGCCTATGCATGGCCGATTCCACTACCATGGAATGGTGCGGCAGCTGTGCTTTTTGGAAGCCAGGACTCTTGCGGACTCGATAGATGGAATCGACCCGCTTGCTTAATACCGGCGACGAGGCCGGACTCTCCCACATGCGGAAGAGTAGCCATTCCAGCATGGGAGGAACCGGTACAGTAAAGTGTTCCCTGGCGGGAGAGTCATACTGAAGGGCGTCGAGCTCTTCGGCTCGAGGCTCCTCCTCGGGATCCGCAGGGAAGGCCAAAGCCTTGGCCATATCCCTGACGAAGTCCGAGAACCGGGCATCCTCCGGAGGGGACTGCTTCCGAGGTTCGGACTCAGGTGAGTCCGAGGGGACACACTGAGTCCGAAACGAATCAGGTGACTCTTCCTCTTCAGACTCCCAGGCCGACTCCGAGGAGGAATCGGTGGGGTTGGCTCGGGCAGGCGGAGGCGTCGGCCGCCCCGACACCGAGGGAGTCGGCGTCGACGACCTCGGTCCCGAACGGGAGGCCGAGGGTGACCTCGACCGAGGATCGACTCGAGTTCGCATGGACTCGAGGATCGGCTCGGTCTCCGGGGTCGACTTAGACGTCGACATCCCGGCGGTCGGGGCAGTGGCGCCAGCGAGGCTAGCGATCAGTGCCCGCTGCTGGTCCATGAAGGCAGACAGTCTGCTCTCCAAGGCCGTCAACCTGAGTCCGACCTCAGGTGACCCAACAGCCCCCGACTCGGGCCCCGACGGTGTCGGGCCCAACGTCGGACCTCTCGGAGGCGAGTCCAGGAGGAGTCCAGGAGGACTACAGGACTTACCCGAGCAGGCAGCTCCGATTCCAGACGAGGTCGCTTCGGGAGGTGCTCCTTCTCTAAAGACCCGGAACGGCTATCGGGGCTATGCGACCTGGCCCTCGCGGAGCCAGGAGCGTCCACCGACGCCGCCCTCGCGGGTTTTACCTTCCGTCGATGGTCCCCGGAGGGAGAACCCCTGTCGGAGGAGCTTCGGCGATGGTCAGAGCTGGAACCTCTGGATGCCGAGGCCTCCGACGAGGTCCGGGTTACGGCCGGGGTCAGCGAAGATTCTTTCCCGCTGGTGCCGCCGACTCCTTAACGCTTTGGAGGACATTTTGCCACAGGCCCCACAGATCAGTTCTTCGTGATCCGGGCCCAGGCAACGGAGGCAATTATCGTGTGTGTCAGTGAATGACATATTTCTGTCACACTGAACACACCGCTTGAAACCACTGGCAGCCATCGGGGGAAAAAGGGCCCCTGCAAGGTCAAAGGACCGGGCTGCCAGCGAAAAACCGAAAAACGAAACTGACCAAAATCAGAAAAAAGAGAAATAAATCACTAAAATCAACTTTTTCAGCGGGGACACGACGGGTATGTCTGTAGGGCTCCGCGGAAAAAAGAAGACTGGCTAAGATGGCACCCTTGGGCGGGAAGGAGACCGCGCATGCGCGCTGCAATTCCCAAAGGCTTTCTTTGAAAGCTGGGGAAAATTGCTCCGCGAGGGTTCCGTCGGCGCCGACATCACCCATATGTGAGGACTGACTTCCTGCTTGGTCCTGGAGAACCATAATGCTGCTGTGTAGGTCAAAGAGGAACTGTAAGATGGAATCTTGGCTGGAGGAGGAAAAGACCTGAGAGGAAGGGGATGGAGAGATAGTCTGACAGTGGGACTGCAGAAGGTGGTTAGTAAAAATAAGTTATCACCTCTTCTCTTAAATATTTATATTGTACCTAAATGTAAAGTCTTTTCAGGGCACAATTAAGATTACAGAATATACACCAATGATATTCAATTTTCTGTTCCAGTAACTAACACCTTCATATACTTTTGAACATATTGCACTTTACATCCGGACGCTTCGTGTGTGGATAACCCCCAAAAAATTGGTGCTTAATGTCCAAAAAAACGAAATACTTTATGTAGGCTGGACCATTCCTCAGACATTACCAACTTGTATGAAAATAGATGAATGGGACATCAAAGTATCTAAACAAATAAGGAATTTAGGTGTTTTATTTGATACCTAGCTGAATATGCGAGTACAAATAGAGAGAGTAACCAATGCAACAATGTACAAACTCTGCATGATAGGGAGGATAAGAACCTTTATTTCTGAGAAAATTTGCGCTCGGTCAGCCATGCATTGGTGATATCACATTTGGATTCTTGTAATATTCTATACAGGTTTGTCTAATTCTGTCATCCTTCCTTTACAGCTGGTTCAGAATTCTGCAGGTTGTGTTTTAACAGGTGTGGCATGAAGAAAACACAATACACCAGTATTACAAAGACTCCATTGGTTGCTTGTTAAATGGTGAGCTATATTTAAAGTGCTGGTGTTCAAGGCTCTTAATAAGGAGGCACCATTGCCAATTATATCTGTTCTAAGAATACATTGTCCAACGCATGCTCTGAGGTCTCAAGAATCAATGTGGCTCGATGTACAGTTGTTTAGGATCATTCGCTTTAATGTTTTGCGTGAGCGTATTTTCTCAATCACAGCACCAAATCTGTGGAATACCCTTCCGGCTGAAGTAAAAACTTTAACTTGTACTGAAAGTTTTCAAAAGCAATTGAAGGTTGTTTTATTTAGTCAGGCATATTCATAGGATGAGTAAATCTTGCGATTATGTAGTTCCATAATACAGGCACGTATTCAAAATAGGTCAATTGTTTTGTCTTTGTCTTGGTGCTTATTATTTATGTTTTTTGTCATTTTAAACTTTATAAGTGTTTTATTGGAGTCCACTTGCATATTAATAAGTGGAATATAAATCCTGTAAATAAATAATGAAAGAGAAGTGGAGAGGTACAGGATTAGGAAAGAGCCAGCACAAGGGGAAAGCAAATGGGAAAGACAGTGATAGGAAAGGCAACAGAGGGAAAAAAGACTAGATGGGAGCACCTGTTTTCAGATTTTGCAAATAAAAAGTGACCTCTATAAAGTGAAATTAGACTTATCTGCTAATTGTTGTTCCTTGAGGAACTCCAGTCCAGTCCCGCACCTCTGAGTAGTGCACCTCCTCCAGCAGCTTGGAGACTGAGCATGTCCAAACTTGAAGTCACTAGTACTAGTACGGCTGGCACCACCCACCAGTTTCCAGTAACCTATTGACAAAGCAGACTCGCAGGAGCAACAAGTAAGTAGTTAATGAAGTAACAACCAAAACAAAGTACTAACCTTAAGTTACTGAACCAGTGCTCTCCCCCTCCCTGGCCCCAAGGAGGAACCCCGATATCCCCATAAGAAAGGACCAGAGAGGCAAAGGGCCGCCTGAGAAATCAGACACCGAAGACTGCTAAGAGATAGAACACACCCAGCCAGCCCCGGCCCCCCGAAGCACCAGTGACTCCTCAAAACGTCCAATGTCTACTGACGCCTACAGTCACTAAGTTGAGAGACCGATCCCTATGGCCAAAGGGCCTTCTCAAAAACCCATGGGTGGAATCCGGGACTGGACTGGAGTTTCTCAAGGAACAACAATTAGTAGGTAAGTCTAATTTCATTTTCCTTATCGTCCCTCCAGTCCAGTCCCGCACCTCTGGAATGTAACAGGGAAGTATCGCTAATGGGAGGGACCTGCAACCACAGCACGCAGCACTGTCACACCAAAACAGGCATCCCCCACCACCTCAACATCCAGGCGATAATGCTTACTGAAAGTATGCAAAGAGGACTAGGTCACCGCCTTGCAAATTTCCACCAGCAGCACCAAGCCAAATTCAGCCCAAGACACCGCCTGAGCTCTTGTGGCATGCGCATGCAGCCCCATCGGGACATGACGCCCCTGCAAAATATTCGCCGAAGCAATCGCTTTACGAATTCACCTGAAGATGGAGGCCTTAGACGCCCCTTCTCAGACCTCCAAAAAGCATGAACAGCTGATCTGACTTGTGAAAACTCGTTGTCGCCTTTAAGTGTCGCTTGAGCGCCCTCCGCACATCCAAGAGACGTAAAATGAGACTGGCGGCATCGGATCCCGAGCCCACCAGGACTGGCAGGGTCACGGGTTGGTTGACATGGAACGCTGAAACAACTTTCAGCAGAAAGGAAGGCACCGGACGCAAGACCACCTTCTCCCGCGAGAACAAAAGATATGGTTCCCGACAAGATAAAGCTTGCAACTCTAAGATCCTATGCACAGAGCAGATCCCCATCAAGAACACCATCTTCAGAGTTAGATTCTATAAGCAAGGCGTGGCTCAAGGGTGCAAATGGCGGCCTAGTGAGTGCCAAGAGCACTAAATTAAGGTCCCACTGTGGGACCACCGTTCTGCGTGGGGGCTGCAAATGAGCCACTGCTCTCAAGAAATGCAACATGTCCGGGTGAGAACCCAAAGGCACCCAATTGCACCTTCCCACAATAACAGGCTACAGCAGGCAGTTGTACTCGCAACAAACTGGCTTCAAGGCCCTTCTCAAAACCATCCTGCAAGAAGGCCAAGATCTCCGGGACGGACAATGCCAAAGGGTGTGCCTGCTTCTCCATGCAACATACCTCAAAAATCCGCCATATCCGGACATAGGCCAGAGAGGTAGACCTCTTCCGCGCCTGCAACAAAGTAGAAATCACCGAAACTGAATAACCTTTACTTGTCAACCGCGACCTTTCAAGGGCCAAGCCATAAGCGAGAACTGACCCACCTGAGGCATGAGCATTGGACCCTGCACCAGGAGGTCGGCCCAAGATGGCAGGCGCCACAGTTGGTCCACAAGGAGCAGAACCATGTCTGCATACCATGGCGGCGTGGCCAATCCGGGACTATCAGGATGACCCGACCACGGTGTGCCTCGATCCGCTGCACCACTCGGCCGATCAGCACCCAAGGGGGGGAAGACATACAATAGGCCCTCCACCGGCCATTGCTGTACCAGAGCATCCAGACCTTCAGACATTCTTTTCAGTCTTCTGCTGAAAAATAGACTAGTCTTGGCGGTCACGAACGTGGCCATCAGATCCATGACTGGCGCTCCCCACCTGTGCGAACACCTCCGACTGGAGGGATCACTCCCCTGGGTCCACGTGCACCCGGATGAGATAACCCGCCGTCACATTGTCTACTCCTGCTGAGAGCAACAGAAGGCGCGGCTCTGCCCAGGCGAATAGCCACTCTGTCTCCTCTTCTAGGGCCACGCTGCCTGTACCTTCCTGACGGTTGAGGTAGGCCACCGTTGTCGCATTGTCAGAGAGGATTCTGACAGCCTTTCCCTTCAGACTCGATGGCGCCAAGCACCCGAGCCACCGCTCGCATCTCCAGCTGGTTGACTGACCACCGTGCTTCCTGAGTGCTCCAGACTCCCTAGGCAAAGGACCCCTCACAATGAGCCCCCCCAAACCAGCAGACTGGCATCCTTCATAACCGGGATCCACAGCGGCGCCTCAAGGGGCATGCCCACCGCCAAATTCTCCAGACAGAGCCACCACAGAAGCGACCTCCTGACCTCCCACGGGCAGGGAAGGCTCCGCGACAAGGGGTCCATCTGGTGCGACCACCACCAGAGCAGCGTTCTCTGCAGAGGATGCATATGTGCTCTCGCCCATGGCATCACCTCCAAGGTAGCCGCCATGGTCCCTAGCACTTGTAGATACTGCCAAGCCATCGGCGCTGTCAGGCCCAGAAATTGACGCAGCAGGCGACAGTCCTCGAGCCCTCTGCTCCGAGAGAAAGACTCGTCCCTGATCCATGTCTAATCTTGCCCCCCCCCCCGATACTCCAGATTTTGTGACAGAACCAAATGGCTCTTTGCCGCATTGACTACCCAGCCGAGGCTGTCAAGCAGAGTCATCACTCGCGCCGTTGCTACTAGACTCTCGTCCCTGTACTTTGCCTGAATAAGCCAGTTGCCGAGATAAGGATGCACAAGCATCCCCTCCTTGTGAAGCGCAGCGGCGACCACCACCATAACCTTGGTGAAGGTGCGTGGCGCCGTCGCCAGCCTGAACAGCAAAGCCTGAAACTGTAAGTGGTCCATTGGTACCGCAAAACGGAGGAACCGCTGGTGTTCCGGCCTGATGGGAATATGGAGATACGCCTCTGTGAGATCGAGGGACATCAGAAACCCCCCCTTTCTCACCGCGACCATAATGGACTGCAAGGTTTCCATCTGGAAATGAGGAACCCGCAGACAACGGTTCACCCGCTTGAGATCCAGAATCAGACGAAAGGACCCGTCCTTTTTGGGAACCACAAAATAAATGGGACTATCAACCAGAGCCATACTGATCATGGGGAACCGGGACCACCGCCCCGAGCTGAAGAAGCCGCGACAGGGTATCCTGAACGGCTGCTGCCTTGCCCAGAGCCTTGCAGGGTGACTGGATAAAGGCCTCGCTCACAGGTCAAGCGAATTTGAGGGCATAGCCCTCGTGGATGAACTCTAGAACCCACTGGTCAGACGTTATCTGGATCCAAGCAGAATAAAACTCCCGTAGCCAACCCCCCATGGGCTGTACCTCTGCATGGACCCCCCTCACTTCATTGGGGCTTTTTGAACTCAGAGGTGGAGGCGGCAGGGAAACCCCTGCCAGCCCCTCGGAAACCCTTCCCCCAATTGGGAAACCCAGCCCTCTGGAAGGAACCCAAGTGGGACGTACAAAACACCAAAAGTCACAGGCCTGGCCCCGAGGCGGGTCTGAAGAATGATTCTGCTTCTGCTCATCTTCCGGCAGATGCCCGCCCTTCGATTCCCCCAGATCCTTCACCAGCTTATCCAGATCTTCCCCAAAGAGGAGCTTCCCCTTAAAGGGCAGCAGAGCCTTGGAAGAGCTATCCGTTGCCCAGTTATGCAGCCAGAGATAGCGACGAGCCGCCACCACCAACATCATGCTCCCAGCAAGCCCACAAATGAGATCATAGTGAACATCGGTGAGGTAGGCAGTTCCAGACTCCAGCTTGGCTACCTCACCCCCCTGCTCCAGCATGGGGTCCTCTGCCTGCTGTAAGCTTTACGACCAACGCAAACAGGCCCTTGCTACCCTGGCCCCACAAATGGGAGACCTGTAAGGACAGGGCATTGACAAACACCTGTTTCAACAAGGTGTCAAGCTTCCTGTCCTGGCCATCCTTCAGGGCCACAGCCCCTTCAACCGGGATAGTGGTCTTCTTCGCAATGGCCACCACTGCGGCATCCACACGCGGAGACCGGAACACTTCACGCTCCTGATCCACCAGGGAGTAGAGCCGCGACATTGTTCTGGCCCCTTTAAGATTCGCCTTCAGCAGGTCCCACTCATCTTGAATCATCTGCACAGGGAAAACCAATTGAGATTTCCACACCGCCTGTATCAACGGGTCCTCCAGAGTATCCTCCTCTGCCACCGGACAAGCAGACAAATTGAGGACCTTAAGCGACTCCGCAATCAGGGCAGGGCAACTCCTCACGCCTAAACACCCGAACAATCCAAGCCTGATCTTCCAGCTCCAGGATCTCGCCATCCTCGAGTTCATCGCCCTCTAAGTCTGGCCCATCCTCTGCCTCGTCTCCCTCCGGTCCCTCGGACCCAGGAGACGGCTCCAGCCCCAACTCAGAAGGTCGGGCTTTCTTATCGGGCACCACCCCCGGAACCTCTTCCCTCCCTGTGGAGCTTCTTTTCGCCCCGACTCACACCAGGAGGGGTCTCCCACTGCGCCCTGCTGGCGCAAGCAGAAAGCCTGATGTAATAGGAGCACAAACTCAGGGGGAAAACCTCCCAGGGTTCCAAAGCCCCCAGCCCCTAGGATGTTGAGGGCCCGGTGTCCGAACCCAGCGGAGAGGGAGGAGGCTCCAGCAAGGTCTGAGACTCCAGGGCCAGCACGGACCCCGCCTCTCGTGCCTTGTCCTGCATCGCCTGCTCCATTTTGGAAGCCTCCACTGCACAGCCACGGCACACGCCCTCGTCTGAACGGACCCTCGCCAGGCCCCGCAGACAAGGCACTGAAGACGCGATGGCATGAGGCTGGTAACCCGCAAATGTCGACATGGCAGGCTAGTAGCCCCCTAGACACCTGGCTGCCAAAAGAAATATCTGAGGAATGAACTTAAAAAGAAAAAGAAAAAGCATTGGTTCCCTCTGTTTTCTTTTTTTTTTTAAAAGGCAACCAGAGGATCAAAAAGGCTTGAAGAAGTTCCCTACAGAGGCTTCCCCACCCCCCTCAGTGGCTGAGCAAGCTTCTACAAGCACTCCAGAAAGCGCGGGAGAAAGCGAAGCATCCTGTCTTCCCACAGCTCAGCCGCTGCTAAAAAACACGAGGCACTAGGCCCAAAGCGCTTTTCGCGCCAAAAACTACCGCCCTGCCGGGTCTCTCCTACCTGCAGACTCCCTGGGAGCGCGAAGGGCCTTCCCCGACTGCCCCGGAACTGAACGCTCTTACCAGTCAGTCCTCTGTTCTTTCACCGGTGCCACTGCTCTCCTCGCGCTCAGCCTGCTCACGGCTTCGGCGTCGAGGGCGAGGCGCAGAAGTACTCACAATCCGCAGCTCTAAACCGACGGCTCCTCACCCGATCACGAGCCATCCTCCAGCCCCTGATGCCCGGCAGTCCTCTGCACACTTCTCTGCCCCCCCCCCCCCCCCGCTGAGTGAGGGGAAGGGGGGATCCTCCTCACTACAAGCCCTGTTGCTTGGGGCTGGAGCCTGCTGGACTCTGTTTTTAATTATTCATTCATTAACTTTCCCCAAATAAAAGCAAATTAATCCAAATTAAACCAAATCCCCTAAACTTAACTGACTCCTTATTTGCTCCCTCAGTGAGCCCCGCACTTTCTCACGACCTCCAGCTGCTTGGAGACTGAGCATACTGGGAGCTGGTGGGTGGTGCCAGCCATACTAGTACTGTTAACTTCAAGTTTGGACATGCTCAGTCTCCAAGCTGCTGGAGGAGGTGCACTACCCAGAGGTGCGGGACTGGAATGGAGGGACGATAAGGAAACACTCCTAAGCTGAATTCCAGTCGCCAGTATGGAGCTGATCAGACAATACAAGCATTGCGGAGCCCGTGTCTTTTGGGGAAACTGCTAGGTACTTATGACCTAGATTGGCCACTGTTGGAAACAGGATACTGGGCTTGATGGACCTTGGTCTGACCCAGTATGGCATATCTTATGTTCTTATGGCAGCAGCCTATGGAGAGCTGAACCTGTCTGTCTAGCACATACTTTTGAACAAAATTTAAAGTTGCATTTCAAACGAACTGAACTCATAAGAAACGAAATAAAACACTTGCTTGACAATTATACAATAGTGCACTGTAATGTTATACACAAAGAGAAAGCATTACAATAAAAAACAGATTCCTTGAGATGAAGGACCAAATGATTTGTTGTACACTCCCCAAAATATGTTTCCAACTCCCTAAATGGACTGTAATAGGCAGCCCACATTTTTAAGCTTCTTACTAATAGGCCCACAGGAGAATAAGAAGGCATCTCCTTCCCTCAAACACCAAATGCACCCTTCTCCCTACTAAATTAGGAAGAAAAAGTTATTTCCTCCTCTATATCAACTTAAAGATATCTCCCTTTTGTGGCACCGTTCCTAGATGTGGCTAAAGCCCGACAGGCATGTAAGGGAGTTTTTTCACAATTGAAGCTTCATATGTTTGCCTTAGGGGCAACCTTTTTTTGAGATTCCTCTGCAGAGGTACTATCACATATCAGGGGAAACAGTACTACTTTACTGATCCAGTTTATTTATAATATTTTCTTATTTTTTATTTATTTCATTTAACATTTATTTTATACCACGCTCTTTATCATCAGTGCGGTTTACAGTTAACAGAACGACTCGAGGACCGCAGGGCACTCCCGAGTTTACATCTAACAGGGAAAACAACTTGGAAAGAACAGGGGAAACTATGTACAATTTACATGTTGCTGTGTCAATAAAGTAATGTTACAAGAGTAGAACAGGGGAGTGTGATCCAGAGTGGACCGTAATCCATTTACAGACCGCTTCCTCTTATCAAACTTGTGCTAGCTGATAAGCTATCAGGTTGTGGGATGGTATGTATGAGGGCATGAGGCGTGAAGGAATTATTGTATTGTGGAAAGTAAGTAATGAACAAATGGTGCTTGAGGGCCTTTCTAAATTGAATGATGTCCTTAATTGCTCTGATGTCATGCGGGAGGTTGTTCCATGATCTGGGTGCGTAGGACACAAATGCACGTTTATTGGTTGATAGTGCCCATTTTGTGGAAGCTTTTGGAATAATAAGTATGTTGGCGGAATGCAACCTCTTGGATCTGATGTCGGGGGGGGGTTGGGAGAGGAGCATGGAGATTGAGGGGGGCGCTATGTTGTTTACGGCCTTAAAAGTGATTAAGAGGGCCTTGTAGGAGATCCTACAGCTTATCGGGAGCCAGTGAAGATCTCTTAGGACGGGGGATATGTGATCTCTTCTTGATGTCCCACACAATACATGGGCAGCAGCATTCATCGCCAACTGAAGAGGATTAAGTGTGTTTTTGGGGAGGCCTTGAAGTATAACGTTTGCATAGTCAAAGTGGGGTGTGACAAGTGCTTGGAATATTGTGCGGAAGCTGTCAGGATGTAGCATGGGTCTCGGGTGGCGAAGGGTCTTGATCTTGTAATAGACAGACTTTACTGTGCGGCTTATGTGCTCTTTGAAGTTTAGCTGCTGATCTAGAGTCACACCCAAGTAGCGTATGGCTGACTTGATTGGTAGTTCCGTATCTCTCACTATCAGGGATGTAGGAGGAGAGAAGTTTTTGTTTCTTGTAATGGTTAGGACTTCAGTTTTTTTGAAATGTATCCTTAGGTTCTGGTTGAGGAGCCAGTCTGTTACTGCGTTGAAGCAATCAGCTAGTGTCGTGTAATCTGGAAGTGTGACGTTGAAAGATGAATACATCAGCACGTCGTCTGTGTAGATAAGGCAAGATATTCCGAAGGCACGGGTGATTTCGCAGATTGGCTGCATGTATATGTTGAAGAGCAGCGCAGAGAGGGAGGAACCCTGTGGTACTCCCTGCTTTTGTTGAAACGGTTCTGATGTACTAGAGCCAATCCTAACTTGCTGCCATCGGTCTTCAAGATAAGATTTACACCAATCCCAGGCTAGACCCTGGATCCCCTCCTCGTGGAGACGAACCTGTAGTTGATCATGATCGACGGAGTCAAATGCTGCGGCAATGTCCAGGAAGATCAGCACAAAGCCTGCTTTGATGTTGTCTAAACCACAGACGAGAGTGTTATTAGTGAGGTCAGGAGTGTTTCGACACCGTGAGCTTCTCTAAACCCGTGTTGGCAGGGGTCTAGGGGGGATGAGGTGTCTATATGATGTTGGATTTGCCTCAGAGCTGCTTTCTCTAGCATTTTAGCTAGCAGCGGGATGCTGGAGATCGGCAAGTAGGACTCTACTTTCTCCGGGTCAAGCTGGTTGTTTTTTTAACAGGGGTCGAATGGAGGTCTGCTTGAGCATTGTTGGGAACTTTTCTGTTGTGAAGGATTGATTTACGATTTCTTGAAAGTAAAAGCTCTTTATAACCTTGTTTTTTGTTATATTTGTAAAACTAAACTAGCCTGTTAGATTGCCGTTAATGAATGCTTAGCAACAGCATTTTGATAGCTATTTTGGCTTTATTTCTTGATTTTATTTTTTTTAATGTCTTTGATTAGGCCCTTTTACAATGGAAACTGTTAGCGAATACACTTATTTCTTTTGATAATCTTGCCTAGTATAGTAGGAATCATGTTATAGTACTTGCCTTGTCTTGATTCATTATTATAAGAACATAAGATATGCTATACTGGGTCAGACCAAGGTCCATCAAGCCTAGTATCCTGTTTCCAACAGTGGCCAATCTAGGTCATACGTACCTAGCAGTATCCCCAAGAGACACAGGTTCCACAATGCTTGTATTGGGTCAAGCATTGATATCCTGGGTCCCTTTTTAATAATGGTTTATGGACCTTTCCTCCAGGTATTTGTCCAAACCTTTTTTAAACCCAGCTACACTAACAGCCTTTACTACATCCTCCGGTAACAAATTCCAGAGTTTGATTACACGTTGAGTGAAAAAATATTTTCTCTTATTTGTCTTAAATAGTTTACCCTGTAGCTTCATTGAATGTCCCCTAGTCTTTCTATATTCTGATAGCGTAAACAATTGATCTATGTTTACCTGTTCCACTCCATTCATTAATTTATAGACCTCTATCATATCTCCCCCTCAGCTGTCTCTTTTCCAGGTTTAAGAGCCCTAACCTTTATATGAGTCTTGTATCTTGACATTCCAAAAAACATTATTTCCTCCTTCAAAAGGAGTCTTCCATTTTTGTTATAACTTAAGGAACTTGCTTGTTTAAACATTTTTTTACATACCTATTTCCCAAACATTAGCACTACATTCATAAATCTGCTACTTGCTATGCAGATCTATAAACGTAAAAAAGCATTTAACTTTTAATATTTCTAAAAAATATATTTTCAGATGACCCATATACAGAAAAAAATTCATCTGAACTGATACCAAGAACCCCACCTTGTATCATTCTCAAAAAAGTTAAAATAGAACTGTTAATTTTGAGCCCTTCTTATTCTCAAGACAAAACAAGTAGAAAAACATTTAGCAATGCTCAAGACAAAGTTAAAGAATAAAAAATCAAGAGAGGCTGCAATCTATTACCTGGAAGGGCTATGTGATATAGTGGTTTGTTGGTAATTGGAAGATGCAGGACTACCATGCATGGAATTTTGAGAAAGCTTATACTGCGACATCATCATTCCTACAAAAATAAACAAATTACAAATTATTTTTATTCATTTGCAGGCAATCTTTAAAAATGTTTGGGGTGTTTATTGAAGTGCACTAAACAGCATGTGTTTTAGCACATACTAATGACCACCGCTCGCTAAGCACAGTCACGCGGTAAAAATACCATGCTGAGGAGGGTATGGGACAGTTTAGGGGCAAAGATAGGGCTTGGCCAGCACTGACAGATAGCACATGGTACATTATTGTATGTGACAATGTCTGCTGATAACACAGGTGCACTTTACACCACCTCTTGAGGTGGCGTTAAGCGCACCCATGCTGTGGGCAAGTAGGTAGCGTGGACACTATCCAAATCTAAGTTGATAGATAGATAGATAAATAAATAGATCATGGCCATGTAGCTACCCTTCCAATCTGAAGCCCCTACCCTACAATTCCATGTTCTCAAACCCCCAAATCCAATCCTCCCTGTTGTTGTTGTTGTGTGCCATCGAGTCTATGCAGACTCTTTACAACCCATCACCGGGGTTTTCTTTGGCAAGGTGTGACCAGAAGTAGATTGCCAGGCTTTTCATCCACAAAGTAAACCTACAGCACCAGGAATTCCAGGGTCGTCTCCCATCCAAGCACTAGCCAAGCCTTGCTCTGCTTAGCAGCCGAGAGCAGACAAGATCAAGCTCATTCAGGGCGGTGGCCCGTAGTATCCCATGAATGAACCCCTCCTTCACAATCTCCCCTTTCAGCTCAACACCGACCCCCATCCTCCCATCACTTACCCAAATGTATCTCTGGTAGTCTAGGTGTATGGGGCAAGAGTGACCCCCCCCCCCCCCCACTGCTCCCACCTTATTGTGACTGCCCTTATTGGGCAGAATGACTCCTAGAAAGTAGATTACCACTAGGGACCAGAGCCACCATTTTGAACCTGGGTGACAATGAGGCAGCAGCAGTGGGGGATTGGCTCCTGCCCTGTAGACTAGATTACCACATATACCTTTGGGTAAGTGACTTTGGGGAGGGGGAATTAAGCTGAGGGATGGAGTTTTGATCAGAGGAGGGGGGGGTTCATTGATCAGGTAATGAGGATCGGATCAGGGGGTTTGGGAACATGGATAGGAAGGTGGGAATCTGGACCAGGAGGGTGACTTGCTTGGTTTGTGCAGCACTGGGGCGTGAGTTAAAGGTATCAGCAGATAGCATGGGGTGCCTATAATGTATTTAATGCAAGTTTATACAGTAAGTGTGCCTTTGTCTTAACTGTAGGGCGTTGACTGACCACACACCCTAAGTTAGCACACAGCCTTTGCACTTACCATGTGTTAATTTTTGCACTTAAATGTTAAGTGGGGGGAAAAAACAACTTACCACACTTTAATAAACATCCCCCTTTATGTTTAAGGACTATATATGTCAACAAAAATATAAATATTTAAGATTATGGATGTGCCTGTTCATTAAAAGGTCCAATCACTACCATCTACAAGATGTCTTGATTCTACATAGCAAGAGTTCAGACTTGGAGGATACCAGGAATTACTTTTAGATTTAATACTGTTTAATTCAAATACAGCACTCATCAGGTTCATGTCACCACCTTTTTTTGCTGCTCAGATCACTCCTGCAAACTAGTGTAGTCCTAAGGGCAGCTTAATGTTTCAGAAAATAGCTTGAATATGAATTGCATTAGCAGTGGTGAAAATCTAGAATATCAAGAATTAAAATCTGGGCACCTTCAGCATCAGATCATGATACTATTAGCTTCCACAGTGTTCACATAAAAATATGAATCCTTGCACCAAAATGATAGTAAACGTTCAGAATCATTTAAAGAAGCAATAGCAGCAAAATTGATTTTAGGAGAAATTCTGTGGGCAGTTAAGGCATACAAGAATTGAAATCTTAGTTTTTTTACAAATATGGTTTATTCTTAAGAAAATATCAATGTTTAAATTTTAACACTAACTCAAGTATTCACTCTATCCTGAATATTAGTAAAGGAGTTGACTTGTCACTCGTTATCAGAGTTCAAAGAGGCATTCTGAAGATATCTGAGACATCACACAACAGCTCTATAATTGATTCAAGAGCAGATAAGCTAAAATACAAAGAGACATCTTTGTTTTAAAAAGAATAAAAATAAGTGATATTAAGACAAAAAAGAAACCTCACATTTAATGTTAAGAGCAGCAAAAAGGAGCTGAGGAAAAGGCAGTTCTTAGCTAAATCTTAGAACTACAGTGCCTCACAGAAGTTTTCACATTTGATATATTCTGTTAAAAATATACAATTTCAAATGCATTGAAGTAGGAATTTGTTTCAGTGATCTATACATTATATGCTACAAGTTCAAAGTGCAAGAACAACTAAATAAACACTCAAGTAGTAATTAAAATAAATTAAAACATTTTGAATGCATAGGTCTTCATACCTCTTGAACTAATGTATGGTGAAAACGACTTTTGCAGTCCTAATAGCCATAAGTCATTTAGACTAAGGGGTATGTCTACTAAGTTAGGCCAACGATTAACCCGGGCTATCTGCACCTAGGTCCCATGTTATTCAATGGGACCTAGGAGCGGATAGCCTGGGCTAACCATTAGCCTGATTTAGTAGACAATCAACATTACACACTGGAATGGTGTAGTTTTGCACATGCTTCTCAGCAAAATAGCTCAAGCTTTTTCAAGTTAGCTGGGGATTGTTTGTAGACTGCAGAAAGTCTTGCATAGATGATCTACTGGGTTCAGATCTGGGTTTTGACAGGGCTCCCTAAGGACATTCCCTTTCTTACCGCTAAACCAGTGGTTCCCAAACTTTGGGTCGGAACCCTAAATGGGGTTCCATCATGAGTGGATGGAGTCACAGAAACATGGCCATTTCCCCAAATCTCTGGGCTTTAACTATGCCAAATCACCAGTCAGCATGTGGCCTGTGAGCCAGTGAATTTTCATAGGCCCTTGCTCTTCCTGGGTAAGTTTCCTGTTAGGCTCGAAACTCATGCTGAGTACTTGGGTCTGTAAGCACACACTAACACAAGTGACTCTATGCTGACTACTGCTGCTGTTGCCACTACTGTTGCTGCTGCCTTCCTGTTTTCTTTCTTCCTTCCTAATCTTTCTAATCCACACTGCCTAAAATCCTAGGGGGGTTACAGCCTTACATACACAAAATTACACACAAACACAAACTCACAAGGGGAAGGAGGCTGGAAATCTGCCAGTTTGATTTTATCATCATTTGGGGTCAAGGGAATTTTCAGGTGTTAAACTGGGGTCATACGGGATAAATGTTTAAAAAGCACTGCGCTAAGCCATTCCACTAGAACATTTACTTTGTGCTTAGGATCACTGTGCTGCAAAACAGTGAATCATTCCCCACGTCCGAGGTCTGTGGCAGACTAGAATAAGCTTTACTTTGTACCATGGTGAAATTAGGTCTTACCTGCTAATTACCTTTTCTTGAGCTTTCTCCGGGCCAGTCCAGGGAAACGCGAGGGTAGTCAATCCCCTTCAGCAGCTGAGGACTGAATACTTCAAGTTTTCTTGAGAGCCTAAGCCACTCCCCCTAAGGTCAATACTCCAGTCTTCGTCTGACAAAGCAGCTAACTCAATGCCTGAAACGAAAAATAGGCCATAACAGAAGAACTGATAACCGGCCATATTCTCTAGGGAGTAACCACACCAATGAAAGTTATCTCGAAATCTTTTTTTTTTTTTTTTTAAATTGATATAAATAAACCAGAGAAAACACCACCTCCGCCCACCGTTAATAAAACCCCAATCTACGCCTCACCAAAGAAAAAACGTAATCTTCTAGCAGTCTTGCGCTCCGGTAGGCGAACTAGGAAGGGGTGGGCCCTGGACTGGCCCGGAGAAAGCTCAAGGAAAGGTAATTAGCAGGTAAGACCTAATTTCACCTTATCACTTCTCCGGGCCAGTCCAGGGAAACGCGAGTGCAGTACCAAAGCAGTAACTAAATCCGGGAGGGACCCGCAAGACCAGCGACAATCGCGGAAGCTCACCCCTCGCATTCTCTCGGGCCTGAACATCCAATCTGTAATGTTTTGCAAACATATGTAAGGAAGACCACGTTGCCGCTCTACAAATATCTACTGGAGGCACGAACGCATACTCCGCCCAGGAAGCAGCTTGAGAACGAGTGGAATGAGCCTTCAGCCCATCAGGAGGAGCTTTCCCTCCGACCTCGTAAGCGGCCGCAATAGCACTCTTCACCCATCGAGCAATCGAAGCTTTGGAAGCTGCCTGGCCTTTCTTCGGACCAGCAAATAGAACAAATAACCGATCGGACCTGCGAAAGGACTGCGTAATCTTTAGGTAATGTTTTAAGACGCGTCCCAGATCCAATCTACGGAGAGAACGATCCATGGGCGAACTGGAAAGATCGGAGAAAACCGGCAACACCACCGATTGATTAACATGAAAAGCAGACACTACCTTAGGCAGAAACGAAGGTACCATCCGCAAAAGGACCTTTCCAGGTAAGAACTGAAGATAGGGCTCGCGACAGGAAAGGGCCTGCAAGTCGGAAATCCGTCTGGCCGAACACAAAGCCACGAGGAAGGCCGTTTTCCATGAAAATTCTTTTACCCGATCCGAAGATGCCACAGCAAAGGGAGGACGGGACAAAGCCTCTAAGACCAGATTCAAATCTCAAGACGGCACCACCTGCCGAAATGGAGGTCTAATAAGTCTAGCTGCTCGAAAGAACCGTTGCACATCGCAATGCGAGGAGAGACGACGATTGTGCACTGGACCACGAAAACAACTTAGAGCCACCAGATTCACCTTCAAGGTACTGAGAGCCAAGCCCTTATCCAAGCCATGTTGGAGAAACAAAAGCAGTTGCGGTAAAGTAGAAGACATAGGCCGAAGATTCCGCTGAGAACACCAATCTTCAAAAACCCGCCAGACGCGAACGTAGGCTATCGAAGTCGTGGAACGTTTAGACCTAAGCAGAGTAGCCACTACGGAATCCGAGTAACCTTTGCGTTTTAAGCGATGCCCTTCAAGAGCCAAGCCGTAAGCAAGAAGCGATCCACTTGTGGCATGAGAACTGGACCCTGACTCAGCAAATTGATGCGGACCGGAAGCCGCCAAGGAGAATCTATCAAGAGACGCACCAGATCGGCATACCAAGGCCGTCGAGGCCAATCTGGTGCAATGAGAATCACCGTGCCTTGGTGAGTCGCTATGCGCTGAATGATCCGTCCCAGCATCGGCCACGGAGGGAACACATACAGAAGAGCGTCCAAGGGCCAGGGCTGAACCAGCGCATCCAGCCCCTCCGACATGTGCTCCCTGCGCCTGCTGAAGAACCGAGGCGCTTTGGCATTTCCTAGAGTGGCCATTAGATCCATCACCGGCCGACCCCAGCGCAGTGTCAACTCGTGAAAAATTGCCGCGTTCAGCTCCCATTCCCCCGGATCGAGAACATGGCGACTGAGAAAATCGGCCTGCACGTTGTCCTTGCCTGCCACGTGCACCGCCGACAATGCCAGGAGATGGCACTCCGCCCAAAGAAACAAATCCTGGCATTCGCGGATCAAGGGCAGATTCTTGGTCCCGCCCTGTCGATTGATATAGGAAACTGTCACCGCATTGTCGGAAAACACTCGAACTGCCGCTCCTTCGATCAAGCGCTCGAAATGACGGAGAGCGAGACTCACTGCCCTGAGCTCCAACCGATTGATCGACCACGAGGCTTCTTCCGGGGACCAGCAACCTTGCGCCACCTGAGACTGACAGTGAGCTCCCCAACCGGAGAGACTGGCGTCCGTGGTCACTAGCACCCACGGCGGATCCTGCAAGGGCATCCCCGCCCTGAGATGTGCGGGATCCAACCACCAAAACAGACTTTGACGGACAAGCTCCGGACAGACTAGTCTCCGAGAGAGGGGATGAAGCTGAGGAGACCACCTGGAAAGTAACGCCTGCTGCAGAGGTCGCATATGAGCCCTGGCCCATGGAACCAGATCTAAGGTCGCCGCCATGGACCCCAAGAGTTGCAAATAGGTCCATGCCAAAGGAGCTGGACTCAGCAAAAAAGCTTGCACCTGCTCCATGTTCTTGAACACCCTGCCCTCCGGTAGGAAGACCAAGCCTCGGGTTGTGTCGAAGAAAGCTCCGAGATAAGTAAGTTGCTGCACTGGCTGCAAGTGACTCTTTGCATGGTTGATGACCCAACCTAGGCTCTCCAGCAGTTGCACCACCCGAGCCGTCGCCTCGACTGAAGTCGCCCGAGTATCGGCCCTGATTAACCAGTCGTCGAGATACGGATGTACGCGAATGCCGTCCTTCCGTAGAGCTGCTGCCACCACCACCATCAGCTTCGTGAAGGTGCGAGGGGCAGTAGCTAGTCCGAAGGGCAAAGCTCGGAACTGAAAGTGACCCATTGGAAGGGCGAAGCGCAAAAACCGCTGATGAGCTTCCCTGATGGGTATATGCAGATAAGCCTCCATGAGATCTATAGCCGAGAGAAACTCTCCTGGCTGAACCGCTCGAATTACGGCGCGCAGCATCTCCATGCGAAAATGCGGAACGCGTAAGGCGCAATTTACATGCTTGAGATCCAAAATCGGACGAAAAGAACCTTCTTTCTTGGGAACCACAAAATAAATTGAGTACCGACCGAAGCCGTACTGGTCGCGAGGCACGGGAATCACCGCCTGCAGACTCAACAGGCGTGACAGAGTATCGGAGATGGCCTGCGACTTCAGTCTGGGAGCACAGCGAGACTGAAGGAAGGCATCTGTCAAAGGGGCAGCGAAATCTAGCGCATAGCCCTTTTGAACAATTTCTAGTACCCATTTGTCTGAGGTTATCGCGGTCCAGGCCGAGAAAAACTCCCGCAGACGACCCCCGATAGGGACCGGAACTTGGACCAGCAAACCTTCATTGCGCCTTCTTAGCAGCGGACGGCTGAGCATTAAAGTAGGATCTACCAAATCCGCGAGCTCCGCGAAAGGAACTTCCACGAGAACCGAAACGGCCCCTGGGATAGGGAGCAAATCGGGCACCCTGAAACCTACGAGTATCCTTAACCTGACCGCGTTGACCGGGAAGACCCCTAGCCGCCTTTGGCTTATCCTCCGGCAAACGACCTCCCTTAGAATCCCCGAGGTCTTTAACGATTTTCTCCAGAGCCTCACCAAACAGTAACTTACCCTTATAGGGGAGTCTACTAAGGCGCAACTTAGAGGAAACGTCCGCTGACCAATTACGCAGCCAAAGAAAGCACCTGGCCGCCACCAGCGAGGACATAGACTTGGCAGCAATCCGCACCAAGTCATAGAAGGCATCCGCCAAGTAAGCTGCCGCCGACTCCAACTTCGCACCGTCTGCCGTAGCAGAAGCCTCCGGATCCGCAGAGGACTGCCCTTGAAGCCAGCGGATGGAAGCTCTGGAGACATACGCACCACAAACAGAAGCCTGCAGCGCAAGAGCGCTCGACTCAAACGCCTGCTTCAAGAGACCTTCCAACTTACGATCCTGCAGGTCCTTAAGTGCCGCCGCACCTTCGACCGGAATCGTGGTCTTTTTAGTCACCGCAGAAATCAAGGCATCTACCTTAGGCATCCGCAATAAGTCTCTCTCCTCCTGCGGAACGGGGTAGAGTCGAGCTAAGGCACGACCCCCCCCTCAGAGAGGCCTCCGGACACTCCCACTCAGATTCAATCATCTGCTTTATGACCCGGTGAAGCGGAAAACAGCGCTGCTCGGCTTTAAAACCCTGCAACAACGGATCCTCCAGAGGCTCCTGTGAACTCGAGGGTAAGAGAAGATTTAAGGCTGCCAAGGACTGAGAAATAAGGGTGCCCAGCTCCTCTTTCCGAAACACCCGGAAAACATTAGGATCATCGCCCGGCGCTATCTCACCCTCTTCAAGCTCCCCTGGCCAAGGATCGACCCCAGCCTCGGACAGGACTTCCCCGTCCTCCCCCAGCTGGGCATCAGCCACCAGGGGCCCCAAAGGTTCCAAACTTGACGGAGCTGCTAACCCCGCTAGAGAAGGACCCTCACCAGGATCAACCGCCATATCTGCAGCCCGAAGTCCCTCTGAAGAAGGAGAACCGGAGGACCCAGGCACTAACTGAGAAGACTTTAACAAAAATGCTTTATGCATTGCCAGAATAAACTCTGGCAAAAAAAATGCAGATACACGTTCCTGAGCCTCAGGAAGAGCAGTGGGGACCTGCACCGCTACCGGAGGCTCCTTAGAAGTCTTAGATTTGCGTTTTCCGGTTTTGTGCAGACCCGCGGGAGGAACGGCCGGCTCCTTTAAAATGGCCGCCGTTCCCGCCTTTTCCCCGACTAACAAGGGCCTCTCAGAATCAAAAGAGAGCTTGCCTTCCATCCCGATCCAACAGAACACCCTGAAGAAAAAAAAAAACAATTGCGATCCTGCCTCACCAAAAACGGCGAAATCACTCACCCACAGAACCGCGAAAAGGAAACTAAGCAGAAGGCAAGCGTCTCCCCGCAGTACAAGCTCTCCTGTGTGAAAGAGGCAGCGCGTCTCAAAGATCTACGTCCCGCTGCTAGCGGGAGTGTGATCATTCGGTGGCACAGAGGGATAGAGGTAACTGGGGCTCCCAGAACCAACTATCAAGATGATGCAGACGCCCGAGGAAAGGCAGGCTCTACCCCCCTCCGCCCCCTAACCAGGCAGGCAAGGGCCGTCTACAGCGCTAAAGGAGCTGTAATTACACCGGTATTGAAAATAGCTTGACAATTAAATTTCAAGAAGCCCTGAGAATATAGCAACGATCAGCCCAGCTAGGACCAAAGCGCTATAAAAAGCAGGCAAACAAAAACAAGAAATGCAATCATGAACAGGGAGATGACTAACATCGATCCTCTTCAGCTGCTGAGGACTGAAAGACTGGAGTATTGACCTCAGGGGGAGTGGCTTAGGCTCTCAAGAAAACGAAGTATTCAGTCCTCAGCTGCTGAAGGGGATTGACTACCCTCGCGTTTCCCTGGACTGGCCCGGAGAAGTGATAAGGAATCATCTTTTATTCCATCTTCACAAGCCTCCCTGTCCCATTACTGTATAGCATCACCAAAGATAAACCAAGTGATTTACCTGTAGCAGGTGTTTCTCCATGGACAGCAGGATAAAAGTCCTCACAGACGGGTAACATCACTGCCAGAGCCCAGCACAGGAAATATCTCCCCTGCTTTAGTTATTTCCCGAAGCTTTTGGAAAGCCTCTACCGTGCATGCTCACTACTTCCCATTTCAGTCTAATACTAAAACTGAGTGAAGAATACAACTCCTTAGGAGGTGAGAGAGTATGTGATGACTTGTACACTGCTGTCCATGGAGAACACCTGCTAAAGATAAGCAACTTGGATTTCTTTGAGGACAAGCAGAATAGCAAGTCCACACTGCCTTCAACAGAAAAGGGGAAAAGATGATGATGCAAGTCACATCAATGGACACAGACAAAATTTTTGGTAGCAACTAACCTTTTTTCATAATTTTTTTTATATTTTAGGGGGAAGGCAGCCTGAAAATGAAAAGAAATGGGACTAAAGGGGCATAAAGTTGAATTCTATTTCCCAAACAGATTTTGGAGGGAAGACTGGCCAATCCTAGTGTTGCACTGGGAATCTCTTTCCAAACAATAGAGACATGTGAATGTATGAACTGATTCCATATTGCTTTTTTTGTTCAAATAATTATATCATATCATGAGTTCCATTACAATATCACTGGACATTCTACAATCCTCCAATAAAATTTAAAAAAAGAGAGAAAAAAGTTAAAACAGATATAAGGAACTACCTCTCAACAAGGGGAAATCTAAATAGAAACTCTACAACAAAATACATAAATTAACTCAGAATGTTCAAAGCTATCAGCTTAGACTGTAAGCATCAGTCAATCGGATCTGCACTAACTTGTAACATTCTAGCATAAAGAAAATTTTTAACTAGTCTGGCTATTGATTTTAACTGGTCTGGCTGCTGTGTACATTAGAATCATATTTAATCTGATATTTACAAGGATAATTCAAAGTGAAAATAGCACCAATATCTACGACTTGAGACCTAAGAGACAAAAACTGTTGTCTACATTGCTGAATAATATATGAAACGCCAGAAAACATTTGAACAGTCCGCCACAAGAACTTCTTATTCTGAGAAGGAAAAAATAATCTAAAAAGCTAGTTATGATCAGATTCTAAAGCCAAATATTAATTATAGCTATTAATGAGCATTATAAAGCACTACCAGGTGTATGCAGCACTGTACAGACACAGAAAATAAAAGGATGGACATATAGTAGTACGAAAGGAGAAGGACAAAAGGGGCAATAAGAACTTGAAACATAAGGATGGCGATTATGAGACAAAGGCGGTCTCAAAGAAGTGTGTCTCGAGCCTAGACCTGAAGAGGGAGAGGGAAGGGATTTGACAAGGAAAGGGGTAGGTTATTCCAAGCAAAAGGGGCAGCAAGGTCAAAGGAGCGAAGCAGAGAGTTAGCAGAAGTAGAATGAAAGTAATAAAGAAGAATTTTCTGCGGTGACAGGAACGACGACCTGCTGGCTCCGCGGAAAACGAACAACTGGAGAGAGGCAGTTGGGAAACGCGGGAAGGCAGCACGCAGGCACTGTGGGATGCTCCCAAAAGCTTTCTAATTGGACGCTGGGGAGCGTTCCCGCACAGGCTCCGTCGGTACCGACGATACCCATATGTGATGACTACATTCCTGCTTGTTCCTGGAGATTTAAATATGATGGAAAAAGGCCTATATCTGCTGTAAAGGCCATATAATATTTATCTCTACATCTCAATGGGGGGGGGGGAGGAGTCAAAATGAATATTAAAAACCCCAAGGAGTAAAAGATCAGAAAAGGAGACTAATGTTTCCATAACGAGTCCCAAATAGTAGTGCCCAGTGAAGGGGGGAAAGGTGAAATTAGACTTACCTGCTAATTATTGTTCCTTGAGGAACTCCAGTCCAGTCCCGCACATCTGGGTAGTGTTCCTCTTCCAGTAGCTTGGAAACTGAGCATGTCATCTTTTGATGACACCAGTATTAATACAGCACGGACTGCCCACAAGCTCCAGTAACCTATTGACAAAGCAGACTCACAGGAGCAACAAATAAGTGGTTAAACCTGAACCAAAACATTCTCTCTCTAAATAATCTATCATTTCCCGTCCCTCCAAAGTGTGGAGGCTTACCTGTGGACAGTCCGGGCGATGGCCAACATTACTGAGCGTGAAGCAGACACTTCTTCAATCCGTCCTCAACATTGTCCTCCCACACATTTCCTGGCCCCCATGGAACCCCTCTTCAGGGCGTGGTCCCACGCAATCGGCACTCAGGGAGGGATCCAAGACTAGACTGGAGTTCCCCAAGGAACAATAGTTAGCAGGTAAAGCATAGTTACTCACCTGTAACAGGTGATCTCCGGGAACAGCAGGAATTTAGTCCTCACATATGAATATCGTCGGTACCGACGGAGCCTGCGCGGGAACGCTCCCCAGCGTCCAATCAGAAAGCTTTTGGGAGCATCCCACAGCGCCTGCATGCTGCCTTCCCGCCTTTCCCAACTGCTCTCTCCAGTCGAGTTTTAAAGCTGAGACAAAGAGAGAGAGAGGGAAAGGAGAGAGATAGAGAGATACAACTCCTAGGGGAGGTGAGTGGGTTGTGAGGACTAAATTCCTGCTGTTCCTGGAGATCACCTGTTACAGGCGAGTAACTATGCTATCTCCAGAAACAAGCAGGAATGTAGTCATCACATATGGGGGACTCCCTAGCTTTAGGTGGCAGGGAGAGACCCCAGAAGTTGTGTGTCCCTGAACAGGTCTCCACTTCCCCCCATGGATCTCTGGCATCCTGCCAGGGATGGTGGGTAGGAGTTGATTAGATATGGAACAGGTGTTTGAGAACAGCCTGACCAAACAAGGCATCCCGGCGGGAGTCCTTGATAAAGCAGTAATGGGCTGTGAAGGTATGAACCGAGGCCCAAGTGGCTGCTCGACAGATGTCGTCGATAGACAAAGAGTGCAGATGAGCCATTGAGGCTGCCATGGCTCTCACATTGTGAGCTGTGACATGGCCCTCCAGAGAAAGGTTCTTACTCTGATAGGCGAAGGAAATACACTGAGCAATCCAGTTAGACAGTGTTCTCTTGGAGACTGGAAGTCCCAAATGAGAAGGATCAAAACAACAAAGAGTTGAGAGGACTTTCTATGTTGCTGTGTTCTTTGTAAGTAAAAAGCTAAAGCTATTTTAAAGTCCAAGGTATGAAGATTCCTCTCTGCAATTCATGCATAAGGCCCTGGAAAAAACACAGGTAGGTAGATCGCTTGGTTCAGATGAAAAGGCGAGACCACCTTAGGCATAAAGTGTGGATGAGTCCTAAGGACTACCTTGTCATGATGGAACCTTGTATAAGGTGGATTAGCTACTAGCGCTTGCAACTCACTAATGCGGCGCGCTGGTGTGATTGCAATGAGAAAGATAAACTTCCAAGAAAGAAATTTCAAGGAGGTAGTAGCTAAAGGTTCGAAAGGTGGCTTCATGAGCTGCCCAAGAACCAGGTTTAAGTCCCATGCCACCGGTGGTGGCCTAATGGGAGGCTTAGTTAGAAGGCGGCCTCTCATAAATCTTGCTATAAGAGGATGAGAGGAAATAGGCTGTCCATTTAGAGGTTTAAGAGAAGCTGTGATGGCACTCAAATGGACTCTTACAGAATTAGTCTTAAGACCTGCATTGGATAAATGAAGGAGATACTCCAGCAGTGATTCCAGAGGTATCGCAAGGGGATTAAGAGCCTTTTGCGAACATCATATGGTAAACCTTTTCCACTTGAAAGCATAAGAGCGTCTTGTGGAAGGTTTCCTGGAAGCAAGAAGAATATCTTTCACTTGTTGAGGGATATTAAGATCATGGAGATCTAGGCCTTCAGCAACCAAGCCCTGAGATGCAGAGACTGGGGATTGGGATGCCATAGCATTCCGTCCTCCTGGGATAGGAGATCTGGAGCAGACCCTAACTCCAGGAAGGGAGCTTGAGAGAGACGTAGGAGCAGAGGGTACCACATTTGCCGTGGCCAATGTGGAGCTATGAGAATCATATGGCCTCTGTCTCTGTGAAGCTTGAACAGGGTTTTGGGAATTAGGTGAATGGGTGGAAAGGCATACAGGAAGTCTTGACCTCAGTAAAGGAGGAAAGCATCCCTGGCCTGAGCCTCCTGAGTCGGAGTTCTGGAACAGAACCGGGGAAGTTTGGCATTCCACGGACTTGCAAAGAGGTCTATGTCCGGGGTTCCCCAAAGTTGAAATATCCTGGTCACCTGGTCTGCATGCAGAGACCACTCGTGTGGAAGCAGAACTCGACTGAGTCTGTCTGCCCAAGAGTTTTGAATGCCTGGAAGATACACTGCCAGAAGATGAATCCGATGCTCTCTGGCGAGGGCCCATAGTCGCAAAGCTTCGTTGCAAAGCGACAGAGAACCTGTTCCCCCCTGCTTGTTCACATAGAACATGGCTACTTGATTGTCCGTATCAATGAGGACTGTCTTGTAGCTGAGCAGGGTGTGGAACACTCGCAGAGCAAGAAAGATTGCTCTGAGCCCCAAGAGATTGATATGTAGATGACTCTCTTGTGGAGACCAGGTGCCCTGGGTGGAGAGGTCTTGCAGATGAGCTCCCCAACCCATTGGAGAAGCATCTGTTGTGAGAGTTCCTTGGGGTAAGGGTTGCTGAAAAGGGGACCCCAGCAACAGGTTTTGAGTAGACTTTCACCACTGGAGGGACAAAATGAGGCGACCTGTGTTTGCTATTTTGTCTGGCAGGCACCCTGATGCCTGGGTCCATTGGGTGGATCAAGTCCACTGAGCTGCCCTCATGTGGAGGCGAGCATAGGGAACCACATGCACGGTGGATGCCATGTGGACTAGTAGTTGTAACATATCTCGAGCAGTTAGATGAGGCTTTAGCACTGCTTGAGAAGCTAACTGCACGAAGCGAAGGCAACGGACCTGAGGGAGATAGGCCCTTGCCTTTGTGGTATCCAGGAGAGCTCCTATGAACTCTTAACGACTGAGTGGGAGTCAGACTGGATTTTGGGATGTTTATTATCAGCCCTAAATACTGAAGGATCTGCATTGTGCAGGATAGAGAAGTCCTGGCCTCTGACTCTGTTGGGGCTCGAATGAGCCAGTCGTCCAAGTAAGGGAAGACGAATATCCCTAGAGTGCGGAGAAATGCTGCTACAACAGCAATGCATTTCGTGAACACCCTTGGTGCTGAGGCCAGGCCAAAAGGAAGCACCCTGTATCGGTAGTGCTTTCCCTGAAAAAGGAACCGAAGGAACCTTCTGTGAGTTGGATGGATAAGAACATGGGTGTACGCATCCTGGAGATCTAGAGAACAAAGCCAATCCTGACTCTGAAGGTATGGCAGCAGAGATCCAAGAGAAATCATTTTGAACTTCTCCTTGACAAGGAATTTGTTCAATTCTCTGAGGTCTAAGATAATTCTGTAACCCCCTGTTTTCTTTGGAATAAGAAAATAAGGGGAATAGAACCCTGTACCCTGTTGATGAAGGGGTACTTCTTCTATTGCCCCTTGGGCAAGAAGGATAGGGACCTCCTGAGCTAACAGGCTGATGAGAGAGGTCGGAGAATTGAACTCCCTTACTATTGTGTGAAGGGGCATGCTTGAAAAATGAAGCTTGTACCCCTTCTTTATGATGGAGTGTGTCCAATGCTCTGCTATTATTTGCCCCCATCTGGGGGCAGAATGACATAACCTTCCTGGAATGGTGGAAAGTTCTGGTCCCTCAAGAACCAGGAAGGCTAAGTTCTCTAGATGAGAGTCAAAGGCCCTGTGGAGGTTGAGCCTGCTGGGCCGGTTGAGGCCTAGCAGCCTTTGCTTTCTTCTGTTTGGGTGGTTGCTGACCTTTCTTGGTAAGCTGACCAGCAGAACGTCCCTGCTGAACATAAGCAGGGTAAAATCTTTCTTTTTAGAAAAGAATGGTTTCTTGAACAATTTCTTTCTAGCAGGATCAGCAGTGGACTTGGACAATCTGTCCAAGGTGGAATTTTCAGCATCCATTTCATTGGCTTTTTCCTGCCAATCTTTACCAAACAGGTTCTCACCAGTACAAGGGATATTTCCCAATTTGTCTTGTACCCAGAGCTCTAGATCAGATGCCTGGAGCCAAGCAATTCTACGTGCCCCTATGGCAATAACCGAGGTTCTGCTTATGCACTCAAAGCAGTCAAAGGCTGCACGGTTCGAAAATTTAGAGACATCTTGGGCATGTTTGACCCAAGTGAGAAAATCCTGTCTTTTATCTTCAGAAAGGAAAGGACAGAAAGCCTCTAAATTATCTGTGACCTCCTTCAGGAACATTCCCATGTAGAGACTATAGGAACTGATCCTGGCAGAAAGCATGGAAGCTTGGAAGACTCGACGTCCAAAAGCATCCAGGGTCCTGCATTCACGTCCTGGAGGATTAGAGGCATGTCTTTTTGCACTCTTAATCCTTCTCATATCTGACTCCACTACAATAGAGTGGTGAGGAAGCTGAGTCTTATGGAACCCAGGACAAGGAGGGACTCGATACATAGTATCTAATCTTCGAGAATGAGGAGAGGTGGTAAGAGGTGTTTCCCACATCCTCAACATGAGATCATATAAAATCTCATGAATGGGCAAGGTAGCTGCCTCCTTAGGAGTTTTGGGATATTGTAGAATTTCCAACTCCTTGGCCCTTGGCTCTGTTTCAGGGGCTACAGTAAGGGACAGGCCCCGAGCCACCTCCCTGATAAAATCTTGGAAGGAAATATCCTCTGGAGGAGACATCCTGCGTTTGGGGGAGGAGGGCTCCTCTGGGAGAAGCATTGCTGCATCGACAGAACTGTCAGAATCCTCAGATTCTTCTGAGGACTTGAAGTATCGTCTGTCTGGATGCTCTTGAAGAGCCCGATACCCGTACCGACCAGTCGGTACCGGGAGTAACCGGTACTGGGGTATCGGTACTGAAGGTCTTCGGATGACTGCATACCGGCAAAGCAGACACCGATGCCGATGTTATCGGTACCGTTACCGATACCGAAGCCGGTGTCGGTACTGATGGGACTGTCTGTCGCGGTTCCGAGGGCTTCGATGCCACAATGAAAGCCGCCAGACTGCGTTCCATAGCCAGAACTCTCTGGTCTATCGACGCTGCCAATGCCTGGATGTCGGTACCGGAGGAGACCGCCGGTACCCCAGAGCATGGCACCAGTAGTTCTGCCGAGGTCGAGGCCTCGAGAACATCCTAGAACCCCGATAATGCTTTGGAAGCCGAATCCTCCCGCCGGGGTAATTTTGCCGGGGCAGAATCCTCGAGGGCAACGCCAGAGGCATCTCGATACTTAGAAGGAGATCTACCCTTCGAGGACTGGCTGGATTTGTGTTTAGTTACCTGAGATCCATGGGAAGAAGCAGCAGCCCTGGAAGACGTCGATGCCACCGAAGCTGCATCAGAGGGAAACAGGGTACTGAGCTTAGCAGCTCGGTTCTGTCGACCTCTTTTAGACATCATGGCGCAGGACATACAATCCGTGATGGAGTGGTCAGGACCTAAACGTTTTAGACACCATTCATGGGTGTCGGTGATGGAAATGGTACTGCCACACTTAGTGCACTTTTTGAAACCTGAAGCAGGTTTCTCCATGGTAAGGAAATGTTTTTGTGCCTAAGGCCCAAAAGGGCGCGTGCACCTGAAGAAAAAGAAAAAGAAAATATATATTTTTTTTTTTTTTTACAGGAATAAGAAAGAAAAGACCGGCGGTACCGGTAGAGCATCTTGGAAGGCAGACGCAACCACAAAAAAGAAAAAAAACAAGAAAGAATTCTTCTGCGGTGACAGGAACACGACCTGCTGGCTCCGGGGAAAAAGAAGAACTGGAGAGAGGCAGTTGGGAAAGGCGGGAAGGCAGCACGCAGGCGCTGTGGGATGCTTCCAAAAGCTTTCTGATTGGACGCTGGGGAGCGTTCCCGCGCAGGCTCCGTAGATACTGACGATACCCATATGTGATGACTACATTCCTGCTTGTTCCTGGAGATGTCTAATTTTACCTTCATTATCGTCCCTCCAGTCCAGTCCCGCACCTCTGGGATGTAAACGGGAGGGCCTACCAAACTGGCATGAAGCACCACTGATCCAAAACAGACATCACCCGCCGCCTGGATGTCCAGGCGGTAATGCTTAGCCAAGGTAGGAAGCGATGACCAGGTTGCCGCCTTGCAAATTTCCACTGGCGGCACCAAACTATATTCTGCTCACTAGGCTGCCAACACCCTCGTGGAATGTGCATGCAACCCCGCCGGCACCGACTTACCCTTTAAGATATATGCCGACGCGATTGCCTTCCTGATCCATCTAGAAATAGATGCCTTAGCTGCCACCTCCCCCCCCCTGCGCAGTCCGCCAAACAGCATGAATAGGAGACTCGACTTGCGGAAACCCACAGTCCTCTTTAGATAACGTCTCAGAATGCACAGGACATCCAAAAGATGCAACTATGGACCGGTAGAAGAATTTTCCATGTTCCCGGGGACTGACAGGGAGATGGACTGGTTCAAATGAAAGGCCAAGAGCACCTTGGATAAGAAGGACGGCACCGGCCGCAGAACTACTTTTTCGCTTGAGAAAGAAACGGCTCATGGCAAGACAGGCCTGAAGCTCCAAAATCTTGCGCACTGAGCATATAGCTACAAGGAACACCGTCTTGAACATTAAGTCCATTAGCGAAGCCTTGTTCAAAGGCTCAAATGGCTCTCCCACCAGCACCGCCAATACCAAACTGAGATCCCATGAAGGCACCACTGACCCCCAAAGTGGGCGAAGGTGGATTATCACCCTCAGAAATCGTGCCACGTCCGAGTGCACCACTAACGCTACCCCATGGACCTTTCCACGATAGCAGGAAATCGCCGTCAGCTGTACTCTTAAGGAACTAGTCGCTAGGCCCTTAACAAAACCAGACTGCAAGAACGTCCAGATGTCCAGAATCGAAGCCTTGGATGGCCAAGCCTGCCTGTCTGCACACCATGCCTCGAAGATGCGTCAGATCCAAATATATGTGAGAGAGGTAGATCTTCTCCTTGCTTTTATGTAAGATGGAAATCACCGGGGGGCGAGTAGCCTTTCTTCCTCAATCTTGCCCTCTCAAGAGCCATGCTGTAAGCAAGAATCACTCTATCTGTGGCATGTGTACTGGCCCCTGCATCAGTAGATCATCCCGAGCCAGTAGGCACCATGGGCAATCAGCCAGAATCCGCACCAGGTCGGCATACCACGGGCATCTTGGCCAGTCCAGAGCTATCAAAATTACCAAGCCCTGATGTGCTGCAATCTTCTGCACAACCCGGCCTATCAGAGCCTATGGAGGGAACACAAAGCAGCCCCTCCTCGGGCAACTTTTGCACTTGGGCATCTAACCCTTCCGACATCCTTTCTCTCCGCCTACTGAAGCAGCAGTTCACTTTGGCAGTCTCGAATGTTGCCATCTGCTCCATGACCGGGGTGCCCCAGTGGCGCACCACTTGGGTGAACACCTCCTAGTTGAACACCCACTCCCCAGAATCCATGCGCACTCGACTCAAATAGTCTGCCGTCATGTTGTTAACTACCACCACGTGCGATGCCGACAGAACTTGGGAGGTGGCTTTCTGACCAGTTTAGAAGCTCTTTGGACTCCTCCTCCAAGGCTGCGCTGCCTGTGCCTCCCTGGCAGCTGATGCAGGCTACCGCAGTTGCATTGTCCGAAAGGACCCGAACCCCCTTCCCCTGCAACCATGGCTTGAAACTCCGGAGCACCAGATCACCGCTCACATTTCCAGCCTGTTGATCGACCAACCAGCCTCCCGCACACTCCAGAGCCCTTGAGAAATGTGTCCCTCGTAATGGGCTCCCCAACCGGCCAGACTGGTTTTGGTCATCAGCGGAATCTATGGAGGCAATTCAACGGACATACCATTGGCCAGATTCTCCCGGCGAAGCCACCATTTGAAAGCTCTTTTGGTTGCTCATGGGCAGGGGAGCTTCTGAGACAAAGGATGTGTTTAGTGGGACCACTGCCTGAGCAAAACCCTCTGTAGAGGCCGCATGTGCGCCCTTGACCACAGTACAAGCTCAAGAGTGGCTGCCATGGTTCCTAGGACCTGAAGATAATGCCAGGCCATTGGCTCCATCCTTCTCAGAAACTGGTGTACTAATTCGCGAAGCCCCTGAGCACGCTGGTCCGGGAGAAAGACTCTCCCTACGTGGGTGTTGAAACATGCTCCCAGGTATTCGAGTTCCTGAGATGGAACCAGATGGCTCTTGGCCAAGTTGACCACCCAACCTATACTTTGGAGGAACTGTACCACGTGAGAAGTCACTTGCTCACTCGCTCTCATCCTTGGACTTTGCTCGAATCAGCCAGCTGTCAAGGTACGGATGAACCAGAACACCGTCCTGGTGGAGCACCATCGCCACCACTACCATGACTTTGGTGAAGGTCTGTGGTGCCATTGCGAGACCGAAAGGCAATGCACGAAACTGAAAATGCCCTACTGGTACAGCAAACCTGAGGAACTACTGATGTTCTGGCCGTATAGGGATGTGCAAAAATGCCTCTCTAAATTCAAGAGATGTCAGGAACTCCCCTTTTCTGAATGCTACAATGACGGAGCACAAGGTTTCCATGTGAAAATGCAGGACCCGCAGGCAGCGGTTCACTTGCTTGAGGTTGAGGATTGGGCAGAAGGAGCCTTCTGTTTTTGGCACAACAAAATAAATGGAGTACTAACCGTAGCTGTATTGGTCTCAGGGGACTGACACCACAGCTCTGAGCTGCAAAAGCCACGTTAAAGTATCTCCTACCACTGTCGCTTTGGCTCGCGCCTTTCAGGGAGACTGAATGGAGGAGTCACCCACCAGGCAAGCAAACTCGAGGGCATACCCCTCTCGAATAACCTCTAACACCCACTGGTCGGAAGTGATCTGGACCCAGGCAGAGTAGAATTCCCGCAGTCAACCCACTCACGGGCTGCACCACCACCTGGGCCCCCCTCGCTTCATTGTAATTTCTTGAGTCCCGAGGATGAAGCGGCAGCAAAACCTCTGCCCACCCCTCGGAAGCCTCAAAACCCTTGCCACCTGGAGGTTAATCTTCCCTTCTGAAAGGCAGTAAAGCGTGTTGGATGAAACCGCCTGAAGTCCCGCAGCTGATCCCGTGATGCGGGACGGTGGTACATAGGTCTGCTTCTGCTTATCTTTGGGCAACCATCCACTTATGGATTCTCCTAGGTCTTTCACCAATTTTTCCATGTTCTCGCAGAAGAGCAGTTTGCCCCTAAAGAGAAGCTTGCTGAGTTGGGCCTTGGAAGAACTGTCCGCCGCCCAGTTGCAAAACCAGAGATAGCAGCGGGCTGTCACTACAAAGGCCATGCTCTTCAAAAACCCTCTACTGAGGTCATAGTGGATATCTGCCAAATAAGCAGCCCCCGACTCTAATCTGGCTGCCTCCCCAGCCTGGTTTGCAGCTAGCTCTCCTTGTTGCTAAACCCGCTGCAACCAGTGGAGGTAAGCTCTAGCCACTCAGGCTCCGCAAATGGAGGCTTGCAGCGAGAGGGCATTGACATCAAAAGCCTGTTTTAACAAGGTGTCCAATTTCCTATTGTGACTATTCTTCAGCGCCACACTGCCTTCCACCGGGATCATCGTCTTTTTTGCAACCGTTGAAACTGCTGCACCCACCTTCGGGGGTCAAAAAAGCTCACGGTTTTGATCTGACAACGGTTAGACATGCTGCCGCAGGTACCTGCAAGGAACACTGAGAATCCTCAGGAAACTGCTTACCTCTGTGCCTCCGCGGGAGAGCTGCTTCTGCTCATTTCTCCCCTCACATGCGGCTGATCGCAGCTTCGGCATGAAATGGAGCCTCCGGGAATTTCTGCCAGCTCTGCCTGTCTTTCCCCTGAAGCGTAATGCGGCTCTTCACCCTGTGCTGGGATCACGAACTGCCAAGTCCCCGGTTCACAGAGAGCCTCCCACACACACCCTCACTCACCAGGGTGGAGGGGGGGTCCTCAGATTGTTTGTTGTCACCTTCCCCCCCCCCCCCCCAGCTAATCCTGCACTACACTAAAAAGGACCTTAAGCTCCAAAACAAAAAATGTGAAGGATAAAGTTTATCCCTAAACTAACTAAACCTCAGTTGTCCCTTCAGTGAGTCCTGCACCGTGGCTCACTACCTCCTCCAGCTGCTTGGTGATTGAGCATACTGGGGCTTGTGGGCGGTCCCTGATGTATTAATACTGGTGTCATCAAAAGATGACATGCTCATCCTCCAAGCTGCTGGAAGAGATACACTACCCAGGGGTGTGGGACTGGACTGGAGGGACGATAAGGAACAGCAAAGTAGGAGATGGAGAGCGATAGGGACAGTAAATTTGATTAGCAGTACCTCAGAGTAGCGAAGCCAGTCCGGTTCGAGTACTATTAGAGAAAGTGTCTCTATAAATCAGTGCTATGCCACCACCTAATCTAGTGAGGCAAAGAGTAGAGATACCAGTGAAACCAGGCGGCAGGCAGTGAAGATAGAAGGCCTCTCCCTCTCGAAGCCAGGTCTCTGTGAGGCATAAACGTCCAGAGAATGGGACAGTAGATTGTCGGAGATCAAGGCAGTTTTTGACTTGAACGAACATTAATTAAGGAGTCCTATGTGAAGACCACTATGTGGCTAGGGAGGTGCTGGAGAGAGAGGGATAAGGGGACCACAGCATTTAGAGATCTGACAATAGGTCAGGTACTTTTGCCTTGTGCCAATAATGATGCCAGAATAGACCCACCCACTATCACCAAAGTACCCCGCAAGAGGACAAAAGCACCCTGGTACTCACCTGAGCTAAGAAAATCCCTCCTACAGCTTAGACGGTTGGAGGCGCTTGAGATCAACTGAGAATCATGAAGCTTATACCACTCACCTAGCCGAACACCGATCAGCAGTCTCATCCAGAATGAAGCAATATTACGCTGAAAGACTACACCGCTCCTTAAATAAACCACATGAACTTTTCAGCCTTGTCAGATCATTAGCTAGGGAACCTTCCCCCGACCAACCTAACCATCCAGACCCCCAAGAATATGCAGAATACCTCCGAGCCAAAGCGAGTCAAGCCAGCATACCCCCTAACTCCTGCGCTCCAGATGCCGCACCCGAGCTGATCCCATCTACTGCCTTAACTGATGTCCAACAAACGATCACCTCCTTCACAACTCCAACCGATAGAGAACTCCAAGACATAATCAAAAGCATAAACACCACCACAGCATCGAACGACCCATGCCCAGCACACTGGATAAAAACACTACGGGCCGACCTTAGCCCATTCCTTACCAAACTTATAAAAGTATTCTTCCTTACTGGATCATTCCCTAACAGCCTGAAACAAACATCAATCAGACCACTGCTCAAAAATAACAAACTGGACCCTGCTAAGATGGACTCCTACAGGCCTATCTCGAGCATCCCGTTCCCAGCCAAAATCATGGAAAAAATAGTGCAACGCCAACTGGACCACCATATTGAGAACAATGCACCCCCGGACCCCTGCCAGCATGGGTTCCGGGAGTCACACGGTGTGGAAACTCTTCTTACCACATTACTCAGTACCCTTACCATAGGTATTGACAATATCAAACAAGCCTTTGCTCTCATATTCTTAGACATTGCAGCTGCCTTTGACTCTGTCAGTCATGATCTACTTCTTTCCCGCCTCGCCAAGGAGTATGCGACACTGCGCTGTCGTGGTGTACCTCATATCTGAGTGACAGATGGTAACATGTCTGCTCTGGCCCTTCCAGATCAGCACCCTTCAAGTAAGCGAAGGGCTTTCCACAAGGATCATCACTTTCAGCCCTCCTTTTCAACGTCTACATGCAACCCATCTGCACCCTCATCAGATCCTTTAACATCAATTGCCTAATATACGCTGATGACGTCCTGATGCACACACCGATATCAACTGAACATCCAGACCTCTCCAACCTGTCCCGCATGCTTCGATGCAGTCACGGACTGGCTACACACTCAAAAGCTTAAAATAAATTTCAAAAAGAGAAGTCCTCTTCATTTGCAGAAACCAAGCATTCACCCCTCCCACATCACTGAAGGTACGCGATGCAGAACTCCTCACCAAACCTACAATACGATACCTCGGTATCATGCTTAATCAACATCTCAACATGAACACCCAGATAACTAACATGGTAAAGGCAGTATACCATAAAATTAGAACACTGCGCCACATGAGACAATTGCTAGACCTGAAAGACTTCAGAACAGTCTTTCAAACGCTAGTAATGCCTCATTTCGACCACACTAATTCCATACTGCATGGACTTCCGAAGAGCACCTTGCATCCCTTGCAGCTGGCAATGAACGCTGCAGCCAGAACTCTTCATGGAGCTTCTAGAAGGGACCATATTACCCCAATACTAAAACATCTGCACTGGCTCCCTGTCCATTGTAGGATTTCCTTCAAGATCTGAACAATGACATTCAAGGCCATCAATAAATGCATGGCCACCTCCCTCTCTGACCTTGTCCAGATCACTCCTCCCGAGAGGATAAGGAGATCCGCTGCGACTAACACCCTCATTCTCCCCAAAGCAATCACTAAATGTTCCAAGACTACGAGGAACCGCGCATTTGCTCTCTACGCACCTTCCTGCTGGAATGCTCTTCCACCCAACATCCGAGCCATCAACAACCTTCCCCAGTTTAGGAAGGCGATGAAACATCACCTGTTCCTTCAGTACTTTTCCAACCCAAACGACATCTCGCAGCCACTACCCCCACCATGGCCAACCAAAACCGCCTTAATCCCCCACCTACCACACCACTCTAATCACCACTTCCTCTGATACTCGACCCAGCCTACACAAAGATTTGCCAGCCAAAATTTCCTTGCTGTATGTTCTGTACATATTGATGAGATGCATGGAGAATCTCGCCTACCTACTTGTAAATAGTTTTTACCTGTTAACCCTGTTCAAGCACCCTGTTTATTGTACGTTCATTGTTCAGGCACCCTGTTTATTGTAAGTGCATTGTAGTCCTCTACACTGCACAAATATGTTCCCTGTGAACCGTGCTGATGATGAATAGTGCAGTATAGAAAAAACAATAAATAAAAATAAAATAACATAAAATAAATAAATATGAGATTGCAGACCTGCTATTAGTAATCTGTGAACTATCATTAAAATCATCTCTAATACCTGAAGATTGGAGGATTGCCAATGTAACACCAATTTTTAAAAAGGGTTCCAGGGGTGATCCGGGAAACTACAGACCGGGAAAAATGGTAGAAACCATCATAAAGAATAAAATTACTCAGCATGTAGACAGTCATGGCCTAATGGGAGACAGCCAACATGGCTTTAGACAAGGAAGATCTTGTCTTACTAATCTGTTATGTTTTTTTGAAAGTGTGAATAAACAGGTGGACAAAGGTGAGTCGGTTGATATAGTGTATCTGGACTTTCAGAAAGCCTTTGACAAGGTCCCTCATCAGAGACTTTTGGCAAAACTAAAAAGTCATGGGATAGGAGGCACTGTACTACTGTGGATCAAGAACTGGTTAAAAGATAGAAAGCAGAGGGTTGGGCTAAATGGCCAATTTTCCCCAATGGAGAAAGGTGAATAGTGGTGTACCCCAGGGATCTGTGCTGGGTCCGCTGCTTTTTGACATATTCATAAATGACTTGGAAAGTGGAATAACGAGTGAGGTTATCAAATTTGAAGATGACACAAAACTATTTAAAGTTGTTAAAACCCAAGAGGATTGTGGAGAATTGCAAGAGGATCTTGATAAATTAGAAGACTGGGCATCAAAATGGCAGATGAAATTTAATGTGGACAAGTGCAAAGTTATGCACCTAGGGAAGAACAACCCAAACTATGGTTACACAATGCAAGGTTCCACATTAGGAACCACCACCCTGGAGAAAGATTTAGGCGTCATTGTGGATAACATGTTTAAACCCTCAGCCCAGTGTGCAGCGGCGGCCAAGAAAGCAAATAGAATACTAGGTATCATAAGGAAAGGAATGGAAAATAAAACAAAAGATATTATAATGCCTCTATATTGTTCCATGGTGCGACCGCACCTTGAATATTGTGTACAATTCTGGTCGCCGTATCTTAAAAAAGATATAGCGATTTTAGAAAAGGTACAGAGAAGAGCCACCAAAATGGTAAAGGGGATGAAAGGATACTCCTATGAAGAAAGGCTAAAAAGATTAGGGCTCTTTAACCTGGAAAAGAGACGGCTGAGGGGAGATATGATAGAAGTCTATAAATTAATGAACGGAGTGGAACGGGTAAACGTAGATCGATTGTTTACGTTATCAGAATATAGAAAGACTAGGGGACATGCAATGAAGCTACAGGGTAAACTATTTAAAACTAATAAAAGAAAATATTTTTTCACTCGTGTAATCAAACTCTGGAATTTGTTACTGGAGGATGTAGTAAAGGCTGTTAGAGTAGCTGGGTTTAAAAAAGGTTTGGACAAGTTCCTGGAGGAAAGGTCCATAAACCATTATTAAGAAGGGACCCAGGATATCAATGCTTGACCCAGTACAAGCACTGTGGAACCTGTGTCTTTTGGGGAAACTGCTAGGTACGTATGACGTAGATTGGCCACTGTTGGAAACAGGATACTGGGCTTGATGGACCTTGGTCTGACACAGTATGGCATATCTTATGTTCTTATGGAAGGTTTGTGACTAGTACAAGATATTGCAGGATTTGCATTGTGCAAGAAAGCATAGTTACTCACCTGTAACAGGTGATCTCCGGGAACAGCAGGAATAAGTCTTCACATATGGGTAAACGTTGGTACCGACGGAGCCCGCGTGAGAACGCTCCCCAGCTTCCCAAAAAGAAAGCCTTTGGGAGCATGCCCACATGCATGCGCGCTGCCTTCCCGCCTATTCACTTCCCTCACATTAGTTGAGTTTGTAGCTCAGATCGAAGGAGGGAAGCAGACAGATTAGAGAGAGAGAGAGAGAGAGAGAGAACTCCTCCTAGGGGAGGTGGGTGGGTTGTGAAGACTTATTCCTGCTGTTCCCGGAGATCACCTGTTACAGGTGAGTAACTATGCTATCTCCAGGAACAAGCAGGAATGAGTCTTCACATATGGGGACTCCCAAGCTAAAAGATGCCTAGAGGAGGCCCCAGCATGTTGCAAATCTAATGGATGGGCCATGCTTTCTCCCTAGAACCTCAGGCATCCAAGGGATGGAGGGTAGGAGTTGAACTAAAAAGGGTGCTGTGGAACAGCTCGACTAAACAAGGTATCCGGGGAGGGGCCTTGTGTAGACAAAAACTGTTAGTAAGTGAAAGTCAAGTCCCAATTCTTGAAGTGGATCTTACCCAAAAGTATTGCGAAGGTATTCGCTGAGGCTGATATGGGTCTGTTATAAACAGCTACCATATCATCCTCACAAGGAATTCGTTTACTGTGATAAGTACAGGAAATAAAATTTGCAGTACAGGTGGATATAAGAAACCTTAATGGCTAGAATCAACCCCAGAAAAACTGGGCGAGTTTTATATGAGGTTGGGACTTTGTAGAAAAGCTAAAGCTTCTGTAAGTCCAGAATCTAAAAGAAACTTTCTTTCCTTGGAGCAGGATAGTGCCCTAGGAAAGAAAAATTTAAGCTAAAACTGACTGGTGTGGAGGAAAAAGCAAAACTGCCTTTTACAGACAGAGGATGGGTTTTTAGAACCCCTCTATCTAGATGAAAAAATATTGTATTAGGCGGTTTCGCCCCAATTTCTGAATATCAGTAATGTGTCTTTCATAAGTGATCGCACTTAGGATAAGGACTTACATTGAGAGCTTCAGATGTAACGTAACCAGATTATGAGAGTAGATGTAAAAAATGGTTTCGGTAATGAAGGTCTTTCTCTATTTTACCAGAGAAGTTGGTTGTCCATTTAAAACTTGATGATATGCTTTAACAGCATTAACATGGACAGTAAACAATATTTCAGAGTCAGATTTTATAAGAGATTCGTGTGATAACAAGAAGGGCAAGACCTTCTTGAGAATACTTATTGAAAAGTGAAAGTGTAAGAATGATATGTAAGGTTTCATGGAAACCAGTAGAATATTCTTACTTGAAGGAAAGGTCTAGGTTTTAAAAGTCTAGTCCTTGAAAAACCAGGTCTTGAGACGTACGTGAAGAAGTGCAGAGGAGATCCCTAATCTTAAGTCAGAGGATCTGGGTCCTTCTATAACTTCAGTGTGGTAGCTGGAAAGAAAGACGCAGTGTAAGGGGATACCATATTTGCCTCTCTATGAGGGCAGTATGAGTATCATGCGCTCTTTGTTCATTATCAGCTTCAATTATCAGATAAGGACAGACTGCAGTGATCAGGAATGCATCCCTGTTGTAAGAGCTCCACTGAAGAAGTGGAACCACGTAGGGAGTTGTGCAACTCCCTAAGCTTTCACGTCGTCTAGGCCCTGGTTCCCCTCCCTTAAAAGGAAATTTAAGGAAGATGGAAAGGATAGGAGAACCAGTCATGTAGAAACATGACTGGGTAGAGCCCATCAGTTGAAGCTTTTCTAACCATCTGGAAGCTACCTAACAGGGGTGAACTCTGACGCTCTCTGGCAAAGGCCCATAGTTGCAGAGCTTTATTGCATAGTTGCAGAGAGCATGTTGTAGGTTGCTTAGGTGAGACCTGGCTGTTTGATTGCCAGTTGCAACCAAATATATTCTGTACAAGCTGAAATAGAATTGAAAATGGCTAAGAATAGAAAAACAGGCTTATTTACCTGCAATGATAAACTGTCCAAGTGGGTTCTAGACCATCTCTTGGGCCATTTGTTATTAAGACAGCAGAAAGAACCATCAGGTCCTATAGTCTACAGACAAAATTAAGAGTGGTAATACAATTTTGTCTAATAAGCTGTCTTAAAAAGAAGTATTTAAAAGATCAGCTCAAAGATACGCAGGCAGCGTAGATTAAGCAGAAACTCATGTGTCTGATGAACAGAATAACCCTGGTAGGGATTCCCAGAATGCTATTGTGCATTTGGTAACAACCGTAGTGCAAAAAGAACTCCAAGAAGGAAAACTCTGTATTGGAAAGACTTACTGGAGTAGGAATAGAAGAAATTCCTACAGCTTTAGTGAAAAAGCTCTCCAGTTGAATAATGTTCCCCTTGGAGACTAAGGGGCTTGTTTGCAAAGCTGCGTTAGCGGTTTCAGCTCGTTATCGGAGCCGCGGCCCCATTGATTTCAATGGGGCTGCGGCTCCGATAACGATCGGAAACCACTACTGCGGCTTTGTAAACAAGCTCCTAAATGTCACACATGAAAGGGATAGAAAACAATACAGAGTTGAAAGGACCTACAATTTGGTAAGTCCTTGTAGATGAATAGTTAGAGTTCTTTTGCAGTTTAAACTATAAACAGGTAACTGTTACAGGTAACTGTAAAAAGGTGAAGGATATAGTTCACCTTGTTGCTAAGTTTCCTACCCTTTCCCCCCCCCCCCCCCATTTTTTTTTTTTTTTTTTTTTTTTTTTAAAACAGGGGGAGCAGAAACTTGTTACCTTTAGAGCATGATTCTTCTCAATAGCTCTTAGAGCTAGGAGAGTGGATTTCCTTTGTAATAAGAGGTTCATGTCCAGAGGTAAAGAGTTGACTCAGTCTGGATGAATCAAATTCAAATGCCTGTTTTGATAAAAAGGCAGGTTTATGGGTTCTGAATTTCATACAGAAAGAAGAAAAGACTAAGCAAATAAAATATCAGAAACCCTGCAATTACTGGGTCTGCTGAACTGTTGAGGTTTTAGTTTTCTTAGTCTGGTTTGATGTTGCCCTGTTCGGGAAACATCTACGTGATGGGTATTAGATGGATAAAACCTTTTTTCCCTAGGGGGAATAAAGTCTTCTAGAAGACCTTTTAATAGCTGAGATAGAGGAAATTTTTGACAGTCCTCTGACAGTAGGCTTATCAATGTCTAACTGACATGCTTGAAAAAGCCAATCCTTATTGAAGAGATTCTCTCCAGTACAAGGACTATTTCCCAGCTTTACTTGCACCCATTTATCCAAGTCTGAAGCTTGGAGCCAGGCAATACGTCGTGCTCCTAAGGCTATAGCAGAAGTTCTGCTAATAGACTCAAAGCAGTCCAAGGAAGCACGATTAAGGAATTTAGAGATATTTTGAGCATGTTTGACTAATAATAAATAGTCTGCTCTTTTATGTTCTTGAAGAAAAGGGTTCAAAAGCTTTAAGTTCTTTGTAACCTCTTTAAGAGAGAAACCCATATAGAAAATATATGAGATAATTTTTGCTGAAAGCATGGATGCTTGGAAGCATCGACGCCCAAAAGCATCTAAGGTTCTAGACTCACGACCTGGCGGGCAAGAAGAATGCTTTTTTGCACTCTTAATGCGCCTCATTGCTGATTCTACTACTATAGAATGATGAGGAAGTTGAGTCTTTTGAAAACCTGGAGAAGGTGGCACTTTATACATAGTGTCAAGTCTTTGAGAATGTGGGATACCGTTAAGGGTGTTTCCCACATACTTAATAATAGATCCTGTAAGATCTGATGTACAGGAAGCATAAACATCTCCTTTGAAGCCCAGGGGTATAGCGTAGTTACTCACCTGTAACAGGTGTTCTCCAGGAGCAGCAGGAATCAGTCCTCACTTACGGGTGACGTCGGCGCCGACGGAGCCCCCGCGGAGCAATTTTCCCCAGCTTTCAAAGAAAGCCTTTGGGAATTGCAGCGCGCATGCGCGGTAGTCTTCCCGCCCGAGGGTGCCATCTTAGCCAGTCAGATGACATAGCTAAAAAAGACAGCATAAAAATTTGCAAAAAAAGAACATAAGCAGACGATTGCAACTCCAAGGGGAGGAGGGAGGGTAGTGAGGACTGATTCCTGCTGCTCCTGGAGAACACCTGTTACAGGTGAGTAACTACGCTTTCTCCAGGACCAAGCAGGAAGTCAGTCCTCACTTATGGGACTCCCAAGCTCAAGGCTACCGGAGACCCTAAGCACAAAAATGAGCTCCCTCTAGCTCAGCAGCACAGAAGGATAGAATCTTCGCTGAATTATCACCCACCGGTAGCCCACATCCGGGATGGAGGGTAGGAGTTGCTCAGACCTCAAAGAGATTACGGAGGACTGCCTGTCCGAAAGCACTGTCCCTACGGGACTCCCTCTCGAGACAGTAATGGACCGCAAAAGTCTGGCTCGAAGACCAAGTAGCGGCCCGGCAGATGTCTGCCAGCGGAACAGAGCGGAGGTAAGCCACTGACGTGGCCTTTGCCCGAACGCAATGAGCCGTGACTCGACTTTCTAAGGCGAGTCCGGCTGCCCCATAAGCCCAAGAGATACAGTCCGCAACCCAGATGGACAGAGTACGCTTGGAGACCGGGAGCCCCAATTTATTGGGGTCAAAAGACACAAAAAGCTGAGCAGCTTTACGGTGCTCCCGCGTACGGTCAAGGTAGAAGTTCAACGCCCTTCTACAGTCCAGGGTATGGAGGACCGTCTCAGCTCGGCTGGAGTGTGGTCTGGGAAAGAAGGTTGGAAGTACCACCTCCTGATTCAAGTGAAAAGGGGAGACCACTTTAGGCAGAAACTTTGGGTGAGTCCGTAGGACTACCCTATTCTTGTAGAACCGAGTGTAGGGGGGATCAGACACGAGGGCCTGTAATTCACTTACGCGCCTAGCGGAAGTGAGGGCTATCAAGAACAGCGTTTTCCAAGACAGAAAACGGAGAGAGCAGGTAGCCATAGGTTCAAAAGGCGGACAGGTGATCCGCTGCAAAACCACATTCAGGTCCCAGTCAGGCGCTGGCGGGCGCAGAGGTGGTTTAAGTAGTAGGAGACCTCGGAGAAACCTCGCTACGAGAGGGTCGTTGGAGAGAGGTCTGCCGTCCACCGGCACATGATGTGCGGAAAGAGCACTGAGGTGAACTTTGACGGAGTTGGACTTAAGTCCCAGATTAGAGAGGTGTAGCAAGTACTGTAAGATCACCGACACCGGGCAGGAGAAGGGATCCTGAGACTGTTGGGTACACCAGACTGCAAAGCGACGCCATTTAAGGGCGTAGCATTTGCGGGTAGAAGGCCGCCGCGAAGCCAAGACGACCGCCTCCACCTCTGCCGGCAAGAGGAGAGGAGCAAGGACTACCCTCTCAGCAGCCAGGCCATGAGGTTGAGAGACCTGAGGTTGGGGTGCAGTAGGGACCCCTGATCCTGGGTGAGGAGATCCGGTTGCACCCCCAGAGGGATTGGATCCTCCACCGCCAGTTGCAGCAAGAGCGGAAACCACGGCTGCCTGGGCCAGCGAGGGGCCACCAGGATCACGAAAGCTTTGTCTCGGAGAACCTTGAAAAGGGTCCGAGAGACTAACGGGATGGGAGGGAAAGCGTACAGAAGGCTCCCCGACCATGAGATCAGAAAGGCGTCCGCCGCCACCCGAAGGGGGTGAGGCTGACGAGAGCAGAAGCGAGGAAGCTGCCGGTTGTGAGGACTGGCAAAGAGATCCACTGTGGGGAGGCCCCACCTGAGGAAGAGCTTCTGAACGATCAAGGGGTCCAGACGCCACTCGTGCGGCTGGAGGACCCTGCTGAGTTTGTCCGCCAGGCAATTTTCTTGGCCCGGGAGATAAACTGCCTTGAGGAGAATGCCGTGACTGACGGCCCAAGAGCAGAGCTTCTGTGCCTCCCGGCAGAGGAGGAAGGAGCCCGTGCCCCCCTGCTTGTTCACGTAGAACATGGCAACTTGATTGTCCGTCTGGACAAGGACGGACTGTTGGGAGGTCAGGTGGGAGAAGGCCTTGAGAGCTAGGCGGATCGCCCTGAGCTCCAGGAAGTTGATCTGCTGAGCAGACTCCCACTTGGTCCAGAGGCCCTGAGTACGTGCCTCTTGGCAATGGGCTCCCCAGCCCAGGAGGGATGCATCGGTGGTCAGCACCCGGGTCGGCTGAGGTGACTGGAAAGGCATTCCCAATACCAGGTTCGGCTGCCGGAGCCACCACCGGATAGACGAGACCAGCGGCTCGGAGACGCGCACCAGGTCTGCTAGGCCGCCCGTGGCCTGTCGCCACTGCTGGCGGAGACACCACTGAGCAGGCCGCATATTCAGGCGGGCATTGGGGGTCACATGGACGGTGGAAGCCATATGGCCGAGCAGTCTCAGGAAGCGCCTGGCGGAGACCAGGGGCTGGCTGCGAAAGCGGTCGGCTAGGTCCATGAGCCGCTGAGCCCTGTCGAGCGGTAGGTACGCTCGCGCCTGAGGGGTGTGCAGCCTTGCGCCGATGAACTCGAGATCCTGTGAGGGGAGCAAAGTGGACTTTGCGAAGTTGATGACAAAGCCCAAGTGCTGCAGCAGAGTCACCGTGCGGCACGTGGCGGTGGTGACCTCCTGAGCGGATGCTGCTCTGATGAGCCAGTCGTCGAGGTACGGAAAAACATAGAGGCCGTGAAGCCGGAGATGGGCCGCCACGACCGCGAGACATTTTGTGAAGACTCGCGGTGCGGAGGACAGGCCGAAGGGCAGTACTCTGTACTGGTAATGATTTCCTGCCACCACAAACCTTAGGTATTGTCGGTGGCTTGGGTGGATGAGGATGTGCGTGTAAGCATCCTTTAGATCCAAGGAGCATAGCCAATCTCCCTGCTGGAGGTAGGGCAGAAGGATTCCAAGGGTAAGCATTTTGAACTTCTCCCGCACAAGGAACTTGTTGAGGTTGCGCAAGTCCAGGATGGGTCGGAGGCCTCCTGTTCTCTTTGGTATCAGAAAATACCTTGAATAGAAGCCCTGACCTCTCAGGTGGTGTGGCACCGGTTCCACCGCCTGATCCTGCAGAAGACCTGCTAACTCCTGAAGGAGCAACTCCCTGTGCAGAGGGGGGCGCGGAGGCTCTCCCGGAAAATAGGAGGGAGGGACCTGATGGAAGTGGAGAAGGTAGCCCTCTCGCACGACCTGAAGCACCCAGGCATCTGCGGTGATGCTGGACCACCTGTCGGCGAAGTGAACCAGCCGGCCTCCGGTGCTGGGGGGGACCAGCGGGGGGGAGAGGCTATGCTGAGCGAGTCAAAAACCCCCACCCTGCTGAGCAGGGGCTGGTGGCGCAGGCTTGGGGGCTTGCTGCCTACGGGACCCGTTACCCCGTCCCTTGGCCTGCTGGCCCTGTTGGGGAGCTGCAGGGGCCTGATAATGGGGGTATTGTTTGTAGGCAGCCGCCTTCCTCGGGTAAAAGGTCTTTTTTCCCGAGCCCTTCTTTTTCTGGGAAGGGGCGGAGGTCTTCCTAGAAAGCCTGGTCCTGGTGAGAGTCTCAGTCTCAATTTGTGCAGCCTTTTCCGCCATGGGCTTGCCAAAGAGGTTTTCGCCTCGGCAGGGGACATCGACCAACTTGTCCTGTACCCAGGGCTCAAGGTCGGACGACTGAAGCCAAGCCTGTCGGCGGGCACCGATGCCGGCTGCGGCTACTCGAGCCGAGGCTTCAAAGCCATCATAGGCTGCTCGGGACATGAACTTTGAGCATTCCCGAATACCTGTGGACAAGGCTAGGAACCTCCGCAAGGGTTCCTCGGACAAACCAGCGGAGAAGCCGGCTAGCTCTTTAGCCAGATCCCTGAGATACATGCCCATGTAGAGCTGGTAAGTCTGGACACGACAGGCGAGCATAGAGCCCTGGAAGCACTTTTTGCCAAGGCCATCCAGGTTACGGGCCTCCCTTCCAGGAGGCACCGAGGAGTGCATCTTCTGGCTCTTAAGACGATGCATGGCCGATTCCACTACCATGGAATGGTGTGGCAACTGCGCCTTTTGAAAGCCAGGGCTCTTGCGGACTCGATAGATAGAATCGACCCGCTTGCTCAGGACCGGCGAGGAGGCCGGACTCTCCCACATGCGGAAGAGTAGTCGTTCCAGCATAGGAGGAACCGGCACAGTAAAGTGCTCCCTCGCGGGAGAGTCATACTGGAGGGCGTCGAGCTCTTCGGCTCGAGGCTCCTCCTCGGGGTCCGCAGGGAAGGCCAAAGCCTTGGCCATATCCCTAACGAAATCCGAGAACCGGGCATCCTCCGGGGGGGACTGCTTCCGAGGCTCGGACTCCGGGGAGTCCGATGGGACACATCGAGTCCGGAAAGAATCAGGTGACTCTTCCTCCTCAGACTCCCAGACCGACTCCGACGAGGACTCGGTGGGGTCGGCTCGGGCAGGGTGCGGCGCCAGCCGCCCCGACGCCGAGGGAGTCGGCGTCGGCGACCTCGGTCCCGAACGGGAGGCCGAGGGCGACCTCGACCGAGGATCGACTCGAGTTCTCATCGACTCGAGGATCGGCTCGGTCTCCGGGGTCGACTTGGACGTCGACGTCCCGGCGGTCGGGGCAGCGACGCCAGCGAAGCCAGCGAGCAGTGCCCGCTGCTGGTCCATGAAGGCAGACAATCTGCTCTCCAAGGCCGTCAACCTGAGTCCGAGCTCAGGCGACCCAGCAGCCCCCGACTCGGGCCCCGACGGCGTCGGGCCCGACGTCGGCTGACGCGGAGGCGAGTCCAGAAGGACAACAGGACTTACCCGGGCAGGCATCTCCGACTCCAGGCGAGGTCGCTTCGGGAGGTGTTCCTTCTCCAAGGACCCGGGGCGGCTGTCGGGGCTATGCGACCTGGCCCTCGCGGAGCCAGGAGCGTCCACCGACGCCGCCCTCGCGGGTTTTTCCTTCCGTCGATGGTCCCCGGAGGGAGAACCCCGGTCGGAGGAGCTCCGTCGACGGTCCGAACTGGAGCCTTTCGACAGTGAGGCCTCCGACGAGGTCCGGGTACGGCTGGGGTCAGCGAAGATTCTTTCGCGCTGATGCCGCCGACTTCTCAACGCCTTCGAGGACAGTTTGCTGCAGGGCCCACAGATCAGTTCCTCGTGATCTGGGCCCAGGCAGCGGAGGCAAAGGTCGTGTGAGTCGGTGAGTGACATATTTCGGTCACACCGACCACACCGCTTAAAGCCACTGGCAGCCATCGGGGGAAAAAGGGCCCCTGCGAGGTCAAAGGACCGGGCTGCCAGGGAAAAAACGAAAACGAAAGCTGACTAAGTCAGAAAAACCGAAAAACCGTTAGAGGACTCGAGACCGGCGTCGCGAGTCCGGGCGGGAAAACGACCGGCGTCGAACCGAAAGAAAAAAGGAAAATACAGAAGAAAATCAACTTTTACGCGGGGACAAGACGGGGACGTCTGTAGGGCTCCGCGGAAAAAAGAAGACTGGCTAAGATGGCACCCTCGGGCGGGAAGACTACCGCGCATGCGCGCTGCAATTCCCAAAGGCTTTCTTTGAAAGCTGGGGAAAATTGCTCCGCGGGGGCTCCGTCGGCGCCGACGTCACCCGTAAGTGAGGACTGACTTCCTGCTTGGTCCTGGAGAATGCAGAGTTCCTGAATCCCTTGGTATAGACGCTTTCTGAGGTATGGAAATGGCAAGCAGCTTTGCCATATCAAGCACAAAGCTTGAAAGGAAATCTCTTCTGAGGGGTACCCTCCAAATTGAGGGGTAAAAGCTGGAACTGGTGAAAGTTCAGCTGTGGTACCCATGGATTCATCCCAGTCATCGGAATCGGAAGACTTGAAAGGATGAAGCACCGGATTTTCTTTAAAAAGATGTCTTCGGTACCGCTCGAGGTCGTTACCGAGCCGAGTCGGTACCGAATCCTCTATGCTTGAGCGCGATTCCAGGCTCGGCATCGGAGGAAGCCAGCCCGTCAAAGGAGACCGACGGTACCAGTAGCAGTGCCAATGTCGATACCGACACGTGCACCGATGCCGATGGCAATGCCAGCACCGGTAGCGATGCCCATACCGGCATCGACACCAGCATTCGGGGAACGGTCTGCAGCGACTCTAGCGATACCGAAGTAGCTGAGAGATTTGCTAGACCAAGTTCGATGGCGAGGAGTCTTTCATCCATCACCATTGCCGATGCCAGGGTATCGGTACCGCTCAAAGCGGCCAGATCCACCGAGCATGGCACAGGTATGTCCATGGAGGTAAAAACCTCGGGAACAACCTGAAGGCCCGATAATGCTTTGGAGCCCGAAGACTCCCACCGGTACTGTATTGCCATAATGTCCTCGAGGGCAACGCCAGAGGCATCTCGATGCTTAGAAGGAGATCTACCTCTCGAGGACTGGCTAGTCTTAACAGACTTTTGTTTGGTTACCTGACCCTGGGAGGAAGAAGAAATTCTGGCCGGTGACATCAGGCCTGATGTGAACCGGGTATCAAGTTGTACTCAATGTTGAAGAGTATTTCTAGTTAAACTCCTGCAGGCGAAACACTCCATCAAGTAATGGTCAGGACCTAAACACTTTAGACACCAGTTATGAGTGTCTACTAATTTAGTTGTACCATCACACTTTGAGCATTTCTTAAGGATAGTGGCTGGCTTTTCCATGAGGAAAGGATAGAGGCCTAGTGGCCAAAATACTTCAGCACTAAGTAGGAACAAAAATATTCTTTAGTGAAAAAGGAAAATTTTCAGTAAGAAAGAAAGAAAAGCACCGGCGGTATCGGTGGGCGTCGAACGAAGGCAGGCGCGACCAAAAAAAATAAAAATAATAAGAATTTTCCGTGGTGACAAGGACACGTCCTGTCGGCTCCGCAGAAAATGAAGAACTGATGTGAGGGAAGTGAATAGGCGGGAAGACAGCACGCATGCGTGTAGGCATGCTCCCAAAGGCTTTCTTTTTGGGAAGCTGGGGAGTGTTCCCACGCGGGCTCCGTCGGTATCGACGTTTACCCATATGTGAAGACTCATTCCTGCTTGTTCCTGGAGATAGAGTGAAGCTGTCTAAGTAGGGGAAGACAAATATCCCTAGAGTCCTCAGAAATGCTGCTACTACTGCCATGCATTTCGTGAAGACTCTTGGGGCGGAAGCCAGCCCAAAGGGTAGAACTCTGTACTAGTAATGTCTTCCCTGAAAGAGGAATCGAAGAAACCTTTTGTGATCTGCATGAATAAGGATATGTGTATAGGCGTCCTTTAGGTCTAGAGAACATAGCCAATCCTGACTCTGAATGTAAGGGAGACGTGTTCTGAGAGAGATCATTTTAAATTTTTCTCGGAACAGATACTTGTTTAACTCCCTGAGGTCCAAAATGGGCCTGTACCCTCCTGTATTCTTTGGTATGAGGAAGTAGGGGGGAGTAAAAACCCAGGCCCTGTTGAGAAACAGGTACCTCCTCTATTGCACCCTGAGCAAGGAGAGAGGTGACCTCTTGACACAAGAGAGTGGTGAGGGGAGGCCGAGAACTGAACTCTTTGAGTAGAGAGAGCAGGCATACTGTGGAAGTGGAGTTTGTACCCCTCTGTCACTAAGCAGAGTCCACTGCTCTGATGTTATCTGCTGCCACCTCTTGGCAAAATGACAGTCTGCCTTGAATGTTGAGAGGCTCTGGACCTTTTAGAGGTAGGATTACTAGGTTCCCTAGGAAGGAGTCAAACACCCTGTGTGGAGGCTGTGTCTGCTGAGCTGGTTGAGCTCTGGGGACTTGAGCCTTTCCTTGTTGATTAGGCTGCTGCTGCCCCTTTTGGGGAGCATGGACTGGGCAGTGGACAGTTTGGGTGTAAGACAGATAGAATTTATTTTTCTTGTTGAAAAAGGGTTTCTTAACTGTCTTTTTCTTAGCTGGGTTGGCAGTAGTCCTGGATAGTCTATTCAAAGTAGTGTTCTCGGACTCAAGCTGAGAAGCTTTATCCTGCCAATCCTTGCCAAAGAGATTTTCCCCCCGTGCAAGGAAAATTTCCCAGCTTGTCTTGCACCCACTGCTCTAAATCAGATGCTTGTAACCACGCAATCCGACATGCACCGATAGAAATAGCAGAGGTTCTGCTAATGCATTTGAAACAATCGAAGGTTGCCCTGTTCATGAACTTGGAAACGTTTTGGGCATGCTTAACAAGAATGAGGAAATCGGCCCTCTTGTCATCAGGAAAAAGAGGAGCCATGAGTTCCAAATCTTTAGCAACCTCGCAGAGAAACATACCCATATAAAGTATATAAGAACTTATTCTGGCCAATAACATAGAGGCCTGAAAACATCGATGACCAAAGACATCGGGAGTCCTGGCCTCACGGCCCGGAGGATTAGAGGAATGCATCTTGGCACTTTTGATTCGGTGCATCGCCGATTCCACCACCATGGAATGGTATGGTAACTGCGTTTTTTTGAAACCCGGGACACTGTGGTACCCAGTACATTGTATCGAGCCTTCGAGAATGTGGAGACACCATTAAGGGTGTTTCCCACATCCTAAGCATGAGATCATGCAAAATCCGGTGTATGGGAAGGGTTGCGGCTTCCTTAGGGACTGCCAGATACTTAAGAATTTCTATTTCTTCAGCTCTCGGTTCTTTCTCGGGGGTCATGGTGATCGAGAGGCCCCAAGATATATCCCATATAAAGTCTTGAAAAGACATGTCCTCCGGAGGAGGTATCCTACGCTGCGGTGAAGGAGAGGGATCTTCCGGGAGAACGACTCCGGTACTGATGGAGTCATCAGAATCATCTGAATCGGAGGACTCAAAGTATCTATGGGCCGGGTGCTTTCGTGCTACCTGTCACCGGTACCGATCGAAGTCAGCATCAGAATGCCTCGATACCGCACCCTCTATGCTGGACACCAATTCTAGGGCCGGCATGGGTGGAAGCATGGAGAGTGGCACACCGGCAGATGCAGATACATTCAAAACCGGTATCGGTACCGATGGCCGAGGAACCGATTGTAGCGGTTTTAGCGGTACCGAGGCTGCTAACAATGCCGCACGACAGCACTCAATGGCTAGGATACGTTGATCCATGGAGCCCAGCGATGTCTGGGTGTCGGTACCGGCACGACCCCAGAACATGGCACCAAGAGTTCTCTGGAGGTTGAAGCCTTGGGAACATCCTGGGAACCCGTTAATGCTTTGGAGGCAAGGTCCTCCCGCTGGGGTTGTTTGGCCGGTGTATTCTCCTTGAGGGCAATGCTAGTAGCATCTCGAGGCTTAGGCGATCTACCCTTTGAGGACCGGCCGGTCTTGGAGGAAGAACTGGGTTTGGTTACCTGAGAGCCGTGGGAGGAAGATGATGCAATGGACATTGCATCTGAGGCAAAGAGGGTGCCGAGTTTCGCAGCTCTATTCTGCAGTCCCCTCTTAGTCGTCTTTCTGCAAATGAGACACTCCGATGGTGAATGGTCAAGGCCCAAACACTTAAGATACCAATCATGGGTGTCAGTAGCAGAAATGGTACTCCCACATTTTGAACATATTTTGAAACCACTAGTTGGTTCCTCCATTTTGGAAGAAAATAGGGCCTAGTGCCCAAAATGGTGCCGAAGCACCAAGAGGGGATAGACCCTCAAGAAAAAGCTTTTTTTTTTTTTCTTTTAAAAACAAAAAAAAGACGACACCGGTGTAGCATCGACAGGAAGGCAGACACGACCACAAAAAAAGAAAGTTTTCTGCGGTGAAAGGGTTTGCTGCCTGTCGGCTATGCGGAAGACGAAGAAATGAAGAGAGAGAGTTGGGAAAGGCGGGAAGGCAGTAGCGCATGCGCAGTGGGATGCTCCCAAAGGCTTTCCTATAGGATGCTGGGGAGCGTTCCCACGCGGGCTCCGTCGGTGCCGACGATACCCATATGTGAAGACTACATTCCTGCTTGTTCCTGGAGATACCATGAAAAACTCTGGGCCAGATTAAGAAGCATGGATATACCAGAACACCTAATAGTTCTCTTGCAGAACCTTTGCATTGATCAAGAAACAACAGTTCAAATGGAATAAGGAGAAACAGAGTGGTTTAAAATCAGCAAAGGTGTACGACAAAGCTGCATACTTTCCCCCTACCTGTATAATTTATATGCGGAACAAATCATTAGAGAAGCAGGACTGTATGAAGACAACAGAGGTGTGAAGATTGGTGGGAGACTCATCAACAACCTTCGCTATGCTGATAACACATTACTCCACACCAAAAAATCCCCCGGTTCAGTAATAATATTCACATACTAGAAGAATACCAAACCTAATGAAAACAGTCCCTTATGTGTAATATCTTTTTGTTGGAACTGGCTGGAGGCGGCTGAAAGAGCCACACAGTCGCTCCAGACAGCCAGGTCCGTTTTAATTAAACCAAGCTAAAAAAATACTTATCAATTGAACAGACTTTGTTTACTGCAATCTTCACTGGGATACAGTTTGATAAATATTTTTTTAGCTTGGTTTAATTAAAACGGACCTGGCTGTCTGGAGCGACTGTGTGGCTCTTTCAGCCACCTCCAGCCAGTTCCAACAAAAAGATATTACACATAAGGGACTGTTTTCATTAGGTTTGATAACACATTACTGGCTGAAAGTGAAGACGATCTGAAACATTTGCTTCTCAAGATCAAGGAACATAGTCTTAAAATGGGCCTGCACCTTAATGTAAAGAAAACAAAGATCCTGACAACTGGAAAAATCAATAAGTTCATCATTGATGGAGAAGAAATTGAAATAGTGGACAACTTTAACCTACTTGGATCAACTATCAATAAAGAAACAACAAGCAGTTAAGAAATCAGACAACGCATTGCTGTTAGCAAAATGGCTATGAAGGACCTAGACAAGATTCTCAAGAGCAGAGATGTCTCTCTCCATACAAAGATATGACTTGTTCAAGCCATGGTATTTTCAACAACATCTTATGGATGCAAAAGCTGAACAGTGAAAAAGATAGACAGGAAGAAAATTGATGCCTTTGAATTATGGTGCTGGCGCCGAATACTGTGTATACCATGGACTGCCCGATGAACAAACCAGTCAAGACTAGAGGAGATCAAACCCAAGCTTTCTTTAGAAGCTCAGATGACAAAACTTCGACTTTCGTATTTTGGACACATCATGCAAAGAGAGATCATTAGAGAAAGATATCATGCTTGGCAAGGTAGGTGGTCAACGCAAAAGAGATGGATCGATACAGAAACAGCAGCTATGGGTGCCACTCTATCAACAATGAGCCGCCTGACTGAAGACAAAACACAGTTTAGGACAACTATCCAGAGGGTCGCCATGAGTTGACACATACTCGACGGCACTTTACAATAACAACATGATTTAACAACCATTCAGCAATTAGATAAAAATCCTTCACTAACAGAATGGAATCCATATCATTAAACATCAAAACTTTAATAGGAACAAATAAAAGAATATCAGCAGCATAAATCTGAAAAGAAACTTGTAATTGACACAGACATCTACAAAATGGACATATATAAATATGAAATAAAGAGGCACATAAAAAGGAACCTTGTGGCACAACAATGTCAGCATTAAACCAAATCGAGATACCATTTGTATGCAACCAAACTATACACGCCATTTTAAAACTATACCTTCTATACCAATAGATTTTAATCTAAAATCTCATGGCAGATGGAGTGAAAAGCAGAGGAAATGTCAATAAAAATTAATAGAATACCAAACTAAGAGTCATTCAGTCCCTTAAGTAAATTTCATCAGAGGAAACAACAAGGTTTCTGAGCTATGTCTCTTCCTAAAACCATGCTGAAAAGTCATCTAGTAGTATATATACAGCCTGCTCAATTAGTTTGCCTAAGAAAGAGTAATTAGGCCTTACCTGCTAATTAGCATTCCTGAAGGAACTCCAGTCCAGTCCCTCACCTCTAGGTTGTGCTCCCCTTCCAGAAGCTTGGAGACTGAGCATGTCATCTTCTTGACGACTCCTGAGTATATATACTGCTGGCACCACCCACCAGCTCCAATATCCTATTAACAAAGATGACTTAATGGAGAGACAATTAAGTAGAACAACCAAATGAAAACAACCTACGCTCTTCTCTCCCCCCCACCCCCCCTCGTCAGGGATCACCCGCCCCCCTGAAGAGGCGGCGGCTTACCTGTGAACCAACTCACCCCTGGATTCTACAAACAAGGACAGACAGCTCGGCCATTCCGCCACATCACATCTGTCCCTCCAGCGCTGAACTGTTACCCAAACTTGAATCACTGGACCTTCACCTTCGGGCCAGATTTGCTAGACCAAAACTTCATAAAGAGACACTGGGCGGAATCAGGGACTGGACTGGAATTCCTTCAGGAACGCTAATTAGCAGGTAAGGCCCAATTATTCTTTCCTTAGCGTCTCTCCAATCCAGTCCCTCACCTCTGGGATGTAGCAGAGCAGTTTGAACCAAGGGAGGGACCTGTGAGACCAGCCCAAAGAACCGCCCCGCCAAAAGCTGCGTCTCCCGCCACCTGTACATCCAACCGATAGTGCCTAGAAAAGGTATGTATTTAACAGGTTTTATATACCACTTAATCATTTCAATCAAGCAGTTTACATTGAAACTTAAACTTGGCTATGTACATTAAACAGGGACATTGATAACTTGGATTTTTCTCAGGCAATGGAGGGTTAAGTGACTTGCCCAAGGCCACGAGTGCTAGTGGGAATTGAACCCTGGTCTCTGGGTTCCCAAGCCAGTGTTCTTAACCATTAGTCTACTCCTCCGCTCCCCAGTAAGGAGGTCCACGTTGCCGCCCTACAAATATCCAGAGGCAGTACCAAGACTGTACTCCGCCCCGTATAGAATGCGCCCGTAGTCCCACAGGAACGGGCTTACCTTCAAAATGTATGCTAACGCAATGGCCTCCCTAATCCATCTAGAAATGGAGGCCTTGGCCACCGCCTCTTCTTTGTGATGTCCCCCAAAGAGGACAAACAGCTGATCTGATTTGCGAAACACCACAGCTCTCTTAAGATAATGCTTCAGCACATGACGTTGTTGTGCATCAGCCACCCTATCACCCTCGCGAACCAAGGAAGGGAGGGAGACCAGTTGATTCAGATGAAACGCCGACACCACTTTGGGCAGGAAGAAAGGAAGGAACCGTCCGCAGGACCACTTTCTCCATGGAGAAGCAAAGAAACGGCGGTTGTCAAGAAAAAGCCCATTGCTCCGAAATCCGCCGGGCTGAGCAGATCGCCACCAGAAACACTGCCTTAAGGGTCAAGTCCTTCAAGGAAGCCCGCCCTACCGCCTCAAAGGGTTCCCTCGTCAGGGACTGCAGCACGAGATTGAGATCCCAGGGTGGAACCGCTGATCTTTGGGGTGGACGACTGCGGCTTACCGCCCTAAGGAACCGTCCCATGTCAGGGTGCTTCCCCAGCAACTTCCCTTGAACCTTTCCCCAGTAACAGGAAATCGCTGCCAACTGCACTCTCAAGGAGCTGGCAGCCAGGCCCTTCTCAAAGCCTACCTGCAATGAGTCTAGGATGTCCGGCATGGAGGCCACTGTAGGACGCCTCCCCCGGTCTGTGCACCACCCCTCAAAGATGTGCCAGACCGAACATAGGAGAGGCCGGTCGACCTCTTCCGAGCCTTCAGCAAGGTAGCAATCACCGAGCCGGAATATTTGCACTTCAGCAACCTCGCCCTTTCAAGAGCCATGCCGTAAGCGTGAACCGATCCACCTGCGGCATCCAGACCAGTCCCTGGGTCAAGAGATCCTCTCACCCTGGGAGCCTCCACAGCCGATCTAACAACCTCACTTGGTTGGCATACCACAGACATCTTGGCCAGTCCGGGGCTATCAGAATGACCAAGCCTTGATGAGTCTCTATGCGTTGGATGACCCTGCCTATGAGAGCCCGTGGGTCACCTCTGGACCAGAGCATCCAGGCCCTCTGACATTCCTTCCCTTCTTCTGCTGAAGAAGCAACTTGCCATGGCTAAAGTCCACCATGCCATGAGGTCCATTATAGGAGGGCCCCAACCGCTTACCACCTGTGCAAACACCTCCAGACATAGCTCCCATTTGCCGTGATCCACCCTGGACTTGACTCAGTCTGCAGTGACGTTTTCGATCTCCAACACATGCGCCGCTGACAATGCCTAAAGGTGTAATTCCACCCTCCTCCTCCAGGGAGGCACTGCCCGTGCCCCCCGTGGCGGTTGATATAGGCCACCGTGGTCGCATTGTCCAAGAACACCCGGACCGCTTTTCCAAGCACCCAGCACTCGAACACCTTGAGCGCCAGAGCCATTGTCCAAATCTCCAACCGGTTTACCGGCCAGTGGGCTTCTTGTGCGCTTCAGCAACCTTGCGCAACATGTCCTTCGCAGTGGGCTCCCCAACTGGACAAGCTGGCATCCGTCATTAGCTGGATCCACTGGGGTGACTCGAGAGGCATGCCCTGGCTCCAGACTCCCTGGCCAGAGCCACCATTTGAGTGCTCTCTGGCGGACAGGAAAGCCTTTCCGACAACTGCTGACACTAGTAGGAACAGCGCTGGATTAGAGACCACTGCAATGGCCCACAGGACGAGTTTGAGAGTTGCCGCCATGGTCCCCATGCACCTGCAGGGAGTGCCAAGCTAAGGGTTCCCTCATAGCCAGGAACCTTCACACCAGCCGTCAAAGCTCCTGAGGCCGGTGAGCCAGCAGAAACACCTGGACCCTGCAGGTGTCGAACTTCACTCCGAGGTATTAGAGCTCCTGAGCGGGACTGAGCCTGCTCTTGGCTAGGTTGATCACCCAATCTAGACTCTTCAAGAGATCCATCACTCTGGCAGTCGCCTTTATGCTCTTTTCCCTGGACTTGGCCCAATCAACCAGTCGTCAAGGTAGGGAAGAACCAGAATACCTTCCTTGCGACGTGCCGCTGCTACTACTACCATGACCTTGGTGAAGGTACGGGGAGCCGTTGCCAGGCCAAATGGTAACGCTCGAAACTGTAAGTGCCCCATTGCACTGCGAAACGCAGAAACTGCTGATGGGCTGGACGGATGGGAATATGCAGGTAGGCCTTGGTGAGGTCGAGGGATGTCAAAAACTCTCCCCTGCAAACCGCCACTATTACTGATCTTAGCATCTCCATGCGGAAATGAGGAAACCTCAGGCACCTGTTGACCTGCTTGAGGTCAAGAAGGGGTCGAAAGGAATCCTCCTTTTTGGGTACCATGAAATAAATGGAGTACCGACCACATCTGCACTAGTCTTCAGGCACTGGCAGCACTGCTCCTAGAAGCAGCAGCCACAACAATGTCTCCCACACTGCTGCAGCCTTGGATGGAGCATTGCAGGGAGATTGGATGAACAATGGGGGAAATCAGTCATGCCAGCTCGAGGGCGTACCCCTCTCGGACGACCTCCAAGACCCATTGGTCAGACGTGACCCGGACCCAGGCGGAGTAAAACTGCCTCAGCCGACCCCCCACAGGCAGCACCCCCCAGGCCTCCCCCCCCAACCCCAGTTTCATTGTGTCTTTCTTGGTCCTGAAGAGGAGGAGGCAGCAAACCCCTTACGTGCTCCCCGAAATCCCCGGACCCCCTGCCCTTTCAAAGGAAAATACCCCCTCTGAAAGGGTGACAAACGGGTTGTCCGAAACCGCTGGAAATCCCTTGCCTGGGTTCGCACGGGAGCGGGATTGCAACCCTGCTTAAGTTTATCCTCCGGGAGCCTTCCTCCCTTTGAATCCCCCAACTCCTTCACCAATTTATCCAAGTCTTCCCCAAATAGCAACTTCCCTTTGAAAGGAAGCCTTCTGAGGCGGGCCTTCAAAGAACCATCAGTCACCCAGTTCTGCAGCCACAGGTAGGGGCAGGCCGCTAACACAGAGGCCATATTCTTCGCAAGGCCCCTGAAAAGATCATAGTGAGTGTCCGCAAGGTAAGCCACTCCAGACTCTATTCTTGCCGCCTCACTCGCTGCATCCATTGCGACCAGCGCAGACGAGCCCTGGCATCCCAGGCCCCACACACCGATGCCTGAAGGGTGATGGCATTAACATCAATGGCCCGCTTCAACAAGGTATCCAATCTCCTTTCCTGGGGCATCCTTGAGAGCTGTGCTGCCCTCAATTGGGATCGTCATCTTCTTAGACACTGCCGATACCACCGTGTCCACCTTCGGGAACCGCAGCAAATCTCTCTCTTCTTCCAGTAAAGGATACAACCACGACATGGTTCGCATCCCCCGCAGACCGGCCTTTGGCAGCTCCCACTCATCCTGGATCATCTGTTTGACCACCCGACGAACCGGGAAAACCTTGTGTGTCTTCCGCACTGCCTGATTCAGAGGATCCTCCAAGGCATCCTCTACTGCCGGAGGACCTGCGGATATATTAAGTGGCTTTAAGGACTCTCCGATGAGAGCTGGCAACTCCTCCCCTGCGGAAGAAGAACAATCTGCGCCTGCTCCTCCTGGTCAGGAATCTCGCCTTCTTCTAACTCCTCATCTTCCTCTTTCATCTCCAGATCCCACGGATCACCTTCCTGCGCCTCCAGAGAGGGCAACTGCCCTCCATCGCCCCCAAGCTTGGGGTGCTTCTCCGACTCTACAGGAGGCCTCCTTTTCGAGTCAGCAGCCCACTTCAGTGCCCGCTCCTGCACCGGCACAGGGCAAAACATCTTGTGCAACTGCAAAACAAACTCCAGAGAGAATGCTCCCCAGCCTGCCCTCTCCTCCACCCCCTGAGAAGTGAAGGGTCCAGGCTGGGTCAGGGGACCTGAAGACAGCTCCAGCTCCAGTGAAGCAGGGCTCGGTGACCACTTTCCCCTTGAGCTGATGCCCTCTGCTCCTGGGCAGCGAGCACTCCTGACTAACGCTCACCTGGATGCCCTGTTCCAGCGACGTGGCCTCCAACGTGCACCACCCTCCCCCCCGCATACTCCTGCATCTGACACTGCTCCACACTGGGTTCCGCACACTCCTCCTCTTCTCAGCCCAACAGGAGATAAAGTAGGTGCCGGGGGGGGGGGGGGGATCTTCCCCTACCCCAAGCACTTCCAGCTACCTCGCTTCTACGCTGAGAGGCTGGTTGGAAGGCAGAGAGGAGTAGGAACTGCAGGCTAAAGAAATAAAGAAATAAGAAAATAAAGAGAAAGGGAAAATTCTGCCCTCTCCTTAGCTGTCTCTCCAGGAAGCCCAACCCCTAGCTTACTGCTCCCTCCAGCTGCTTGGAGACTGAGCATACTGGAGCTGGTGGGTGGTGACAGCAGAATATATATTCAGGAGTCATCAAGAAGATGACGTGCTCAGTCTCCAAGCTGCTGGAAGGGGAGCACAACCCAGAGATGAGGGACTGGACTGGAGGGACGCTAAGGAAAGGATTATTAGATAATGGCAGATAAAGAATAGTTTAAAGGGTCCAAATTACACTTTTTTAAGATAAACAGTTCATTATTATGCCTAAAATAATCAGGACAATAATCTTCCATTAATGAAGCAATTAGTGCTCAGATGTTTAATCACTAAAATTGGGACTACATCAAGGGGACTTAAGGCAGTGGACATATTATGCTTTCAGGAATACAAGGTTTTACTAGGAGAAGATCTTGTCAAAGAATTTAGATTAATTTCTTTGACTGGGAGGACCAAAGAATTGGATCGGGGGATAATGCAAGATATGGTATGCTTAGATTTAAGCAAGGACTCTGACACCGTTCCGCATCGGCCACTTATAAATAAACTGAGTGCCCCTACGACAGACCCCAAAGTAACTGACTAGACAAGAAACTGGTTGAATGAGAAGCGACAGAGGGTAAATAGAATCAATTCTGAAACAGCAGTGTTAACAGTGGCTAGCCGCAGGGATCGACCCTTGGTCCTGTTCTCTAACATTTTCCTAAGTGATACTACAGAAGGCTGGTCAGGAAGGGTATGCCTCTTTGCATATGATACCAAACCTGAAACAGGCTAGACACCCTAGAAGGTGTGGATAACATGATGAGAGATTTAGCAAAGCTTGAAGAATGGTCAAAAACTTCTCAGTTAAGATTTAATGCCAAAAAAATTACAAGATCATGTATTTGGACTGCAAAAACCCAAGAGGGTGGGGTATAGTATAGGGGGTGAAGAACTTCAACGCAGGAAAGAAGAGGACGACTGGGGGTTATTGTGTCATATGATCTTAAAGTGGCCAAACAATTAGAAAACCCAACGGCAAAACCAAAAGGATGCTTGTGTGCACAGAAAGAGAAGAATGGCCATCAGAAAAAAGGAGGCAATAGTACCTGAGTATAAGTCTCTAGTGAGTCTCATCTGTATTACTGCATACAATTCTGGAGACCGCACTTTCAAAAGTATATAAACAGGATGGAGTCTGCCCAGAAGGCAGCTACTAAAATAGTCAGTAGTTTTTGTCATAAGGCATATAGGAATGGACTTAAAAGATCTCAATATGTATACTTTGGAGGAAAGACAAGGGAGCAGAGATATAATAGAGACAACATTCAAATACCTCCATGGCATAAATACTCAGGAGGTAGGCCTCTCCAGTTGAAAGGAAGCTTTGGAACAAGGTGTGATATGATGAAGGTGAAAGGAATAATCTGAGGACGTATTTCTTTACAGAAAAGATGGTGGATGAATGGAACAGCTTCCCAGTGGAGATGGTGCAGACAAGAACTTATCTAAATTCAAAAAAGCATGAGAGAAATACAGAGGATCACTGAGGGGCAGGAAGGGATAGTAGAAAATAGTTCTTATGGATTGGAACACTGGATAGGCCATACAGTCTTTATCTTCCTCATTTTTTATGTTTCTGGTTTAAGTTACTCCACCACCATGAGACCTTGACTGCCTTCTGTCCCCCCCCCCCCCCCCAGGCCATTCCCCCCCCCCACCTCAAACACACCTCTCTTCTCTTTCCACATCAAGGAAACCGAGTCTACCTCCCTTCCCCCCATCAAGCATTTCAACTTTCTCTCTCTCCTTCACCATAAGATTCCCTATCTCCTTCCTGAGTCCTCCCCAATCAAGCAGTCCTTTTCCTATCTCACCCTTTCAAGCACCCCCTGCTGGCTTTTGAAAACACTCTCTGGTTAGGATCCTTCACTGGTCCATTTAGCAGAAAAAATAACTACAGCTCAAAATATCTAGTTATTTGTTCAAAACCTGCAGGAGAAAATAATATTGCTTCTTTGCAAGGCAGCAGATGGAGAAAAAGGAAGAGCCCACTGGCCTGAATGGAAGAACCATCCAGACCTCCAATTCTCAATGATCCACTGAGCTCAACCTCTCCCCAGCCCTGACAGGAGGCTAAAATGTTATAAAGACCTCTCTTCCTGAAGCCCCATTCTTTACATAATTCTGAGGTTACCCCTCCACCTCGCATGTTACCCAGACTTACCCCAAGAAGTTCATGGGGACGAATGGAGGGAGGCAACAGCAATTCCCACTCATTCCTACCTCTGCAAAAAAATGGTACCGCATGATTCCAGGTGGTAATCTTACAGTTTTACTGCAAGGGGTCAGGCTGTCATATGAGGGAGTGCATACAGTCTTATTTGGCAGTCTGGCCATAGCAGTAGTTTATTTATTTATTATTTGATTTATTTAACCAGTTTTCTATACCGCCTTAACCTTCAATCAAAGCGGTTTATGTAATTACTGCAAGCAGGTACTGGATACATTCCCTTGTCCCCAAAGGCCACTTTGATTGTAGGATAAGGTGGTATACAAATCTGTCTAAATAAATAAATAAATAAAGGGCTCACAATCTAGGTGTACCTGAGGCAACTGAGGGTTAAGTGGCTTGCCCAAGGCCACAAGGAGTGCCTATAGGACTAGAAACCCCAGTCCCTCCGGCCTGAGATTGCTGTCCCCAGGTGCGACTTGAACCCCTGGCCCTCCGGCCAGAAGTACCATGTCCTAACCACTAGGCCACTCCTCCCACTGAGACTACTGCCAGGAGTAAGCAGCACCATTTTTGCTGAGGCAGCCACCAGGGCACAAGCTAATGGAAATCACCCCTGCCACTATCACCTCTTGGGACCCCCCAGGGGTAAATCAGGGGTCCAGGGGGGAGGCCAATCTTTATTATAGTGTCTGTAAAGAGCAGCTTCAGGGAGAAGGGGTATTTACACCATTTTAGCCATACACTGGAGCTGGAGAGAGGGGCATCAGGCCCACTGGGCCATCAAGGATTGGAGAGCGCAAGAACATGGAAGGAGCACTGCTCCATGCATGCACACAGCAAAGAAATATCACAGGCTGGATATAACTACTCATTTTTCCAAATCCAAATTCAAGGTGAGTTACAAAATTCAGAGACAGAAGTTATTTCCCTGCCCAAGTGAAGGTGAAATTAGACTTACCTGCTAATTATAAGAACATAAGATATGCCATACTGGGTCAGACCGAGGTCCATCAAGCCCAGTATCCTGTTTCCAACAGTGGCCAATCTAGGTCATACGTACCTAGCAATATCCCCAAAAGACACAGGTTCCACAATGCTTGTACTGGGTCAAGCATTGATTATCCCTGGGTCCCTTTTTAATAGTGGTTTATGGACCTTTCCTCCAGGAACTTGTCAAAACCTTTTTTAAACCCAGCTACACTAACAGCCCTTACTACATCCTCTGGTAACAAATTCCAGAGTTTGATTACACGTTGAGTGAAAAAATATTTTCTCTTATTTGTCTTAAATAGTTTACCCTGTAGCTTCATTGCATGTCCCCTAGTCTTTCTATATTCTGATAGCGTAAACAATTGATCCACGTTTACCCGCTCCACTCCATTCATTAATTTATAGACCTCTATCATATCTCCCCTCAGCCGTCTCTTTTCCAGGTTGAAGAGCCCCAACCTTTGTAGCCTCTCTTCATAGGAGTAGCCTTCCATCCCCTTCACCATTTTGGTGGCTCTTCTCTGTACTTTTTCTAATAATGCTATGTCCTTTTTAAGATACGGTGACCAGAAATGCACACAATATTCAAGGTGCGATCGTACCATGGAACGATACAGAGGCATTATAATATCCTTTGTTTTATTTTCCATCCCTTTCTTTATGATACCTAGCATTCTATTTGCTTTCTTGGCTGCCGCTGCACACTGGGCAGAGGGTTTTAACATGTTATCCACGATGACTCCTAAATCTTTTTCCTGGGTGGTGGTTCCCAAGGAGGAACCTTGCATTGTGTAACTATAGTGTGGGTTGTTCTTTCCTAGGTGCATAACTTTGCACTTGTCCACATTGAATTTCATCTGCCATTTGGATGCCCAGTCTTCCAATTTATCCAGATCTTCCTGCAGTTTTCCACAATCCTCTTGGGTTTAAACAACTTTAAACAGTTTTGTATCATCTGCAAATTTGATAACCTCACTCGTTATTCCCTTTTCCAGGTCATTTATGAATATGTCAAAAAGTAGTGGACCCAGTACAGATCCCTGGGGTACTCCACTATTCACCTTTTTCCATTGGGAATATTGGCCATTTAGCCCTACCCTCTGCTTTCTATCTTTTAACCAGTTCCCGATCCACAATAGTACACTGCCTCCTATCCCATGACTTTTTAGTTTCGCCAAAAGTCTCTGATGAGGGACCTTATCAAAAGCTTTCTGAAAGTCCAGATACACTATATCAACCGACTCACCTTTGTCTACCTGTTTATGCACACCTTCAAAAAAAAACATATCAGATAAGTAAGACAAGATCTTCCTTGTCTAAAGCCATGTTGGCTGTCTCCCATTAGGCCATGACTATCTACGTGCTGTGTAATTTTGTTCTTTATGATGGTTTCTACCATTTTCCCCAGTACTGACGTCAGACTCACCGGTCTGTAATTTCCCGGGTCACCCCTGGAACCCTTTTTAAAGATTGGTGTTACGTTGGCGACCCTCCAATCTTCAGGTATTACAGATGATTTTAATGAAAGTTCACAGATTACCAATAGCAGGTCCGCAATCTCATATTTCAGTTCTTTCAACACTCTTGGATGTATACCATCTGGTCCAGGTGATTTGCTACTATTCAGTTTATCAAATAGTTGTAATATATCTTCCCGGTGTAGCGATATTTCTCTCAATTCCTCTGCAGTATCACCTTTAAATACCACTTCAGTCTTGGGTAACATCCCTACATCTTCCTCAGTAAAGACCGAAGCAAATAATTCATTCAGTCTCTCTGCTATAGCCTCGTCTCCTCTTACTGCCCCTTTTACCCCTCTATCATCTAATGGGCCCAACGGACTCTCTCACAGGCCTTTTGCTACGAATGTACTTGAAAAAGTCTTTATTTCGTGTTTTTGCTTCTGTAGCAAGTTCCTTCTCAAATTCTCGCTTTGTGTGCCTTATCAATGCTTTGCATTTAACTTGCCAGTGCTTGTGCTGTTTCCGGTTTTCTTCGTTTGACTCTTTTTTCCCATTTCCTGAAGGATGCTTTTTTGGCAGCAACAGCCTCTCTGACCTCACCTTTAAACCATGCTGGCAGTTTTTTGGACTTTCTTCCACTTTTCTTAATGCGTGGAATACAGCTGGTCTGGGCTTCGAGGATAGTATTTTTAAATAACACCCAAGCTTGCTGTAAGTCTTTAACCTTTGCAACTGCTCCTTTTAGTTTTTTCTTAACTATATTCCTCATTTTATCATAGTCTCCCTTTTGAAAGTTAAAAGGTAGTACTGTGGATTTCTTTACTATCCCTCCTCCACTAATTAAATCAAACACGATCATGCTATGATCACTATTGCCAAGTGGTCCCAACACCCTTATTTCTTGCACCAGATCTGGCGTTCCACTAAGGACTAGGTCCAGTATGACTTCCCCTCTGGTCGGTTCATGAACCAGCTGCTCCAAGAAGCAGTCATTTATTTCATCTAGAAACTTTATCTCCCTAGCTTGTCCTGCCATAACACTGACCCAGTCGATACCAGGGTAATTGAAATCACCCATTATTACTACTCTGCTGTGACTTTTGTTAGCTTCCTTGATTTCTTTGAGCATTTCATCATCCATTTGTTCATTCTGGCCAGGCGGTCGATAGTACACTCCCACTGCCATCGCCTTCCCTTTTTTACATGGAATTTCAATCCATAGAGATTCTACAGCAAATTTTGTTTCCTGCAAAACTTTAATCCTTTCTGACTCAATGCCCTCTCTAACATAGAGTGCAACTCCTCCACCAATTTGATCAGTTCTATCATTACGATATAGTTTGTATCCAGGTATCACAGTGTCCCACTGGTTATCCTCCTTCCACCAAGTCTCTGAGATTGCAATCATATCTAACCTCTCATTTAGTGCTATATATTCTAACTCTCCCATCTGATTGTTTAGACTTCTAGTATTTGCATACAAGCATTTTAAAGACTGTATTTTATTAATATTAATCTGGCTATTGGTAGGCATGGGTAATTTGGAATCTTTACGCTCTGTCTGCACCTTACTCAAGGGCATTTGGGCTACTATACTCTTTTTTGGAACCTCACTGCTTTTGGTAGTATCCTTCAAGGATACCTTCGTCCGAACCATGCGCTCCTGGGCGACTGTCAGCTTTCAGTAAATCCAGTCTAGTCCCGGACCTCTGGGTTGTCCACCTTAATCAGCAGCTTGGAGACTGAGGAACCTCCTTCTTTTGTGATGTCATCTGTATATCCTCCTGGAAGCCTCCTTCATCCACCAATTCACTGTTGACAAAGCAGACTCACCAGAGCAACAAGTAAGTATTCCAAAAAGCTCAACTTCTCTTACCTTTGGTAAGAAATCTCTGCAAAAACTACTTAACTTGAATATGAAAAAGAACCTGTAATTTATGGCATTATGAGCTAACTAAACACTCTAACGTCAAACGTGCTGAGGCCGTACCTCACCCTGATTGGAAAAAATATAATCCGCACCCTCCCCAGAAAGCTCCCAAATGTTCTAGAAGAGCGTCTTACCTGTCATCCTGAAGGTCCCTAGGCATCGATCCTTAGTAAATGCACACTGGGAAGGGACTCGGGACTAGACTGGATTTACTCCAGGAACAACAATTAGCAGGTAAATCTAATTTCACCTTCCTGATCGTCTCTCCAGTCTAGTCCCGGACCTCTGGGTATGTACCAGAGCAGTAAGTTAATGGGAGGGACCTGCTATACCAGCTTAAAGAACAGCCGAACCAAAACACGCATCCTGCTTCGAGTGCACATCCAGTCAGTAGTGTTTCACAAACGAATTTAACGAGGACCAAGTCGCGTCTTACAAATCTCCACAGGCAGCACTAAATGAAACTCCGCCCAAGATGCTGCTTGAGCTCTAGTGGAATGGGCTCTTAGCCCTTCCGGTACTGGTTTACCTTTCAACAGGTACGCTGACACAATTGCCTCCTTAATCCATCTGGCGATGGAGGCCTTTGACGCCGCTTCTCCCCGCCGAGGCCCTGCAAATAGAACAAAGAGCCTCTCGGATTTGCGGAAACTCGATGTGCGACTCAAGTACTTCTTTAACGCTCGTCGGACACCCAACTTCCTGGTGAGTGGTCCCCCTGTGTCCCCAGTGAACACCGGCAAGGAGATGACCTGATTCAAATGGAACGCTGACACTACTTTGGGTAAAAAAGCTGGCACCAGCCGTAAAATTACCTTAGAGCGAAAGAATGTAAGATAAGGTTCCTTACAGGATAGCACCTGCAGTTCTGATATCCTTCTCGCGGAAGAGATTGCCACCAAGAACACAACCTTTAGGGTGAGATCCTTCAGAGACGCTCGATTCAGGGGTTCAAACGGTTCCCGTTCCAACGCCGCTAGCACGAAGGAAGATGCCACTTCGGAACTATGTGTCTACCCGGAGGTCTTAGAAGCGATACCGCCTGTAAGAAGCGCTTGATATCTAAGTGCCCCCCAAGCGTAAGGCCACCAATCCTGCCTCAGTAGCACAAGGCGGCCACCTGCACCTTAAGCGAAGAGGCAGACAAGCCCTTGTCGTACCCGTGCTGTAGGAATTCCAGAATCTGCAGAATGGAAGCCCGCAGCGCTTCGAACTTCCGGTCGCTGCACCATGCTTCAAAAACTCTCCAGACCCTGACATATGCCAGAGAAGTAGATCGTTTCCTGGCCTTCAACAGCGTGGTAATAACCGTGGTCGAATAACCTCTCAATTTTAAACGCGCTCTCTCAATAGCCAGGCCTTAAGCGAGAATCAATCCACTTGCGGCATGATTAGAGGACCCTGCGATAAGAGATCCGTTCGAACTGGAAGACGCCACGGCTTCGCTGCTAGGAGCCTTATGAGATCCGCATACCACGGTCTCCGGGGCCAATCTGGGGCAATCAAAATTACCCGCCCCTGGAACCTTTCTATACATTGAAGTACTCTGCCTATCAGAACCCACGGACGGAAGACATACAGAAGCTGCTCCTCCGGCCAGGGTTGGATGACCGCATCGAGACCCTCCGACATTTTTTCTCGGCGTCTGCTGAAGAAGCGAATGGTCTTTGCGGACTGGAAGGTTGCCATAAGGTCTATCACTGGCGCCCCCCAGCAACGGACAATCATGTTGAACACCTCCGGATGAAGAACCCACTCGCCTGGATCCACCTTCACCCAGCTTAAGAAATCGGCCTCTACATTGTCCACCCCTGCGACATGAGCCGCCGACAACGCTAAGAGATTCTTCTCTGTCCAGCCGCAGACAGCCTCTGCCTCGTTTTCCAGCGCCACACTGCTGGCTCCTCCTTGTCGATTGACATAAGCTACCGCCATCGCTTTGTCTGAGAACACTCGCACCGCAGATATGCCGAGGCAGTCCTGGAAGCTCTGCAACGCCAGGAACACGGCTCTCAACTCTAGTCTGTTGATCGACCAAGACTTCTCCTGAGCCAACCACTGACCCTGCGCGAACTGTCCCTGGAAGTGGGCTCCCCAACCCAGGAGACTGGCATCCGTCGTTAGTGGCACCCAAGCAGGTGCCTCCAATGGCTTCCCCTTCTCCAAGAACCCGGGAAGCAACCACCACCGCAGTGAGACCCGCGTCTCTGCTGTGCAGAGAAGTCTCCGCAACAGGAGGTCACGCTGGTGCGACCAGCGCCTCAGCAAGGCTCTCTGCAATGGTCTCATGTGTGCCCTTGCCCAGGGAACCAATTCTATTGTTGCTGCCATCGTGCCTAACAGCTGCAGATACTGCCAAGCCGTGGGTGCTGTGCTGCTGAGGAATCTTCGAACCAGCTTGCATAGTCCCTGTGCCCTCTTCTGAGGAAGAAACACCTGACCAACCTTTGTGTCGAAGCGAGCCCCTAAGTATTCCAGACACTGCGAGGGAACCAACTGGCTCTTTGCCATATTGACTACCCAACCGAGGCTTTCCAGAAAGGACACCACCTTGGCCGTTGCGCTCCTGCTTTCGCTTTCCGACTTTGCTCGAATAAACCAATCATCCAGATATGGGTGCACAAGAATTCCGTCCCTGCGCAACGCCGCAGCCACCACCACCATTACCTTGGTAAATGTGTGCGGTGCCGTCGCTAGATCAAACGGCAATGCTCGGAACTGAATTTGTCCGAACGGGACGGCGAAACGGAGGTACTTGTGATGCTCCTGACAAATGGGAATGTGCAGATATGCCTCGGAGAGATCGAGAGAGGTGAGGAACTCTCCTCTCCGCACCGCCACAATGACCGACCGCAGAGTCTCCATATGAAAATGAGAGACACGCAGACAACGGTTCACCCCCTTGAGATCTAAAATTGGACGAAATCCACCGTCCTTCTTTGGCACCACGAAATAGATGGAGTATCGACCGCACTCGTATTGTTCTAGAGGCACCAGCTCTATGGCCCTGAGATCCAATAGCCTTCGCACTGTCTCCCTTACCGTCGCGCATTTGTCCCGCGACTTGCAGGGAGACAGTATGAAAGCATCGCGTACCAGGCGCTGGAACTCCAGAGCATACCCCTCTCAGATGACCTCCAGAACCCATTGATCTGAGGTGATTTGGGCCCAGGCAGCAGAGAATTCCTGCAACTGCCCACCTACTGGAACCAAGGACGCCTGGGCCCCCCTGATCTTATTGCGCCTTTCTGAAGGTGAGGAGAAGGAGGAGGAAGCACCGAAGCCCCTTCCTGCTCCACGAAACCCTCGAAACCCCTGGTTTCTGTTGAGAAATCTTCCTCGCTGACCTGGAGCATACCTCTGAAAGCGAAACCGGTGAAAATCCCGCTGCTGACCTTTACCCACGGGAGCCGCCCGTCCTGGTTTGGGTTTATCCTCGGGTAATCTACCCCCCTTAGATTCCCCGAGATCCTTGACCAACTTCTCCAGCTCTTCCCCAAACAACAACTTTCCCTTGAAAGGTAGCTTACTTAGGCGTGCGTTCGAGGAACTATCTGCCGCCCAATTGCGAAGCCAAAGGCACCGCCTTGCCGCAATGGCTGATGCCATGCTCTTTGACATAGGCAGCTCCGGATTCCAGCCTCGAAGAATCTTCGGCCATATTGTCTTCCTGTCCATCTCTAACCCGCTGCGCCCAACGCAGACAGGCTTGGCACCCAGGCTCCACAGATGGCCGTCTGGAGAGATAGGGCATTCACGTCAAAGATCTGACGTAGCAAGGAATCCAACTTTCTGTCCTGACTATCCTTGAGGGCAGCATTGCCCTCAACCGGTATGGCGGTCTTCTTTATCACCGCCGTCACGGCCGCATCCACCTTGGGAGCTTTGAAAATCTCCTTATCCTGTTCCACCAAAGGGTAAAGTCGGCTCATCACTCTGGCTCCTTTCAGCGAGGCCTCGGGAGCGTTCCACTCCTCTTGTATCATTTCCTGAAACACTCTGTGCACTGAAAATGCCCTTTGTGTCTTCCTGAAGACCTGCAACAAGGGATCCTCCAGGGTCACATCCTCTGCTGACCCCGGTACTGGCATGTTTAGCGCACGCAGCGTTTCTGCAATGAGAGCTGGCAACTCTTCCTTGCGAAAGACACGCACCACTCTTGACTGATCTTCCTTATCCTCGAGCTCTCCTTCTTCCAACTCCTCGTCGAGGTCCATGCACCTGCCTTCCTCCTCAGACAGTTGCTCCTCTGAGGCAAGCGACTGATCAGTGATTTTGCCTTCTGTCCCCGGGCTCTTGAGCCTTTCCGGCTCCTCTGTAGCGGGCCCTGCTGCGAGCCTCTTCAGCCCGCGACCCTCGGTAGACCCCTTCGGTGGAACCTGTGGTAAGGCTGCCACTGCGAGCTGCAGGAGAGCCGCAAATTCCGCCAAAAAAATGGACTCCAGTCCCCTGGGCCAAGCCAAAGCCTGCGTTGGAACATCCGGGGCGGACGACGGCTCTGCCTCTGGCTCCCCTAGGGAAGCACTTGAGGACTGTGCGACCGTGGGATCCGATGCGGTCTCCAGGCTCACATCCTTGCCGCCTCCACTCCGGCCGCGGCTTCTCTGGTGCAGCCCCTTACATACACTTGAAGCATCCACAGAGCCTTTTCTAGCCCCACAGACAAAACACTGGGGCTTAGAGGGCATGGCCACGCTGTGCAGGATGCAAGGCGACCCTTGGGCACTACCTGCTCTGGTACCACTACCAGAACAAGTGGCAAAAACCAACGCACTACTGACTTAAAATTCTTACCGGTTTTTTTTTTTTTTTTTTACAACCAGTTAACACCGAGAATGAGAAATGGAGGAGAGGCACTGAAATCAAGACTCCCCTCCCTGAAACCGGGTACTCTGCAGGCCGCGAAGCTGCTTGTGTGCTTCCCGCGCTTAGCCCACATGACTAGGCTGATACCTCCCTGCGCGCCTAAAACGCGCTGAAGAGGAAGGCTCCCCCCGAGGTTTCTTACCTCTCCGGGCCTCCGCCATCAAGGGTCAAGCTGACTGAGCTTGCTCTCCGCCTCCGACCTGAAATCCGGAGAGCGGGCGAGACGTCGTACACCACGGGACCACCCAGCACCGGACGATCACCGCGGACAGACCAGGCACGTACGCAGGCACCACTTCTGCTGTGCACCGCTCCTTTTCAGCCTCCGGTTCACGAGGTACTGTGATCTGTGTCCTCCGGGGCTATAGCTGAACACACGGCAGAGACGAAGGGGAGCTGACCAGCTTGGAGGAGAGCCTACAGCACATCTAAGGCAACAGCACCGTCAATTTAAGGCAGAAAGCTTAATTGCTCTCCCTCATAACTTCCAGGTTTGCTTTTCCAATCACCTGAAGTTTTTTTTTTTTTTTTTTTTTAATTCCTCACTAACCAAAACCCTATCTCTACACTATCCTCAATTGTTCCTCCAGTGAGTCCAGACCCCCGGCTCACCGACCTATTCAGATGCTTAGAGACTGAGGTAACTGGTGGATGAAGGAGGCTTCCAGGAGGATATACAGATGACATCACAAAAGGAGGTTCCTCAGTCTCCAAGCTGCTGATTAAGGTGAACAACCCAGAGGTCCGGGACTAGACTGGAGAGACAATCAGGAACGGCGAAACCACCTTGGGCAAAAAAGCTGGGACCATGCTTAAAACCACCTTGTGGCTAGAAAAGGTCAAATACGGCTCTCTACAAGACAAGGCCTGCAACTCCGAAATTCTGCGCACGGAACAAATGGCTACTAGGAAGACGGTCTTCAACGTCAAATCCTTGAGCGACGCCTCTTGCAACAGCTCAAAAGGTGCCGCAATCAAGGCCTCCAAGACCAAATTGAGATCCCAAGAAGGCAGCGAGTTTTGCCGCGGAGGGCGCAACAACACCACCGCTCGCAGGAACCGGCGAACATCGACATGAGAGCCAAGCACCTGACCCTGGACCTTCCCTCGAAAACAGGAAAGTGCCACCAGCTGCACCCGCAAGGAACTAGCCGCGAGACCCTTCTCTACCCCGTCCTGCAAAAAGGCAAGGATCTGCGGCACAGAAGCCTGGAGAGGCGGAAGAGCTCGATCCGCACACGCGCCAAACACGGATGTACGCCAATGAAGTAGACCGCCTCCGCGAGCCTAACAAGGTAGCAACGACCGCCAAAGAGCATCCCTTAGCCGTTAGCCTAGCCCTCTCAAGAACCATGCCGTAAGCGAGAATCGACCCACCTGAGGCATGCGAAGCGGCCCCTGAAGCAAGAGATCCTCCCGACGAGGAAGCCTCCACGGCTTGTCCACCAGCAGCTGCGTCAAATCGGCATACCACGGTCGTCTGGGCCAATCGGGCGCTACCAGCACCACCAGACCCCGGTGCTGATCTATGCGCTGAATTACCTTGCCGATCAGCGCCCATGGAGGAAAGACGTAGAGGAGCCCCTCCATCGGCCACCTCTGCGCCAGCGCATCCAGGCCTTCCGACATCCGCTCTCTGCGCCTGCTGAAGAACCTCCCGACTTTTGCGGATTCGAAGGTGGCCATCAGATCCATTACCGGCATTCCCCAGCGGTGCACCAGGAGTGCGAAAACGTCCGGATGCAGGACCCACTCCCCCGGGTCTACCCTGCGACAACTCAGAAAGTCCGCTTGGACATTGTCGCTGCCAGCCACGTGCTGAGCAGACAACGCGCTTAGATTGCCCTCGGCCCAGCCCAACAGCCGACACGCCTCTGCCTCTAGCGACGGACTCCCTGTGCCTCCCTGACGATTGATATAGACCACCGTTGTCGCATTGTCGGACAGCACCCTTACCGCCCTCTGGTGCAAGAGCCCCCGAAACTCTTGAAGAGCTAGAAACACTGCTCTCATCTCCAACTTGTTGATGGACCACTGCCGCTCTTCTTGTGACCACGGACCTTGGGCTATCCGGCCTTCGCAGTGCGCTCCCCATCCTGTTAGACTTGCATTCGTTGTCACCAACACCCAGGATGGAGTCTCCAGGGACATGCCGCCCTCTAGATTGCTGGGCTGCAACCACCAAAGAAGTTCCTGACGCACTTCCGGAGGACACACCAGCCGCTGTGACAACGCATCCGTCTGATGTGACCAATGCCTGAGCAGGGCGGTCTGGAGAGGCCGCATGTGAAATCTGGCCCACCATACCACTTCGATGGTCGCCGCCATGGTACCCAGCAGCTGCAGATACTGCCATGCCGTTGGAGCTGAACGCTCCAGAAATTTCCGCACGAGATCCTTTAAGGCCTGCGCTCTGCTGCTGGGCAGGAAGACTGCGCCCACTCGTGTCTCGAAACGCGCTCCCAAGTATTCCAGAGTCTGAGAGGGCACCCGTTTGCTCTTTGCAAAGTTGACCACCCAACCTAGGCTCTCCAAGAACGCTATCACCCGATCGGTGGCTGTTGCACTCTCCTGTTCGGACTTCGCTCGTATCAACCAATCGTCTAAATACGGATGCACTAGAATCCCTTCTTTGCGCAGCGCCGCCGTGACTACCACCATAATCTTGGTGAATGTCCGAGGAGCCGTTGCGAGCCCGAAAGGCATCGCCTGAAATTGAAAATGTCCCATCGGCACTGTAAACCGAAGGTACTTCTGATGCTCTTGACGCACGGGAATATGCAGGTAGGCCTCTGTCAGGTCTAAGGCTGTCAAAAATTCCCCCTTCCTGACCGCCACAATGACGGAACGCAAGGTCTCCATCCGAAAATGGGTAATACGAAGACAACGATTTACCCTTTTTAAATCCAAAATCGGCCGATAGGTGCCTTCCTTCTTTGGAACTACAAAATAGATCGAGTATCGACCGCACCCGCGTTGGGCCGCCGGGACGGGAACCACTGCTCCCAGCTGCTGCAGCCGCTGTAACGTGTCCCCGACTGCACGAAGCTTTCTCGGAGACCCGCACCGAGAAAGGACAAAGGAGTCCAACACGGGCCGAAGTAACTCCAGAGCATAGCCGTCTCGAATGACTTCCAACACCCACCGATCCGAGGTGATTTGGACCCAGGCAGGGAAAAACTCCCGCAACCTTCCTCCCATGGGCACCTCCGCCACCTGGGTCCGCCTTATCTCATTGGGACTTCTTACTGTTTGAGGATTGAAAGGAGGCAAACCCTCTGCCCGCCCCCCTGAACCCTCGAAATATCTGACCCCTAGCCGGGAACCTCCCCCTCTGAGGTTGGGTAACGCATGAGGATCTGAATCTATGAAAAGCCCCCAAGAGTCCCCTGGCCCCTGACATACCACGGCTCTGCTTGGGCTTATCTTCCGTGAGGCGCCCCCCCTTGGACTCCCCCAGATCCTTGACCAACTTCTCCAAATCCTCACCAAACAAAAGCTTTCCCCGAAAGGGAAGTTTACTAAGCCTGGCCTTGGAGGCACCATCCGCTGACCAGTTCCGGAGCCAAAGATATCGCCGAGCTGCCACCACAGAAGCCATACTCTTAGCTAGCCCTCTAATAAGATCATAGTGGATGTCCGACAGATATGCCGTACCCGACTCCAGGCGCGCCCCGTCTTCCCCCTGTCCTTCTAGCGGATCCCCTTGCAACCGCTGGGACCATCTCAAACAGCCTCTCGCCAACCACGCCCCCGCTATCGAGGCCTGTAAGGACAGGGCCAACACGTCAAACACCTGCTTTAACAAGGTATCCAACCGTCTATCTTGTACATCCTTCAATGCCGCGGCCCCTTCCACCGGAATTGTGGTTTTCTTCGTGACCGCTGACACTGCCGCATCCACTTTTGGAGAACGAAAAAATTCTCTATCTTAGTCAGAAAGCGGATACAATCGGGCTAGATTCCTGGTCCCCCGCAAAGAGGACTCAGGCGAGTCCCATTCCTCCTGAATCATAGATCTAAACACCCGATGCACCGGGAATACCCGTTGAGGGATCCGCACCGCCTGTAACAACGGATCCTCCAACGCGTCTTCCGCCATTGGAACTCCCGTAGGCATGTTCAATGTTTTTAATGTTTCCGCAATCAAAGCCGGCAACTCTTCCCTCCGAAACACCCGGACCACTCTATTCCGCTGCTCCTCGTCCGGTAACTCTCCTTCCTCTAACTCCTCCTCGGAGGGAACTTCAAGATTCATCTCCGGCACTGTCTCATCTCCTTCCAGTCCAAAGGAAGAAGAAGAACCTTCATCACCCTCCTTCCGAAGTTTCTTGAGTGGAATCTCCTCATCATCCCGGGAAACCCTGGACCCCGTCCGCTTCTGCCCCTGTAGACTAAGGACCCGTGTCCCCGAAGCCGGTTGTAGCAAGGCAAACGCCTTCTGCATCAGGGAGAAGAAGTCTGGAGGGATCCCAACCCCTCCGGCTGACTGGCTGCCTTCCGCTCCTGGAGGAGTGAGCCCAGACGAGACCAGTCCCTCTGGAGCCCCAAGAGGAGACGGCCCGACCTCCCCTTCCCCCCGGGAAACTGCTGCCGCCTCCTCAGCAACCTCCCCTAAAGGCCTTTCCAAACTTGCAGCTTCCACTGAGCAGGTCTTACACACACCTGTCTCCATCACCTCGGTGCGCCTCCCCCCACACACGAGGCAGCGGAGCTTGGCCGGCATAGCAGGGAAACCCTCTCAGAGGGACCAGCTTCAAAAGAATCAAACCCCCCCCCCTTTTTTTTTTTTTAAACAAACCGTTCAGGAAGGGCCCAACTAGGTGAATCCTGCCAATGGCCACAAAAAACGAAGCCCCTAAGAGTCTTAGGAAATAAAATGAAGGCAACGATGAGAAAAGAAAAAAACGCGGCTCTCAAAATGGCCGCCGGCAGTTTTCCCGCCGCTGAAAAGACGCTGCAACAAATCCCATGCCTGCAGTCAATGTCCCAAAAGGGCCTGTTTTGTAAGCTCTGCTCTCCTCTAAGGCCCCAGGGAACTTGCGGTACTCACCCTCTCCATGCACCTCCGAACGGGTAGGAAGGCAGGGGGGGAGGGGGGAGAGATACAGTGCACTTCGCAGCTCAGCCCTCGCACGGCTTCCGCTGCGGTGCTAATAACGCTCAGTGAAGCAGGCCAGCCTTGCAGGGCCTGTCAACTGCCGTCTCCCCTGCTGCTGCTCTCTTCTGCCTACTACCTGCTCCTCACCCTTTCAGATCGGGTTCGGGAGCAGGGAGACTAAGCTGGTATGCTCGTTTAAACGGCGGGGCTGTGAAAACAAAAAACAACAAACCACTTCTCCCGGTACAGGAGGGAGGGGGAAGGGAGGGAAGGGAGACAAAGAAAGGGAAAAGAAAAAAGGAACCTTGGCAGCAGCAGATCTAAAATGAAAAACACAGGAAACACTATCAGCAAAGAAAAGAAACCCCAAAGGAAAAACAAAATAAGTCTGCTTATTTGCTCTCCCTGAGCCCAAGTCCCGGGCTCAGAACCTCCTAGCTGCTTGGAGACTGGAAGTACTGGTGAATGGGGGCGTTTCCTGCCTATTTGTACCAGTGACATCAAAGTGATGACATCTTTCAGTCTCCAAAGCTGCTGGTGGAGGTTCTAAACTCTATGGATCCGGGACTGGACTAGAGGGACGCAAAGGAATTCCAAATTTTTGACAAATTTTGTTTGGATTTAGGAGCCAGGGGCTGTAACCTCCAATCCTCCAACCTGTTGTTTCCATGCACCAACTGAAGTTTGGGGGCCTTAATGCAGTCCTACAAACCACTGGCAGAATACACAGCTAGCAAATCGCAGCCATCCTCTTCCCTTCTACCCATGGGAAATGGGGAATCCCACAGGTAGACAGCTGCAATCCAAGCCACAATTGGGACCTACCCCTCCTGATCTGCTCCCGAGAGATTGGATCCCCGCGGACAGGCGGAAGGGAACTTTGCAGCAATTGGCCCTAATTAAGAAAATGGAGGAGGGGGAGAAAGTCCCAGGCACCAAGTGGTCCTCTGATCTGCTGAGAACAACCACCTCATTGCAAGCCTCTGCCCTGCACCCTGATTTGCTCAGACTGTTTTGTTTTCTGTGCTTGTCTTTTCAGTTTGTCTGTATATATATTTATGTATCTTTAATTAGCGTTTCTTAGCTGCTTTTTGTAATTCTGTTCAGCGTTTCTGTCATCTTCTGCTGGCTGTTCCTTGCTCCTTTTCTAGTTTTTTTATCCCTCCCACCCACACCACACAATCCACCCACCTCTAGGTTAATATTCTCAAATAGCTGTCCTGTGCTTATTACCAATATTACGCACAGGTGCATTCTAGTCCTCTGGTATTTCTCTTGCCTATTCATCATTTATCTCCTCTCATTTCTACTCCCCCCATCTCATTCCAATGGCTCCACATCACTTTCTTTTCCTATTGTTGACATTCCCTAATTGTCCTCCCCTCATTCCAACAATCTCAAGTCCCCACTCCTTATCACACCCCCTCACCTCTTCTGCCTTCTTGTGTTCTACTCTGTCATGTGCTCTTCAGCTTCAACATCATCTTCCACTCATTCAGACATCTCATCTCTCTCTCTCTGAAAAAGCCTTACTCTCGTTACCATCGTACCCCCCCCCCCCTCTCCTTTATCCTTCTCTCATTGGGGGATATCAATCCCAACTCTTGCCTCCCTAGGCTTTTTTCACTCACAGGGAAGATTCACACGCAACCTCTCAAATCTTATTTCTGACCCTCTCCTTATGTTCTTACATGCTTCGTCCTCTCTCCCTTTTTCATGTGCCTTGTGGAATGCACATTCCATCTCCAATAAACTCACCTTCATTCACAATCTCTATCTCTAAAACTCTGTATCTTCTTGCTGTAACTGAGACCTGGCTTCTCCCCGAAGACTCTACTTCAGCTGCTGCCCTCTGTCATAGGGGCTACCAATTCTCCCCATATGCCTTGCTCCCAAAAGGGGACTGTTGTAGTTGTTGATATGGAAGGACAGACTAGATAGGCCATGTGGTCTTTTTCTGTCATCATATTTCTATGTTTCTATGTTTCCATTGGGTGTGGCGGTACTGTTGGGTTTTTACTCTCCCATTCCTCCTAATTTCAACCTCTCCCCTTCTGCCTCAGTCTCACTCCTGTCCTTCTTTTTAAATCCACTACCTCTCCAGATTGCTGTCATTTATTGACCCCCTGATAAGTCCACCTCTACCCTTTTCACTGACTGACTCGCAGCTTTCGCTCTTTATGGTTGCATCTTCTCCCTCCTTTATCCTTGGGGATTTTAACATCTCTGTTAATTAGCCCTCTGACCTTCATGCCTTAAAGCTCCTTTCCCTTATAACCTAATTCAGTCTCTAGCTATTCTCTACTGGCCCTAAACACCAGCTAGGTCATGGCCTTGACCTTTTCTTCTCTAAAAGCTTGCCCTCAAATTTCTGCAACTCAGTTCTTCCCTTATCTGACCATCAGCTTATATAACCATCACTCTTCATCACCACCCACCTCACTCTACTCGCGCCCAATCTTCCCCCAACATCTTTAGAAATTTTCATGATATTGACCCATCAGCTCTCTATACTGCTGTCTCCCCATCTCTTTCCTCCACTATGTCATCTAAGTCTGTTGATGAGGCTGTATCTTCCTATAACACTGTACTCTCCTCTGCTCTAGATGCTCTTGCTCCTCCCACTTCATGTCCTGCGAGGCATACTGTACCTCAGTCCTGACTGTCCTCTAAAATCTAACTTCTACGTTCCTGTGTCCGCTCAGCTGAGCGCCTTTGGCTCAAATCCCACACCATTGAAAACCTCCTACATTGCAAAGTGGTACAATGATCCTTGTATGCTACATACAGTTTCTTTAACCCTGTTGCCAAAGAGTGTGACTCCACTATAAGATATGCTTGCCAAATCTGCACAGATATCCTCTTGTAGACCCAATACTCATAGCCACACGAGTCTCCTGGCAGCAATGGCAGATGCTAAAATCCTAGATGAAGAGTTAAAAGATAGCATATGCTGAGTGGATATGGCAATCAGCTCAGACTAAGTAAGAGCCCTAGAGGAAAACTACTGTATCGTCTAAAGGATAGCATGCATGTACTGAATTATGTACAGCCGATAAGCAAACAATACTTGCAGATATATTAAAGAAGGTATTTCCATGTTAAAATTTATATTACGGGGGGGCGCTAGCGAGCCCAAACTGACATGGCAGCATCTCCCTGAGGCTCCGTGCCAGGCATCCCACAATTACTGGAGGGGAGGACATGAATCCGTGATTTGGGGGATAAGTTGAGTGGCTGAGTGCAGCGGAAAAGGGGGTAAGGCGGAAAAGGGAGTGAAGGCCGGTATGTGATCGCCGCCGCTTAAATTATGCCCCCCCCCCCCCCCCGACCTGCCGACGAGAGAGGCCTGATCTGTGCAGCTGCGGTGGAAGGAAAGGTTGATTGATGTTGCTCTGCACAGGCCCTGATCGCTAGCCTCAATGTTTTGCCTGCCTCCCTGGGCTCCCCACTTGGTGAAATTAATTGGTTCCCCGATGTAGCTGCTGTGTGAGAGAGCTGGATCTGAAGTGCCCTGCCGAGGAACAGGGGTTGCTGAGCCTTCTGCTGGAGCCCTTTGCAGGAGATTGCTGCAGTGAGTACCGGAGGGAGAGCTGACTTAAGTTGCTGTATACTCTCTCCCTGCACATTAAGCTGTGGGGGCTGCTGCTTTGGACAATACCAGGAGGAAGGAATTGGGCATGAACTGCAGCGAAATAAGTGTGCTGCCCTGAGTTTTTAACTGTGGATTCCAATTTATAATTCTGCTATCTTTTCTTCTTCAACTGAGCACATGGCTCTGCAGCAATGAATGAATAGCTCCATCTGGTGGTTGAATAGGGTCGTGGTGGCCCAGCTTTGCAATAGAAGCTGAAAACAGCCCAGCACACTATCTGTGGTGGTGGGAGGCAGCTGTGCGTAAGCTATGGCATCCACCAGAAAGAAAACAGCTGATCTAAAGGAATTTGCTTATGGCAGTGCGTGAACAGAGCCTCAGGAGAGGGATAAGCAAATGACAGAGAGCCCAACTGGGAGTGTGATAGTGTCTGATTCTGGCAAGAAGGACCCCCTCGCAGCGAGTGCTATTGTGGCTATTACAAAGGAAGAACTCAAATCGTGGTTCAATGAAATTAAAACGGACATTGCTGGGTTCAAAGGAGAAGTAGAGGGGATGTTCTCACAGCTGAGAGCTGATATAACCGAAGTAGGATGTCGGGTGGTGGAAGTTGACGGATGTCTTGAGACATTGGAGGCGCGCACTGAATTGTTAGAAAAAGGGATGAAGAGTTTGGAAGATGACAGAGAATGGCATTGAAGCTGGAAGACTTGGAGAACAGAGCCAGATGACAGAATCTGCGCATAAAGGGTGTCCCTGAGGTAGACGCGTACCAAGATTGTATGAAAACAGCGAAAGCTATCTGTGAGGCGGTCCTACAAGAGGCAGGGGAAGAAGTGATGAAGGTGGTGCTGGACCGAGCACATAGATCTCTTGGAGCAGCGCGACGGGAGCAGCCTAGAGACATTATCATTTGCTTCCATGATTACTAGATTAAGGACAAAATAGCCAACAAGATGCGTTCCATGGGAAAGTTTAAATGGCAAGGAATTGACGTTGCTATATATGCTGATCTGGCCGCAGCTACGCTGCAGCGCTGGAAGTCCCGGCGGGAGTTTACTACTCGGCTACGAGAGGACAATATACGATATAAGTGGCTATTCCCGGTGGGGCTTGCCTTCACCGTTAATGGGACGACTCGGCGAGCTGAGACCTTGCTGGCACCGAAGGAAGCTATGAAGGAGGCAGGCATCCAGCGGATTCCAGAGATGGCGCAGACGGGCGGCACTCAGCAGCGAGTTCCTGACAGGCGGTGGCATCGGGTAGACAGAAGGGAGAGGAAGTCTGCCCGTGGGGGAATGAATACGCCCTTCCAAAGTTGAGGGATGAATTTGTATGTTTAAATATGTTGTGGGGAGGGGTGATATGGATATGTCAAGAGTGGGGAGTTGGGGATGACAATGTGTATGGGGAAGACAATGTCTATGGGATTGTATATGTTGTTTCAGGCTGTGGGGTTGGGAGTTCTGATAAAGTTGGCTAGCGGAGAGGGGGAAGCTAGGTGAGTGGGGGGTGCAGCGACACTGGGTTCTGGGGGGTCCAGATTGGGGTGGATGTGAGGAGCGAGCACGGTAGAGGGCTATAGGGGTGGGTGTTGAAAGGGAGGGGGGGAAGAGTTTGGGGAACAGGGAGGGGGGAGGAGGGCAATCATAATCGGTTAAGTGTAGGGGTGTGGGGGGGCTCACTATGGAACGGTGCACACTGATGGTAAAAGTGATACCTGAGAATGGAACGTGAATTAAAGATCCTCACGCTTAATGTGCATGGTCTCAACTCCTGGCAAAAGAGACGGGCAGTGGTAAGAGAAGGAGCCCGAGTCCAGGCGGAAGTACTCTTGCTGCAGGAGACCCATTTAAAGAGCTCTCGGGGGGGGGGGGGGGGACTTTATCAGGGTAAATACGATAGAGGCTTTCTTGCTGCCAATTGCAGTTCCTATCAAAAAGGGGGTGTGGGGATACTGTTTTCCAAGGACCTCCTGGTGGACACTAAGGAAGTTATTAGAGATCGGGAAGGGTGGTATGTTCTTTGGTGTGGGCTCTTGGAAGGGAGAGAGGCTACCGTTTGCTGTGTGTATGCGCCTAACATAGCTCAAGGCCCTTTTTTCGACCGTATTCTTCCAATTATAGAGGAGCACAAACGGGGGAGCCTGGTCGTAGGTGGGGATTTTAATGTAGTTGTGGATCCGCGCCTGGACTCCTCGGGGGGAGGAAGGAGTTGGGATAAACTGGGAAGACGGAAGTTGGCTAAATTGATGTCCGCATTGGGATTGGTAGATGTTTGGCGGTATAGTCATGTTGGAGAAAGAGCTTATACCTTTTTATCACATCCTCACCGAACGTATAGTAGAATTGATATGTCATGGATAGACTCTAATAGGTCAGATAGGGTGGGTGCTGTGGATATTGGTGCTGTGTTATGGATGGATCATGCTCCGGTAATACTTGCTCTTGCATTTTATAAAGAGCGTACTGGACTCCGGTTTTGGAGATTGAATGAATCGCTTTTGGCAGATCCGGAGGGGGTGGCCAGTCTGAGGGAATGCATTACAGAGTATTTTCAATTAAATGGGGGAGCGGAAGTATCCCGGGAGATAGTGTGGGATGGTATGAAAGCGGTAGTCCGGGGGCGTTTGATAGCAATGGCGGCAAAGAAGAGGAGGCAGGTGGGAGTGGTGGAGGAAGGGTTGAGAGCTCAGTTACAACAATTACTTAGAGAGCACCAGAGGACTGGGAGTAGGGCGGTGTTACAACAAATGACTAGGGTGCGGGAGTATATTGGGGGTAATAAACCAGGTCAGTATTTAGCTCGGCAACTTAAAACAAGGTATGTGCAGTAGCAGATATATAAGCTGAAAAATGAAAGGGGCGAATGGGAACATGGGACCATCAATATCCAGGCGATTTTCAGTAGGTATTATAGGGCCCTGTATAAGGCGGAGCTGAGAGGATCGGAGGTGGAGATCAGACAATATTTGGGAAAACTTAATCTCCCGAAATTGGAAGAGATGGAACAGCAATGGATGGATAGGGCAATTGAGGAAGGGGAGGTGCGGGTGGCAATCAATGGCCTTAAGGAAGGCAAAGCCCCGGGTTTGGACGGTCTTACGACCCGGCTTTATAAGACTTTCCATTCCAAAATCTGTGGCAAACTTACCAGGGTCTTTAATGGTGTTCATCAGGGGGAGGCACTGCCGCGGTCAATGGCAGTGGTGGGTATAGCCTTGGTGCCTAAACCGGGGAAGGATAAGGGGGTGAGTGAGTCATACCGACCTATTTCTCTAATTAATTTGGATGCAAAGATTTTGGCAAAGGTTTTGGCTACCCGTTTGCAGAAATTTTACCTAAGTTGATAAACATTGACCAAATGGGCTTTATCCCCGGCAGGCAAACCAGTGACAATATCCGGAAGCTATTAAATGTTCTTTGGGTGGCTCAGAAGGCGGGACTGGATTCTTTGGTGGTGGCGGTGGATGCCGAGAAGGCATTTAATAGAGTTGAATGGCCCTTTATGTTTGCTGTGTTACAAAGAATGGGGATTGGGACAGGGTTTCAAAACTGGATAGGTGCATTATATGACCAGCCGAGAGCTAGGATTCGAGTGAATGGTACTTATTCAGCAGAGTTTGAACTGGAGCGGGGCACTCGACAGGGGTGTCCTTTGTCCCCTCTGTTGTTTGCGCTAGTCATTGAGCCTTTAGCACAACGGATTAGAGAGCATGATTTCATTAGGGGTATCCAAGTGTGTAGTGGAGAATATAAAATTTCTCTTTTTGCCGATGACATTATTTACACTGTGAGTAGGCCGGCAGAGTCGTTACCAATGTTATTGGCGGAAATACAGGAATATAGTCTGGTTTCGGGATATAAAATGAATATGGGTAAAACTGAGATCTTGAAGATTAGGCTGGGTCCCCATATGGAGGCTCAGTTGAGGCAGGATTACCCCTTTCAGTGGGCTAAGCAGAAGTTAAAATATTTGGGGGTCTGGATTTGCTGTGACTGGCGACAATTGAGAAGATTAAATTATGATCCTCTAGTTGCCGAAATTCTGAATGATCTTGTGAGGTGGGATAAGGCCACCTTTTCCTGGGTGGGGCGAATTGCCATTGTTAAAATTAATCTGCTGCCTAGGATACTTTATCTGTTCTTGGCATTGCCCATTGAGTTGTCAGTGGCACAACTGAAGCTGTTGCAGCAAAGAATTTCCTCTTTCATCTAGAGGAGACGTCCGCCCAGGCTAAATAGAAGGGTGATGTTTAAGCATAGAAGAGAGGGTGGACTGGGTGTCCCGGATTTGCTGCGATACTATACAGCGGCACAGTTGCGGGCGCTAGTCTATTGGAGGATAGGGCAGGAGGCCCGAGGATGGGTGCGAGCAGAGGAGGCCTTGAGTGGGCAAAGTGCGTTGGCAGACCGCATGTGGTTTACCGGCCAGGGGAGGGGGGATAAGGCAGGGGATGAGCTGAAGATGAGTCCCTTTACGGAGCTTACCCTAAAGGTGTGGAAATGGGAGAACGTGCATCTGGTGGGGGTTAGGGTAGCTATCCAACTTCAGAAAATTAGACGGTGTAGTGGCTTCCATGAGGGGGGAGAGCCGAGGTCTATAAAAAATGGGAGGATAAGGGCTTGGTGTGGATGGGGCAGTTGTTCTCGGAGAGTGGCCAGCTGTCTACTTTTGAACGCCTTCAGGAGCAATACGCCCTGGGGAAGGAGGTTTGGTTTGGTTACTGTCAATTAGCATATTTTGTGCAGAACAGTTTGAAGGGGGTGGAAAGAGGAACAGTGCGAACCCCTTTTGAAAGGGTGTTACTCCGTAGGGGGGAATCTCGGGGTCTTGTATCGCAGATCTATAGGGGATTGGAAAGGGGGGGTGCTTATGCGGCATATCAGGTGGCGTGGATGCGGGACCTGGGCGGTTCTTGGGATGAGGAAAGGTGGGCGTCAGTTCATGAAGAAACTAAGATTGCGTCCAATTCGGCGTCAGTGCAGGAGCACTGCTATAAAATGCTGTATCGCATGTATATCACGCCAAAACGACTAGCCAAGATTGATAAAACTAAAGATCCATGTTGCTGGAAAGGGTGTGGGGCTCTGGGCATGTATTTACATGTGTGGTGGGAGTGTCCAGTGGTCCAAGGAATATGGCAATGGATGCAAGGCCTGGTAGGGACTATGTTGGGCTGGAAGGGGAAGTTAGGGCCAGAGCAGGTACTGCTGGGGTAATGGGGGGAGTCAGGGCATGAGTTGGGGTATCTATTGAAGATGATTTCCATCGCAGTAAGGATGGAAATAGCCTATAAATGGAAAGACCCTGGCGGCCCGGAAGTGGACCAAGTGCTAAAGTGAGTTGTATTTGTTTGTCAAATGGCAGAATTACAGGCGCGTTTGACCAACAAATTGAATGGATATCACCGTAAATGGCATCCCTTCATTCAATGGAGGCGGGAGGCGCTGAAGTAGTGGGAGTGCTTTGGGGGGGGGGGATCATGCTCTAGGGGGAATTGGGGTAAGGATATGTGGTAAGTGGGATTTAGGATTTTGCTATGGGATTTGGTAGGGGGGTTGCTGCTGGTGTTCAGTACGGTGGGGGGGGGGGGAGCACAGTTCCATGGAGGGGAAGGGGGGGAGGGGAGGGGCCCTGAGGATGTGGGGGAGGGGAGGTAAGATGGGGGAGAAGGGAGGTGAGGGGGAGGGAGGGGAGGTTTTATTTCTGCGGTATTGTTATTGGGATGTCTTTCAGTTGGGTTTCTTGTGATATGTTACTGTTTATGCTTATGCACTTATACTGTTTTATGGGCTACGGGTTACTAGAGGAGGTGTGGGTGGTGATTTGATTAGAGGTTGTTCACAATGTTCTGTGAGGGCATTTATTTGATGTAGCCTGGGTTTGTTGGATATTGTTTTTCCGGTCCTGTACTGTTATGTTTCATTGACTGTGCATTAATAAAAAACTTTAATACTAAAAAAAAAAATTATATTACATATGTTAAAAGTTATATTACATACACCATGAGAGAAAGCTAGGCAGAATTACAGCAAAATTGAAACCATTAGTTCAAGCAATATAAACAAAAAACAATTTGTAATTAAATGAAACAAAATATTCAATAAAGTAATTACAAACACAATAAAATCTAACAAAACAAAAATAAAACATCAGCATCCTTAAGAAAATCAGAACCAGTGTTTAACACCTCATCGATTTTTAGTTATAAATTAATCAAATAACCACATTTTTAACTTCTTAAATGCCAGATAAGTTTCTAGTTTGAACTCCAAAACAGGCTATTCCAAAGCAATAGGTTTTTTCCTGATATTATATGTTTAGGTGATGATGAAAGCCTCTCTCTCTAGTAGTAGGAATAGCCACCAGAAATCAATTTGAGAACGCAAAACTCACGCTGGAGTACATGTGTAGTTCAACAAAAACTCTCATCAAAGAATATTCAATAAGCTCAAAGAGACTATGAACATTTATTTACTACACAATGTTCAACACAGAAGTGCTTATTAGCTCCCTAGGTTTAATCATCAATTAATCATTTTCTTATTTATGCATTTAAAGATAGTCCTAAATATATGATCAGATTTTTATTTTACTTATTTATGGTTTTAAAAATCCAAAATCCCAAAAATGAATGCTATAGGACACAAATATTTTTAGAGAAAAAAAACCTTTCACTATTGAGAATTTCTTTCCCAAAAAATCTCCATAATGAAATACTAATAAATAATTCCTAAACATTTTTGTATTATAGCTGTTAAATACATAAATATAATATATTAATACAAACAAATTACGCTGTACCATCTATATCATGCAGTCATCACACATGCAAATTTTAATATTTATTTCTGGTTGGCCCCCTTCGTAGGGTCATGACCCATTTAAAATTTATGTACAGCTACATTCTTTTGTAGATTAAAGACTGGATTGTATTTCTCAAACCAATTATTTACAGGACTTGCTTCATTTGATATGGTACGGCCTCCAAATGGAATCTGCCGATCTGGTTGACCTTAATATTCTTCCTTTGAAAAATTGGTTCACCAAGAATTATCACAGCTAACCATACCACCTGTTTCATTTAACAATTTATCTCATCAGCAATGACAGGCATTATGCTCTAAACAGAGATCCATCAATCATAATAAAATCAGCATATAAGGGTGGGGATACTGTCACCATGAAACATACATATTACATGGAAGAAACTAATCGACAACTGAATGGTTTACAATTTTATTAGAAGTTAGAAGGGGATCCTACGAGTGACATTCAGGAAGAGATTAAATTCATCTTGAAAGATTAAAAATCTATCCTCTAATAAAAAAAGCAGCACAAATTTTTTTATGAACCTCATCCTATTATACCTACATTTTATTTAGTTCCAAAGATTCACAAGTCATTTAAAAAAACAAAACAACGGGGCAACCCATTGTATCTGGAATAGATTCTGTTTTGGACCCCAAATCTGTATATTGGGACTAATTCATTCAGACCCTGGGGAGTCAAAGTGTCTCCTATATCCATGATTCTACTCATTTCATTCTAATACTAGCTGCTTTCTATAAATGAGATAGTTTATGTTATATGGTATCTATGGACATTTCAGACTTATACAATATTCCTCATGACTTCATTATTCAACTGATAGAGTCAAACTTACAAAACATGCAGTATACTGCATTCAGGGTAGAATTATTTGTTCAACTACTGACATTAATTCTCACTACAAAATACAGTCAAACCTCGGTTTTCGGTTGCCCCGGTTTTCGTCGGTTTCGGTTTTCGACGTCTTTTCAGACTGCGATCTTGTCTCGGTTTTCGTCTATCGCCTCGGTTTTCGTACTGCAATACACGCTTGCCTGCCCAGTCCCGGCAGCACTACCCCCACCCCCCCCCCGGACTCACCGATCGCGTGTGCCAGATCTGAAAAGCAACAGTACAGTACTGCAATAGTGTACATACACCTTCCGCTGGTCTGCATACACTGCCTGCCCAGTCCCGGCAGCACTACCCCCCCCCGACTCACCGATCGCGTGTTGAAATGCGAAAGTCAGGTGAGCAACATCCTCGAGCCAGAGTCAGAGATGCAAGGATTGCAGAGAGGAAGGCCCCGATCTCTCCACCGCCTGCCTGTTCTCTGGAGCGCCCCCTCAGGCTCGGAGGTAGCAGGGTAGCAGGAGATATTGAATGGGTAAGCGGGAGATGTTAAATGAATGTGGCAGGCAGTTCTTTCTCTTGCGGGGTACGCTGTTGAGACGGAGTCAGCGATCAGATTAGTGTCCCTTCCAAACAATAACCTCTCCTCCTCCCTCTCCCCTCAACAAGAGTCTTCAATAAAGTTAAATGTGATGTTAAATGTTCATTTATCCATTTCATTAGCCATTTATTATGTATTTCTCATTGTTTTCTGTATGTAAAAATATAGTTATTCTCTATAAAATGTATTTTTTGTCAATATTTTTGGGTGTCTGGAACGGATTAATTGAATTTACATTATTTCTTATGGGAAATCTTGCTTCGGTTTTAGTCCGTTTCGGTTTTAGTCAGACTTTTTTGAACGGATTAATCATGAAAACCGAGGTTTGACTGTATTTTATTTTTGGTGGAGAATTCTTTTTACAGATTAAGGGACACAGTTGCACCCTCGATAATGTGCCTGTAAGTTACAGATTTTGAACAGAAATGCGCCATCTGTCAGTACTTATTGGCAGTATATCCTCCATTGGAAGTACTTCATAGACATTTTTTTTTAATTTGACACAGTTACTTAATGGAATTTTTAGACTGAGTGAAGTAATGTGACCCGAATTTGCAATTTACAGTGCAAGCAGAAAAAGAACAGATCTCTTTTTTGGATATCACTATTTTACAAAGACCATGGAGCTTATCCACATCAATACATGGTATATCTACAGATTATAATAGTTTTCTCAGTTATAGAAGCTTCCATCAAAAAACTTAATGGGATAATATCTTGGTGAGTCAATTTTTAAGACGGCAGATTGTGTACCTCAGAGACTGATTTCTATGATCAATTGAGAGTCAAGACCCAGCAGTTTTTTCAAAAACAGTAGTAGTAGTATTAAAGAAAGCTTTCAAATGTGCATGTTCAGCCAATCAAGAATTATTATTAAAAACACAATCCAGAGTGAAGAAAACTGCTTAACTACCGTTCTTCCTTATTCAGCTAAAGCCTTTACTATTAAGATTATTCAACGCTAGTGGGGTACAATGGTAGCTTATGAATATTTTCAGACACTTACCATGGTGTGCTTACTTACAGAGGAGGAATATATGAAATCAGACATCTTCATATTTTAAGGAACTATCTATTATTTCTACCTGTTCCCTATCACTAGGCTTTTATAAATGCAATCAGTGTGTGATGTGCACACGAGCAATGGAAACTTAGGTGATTATCGATTCACGTTTGGGTTTTACTTTTTCTCTTAGAAACCATTTGGATTGTAATTACACCAACACAATAATTTATTTATTTAGACAGTTTTGTATACCACCTTATCCTTCAATCAAAGTGGTCACAACACAATTGGGGGATACATTTAACATGAAGGGATATGAGACACATACGCTAATACTTACAGGGAACATGGGCTATGGGAGGGTTAAGTGGCTTGCCCAAGACCACAAGGAGCACCTGTGGGACTAGAAACCCCAGGCCCAAGGTTGCTGTCTTCTAGTGGGATTTGAACCCCTGACCTTCCGGCCTGAGGTACCTTGCCCCAACCACTAGGCCACACCTCCCTCTGTCCTCCTTCCTTACATCAGAAAACCTATTCAGAACCTTACGACACATACTATTGAACGCAGTTCAGTAATACACACTAAAAATGAAAAAGCCCTGTTGGTGGCCCATTGGCTTCAAATGCAGCATACATTGGCGGATCTGACATTTTGACCACTTAAACAACATAATCTTCCTTGTGGAGGAGATCACTACAGGCGATTGGCTCAACATGAACAATTATGCATTTATTATGCATATTTTATTGTCAAACAGTGAGACACACGCCATGCATAAAGAATTGACTCTAAGGGAAGAACAAGCTGCAATGAAACTCACCTCTTCTAGGATACAAACAGAACAAAATCCACCACCGCTCCCACAAAGAATCAAACATCCCAGGAACAAATGGATCAGAGTGGGCTCGGGTAGATTGCGACCTGTAATGCAGAGACATCCATCCTATACATCAAGAGATATCCCTGCATAATGCCTTCTCTGCGTTGGTTAATGAGGATCACCAACCCATGGAAACTGAAGGGCCCTTAAATGAGTCAGTCAATGCCCAATCTCCTGCTAAAGCACCAAATATGAAGAAAAACTCACCAAACAGAAAACTACTACTACCTGGAGATTCCATCATCAGAGGCACCAACTTGGGAACACAGTTCAAAGGACAGAAGATAGTCAAATGCCTCCCAGGCTCTTCAGCCAGCAGGAATACAAACCAAATTGTTGATGTACTTAGCACAGAAAGTGAGCACTCCAAAATTGATGTTGTCATCCATCTGGGTACAAACAACCTGGCTAGAAACAGTGCCTCTCCAGTTCAAAGGGACTTCCAGACTCTGGGAGAGAAACTCAAGCCCATTGTTAACACTGTAGCATTCTCAGAAGTTCTACCTGTTCATGGTAAGGGGGCAGAAAGGATGCATCGCATGAACAGCTTTAATACATGGCTCCAGACCTGGTGCGAACGAGAAGGATTCAGTTTTATTGGCGACTGGGGAACAGATGGACCAACAAGAGACTATACTGTGCTGATGGACTACATCTCTCTGTTGCAGGGGAAAGAATCCTAAGTGAAAAATTCAGGCAGTATGTGGATATGCATTTAAACTAGAAAAAGGGGGTGACGGATGGAGGAGAACGTCACTCCCGGCAAATGCAGATCATCATCAGAAACAGATACACTTTTAAACCACACATCAATGACAAGTGGGAAGAAGTTGGCAGAACAAAATCAATGCAAAATACATGCAAGCCACTTAAATGCTGGAAAGCAATGAGCAGAAATGCTCGAAGCTTAGCCAACAAAGTTCCTGACCTGGAAGCCCTAATGATGGAAATGGACTTGGACATTGTGGCCATTACAGAAACATGGTTTAATGAATCGCATGAATGGGATATAGCCATAGCTGGCTATAATCTATTCAGAAGAGACAGAGAAAGAGGAAAAGGCGGAGGAGGAAGTGTAGCCTTGTATGTAAAAAGCAATATTAAAGCTATTGCAATGCAGGGGGCATGGGGAAAAGAAGCACTCTGGATTGTGCTGGAAAGAGGAGATGGCTCTGTCATCCATACTGCTATAGTCTACAGACCTCCGACTTAAATAGAAGAAATAGATAATGAATTGATTGTAGATATTGCCAAGATAGCCACAAAGGGGGAAGTGATCATATTGGGTGACTAATCTACCCGATGTGGAATGGAGTTCTCCTTCTGTGAATCTAACAAGAAACAAAACAATTGTGGATGCTTTCCAAGATGCGTCACTTAAACAAATGGTGATGGAACCAACCAGGGAAAGCTCAATGCTGGATTTAGTGCTCACCAACGGCGATAGCGTGTCAAATGTCTGGGTGGGTGCCCCTGTGAGCAGCAGCGATCATCACATGGTGTGGTTTGAGATAAAAGCCAATGTGCAGTCCAATCATAGCAAGCTCAAAGTCCTAAACTTCAAAAACACTGACTTCAGTAAAATGGCCAAGTACCTGAAGGAGGAGTTGGCAGGTGGGAGGGAACAAGGGAAGTGGAATTGCAATGGGCTAAACTAAAGGTGGCAATAAAAGGGGCAACAGATAAATATGTAAGGACAGTAAATAAAAACAACAGGAGAAGGAAACCTATTTGGTTCTCCAAAGAAGTGGCTGCTAAAATAAAAGCAAAAAACACAGCTTTCACAAAATTCAAAAGCTTGCAAACAGAGGAGAACAGTAAGGAATACAGGATCACACTAAAAGAGACAAAAAAGAGAAATAAGGAAAGCAAAATCAAAGGCAGAGGAAAAGATGGCTAAAGATGTGAAGTGTAGCGACAAAACTTTCTTCAGGTATATTCAGGAGAGAAGGAAAATCAGAGATGGAACTGCAGGACTCAGAAGTGCTAGGAACGGATTTGTGGAAAGTGACATTGAAAAAGCAAAATTGCTACACAAATACTTCTGCTCTGTTTTTACTAAAAAAAATCCTGGAGAAGGACCATTTGTGACTCCCAAATATAAAAATGGGAATGAAGTAGATACCACACCATTCACAGAAGATGATGTGTTAGAACAACTTGCAAAACTGAAAGTGGAAAAGGCCATGTGATACATCCCAGGATACTGAGAGAGCTCAGAGAGGTTCTTGCAGGGCCGCTAAAGGATGTTTTCAACAGATCCTTGGAAACAGGAGTAGCTCCTCAGGACTGGAGAAGGGCGGATGTGGTACCTCTTCACAAAAGTGGTGACAGGGAGAAGTGACAAACTACAGGCCCGTGAGCCTTACCTCGATGGCGGGAAAAGTAATGGAGGTGCTTCTGAAAGAGCGAATAGTGGACTTTCTCAAAACCAACAGGTTGCATGATCTGAGGCAACATGGTTTTACCGAAGGATGATCTTGCCAAACAAATCTGATTGAGTTCTTTGACTGGGTGACCAGAGAACTAGATCAGGGGCATGTGATGGATGTCATCTACCTGGATTTCAGCAAAGCCTTTGATACTGTTCCTCATAGGAGGTTTATCAATAAACTCAGTAGTTTGGGGATGGGTCCCAAGGTGGTGAACTGGACCAGAAATTGGTTGACTGACAGACGACAGAAGGTGATGGTAAATGGAGCTCACTCGGATGAAAGGAGGGTGATTAGCAGGGTGCCCCAGGGTTCGGTCCTGGGCTCGGCACTGCTTAATGTATTTGTGAGTGATATTGCTGAAGGACTGAATGGAAAAGTCTGTCTTTTTGCAGATGACACGAAAATTTGCAACAGAGTGGACTCCCCTGAGGGAGTGGATAACATGAGGAAAGATCTACAAAAGCTGGAAGAATGGTCTAATGCTAGGCAGTTAAGATTTAATGCAAAGAAGTACAGTGTCATGCACTTGGGAAGCAGAAATCCAGGGGAAATGTACGCAATAGGGGGCGAGAGGTTGGTGTGCACGGACCAGGAGAAGGACCTTGGTGTGATTATTTCTGCAGATCTCAAGGTGGTAAAACAGAGCGACAAGGCAGTGGCAAAAGCCAGAAAGATGTTGGGTTGCATACAAAGAGGAATTACCAGCAGAAAGGAAGAGGTACTAATGCCACTGTATAAGTCACTGGTGAGGCCTCACTTGGAATACTGTTTCAGTTTTGGAGACCATATCTTGCAAAGGATATAAAAAGATTGGAAACTGTTCAGAGGAAGGCGACCAAAATGATTTGGAGCCTGCGTCAGAAGCCTTACGAGAAGAGACTTGAAGACCTAAATATGTACACTCTGGAGGAGAGGAGGGGCAGGAGAGATATGATTCAGACATTTAACTACTTAAAGAGAAATAATGAGCAAACAGACCTCTACCAAAGACGGGGAAGCTGTAAAACTAGAGGGCATAACATGAAGCTGCAAGGGGGTAAATTGAAAGGCAATGTCAGGAAATACTTTTTCACTGAAAGGGTGGTGGATGCTTGGAATGCCTTCCCAATGGAAGTGTTAGGGGCAAATACGGTGACAGAATTCAAAATGGCATGGGACAGACACAGTTGATCCCTTTACAGCAACAGGATAAACTTAACTAATTTCTCAACATATAGAGGTGTCCTACACGGAGCGGTGGGTTCACCTCTTAAACAAAGACATGGGGAGGGGTGGCCTGCACGGAGCAGCAGGTGCACCTACTCTTGCCATCTTACTGGGCAGACTAGATGGACAATACTGGTCTTTATCTGCCGTCATTTACTATGTTACTATGTTACACACACACCCCTCTCCTGGGTTCAAATAATGGAGAAAGGCAGGCAACATTTTCATTTAAAAAAAAAAAAACCCACCTAATTGGTAATTTGATTGCGCTCATTGACGATCAGTTATTGGGTATAATAGGAATTTAAACACTCAACATTTACAACACATCTGCTGTGGTTTCTCTTTTCATTTTAAGTGCAGGTACTAATAACCTACCCACCCTTTTTGAACATTTCTGTGAGTTATGCTTTTTGCAAAGTTCATTCAGTAGAGTGTATTGATTTTTCTCAATTTATTATTTTTGAATGGAATCACCCTGAAGCAGTCCATAACACGGGAAACTAGTCAGTGAATATTCCTTATTTCAAAGAATATGTACTGTTTCACAAGCTTTTTTTTCTCTTATACACTGGACATTATGAGCATTCTCTAACAGATGAAAACTATACATACAGTCCATGTCACTGGAATCGAATGGATTCATCAATAAAATAAGTTATTTATATGATTTAATTATTGGACAAATGATAGAGAAATTTTACATACCTGCTATTTTTCTTGAATCCTGCTAGACCAGTCCAGACATATCGATTATGCTCTTTTGCCAACAAGTGGAGGCAGAATTAAGCAACTTTCAGTGATGTCATCAACAAGTACATCTGCTGGTGCAGCACTAAGAGAAGCAAATATGACACTTCCCAAGCAGTAAGCAAGACTGCAAAACTCAGAAACAACTCAAAAATGCATAATGTTAGGAACCTACAATTCAACCTTGCAACAAATATCTTGAACAAGTATTTAATTCTCTTACCAGAAACAATTCTGCATCAGACAGTGATACTAACAATACAATCAAATGGCAGCTACAACATCCCAACCTGTAGAAAGAGTCTTCTAGGCAGGCCCAAGACTTCTCTAGCAGGATTCAAGGAAGGTATGTAAAATTTCTCCTTCCTGAAATTGCTAGACCAGTCCAGATGTGTTGGTGGAAGAAAGATTATGTAGTGGCAGCACTGCCCTGGCAAAGGCACCATCAAGCTCCAGCACACACATGCAACCTTTAGTGCTTCACAAAGGTGTTCAGCAAAGGACATCTAGCTACATTACATATGTTCTCTTCAGATACAGATGTACTCCGCCCAGGAGGTGGTCTGTACCCTAGTGGAGTGAGTTCTGACTCACACACAGTGACGTCTCCTTAATCCTGCGGGCTTCAGAGGATTTGGCCACTGTCAGTCCTCTATACAGATCGTGGAAAAAGACAAAAACATGATCTGACCAGCACAAAGGATTGCTAATTTACAGATATTTTATCAACAACCTCTGCATGGCCACCAGATGGAGTAAGGGAGCCTCCTGAAGACACTTGTCTCAAAAAGAGGGCAGAACGATGGCCTGGTTAACGTCAAAGGAAGTAAGCACCTTTGGGAGAAAGGAAGAGACGGTACGCAAGGAGACAGAAGCTGCCGAGATGACCAAGAGAGGCTCCCTGTTGGATAAGGCCTGCAGCTCTGACAATCACTTAGCAGATTCAAAAGCCACTAGGAACATGACCTCAAGGATAAAATCTTTTGTGAGAGGCCTTGCAAACAGGTTCAAAGGACGTCTTTCATTGACTTCAAATCCAGAAAGAGACTCCACTGAGGAACTAAACACACTGGAGGTCAGATCTGCTTCACTCCCTTGAGGAAGCAGGAGGCGTCAGGGTGCACTGCCAAAGACATCCCTAGGATGTGACCCCTATAGCAAGCCAGATCTGCCACCTGAACCTTGAGCGTGCTCAGCGCCAAACCCTAGTCCAGACTGTACTTTAAAAAGGATAAAACAATGACTAAGTCCATCTTTCTGGCCTCCGGGGACTGAGAGGTACAGCATCTCTCGAAAATCCTCCAGACTCTCACAGAAAACAAGCATGCAGAGGTCCTCTGGGCCTTAAACAGAGCATCTACTATCACTCTAGCCCTTTTTGAACAGACTATGCCTCATAAGAGCCATGTAATAAGGAAGAAAAGACCAGTATCTTCAATTACCAGGGGCCTTTGAGGTATAAAGCTCTCTTGGGAGTTGACAAGACGGGGGGAGGGGGGGTGTCTCACCAATAGATTCAAGAGATCTGTGGACCGTGGCTAGCCTGGGGCCACATAAATCACCAGATCCAAATGAGCTCAAATTCTCCGCAGATGGCAACTCACCAAGGGTTACAGAGGAAAGAGAGCACGCCCTTACAGGGCCACTGCTGAAGCAGGACATCCAAGCCCACAGCCCATGGATCCCTTCCTGCAGCTGAAAAGGTTCTCCACACTGGCCATCAAGATGAACACTGGAAGGCCATATTTCTGCACTATGAGACTGAACGCATGAGGGTTAAGTTCCCATTTGCCTTGATCCACGCTGTTCTCACTCAGGAAGTCAACTTGTATACACTCAATGGTGGCAATGTGTGCTGCGGACAGAGCAATCAGATACTTCTCCACCCAATGGACACAGCTCTCAAGAGCCACTCCAGCACTGGGAGTTCCCAGCTTGCTTGTTGGTATATGCCACTGCCATGGCATTGTCAGAGAACACCTGGACTACTCCGCCCATCAGGAGAAGTTCAAACAGCTACAGAGCTAGGCGGATCATCCTCACCTCTAAGGATAATTTACTTTACTTAAATCCTGCTAGACCATTCCAGGCGAGTGAGTTTTGTTCTTTTGCTAGCAGACAGAGGCAGACTTGAGCAACTTACAGTGATGTCACCATCCAGTATATTTTCTAGTGCAGCACTGAAAAAAGCCAGTATGAAATTTCTCAAGCAGTGAAAAGACAGAAAAACTCAGAAAACATGATTAACCACTAACAACTTTGCCACATATGGTGTTGGAAAGTATTTGGCTCTTACCCTAATGAAATTGGTGTCAGACCACAGACTCCAAACATGCAGAGTTTTCCAGGATGGGTCCCTAACTGGTCTAGCAGGATGATAAAGAAAGATACATTTTATATACCTGACAATTTACTCTCTTTGAATCCTGCTAGACCAGTCCAGATGAGGGGAACATACCCAAAGAGTGAGGGCCCAAAGGTGAAAGGAAAATGATGCTCAATTCAGACTACCTTACCAAAGGCACCAATTGTACCAACCCCCAACTGCACCCTATAGGGCTTCACAAAGACATTCAATGAAGACCAGAAATCCTCCCTTACAGAAGTTCTTTGGAGACAGAGTGGCTTCTGCAGAGGCGGCCTAGGCCCAGAGCAGTAACTTTGATCCACTCTGGCATGTGCATACCATCCAAAATGTACACTGGCCCAATGGTCTCCTTAAGCCAGGGGGTCAAGATAGGATTTGACCTATTCTAGCTCTTTCCTTAGAATGAAGAGGACAGGGCAATATCCAACCCACCGGAGGAAGTAGAAATTTTCAAATGTCTGATCAACACCATCTGCAGGTCAAGCAGACATACAGTAGTGGCCAAAAAATTAAGACAGAGTCCAAAATATCAGAATTTTATTAGAAAAGTACATGTTATTGTCACTTTCAAAAGCTTTAAGAACCAAAGATATATATATAATTTTCAAAGTTTTATTCAGAAAACAATATATATGTCAATATTTGATAGGGTGTCCATGATTTTTCAGCACAGCCTGGATTCTTGTAGGCATACTGTTAACTAGCGTTTTACAGTATGCCGGAGTGATTTCGTTGACACATACATGACTGAGTATGTTCTTTAAATCTACTTCTGAAGTTGGACGGTGTGCTGACACCTTTTTCTTCATAAGATTCCAACAGTTTTCAATTACATTGATATCCGGAGAGTTTGATGGCCAACTTGGTAGCAGTTCAATCTTGTCCACGAACCATTTTTTGACTGTTTGTGCAGTGTGGCACGGTGCCGAGTCCTGCTGAAATATAATTGTGACAGAAACATTCATGTGTATTTTAACTTTACTATTCAGCACAGATATGTATTTGCAGCATTTACTCTTTCACCTTTCTCAAAAATGTGCAGGCCACATAGTCCATTTGCCGAGATACCACCCCATACCATGACCGATGGTCAGTGTTTAACAGTCTTGATCGTGTACTTTGGATTTAGTCTCTCGCCTGCTGGTCGACGGACGTAGTTGTAACCACTCCCACGTACTTGCTGAAATGTACTTTCATCTGTGAACCTTATCCTCTCCCACCATTCAGCAGATTTGTCTTTCGTCTTGCTACAAAACTGTATGCGGGCAGCAATTTGTTTCCTGGTCATCTTAGGCTTCTTGGCAGGTCTTCTGGCCACGAGTTTGAATTCATCCACAAACCATCGTCGGACAGATCTGGCACTTATCTTTATTCCTCGAACATTAGCTAATTGAGCAACACGTTGAGATGAAGTATGTGGGCTAGATGTAATAATGCTTTTGAGGAATCGGTCAACTCGTCCAGTAGTTATCCATCTGCGCCCACATTTCGGACGACGTGTACGGCCACCTGATTTCAGAACATACTGAACTGCACACCTTGATATATGCAAATGTTTTGCAATAGCACATTGCGAATATCCTTCAGCATGGAGTGTGACAACTTGTCCCTTTACAAAGTCATTAATATCGCACTTTCTACCCATCTTGATTGTATATTTTACATGTAACTTTCAATCTTTTCCTAGTTGTAAAAATTCAAAACTTCATCCAAGAAACCTACTACAGAGTGTAAGTAAATTAAAATGGACGCCAGACGCATGATGTGACTAATCGCCAAGCTGATTAAATAAGTAAGCACGTGTGACATCTCCACAGTACATTATCTAACAATAAACTATAGAAAAAGATACCTGCCTTAATTTTTTGGCCACTACTGTAAGGGGTCCTTTGGAATATCCTTCTGAGAAGAAAGTCAGAACAACGGGTCTGGTCAAGCTGAAAAAAGGGGGAACCACCCTTAAAGGAAGGACTGCATAGAGATCAAAGTGAAAAAAGCTGTCAAAAAGACCAGGACGATTCTCTACAAGACAAGACCTGCAGCATAAACACCACCTGGTGAACACTAGAGTCCACTAGAAGACACCATAAGGAACATACGCTCTAGGAAGATCTTACGAATGGGCCCAAGGAAGGTCCCTTTCGATGCTCTCTACTCTCAGAGAGACCCACTGAGACACACCAGGAAGCAGGGCAACACCAAGCTGCACTACCAATGAATGCCCTTGGAGGCAACTATTGTAACACAGGCCTGCTACCCAGTCCTTGAGAGCTCAGGGCCAAACCTCAGTGCAGATTGGACTATCAAAATAGTTTTAACATAAGCTAAGGACATAAAGGCCCATTGAAGCCATAAACCAGGAGGTAACTACAGCTTCCAAGCAGTCATTAATAGAAGCCTAGGCCCACAAGGGCCAGGCGATAAATAAGAACCGCCATTATCAGGAGCCCCCACATGATTTTTTTTTTTTTTAATTCTAGGCTCATCTCTTGAGGTAGCAAGAGAGGCTACACCCCTCTGAATCCATGAACCACAATTTCACAAGAGCAATCCGCAGCCCCTAGAAACACCAAGCCCAGATGGACAAAACCTGTGTAAAGAATGGCTCACCAATCCTTTCAGCCAGGGAGAGACAAAATATTCTTTCACGAGGCCACTCGAAGTACAGCATGCAAGCCTGCCATCTGTAGAACTTTTAGCTCCTCATGTTGGCACTCTCCTAAATGTCCATCAACTGGAGTATGGGAAGACCATGTCTTTGCACTACAAGGTCACATGAGAGAGAGCTGAGCTCTCCCTTAGAAACACAGAAACATCTAAGAATAGAAACTGTTCCCTTAACCAGGATCCACAAAGTTACAACACAGAAATTGTCCTGCATGCTCTTGAAGCTCGCTATGTGCACAACTAACAAGGCAATCAGATGCTTCTCTACATATCCCTGGCTTAACCCAAGTAGTCTTTTTTTTTTCCCTGAGGCTAGCCTTGAACAAATTACTTTTGAGAGAGAAGGTAAGTATCTTTCAGAAACAGCTATTATGCCACCATGGGGGCTAGCACTCGCTCTGCCACCGTGAGATGTGCTTCATTAATGGATACATCACCGCCAGGGCAGTATCCGAGAATACACAGCCCACCTCTGTCCACTACAATAATCTGAATCTCTCCAGGGCCAAACTCATCAGTCTGGCCTCTAAACAGAGGATCACCCAGAAGGCCTCCTCAGGAGCCAGAGTCCCTGGGCCAACTGGTTCGGGCATCACTCTCCCCCGCCCCCCCTCCCCTTTTCAGACTGGTATCAAAGATGAGAAGCACTCATAAGAAAATAAGAATATCTGGTGCTTGATGACCATTTGGTCCAACCTGCTTAGATGTCAGGGAAGAAACCTGCAACCTTGGGAACAAGGGGCCATAGCTCTTTGGCTGCAGCCACAAGACTACCAGCAAAGAGTAGTTACTCACCTGTAACAGGTGTTCTCCAGGAGCAGCAGGAATCAGTCCTCACATATGGGTGACATCGGCGCCGACGGAGCCCCCGTGAGGAGCATTTCCCCAGCTTTCAAAGAAAGCCTTTGGGAATGCAGCGTGCATGCGCGATCCCCTTCCCGCCCAAGGGTGCCATCTTGCTCAGTCTGATGACAAAGCTAAAAGACAGCAAAAATAAGAAAATAAATCATAGGACTGCAACTCCAAGGGGAGGAGGGAGGGTTGTGAGGACTGATTCCTGCTGCTCCTGGAGAACACCTGTTACAGGTGAGTAACTACTCTTTCTCAGGACCAAGCAGGAAGTCAGTCCTCACATATGGGACTCCCCAGCTTAAGACTACCGGAGGCCCAAAGCTGAAAAATGAGCTCCCTCTAGAGCCTCAGCATGCAAGAAAAGAATCTTCTCTGTTAACGCCCCCGAACGGTAACCCAACACCAGGGCCGGAGGGTAGGAGTTGCCTAAACCCCAAAGAGATTATGGAGTACCGCCTGCCCGAAAGCACTATCCCTGCGGGACTCCCTCTCAAGGCAGTACTGGGACACAAAAGTCTGGCTTGAAGACCAAGTAGCGGCCCGGCAGATGTCTGCCAACGGAACAGAACGGAGATGAGCCACTGATGCAGCCTTCGCCCTGACATGGTGAGCCGTAACTCGACCCTGTAACGAGAGGCCGGCTGCCCTGTAAGCCCAGGCAATACAGTCGGCTACCCAAATGGACGAAGTACGCTTGGAGACAGCCAACCCCAACTTATTGGGGTCAAAAGAGACGAAGAGCTGAACAGCCCTCCGGTGCTACCGCATACAGTCAAAGGAGAAGGACAACACCCTCCTACAGTCCAGGGTATGCAAGACCATCTCAGCCCGGCTGGCATGCGGCCTAGGAAAGAAAGTTGGAAGAACCACCTCCTGATTGAGGTGGAAGGAGGAGACAACTTCAGGAAGGAACTTAGGGTGAGTCCGTAAGACTACTCTGTTCCTATAGAACCTAGTATAAAGTGCATCTGATACTAGAGCCTGAAGCTCACTCACTCGCCTCGCTGAGGTAAGGGCTACCAGAAACAACGCTTTCCAGGAAAGAAAACACAGAGGGCAAGTGGCCATAGGTTCAAACGGTGGGCAAGTAAGCCGTTGCAAAACCACATTTAAATCCCAATCAGGGGCAGGTGGATACACTGGAGGCTTAAGCAAAAGCAGGCCTCTGAGGAAGCGAGCCACCAAAGGATGGCTTGAGAGAGACTGACCCTCCACTGGGGAATGGTGTGCGGAAAGAGCACTAAGATGAACTCTCACAGAATTGGACTTAAGGCCTAGGTTGGACAAGTGAAGCAAATATTGCAGCACCACTGGTACCAGACACGAGAAAGGATTCTCGTTCTGTTGAGTACACCAGGTAGAGAACCTATGCCACTTAAGGGCATAAGACTTTCGGGTGGACTGCCTCTTAGAGGCCAAGACCACGTCCTCCACTTCCCTAGGCAATAGTAAGGGCGCTAGAACTACCCTTTCAGCAGCCAGGCCATCAAATTGAGGGACTGGAGATTGGGGTGTAAGAGAGATCCCTGCTCCTGAGATAGGAGATCGAATTGCATCCCCACAGGAAGAGGAGTGTCCACCGCTAGTTGCAAAAGAAGTGGGAATCAGGGTTGCCTTGGCCACCTGGGGGCCACCAGGATCAGCGAGGCCTTGTCCCTGATCACCTTGAACAGTGTCTTGGACACTAGAGGCGTGGGAGGAAACACATATAGGAGGCCTGTAGACCATGGAATGAGAAACGCATCCGCTGCAACTCCGAGAGGATGCGGTTGCCTGGAGCAGAACCTGGGAAGTTGACGGTTCAGAGGACTGGCAAAAAGATCTATGGTTGGAAGACCCCATCTCAGGAAGATCTTTTGAACCACTAGAGGATTCAACTGCTACTCGTGCGACTGCAGGATCCTGCTCAATCTATCCGCCAGGTAATTCTCCTGACCTGGGAGATAGACCGCTTTGAGAAGAATGCCGTGATTGACCGCCCAGGAGCACAGTCTCTGCGCTTCCTGACATAGAAGGCGGGGCCCTGTGCCCTCTTATTTGTTCACATAGAACATAGCCACTTGATTGTCCGTCTGAATCAAGACGGACTGGTGAGAGATGAGATTGGAGAAAGTTCTCAGGGCTAAGCGGATAGCTCTCAGTTCTAAGAGATTGATCTGCAGCGGCCTCCCAAGGAGACCACAGGCCTTGAGTACATGCTCCTTGGCAATGTGCTCCTCAACTTTGAAGAGAAGCACCGGTTGTCAGCACTTGAGAGTGTGGAGGTGCTTGAAAAGGCACCCCCTTGCACGAGATTCGGAAGATGAAGCCACCACTGCAGAGAAGGCTCTAGTAAGTTGGACACCCTCACTTTGTCCGTGAGGCTTCCTGTGGCTTGGTGCCACCGAGTCCTGAGGCCCCATTGAGCTGGCCTCATGTGTAGACGGGCATTTGGAGTTACATGGACCGTGGAAGCCATGTGGCCTAAGAGCCTCAGGAATTGTCTGGCGGAGACCAGAGAATTGCTGTGGAACTGCCTGGCTAGATACATCAATCTGTGGGCCCTGCCCACTGCTAGAAAGGCCTTTGCCTGAAAAGTGTCCAGCCTTGCTCCTATGAACTCCATGTTCTGTGAGGGGTGAAAAGTGGACTTTGCGAAGTTTATAACAAACCCCAGGTGATGAAGCAGAGCGACAGTGCGAAGGGTGGCTTGATTGGCCTCTTGCGGGGATTGACCCCTGATGAGCCAATCGTCCAGGAATGGGAAGACAAAGAGGCCTTGAACCCTGATGTAGGCCATCACCACCACCAGGCACTTGGTGAATACCCTGGGGACGGATGTAAGGCCAAAAGGTTGCCTCCCACTACAAATCTGAGATGTTGTCTGTGGTCTGGATGAATGAGGATGTGAGTATAAGCATCCTTTAGGTCTAAGGAGCATAGACAATCTCCCTGCTGGAGGTAGGGCAGCAGGATTCCAAGGGTAAGCATCTTGAACTTTTCCCTCTTCAGGAACTTGTTCAGATTCCGCAAGTCTAGGATGGGCCTGAGGCCTCCTGTTCTTTTTGGTATTAGGAAGTACCTGGAATAGAAGCCTTGACCTCTCAGGTGGTGGGGCACCGGTTCCACTGTCTGTTCCTTTACAAGACTTGCTAACTCCTGCAGGAGTAAGTCCCTGTGCAGAGGAAGTCTTGGAGGCTCCCCTAGAAAATAGGAGGGGGGTACCTGGTGGAAGTGGAGGAGATAGCCCTTCTGGACTATACTTAGTAACCAGGTATCCCTTGTGAGGGCTGACCACCTGTGGGCGTACAGGGCCAGCCGGCCTCCTGTGCTGATAGGGGCCAGCTGAGGAGGAGAGGCTATGCCACTGGAGTCAAAACCCCACTCCCTGCTGTGTACTAGCCGGTGGCTTGGGTGTTTTCTGCCTACAGGGCCCCATGTCCCTGCCCCTTGGCCTGCTGACCCTGTTGGGGAGCTACAGAGGCCTGAAAATGAGAGTACTGTTTATAGGCAGATGACTTTCTCGGGTAAAAGGTCTTTTTCCCCGAGCCCTTCTTCTTCTGAGAAGGGGCAGAGGTTTTTCTGGACAGCCTTGTCCGGGTAAGAGTCTCTGTCTCGAGTTCTGCAGCCTTTTCAGCCATGGGCTTGCCAAAGAGGTTTTCACCTCGGCAGGGGACATCGACCAACTTGTCCTGCACCTATGGCTCGAGGTGCAATGACTGTAACCAGGCCTGATGGCGTGCACCGATGCCGGCCGCAGCTACCCGGGCCAAAGCCTCGAAGCCATCATAGGCTGCTCGAGAGATAAACTTCGAGCACTCACGAATACCCGAACATCCTGGAGCCCGGATAGTGCTTTGGAACCCGAAGACTCCCGCCCGGGCTGTTTTGCCGGTGTAGGATCCTCGAGGGCAACGCCAGAGGCATCTCGATACTTAGAGGGAGATCTACCTCTCGAGGACCGGCTTGATTAAGACTTATGTTTAGTTACCTGAGATCCCTGGGAAGAAGTAGAAGCCCTGGAGGACACTGATGCTACTGACATTGTGTCCGATGCAAACAGGGCACAGAGTTGATTTGCTCGATTCTGAAGACTTCTTTTAGTCAGCTTCCTGCAGGAGAGACACTCCGCTGGGCAATGGTCAGGACCTAAACATTTAAGACACCAGTCATGGGTGTCTGTGACAGAAATTGTGCTGGCATACTTCGAACATTTTTTGAAACAAGTAGTTGGTTTCTCCATGCTGAAAGAAGAGGCCTAGTGGCCAAAATGGCACCAAGCAGCAAGCAGGGGCAAACCCCTGACTGAAAAAGCACAAGTTCTGTGTTTTGTTTTGTTTTTTTAAAGAAAGAAAGAAAGAAAAAGCACCGGTGGTACCGGTGGACGTCGAACGAAGGCAGGCGCAACCACAAAAAATAAGAAATAAAAGTAGAATTTTCTGCGGTGTCAGGGTTCAAGTCCTGTAGGCTCCGCGGAAAACAAAGAACTGAAGAGATGGAGGTAGATAGGCGGGAAGGCAGCACGCATGCGTGGATGCACGCTCCCAAAAACGTTCCTATTGGACGCTGGGGAGCATTCCCGTGCGGGCTCCATCGGTACCGACGATACCCATATGTGAACTCATTCCTGCTTGTTCCTGGAGATGTATGGTGACCTCTTGATTTAACAGGCTGATGAGAGAGGTCTGAGAATTGAATTGTTTTACTATCGTGGGAGGGGGCATGCTCAAGAAATGAAGCTTGTACCCCTCTTTTATGATGGAGAGTGTCCAGTGCTCTGCTGTTATCTGCCCCCATCTTGGGGCAAAGTGACATAACCTTCCTGGAATGGTGGAAGGCTCTGGTCCATTTAGAACCAAGAAGGCTAAGTTCTCTAGATGCAAGTCAAAGGCCTTGTGGAGGCTGAGACTGCTGAGGCGGCTGAGGATTAGCAGTCTTTGCTTTTCTTTGCTTGGAAGGTTGCTGACCCTTCCGGACAGGTTGACCTGCAGGGTGTCCCCTGCTGGGAATAAGCAGGATAAAACCTTTTCTTTTTAGAAAAGAATGGTTTTTTGAAAGATTTCTTTCTTGCAGGATCAGCTGTGCCCCTTGGATAGTCTGTCCAAGGTGGAGTTGTCAGCATCCAATTCATTGGCCTTTTCTTGCCAATCTTTGCCAAACAGGTTCTCACCAGTGCAAGGAATACTGCCCAATTTGTCTTGTACCCAGAGCTCCAAATCAGATGCCTGGAGCCAGGCAATTCTACGTGCACCTATGGCAATGGCAGGGGTTCTGCTTATGCACTCAAAACAGTCAAAAGCTGCACGATTGACAAATCTGGAAACATCTTGAGCATGTTTGACCAATGTGAGAAAATCTTGTCTCCTATCCTCAGGAAGAAGAGGACTCAAAACCTCTAAATCTCCTGTGATTTCCTTCAGGAACATTCCCATATATAAAATATAGGAAATGATCCTGGCAGAAAGCATGGAAGCTTGGAAGGTACGACGTCCAAAAGCATCCAAAGTTCTGCACTCACGTCCTGTGGGATTAGAGGCATGCCTCTTTGCACTCCTGATCTTTCTCATAGCTGACTCCACCACAATGGAGTGGTGAGGGAGCTGAGTTTTCTGGAACCCAGGACAAGGAGGGACTCGATACATAGTGTCAAGTCTACGAGAATGAGGAGAGGTGGTAAGAGGGGTCTCCCACATTCTGAGCATGAGATGATGCAAGATCTCATGGATGGGCAAAGTAGCTGCCTCCTTAGGAGCTTTGGGATATGGCAAAATTTCCATCTCCTTTGCTCTGGGCTCTGTTTCAGGAGCCACAGTAATGGAGAGACCCCGAGCCACCTCCCTGATGAAATCCTGGAAGGAGATATCCTCTGGAGGAGGAGACATCCTGCGTTTAGGGGAGGAGGGCTCCTCTGGAAGAAGTGCTCCGGTATTGACAGAACTATTGGAATCCTCAGATTCCTCTGAGGACTCGAAGTACCTTCTGTCCGGATGTTCCTGTAGAGCCCAATACCCGTACCGACTGAAGTCGGTACCAGGGGGAATCGGTACCGGTGTATCGGTACCGGAGGGCATCGGGTGACTGGGTGCCGGCAATGCAGACACAGATGTCGATGCTATCGGTACCGGTAATGCAGACACCGATGTCAATGCTATCGGTACCGGTAATGCAGACACCGATGTCAATGCTATCGGTACCGGTGCCGGAGTCGGTGCCGGCTGAACTGTCTGACGCAGTTCCGAGGGTGTCGATGCCGCAAGGAGAGCCGCCAGACTGTGCTCAATAGCCAGGAACCTCTGGTCTATCGACGCTGCCGATGCCTGGATGTCGGTATCGGAGAAGACAGCCGGTACCCTAGAGCATGGCACCAGTAGTTCTGCCAAGGTCAAGGCCTCGAGAACATCCTGGAGCCCCGATAATGATTTGGAAGCCGAAGCCTCCCGCCGGGGCAATTTTGCCGGTGCAGAATCCTCAAGGGCAACGCCAGAGGCATCTCGGTGCTTAGAGGGAGATCTACCCTTTGAGGACCGGCTGGACTTATGTTTAGTTACCTGAGATCCACGGGAGGAAGAGGAAGCCCTGAAAGACGTCAATGCCACCAAAGCTGCATCAGAGGGAAACAGGGTACTGAGCCGACCTCTTTTAGACATCATGGCACAGGACATACAATCCGTGATGGAGTGGTCAGGACCTAAACATTTCAGACACCATTCATGGGTGTCGGTGACGGAGATGGTACCGCCACACTTGGTGCACTTTTTGAAACCTGAAGCAGGTTTCTCCATTGCAGGAAAACGTTTTGGGCCTAGGGCCCAAAATGGCGCGTGCACCTGGAAAAAACGGGAAAAATACTAAATATATATATATATATATATATATATATATATATATATATATATATATAATTTTTTTTTTAAGAACAGAAATAAAGAAAGAAAAAACGGCGGTACCGGTAAAGCGACTAGGAAGGCAGACGCGACCATAAAAAAAGAAAGTAAAAGGGAAGAATTTTCTGAGGTGACAGGACCAACGACCTGCTGGCTCCACGGAAAATGAAGAACTGGAGAGAGGCAGTTGGGAAAAGCGGGAAGGCAGCAGGCAGGCGCTCTGGAATGCTCCCAAAAGCTTTCTAATTCGTACAGACGATACCCATATGTGAAGATTACATTCCTGCTTGTTCCTGGAGATAATTTATATACACAACTAACAAGAAGAGACCATGTTACCCCATTTTTAATAAAGGCACATTGGCAGCCAATACCTGAAAGCATAATTTTTAAACCCTGATGCTTTCACATTGTTCTTTTTACACTAGACTCCCATGGTATCTGCTCTCTCTTTTTCATTCCATATATATTGCATAGACAGTTAAGATCACCCCACCTCATCTTCTGACTATCCTTACATACACAGCCATCATATTAGATGACTCTAATCTACCAGATGTGGAATGGAGTATTCCTTCTGCAAATCTGAAAAGTAAAAAGATTGTGGATGTCTTCCAAGAAGCATTGTTCAGACAACTGGTGATGGAACCAATCAGAGAAAGTTCAATGCTGGATTTAGTACTCACCAATGGAGATAGCGTGTCAAATATCCAGGTGAGTGCCCATTTGAGCAGCAGCGATCATCACACAGTGTGGTTTGAGGTAAAAGCCAAGGCAGAGTCCTATCACAGCAAACTCAAAGTCCTGGACTTCAAAAACGCCAACTTCAGTAAAATGGGAAAAGTACTCGAAGGAGAAGTTGTCAGGGTGGGAGGAGATGAAGGAAGTGGAATTGAAGTGGACTAAAAGAGGCGATAAAAGGAGCAACACATATATATATAAAGAAAGTAAATTAAAAAAAAAAAAAGAGGAAAAGGAAACCTATGAGGTTCACCAAAGAAGTGGCTGCACAAATAAAGGCAAAATACACAGCTTTCACAAAACTCAGAATATCACAAAACCAGAAACACAGAAAACAATACAGGATAAAGCTAAAAAAGACAAAGAGAGAAATAAATATAGCAAAAGCAAAGGTGAAAGGAAAAGATAACTCAAGATGTGAAATATGGAAAAAAAATTGTTTCCGATATATTCGGGAAAAGAGGAAGATTAGAGGCAGAATTCCAAGACTCAAAACTGCCAATGACGGATATGTGGGAAGTGACATTGAAAAAGCAGAAAAGCTAAACAAATACTTCTGTTCTGTATTCAAAAAAGAAAATCCTGGATTAGGACCACAAATGATTGACAAATATACAAATGGGAATGGAGCAGTTAACATACCATTCACAGATGATGATATTTTTGAACAGCTTACAAAACTGAAAGTGGACAAGGCCATGGGACCGGATGGGATATATCCCAGGATACTGAAAGAGTTCAGCAAGGTTCTGTCAGGGCCTTTAAGGATGTTTTTAATAGATCCTTGGAATACCCTGCCAATGGAAGTGGTGGGGGCAAATACAGTGACAGAATTCAAAATGCACGGGACAGATATAGTGGATCCCTTTATAGCAACAGTTTATTTTGATTTTATCCTAGGAAGGTGGGTAGTGGTGTGCTTCTGGGAATGGTCCGGGGACCGATACTGTTCAATGTATTTGTGAGTGATATTGCTGAAGGACTGAATGGAAGTGTCTGCCTTTGAGCAGATGACACGGAAATTTGCAACAGAGTGGACTCCCCTGAGGGAAGGATAACACAAGGAAAGATGGAAAGAATGGTCTAATGCTTGACAGTTAGGATTTAATGTGAAGTGGTGCACAGTCATACACTTGGGATGCAGAAATCCAAAGGAACTGTATGTGATAGGGGGAGAGAGGTTGGTGTGCATAGACCAGGAGAGGTACCTTGGAGTGCACCACGGTTTGGGCTAAGCAGACAAGCCTATCTGTACCACTTCAAACACCTTGCCAGAGATTAGAGGCACTTTCCTATTGTGGATTAGGAACTGCTTAAAAGATAGAAAACAAAGAGTAGGGCTAAATGGACAATTTTCTCAATGAAGAAAGGTGAATAGCGGAGCACCCAAAGATCTGTGCTTAGCCTGCTGCTTTTTAACATATTTATAAATGAGCTGGAAATGGGAACAAGTGAAGTGATCAAATTTGCAGATGACACAAAATTATTCAAAGTTGTTAAAATACAAAAGGATTGTGAAAAACGTGCAAAAGGACCTTGAAAACTTGGGATACTAGGCATCCAAATGGCAGATGAAATTTAATATGGACAAGTGCAAAGTTATGCACTTAGGGAAGAACAACCCAAACTACAATTACACGATGCAAGGTTCCACATTAGGATTCACCACACAGGAAAAGGATATGGGCGTCATTGTGGATAGTACGTTGAAACCCTCTCCCAGTGTGTAGCCATGACCAAGAAAGCAAATAGAATGCTAGGAATCATAGGGAAAGGAATAGAAAATAAAACCAAGGATATTATAATGCCTCTGTATCGCTCCATGGTGCGACCAAACCTTGAATATTGCATGCAATTCTGGTTGCTATTTCTTAAAAAGGATACAGCAGAATTGGAAAAGGTACAGAGAAGAGCTAACAAAATGGTAAAAGGGATGGAAGGATATCCCAATGAAGAAAGGCTAAAAAGGTTAGGGCTCCAACTTGGAAAAGAGACGGCTGAAGGGAGATATGATAGAGGTCTAAAAAATAATGAATGGAGTGGAATGGGTAAACGTAGATCGGTTGTTTACGCCTTCAAAAAGTAGGGGACACGAAATAAAGCTACAATGTGGCACATTTAAGAGTAATTAGAGAAAATATCAAACTCTAGAATTCATTACCAGAGAATATAGTAAAAGCTGTTAGTGCAGCTGGGTTCAAAACAGGTTTGGACAAGCTCCTGGAGGAAAAGTCCATAAACCATTATTAGAGAGGACAGCACAGTTACTTACCTGTAACAGGTGATCTCTGGGAACAGCAGGAATAAGTCTTCACATATGGGTATCGTCGGTACCGACGGAGCCTGCGCGGGAACGCTCCCCAGCATCCAAAACGAAAGCTTTTGGGAGCATCCCACAGTGCCTGCGCGCTGCCTACCCGCCTTTCCCAACTGCCTCTCTCCAGTTCGAATTTTAAAGCTGAGACAAAGAGAGAGTGAGGAAGGAAAGATAGAAAGAGAGATACAACTCCTAGGGGAGGTGGGTGGGTTGTGAAGACTTATTCCTGCTGTTCCCAGAGATCACCTGTTACAGGTAAGTAACTGTGCTATCTCCAGGAACAAGCAGGAATGAGTCTTCACATATGGGGACTCCCCAGCTAGAGATGCCTGGGAGATCCCCCAGGTTGTGAGTTCCTGAGAAGGGCTCTACCTTCACCCATGAATCTCAGGCATCCAGCCAGGGATGGAGGGTAGGAGTTGATTAGGTATGGAACAGGTGTTTGAGAAGAGCCTGACCAAACAAGGCATCCTGGCGGGAGTTCTTGTCCAAGCAGTAATAGGCTGTAAAGGTATGAACCGAGGCCCAGGTGGGCCGCTCGACAGATATGGTCGATGGACACAGAATTTAGATGAGCCATAGAGGCTGCCATGGCCCTCACATTGTCAGCTGTGACATGGCCCTCCAGAGAAAGGTTCTTACTCTGGTAGGCAAAAGAAATACACTGAGCAATCCAATTGGACAGAGTTCTCTTAGAGACTGGAAGTCCTAAATGAGAGGGATCAAAAGCAACAAAGAGTTGAGAGGACTTTCTATGTTGCTGTGTCCTTTGTAAGTAAAAAGCGAGAGCTCTCTTACAATCCAGGGTATGAAGATTCCTCTCTACACTTGATGCATGAGGTCCTGGAAAAAAGACAGGTAAATACACCTCCTGGTTCAGATGAAAAGGTGAGACCACTTTAGGCATAAAGTGTGGATTAGTCCTGAGGACTACCTTGTCATGATGGAACCTTGTATAAGGAGGATTAGCCACCAGGGCTTGCAGTTCACTGATGCGGCGAGCTGAGGTGACTGCAATGAGAAAAATAACCTTCCAGGAAAGGAATTCCAAGGAGGTAGTGGCTAAGGGTTCAAAGGGTGGCTTCATAAGCTGGCCAAGAACCAAGTTCAAGTCCCATGCCACTGGAGGTGGTCTAATGGGAGGTTTAGTTAAAAGAAGGCCTCTCATGAATCTTGCTATAAGAGGATGAGAGGAAACAGGTTGTCCATTGAGAGGTTTAAGGGATGCTGCAATAGCACTCAAATGGACACTTACTGAATTCGTTTTAAGGCCTGTATGGGATAAATGCAGCAAATACTCTAGTAAAGAATTCAGAGGTATTGCAAGAGGGTTAAGACCCTTCTCTGCACACCAAATGGTAAACCTTTTCCATTTAAAAGCATAGGAACGTCTAGTGGAAGGCTTTCTGGAAGCATGAAGGATATCCCTCACTTGCTGAGAAAGATGCAAATCTTGAAGGTCTAGGCCTTCAGCAACCAGGCTCTGAGGTGAAGAGACTGGGGATTTGGGTGCAACAACGTTCCCTCCTCCTGGGACAGGAGGTCTGGAGCAGATCCCAAGTCCAGGGAGGGAGCTTGAGAGAGATGCAGAAGTAGAGGGTACCACACTTGGCGTGGCCAATGTGGTGCTATGAGGATCATAGACCCCTTGTCTCTCTGAAGTTTGAACAGTGTCTTGGGAATTAGGGGAATGGGTGGAAAGGCATAGAGGAAGTCTTGCCCCCAATGGAGGAGGAAGTCATCCCTGGCCTGAACTCCCTGACACTGAATCCTGGAACAGAACCGGGGAAGTTTGGCATTCCACGGACTTGCAAACAGGTCTATGTCCGGGGTTCCCCAAATTCGGAAGATCCTGGCTATCTGGTCCCCATGGAGGGACCATTCGTGTGGAAGCAGAACTCGACTGAGTCTGTCTGCCCAAGAGTTTTGAACCCCTGGAAGATAAACTGCCATGAGATGAATTTGATGCTCTCTGGCGAAGGCCCACAATCTCAGAGCTTCGTTGCAAAGCGACAGAGAGCCAGTCCCGCCCTGCTTGTTCACGTAGAACATGGCTACTTGGTTGTCCGTGTGGATGAGGACTGTCTTGTAGCTGAGCAGGGTGTGGAAGACTCTGAGAGCTAGAAAAATTGCTCTGAGCTCTAAGAGGTTGATATGTAGAGATATCTCCTGTGGAGACCAGATGCCTTGAGTGGAGAGATCTTGTAGATGAGCTCCCCAACCTCTTGGAGAGGCATCTGTTGTAAGGGTTGCTTGGGGTAACACCTGTTGAAAGGGGGACCCTAGCAACAGATTTTGAGTGGACTTCCACCACTGGAGAGAGCAAAAAAAGGCGACTGGAGGTTGCTATTTTGTCTGACAGGCACCCTGATGCCTGGGTCCATTGGGTGGACAGAGTCCATTGAGCTGCCCTCATGTGAAGGCGAGCGTAAGGAACCACATGCACAGTAGATGCCATGTGGCCTAACAGTTGTAACATCTCTCGAGCAGTTAAATGGGATTTTAACTGAATTTGTGAGGCTAACTGCACCAAGAGTAGGCAACGGGCCTGGGGAAGATAGGCTCTTGCAGTTGTGGTATCCAGCAAGGCCCCTATGAACTCTAGAGACTGAGTAGGGGTGAGATGGGATTTTGGGATGTTTATTACAAGTCCCAGATACTGAAGAACACGCCTTGTGCAGGCTAGGGAAGTCTGGGCCTCTGACTGGGATGGAGCTCGGATGAGCCAGTCGTCCAGATATGGGAATACGAATATCCCTAGAGTGCATAGAAATGCAGCTACTACTGCCATGCATTTTGTGAACACTCTTGGTGCAGAGGCCAGACCGAAAGGAAGCACTTTGTATTGGTAGTGCTTTCCTTGATAAAGGAACCAAAGGAACCTTCTGTGTGTTGGATGGATGAGGTCTAGAGAACAAAGCCAATCCTGACTCTGAAGGTATGGAAGGAGAGTACCGAGAGAAATCATCTTGAATTTCTCCTTGCATAGAAACTTGTTCAATTCTCTGAGATCTAATATGGGTCTGTAGCACCCTGTTTTCTTTGGGATAAGAAAGTAGGGGGAGTAGAACCCTGAGCCCTGTTGAAGAAGGGGTACTTCTTCTATTGCCCCTTGGGCAAGAAGGGTAGCAATCTCCTGACCCAGAAGGTCGAGGAGAGATGTTGGAGAATTGAACTGTCTCACCATGGTGTGGGGAGGAAGGTTTAAGAAATGAAGCTTGTACCCCCTCCCTTATGATGGAGAGGGTCCATTGCTCTGCTGTGATTTGTTCCCATCTGGGAGCAAAGTGAGCTAACCTTCCTGGAATGGTGAGAGGCTCTGGTTCTTTTAGAGCCAGAAAGGCTAAGTTCTCTAGATGAAAGTCAAAGGCCCTGAGGAGGCTGAGGCTGTTGGGCCATAGCAGTCCTAGTAGCCTTAGGCTTGGCCTGTTTTGTTTTTTGCTGTCTCTTTGTAGCAGAACGACCTGCAGAAGATGCCTGCTGACCATAGGCAGAATAATATCTCCCTTTTTTGGGAAAAAACCCCTTTTTGAACAACCTTTTCTTAAAGGGAGCAGAGGTAGACTTTGAGAGTATCTAAAGCAGAATTTTCAGCATCCATTTGGGTGGCCTTTGCTTGCCAATCTTTGCCAAAAAGGTTTTCACCTGTACAAGGAAGATTTCCTAGTCGATCCTGAACCCAGGGTTCCAAATCAGAAGCTTGTAACCAAGCAACTCTGCATGCACCTATGGCAACAGCCGAGGCTCTGCTGGCACACTCAAAAGAGTCAAAGGCTGCACGGTTGGAAAATTTGGAAACATCCTGGGCATGTTTAAGCCAGGTGAGAAACTCTTCCCTTTTATCTTCTGAAATAAAAGGAGAAAAAGTTTGCAGATGATCTGTAACTTCTTTTAGAAACATCCCCATATAGAGACTATAGGAGTTTATTCTGGCAACAAGCATATTGGCCTGGAAAATTCTCCTGCCAAAAGCATTTTAGGTTCTGCATTCTCTTCCTGGAGGATTAGAAGAGTGCCTTTTTGTACTCTTTATCTTCTTCATAGCAGACTCCACCACAATGGAGTGGTGAGGAAGCTGAGTCTTATGAAAGCCAGGACAAGTAGGAACACGATACATGGTGTCCAACCTACGAGAATGAGGGGAGGTGGTGAGAGGAGTCTCACATATGCCCAACATGTGATCATAAAGAATCTCATGAATTGGTAAAGTGGCTGCCTCTTTAGGAGCCTTAGGATATTGTAAAATATCTAATTTTTTGGCTCTAGGCTCTGCCTCAGGGGCCACTGAAATGGAGAGGCCCCTGGCCACTTCCCTAATGAAGTCTTGAAAAGACAAGTCTTCTGGAGGAGACATTCTTCTTTTTGGAGAAGAGGGCTCCTGAGGAAGGATTACCGATGCTTTGACAAAGGCCTCTGATTCATCAGAGTCTTCAGAGGAATCGAAGTATCGCCTGTCTGGATGCTCCTGCAGAGCCCAATACGCGTACCGGGTGGTATCGACATCGGGAGTAATCGGTACCAATTCGGTTCCAATGGTCATCACAGAACAGTGTACCGCTGCAGTCGACACCGAAGCCGATGTCGATGTAATCGGTACCGGCACCGGAACCGATATCAGTACCGGTGCTGGAGTCGGTACTGACAACGGAGTTTGTTGCGGTACCGAAGGCGTCGCAGCTTGTATGAACGCAGTAATGGCATGCTGCATGGTCAGGATATTCTGATCCATCGACGCCACCAATGTCTGGATGTCGGTACCAGTGGGAACCACCAGTACCCCAGAACATGGCAACAGGTGATCAGTCGAGGCCGAGCCATCGATGTCAACCTGTGACCCCATAGATAAAGCTTTGGAAGCCGGAGCCTCCCGCCGGGGTAATTTTGCCGGTGCGGATTCCTCGAGAGCAAGCCCGGAGGCATCTCGATACTTAGAGGGAGATCAACCCTTCGAGGACCGGCTGGACTTAAGTTTGGTTACCTGAAATCCATGAGAGGAAGAGGCGGCCCTGGAAGATGTCGATGCCACCGAAGCTGCATCAGAGGGAAACAGGGAACTGAGCTTGGCTGCTCGATTCTGTAGACCTCTTTTAGACATCATGGAACAGGACTCAAAATCCGTGATGGAGTGGTCAGGACCTAAACATTTTCAACACCATTCATGGGTGTTGGTGACAGAAATAGTGCCGCTGCACTTCGTGCACTTTTTAAACCCGGAGGCGGGCTTTTCCATGAGGAAAAAAGTTTTCCTAGGCCTAAGGCCGAAGAAAGAAAAAAATGCACTGAAGTGAGAAAAAACAGTCCGGCGTCGAAGAAGGCAGACGCGTGACCAAAGAAATAAAAGAAAATAAAGAAATTCTTCAGCGGTGACAGGAACACGACCTGCTGGCTCCGCGGAAAAGAACTGGAGAGAGGCGGTTGGGAAAGGCGGGAAGGCAGCACGCGGGCGCTGTGGGATGCTCCCAAAAGCTTTCCTTTTGGACGCTGGGGAGCGTTCCCGCGCAGGCTCCGTCGGTACCGACGATACCCATATGTGAAGACTCATTCCTGCTTGTTCCTGGAGATTGAGGAAATCCACTTCTTACCCCTGGGACAAGCAGCATGGAATGTGTATACCTTTGGAAACTTGACAGGCAGTTGAGACCTGGAATGGCCACAGTTGAAAGCAGAATACTGGGCTTGATGGACCCTTGGTCTGACCCAGTATGGCAAATCTTTTGCTCATCTACTGGAGGCAGACAAATACTTGCCTCTCTCAGTACAAGCAGATATACCTAATCACGGCATTACTAAAAGTTGCTTGTCTGCCTCCACTTACTGGGCAGATGAGCATAACCAACATGTCTAGACTTGTCTATCAAGATAAGAAAATTTTCTTATGTGGGTCTTGATAATAATTTCATACTGGATAGACTTTATTATGAATGGGAGCGATGATGAATTTTATGGTTTGATTCAGTCTTCTTGGTAACAGAATCACTTAAGAACTTCCCTTCACAATTTTCAAATCAACCTTAAAATATGGTTTATATTATATTCAACAACTATAATACAAAAAATTATTTGAAGGATTAATTTATTAAGGGTCTTTGGGGGGGGAAAATTCTCAGAGATTTTTTCTAAAAATAAAATAATTTTTCTATAGCATTTAGTTTTTGAATTTTCCATCTATAGAAAGTATTTAGTTTTTCCCGATATTGTTTTTTTTGTTGGAAGTAATGCTTTCAAAAATATTCATGGGAATATGACCTCTTTAGAGATCTACCATCTCAGCTCGCCACAAAGAAATCATAGTGATACTAAAAGGACTGCAGCAATTGTGCAGGTTGGTATCTCAATGCTTAGGAATAAACTTGAAATGAAACAAACTCATTTTGCTTCCAAAAAGCACTGCCCTGATACAAAACCACACATTGTTGTGATTCAAAAATATCTTCACCAGGGCTCAGCTCCCACACTGCTCTCTTGTTCATCAAATACAATTCAAATAATGACCCAAGTTTCAATGAGCAGTGATGTGGTCGAGAGGTGGAGTGGGACAATGGACTACACTGAATTGAGATGGAATTATTTTTGTTAGCAACATTATGAAGGGACAGCAGCACTAAGGGGGAGAAGGAAACAAGATTGTGTTGTCAAAGATTGATCTTCTTGGAATGGGCGCTGTGTAGCGTTGTGCGACAAGTAAGAAGCAGGCAGCAGCTCCTAGTGTGATGTGACGTCCGAGGATGGGGACTCAGCTGATAAATTGCAAGCAAGTGTGGGTGTGAATGCTGGTTTGAATGTGGGGAGATGTGAGAGTGAGGCATGGGAAGGAGGGTACAGGTTGAGCACTAGGAAGAAGCTTCCTCAGGGCGAGATTGATTTCTCTGTTGGGAAGGATGGGGAAGAGCAGGAGAAAGATGAGGGATTTGTGGATCCAGGAGAGTGTCAACAGGTACTTTTGATGATATGGAAGTATGGATGGGAGGGAAAGAAGTGGCTCAGTTAAGGGAGTATTGGTGGGTCCATATTCTCGGACCAGGGAGTAGATCCTCTTGCATTACAAGTACAAACTATGACCAAGAGCAGAACAGATTGAGAATTTGGCTCATATATAAGTAGGTAAAATGATAACATGTGTCTCTAACTAGTAAAAGACTTAACTCACCAAAGAAATGGTAACTCTTTTTCAAAGAGGTGGAGCTCGTGAGGGTGAGTGCGCTCCTAAAGCAGAATATATACTTTTGTTGGGATGTGGTTCACATCCCTACAATTCAAGTGCAAGATTTTGGTCTATTTTGATAAAATGTTCTCAGTTTCTTTAAAAAAGGGGGATTGTTAGTACAATTTTATATTGCTGGGTTCATTGGTAGATTATTATGTTGTTGCTATAGTATTAGGCTTTTTTAAAGGAGCTTATTAGTTTCCTCTAGGGCTTTCTTTTTTTTACTAGCTCAAAGGAGAGAAAAGATGATTAATACTCACTGAAGTCAAAAGGTGACTGAGGTGTTCGTTAGATGGCTGCCTGGAAATCAGAATTTTCAGAGCTTTATAAAATCTGCCATCTCAGGAGGGACTGACTTATAAACAGAAAACTTTTTAGACTTTTTTTTTTATATCAAGGGCTCTGCCTCATTTTCTTAAAAAAAAAAGGGAGGGGGTTAACACAATTTTATATTCCTGGGTTAGATTTTTCTTTGCTGTTGCATAGCAGAATGACTTTAAGGAGTTTTTTGTTTTGTTTTTTCAAGTTTGCTCTAGGCCTTTTTTTTTTAACCTCCAGCTCAAAGGAGAGGAAAGCTGATCAATACTCTGAAATCACAGCTCTTCTGAAGTGTTGATGCCCTCTCTTCCCTGCCCATCCCAAATCACACCACTCCATCTAAGAAATCTTGCTATATAGAAGCACTAACCAATTAACTGGTTGAACAAGATAGGAATGTTTAGTATTGGTTGGATAGAAAATTATAAAAAGTAAATAGGTATAAGTTTGATTATCTGCCAGAATTAAAAAGCTATATTTCAGGAAGCTGTAAAACTAGAGGGCATAAATAGAAGCTGCAAGGGGGTAAAATGAAAAGGCAATGTCAGGAAAGCGTAGTTACTCACCTGTAACAGGTGTTCTCCAGGGACAGCAGGAATCAGTCCTCACATATGGATGACGTCGGCGCCAACGGAGCCTTCGTGCAGAGCAATTCCCCAGCTTTCAAAGAAAGCCTTTGGGATTGCATCGCGCATGCACGGCCTTGGCGAAAAGCAAAGCGACTGAGAGCAGCCTGAACACGAGTCACTTATCAGCTAAGTTAAGCTGTTGTTTTTTGGAAATGCTTCACTTATTAAAATGGAAAAGCCACAGCGGTGTTAGGCGTGGTTCCTACTCACTGTGCTGGCACTTCCGACAAAAATTAGTTGATTTACTCTGAGGGGTTGGTTTTACAATCTAATCAAGACAAACATCACAAAACTGGGAACTAGAGTATGGTAAGATACACATAAATCATGAACAAGAGTGAGGGGTATCAGGATCCATAAGCAATGTTTTGTGTTACCCACCAAGGACACAAAGTATTGTATAGGATATAAATATGTTAAATAAAAATGTAAATGTTCATATATGATCTGCAATGTATGCTATAGTTAGTAACTATGGACCTAATGAGGGCCAGTCTATTTTCTGAAGGGCACTCAAAGTAGTACTGGCAGCATGGTAGCAGTCTCCAAAGGACTGCTTATATTGGGGGGAGGGAGGACTGGACACTGAACCCCCCAGGGGACACTGCTACAGCTGAATTACAGGTGGTTACAGGGCAGATGAGGTAATTATGTTGTGCTATGAAGGATCTAGGGGAGTGGATATTTGGAGACAATTGCATACAGGGTATAGAGATTACATGTTCTTTTCTGTCTCACATCCTAACTACTCAGGGAGACAATATTTTTTGGACCTGCAACTTAAGCTACAGATTTAAGATGACCAAAAAGGCAATATAACTTGGTCAAATCATGCCCTCATCTGGGTGGAAATGGAAGGAACAAACCAGGAGAATAGAGAAAAAAATGTCATTAATAAGGGCCTTAATGTGCGCTAAGAGGCCTGCCTGAATGGAAACTATCGGACACATGCTGGTCCTGCTATCAACACTTAAAGCGGAGCAGTTGCACCTAAAGTGTTGATTTGGGCACATAAGGCACATTAAGTGACAAAACCTATGGACTTTAGTTAAAGGACCCCTTAGTACATCTAGATCTAGGGGGATTTGTTCTGGTTAGTGTGGCAGCAAACTTAGGGCTTAGACTGCTCACATGTACAGCAGCCCAACTGTGTGTATGAGGGTTAATGGAGGGAATACTAAAATGTTTTACCTGCGGAGGGGCACTCATCATGACTGGCCTCTTTCACCATTACCTTTCATACTAGCTATGGCACCCTTGGCTATGAACATAAGAGAAAATGCAACATTAGGCTGATACAGGTAGGCCAAGATGAGCATAGGATCTTGATGTTCGCAGACTACGTTCTGACTAACTAGGCCTATGACGTCCATGCCAAATTTGGTCAAACTGCTTAGCAAATACGCAAAGGCATCTGGATTCAAAGCAAACATGGACATATCTGAGACACTGAATATTAACACGTGCCAGGAATTGTATTTTATGATGAAGAGTAGCTTCATTTTCATGTGGGAAGAGAGACAGGTCAACTATCTAATGGAAGAGAGCAAGAAACTCTATGATGCTAAATATACAAAGTTATTTGAGGCTGTTAAGAGGAGCTTCAGAACTTGGAACAACTTGTATATTTTTTGGTTTGGCAGGATAGCCTTCGTTAAGATCATGGTCTTTCTGCAGCTTCTGTATGTTTTCAGGTGTTGCCCATACTGATGGACATAGAAAATAGGACCTTTAATTTTAAATGGCAAAGTAAATCCTCCAGAATACGTATATAATATTGTCAGGCCTATTCCACTGACTTGCCAAGATAACAAGGAGCAGCAGTGGGATTCAAACCATGCTTCCCTCATTCTTAGCCCACAGCTTTAACAATTAGTCTACTTTTTCACTGTTAAAGCCATGGGCTAAGAACCAGGGAAGCCTGGTTTGAATCCCACTGCTGCTCCTTGTTATCTTGGCAAGTCATTTAACCCTCTATTGCCTCAGATACACACTCAGATTGTAAGCCCTGTGGGGAGAGGAAAATTCCTACTGTGCCTGAATGTAATGCACCTTGAATTTCAGTTGCAGTCAGCTGTTGAATAGAAGACAATGGGGAATTGTAAACTACAGGTGCATATTTGAACAAAATTTGGTGGGGGGAGGCTCCACTGGGCTCACTACTATATGCTCTAAGACAGTTTCAACCATATAGAGGGAAAAGTGGCCTAGTGGTTGGGGCAAGGTACTACAGGCCGGAAGGTCAGTGGTTCAAATCCCACTAGAGGACAGCAACCTTGGGCCGGAAGGACTGGGGTTTCTAGTCCCACAGGTGCTCCTTGTGGTCTTGGGCAAGCCACTTAACCCTCCATTGCCCATGTTCCCTGTAAGTATTAGTGTATGTGTCTCATATCCCCTCGTGTTAAATGTATCCCCCAACCGCTTTGACCCGGTGAAAAGCGGAATATAAATGCAGCTAAATAAATAAATAAATATAAAGAGTGGGGGGGCTTCACCCTTTGTGGATCACACGGAAATGTGGGATTCCCAATTTAAAGGTTCTCTAGATACTATTTCTATAAATACACTTATATAGAACAACTTGATGCTGCATCCATGAATGCAGCTGGAGATTTATCAACTCAGAGAAGAGGGGGTTGAGATTCTGGGTCCAACTGTTGGAGAAAGGAGCTTTTTGTGAGCTTCAAAATATTAAAGCAGTAATATGGCATATCTAATGCACATTATCTTTCTTATTTACGAATAATACATTTATTAGGTCAAAGGGACAAACCAAAAACTGGTAGAGGATGAATCTTTATTAATTAGTTTACGTCAGCACAGTGAGTTAACCAAAGGTTTAATATCAGTATTGCAAGTTCACCTGTGAGATTAATAAAAGTAAAAACTAAGCAAAGATGGGAGGAGGAGAAGCTAGAAGTAAGCTATAGTGAAAAGTGGCATCAGTAGATGGAAGAGGTGTTTCCTAAGCCTTCCTTTGCTGTGAACATACAGAATAATTATATAGTAATATATCAGTGGTATTTGATGGTTGGGCTAAAACACTGACTTGCTGAGGCCTCAAACAGAGTTTCTCCCGGGTTTATCTTCTGTGTTCTAACACACAGCCCTGGTGAAACCCAAGACTGTTAACTTTGAATCCTTATGGGATGGTTTGTTTTTACTAGAAAGGTTCCTTGCAGGCCAATTGCAGTCTACTGTGCTTTGTTGATTACTCGACCCTCGTTAGGTAGAACAACAAGACCAGGAGATCAAGGACTTGAAGCTTAAAGTTTAAGTATTAGATGGAAAGTCAGCAGATTCAGGCTCATGATGGTTCCTTCATTAAGGACTCTGAGTTCATTTATAAAAAATTGGAAAATGCCAATACGAGGTACAATCTGAGATTAAGTTTTCCCAAAGTTCCTATAATTTCTGCTCTGTAACTCTTCAAAAGATTTTTAACAACTATGTTGAAAATTTCTTCTTATTCTATTTCTCTGGTATCTAAAATATTCTATTTGCCATTTGCCAAGCTCAAACCTATGGGTGAGCAAGAACAGTCCCCTATTGATGTCTATCGACAATTTGGATTTGATTCCCTTTTTGGAGCATTCAGACTCTCAACCTCTGGTTGCCGCAACGATTTTAATTATCCTGGCAATTGAGTCCGACAGGGATTAGTTACTAAAAATGTTCTTTAGGTATAAGAATACAAAGTTTATGGATTGCAAAGCTGTTTCCTGATGTGCCTAGAGTCACACAAAAAAGAAGAAAGGAATTTATTCTGTTAAAACCAGCTCCTATTCAATTTGGGGGCTTGTTTTTTCTTAGTTTTCCTTGTACCTGATTAAGTTGGGGACAGTTACTTATGTCTTTTTTGAACCCCAGGATTTATCTGCTTTATCTGGGCCACTTAGACTAATTATGGAAATTCTCTGTCTGTTAGCATTTTCTGTTCACATTTTTCTTGTGTAGTATATTGCCTCCTTTATAGGGAGTTGTAGGCATTCCTCATTTTTTTTCTAATGCGTTTGAGAATTCTTTATAGCTTTTCTTTGTTTAATGCCTATTTCCTTAACAAGTATTGTATCTTGTGATTTAATGGAAATTTGTCTTAAAAATTAAATTAAAAAAAATATTCCCAAATGTTACTAACAGATGTTGGAAATTTTGTGGGGAAAAAGATAACATGGGACATATGTGCTGGCACTGTAGGAACATCAAAATATTCTGGAGAATGATTCCGTTCCAAATACAGCATGATAGGGGACTGATATGCCATAGGACCCAGGCATCTTCCTGATGAATAAAAGATCCGAACAGGTCTATGGAGACCAAAAGTGTTTAATAAAACACTTTTTGAAGGCAGCTAAATTAGTGACAGCTGCATGCTGGAGGCAGATGAAAGCCCCCATGGGAAGCAAATCTTCCAAAATAAAAATACAAAAGATAAAAAGGTAAAATAATTATTTTATTGAAATAAATAATAATTTATAATAGAATTGAACATATCTAACCTGGGAAATTCAACTTAAAAGACCCGACATGGCCATGTTTCGGCTTTGCCTGCATCAGGGGTCAAAATTCTAAAACATACGAAAAAACAAATTAAAATATATTGGACAATTTTTACATATTATAACCTGTAAGTGCATATAAATAATTCTTAGAAAACAAAACATACCATCTAAGTAGTGGCCAGATAAATTGATATCTCAACTACACGCCTTCCTTAGAAAAGAAAAACTTGAATGAAAACAATACATAAAAATATGTAGAATTGTTTATTAGAATTCATCAGTAAGTAATTCATTATTTATTTATTTTTTTCCCCGATTACACACCATCCAAAGGAGGGTATATTCTATAATCCAAACCAGCTCACTTATAATCTGGGCGTTGATTAAATTTTTGTTTGAAATCGACCCAGCAATTAAAATTTTTAATCACACAATTAATTGTTTTGTGCTTTTTGACTATGGAGAGACCACATTCTGTTTAGAAACACAATATGATAACGGTAAAAATAAACTATTTTATTAGCATACTTAAAACTTTGAGATATTTTTTAAGTATGAATCCCAAAAATATCAGATTTCTCAGTTCAACCAATTGTGTAAGCATAATAGCTCATCTGAATTTTCCAGTGCTATCAAGGTTCTGTGTTTACACAGAATGTGAACAGCCATTAAGAAGAAATGCTCACAAGGCACTGCTCTTGCAGGTATGCCTAGATAGATTCTTCCTAATGTGGATAGGGCAGAGTACTCAGAAATCCAGTATTTCCACCAGCCCAAAACATGGTTTCTCCATACAATACTGGTTATGACTTGTTGTGTGTGACTTTGGCTTTCAATATTGTCTTCATCATCTGAATCAGGCAGTAGATTAAACACACACTGCTGGTTCTTTAGGTAAACGGTCCCATTTTAATGTGGATGATTTTGCACGATGCAACTCTGAAACGGTTTTACATGCTGTGTCACGTTCAGTATGACTCAAAAATGTTAGTTGCTTAAATCAATAGTCCAAAGCGGACACAACCATTAGCCATTCCAGATCAAAGTTGACCTTTTGGCCAATAATGTCAGCACAGAATGTTTCCTTGAATCATACAATGTATGTAGGATCATCCTCAGAAACTCAGAATTCTCAAGGGAGATGCAAAATTATTGGTAGCACAACATAGCATGATATATAGTTTTCACAGCCCAGTAGTTCAGTTGCCTTCTTGCTTGACTGAAGCACCTTGCACACTTTCTCTAGTTTTTCCCATTCAGTGGCAGATAAAATAGCAAGTCTGGTTATGTTCCGTTAAAATCTCAAGAACTGCTTCCCTGTGCTTTAGAACTTGTTGCAGCATATCATAGTGCTGTTCCAGCGTATAGGGACATCCTGAATTAAATTTTCTTCTGGCAAACCTTTCAATATTATTAGCAGGACTGTATTTGAAGTGTCCTACTATCTTCCTGCACTTGGTAAGAGATCTCCACGTTGCCTTCTTTTATTGCATTGGTCACTGAAAGCCAAGAGCATGTGCAATGCATGGAATATGCTCATAAGGTAACAATGATATGGCTTTAACCATGTTCCCAGCATTGTCTGTTCCAAACAAAGTTATTTTTTCACTCAGATTCCATTCCTGCAGCACACGATCAATGTGGTGTTCTATATTCTCAGTTGGTATGATGTTCTGTAAAATTAAATATTCCTATCGCAAATAACTTGAGACTCCATTCTTTATCAATAAAATTGGCATAGACTCCCAAATAGCTATCATTGCCACAAATGTCCAATAATCCACAGTAATTGCTGCTATGGTTGCATCAGCCAACCTCAATAGTTTCTCAGCTTTTATTCTTTGATACAACTCTATTAACTATAGGGAAATTGCTCTGTTTGAAGGCATTTCATAGGTGATATCTGATGCTGCTATTCTCAATAGGTCTGTCAAACCCGTGTTCATAACAAAATATGGTCTGCAATCCTTCATGATCCAGTAAGCTATGAGATCTCTCACTGCCTCATTTTTGATTTTGATGATAGGATTGGTGTTAGTTATGAAGTTCAACATCACTGATGGGATGCAACCACAGCTGGAAAGACTTTCAGTTGTATTAGCTGCAGAAAGGGCGAATGTATGCCTAGAACAGTGGTCCTCTACCCAGTCCTCTGGGACCCCTAGGCCAATCAGGTTTTCAGGATATCCACAATGAATATGCATGAGATAGATCTACATACAATAGAAGCAGTGCATGCAGATCTATCTCATGAATATTCATTGTGGATATCCTGAAAACCTGACTGGCCTGGGGGTCCCAGAGGACTGGGTGAAGAACCACTGGCCTAGGCTTATGATAGTGCAGTGTCATGAGACTATGATGGTATCTGAATTCTTTCTTACAGTACTTGCACACTGCCATGGTATTGTTTTTTGTTTTTTTAAACAGAAACTGGCCATTCAACAGATATCTTTCAGCCATGTACCTCAGGACAGTATAGACAAAGAAAGGCTAGATGTGCTGAGGCATGAACAGACAGAGCCCTGTGAGAAACACATGAATTTTAAACACGGACTAGTTGTCTTTCCTGGTTTAAAATGTCTCCTCTCCCTGCACTCAACACATCGAAATGGCATGGTGTCTTGCTCTGGCACCAGCTCCCAAAGTGACTGCAGTCTGCGCCTCCCGTCGAAATGGTATGGCGTCTTGCTCTGGCCCCAGTACTTCCCACATAATTACCTATTTGCCTGAATTAAGGATCACCAAAACCCAAGGAAGGTAAGCAGAGGAGAATTAAAAATCTGCCATTGCTAGGTAACCTCCATGACTGATATGGGGGCAGGTTGGCAATAGTTGACCTATCACTTCTGCTTATCTCCCTCAGGTGTCATTGGCTCTCAGGCTTCATTGGCTCCTGCTGTGGAACAGATGGCTATCACTTGGTAAGGCATGGGGGTGGCAAATGTCAATTGGACACATTAAAATCTCAGTTGTAGTTAGAAATATTTGATAACATGGTGAAAAGTTAACATCACAATTAATGCAAAAATCTGACCTGATAAATGCGCACCCCTAGCAATTATTAATTATAATTAAAGAATCTCTTACAAACCTTTTAATACATGACTTTTAAACAACTACAAAGGTCTTCAAGCTATGCAAAAATGTTAATGGATAATTGTCAAATTGCTTTTACCAAAACTAATAAAATAAGTATATAATTTTTTTAATTAGCACAAACCATAAGAGCCAAACTGCTTTTTTAAAATATATTCTACTTATGTCCTTTCAAAATATAAATTAAAATGCTTAAAACCATGGCATCAACCAAAAAAACAAAACAAAATATCTGTACCAGTATTTAAAATAGCAGTATTCTTTTATAAGATAGGATTTCAATTTTATCTCAATTGCTCATCTCAATGGTAAAAAGCCTGAACACTTTACCAACTAATTATTACACCACATTATCTAATGAATAATATTTTAATAACTAAGAAATAAATGAAACATTTCAAAGGGTTTATCAAATGTTAAAAACAGGTTTAGGAGCATGTTTACTTAAGTGCGCTAAGAGATCATTCCTAAGCACGCAGTACTAGACAAAAATCAGTACATAGTCTGGTCGGACCAGTGCTGACTGATGGGGGTTTTTATGGCATGTCCCCAAACAGTTGGCAAGAGTTCCTCCAACAATCACAGTAAGTGCAGGCTAATTACGCCCACAATACCCCCTTGTTATCTATCCAAATTCTGTTGCCTGTTAATTGTAAACACAAATCAAAAGTCTAGAGATGTGTATTTAACTGGTTCTATGTAAACCGCACTGATGGAAAATAGCGCGGTATATAAGTGCATGTAATAAAATAATAAAATAAAGATAACCGCCCAGTGCAGTCAACACCCTCTCTCAAAATCAGATCCTACCCAGTGCCTGCCCCGACTCATGCTGTCCAGTGCTAACCGCTTAATATGGAATTTAGCATACAGTAACCATTATCGCACTTTCAAAAGCATGCCCCTAAATAAATTAATTTAAAACAAACATTCATAAAGGGGCATATTTACTAAAGCTTAATGCATACTAACATTACTATGCAAGTGCCACCATTGTCCTTTTATTCCAATGGGCGCAGCATCACTTCACACGTTAACCTTTAGTAAACATGCCTCAGAATGTCTAAATCCATCTTATATGGAATTATTAATGCAAATACACAGTGCATCTTCTGCTTTAAATCTCCTACTTCCTTTTAACATATTATTGCCCCAGCATGTTAACTATACTTTCAATCCTAAAATAACTGCTAACATCGTTTGACAAATGGAAAATCAAATCAATTGATTATGTTGGTTACAATGAAATTAATAGTGAAATCACTGTCTAGCACAGAGTCAAAATTGTTTACATTGATAGCTCAGCATTTCCAAGCAATTTATTCATCGGATTGGAAAAGGCCTGATCTCTACAAAATACATACCTCTAAACTTCTAAATACATTTCTACAGCACTTACTTACAAGAGACACTATCTCAAAGGGAAATATCACAGAACAGTGCACCAATATGCTACAGCATTTCATTTACAGAAAGTTAAGGGTGCTGCTGCCACTGTCTTTAAAAACTCGTGTTCCTCCCATGAGGTGATTGGCTGCTCAACATTACAGAGAGTTTATTTGCTGCTTGCTGTCAGTTCGAGATGGATTTAGACATTTTATGTCTATATTTAAGTATTTTTCAATTAAAATCAATCAGTTTTTAGCATTTGATAAATCCTTTAGAATGTTTCATTTATTTATAAATTAGTTATTAAAATACTATCAATCAGTAGATATTGTAATGTAGTATTTGGTCAAAGGTGAGGAGACAAATTGTCTCTCTTTTTTTAAACTCACTGCCTCGGGACGAGTTAGGACTCCTCCGGTCCAAAGCCCTTCGCTTGGGGGGGGGGGGGGGAGGGAGACCCCAGCGGATCCTGGCAGCAAATAAATAAAATTAAATGTGAATAATAAAGAAATAAAAGAAAGGCAACACAAAAAACCCTCTACAACTAATGTCTCTCCAGTAAGCCTTCCCTCTGGCTTACTGCTACCTCCAGCTGCTTGAAGACTGAGTATACTGAGGCTGGTGGGTGGTGCCAGTGATATATATCCTGAGTTTGTCAAAGAATGACGTACTCAAGTCTCCAAGCTGCTGAAAGAGGAGCACAACCCAGAAGAAAGGGACTGGACTGGAGAGACGCTTAGGAAAGGGGATTTTCAATATTATCTCAGTTGCTTATGAAAATAGAATACAGCTATTTTAAATGCTGTTAAAACTACTTGGTTTTTATTTTGTGTTTTCTTTATGGGATTTTAAAGGGACATCAGTGTATCATTTATATTTAAAAATAGCGGTTTGGTTTTTATAGTTTGTGATAATTCAAAAATATGGGTATCCTTATTTTATTAGCTTCAGTAAAAGTAATTTTAGCAATTAACCATTAACCTTTTTATAAATTAAAGACTTCTGTAATTAATTCTTAGTGGCATGTTTACTAAGCTCGGCTAATGTGTTAGCACACAATTTGTAAATAGGACCTAGTTACAAATATTGCATGCTAATCATTAGACCAACTTTATAAACATATCCCTTAAAGTTATTTAAAATTATACTTTAATTATATTTTACAGTTGTATTTAATAATTGTACAGCCATTTTATAATTATATTTGAATTGTAATTGATATTTCCAGAATATAAACCAGCTGGTTAAGATTATACCATAGAATATAAAATTGTACATATTGTTTTATATATTGTTTTCATTCATGGTTTCTTTTATAGGCAAGAAGCATGGTTGAAGTAAGAGTAGTTACTCACCTGTAACAGGTGTTCTCCAGGAGCAGCAGGAATCAGTCCTCACATATGGGTAATGTCGGCGCTGACGGAGCCCCCATGCGGAACATTTCCCCAGCTTTCAAAGAAAGCCTTTGGGAATGCAGGCACGCATGCGCGGTCCCCTTCCCGCCCAAAGGTGCCATCTTGCTCAGTCTAGTGACATAGTAAAAAAAGACAGCATGAAAAAGAAAATGAACTATATACAACTGCAACTCCAAGGGGAGGAGGGAGGGTCGTGAGGCCTGATTCCTGCTGCTCCTGGAGAACACCTGTTACAGGTGAGTAACTACTCTTTCTCCAGGACCAAGCAGGAAGTCAGTCCTCACATATGGGTGACTCCCTAGCTCTGGGCTACCAGGAACCCAGGCTGAAAAATAGAGCTCCCTCTAGAGCCTCAGCAACTGTGAGAGAATCTTCTCGGAGACCACACCTGAACGGTAGCCCAACACTAGGGCCGGAGGGTAGGAGTTGCCTAAACCGCAAAGAGATTACGGAGTACCGCTTGCCCGAAAGCACTGTCCCACTGTTCCCTCTAAGCTGTGCGCGTGTGTGCGCGCACACACCTCACCGAGCGAGCGCACATACTTTACAACAGAGCGCACAAAAATTTCGGTTCTGATTCTGATAGAAAACACCACAGACGTCTTAAAATTTAAAAGTTGTTATGTATTTACGGTTTTCACAAGTTCTACAATGTTTTCTAGTGCAATCAATGTGGTGTACATACTGTATTCTGATGTGTAGTCAAATTTTAAAGTATATAACTCTGAGTGTCGTTATGTGGCGCACAAAAATTTAACCTTCCATCAAAAGCTGCACAGCTGATATTTTATGCGCACACAGCCTACAGAAAATTAGAGGGAACATTGCACTGTCCCTACAGGACTCCCTCTCGAGGCAGTAGTGGTCCGCAAAAGTCTGGCTTGAAGATCAAGTAGCGGCCCGGCAGATGTCTGCCAACGGAACAGAATGGAAGTGAGCTACTGATACGGCCTTCGCCCTGACCCGGTGGGCCGTGACTCGACCCTCCAGGGAGAGGCCGGCTGCCCTGTACGCTCAGGTGATACAGTCTGCCACCCACATGGAAAACGTACGCTTAGTGACAGGCAACCCCAATTTATTAGAGTCAAAGGAAATGAAAAGCTGAGAAGCCCTTCTATGCCCCTGCGTACGTTCCAGGTAAAAGGACAGCGCCCTTCTACAATCCAGAGTATGCAAGACAGTTTCGGCCCTACTGGCGTGCGGCCTGGGAAAGAACGTCAGAAGTACCACCTCCTGGTTGAGGTGGAAGGAGGACACTACCTTGGGAAGGAACTTAGGATGAGTCCTCAAGACTACCCTGTTCTTATAGAACCTGGTATACGGCCTATTCGAGACCAGGGCCTGAAGCTCACTCACACGTCTCGCCGAGGTGAGTGCCACAAGAAATAACACCTTCCAGGATAGGAAACGTAAGTGGCAGGTAGCCATCGGCTCAAAAGGTGGGCGAGTCAGTTGCTGCAAGACCACATTGAGATCCCACTCAGTGGCCGGTGGACGAATAGGAGGCTTGAGCAGAAGCAGGCCTCGGAGGAAGTGAGACACCAGAGGGAGGCCCGAGAGGGATTGTCCATCCACCGGCGAGTGGTGAGCTGAGAGGGCACTGAGGTGGACCCGGACAGAGTTGGACTGAAGTCCCAGGTTGGACAGGTGGAGCAGGTATTGCAGTACCACCGGGACCGAGCAGGAGAAGGGATCCTCCTGCTGTTGAGAACACCAAGTGGAAAACCTACGCCACTTCAGAGCATAGGCCTTCCGAGTGGAATGCTTCCTGGAGGCCAACACCACCTCTTCAACCTCCTTTGGTAGGAGCAAGGGAGCAAGGACTAGCCTTTCAGCAGCCAGGCCATCAAATTGAGGGATTTGAGGTTGGGATGCAAGAGGGACCCCTGATCTTGAGTCAGAAGGTCAGGTTGCAGCCCCAGAGGAAGTGGAGCATCCACCGCCAACTGCAGAAGAAGAGGGAACCACGGCTGCTTGGGCCACCTGGGGGCTATCCGGAGCACCGTGGCTTGGTCCTGCTGGGTTTTGAATAGAGTCCGGGCCACCAGAGGTGTGGGAGGAAACGCATACAGCAGGCCCTCTGACCAGGGGATCAGGAATGCATCTGCCTCTGACCTCAAGAGGATGAGGTTGTCTGGAACAGAACTTGGATAGTTGCCTGTTCAGCGGACTGGCAAAAAGATCCATGGTTGGAAGTCCCCACTTCAGAAAGATCTGTTGGACTACCCGAGGATCCAACTGCCACTCATGAGGCTGCAGGAGTCTGCTTAGCCTGTCCGCCAGGTAGTTTTCCTGGCCCTGGAGGTAGACCGTCCTGAGGGTCATGCCCTGATTGATAGCCCAGGAGCAGAGAGCTTGTGCTTCCTGGCACAGGAGTCAGGATCCTGTGCCTCCCTGCTTGTTCACGTAGAACATAGTCACCTGGTTGTCCGTCTGAACTAGGACAGACTGGTGAGAGAGGATCTGAGAGAAAGTCCGTAAGGCTAGTCAAATGGCTCTCAATTCCAACAGGTTGATCTGCTGGGCGGCCTCCCATCGAGACCACAGGCCTTGGGTGCAGGTCCCTTGGCAATGCGCCCCCCAGCCTTGCAGGGAAGCATCGGTTGTCAGTACCTTAGTGTGTGGGGAGTCTCGAAAAGGAACTCCCCCGACCAGGTTTGGGAGATGCCTCCACCAGTGTAGGGAGTCCACCAAGGGTTTGGACATCTTTATCCTGTCTGACAACTTCCCTGTGGCCTGTACCCACTGTGCCCTGAGGCACCACTGAGCCGGCCTCATGTGCAGACGGGCATTTGGGGCGACATGCACTGTGGAAGCTAAGTGACCTAAGAGCCGGAGGAAGTGTCTGGCAGAGACCAGAGAGTTCGCCTGAAACTGGCCGGCCAACTTCATCAGCCTGTGAGCTCTATCTACAGGCAAATAGAACTTTGTATGGATAGTGTCCAACCTTGCCCCTATGAACTCCACGTCCTGTGAGAGGACTAAAGTGGACTTTGGGAAGTTTATAACGAACCCCAGGTGCTGAAGCAGGGATATGGTTCTGAAGGTGGCCTGCCTGGCCTCTTGTGGCGACTGGCCCCTGATAAGCCAGTCGTCCAAGTAAGGGAACACAAAGATCCACTGGTTCCTGAGGTAGGCCGCAACCACCACCAGGCACTTTGTAAAAACCCTGGGGGCGGAGGTGAGGCCAAAGGGAAGCACTGTACTGGAAGTGGTTCCCTCCCACCACAAATCTGAGGTATTGCCTATGACTTGGATGGATGAGGATGTGAGTATAAGCATTCTTCAGGTCTAAGGAGCATAGCCAATCTCCCTGATGGAGGTAGGGCAGTAAGATTCCAAGGGTAAGCAGCTTGAACTTTTCCCTCTCCAGAAACTTGTTCAGATTTCTCAGGTCTAGGATGGGTCTGAGGCCTCCTGTTCTTTTTGGTACCAGGAAGTACCTCGAGTAGAAGCCTTGCCCTTGCAGGTGGTGAGGCACCGGTTCCACCGCCTGGTCCTGTAGCAGACTTTCCAACTCCTGAAGGAGTAAGTTTCTGTGCAGAGGGAGTCTTGAAGGCTCCCCTGGAAAGTAGGAGGGGGGTATCTGGGTGAAGTGGAGCAGATAGCCCCTTTCGATAATGCTTAACACCCAAGTATCCCCTGTGAAGGCTGGCCACCTGTCTGCGTACAGGGTCAGCCGACTTCCTGTGCCCTGGAGAGGAGGAGAAGCTATGCTGGCATAGTCAAAAACCTCTTCCCTGCTGAGCAGGAGCCAGAGTAGGAGGCTTGGGAGCCTTCTGGCTACGGGGCCCATGACCCTGCCCCTTGGCCTGCTGGCCCTGTTGGGGAGCTACAGAGGCCTGGTAACGAGGGTAGGTTTTGTATGCAGTGGTCCCTCCTCGGGTAAAAGGCCTTTTTCCCTGAGCCCTTCTTCTTCTGAGAAGGGGCAGAGGTTTTCATGGACAGCCTTGTCTGGGTAAGAGTCTCGGTCTCGTGTTCTGCAGCCTTTTCAGCCATGGGCTTACCAAAGAGGTTTTCACCTCGACAGGGTACATTGACCAACTTGTCCTGTACCCTGTGGTACAGATGAATTTTGACTATTTGATTATGCCTCACTATTGATTATGCCTCAGTAGTGAATATGCCTCAACTGTAAATAGGAGCACTTGAAACTGTTGAAACAATTTACATAACTACAGATACTGGAAAGATCAGGGAGGAGACCTTCTCCTAGCAAGCAAATGGAGACCCATTACAGAGAACAAAAGAACACTTCACCTAGGAGCCTTTCTACTAGCAGACAAATTGAAACCCATTAACAGGACAAAACAGGACAATTCACCTTGCCTTGGAAACATTTCTCCTAAGAATTCATCAATTGTAATGTAGACCAGGGGGGGTGGGGGGTTCCCTTGAGCATTTTCAAGCACCTGGCCAGTGTCTTGGATGTGCTTAATGGATAACTGACTCTATACTACGTATGTGTCACATGATAGGAAATAACTGGATTGTTCTTGCAACTGGATAAAATGGGTACCTGTTTTCAGCTAGACAGAGAGAGAAATGGATTCATCTAGGAATGGACGCATTGCCTAGAGAAACTCCCGATTGAGAAGTCTCTCTTGTCTGGTTGAATCAGGGATCCATTCAATCGAAGTGTGACAGGGATGAAGTAAATCTCTTTCGGTGAAGTATATTCTTCTTCTGTAATTATCTTTCTAGTTATCTATTCTGTAATTAAGTGCTTTTATTCTAATAGTTTTCCAGATATCTTTTTAACTAATCATAGGTAGATATATGAATTACTTGCCTTTCTAAATAAGTACGAATTAAGAAGTTAAATAAGTGAAATTCAAGTTATCCCTGCTTTGTATTATAAATAAATGCACGTCTTCATTAACAAGGTGTGTTAGCCTTTGTTGAAGTAAGACATTTGGTACCAGGAGTGGGGTGCGATAAAAAGAAAGGCTATAACAATGTTGAAAAGAAGAGTAAAAAATGTAAATAGTACAAAGACTGTAAAGGAAGATAAAGATGTTGTAAATTTTGTAAATATCCCCGGATGGGATCAGGCGCCTTATGAAATATTAGCTAGAGAATGGTCTTGCAATTCAGGACTAAGTGAGAATTGGGAATCTGTTTTAAAAGATGCGGAACCTGTAAATCTCCTTACATGCTTGCAAAAAATACCTGTTGAGAAGGGATAGAATTGAGTGTGTTGGGGAGGAGAGGTTGGCTTTTGCTGTCTGCATATCGTAAGATACATCAGACAAAATCCAGCAAAGTAGATTTGATTGAGCAACTTGAAAAACAGAATTGTGATTTACAAAATATGATAACAATGCTACAATGCCAAATCCGTTTGTTGACGGATAAATTAGATACTTATCAGCAGGTTGCTGAGAGAGCAGCTGTCAGGGTGGCCCAGTATAAATATCGTAAAAAAAAGGGGAGAGTAAATAAAAAGAAAGTGCACATGTCTATTGCTAAAGCAGGTGTAAATTGGAATCCTGATGACTGGGATGGTAATATCTGGGATTCTACTGAATCATCTAACTCTGAGGAAGAGCAAGGAGTTAGTAATAAAAACTATCAGGCACAACCGATTTATAGGAGGAAAGTGCAGAGTACTCCCCAAAATCCTGGAGGAGTTAATCTAGATACTGTGGAGGATTTTAATCAACAAGAGATTAATGATATCCAGGACAGGTTTAGGCAGAAACCTGGGGAATCACTGATTACCTGGATGGTGCGTATTTATGAAACTGGAGCTGCAGGAGTACAGCTAGATCATGGTGATGCTAGGAAATTTTGTCTAATTAGTGTTGACCCTGTGATACAAGAGCAGTTTCGTAATTACATATCACAAAATATGACTAGTTTACTCCAACTGGCAGTAGAAGGATGTAATGCTAAATTTCCTGCCGAAGCTGATTGGCCCCCAAATGATAAACAATGGTTTGCTTTGCGTGACGCTATTCAGCGCATTAAAGAGGAAGGCATGAAAACTGCTATTTTTATAGGGCAAGCTGATCAGTTAATGAATTGTGCCATGACTGCATCAATGAGGAATAAGATTATACGTTTGGCTCCACCAGCTTACAAACATGTTATTATGACTTTACTGATAAATCAAACAGGGAATCCTTTATCAGAAGTAATAGAAGCAGTGAGACAATTAGGTGAATTGGGAGAGTGGGGTCCAAAGTACAGTGCTGGTGACAGAAGGGAGAATAGATCAGAAGGACAGAAGGGAAATATAAACAACAGAGTCTCCAGTGAAGTGGGGACAACCATTTGTACAATTAACCTCAGAACAGAGAAATCATGTTTGGTTTACTGATGGGTCTGCTAAATATGTGGGAAATAAAAGGTGTTGGAAGGCTGTGTCTTACAATCCCACTACTAAAAAATTGTTGACAACTACAGGTGAAGGGAAAAGTAGCCAATATGCTGAACTTTATGCAGTATTTCAGGCTTTAAAACAAGAGACCCCAGGGACTTGTCATATTTACACTGATTCCTGGTCAGTAGCCAATGGCTTAGCCACATGGCTACCTACCTGGCAGCAAAATAATTGGGAGATACATTCAAGAGAAATTTGGGGAAAAGAACTGTGGCAGCAAATTTGGGAAATGTTGCTTTTAAGTACGGTAACTGTGTATCATGTAGATGCTCATTGTGCTATTGATTCGTTAGACAGATGGTTTAACTCTATTACTGATGAACAAGCTAAAATTGCTGAAGCACAAACAGACACCAAAGAATCTGACTTGCTGGGCATGGCAAAATGGGCTCACCAGAAATGTGGGCATTTAGGTGAAAAAGCTACTTTCCGCTGGGCACAAACACGGGGAATCCCTATCCCCTTAGATGCCATTAGAACAATTATCTTGCAATGCCCAATTTGTCAGCATATACAGCACAGGTCTGTCCCACACATAGTGTATGGCCATTTAGGGCGAGGAAAACTACCAGGCCAGATATGGCAAATAGATTACATAGGACCTCTACCTACCAGTAAGGGATGTCAATATGTATGCACGGCTGTGGATACATATTCCGGGTATTTAGTGGCATATCCATGTAAGAGGGCTACGCAGATTAACACCATTAAAACATTAGACCTCATTACTTTATATTATGGGATCCCTCTTCAGATTCAAAGTGATAATGGGTCTCATTTTAAAGGGAGGCTTGTACAGGATCACAGTAGACAGCATAACATTGAATGGATATTTCATATACCCTATTACCCTCAAGCTGCAGGACTTATAGAAAGAATGAATGGATTGCTCAAAGAACAGCTTAGGAAATTAGGGGAAGGATCCCTGCAAAAGTGGAGAGATCATTTATCTGCAGCACTACAGATCCTTAACAATAGACCAATTGCAGAAACTGAAACTCCTCTAATGAGGATGTTGACTCCCGCATTACAAATCAAATCTTATGTAGCCACTAACACTATTCTATATTGGGAAATTAAAGAAGGTGCCTTAGCCCCGTATCGGGCAACACCAGAGGCAGCCGGACTAGATTTACATGCTCTGCAGGAATATAGAATAAAGGTCCATGATTTGCAATTAATAGAAACAGGAATAGGAGTCCAGTTACCACCCGAGCATTTTGGGTTAATTGCCCCTCGCTCTGGATTGGCCCTGAAAGGCATACAAATACTTGGAGGAGTGATTAATGCAGATTATCAAGGAGAGATAAAAATTATTCTAATGAACAGTGGTAACTCAGATTTAATGATCCAGACTGGGGACAGAGTGGCCCAATTACTTATCATCCCCACTTATGGAGGAGTAGTAAAGAAGGGGAATGCCCCCACTGCTCTAACAGTTAGAGGCAATGCTGGATTTGGATCTGCTAATTTAAACACCGGAGCAAGGATTTGGGTACAATCACCAAATCACCCACCTGAGCAGGCAGAAGTTATTGCCACTGGGAATGATAACATAATATTGGTTATGAGACCTGGACAAGAAAAGTGGGAATATATACCAGCAAACAAATGTTACCTGCGAGAATAAAATGATGTCTTTTCATTATAGGTTATCTCTACACCTTATGAACCAGCATATTTCTATCAAGGACCGGGATCGGTTCCAGCAAGCTTTCACATGCCATGTAGTGACATGGGCACTCATTACCAGCCTGATCTTTGGTACATGGAAAGTCTATTACTGGAGAGTGCAAGTGGTAACCCAACCCGAATTACACTTGCCCAAGCGTTTAGCAGATGCGATAGAACCACCTCAGAATATCTGGACTTATTTAGCCTGAAAAGTTTTAAATATTTCTAACTTTTGCCTTTCGGACATGCGTAATCCAGTGGATCTGTTAACTACATGTTTGATTGCAATACCCACACCAGCTCGAGTTTTGTTGTACTATTTTAAAGCTACACAAAATGACAGTTGGGCAAATGAAGAAGATATAAGGACACACCCCATGCTATACGAATATTGCAGAGATTGTCCCACTAATTTCAATTTTTGGGATAACATGACTCAAATAATCACCCATAATATCGCCCCAGGCGATGTATGTTATAACATGACATGTAATCCTGATGAAATACCGAAATGCCAACAACTAAAGATGCAACAAGAAATTGCCAAGGACATTGATATAATACTTTTATGTGATGCAACTAGGAAATGTAGAAATGTAACTAATACTATGAATTGTAATCATACTTCAGTTGCTTTACAAGAATTATTTATTGACTTAAGTAGTACTAGGAAGGCAGTCTTGCAAAATCGAGTAGCAATAGATTATTTACTTTTAAAACACAATTATGGATGTGAACATTTTGAAGGCATGTGTTGCTTTAATTTAACTGACCATGCTACTTCCATTCAGTCTCATATTCAAGCTTTGCAAGAACTAGCCAAAGATATTAAACAAGATATTAATGTTAATTGGTGGGATTGGGTATTTGGATGGCTGCCCAGTATGGGTAGCCTCAGACAAATCATTGGGGGAATTATTATTTGTATTTGTTTATTAATTATGATATGTTGTTTTATTCAATGCATACCCAGTTTCATTACTATATTTCATCCACCCAAAGTCCCCACAATGTTACCAGTATCTTATAGGCACAATCAATAGTCAAAGGACCGAATGTGGTACAGATGAATTTTGACTATTTGATTATGCCTCACTATTGATTATGCCTCAGTAGTGAATATGCCTCAACTGTAAATAGGAGCACTTGAAACTGTTGAAACAATTTACATAACTACAGATACTGGAAAGATCAGGGAGGAGACCTTCTCCTAGCAAGCAAATGGAGACCCATTACAGAGAACAAAAGAACACTTCACCTAGGAGCCTTTCTACTAGCAGACAAATTGAAACCCATTAACAGGACAAAACAGGACAATTCACCTTGCCTTGGAAACATTTCTCCTAAGAATTCATCAATTGTAATGTAGACCAGGGGGGGTGGGGGGTTCCCTTGAGCATTTTCAAGCACCTGGCCAGTGTCTTGGATGTGCTTAATGGATAACTGACTCTATACTACGTATGTGTCACATGATAGGAAATAACTGGATTGTTCTTGCAACTGGATAAAATGGGTACCTGTTTTCAGCTAGACAGAGAGAGAAATGGATTCATCTAGGAATGGACGCATTGCCTAGAGAAACTCCCGATTGAGAAGTCTCTCTTGTCTGGTTGAATCAGGGATCCATTCAATCGAAGTGTGACAGGGATGAAGTAAATCTCTTTCGGTGAAGTATATTCTTCTTCTGTAATTATCTTTCTAGTTATCTATTCTGTAATTAAGTGCTTTTATTCTAATAGTTTTCCAGATATCTTTTTAACTAATCATAGGTAGATATATGAATTACTTGCCTTTCTAAATAAGTACGAATTAAGAAGTTAAATAAGTGAAATTCAAGTTATCCCTGCTTTGTATTATAAATAAATGCACGTCTTCATTAACAAGGTGTGTTAGCCTTTGTTGAAGTAAGACATACCCATGGCTCGAGGTCAGAGGATTGTAGCCAGGCCTGGCGGCGTGCACCGATGCCGGCCCCTGCTACTCGGGCTGAAGCCTCAAATCCATCTTAGGCTGCTCGAGAGATAAACTTTGAGCACTCTCGAATACCAGAAGACAAGGCCTTGAACCTCTGCAAGGGTTCCTCGGACAAGCAGAGAACCCGGCAATCTCCTTTGCTAGGTCTCGAAGGTACATGCCCATGTACAGCTGGTAGGTCTGGACGCGGCAAGCAAACATAGAGCCCTGGAAGCACTTTCTACCAAGGAAATCCAGGTTTTGGGCTTCCCTGCCAGGAGGCACCAAGGAGTGCATCTTCTGACTCTTCAGGCGATGCATGGCCGATTCCACAGCCATGGAGTGGTGCGGTAGCTGTGCCTTTTGGAACCTGGGGCTCTTGCGGACTCGATAGATGGAATCGACCCACTTGCTTAGAACCGGCATCGAGGCCGGAGCCTCCCACATGTGGAAGAGCAACCGCTCTAGCACCGGATGAACCGGTACAGTAAAGGCCTCCTTGGGAGGAGAGTCATACTGCAGGGCCACGAGCTCCTCAGCTCGAAGCTCCTCCACAGGGGTCCGCCGGGAAGGCCAAGGCTTTGGCCATGTCCCGTACGAAATCCGAGAACTGGGTATCCTCCGGGGGGGACCTGATCCGAGGCTCGGATTCCGGTGAGTCTGAAGAGACGCACCAAGTCCAGAAGGTGTCCGGGGACTCCTCTTCCTCAGTCTCCCACGCCGATTCCTCCGAGGAGGAATCGAGCGGCTCCGAGTGGGCGGGCACCGATGCCATCCGCCATCCGAGGGTACCGGTGTCGACAACCTCGGTCCCGAACGGGAGGCCGAGGGAGACCTTGGCCGAGGATCAACTCAAGTTCTCAAGGGCTCGAGGATCGGCTTGGCCTCCGGGGTCGACTTGGACGTCGAGGTCCCGGTGGTCGGGGAAGATGCGCTGGTGAGGCCAGCGATCAGCACCCGCTGCTGCTCCATGAAGGCAGACAATCTGCTCTCCAAGGCCGTCAACCTGAATCCAAGCTCAGGAGACCTAGCAGCCTCCGACTCAGGCCCTGACGGCACCAGGCCTGACGTCGGCTCCCCCGGAGGAGAGTCCACGAGGACTACAGTACTCACGTGACTCAGGGCCTCCGACTCTACACGAAGATGCTTTGCAGGCCTCTCCGACTCCGAAGACCCGGGATGGCGATCGGGGCTATGCGACCTGGCCCTCGAGGGGCCAAGAGCGTCCACCGATGCCGCCTTCGCGGGTTTCTTCTTCCTTCGGTGCTCCCTCGAGGGGGACTCCGTCTCAGAGGAGCCCCGACGATGCTTGGGGTCAGACTCCCAAGACGTCGAGGCCTCTGACGAAGTCCGGACCCGTCCAGACGCAGAGTCAGAGAAGATCCTCTCATGTTGGTGCTGATGGCTCCTCAATGCCTTCGAGGACATTTTGCCACAGGGACTAGACCTTAGGATCATGGTCAGGCCCCAGGCACCGGAGGCAGCAGTCATGTGTGTCGGTGAGAGACATCAGTTTCTTGCACCGATCACACTTCTTAAAGCCACTGGCAGCCATCGGGGTAAAAAGGGTCCCTGCAAGATCAAAAAATCGGGCTGCCAGGGAAAAGAAAAATTGGGGCGAACGCAGTCTTTAAGGACAAAAACCTAAAAAAGAGATCCGGGCTCGGCACTGGTGTACCGAGTCCAGGCGGGAAAGGGAACCAACGTTGAACCGAAGAAAAATACTCGTCTCAACGCAGGAAAATCAACTTTTTCCACGGGTGACAAGGACGCACGTACGTAGGGCTCCGCAGAAAAAAGACGACTGAGCAAGATGGCACCTTTGGGCGGGAAGGGGACCGCGCATGCGTGCCTGCATTCCCAAAGGCTTTCTTTGAAAGCTGGGGAAATGCTCCGCATGGGGCTCTGTCGGCGCCGATGTCACCCATATGTGAGGACTGACTTCCTGCTTGGTCCTGAAGAATTAATTTATCTAGCCAATTTTATAGTTTTAGAGGTATGTGCATTTTTAAGCTATGATAGGTTTAAAAAAATCTGATATATTTTAATTTCTTTTGTTTTAGAATTTTGACCCCTGAAGCAGGCAAAGCTGAAACATGGCCATATTAATTCTTCTATGTTGAATTTCCTGGGTTATATATGTTCAATTTTATTATAAGTTATTTATTTAAAAAATAAAAAAAAATTATCTTTTTATTTTTGTATTTATTTTTAATTTTGAAATATTTTTCCATCCATTCTCCTCTTTTATACATAATGGTCTACTGCCTTTACTTTTATCTTCACTTATGCAAGTGTTCCAACATCAGGGAAGGAAATAATGGAATGGCCCTCCTATGGTTCAGAATCAGAAATTGATAAGAGAGAGACTATTGGCTCCTGTGAGGAATGTGTCTCTATGTGGAGCAATAACTCCAATAGATTGAGAGGTCCACATTGCAGCCTGATCCTAATATTTTATATCTCAAAGACCCATGCAAAAGCCCTTGAAGTAGTCTTTGAACGTCTTTTGCAAGAATGCATGTGACTAATTTGGCAGGGACAGCATAACTGATTAAAGAGACTCATCTACCAAAGCTGCATGGTTATTTTTTATTTTATTTATTTATTTATTTAAAAGCTTTTCTATACCGCACTCTTTATTATCAGTGTGGTTTACAATTAACAATCCTCGAACAGTCAAGGCAGAAAGCACAGTTACTTACCTGTAACAGGTGATCTCTGGGAACAGCAGGAATTAGTCCTCACATATGGGTACGTCGGAACCGACGGAGCCTGCGCGGGAAAGCTCCCCAGCTTCCTAGAATGGAAGCTTTTGGGACCTCCCACTGCACATGCGCGCTGCCTTCCCGCCTTCCTGAACAGCTCTCTCCTCAGTTTCGAGTTTATAGCTGAGACAATAGAGAGAGGACAGGAAGACAGATAGATAGAAGATACAACTCCTAGGGGAGGTGGGTGGGTTGTGAGGACTAATTCCTGCTGTTCCCAGAGATCACCTGTTACAGGTAAGTAACTGTGCTATCTCCAGGAACAAGCAGGAATAAGTCCTCACATATGGGGACTCCCTAGCTGAGATGCCTGGGAGATCCCCCTCCAAGGGTTCGCCATCTTCGTATGGATCTCAGGCATCCATCCTGGGAAGGTGGGCAGGAGTTGTCTAAGAATGGAACAGGTGTTTGAGGACAGCCTGGCCAAACAAGGCATCCCGGCGGGAGTCCTTGTCCAAACAGTAATGGGCTGTAAAGGTATGAACCGAGGCCCAGGTAGCGGCTCGACAGATCTGATCAATGGAAACAGAGTGCAGATGAGCCATAGAAGTTGCCATGGCTCTCACATTGTGAGCTGTGACATGGCCTTCCAGAGAAATGTTTTTACTCTGGTAAGCAAAGGAAATACACTGAGCAATCCAATTGGAAAGTGTACGCTTGGAGACTGGAAGTCCCAAATGTGAAGGATCAAAAGCCACGAAAAGTTGAGAAGACTTTCGATGTGGCTGAGTCCTATTAAGGTAAAAGGCTAGAGCTCTTTTACAATCCAGAGTATGAAGGTTCCTCTCTGCACTGGATGCATGAGGAGCCGGAAAAAAAACCGGTAGATATACCTCTTGATTAAGATGAAAAGGCGAGACCACTTTGGGCATAAAGTGGGGATTCGTCCTAAGGACCACCTTGTCATGATGAAATCTTTATAAGGTGGATTAGCCACTAGAGCCTGCAGTTCGCTGATGCGGCGAGCGGAAGTGACTGCAATTAGGAATAGTACCTTCCAGGAAAGAAATTTCAAGGAGGTAGAAAATAACGGCTCAAAAGGTGGCTTCATAAGCTGACCAAGCACTAGATTCAAATCCCATGCGACCGGGGGGGGTCTGATGGGAGGTTTAGTGAGAGTCAGGCCTCTCATGAATCTTGCAACAAGAGGATGAGAGGAGATAGGTTGTCCATTTATAGGTTTCAGGGATGCTGAAATAGCACTTAAATGGACTCTTACAGAATTCGTCTTAAGGCCTGCATTGGAAAGATGCAGGAGATAGTCTAAGAGGGAATTCAAAGGAAGTGCCAGAGGGTCAAGGCCCTGCTGAGCACACCAAATGGAAAAACGTTTCCATTTGAAAGCATAAGACCGCCTCGTGGAAGGTTTCCTAGAGGCATGAAGGATATCTTTCACAGGTTGAGAAAGATTAAAGTCTTGAAGACTTAAGCCTTCAGTAACCAAGCTCGGAGATGTAGGGATTTGGGGTTTGGGTGCCACAAAGTCCCCTCCTCCTGAGACAGAAGGTCTGGTGCAGCTCCTAAGTCCAGGGAGGATCCCTGGGAGAGCTGTAGAAGCAGAGGGAACCACACTTGGCGTGGCCAGCGTGGAGCTATGAGGATCATAGAGCCGTGATCTCTCTGGAGTTTGAACAGAGTCTTGGGAATCAGCGGAATGGGTGGAAAGGCATATAGGAACGCCTGACCCCAATGGAGGAGAAAGGCGTCCGTGGCCTGAGCTTCCTGACACGGAGTCCTGGAACAGAACCGGGGAAGTTTGGCATTCCACGGACTTGCAAAGAGGTCTATGTCCGGGGTCCCCCATTCCTGAAAGATTCTGCTTATCTGGTCCACGTGTAGGGACCACTCGTGTGGCAGCAGAACTCGACTGAGCCTGTCTGCTCGAGAGTTTTGAACTCCTGGAAGATACACTGCTAGCAGATGAATTTGGTGCTCTCTGGCGAAGGCCCATAATCTGAGAGCTTCGTTGCAAAGCGACAGAGAGCCCGTCCCTCCTTGTTTGTTTATGTAAAACATGGCCACCTGATTGTCTGTCTGAACCAGGACAGTCAGGTTGGCAAGGAGGGTATAGAAGACCTTGAGGGCAAGGTAAATTGCTCGCAGTTCCAGGAGGTTGATATGAAGGGTGGCCTCCTGTGGAGACCAAGTGCCCTGAGTGGAGAGAGTTAGCAGATGGGCTCCCCACCCCAATTGGGAGGCATCTGTTGTGAGGGTTGCTTGGGGTAGCAAGGGCTGAAAGGGAGCCCCCAACAACAGATTCTTGGTGGATATCCACCAATGGAGGGACCAAGACAGACGGTTTGAGGTTTGTATTTGGTCTGAGAGTGCTCCCGACGCCTGAGTCCACTGGGTGGCCAGGGTCCATTGAGCTGCTCTCATATGAAGACGAGCATAGGGCACCACATGTACTGTGGAGGCCATATGGCCCAGGAGGCGTAGCATTTCCCTGGCTGTCAAGTGAGTACTGGACTGGGCTTGGGAGGCCAAGCTCAGCAGACGCTGACCCCGAACCAGTGGAAGGTAGGCTCTTGCAGTGGTGGTGTCCAACTGGGCCCCTATGAATTCTAGAGACTGAGTAGGGCTGAGTTGAGACTTGGGAAGGTTTACCACCAGTCCCAGATACTGCAGAAGGCTCCTTGTGCGGTCTAGGGAAATCTGGGCCTGCGACTGAGTTGGAGCTCGAATGAGCCAGTCGTCCAGATATGGGAATACGAAAATCCCCATGCTTCTGAGAAATGCGGCTACGACTGCCATGCATTTGGTAAAGACTCTTGGGGCAGAGGCGAGACCGAAGGGAAGTACTCTGTATTGGTAATGACTTCCCCTGAACAGAAAGCGAAGATATTTTCTGTGGGATGGATGGATGAGTAGATGTGTATACGCATCCTGCAGGTCTAGAGAACAAAGCCAGTCCTGACTCTGAAGGTATGGAAGGAGAATGCCCAAAGAGAGCATTTTGAATTTCTCCTTGTACAGAAATTTGTTCAATTCTCTCAGATCTAGGATTGGTCTGAATCCCCCTGTCTTCTTTGGAATGAGAAAATAGGGGGAGTAGAAACCTGACCCTTGTTGATGAAGAGGAACCTCTTCTATGGCCCCTTGGGCAAGCAGAGAAGAGATCTCCCGACCCAACAGGGCTAGGAGAGGAGATGGAGAATTGAAGGGTCTCACCATGTGATGAGGAGGAAGGTTGGAGAAATGAAGTTTGTAACCCTCTCGGATGATAGAGAGGGTCCATTGCTCTGTTGTGATTTGTTCCCATCTGGGAGCAAAGTGAGCTAACCTTCCAGGTATGGTGAGAGGTTCTGGTTGGTCCAGAACCAGGAATGGCAAGTTCTCTAGGGGCAAGTCAAAACCCCTGAGGGGGTGGAGCCTGTTGAGCTGTAGTAGCTGCTGCAGGCTTTGCTCTTGCTTGTTTCGTTTGCTGACGTTTAGCCGCAAAACGAGGTTGAGAAGATTGCTGGCCAGTATTGGAAGCATATCTGGCCTTCTTATAATAAGGCCTCTTGAAAGACTTCTTCTTAGTGGGAGTAGAAGTGGACTTAGAAAGTCTCTCTAAGGTGGCATTTTCAGCGTCCATTTGAGTGGCTTTAACTTGCCACTCTGCACCGAATAAGTTCTCACCTGTACAGGGCAGATTCCGTAAGCCATCTAGAACCCAGGGTTCCAGATCAGAAGCCTGGAGCCAAGCCAGACGTCTGGCTGCAATAGCAATGCCAGAAGCTCTGCTGGCTCCCTCGAAGGAATCAAAGGCAGCTCTGTTGGAGAACTTAGAAACATCTGAAAGTTGTTTCACTACAGAAAGGAAGTCCTCCTGTTTATCCTCAGGGATAAAGGGGGCAAAATGCCGCACTTTCTTGGCAAGTTCCCCTAGGAACATGCCCATATAGAGGCTGTAGGAATTAATCCTGGCTATAAGCATACTAGCCTGGAAGATTTTCCTACCAAAAGAGTCCAGTGTCTTACATTCCCTTCCTGGAGGTGTAGAAGAGTGCCTTTTAGTACTCTTGATCTTTTTCATTGCAGACTTTACCACAATGGAGTGGTGAGGCAATTGAGTTTTCTGAAAACCAGGAGAAGGAGGGACCCGATACATGGTGTCCAACCTACGGGAATAAGGAGACAGAGTTAAAGGGTTCTCCCAGAAATCCATCAATTGTTCCTGAAGGATTTCATGGATAGGCAGGGTAACTGCTTCTTTAGGAGACTTAGAGTATCCTAAAATATCCAATCTTTTTGACCTTGGTTCCCTTTCAGAGGAGGTAGTGATAGAAAGGCCTTTAGCCATTTCTAAAATAAAGTCCTGAAAGGACAAATCCTCTGGAGGAGACATTCTCCTTTTTGGAGAAGAAGGTTCCTCAGGAAGGTCAAGGGAGAGCTCTGCAGACTCATCAGAGGAGCCAAAATCCTCAGAGGAATCGGTGTATTCTCTAGTTTCCTCCAACGCACGATACGCATACCGATCGGTATCGACATCGGGCGTACCGGGTATGGAAGCGGTATGGAGCGAAAGCCCATACGGTACCGATTTGCGTTTAGAAGAGGAAGGCCTGGGTTCCGGCATGGCGGATGATACCGGAACCGGGCCCGGAACCGCTGGAAGCGGTACCGATGGCGTTGCAGCTTTAATGAAAGCCATGACGGCCTGCTGCATGGATTGGACAGTATTGCCCATAGACGCCACGGCTGCCTGGATGTCGGTACCGGTATGGGCCGGTACCCCAGAGCAGTCCAACAGGTGATCTGTCGAGGCCGTGCCATCGATGTCAACCTGTAGCCCCTGAATTGGCGTTTTGGAAGGCAGAGCTTCCCGCCGGGGCTGTTTGGCTGGGGCAGGGTCCTCAAAACTAAGAGCCTCTCGATGCTTTGAAGGAGATTTGCCCTTTGAGGACTTGCCCACAGAAGGTTTGGTTACCTGAGATCCATCCGGAGATGATGACCTGGATGACTGTGATGTTGGATTCTCTGAAGCAAACAGCACATGGAATTTGTTGGCCCGGTTCTGCAGCCCACGCTTAGACATTTGGGAGCAGGAAGGGCAGTCCGGAATGGAGTGGTCAGGCCCCAAACATTTAAGACACCATTCATGGGTGTCTGTGACTGATATTACAGCAGTACACTTGGTACACTTCTTAAATCCAGGGGCTGGCTTCTCCATGTGGAGAATTCAAGTAGGCCTGAAGGCCTAACTGAAGTGACCAAGTGCTGAAAAATAATAAAAGAAAAAGAAAATAATTTTTCAAGAAAGAAAAAGGAAGACCGGCGATACCGGTATCGGTATGGGAAGGCAGGTACGCGGTCTAAAGAAACAAAACAAAAAACTACAATTTCTTCAGCGGTGACAGGATACACGACCTGCTGGCTCCGCGGAAAAAGAGAAACTGAGGAGAGCTGTTCAGGAAGGCGGGAAGGCAGCGCGCATGTGCAGTGGGAGGTCCCAAAAGCTTCCATTCTAGGAAGCTGGGGAGCTTTCCCGCGCAGGCTCCGTCGGTTCCGACGTACCCATATGTGAGGACTTATTCCTGCTTGTTCCTGGAGATCTGCCTTGTGTTTACATTGAACGGGAGCGGTAACTTGGGAGTTGTAACTGGGTGAACTATTTACAATTTACTGGGTGGACTATTTACATCGGACCATCAAAAGATGTGGCGAGGTGACTATTTACATGTTAGGTGTTAGACCCAATCCTCATGGTTAGGACTGGGTCTTATCGGTTGTTTACAGTAAGCGTTATTGCACAAAAGTAGTTAATATAGTCCCCTATACCTTGATAGGTAACATAACACCACCTGCAAAAGTTATGTGCTGGATAGGTCACAGCATACAAGAGCTTACTGCACTATAGGCTCCAGATGACCAAGCTGACATGCACTGAAAAGCAGTGATTTTTTGCTTGCCAAGGCTTTTTGCTTGACTCAAGTGGAACAGATGAAATGTACACCTATTTGCATTTAAAGGCATTGCATCAGTAGAGGGTATGTGCACTAAGTAGAGAGCTTACCACTTCAGATGGCTGCTTAAGAGTTGTCCTGTACTCAGAGACCTAAGTGACTGCACTGAAGACATCTACACTTTAGGTCAAGGAGCCACAGCCAAGACTTGTGCAACCTTGGAGGATTCATTCAGATGTCCCTTCATGACTAGACTTTTGAAGTCACCGATCAGGAGAGTAGAGGCAACACTGGCAGAGAAAGATCTTCTGGAGCACACAGAGTCAGCTGATCTCTGTATAGAGAAAGCTATGCTCTCCTCTGGGTAAGCAAGATTCTCTTTTCTGCCTCGTAATGATAATGGAAGCAACTGAGACAATTCTTTCAAGCTCAATGACAACGTCCCTCAGTGTCTGCATTCGACCTGATTATGTTTGAAACCCAAACAGATTAAGTTTCTAGAATGGATGGTGAACTTCTGAATTGTATTTCTTATCGCCCTATTCCTCATATATGAAGAAATAAAATAACAAAATAAACCTTTTTTGTATGACACAAAGGAAACTCTTCAAGAAATGCAGGAGAACTTTGTTTTCATGTCAGTTTTGTAGAGGAGTGGGCAAAAAAAACCAATGGGAATGAAGAGCTGCTGCTGCTCATCTGAACTTTACACTAGTTATTGACCTCTGTGAGAGCTGTTCTGTCCCACTGCTGTGCACTGACGTCTGCCACTTTTGTGCCTGATAACATCCTGCTTGTCGATGGAAAGTGCAGACTACAAAAAAGACTTTATAATTTAAGATAAAATTCAAGTTACTTAGCTTTAGAAAGAGTTCTTTCTGGACAGCAGGGAAAATGTGGTCTTACCTGCTTATTTTCTTTACTTTAGTCCTACCTGACCAGTCTAGAACCAATGGATTGTCTCTATCTGCTGGGTTGACAGGTGTAGAGACCAATGACTTGTGAGATCTACCCTTTGAAGGGCACTGTGCAGCCCTTGCTCAAAGCAAGCACAGGTAGACAAAATTTCCAAATCTTTCACTGACGAAAGGAATCCAGAGTTGTTTTGGGGAAAAAAGGCAAATCTAGAATATCTGAATACCTACAGTTGTGGTCAACAATATTGGCACCCTTGCAGTTCAATCCCTTAATGTCCAATATCTCCTTTAAAAAGTGGTCAGTGAAATGGCTTTAGACTATATATGCACACATATTTGACACATAAAAGAAACAAATAAAACAAGACCAATTAAAAAAAGGAAATAGTAGGAAATAGTATAAAGACGAGACATGATTATTGGCACCCTTACAAACAATTCAAAATCAGTATGAACAGAAGAACCATATTCCCACTACAGTAAAATTAGATGCACCTGTGATAAATTATCAGTACTCACGTGACTTGAATCAACCAATGAATGATGGCTCTAATGTTTTAAATGGTCACATACACTCTCTGTTCCATTTTCACAATGGTGAAGCTAAGAGAGCTGACTGAGACCATCAGAAAAGCCATTATCCACCAAACGTCAAACTTCAAAGGGGTACAAGGCCTTCCCCAAAGACCTTGGGATTCTTTTGTCTATAGTTCATAATGTTATTAAGAAGTTTTCTACTTATGGAACTGTCAAGAACCTCCCAGGGTATGGTGGGAAGAGGAAAATTAATCCAAGAAGTCTTCAAAGATTAGTGCGAACAGTGGTGGAAAATCACCACATACAACATCCAAAGAGCTTAAGGCTGACCTGGAGCAATCTGGGGGGGTGGTTTCAACCCGCATCATATGCCGCACACTCAACAAGGAAGGACTTCATGGGCAAAGACCAAGGAGGGCTCCACTGCTCAAGGACGGACATAAAAAGGCACCCTTGATCTTTTGATCTTTGAAAAACCACAATCCTTCTGGGAAAATGTTCTGTGGACAGATGAAACCAAACTTAAGCACTTTAGAAATGCAGACCAGCGATACATTTACAGGCAAAGAAATGAATCTTATAAGGGAAAAAAAAAACCTTCCTACAGTTAAATATGGTAGAAGCTCCATAATGTTGTGGGACTGTTTTGCTGCCTCACAAACTGGAGGCCTGGAACGCATTATAATTATTATGAAGTCAGACTACCACCAAGGTATTTTGGAGAGAAATGTGCTACCTAGTGTCAGAAATCTAGATCTGGATCAAAAATCATGGGTCCTCCAGCAGGCAGATGACCAAAAATATACATCAAAAAGTAAAAAAGATGGTTAAAAAGGAACAAATGGACAGTTTTGAACTGGCCAGCAACAAGTCCTGATCTCAATCCAATCGAGAACCTTTGGAACAAATTGCAGTTGAAAAGTGGGAGAAACTACCAGCAGACAAATGTACAAAACTTATAGAAGGCTACAAGAAATGTTTGGAGGCTGTCATCACTGCCAAGGGTTGTGCAACCAAATATTAGTGAAGGGTGCCATTAATCCTGTCCAGGTCATATTTTGTTTTTTTCTCACAAATTAGTCTAAGTTGCACAGACATTTTTTTGTTGTATACCTTTGAACATACTATTACAATATTATGACAACATACAGTTGGAATATTTTCAATTATTTCTCAAGAGATTGTACACAACATACCTAAAATGCAAGGGTGCCAATAATGTTGACCACAACTGAACATCTTTTCAAAATCTTCTTCTCAAAAACAGAAATCAAATGGAATTTCCATTGGATATGGTAGGACTCTGAACTGGTCTGGTAGGACCTAAAAAGAAAGAAAATTAGCAGGTAAGACCAAACTTTCCTGTCCTTATTATCCTCCCCAGACCAGTACAGAACCAATGGGAAGTAACAAAGCAGCCTATGAATTATCCTGTATTCCTTGCTCTAAGCACTCCAGTCACAAATACTTACTGCTCCCTGACAAAAACATCTAGCTGGCAGTGCTTAGAGAAAGTATGCAAAGAGGGCCACACTGCCTCTTTACTAATATGCACCACTGAGACCATGTTCATCTCTAGCCAAGAAATAACTACCCCTTTAAGTTAAGTGCACTCTGAGACCTTCAAACGGACTATGCACCAACAGTACTATATCAGCTGACAAAATCACATCCTTAAGCCAACAAGCAATGGTTACATTTGAAGTCACTTTGCCCTTTTTGGCTCCACCAAAAGGAAAAAAACAATCCATCTGATTTTCAGAAATCATTTGTTCTCTCTAAGTAGCATATAAGAGATCCCCTAACAGGAGTTGGAGGAGCCAATCCTCTCCACCTGATTTACATGAAAAGAGTAAACCATCTTTCAGCAAGAAGGAAGAACTGTTCTGGTAGCAACTCCTGCCTCCATAATGCAGAAGAAAGCTCCAGGTAAGAAAGTGCCTGCAACTCCAAGAGCCACTGTGCCAAGCTGATGGCAACTAGGAAAACCATCTTCAGAGTCAGATCTTTAAGGGTCACCTTTTCTTAACACACCAAAATGCACCAGACTCAATGCATGCAATATCTAAGTTAGATTCCATGATGGCAAAAACCACCCACAATGATGGCCTTAGGTGGGATATTCCTTTCAAAAAAGTAAGTCACATCTGGATGGGAGGCCAAAAGCATGCATTCCAGACACCCTCTATAGTATATGAGGACACAACTTGAACCTTCAAAGAACCAACCGCCAATGCTTTCTAACAAAAAACAGAGAAATTGCTCTATACGGGCATCAAGCCACAAACTCCAGACTCTAGCATATGACATGATGGTGGATCTTTTGTATGACTGCAGTAAAGTTAAGATGACTTCCTACTACAATGTTTCAAAAGCAATCTTTAAAGGGCCAAACTGTATGACACAAACAAAATGGATCATTCATCATGACCAGTCCCTGAACTAACAGACCTCTTTTCTGAGGAAGCATGAAGTTGTGGCCTGCCTTGAGAAGGACAATCTAGATGGTCATTCACTGCAATATCCAGCTCAGATACAGCAAAGGGGGAACACATGTAAAGAATTCGCAACTGAGGCCAAATCTGGATCAAAGCATGATCCTCACTCCTTTTTTTGCCTGAAAAAGTGTGGCACATTTGCATTCTGTCTTCTTGTCATATGGATCCAAGATTATCTCTGATGAAAGTGAAGGCTTCCCTTGACAACTCCCACTCCCCCTCCCCAGACCCTGGGAGCAACCTGTTCAAAAAATCTGCTTGAATATTCTGCTTGCCAGCCATTAAGGAGCATGAAGGTGAGATTCCATCCAAGCAAAAAAAAAAAGGTTTCTTGAGTCACTGCTACACTCTTCATTCCCCCAACTGAGATCCTCTAAAGTGGTAGATGATTTCTCAAATGCATGCCTCTGGTGGCATTTTTAACTCTCGATTGAGATGACCATCACTCTAACAGCAACCACTGCAACAGGCATATATGTGCTCAAGTCCATGGAACCAACTCTATAATCGTTACCATGGAGTCCAGAACCTGCATATAGTCCCATGCTCAGGGGGCTGCCCCTTAACGGGTCTCAGAACTGAACCTGGATTTTCCTCACTCAGAAGAGAAACAGCTTCCCACTGCTCATATTGGGCTGAGCTCTTAGGTACTCCATATATTGTGTAGAAACATTCAGTTAGCATTTTTTTTAAATGCCAGCTGTTGCAGGTAAAATGAAACCAAATGTCTTTGGATAGTGGCTTCCACTGACTATTTAATTCAGCAGAAACTGCCATTGCCTATCTGGTTACCAGTGATTCAGCTGCTATCTAGATACTCAATAGTACAAAGTTAAACCTGCCGGACTGAAAATAGGAGAACGCCTAGGACGACCCTTGCCTCAGACCACACCGGCACTCTCCAGATAGAGCCACGGCAGTGAGAAAAAATATTCAGCTGCACTATGAAAGGGTTTATCTGAGCAGCAGCTTTGGGCCCACTAATGGTGATTTCATCCCTCAGGGCTTTGCTATCCTATTGTCCCCCTCCTATCTCGTTCCCTCCTCCCACTTCATCTCCCCCTCCCATCTCCCAATTCTCACACACACGGGCCTCATTCTATCTACTCACCACAGCTGAACTTCTCCAACTGATTACCTCTTCCAACAAGACATACTGCCCCCTTGACTCTATCCCCACCTCCTGGCTACTTACTCTCTCTCTTGTACTCATCCCCTCCATCCTCACCATGATACCAGTCTTTCCACAGGCACATTTCTTCACTCTTGGAAGCATGCTCTCATTCGCCCCATTATCAAGAAGCCCTCACTCGACCCCCTAAGTTCTGGCTCATTATCGCCCCGTCTCTAACCTACCCTCTCTCTCCAAGCTTCTTGAAAAAAATGTCTTTGCACAGCTGTCCCACCATCTCGATTCCACCAACTTTCTTCACCCCCGTCAGTCAGGGTTCCAACAGGGTCATAGTGTTGAGACTGTTCTTCTTGCTTTCACTAACTCTCTGCATGCAGCTCACGACCGTGGTGATTTTTCGGTGGCGGTATCTTTGGACTTATCGGCGGCTTTTGACCTAGTCGATCACTCTCTCCTTCTTCTTCATCTGCGTGAGGCCGGCCTCTGCAGCACAGTCTACCAGTGGTTCCACTCCTTCCTCTCCTCTCGGTCCTGTGCGGTTCTTTCCTCATCCTTCTCCGTTCCACCTTCTGACCCCTTCCCACTGCCCTGTGGGGTCCCCTAGGGTTCTGTTCTGGCACCCCTTCTCTTTAATCCCTTTCTAGCTCCACTTGCTCTACTGATACAGCAATCCGGGATCTCTGCCTTCTATTATGCAGATGATCTAGTACTTCTTCACCACATTTCCCCCTTTCACCCTGATCTCTCTACTCTCAATCTTGTCTTGCAGACGTCACTGACTGGCTCACCTCTAATTGTCTTCATCTTAACCTAACTAAAACCGTTGCAATCTGGTTCACCCATGGTAGTCCATCCCCAACACTGGCCCCCTCTTTCTCAGGATCCTCCATACACATAGTTTCTTGCTTCCACTATCTGGGTGTTCTTTTCGATTCTGATCTCTCTTTTCAGGCCCACATTTCTCATATCACCAAAACCTCCTTTTTCTTCCTTCGCCAAATTCATGCAATTCGCCCTTTTCTCACACCAACTGTTCTCACTACTCTTCTACTATCACTGGTTATGTCCCGTGTCGACTTCTCTAACTCTGTTCTCATCGGCCTTACAAAGTCACAACTAGGTAGACTACAACGAATTCAGAATACTGCTGCCCGTCTCATCACACACTCCTCCCATCGTGACCATGTAACACCTCTCCTTCTTCGCCTCCACTGGTTGCCCATCTCCTTTAGCTCTCAGTTCAAACTACTAACTTTGGTTCATAGAGCCCTCCACACTAGCACCTCTCAATACCTGGCAGATCTTATCACATTTCACACCGCAGACATACCCCCCGCTCATTCCATCTGAACCGCCTTCATCTCCCTTTTCCCTCTCTCGCCCACCTCCAGTCCACCCGCTCATCTGTGTTCTTTTTCATTGGCCCTGCACTCTGGAATTCATTGCCCACTTCCCTCAGGTTAGAACCCCATCACATCACCTTCAAACAGAACCTAAAAACCCACCTTTTTTCCTTAGCCTTTGACCTTCCCTCCCCTTTTGTTTGACCCGCCCTTACTCCCCCAACTACAATTGTTACTCTGCTCTCTGTCTTGTATGCCTATTTACTACCACTGTCCTATTATTGATTGTAATTTCCTTTCACTTTCTGGCCTTGTGCCCACTTTCTGAGTTATTGTAAACTGTGAACCGCTCTGATTGTTAAAGTAGGGCAGTATATCAAATAAACAAACATACATTACCAGCAAATTTTTGGAATTGTAATGGGAGCATCTGTAGCTCCATCCATCACAACTATATATATGTATTAGTTTGGGAGTGTTTGTCTATCCCTCAGTGTGGTACAGTTTTGGGAGTGTTTGTCTATCCCTCAGTGTGGTACAGTTATGCGATTAATTGATGCCTTTTTTTGGATGAAATTTTCTTTATTTGGACCCAAGATGAACAGAAACTTAGTAAGTTTATTCAGTGGCTCAATTAATGTGTCCAGAATATCTCTTAGCATGACGCAGAATTCTCAGCATAGATTTATTTGGATGTCACAGTTTGAATGGTCGGTTACAGACTGATCTGTATTGCAAATCAACTGAGAGAAATCTTGAGATTTAACAGTTTTGACCCCCGAAGTTTAAAGATGGGGTTATCCTACAGTCAGTTTTGACGAGTGCGATGGATTTGCTCAACATTATTCAACATCTATATGATTCCACTTTGTAATTTACTATGGTTTAGATCTCCATTTCAGATTCAATTTCTGGTGCACTTGACCATTTGGCACTTTGTGTTAACACAGTAAAACATGGATGCATCACAATCAATTGGCTTTCAATATCTCTAAAACAGAGATTATTTATCTTAGAAGGGAATTGCCACCCTCTATGCTTTTAAATGTGAAAACTGTTGATGGGGTAAATTCTCGTCTGTTCCCAGGATAGAAATGTGGAGGTAATTTTAGACAAAATTGGATTTACAGTGTCATATTCATGCTGTCACTACATCAGAACATAAGATAAGCCACACTGGGTCAGATCAAGGGTCCATTAAGCCCAGTGTCCCATTTCCAATAGAGGCCAAGCCAGGTCACAAGTACCTGTCAGGATCCCATAAAGTAAAAAGGTTCCTAAGCGTAAGCAATGGATTTCCTTGGTCCACTTTAATAATGGTTTATGGACCTTTCCTCCAGGAACTAATCCAAATCTATTTTAAACCTAGTTACACTAACAGCTTTTACTACATCCTCTGATAACGAATTCCAGAGTTTGATTACACATGGAGTGAAAAAGCAGTTACTCACCTGTAACAAGTGATCTCCGGGAACAGCAGGAAAGCACAGTTACTTACCTGTAACAAGTGATCTCTGGGAACAGCAGGAATAAGTCTTCACATATGGGTACGTCGGTACCGACGGAGTCTGCGCGGGAACGCTGCCCAGCGTCCAATCAGAAAGCTTTTGGAAGCATCCCAACACGCCTGCGTGCTGCCTTCCTGCCTTCCCAACTGCCTCTCCTCAGTTAAGTTTTAAAGCTGAGACAAAGAGAGAGAGAGAGAGCAAGGAAGGGAAAGATAGAGATAGAGAAATGCAACTCCTAGGGGAGGTGGTTGGGTTGTGAAGACTTATTCCTGCTGTTCCCAGAGATCACCTGTTACAGGTAAGTAACTGTGCTATCTCCAGGAACAAGCAGGAATGAGTCTTCACATATGGGGACTCCCAAGCTCAGATGCCCGGAGGGAGTCCTAGCATGTTGCAAGTCTAGAACGAGCCATGCTATTCCTCAGGACCTCAGGCATCCTGGGGATGGAGGGTAGGAGTTGAATACAGAAAAGGAGCTGTGGAACAGCTGGCTAGAACAGGGCTTCAAAAGGGGAAGACCCTGTATCGAGGGCATTTAGTAGAGAAATATTGTAATCTGGGCCTCCCTTGTTGGCACTGCACAAGTGCACTGAGCTACATATGGATCTGATAGAAGAGCCAGTGAATGTGCTCAAGGGGTACCTCACTGAGAAGTAGAGGTAATAAAGTAGAATAAAAACAAGTGGAGGTCAGAACCCTTCAGGGTGAGACATAGCCCCAGGGGAAAAACTGGGGTAGTATGAGAGGTAGAGCTTCAGCGGAGACGCAGAAGGTACTAGTAAAGAAAGCTTAAGCTGTTTTGGTCCAAAAATAGTACAAATCCAGGACCAAGAGAAAAAATGAGTCTGACCCAACTGGACTGGGGTTGGAATCAGTCCATGTAGGGAAGAAAGGGTATGGAGACCCTTGTATCTGATAAGAAAGTAAGGACAGACTCAGGAGCGCTAAGCTTTAGAGCAACTGAAGCTCCGCAATGTCTTTCCTAAATGGGGTCAAGTAGGAAAGAAAAAGGGTACATGGTGAGCTTCAGGAGTACCTAACCTGAAAAGGTTATGGTAAGAAAAAAGTTTGTTAATTACCACAGGGAGTGGTTATATGTGTAGCCCCCTAAGTATGCTGGCACAGCATTGATAGGGGTAGTGCACATCTGTCAGGATCATATAGGAATGTAAGGATATCTGAACGTAACAGACAGATAGATAAATAGATGGATACAGATCTATCTAAAAATATATCTCATATCTATAAATATATATATAGATAGATATATAGATATTGAAATATATACACATATAGGGTATATATGCATATATCTATAAAGAGATATGTATGGGCAGAAGACATTCAGATAGACATAGATAAGTATATATATCTATATACCTAGACGAAATAGGTAAGCATATAGACACATGTCTCCAGGCATATGGATAGAGAGATGTCCACAGAACCCCATCCCCTGTAGGGATATAGGGAGAGAGGAAGATTCATCTGACAGCAAGAAGGTTGATACCTGCTTGAATAGGTAAATAGAGAATCCTCTTTTCCTGGTTATGACCGGCAGAGTCAGAGGAAAGGTCTCCCTGACAAGAACAAGGCTGAATTCTTTGCAGAAATTGAGCTCTTGAATAACCAGGATGGCCTACGTGAAAATGGCAGAGGATAACGTCAGTCTGTAGACAGGAAGTCCAGATATCTCCAGAATTGCAGTATGGAGATTGGATAGAGGCGGCCTCTGGAGGAAGATACCCTAGTGATCCGCCTATGAGGGCAAGATGGGTATTAGGCGTCCTCTAGCTGCCATTGGAGAAATTTATCTCTGACGAGAAGACTCAAGGAGATATGGGCCAAGCCAGGGAATTGGCCCTCCTTTTAGGCTTTCACGTAATGAAAGGCCTGAGGCTTATGCCTCAAAAGAGATTTACGATAAGATGGAAAGGGCAGGGAATACCCGCCAGACATGACTGGGGGAACCCCCTCCCCCTAACCATCTGGGGTTATCTGCTAGGCAAGATACTAATGCTCTGTAGCAAGGGCCTATAGTGCAAAGCTACTCTGTAGAGATGCAGAGAGCATGCTGCAGGTTGGTTAGAAGAAAAAGCTGACATTGGAAAGCCAGCAGGTGACCAGCTATTCTGCCAAGGCAAAGAATAGAAGTTAACCAACCAGACTGTGCTAATAGGGTTTCCCAAACAAGGTTAATAACCTCTTTGGGACTTAGCACTGAGGCTAGGAGGATTGCTAGTGGAGGGGAAGCCCTGGTTGCGTGGAGAACACAACCAGTGGCTTAACCACTAGGAATTGCTGTATCTGCAGCAACTACCAGGGCAGCATAGAAAAATTTATTTTCCCTCTTCCTTTTTTTAGATTGGGAAAAAGAAACAACAGTCCTGATAGGACTTCCTATTGTCTGATGAGCTGCCCTAAGATAACAAGGGGGAAAAAGAACTCCAGAAGGGAGAATCCCCCAGTAGAACAGGTAGAGGACTATAGGAGCTTACCAGTGTAAAAGAACCACTCTTACAACCAAATGTTGTAGAAAGAGGGAGGTAAGACAGAGTTGCAAGAGACCGACTATGGAGGAAGTCTCTGACAGGTGAGATGAGACATGCCAGTACAGGGAAACAACTGTCCATTGATAGTTGTTACCTCTCTTTTCTTCAAGAGGAAGAGGAAACTTAAGTATGGGCATGATCATCATAAAGACTCTTAGAAAAAAGATGTCTCATGAAGAGATATCTAGGTAGGTTAGGATAAATTTAGTGCAGATACTGCCAATGAAAGAAGCAGACTGCCACCCTAACTAGCAACCAAGAGGGACAATGATCTATTTGAAACCCTGCTACTGCTGGGTTTGTTGACCCTGTTGAGGTTGTGGATTCTTCAGACCAGGGCGATGTTTCCCCTGTTTGGGAACATCTGTATGATGGGCAGATGATGGGTAAAACCTTCTCCCCCTAGGAGAAGAAAGTTTGGTAGGACATTTCCTACCTACTGGGAAAGAAGAGGGCGTAGAACAGCCTCTGAAAAAAGGAAAGTCAGTGGATAACTGAGTAACCTGGAGTAAAGACTCCTTGTTGAAGAGATTTTCTCCAGTGCAAGGAGTATTTCCCAGTCTTTCTTGTGCCCATTTGTCCAAGTCTGAAGTTTGAAGCCAGGCTCTACGTCGTGCCCCTATAGCTACAGCAGAAGTCCTGCTAACAGACTCAAAGGAGTCTAGGGTAGCAAGAGTAAGAAACCTAGAGATATTTTGAGTATGACTAACCTGGGCTGTTGAAGAAAAGGAGTCAAAAGATGTAATTTCTTTGTGACCTCCTCAAGAGATAGACCCATATTAAAAAAAATATATATATATGAGAGAATTCTTGCTGAAAGCATGGATGTCTGGAAGGTTTGACGCCTAAAGGCATCTAGTGTCTTAGACTCACGACCTGGAGGACAAGAAGAGTGCTTTTTATTACTCTTCACTCGCCTCATTGCTGATTCTACCACAATGGAATGATGAGGAAGTTGAGTCTTTTGAAACCCTGGAGAAGGGGGCACCCGATATAGGAGATCAGTTGCTCTGGAAGGTGGGGGTACCTTTAAAGGAGCTTCCCACATTCGTAGAAGGAGATCCTGCAAAGAATGATGCAAAGGAAGCATTATATTCTCCTTTGCTTTGCTAGGAACAGAGAGGTATTCTGTATTCCCTTGTGTAGGATCTTGTCCAGGAAAGTCTGGAAAGAAGGATCCCCAGAGGGAACTTCCCTTGGATAGGCTAGATCTGATGAAGAACTAGCGTTGGCACCAAGGGATCTATTCAAGTATATAGGAATAGAAGATCCTGAATGGTGCAGTATGGGATCCTTAGATGGTGGTCGCTGGTACTGCAGGTCAGAACCAGCGACAGTCGGTAACAGATCGTCCATGCTAGGGATCGATTCCAAACTCGGCATCGAGGGAAGCATGGAAGGTACCGACAGCAATGGTACTGTGGATATCGGTACCGACCTCGGTACCGTATCTGATACCGGTGGATGAAGACCAGCTGGTGGCAACTCTAACGGTATCGGAGGAACCAAGAGTTGCGGATCCGAATTATCGGAACCGAGCCTTCGGTACCGACGGGAGTCGGTACCAAGGCGAGTCGGTACCCAGTCCTCCAGACTGGAGATCGATTCCAGACTCGGCATCGAAGGAAGCGAGTCTATTGATGCACGTCTGGAGGGTACCAACGTCGGTACTAGTATCGGTACCGATACTGGAATGTCGATCTGGAGCGTATCCACCGGCCCCGCAGGTACCGAGGACGCCAGACGATGATCCTTGGTGAGGAATGTTTCATCCAACACCAGTGCCGATGCAGGGTATCGGTACCGCTCGAAGCGGATGTCACCACCGGGCATGGCTCAGGTATGTTCTGTGAGGGGTGAACCTCAGGAACAACCTGAAACCCCACACAGGCTTTGAAGGCCGAAGACTCCCACCGGGGTTTTGAAGCCAGTGGATTCTCGAGGACAAGGCCATAGGCATCTCTATGCTGTGCATGAGAACTGCCACTCGAGGACTGGCTAGTCTTAACAGACTGTTTTTGGGTTACCTGATCCTGTGTAGAAGAAGATATGGTTGGTGCCCTGAAGTTGGAGGGGGACCGCGTGTCGAGGGGAACTCGATGTTGAAAACTTCTTCTCACAATACTATTGCCCGAAGGCTCCGGAGGAAAATGGTCAGGACCCAAGCAGGTTAGACACCAACTGTGAGTGTCTAAAAATAAAGTTGTACTGCCACAGTTTGTACATTTCTTGGGGAAAGTGGCTGGCGGTTCCATGAAGAAGAATGGAAAGGCCTAGAAGGCCTGAGAACCGTGAGACACTAAGGAAGAAAAATATATTCCTTAAAAAGGAAAAAATTTTACAAGAAAAGAAAAAAGAAACACCGGCGGTACCGGTGGCATCGGGGAAGGCAGACGCGACCACAAGAAAAATAAAAAATAAAAGAAGAATTTTCTGCGGTGACAGGAGGACGTCCTGCCGGCTCCGCGGAAAAACGAAAACTGAGGAGAGGCAGTTGGGAAGGCGGGAAGGCAGCACGCAGGCGTGTTGGGATGCTTCCAAAAGCTTACTGATTGGACGCTGGGAAGCGTTCCCGCGCAGACTCCGTCGGTACCGACGTACCCATATGTGAAGACTCATTCCTGGAAATTAAGTCTTCACATATGGGTACCATCGACACCGACGGAGCCTGCGTGGATATGCTCCCCAGCATCCAAAAGGAAAGCTTTTGGGAGCATCCCACCACGCATGTGTGCTGCCTTCCCGCCCAACTACCTCTCTCACTTCAGTTGAGTTGAAAGCTGAGACCAAAGGAGAGAAGTAGAAGAAAAATAGAAAGAGAGAGAAAGACAACTCCTAGGGGTGGTGGATGGGTTGTGAAGACTTATTCCTGCTATTCCCGGAGATCACATGTTACAGGTGAGTAACTACGTTATCTCCAGGAACAAGCAGGAATGTAGTCTTCACACATGGGGACTCCCCAGCTAAAAATCTCTAAGGATGACCCCAGCATGTTGCGGATCTATGTAAGATGGGCCATGCTTCCTCCCAGGGACCTCAAGCATCCAAGAGTGGATGGTGGGAAGGAGTTGATCTAGGAATGGAAGAGATGCTGTAGAACAGCCTGACCAAACAAGGCATCCCGACGGGAGTCCTTGTCTAAACAATAGTGGGCAGTGAAAGTATGTACAGAAGCCCAAGTTGCTGCTTTGCAGATCTCATCAATAGCAACTGAACGAAGATTAGCTGTTGAGGCTGCCATGGCTTTAACATTATGAGCCGTGACAGTCCCTCCTCTGATTCTGTAAAGAATCATTCTCAAAGTAAGGAAACTCAGACATTGCCATTGAAGCGGAGTTAAAATTAGTTTCTGGGTCAAACTGTAACATCATTGCAGGGGTCAGTGATTTCACTGATTTCTTACAGCAAGCTGATAGTACACAAAGAATTAATGCTCCTAAGATGAGAATTCTCAAAATGCCAAGCAAAGAAGCTAATAAGCCTTGCAAAGGCCTGGATAATGCATTCCAAAATGATGAAACGGAATCAAATAGAGCTGAAAAAGAACTTACATAATTATCACTTGAAACAAAGGTACGGTTTCTGACTTTATCCAATAGGCCTTTTACTATTTTTCCATTATTATCAAGCATACTACAACAAAAACCAACTATTACCCCACACACACCATTTTCCTTTGCTATGAGATAGTCTAAAGCCATTCGGTTCTGGGCAGCATAAGCTGACAGTTTATTTACAGCACCTTGCAAAACACTAATTGCCTCAGTGAGGTCTAGGGCTGTAAGCTCAACCACTGCCTGTAATCGCATAATCTGGGTGCCATATTCTCTAGTAGGTGCTATAGCTCCAAGTGTTGAAAGCCACACAGTACCTGTGAATGTATCTATTTGAGATTTAGTCAAAGGTTTTGTAGTGTCTACCAGTTGTTGGGCAGCCTCTATAGCCTTATCCTGTGAAGAAACATCCCTTTTTCTTCTAACAGAATTGTTCAGGGTTGATAATAAAGTAATGTTCTGGTAAGGTACAAATCGCCACGGGGTATCTAATTGGGCTATATAACAAGTACCTGACCAACCTCTGGGAAGCTCTGTATACGCAAACGTACCACACACAAAATAATCTCCTTCTAAAGCCACCAAGCCATCTTCCCAGATTGTCAAATTCTGAGGACAGGATGTATTCCGGATACAATTATTCAAAGCCCACTGAGTCATGACCATTTCATTAAGTCCTCCGGACAAATTACGTTTCCAGGGATGATAATACCCTAATAAAGGGAAACTCCAGTTAGGTATGCCTAGGTCAGATCTAGAGACATTCAAAGGGTAGCCAGAACTATTATATTGTAGTAATTCATAATCATGCACCTGGTTCCCTTGAACTGACATTAATTGTACCACTGAAATATAAGAGTTACCTACAAGGGACTTCTTATACCAGATAGAAGAATTATGCAGCATTACTATTCTACAAACATTCCATGGAGTGTCTCCTACCTTTTTCCCCTTACCCTGAGCCATAAAACATATTGGAGGAATCTGCAGAACGGACACGGCACCAACTGTGGGCTTTCTTAGCCCCCCCCCCCCCCCCTCACCAGCAACCTTGCAGGGCTCTTGGAGCTACAGAAGACTACATTCAAAACAATGGGAAGGTAATTCAAAGACAGCAATAAAATGCCACACAATTCTATAGAAATACACCAAAGCTTTGTGGAGAGAAACAACAGAACCAAGTTCTCCTTATTTACTCTAACTACTAGCCATGGTTCACTTTATTTATAAGGCTCTTTTGGATGATACAGCATAATTTCACTTTATTATTACACGTCAATTATTACGTCTTTATCACATCATAGGTCAACTTCTAATCAGTGTAGGTCAGTAAGAGGAGACATACATGGATTCCAAGCCATAACTGTTTGATATCTAATAATTGTTTACTGCTGACTAGGTCGGTGTGAGGAGACATACACATATTCCAAGACATAACTGCTTGATATCTAATAACCCTGAGACTGCAAGGCTAGAGTACAAGATGCCCTTTTTCTTATCTACAGGACTTGTGCCTCTGCACCTACTTAGTAAATAAATATATGAAGTTTATTTCTAAGCAAAGGTCTGAACAGAATTAACTCTTTCTCAGGTTTAGTCAGTCTGATAGTGTACACCACCCTGTACAAACAAACATGCTTTCAATGAAATCTTGTATAAGGCGGGTCAGCCACTAAAGCCTGCAGTTCACTAATGCGTCTTGCAGAAGTGATAGCAATTAGGAAAATGACTTTCCATGAAAGAAACTTTAGCTCCGAAGTAGCTAAAGATTCAAAGGGTGACTTCATGAGTTGACCCAGAACAAGATTAAGATCCCAGGCCACCGGAGGTGGTTTGATGGGAGGTTTTGTTAAAAGAAGACCCCTCATGGGGCGCTCGTGAGCCCACTGCAAGATGGCCGCAAGTTACTGAAGCTCCGACCCCACAACCCCTAACTTTTAGCCAACACTAGCGTACAGCCGCATTCTGACCCCCCAGCACCTCTCCCGGTTCGGCGCTAATCAGCGATCCCCCTCAACGACTGATTTCGCGGCTCTGCGGGTCTTCCGGAGACTGGGACATCGAGGGAACGCTCTCTGCTCCGCGGCCTGTTAAAAATTGTCTCCGGCCTCTGGACGCCTCCTCGCCTGACTCTGCCATCAGTCCCTGCTTCCGACGCTGCCGCCGCAAATTCTCTGGCAGGCCCCCGCGGGGCCTTCGCAGTGAGCCCTTCTCCTTGCCTGTGGGTTGAGCGCCGGAGCACTTCGCGGGAGGGGGACTGCACCGCACAGAACAGAAAGATCGCCCGGAGTACTTGGCCGGACCCACGTGCACTCTGTGCGGCGGCTGCCGCTGCAACAGCTAACCACTCTAACCACGGCCTCGGGCTTTTCGTGGCAATTTTCCCACTTCCAGAGGCGGACTCTGGCTAGCGCATCAAATTGCTCTCTGCTCCTCATCTGGCATAGGCTGCTCCCCTAAGAGGGCTTGGGAGCCCCACTGAGAGTCCCCTTCTCTGGGAGGGCAGAAGTGGCGCTTCCCTCTGCTCTCATTGCTGCCATTTTGCTGACATTGCAGATGCCTGTCTCCTGACACTGTGAGTTCCTACTGCAGCTGTGTGTAGCCCTGGACATTACAGCTTCCTTATTGTCTCCACTTGGACTGGCATTGGACATATCCTTCTCCTAACACTGTGTGACATTGTAAGATGGCTACTAAAGCTAAAAGTTCTGAGGCCCGGGAGGGGATGCGCTCCTCACAGCGCCTGCAGAATAAATCTGGAGCCCCCAGTAGCCCACATGAGCAACCCCTCCCATCAGGTTCCGATGATGAGACTGTGAGCGAGGAAGATTTGGACCCGCATCGGCAACTTTCCTCAGCCCAACTTAAACAAGAACTCCGGAAGGGCTTTGCGGAACTAGCTACTGAATTCCGTGGGCTGCGGGAGGACCTGATGAAAGACATCGCTGAACTCAGGACCGACGTTAAGGAACTGGGAGCCCGAGTGGAAGATGTGGAGACCAAGCTGGTGGAACAAGACGGGACTATGATGGATCTACAATGTGCTCTGGATCGACAACGTGCGCAAGCAATGGAACTGACTTATAAACTAGACGACATTGAAAACCGTTCCCGCCGCAACAATGTGCGCTTCCGTGGGATCCCAGAAGCGGAAGGGGGCGGAGAAGATCTACCAACTGTACTCAAATCGCTCATAGCAGAATTGCTCTCTGCAGAGGACTTGGCCACACATGCGCCTGGTATGGAAGTAGAGCGAGTTCACCGCGCTTTGGGGAAACCCCCCAATAATCAGCCTCGTGATGTCATCGCACGATTTCTGCGCTACTCTGATGCCGAGCTCCTTATCCGTCGAGGCCGGGAGAAAAAGACGGTCCGTTTTCGGGACGCATCTGTGTCCATCTACCAGGACCTCTCGACGTTCACCTTGGCGAAGCGGAGAGAGATGAGACCTGTCTCAGCGGTCCTGAACAGCAAGGGGATTCGCTATTCCTGGTCATTTCCATTTAGGATGAACTTTCTTTTGGACAACAAAAAGATTTCTGCAAAGGACTGTACTGAAGCCTGGCGAGCTCTTCGCCAGGCGGGTTTAGTAGATGACAATGCTCAGCCGCATCCGCCACCCCCTAGGCCCCAGCATTCCAAGTGGACCCGAGTGGGCAAGCCCACCTGATCGCTTTTTTATTGTGGATTTGAGGAACTCCTTCAATTTTTTTTTTTTTTTTTTTTTTTTCTTTAAGGAGTCTCAACCTGTGGGTCCCCTGAGTCTTACATAAGGGGTAATGGGTATTAGATAGGGGTCCCCCGGGCCCTTTTTGGCGCTTGAGGGGCGGCGGATGCCCTGCAAACGTTTTGTTGATGTTATTGCTTTAATGATGGGGTGTGGTGCGTTTGACGATCTGGGGGAGGGGAGGAGTATCGGGGAGTATGTTCTTCTCTGTATTTTCATTGTTTAAGCTGTACTTTTGCTTTAAGGGGTTCTGGGGGATTCGGGGTTTGTGGTCAATTTACCGTGTCCTGTGCTAATCCAAACAGGCAGGTGGTATTGACGGGAAGGGGGGAGGGAGGGGAGGGAGGGGGGGTTCTCTTCCAGGGTGGAACAAACGGGGAGGGGGAACTTTTATTAACATGGAATTGGGGGACGTGTTTGGGCTTGGGAGGGGGGACTCTGGCCCTTATTCTTGGAAAGTGGAATGGATGGGTTCGACTAACTACTTCCCTGGGTTTGATGGGGGGGAGCTGCTACGGGGACTTATTGAACAGTGGGCGGCAGCGAGGGAGTGGATTATAATTACTAATGGTGCGCTTTGTTTCTTTGAATGTTAAAGGCCTTAACTCCCCGAGGAAGAGATCCTTACTGTTCTCCGAATTGCGCACTTTGCAAGGAGACATTGTTTACCTACAGGAGACCCATATTCAGGCCTGTAAGCAGGGCTGGTTGAGGAGGTCCCCATACACTGAGGTACGGGTGGCCTCGGATGCACAGGGACGAAAGAAGCGGGGAGTGGCCTTATTGTTTCACCAGAGCCTCTCACTGCAGATAGAGGAGACAAAGCAGGATGTTTTGGGGAGGTGGCTCTTTTTGAATGTCCGTCTGGAGGGGCACCTGCTTACCTTGGCTAATGTTTATGCTCCCAATGCAGGTCAGGGGGCCTTTTTTGCACGATTGAAAGCGTCACTGGCGGATTTTGCAAGGGGTCCTATTATCCTGGGGGGGGACTGCAACACGCACCTGGTGCCCCACCTGGATTCCACAAGTCGGGCTGGGGGGCGAGTGGGGGGACCAGCCAAGGCTCTGCAAAGCCTCATGCTTGATCTAGGCTTGAGAGACGTCTGGAGGGATACCCATGGGGAGGAAAGAGGTTATACGTACTACTCTCCGGTCCATCAGGTTCATACTCGCATTGATTATTTTTTATTAGATCAGCGCCTGATGGACAGGAGAGTGAAGGCTGGACATGGAGCGTTGACCTGGTCGGATCATGCCCCGTGCTGGCTTGCTCTCCCGCCCGGATTGTATAGTGAGCATCAGAGGCTTTGGCGCCTAGATGTGAGGTTTCTACGGAGACAGGGCGCAGTGCAGGATCATGTCCGTTTTATTACGGAATTCTTTGAGCTTAACAATACTGGAGATGTTCCTCTCCCCACGGTGTGGGATGCTTACAAAGCTACGGCTCGTGGTCAACTCATGGCGGAAGCGGCTGCCACGCGCAAGAAGTGGACGCGTGAGCGCGAACAGTTGGTGGCGGAGGCTGCCCGTTTGGGCGCGGAGCACGCCCGAACTGGCTCGCGGCAGGTTTTGCGTCAGTGGCGGGCAGCACGAGCCTCCTTGGATGCATGTTTGCAGAAAGAGTTAGATAATAAGCGTCGGAAGCTACGACAAACGTTTTATGAGCATGGGAATAAGACGGGCCGCTTCCTAGCTTTGCGTCTTCGCCAACAACAATCCGCGCGAGTGGTACGCGAACTGCGCGACGCTGGGGGACAGAAGAGGGTTATCTCACGGGAGATACGCGATTTGTTTGCTGACTTCTTGGAGCAGCTTTATAAGGCAGAGTCCTTTGAGCGGGATAGTGTACAGGACTATTTGCGGGGGATTGATCTGCCGCATCTTTCAGATTCTGACCGAGCTCAGCTAGAATCTGCAGTAACGGTAGATGAAGTGGAAATCGCAATTCGACGACTGAAAACTGGGAGTGCGCCAGGTGCTGATGGCCTTCCAGCAGAATATTACAAGCAGTTTCGAGCACAATTGGCGCCCACCTTGACCATCTTGTTTAATGAGATCTTGGGAGGGGCCTCTTTACCACCATCCCAGCGTGAGGCGTTGATTGTTATGATACCCAAGCCTGGTAAACCATTACATGATGCGGCGTCCTACCGCCCCATCTCTTTGTTAAATGTTGATGTTAAAATCTTTGCCTCTATACTGGCGACGCGCCTAAATCGGGTTCTTCCGGGCTTGGTTCATCCGGATCAGGTGGGATTCGTGCCAGGGCGCCAGGCAGCAGATAACATTAGGCGTATGTTACAGGTCATTCACGTAGCCCAGCGGGACCCACAACCAGCTCTCCTGGTGGGAATTGACGCAGAAAAAGCCTTTGATCGGGTTCACTGGGAATATTTATGGTGTGTTTTGGAGAAAATGGGCTTCGGCCCCAATTATATCAGCTGGGTACGTAGTCTTTATCAGATGCCCCAGGCGTGCGTTCGGGTCAATGGGGGACACTCGAGACGCTTCCTGCTGGAGCGGGGCACGCGACAGGGTTGCCCTCTTTCGCCCCTTCTTTTTGCTCTCGCGATGGAACCCTTGGCCCAGAGCTTCCGAGAGCATTTAAGCTTGAAGGGAGTCCACATTGGCCCGGAGGATTATAGGATTGCGCTTTTTGCGGATGATATCATACTGTCCCTGGTGGACCCGTCCACCTCTCTTCCAATTGCGATGCAGCTGTTTAATAACTATGCGCGGGTCTCTGGTTTCAAAATCAACTATACTAAATCGGAGATTCTGAATGTTGGGGTTTCTGGGGCGGTCTGTGCGGAGCTCCAAGCGGCCTACCCTCTTCGCTGGGTGTCCGGGGCTTTACGTTATCTAGGGGTGCAATTGACTGTAGAGCGGACAGACCTTTTTAGGGCCAACTATGATCCCTTGCTTCGCCAGGTCCGGCGGGACCTAGAAATCTGGAAGGGCTTGCTCCTCTCTTGGTTTGGGCGTATAGCTGTAGTTAAGATGGTGGTTGTCCCCCGCTTCCTTTATTTTTTTCAGGTCCTGCCGCTTCCCATTGCGCGGGCTACCTTGGCGACCTGGCAGCAGTTGCTCATGAAATTCATTTGGCACTATCGCCGCCCACGCCTGGCGCGACAGGTTCTTTATGCCCGGACGCGCTCTGGAGGCATGGGCATGCCCAACTTGCATTGGTACTATGCGGCGGCGCAATGCCGGGCGGGGGTGGAGTGGATGATTGCGGATAGCACTAAGCGGTGGGTGCAACTGGAAATGAATTTGGCGGGGGGAGCTGGCTTGGGAGATTGGCTGTGGTTAGGCCCGAAACTGCGTCGTGGTAAGTGCATTAACAATCCCTATATCCTTCATACCTTTCGCTGTTGGGATCGGCACTTTCGATCTCGCGACATGGACCTAACCCCTTTAGCCCCATTAGTAGATAATGCCTCCTTCCCACCGGGGTTGAGTGATGTAGTTTTTCGGCAGTGGGGACATCGAGGTCTTAGTAGGGTCGGACAGCTTTTTGACGATGGACAATTGCAGCCCTTTCGTGCGTTGCAAGCGGAATTTGACATTCCAGCCAGGCAACATTATCAATATCTGCAAGTGATACATTGGGTTCGATCCAGGCTTGTGCGACCACAAGTTGCGAGGGCCTTGACAGATTTGGAACGTTACTGCGAGGGGTGCACCACCACGAAGGGACTTGTGGCGACCCTCTATGCTCACTTGCAGGGTTCCCAACCGTGTTCTACCAGACACAGGGAACTCTGGAACTCCGACCTGAACCTTTCCTACACTGAGCAGCAATGGGAACGGGCAGAAACCCACCTGTGGAAAAGCGCGGTAGCGATTAATGCCCGTGAGACCAACTATAAAATATTGTACCGATGGTACATGACTCCGACGCGGATCGCGCGCATCTATCCTGGGGCGGTTGACCTCTGCTGGCGTAACTGTGGACATCGGGGTACCTTAGGGCATATTTGGTGGGACTGCCCCCGCATTCGCGCCTATTGGAGGGGTATACAATTTCGGATGCAATTGCTTCTGGGAGTGAGTGTCCCCTGGGATCCGGGGATTTTCTTATTTGGGGCCGCGGTGCCGGGAGCACGGGCTCCGCAACTCACTCTGCTTCGCCATGGCCTGAATGCAGCTAGGCTATCCCTTGCAGCAGCCTGGAAGAGTGTCTTAGCCCCCTCCTTCCAGATTTGGCGGGAACGGATGTGGGATATGTATACAATGGAACGAGGGGTGGCGATCAGTAGAATGCGCCTGGCACACTTTGAGTTGGTGTGGGCGCCTTTTGTCTCTCGTTATGGTGCGTGATTGTATTGGATAAATAGGGGGGAATTTGTAAAACTTTATAAGGGAGTCTGTCCCTTGAGTATATCTGCTGCTCATCACCCTCCCTGTCCTTGAACCTTAGCGAGCTATAGAGGGGGAATTGGGGGTTGGATGGGAGGGGGATCCTGGGCCAGGGAGGTGTCGGGGGGGGAGGTGGGGGGGGGGGGGTTACAGCTTTTGGGTTCATCACTTTAAAACTGTAAAAGTGAAGGCATACTGTTGAATGCCATTGTGATCTGGCGTTGTGTTATTGTTATTGCTCCCTTTTTGAAGATCTTTGTGGTTTATGATGTTATGTATTCTTTGGAAGCCTTTCAATAAACAAAAAAAAAAAAAAAAAAAGAAGACCCCTCATAAATCTTGAAACAAGAGGATGAGAGGAAATTGGTTGTCCATCAAAGGGTTTATGAGATGCAGCAATAGCACTAAGATGGACCCTAACAGAATTGGTCTTGAGACCAGAAGCTGATAAGTGAAGGAGATAGTCCAGAAGGGACTCTACTGGTACCAAGAGGGGATTAAGTCCCCTCTGGGAACACCAGACTGAGAACCTCCTCCACTTAAAAGGATAAGAACGCCTTGTGGAAGGTTTTCTGGAAGCTAGAAGAATATCCTTCACTTGTTGTGAAAGGCCTAGATCCTGAAATTCTATGCCTTGAGTAGCCAGGCCTTGAGATGAAGGGACTGGGGATTGGGGTGCAGTAAGGATCTGTTGTTCTGGGACAGAAGATCCGGAGCACTCCCCAACTCCAGAGGAGTGGCTCGGGAGAGACTTAAGAGAAGAGGATTCCATGTTTGCCTTGGCCAACAGGGAGCTATGAGTATCATGCGACCTCTGTCTCTCTGGAGTTTGAATAAGGTCTTGGGAATTAGGGGAATTGGTGGGAAGGCATAGAGAAATTCCTGGCCCCAATGGAGCAGGAATGCATCCCTCGCCTGACAATTTTGAGCTGGAAGTCTGGAACAGTACCGGGGAAGTTTGGCATTCTGTGGACTTGCAAAGAGGTCTATGTCTGGTGTTCCCCAGACTTGAAATAATCGAGCAAGGTGATATGAGTGGAGAGACCACTCGTGTGGCAACAGGACTCAGCTGAGCCTGTCCGCCCAAACGTTTTGAATGCCTGGAAGGTATACTGCCAATAAATGAATGTGATGCTCTCTGGCAAAGGCCCAAAGTTGCAAAGCTTCATTGCATAATTGCAGAGAGCCTGTTCCGCCTTGTTTGTTTAGGTAAAACGTGGCCACTTGATTGTCGGTTTGCACCAGAACTGTTTTGTTTACGAGATGGAAGCAAAAGATTCGAATAGCATTGGAAATGACCCTTAGTTCTAGGAGGTTTATTTGAAGAGTAGACTCCTGTGGGGTCCAGAGATCCTGGGTAGACAGATCGCCCAAATGGGCCCCCCAACCCTACTTGGATACATCCGTCGTCAGGACAGCCTGAGGTACGGGTTGCTGAAAAGGAGAGCCTACTGTAAGGCTTTCCAGAGATTGCCACCAATGCAGAGACGCAATCAGGCGTGTGGTAACTCTGATCTTGTCTGACAGGCATCCTGAGGCCTCGGACCATTGGGAAGCTAAGGTCCACTGGGCCGCTCGCATGCGAAGGCCTACATAAGGAATCACATAGACTGTAGATGCCATGTGTCCTAGAAGTCGAAGCATCTGTCGGGCAGTGAGGAAGGTTTGTAGCACTGCTTGAGATACTAGTTCGATGATGCGCAGACAGCGAGGCTGAGGCAGGAAAGCGAGCCCCTATAAACTCGAGGGATTGAGATGGGGTGAGCTGGGACTTTGGAAGGTTTATGATCCATCCCAAGTACTGCAGTATGTGCATTGCTCGTGAAAGAGCATGACTTGCCTCTACAGCTGACGGTGCTCGGATGAGCCAATCGTCTAAGTAAGGGAAGACAAAAATTCCTAGAGTCCTCATAAATGCTGCTACTACTGCCATGCATTTTGTGACGACCCTTGGAGCAGAGGCCAGTACAAAAGGAAGGACCCTGTATTGAAAAGGTCTTCCCTGGACTAGGAATCAAAGGAATTTTCTGTGATCTGCATGAATAAGGATATGCATGTAAGCATCCCTTAAATCTATAGAACATAGCCAATCTTGCTCGTGAAGGTATGGAAAAAGTGTGCCGAGGGAGATCATTTTGAACCTTTCTCAGACTAAATATTTGTTCAGTTCTCTGAGGTCCAGGATTGGTCTTAGTCCCCCTGACTTCTTTGGAATGAGAAAATAGGGGGAATAGATTGTGCCCTGCTGGGACATTGGAACCTCTTCTATAGCCCCTTGAGCCAGAAGAGTGGTGACCTCTTGCCACAACAGGTCTGAGACCGGTGGTTGAGATTTGAACTGTTTGATTAGCATGGATGGGGGCAAGCCGAGGAAATGAAGCTTGTATCCCAGACTCACGATAGAGTCCAGTCTTCTGATGTGATTTGTTGCCATCTTTTGGCAAAATGGCAGATACGGCATGGAATATTTAAAGGTTCTGGGCTTAGAATAGGAAGAATGGCTAAGTTCTCTAGAGAACAGTCAAAGACCCTGGGGAGGCTAGGTCTGCTGAGCTTGTGTCTTTGTCTAGTTTGTTGTTGCCCCTTCTGGGGAACATGTGTTTGCTGGGTGGAAGATGGCTAGAACTTTTTCTTTTTAGAGAAAAAAGGTTGTTTGAAAAACTTTTTCTTGGCTGGGTTAGCTGTAGATTTTGACAATCTGTCTAAAGTTGTATTATCAGTGTCAATTTCATTAGCTTTGAGCTGCCAGTCTTTGCCAAAGAGATTTTCTCCTGTGCAAGGAATGTTTCCCAGCTTATCTTGCAACCATTCCTCCAAATCTGAAGTTTGGAGCCAGGCAATATGACGTGCGCCTATGGATATAGCAGAGGTTCTGCTAATACATTCAAAACAGTCAAAGGTAGCACGATTCATAAACTTAGAGACATTTTGAGCATGTTTGACTAAAGTCAAATGATCTGTCCGTTTATCCTCTTGATGAAAAGGGTTCAAAAGTTCCAAGTCTTTTGTAACCTGCTCAAGAAACATGCCCATGTATAATATATAGGAAATGATTCTTGCTGATAGCATGGAGGACTGAAAGCATCAACGACCAAAGGCATCCAGTGTTCAAGACTCACGATCCGGTGGATTGGAAGTGTGTCTTTTAGCACTCTTAATCCGCCTCATGGCAGACTCTACCACCATAGAATGATGTGGTAACTGAGTCTTCTGAATCCCTGGACAAGGTGGTACTCGATACATAGTGTCAAGACGTCTAGAGTGTGGAGATACTGTTAACGGAGCTTCCCACATTCTTAACATTAGATCATGTAAGATCTGGTGTATAGAAAGCATAGCTGCCTCCACTGGAGCCAAAGGATATTGAAGAATTTGCAATTCTTCTGCCCTAGGCTCTTTTTCTGGTACTACTGTAATGGCAAGACCCTTTGCCATATCACATACAAAATCATGAAAAGACATATCCTCAGGAGGGGACATTCTTCGATGAGGAGAAGGAATTGAATCTTGTAAAAGTTCAGCTCTGGTACCGGTGGAATCATCCGAGTCATCGGAATCGTAAGACTCAAAAGGAGGAAGCATCGGGTTCTCCCGAAGCAGATGGCGTCAGTACCCTCGATGTCAGTACTGAAACGAGTCGGTACCTGATCCCCCATGCTGGAGAGATATTCCAAACTCGGCATCGGGGGAAGCATGCCTGTTGAAGCAAGTACCGAGGGCACTGGTACCAGTATCAGTATCGGTACAGGTGCCTGCGGAACCATCTGCAGCGATTTTAGCGGTACCGAAGTAGCTAAATGTCGCCAGACTGCGTTTGATAGCAAGGAGTCTTTTGTCCACTGCCGATGCCGGGGTGTCAGTACCGGTGGTAGCAGCCACAACCCCCGAGCATGGCACCAGTAGTTCCATCGAGGCCAAGGCCTCTGGAACATCCTGGAGCCCCGATAAAGCTTTGGAGCCCGAAGACTCCCGCCGGGGCTGTTTTGCCGGTGAAGTATCCTCGAGGGCAACGCCAGTGGCATCTCAATGTTTAGAGGGAGATCTACCCTTCGAGGACCGGCTAGTCTTAGAAGACTTGTGTTTAGTTACCTGAGATCCCTGGGAAGAAGTAGAAGCCCTGGATGACATCGATGCTACAGACATCGTGCCTGAAGCAAAAAGGGCACAGAGTTGATTCGCTCGATTCTGAAGACTTCTTTTAGTCAACTTCCTGTAGGAGAGACACTCCGCAGGGCAATGGTCAGGACCTAAACATTTAAGACACCAGTCATGGGTGTCAGTAATAGAAATTGTACCGCCACATTTTGAACATTTTTTAAAACCAGTGGCTGGTTTTTCCATGGTAAGGGAAAAGAGGGTCTAATGCCCAAAATGGTGCCAAGCACCAGAGCAGTGAAAAATCCCTGAGAAAAGCACTAAAATTGAAATATTTTTAGAAGAAAAGAAAGAAAAGCACCGGTGGTACCGGTAGGCGTCGACAGAAGGCAGACACAACCACAAAAAATATAAAAATAAGAGAAGATTTTCTGCGGTGACAGGGGACACGTCCTGTCGGCTCCGCAGAAAATGAATAACTGAAGTGAGAGAGGTAGTTGGGCGGGAAGGCAGCAAGCATGCGTGGTGGGATGCTCCCAAAAGCTTTCCTTCTGGACGCTGGGGAGCGTTCCCACGCAGGCTCCGTCAGTGTCGACGGTACCCATATGTGAAGACTACATTCCTGCTTGTTCCTGGAGATAATATTTTCCCCACTTTGTCTTAAATGTGCTACTCTGTAGCTTCATTGCGTATTGCCTACTCTTTCTACTTTTTGAAGAAGTAAACAAACGATCTACGTTTATCAATTCCACTCCATTCATTATTTTATAGACTTCTATCATATCTCCCCCTCAGCCATCTCTTTTCCAAGTTGAAGAGCCCTAACCTTTTAAACCTTTCCTCAAAGGGGTATCCTTCCATCCCTTTTACCATTTTGGTCACTCTTCTCTGGTCAGTTTCCAATTCTGCAATATCCTTATAAAGATATGATGACCAGAATTGCGCACAATATTCAAGGTGCAGTCACACCATGGAGCAATAGAGGCCTGTCATCTTTGGTTTTATTCTCCATTCCTTTCCTTACAATTCCTAGCATTCTACTTGCTTTCTTGGCCGCAGTTGCACACTGGGCAGAGGGTTTTGAAGGGATTATCCACGATGATGCCCAGATCCTTTTCCTGGGTGGTGATTCTTAATATGAAACCTTGCATCATTATAATTGTATTCTGAATTGTTCTTTCCTAAGTGCATACCTTTGCACTTGTCTACACTAAATTTCATCTGCCATTTGGATGCAGTCACCTAATCATTCAAGGTTCTCTTGTAATTCTTCACAGTTCTCTTGGTGTTTTAACAACTTTGAATAATTTTGTGTCATGTGTAAATTTGATCCCCTCACTTGTTATTCCCATTTCCAGATCTTTTATAAACATTTTAAAAAGCAGGACGATCCCTGGAATACTCCACTATTCACTTTTCTCCATTGAGAAAATTAGCCATTTAGCCCTACTCCCTGTTTTCTATCTTTTAGCCATTTCCTAATCCACAATAGTACCCTGCCTCCTATCCCATGACTCTTGAGTTTTGTCAAAGGTCTCTCATGAGGGTCCTTGTCTAGGGCTTTCTGAATAAACAGATACACTATATCAACCAGCTCACCTTTATCTACCTGTTTATTCACACCTTCAAAAAAATATAACAGATAAGTGAGTCAAGACTTTCCTTGGCTAAATCCATGTTGGCTTTCTGCCATTTCTTTACAATCTGTTCCCACCATTTTGCCTGGTACTGATGTCAGATTCACCTGTCTCTAGTTTCCCGAATCACTCCTGGAACCTTTTTTAAGCTGCTCTCTACAAATTAAATATGATTCGGAAACTGAAACCTTATATTTTGGTAGATGATTTACTGCCTGTGGTTCACCCTTTGGTTATTAATCCAATTGACCATTGTAATAGTTTATATTGTGGTTTATCTGCCTATGTTCTTCAAATTTTATGAACTTTGCAGAATGCGGCTGCCCGGGTGATCAAGGGAGTTAGTAAATATGAACATGTTATGCCAGTTCTGTATGAATTGCACTAGCTCCCTGTTAAATTTATTTATTTTATTTATTTAACATTCATTTATATACCGCATCTTCCAGAGATCAGATGCGGTTTACAGTAAACAATCAACAAAGCAGAGTTTGTTTTACATGGAACGTCTTATATCAATGAACATAGTATAAGCCAAACGGTGAATGAAAAATACAGAACAGAATAAACTATGTACAGGTACAAGTATGTGGGCATAATCCAAACAGTGTATGCCAATACAGAAAAGAGTAACCCATATACATTTATTTACAAGTATGCGGACATTAGAGATTGAATCATCATGTATTTTCATCTATGTATGTTATCTAATTAAGTGAGTGGGCTTTTTGTTTGACTCGATCACTTAACTAGTTAGCCTTTATCTAGATCGAGTGAGGGGTTATCTATGGTGTTGTAGTGCTTGATAAATAGATAGGTTTTCAATTTTTTACGGAATTCCATTATCTCGGATAGAGTACGTAGATCCTCTGGGAGGGAATTCCACATGGTTGGGGCTGCATGTGAAAAGGCGCTATTATTTGTTAATTTATTTGCTTTTATGAAATCTTTCAGTGTCTTTAGTTTGTTTAATTGTCCTTTTCTGTGAGTGGGCTTTGAAGATTCTTTACAGAGTAGTTTACATAGTGTGGCAGGAGCCATGTCATTTAAAGCTTTGAATGTGGTTATCATTGTTTTATATATTAGCCTACTTTGTATTGGTAACCAGTGAAGGGATGCCAGTATTGGAGTTATATGTTGGAGTGCATGTGCTTTCATTATGATTCTAGCAGCTGCATTTTGTGCTAGCTGGATTCTTTTAATGTTTTGCTTTGATATGCCTATTAGTATTAGGTTGGCAAAATCGAGGTGAGGAGTTATGGTGGCCTGGATTATATTAATAAAGTCTTGTAAGTATACTAGAGAGCGTAGTTGTTTAAGGATTTTCAGCTTGAAATAAATTTTCTTTATGGTGTTTCTGATGTGAGTATCCATTGTAAGGTGTGTGTCTAGAATAACACCTAGATATCTTACTTCGTTTTTTATTTTAATTTCTTGGCACATGATTTATAAAATAATCATGCTGGTGCACAAAGCATTATAACATACCATTCCTCATAGTGTTTCAACTATATTGAGGCTTTATAGACCACCTCACACATTATGGTTCCTAAATGCATGTTTACTAGAGGTACCATCTCACTGTAGACCACATTTTATGACCCTTCGTGCTCGTATGTTTTCTACCAATGCTCTTGAGGTACTGCAATTCCCTTCCCTTTGAGTTGTGAGTGGAGACAGATACGCCTGCCTTTAGGAAGAGATTAAAAGTATTCATTCAGGCATGCATATTCAGTTAAGTGACTGTTTTTTAAGGGTCTGCTGACATTGTTTAAGCTATATTGCTTTTTTATTGTGATGTTTTATTTTATTATAATTTTATTTAACCAGGAGTGTGCTACTTTCCCTTAACTCTGGCAAAGTCCTAGAAAAGGGTAGATATGTCAAGAATATTGCCTAAGGTTCCTAGTTCTCTAATAATGGTATTCCCATCATCTATCAATCAGCCAAAATGGTAAAAAAAAAAAAAAAACTTTGGTGAGAAGAGGAATGGATTTAGGTAAAACTTTGAAAACTGCTTTGTAATACACCTCCACAGCACATCTAAGAGGGACACGATGTTTGACTTTGGAAAATTCAAAAATCATAAATTAAGTCGCTTGGAAACATTTTAAACATGATTTAAAAAAAAAAAATCAACCATACGACAAGTCCTCCCGAGACCCCAGCATTTTCCCTCTCAACTTCTACAGACTCCACAGGCCCTAGTCTGACCCATACCTGTTCAAAATTTGCCCCTATTTTAGATCGCTTATTACAACACAAAATCACTTCCATTAGGAACACATCCTGTACCTTGGAGCCCATCCCTACTTCATGGCTTACTGAATCATCCATCCTTGGGCCTAATTCCCATTATTCACTCCATTGTCAAAAAATGTTTTACCACAGATCAATTCTCACAAAGCCTGAAAGGAGGCTGTGATTCAACCAGTTATTTAAGGCCCTCATAATGTATCCAACTAGCGACCTATTTCAAATCTTCAATTTCTCTCCAAGCTATCCGAATGTTTAGTCCTCCCAGAACTGACTGATCATGCAGAACACACCCATACACTCCACCCACATCCATCAGATTTCAGGCCCCAACAGCAGCATTATTGTTGCTGTTCTAAATGAAGTTTACAGCACCAAAGAATAAGGGAAAATCACCATAGCCATTTCACTAGATCTAACAGCTGCATTTAACCTAGTCAATCACAATATCTTGCTTACCCATCTTCATGATATTTTATTTATTTATTTATTTAACATATTTTATATACCGCGCTATTTGTTTTCAGTGCGGTTTACAAATAACAAAGGCTGCACATTCAGAGGACACTTGTGTGCTTACATTATAACAGGAAACTTAAACTTGGAACAACAGGGTAAACTGCAACTATGTACAAAACATATTGGATTCTTTAGTATTCACAAGAGGGCTAAGGCAAGACATCAGAGAACTTGAGGCAGAATTACTTATGAGGGAATTGGGAGTGAGGATTGAGAGTTTGTGGGTTTAGGAGTGCTGATGATCGGATGCGTATTGGATGCTTGTGCAAAGTGGAGAAGGAAAATGTGGTGCTTGATTGCCTTGCAAAATTGAGTGAGGTCTTTAATTGCTCTTATTTCAGGTGGGAGGTCATTCCAGCATTTAGGTGCATAGAAGGCGAAGGTCCTTTTCTTGGTTGACTGGGTACATTTGATGGACTCTTTGGGTATGACCAGGGTGTTGTCAGTTATTGACCTTCTCGTTCTGTTTTTTGGGGTGAGGGAGATGAGATCATTGAGAGACGTGGGGGCAAGGTTGTTGATGATCTTGAAAGTGATGATGAGGATTTTATAGGTTAACCTGCAATGAATTGGTAGCCAGTCTTGAAGTGTTTGTGCCACTCAAAGACTCACGGCCATGACATTGCATCTTCTCCATAAGCCTTTTAGAGAAGTTGGAGATGCTCAGTTGGGCCCTTCTCCAACCCGTTAGTAGGATTATTGATTTTATTGATTCTGATCTGTCTTACTCTACACAGCTTTCCTACTAACTAGGTTGGATATCAGCCTCCGAAGAAAGGTATTACCCTGGTTCATCTCTTACCTTTCCAACCATACTTTCAGAGTCCTAGGGAAACATCAATCCTCCACCCACTGCACTGCAGAGTACCACAAGGATCAATCCTTTTATCCTTACTGTTTAATAATTGTTGAGCCCTTTAGCCACTCTTATCCCATCACCTGCTCCTCATCATCTCCTGCGACATTACATAGTGATATCCTCCTGCTAATCCCAATAGATAGTCTTTCCCCTGATCTCATTCACATCAATACATGTCTTGAGAAAGTCGCTTCTTGGTTACACAAAAACTTCTTAAAACGTAATCCTCCAAAATCCTCTGCCACTTGGATTATAGGAGATACAGATACCCCAACTGTAGCCCCAGTCCTTAACAACTTTCCTCTCTCACTTAAATGTTCATTTAAGTAACTAGGTATCTTTATTGATTCTGATCTGTCTTACTCTACACAGCTTTCCTACTAACTAGGTCGTCCTTTGCAGCACTTCGCAGTTTCCAAGCTCTACATCCTTTGTTTGATCCAGCTGCAAAAACATCAGTTCTTCTCAGTACAGTAATAGCTCAATTAGACTATTGCAATGTTATTTATGCTGGTCTCCCAACCTATCAACTAAAAAAAATTCAGTCAATACAAAACACATCATTACGGGTCCTTGCACATGCTACTTAGTATGGCCACATAACCCCATTTTTTATTCAATACCACTAGCTGCCAGTCCTATCCCATATCCATTATAAAATCCTTACCTTAACTCATAAAAGCATCCATAATGAAGCCCTCACATACGAGGTGTGATAAAAATGAAATGAGACTGTGGCAGCCATGCCTATGACTCAATGTCAATTGGCTAACTGCTTATGTCACTGTGTTGTGCAACATCTCGCCACTATTCTGCTATAATATTTTTCATTTCTCTCACTCTGTTTTTCTTTCTCAGGTTTTTTTTGTAGCACACTGCTCCATCGCTTTGTCACACAACTGGAGGTGGCAGAAATATGGAATAAAGAATCAACTTGAAATTTCTGGCTAAGTTGGAGAAGGGCCCAACTGAGCGTCTCCAACTTCTCTAAAAGGCTTATGGAGAAGATGCAATGTCATGGCCGTGAGTGGCACAAACACTTCAAGACTGGCCGCGAGGAGGTGGAGGATGACCCAAAGTCAGGATGGCCTTCCACAACAAAGACGGCTGAGAACACTGACAGAGTGAACCAGCTGGTGCGGAGTGATCACAGATTGCCTCCCCACTCTCCTCGAACATAACTAGGAAAGGTTCCCTGTAACAAAAGGCCAAGAATCTGGAAATCCGACGAGCAGAATAAGAGCAATTAAAAGGACCATTTTCAGGAAAACGTGTAGCAGTGAAGCCTGAGCCAGAGTCCAAAAGGGGCACTCCTGTAAGGGTTAAAAACAACCAGTTAAGGTTCCAAGGGGAAATAGTAACCTGCCCTAGTGGGCACACTAGTTTCACCGCTCTGAAGAAGCGGGCACCATCCGCACATGCAGCCAAGGAATAACTCTGCTCATGCCTCCTGAAACCTGAGAAAGAACCACCACCTAAACCTTTAAGGAGATCAAGGCATCTCCTTATCCAGTCCTACCTGCAGGCAGTCCAAAATGCCTAAGAACAAGGTCTAAAATGGTCAAAGTCTGTTGTCACTGTAACAACTGTCAGACACTCACCTGACCATATAAAGGCGAGGGAGGCAGAACATTTCCGGATCCTTAATAGAGTGGCCACCCCATATGCAGAATAACTTACACGCTACAGCTGGGTCCTCTCAAAAGCGAAACCGCAAGCAAGAATCATCCCGATTGTGGCCTGAAAATCAGCCCCTGCAAGAACAAATGGAATCCACCTGGGAGGTGCCATGGAGAAGGTATCAAGAGAATCTGAGTAGATGGGCATGCCACAGTACGTAGGGTCAGTCTGAAGTAATGCGGAATACCTAAACATGGTGAGGCCGCTAGACGGAGAAAATGGCAAATGAGAATCCAAAGAGGAAAGGCATACCAGAGACCCTCCGCCGGCCCCCATTGAACTAGGGTGTTGAGACCTTTGGAAATGTTCTCTGTGTGACTGCAGAAAAAGCTGTTTGCTTTGGCAAATGACGTGGAGGACATCAGATCCATGAGAAGTATACCCCAACCACAGGTGATGTCGTGAAAGCCTGCTGTCTCCAGTTCTCATTCTCAGATGCAAACAATGGTGACTGAGCAGATCTGCCTGAATTATTTCTCTGCCTGCCCCATGAGACACGGGTACAGCCACATGAGTCTTCTCCGACATAGCAGTAGGGGTAGAAGATCTACCGCTAAGATTGCAGTAGTAGTACCTCCCTGAAAAGTGAGGTATGCTACAGTGGTCTTGTTTTCGGAATAGTTACAGACTGTCCACTGGCAACTACGAGAAGGAAAGAACTGGAGAGCCCGAAGGATTACCCTCATCTCCAGTCAATTGATGGGCTCCGCACTCTCCCACTCTCCGCACTCTCCCATTGTCCCTGTATGATCTGCAACTCGCAATGTACTCCCCACAGACTGATGGTTCCAGCGGCATACCCGCTGCTAGGAGATCCAGCTGCAGCCCCCTTGGCAAGCCGTGTCCGAGATGTCAGACCAGTTTCTCTGATCAAGGATGGCAGTCTCTTCCTATTCTCTCTTTTGTAGTTTTTTTTGTATTTTGTAACCACAGACCATAAGAGTCTGATGGAACTGCCATCCAACACTACCAGTACTGCTGCTGCTCGAGATAACTAGAATCTCTAATGCCACAAAAAAAACCCCATGAACCTAAAAGAAAGGAACATACATACATTTCGGTGACCTAACAAAAAGGGAGAACATCTCAAATAGGGCAATACCTCTTGATTTTCCATGATAGCAGAGCATACCGAAAACCCTACTGGGAGAAGGAGCTTCTGCACAAAAGCCTTGTCCCCCCCCACTGAAGAGAACACGAGTCTGCACCTCCGCTGGTAAGAACAGCAACCCATTAGGCCATGGTGAAATCAGACTCTACTGGCATGTACAGCATTTAGCTGATGATTGCATACCCCTTGAATAAAGCATTCACTCTATGCCACATAACTGAAGCAAAACTCACTCTCTATTGAGACTTGATGGCCAGAAGCGAAAAGCACCACCGAGTGCGCCTGGAAGGAACCCATCTAGGCAGGCCACTGAACCAACACAGGGAGACCATGCAAAACCAAAGTGGCTATCCAAGACTCGATCTATTAACCAGAGAGAGGACCCACTGAGTATTCATACCCCCAGCCAAAACCAACTGACGAGGGCACCAGAGGCCAAAGAGCAAGAAAAAAAAACCTGTTTCCTTGGGGTTTGTTTGTTTGTTTGTTTGTTTTTTAAGAAATACCACCCTACGCAACCAAAAGGTATTTTCCACTCACCAGATCACATTTCTAAGACGGACTGCAGTGTCAACAATGATGTCGTAGGAGCACCGAATCCACATCTGTGGCCACTCTAGTGTGAGACAAGCCTCAACAGACAGACGTAGTGTGCTGGTAAGACACACACTAATATTGTCCACAGAGGAGACGACTTCATTCCTCTTTTTTTTTTTCTTCAAATTTAAACATAGAATCTGCACCAGCTCCCACCATAGTGAGGCATGCAGCTGAGTTTCCCCGAAAACAAGCCGGCTACAGCTCGTTCTATCACAGGAGCTAAGCCGAAGAACTAAAATTGGGCCATAGTCCAACCAGCAAGTGATAGAAGACCAGCCAGACCATAGCCAACCCAAACACGACCTGGCCAGAAAGACCACCTAACAAGACCCGAAAAAAGACCGCTGCAGAAGAAACCTGAGCCCAGACCCAGAAGACTAGCACAGGAAGACCCAGGGAAACCAAGACACAGCCACTCCTAAATAATCTAGACAGTCATTTAACCATTCAACCAGTGATAAAGCCCTCTCTGAGGAACAAGAGCAGCAACCTGCAGAAAATGCAAAGGAAAAAACCTTTACCTGAAATATACTGTGAATCGAAAAAGAAAAAGGACAGGAACAGCAAAGGCAGTCAAAATAAAAAACAAACAAAAAAAAAAACCCGTGGCCCAGCAACACACAGTCCCCATGAAAATTAGCACCTCCTATCGACCACCAGAATGCACAGATAATCAAAAAATGCCACTGCACTGTGAAAAACATGACAGGCAAGGACTCCAAAACCAACAAAATCCTACCATCACCAGAAACAGCTGTATCTTATGCTGCGGTGCTGCATATTTGTTTTGACGGCATTATAAGCTCTAACGAGCAGGGACTGTCTATGCATTTAATTGAGTAGTGCTGTGCATGCCTGTAGCATTATAGCAATTAGAAAGTGAAGCACTACTAACAGTGGAAAAAAATCCCCACAGATACTGTGACAACTAAATGTCACAGTTCACACCAAAACAAAACTGTGGCTGAACAGACCTGGACTTGGAAGCATGTTTCAACGGAAGAGCCCTCTCAGGGCATTATTATTGGGGCTTGACCTAAAATATAACTATCAATTTGCTGAGTGCAAAACAAAAACCTCCTCAGCAAAAAGAAAGTATCTCAGACCAATAAATCAAATCCTGTAAGGACTGCCAAGTGCACTCTACTGCAGCCCACTTACTCCCAAGCCAATGCAAAGCATACAGCCAAGGGGAATCCTTGAGGTCAAACATGACAGCAATTTGCACCCAAACGCAATCTCCGCCCGAAAGAAGGTACTCAGTAGCAACAGGGAAAACCGGTAAGCCGTCTTGTTATCGCCATCTTTCTTGGGGTCTTAAATATCAATATCCACAAGAACACCTCCCAAAAGCAAGCTTTAGGGACCGAAAAGCTACAGCAGCCAAACCACCAACAGGAAGACAACAAAATCTCCAAGGAAACCAAAAACCCCCAGACCTTGAGTCTTCAAAGACTACTAAAAGGGAATGCAACTTCTGGAGAGAGAGCTGCACTTGTATGTATTTATTTCTGGGAAATTTTCTAAATCTTCGGGAAAAAGGAATTCTTTAGATTAAAGCTGATTAATCTGTATAAATTAGAATCCAGTGCTCCAGCGTGACCCTCTATCCCTGACACTGATTCATCGTTGGTCGATTCTGCCCACAGTTTGGGTAATCTGACAGGAATGCCAGTGGAGAGAGAGTGTGCCGTAGTAGCTTCTACAGCAGCTACAGATTCTGCTGTTGAGCACGGGGACATGGCTTCCAGAGCGGAGAGTGTGCTACAACTTGCTGCTGGGGATCATGTTGGTATTAAGTTTGATGTCCGACACTTTTGGAGTTGAAACCCACGCTGCAGAAGATGGCTACTATTACATTGGAAACATTGTAGAGTGGCATGCAGGCATTGGCGTCTACTTTTGTTTCAAACTTTGTTTGCTGGTTATGCTCCTGCTCTGGAGCAACAGAAGCAAATGGTGACTGTTGTAAAAATGAGTGTCTCTCAATTAGATGTGAAAGCAGAAGATACTATTGCTGTGTCAGGTACTGTGACTAAAGATTTACCTAGTATTCATTTGAAGATTGAGTCATTGGAGAACTCAGCAAGGAAGAGGAATCTGTGTTTATTCAATTTTCCAAGAGTGCCTACTATCTCTCCGAAGGAGCTTTTTCACTCATATCTTACTTCTATGTTAAGAATACCATCAGAGTTGATACCTCCCCTTGCTAAGGTTTTCTACCTGCCCGCAGAAAAGCAAAAAGATCCTGCTTCTTCTTCATCACTTCAGAAACCATCTTATGATTCTTTAGACATGACTGGCTTTCTAGAGACCTCGGACCCTGAGGTTAATTAGCAATCAACATTTTTGCTGACACTGGCTTTGAAACCTGATAGGGACTGGTTAATGAGGATGTACATCAAGGCTAGAGATTAATTATTTATGGGAGCTCCTATTCGTATGTTTGCAGATGTCTCTAAGGCCACCCAGAAGCGTAGGCAGCAATTTTTGCTGCTCCGTCCTAAGGTCCTGTTACTGGGTGGGGTGTGTGTTTGGTTTTTTTGCATTACCCATCTAAAGGTTTGATAAAATACCAGGGTGTGAATTATATCTTTTTTGATCCCTCGCATTTAACCCAGTTTGTTGTTAGTAAAAATGCTAGATCTCTCTCGGAGTCCGCGAATCCTTGATTTATTTTATTTTATTTGAAGTTTTTATATACTGCCCCTTGCAGAGATCAAGGGCGGTTTACAATTAACATAAGCAAACAACTCTTACACAGAATTTAGAACTGATCTAATATAACAAGGTTACATAAAACTGTGAGGAAGCGGGTGTACAGGTTTGCTCATTCCTTATTTACAATAATCTAATTAACATTTACAATAGGTTAACTTTAGTCAATAGCAGTTACATGGATCGACGAAAAGTGCTGGATCAGTCTATCTAAATTTAATTAATGGAAACCCTTGAAAACTTTGATCTCATATAGTAAGAGGTACTGCACCAGTACATGTTCTGTTTCTTTGAAAAGTTTTCCTTTGATTAAGTCTGGCTTCCCCTAATAGTGAAATAAGATTTCCTGTATTTAATTTTTTTGGGTACTGTGCGTTGGAGGTTTGTCTCCTTCCCTGTTTGGAATGTATGTTTTCCTTTTCTGTAACAAGTTGTTTCCTTGAGTAAAGATTTGAAAATTTCATAAATGAAAAAAAGAATCCAGTGTATTTGTTAACTCAGTCAGGGCCTAGCAAAGAGCCTTCAGTTTAAATCAAATCAGAGCTTTGATTTAAATCAAATCAGAGCTTTGATTTAAATCAAATCAGAGCTTTGATTTAAATCAAATCAGAGCTTTGATTTAAATCAAATCAGAGCTTTGATTTAAATCAAATCAGAGCTTTGATTTAAATCAAATCAGAGCTTTGATTTAAATCAAAGCTTTGATTTAAATCAGAGCTTTGGTTTAAATCAGAGCTTTGGTTTAAATCAGAGCTTTGGTTTAAATCAGAGCTTTGGTTTAAATCAAATCAGAGCTTTGGTTTAAATCAAATCAGAGCTTTGGTTTAAATCAAATCAGAGCTTTGATTTAAATCAAATCAGAGCTTTGATTTAAATCAAATCAGAGCTTTGATTTAAATCAAATCAGAGCTTTGATTTAAATCAAATCAGAGCTTTGATTTAAATCAAATCAGAGCTTTGATTTAAATCAAATCAGAGCTTTGATTTAAATCAAATCAGAGCTTTGATTTAAATCAAATCAGAGCTTTGATTTAAATCAAATCAGAGCTTTGATTTAAATCAAATCAGAGCTTTGACTTAAATCAAATCAGAGCTTTGACTTAAATCAAATCAGAGCTTTGACTTAAATCAAATCAGAGCTTTGACTTAAATCAAATCAGAGCTTTGACTTAAATCAAATCAGAGTATAGCTTAGCATAAAAGGGAAAATAGGGTCAATATTCTTTCAGCAGAAAGCAATAAATTGTTTCTAGGGACCTTTACAAAGAGGCTTTCTAGATAGGCGGTGAGAGACCTGTGAAATTGGTTTAAATCGGTGTCAAAGCTAAATGACAGATCAAACAGGCAATTTGAAAGGCTCCCTCTATCAAAGAAAGGCCTGTGTGAATCATCCAGGAAATTGTTCATAGATAGTCTTAAGAGCACAGGGGCCTGTGTAGCAAACCAGCCTTTAAAAAAGTTAGTTCCCTCCCACCCACCACGACTCACACCCTCCCCAGGCATAATCTTAGCTTTATAGGGTCTTAGATCTATTAAAAGGGGGAGGGATATTCACATTCATTTTCAGGTTCAGCTGATTATCCTGCCAGGAATTAATCTTGAGATGAACAAAGTCCCATAAACCTATTTGGTATAGTTGTATTAGTAAAAGTATCCCTAGTAACTTCAAACAACTTAAATTATTTAACAGGTTTTTTATACTGCCCCATCATTAATTCAGGGCAGTTTACAATGATCACCACAGCAACAACAACTTTTACATAGAACAGGATAATGAACCTGGGGGTTATATGGGGTACAACGAAAGAATATTAACTTGTAACTATATACATAAGTGCTTTGCTGGAACTGTTTAGTGTATAACATCTGATTAAGGGTAAGGACAAGGGTAAGTTTGTGGGGCAAGGGTAAGAGTATGTTTGTGGGGTATGGGCAAGGCAGAAGGGTAAATGTTTTCATGTGATTGGTCTATGGTGCTTTAAATAACTAAACAAAACTTTCAAACCAAGTTGCAGACAGCAGTCCAGCAGCAAGATGGGAGTTATCCAATCTTTTGCACTGAGTGTCACAAGTACATAAGAATATAAATAATGCCATATTGGGTCAGACAAAGGTCCATCAGTATCCATGTTGGCTGTTTCCCATTAAGCCATGACTATCTACATGTTCAGTAATTGTGTTATTTATAATGGTTTCTACCATTTTTTCCAGTACTGACATCAGGCTCACCGGCTTATAGTTTCCCAGATCGCCCCTGGAACCCTTTTTAAAAACTGGCATTACACACCGATCTTAAGGTATTACAGAAGATTTTAATGACAGTTCACAAATTACTAATAGTAACATAGTAAATGATGGCAGATAAAGACCAGTATGGTCCATCTAGTCTGCCCAGCAAGGTGGCAGGAGTAGGTGCCCCCTACCCATGTCTATGCTTAGTGGTGCACGCACCAGGAGCAGGTGCACCCCTCCCCATGTCTTCACCCCTCCCCTTATCTTTGTTTGTTTAGGGGTGAACCCACCGCTCCTCCCCCCATCGCTCCACATAGGACACCCCTATTTGTTGAGAAATTAGACGGTTCAGTTTATTTTGATTTAATCTTGTTGCTGTAAAGTGATCTACTGTGTCTGTCCCAGGCCACTTTGAATTCCATCACTGTGTTTGCCCCCACCACCTCCAACGGGAGGTCTGCAATCTCATATTTCAGTTCTTTCAACACCATTGAATGTATATCATCTGGCCCAAGTGATTTCCTACTCTTCACTTTATCAAATAGATGTAATACATCTTCCTGGGGTATCGATATTTCTTTCAATTCTAATGCAGCACTAACTACCATTGCAGTCATAGGTAACATCCCTGCATCTTCCTCTGTAAAGACGGAAGCAAAGAATTCATTCGGTCTCTCCACTATGACCTTAGCCACTCTTAGTGCCCCTAATGGTCCAACTGACTCTCACAGGTTTTTTTTTGCTATGAATGTACTTGAAAAAGTCTTTATTACGCGTTTTTGCTTCCACAGCAAAATTCTTCTCAAATTCTCTTTGCCTGCCTTATCAATGCCTTCCATCTAACTTTCCAGTGCTTATGTTATTTCCAGCTTTTGTCATTTGGCTCCTTTTTCCATTTTCTGAAAGATGCTTTTTTTGGCAACAGCCTCTCTGACCTCACTTTTAAACCATGCTGGCAGTTTTTTGGACTTCCATCCACTTTTTTTTAAAGCATGGAATACAGCTGGTCTGGGCTTCCAAGATAATATTTTTAACTACCACACATACTTGACGTAAATCTTTAACCTTTGCAACGGCTCTTTTAGTTTTTTCTTAAATAATTTCTGCATTTTATCATACTCTCCCTTTTGAAAGTTAAAAGGTAGTACTGTAGATTTTCTTGCTGTTTTTCTCCATTTCTTAAATTAAACACAATCATGCTATGATCACTATTGCCAAGTAGCCCCAACACCCTTATATCTTGCACCACATATTGTGTTCTACTAAGGACTAGGTCCAAAATGGCTTCCCCTCTGGTCGGTTCATGAACCAGCTGCTCCAAGAAGCTGTTTCATCTTGAAACTTTATCTCCCTAGCATGTCCTGCCATGACAATGACCCAGTCAATACCGGAGTAATTGAAATCACCCCTTATAATGACTGTGCTGTAACTTGTGTTAGCTTCCTTGATTTCTCTTAAGCATTTCAACATCCATTTGTACATTCTGGCCAGACAGTCGATATTATACCTCCACTGCCATCGCCTTCCCCTTCCCACATGGAATTTCAATCCATAGAGATTCTACAATGAATTTTGTTTCTTGCAAAACTTTAATCCTTTGTGACTCAATGCCCTCTCTAACAGAGTGCCACCCCTCTACAAATTTGATTTGTTTTATCATTGCGATATAGTTTGCACCCAGGTATCACAGTGCCCCACTGGTTGTCCTCCTTCCACCAGGCCTCTGAGATACCAATCATATCTAACCTCTCATATAGGGCTCTATATTCTAACTCTCCGATTTTCTTTATTAGACTTCTAGCATTTGCATACAAGCATTTTAGAGGCTGTATTTTATTTATATTAATCTGGTTATTGGTAGGAAGGAGTAAATTGGAATCTTTAAGCTCTGTCTGCTCTGTACTCAAGGGCATTTGGGTTACTTTTGTCTTTATTAGAACCTCTTTTTTGATATGCCCTAACTTCAGTCTTTTGCTAGTATCCTTCAAGAATACATTGTTCTGAACCATGCACTCTTGGGCGACTGTCGGCTTTCCCCTATTATCTAGTTTAAAAGCTGCTCTATCTCCTTTTTAAAGGTTAATGCTAGCAGCCTGGTTCCATCCTGGTTAAGGTGGAGCCCATCCCTTCGGAAAACACACTCCTTTACCCAGAATGTTGCCCAGTTCCTAACAAATCCAAATCTTCATCCTTGCACCATCGCCTCATCCACACATTGAGACTCTGGAGCTCTGCCTCACTTTTAGGTTCTGCGTGTGGAGCGGGAAGCATTTCGGGGAATGCTACCACCACATTTTCCTATGTCACTGGTATCAAGATGTACCAAGACAGCAGACTCCTCCTCAGCACTAAGACCTTGTGTAGGTGGTGTGTGAGGTCTGCTACCGTCGCACCAGGCAGGCATGTTACCAGCTAATTCTCACGTCCATCAGCCACCAGAGGGCATTGAGTCACATAGGATTAATGTTTTCCAGGAAACAAAATACGCTGTAGAATCTCTATGAATAGAAATTCCATGTAAAAGGGGGAAGGCAATGGCAGTGGGAGTGTACTACCGAACACCTGACCAGAATGAACAGATAGATGATGAAATGCTGAAAGAAATCAGGGAAGCTAACAAAAGCTACAACACAGTAATAATGTATGATTTCAATTACCCGGGTAACTACTGGGTCAGTGTCACACCAGAACATGATAGCAAGATAAAGTTTCTACATGAAATAAATGACTGCTTCTTGGAGCAGATGTTTCATGAACAGACAAGAGGGGAAGCAATTTTGGACTTAGTCCTTAGTGGCACGGAGGATCTGGTGCAAGAGATAAGGATGTTGGGGCCACTAGGCAAAGGTGATCATAGCATGATCTCATTTTATTTAATAAATGAAGAAGAATGGCCCAAGTGCTACCATTTAACTTTCAAAAAGGCAGACTATGATAAAATTAGGAAAATAGTTAAGAAAAGACTAAAAGGAGCAGCTGCAAAGTTTAAAGATTTACAAAAAGTGTCGGCATTGTTTAAAAGTACTATCTTGGAAGGCCAGAACAGATATATTCCACACTTTAATAAAAGTGGAAAGAAGGACAAAAACCTGCCAGCATTGTTTAAATATGAGGTCAGAGAGGCTGCTGCTGCCAAAAAAACATCTTTCAGGAAATGGAAAAAAGGAGCCAAATTATGAAAATCGGAAACATAAGCATTGCCAAGTTAGATGCAAGGTATTCATAAGGCAGGCAAAGAGAGAATTTGAAAAAAAAACCCAAGCCATGGAAGCAAAAATGCATAATACATTTTTTTTCAAGTACATTCGTAGCAAAAAAAAAAAAAAAAAACTTTGAGAAATTCAGTTGGACAACTGGATGAGAGAGACATAAAAGGGGTGCTAAGTGAGGACAAGGCCATAGCGGAGAGACTGAATGAATTCTTTGCTTCAGTCTTTACTGAAGAAGATGTAGAGAGTTTACTCATACCTGAAATGGTACATAAAGGTGATATATCAGAAGAACTGAAAGAAATATCAATAAACTGGGAAAATGTAAACATAGAAACTTAGAAACATGATGACAGAAAAAAACCACAAGGCCCATCTAGTCTGTCCTTCCATAACAACAACTACAACAGTCCACTTTTTACCTTTACAGATCCTCTGTGTTGGTCCCATGCTTTTTTGAATTCAGTTACTGTCCTCATCTCTACCACCTCCACTGGGAGACTATTCCACGGATCCACTACTCTTTCCGTAAAGAAATATTTCCGCATATCACTCCTGAATCTATCTCCCTTCACCCTCATCCCATGTCCCCTCGTCGCAGAACTTGCTTTCAATTGAAAGAGGCTCTCTCCCTGAACATTTATGCCACGGAGGTATTTAAACATCTCAATCATATCACCTCTATCCCGCCTTTCCTCTAAGGTGTACATATTAAGATCCTTAAGTCTGTCCTCATATGCTTTATAATGAAGACCACTAATCATCTTAGTAGCAACCCTCTGCAACGACTGCATCCTGTTCACATCCTTTTGAAGGTGCGGTCTCCAGAATTGCACACCATACTCCAAATGAGGTCGCACCAAAGACTTATACAGATGCATTATCACCTCCTTTTTTCTGCTAGCCATTCCTCTCCGTATGCACCCAAGCATCCTTCTAGCTTTTGCCGTCGCCTTTTCTACCTGTTTAGCTACTTTAAGATCATCGGACACAACTACGCCTAGGTCCCGCTCTTCTTTAGTGGACAAAAGTACTTCACCTCCTATACTGTATTGCTCCCTTGGATTGCTGCAGCCCAAATGCATGACCTTACATTTTTTAACATTAAATCCCAGTTGCCAAATTCTAGACCATTCTTCAAGCTTAGCTAGATACCTCCTCATGTTATCTACACCTTCCTGGCTGCCTACTCTATTGCAGATTTTGGTATCATCCGCAAAGAGGCAAACCTTACCCGACAGCCCTTCCGCTATATCACTAACAAAGATGTTAAAAAGAATCGGACCAAGGACAGATCCCTGGGGCACACCACTGGTAACATCCTTCTCCTCAGAGTGAGCTCCATTTACTTGTGCTCTTTGTCGCCTCCCACCCAACCAATTTCTAACCCAAGCAGTAACTTTAGGGTCCATCCCTAGGGTGCTCAGTTTGTTTATAAGTCGCCTGTGAGGAACAGTGTCAAAGGCTTTACTGAAATCTAAATACACCACATCTAGAGCTCTCCCTCGGTCCAACTCCCTGGTCACCCAGTCAAAGAAATCAATCAGATTTGTCTGACAAGACCTGCCTCTGGTGAATCCATGCTGCCTCGGATCCTGTAATCCGCTGGACTCCAGAAACCTCACTATTTTCTCTTTCAACAGCGTTTCCATTAATTTACTTACCACTGAAGTTAAACTAACCGGCCTGTAGTTTTCAACCACATCCTTACTACCGCTTTTGTGTAAAGGCACCACATGAGCCTCTCTCCAGTCCTTTGGCACCACTCCCGACTCCAACGAGGCATTGAAAAGGTCAGTCAGTGGAGTTGCTAGAACGTCCCCAAGTTCCCTCAGTATTCTAGGGTGTATCCCATCCGGTCCCATCGCTTTGTCTACTTTAAGTTGAGCTAGTTTTCTCACGAACACAGTCTTCTGAAAATTGTTCAAGATGTCCCTCACTTCTGTTCTTATTTGTGGGTGTTTTCTGAGGTCCTGCTCCTGGTTCTTCATCTGTGAACACAGAACAAAAATATTTGTTAAGCAATTCCGCTTTATCCTTATCAGCTTCTACATATTCCCCCCCTGCACCCTTGAGTCTGACAATACCACTTTTGCCCTTCCTCTTCTCACTAATATATCTGAAAAATGTCTTATCCCCCCATTTTATTGCATTGGCTATTTCCTCCTCCTTTTGAATCTTTGCCTTCTTGACTACTTTGCTAGCTTCTCTAAGTTTTTCCAAATACAGATGCCTGTCTTCCTCTCTCTGTGATCTCTTGTATTTCATGAAGGCCTCCCTCTTTTTCTTCACTTTTTCAGCTACTTCCTTCGAAAACCATAGCGGTCTCCTGTTCCTTTTGCCTTTATTTACCTTTTTAACAAAAAGGTTGGTTGCCTTTAAAATACCCCCTTTCAGTTTTGCCCACTGTTTTTCTACATCCCCCAGCTGTTCCCATCCCACTAACAACTCCCTGAGGTATTGGCCCATCTTCGCAAAGTTAGTCTTCCTAAAGTCTAAGATCTTCACCTTGGAATGGATTCTAACATTCATTGATAAAATGAAGAGTAGCAAATCACCTGGACCCAATGGTATGCATCCGAGGGTATTTAAATAACTGAAACATACGACTGTAGACCTACTATTAGCAATCTGTGAACTATCATTAAAATCATCTGTAGTACCGGAAGAAGGAAGAATGGCCACTGTAACGCCAATATTTAAAAAGAGTTCCAGGGGTGATCAGGGAAAGAGTAGTTACTCACCTGTAACAGGTGTTCTCCAGGAGCAGCAGGAATCAGTCTTCACATATGGGCGTCATCGGCGCCGATGAAGCCCCAGCGGAGCATTTCCCCAGCTTTCCATGAAAGCCTTTGAGAATGCTGGCACGCGCGGTTCCCTTCCCACCTAAAGGTGCCATCTTACCTCAGTCAAATGACATAGCTAAGAACAGCACACAAAATTGAAAAAATTAAACTATGTACAACTGCAACTCCCAGGGGAGGAGGGAGGGTTGTGGGGACTGATTCCTGCTGCTCCTGGAGAACACCTGTTACAGGTGATTAACTACTCTTTCTCCAGGACCAAGCAGGAAGTCAGTCCTCAGATATGGGTGACTCCCTAGCTCTGGGCTACCAGGAACCCAGGCTGAACAAGAGAACTCCCTCTAGTCACAGCAGCAAAGAAAGGCTTTCCAAGGACACAACCTCCACCGGTAGCCCAACAGAGGGCAGGAGTTGCCTAAACCTCAAAAAGATTTTGGAGTACTGCTTGGCCAAAAGCACTGTCCCTACAGGACTCCCTCTCCAGACAGTAATGGGCCGCAAAAGTCTGGCTTGAAGACCAAGTTTCAGCCCTGCAGATGTCTACCAAAGGCACAGAGCGGAGATGAGCCACTGAGGCAGCCATTGCCCTGACACGATGGGCCATGACCCTACCCTGCAAAGGAAGGTCAGCCGCCTTGTAAGCCCAGGTGATACAGTCAGCCACCCAGATGGACAAGGTACGCTTGGACACAGCCAACCCCAACTTATTGGGGTCAAAGGAGACGAAGAGCTGAGTAGCCCTTCTATGTTCCTGCGTACAGTCAAGGTAGAAGGATAAGGCCCTCCTACAGTCCAAGGTATGCAGGACTGCTTCAGCCTGGCTAGCATGAGGCCTAGGGAAGAATGTTGGAAGAACCACCTCCTGGTTGAGGTGGAAAGAGGAGACAATCTTTGGGAGGAACTTTGGATGAGTCCTAAGGACTACCCTGTTCCTATAAATCCTGGTGTAAGGTCTATCACAGACCAGGACCTGAAGCTCACTCACTCGCCTAGCCGAGGTGAGGGCTATCAGGAAGAGAGTCTTCCAGGAAAGGAAGCATAGAGGGCAAGTAGCCATCGGCTCAAAGGGAGGGCAAGTCAGTTGCTGCAAGACCACATTCAGCTCCCACTCAGGAGCAGGACGACGGATGGGAGGCTTGAGCAAAAGCAAGCCCCTGAGAAAGCGGGACACCAAGAGGTGACCTGACAGAGAATGTCCCTCCACCAGTGAGTGGTGAGCTGCTAGAGCTGAGAGGTGGACCCGAACAGAATTGGACTTATGTCCCTGATATGATAAGTGCAGTAAGTACTGAAGCACTACTGGCACAGTACAGGAGAAAGGATCCTCTGTACGTAGCTGAAACCACACAGAAAACCTCTTCCATTTGAGGGCATAGGTTTTCCTAGTGGACTGTTTCCTAGAGGCTAGGACAACCTCCTCAACTTCCTGAGGTAGGCCCCAGGGAGCCAAAACTACCCTTGCAGCCTCCAGGCCATCAAATTGAGAGCTTTAAGATTGGGGTGCAGAAGGGAACCCTGCTCCTGTGAGAGAAGGTCGGGTTGCAACCCCAGAGGTAGTGGGGAATCCACTGCCAGCTGAAGCAGAAGTGGAAACCAAGGCTGCCTCAGCCACCTGGGAGCTACCAGCAGGACCGAGGCCTTGTCCTGAAGAGTCTTGAAAAGTGTTCGGGCCACCAAGGGCGTGGGAGGAAACGCATACAGGAGGCCCTTAGACCAGGACATCAGAAAAGCATCTGGTGATATCCACAAAGGATGCGGTTGCCTGGAGCAGAACTTGGGCAGTTGCTTGTTCAAGGGACTGGCAAAGAGATCTATCCAAGGGAGACCCCACTTCAGGAAGATCTTCTGAACGACCAAGGGATGCAGCTGCCACTCGTAGGGCTGCAGAATTCTGCTCAACCGGTCGGCCAGGCAGTTCTCCTGGTCTGGAAGGTACACCGCATTGAGAAGCATGTTGTGCTCTAGGGCAAAAGAACAAAGGTCTTGAGTCTCCCGACAAAGGAGCTTTGACCCAATCCCGCCCTGTTTGTTCACATAAAACATGGTTACCTGGTTGTCTGTTTGAATCAAGACTGAGCGGTGAGCTAGGGCCGGAGAAAAAGCCTTGAGAGCTAAACGGATAGCTCGAAGTTCTAGAAGATCGATTTGTTGGGCTGCCTCCCAGGGAGACCAGAGGCCTTGAGTGCACTTTTCCAGACAATGAGCACCCCAGCCCCGCAGAGAGGAGTCGGTGGTGAGGACCACCGAGTAGTCTGGCATTTGGAAGGGCATCCCCTTCAGCAGATTGGGTGGATGTAGCCACCAGCTGAGGGAGGTCAAAAGGGGTCTGGACACCCTTATCCTGTCTCTTAGGCGGCCTCTGGCCTGAGACCATTGAGTCCGAAGGCACCACTGTGCAGGCCTCATATGGAGCCTGGCATTGGGAGTCACATGCACTGTCGAAGCCATGTGGCCCAGAAGTCTGAGGCAGAGTCTGGCAGAGACCAGGGACCTGTCTAGAAACTGTTTGGCCACGTCCATCAGTCTTTGAGCCCTGTCTTCTGGCAAGAATGCCTTTGCCAGTTGAGAATCTAACCTTGCCCCTATAAACTCCAAGTTCTGGGAGGGGAGCAAAATGGACTTTGCGAAGTTTATGACAAAGCCCACGTTTTGAAGCAGAGCAATGGTTCTGAGGGTGGCTTGTCTGGCCTCCAGGGACGTCTGACCCCTGATGAGTCAGTCGTCCAGATAGGGAAAGACAAAGATGCCTTGATTTCTCAGGTAGGCCGCAACAACTGCCAGGCACTTGGTAAAGACCCTGGGAGCGGAGGTCAGGCCAAAAGGTAGTACTCGGTACTGATAATGGTTTCCTCCCACAATGAACCTGAGGTACTTTGTGGTATGGATGAATGAGGATGTAAGTGTACGCATCCTTTAGATCTAAGGAGCATAGCCAATCTCCCTGCTGGAGGTAGGGCAGAAGGGTTCCAAGAGTAAGCATCTTGAACTTTTCTTTCTCTAGGAACTTGTTGAGGTTCCTGAGGTCCAGAATGGGTCGAAGGACACCGGTCCTTTTGGGTACCAGGAAATACCTGTAGTAGAAACCGTGACCTTGCAAGTGGGGAGGCAAAGGCTTCACTGCCCTGTCCACCAACAGACCTTGGAGATCTCGAAGGAGAAGGTCTGTGTGCAGGGGAGGCCTCAAGGGCTCCCCTGGGAAGTAAGGAGGAGGCAGCTGATGAAAATGCAGGGCATAGCCCTTTTAGACTATGTTCAGCACCCAACTGTCGGTGGTAATGAGAGGCCACTGGTGGGCAAAGAGTACAAGGCGACCGCCTGTGCATGGCTGGGAAAGCAGGGACGGAGTGGCTACGCTCAAGGAGTCAAAAACCCCCACCCTGCTGAGTGGAAGCAGGGGCAGAAGGCTTGGGGGTCCTCTGCCTACAGGGCCCATTACCCTGGCCCTTGGCTTGCTGACCCTGGGGGGCAGCTTGGGCAGCCTGATACTGAGGGTACTGTTTGTAGGCAGTGCCCTTCCTCGGGTAAAGACTTTTTCCCCGAGCCCTTCTTTTTATGTGAAGGAGCAGAGGTCTTCCTCGACAGCCTTGTTCGAGTAAGGTGCTCGATCTCGAGCTGAGCGACCTTCTCAGTCACGGGTTTGCCAAAAAGGTTCTCACCTCGGCAGGGGACATCGACCAACTTGTCCTGAACCCATGGCTTGAGGTCCGATGACTGCAGCCATGCCTGGCGTCGAGCCGCGATGCCGGCAGCCGCAACTCGGGCTGAAGCCTCGAAGCCATCGTAGGCGGAGCGGGAAATGAACTTTGAGCATTCCCGAATCCCCAAGGACAAGGTCTTAAATATCTGCAAGGGTTCCCCAGAGAGACCAGCAGACGATGCATGGCCGATTCCACAACCATGGAATGGAGTGGTAGCTGTGCTTTCTGGAAACCAGGGCTTTTGCGGAGTCGATAGATGGAATCGACTCACTTGCTCAGAACCGGCACCAAGGCCGGTGCCTCCCACATCTGGAAGAGGAGCCGTTCCAGCATCAGAGGAACCGGGACAGTAAAGGCCTCCTTCGGAGGAGAGTCGTACTGTAGAGCATCGAGCTCCTCGGCTCGAGGCTCTTCCTCGGGGTCAGCAGGGATAGCCAAGGCAGCGGCCATATCCCAGACGAACTCCGAGAACCTAGTGTCCTCCGGAGGGGATCTACTCCGGGGCTCAGACTGCGGTGAGTCCGACGGGACGCACCGAGTCTTTAAAGTATCGGGAGACTCCTCATCCTCCGTCTCCCAGGCGGGCTCATCCGAGGAGGAGGAGTCAGGGTCCGACCCCGCGGGGCCCCGAGGCACCTGCCCCGACGCCGGGGGCACCGGCATTGACACCCTCGGTCCCGAACGGGAGGTCGAGGGAGACCTCGACCGAGGACGACTTCGAGCCACGAGGGTCTCGAGTATCGGCTCGGTCTCCGGGGTTGACTTCGAAGTCGACGTCCCGGTGGTTGGGGCTGATGCACCAGACAGGCTGGCCATCAGTGCCCGCTGCTGCTCCATGAAGGCAGACAATCTGCACTCCAAGGCTGTCATCCTGAGACTCAGCTCGGGAGACGCAGCAGCCACCGACTTGGGCCCCGGTGGTGCCGGGCCCGACGTCGGCTCTCTGGGAGAAGAGTCCATGAGGACTACGGGGCTTACGTGTCCAGCAGACTCCGGCTCCACGCGAGGAACTTTGGCAGGCTTCTCTTGGTCCATGGGCCCGGGATGGCGGTCGGGGATCTTAGACCTGGCCCTCGAGGGACCAGGGACCTCCTCCGACACCGCCCTCACGAGCCGCTTCTTCCCCTTGCGTTCCCGGTCGGGGGACCCCCTGTCCGAGGAGCTTCGACGGCGCTCGGGATCAGAATCCCGAGATGTCGAGGCCTCAGACGAGGTCCGGGCACGGCCAGAGGCCGAGTCCGAGAAAAACCTTTCCTTCTGATGATATCGACTTTTGAGAGCCTTGGAAGACATCTTCCCACATGGCACACACGACTTGGGGTCGTGGTCAGGGCCGAGGCACCGAAGGCAGCAGTCGTGTGTGTCGGTGAGAGACATAAGTGTCTTACACCGATCACACTTTTTGAAACCAATGGAAGCCATCGGGGAAAGAAGAGCCCCTGCGAGGTCAAAAAGACCAGACTTCCAGGGAAAAAATGAAAAAAGGGCGCGAACGCCAGCCACGAAGGGCAAAAACCAAAAAGAAATAAGCGGGCTCGATATGGGTGTACCGAACCCGGCAGGAGGGGAACCGGCATCGAACCGAAGACAAAAATAGCGAAAAATCGCAGAAGAAAAAATCACTTTTATCCGGGAGAACAGGACACACATCCGGTGGGCTTCTCAGAAAAAAAGAGACTGAGGTAAGATGGCACCTTTAGGCGGGAAGGGAACCGCGCATGCGTGCCAGCATTCCCAAAGTCTTTCATGGAAAGCTGGGGAAATGCTTCGCTGGGGCTTCATCGGCGCCGATGACACCCATATGTGAGGACTGACTTCCTGCTTGGTCCTGGAGAAAAGAGCAACTAGTGGACTTTCTCAAAAACAACAAGTTGCATGATCTGAGGCAACATGGTTTTACCAAAGGACGATCTTGCCAAACAAATCTGATTTAGTTCTTTGACTGGGTGTCCAGAGAACTAGATCAAGGACATGCGATGGATGTCATCTACCTGGATTTAAGCAAAGCTTTTGATACTGTTCTTCATAGGAGGCTTATCAAAAAGCCCAACAGCTTAGGGATGGATCCCAAGGTAGTGAACTGGATCCGAAATTGGTTGACTGATAGATGACAGAAGGTGATGGCAAATGTAACTCACTCAGATGAAAGGAATGTGATTAGCGGTGTGCCTGAGGGTTTGGTCCTGGGACTGGTACTGTTCAATGTATTTGTGAGTAATATTGCTGAAGGACTGAATGGAAAAGTCTCTTTTTGCAGATGACAAGAAAATTCACAACAGAATGGACTCCTCAGAGAGTGGATAAATGAGGAAAGATCTACAAAAGCTGGAAGAATGGTCTAATGCTTGGCAGTTAAGATTTAATGTGAAGAAGTGCAGTGTCATGCACTTGGGATGCAGAAATCCAAGGGAACTCTATGCAATTGGTGTGCACAGACCAGAAGGACCATGGAGTGATTGTTTCTGAGGATCTCAAAGTGGCGACACAGTGTGAAAAGGCGGTGGCCAAAGCCAGAAGGATGCTGGGCTGCATACAGAGAGGAATTACCAGCAGAAAGGAGGAGGTACTGATACCAATGTACAAGTCACTGGTGAGGACCCATTTGGAATATTGTGTTCAGTTTTGGAGACCATATCTCACAAAGGATTTAAAAAACATGGAAGCAGTTCAGAGGAAGGCGACCAAAATGATTTGGAGTCTGCATCAGAAGACTTATAAGACTAGAGTTGAAGACCTAGATATGTACACTCTGAAGAAGAGAGACGGGAAATATAAATCAGACCTTTAAATACTTAGAGTATTAATGAACAAACAAACCTCTTTCAAAGAAGGGGAAGTTGTAAAACTAGAGTACATAACATGAAGCTGCGAGGGGGTAAATTAAAAGGCAGTCAGGAAACACTTTTGCACTGAAAGGGTGGTGGATGCTTGGAATGCCCTCCCAATGGAAGTGGTGGGGGCAAATACAGTTACAGAATTCAAAATGGCATAGGACACAGTGGATCCCTTTATAGCAACAGGATAAAATCAAAACAAACATAACTATCTCTTATATCTCAATAAATAGGGGTGACCTACATGAAGCGGTGGGTACACCCCTAAATAAAGGCATGGGGAGAGGTGACTTGCACGTAGTGGCAGGTGCACTCACTCTTGCTGCCTTTCTAGGCAGACTAGATGGACCATACTGGTCTTTATCTGCTGTAATATAGAGTAGTTACTCACCTGTAACAGGTGTTCTCCAGGAGCAGCAGGAATCAGTCCTCACTTATGGGTGACGTCGGCGCCGATGGAGCCCTCGCGGATCAATTTTCCCCAGCTTTCGAAGAAAGCCTTTGGGAATTGCAGCGCACATGCGCGGTCCCCTTCCCGCCCAAGGGTGCCAACTTGCTCAGTCTGATGACATAGCGGAAAGACAGCCAAAAAAAAAGTTAGCAAAACCATATACTAAGAATGACTGCAACTCCAAGGGGAGGAGGGAGGGTTGTGAGGACTGATTCCTGCTGCTCCTGGAGAACACCTGTTACAGGTGAGTAACTACTCTTTCTCCAGGACCAAGCAGGAAGTCAGTCCTCACTTATGGGACTCCCAAGCTTAAGGCTACCGGAGGCCTCAAGCCGAAAAATGAGCTCCCTCAAGCTCAGCAGTACAGAAGGAAGGAATCTTCTCTGAATACGAGTCCAGCCGGTAGCCCAACACTAGGGCCGGAGGGTAGGAGTTGCTTAGACCTCAAAGAGATTGTGGAGGACTGCCTGTCCGAAAGCACTGTCCCTGCGGGACTCTCTCTCCAGGCAGTAATGAGCCGCAAAAGTCTGGCTGGAAGACCAAGTAGCGGCCCGGCAGATGTCTGCTAACGGAACAGAGCGGAGATGAGCCACTGACGCAGCCTTCGCCCTGACACGGTGAGCCGTGACTCGACTCTCTAGGGAGAGGTCGGCTGCCCCATAAGCCCAGGCGATACAGTCAGCTACCCAGATGGACAAAGTACGCTTGGAGACAGGTACCCCCAACCGGTTGGGGTCAAAAGATACGAAAAGCTGGACAGCTTTTCTATGCTCTCGCGTACGATCAAGGTAGAAGGATAAGGCTCTTCTACAGTCCAGGGTGTGCAGCACAGTTTCAGCTCGGCTGGTATGCGGCCTGGGAAAGAAGGTCGGAAGGACCACCTCCTGGTTGATGTGAAAATGGGAGACCACCTTTGGAAGAAACTTAGGGTGAGTCCGTAGGACAACCCTATTCTTGTAGAACCTAGTGTATGGGGGCTCCGACACTAGGGCCTGTAGTTCACTGACGCGCCTAGCGGAGGTAAGGGCTACCAAGAAGAGAGTTTTCCAGGAGAGGAAACGAAGAGGACAGGCAGCCATGGGTTCAAAAGGCGGACTGGTAAGCCTTTGCAGAACCACGTTGAGGTCCCAAGTCAGGAGCTGGAGGGCGCAACGGAGGCTTAAGCAAAAGGAGGCCTCTGAGAAAACGCGCCACCAAGGGGTGCGAGGAAAGAGGCCGGCCTTCCACCGGCGAATGATGTGCGGAGAGGGCACTGAGGTGGACTCTGACAGAGTTGGATTTGAGGCCCAGATTGGAGAGGTGAAGCAAGTATTGCAGTACCACCGATACTAAACAGGCGAAGGGGTCCTCAGAGCGCTGAGAGCACCAGACCGAGAAGCGACGCCATTTAAGGGCGTAAGACTTTCGGGTAGAAGGACGCCGAGACGCTAGGACGACGGCTTCCACTTCCGGAGGTAGCAGAAGCGGAGCTAGCACTACCCTTTCAGCAGCCAGGCCATCAGGTGCAGGGCCCGGAGGTTGGGGTGCAGGAGAGTACCCTGATCCTGGGTCAGGAGATCAGGCTGAAACCCCAGAGGAAGAGGGGTGTCCACCGCTAGCTGTAGAAGTAGAGGGAACCACGGTTGCCTCGGCCACCGGGGCGCTACCAGGATCACGGAGGCCCTGTCCTGGACCACTTTGAACAATGTCCGGGACACCAGTGGCGTGGGAGGGAAGGCATACAGTAGGCCCGTGGACCATATGAGGAAAGCATCCGGCGCTACTCTGAGAGGATGGGGGTGCCGTGAGCAGAACCTGGGAAGCTGCCGGTTCAGGGGACTGGCAAAGAGATCCACGGTGGGGGAGCCCCACCGGCGGAAAATCTGCTGGACCACTGCGGGGTTCAGCCTCCATTCGTGCGGCTGCAGAATCCGGCTCAGTTTGTCCGCCAGGCCATTGTCCTGCCCGGGCAGGTAAACAGCCTTGAGGAGGATGTTGTGACCAACTGCCCAAGAGCACAGCCTCCGAGCCTCCCGACATAGAAGGAGGGAGCCCATGCCCCCCTGTTTGTTCACGTAGAACATGGCAACCTGATTGTCCGTCTGCACCAGCACAGACTGACAAGACGTGAGGTGAGAGAAGGCCCGCAGAGCTAGGCGGATCGCCCGCAGCTCCAGGAAGTTTATCTGCTGGGCGGCTTCCCAAGGTGTCCAAAGGCCTTGAGTGCCCATCCCTTGACAATGCACTCCCCATCCCAGGAGAGAGGCATCTGTCGTGAGCACCTGGGACGGTGGAGGAGACTGAAAAGTCATGCCGAGTACCCGATTGGGCAGGTGAAGCCACCATTGCACAGAGGAGACCAGGCGGTCAGAAATCTGTATTAAGTCCGTCAGCCTCCCTGTGGCCTGATGCCATTGAGTGCGAAGGCTCCACTGAGCAGGTCGCATATGCAGACGGGCATTCGGAGTGACATGGACCGTGGAGGCCATGTGACCGAGCAGTTGCAGGAATTCTCTGGCAGAGGCCGGTGACGCGCTGTGGAACCTGCCGGCCAGAGCTATGAGCCTGTTGGCCCGTTCCAGAGGCAAGAAGGCCCGAGCCTGCAGAGTGTCCAGCCACGCTCCTATGAATTCGAGATCCTGAGAGGGGCGCAAAGTGGACTTTTCAAAGTTTATGACGAAGCCCAAGTGCTGAAGCAGAGCCACTGTGCGTTGAGTAGCCTGAGTGACCTCTAGGAAAGACCGTGCCCGGATGAGCCAGTCATCCAGGTAGGGGAAGATGAAGAGGCCTTGAAGCCTCAGGAAGGCTGCCACCACTGCCAGGCATTTCGTGAACACCCTGGGAGCGGAGGATAGGCCAAAGGGCAGTACGCGGTACTGATAATTATCTTAGATATTGCCGGTGGTTCGGATGAATAAGGATGTGGGTATAAGCATCCTTTAGATCCAAGGAGCATAGCCAATCTCCCTGCTGGAGGTAGGGCAGTAGGATTCCAAGGGTAAGCATCTTGAACTTTTCCCGCTGCAGGAACTTGTTGAGGTTGCGTAAGTCCAGAATGGGTCTGAGGCCTCCTGTTCTCTTTGGAACCAGGAAGTACCTTGAGTAAAACCTGTGACCCCACAGGTGTTGGGGCACTGGCTCCACAGCCTGTTCGTGAAGCAGACTTTGCAGCTCCTGAAGGAGTAAGTCCCTGTGCAGGGGTGGTCTTGGAGGCTCCCCTGTAAAGAAGGGGGGGGGCACACCTGGTGAAAATGCAAGAGGTAGCCCTTTTGAACCACCTGCAGCACCCAGGAATCGGATGTTATGGCAGACCACCAGTGGGTAAAGTGGGTCAGCCAGCCCCCCGTGCTGAGCGAAGGCCCCTGAGGGGAAGAGGCTATGCTGGCATAGTCAAAAACCCCACCCTGCTGGGCCGGGGCCTGCGTGGTGGGCTTGGGGGCCTTCTGCCTACGGGATCCGTTACCCTGCCCCTTAGGCTGCTGTCCCTGATGGGGGGCAGCTGAGGCCTGATATTGTGGGTGGTGTTGTTTATAAGCAAACACCTTCCTCGGGTAAAAAGGCTTTTTGCCCGAGCCCTTCCTCTTCTGTGAAGGGGCAGAGGTCTTTCTGGATAGGCGAGTCCTGGTCAGAGTCTCGGACTCGAGCTCCGCTGCATTTTCAGCCATGAGCTTGCCAAAGAGGTTTTCACCTCTGCAAGGGACATCGACCAACTTGTCCTGCACCCATGGCTCGAGGTCGGATGACTGAAGCCAAGCCTGACGGCGAGCCCCGATGCCGGCTCCGGCTACTCGAGCCGATGCTTCGAAGCCATCGTAGGCTGCTCGAGAAATGAACTTCGAACACTCTCGAATCCCTGTGGACAAGGCCTGGAACCGCTGCAATGGTTCCTCGGAGAGACCAGCAGAGAACCCCGCAATTTCTTTTGCCAGGTCTCGAAGATACATGCCCATATATAGTTGGTATGTCTGGACTCGACAAGCAAGCATAGAGCCCTGGAAGCACTTTCTACCGAGGGCATCCAGGTTCCGGGCCTCCTTACCCGGAGGCACCGAGGAGTACATCTTTTGACTCTTAAGTCGATGCATGGCCGATTCCACCACCATGGAATGGTGTGGCAGTTGTGCCTTCTGGAACCCGGGGCTCTTGCGGACTCGATACATGGAATCGACCCGCTTGCTCAGCACCGGCGTCGAGGCCTGGCTCTCCCACATGCGGAAGAGTAGCCACTCCAGCATCGGGGGAACCGGTACAGTAAAGGCCTCCTTCGGGGGAGAGTCATATTGGAGGGCCTCAGGCTCTTCGGCTCGAGGCTCCTCCTTCGGATCCGCGGGGAAGGCCAAAGCCTTGGCCATATCCCTCACGAAATCGGAGAATCGGGTATCCTCTGAGGGGGGCCGCCTCTGAGGCTCCGACTCGGGCGAGTCGGAGGGGACGCACCGAGTCTGAAAAGAACCGGGTGACTCGTCCTCCTCCGTGTCCCAGCCCGACTCCTCCAAGGAGGAATCGAGTGGCTCCGTGCGGGTGAGAACCAGGGATCTCCACCCCGACGCGGAGGCCAGCGTCGAGGACCTCGGTCCCGAACGGGAGGCCGAGGGAGACCTAGGTCGAGGATCGACTCGAGCATCGACTCAGCCTTCGGGGTCGACTTGGGCGTCGACGTCCCGGTGGTCGGGGCAGATGAACTGGCGAGGCCGGTGATCAATGCCCGCTGCTGGTCCATGAAGGCAGCGATACTGCGCTCCAAGGTCGTCAATCTGAGACCAAACTTAGAATACCCAGCAGCCCCCGACTCGGGCCCCGACGGCGTGGGGCCCGACGTCGGCTCTCCCGGAGGAGAGTCCAGGAGGACTACAGTACTCACGTGTCCAGGCGACTCCACTTCGAGACGAGGAAGCATCGAAGGCCTCTCTGCCTCCGAGGACCCGGGGCGGCCAGCGGGGCTATGCGACCTGGCCCTCGAGGGACCAGGAGCGTCCTCCGACGCCACCCTCGCAGGCTGCTTCTTCCGACGGCGTTCCCGGCCGGGGGACCCCCGTTCAGAGGAACTCAGACGGTGCTCGGAGCCGGAGCCACGAGACGTCGAGGCCTCTGACGAGGTCCGGGCCCGACCGGACGCGGGGTCAGAGAAGATTCGTTCCTTTTGTGACTGCCGACTCCTCAACGCCTTCGAGGACATCTTGTTGCACGGACCGCAACTCATTGAGTCATGTTCGGGTCCGAGGCAACTGAGGCAGCAGTCATGCGTGTCGGTAAGAGACATAAGTTTGACACAACGATCACACTTTTTAAACCCACTGGCAGCCATCGGGGGAAAAAGGGCCCCTGCAAGGTCGAAAGACCGTGCTGCCAGGGAAGAAGGAAAAAGTGGCGGGAACGCCAGTTGGAGAGAAAAAAACTGGCCGGGGAGGACATGACACCTGAAGATCGGGACCGGGATCTCGCTCAGTGCAGAGAGTTCGCCTGAGACTGATGACACTCGGGGCATGGCTCGATACCTGGGGGCTACTCCACAGTCGGGGGGGGGGGCGCTCAGTTGTCGAGGCAGGTGATGCGGACGAACCCAACATCGTCGTCTGTTGCAAGGCCAGGAAGGCAGAAATATACTGTTCCAGGGCTGCCATTCTGGATTCAACACCAGAAGGCTCCACAGCTGTTGACGTGGGCATTGAGGGCCTCAGGCCCGACATTGGCACTTTTATGAGTGCGTCCTTGAGGAGGACCACGGCCTCAAGGAGCCTCGCATGGTCACCGCCAACCGAGGACGACTCCTTAGAGACCTTAGGGGGTGTGCTCAGAGTCGCCAGACTCCCACTGCGGGACCTTACCAGGTTTCACTAGTGGAACTTCGACTGGTCTCGAGGATCACCGCAGGACTCCGAAGATGCCCAGTCCCCGTGGGAGGTGCTCAGCTTGGAGCTCAGCGTCAGGGAAGCCAGCGGACCATGGGAACATCCTCTCCTACAACTCTGACCTTTTCTTATTGGTTTTTGGAGTCATGGCCTGGCACAGGTCGCAAGGCAACGGAAGAGGTAGTCGTAAGTGTCTGTAACAGACATGGTTTGACTGCAGCGGTCACACTTTTTGAACCCACCGAGGGACATGGTGTGGGACACCCAGTTAGGGTCAACGACCCCCTGGCGAAAAAGGACATGAATGCCAGTTGAGGCCAAGCTGCATCAAAAAGAAGGGGGAGCCCAGACCAGCCGCATTCCACGCTTTAAGAAAGTGGAAGGAAGTCCAAAAAACTGCCAGCATGATTTAAAGGTGAGGTCAGAGGCTGTTGCCAAAAAAGCATCTTTCAGGAAATAGAAAAAGGAACCAAATGACGAAAACAGGAAACATAAGCACTGGCAAGTTAGATGCAAGGCATTGATAAGGCAGGCAAAGAAAGAATTTGAGAAGAAGCTTGCTGTGGAAGCAAAAACGCATAATAAAGACTTTTTCAAGTCTTCGTAGTAAAAAAAAAACAAAAACAATAAAACCCTGAGAGTCAGTTGGACCATTAGATGATAGAGATGTAAAAGGGGCACTAAGAGGTGATAAGGCCATAGCAGAGAGACTTTGCTTCGGTCTTTACTAAAGATGAGGGTTAAGTGGCTTGCCCAAGACCACAAGGAGTACCTATAGGACTAGAAATCCCAGTCCCTCCGGTTAGGACAAGGTACTTCAGGCCGGAGGTTCAAGTCCCACCTGGGGACAGCAATCTCAGGCCGGAGGGACTGGGATTTCTAGTCCTATAGGTACTCCTTGTGGTCTTGGGCAAGCCACTTAACCCTCCATTGCCCATGTTCCCTGTAAGTATTAGCGTATGTGTGTCATATCCCCTCGTGTTAAATGTATCTCCCAATTGACCGCTTTGACCCGGTGAAAAGCGGGATATAAATACAGCTAAAATAAATAAAATAAAATAAATAAATGATGTAAGAAGTTACTCATGACTGAAATGGTATTTAAAGGTGATGCACTGGAAGAACTGAAAGAAATATTGATAAACTGGGAAGATATAATACAACTATTTGATAAACTACACAGTAGCAAATCACCTGGACTGGATGGTATACACCCAAGGGTGTTGAAAGAACTTAAACTTGAGATTGCAGACCTACTATTCGTAATCTGTGAACTATCATTAAAATCAGCTGTAGTACATAAAGATTGGCAAATAACCAATGTAATGCCACTTTTTAAAAAGGGTTACAGGGGTGATCCGGGAAACTACAGGCCAGTGAGACTGACATCACTACCGGGCAAAATGGTAGAAACCATTATAGAAAACAAAATTACTGAACATGTAGACAGTCATGGTTTAATGGGAGGCCAAATGATAATTACACTTACCTGGTAATTGTAGTTCCTTGAGTGACGACAGTTCAGTCCTCCACCTCTGGGTTATGCACCTCCTCCTGCAGCCTGGAGACTGGACCTGTCAAAGTGTTGACGTCACTGGATAAGGACTGGTGCACACCCCCTTCTTCTCCAGTGAACTATTGACAAAGTACACTCAAAGGAGCAACAAATAAGTAGCCAAGAATGAAAAATGAAACCTTAGCAACAGTAACTACCTAAGCACTTAAACTACCACAAAACAAACTTTGCTCAGTACCGGTCCCTCCAGACCCCCTCAGACAGAGACCAGAGAAACAGCAAGAAACAGGAAGGAAATGAGTAGAACCTACCTGTGACTGAATTAGCCGATCCAAAGAGATCCACATATAACCTATCAGACCTGGGTGGGAATGAGGACTGAACTGTCGTCACTCAAGGAACTACAATTACCAGGTAAGTGTAATTATCATTTCCTTATCGTTCCAACAGTTCAGTCCTTCACCTCTGGGATGTAACAGAGCAGTGTTCAACGGGAGGGGACTTCCACCGCAGCTCGCAAAACCGCAGAACCAAAGGAGGCATCCCCCGCCGCCAGCACGTCCAGCCGATAGTGCCTACTGAACGTGTGAAGAGAAGACCACGTTGCTGCTCTGCAGATGTCTGCTGGAGGGACCAAGCTGTGCTCTGCCCAAGAGGCCGCCTGCGCTTTAGTGGAGTACGCCCGCAAGCCCGATGGCACCGCACGACCCTGAAGTAGATACGCGGACGCAATCGTCTCCCTAATCCATCTAGAAATGGAAGCTTTCGCTGCCGCCTCACCCCTGCGAGGTCCGCCAAACAACACGAACAGACGATCTGATTTACGAAACGGCTCGGAGACCTGTAGATAACGTCGCAACACCCTCTTAAGATCCAACCGATGTAAAGGTTCTTCCGAGGAGGAGACCCCCCCCCCCCACCCCCCGAGGAAAGTACCGGGAGGGAAACCGACTGATTAAGGTGAAACTGAGAGACGACTTTAGGCAAGAAAGAGGGCACCGGGCGCAGTACTACCTTTTCCTTAGAAAAAAACAGAAATGGCTCCCTGCAAGATGGCGCCTGCAATTCCGAGATTCGCCGAGCGGAACAGATGGCCACCAAGAACACCGTCTTTAAAGTCAAATCTCTCACCGTAGCCTTACTCAACAGCTCAAAGGGCTCCTTAACCAACGCCCCCAAAACCAGATTGAGATCCCATGGGGGCACGACGACCCGGCGGCAGGGCTGCAGTTTCGACACCGCCTTTAGAAAACACAACACATCCGCGTGAGCCCCCGACACATCCTGCACCTTGCCCCTATAGCAGGCCAAAGCTGCCACTTGTACTCTCAACAAACTGGCCGCTAAGCCCTTGTCGAAACCATCCTGTAGGAAACTCAACACCACAGGCACGGAGGCCATAGCCGCGCAAATCTGCCGCCTCAAACACCAATCCTCAAATATGCGCCATACTCGGACATATGCCAAGAACGTTGACCGCTTCCTGGCGCGCAGCAGCGTCGCCACCACCGATCCTGAATATCCTTTCCTCTTCAACCTCGCCCTTTCAATGGCCAAACCGTAAGCGAGAATCGATTCACTTGAGTCATTCGAAGTGGCCCTTGGAGGAGCAGGTCCTCTGAATCCGGCATCCTCCACGGCTCCCCATCTAGCAGACGGACCAGGTCCGCGTACCACAGACGCCTCGGCCAGTCCAGAGCCACCAACACCACCCTTCCGGGATGAGCCTCGATCCTTTGCACCACGCGACCTATCAATGCCCATGGAGGAAAGACGTAGAGGAGGCCGTACCTTGGCCACGGCTGCATCAAGGCGTCGATCCCTTCTGTCATCCTTTCCCGCCGTCTGCTGAAAAAGCGGCTCGTCTTTGCGGACTGGAAAGTTGCCATGAGATCCATAATTGGCGGCCCCCATCGACGGACTATCTGAGCGAACACCTGGTGATTTAGCTCCCATTCCCCAGCCTCCACCTGGACCCTGCTGAGATAATCCACCGTCACATTGTCCTTCCCCGCAATGTGCGCCGCCGAGAGCGCTGGAAGACGCTTTTCCACCCAAGCGAACAGCATCTCCGCCTCCTCTTCCATAGCCACGCTGCCGGTCCCCCCCTGACGGTTGATGTAGGCTACCGTCGCAGAGTTGTCCGACAGCACTCTGACCACCCGACCGGACACTGATGACTCGAAAGCCTGGAGCGCCAGCAACACCGCCCGCAGCTCCAGCCGGTTGATGGACCAACTGCTCTGCTGGCCGGACCACATGCCCTGCGCGTCCCGACCTCCGCAGTGGGCTCCCCATCCCACCAGACTCACATCCATCATCAGCGGAACCCAGGCAGGCTGTTCCAGCGGCATGCCCGCTCGAAGAGAGTCGGGCCCTAGCCACCACCGCAACGCCTGCTTGACCCGGGGAGGACAGGGAAGCCGCTTGCTCAACGAGTCTGACTGGTGGGACCAGCAGCGAATTAGCGCACGCTGTAAGGGCCGCATGTGACCCCGGGCCCAAGGCACCACTTCCAGAGTTGCTGCCATCGTACCCAGCACGCGCAGATACTCCCATGCCGAGGGCACCAGGGCCGCACGGAACCTGCTGACGAGGCGCCGCAGGCCCAGGGCCCGGTGATGTGGCAGAAACACCGTCCCCAATTGGGTGTCGAACCTCACCCCCAGATACTCGAGCTCCTGGGTTGGCACAAGACGGCTCTTGACCGGATTGACCACCCAGCCGAGATGCTGCAAGAACTGTACCACTCTGTTCATCACCCGAACACTCTCTGCCTCGGACTTTGCCCGAATCAACCAGTCGTCGAGATAAGGATGAACCAAAATGCCCTCCTTTCGCAACGCCGCCGCCACCACCACCATAATCTTGTAGCCAGTCCGAAGGGCAATGCTTGAAATTGAAAGTGCCCCCAGGGGAGGGCGAACCGAAGGAACCTTTGGTGGGTCTCTCTGATCGGAATACGAAGATACGCCTCCGTGAGGTCTAGGGAGGTCAAGTACTCCCCTTTGTGCACCGCCACAATAACGGAGCGCAAAGTTTCCATCCGGAAGTGCGGCACCCGCAGACAGCGATTTACCCCCTTCAAATCCAAAATGGGGCGAAGAGACCCGTCCTTTTTGGGTACCACGAAGTAGATTGAGCACCGACCCGACCCGTAATCTTCCAAGGGTACTGGCCGAATGGCCCGCAATAGCAAAAGACGATCGAGAGTCTTGCAAATCGCCAGGGCTTTTTGCGGATTTCTGCAGGGAGACATCACAAAGGAATCCCGGGCCGGTTTCGCGAACTCCAGGGCATACCCATCGCGGATGATTTCTAACACCCATTGATCCGTAGTGATCTGGGTCCAGGCAGAAAGAAACTCCCGCAGCCTTCCTCCCACCGGAGCGCTTTCCACCGGGACCCGCAAACCTTCATTGGGGCTTTCGGCTGGCCGAGGGGGTGGATCCTGCGAACCCTCTACTTGCTCCCCGAAAGCCCCAAAATCCCTGGCCCTTGTAGGGAAATCTACCTCTCTGGGTACCGCCCAGCCGAGACATCCAAAATCGCCGAAAATCCCAGGCCTGGCCCCAAAAGGCTGGCGCAGACCTGCCCAGCTTGGGTTTGTCCTCTGGGAGCCTGCCGCCCTTGGACTCTCCCAAATCCTTTACCAACTTATCTAGATCCTCTCCAAAAAGCAGCCTGCCCTTAAATGGCAGCTTACTGAGGCGGGATTTAGATGAACCGTCCGGCGCCCAGCTCCGCAACCACAGGGAGCGGCGCGCCGCCACTAAGGAAGCCATGCTGTTAGCGAGAGCCCTGATCAAATCATAATGAACATCCGCCAGATACGCGGTACCAGACTCCAAGCGATCCAGCTCCGCAGTTCCCTCCTGGTCTAACCCTGAGGACTGCTGAAGCCGCTGAGACCATCGGAGGCACGCTCTGGCCACCCAAGCTCCACAAATAGAAGCCTGCAATGACAAGGCGTCGGCCTTAAAGGACTGTCTCAAAAGTCCATCCACCTTTCTATCCTGCGCATCTTTTAACGCAGCACTACCTTCTACTGGGATAGTGGTCTTTTTGGTAACTGCCGAGACCGCCGCATCAATCCGGGGGGATTTGAAACGTTCCTTGTCCTTATCCGCCAGAGGATAGAGCCTGTTCATCGTCCTGACCCCTCTGAGCGCAGCCTCTGGCTGATCCCACTTGTCCTGTATCATCTTCTCCACCACCCGGTGGACCGGAAAAACTACTTGAACTTGCCTCTCCGCCTGGATGATGGGGTCCTCCACCCCAACTTCCTCAGCTGGAGAAACAGCCGCCAAATTCAACATCTGGAGGGACTCTGTGATAAGAGCTTGGAGCTCCTCTCTTCGGAATACCCGGATGATCTTGGCCTGATCCTCCGGCTCTGGAATCTCCCCCTCCTCTAAATCTTCCAAATCCGCCTCCAAATCTCGGTCAGCCTCATCCGAGTCGAGCTCCTCTCTGAGCGAAGGGGAGAGCTCGCGGGGCCGAGATCTCTTCGAGGGCCTGGGAGAAATAGTGCTGCTGCCAGCTACTCTTGCCTGCGGAGTGGCCGCAGACCTAACCACAGCCTCCGGCAACAGCCCCTGGCGCTGCCTGCAGAACGCTTGATGCATAAGCAAGATAAAGTCAGGGGAGAAATCTCCAAACTGGGAAGTGGACTCCAGGGCCGGTGCCACGGACGGTAGACCAGCTACGGACTCCAGGGAAGCCCCCGACGTAGAAGCCAGCGCTAAATCCTCCTCTGGGACCGCTGCTGCCGGCTGGGGGTCTTGGCAAGGTTTCGCCTCCATCTGCCGTTCCATGCTGGCAGACCCGGAGGTGCAAGCCCTGCAGACCCCTGACTCTGCCACCGTACCTCTGCGGGAACCGCAGAGGATGCACTGGGGCCGGGATGCCATCGCAGACACACCCCCTCTGGAAGGATTCTGTGAGCCCTTTTACTTCTCCCCAACGAGGATGCTCAGAGTTCTTTTTCTTTTTTTAAAGTAAAGAAAAAACACCCCGGGGCATCAATTACAAAGAAGAACTCTTTAAACTGAAGCGCAGAGCCTCAGCAGCGTCGAGCTCCAGCTGAAAACATTGCCTGGAGCCGCACTGCAAAAACGCTCCCGAATCTAAAATGGCCGCCGTCACCGGCGCGCGGCTGAAAAAGGCGCCAAAAATCGCCGCGTGAGCTGAGCCAGAAAAAAGGGCGTCCTGCTTGGCTGCGGGCAAGGGCAACGACCCCAAACCCCCACTAAAGGGCATTCTGCCCTCAAAGACTCACGTGTCTTCCACGGGGCTCCAGCCCGCGGGACTGCTTCTTAGCTGAGCAGTCTACCGCTAGCGAGCCTCCCGTGCGAATGCTCCAGCTGCCAAGTGAAACGCGGCTCCTCGCTGCAGACGAGGATGCCGCCCCGGTCCTGCTCAAGGGCTCTCCCCCGTTCAGTCCAGGGAGAGACACCTGAATGTGAGCCCACGGCCCCGGAGATCAGAGGCAGGCAGGAACCGGTATATGAGACACTGCTTGTTCCAAGGATGTTATGTTGGCTTTTTTTTTTTTTAAAGGGATAGTACCCCCAAAATAAAACAAAGGTAATGGGAAAAGAAACACTGAAACACCAATTAAACTACACCTAAACTAACTACTCTAAGGCTCCTTATGTGTTCCTCAAGTGAGCCCAGCACCTAGGCTCACTAGATCCTCCTGCTGCATGGAGACTGGACACACTGGAGAAGAGGGGGGTGTGCACCAGTCCTTATCCAGTGACGTCAACACTTTGACAGGTCCAGTCTCCTCCAGGAGGAGGTGCACAACCCAGAGGTGGAGGACTGAACTGTAGGAACGATAAGGAACATAGCTTTAGCCAAGGAAGGTCTTGACTTACTAATCTGTTATGTTTTTTTTAAAGGTGCGAATAAACAAGTAGACAAAGATAAGCCTGTCAATTTAGTGTATCTGGATTTTCAGAAAGCCTTTGACATGTCTCTCATGAGAGACTCTTGACATAGTTAAAAAGTCATGAGATAGGAGGCAGTGTATTATTGTGGATCAGGAACTGGTTAAGACAGAAAGCAGAGGGTAGGGCTAAATCTGTGCTGGATCTGCTGCTTTTTAACATATTCCTAAATGACCTGGAAATGGGAATAAGTGGGGTAGTCAAATTTGCAGATGACAATTATTCACAGTTGTTAAAAGGATTGTGAAAAATTGTAAGAGGACCTTGACAAATTGGAAAACTGGATGTTCAAATGGCAGATGTAATTTAATGTGGACAAGTGCAAAGTTATGCACCTAGAAAAGAACAACCCAAACTATGGTTACACGATACAAGGTTTCATATTAGGAACCACCACCCGGGAAAAAGATTTAGGTATCATTGTGGATAAAGCATAGTTACTCACCTGTAACAGGTGATCTCCGGGAACAGCAGGAATTTAGTCTTCACATATGGGTGACATCGGTACCAATGGAGCCCACGCGGGAATGCTTCCCAGCGTACAATAGGAAAGCCTTTGGGAGCATCCCACTGCGCCTGCATAGCTGCCTTCCCACCTTTCCAGCTCTCCCTCCTCAGTTGAGTTTGTAGCTGAGATAAAAGGAGAAAAAGAGAAGAAGAAGAACTACAACTCCTAGGACAGGCGGGTGAGTTGTGAAAACTAAATTCCTGCTGTTCCCAGAGATCACCTGTTACAGGTGAGTAACTACGTTATCTCCAGGAACAAGCAGGAATGCAGTCTTCACATATGGGACTCCCCAGCTAGGAGATTCCAGAGAGATGATCTCAGAGTTGGCTGTGGAATCACAGGTATAACTAAGGGGGTCATGTATCCTCCAAGGATGTCTGGTATCGAAACCCGGGACAGAGGGAAGGAGTTGATCTAAGTCTGAAAGAGATGCTGGAGAACTGCTTGGCCAAACAAGGCATCCCAGTGGGAGTCCTTGTCCAGGCAATAGTGAGCAGCAAAAGTGTGGACAGAAGACCAAGCTGCTGCTTTGTATATCTCATCAATCACTACAAAGCGTAGATTTACCATAGAGGCAGCCATGGCCCAAACATTATGTGCAGTGCCCTCGATAGAGAGTCCTGCCTTTTCATAAGCCTAGGAGATGCAGTCCACTATCCACCTGGAAAGAGTTTGTTTGGATACTGGCAACCCCAGGTGACTCGAGTCAAAGGAGATGAAAAGTTGGGAAGCTTTTCGGTGTTCACGAGTTCTCTGGAGATAAAAAGGTACATTTGCAATCCAGAGTGTAAAGGGTTGCCTCTGCCCTAGAGGAATGAGGTCTAGGGAAAAAGACAGGAAGGTAGACTGGTTTAAATGGAAGGGCAAGACCACCTTCGGCATAAAGTGAGGATGAGTGCTAAGGACTACCTTATCATGGTGGAATCGTGTATAAGGAGAGTCAGTCACCAAAGATAACCAAAAGAGAGCAAATCAAGTACCTACAGCGTTATAATGGAAACCAAAGGAGCTGGTACAAAGACTGGCAGATTTCAGGTTATAAAAAACCCTTTTATTGAACCTCTACGCATTTCGGCCAGTGAGGCCTTCTTCAGGGGGTAAAAATAGGTAAGCAAACCTCGAAAAAATACAATAAAAACAATAAAAATACCTAATATAACACATTATAAATGTAAACAATATAAAAACATAAAACACAAATAATTATAATTAAATCAATCATAAAAATTAAATTAAATCAATCATAGAAGAAAGAGGCAAAGCAAACAAATAAAAACTACCTGTATAATACAAATAAAATGAGTCCAAACATTGCATAGTGACATGTGTGGACACAGATTACAAATCAGTGCATGAATGGCTAAAGAAACTAAAAATGCCTCAAAGGGCAGCACAAAAGAGAAGAGATAAGGAGGACCAAATGAAGGGACATACTTGAAAACGTCCAAATACCTTATAGAATCCTGCAGTTGTAAAACATCTTGCTGAAAAAGAAAATTAAAAACTTGGTCAAATTGACACCGTGTTATGTCCTATTAGACAAATGACCTATTAGAACATTTAAAAACCTTGCCATGTCAAAATACTGTAATAACTTCTCAAAAATACAGACAGAAGATAACAGCTAATTCCTACGGCCTTAGGATCGCTTTTCCCACCGCCACGGGTTACAGACAAAAGCATTATGATGAGCTAAAAACAATTTGCAAAATGAAAAATGAGACTAAAAATAGTATAAACAAAGAGCTAAAAAGGTGTGTTCTCTTGGATACGTTAAACCTAAACATATCGCCGTGGCAGCCGCCGTTAAATACTGAATGTGCAATGGCAAAGGAAGCCTAGAAAAACATGTCCAATACGTAACTGATAATATCATATAGGTTCCCTTATAAAACCAATGATTGAGGGCACCCAATAAACTAAAATATAAAATATAAACTGTAAAAAGACAGCCAAATAATAAAAGCATCTGAAAAGGATGTAAAACCTATCAAATTTAAAATGTGAGAGCTACATTTGTGCCTAAAATGAAGGCAGCTCTACTGCTGTGCCCTGGAGATTTGTAAAATACAAAGAAGCCTTCTTTCATCAAATTGAAAAATGTGAGAGCTACATTTGTGCCTAAAATGAAGGAGGCTCTACTGCTCTGCCCTGAAGATTGGTAAAATGTAAAGGAGCCGTCGGTGACTGGAGATTATCCCCTTCTAGTCATTTGACTTGGAAATTCACCACAACACACTGATGCGGTAAGGCTTCTTTTACACATTCAGTATTGGTCCTCCTCATTTCTTCTCTATTATGTATTTTTATTGTTTTTATTGTATTTTTTTTAGGTTTGCTTATCTATTTTTACCCCCTGAAGGCGGCCTCACCGGCCAAAACGCGTAGGGATTCAATAAAAGGAGTTTTTATAACCTGAAATCTGCCAGTCTGTACAAGCTCCTCAGGTCAGCCACCAAAGCCTGGAGCTCACTAATGCGTCTTGCTGAAGTGAGGGCAATAAGGAAGATGACCTTCCATGTGAGCAACTTCAGTGAGGAAGTGGCTAGAGGTTCAAAGGGCGGCTTGAGAAGCTGTCCTAAAACAACATTAAGATCCCATGCCACTGGAGGGGACTTAGTGGGAGATTTGGTTAATAGAAGACACCTCATGAAGCGTGATACAAGCAGCTGAGAAGAGAAGGGCTGACAATCTAAGGGCATGTGAGGAACCGCAATTGCACTTGGGTGTACTCTTACCGATTAGTTTTGAGTCCAGAAGAAGATAGGTGGAGGAGATACTCAAGTAATGCCTCCATCGAAGCTGAGAAGGGGTTAAGATCCATCTCAGAATACCAGAGAGCGAATCTACGCCACTTGAAGGCATAGAAGCGCCTGATGGATGGCTTCCTAGAAGCCAAGAGGATGTCCTTAACCTCCTGGGAAAAGTTAACGTCCTGGAAGGCTAATCCCTCAGTAGCCATGCGGTGAGATGGAGGGACTGCGGATTGGGATGGAGCAACGTCCCCTCCTCCTGAGAGAGGAGATCTGGAGCAGACCCCAGATTTATAGGTTGAGTCCGAGACAGAAGCAGGAGGAGAGGATACCACGGTTGTAGTGGCCAGCATGGGGCTATGAGTATCATGCAGCCCCTGTCTCTCTGGAGTTTGAAGAGAGTCTTGGGAATGAGGGGAGGGGAATGGGAGGGAAGGCATATAGGAAGCCTTGACCCCAGTGGAGGTGAAAAGCATTCTCCTACTGGTTATCCAGTACAGGAGTCCTGGAGCAGAAGAGAGGAAGCTTGGCATTCTGAGAACTTCCTAACAGGTCTATCTCTGGGGTTCCCCAGCTCTGAAAAAATGTGAGCAATTTTGTCTGCATGGAGAGATCACTCGTGGGGTAGAAGGACTCGACTCAGTTTGTCCACCAAGACATTGTGTTTGCCGGACGTTACACCGTATGCAGGTGAATGTGATGTTGTATGGCAAGTGACCACAGATGCAGGGCCTTGCTGCAGAGAGTCCAAAAGCCTGTTCCGCCCTGCTTGTTCAAGTAGAACATGGCTATTTGATTGTCTGGACTAGAACTGTGCGGAGTCGAAGAATGGTCCTGGAACACAGAGCATTGTGAATGGTTCTGAGCTCCAGCAGATTTATGTGGAGTTGTGACTCCTGATGAGACCAGAGCACGAGTGGAGAGAGTGTCCATGTCCAGATGAGCTCACCAGCCCAATTTGGATGCATCCATCATCAGGGTACACTGATGTGCTAGCATCTGAAAAGGTGACCCTACCAGGTAGTTTTCTGGGGACTGTCACCACTGGAGAGACAAGATTAGGCGAGTAGAGACCATTATTTTGTCTCCCAGGAGACCCGACACCTGAGACCACTGGGAAGCCAGTCTCCATTGAGCTACGCACATATGTAGACAAGCATATGGATCAACATGCACCGTTGATGCCACATGACCCAGAAGTTGCAGCATTTCTCGAGCAGTGAGAAAGTTCTTGAGGCATGCCTGAGATGCTTATTGAGCCGAGCACAGCGGAGTTGGGGTAGAAATGCCTTTGATTGCTGATTGCCTCGGAGAGCCCCTATAAACTCTAGAGTTTGAGAGGGGACGAGTTGGGACTTTGGAAGATTTATTACAAATCCCAAGTGTTGCAGCACCTGCATGGTACTCAAGAGAGAAAGGCTGGCCTCTAGAGAGGTGTTTGCTCGAATGAGCCACTCATCTAAGTAAGGGAAGAGAAATATCCCGGGAGTCCTTAGGAATGCAGCTACTACTGCCATACATTTTGTAAAGACTCTTGGGGCAGAGGCGAGGCTGAAAGGCAGGACTCTATTGATAATGTCTCCCTTGGAACATGAAGTGCAGGAACTTTCTGTGTTGCGAGTGAATAAGTATGTGAGTATATGCCTCCTTTAGATCTAAAGAACAGAGCCAATCCTGACTCTGGAGATAGGGGAGAAGGGCCCCTAGGGAGATCATTTTGAACTTCTCCCGTAGTAGGTACTTGTTTAGCTCTCTGCAGTCCAGAATGGGTCTGAACCCTCCTGTTTTCTTTGGAATGAAGAAGTATGGAGAATAAAAGTCCATTCCTTGCTGGGATAGAGGAAACTCCTTTATTGCGCCCTGTAAGAGAAGGGAGGTAACCTCTTGCAACAACAAGGCAGGGAAAGGGGGCTGAGAGCAGAACTCTCATGGAGGAGTCCGGGGGGGGGGGGGGTGGTAGACTTTATAGATGAAGTTTGTACCCCTCCCGTACTATGGACAGTGTCCACTGGTCTGATGTGATAAGATGCCACCTGTGAGCAAACTGACAGTCTGCCAGGAATGTGGATGGGATCTGGAATCTCCAGAGGCAGAACTATGTTCTCTAGAAAGGAGTCAAAGACCCTGAGGAGGCTGGGTCTGCTGAGGTGGCTGCGACTTAGGAGTCTGAGCCTTCTTTTGGCTGCTTTGATGGTTGCTACCCCTTCTGGGGAGCATGGTGTTGACACCGTACAACAGGGGTATAAGGAGGACAGTACTACTTATTGAAAAAAAGCTTTCTTTGCTGCTTTTTTTCTAGCTGGGTTGGCAGATCTAGATAGCCTATTAAGAGTGGTGTCTCGGATTATGAGAGGCCTTATCCTGCCAATCCTCGCTAAAGAGGTTTTCACTGGTGCAAGGGATATTACCCAGCTTATCTTGAACCCATTGTTCAAGATCCGATGCTTGGAGCCAAGCAATCCTGTGTGTACCAATGCAGATGGATAAAGTTCTGCTGATGCACTCAGAACAGTCAAATGTTGCCCTGTTAAACTTTGAAACATTCTGAGCATGCTTTACAAGGGTGAGATAATCTGCTCTCTTGTCATCGGGGAGAAGAGAAGCCATTAACTCCAAATCCTTAGCCACCTCTCTAAGGAACATACCCATATAGAGTATGCAGGAACTGATCATGGCCGATAACATGGAGGCCTGAAAACGTCGTCGACCAAAGGCATCAAGGGCTCTAGAGTCCCTACTTGGAGGGTTCAAGGAATGTGTTTTAGCACTCTTTATTAAACGCATTGCCGATTCCACCACCATGGAATGGTGTGGCAATTGCGTCTTTTGAAAACCAGGACACTCCGGTACCCGGTACACTGTATCAAGTCTTTGGGTATGGGGAAAAATGGTAAGGGGTGTCTCCCTCATCCAAAGCAGGTCATGAAGTATGCGGTAGATAGGGAGTGTAGCAGCCACCTTTGGGGCTGTAGGGTATTGAAGAATTTCAAGTTCTTCTGCCCTAGGCTCTTTCTCAGATGTCACTATTATGGACAGACCCCCGAACAACATCGCGAATAAAGTCTTGAAAAGACATGTCCTCTGGAGGGGACAACATGCGATGTTGTGGAGTCAGAGATAGATCTTCCGGGATAGTTCTCATGTCCCGGGTATTGGCCAATTCATCATCCGACGAATCGGAATCCGAAGACTCAAAGTATCCACGGGCAGGGTGTTCCCGCTCTGCATGTACTCGGTACCGATCAAACCTGGTAGCTGAGGCATCCAGTGCCGTAACTTCTGTACAAGAAAGCACAGTTACTTACCTGTAACAGGTGATCTCTGGGAACAGCAGGAATTAGTCCTCACATATGGGTACGTCGGTACCGACGGAGCCTGCGCGGGAAAGCTCCCCAGCTTCCCTGAAGGAAAGCTTTTGGGGCCTCCCACTGCGCATGCGCGCTGCCTTCCCGCCTTCCTGACCAACTCTCCTCAGTTCGAGTTTAAAGCTGAGACAATAGAGAGAGGAAAGGAAAGAGAGAGAGAGATACAACTCCTAGGGGAGGTGGGTGGGTTGTGAGGACTAATTCCTGCTGTTCCCAGAGATCACCTGTTACAGGTAAGTAACTGTGCTATCTCCAGGAACAAGCAGGAATAAGTCCTCACATATGGGGACTCCCTAGCTGAGATGTCCAGGAGATCCCCTGAAGGGTATGAGAGCCTGAAAGGTTCCTCATCTTCCTATGGATCTCAGGCATCCATTCAGGGAAGGTGGGCTGGAGTTGTTCAAGAATGGAACAGGTGTCTGAGGACAGCCTGACCAAACAAGGCATCCCGGCGGGAGTCCTTGTCCAAACAGTAATGGGCTGTAAAGGTATGAACCGAGGCCCAGGTGGCTGCTCGACAGATCTGGTCAATGGACACAGAGTTTAGATGAGCCATAGAGGTGGCCATGGCCCTCACATTGTGAGCGGTGACATGGCCCTCCAGAGAAAGGTTCTTACTCTGGTAAGCAAAAGAGATACACTGAGCAATCCAATTGGACAGTGTTCTTTTAGAGACTGGAAGTCCTAAATGAGAAGGATCAAAAGCAACAAAAAGCTGAGAAGACTTTCGATGTTGCTGTGTCCTGTGGAGGTAAAAGGCAAGAGCTCTTTTACAATCTAGAGTATGAAGGTTCCTCTCTGCACTGGATGCATGAGGAGCTGGAAAAAAGACAGGTAAATATACCTCTTGATTAAGATGAAAAGGGGAGACCACTTTAGGCATAAAGTGGGGATTGGTCCTAAGGACCACCTTATCATGATGGAACTTTGTATAAGGTGGATTAGCCACTAGAGCTTGCAGTTCACTGATATGGCGAGCTGAGGTGACTGCAATAAGGAAAATAACCTTCCAGGAAAGAAATTTCAAGGAGATAGTGGCTAAGGGTTCAAAGGGTGGCTTCATAAGCTGACCAAGAACCAAGTTTAAGTCCCATGCCACCGGAGAAGGTCGAATGGGAGGTTTAGTTAAGGTTAGGCCTCTCATGAATCTTGCAATAAGAGGATGAGAGGAAACAGGTTGTCCATTGATGGGCTTAAGGGATGCTGCAATAGCACTCAAATGGACTCTTACTGAATTCGTTTTGAGTCCTGCATTGGAGAGATGCAGGAGATATTCCAAAAGAGAATTCAAAGGAAGTGCTAGAGGGTTAAGACCCTGTTGAGCACACCAAATGGAAAATCTTTTCCATTTAAAAGCGTAAGAACGCCTAGTGGAAGGTTTCCTAGAGGCATGGAGGATATCCTTCACTTGCTGCGAAAGATTGAAGTGTTGAAGGTCTAGGCCTTCAGTAACCAAGCTCTGAGGTGAAGGGACTTGGGGTTTGGGTGCCACAAAGTCCCCTCCTCCTGAGATAGAAGGTCTGGAGCCGCTCCCAAGTCCAGGGAGGGGACTTGGGAGAGATGCAGAAGTAGAGGGTACCACACTTGGCGTGGCCAGCGTGGAGCTATGAGGATCATGGACCCTTGATCCCTTTGAAGTTTGAACAGAGTCTTGGGAATCAAAGGAATGGGTGGAAAGGCATATAGGAAGCCCTGACCCAAATGAAAGAGGAAGGCATCCTTGGCCTGAACTCCCGGACACGGAATCCTGGAACAGAACCGGGGAAGTTTGGCATTCCACGCACTTGCAAAGAGGTCTATGTCCGGGGTCCCCCATTTCTGGAAGATTCTGAGTACCTGATCCATGTGTAGGGACCATTCGTGTGGAAGCAGAACTCGACTGAGTCTGTCTGCCCAAGAGTTCTGGATTCCTGGAAGATATACTGCTAGGAGATGGATTTGATGCTCTCTGGCGCAGGCCCATAATCTTAGAGCTTCGTTGCAAAGCGACAGAGAGCCAGTCCAACCTTGTTTGTTTATGTAAAACATGGCTACTTGATTGTCCATATGAATAAGGACCGTCATGTTGCTGAGGAGGGTATGAAAAACTCTGAGAGCTAGAAAGATTGCTCGAAGTTCCAAGTGGTTGATATGAAGGGTGGTCTCCTGTGGAGACCAAGTGCCCTGAGTGGAGAGATCTTGAAGATGAGCTCCCCAACCTGTTTGGGAGGCATCTGTTGTGAGGGTTGCTTGGGGCAACAATGGTTGAAAGGGGGCCCCCAACAACAGATTTTGAGTGGACATCCACCATTGGAGAGACCAAAAGAGACGTTTGGAGTTTGCTATTTGAACTGAGAGAGCTCCGGATGCTTGAGTCCACTGGGTGGACAAAGTCCACTGAGCTGCTCTCATATGTAGGCGAGCATAGGGCACCACATGTACTGTGGAGGCCATGTGGCCTAATAGTTGTAGCATCTCCCTGGCAGTCAAGTGGCTTCTGGACTGGGTCTGGGAGGCTAAGTGCACTAGACGTTGGCAACGGGCCTGAGGAAGATAGGCCCTTGCAGTGTTGGTATCCAACCAGGCCCCTATGAATTCAGGGGACTGAGTAGGGGCAAGCTGAGACTTTGGCAGATTGATCACAAGTCCCAGATACTGCAGAATGCATCTGGTGCGATCCAGGGAAGTCTGAGCCTCGGACTGAGATGGAGCTCGAATGAGCCAGTCGTCCAGGTATGGGAAAACAAAAATTCCCAGGGCTCGTAGAAATGCAGCCACTATTGCCATGCATTTGGTAAATACCCTTGGAGCAGAGGCTAGACCGAAGGGAAGTACTCTGTATTGGAAATGTTTTCCCTGGAACAGAAACCGTAGGAATTTTCTGTGGGATGGATGGATGAGTATATGTGTGTACGCATCCTTGAGATATAGAGAACAAAGCCAATCCTGACTCTGTAGGTAGGGAAGGAGAGTACCTAGAGAAAGCATCTTGAATTTCTCCTTGCATAGGAATTTGTTCAATTCTCTGAGATCTAGAATAGGTCTGTACCCCCCTGTTTTCTTGGGAATAAGATAATAAGGGGAGTAAAACCCTGACCCCTGTTGAAGAAGAGGAACCTCTTCTATTGCCCTTTGGGCGAGAAGGGTGGTCACCTCCTGACCTAATAGGTTCAGAAGAGAGGGGGGAGAATTGAAACATCTCACCATGGTATGGGGAGGAAGGCTGGAGAAATGTAGTTTGTAGCCCTCTCTGATGATAGAGAGGGTCCATTGTTCTGATGTGATTTGCTCCCATCTGGGAGCAAAATGAGTTAACCTTCCTGGAATGGTGAGAGGCTCTGGATGTTTTAGAGCCAGAAAGGTTAAGTTCTCTAGAGTTGAGTCAAAAACCCTGAGGGGGTTGGGACTGCTGGGCTGTAGCAGCCACTGCAGGTTTTGCCCTGGCCTGTTTAGGCTGCTGACGCTTAGGAGCAAAGCGAGCTGCAGAAGATTGTTGGCCAGTATTTGTAGCAAATCTGGTCTTCTTATAGAAAGGCTTCTTGAAAGATTTTTTCTTGACAGGGGTAGAGGTAGACTTAGAAAGTCTATCTAAAGCAGCATTTTCTGCATCTATTTGGGTGGCTTTGATTTGCCACTCCTTACCAAACAGATTCTCACCTGTACAGGGCAGATTTCCCAACCCATCCTGGACCCAGGGTTCTAAGTCAAGACTACTATTTCAAACCTTAACACTACGACCTCTCAACTTGATCCATGTCCGGTAAACTGGATCAAGCATACCCTCACTACACTATCCCCCTTTATCCTTCCCATAGTCAACCTGTCGCTGCGCCAAGGATACTTACCACCTTCCCTCAAACATGCACAAATCCGTCCAATAATTAAAAATAACACCCTTGACAAAACATCACCCAACTCCTACAGACCTATCTCTAGTATCCCATTTATGGCTAAACTGATTGAAAAGATCGTCCAAACTCAAACACAAGATCATATAGAAACCTTAGCCCCACTTGATGACCAACAATATGGCTTTCGCCCCTACCATGGTGTAGACACCCTATTAACAGTACTCCTCGATACATTAATAAGAGGCATTGATAACCCTAAACAAGCTTTCATTCTCCTCTTTCTAGATATCTCTGCAGCGTTTGACAGTGTACACCATGCTCTAATGCTTAACAGACTAGAACAAATAGGAACCCACTCAACTGTACAAAACTGGTTCACCTCATATCTAACTGATCGAACACAAACCGTCCGAACTAACACTGAAACTTCTAAAACATACAAACAGGAAATTGGTCTCCCACAAGGCTCCGCCCTCTCTGCCCTCCTATTTAATATATATCCAACCGGTCTGTGACATCTTCAAGAAATTTAAAGTCCACTACCACATATATGCAGACGACATGATGATGTACATTCCATTCACAATCCCAACACTCCCACTCCAACTGTTAACAGAATGCTTCTCTGAATTAACAACCTGGCTAAAAGAACACAATCTCCATATCAATCATTCAAAAACGGATATATTAATAGTAACTAAAAATCAATCCTACATACCTCCAACACACATCACTCTCCAAAATCACAACATTACTATAAAAAATGAAGTGAAATATCTGGGTGTCACTCTTGACTCACACCTTAGTATGGACACACATATTAGAAACATCACTAAGAAGATCTACTTTAAACTTAAAATTTTAAAACAACTACGTCCTCTTGTACTTCTACATGATTTTCTGAGCATTGTACAGGCCATCATCACACCACATTTTGATTTCGCAAATCTCACCCTACTAGGAACAACAAAACAAAACATTAAAAGACTCCAACTTGCCCAAAATGCAGCAGCAAGAATTGTAATGAAGGTTCCACCATTTGAACACATTACCCCTATACTAGCAAACCTTCACTGGCTCCCAATTCAATCCAGAATAAATCACAAATTGATTATCACCACATTTAAGACTTTAAACACAATGGCCCCAGTCCCCTTGACAAAACTTATCACCAAAGATACATCCCAAACTACGCTTCGGAGAGGCCACACGAATAGAATTAGGATCCCGAAAGAATTCACAACTGCTAAAAAGACTACTAATAGGAAAGCGTTCTCACATGCAGCTCCCACCCTATGGAACTCCCTCCCTGAAGAAATAAGGGCATTAAAAGATGCAAAGGAACTCCGCAAGAAATTAAAAACTTATCTATTCACCTCCCATTTTGGCACACTTGAAAATACCTTACCTCTGACAGGTAATGGTTAATAACACCCTAGGGTACACCAACTCTAATTCTCCTAGCTAACTACAATTACAATTAAAATCGACTAAATAACTACTTGTAAATCTTGTAAATAGATATATGTAATAAATCAAAATATGTAAATAAGTTTGTCTGTTATATAACAACTTGTCTGTTATTTAACAAGTTTTACCATATTTAGTCATTCATGATTAATGTATATAGCAAAATTGTACCAAGTTAACAAATGTTCCATGTAAAACAGCTAAATTGTACCTAGTTAACAAATGTTCCATGTAAAACAGGCTTGTAAATCTGTTCATTTAACAAGTCTGTTATTTAACAAGTTTTACCATATTTAGTCATTCATGATTAATGTATATAGCAAAATTGTACCAAGTTAACAAATGTTCCATGTAAAACAGCTAAATTGTACCTAGTTAACAAATGTTCCATGTAAAACAGACTTGTAAATCTGTTCATTCCTTGTTCATTGTAAACCGCACCTGATCTGTGGAAGGTAGCGGTATATAAGCAACTGTTAAATAAAAATAAAATAAAATAAATAAAATAAAGTCAGAGGCCTGGAGCCAAGCAATTCTGCGAGCTGCTATAGCAATACCTGAGGCTCTGCTAGCACCCTCAAAGGAGTCAAAGGCTGCTCTGTTGGAGAACTTTGATATATCTTGGGTATGCTTTAGCAAAAGAAGGAACTCCTCCTTTCTATCCTCTGGGATAAAGGGGAGAAAATGGCATATTTTCAATGCAATCTCCTTCAGAAACATGCCCATATAGAGGCTGTATGAATTGATTCTAGCAACAAGCATACTTGCTTGGAAGATTTTTCTACCAAAAGCATCCAAAGTCCTACATTCTCTCCCTGGAGGAGTAGAAGAGTGTCTTTTGGCACTCTTTATCCTTTTCATAGCTGACTGCACCACAATAGAGTGGGTGAGGGAGCTGAGTTTTTTGAAAACCAGGAGGAGGGACACGATACATGGTGTCAAACCGACGAGAATGTGGAGATAGGGTGAGAGGAGTCTCCCATAAGTCCATCATGTGTTCTTGAAGAATTTCATGAATGGGCAAGGTGACTGCCTCTTTGGGAACCTTAGAGTATCCTAAAATATCTAATTTTTTTGCTCTAGGTTCTTTTTCAGAGGTTACTGAAATAGAGAGACCTTTAGCCATTTCAAGAATGAAGTCTTGAAAGGACAAATCCTCTGGAGGAGACATTCTCCTCTTTGGAGAAGAGGGCTCTTCAGGTAAAGTTAGGGATACTTCAGCAGAGTCATCTGATGAATCAGAATCATCAGAAGACTCGAAGTATCGTCTGTTTGCTTGCAGGGATCGGATAAGCGTATCGACAGGTATCGACATCGGGGGTACCCGGAACCGGATCGGTACCGGGGAAAACCCCGGAACCGGGAACCGGAATCGGTATCCTGGTCGATGTGGATGCCCTGAGTACCGGTATCGGTTGTGGTACCGGAACCGGAGTCGGTACCGCTGGCTGCGGTACCGATGGCGTCGCAGCTCTAATAAAAGCCATAATAGCCTGCTGCATGGATTGAACTGTATGATCCATAGACGCCACGACTGTCTGAATGTTGGTACCAGAAGAATGAGCCAGTACCCCAGAGTAGTCTAACAGGTGATCGGTCGAGGCCGTGCCATCGATGTCAACCTGTAACCCCATAGGAGGAGCTTTGGAAGCCGGAGCTTCCCGCCGGGGTTGTTTGGCTGGGGCAGGGTCCTCAGGGTCAAGCCCGGGGGCATCTCGATACTTGGAGGGAGATTTGTCCTTTGAGGACCTGCCAGAGGAATGTTTGGTTACCTGAGATCCATCAGGAGAGGAAGACCTGGAAGATGTCGATGCTGGAGTATCTGTAGAAAACAGCATGTGAAACTTGGCTGCCCGGCTTTGTAAGCCACGTTTAGACATCAAAGAACAGGATGGGCAATCCGGAATGGAGTGGTCAGGCCCCAAACATTTAAGACACCATTCATGGGTGTCTGTGACTGATATAGTACCGCTACACTTGGTGCATTTTTTGAAACCAGAGGTTTGTTTCTCCATGAGGGAGAATTCTGTGAAGGCCTAAAGGCCTCACAGAACAAACACACCAAGTGGGGAAAATAAGATTTTTTTTTTTTTTTTAAAGAAATAAAGAAAAAAGACCGGCGGTACCGGTCCGGAATCGGGGAAGGCAGACACGCGGCCAAAGAAACAAATTAAAATAACAACTTCTTCAGCGGTGACAGGAACACGACCTGCTGGCTCCGCGGAGAAAGAAGAACTGAGGAGAGTTGGTCAGGAAGGCAGGAAAGGCAGTGCGCATGCGCAGTGGGAGGCCCCCAAAAGCTTTCCTTCTGGGAAGCTTTCCCGCGCAGGCTCCGTCGGTACCGACGTACCCATATGTGAGGACTTATTCCTGCTTGTTCCTGGAGATATGGATTCGAGGGCCGGCATGGGTGCTAGCATGGTAAGTGGCAAAAAAGTAGATGCGGGTTGTGTCAGTACCGGAGCCAGTACCGATGCCTGAGGAATAGACAGTAGATGTTTTACTGGTACCGAGGCCGCCAGTAAGGCTGCTAAGCTCCGTTCGATGGCCAGGACACGTTGATCCATGAAGCTTGCCAATGTTTGGGTATCGGTACCGGAATTGCGGGCCACGATCCCTGAGCATAGCACCAGGAGCACTCCAGAGGTGGAAGCCTCTGGAGCATCCTAGGACCCCACTAAGGCTTTGGAGGAAAGGTCCTTCCGCCGAGGTTGTTTGGCCAGTGTGTCCCCCTCCAGGGCAATGCCTGAGGCATCTCGATGCTTAGAAGGAGATCTACCCCTGGAGGACTGGCCAGTCTTCGATGATACCTGAGATCCTTGTGAGGAAGATGAAGCGCTCGATGATGTTGATGCTAAAGATACTGCATCGGAAGCAAAGTGGGTGCCCAGCTTTGCAGCTCAATTCTGTAGGCCTCTCTTTGTCATTTCCCTACAAAGAGGACATTCTGACGGTTGATGATCCGGTCCTAAGCATTTTAGACACCAGTCATGTGTGTCTGTGGCCGAAATGGTACTGCCACATTTGGAACACTTCTTAAAACAACTGGATGGGTTTTCCATGTTGTTTGTGACAAAAGGGGAGGCCTAAGCCTAAGATGGAGTCGATGCACCTGAAGGAAAGAAATAATTCTTTCCCTCACAGAGATTTTTTTTTATTTTTTTAAAGAAAAAAAAGGAAGTAACAACGGGGGTCAGTACCAGTGTCAACAGGAAGGCAGACGCGACCACAAAAAATTAGAAAAAGATGAATTTTCTGCGGTGACAGGAATTGCTTCTTGTCGGCTCAGCGGAAAACGAAGAACTGAGGAGGGAGAACTGGAAAGGCAGGAAGGCAGCTACGCAAGCACAGTGGGACATTCCCAAATATTTTCCTATTGGACGCTGGGGAGCGTTCCTGCACGGGCTCCGTCGGTACCAACATCACCCATATGTGAAGACTACATTCCGGCTTGTTCCTGGAGATCACATTGAAACTCTCACCCAGTGTGCAGCGGCGGCCAAGAAGGCAAATAGAATGCTAGGAATAATAAGGAAAGGAATGGAGAATAAGACAAAGGATCTTATAATGCCTTTGTATCATTCAATGGTGCGACCGCATCTTAAATATTGTGTGCAATTCTGGTTGCCGTATCTTAAAAAGGATATAGCGGAATTAGAAAAGGTACAGAGAAGAGCCACCAAAATGGTTAAGGGGATGGAAGTATACGCTTATGAGGAGAGGCTTAAAAGCTTATGGCTTTTCAACCTGGAAAAGACAGCTGAGGGGAGATGTGATAGAGATTTATAAAGTAATGAATGGAATGGAACAGGTAAACGTAGATCGATTGTTTATGCCATCAAAAAGTAGAAAGACTAGGGGATATGCAACAGAGTAACTCATTTAAGACTAATAAGAGAAAATATTTTTTCACTCAATGCGTAATCAAACTTTGGAATTCGTTACCGGAGGATGTAGTAAAAGCTGTTAGCGTAGCAGGGTTTAAAAAAGGTTTGGACAAGTTCCTGGAGGAAATGTCCATAAACCATTATTAAAGATGACCCAGGTAATCCACTGCTTGCCCCAATGCAAGCATTATGGTATCTTTGTGTCTTTTTTGGGAAACTGATAGGTATCTGTGACCTGGATTGGCCACTGTTGGAAAAAGGATACTGGTCTTGATGGACCTTGGTCTGACCCAGTATGGCATTTCATATATACTTATTACAGATGGGAGCATTTAATCCCCTAGCCATCAGAAAGGGGAGACCCCAGGGGCCCTGGGTTCCCTGCAGGAGAGAGCAGGGTCTAAGACCCCCATTAGAGGGTTTTCCATGTGGCTACCAGAAATTGTAAGCAGCTCATGAGAAATTTCAGGAGTTGCTGCTCAAAACCGGCTGAAAACAGGCCATGTGACTTTGGAAGACACTCAGGGCTGCCAGCCAGAGTCTGTCACCCCCTCACCACACTCCCCTTCTGCAAGTACCACATGGCCATCGAAGATGGTTGTTGTCCCCACCAGTCGGACAATCATGGAGGACATGGCAGAAGCAGCAAATTCAGCACTGGACCCTAGGCCCCCACAAACGTCCCGACATTGCCAAAAAAATGTGACCCAAGTCGTATTCATCACACTCAGGGCAAACAGCGAGCCACAGAGCTGACTTGGTGAAAACAGCAAATAGCACACACTTCCGTACACTCCACATCACAGCTGAGCTCAAACAAGGTCAAGGGAAAAAATTACAAAGAAAAAAGCCAGACAGAAAAACAAAACTGGCAAAAGAGGAACCCAGGATTGGTAAGGTAAGTTTTGCACCCTACAAGACAGCCACAGAAACCTAAGACAGGCATCCTCAGCCACCCACACAGACCTGAGTTTGTGGAGGGGATGGAATGATCTCGGGTGTTTAGGTTTGTTTTGTTTTTTAAGTTAGAAGCTGCTTTATTCAAGCAACACAGAAAACAGCCAATTAGAGAAATATTACCAAAATAAAAATAGGAAAAAGAGCAGAACATTCAGATATAGGACAGAGGGAGAAAACGAAGGCCTGGGCCAAGACTTACTAACCCCCATGAGGGGACCTTGGGGTCCTCCTGCTCGCTCTCCTGCCCACCAGTGCTGGAACCCCTGGGTAACAGCACTGAACACAAGGCAACTGTCAGCTTAAGGAGACAATAGGAGAACCCAACTCTAAGCAATGAGCCAAAGGTCTCAGTCGCATAAGCTACAAATGACCAGGAGCCAGGGGAAACAGGCCTATCAACAATGCTGCACCAGTCCACACACCTTGCCAACTGCTGAAGGCAGACAAGAGAAAATTAAGACTTACCTGCTAATTGTTGTTCCTTAAGGAACTCTAGTCTAGTCCCGGAACCATTGAGTTTAGAATCTCCTCCAGCAGCTTTGGAGACTGAAACATGTCATCGCTTTAATGACCTCTGCATAAATAGGCAAGGACCGCCCCTCTCCTCCAGTACCTATTGACAACGCAGACTCAGCAGAGCAACAAATAAGTAGTTAAACAAGTAAGGAAATAGATAACTCAACAACTAAACCAATAGTACTGTGTTTTTTGGGTTTTTTTTGTTTTTTTCGAACTGTGTGAAAGCGTACCCTTAAGGAATGAACCTAAACCAGGTAAAATACGCTTCCCTGAAAACATGCAATAGCTCTCTAGCCAACTAAGTACTGCTGCGAAAGGATTCCCTGTGCTCTGACCCTTTGAACCGCACCAAGAACCTCTCCGCAGAAAGCATCACTGCACGCTCCAAACTTCAGGCTGGAAACTGCCATGACACCAGGAGGGATCCGGGACTGGACTAGAGTTCCTTAAGGAACAACAATTAGCAGGTAAGTCTAATTTCCTCTTCGTCCCTCTAGTCCAGTCCCGGAACCATTGAGGATGTAACAGAGCAGTGAATATCAACGGGAGGGCCCTGCTAGCCCAGCCTGAAGTACTGCAGACCCAAAACGCACATCAGCCATCGCCTGCAGATCAAGCTTCTAATGCTTAGCAAAGGAATGTAATGACGACCAAGTAGCCACTCTACAAATGTCTATGGCTGGCACAAGACTAAATTCCACCCAAGAGGCTGCTTGTACCCTAGTCGAATGAGCTCGGAGACCCTCTGGTACCACTTTACCGTTCAAAATGTACGCCGACGCAATTGTCTCCTTTAACCATCTGGAGATAGATGACTTTGCCGCTGCTTCCCCCTTCCGCGGGCCACCAAATGCAACGAACAACCTGGCCGACCTCCGGAATGACGCTGTCCCATGGAGGTATCGCCGGAGTGCTCGACACACATCAAGAAGATGCAATCTGCTGTCCGACCCTTCCTTCTGCTCTCTCGAAAACACCGGAAGCGACACTACCTGGTTAACATGAAACACCGAGACCACCTTAGGTAAAAATGCGGGAACTGTACGCAATACCACCTTGTGATCGAAGAAGGAAAGATACGGCTCCTTACAGGACAAGACTTGCAACTCCGAAATTCTGCAAGCAGAACAAATAGCTACGAGAAAAACTGTCTTCAATGTCAGATCCTTTATCGAAGCCTTACCCAACGGCTCAAACGGTTGCTTTACCAAAGCCTCCAATACCAAGTTCAGGTCCCACGCCGGAACCGAGTATCTATGCTGAGGCCGCATAAGCAACACGGCTCTCAAAAATCTCCGGATGACGCCGTGCACCCCCAACATCTGACCCTGAATCTTGCCCCAGAAACAAGATATCGCCGCCAACTGCACTCACAATGAACTAGCTGCAAGTCCCTTCTCTACACCACATTGCAAGAAGGAAAGAATCTGTGGAATCGATGCCCCTAATGGCCGTAGATTTCTCTTAGCACACCAGCCTTCGAAGATGCGCCAGATCCGAATATATGCCAGCGACGTAGATCGCCTCCGCGCCTTCAACAAAGTAGAAATGACTGCTGCGGAATAAACCTTAGCATTCATCCTAGCCCTCTCAAGAGCCATGCCGTAAGCGAGAATCGAGCCACCTGAGGCATCTGTAAAGGCCCCTGAAGCAACAGATCCTCCCGCTGAGGAAGCCTCCACGGGTTGTCCACCAGCAGCCACACCAAATCCGCATACCAAGGCCTCCTGGGCCAGTCGGGCACTATCAGAATCACTCGGCCGTGGTGCCGCTCTATGCGCTGCACCACTCAACCTATGAGAGCCCAAGGCAGAAACACATAGAGCAGGCCCTCTACTGGACATCTCTGCGCCAACGCATCGAGCCCCTCAGACATGCGTTCTCGCCTTCTGCTGTAAAATCTTACCGCCTTTGCGGACTCGAAGGTCGCCATTAGATCCATGATCGGAGGACCCCAGTGTTGAACGAGTAGAGCAAACACTGCTGGGTGAAGCACCCACTCCCCTGGGTCCACCCTGCAGCAACTTAGAAAATCTGCTTCGATATTGTCCACTCCGGCCACATGCTGCGCCGACAGACCCGTCAGATTCCATATGGCCCAAACTAACAGCTGACTCGCCTCTGCTTCCAAGGCCGCACTGCCTGTGCCGCCTTCTCGATTGATGTAGGCTACCGTCGCAGCATTGTCGGACAGTACCCTGACTGCTGCCTGGCTCAACCCATGACTGAAATTCCTGGAGAGCCAAATACACTGCTCTCATCTCCAATCTGTTGATGGACCACTCCTTCTCCGCCCGAGACCACTGTCCCTGGGCTAATCTCCCCTCGCAATGTGCTCCCCATCCCAGCAAACTTGCATCTGTCGTCACTAGTCTCCAGGATGGAGGCTCCAGAGGCACGCCCGCCTCCAAAATTTCCTTCCGCAACCACCAACGAAGCTCCTGCTTTACCTCCAGCAGACAGACCAGACGCCGAGATAATGCGTCCGACTGATGGGACCATCGCCGGAGGAGAACCCTCTGCAACGTCCTCATGTGCGCTCTGGCCCACGGCACCACTTCAATAGAGGCCGCCATCGTCCTGAGCAGTTGAAGGTACTGCCACGCCGTTGGCGCCTGCCGGCCAGAAATCTCTTCACCAACCTCCTCAAAGCGCGAGCTCGGTGATCCGGGAGAAAAACCTCGCCTAGCTTCGTCTCAAAACGCGCCCCCAAATACTCCAGGGAGTGCAAGGGGACCAAACTGCTCTTCGCATGGTTGACCACCCAGCCCAGGCTCTCCAAAACCCGCACCACCCGGGCGGTGGCCGTGACACTCTCCTCTCTTGACTTTGCTTGAATCAACCAATCGTCCAAATACGGGTGCACTAGTACCCCCTCCTTTCGCAGCACCGCCGCCACCACCACCATGATCTTGGTGAACACTCGAGGCGCTGTCGCCAGTCAAAAAGGCATCGCCTGAAACTAGAAAAGGCCCATTGGAAGCGCAAAACACAGGAACTTTTGATGCTCCTGCCGAATAGGGATATGCAGATAAGCTTCCGTGAGATCCAATGACGTCAGGAATTCCCCCTTCCTCACAGCCGCAATCACGGAACGCAATGTCTCCATACGGAAATGGGTCACGCGGAGGCAATGATTCACCCTCTTTAAATCCAGAATCGGCCGAAACGTGACTTCCTTCTTTGGCACCACGAAATAGATGGAGTATCGACCGCAACCGCACTGATCCAAGGGAACGGGCACCACTGCCCTGAGCTGCAGTAGCTGTTGCAGCATCTACGCCACTGCGCGGACCTTGTGCGGAGCCCTGCAAGGAGAGAGGATAAAGCACAGTTACTTACCTGTCACAGGTGATCTCTGGGAACAGCAGGAATTAGTCCTCACATATGGGTACGTCGGAACCGACGGAGCCTGCGCGGGAAAGCTCCCCAGCTTCCCAGAAAGGAAGCTTTTGGGGCCTCCAACAGCGCATGCGCGCTGCCTTCCCGCCTTCCTGACCAACTCTCTTCAGTTCGAGTTTAAAGCTGAGACAATAGAGAGAGGAAAGGAAAGAGAGAGAGAGAGAGATACAACTCCTAGGGGAGGTGGGTGGGTTGTGAGGACTAATTCCTGCTGTTCCCAGAGATCACCTGTTACAGGTAAGTAACTGTGCTATCTCCAGGAACAAGCAGGAATGAGTCCTCACATATGGGGACTCCCTAGCTAAGATGCCGGGGAGATCCCCCCCTAAGGGTTCCTCATCTTCCTATGGATCTCAGGCATCCATTCAGGGAAGGTGGGCAGGAGTTGTTTAAGAATGGAACAGGTGTCTGAGGACAGCCTGACCAAACAAGGCATCCCGGCGGGAGTCCTTGTCCAAGCAGTAATGGGCTGTGAAGGTATGAACCGAGGCCCAGGTAGCTGCTCGACAGATCTGATCGATGGATACAGAATGAAGATGAGCCATAGATGTGGCCATGGCTCTCACATTGTGAGCTGTGACATGGCCTTCCAGAGAAAGGTTCTTACTCTGGTAAGCAAAAGAAATACACTGAGCAATCCTATTGGACAGTGTTCTTTTTGAGACTGGAAGTCCTAAATGAGAAGGATCAAAAGCAACAAAAAGTTGAGAAGACTTTCGATGTTGCTGTGTCCTGTGGAGGTAAAAGGCAAGAGCTCTTTTAGAGTCTAGAGTATGAAGGTTCCGTTCTGCATTGGATGCATGAGGAGCTGGAAAAAAAGCGTAGTTACTCACCTGTAACAGGTGTTCTCCAGGAGCAGCAGGAATCAGTCCTCACTTATGGGTGACGTCGGCGCCGACGGAGCCCTCGCGGAGCAATTTTCCCCAGCTTTCAAAGAAAGCCTTTGGGAATTGCAGCGCGCATGCGCGGTCGTCTTCCCGCCCGAGGGTGCCATCTTAGCCAGTCAGATGACATAGCTAAAAAAGACAGCATAAAAATTTGCAAAAAAAGAACATAAGCAGACGATTGCAACTCCAAGGGGAGGAGGGAGGGTAGTGAGGACTGATTCCTGCTGCTCCTGGAGAACACCTGTTACAGGTGAGTAACTACGCTTTCTCCAGGACCAAGCAGGAAGTCAGTCCTCACTTATGGGACTCCCAAGCTCAAGGCTACCGGAGACCCTAAGCACAAAAATGAGCTCCCTCTAGCTCAGCAGCACAGAAGGATAGAATCTTCGCTGAATTATCACCCACCGGTAGCCCACATCCGGGATGGAGGGTAGGAGTTGCTCAGACCTCAAAGAGATTACGGAGGACTGCCTGTCCGAAAGCACTGTCCCTACGGGACTCCCTCTCGAGACAGTAATGGACCGCAAAAGTCTGGCTCGAAGACCAAGTAGCGGCCCGGCAGATGTCTGCCAGCGGAACAGAACGGAGGTAAGCCACTGACGTGGCCTTTGCCCGAACACAATGAGCCGTGACTCGACTTTCTAAGGAGAGTCCGGCTGCCCCATAAGCCCAAGAGATACAGTCCGCAACCCAGATGGACAGAGTACGCTTGGAGACCGGGAGCCCCAATTTATTGGGGTCAAAAGACACAAAAAGCTGAGCAGCTTTACGGTGCTCCCGCGTACGGTCAAGGTAGAAGTTCAATGCCCTTCTACAGTCCAGGGTATGGAGGACCGTTTCAGCTCGGCTGGAGTGTGGTCTGGGAAAGAAGGTTGGAAGTACCACCTCCTGATTGATGTGAAAAGGGGAGACCACTTTAGGCAGAAATTTTGGGTGAGTCCGTAGGACTACCCTATTCTTGTAGAACCTAGTGTAAGGGGGATCAGACACGAGGGCCTGCAATTCACTTACGCGCCTAGCGGAAGTGAGGGCTATCAAGAACAGTGTTTTCCAAGACAGAAAACGGAGAGAACAGGTAGCCATAGGTTCAAAAGGCGGACAGGTGATCCGCTGCAAAACCACATTCAGGTCCCAGTCAGGCGCTGGCGGGCGCAGAGGTGGTTTAAGTAGAAGGAGACCTCGGAGAAACCTCGCTACGAGAGGGTCATTGGAGAGAGGTCTGCCGTCCACTGGCACATTATGTGCTGAAAGAGCACTGAGGTGAACTTTGACGGAGTTGGACTTAAGTCCCAGATTAGAGAGGTGCAGCAAGTACTGCAAGATCACCGACACCGGGCAGGAGAAGGGATCCTGAGACTGTTGGGTACACCAGACTGCAAAGCGACGCCATTTAAGGGCGTAGCATTTGCGGGTAGAAGGCCGTCGCGAAGCTAAGACGACCTCCTCCACCTCCGCCGGCAGGAGAAGGGGAGCAAGGACTACCCTCTCAGCAGCCAGGCCATGAGGTTGAGAGACCTGAGGTTGGGGTGCAGAAGGGACCCCTGATCCTGAGTGAGGAGATCCGGTTGTACCCCCAGAGGGATTGGATCCTCCACCGCCAGTTGCAGCAGGAGCGGAAACCACGGCTGCCTGGGCCAGCGAGGGGCCACCAGGACCATGAAGGCTTTGTCTCGGAGAACCTTGAAAAGAGTCCGAGAGACCAGCGGGATGGGAGGGAAAGCGTACAGAAGGCTCCCCGACCACGAGATCAGAAAGGCGTCCGCCGCAACCCGAAGGGGGTGTGGCTGACGAGAGCAGAAGCGAGGAAGCTGCCGGTTGTGAGGACTGGCAAAGAGATCCACCGTGGGGAGACCCCACTTGAGGAAGAGCTTCTGAACTACCAAGGGATCCAGACGCCACTCGTGCGGCTGGAGGACCCTGCTGAGTTTGTCTGCAAGGCAATTTTCTTGGCCCGGGAGATAAACTGCCTTGAGGAGAATGCCGTGACTGACGGCCCAAGAGCAGAGCTTCTGTGCCTCCCGGCAGAGGAGGAAGGAGCCCGTGCCCCCCTGTTTGTTCACGTAGAACATGGCAACTTGATTGTCCGTCTGAACAAGGACGGACTGTTGGGAAGTCAGGTGGGAGAAGGCCTTGAGAGCTAGGCGGATCGAAATGAGCTCCAGGAAGTTGATCTGCTGAGCAGACTCCCACGTGGTCCAGAGGCCCTGAGTACGTGCCTCTTGGCAATGTGCTCCCCAGCCCAGGAGGGATGCATCGGTGGTCAGCACCCGGGTCGGCTGAGGTGACTGGAAAGGCATTCCGAATATCAGGTTCGGCTGCCGGAGCCACCACCGGAGAGACGAGAGCAGCGGCTCGGAGACGCGCACTAGGTCTGCCATGCCGCCTGTGGCTTGTCGCCACTGCTGGCGGAGACACCATTGAGCAGACCGCATGTTCAGGCGGGCATTGGGGGTCACATGGACGGTGGAAGCCATATGGCCGAGCAGTCTCAGGAAGCGCCTGGCGGAGACCAGGGGCTGGCTGCGAAAGCGGTCGGCTAGGTCCATGAGCCGTTGAGCCCTGTCGAGCGGTAGGTACGCTCGTGCCCGAGGAGTGTGCAGCCTTGCGCCGATGAACTCGAGATCCTGTGAGGGGAGCAAAGTGGACTTTGCGAAGTTTATGACAAAGCCCAAGTGCTGCAGCAGAGTCACCGTGCGGCGCGTGGCGTTGGCGACCTCCTGAGCGGACGCTGCTCTGATGAGCCAGTCGTCGAGGTACGGAAAGACATAGAGGCCGTGAAGCCGGAGATGGGCCGCCACGACCGCGAGACATTTTGTGAAGACTCGCGGTGCGGAGGATAGGCCAAAGGGCAGTACTCTGTACTGGTAATGATTTCCTGCCACCACAAACCTTAGGTATTGGCGGTGGCTTGGGTGGATGAGGATGTGCGTGTAGGCATCCTTTAGATCCAAGGAGCATAGCCAATCTCCCTGCTGGAGGTAGGGCAGAAGGATTCCAAGGGTAAGCATTTTGAACTTCTCCCGCACAAGGAACTTGTTGAGGTTGCGCAAGTCCAGGATGGGTCTGAGGCCCCCTGTTCTCTTTGGTATCAGAAAATACCTCGAATAAAAGCCTTGACCTCTCAGGTGGTGGGGCACCGGGTCCACCGCCTGTTCCTGCAGAAGACCTGCTAACTCCTGAAGGAGCAACTCCCTGTGCAGAGGGGGGCGCGAAGGTTCTCCCGGAAAATAGGAGGGAGGGACCTGATGGAAGTGGAGAAGGTAGCCTTCTCGCACGACCTGAAGTACCCAGGCATCTGCGGTGATGCTGGACCACCTGTGGCCGAAGTGAACCAGCCGGCCTCCGGTGCTGGGAGGAACCAGCGGGGGGGGAAGAGGCTATGCTGAGCGAGTCAAAAACCCCCACCCTGCTGAGCAGGGGCTGGTGGTGCAGGCTTGGGGGCTTGCTGCCTACGGGACCCGTTACCCCGTCCCTTGGCCTGCTGGCCCTGTTGGGGAGCTGCAGGGGCCTGATAATGGGGGTACTGTTTGTAGGCAGCCGCCTTCCTCGGGTAAAAGGACTTTTTTCCCGAGCCCTTCTTTTTCTGGGAAGGGGCGGAGGTCTTCCTAGAAAGCCTGGTCCTGGTGAGAGTCTCAGTCTCAATTTGTGCAGCCTTTTCCGCCATGGGCTTGCCAAAGAGGTTTTCGCCTCGGCAGGGGACATCGACCAACTTGTCCTGTACCCAGGGCTCAAGGTCCGACGACTGAAGCCAAGCCTGTCGGCGGGCACCGATGCCGGCTGCGGCCACTCTAGCCGAGGCCTCAAAGCCATCATAGGCTGCTCGGGACATGAACTTTGAGCATTCCCGAATGCCCGTGGACAAGGCTAGGAACCTCCGCAAGGGCTCCTCGGAGAGACCAGCGGAGAATCCGGCTAGCTCTTTAGCCAGATCCCGGAGATACATGCCCATGTAGAGCTGGTAAGTCTGGACACGACATGCGAGCATAGAGCCCTGGAAGCACTTCTTGCCAAGGCCATCCAGGTTACGGGCCTCCCTTCCAGGAGGCACCGAGGAGTGCATCTTCTGGCTCTTAAGACGATGCATGGCCGATTCCACTACCATGGAATGGTGTGGCAGCTGTGCCTTCTGAAAGCCAGGGCTCTTGCGGACCCGATAGATAGAATCGACCCGCTTGCTCAGGACCGGCGAGGAGGCCGGACTCTCCCACATGCGGAAGAGTAGTCGTTCCAGCATAGGAGGAACCGGCACAGTAAAGTGCTCCCTCGCGGGAGAGTCATACTGGAGGGCGTCGAGCTCTTCGGCTCGAGGCTCCTCCTCGGGATCCGCAGGGAAGGCCAAAGCCTTGGCCATATCCCTAACGAAGTCCGAGAACCGGGCATCCTCCGGGGGGGACTGCTTCCGAGGCTCGGACCCCGGTGAGTCCGATGGGACACACCGAGTCCGGAAAGAATCAGGTGACTCTTCCTCCTCAGACTCCCAGACCGACTCCGACGAGGACTCGGTGGGGTCGGCCCGGGCAGGGTGCGGCGCCAGCCGTCCCGACGTCGAGGGAGTCGGCGTCGGCGACCTCGGTCCCGAACGGGAGGCCGAGGGTGACCTCGACCGAGGATCGACTCGAGTTCTCATTGACTCGAGGATCGGCTCGGTCTCCGGGGTCGACTTGGACGTCGACGTCCCGGCGGTCGGGGCAGCGGCGCCAGCGAGGCCAGCGAGCAGTGCCCGCTGCTGGTCCATGAAGGCAGACAGTCTGCTCTCCAAGGCCGGCAACCTGAGTCCGAGCTCAGGTGACCCAGCAGCCCCCGACTCGGGCCCCGACGGCGTCGGGCCCGACGTCGGCTGTCGCGGAGGCGAGTCCAGAAGGACCACAGGACTTACCCGGGCAGGCATCTCCGACTCCAGGCGAGGTCGCTTCGGGATATGTTCCTTCTCCAAGGACCCGGGGCGGCTGTCGGGGCTATGCGACCTGGCCCTCGCGGAGCCAGGAGCGTCCACCGACGCCGCCCTCGCGGGTTTTTCCTTCCGACGATGGTCCCCGGAGGGAGAACCCCGGTCGGAGGAGCTCCGTCGACGGTCCGAGCTGGAGCCTTTCGACGCGGAGGCCTCCGACGAGGTCCGGGTACGGCTGGGGTCAGCGAAGATTCTCTCACGCTGATGCCGCCGACTCAACGCCTTTGAGGACAGTTTGCTGCAGGGCCCACAGATCAGTTCCTCATGATCCGGGCCCAGGCAGCGGAGGCAAAAGTCGTGTGTGTCGGTTAGTGACATATTTCGGTCACACCGACCACACCGCTTAAACCCACTGGCAGCCATCGGGGGAAAAAGGGCCCCTGCGAGGTCAAAGGACCGGGCTGCCAGGGAAACCGAAAACGAAAGCTGACTAAGTCAGAAAAACCAAAAAAAGTAAGCGGACTCGAGACCGGCGTCGCGAGTACGGGCGGGAAAGCGATCGGCGTCGAACCGAAAGGAAAAAGAATAAAATAATGAAGAAAATCGACTTTTTCGCGGGGACAAGACGGGGACGTCTGTAGGGCTCCGCGGAAAAAAGAAGACTGGCTAAGATGGCACCCTCGGGCGGGAAGACGACCGCACATGCGCGCTGCAATTCCCAAAGGCTTTCTTTGAAAGCTGGGGAAAATTGCTCCGCGAGGGCTCCGTCGGCGCCGACGTCACCCATAAGTGAGGACTGACTTCCTGCTTGGTCCTGGAGAAGACAGGCAAATATACCTCTTGATTAAGATGAAAAGGTGAGACCACTTTAGGCATAAAGTGGGGATTTGTCCTAAGGACTACCTTAGCATGATGGAACCTTGTATAAGGTGGATTAGCCACTAAAGCCTGCAGTTCACTGATGCGGCGAGCAGAAGTGATTGCAATAAGGAAAATGACTTTCCAGGAAAGGAATTTCAAGGAGGTAGTGGCTAAGGGTTCAAAGGGTGGCTTCATAAGCTGACCAAGAACCACGTTTAAGTCCCATGCCACCGGAGGAGGCCGAATGGGAGGCTTAGTTAAAGTTAGACCTCTCATGAATCTTGCAATAAGAGGATGAGAGGAAACAGATTGTCCATTGATAGGCTGGAGAGATGCTGCAATAGCACTCAAATGGACCCTTACAGAATTGGTTTTAAGTCCTGCATTGGAAAGATGCAGGAGATATTCGAGTAAAGAATTTAAAGGTAGTGCTAGAGGGTTAAGACCCTTTTCAGCACACCAAATGGAAAATCTTTTCCATTTAAAAGCATAAGAACGCCTGGTGGAAGGTTTCCTAGATGCATGGAGGATATCCTTTACCTGTTGAGAAAGATTGAAGTCTTGAAGGTCTAGGCCTTCAGTAACCAAGCTCTGAGGTGAAGGGACTTCGGGTTTGGGTGCCACAAAATCCCCTCCTCTTGAGACAGAAGGTCTGGAGCAGCTCCCAGATCCAGGGAGGGTGCCTGGGAGAGATGCAGAAGTAGAGGGTACCACACTTGGCGTGGCCAGCGTGGAGCTATGAGGATCATAGATCCTCGATCCCTCTGAAGTTTGAATAGAGTCTTGGGAATCAAGGGAATGGGGGAAAGGCATATAGGAAGGCCTGACCCCAAAGAAGGAGGAAGGCATCCTTGGCCTGAGCTCCCTGACACGGAATCCTGGAACAGAACCGGGGACGTTTGGCATTGCACGGACTTGCAAGGAGGTCTATGTCCGGGGTTCCCCATTCCTGAAAGATTCTGAGTACCTGATCCATGTGCAGGGACCATTCGTGTGGAAGCAGAACTCGACTGAGTCTGTCTGCCCAAGAGTTTTGGATTCCTGGGAGGTACACTGCCAGGAGATGGGATCTGATGCTCTCTGGCGAAGGCCCACAATTTTAGAGCTTCGTTGCAAAGCGACAGAGAGCCAGTCCCTCCTTGTTTGTTTATGTAGAACATGGCTACTTGATTGTCGGTATGAACAAGGACTGTCATGTTGATGAGGAGGGTATAAAAGACCTTGAGAGCAAGGAAAATTGCTCGCAGCTCCCAAAGGTTGATATGAAGGGTGGTCTCCTGTGGAGACCAAGTGCCCTGAGTGGAGAGGTCTTGGAGATGAGCTCCCAAACCTGTTTGGGAGGCATCTGTAGTAAGAGTTGCTTGGGGTAACAAAGGTTGGAAGGGGGCCCCCAACAACAGATTTTGAGTGGATATCCACCATTGGAGAGACCACAAAAGACTTTTTGAGGTTGCTATTTGGTCTGAGAGAGCTCCTGATGCTTGTGTCCACTGGGTGGACAGAGTCCATTGAGCTGCTCTCATATGTAGGCGTGCATAAGGCACCACATGAACTGTGGATGCCATGTGGCCTAGCAGTTGTAGCATCTCCCTGGCAGTCAAGTGGCTTCTGGACTGAACTTGAGAGGCCAAGTGCACTAGACGGTGGCAACGGGCCTGAGGAAGATAGGCCCTTGCAGTGGTGGTATCTAGCCAGGCCCCTATGAATTCTAGGGACTGAGTAGGGGTGAGTTGAGACTTTGGCAGATTGATGACAAGTCCCAGATACTGCAGTATGCGTCTGGTGTAGTCCAGGGAAGTCTGAGCCTCGGACTGAGATGGAGCTCGGATGAGCCAGTCGTCCAGGTATGGGAAGACAAAGATTCCCAGAGTGCGTAGAAATGCAGCTACTATTGCCATGCATTTGGTAAATACCCTTGGAGCAGAGGCTAGACCGAAGGGAAGTACTCTGTATTAGAAATGTTTTCCCTGGAACAGAAACCGTAGGAACTTTCTGTGGGATGGATGGATGAGTATATGTGTGTACGCATCCTTGAGATCTAGAGAACAAAGCCAGTCCTGACTCTGTAGGTATGGAAGGAGAGTGCCTAGAGAAAGCATCTTGAATTTCTCCTTGTATAGGAATTTGTTCAATTCTCTGAGATCCAGAATGGGTCTGTACCCCCCTGTTTTCTTGGGAATGAGAAAATAAGGGGAGTAAAAACCTGACCCTTGTTGAGGAAGAGGAACCTCTTCTATTGCCTTTTGGGCGAGAAGAGTGGTCACCTCCTGGCCCAACAGGTACAGGAGAGAAGGGGGAGAATTGAATTGTCTCACCATGGAATGGGGAGGAAGGCTGGAGAAATGTAGTTTGTAGCCCTCTTTGATAACAGAGAGGGTCCACGGTTCTGATGTGATTTGTTCCCATCTGGGAGCAAAATGAGTTAACCTTCCTGGAATGGTGAGAGGTTCTGGTTGTTGCACAGCCAGAAAGGTTAAGTTCTCTAGAATCAAGTCAAAAACCCTGCGGGGTTTGGGACTGCTGGATTGTAGCAGCCCCTGTAGACTTTGTTCTGGCCTGTTTAGTTTGCTGACGCTTAGAAGCAAAGCGAACTTGGGAAGATTGCTGGCCAGTATTTGTGGAAAATCGGGTCTTTTTATAGAAAGGTTTCTTAAAAGGTTTTTTCTTGGCAGGGGTAGAGGTAGACTTAGAAAGTCTATCTAAAGCAGCATTCTCTGCATCCATTTGAGTGGCTTTGATTTGCCACTCCTTGCCAAACAGATTTTCACCTGTACAGGGCAGATTGCCCAAGCCTTCTTGTACCCAGGGTTCCAAATCAGAAGCCTGGAGCCAAGCCAGTCTGCGAGCAGCTATGGCAATGCCAGAGGCTCTGCTTGCCCCCTCAAAAGAGTCAAAGGCTGCTCTGTTGGAGAACTTTGAAACATCTTGAGTTTGCTTTAGCAAAAGAAGGAACTCCTCTTGCTTATCCTCTGGGATAAAGGGGAGAAACTGACGTATCTTTAATGCAATCTCTTTCAAAAACATGCCCATATAGAGGCTGTATGAATTGATTCTGGCAATAAGCATGCTAGCTTGGAAGATTTTTCTCCCAAAAGCATCCAGAGTCCTACATTCTCTTCCTGGAGGGGTAGAAGAGTGCCTTTTGGTACTCTATCTTTTTCATAGCAGACTTCACCACAATAGAGTGGTGAGGAAGCTGAGTCTTTTGAAAACCAGGAGAAGGAGGAACCCGATACATGGTGTCCAAACGTCGAGAATGTGGAGATAGGGTGAGAGGAGCCTCCCACAAGTCCATCATGTGTTCTTGAAGAATTTCATGTATGGGTAAGGTGGCTGCCTCTTTGGGAACCTTAGAGTATCCTAAAATATCCAATTTTTTTGCTCTAGGCTCCTTTTCAGAGGTTACAGATATGGAAAGTCCTTTAGCTACTTCAATGATGAAGTCTTGAAAGGACAAATCCTCTGGAGGAGACATTCTCCTTTTTGGAGAAGAGGGCTCCTCAGTAAGAGTAAAAGAGACGTCAGCAGAATCATCTGATGTATCAGAATCTTCAGAGGATTCAAAGTATCGCCTATTTGCTTCCAGAGATCGATACGCGTACCGACCGGTATCGACATCGGGCGTACCGGGAATCGGAGCGGTATCGAGGAAATCTCCGGAACCGGCATTCTACTGGAAGTAGATGCTCTGGGTACCGGTATTGGTTGCGGTACCGGAATCGGAGTCGGAACTGATTGTCGCGGTACCGATGGCGTTGCAGCATTAATGAAGCCAATAAGGCCTGCTGCATGGATTGTACCGTAGTACCCATAGTCGCCACAACTGCCTGGATGTCAGTACCGGTGTTAGCCGGTACCCCAGAGCAGTCTAACAGGAGATCGGTCGAGGCCGTGCCATCGATGTCTACCTGTAACCCCATAAGGAGGAGCTTTGGAAGCCGGAGCTTCCCGCCGGGGTTGTTTGGTTGGGGCAGGGTCCTCAGGGTCAAATGCAAGGGCCTCTCGCTGCTTAGAGGGAGATTTGCCTTTTGAGGACCTGCCTGAAGAATGTTTGGTTACCTGAGATCCATCAGGAGAAGAAGACCTGGAGGATGTTGATGCTGGCGTATCGGTAGAAAACAGCATATGAAACTTAGCTGCTCTGTTCTGTAAGCCCCGTTTGGACATCAGAGAGCAGGATGGACAATCCGGAATGGAATGGTCAGGCCCCAAACATTTAAGACACCACTCATGGGTATCTGTGACTGAAATAGTACCGGTACACTTGGTGCATTTTTTAAAACCAGAAGCTGGTTTTTCCATGAGGGAGAACCTGAGAAGTCCTAGAGGCCTCACAGAAAAAATACACCAAGTGAAGAAAAAGTAATTTTTTTTTTTTAAAGAAATAAACGAAAAAAGACCAGCGGTACCAGTCCGGAATCGGGGAAGGCAGACACGCGGTCAAAGAAACAAATTAAAATAACAATTTCTTCAGCGGTGACAGGAACACGACCTGCTGGCTCCGCGGAAAAAGAAGAACTGAAGAGAGTTGGACAGGAAGGCGGGAAGGCAGCGTGCATGTGCTGTGGGAGGCCCCAAAAGCTTCCTTTCTGGGAAGCTGGGGAGCTTTCCCGCGCAGGCTCCGTCGGTTCCGACGTACCCATATGTGAGGACTCATTCCTGCTTGTTCCTGGAGATAGGAATCTAACACAGGCCGATGGAGCTCTAGTGCATAGCTCTCTCGAATAACCTCTAACACCCACTGGTCTGACGTAATGTGGACACAGGCAGGATAAAACTCCCGCAATCGTCCTCCCACGGGCAACACCTCTACCTGAGTCCGCCTTATCTCATTGTGACTTTTTAACGGTTGAGAACCGTTAAAAAGTAAATGGAGCTCACTCTGAGGAGAAGGATGTTACCAGTGGTGTGCCCCAGGGATCTGGCCTTGGTCCGATTCTTTTTAACATCTTTGTTAGTGATATAGCGGAAGGGCTGTCGGGTAAGGTTTGCCTCTTTACGGAGGATACCAAAATCTGCAATAGAGTAGACACCCAGGAAGGTGTAGATAACATGAGGAGGGATCTAACTAAGCTTGAAGAATGGTCTAGAATTTGGCAGCTGGGATTTAATGTTAAAAAATGAAAGGCCATGCATTTGGGCTGCAGCAATCTAAGGGAGCAATACAGTATAGGAGGTGAAGTACTTTTGTCCACTAAAGAAGAGCGGGACCTAGGCGCGGTTGTGTCTGATGATCTTAAAGTAGCTAAACAGGTAGAAAAGGCGACTGCAAAAGCTAGAAGGATGCTTGGGTGCATACAGAGAGGAATGGCTAGCAGAAGAAAGGAGGTGATAATACCTCTCTATAAGTCTTTGGGTGCGACCTCATTTGGAGTATAGTGTACAACTCTGGAGACCGCACCTTCAAAAGGATGTGAACAGGATGGAGTCGGTACAGAGGGTGGCTACTAAAATGATTAGTGGTCTTCATTATAAAGCATATGAGGACAGATTTAAGGATCTTAATATGTACACCTTAGAGGAAAGGCGGGATAGAGGTGATATGATTGAGATGTTTAAATACCTCCGTGGCATAAATGTTCAGGGAGAGAGCCTCTTTCAATTGAAAGCAAGTTCTGCTACGAGGGGACATGGGATGAGGGTGAAGGGAGATAGACTCAGGAGTGATATGCGGAAATATTTCTTTACGGAAAGAGTAGTGGATCCATGGAATAGTCTCCCAGTGGAGGTGGTAGAGATGAGGACAGTAACTGAATTCAAAAAAGCATGGGACAAACACAGAGGATCTCTAAAGGTAAAAAGGGGGACTGTTGTAGTTGTTGATATGGAAGGACAGACTAGATAGGCCATGTGGTCTTTTTTTGTCATCATTATTTCTATGTTTCTATGAGGACTGAAAGGGCGCAACACCTCTGCCTGCCCCCCGAAATCCTCTAAACCCCTGGCCTCGCACTGGAAACCTTCCATGCTGTGTCTGGCCAAAACGAGAGGACCGAAACCTACGAAACTCCCACTGAGCCGCCCTGGGCCCCGAAGCGCTCCGGCCCTGCTTAGGCTTGTCCTCAGGAAGACTTCCCCCCTTGGATTCCCCTAGATCCTTTACCAACTTTTCCAAATCTTCTCCAAACAATAGCTTCCCCCAAAACGGAAGCTTACTGAGGCGAGCTTTAGACGAACCGTCCGCCGCCCAGTTTCTCAACCACAGATATCGACGCGCCGCTACGACCGACGCCATACTCTTTGCTGGTCCTCTGATGAGATCATAATGAATATCCGCTAAATAAGCGGTTCCTGATTCCAGCCGCACTACCTCAGCTTCCTGCTCTCCCAACTGATCCCCCTGCAACCTTTGGGACCATCTCAGGCCGCCTCTCTCCACCCACGCCACCGCTATCAAGGCCTGCATGGAGAGAGCGCTAATATCAAACACTTGCTTCAACAAGGTATCTAATTTCCTGTCCTGCACGTCCTTCAATGCCACGGGCTCCCTCTACCGGGATCGTAGTCTTCTTTGTAACTGCCGAAACTGCCGCATCTACCTCTGGAGAGCAAAAGAGCTCCTTATCTTGGTCAAAAAGCGGATATAACTTAGCTATTGCCCTAGAACCTCTCAGGGCAGACTCCGGCAAGTCCCACTCCTCCTGAATCATATTTCTAAACACCCTATGCACGGGAAACACACGCTGGGACGTGCGCACCGCCTGCAACAGCCGATCCTCCAACATTTCCTCCGAAGAAGGCTCCACTGACGGCATGTTCAGCGTTCTTAGCGTCTCCATAATCAGAGCTGGGAGCTCCTCTTTTCTAAACACCCTGACTACTCTAGTCTGTTGCTCCGCATCGGGCAACTCTCCCTCTTCTAATTCCTCCTCCGAGACTTCTGCTAGATCCCCGTCACCTGCCTCTAGCCCTTCCCAGAGCAGCGACGTAGGACCCTCTACACTTGCCCCTTTATTCTTCTTCATCGGGGCAGTTTCCACCTCCGCAGACCCAAGACACTTCTGTCCTCGCAGGCTATGGAGGAGGCGCCGCCATCGCCGGCTGCAACAAGGCAAAAGCCTGCTGCATGAGAGAGAAGAAGTCCAGCGGAATCCCAACCGAACCCCTCGCCTGGCTGGCTTCTGGCGGTGGAACAGCACCTTCCCCCGAGGAAGGCCCCGCTATCTGTTCCACGGAAACCAACGAGGATGGTAGGGCTTCCCCCTTTTCTCGAGAACCCGCCAACTGGTCTCCGTTGGTCCCTTCCAGCGGCCCCTCCATAACAGCCGCTTCTCGGGTGCAGGCTCTACACACACCAGATTCCAACAGCTCACCTCGCCTCGTACCACACACTAAACGAGGCTTAGCCAGCATAGCACTTAGTAAAGATAAAACTGCTCTCCCCCAGCAGCTCTAAACAAGGACCGATGCTGTTCCCGTTTTTTTTTTTTCACCTGCACTCCCAGTTATGTGAACAACTCTGTGCCGCTTAACAGAAGCCAAAACGAGCCTTTAAACACTTGTAAATCCTCAAAAGTAACTTTTGCTTACTTCGCAGCATCTAAAATGGCCGCCGTCGCGCTTCCCACGCGAATCCGAGAGGACGGCCTAGCTGCACGATCGCGGCCTCCGTTCCTGCTCTCTCTCCCCTACTTCACGCTATTCTGTTCTGCCCGCTGCTGACAGGACTCACCTTCATCGATTGCCAGGGCCGGGAGGTGGCTCCCCACGAGCCGGAGCTCAGCTGGACCGCGGCTTCGGCTCCAGCTTTCACAACCCCATTTGCTAGCGCCGGTGTCCACTGCTCTCCTGGCCTTGCGGGTAGGGCCTGCAACCTGCTCCTCACCCGTTACCGCGGGTTCGGGAGCAGGGAGGCTAAGGTGCTGAGCTAGTTCCCCTATGCTCGTTAGAGTGAAGGGGAGAGAACCAGGGGGGGGGGGGGAGGAAGAGAGAGGGGGAGAGAAAGAGAGACAGAGAGAGCTCCAGACAGCAGCAACAAAGGGACACCTCCAGCAGCAGCACCTTCCCTGTAAGAATTAAAACTAATCTCCCTTAAAATCCAAACTACACTTCCAATGTAAAAGCTAAAGAACTAGCTCTGCTTATTTGTGCCGAGTGAGCCCAGTCCCAGGCTCAGAAGCTACTCCAGCTGCTTGGAGACTGAAAGTACTGGAGGAGAGGGGCGGTCCTTGCCTATTTATGCAGAGGTCATCAAAGCGATGATGTGTTTCAGTCTCCAAAGCTGCTGGAGGAGATTCTAAACTCAATGGTTCCGGGACTGGACTAGAGGGACGAAAAGGAACAGTGGCTTCCTTTCAGTGCTGCCCAAGTGTACATTCAAGTGAGGACATCACTGAACATTGCTCTGGTCTGTCTCCACCTGCTAGCTGGGGAGCATAACCTCCTCGTGTGGACTGGTCAAGCAGGATAAGGAATACACATTTATCTGTTTTTGTAAACTGTATCATTGTACTCATTAAATAAATGAGATTTACGAACCCTAGCTATTGGTTTATTACACACAAAAAAACCCGAAGTTAGTTGTAAAATCACTCTAGCATAAAGTTGCAAAGGTACAACTACTGGACAGGATAATATGAGTGATGATATTTATTCAACTCATCTTAAACAGTTTGGCTTTATAACAAAACATCAACACTTCAAATGCCAAATGCAAACAAGAAGCTGAATACTGAACTTTAGCATTAGCAATGACAGACTACTAATGGCAATAATGACAGGTCTAAACACTCATACAAACGTACTACACCATGCAGGAACAAAATCGTACAGGTTGGTCATGCTGTAATAGAGAGACAGATTAATGTCCAACCACACATGAGAACTGAGAGGATATTCAAACTATCTCACAGCTGCTAGAAAAAAGTCACCTGTTAAGACTCTTTCCAAGATCATTCCATCCTTTCCTGTAATAATCTGATAACTCATTCTGGGTCCACAGAAGAATGTTTTTCAATGACACGCTCTTGCACAGGTGAAATATTATTGATATGCAAGGAGTCAGCACAGGTTCTGGATTAGAAAATCAATCCAATGGCAAAGCTCCACAGATCTGTGAACGCAACTATCTGTGGAAGCAGATATCACTGCATAATAAAAGCAGAAAGTAGCTGATAAGATAGTCCTGAGCAGTTAATCCAGACAAGGTTGAAGAAATGTCAGGACGTGGAACTTTGCACCATTGCACTGTCCTCTGTCTGCACAAACTGCTGGTTCAGGGTCCAATGAAGGCAACCCATAAGCAGACCTATGTAAGCCTTGGGCAGGGGAAGGCATGTCTGTCTGGGAAACTTCCAAGCGACTAGAGGAACTAGGGAATGCTTCCGTATCCTGTTCCTGTGTGTCCAGACCCTTCGAGCCACTGTGCAGAAAGAAGATCTCTCTCAAATATGGCAGAGAGACTATGTGCAGAATCAGGCCAGCCCCACAAAAACGTGTGAAATCAGTGGAACTACTGCAATAAACAAACTCTAAGCTGGTCATAAAGCGTAGTTACTCACCTGTAACAGGTGTTCTCCAGGAGCAGCAGGAATCAGTCCTCACTTATGGGTGACGTCGGCGCCGACGGAGCCCTCGCGGAGCAATTTTCCCCAGCTTTCAAAGAAAGCCTTTGGGAATTGCAGCGCGCATGCGCGGTCGTCTTCCCGCCCGAGGGTGCCATCTTAGCCAGTCAGATGACATAGCTAAAAAAAAAAAGACAGCATAAAAATTTGCAAAAGAACATAAGCAGACGATTGCAACTCCAAGGGGAGGAGGGAGGGTAGTGAGGACTGATTCCTGCTGCTCCTGGAGAACACCTGTTACAGGTGAGTAACTACGCTTTCTCCAGGACCAAGCAGGAAGTCAGTCCTCACTTATGGGACTCCCAAGCTCAAGGCTACCGGAGACCCTAAGCACAAAAATGAGCTCCCTCTAGCTCAGCAGCACAGAAGGACAGAATCTTCGCTGAATTATCACCCACCGGTAGCCCACATCCGGGATGGAGGGTAGGAGTTGCTCAGACCTCAAAGAGATTACGGAGGACTGCCTGTCCGAAAGCACTGTCCCTGCGGGACTCCCTCTCGAGACAGTAATGGACCGCAAAAGTCTGGCTCGAAGACCAAGTAGCGGCCCGGCAGATGTCTGCCAGCGGAACAGAGCGGAGGTAAGCCACTGACGTAGCCTTTGCCCGAACTCAATGAGCCGTGACTCGGCTTTCTAAGGAGAGTCCGGCTGCCCCATAAGCCCAAGAGATACAGTCCGCAACCCAGATGGACAGAGTACGCTTGGAGACCGGGAGCCCCAATCTATTGGGGTCAAAAGACACAAAAAGCTGAGCAGCTTTACGGTGCTCCCGCGTACGGTCAAGGTAGAAGTTCAAAGCCCTTCTACAGTCCAGGGTATGGAGGACCGTTTCAGCTCGGCTGGAGTGTGGTCTGGGAAAGAAGGTCGGAAGTACCACCTCCTGATTGATGTGAAAAGGGGAGACCACTTTAGGCAGAAATTTTGGGTGAGTCCGTAGGACTACCCTATTTTTGTAGAACCGAGTGTAAGGGGGATCAGACACGAGGGCCTGCAATTCACTTACGCGTCTAGCGGAAGTGAGGGCTATCAAGAACAATGTTTTCCAAGAAAGAAAACGGAGAGAACAGGTAGCCATAGGTTCAAAAGGCGGACAGGTGATCCGCTGTAAAACCACATTCAGATCCCAGTCAGGCGCTGGTGGGCGCAGAGGTGGTTTAAGTAGAAGGAGACCTCGGAGAAACCTCGCTACGAGAGGGTCGCTGGAAAGAGGTCTGCCGTCCACCGGCACATGATGTGCTGAAAGAGCACTGAGGTGAACTTTGACGGAGTTGGACTTAAGTCCCAGAATAGAGAGGTGTAGCAAGTATTGTAAGATCACCGACACCGGGCAGGAGAAGGGATCCTGAGACTGTTGGGTACACCAGACTGCAAAGCGACGCCATTTAAGGGCGTAGCATTTGCGGGTAGAAGGCCGTCGCGAAGCCAAGACGACCTCCTCCACCTCCGCCGGCAGGAGAAGGGGAGCAAGGACTACCCTCTCAGCAGCCAGGCCATGAGGTTGAGAGACCTGAGGTTGGGGTGCAGTAGGGACCCCTGATCCTGAGTGAGGAGATCCGGTTGTACCCCCAGAGGGATTGGATCCTCCACCGCCAGTTGCAGTAGGAGCGGAAACCACGGCTGCCTGGGCCAGCGAGGGGCCACCAGGATCATGAAGGCTTTGTCTCGGAGAACCTTGAAAAGAGTCCGAGAGACTAGCGGGATGGGAGGGAAAGCGTACAGAAGGCTCCCCGACCAGGAGATCAGAAAAGCGTCCGCCGCAACCGAAGGGGGTGTGGCTGACGAGAGCAGAAGCGAGGAAGCTGCCGGTTGTGAGGACTGGCAAAGAGATCCACCGTGGGGAGGCCCCACTTGAGGAAGAGCTTCTGAACTACCAAGGGATCCAGACGCCACTCGTGCGGCTGGAGGACCCTGCTGAGTTTGTCCGCAAGGCAATTTTCGTGGCCCGGGAGATAAACTGCCTTGAGGAGAATGCCGTGACTGACAGCCCAAGAGCAGAGCTTCTGTGCCTCCCGGCAGAGGAGGAAGGAGCCCGTGCCCCCCTGCTTGTTCACGTAGAACATGGCGACTTGATTGTCCGTCTGGACAAGGACGGACTGGTGGGAAGTCAGGTGGGAGAAGGCCTTGAGAGCTAGGCGGATCGCCCTGAGCTCCAGGAAGTTGATCTGCTGAGCAGACTCCCACGTGGTCCAGAGGCCCTGAGTACGTGCCTCTTGGCAATGTGCTCCCCAGCCCAGGAGGGATGCATCGGTGGTCAGCACCCGGGTCGGCTGAGGTGACTGGAAAGGCATTCCGAATATCAGGTTCGGCGGCCGGAGCCACCACCGGAGAGACGAGATCAGCGGCTCGGAGACGCGCACTAGGTCCGCTAGGCCGCCTGTGGCTTGCCGCCACTGCTGGCGGAGACACCATTGAGCAGACCGCATATTTAGGCGGGCATTGGGGGTCACATGGACGGTGGAAGCCATATGGCCGAGTAGTCTCAGGAAGCGCCTGGCGGAGACCAGGGGCTGGCTGCGAAAACGGTCGGCTAGGTCCATGAGCCGTTGAGCCCTGTCGAGCGGGAGGTACGCTCGTGCCTGAGGAGTGTGCAGCCTTGCGCCGATGAACTCGAGATCCTGTGAGGGGAGCAAAGTGGACTTTGCGAAGTTTATAACAAAGCCCAGGTGCTGCAGGAGAGTCACCGTGCGGCGCGTGGCGTTGGTGACCTCCCGAGCGGACGCTGCTCTGATAAGCCAGTCGTCGAGGTACGGAAAGACATAGAGGCCGTGAAGCCGGAGATGGGCCGCCACGACCGCGAGACATTTTGTGAAGACTCGCGGTGCGGAGGACAGGCCAAAGGGCAGTACTCTGTACTGGTAATGATTTCCTGCCACCACAAACCTTAGGTATTGGCGGTGGCTTGGGTGGATGAGGATGTGCGTGTAGGCATCCTTTAGATCCAAGGAGCATAGTCAATCTCCCTGCTGGAGATAGGGCAGAAGGATTCCAAGGGTAAGCATTTTGAACTTCTCCCGCACAAGGAACTTGTTGAGGTTGCGCAAGTCCAGGATGGGTCTGAGGCCCCCTGTTCTCTTTGGTATCAGAAAATACCTGGAATAAAAGCCTTGACCTCTCAGGTGGTGTGGCACCGGTTCCACCGCCTGTTCCTGCAGAAGACCTGCTAACTCCTGAAGGAGTAATTCCCTGTGCAGAGGGGGTCGCGGAGGTTCTCCCGGAAAATAGGAGGGAGGGACCTGGTGGAAGTGGAGAAGATAGCCTTCTCGCACGACTTGAAGCACCCAGGCATCTGCGGTGATGCTGGACCACCTGTGGGCGAAGTGAACCAGCCGGCCTCCGGTGCTGGGAGGAACCAGCGGGGGGGGGGAAGGCTATGCTTAGTGAGTCAAAAACCGCCACCCTGCTGAGCAGGGGCTGGTGGTGCAGGCTTGGGGGCTTGCTGCCTACGGGACCCGTTACCCCGTCCCTTGGCCTGCTGGCCCTGTTGGGGAGCTGCAGGGGCCTGATAATGGGGGTATTGTTTGTAGGCAGCCGCCTTCCTCGGGTAAAAGGACTTTTTCCCCGAGCCCTTCTTTTTCTGGGAAGGGGCGGAGGTCTTCCTAGAAAGCCTGGTCCTGGTGAGAGTCTCAGTCTCAATTTGTGCAGCCTTTTCCGCCATGGGCTTGCCAAAGAGGTTTTCGCCTCGGCAGGGGACATCGACCAACTTGTCCTGCACCCAGGGCTCAAGGTCTGACGACTGAAGCCAAGCCTGTCGGCGGGCACCGATGCCGGCTGCGGCCACTCGAGCCGACGCTTCAAAGCCATCATAGGCTGCCCGGGACATGAACTTTGAGCATTCCTGAATGCCAGTGGACAAGGCCAGGAACCTCCGCAAGGGTTCCTCGGACAAACCAGCGGAGAATCCGGCTAGCTCTTTAGCCAGATCCCGGAGATACATGCCCATGTATAGCTGGTAAGTCTGGACACGACATGCGAGCATAGAGCCCTGGAAACACTTCTTACCAAGGCCATCCAGGTTACGGGCCTCCCTGCCAGGGGGCACCGAGGAGTGCATCTTCTGGCTCTTAAGACGATGCATGGCCGATTCCACTACCATGGAATGGTGTGGTAGCTGTGCCTTTTGGAAGCCAGGGCTCTTGCGGACCCGATAGATAGAATCGACCCGCTTGCTCAGGACCGGCGAGGAGGCCGGACTCTCCCACATGCGGAAGAGTAGTCGTTCCAGCATAGGAGGAACCGGTACAGTAAAGTGTTCCCTCGCGGGAGAGTCATACTGGAGGGCGTCGAGCTCTTCGGCTCGAGGCTCCTCCTCGGGATCCGCAGGGAAGGCCAAAGCCTTGGCCATATCCCTAACGAAATCCGAGAACCGGGCATCCTCCGGGGGGGACTGCTTCCGAGGCTCGGACTCCGGTGAGTCCGAGGGGACACACCGAGTCCGGAAAGAATCAGGCGACTCTTCCTCTTCAGACTCCCAGACCGACTCCGACGAGGACTCGGTGGGGTCGGCCCGGCAGGGCGCGGCGCCTGCCGCCCCGACGCCGAGGGAGTCGGCGTCGGCGACCTCGGTCCCGAACGGGAGGCCGAGGGTGACCTCGACCGAGGATCGACTCGAGTTCTCATCGACTCGAGTTCTCATCGACTCGAGGATCGGCTCGGTCTCCGGGGTCGACTTGGACGTCGACGTCCCGGCGGTCGGGGCAGCGGCGCCAGCGAAGCCAGCGAGCAGTGCCCGCTGCTGGTCCATGAAGGCAGACAGTCTGCTCTCCAAGGCCGTCAACCTGAGTCCGAGCTCAGGTGACCCAGCAGCCCCCGACTCGGGCCCCGACGGCGTCGGGCCCGACATCGGCTGTCGCGGAGGCGAGTCCAGAAGGACTACAGGACTTACCCGAGCAGGCATCTCCGACTCCAGGCGAGGTCGCTTCGGGAGGTGTTCCTTCTCCAAGGACCCGGGGCGGCTGTCGGGGCTATGCGACCTGGCCCTCGCGGAACCAGGAGCGTCCACCGACGCCGCCCTCGCGGGTTTCACCTTCCGACGATGGTCCCCGGAGGGAGAACCCCGGTCGGAGGAACTCCGGCGACGGTCCGAGCTGGAGCCTTTTGACGCGGAGGCCTCCGACGAGGTCCGGGTACGGCTGGGGTCAGCGAAGATTCGATCACGCTGATGCCGCCGACTTCTCAACGCTTTTGAGGACATTTTGCCGCAGGGCCCACAGATCAGTTCCTCATGATCCGGGCCCAGGCAGCGGAGGCAAAAGTCGTGTGTGTCAGTTAGTGACATATTTCGGTCACACTGACCACACCGCTTAAAGCCACTGGCAGCCATCGGGGGAAAAAGGGCCCCTGCGAGGTCAAAGGACCGGGCTGCCAGGGAAAAATCGAAAACGAAAGCTGACAAAGTCAGAAAAACCGAAAAAAGTAAGAGGACTCGCGACCGGCGTCACGAGTCCGGGCGGGAAAAGGATCGGCGTCGAACCGAAGGAAATAAGAATAAAATAATGAAGAAAATCGACTTTTTCGCGGGGACAAGACGGGGACGTCTGTAGGGCTCCGCGGAAATAAGAAGACTGGCTAATATGGCACCCTCGGGAGGGAAGACGACCGCGCATGCGCGCTGCAATTCCCAAAGGCTTTCTTTGAAAGCTGGGGAAAATTGCTCCGCGAGGGCTCCGTCGGCGCCGACGTCACCCATAAGTGAGGACTGACTTCCTGCTTGGTCCTGGAGAACAACGTAGTTCAACAACACAGTCACTAAAACATGACTATGCAAAAACACAGGAATCGGGGTCATTGCTGAGCCCCAAATATCGAGGCAGACAAGACTAGCACAGCACTGACAAGGACAAACTGCTGACATTATACTGATACGAAGTTCTAAGAGTTTCTTCTAGAGGTAAAAAATGAAGCTAAATATCTAGGTGTTACTCTATCTCTCAGCTTAGCTACAATTAACTACTAGTGCAATCTATAAGTTAAGGATGATCCAACAGTTGAGATCTCTACTTTATAGGCAGTGATTTGCTCCCACTTTGACTATAAATTGTAACATATTCCAGGGTCTTTCAAAACAAGCATTAAGTCAACTACAACTGGCTGCGCTTATAACTCATAAGGCTCATATTACTGATCACATCACTCCTATATTACACAATCTGCACTGGTTGCCTATCCAAAGCAGAATTAAATATAAATTTCTGATGATCCCATTTAAGCTCATGAGGAACATAGCTTTATCGCACCTAAGCTCCCCGATTAACAAAACTTCAAAAAAGGCATTAAGAAGAGGATGCACTCAGAACACAATACTCATTCCCTCTGACTTTCAAAAATCTAAACGATCAATGTGCAATAGAATGTTTACTTTCTTTGCACCAATACTATGACATTCTCTCCCAGGGAAATTAAAATGCATTGATGATCTCTCCGCTTTTCGAAAAAAAATTCAAAACATCTTTTTATGGAGCATTTTGGAAATCAGTAGGACCCAGTCAAAATCTATCCAATTTAACCTTCCACGTGAGTCAACCTTCAACTAATCATTATTCATGCTCACCTTTCTGTTCAGGATGGCTTCATTAGTAACTTTTTTTTGTAAATAAGTTAATATGTTATAAGATCATTCTTTGCTCATCCACCTTGTATTGTATTTTTGGGGTTATATATCTATCATTTGCCATTGTTTAAGTTTTACTATTAGAATTTAGTCTATGTTTGATGTAATTATTTAAGGTTCATTGTAAACCATTTTGATTATTTGATAAGGCGGTATAAAAAACTCTTAAATAAACAAACATTAAAATAATTAATTTGAGTAATAAATACAAAAAAAAACAAAAGAAAATAAAAGTTGAAGATAATGAAAAAAAGACCTTGCTGAAGATAGAAAATATTGGGAGAACTTTCTTGCATTTCAGTTCAGCAGAGTGGAAGAAACAAAGGAGCTGGGAAGGGCCATGCGCAATCAGAACTTCATACTATGTTCTGATTTCTGGAACAGCAGTTCTATTCCAGTACTGTCAGATGGCATCGCTCACTTGTGTGCCTCCTTCAATCCTGCTTGTTAACAGAAAATAAAATGCTCTATTACAGGATATGACAAATCCCAGGTGCCAGGTTGCCATAGCAACTACAAATTGCATCATGGCGCCCAGGATTTGAAGACTTTGAGAGTTCAGCCCAGTATTTCCTCCCTCCACTGCAATCAGCTGTCTACAAAAAGAGAGACTTGAAACAGCATGATCTGCAGGAACTTCCTCCACACAATCGCAGTAGAGGGAGACGTACAGTGTGTGAATTCAACACAGAAGGAACAGCAAGAGACCTTGGATGATAGCTGATGGGGGGGGGTCAATGAGAGAGAAAGATTCGGGGTGATGGCTGATGTTGGGGGGGGGGGGGCAATGAGAAAGCAAGAAACCTGGGATGATGGCGGATTGGGAGGGGGGCAATGAGAAAGCGAGAGACTCTGAGTGATGGCTGATGGGGGGGGGTGCAAAGAGAGAGATAGAGCGAAAGAGAGACCCCCTAGGTCGGACAATGGCTAATGGGAGGTGGGGAATGAGCGAGAGAGACCCGGGGTAATGGCTGATGGGTGGACAATGAGAGAAAGAGACCCAGTGTGATATCTAATGGGGGGGGGGGAGAATGAGAGAGAGACTGACTTGGTGATGGCTGTGTAGGGAGGCTATGAGAGAGAGATTTGATATGTGAAGCAAAAAAAATTTCCCGCAGCTTCCCCTACATATCCATCACTACCAGGCTATGGTTATATGTGAAGCAAAAGCGTCGCTGCCTTTGTTGGCACTGTGTAATGGCATGCGCTAAGGGTCTGATTTATCAAGCTTTTTTCTGTTCTCACAGAAAATGGGAAAAATAGTAAATCCGGCCCTTAAAAAAAGGACCTGCCATACACTTTTTGTTTGGGGGGGTTTGGCAGGCACTGTGAACTATGCCTTGGCAGTTGGCTCCTAAACGTTTAGGCTGGCTCCTAGATTTCAAGAAACTTTGTCGAGTTCTGCCCTATTATAATTTCTGCCTTAGTCTTTACAACCTTTGTCACAGCAATCCCATATTAGCTTAGTTTCCAAAAATGCTGTAATAATGCCATTAAGTAACTAAAACAAGCCCATCTGCCTCCAGTCACAGCAACCGAGCTGAATCTGCTGAAGTGAGTTTGAAGAAAAGGTCTGAACATATGACACAAAGGAACTAACATAGAACAGTAAATGCTCACCAACTGTTGATTCAAGGACTACCTCCACGTCAAACCACAGGTTCTACAAAAGAGAAATCCTCGAGGACCACTGCCCCGCCCGCAGCCTTGGCTTCCTCTAGCCAACTTGGGCTTGTCCTCTGGCAAGTGGGGAACCTTGGTCTCTCCCAGAAACCTTACCAACTTATCCAGGTCCTCCCCAAAAAACAATGTACACCCAAGGGGAGCAGAGAGATCTTCATTTTGGAGGCTACAACTGCCAACCTGTGGCAAAGCCACAGGAGGCATCAGGCCTCTACTACATAGTCCATGCCCTTGGCAGAAACCCACAAGAGATCATACAGCCAGCCACAGACTCCATCGGCCTGATTAGCATCAGGGAGGTGAGCAGAACAATCCTTCCCCGATCATCACCGTGAGGCCAATCGGGCACGCCATCGGGGGAATTAAATACAGGAGCGCCTGCAGGCATGCCCTTAGGCGGGGACAGAAAGGAGAGCCATATCAATCCTCCTTGCAAACAATCCTACCATCCACATGTCCTGAAACAATTAAAAACAAGTACGGCATATCCGAAGGATGATCTGCAACCTAAGGAGATTAGGATCCTCCGCGCACCAGCTAACCAACACCTGTAACACGGCACCCACCACAGGAGAAAGATCACAAGTCACAAAGCCCTCCAGGTTGCGAAGTAATATTCATAACCGCCGCCACCACCGAGTCCTGATCGGCATCGGGATAACAAACAGGAGGCTGAAACCCCTCCACTCTCCGCCTCAGGACCAATCAGGGCCCCACCTCAGCAGGGGGTTCCCATCAAGAAACCCAGAACCCTCAAAGCCATGCTCGGGAAAACGATCATTGCCCGACTCCTGCTCACCAACTGTTAATTCAAGGACTACCTCCACGTCAAACCACAGGTTCTACAAAAGAGATTATGCTCGGACCCAAACGCTCACAGTATACATATGCCAACAAGTTGCTGCCATCTTGTATCCACTGCAATACACAGCTGCTCGGGTCAGGTTTACTAGAGTACCAAAATGGTGCAGCTAACCTCTAAGGTACTTATTGCACTTATAATTACACTTCTGATAAGAGTAATTAATGCTGCCATCATTCCGACTGCAATCACAAAAATCGTATACAACCAGAGGAACCTCTCTCGGTGTCAACAATTCCTGCATATACCCAGACTGCAACCAAGACTAATTCAAATCGCTAGATCATCCTGCCCTATTGACCAACAAAATCACAATCTTCTGCCTAAATATATGAAATGTGCGCTAGCAAATGCATGCTCCACACACAAGAAGATACACCTTATTAGTGACTACGTAAATGACAGCAAACTAGATGTTATGTTTGTAACAGAGTCATGGTTCACTGATACAGACTAGGTGCTGACAAATCAACTCATCACACCAGACATGGACTTACATAATTGCCTATGGATAAATAAGAGAGGAGGAGGGATATTTATTCTCACCAGGAAAGATCTCAAATTCCAAGCATCCACATCCTTAAATGCCACCTTGAATGTACTACAGATTCAAAACAACCATTTTTCCATATGCTTAGTGTACAGATCGCCAACATCAACAGCAGATGATCTCTCTTCGCTAACTGAGCTAGCAAGTTCCCAATCAGCATCAGAGAAACCATTCATCCTGTTAGGAGACCAAAATCTACATTCAGCACCCACAAACCAAGTCACAATCTTCCTTGAAGCAACAGGAGTGGAGGAGTGGCCTAGTGGTTGGGGCAAGGTACTTCAAGCCGGAAGGTCGGGGGTTCAAATCCCACTAGAGGACAGCAACCTTGGGCCGGAAGGACTGGGGTTTCTAGTCCCACAGGTGCTCCTTGTGGTCTTGGGCAAGCCACTTAACCCTCCATAGCCCATGTTCCCTGTAAAATAGTTATCTCCAAGTTATAATGTCCTGTTCAATGTAATTTCAGTTTGTTCAATGTAAACCGCACTGATGCAGAATAGCACGGTATATAAGAGAATGTAAATAAATAAATAACAAATCTGATGGATCTTCCACGAATCATAAGCTCCCCCACACAAAAGGGAGGAAACACCTTGGACATGATATTGATACCTAAAACGATGACTGTGCAGAACGTTCAGACCACACCATTACCATGGTCTGACCATCACATAATATCATTCGATTTCCCACTGCTCAAAACTATCCAAAATAGGAAACCACAACCCCAGGGAAAACACAGGTTCTGAGACTTCAACAAAGAAGCCCTCCTTGAATATCTCACCCCTCTAATGGAATCATCCTCAAAAGACATCACAAAATTAGTTGATGAATGGAATAATTGGATAACTACATTTGCAGTGCTCCCTCCAAAGCAAGTATTGAGGCGAAGCTGCTCAGCACCCTGGTACTCAAAAGATATAAAAGAGGCAAAACTTAAACTAAGACATCTTGAGCATGGATGGCAAAGAACACATGACCTCAAACATCAAAGAGAATACTCCGCCAAACTATAACTACAAAAAGCTGATAAACCAAAGAATATGAGAATATCACAGTAACCTCATATTCAAATTCCTCAACCGACCTAGAGAAAGAGTAGTTACTCACCTGTAACAGGTGCTCTCCAGGAGCAGCAGGAATCAGTCCTCACATATGGGTGTCATTGGCACCGATGAAGCCCCAGCGGAGCATTTCCCCAGCTTTCTATGAAAGCCTTTGGGAATGCAGGCACGGATGCGCAGTTCCCTTCCCGCCTAAAGGTGCCATCTTACCTCAGTCAAATAACATAGCTAAGAACAGCACACAAAAATATAAAAATAAACTATGTACAACTGCAACTCCAAGGGGAGGAGGGAGGGTTGTGAGGACCGATTCCTGCTGCTCCTGGAGAACACCTGTTACAGGTGAGTAACTACTCTTTCTCTAGGACCAAGCAGGAAGTAAGTCCTCACATATGGGGGACTCCCTAGCTCTGGGCTACCGAGGAACCCAGGCTGAACAAGAGAACTCCCTCTAGTCTCAGCAGCAAAGAAAGGCTTTTCAAGGACACAACCTCCACCGGTATCCCAATAGAGGGCAGGAGTTGCCTAAACCTCAAAGAGATTCCGGAGTACTGCCTGGCCAAAAGCACTGTCCCCACGGGACTCCCTCCCCAGGCAGTAATGGGCCACAAAATTCTGGCTTGAAGACCAAGTTGCAGCCCTGCAGATGTCTACCAAGGGCACAGAGCGGAGATGAGCCACTGAGGCAGCCATTGCCCTGACACGATGGGCCGTGACCCTACCCTGCAAAGGAAGGTCAGCCGCCTTGTAAGCCCAGGTGATACAGTCAGCTACCCAGATGGACAAGGTACGCTTGGACACAGCTAAGCCCAACTTATTGGGGTCAAAGGATACGAAGAGCTGAGTAGCCCTTCTATGCCCCTGCGCACGGTCAAGGTAGAAGGATAAGGCCCTCCTACAGTCCAGGGTATGGAAGACTGCTTCAGCCTGGCTTGCATAAGGCCTAGGGAAGAATGTTGGAAGAACCACCTCCTGATTGAGGTGGAAAGAGGAGACAATCTTAGGGAGGAACTTTGGATGAGTCCTGAGGACTACCCTGTTCCTATAAATCCTGGTGTAAGGCCTGTCACAGACCAGGGCCTGAAGCTCACTCACTCGCCTAGCCGAGGTAAGGGCTATCAGGAAGAGTGTCTTCCAGGAGAGGAAGCGTAGTGGACAAGTAGCCATCGGCTCAAAAGGTGGGCGAGTCAGTTGCTGCAAGACCACATTCAGCTCCCACTCAGGGGAAGGAGGACGGATGGGAGGCTTGAGCAAAAGCAAGCCCCTGAGAAAGCGGGACACCAAGGGGTGACCAGTTAGAGATTGCCCCTCTACCAATGAGTGGTGAGCTGCTAGAGCTGAGAGGTGGACCCGAACAGAATTGGACTTAAGTCCCTGATTGGATAAGTGCAGTAAGTACTGAAGAACTACTGACACAGTACAGGAGAAAGGATCCTCTGTATGTAGGTGACACCACACGGAAAACCTCTTCCACTTGAGAGCATAGGTTTTCCTAGTGGACTGTTTCCTAGAGGCTAGGACAACCTCCTCAACTTCCTGAGGAAGGCCCCAGGGAGCCAAAACTACCCTTGCAGCCTCCAGGCCATCAAATTGAGAGATTTGAGATTGGGGTGCAGAAGGGAACCCTGGTCCTGTGTGAGAAGGTCGGGTTGCAACCCCAGAGGCAGTGGAGGAACTACCGCCAGTTGAAGCAGAAGTGGAAACCAAGGCTGTCTCGGCCATCTGGGAGCTATCAGCAGGACCGAGGCCTTGTCCTGGAGAATCTTGAATAGGGTTCGGGCCACCAAGGGCGTGGGAGGAAACGCATAGAGGAGGCCCTGAGACCAAGATATCAGAAAAGCATCCGCTGCTATCCGCAGAGGATGTGGTTGCCTGGAGAAGAACTTTGGCAGTTGCTTGTTCATGGGGCTGGCAAAGAGATCCATCAAATGGAGACCCCATTTCAGGAAGATCTTCTGAACTACTGAAGGATGCAGCTGCCACTCGTGGGGCTGCAGTATCCTGCTTAATCTGTCTGCCAGGTAGTTGTCCTGGCCTGGAAGGTACACAGCCCTGAGGAGCATGTTGTGCTTGAGGGCAAAAGAACAAAGGTCCTGAGCTTCCCGACAAAGGATCCTGGACCCAGTTCCGCCCTGTTTGTTCACATAAAACATGGCAACTTGGTTGTCTGTCTGAATCAGGACAGACTGTTGAGCCAGGGTAGGAGTGAAAGCTTTGAATTCTAATCGAATAGCTCTGAGTTCAAGGAGATTGATCTGCTGTGCAGCTTCCCAGGGAGACCAGAGGCCCTGGGTGCACTTGCCCAGACAATGCGCTCCCCAGCCTTGCAGGGAGGCATCTGTTAGCATCACTGTGTAACCTGGAATCTGAAAGGGCACCCCTTTCAGCAGATTGGATGGGTGTAGCCACCAGTTGAGGGAGTGCAGAAATGGTCTGGACACCCTTATCCTGTCTCTGAGGCTGCCTGTGGCCTGTGACCACTGAGTCCGAAGGCACCACTGTGCAGGCCTCATATAGAGCCTCGTCTAAAATTGGAGTTGCTTCCTGAACGTTTGTATGGCACTATATCAAAGTTCATACGTTCAAAGTTATCTTCACTTAGTAGCAGTGAACCACATCAACTTCCTGTTATGGTTTCGGACAATTTTTTGTCTTTTAAACAAAGTGGACAAAATATTCTTCTCCAATATCTTCTTTAATTTTAAATTTAATCTTAAAACATGTCATCCAAAAATATCTTGATTATCCACTTGTCTCAATCAAACATTTCTTCTCATTTAAAAACATTAATCTGTCAAACTTATAGACCACTGTTAGAAGCAATTCCCGACGCTCAACTGCAGCGTCTAAAAAGCGTTTCAGTATGATACTTTCATCAGGAGATTCTTCTTAGTGTCTACAAAATGAAACAGATACAGATACAATTTCACAAATTATCTTCCTAACACCATATACTTCCTAAGAACATTATCGTTAAACTAAACTTACTAAAAAGTCACTTCTACTTACTATAGTTGTTGCTGCCCGCGTCTCCACGTTAACATTTCTGAATAAAAGAGACGCCGCGCATGCGGACTGCAGGTATATCTGTTTTATTTAAAGGGAAAACTAGCTCCACCTCTTCCTCCATTGATATCATAGTACTAAAGGGCCCTAATTAGATGTTGATTTTCGTTTGTTTATCTCATCTTAATGCTCTTAACGGTAACCATTCACCTCTCACACTATCAGGATCACCTGGTGTGTTCCTAGCAATAAAGACTATATGGCTAATCACCTCTTTTGAAATCTGTTTTTGCTCTAGGGTCTCCAACATGGTCTATTCATTGATATAAATAAAAATAATAATAAATACTCAACTAGAACCTTCATTTATAAAAATCAAAAATGTATATTTCAGTTTTAATCAATGCTGTATACTCTTGAGGATAGAACCCCCATTTGTAAGAATCAAAGATAAATATCTCAGTTTTAATCAGTGCGGTCTGCCCTTCAATACTGAAATGTGGCAGTGTAGTTTACCCTTCCATAAGCTTATATTGGAAACTACATTTCAATCCTTATATCCAATTACCTGTTTTTTAAAAAGGACTTTAATCAAATGCATGCTGTCCACTCTATATTATTGTTTAGACCTCCTGGATGTATTGTGTCTAATGAATAAATCCAACGTTGTTCATACCACAAAAGTGTTTCGTCCAATGTTTTTGCTCCCATAGCATGAGTAATTTGCTCTATTGCGAAACATCTAAGTTGTGTAAATGTATGTTTGTAGGCTAAGCAATGTGCTACTAAAGGAGCTTCTATTTTCCCACATTTTAATCTACTTCTATGTTCTCTTAGACGAATTCTAAGAGTCCGAATTGTTTTACCGATGTATCTTAAACCACACGGGCATGTGATGTTATAAATCACTGACTCCGAATCGCAAGAGGTGTTTGAATGTATATAATATATTTTATTTTGATGTGTAAATTGAGACGTCTCTAACATTATCTCACATACATCACAAGTGCCACAAGGTTTATGAATTCCAGATCTTAAAGGGCGTACAATCGGAGGAAGAACCGCCGGACTTAAATATTCTTTTAAATTACGTGCTCGTTTCCAAACACAACGTACTTTTTTAGTTTCTAACCCCGGAACCATATTTAGAATATTTTTATGTTTGGAAAACAACTTTTGTATGGATTTACTGAGTGGAGTATATGATGTAATAAAATTAATGTTGTTCTCATTTGAACTTTTTTGGGATTTAGGATTTTTTGTTTGTAACAGTAACTTCCTATCATTATAAAGAGCTCTTTTATAGGCTCGAGATATAATTGATTTTGGGTAACCTCTAGCCAAAAAATCTTTTTTCAGCCTTTTGGCTTATTCCTTATAGTCATGGGTACTGGAGCAATTCCGACGGAACCTCAGAAATTGGGAAAACGGGAGGGATTCCTTCAATGTTTGTGGATGTCTACTAGAAAAATGTAGAAATGTATTTCTATCAGAGGGTTTTCTATAAACTGTGGTTTGCCAACCTTGCTCTCCTTTCGTGATTTCTACATCGAGGTAGGTGATTCGTTTTTGGTGGGCCTGCGAAGTAAATTTTAGATTATTATCCAGATGATTTAACCATACTATAAACTGTTCCAATATATCTGCAGTGCCTTTCCAAATGAGGAAAATGTCATCGATGTAACGTTTCCATATGATCACATTGGATTGGGAGCAAAAACATTGGACGAAACACTTTTGTGGTATGAACAACGTTGGATTTATTCATTAGACACAATACATCCAGGAGGTCTAAACAATAATATAGAGTGGACAGCATGCATTTGATTAAAGTCCTTTTTAAAAAACAGATAATTGGATATAAGGATTGAAATGTAGTTTCCAATATAAGCTTATGGAAGGGTAAACTACACTGCCACATTTCAGTATTGAAGGGCAGACCGCACTGATTAAAACTGAGATATTTATCTTTGATTCTTACAAATGGGGGTTCTATCCTCAAGAGTATACAGCATTGATTAAAACTGAAATATACATTTTTGATTTTTATAAATGAAGGTTCTAGTTGAGTATTTATTATTATTTTTATTTATATCAATGAATAGACCATGTTGGAGACCCTAGAGCAAAAACAGATTTCAAAAGAGGTGATTAGCCATATAGTCTTTATTGCTAGGAACACACCAGGTGATCCTGATAGTGTGAGAGGTGAATGGTTACCGTTAAGAGCATTAAGATGAGATAAACAAACGAAAATCAACATCTAATTAGGGCCCTTTAGTACTATGATATCAATGGAGGAAGAGGTGGAGCTAGTTTTCCCTTTAAATAAAACAGATATACCTGCAGTCCGCATGCGCGGCGTCTCTTTTATTCAGAAATGTTAACGTGGAGACGCGGGCAGCAACAACTATAGTAAGTAGAAGTGACTTTTTAGTAAGTTTAGTTTAACGATAATGTTCTTAGGAAGTATATGGTGTTAGGAAGATAATTTGTGAAATTGTATCTGTATCTGTTTCATTTTGTAGACACTAAGAAGAATCTCCTGATGAAAGTATCATACTGAAACGCTTTTTAGACGCTGCAGTTGAGCGTCGGGAATTGCTTCTAACAGTGGTCTATAAGTTTGACAGATTAATGTTTTTAAATGAGAAGAAATGTTTGATTGAGACAAGTGGATAATCAAGATATTTTTGGATGACATGTTTTAAGATTAAATTTAAAATTAAAGAAGATATTGGAGAAGAATATTTTGTCCACTTTGTTTAAAAGACAAAAAATTGTCCGAAACCATAACAGGAAGTTGATGTGGTTCACTGCTACTAAGTGAAGATAACTTTGAACGTATGAACTCATATGGAGCCTGGCATTGGGGGTCAAATGTACTGTCGAAGCCATGTGGCCTAGAAGCCGCAGGCAGAGTCTGGCGGAGACCAGGGACCTACTGAGAAATTGACTTGCCAAGGCCATCAACCTTTGGGCTCTGTTTTCTGGCAAGAATGCCTTTGCCAGGAGAGAGTCCAACCTTGCCCCTATGAACTCTAAGTTCTAGGAAGGGAGCAAAGTGGACTTTGCGAAGTTTATGACAAACCCCAGGCGTTGTAGAAGAGCAATGGTCCTGAGGATGGCTTGATTGGCCTCCTGACCTGTCTGACCCTTGATAAGCCAGTCGTCCAGATAGGGGAAGACAAATACGCCCTGATTTCTCATGTAGGCCGCCACAACTGCGGAGGTGAGGCCGAAAGGCAGCACTCTGTACTGATAATGGTTTCCTCCCACGATGAACCTTAGGTACTTTCTGTGGTCTGTATGAATGAGGATGTGATTGTACGCATCCTTTAGATCTAAGGAGCATAGCCAATCTCCCTGCTGGAGGTAGGGCAGAAGGGTTCCAAGAGTAAGCATCTTGAACTTTTCTTTCACTAGAACTTGTTGAGGTTCCTGAGGTCCAGAATGGGACGAAGGCCACCGGTCCTTTTGGGCACCAGGAAATACCTGGAGTAGAATCCGTGACCTTGCAAGTGGGGAGGCACAGGCTCCAACGCCCTGTCCACCAACAGACCCTGAAGCTCCTGACAGAGAAGGTCTGTGTGCAGAGGAGGCCTTGGAGGCTCCCCTGGAAAATATGGAGGTGGCAGTTGGTGGAAATGGAGGGCATATCCCTTGTGGATTATCTCCAGCACCCAACTGTCCCCAGTGATAAGGGGCCACTGGTGGGCAAAGAGGGCGAGACGACCACCTGTGCAGGGTTGGGAGAACAGTGGAGGAGAGGCTATGCTCAAGGAGTCAAAAACCCCCACCCTGTTGGGTGGTAGCAGGGGCCTGAGGCTTGGGGGGGTCCTCTGCCTATGGGGCCCATTACCCTGGCCCTTGGCTTGCTGACCCTGGGGGGGCAGCTTGGCAGCCTGATATTGTGGGTACTGTTTGTAGGCAGCGCCCTTACTCAGGTAAAAGGGCTTTTTACCCGAGCCCTTCTTTTTATGAGAAGGGGCAGAGGTCTTCCTCGACAGCCTTGTCCGGGTGAGGTGCTCGGTCTCGAGCTGAGCGGCCTTCTCGGTCATGGGCTTGCCAAAAAGGTTTTCACCTCGGCAAGGGACATCGACCAACTTGTCCTGAACCCATGGCTCGAGGTCCGATGACTGCAGCCATGCCTGGCGTCGAGCCGCGATGCCGGCTGCCGCAACTCGGGCCGAAGCCTCAAAGCAATCGTAGGCGGTGCGGGACATGAACTTCGAGCAGTCCCGAATCCCCGAGGACAAGGACTTAAATCTCTGCAAGGGTTCCCCGGAGAGACCAGCAGAGAATCCGGCCAACTCCTTGGCCAGATCCCGCAAGTACATGCCCATGTAGAGCTGGTAAGACTGGACACGGCAAGCAAGCATCGAGCCCTGAAAACACTTTCTACCGACGCCATCTAGGTTTCGGGCCTCCCTGCCAGGAGGCACCGCGGAGTGCATCTTCTGACTCTTCAGACGATGCATGGCCGATTCCACAACCATGGAATGGTGTGGTAGCTGTGCCTTTTGAAAACCAGGGCTCTTATGGAGCTGATAGATCGAATTGACCCGCTTGCTAAGAACCGGCGCCGAGGCCGGTGCCTCCCACATACGGAAGAGGAGCCGTTCCAGCATCGGAGGAACCGGGACAGTAAAGGCCTCCTTCGGAGGAGAGTCATACTGCAGCGCCTCGAGCTCTTCAGTTCGAGGCTCTTCCTCGGGATCCGCCGGAATAGCCAAGGCAGTGGCCATATCCCGGACGAACTCCGAGAACCGGGTGTCCTCCGGGGGTAACCTACTCCGGGGCTCAGACTGCAGTGAGTCCGAAGGGACGCACCGAGTCTTAAAGGTGTCGGGAGACTCCTCGTCCTCCGTCTCCCAAGCCAACTCATCCGAGGAAGAGTCGGGGTCCGACCCCGCGGGGCCCAGGAGCACCCACCCCGATGCTGGAAGCACCGGCGTCGACACCCTCGGTCCCGAACGGGAGGGCTAGGGGGACCGCGACCGAGGTCGACTCCGAGCCACGATGGACTCGAGTATCGGCTCGATCTCCGGGGTCGACTTCGACGTCCCGGTGGTCAGGGCAGATGCGCCGGACAGGCTGACCAACAGTGCCCGCTGCTGCTCCATGAAGGCAGACATTCTGCTCTCCAAGGCTGTCATCCTGAGACTCAGCTCGGGAGACGCAGCAGCCACCGACTTGGGCCCCGGCGGCGGCGCTGGGCCCGACGTCGGCTCCCTGGGAGGAGATTCCACGAGGACTACGGGGCTTACATGTCCAGCAGACTCCGGCTCCACACGAGGAACTTTGGCAGGCTTCTCTGGTTCCACAGGCCCAGGGCGACGGTCGGGGGTCTTAGACCTGGCCCTCGAGGAGCCAGGGACCTCTTCCGACGCCCTCGCAAGCCGTTTCTTCCTCTTGCGTTCCCAGTCGGGGGACCCCCTGTCCGAGGAGCTTCGACGGCGCTCGGGATCGGAATCCCGAGATGTCAAGGCCTCAGACGATGTCCGGGCCCGGCCGGAGGCTGAGTCCGAGAAAAGCCTTTCCTTTTGCTGCTGGCGACTTCGTAGTGCCTTGGAAGACATTTTTCCACAGGCCCCGCACGACTTAGGATCGTGGTTGGGGCCCAGGCACCGAAGGCAGCAGTCGTGTGTGTCGGTGAGAGACATTCGTTTCTTACACCGATCACACTTCTTATAACCACTGGAAGCCATCGGGGAAAAGTCCCTGTGAGGTCAAAAGACTGGCCTTCCAGGGAAAAAGAGAAAAAAAGGGCGCGGCCAGCCACGAAGGGCAAAAACCAAAAAAGAGGAATCGGGCTCAATACCGGTGTACCGAACCCAGCGGGAGGGGAACCGGCGTCCAATTGGTAGAAAGAGTAAAAAATCGCAGAAAAATCTAATTTTAACCGGGAAAACTGGACACACGCCCAGTGGGCTTCACGGAAAAAAAGAGACCGAGGTAAGATGGCACCTTTAGGCGGGAAGGGAACCGCGCATGCGTGTCTGCATTCCCAAAGGCTTTCATAGAAAGCTGGGGAAATGCTCCGCTGGGGCTTCATCGGCGCCGATGACACCCATATGTGAGGACTGACTTCCTGCTTGGTCCTGGAAGTCACTCATACGAACCCCTCCCCCCCTACTCCAAAAGGCCCAAGCTGGAACCCACAAGATTACGCCTCCTACCTCCAGAGCAAATTCCCTTGTACTAAACGGTACAATAGCACTAGATCAACTACTTACAAACACAGCCAACAGCTCACCAAACTGGACCCTGTTCATTTCAATATCAAAAATGCAACTAGATAAAATTCTCTCCATGATGAACACTACCACTTCACCATTAGACCCATGTCCAACTGCATGGATTCAAACATCCAGGAAAGAGCTAACCTCACCACTGCTCAAAATAATACTCTTCCCTCACTCAGGGGCTGATGACAACTAACCTAAAGGCCCACTCTGAAGAATGCCACAACTGACTCTGCCTTACCCACATCTTACAGACCCATTTCTAGTATCCCTCGCCTAGCAAAAATAGAGAAAGCAGTCTAGCTCCAACTCCAATTCATAGGCTCAAATGCACCTCTTGATGACCAGAGACACAGGTTCCAACACTATGATACTGAAACGCTTCTGACTTCCCTCCTTGACACCCTGCTTAAGAGAACTGAAAGAGCCAAACATGCATTCATCCTTATATTTATAGACATCTCAGCAGTCTTTGACTCCGTAAAGCACAGAAGACTCCTTACTCGCCTGGTAGAAATCGGAGTAAAAGGGATACCCTTAAGATGGTTCCACTCATACTTATCCGACCACACGCAACAGATTAACAGATTAAACTGCAAAACACTACCTCAAAGCCATTTCAAATATACCAAAGACTGCCTCAAGGATCAGCTCCCTCAGCCCTCTTATCCAGCCCATGTGTCGCATCCTCCAGAAACACAGGAAAATGTATCATACCTATGCAGATGACATTATGTTATATACCCCAATTGCAACAAGGAATCCGGACTTCTCCACCGTCCTCACATGTCTCAATGAAAAGACACAATGGCTACATGAACACTCGCTCATGCTGAATTTGAGCAAAACTGAGGCACTAGTGGTGAACAGAGATCCCACCTATGTTCCAATAGAGAAACTCACATTCAACAACCACGATATCCCCATCAAGTCAGAAATCAAATACCTTAGTGTGACTCTAGACCAGAAACAATTTCTAAGCACACATTAAGAAAACAACTGCAGTGACATATCAGAGAATAAGGACTCTACATAACCTCCGCCCACTACTGGACTATAATCTATTCCACACAGTCTGCCAAGCAATCATTACTCCTATCTGGGATTATTGTAACTCCATATTCCAAGAACTACCAAAATGTACACACCTTCCACTCCAGATTGCTCAAAACTCTACAACTCGATTGATATCATGGACACCTAAACAAGAACATATCACTCCAGTATGAAAGGAGCTACACTGGCTACCCCATCCAAGCATGAATACAATACAAATCAATTATGAACACCTTCAAGAGTATGCACAAATTAACTGCTGGCTGCTTACAATCTCTCACACACACCTACAGACAACAGACCAAGAAGAAACCAAACCACGAACTTCCTTAAAGTGCCCAGGCAGAAAACAACCAGCACCTTCTCCATATACAGACCTTCCTTATGGAATTCCCTACTGAGTAATCTGAGAGCCACAACTGACCTGAACGACTTTAGGAAAAAGCTTAAAATACACATTTTCCAGGAATGTTATGGGGCAAACTGTTAATTTCTTTCACACCCAATGACTGAAATACACCAAAAACTGAACTTCATACTATTCAAACTTGTCAGACGGCTGCCTGGGTGAGAATGTTCACAGTCTTGGCAAGTGCATATGTCAATATGATTTGCAAGGGATTGTGGGCAATGCAGTCCATTCACACCCGACACAGCTGCTCACAATAATTTAGCTGTGCTCAAGTGTAAAGCCAATAAGATATTTATTTATGGGGTTATTTCTCCCAACACAGATATGCTTGGTAGCACATAAATCAGGTTACTTGCTTTCAGTGTTAAACTTGAAAAAAACAAAATCAGGAAAACAACATTTGAACTGTCAGGCAATCAAAGCAAAAGAAATAAGACCTGGTTGGTAACAAACTGGTCTTTTCTGTAGGCTTTAGCTAATATTCTCTTAGCATGTATCAAACAACAAACAAAAGCCACAAAGAAAAGAAAAACTGTTCTTTTCAGGTTAACTTCTTATATCTTCCCACATAGATTCAGAAGTGATTCTCACAGAGCTCACAAGCAATTAGGTAAGGCTCAATTGCTAGCAGTTATCCAGCTGAAACCCCTTAGCTGGCTTGCTTTCTACTGCGTGGCTAAAAATCCTACTCAGGAGCTTTTCTGAGTAGATTAAAGAACAAGTTTGTATTTCTTTGTGATGGTTGCTGTATTTTATAACAGAAAATCACCAAAGGAGTTTAGACAGAGAGCAGTCCATGTAAACAGATTCTTCATCTGCTATCACCCCCTCTTCTTCAACAAGCATGGGTTCAATATCATGGATTGGCACAGATGAATCTCCCAAAGGAGCACTTTCAGGAGAATACTTGTTTCCCTGCTGTCTTTCAAGGTTATAGCTAGGGCACAGATCAGTGTTCATACTTGAGCTTCCATTGCTGTTAGAGTTCCTCTCTATATAGCCTGGCCAGTATGTAGTCCAGTTCTTATGTCCAGCCTTCCAATCCAGATCCCTGGACACTGGATCTCTCTTCACATACCTTCTGGCACGGGTCTTAGGGTCCCTTCCACGTGCAGCCGTCTCCCTCACAGGTACCGTCTGGAGATTCCTAGCCCTGCAGCACCATTCCTCTGGCTTTCCCCAGTCCAATGGTGTATGCTGCCCTTGGAATGCCTTCCAGTATACGTACTGCTCTGGACTCTTCTAGACCTCTCAAAGGCTTTTCTCTTCTTTCTTCCAAAGGGTTTCTAGCCCTCTCTGTCCGTCCGGTTTGGCTTCTGCTTCTGATGATCCTTCAGATGAAACTGAGGATATCCAAGCTGATCATGAAGATGATGATGATCCTCAGGATCCTTCTCTGTAGAATAAACTCTACCTTTATTCTGCTTAGATGAGTGCTCCTCCCTAACACAGCGCAGCTGTGCTGAATCAGGCCCTGCCCTTTGAGATGAGTGCTTAGGGATTACCTCATAGCCCTCCTGATTGAACACACATTTCCCCACTTCAGCTCCTCTAATGGCTGTAGGAAACCTGGTGCATTCTGGGATTGGTAGTCTTTTATGGGAAAATTCTGTTTTCTTATTTCTACCAGAACTGACAGGTTGCTTGTTCAGAGTCACTTCACCTTTTCTATAGCTCCTTCCTGAGCTATGATAAGCTTCCTTATCACAAACTGTAAATAGTTAACAGTCCACAAATTAGAAAGTAAACAGTTAACTAAGGATTTAAATTGCATTTAACTTTGTAACTTATTGTTAATTGTAACCATGTTCTATGTAACTTTTGTTGATTATGTTAGATGTAAAACGCCTTGATACCACCAAAAGGTGGTATATAAGAAATGTAAAATAACAAAAATAAATAAAGTAGGTCAGGGAGGAAGGCCACCCCAGATTCTACACAGCATCAGGGGAGCGACCCAGGACCCCCGCAAGAGGGGGATTCATAAAGTCACGAGACCAGCAGACGCAGGCACCGGCCACATATCCCCCCCACAGATGGCCCCTTGCTGACTCAAGGTCGAAACCTCGAAAGTCTGCTTAAAGCAGTGCCACCAGACACCAGTCTAAAAGACCCTCTAAGGCTGCACCACAAATCAGAGATGGTGGTCTTCTGGGTAATGGCTGCCACCAGTTGCTCCTTCTCCTCTGGCAGGATGGGGTAAAGCCATGCCATGCTTTGCCCTACCTGCAGTCCTGTATCCGGGTCTTCCATTCTTCCTCTATCATAGACCTCAGGGCCCTATGAACTAGGAAGGATTTGGTCTGCGAATACCCTCCATTAGGGATGCTCCTCTGGGTCCGGATCCGGCTCTGGGCTCTGCACTGCACAGGGTGGCTAGGGACTCCATCAAGGCCAGGAGTTCGTCACAGTGAAAGATCCTGATCGCAGATGGGTCCCCCCCAGGAACTCCCCCTTCTCAAGCTCCTTCTGAGCTTGGTCCAGCAGATGAGGACCGCTCCAAGGCCCCCAGGAACTCCAGGGAGGTCAAGTAGCACACTTCCGGCTCCTCCCTAGGACACTTGCCTAACAGACTGCCCCTGCACAGGAGCATGGTGGGGGGGGTGCTGCAGAGTCACCCTCCTCCCCCCAGTTTCCTGCTTCATCAGGAAGGCCTGATGAAGCAGGAACACAAAGCGAGGCGAGAAAGGGGCTGACCCCGCTCCCCCTGCAGCTGCATCAACGGACTTCCCCATATGAAAAATACGGGAATCCTGCAGCTCCATTGGCCCCCGAGGCAAATCTGCATACCAAGCAGAGAGACCCAGCATGGCGGCGATTCCTGCCAAAATCGCAGACCCATCGACCACTCCCGCGACTTCCCCACTGTCGGAGGAAACTCCTGCTACTTCTTCGGCCCCTCCTCGGTCCCCCCTAAGTCAGCCATAGCTAACTCGTCTGTCCTGCGGCAGCCATGGCAAAGCCCAAGCTCCAATAAGTGTGCTCTGTGGCTGCCGCACAGCACGTATGGGGCCCTCTCCATGAGGACGCATGTGCGATCAGCTCCCCAACAAGAAAAGGCCCCCTCAGCCGGAGACAGAGGTTTGGATCCCCGAAGTTGTGCTGGGTGCTCTTGCGTCCTACCCACCCTTGCTGAATTGCTCTTTTTTTTTTTGGTTGTTAAATCTTTACTGGCAAGAGTCCACCACTGAACAGTGCAGACAGGCAGGGCAGCCAGCACTGCTACCTCTGGCCCTCTCCCAAAGGTTGGGGAGAGAGAAAGGAAGGAGCAAATAGAGGTGGCTACTGGAGGAGAGCAGGGGACGGACCAGGACCCCTGGGTTCTGCACCCTTAATTAGAAATGTAGGCCAAAGACCAACAGCAAGGCTCCAGCATACACAGGCTATGCACTCCACCTGCTTGCAAACTGAGGAAAAATGGCTCAGTCCAATGAGCGCAGACTGAGAAAGTATTCCTCAGTCTCCACCTGCTGGTTGGCGTGTATATACCCATTTGCCTGGACTGAACTGGACTGGAGGGATGCCCTGGAACTGTTTAAAAACACCACATACAACATCCAAAGAGTTTAAGGCTGACCTGGAGCAATCTGGAATAGTGGTTTCAATCCGCACTATATATCGCACGCTAAACAAAGAAGGACTTCATGGGCGAAGGCTAAGGAGGATCCCAGTGCTCAAAGAGACATAAGGAGATGCACCTGATCTTTCTCCAAACCCACCTTGAGAAACTACAGTCCTTCTGGGAAAATGTTCCGTGGACAGATGAAACTAAACTTGAGCTATTTGGTACTGCAGACCAGCAATACATTTACATGCCAAGAAATGAAGCTTATAAGGAACGACACCTTTCCTGCGACCGCACTTTGAATATTGTGTGCAATTCTGGTCGCCTTATCTTAAAAAGGATAGAGAAAAATTAGAAAAGGTATAGAGAAGAGCCACCAAAATGGTAAAATTGATGGGAGAATACCCCTATGAGGAAAGGCTTAAAAGGTTAGGGCTCTTCAACCTGGAAAAGAGACGGCTGAGGGAAGATATGATAGAGGTCTATAAATTAATGAATGGAGTGGAACAGGTAAACGTATATTGATTGTTTACACCATCAAAATATAGAAAGACTAGGGGACATGCAATGAAACTACAGTGTAACCCGTTTAAGACTAATAGAGAAAATAGTTTTTCACTCAATGCATAATCAAACTCTGGAATTCATTACCAGAGGATGTAGTAAAAGCTGTTAGTGTAACTGGGTTTAAAAAAGGTTTGGACAAGTTCCTGGAGGAAAGGTCTATAAACCATTATTAAAGGGGACCCGGGAAATCCATTGCTTGCTCCAATACAAGCATTGTAGAACCTGTATGTCTTTGGGAAAAATGCTAGGTACTTGTGATCCTGATTGGTCACTGTTGGAAACAGAATACTGGGCTTGATGGACCTTGGTCTGACCTAGTATGGCATATCTTATGTTCTTAGTTAAATATGGCGGAGGTTCCATAATTTTGTGGGACTGTTTTGCTGCTTCAGGAACTGGAGGCCTGGAATTTATTATAGGAATTATGAAGTCAGAAACCTACCAAGGTATTTTGGAGCGAAATGTGTTACCCAGTGTCTGAAAGCTAGGTCTGGGTCAAAGGTCATGGGTTCTCCAGCAGGACAATGACCCAAAACATATCTCCAAAAGTGCAGAATAATGGTTAAAAGGAACAAATGGACTTTTTTAAACTGGCCATCAATGAATCCTGACCTCAATCCAATTTAGAACCTTTGAAAAGAGCTGAAACCTACCATTGATTAAAGGAATCCTGGAAACATTTATGAACTGGAACAAATTGCAGTTGAAGAGTGTGAGAAACTATCAGCAGACAGATGTACAAACCCTATAGATAGCTACAAGAACATTTGGAAGCTGTCATCACTGCCAAGGGTTGTGCAACCAAATATTAGTGAAGGGTACCATTAATCCTGTCCAGGTCCTCTCATTTTTTTCTCAGAAATTACTACATCTAAGTTGCACAGACATCTTTTTTTTGTTGTATACCTTTAACCCGTTTTGGACAATCGTATGTTTTACATAAGGTTTCCATACTTACTACTCAACTGTTTACTAATTAATGGTTATAAATTCAATAGAACTATGTTTAGCTATTATCATTATGTCAAAAAGCGTTATATACAGATTTATCTGAGATCTAGTTAGTTTAATAGGTATTCAAAGTTTGTTGATTTTGACGGTACTGGCGGCTTAACATAAAAAGATCACAAAAAATAGTAAGTAGCTTATAATGCTGTAATAACCACTATTTTGCAAATAAAAGTATTTGTAGACTTTAGAAAATAGGTTTAGATAACTAAGTTACTTAGTGTCAGAGTTACTGGTGCGTATATCGGCCTTGTATGTTTTTCATACGCTGGGCTAATATGTTGTTGAAACTAATTGCTGTTAAGCATTCTGTTCTAGGTGTTTCAATGGTGCAATATCGACGCACTGCATCAAAAGCGTTTTCACGTGTATCATATTCCGCCATCAGAATGGACTATTGACAAACTATATTATATCATAATAAAGTGTTTTAAATGAAAACTGCAGGTTCAATAGTATCATACAGTATGTTTATGTCAATGAATATTGGAACTGAATCCTATCTTTTCTGAAGATGGACAATATACTATATTGGTCCGATTCTTTTTAACATCTGTTAGTGATACAGCGGAAGGGCTGTCGGGTAAGATTTGCCTCTTCGTGGATGATACCAAAATCTGCAACAGACACAACACCCAGGAAGGTGTAGATAACATGAGGAGGGATCTAGCTAAGCTTGAAGAATGGTCTAGAATTTGGCAGCTGGGATTTAATGTTAAAAAAATGTAAGGTCATGCATTTGGGCTGCAGCAATCCAAGGGAGCAATATAGTATAGGGGGTGAAGTACTTTTGTCCACTAAAGAAGAGCAGGACCTAGGCGTGGTTGTGTCTGATGACCTTAAAGTAGCTAAACAGGTAGAAACGGCGACGGCAAAAGCTAGAAGGATGCTTGGGTTCATACGGAGAGGAATGGCTAGCAGAAAAAAGGAGGTGATAATGCCTCTCTATAAGTCTTTGGTGCAACCTCATTTGGAGTATAGTGTGCAATTCTGGAGACCGTACCTTCAAAAGGATGTGAACAGGATGGAGTCGGTGCAGAGGGTGGCTACTAAAATGATTAGTGGTCTTCATTATAAAGCATATGAGGACAGACTGAAGGATCTTAATATGTACACAAGGCATTGATAAGGCAGGCAAAGAGAGAATTTGAGAAGAAGCTTGCTGCGGAAGCAAAAACGCGAAATAAAGACCTTTTCAAGTACATTTGTAGCAAAAAACCTGAGAGAGAGTCAGGGGTTAAAGGAGCACTAAGAGGCGACAAGGCGATAGCGGAGAGACTGAATGAATTCTTTGCTTCGGTCTTTACTGAGGAAGATGTAGGGATGTTACCCATGACTGAAGTGGTATTTAAAGGTGCGGAAGAATTGAAGGAAATATCGATACATCGGGAAGATGTCTTACAACTATTAGATAAACTGAAGAGTAGCAAATCACCTGGGCCGGATGGTATACATCCAAGGGTGTTGAAAGAACTGAAATATGAGATTGCAGACCTGCTATCAGTAATCTGTGAACTATCATTAAAATCATCTCTAATACCTGAAGATTGGAGGATCGCCAATGTAACACCAATTTTTAAAAAGGGTTCCAGGGGTGATCCGGGAAACTACAGACCGGTGAGCCTGACGTCAGTACCGGGAAAAATGGTAGAAACCATCATAAAGAATAAAATTACTCAGCATGTAGATAGTCACAACCTAATGGGAGACAGCCAATATGGCTTTAGACAAGGAAGATCTTGTCTTACTAATCTGTTATGTTTTTTTGAAGGAGTGAATAAACAAGTGGACAAAGGTGAGTCGGTTGATATTGTGTATCTGGACTTTCAGAAAGCCTTTGACAAGGTCCCTCATCAGAGACTTTTGGCAAAACTAAAGAGTCATGGGATAGGAGGCAGTGTACTATTGTGGATCATGAACTGGTTAAAAGATAGAAAGCAGAGGGTAGGGCTAAATGGCCAATTTTCCCAATGGACAAAGGTGAATAGTGGTATACCCCAGGGATCTGTGCTGGGTCCGCTGCTTTTTGACATATTCATAAATGACCTGGAAAGTGGAATAACGAGTGAGGTGATCAAATTTGCAGATGACACAAAACTATTTAAAGTTGTTAAAACCCAAGAGGATTGTGAAAAATTGCAAGAGGATCTTGATAAATTGGAAGACTGGGCATCAAAATGGCAGATGAAATTTAATGTGGACAAGTGCAAGGTTATGCACCTAGGGAAGAACAACCCAAACTATGGTTACACGATGCAAGGTTCCACATTAGGAGCCACCACCAGGAAAAAGATTTAGGCGTCATTGTGGATACCATGTTAAAACCCTCGGCCCAGTGTGCAGCGGCGGCCAAGAGAGCAAATAGAATGCTAGGTATGATAAGGAAAGGAATGGAAAATAAAACAAAAGATATTATAATGCCTCTATATCGTTCCTTGGTGAGAGCACACCTTGAATATTGTGTGTGCAATTCTGGTCGCCATATCTTAAAAAGGATATAGCGATTTTAGAAAAGGTTCAGAGAAGAGCCACCAAAATGGTAAAGGGGATGGAAGGATACTCCTATGAAGAAAGGCTAAAAAGGTTAGGGCTCTTTAACCTGGAAAAGAGACGGCTGAGGGGAGATATGATAGAAGTCTATAAATTAATGAACGGAGTGGAACAGGTAAACGTAGATCGATTGTTTACGTTATCAGAATATAGAAAGACTAGGGGACATGCAATGAAGCTACAGGGTAAACTATTTAAGACTAATAAAAGAAAATATTTTTTCACTCAACGTGTAATCAAACTCTGGAATTTGTTACCGGAGGATGTAGTAAAGGCTGTTAGTGTAGCTGGGTTTAAAAAACGTTTGGACAAGTTCCTGGAGGAAAGGTCCATAAACCATTATTAAGAAGTGACCGAAGATATCAATGCTTGACCCAGTACAAGCATTGTGGAACTTGTCTCTCTTGGGGAAACTGCTAGGTACGTATGACCTAGATTGGCCACTGTTGGAAACAGAATACTGGGCTTGATTGACCTTGGTCTGACCCAGTATGGCATATCTTATGTTCACCTTAGAGGAAAGACGGGATAGAGGTGATATGACTGAGATGTTTAAATACCTCCGTGGCATAAATGTTCAGGGAGAGAGCCTCTTTCAATTGAAAGCAAGCTCTGCTACGAGGGGACAATGGGATGAGGGTGAAGGGGAATAGATTCAGGAGTGATATGCGGAAATATTTCTTTACGGAAAGAGTGGTGGATCCGTGGAATAGTCTCCCAGTGGAGGTGGTAGAGATGAGGACAGTAACTGAATTCAAAAAAGCATGGGACAAACACAGAGGATCTCTAAAGGTAAAAAGGGGACTGTTGTAGTAGTTGATATGCAAGGACAGACTAGATAGGCCATGTGGTCTTTTTCTGTCATCATATTTCTATGTTTATATGGACCAGTGTATGAAAAATATACACTATGTAAAACTTCTATTTTCTGCAAAGTTTTAATATTTTTTATTATTGCCGGTATTTCATAGTTGTTTGAGTGTAACAAATCTAATAAATCATCCAGAATAGAGAAAGAATATGCGAGTTGTCCAAAACGGGTTAAAGTAGTAATTAGACCTTACCTGCTAATTAGTGTTCCTGAAGGAACTCCAGTCCATTCCCTCTCTCTTCTAGGTTGTGTAACCCTTCCAGCAGCTTGGAGGCTGAGCCTATCATCGTTTTGATCATGCTCTGGTATAAGTACCACTGGCACCACCCACCCACTGGCACCAGTAATCTATTGAAAAAGCAGACTTATCGGAGAGACAATTAAATACTGTAACCATAACGTCTTAAGGAAAGTATTCAAATTATGATTTTTTTTTTAAACTTGCAGGCTATCCTCTCTCCTCCCTCCCAGTAGGAACTTTTTCCACCGCCTGGAAAGGAAGGGGGGCGTGGAGGAGGCGGCGGCTTACCTGAATCCGCACTAACCCTCACCCACACTCCAAAGGGCCCTGCCATAGCATCCCACCTCGCCTCCGGAACTTTCACAAGGAACTCTCTGACATCTTCTTCGCTTCCTGTCTTCAGTCCGGTGTTCTCCCTCTGGAAAAAGGTATTCTGCAATGGAAGAACCCGGGTGGGATCAGGGACTGGACTTCCTTCCCATCATCCCCCTTTCGCCTTTCACTAGAAAAGGATGGGAGAGATACAAGCTGGTTCACATGAAAGGGAGAAACGACCTTAGGCAAAAAGGAAGGAACTGTCCACAACACCACCTTCTCCTTGAAGAGAGAGAGAAAGGGTGACAGAGAAGACAAGAGCCTGAAGTTCGGAAATACGTCTAGCTGAGCAGATAGCTACCAGAAAAACAGTTTTTAAGAGTCAAATCCTTCAATGAGGATTTTCCCCCTGGTTTGAAAGGTTCCCCAGTTACTGCATTCAACACCTGATTGAGGTCCCATGGGGGAATCACCGACCTCTGCTGGGGCTGCAAACGCCTAACCGCTCGTAGGAACCTGCTAATGTCAGCGTGGTCCCCTAAGGGCTTTCCACGGACCTTACCCCTATAACAAGAAATGGTCGCTAACTGAACCCACAAGGAGCTAGCTGCTAGGCCTTTCTCGAATCCTGCTTGCAAAAACTCCAGGACCTCCGGTATGGAGGCCGTTAGGGGCTTCTTCTCTTGCCCCGCACATCATTCCTCAAATATACGCCATACCCTCACATACGAGAGGCAGGTCGAACTCTTAAGTGCGCTCAACAAGATCGAAATTACTGCTCCTGAATATCCCTGCTTCCGTAGCCGCGCCCTTTCAATAGCCAGGCCGTAAGCGAGAATCGATCCACCTGGGGCAAACTACATATTGTTCCTGCAGAGGAGCCACCATGGTCGCCCGGCCATTAGTCTCACCAAATCTGCATACCATGGGCATCGAGGCCAGTCCAGGACTATGAGAATTACAAATCCTTGGTGGGCTTCCACCCACTGCAGGACTCTCCCTATCAGGCCTAGGGAGGAAAAACATACAGGAGACCTTCTGAAGGCCACTTCTGGACCAGAGCGTCCAAGCCTTCCGAAATCCTTTCTTTCCTGCGATTGAAAAATCAATTCGCTTTGGCCAATTCCCATCTTGCCATGAGGGCCATGATCGGAGTCCCCCAACGGGCTACCACTTGGTCAAACACCTCCCGAGCCAGTTCCCACTCTGCGTGGTCTATCTTGCACCTGCTCAGGTAATCGGCCGTGACAATGTCTATACCTGCCACGTGCTGTGCCGATAGTGCTATTAAATGGGCTTCTGCCCACTGCAACAGGCTGTCCGCTTCCTCCTCCAAAGGAGGACTGTTTGTTCCTCCCTGGCGGTTGATGTAGGCCACTGTCGTGACGTTGTCGGAGAGGACGCAGACTGCTCTTTGTCGGACTAAGGGCTCGAATGCTCCGAGTGCTAAGGCCACTGCCCGCATTTCCAGTCTGTTAATGGACCACTGAACCTCCACCGTACTCCAGCGACTATGGGCGAACTGGCCCTCGCAATCAGCTCCCCAGCCAGCAAGACTTGTATCCATCGTCAACTGCACCCACAGTGGAGGTTCGAGGGGCATTCTGCGTTCTTTGGGAAATGCCACCACTGTAAGGTCTTCCTGGTCAGTTGGGGCAGAGTAACCTCATGGAGAATGGATGATGCTGATGGGACCATAGTTGCAGCAAGGCCCGTTGAAGTGACCGCATATGTGCTCTGGCCCATGGCACCATCTCTATCGTTGCCGCCATGGTTCCCAGCACTTGTAGGTAATGCCAGGCCGTAGGGTTCTGCCTGTCCAGAAATTGTGACATGAGGCTCCTCAGATCGCTTAACCTCTACTTCGGCAGGAACCTTTCCTCTCGCGGTGTCGAACCTTGCTCCGAGGTAATTGATCTCCTGCGTGGGTACTAATCTGCTCTTTGCCCGATTGATGACCAACCCCTCCAGGAATTCCACCACTCTGGCCGTCGCTTGAAACTCTCCGCCTCTGATTTCGCCCGGATCAGCCAGTCGTCCAGGTAGGGATGTACCAAAATTCCCTCCTTTCATAGGGCTGCGGCCACCACTACCATCACATTGGTGAAAGTCCGAGAGGCCGTTGCCAGGTCGAAGGGCAGAGCCTGAAACTGAAAATGTCCTCTTGAAACCACAAATCTCAGAAACTGCTGATGAGCCTTTTGGATGGGAATATGCAAATACGCTTCTGTCAGATCTAAGGAAGTCAAGAACTCCCCCCCGCCGTACGACCACAATTACAGACTTCAGGGTTTCCATCCGAAAGTGTGGTAACTCAGACATCGATTTGATTTGTTTTAGGTCGAGTACTGGTCGAAATGTCCCTTCTTTCTTTGGTACTACAAAATAAATTGAGTATCGACCGGACCCGCGTTGGTCTAACGGAATGGGAACCACTGCCCCGAGCAATAGTAGCCTTGAAAGAGTGTCTTCTACCGCTGCTCTCTTTGTTGGAGATCTGCAAGGAGACTGAACACTGGTTGTACCGGCTTTGCAAACTCAAGAGCATAACCCTCTCGGACCACTTCCAAAACCCATCAGATGTGACCCGTGTCCAGGCGGGAAGAAACTGCCTTAACTGACCTCCAACCAGAAGGCACCCCTCCCAGACCCCCGTTGTTTCATTGCAGTTTTCTAGGACCTGCGGAGGAGGAAGAGGCCCCAAAGCCTCTTCCCGCTCCGCGAAGCCTCCGGAAGCTTTGTCCTCTCGAGGGGAAACGGCCCCTGTGAAAGGATGTCGGCCTAGCCGGTCGAAACCTCTGGAAATCTCTTGGTTGGCTATGCACGGGAACTGGCGAATGGCCTTGCTTCGGTCTATCCTCCGGGAGCCTGCCTCCCTTACTCTCGCCTAGTTCCTTTACCAACTTATCCAAGTCTTTTCCAAAGATCAACTTTCCCTTAAAGGGGAGTCTACTCAGGTGTGCCTTTGAAGAGGCATCCGCCCCCCAAGTTGCATAACCACAACTATCGCCTAGCTGCCACCACCGAGGCCATATTCTTTGCTAGGCTCCTAATGAGGTCATACTGACTATCTGCCAGGTGGGCAGCTCCGGACTCCACCCTAGCCGCTTCTGTCTGCGTGTTTCCAGCCAGACCACCTTCTAACTGAAGCTGTTGAGACCACCTTAGACAGGCTCTCACCACCCAAGACCCTGACACCGAAGCCTGTAAGGCGAGAGCACTAACATCAAAGGTTTGCTTCAGCAACGTATCTAGTTTTCTATCCTGGGTATCCTTCAGGGCCAAACTGCCCTCGACCGGGATAGTCGTCTTTTTTGTGACTGCCGACACCGTCGCATCCACTCTGGGAGACTTCAGCAACTCCTTGTCTAGCTATTTTGAGATCGTACTCCCCTCAGGCTGGATTCTGGTCGATTCCATTCCTCCTGAATCATCTGCAGCACCACTCTGTGCATTGGAAACACCTTCTGGGACTTCCTAACGGCTTGGATCAATGGGTCTTCCAAGGCTTCCTCGTCTGCTGGCATGTCAGGAGCCACACTGAGCACTTTCAGCAATTCAGTAATCAATGCTGGGAGCTCCTGCCGACGAAATACTTGTACTATTCGGGATTGTTCCTCCTCTGGGATCTCTCCCTCTTCGAGTTCTTCTTCATCTTCCCCCTACTTCCTTGTCTGAGACCTCCTCTTCCAGAGTGTCCAGTATAGGGGATGTAAGGCTCTCTTCGTTCATCAGTCTAGTGGGCTTAGGAGGGACCCCCGCGTCCTGGGTCCTAGCCATCACCCGTCTGGAAGGTACATTTGTTTGCGACGCCCCCGACCCTCCTGCCCCCTGCTGGCACATAGAATAGGCCTTGTGCAGCAGGAGAATAAATTCAGGTGAGAAATGTCCCCAGCCTCCCTCTTCCCCCCCCCGAGGACGTGGAGGGGTGGGACAGGGAGGTTCTGGGCAAATCCATGGTTGAAGGTGGAGGTGAGGATCGCTCAACTCCCCTCCTCCAGAGGGTCTCCTGATCCCAGGGAATCTTGGGATAAAACCAATTGGATTTCTTGTTCCACGGAAGCAGTCTCCGCAGTGCAACCCCTGCAGATTCCTGCTTCTGACACCATGTCCCGACGGGTGCTGCAGACTGGACACCGTGGCCTGCCGGGCATGGTGTAGCGTCCTCCTTCCACCAAATGCAAAATTAAATTTAATTAATTAATTAGCCCAAACAAATTAGAGATAAATTAAGGGGATTCACTCCAAGCTATCTAAATTTGGATAAACGTAATTAGAAACTTAAACTTAAATAAACTTAAATAAATAAACTTTGAATGAAATAATGTACTTGCTGTTGAAGAATTCCTGCTCCTCTTCCCTTGTCTTCCAGCTGCAAGGAAATCAGCCGTCCCCTACCTTTGCTGATTTCCATGTGCTAGGCCGTGGCCACCAGCCAAGCGGTCATGAGGCCTTGCTCGTGCCGCCAGTCGCCATTTCCCCTGCCCGCTTCCGCCGCTCCTGTGAGTTCTCCGATGGCGGCGGAATCTGTTTTTCTTCTCCGCTGCTCTTCGAGCCTCCGGAGCCGCCTCTAGCGCTCAGCCACCCTGAGGGCTTCGGCGCGAGGCGGGGCAGGCCGCATGTAAGGGTCCCGGAGTGTCGGCCGGCTCTGCTTGCGAGAGGAAGCTTCTGGCTTCTCTCCCCCATTGTGGCAGCAGGTAATCCTCCTCCACTATCGGCTCCAGGAGATCAGGTCTGAACGGAGGGCAGGCGGGAGGAAGAGGGAGGGGGCGGGGTTTAAATTTAAAGCTACCGCTAGAATTAAAAGTAAAATTTAAAAGTAAAATTTAAAGCCAAATTAACTAAATTAAAATAAGTAAAGTAAAGTAAGTTCTAGCTTTGGGAGCCCCTAAAAACTAACTCCCTGCATGCAGTCTCTCCTGTAAGCACTCTGGCTTACTAGCACCCTCCAGCTGCTTGGAGGCTGAGTTTACTGGTGCAAGTGGTACTTATAACAGAGCATCATCAAAACGATGATAGGCTCAGCCTGCAAGCTGCTGGAAGGGTTACACAACCCAGAAGAGGGGGACTGGACTGGACTGGACTGGAGAGACGATAAGGAACGTACTATTACAATATTATGATGAGACACGGTTGGAATATTTCCAATTCTTTCTCAAGATATTGAAGACAACATACCTAAAATGCAAGGGTGCCAATAATGTTAACCACAACTGTACTTGAGGAAGCACAAAAAGTATCTGGTCTGATGTGCAAGCTTGGTAGATAATTACTTAGAGCAACTCATAGCTGTTAATGTCACAAAAGGGGTTTCTACCAAGTAGTCAAGAGATCTGACTTAAGCAATCGTCTTTTTGGTTTCTTGTCTTAATTATTTATTGACTCTCTCTAACTGGTCTTTCATGTTGGATGTGCAGAAAGAGTAGTTACTCACCTGTAACAGGTGTTCTCCAGGAGCACCAGGAATCAGTCCTCACATATGGGTGACGTCGGCGCCGACGGAACCCCCGTGCGGAGCATTTCCCCAGCTTTCAAAAAAAACCTTTGGGAATTCAACGCGCATGCGTGGTCCCCTTCCCGTCCAAGGGTGCCATCTTGCTCAGTCTGACGACATAGCTAAAAGACAGCAAAAATAGCAAAAATAAATCATATGACTGCAACTCCAAGGGGAGCAGGGAGGGTTGTGAGGACTAATTCCTGCTGCTCCTGGAGAACACCTGTTACAGGTGAGTAACTACTCTTTCTCCAGGACCAAGCAGGAAGTCAGTCCTCACATATGGGACTCCCCAGCTTAGGGCTACCGGAGACCCCAGCTGAACAATGAGCTCCCTCTAGAGCCTCAGCATGCAAGAAAAGAATCTTCTCTGATAACGCACCCGAATGGTAGCCCAACACCAGGGCCGGAGGGTAGGAGTTGCCTAAACCCCAAAGAGATTATGGAGTACCGCCTGCCCGAAAGCACTGTCCCTGCGGGACTCCCTCTCAAGGCAGTAGTGGGACGCAAAAGTCTGGCTTGAAGACCAAGTAGCGGCCCGGCAGATGTCTGCCAACGGATCAGAGCGGAGATGAGCCACTGATGCAGCCTTTGCCCTGACATGATGAGCCATAACTCGAACCTGCAACGAGAGGCCGGCTGCCCTGTAAGCCCAGGCGATACAGTCAGCTACCCATATGGACAAAGTACGCTTGGAGACAGCCAACCCCAACTTATTGGGGTCAAAAGAGACGAAGAGCTGAACAGCCCTCCGGTGCTCGCACGTACGGTCAAGAAAGAAGGATAACGCCCTCCTACAGCCCAGGGTATGCAAGACCATCTCAGCCCGGCTGGCATGCGGCCTGGGAAAGAAAGTCGGAAGAACCACCTCCTGATTGAGGTGGAAAGAGGAGACAACCTTAGGAAGGAACTTAGGGTGAGTCCATAAGACTACTCTGTTCCTACAGAACCTAGTATAAGGAGCATGTGATACTAGGGCCTGAAGCTCACTCACTCGTCTCGCTGAGGTAAGGGCTACCAGGAACAACGCTTTCCAGTAGAGAAAACATAGAGGGCAGGTAGCCATAGGTTCAAATGGTGGACAAGTAAGCTGTTGCAAGACCACATTTAAATCCCACTCAGGGGCAGGTGGACGCACTGGAGGCTTAAGCAAAAGCAGGCCTCTGAGGAAACGAGCCACCAAAGGATGGCCTGAGAGAGACTGACTCTCCACTGGGGAGTGGTGTACTGAAAGAGCACTAAGATGAACGCTCACAGAATGGGACTTAAGGCCTAGGTTGGACAGGTGAAGTAAATATTGCAGCACCACTGGTACCAGGAATGAGAAAGGATTCTCGTTGTGTGGAGCACACCAGGAAGAGAATCTACGCCACTTAAGGGCATAAGACTTTCTGGTGGACTGCCTCCTAGAGGCCAGGACCATGTCCTCCACTTCCCTAGGCAGCAGTAAGGGCGCTAGAACTACCCTTTCAGCAGCCAGGCCATCAAATGGAGGGACTGGAGATTGGGGTGTAAGAAAGATCCCTGCTCCTGAGATAGGAGATCGGGTTGCGTCCCCAGAGGAAGAGGAGTGTCCACCGCAAGTTGCAACAGAAGTGGGAACCACGGTTGCCTCGGCCATCTGGGGGCCACCAGAATCATCGAGGCCCCATCCCTGAGCACTTTGAACAGTGTGTCTTGGGCACTAGAGGCGTGGGAGAAAACGCATATAGGAGGCCCGTGGACCATGGAATGAGAAACGCATCCGCTGCCACTCAGATGATGCGGTTGTCTAGAACAGAACCTTGGAAGTTGACGGTTCAAAGGACCGGCAAATAGATGTATGGTTGGAAGGCCTCATCTCAGGAAGATCTGCTGAACCACTAAGGGATTCATAGAAACATAGAAATATGACAGAAAAAGACCACATGGCCTATCTAGTCTGTCCTTCCATAACAACTACAACAGTCCCCTTTTTACCTTTAGAGATCCTCTGTGTTTGTCCCATGCTTTTTGAATTCAGTTACTGTCCTCATCTCTACCACCTCCACTGGGAGACTATTCCACGGATCCACTACTCTTTTCGTAAAGAAATATTTTCGCATATCACTCCTGAATCTATCTCCCTTCACCCTCATCCCATGTCCCCTCGTAGCAGAACTTGCTTTCAATTGAAAGAGGCTCTCTCCCTGAACATTTATGCCACGGAGGTATTTAAACATCTCAATCATATCACCTCTATCCCGCCTTTCCTCTAAGGCGTACATATTAAGATCCTTCAGTCTGTCCTCATATGCTTTATAATGAAGACCACTAATCATTTTAGTAGCCACCCTCTGCACCGACTCCATCCTGTTCACATCCTTTTGAAGGTGCGGTCTCCAGAATTGCACACTATACTCCAAATGAGGTCGCACCAAAGACTTATACAGAGGCATTATCAACTCCTTTTTTCTGCTAGCCATTCCTCTCCGTATGCAACCAAGCATCCTTCTAGCTTTTGCCGTCGCCTTTTCTACCTGCCATTCGTGCGGCTGCAAGATCCTGCTCAGTCTGTCCGCCTGTTAATTCTCTTGACCTGGGAGATAGACTGCTTTGAGAAGGATGCCATGATCAACTGCCCAGGAGCACAGTCTCTGCACCTCCTGACAGAAGACGGGACCCTGTGCCCCCTTTTTGTTCACGTAGAATATAGCAACTTGATTGTCTGTCTGGACCAAGACAGACTGGTGAGAGATGAGATGGGAGAAGGTTCTCAGGGCTAAGCCGATAGCTCTCAGTTCTAAGAGATTGATCTGTTGTGTGGCCTCCCAAGGGGTCCACAGGCCTTGAGTACATGCCCCTTGGCAATGTGCACCCCAACCCTGAAGAGAAGCATCGGTTGTCAGCACTTGAGAGCGTGGATGTGTCTGAAAAAACACCCCTTGCACTAGATTCGGAAGATGAAACCACCACTGCAGAGAAGAGGCTAGTAGCGTGGACACCCTCACTTTGTCCGTAAGGCTTCCTGTGGCTTGGTGCCACTGAGTTCTGAGGCCCCATTGAGCTGGCCTCAAGTGCAGACAGGCATTTGGGGTTACATGGACCGTGGAAGCCATATGACCTAAAAGCCTCAGGAATTGCCTGGCGGAGACCAGAGAATTGCTGTGGAACTGCCTGGCTAGATCCATCAACCTGTGGGCCCTGTCCACAGGTAAAAAGGCCTTTGCCTGAAGGGTGTCCAGCCTTGCTCCTATGAACTCCATGTTCTGTGAAGGGTGCAAAGTGGACTTTGCAAAGTTTATAACAAAACCCCAAGTGCTGAAGGAGAGCAACAGTGCGAAGGGTGGCTTGATTGGCCTCCTGTGGAGACTGGCCCCTGATGAGCCAGTCGTCCAGGTATGGAAAAACAAAGAGGCCTTGAAGCCTTAGGTAGGCCGCCACCACCGCCAGGCACTTGGTGAATACCCTGGAGGCGGAGGTTAGGCCAAAAGGCAGCACTCTGTACTGATAGTGGTTTCCTCCCACGACAAACCTGAGATATTGTCTGTGGTCTGGATGAATGAGGATGTGACTATACGCATCCTTTAGGTCTAAGGAGCATAGCCAATCTCCCTGCTGGAGGTAGGGCAGCAGGATTCCAAGGGTGAGCATCTTGAACCTTTCCCTCTCCAGGAACTTGTTGAGATTTTGCAAGTCTAGGATGGGCCTGAGGCCTCCTGTTCTTTTTGGTACCAGAAAGTACCTGGAATAGAAGCCTTGACCTCTCAGGTGGTGGGGCACCGGTTCCACTGCCTGTTCCTTTACAAGACTTGCCAACTCCTGCAGGAGTAAGTCCCTGTGCAGAGGGAGTCGTGGAGGCTCCCCTGGAAAATAGGAGGGGGATACCTGGTGAAAGTGGAGAAGATAGCCTCTTTGGACTATACTGAGCACCCAGGTATCCCTTGTGATGGCTGACCACCTATGAGCAAACAGGGCCAGCCGGCCTCCTGTGCTGATGTGGGCCAGCTGAGGAGGAGAGGCTATGCCACTGGAGTCAAAACCCTGCTCCCTGCTGTGCAGGAGCCGGTGTTGGTGGCTTGGGGGCTTTCTGCCTACAGGGCCCATGTCCCTGCTCCTTGGCCTGCTGACCCTGTTGGGGAGCTATAGAGGCCTGATAATGAGGGTACGGTTTATAGGCAGATGACTTTCTCAGGTAAAAGGTCTTTTTCCCCCGAGCCCTTCTTCTTCTGTGAAGGGGCAGAGGTTTTTCTGGACAGCGTAGTCTGGGTAAGAGTCTCGGTCTCGAGTTCTGCAGCCTTTTCAGCCATGGGCTTGCCAAAGAGGTTTTCACCTCGGCAGGGGAAATTGACCAACTTGTCCTGCACCCATGGCTCGAGGTCCGATGACTGTAGCCAGGCCTGACGGCGTGCACCGATGCCGGCCGCGGCTATTCGGGCCGAAGCCTCGAAGCCATCATAGGCTGCTCAAGACAAACTTCAAGCACTCACGAATACCCGAGGACAGGGTATTGAACTTCTGCAAAGGTTCCTCGGAGAGACCAGCAGAGAACCCGGCAATCTCCTTTGCCAGGTCTCGAAGGCACATGCCCATGTACAGCTGGTAGGTCTAGACACGGCAAGCAAGCATAGAGCCCTGGAAGCACTTCTTACCGAAGGCATCCAGGTTCTGGGCCTCCTGGCCGGAAGGCACCAAGGAGTGCATCTTCTGACTCTTCAGACGATGCATGGCCGATTCCACAACCATGGAGTGGTGTGGTAATTGTGCCTTTTGGAACCCGGGGCTCTTGCGGACTTGACAGATGGAATCGACCCGCTTGCTTAAAACCAGCATTGACGCCGGCGCCTCCCACATGCGGAAAAGCAACCGTTCCAGCATCGGAGGAACCGGAACAGTAATGGCCTCCTTCGGAGGAGAGTCATACTGTAGGGCCTCGAGCTCCTCGGCTCGAGGCTCCTCCTCAGGATCCGCGGGGAATGCCAAAGCCTTGGCCATATCCCGCACGAAGTCTGAGAACCGGGTATCCTCCGGTGGGGGACCTTCTCCGAGGCTCGGACTCGGGTGGGTCCGAAGGGACACACCGAGTCCGAAAAGTGTCGGGTGACTCCTCATCCTCTGTCTCCCAGCCGGACTCCTCGGAGGAGGAATCAAGCGGCTCCAGTCGGGCAGGTATCGATGCCATCCGCCTCGATGCCGAGGGTACTGGCGTCGACAACATCGGTCCCGAACGGGAGGCTGAGGATCGACTCGAGCGTGCATGGACTCGAGGATCGGCTCGGCCTCTGGGGTCGACTTGATGTCGATGTCCTGGTGGTCGGGGCAGATGCACCGGTGAGGACGGCGATCAGTGCCCACTGCTGTTCCATGAAGGCAGCCAAGCTGCTCTCCAAGGCCGTCAACCTGAGTCCGAGCTCAGGAGACTCAGCAGTCCCCAACTCGAGCCCCGGCAGTGCCGGGCCCGACCTCGGCTGCCCTGGAGGAGAGTCCACGAGGACTACAGTACTCACGTGACCCGGGGACTCCATCTCCACACGAGGTCCTTTTGCAGGCCTCTCCGACTCCGAAGACCCAGGACGGCGCTCGGGGCTATGCAACTTGGCCCTCGAGGAGCCAAGTGCATCCACCGACGCCACCCTTACGGGTTTTTTCTTCTTGTGATGCTCCTGCGAGGGAGACCCCCTTTCAGAGGAGCCTCGATGCTGCTCGGGGCCGGCGTACCGAGATGTCGAGGCCTCTGACGAGGTCCGGGCCCGACCGGACGCGGAGTCAGAGAAGATTCTTTCCTTTTGGTGCTGCCGACTCCTTAACGCCTTAGAGGACATTTTCCCACACGAACCACAGATCATCGGGTCATGATCGGGTCCGAGGCACCGGAGGCAGCAGTCATGTGTGTCGGTGAGAGACATAAGTTTCTTACACCGATCACACTTTTTAAACCCGCTGGCAGCCATCGGGGGAAAAAGGGCCCCTACGAGGTCAAAAGACAGGGCTGCCAGTGAAAACAGAAAAAATGGCGCGTACGCTAGTCACTAAGGACAAAAACCAAAAAGAGAGATCCGGGCTCGATACCCATGTATCGGGCCCAGGCGGGAAAGGGAAACCGGCGTTGAACTGAAGAAAAACAGGTTCACGCAGAATAAAATAGACTTTTTCCTCAGGTGAAATGAAAATACATGCGTCAGGTTCCGCGGAAAAAAGAAGACTGAGTAAAATGGCACCCTTGGGCGGGAAGGGGACCGCGCAAGCATGCTGCATTCCCAAAGGCTTTCTTTGAAAACTGGGGAAATGCTCCGCACGGGGGCTCCGTCACCCATATGTGAGGACTGACTTCCTGCTTGGTCCTGAAGAATATATTATATAGATCAATAAAGCAAACTCCTACTTTAATGCACTCAAAATAGTCATTTTTAAACAGACTATAAAAACCGTACATGGGTGCGAAACCTTTTTTAAGGCAGTGCAAAAATCATGAGTAGGGTAGAACGGATAAATAAATAATGGTTGCTTAACCCTTCAATAGTACTAAGACTAGGGGGGCACTCCATGAAATTAATTTGCCTTGATTTCTGGCAACATATTCCAACAGATAGGTTTAAAAAGAGTTCAGATAAGCTCCTGGAGAGCAAGTCCATAAACTATTATTAGCCCTACTGACTTGAGAAAACCATTGCTTATCTCTAGCTGTGAACAACAAGGAATGGATCTACTCTCAGGATCCTACAGAGTATTTATGACATGGAACTGGCCACTCTTGGAGGACCTTTGAACTGACTCAGCATAGCATTTATGTTCTTATGAAGCAACTGTCACAACAGAAGCCCATAAAAAATTTAATAAAGTACAAAAGTATTGATTAGTCCACATGGCAGAGCCCTTCTGAAACTTAAAATGAAAATATGGCATTTTTTAAATTTACTTTTCCAGATGCTTAAGCCCGAATATCTTTTTTCGTGGATGAAGTTAGCTGGACAAGAAAGAAATGTCAATCTTCACACATTTGTCGCCAATCTGTATTTCTTCAACAGCCAGCACTAGGCATTAATTTGGGAGAATTCCATTTCTTTCCCCACAGAGGAACAAGTTTCAAACTCCCCATCAACCAATCAAAAATCAATGAAGATATTTCCCTTTCTTATGGTGGCGCTTCTGATACCACTAGTAACAGTGGTAATTTGAAGAACTATAAAGGTTTTCCTGAACAGTTTTCTCTCTTAATCAGTAGAAAAATGAAAATTTAATAAGGTGATTAGAAAACTAACCTTTAGCTAGCATCTCTTCACATTAATGCTTCAGAACATTATTTACCACTCTGCCATAATAGGTATAAAATGTAATCATGTAAAACACATGGACATTTGCTCACCACTTTGTACCCCGTATCTGTTCTGCATGCTTTTCTCCCTGAAAACATTAGGATTCCTGGCCAGGACAGCCTGCAGCAAGACTGGTACATCTCCTTCAGGGTCATCACTGCCCAGGTTATCTTTCAACTCTCTAGTATTGAAGAAATAAACACAAAAGGAATAATTTTTTAATTCTGTAAAAGAAGAGCGTAGTGACTCACCTGTGGCAGGTGTTTTTCGTGGACAGCAGGAATAAGTTCTCACATATGGGTGACATCATTGAAGGAGCCCAACGTGGAATGTTCACCAGCTTCCACTGAAAGCTTTTCGGAACTGTACCACGCATACATGCCTGCCTTCACACCTGCAACTGTGACATTTTGTCCAGTCAAATATCAAAACAGTAGCTCAAAAAGAAACTCCTTGGGTAGATAGGAGGGTAGTGAGGACTTATTCCTGCTGTCCACAGAGAACATCTTTTACAGGTGAGTAAATACGCTTTTCTTTGTGGACAAGCAGGAAGTAACTCTTCACGTATGAAACTCCCAAGCTAAAGGCTACCGAAAGCAGAGGAGGCAAAAGCCCACAGGGGCAACAAAACTGGAGAACAGGAACAGCAGCAAAATGTAGTTACTCACCTGTAACAGGTGATCTCCCAGAACAGCGGAAGCAGTCTTCACATATGGGTGGCATCGGTACCAAAGGCCAATGTGGGAACATTCCTCAGCCTCCAAGAGGAATGCTTTTGGGAGTGCCGCTCCACGCATGCGTGTATGCCTTCCTGCCTTCCGAACTGGTCTCCTCAGTCAAGTAAAGAGCGGAGTAAAAACCCAAAAAACAGGTGGAAAAAACAACTTGAAGGGGAGGTGAATGGATTGTGAAGACTGTGCTCCCTGCTATTCCTGGCGATCACCTGTTACAGGTGAGTAACTACCTATAGCCAGGAACAAGAAGGAAGTCAGTCATTCTTCACATATGGGACTCCTTAGCCTATGACAACCAAGCAAGAGGAAGGATCCCAGGCCCATATAGAGGTTGCAGCTGGGATCCGATAGACCCAGACCTTTCGGTACACTCCTCGCAGGTTAGTCAAATGGGCGGTTGGCAAGTTATTTTAGCCATGAAACAGATTAAGTAGTACAGATTGTCCAACTTGCGCATCTCTGCTGGAGTCCTCGTGCAGCCAAGATATGCAAAGACCATGTGGCTGCTTGGCAGATCCCTGGAATTCAGACCGAACGAACGTTGGCCATAGTAGCAGTCATAGCTCGGACATTATGGGCTGTGACATGATCCTGGAGAGACAGTCCAGCCTGGGAATAAGCAAAAGCAATGCAGTCTGCAATCCACTTGGACAGGATCCTTTTGGAAACTGGTAGGCCAAGATGACTTGGGTCAAAAAAGACAGAGTTGAGAGGACTGGCGGTGACCCTTAGTGTGGTCAAGATAGAAAGCAAGCGCTCTCTTGCAATCAAGAGTATGAAGCTTGGCCTCAGGTCAAGAGCTGTGAGGCCTGGGGAAAATGTTGGTAGCAAGATAGATTGGTTTAAGTGGAAGAAAGAGAGCATTTTCGGTATTTCCATTTTGGGTGTTTCCGGAGGACCTCCTTATCATGGTGGAATCTAGTGTATGGAGTGTAGCCCACCAGAGCTTGTAGGTCACTGACTCTTCGGGCAGAAGTTAATGCAACAAGGAAAAGGACTTTCCAGGTTAGGAACTTTAAAGGAGTCGACGCCAATGGCTCAAAGGGGATGAACATGAGTTGCGTGAGAACAACATTTAAGTCCCATGTGATAGGTGGAGGACAGAGAGATGGTTTTGTTAAGAGAAGCCTGCGCATAAACCGTGACATCAACGGGTGAGTGGAGATAGAGCGATTCTCCCATGGATTGTGGAAGGCAGAAATGGCGCTCAACTGTACCCTCACAGAATTGGTCTTGAGACCTAATGAGGACAAATGCAGTAGGTACGGGAGTAAATGCTGCACCGAACAGGTGAAAGGATCCAGACTTTTCTGGGAGCACCAGAAAGAAAATCTGCACCATTTAAAAGCATAGGAATGTCTAGTAGAGTCCTTCTGAGAAGGTAAAGGGACTTGAAGAACATCTTCTGGAAGCTCTAGTCCTGGGAGGGCGAAACGCTCAGCAGCCAGGCCATCAAGTGCAGAGTATTGAGGCTGGGGTATAGAATAGTACCCTGATCATGCGAGAGCAGATTAGGATCGCAAATCAGTCTGAGGGAAGAAGCCTAAGCTAGGTGAAGTAGTGGAAACCACAGTTGTCCGGAGCAAAAGAGGGCAATGAGGATCATCATTCCCAGTCTATCTGAAGTTTGAATAGTGTCTTTGGAATGAGAGGGAGGGGGAAATGCATATAGCAGATCCTTTCCCAATGCAAGAGAAATGCATCCGAACTCTTGCAGTGGGGAGATGGAATTCTCCAGCAGAAGCGAGGTTGTTGGGTGTTGTATGGAGAAGCAGAGAGGTTGAGTATAGGCATCCCCCATAGCTGAAATAAGTGTTGTGAGACCCAAGGATCCAGCATTCAATCATGTGGGTGGAGGACCTGATTGAGTATGTCAGCTAGCTGATTCTATTTCTCTGGGAGATAAATAGCATGCAGATGAATCCCTCGAGCTATTGCAAAGTTCCAGAGGCAGATTGCCTCCTTGCAGAGGGGGCGAGAACTCGTTCCTCCCTACTTGTTGACATTGAACATGGCAACTTGATTGTGTGTCTGAATCAGGATTGACCGTCCTAGCAGCTGACAACAGAACATGCGTAAGGCAATAGAAATCGCTCTGAGTTCCAGAAGGTTGATGCGAAAACAAGTCTCCTGAAGAGACCACAGCCCCTGGTAGTGAGACCATTGAGGTGAGCTTGACAGCCATACTTGGATACATCAGTGGTCACAGTACGCTACCTTTGAAAAGGTAACCCCTACATTTAGGTTGTCTGGCATGTGCCACCATTGAAGGGAGTTTATCATTTGAGGAGAAATGGTTATGTGGTCAGACAGACGACCTGTGGATTCTGTCCACTACTGTGACAAGTTCCACTGTCCTACACGCATGCTGAGATGGACATGCAGTACGACATGGAATGTGGAGGCCATGTGGCCTAGTAAGCAAAGAAAGTCCCTGGCAGATATAGTTGTCTGCCTCTGAAAATGTGTGGCGAGAGAGACCAGTTGAGCCTGTCGGTCATCTGACAAGAAAGCTCGGGCTTCAACAATGTCTAGGCAAGCCCCTATAAACTCCAGATCTTGAACTGGAGTGAGGTGAGACTTTGGATAGTTTATTACGAATCCTAAGTCTTGGAGGACCTGGATGGTCTAACAAAGGGCGTCAGTGACGGACTGCAGGGTATCTCTCTTCATAAGGGAACAGAAAGACCCCCCAAGTGCATAGAGAGGCTGCGACAACAGCCAGACACTTTCTGAAAACTCTGGGGGCTGAAGCCAGACCAAAGAGAAGAACTCGATACTGGTAATAGTGTTTGAGAAACACAAACCTGAGGAATTTTCTGTAATTGGGGTGGAACAAGATGTGTGTGTATGCATTCTTGAGATCCAGAGAGCATTGCCAGTCATTTGACAGGAGAAAAGGGAGAAGGATACCAAGTGAAATCACTTTGAATTTTTCCTTGACCAGAAATTTATTGAGATTTCTGAGATCTAGGATGGGCCTATGGCAGGGGTCTCAAAAACATGCGGCCCGCCAGAGCATCTTGTGCGACCCGCGAAGCACTTACCGGCGTGTAAAAAAAAAAAATCCAAACTTGCCGCCGCCGCAGTATTAAGCGTCCCGCGGGCCCCTCTGCCTGGCAGAGTCCTCTCCTCCCTGCAGCATCAGCTCCAAAAGCGGCGGCTTTCAGAGCCGCAAAGAGAGAGAGTTTCTCTCGCGCGGTTCTGAAGACTCTCTCGCTGCTCTTCAGAACCGCGCGAGAGAAACTCTCTCTTCGCGGCTCTGAAAGCCGCCGCTTTTGGAGCTGATGCTGCAGGGAGGAGAGGACTCGGCCAGGCAGAGGGGCCCGCGGGACGCTTAATACTGCGGCAGCAGCAGCAAATATACATTTTTTAAAAATCTACCTTGGCTGATGGTGGGAGGGGGGTTAGGACTGGTAATGGGCTAAGGGGGGGGGGGGGCCAGGACTGGTAATGGCCTATGAGGGGGGTAAGAAAATGGGGTGATGGGGGTAACACTGAAAATGGGGTGATGGGGGGGTTAGGACTGGTAATGGGCTATGAGGGGTAATACTGGAAGTGGGCTATGGGGGTTTACGACTGGTAATGGGCTATGGGGGGGCTAGGACTGATAATGGGCTGGGGGGTCTGCTAGGACTGGAAATGGGCTGAGTGGAAGGGGGGCTTGAACTGCAAATGGCTGATGGGGAGGGGGGCTTGGAATGGAAATGGGCTGTGAGTGGAGGGAGCTAGCACTGGAAATGGGCTGATGGGGGGCTAGCACTGGAAATGGGCTGATGCAGTGACTAGAAGGGAGGGGGTGCTGTGTGGGACTGGAACTAGAAGGGAACTGATGTTGGGGGAGGATTAGAATGGGATGGAGCTGGGAGAGTGAAATGGAGAAGGGAAAAATATTTTGTGTGGGAGGGAAGACAAATCTACAATTGGCCAGGTATTGGGAGAGTAAGTGGGGATTGAGGATGGAGGGGTAAAATTTGAGTGGATGAAATAGGAATGAGAAAAGAGCAAAAGGAGAAAGATTAATATGTTAAAGCAGATGTAGAGGGAGAATGGAAAAAGCTAGAAGAGAGAAGAAAGGACAAATGGACAGCAGACGATGGAGAGTTAGCAGAAGGCACGAAGAAGAAGAAACCAGAAGAAAGTGGCTGGAACAATTGCAACTTAAAAAAATGCACAAAAGGTAGAAAAATCTCTTTATTTTGAATTTATTAACTGGAATATGTCAGTTCTGGGAAATGTGCATCAATAACGTCTGCGCTTTGTTTAGTACAAGAGGAAATTAATTTATAGTTTTATTTCTACAGTGTTGTTGTACATTCCAAGTTTGGCTTTTGGGGGTCCCAGTTTAATAGTCTTGTTTCTAAATTTTGTTTCCTTGTTTGGTGATGGTGTATCCTGCATGTGTAACTGAGCTGAGGTATTCTGTTTACGTAATTCCTATTTGACATTGCTACTTGTTCTCTGTCCCCAGTAGGTCATGTATTGTTATTCTCTGAAATGTATTGATTTAATATTTGCAGTGTTGCCTTTTGATAGGTAGGGTATGGTGCTTTGTGAGTCCTGGTAGTGCTGTTAGGATATGGCGGGTTTGCTATAGGTTCTAAATGGGCAGTGTTTGTTTGTAGTAGTTCCTAATGTGCCTGGCGGTTGGCACTGGATTATAGTAATGTAGAAATCTTTTAGTCTTTCTTTATTCATGCACTCATTAAGAGGCATGTTTACTAAAAGTTAGGGTATGGTAACATTATGCAAATATTTATGCAAATGAGGTCCGTTATGCAAATGAGGTCCGTTATGCAAATGAGGTCCCACGTCTCATGCGGCCCCTGGGTTATTTTACAAGTCCTCATTTGGCCCTCAAAGCAATTTGAGTTTGAGACCCCTGGCTTATGGCCTCCCAACCTCTTTGGGATAAGGAAATAGCAGGAGTAGAATCTTTGACATTGCTGAGATGGAGGGACCTTCTCAATCGCTCCCTGCTAAAGAAGAGTGAGGATCTCCTGTTGGAATAAGTTGGCCTGTTGAAGATCCATGTTGGGTTGGTCCACAAAGTGAGCGGGTGGAGGTGCCTTAAAACATAGTCTGTGGCCCTTGCTGACCAACTGCAAGGTCCACCTGATAGCGGTCCACCGATGTGCAAACAGCACCAATCAACCTGGAATTTGGGAAGGAATAGGAGATGTTATAGGACAACTGGCCATGCTCTGCCAAAAAGAGTCAAAAACTCTGTGTAGGTTGTGGCTGAGAGGCAAGCTGGGCCTTAGGAGCTTTAGGCTTATGAGGTTGCTTGGGCCCTGGTTGTCTCTGATGTTGTTGGGAATGGTAGATGGAATAAGAATGGTAAGGCAGGAAAGCATAGTTACTCACCTGTAACAGGTGATCTCTGGGAACAGCAGGAATTTAGTCTTCACATGTGGGGTATCGTTGGCACCGACAGCCCGCATGGGAACGCTCCCCAGCATCCTATAGGAAAGCTTTTGGGAGCATCCCACTGTGCCTGTGCTGCTGCCTTCCCGCCATTCCAACTCTCCCTCTTCTGTTGGGTTTGTAGCTGAGACAAAAGGAAAGAAGGAAAGAAAAAAAGGGAGAGAGAGAGAGATACAACTCCTAGGGGAGGTGGGTGGGTTGTGAAGACAATTCCTGCTGTTCCCGGAGATCACCTGTTACAGGTGAGTAACTACGCTATATCCAGAAACAAGCTTAAAGATTCCAGGGAGATGACCGCAGAGAGCGCAGTGAAACACAGGCTGAAGTGGGTCATGTTTCCTCCCAAGGATCTCTGATATCGAAACCCGGGACGGGAGGTAGGAGTTGTTCTAAGTCTGATACTGGAGAACAGCCTGGTCAAACGAGGCACCCCAATGGGAGTCCTTGTACAAGCAGTAATGGGCTGCAAAAGTGTGGACAGAGGACCAAGTGGCTGCTTTGCAGATGTTGTCAATTGACAAAAAGTGAAGGTTGGCCATAGAGACATTGCTTTCACATTGTGAGCTGTGACATCACCTTCGGGAGAAAGTCCCTTACTCTCATAGGTAAAGGATATGCAGTCTGCAATCCATTTGGAGAGTGTTCTCTTGGAAACTGGTAAATCCAAGGCAACAAAAAGCTGTGAATCCTTTCTATGCTGCCTAGTCCTCTGAAAGTAAAAGGCTAAAGCCCGTTTACAATCTAGAGTGTGGAGATTCCTTTCTGCACTAGAGGCATGAGGCCTAGGGAAGAAGAAAGGAAGGTAAACCGACTTGTTCAAATGAAAAGGCAAAACCACCTTTGGCATAAAGTGAGGATGAGTCCTAAGGACTACCTTATCATGATGGAAATTTGTGCAAGGAGGGTCAGCCACTAAAGCTTGTAGCTTACTGGTGCGTCTTGAAGAAGTGAGGGCAATTAGGAAGATCACCTTCTAAGAAAGAAACTTCAGGGATGTAGTGGCTAAGGATTCGAAGGACGGATTCATAAGCTGTCCAAGGACAAGATTTAAATCCAATGCCACGGGGTTGGCTTAATGGGAGGCTCAGTTAAGAGTAGACCTCTCATAAAATGCACTACAAGTGGCTGAGAGGAGCCAGTTTGTCCAGCAAACAGTGTGTAGAAAGCCGTAATGGCACTAAGGTGGACCCTTACTGAATTAGTTTTAAGTCCAGAGGATGAAAGGTGGAGGAGATACTCCAGTAACGCCTCTACTGGAACTGAAAAAGGATTAAGTTCCTTTTCTGAACACCAGATAGAGAACCTTTTCCACTTAAAAACATAAGCACGCCTTCTGGAAGGATTCCTGGAGGCCAAAAGGATATCTTTAACCTGAGAGAGGTTGATATCGTGTAGTTCTAAGCTCTCAGCAGCCACGCCATCAGGTGCAAGGACTGAGGGTTGGGGTGCAGAAGCGTCCCGTTCTCCTGGGATAGAAGATCTGGAGCCCCTCCCAACTGCAGAGATTTGGCTTGAGAGAGACATAGAAGCAGTGGATACCACGTCTGTCGTGGCCAACGTGGGGCTATGAGGATCATATGGCCCCTGTCTCTTTGAAGCTTGAAAAGAGTCTTGGGAATGAGGGGAATGGGCGGGTAGGCATATAGGAAGTCCTGACCCCAGTGGAGGTGGAAAGCATCCGTTGTCTGACTGTTCCGAGCAGGAATTCTGAAACAGAATTGGGGAAGTTTGGCATTCTGAGGACTTGTAAACAGGTCTATATCTGGGAATCCCCAGATCCGAAAGATTCGAGCAATTTGCTCTGAATGAAAAGACCACTCGTGTGGCAGCAGTACTCGACTGAGTTTGTCTGCTAAGAGATTCTGTTTGCCTGGGAGATACACCGCTAGTATTTTATTTTTTTATTTATTTAACAGTATTTCTAAACCGCCTTATCTTAATAATCAAGGTGGTATCACAGCAAACAATCAGGTAAAGTGTGTGTGTTATACATGCAGTGAGGGTGAAATTTAGTTGAGTGTGTGTTGTATTGTGTGCTAGATTGGTTTGAGCTATATACAAGGTGGTCTATATACAGTGGTCTATATACAGTCTATATATAGTAGGTGAATCTGAAGGCCTCTTGCAAAGGACCATAGGTGTAGAGCATCGTTGCACAATGCCTGAGAACCTATTCCACCCTGCTTGTTCACATAGAATATGGCTACCTGATTGTCCATCTGGACAAGAACTGTCTTGTAGCGCAGATGGTTCTGGAATACTCGAAGAGCATAGAAAATGGCTCTGAGTTCTAGTAGGTTTATGTGAAGACAAGTCTCCTGCTGGGTCCAGAGACCTTGAGTGGAGAGATTGTCCAAATGAGCTTCCCAACCCAACTTGGACGCATCCGTCGTCAAGGTAGCTTGGTGCAGTGGCTGCTGAAAAGGTGACCTACAAGTAGGTTTTCTAGTGACTGCCACCACTGAAGGGACGGAAATGAGGAGTGCTGAGTTTCTGATTTTGTCCCCAAGATGACCAGACGTCCGAGTCCACTGAGAGGCTAGGGTCCACTGGGCTGCTCGCATATGCAGGCGAGCATAGGGGACCCATATGTACAGTGGACACCATATGACTGAGCAACTGAAGCATTTCTCGAGCAGTCAGGAAAGTTTTCATAGCTGCTAGAGAAGCCAGTTGAACTATTCAAGCACAGTGGAGCTGTGGCAGGAAAGCCCTTGATTGCCGTGTTTCTAGAAGAGCCCCTATGAACTCTAGGGATTGAGTAGGGGTAAGATGGAACTTTGGGAGGTTTATGACCAATCCCAGATATTGCAGAAGTTGCATTGTGCAGGAAAGAGCAGAGCTGGCCTCTGAAACTGTTGATGTTCAGATCAGCCAGTCGTCTAAGTAGGGGAAGGCAAATATCCCTAGAGTCCTTAAAAATGCTGCTGCTACTACTACCATGTATTTTGTGAAGACTCTTGGGGTGGAAGCCAGGCCAAAAGGTAGAACTCTGTACTGGTAATGTCGTCCCTGAAAGAGGAATCGAAGAAAACTCCTGTGTTCTGCATGAACAAGGACATGTGTATATGTGTCCTTTAGGTCTAGAGAACATAGCCATTCTTGACTCTGGAAGTAAGTGAGAAGTGTTCCGAGAGAGATCATTTTGAATTTCTCTCGGAACAGATACTTGTTTAACTCCCTGAGGTCCAGTATGGGCCTGTACCCGCCTGTTTTCTTTGGTAAAGGTTAGTAGGGGGAGTAAAAGCTCAGGTCTTGTTGAGAAAGAGGTACCTCCTCTATCACACCCTGAGCAAGGAGTGAGGTAACTTCTTGACACAAGAGAGCGGGGCGAGGGGGGGCCGAGAACTGAACTCTCGGAGTGGAGGAAGGAGGCATACTGTGGAAATGGAGTTTGTACCCCTCTGTTACTATGGAGAGAGGTCCAATGCTCTGATGTTATCTGCTGCCACCTTTTGGCAAAGTAACAGTCTGCCTGGAATGTTGAGTGGCTCTGGAATTTTCGGAGATAGGATGACTAAGTTCTCTAGAAAGGAGTCAAAGACATTGTGGAGGCTGTGTCTGCTGAGCTGGTTGAGCTCTGGGGACTTGAACCTTTTGTTTCGGTTGCTGTTGCCCTTCTGGGAAGCATGGACTGGGCAACGAACAGTATGGGTTTAAGGAGGATAGAATTTATTTTTCTTGTTGAAAAAGGGTTTCTTAACCGTCTTTTTCTTAGCTAGGTTGGCAGTGGTCCTTGAGAGCCTATTTAAGGTAGTGTTCTCGGACTCAAGTGGAGGAGTGGCCTAGTGGTTGGGGCAAGGTACTTCAGGCCGGAAGGTCGGGGGTTCAAATCCCACTAGAGGACAGCAACCTTGGGCCGGAAGGACTGGGGTTTCTAGTCCCACAGGTGCTCCTTGTGGTCTTGGGCAAGCCACTTAACCCTCCATAGCCCATGTTCCCTGTAAAATAGTTATCTCCAAGTTATAATGCCCTGTTCAATGTAATTTCAGTTTGTTCAATGTAAACCACACTGATGCAGAATAGCACGGTATATAAGAGAATGTAAATAAAATAAATAAATATAAATAAGTTGAGCAGCTTTGTCCTCTCAATCCTTGCCAAAGAGGTTTTCTCCCGTGCAAGGAATATTCCCCAGCTTATCTTCCACCCACTGCTCTAAATCAGATGCTTGTAACCAAGCAATCCGACATGCAAAAATGGAAATAGCAGAAGTCCTGCTGATACATTCGAAACAATCAAAGGATGCCCTGTTCATGAACTTAGAAACATTTTGGGCATGTTTAACAAGTGTAAGGAAATCAGCCCTCTTGTCATCAGGGAGAAGAGGAGTCATTAGTTCCAAATCTTTAGTAACCTCCCGAAGAAACATACCCATGTAGAGTATGTATGAACTTATTCTGGCCGATAACATTGAGGCCTGAAAACATCGACGTCCAAAGGCATCGCGAGTTCTTGCCTCACAGCCTGGAGGATCAAATGAATGTGTCTTGGTACTTTTAATTCGGTGCATTGCCGATTCCAAAACCATGGAATGGTGTGGTAACTGTGTTTTTTGTAACCCGGGACACTGCGGTACCAGATACATTGTATCGAGTCTTTGAGAATGTGGAGACACTGCTAAAGGTGTCACCCACATCCTAAGCATGAGGTCATGCAAAATCTGATGTATGGGAAGGGTTGTGGCCTCTGTAGGGGCTGCCAGATACTGAAGAATTTCAAGTTCTTCAGTTCTCGGTTCCTTCTTGGGGGTCATGGTGATCAAGAGGCCCCGAGCCACATCCCGCATATAGTCTTGAAAAGACATGTCCTCCAGAGGAGACATCCGGCGCTGCGGGGAAGTAGAAGGATCCTCCGGAAAAACTGCTCCAGTACCGATGGAGTCATCGGAAGAATCGGAATCCTCGAAGTATGCTTCTGCACTGCCTGTCAACGGTACTGATCAACGTCGGCATCGGAATGCCTCGATAACGGACCCTCTATACCGAACACCGATTCTAGGGACGCCATGGGTGGTAGCATGGAGAGTGGTGCAACGGTAAATGCAGATGCATCTGGTACTGGTATCGGTACCAAAGAGTGCGGAACCGATTGCAGCGGCTTTAGTGGTACGGAGGCTGCTAGCAAGGCCGCAAGACTCTGCTCAATGGCTAGGATACGTTGATCCATGGAGCCCGCTGATGTCTGGGTGTCGAAACCAGCAGAGCGGGGCACGACCCCAGAACATGGCACTAAGAGCTCTCTGGAAGAGGATGCCTCGGAAGCATCTTGGGACGCCGATAATGCTTTGGAGGCAAGGATCTCCCGCCAGAGTTGTTTGGCTGGTGTAGTCTCCTCGAGGGCAACACCAGAAGCACCCCAATTCTTAGAAGGAGATCTACCCTTTGAGGACCGGCCAGTCTTCGAGGAAGACCTGGGTTTGGTTATCTGAGATCCATGGGAGGAAGATGAAGCCTTGAGGACATTGATGCAATGGACATTGCATCCGAGGCAAAAAGGGGGTCGAATTTCGCAGCTCTATTCTGCAGGCCCCTCTTAGTCATCTTTCTGCAGAGGAGACACTCCGATGGTGAATGGTCTGGGACCAAACATTTAAGACACCAGTGATGGGTGTCGGTAGCAGAAATAGTACTGCAACATTTTGAACATTTTTTGAAACTAGTTGGTTTCTCCATTTTAAAGAAAAACAGGGCCTATGGCCCAAAATGGCACCGAGGCACCAAGAGGGGAAAGACCCTCAAGAAAAAGCTTTTTTTTTTTTTTTTTAAATTAGAAAGAAAGACCACACCAATGGTACCAGTGTCAGCGTCAACAGGAAGGCAGACGCGACCACAAAAAAGAAAATTTTCTGCGGTGACAGGAATTGCTGCCTGTCAGCTCTGCGGAAAACGAAAAACTGAAGAGGGGGAGTTGGAAAGGCGGTAAGGCAGCAGCGCAGGCGCAGTGGGACGCTCCCAAAAGCTTTCATATTGGACGCTGGGGAGCATTCCCACGCGGGCTCCATCGGTGCCGACGATACCCATATCTGAAGACTACATTCCTGCTTGTTCCTGGAGATGAAAAGTTTTTTCTTGGGGTAGAACGGTTTCTTGCCAGGAGCTTTTTCCTTGGAAGAACATGCTGTCTTCCTAGATAGAAACAAATGACTTCACAATGAAGAGGTATTTCCCCTGTCTTTTCCCTCCACCTCTGGCTAAAAAGGTTTTCTCCACTACAGGGAATATTAATCTATCCTGGACCCATTGTTCCAGGTCTGAAGCTTGCAGCCATGCTGTCCTCCTGGCTGCTATACAGACCACTGCTGCTCTGCTGTTCACCACAAAAGCAAACGTTACTCTTGTGAGGAACTTTGAAGTGTTTTGGCGTGAGAGACAAACATCTGATGAGAGGCCTGCTTCTCAAGGAGGTAGAAGGGATGTAAAGTCTGACAGGTTCAGAGACAACTTTATTTATTTCACTTTTCTTTTTTTTTTTTTTGAGCCAAAGTAACTTAAACATGGTAATGTACATTAAACAGGGGCATTGTTAACTTGGATTCCTCTGAGGCAATGGAGGGTTAAGTGACTTGTCGAAGGCCACAAGGAGTGCTAGTGGGAATTGAATCCTGGTCTCTTGGTTCCCAATCCAGTGCTCTAACCACTAGGTTACTCCTCCACTCAAGGAACATGCCCATGTACAGCATGCAGGAAACCACTCTTGAAACCAACACTGTGGCCTGGAATGTGTTCCTACCAAAGACATCGGGAGTTCTTGCCTTTCTGCTTGGAGGAACACAATAATGATTTTTCTGGCTCTTGATCCTTCTCATTGCTGACTCCACTACCAGCACCGAAGGATACTGTAGGATGTTGAGTTCTTCAGCTCTTGGTTCTGTCTCAGTTGATAATGAAACGATGAGGACAGTCGCTATGTCCTTAATGTCCAATGAGCACAAATGCTCGAAGCCTAGTCAACAAAGTTTCTGACCTGGAAACCCTAATGGTGGAAATGAATTTGGACATTATGGTCATTACAGAAACATGGTTTAATGAGTCGCATAAATGGGATATAGCCATAGCTGGCTATAATCTATTTAGAAGAGACAGAGAGGGTAGAAAAGGAGACGTAGCCGCCCTATATGTCAAAAGCAATATTAAAGCTGCTGAAATGCAGGGGATGTGGGGAAAAGAAGCAGCGCTATGGATTTTACTGGAGAGAAGAGATGGCACTGTCATCCATATTGGTGTAGTCTACAGGCCTCCAACTCAAACCAAAGAAATAGATAGTGAATTGATTATTGACATTGCAAAGATAGCCATGAAGGGGGTAGTGATCATATTGGGTGACTTTAATCTACCAGATGTGGATTGGAGTATTCCTTCTGCAAATCTGGAAAGAAGTAAAAAAAATTGTGGATGCCTTCCAAGATGCATTATTTATTTATTTAGCTGTATTTATATCCCGCTTTTCACCGGGTCAAAGCGACGTTACATTAAGGGGTGGGGGAATTAAGTATACGGGCGGGGCCATCACCGAGGAGGCAACATTGATGATTTGGACATAGGACAGACTTTGGACATGGGACAGACATATGGCAATGGAACCGACCAGGGAAAGCTCCATGCAGAGAGAGCATGTCGAATATCTGGGTGGGCGCCCAGGTGAGCAGCAGCGATCATCGCATGGTGTGGTTTGAGATAAAAGCCAAGGTGGAGTCTAATCACAGCAAGCTCAAAGTCCTAGACTTCAAAAACACTTGCATCAGTAAAATGGCCAAGTACCTGAAGGAGGAGTAGGCAGGGTGGGAGGGGATAAGGGAAGTGGAATTGCAATGGGCTAAACTAAAGGAGGCAATAAAGCGTAGCTACTCACCTGTAACAGGTGATCTCCAGAAACTGCAGGAATTTAATCTTCACATATGGGTATCGTTGGTACCGATGGAGCCTGCGCGGGAACGCTCCCCAGTGTCCAATAAGAATGCTTTTAGGAGCATCCCTCAGCACATGCGCGCTACCTTCCCGCCTTTCCAACTGTCCCTCTTCAGTTAAACTTGTAGCTGAGTGAAAGGATAGAGGGAAAGAGGAAAGAGACAAAGAGATAGAGAGACAACTCCTAGGGGAGGTGGGTGGCTTGTGAAGACTAAATTCCTGCTGTTCCTGGAGATCACCTGTTACAGGTGAGTAAATACGCTATCTCCAGGAACAAGCAGGAATGTAGTCTTCACATATGGGGACTCCCTAGCTGAAGATGCCAGGGAGATAGCCCCAGGAAGGTGCCACCCTGGAAAGGTGGGAATCCTTCCTCCCATGGATCTCTGGCATTCCACCAGGGTTGGTGGGTAGGAGTTGAATTAGGTCTGAAAGAGATTTTGAAGAACAGCTTGGCCAAAGAAGGCATCCAGACGGCAGGCTTTATCCAGGCAGTAGTGGGTTGTGAAGATGTGTACCGAAGCCCAGGTGGCTGCTCGACAAATGTCATTGATAGACAAAGAGTGGAGATTAGCCATGGAAGCTGCCATGGCTCTCACATTATGAGCTGTGACATGGTCCTGAAGAGGAAGACCCTTACTCTCATAAGTAAAGGATATGCATTGGGCAATCCATTTAGATAAAGTTCTTTTGGAGACCGGTTGTCCCAAATGACTAGGGTCAAAAGCTATAAAAAGTTGTGAGGACTTTCCATGTTGCTGTGTTCTCTGTAGGTAAAAGGCTAAGGCCCTTTTACAATCCAAAGTATGAAGGTCTCTTTCTGCATTAGAGGCATGAGTCCTCGGAAAAAATACAGGAAGATAAATTGATTGATTTAAATGAAAAGGCGAAACCATCTTTGGCATAAAGTGTGGATGAGTTCTAAGAACAACCCTTATCATGATGAAACCTAGTATAAGGAGGATTAGCCACTAAAGCTTGCAGTTCACTAATGCGACATGCAGAGGTGATTGCAATTAGGAAGATGACCTTCCAGGTCAAAAACCTAAGGGCTGCAGTGGCTAAAGGCTCAAAAGGCGGCTTCATGAGCTGCCTGAGAACTAGATTTAGATCCTATGCCACTGGTGGTGGCTTATTGGGAGGTTTGGTTAATAGGAGACCTCTCATAAATCTGGATATGAGTGGATGAGAGGAAATTGGTTGTCCATTCAGAGGCTTATAAGAAGCTGCAATTGCACTAAGATGGACTCTTACCGAATTGGTCTTTAGACCAGAATTCGATAAGTGAAGGAGATATTCTAGTATCGATTCTAAGGGTATGCGCCAAGGGGGTTTAATCCCTTCTTGAAGCACCATATAGTAAAACGTTTCCACTTGAAGACATAAGATCTTCTTGTGGAACGTTTCCTAGAAGCCTGAAGGATATCCTTTAGCTGTTGGGACAGGTTGAAATCCTGGAGGTCTAAGCCTTCAGCAACCAGGCCATGAGATGCAGGGACTGGGGACTTGGGTGCCATAGCGTCCCATTCTCTTGGAAAAGGAGATCTGGAGAATGCCCTAACTCCAGAGGTACAGCTTGAGAGAGATGTAGAAGCAGGGGATACCACGCTTGGCGTGGCCAGTGTGGCGCTATGAGAATCATGCGACCCCTGTCTCTCTGAAGCTTGAAGAGTGTTTTGGGGATGAGGGAAATGGGTGGGAAGGCATAAAGGAAACCCTGACCCCAGTGAAGGAGGAAGGCATCCCTTGTCTGACATTTGTGAGCCGGAATCCTGGAACAGAACCGGGGAAGTTTGGCATTCAGTGGACTTGCAAAGAGGTCTATGTCTGGAGTGCCCCAGAGATGAAATATATCTTTGCCACCTGGTCCAGGTGGAGGGACCACTCGTGAGGCAGCAGTACTCTACTGAGTTTGTCTGCCCAAAGGTTTTGAATGCCTGGAAGATATACCACTAGAAAGTGAATTTGATACTCTCTGGCGAGGGCCCACAGTTGTAAAGCTTTGTTGCATAACGACAAATAGCCTTGTCCAGCCTTGCTTGTTCACATAGAACATTGCTACTTGATTGTCCGTCTGGACTAGGACTGTCTTGTAGCTGAGCTGGGCGTGGAATACTCAAAGAGCTAAATAGATTGCTCTTAATTCCAGGAGGTTTATGTGTAGACCAGCCTACTGTGGAGTCCAGGTTCCCTGGGTAGAGAGATGATTCAGGTGTGCTCCCCAACCCACCTGCGATGCATCTGTTAGGGTGGCCTGAAAAAAAGGGTTGATGAAAAGGAGACCCCATTGTCAGATTTTCTAGGGATTACCACCATTGGAGGTACAAAATTAGTCTTTGAGAGTTTATTATTTTGTCCGATAAATGACCTGTGGCCTGTGTCCACTGTGTGGATAGGGTCCACTGAGCTGCTCGCATGTGGAGGCGCGCATATGGTACTACATGAACCGTGGATGCCATATGTCCCAGCAACTGTAGTAGCTCTCGAGCAGTTAGGGAGGATTTCCCTGCTGCTTGAGAAGCTAGTTGCATTATGCGAAGACACCGGGCCTGTGGAAGGAAAGCCTTTGCCTGCCTGGTATCTAGACAGGCCCCTATGAATTCCAGGCATTGGGAAGGAACAAGTTGGGATTTTGGGATGTTTATTACCAACCCCAAGTATTGGAGGATTTGCATTGTGCGAGACAGTGCAGTGCTGGCCTCTGCAACTGTAGGGGCTTGAATGAGCCAGTCGTCTAAGTAAGGGAAGACGAATATCCCCAGGGTTCGTAGAAATGCAGCTACTACTGCCATGCATTTCATGAATACCCTTGGTGCTGAAGCTAGACCAAAGGGAAGAACCCTGTACTGGAAATGTTTTCCCCTGAAAAGGAATCGTAAGAATTTCCTGTGATCTGGATGGATCAGAATGTGAGTGTATGCATCCTTTAAGTCTAGAGAGCAAAACCAATCCTGGCTTTGAAGGTATGGCAGAAGAGTTCCTAGAGAAATCATTTTGAACTTCTCTCGCTCTTTTTACTGAAAGATGGTTTTTTAAGGCTTCTTTTGGGCTGGAGTGGCTGTAGATTTTGACAATCTATCTAGAGTAGTATTGTCAGCATCTAACTCATTAGCCTTTTCCTGGCAGTTCTTGCCGAAGAGATTCTCTCCCGTGCAAGGAATGTTGCTTAACTTGTCCTGTACCCAAGTCTCCAAGTCTGATGCCTAAAGCCAGGCAATCCGTCGTGCACCAATGACAATAGCAGAGGTTCTGCTGATGCATTCAAAACAGTCAAAGGCTGCACGATTTACAAATTTGGAGACATCTTGAACATGCTTAACTAGAGCAAGAAAATCTTGTCTCTTGTCATCTGGGAGAAATGGGCTCATAAGCTCCAAATCTCCTGTAACTTCCTTGAGGAACATTCCCATATACAGTATATATGAACTGATCCTAGCTGAAAGCAGGGAAGCCTGAAAGTTTTGGCACCCAAAAGCGTCCAGAGTCCTGCATTCACGACCTGGAGGATTGGATGCATGCCTCTTTGCACTTTTCATCCTATGCATGGCTGACTCCACCACCATTGAATGGTGTGGCAGCTGAGTCTTTTGAAATCCAGGACATGGCAGAACTCAATACATAGTATCAAGTCTCCTAGAGTGAGGAGATGTAGTCAGAGGTGTCTCCCACACTCTGAGCATCAAGTTATGCAGAATTTCATGGATAGGCAGAGTGGCTGCCTCCTTCGGAGCTTTAGGATATTGGAGAATTTCCAATTCCTTTGCTCTGGGTTCCTCTTCAGGAGCCATCGTGATTGAAAGGCCTTTGGCCATATCACGAATAAAGTCCTGAAAAGACATGTCCTCTGGAGGTGACATTCTGCGTTGGGGAGAAGAGGGATCCTCTAAAAGAAAACCTCTAGTACAAGCAGAATTGTCAGAGTCTTCGGAATCGGAGGATTCAAAGTATTCCTGACCACGATGCTCATGCAAAGCACGGTCCCGGTACAGAGTTGATCCGGTACCGATCTGTCGATTCCATCCAAAGATGGCGTGGGAAGAATTCCCACCGGGGCCGGTACCATTGGTACCGGTATAGGTACCAGCATCAGTGTCAATGTCGGTACCTGTGCCCGTTGGACCAACGGTACCGCAGCTGAGAGAAGAGCTGCGATGCTGCGTTCGATAGCGTGGAACTTCTGCTCTATCGACGCTGCCGATGCCTGGGTATCGGTACCGGTGAGAACGGCCGGAACCCCTGAGCATGGCACAGGTAGTTCTTGCGAGGTTGGGGCCTCGAGAACATCCTAGAGCCCCATTGATGCTTTGGAAGCCGAAGCCTCCCGCTGGGGCTGCTTTGCCGGTGTGGTTCCCTCAAGGGCAATGCCAATGGCCTCTCGATGCTTAGCAGGAGAGCTACCCTTTGAGGACTGGCTTTTATGTTTAGTTACCTGAGTTCCATGGGAGGGAGGCCCTTGAAGATGTCGATGCAATGAATCTGGCATCCGAAGAAAAGAGGGTACCGAGCTTTGCAGCCCGGTTCCATCTTCCTGTTTTAGTCATCCCCATACAGGAGAGACATTCAGATGGAGAATATTCAGGCCCTAAACATTTAAGACACCAATCGTGGGTGTCAGTGACAATTTCATAAAAGCCAGTCCTCAAAGGGTAGCCATACTTAGTACATTTTTTAAAACCACTAGTTGGTTTTTCCATGTTTTAGGAATATGGGGCCTAGTGCCCAAAATGGCGCCTAGCACCAAAAAAGAAATGTTTCTGAAAAGAAAAAGCTCAAAGTATAAGGTTATTTGGGGGGGTTTTGAAAAAGAAAAGAGCCGGCGGTACCGGTAAGCTTCGTGCGGCAGGCAAACGCAACCACAAGAAAATAATTTTACAGACGGAATTTTCTGCGGTGACAGGGTATGGATCCTGTCGGCTCCGCGGAAAACGAAGAACTGAAGAGGGACAGTTGGAAAGGCAGGTAGGCAGCGCGCATGTGCTGAGGGATGCTCCCAAAAGCATTCCTATTGGACGCTGGGGAGCGTTCCCGCGCAGGCTCCGTCGGTACCGACGATACACATATGTGAAGACTACATTCCTGCTTGTTCCTGGAGATAAGGGGCAACAGATACATATGTAAGGAAAGTAAATAAAAACAAGAGTAAAATAAAACCTATTTGGTTCTCCAAAGTAGCTGGACAAATAAAGGCAAAAAAACGCAGCTTTCATAAAATTCTGACCACCACAGAGGAACACAGAAAAGAATACAGGGTCAAACTAAAAACAAAAAGAGAAATAAGGATAGCAAAATCAAAGGCAGAAGAAAAGATGGCTAAAAATGTGAAGTGTAGCGACAAAACGTTTTTCAGATATATATTCGGGAAAGGAGGAAAATTAGACGTGGAATTGCAAGACTCAAAAGTGCTGGGTACGGATTTGTGGAAAGTGACACTGAAAAAGCACAAATGCTAATCAAATATTTCTGTTCTGTTTTTACTAAATAAAATCCCGGAGAAGGACCACCTGTGATTGACAAATATACAAATGGGAATGGAGTAAATACTACACCATTCACAAAAGATGATGTGTTAGAACAGCTTACAAAACTGAAAGTGGACAAGGACATGGGACGACATGGGATATATCCCAGGATATTGAAAGAGCTCAGAGGTCTTACAGGGCAGTTAAAGGATGCTTTTAATAGATACTTGGAGACAGGAGACGTTCCACAGGACTGGAGATGGGCTGATGTGGCACCTCTTCACAAAAGTGGCAATAGGGAAGAAGTGACAAATTACAGGCCAGTAAGCCTTACCTCATTGGCGGTAAAAGTAATGGAGGCGCTCCTGAAAGAGCGAATAATGGACTTCCTCGAAACCAAAAGATTGCATGATCCGAGGCAACATGGTTTTACCAAAGGACAATCTTGCCAAACAAATCTGATTGAGTTCTTTGACTAGGTGACTAGAGAACTAGAAACATAAACAAACATCATGGGCTTGCGATGGATGTCATCTACCTGGATTTCAGCAAAGCCTTTGATACTGTTCCTCATAGGAGGCTTATCAATAAACTCAACAGCTTGGGGATGTGTCCCAAGGTGGTGAACTATATCAGAAATTGGTTGACTGACAGACGACAGAAGGTAATGGTAAACGGATGAAAGGAAGGTGATTAGCGGTGTGCCCTGGGACCAGTACTGTTCAATATATTTGTCAGTGATATTGCTGAAGGACTGAATGGAAAAGTCTGTCTTTTTGCAGATGACACCACAATTTGCAAAAGAATGGACTCCTCAGAGAGTGGTTAACATGAGGAAAGATCTACAAAAGCTGGAAGAATGGTGAAATGCTCAGCAGTTAAGATTTAATGTGAAGAAGTGCAGTGTCATGCACTTGGGAAGCACAAATCCAAGGGAACTGTATGCGATAAGAGGCGAGAGGTTGGTGTGCAAGGGCCAGAAGGACTTCAGAGTGATTGTTTCTGAGGATCTCAAGGTGGCAAAACAGTGTGTCAAGGTGGTGGCAAAAGCCAGAAGGATGCTGGGATGCATACAAAAAGGAATTACCAGCAGAAAGGAAGAGGTACTAATGCCACTGTACAAGTCGCTGGTGAGGCCTCACTTGGAATACTGTGTTCAGTTCTTGCAAAGGATATTTAAAAAAATGGAAACGGTTCAGAAAAAGGCAACCAAAATGATTTGGAGCCTGAGTCAGAAGACTTATGAGAAGAGACTTGAAGACCTAAATAGGTACACTCTGGAGAAGAGGAGGGACAGGAGATAAGATTCAGACCTTTAAATACTTAGAGTATTAATGAACAACAAACCTTCCAAAGACAGGGAAGCTATAAAACTAGAGGGCATAACATGAAGCTGCAAGGGGGTAACTGAAAGACAATGTCAGGAAATACTTTTTCACTGAAAGGGTGGTGGATGCTTGGAATGCCCTCCCAATGGAAGTGGTGGGGGCAAATACAGTGACAGAATTCAAAATGGCATGGGACAGACACAGTGGATCCCTTTATAGTAACAGGATAAAATCAAAACAAACATAACTATCTCTTATATCTCAGCAAAAAGGGGTGATCTACATGGAGCGGTGGGTACACCCCTAAACATAGGCATGGGGAGGGCTTGACCTGAATGGAGTGGCAGGTGCACCTACTCTTGCCGCCTTGCTGGGCAGACTAAATGGACCATACTGGTCTTTATCTGCCGTCATATACTATGTTACTATATCAATGAAATCTTGGAAGGACATATCCTCAGGTAAACAGCATCATTCATAAGGAGGCGACAAATCCAAGGATATGTCCTTCTGAGGATTGGAATCGGCCTATTCCAGTTCAGAGATGTCTGAGGCCGAGAAAAATTTAAAGACTCTTCACGCAGTAAAACAAGGACAATGTCCTGATGGCTCCGTAGAAAAAAATACAACTGAGATCAGTTGGGAAGACAGACACGCATGCGTGGAGCTGCACTCCCACAAGCATTCTTATTGGTTGCTGGGGAGTGTTCCTGCACTGAGCTGTCGGTACCAACGTCACCCATATGTGAAGACTGACTTCTTGCTTGTTCCTGCAGATAGGCAGTCCCCTTAGGGACTCCACAGATTCAGCATCCTCAGCCCACAGCAGCACAGAGATATTCTCCCATTTGCAGGTAACCTGGCAGACAGAAGGGCAGGTGAGCACAAGTTAGACCTAAGACCTGAAGAGGTGCCGGAGTATGGCTTGACCAAAGTTGCTGTCCCGTCAGGAATCCTCATCCAGGCAGTAATGGGCTGTGAACGTGTACACTGAAAACCACTTATCAGCCTTTCAGATTTTGTCCATGGAGACCGAGCGCAGGTTAGCGACTGAGCGGTCATGGCTCGTACATTATAAGCTCTGACATGACCATCAAGGCTCAGGTCTGCTTGGGAATATTCCAAAGAAATGCAGTCAGTCAGCCACAAGGATAAGCGTACGTTTACTGGGGTCAAAAAAGACAAACAGCTGGGTGGAACACCGGTGAGCCTTCGTACGCTTGAGGTAGAAGGCCAAGGCATGCTTATAGCCCAGCATGTGCAATGCCACCTCACCCCGGTTGGCATGCGGTCTCAGGAAGAAAGGTTGGCAGAACAATAGACTGGCTGAGGTGGAATGTGGAGATCATCTTTGGCAGAAAACACGGGTTTTCAGGACCACCCTATTCTGCTGGATCCTGGTGTAAGGCAGGTGGACCACCAAGCCTTGAAGTTCACTGATGCGCCGTGCTGAGTGACCTCCACCAGAAACAGAACCTTCCAGGTCAAGTACTTCAGAGGGCAAGAGTCAAGCGTCTCAAAAACAGCACGCATGAGTTGAACAAGGACCATGATGAGATTCCAAGCCAACGTGGGGGGTTTGAGAGGAGAAAGCCATGCACAAAGCGAGCCACCAGAAGGTGAGCTGAAATAGGCTTGCTCCACGAGCCGTGATGGTAGGCCCCAATCGCGCTGAGTTGAACTCAAACGGAGTTAGATTTCAGGCCGGAGTCCAAGAGGTGCAGGAGGTACTCCAGGAACTGATCCACTGTGCAGGAAAAGAGATCCAGTGCCCTATCCGCACACTAGGAGAACCGCCGCCACTTGAATGTATAAGCCTGTTGTGTCATTCGTGACATTCTTGGGCAAACTGAGCTCTGAGAGGATTATCCCCTCAACATTCAGGCCATGAGAGCCATGGAGCAGATGCTGGGATACAGCAAGGTCCCACCATCCTAGGAAATTAGATCTAGGGCAGAGTCCAGGCAGAGAGGCTCCTTCCGAGAGAAGTGGAGCAGCAGAGAGAACATGGCTACCGAGGCCAGGATGGGGCAATGAGGATCATGGTGCCCCTGTCGGCCTGAAGCTTCAGCAGAGTTTTAGCCATGAGTGGGATAAGGGGATATGCATAAAGCAGACACCTATCCCCCCCCCCCCCCCACCCAGTGGAGAAGAAAAGCGCCCAAGCCCAGCCATTCACAGGACGGCCTCCTGGAGCAGAACCAGCACATCTGGGCATTCCGCGGCATGGTGAAAAGATCTACCATGTGGGTACCTCACTCCCAAAAGATCCTGTCCACCATCCCCCTGTGAATGGTCCACTCGTGCGGTTGGAGAACACGGCTCAGCTTATCTGCCCGATTGTTGAGCTCACCAGGAAGATAGGTCGCCCTGAGCTCCATCCCATGTTCCAGGGCGAACTTCCACAACTCGACTGCTTCCCAACAGTGTAGGTATCATGACACCTTGCTTGTTCACACAGATCACCACCACCCAGTTTGTCTTTCTAGATCAGGATCACCTGATTTGTTAGGTGCACTTTATGAGGGCAATATGAGTATCATGCGTTCTCTTGTTCAACATAAGCTACCATGAAGTATAGGAAATTAGAAGGAAAGTAGTGAATAAGGACCAACTGTAGTGAAAAAAATGCATCCCTGTTGTGGAAGTTCCAGTGAGATGTGGAACAAACCAGGGAATTATGCAATCTATGCTTTCACGTGTTCTAAACCCTGGTTACCTTTTCTTAAAAGGAAATTTTAAGGAATATGGTAAGAGTAAGAAAAAAACAGTCATGTAGGAGCATGACTGGCAGAGTCTACCAACTGAAGCCCTTCTTAACTCTCTGGTCCCTACCTATTAGGAGTAGCTCTGAGGCTCTCTGGCAAAGGCCCACAGTTGCAGAGCTTTGTTGTAGAATTGCAGAGAGCATGTTGTAGGTTGCTTAGATCTGGCTGTTGAATTGCCAGTGTGCAACCTAATCTATTCTGATGGAGCCAAAGACAATTGAAGGTGGCTAAGAATAGTAGACAGGCCTGATGCCTGCAACAATAAATAGTCCAAATGAGTTCTGGAGCTCTTTTGGAATTATCTGTTATTAAGGCAGCATAAAACATTAGGTCCTATAGATTGGAGAGGACCGACAGACATAATTTGGAGTAGTGATACCCAATTTCTGTCCGAAAAGATGCCTTAACCAAAAATATCTGAGAAGATGATGAACCGCAAAGGGAGAGAAAACTCTGTATGGAAACTACTTACTGAGTAGGTGTTGAAGAAAATCCTATGGCTTAGAGAATAAGCCCTCCAGCTGATTAGTAGTACTCTTAGAGACTGAATGTCTGGGCTAAGAGGGATAGAAAGTAATACAGAGTTGAGAAGACTTACAATTTGGTAAGTCTTTGAGGAGATAGGGTCCCCTTGCAGTTAAAGCATGAGATATCCTCGTACAGGAAACTGACAAGGTGAAGGGTATAGCTCACCCTGTTGTTAGTTGTCCTTTTGTTTTAAAAGGAGAAACCTGTTATCTCTGGGGTATGAGAGTCCTTAATAGCTCTTAGAGCTAGAAGGATAGATCTCTCTTGTAACAAGAGATTCATGCCCAGAGTCGAGGATTGAGTCAATGTATGACTGATATCTCAGCATGGATGAGATGAATTTTAGATGCTTCTGTTGAAAACAAGTAGGCTCAAAAGTTCTAAACCTCACATAGAAAAAATGAATAAAATATCAGAAACCCTGTGATTGCTGGGTTTGCTGAGCCTGTTGAGGTTTTGATTCTCTTAGCCTGGTGTGATGTTGTCCATCCTTGAAAACATCTGTATAATGGGTATAAAGCTTAGGGGAATAAAGCTTTTTAGGAGATATTTTTATTAGCTGGGATAGAGGAAAGTTTTGAAAATCCTCTGAAAGCAACAGCATCAGTGCTTAACCGATTAGCTTGAAATAAAGCCTCCTTGTTGAAGAGATTTTCACCAGTACAAGGAGTATTTCCCAGCCTTCCCTGAACCCATCTGTCCAAGTCTGAAGCTTGGAGCCAGGCTATGCGTCGTGCTCCTATGGCTAATAGACTCAAAACAGTACAGGGAAGCAAGATTAAGGAACCTAGAGATATTTTGAGCATGATTGACTAATGAGAAATAGTCTGCTCTTTTATGTTCTGGAAGAAAAGGGTTCAAAAACTTTAAGTTCTTTGTGACCTCTTCAAGAGATAATCCCATATAGAAAATATATGAGATAATTCTTGCTGAAAGCATGGATGCCTGGAAGCATCGACGTCCAAAGGCATCTAAAGTCCTAGACTCACGACCTGGCGGATAAGAAGAGTGCTTCTTTGCACTCTTAATACGCCTCATTGCTGATTCTACAACAACAGAATGATGAGGAAGTTGAGTCTTTTGAAAACCTGGAGAAGGTGGCACCTTGTACAGTGTCAAGTGTCTTAGAATGTGGGGATACCGTTAAAGGAGTTTCCCACATTCTTAATAGTAGATCTTGTAAGATCTGAGGCAAAGGAAGCATGATCACCTCCTTTGGAATCCAGGGAAATTGCAGTGTCTCTGAATCCCCCGGTAGGGATTCTTTACCAGGTATAGAAATGGCAAGTAACTTTGCCATATCAAGCAGAAAAGCTTGAAAAGAAATCTCCCCCGAGGACCACCCTCTAAAATGAGGGGTAAAGGCTAGACTTGTTGAAAAATCAGCCCTGGTACCGATGGATTCATCCCAGTCATCGGGATCGGAAGACTGGAAAGGATGAAGCATCGGATTTTCTTTAAAGCGATGTCTTTGGTACCGCCCGAGGTTGGTACCGAGACAAGTCAGTACCGAATCCTCCATGATAGAGATCGATTCCAGGCTCGGCATCGAAGGAAGCGAGTCTATCGAAGCAAGCATGGACGGTACAGACACCGATGCCGATGTCGATACCGATACCGGTACCGAAGCCGATACTCGAGGAACGGTCTGCAGCAACTCTAGCAGTACCGAAGTAGCCGAGAGCGCTAGACAACGTTCATCGGTGAGGAGTGTTTCATCCATCACCATAGCCGATGCCGGGGTGTCGGTACCGCTCGAAGCGGCCACAACCACCGAGCATAGCCCAGGTATGTTCATCGAGGTAAGAACCCCAGGAACAACCTGGAGCCCCGTTAATGCTTTGGAGCCCGAAGACTCCCGCCGGGGCTTTATTGCCAAGATGTCCTCGAGGGCAAGGCCGGAGCCATCTCAATGCTGAGAAGGAGATCTACCACTCGAGGACTGGCTAGTCTTTACAGACTTTTGTATGGTTACCTGATCCTGTGAAGAAGATATTCTAGCTGGTGACATCGAGTGCGATGTGAACCGGGTATCGAGTTGTGCTCGATCCTGAAGACTTCTTCTGTTTGAGCTCCAGCAGGAGAGACACTCCAGAGGGCAATGGTCAGGACCTAAACATTTTAGACACCAAGTATGAGTGTCTGAAAAAATATCTGTACCGCCACACTTTGAGCATTTCTTAAGGATAGTGGCTGGCTTTTCCATAATGGCAGGATAGAGGCCTAGTGGCCTGGAAACCGTCAGGCACTGAACAGGAAAAAATTTCTAAGAAAAGAAGAAATTCTTCAGAAAAAAGAAAGAAAAGCACCAGCGGTACCAGTGGCATCGAGGGAAGGCAGACGCGACCACAAAAAACTAAGAATAAAAAGAAGAATTTTCTGCGGTGACAGGAATACGTCCTGCCGGCTCCGCGGAAAATGGAAAACTGATGAGAGGGATGTAAATGGGCGGGAAGGCAGCGCGCATGTGCGTGGGATGCTCCCAAAAGCTTTCTTTCTGGACGCTGGGGAGCATTCCCGTGCAGGCTCTGTCGGTACCGATGTAGCCATATGTGAAGACTCATTCCTGCTTGTTCCTGGAGATGTGATTTGCCAGAAGAGTGGAGTTCCTGAGGAGGGGTGTAGGGAGAGATAAGAGGAAAGGTAATGAGGAGCTGCAGAGTGAATGCACTTCTAGGTCAGCAGGAGACGTTTGAGCTGAATGCGGAAACAGATAGGGAACCAATGAAGTGACTTGAGAAGAGGGGTAATGTAAGCATGACGAGGCTGGCGGAAGATTAACTGCACAGCAGAGCATTGAACAGATTGAAGGGGAAGAGATGATTCGGAGGGAGCACAGCAAGGAGTAGGTTACAATAGTCTAGACGAGAGGTGACTAAGAAGTGAATAAGTGTCTTAGTAGTGTCTTCAGAAAGTAATGGGTAAATTTTGTTGATGTTCTAGAGAAAAGAAATGGCAGGTTTTAGCTATCAGTTGGATGTGTGTGGAGAAGGAGAGAAAGGAGTCAAAGACAACCCAAGGTTGCAAGCTGAGGAGACAAAGAGGAGTAGAGAGTTATCCACAGACTGAGAAAGGAGGAAGGGGAGAGGAGGTAAGAAGAGCAGAGACCTCTTCCTGCAACAGGGGTCCATGGGGTACTCTCCCTGGACAAAAGGAGGTGCCAACTGGGCAAAATGCTGCCAGTATCCTTGCTGAGTGAGCTGCAGCACCCAGGCATCCAAGGTGATAAGGAGTCACCAGTGAGCAAAATGGACGAGCCATCCCCCAACCTGAGGGGGAACCTCAACAGGTAACAGTCAGTTGGCTATGCTGCTGAGAAACCAGTCAAAACCCTGCCCCCCCCCCCCCCAACAAACTGCAGGGCTGCCTGGGGCTTTTGAGGCTTCTCCCTCCGCTGCTGGTGGGGGGGTCTGTGCCTTTGGTTGGGCACTCTGAGGGCCCGGATAGTACTGGCACAGATGAAGGTAGAAAGCCTTCTTGGCCTGCTACTTCTTGCGTGAAGGGTCAGCAGAGTCTTCCTCAAAAGCCAGGAGGCATCACATGCTCCTTCTTGAGCTCACCACTTTCTCCTCAACAGGTTTCCCAAAGAGATTATCCCCTCTACAGGGAACATTGGCCAGCTTATCCTGGAACCACTGTTCTAGGTCGGAGGACTGGAGCCAGGCCAGCCACCGAGCAAAGATGCCCACCACTGCCACTCTGCAAGTAGACTTGAAGACATCAAATGTGGCTCACACCACTGTACATGGAGCAATCCTTGCTGTGGCCTATCAGGATTCGGAAGGAATCAAGGCAGTCAGCAGGGACATGAAAGGCAAAGTCTGCCAGGTCCAACCAGATGTCCTTCATGAACACCCCCATATACAGCTGGTAGGAAAGGATCCTGGTGATCAGCATGGAGCCCAGGTAACATCTCCTCCAGAAGGAATCCAGGGTCCTAGTCTCGGGGGCACCGAGGAATGAGTCTTGGTGTTCATAACATGCTTCAAGACCGATGGAGTTGAGTGGTAACTGGGGTTTCTTGAAGCCTGGTGCCTTCTGGACGCTACATTGAATCCAGCCGCCGGCTGATGGCAGGAACAGTGAGGGAGTTCTCCCACAGCCTCAGCAGCCATCTCTGCAAGATGTGGTGCAGCAGCACAATCAATGCCTCCTTGGGCACAAAGGGGTACTGAAGAGCTCAAGCTCCTTTGCTCTCGGCTCGTCTTCTGCCTCCAAGAAGGGTATGGCCTTAGCCATGTTCCACACAAACTCCTGGAAGGACCTGTCCTTCAGGGTGATTTGTGCTGCTCATACGGAGAGGAGGGGTCAGAGGGGAGGTCCAGAGACCTCCTATCCAAGATTGCAGAATCCTCCTCAGTTTCCCAGCTCTCAGAACTCAGACTCCGAGAGGAAATTGAAGTAGTTATCAGGTCTCTACTCACTGCTCACTCTGGTCATGCGAAGAGGGCAGGAGGAGGAACTCGTGGCACACAGAGTGGGAATGTGGGTGCCCCGGGGCAACAGATCTCAATACGCTACACAAGGAGATCATTGTGACAACTGCTGTTGATTCAGATCTCCCGCCCAATGCACCTGTCTTGGCCGGCGTGCAGTGATGAGGCCAAAGCCATCGAAGAACCCACATGCTGCAGGACCAAGACCACCACTATGTGTGCCTCAAGGGCCCTCAAGTGTTCATCCAGTACCACTACCTCAGAGGGAACTGGGGACAGGAATGCGATCTTGGCCTCCGGTGCCGATCCATCCATTGGGGACTCTATGATGACAGGTTCAACAGGAGCCATCTGGCTGCCCTCTGGGGTTATGGGAGTTGATTACTCCCATCTGGGAGTCTATTCCTCCTGCCTGGGAAGCTTTGTAGGCCAATCAGACCTTTGCTGTCCACATCGCACCAGTAAGGGCTGCAGTGTCGATGCACCCAAGGCTTGTCCCGGTGCTCAGGCAACCCCTTTGTCATCAACTGGATCAGTGTCCTCATTTCCAATCAGATATCAGCGGAGAGTCTCTGCTCAGTGCCAAGGCCCATTTGTTCCAAATATGCCCAGACGTCCCTCACAATAGACGCCTCGGCGGAACACATCGACGGTGCACTGAAGCTAGAGCAGAGAATGTTGAATCCGATGTTCCGAAGAGGGATGACTCCTGCTTTTCCCAGTCCATCAGGTCCTTCCTCATCATCTGCAGGCAAAGGTTGTAGGAAACGGGATGGTGATTGGGCCTAAAGGCACTGCAGACTCCAATAGTGCCTGTCTGTGACCGAAACTGTGTGGTCACATTTTGTGCATTTCTTAAAGCCACTCACTGACTTAAAAACATAAGAACATAAGAAATGCCATTCTGGGTCAGACCAAGGTCAATCAAGCCCTGTTTCCAACAGTGACCAATCCAGGTCAGAAGAACCTCCCAATTTCTCAAAAAGACATACGGGTTCCACAATGCTTGTACTGTCGCAAGCATGGATTACCCGGGTCCTCTTTAACAATGGTTTATGGACCTTTCCTCCAGGTATTTGTCCAAACCTTTTTTAAACCCAGCTACACTAACAGATTTTACTACCTCCTCCGATAACGAATTCTAGAATCTGTTTCTACGTTGAGTGAAAAAATATTTTCTCTTATTAGTCTTAAACAGGTTACACGGTAACTTCATTGCATGTCCCCGTGTCTTTCTACTTTTTGATGGCATGAACAATCGACCCACGTTTACCGGTTCCATTCCCTTCATGAATTTATAGACCTCTATCATATCTCCCCCTCAGCCATCTCTTTTCCAGATTGAAAAACCCTAACCTTTTAAGTCTCTCCTCATAGAGGTATCCTTCAATCCCTTTTACCATTTTGGTGGCTCTTCTCTGTACCTTTTCTAATTCCACTATATCCTTTTTAAGATACTGCAACCAGAATTGCACACAAAATTCAAGGTGCGGTTACACCATGGAACAATACAGAAGCATTATAATATCCTTTGTTTTATTCTCCATTCTTTTCCTTATGATTCTTAGCATTATATTTGCCTTCTTGGCTGCCGCTGCACAATGGGCAGAGGGTTTCAATGTGTTATCCACAATGACGCCTAAATCGTTTTCCTGGGTGGTGGTTCCTAATGTGAAACTTTGCATCATGTAACCATAGTTTGGGTTGTTCTTTCCTAGGTGCATAACTTTGCACTTGTCCACATTAAATTTCATCTGCCATTTCAACGTCCAGTCTTCCAATTTATCAAGGTCCTCTTGCAATTTTTAACAATTCTCTTGAGTTTTAACAACTTTGAATAATTTTGTGTCATCTGTAAATTTGACTACCTCACCCGTTACTCTGATTTCAAGGTAATTTACGAAGATGTTAAAAATCAGCGGACCCAGCACAGATCCATGGGGTACTCCATCATTCAGACCTACTCTCTGATTTCTTTTAACCAGTTACTGATCCACAGTAGTACACTGCCTCCTACCCCATGACTTTTTAACTTTGCCAAGAGTCTCTCATGAGGGACTTTGTCAAAGGCTTTCTGAAAATCCAGATACACTATATTGACCGGCTCACCTTTGTCTACCTGTTTATTCACATCTTCAAAAAAATATAACAGATTAGTAAGACAAGAGCTTCCTTGGCTAAACCATGTTGGCTTTCTCCCATTAAACCATGATTATCTATATGTTCAGTAATTTTGTTCTTTATAATGGTTTCTACCATTTTACCCGGTATTGATATCAGGCTCACCAGCCTGTAGTTTCCTGGATCACCCCTGGAACCCTTTTTTAAAATTGGCGTTACATTGGCCATTCGCCAATCTTAAGGTACTACAGATTATTTTAATGATAGTTCACAGATTATTAACAGTAGATCTGCAATCTCATATTTCAGCTCTTTCAACACTCTCTGGTATATACTATCCAATCCAGATGATTTGCTACTGTTTAGTTTATCAAATAGCTGTAATAAATCTTCCCGGTTCATCTATATTTCTTTCAATTCTTCCAAAGCATCACCCTTAAATACCATTTCAGTCATGAGTAACTTCCCTACCTCATCTTCAGTAAAGACCGAAGCAAAGAAGTTGTTCAGTCTCTCTGTTATGGTCTTGTACCCTCTTAGTGCCCCTTTTACCCCTCCATCATCTAATGGTCCAACTGACTCTCTCATGGGTTTTTTAATACAATGTACTTGAAAAAGTCTTTATTATGCATTTTTGCTTCCACAGCAAGTTTCTTTTCAAATTCGCTCTTTGCCTGCCATATCAATGCCTTGCATCTAACTTGCTTGCCAGTGCTTATATGTTGTTTCCAGTTTTTATCATTTGGCTCCTTTTTCCATTTCCTGAAAGATGCTTTTTGTCTACAACAACCTCTCTGACCTCACCTTTAAACCATGCTGGGGGAATTGAACTGCTACATCGTAGAGGAACTGAGGGGTTTCTGAAGTGCTCTGTGGTTTTCCTACTTGCTGCTGCTCCTGGTTCCCTGAGCAGGCAGTCAGTATGCAGATGTGACTGAGGAGAACCCTCCCCCCCACTCTATAAATCATGCTGGCAGTTTTCCGGCCTTCTTTCTACCTTTCTTAAAGAGTGGAATACAACTTGTCTGGGCTTCCAAGATAGAATTTTTAAACACCAATGCTTGATGTAAATCTTAAGCCTTTGCAGCTGCTCCTTTTAGGGTTTTTTTCTTAACTATTTTCCTCATTTTACCATGGTCTCCATTTTGAAAGTTAAAAAGCAGTACTGTGGATTTCCTTGCCATCCTTCCTCCATTTATGAAATCAAACGAGATCATGCTATGATCACTATTGCCAAGTGGCCCAACACCCTTATCTTTTGCACCAGATCTTGTGTACCACTAAGGACTAGGTCCAAAATGGCTTCCTCTCTTGTTGGTTTATGAACCAGCTGCTCCAAGAAGCAGTCATTTATTTCATCTAGAAACTTTATCTCCCTAGCATGTCCTACTGTCACACTACCCAGTCGATACCAGGGTAATTGAAATCGCCGATTCTTATTAACGTATTATAGCTTTGGTTAGCTTCCCTGATTTCTTTGAGCATCTCATCATCCATTTCTTCATTCTGGCCTTCCCTTTTTACATGGAATTTCAATCCATAGATATTCTACCATGTATTTTGTTTCCATGGTAGAGATATCCAGGAAGACCGCATTATCAAGGTCAAAGGCCTCGATTGTGCTGACAGCGGGAAGAGGCCCAGCAAGGTAAAAGCACAAAAAAGATGAAAAACCACAACAAACACCGAAAAATCAGCTAGAAGCTGACTTAACCGACAACAAGCAGCAAAAATATTCAGGAAGGAACCTGCAAGGGGTAAACATGGGAAGAGTTTTTTTCCACTAGTGCAGGCGCTGCAGCAGACGGGAAGGCATGCACACATGTGTAGTGCAGCTCCGAAAAGCTTCCAATGGAAGCTGGGGAGCGTTTCACATGGGGCTCCATCGGTGACATTACCCATACATGAGGGCTTACTTCCTGCTTGAGAGTTAACAAAAGACAAGAGCCACAGAAACTATGTTGCTCATTACCAATTAAGCCTTAAAAATACTGATTTTCCCCTTCCCTCACCCCAACTTTTTACTAATATATACATGTACTACTTCTATTACACAATGCTTTATAAGTCTTCACACTCTTGCACATTTTTCACATTTTGATTAAAAATACAATTCAAAATGCATAAAAGTAATAATTTGGTTCACTGATCACATCACATCATACTCTATGCTTCCAACATGAAAAATATTATATATATTAAAAAAGTAATTATAAAGATTAAGAAACCAAAAACTATTGATTGTATATCAGTCTCATACCCTTTATAAAAGCAAATCCAAATTACTCCATTTCAAAAAAAAAATTAACAAGGCCCATTCGTAATTAGACCCCATTTTTGTTCAATCACAGTAATCAAGCAGATTACAATATTCCTAGATGAAGAACATGTTGTCTCTGTTATGTTGTATGAAGTGAATCTGAAGGTGACAGTTTACTCACCAGATAATGTCCTTTCTTGAGTCCTGCTAAGCCAGTCCAGACAAGTGAGTTGTATACCCCCACCAGCAGAGCTAGAGACAGAGAAAAAAATCTGAGTTTCTTATGTCCTCATCCGGCAATCATATCTGAGGCAGCCAGAGGCATACTTCCCCAGTATTCGGTACTCAAGCCATGGTCAAGATACTTAATCGCTCACAGCCTCAATGAGAATATAGCAGGCCCAACAGTCCAAGGAATACAACTATATACAGAAAACCCTTACAATAGGTGGTCTACAAAGAGGAATATAGCCCACAGGGACAAACTGCTGAAAAAAAGCATATCATAACAGATCAGACCAAACCACAGCAGATCACAGGAGCAGGTCCTGGACTAGCCTAAAAGGACTCAAGGAAAGGACATGATCTGTTGAGTAAAATGTCACCTTCAGTATCCTGCTAAGTCAGTCCAGACAAGTGGGATGTACCAAAGCTATGCCTCCACTGGGTGGGAAGACAACACAGCAGCCTTCAAGACATCTGCACTGAAGGCCATGTCTGCCCGAGTGTGCACATCCAAGCGGTAATGCTTGACAAACGGAAAGCAATGACCATGCTGCCACTTGACAAATGTCTATGGGAGCAGCAGAAATATGCTCTGCCAAGGAGGAAGCCTGAGCCTGTGTGGAATGCACACACAAACCCTCTGGGACCGGCTGGTTCTGTAACAGATAGGTCAAAACTATTGTTTCCTTTATCCAGCAACCCAACATAGACCTCTGGCCACTTCGCCCTTATGCAAGCCTACAAAAATGACAAAGTCTGTCCGACTTTCGGAAGGCGTTAGAGACTTTCAGGTAGCAAAGAAGAACTTTCCTACTATCCACTAGATAAAGGACCTTATCATTCCACAGGCACTGTTCCTTTGCGAAAGAAAGAAAACAGACCATCTGATTGATGTGGAGACACGACACCATTTTGGGCAAGAAGGAAGGCCTCTTCTGAAAATGACATAGGGATCTCAGCATGACAAGGCCTGCAACTCCAAAATATATCTCGCGACCAAAAAGACAGCCTTAAGGAACAAATCCATGAACATAGCTCTCCTCAAAGACTCAAGCGGCTCAGCCATCAAGGCCCAAAAAAACAAACTGATCAAAAGGAAGAATCGATCACAGGGGAGGACACAAGTGTTTAATCCCCCCCCAAGGAAACAAGCCACATCCAGGTGTGAGACCACCAAGTTCCCCACCATCACCAGCCCTCCAAAACAGGACAAGGCCACCACCTAAGCCCTCAGCGAAAGTCAAATCTAACTTGAAGGAAGGAGAGCAGAGCCAGCAACTCCACAGCACTTGATCTGACTTGATGATCATGACACCAGTGCTCAAAAAGGTACCATACATGCAACTAGGCACTTGGAGCCTCTTTTCACTTTCAGAAGTGTGGAAAACACAACAGAAAAATGGCCCTTATACGCTAAACGTCGCTTCTCAAGAGCCAAGCCGTAAGCGAGAAGGGAGCCAGATCGTCTAAACAGGACTGCCCCCCAAGCTAATAGAAGGCATAGGAGTGCCCTTGCCAGAGGCGCATCATATCTGCATACCATGTCTCCTCAGTCAATCCAGCACCAGAAGAACAACTGAACCCTGATGGCACTTTACGCAACAAAGTACTCCCCCTTATGAGAGACTACGGTGGAAACATATACAGCTGAACCTGCCTTGGCCAAGACTGAACTAGGGAGTCCACGCCCTTGCAGCCTGCCTCTTTGCAGCGGATGAAGAACTTCTGCACCAGCCTGGGCTGCCATCAGATCCCTCCTGGGGTGACTCTACCTATCCAGGATCATCAAATGCTTTTCGGCTAATTCCCATTATCTGGGATCAAGGGGCTGCCAACTGAGATAGCACAGTTACTTACCTGTAACAGGTGATCTCTGGGAACAGCAGGAATAAGTCTTCACATATGGGTACGTCGGTACCGACGGAGTCTGCGCGGGAACGCTTCCCAGCGTCCAATCAAAGAGCTTTTGGAAGCATCCCACCACGCCTGCGTGCTGACTTCCCGCCTTTCCCAACTGCCTCTCCTCAGTTAAGTTTTAAAGCTGAGACAAAGAGAGAGAAAGGAAAGGAAAGATAGATAGAGATACAACTCCTAGGGAGGTGGGTGGGTTGTGAAGACTTATTCCTGCTGTTCCCAGAAATCACCTGTTACAGGTAAGTAACTGTGCTATCTCCAGGAACAAGCAGGAATGAGTCTTCACATATGGGGACTCCCAAGCTGAGATGCCTGGAGTCCCAGCATGTCATAGGTTGGAACATGCTATCCCCACAACACCAGGCATCCTGAGGATGGAGGGTAGGAGTTGAAGAGAGAAAGGTGCTGTGGAACAGTTAACCTAGCATAGGATTGCAGACAAGGAGTCCATGTGTGGACGACAATTGTCATCAATGATATTGCAAAGAAAAAATATTGCAATATGGACCTCCCCTAACAGGACTTCAGAGAAGTATGGAGGTTCATGGGATCTACTGGGGAAGCCAGTAGAGGAACCTCGAGAAGGACCTCACTGTAAGTGGAGGTAGTAAACCTGTAGGAAAAACAATGGAGGTCAGAATCCTGAAAGGTAACAGGTAACCCCAGTAGGAAAAACTGGGGTAGTACAAAAACGGTGGGCCTTCAGCGGAAGGCTTTATGATAAAAGCCCAACTCTTTTGGCAGCAGAGTGGCTCACTCTTAGGAACAAAAAGAGAAAGGCTAACCGATTTGGACAAACAGGCCCAGACCTTGTGGGGAGAAAGGGTATGGGAACCCCTTGTATCCCAAAAGAAAGGACAAACGCTGGAGGCGTTAGAGCCTGTGAGTAGCTGAAGATCCGCAATGTCTCTCCTAACTAAAGTCAGCTGGGAGAGATATTGGAACATGGAGAGCTTCAGAGATACCTAACCTTAAGGTTATGGTAGGCGTTAACTACCACCAAAGTGGTTGTGAGTGTAGGACCCCAAAACATGCTGGATAGCAGAAGTATGGGTAAAGCCCATCTGTCAGAATCATATACCTATATGAGCCTCGACAGACAAGTAGATAAGCAGAATACATATCTACCAATAGTAAAATATCTTGACAGATACATATAGATATACATATATCTATCTATATCTATATATATATACATATATATAGATAGATAGATAGATAGATAGATATAACATATAGATATATGAGAATATATCTATAGTGAGATATGAAGGGCATAAAATACACACACATAATAGACAGACATCTGTAAGATGTGTGCTATAGGTATGAATATATAGGCCTCTATATGGAAGTCTGCAAAGAAGCAGACAGAGATATGCCTACAAAACGGTATTCACATAGGAAAATGTGGAGGGGAAAGATTCATCTAATAACAAGAAGGTGGAACCTACTTGAGAAGATATATAGAGAATCAATTCCCACTAGTTATGGCTACAGGGATGCTAGGTAGTAGAATAACCAGGATGGTTACGTGAAAAGCAGAGGATGATATCAATCTGCAGCCAGCAAGTCCCGAATATTCTAGAACTCTAGCATGGTAAGTGAACAGAAGACGCATAGGAATGAGATACCATGCTGACCTGCTTAAGGGCAAAAAGGTATCATGCGTTCTTACCATGAGGACGAGCTGGAAGGAGAAAACATATTCCCTACTGGAAATACTACGGACCAAAGCAGGGAATTAGCAACTCCTTAAGCTTTCACATAAGAGGAGGCCTATGTCCTTTATATTAAAAAGGAGAACTTTTCTAGTCATGGGAGACATGACTGAAAAAGCCTTTTTCAACCATCTAGTATAGCTGTTGGAGAAAAAAAAACCCATGCTCTCTAGCAAGGGCACATAGTGTAGAGCTTCTCTGTAGAATTGCAGAGAGCATGATGCAGGAGAATGAGGAGATAGAACTGGCTGCAGAAGAGCCAATAGCTATGTCAAGTATGCTGCCAAACCCAGGGGAATGGAGATGGCAGAAAGAGAAGACAATCCAACAAGCTTGTAGTGAAAAAAGTTTCAAGACAGATGACTGGACTGACTTGGAGCCACTACTAAGACCAGACAGGATGTTAGTGGAGGACAAATCTGGTTGCTGGTGGACAAGAACCAGTGGTCGAAACATTAAGGCTCCTGCATTGGCAGTTGCTTGCCAGACAGCAGAAGAATGGTACTGTTTAAAAACAGAAAGAACAGACAAAACAAGAGTAGAAAACTCTGGACGTGTCTGATGGACTGCTTTCAAAGCAAGATTGAAAAAGAGGAGTCTACTCAGAGAAGAGAACTCCGCACTGGAAAAGTAAGAAAACTAAAGAGGCTGAAGAAAAAGCCCTCCAGTGAAGCAATACCGCTCTTACAGAGGAAAACCCTGGTAAGAGGGTAAAGAGAATGGAGCTGAAGAAAACTTACAAAGTAGTAAGTTTATAGAAAGGAAAAAGACATGCTGGCACAGGAAACTACCATTTGATAGTGGATAGACCTCTTTCCCTAGGGGTAAAAAGAGGAGAACACTGTGACCTAGAAGCATGAACATCCTGACAGCTCATAGAACATAGAAGAATGGATGTCTTTCGGGAAGAGATCCATGCTTAGGATTTAGAATGACAGCAGTGGATTGTCTCTATTGAGAAGAAGCAACTGCAGATTGTAATCCCCAGAGTCACAAGCATCTGATGGATCGATCAGAAACCCTGTGGTTGCTGGGTTTGCTGAGCCTGGTGAGAGGTTGAACTCTGCAGACTAGGACGATGCTTCCCCTGTTTGGTAACATCTGTATGATGGGCAAATGATGCATAAAACCTTCTTCTCCTATTGACATTTTCTACCTACTGGGACAGAAGAAGGTGCAGAACAGCCCCTAGGAACAGGTAAGTCAGTGGAGAACTGAGTAACCTGACGTAAAGACTCCTTGTTGAAAAGATGGTCTCCAGTGCAAGGAGTATGTCCCAGTCCGTGCTGTGACCATTTGTCCAAGCCTGAAGCTTGGAGCCAGGCTCTACGTCGTGCCCCTATAGTTATAGCAGAAGTCCTGCTAACAGACTCAAAAGAGTCTAGGGAAGCACGAGTAAGAAACCAAGAGATATTCTGGAGATGCTTGAGCAGTGAAGAATTTTATTTATTTATTTATTTATTTAGCTGTATTTATATTCCGCTTTTCACCGGGTCAAAGCGGTCAATTGGTGGATACATTTAACACGAGGGGATATGAGACACATACGCTAATACTTACAGGGAACATGGACAATGGAGGGTTAAGTGGCTTGCCCAAGACCACAAGGAGTGCCTATAGACTAGAAATCCCAGTCCCTCCGGCCTGAGATTGCTGTCCCCAGGTGGGACTTGAACCCCCGGCCCTCCGGCCTGAAGTACCTTGTCCTAACCACTAGACCACTCCTCCCTCAGAATAGTCTGCACTCTTGGACTCTGGAAGGGAAGGAGTCAAAAGATGTAATTGCTTTGTGACCTCCTCAAGAGATAGACTCATATAGAAAATATATGAGAGAATTCTTGCAGAAAGCATAGATGTCTGGAAGGTTTGATGTCCAAAGGCATCAAGTATCTTAGACTCACGACCTGGCAGATAAAAAGAGTGCTTTTTCTTGCTCTTTACCCGCCTCATTGCTGACTCCACAACTATGGAATGATGAGGAAGTTGAGTCTTTTGAAACCCTGGAGAGGGGGGCAACGACCTGGCAGATAAAAAGAGTGCTTTTTCTTGCTCTTTACCCGCCTCATTGCTGACTCCACAACTATGGAATGATGAGGAAGTTGAGTCTTTTGAAACCCTGGAGAGGGGGGCACCTGATATAAGAGATCAGTTGCTCTGGAAGGTGGGGGTACCCTTAAAGGTGTTGCCCACATTCCTAGAAGGAGATTCTGCAAGGAATGATGCAAAGGAAGCATTATGTTCTCCTTTGCTTTGGTAGAGAGAGAGTCCTGTGCAGGATCATGTCCTGGGATAGGAATGGCAAGAGATCTTGCTATATCCAGGAGGAAACTCTGAAAAGAGGGTTCCCTAGCAGTATTTTCCCTTGGACAGGTAAGATCTGAAGAACTAGCCTGAGCACCGACAGAGCTATGCAGATACATAGGAATAGAAGATCTTGCACAGTGCAGTGTGGAATGCTTAAAGGATGGTCGCCGGTACTGGCTGTCAGAAGCAGCGACCGTCATTACCACATTGTCCATGCCAGGTATCGACTCCAAGCTTGGCATAGAAGGGAGCGATCCTGTTGAAAAAAGCATGGTAGGAGTTGGCCACGATGCTACTGTGGATACCGGTACCGATGTCAGAGTCGAGCCCGACAAAGACATCGGAGCAGTCATCGGTGACAGTTCAATCGGTACCGAGGTAACCGAAAACCTCTGGGTGCTATCCTCGGTACCGAGCCACCGGTATCGATCGGTGTCGGTACCAAAGTGTATTGGTACCAAGTCTTCCAGACTAGAGAGCGATTCTAAACTCGGCATCGATAAGCAAAGCATGGAAGGAACCGACCGTAAGGGTAATGAGGACATCGGTACCGACTTCGATTCATTGGTCACTTTGGTACTGGCTCTCGTCATCAGAAGACTAGACTATTGTAATGTTTTCCTAGAAAATCTCCCTAATTATCAGCTTCAAAGACTCCAGTCCGTTCAAAATACTGCTGTTCGGCTTATTACTTTCACTCACCGCTATGATCATGTTACCCCTCTTCTTTTTCGATTACATTGGTTACCCCTTCGGTTTCGTTATCACTATAAATTTCTTATCTTACTTCACCGTGCCATTCATACGGGTGAACCCACTTATCTGGATGATCTCATCTCCCTCCACACCCCATACCGCCAGCTTCGCTCCCTTCACGCCAACCATCTAGCTCTGCCTGCTCCTTCACGAGCGCACCTAGAACAGACCTGACACTCGGCCTTTTTCTTTTTGGGTCCTCTTCTATGGAACACTTTGCCATCTACCCTCCGATTAGAATCTTCTTATCCACACTTCAAATCATTACTCAAAACTCACCTGTTTAAACAAGCCTTTGACCTTCCCTCTGATTCCCATCCCTAAGGTATGTTGTCCATGTCATTTGGTCTGTCTTTTTTGTCTCTGTTTGAAGTATGTGTTTGGTCCTCATAGTAATTTTAATAGTTTTAGCCTGTACTATCTTCTGTTTTGGTCCTCTTTCATGTTCACCATTTATGTCCTTTTTTGACTTTCTGCTTTCCTATTATTTTATGGCGTTCTTTTCCTTACTTTGCAGTGTTGACTTTTACTTTATTTTATTGTACACCGCTTAATGCTTTGGCCATAGCGGTTTATCAAGTGTTTTAATAAAGATAAAGATAAAGACTTCGGTACCGTGTCTGATACCGGTGAGTGAAGGTCAGCTAGTGGCAACTCAATCGGCCTCGGGGGAACCGAGAGCTGCGGATCCGAATCATCGGAACCGAGCCTTCGGTACCGCCGAGAGCCGGTACCAAGGCGAGTCGGTACCCAGTACTCCAGACTGGAGATCGATTCCAGACTCGGCATCGAAGGAAGCGAGGCTATCGATACACGTCTGGAGGGTACCGACGTCAGTGGTAGTATCGGTGCTGGTACCGATAATGAAAGGTCAGTCTGGAGTGTATACACCGGTCCCGAAGGCACCGACGACGCCAGATGGCCATCCCTGGTAAGGAGTGTTTCATCCAACACCAGTGCCGATGTCAGGTATCAGTACCGCTCGAAGCGGATGCCACCACCGGACACAGCTCAGGTATGTTCTGTGAGGGGTGAACCCCAGGAACAACCTGAAACCCCTGAAAGGCTTTTGAGACCGAAGACTCCCGCCGGGGTTTTGAAGCCAGTAGGACCTCGAGGGCATGAGACCTACCACTCGAGGGCTGGCTAGTCTTAACAGACTGTTTGTGGGTTACCTGATCCTGTGCAGAAGAAGAAGGGGACGGTGCCCCGAAGCTGGAGGGAGACCGTGTATCGAGGAAACCTCGATATTGAAGACCTCTTCTCACTAAACTGTTGTCAGGACCCAAACAGGTTAAACACCGACCTTGAGGGTCGAAAAATAAAGTTGTACCGCCACAGTTTGAACATTTCTTGGAGACAGTGGCTGGCGGTTCCATGAAGGAAAAAGAAGAGGCCTAAAAGGCCTAAGGGACACTGAAGAAAAAATATTCCATGTAAAAGGAAGATTTTACAAGAAAAGAAAATAAAACACCGGCGGTACCGGTGGCGTCAGGAAGACAGCCGCGACCACAAGAAAACTAAAGAAATAAAAGAAAAATTTTCTGCGGTGACAGGAGGACGTCCTGCCAGCTCCGCGGAAAAACGAAAACTGAGGAGAGGCAGTTGGGAAAGGCGGGAAGGCAGCACGCAGGCGTGATGGGATGCTTCCAAAAGCTCTTTGATTGGACGCTGGGAAGCGTTCCCACGCAGACTCCGTCGGTACCGACGTACCCATATGTGAAGACTCATTCCTGCTTGTTCCTGGAGATAGCCCACTTCTACGCTGTTCACTCCCACAATATGCTGTGCCGAGAGAGCAAGAAGATTCTGCTCCACCCAGGATTGTCATTTCCAGGGGAACCCCAGAACTCTTCGTGCCCCCTAGGCCTGTTGACAGAATCTTTTTGGACAATTCCACGGCAGTAGCCTAACTGCTTTGCCTCTGACTAAGCTTTGGAGACTCAAGAGAGCCAACTGAATGGCTCTTACCTCCAGCTGGTTGATGGGCCAAGTTGCCTCGTGTTTTTTCCAGCAACCCTGGGCTTTCAGTCCCTCACAATGGGCTTCAAATCCGCATTTGACTGTGTTCACTGGTCCACTCTTTGGAAGGCACTAGAGAATGAACATGTGCCACTGAAGATCATCCAACTTCACAGAGCATCATAAAATTGCTCAACCAGCAGCGGGCGGATCTGAAATGAGCTACCAAGGAATTGCCTATTCAAACTGGCATCTGCCAGGGAGATAGCACAGTTACTTATCTGTAACAGGTGATCTCCGGAACAGCAGGAATTAGTCTTCACATGTGGGTACGTCGGCGCCGACGGAGCCCGCACAGAAAATGCTCCCCAGCATCCAATAAGAAAGCCTTTGGGAGCATCCCCCGCGCCTGCGCGGTGACTTCCCGCCCTTCCAACAGTCTCTCCTCAGTTGGGTTTCATAGCTGAGACAGAAGGAGAGAAGAGGAAAGGAAATAGACAGATACAACTCCTAGGGGAGGCGGGTGGGTTGTGAAGACTAATTCCTGCTGTTCCGGAGATCACCTGTTACAGGTAAGTAACTGTGCTATCTCCAGGAACAAGCAGGAATGAGTCTTCACATGTGGGGACTCCCTAGCTAAGGGTGCCAGGGGAGATCCCATAAAATGCGTATCCCGGCAGGACGGCATTTTCCAATCTGGATCCCCGGCATCCCCCGAGGGATGGGGGGTAGGAGTTGAGAGGAGCCGAGCTGTAAAGGAACAGCGAAACTAAAGATTACAGGGAAAAATCTTTAGAAGGCATGACAAGCATCATTAAAGAAAATTTAATGAACTGGCACAAAGAAGAGCTTACCTACTGGATTGTAGGAGGTAGACAGTAGATGCAGTATCGGAATCTTCAAGGAAACTCCACATCAGCGAGGAGAAGTCCCAGACTGGAATGGGCAGGAGACCCAGGTGTCCACCGGGGCAGGAAAAGATCGGCAGGTCCCCACAGGGAAGCTCTGACGGGAAAGCTGGGACTCGTTCAGGCACAGAGTCATAAACAGTGAGGACTAAACAAAAAAGGGGACTGACCGATCTGGTAAATTGGCCCAGTCCGGGAGGGAAGAGGGGGATGGAAAAAAAGCCCCTATTCCCAAGGAGAACCGAGGCAAACTCAGGAATACTGAAGACGCACACTGTCTTTCCTAACTGGCAAGAGAGAGGAAGACAGTGAGGGAAGGCTGTAAAGACAGGGAGATGTATAACAAAAATAGAAGCTGTTGACGTCACAGCAGTAATGGTTAGAATAACAAGTCTCAGTCACTGAGCCATATGATAAAAGGCAAGGTGACTGTCTGGACCCCATAGAAAATGAAACCTAGGCACCGACAGTCACGGAGATAGGCATGACAGAGGGCGCTAAGGACATATCCGGACATGCGTATATATATATATATATATAGATAGATAGATAGCTATGCATACGGAATGGCAATGTCGAAGCATGTGAGAGTATATATGTCTAGACCAGGGTGATATATATATATATATATATACCTACGGGGAGGAAGGTATAGATATACAGCAAAACGGGGTGGTCACGCCACCCAGGCGTAAAAAAAAAAACAGGTATGCGCCTACGGATATGTAATAATCCTAGAAGACATGCCTGCCACTGAAAAAGAAACCTTCACATGGGGAATGTGATGGTCCAATAATAATAGGGGTGAACCCACCAGAAGAGATATGGAGACTCCAGTTCTGTGGAGCAGGGTATACTCCGATCAGAAGGAGAGCTCTGTGTACATTCACGCAAAGGAACTTGTCTCTTGTAAGAAAAAAACCCGACAGCAACTGAACAGTAAGGGGATTCTCCTGTATGAGAAAACAGGCAAGGCAGCGGAGACTCCGTCCCTGCCGGATGAGTTGTTCAGAATATGCATTGAAGGAAGACAACCTGACTACGCTGGGAAGAAAAGGAAGTATTTCAGTATTGCACCAACTCAAGCAGGGGAAAAACCTGGAAGAGAGGGATTAGGAAAGTGACCCACTATGTGGTAAGTCCGCTGAAGGAAAAATGCCCAAGTGGGGACCGAAACTATCCTGGGATAGTTGCAACCTCCCTTCATGGTAGAAGAATGGGAGAAGTCTGGGACCCATGGAGAAGTATCCCAAGAGCATAGCATACTGGAAAAAAGAAAAAACCCAGCGTGGGGTTTGAGAAAGAAACTTCTGCAGAGAAGAAGTTAACTGTATGGTGCACCACGCCGGACCCGATGAGCGCCGGTATGGGTAGACCGGTCTGAGCCTGGAGACTTCAGGCTAGGAGGAGACGTCCTTTGCTCGGGTACACTGGGGGAATGGGCAGAAGAAGGGTGAACCCTCCTCCTCTTCGGGAGAGAAGAGTTCGTAGGACATTTCCCACGCCCCGGGGACAAAGGAGGCTTGGGATGGTTTCCATAGCCAGGGAAGTCAGTGGAGCAGCGAGCAACCTGACGTAAAGCCTCCCTATTGAAGAGATGTTCTCCAGTACAAGGAGAGTTACCCAGTGTATGTTGTGCCCATCTGTTCAAGCCTGAAGCTTGCAGCCACGCAGTACGACGTGCTCCAATGGCAATAGCCGAGGATCTGCTAACAGACTCAAAAGAGTCTAGGGAAGCACGGGAAAGAAACCAAGAGATGTTCCTGCTATGATTAAGAAGCAAGGAATAGTCAGAGGCCTGAGGTTCTGACAAGAAGGGAGACAGAAGAGATAATCTCTCTGTGACCTCCTGAAGTGTTAGACTCATATAAAAAATATATGAAATGATTCTGGAAGCCAACATAGAAGTTTGGAAGGTTTGACATCCAAAGGCATCAAGTGCTTTAGATGCACGACCAGGCGGATAAGAAGAGTGTGTCTTCTTACTCCTGACCTTCCTCATCGCTGATGCCACTACAAGGGAGTGATGCGGAAGCTGGTTGTTCTGAAACCCCGGAGAGGGGGGCACCTGATACAGAACATTCATGGCCGTAGAGGGCGCAGGAACCTTCAAAGGTGATTCCCAAATCCTCAAAAGAAGGTCCTGCAAGGAATGATGTAAAGGAAGCATGACGATCCCCTGTTTGGCAGAATCTTGGGCAGCGCCCGGGATAGGAATGGCAAGAAAAGCAGCCATGTCAAGGAGAAATTTCTGAAACGAAGGATCTCCCAGAGGAGTTATTCCCGGGTCGGCTGAGGCAGAATGAGGGTCGTGAACACCAGAAGACCCACGGGACTGGTGCAGAGAAAGAATCCTGCCATATGGGGGACGGTACTGACAGCTCCGAGTCGAGGCAGCCAGCAGTGCATCATCGGCACCCGGTATCGATTCCAAGCTAGGCATAGAAAGGATCGATGGCACCGATGGAGTCGCAGGAATCGACATCGATACCGATGCCGGCATCGGTGCCAGCTGAGCCAGTAGCGAAGGTTGCCGAAACGGCACCGAGGTAACCAGAGAGCTCAGGAGATTACCCTCTGTACTGCGTAGTCGGAGATGACCTGGACCGGTTCCCCACCGCGTCGGAATCGAATCATCCAGACTAGATATCGATTCTAGACTGGGCATCGAAGAGGGCGAGGCTATCGGTGCATGCCAAGAAGACACCGACGTCGGAGGTGGCATCGGCGATGCCACAACCAAGTCATCCAGACTGGATATTGATTCTAGACTGGGCATCGAAGCGAGCGGGGATATTGATGCACGCCGAGAAGGCACCGACGTTGGTGATGGTACCGGCGGTGCCCCCACATGAGAGGCGATCGGAATCGAGGCGGTCGGTGCCAAAGGCACCGCGGACGTCCGAAGACGATGCCCCGGGACGAGAGGAACACTCGACACCGGCCCCGACGCCGGAGTATCGGTACCGCCTGAAGCCGGTACCCCCCTCAAGCATGGCGAAGGGGGATGAACGTCCCTCCGGGGCGTATCGATCGGCTCCGACCAGGAAACTCAGTGACGAACCCCGGTGAAGAGTGGGACACCCAACACCGATGCCGATGCCAGGGCATCGGTATCGCTCGAAGCCGGCATCCGCCCCGCGGCTGGCCCGGATACAGGTATGCTAGCCTGGTCCGCGTCGATCGGACCCGAAGGTACCGGGGGTTCCAGTCTAGTGGAGAGCAGGGCACTCGACACTTGTGGCGATGCCGGGGGGCCGGCACCGCTCGAGGGCGGCACCACCCCCGCGCAAGGCTGGGAGGCCAAAGAGTCATCCCAGGTCGGGTCAAACGGTCCCGGGGTTACCAAGGACACCAGGCGCCGACCCCCGGTGAAGAGTGGAGCACTCAACACCGGTGCCGATGCCAAGGAAGCGGTACCGCGCAAAGCCAGACCGCAATCCCTGGTGGCGAGTGGAACACTCGCCATCGGGGCCGATGCCGGAGGAGCGGAACCGCCCGAAGACGGTACCAACCCCGCGCATGGCTGGGGTGCAAGCACGCCAGTCTGGGTCGAACCGGCCGGCCCCAAAGGCACCGAGGACGCCAGACGACGATCCTCGGTGAAGGGTGGGGCCCTCGACACCGGTGCCGATGCCGGGGGAGCGGTACCGCTCGGAGCCAGACCGCAATCCCCGGCGGCGAGTGAAACACTCTACGTTGACGCCGATGCCGGGGGAGCCGGTGCCAACCCCGCGCATGGCTGGGGCGCAGGAAAGCCAGTCTGGATCGAATTGATCGGCCCCGAAGGCAACGAGAACACCAGCTGACTATCCTCGGTGAGGAGTGGAGCACTCGACGCCGATGCCGGGGAATCGGTACCGCCCGAAGTGGATACCACCCCCAAGCATGGCTCAGGTATGTTCTGTGAGGAGTGAACCCCAGGAACAACCTGAAACCCCGTAAATGCTTTGGAGCCCGAGGACTCCCGCCGGGGTCTTATTGCCGAGGAGGTCTTGAGGGCAAGGCCGGAGCCGTCATCATGCTGGGCATGAGACCTGCCCTTCAAGGATCGGCTAGTCTTAACAGACTGTTTGTGGGTTACCTGATCCTGGAGAGAAGAATAAACCGAGGACCTCACCCGAGGAGGAAAAACGGCATCGAGGGATACCCGAAAGAGAGAAGGTCTTCTCCCAACACTAAGGCCCCATGGACCTGGGGGAAAAAGGTTCGGGGCCCAAACAGGATAGACACCAGGCCTTGGAGTCTAAAAAGAAAACCAAGTCTCCACAGTGGGGGCACTTCAAGGGGGAAGGCGGCTCCATGTGGAAAAAAAGGGCCTAGTAGGCCTCAAAGGATAAACGAAGAAAAAACTGACGAGGGAATTATTTCTCAAGGGAAAGAGTGAAGCACCGGAGGAACCGGTATCAGCGGGGAAGACCGCCGCGACCGCACAAAACAAGAAAAAGTAAGAATAAAAGGATATAAGAAAAAAAGGTTTCTGCGGTACAGGAGGTACGTCCTGTAGGCTCCGCGGAAAAACGAAAACTGAGGAGAGACTGTTGGAAGGGCGGGAAGTCACCGCGCAGGCATGGGGGATGCTCCCAAAGGCTTTCTTATTGGATGCTGGGGAGCATTTTCCGTGCGGGCTCCGTCGGCGCCGACGTACCCACATGTGAAGACTCATTCCTGCTTGTTCCTGGAGATGTTGCCTCACCCCTGCTTTTCAATATCGTGATCGATGCAATAATGAGGAAAACATTCAAGGACAGATGCGGAGTCTAGTACGGTATGAACAACTTCCTGACCAACTTGATGTTCGCAGACAACAGTGCTATATTTGCAGGCATGGATGCAGAGGCCACAGACATCCTTTTCCATATCGCCCGATCTTACAGCTTATGGCATACAAGACCAAAATTATGACCAGGGATGGATCATAGGCCATTATTCACCTTGATGGCATTCAAATTGAGCAGGTTCAAGAATTCAAATACCTGGGATCGCTGGAACAGGAGATGAGGGTGGCATTCAGCACTAAAGTCCTCAGCAGGATTGGCCAGGAACAGTAGCATTCACCTCACTCAAATGGTGCCCCTGGAAGAAGCTCAATATCTCCAACATCATCAAAATTTGCCTCTTCCGAACACTGATCCTGCCAATTCTCCTATACAGATCAGAAATATGGACTCTGCTCAAAACTGACTTCATCAAACAGGAAGTCTTTCAAATGCGATGCCTGAAGCAGGTTTTGGGTCTCTCTCTTGTTGATTGCTATCGAAACAAGACAATTCGGACAAGGTGCGACCATTAATCCTCAGTCGAAGAACGAATCCAAAAACGCAGACTGCGCTGGTTTGGCCACGTTTACAGTACAAACACCAGTTGGATGCCATACAAACTCCTCCACATAAAAAAAAAGAGATATTGTGTCCCGCTTCTCTTCGGCAACTAGTTCTAGATGAGCCAGCTCACTCTGGCCATTGGATATGTGGCGATTGCTCTATTTGTTCAGTCTCACTAGAGCTTACAATGTTTTCTTATGGGAGAAAAGATTACCATCTTAAGAGAAACACCACATGTATTTCTAGCTTTGTGGTTTATGCTATACGATGTCCATGTGCCTTACTCTATATAGGGAAAACGATTCGTCCCTTTAAAGTAAGAATGGCTGAACATCTAAGTCGATTACGATGTAAGTGTACTGAAGCTCCATTGGTTCAGCATTGTTTGGAGTATGGCCATACATTTTCTGAATTGAAATGTTTTTGTAATGATAGTTTGTCTGGGGGTGCTAATGGGTGTAGTAGAGAGCAGAGTTTGATCATATGTGAGCAGCAATGGATTTTTCAATTAAATACTGTTTGTCCTGGGGGGGGAGGGGGTTGAACTCAGATTGACTGGGGGTCTGGGTATGTGAAAGGATTGAGTGGCTTCAGCGTTCTGTGGTCCTGATTAGACAGGTAGTGTTTCTTTAAAAGTCTTTGGCACAATCTCATTATATAAGCTGCATGCACAGCGTTTTTTGGACGTACACTTTGTTGAAGATTTACTTGTCATGGTTGCTTGGGGTGCGACGCTACACACAGGTATTTTGAACAGTTTAGTGTTTTTATGGGGCTTTCTGAAAGTTTTTTTGAGGGGTTTTAAGGTATAGCATGCATATACTGTATATATATTTTTATGGCTGCTGTTTAGGAGATGTGGGGGCTTTTCTGCTATGCCACATTTGTCTTGTGTAGTTTTGTTTTGGAGACAATATCCCCTGATGAAGCTATTGGTGAAATGCTTTGTCAGATGTCCGGAGGGGCGTTGGGACAAGAACTGTGGTAACTTTTCCGCAATTTTGTTATTTTGGTTTTTGAAAATTGAATGCTTAACAGAGGATGTGATTAGGAGAAGAGGAGGAGTTTTTTCGGGTCATTGATGTGAAGGGGTAGTGTGATTGCATGAACTTCCTGAGGGGCGTGAGGAGTGAAAATTTGCTAGTCACATGAAAAAAAAACACGAGTTCTGAGACTCATTTTTCTCCTTGATTATTTCTTTTTTCTTTTTTTATTGGCTGCTATAAAAGGTGGTGAGTTGAGTGGAGTGTTACTTTTTCTTTTATGTAGAGTATTCATTGTACACTCTGGAAGTGACTATTACTTTTATTGTATGTATACAAAGTCCTCTGGCAAGAGCAACCTGTCCACTGGAGGTTTCAAAAAGAAGTATCAAAGAAAATGTGGTACAAACATCGAGGAAGACCTAAGTCTCAATGAGAGCTGTTTTGGTTATTCCATGTAATCTTTATGTTTTTTGGTGCGCTGAATCCGAAAATGACCTCCATTTTGTCATAGGACATCACGTTTCCTGACAATTTAGGTAACTATGTTAAAATAAGGCAATACCTCAAAATAAATGGAAATAGACTTATAAAATTAAAGGTTTATTACAATATTTTCATGAAAATCCTTTTTTGTACTGAAATGAGCTCACCTACACACACTAAACTCAATTCTTCTTCCTTGTGAGGCTCCTCTTGGTGCATTTACGCTTGTGAGTAGCATTTGGAATGTCTCTCTGAAGCATCCAACAGTAGTCTGCCATCATTATAATGCTCCATTTTCCCTGGTATCTCCTTTCCATCTCTTTAATGTCTTGGTGGAATCGTTCACCTTGTTCCTCACTCACAGCTCCCAAATTTTCAGGAAAGTAGTCAAGGTGCGACTGGAGGAAATGCACTTTCAAACTCATCAGGCAACCTAAAGCTTGAAATGCTTTCCGCATTCGTCCGATGATCTTTTTGTAGTGAGGATCTTTGTTATTGCCTAAAAATTTCTGTACGACTTCTTTAAATGCAATCCACCCTTCTTTTTGGGATCTGTCATGGTATTGACAAACTCTCGATCAACTATAAGCCTTCTAATGCCTGGTCCGACGAACACACCTTCCTTCAATTTTGCCTCAGACAGGCCTGGAAACTTGGTGACCAAGTATTTGAAGCATTCTCCATCTCTTGGAAGTGATTTTACGAATTGCTTCATCAATCCCAATTTTATGTGGAGAGGTGGTAGAAGAACTTTATGGGAAGGTACCAAAGTTTCTCGGAGGACATTTATTTCCCTCGGCTGCCAACTCTTCTTGGTCCAGTGATTTTGTCAGTCTCGACTGTCCCATAGACACAGAAAAAAAACAAGGATATTTGGTATACCCAGCTTGCTGCCCGAGCAGCATGCACAAGACCTTCAAGTCCCCACACACTTGCCAACCATGGTCTTCATATTTAAGTTTACGAAGAACCAATTCCAAGTTCTCATAGGTTTCCTTCAAGTGTACGGAATGACCTACAGGTATGGAAGCGTAAAAACCGTTGTGGAGTGAAACTGCTTTGAGACTTCTTTTTGAAAAATCTATAAAAAGACGCCATTGCTCTGAATCATACTGGATTTTAAATTGACCCATCAGACCTTCGACATCGATGCAATAAACCAACTTGTCTTTCTGAGCGAAGTAAGGAACGAACTCCTTTTCACAATGTCTGAACCATGAAGATGACACTCCTGGCAACAATAAATTCCTGCTTTTCAGCCTTGATCCGAGTAACTCAGCGGCATCTTTGGGAAGATTCAAGTCTCTTACCAAATCATTCATTTCCTCCTGAGAAAACAATTTTGGTCTTGTATCATCTTCAAAGTCAAAACTTGATTCGTCATCTGGTTCAGGTATGACTTCACCTTCATCGGAGCTAGGTATCTCTTCCAAGGTAGCAGGGGGCTTGGGTACTGGTATATCTGTGCCATGGGGTATGGGACCAATTGCCGAGTGAAGATTGGGGTATGAAATGGAATGCTTCCATTTGGAATTAAACCCTTTCACATCGCATGAACAAAAGTAACAGTAGTCACTATGGTTCTTTTGCTCTCGCCATACCATAGCAATCCCATAACGGAAAGATTTTTTATTACCCTTGAACCAGTTTCGGAGGTCCTCAACACACCGTTTGCACACTTTATGAGGCGCCCAGACTTTATCTTGATCTCCAATTTTTAGTCCAAAGTATGCAAAGTATACTTTTTTCACAAAGTCTGTAATATTCTGCTGTTGCTTCAACACTGTATATTTACCACAGATGAAACAAAAACTGTCTGGCGAATTAATACACTTTCGCGGAGCCATAACATAACGGTTGAAGAATGACGAGCTAACACGAATTGCGATGAAAAAGTGTGAACAGCCTAGAACCAAGAACCTGATGATGATTCGTGCACAAGTGTGGCATGCAGGAGAGAGCAGCTCTGTGTCTGTACACAAGACGTCACAGTGCTGGCCACGCCCCCCTGCACTGACTGGAGCTGCTGCTATCTGCCCTGTCTCTCCCTCCCACTGGATTCTTCAGAAAAGATTAACCCCTTCTACCATTATAAGCACGGACTTAAAACTTGCTCAGCTTATGCATATTGCTGACCAGATTTACAGTGCTATATTATTGTTTTACATAACTCGGACAACCCCTTTAAGGTTTTTTTGGCATTTTATATCTTAAATGCACTTATGTGAATTAATTAATAGTAATTTGAATTAATAGTAATTTGAAAAAATTTGATAAATTTGAAGACAATTTTGCATGTTGTGGCAAATCATGACGTCTAGGAGTTTTTTCAATATTTTATTTGTTTTCAGCACACCAAAATACATGGAAATTAGATGAAAATAATCAAACAGCTTTTTAGTCGCAGACCTGTGTTATTGCAGTCCCTGTGCTCGATGTTCTGGCAAGACGACCTTTCTTATGCGAGTGTCAAAGCACACCCCCAAATACTCAATCTCAGAGACGGAACCAACGACTCTTGGCCAGGTTGATCACCCAGCCTACACTCCACAAGAGCTCTACCACTCTTGCCGTTGCCCGTTCGCTCTCTTCCTTGGACTTTGCCCAAATCAACAAGTCATCGATTGGTGAAGGTACAGGACGCCGTTGCCAGACCAAACGGCAAGGCCCAGAACTGGAAGTGGCCATCAGCACTGCGAACTGGAGGAGCTGCTGATGTTCTGGCCTGATGGGAATGTGCAAATACACCTCCGTGAGATCAAAGAACGCTAAGAACGCCCCCGCTTCGTACCGCTACTATAATGGAGCGCAAAGTCTCTATGTGAAAACGTGGTACCAGTTGACGACGATTCATTTGCTTGATGTCAAGGATAGGCTGGAAGGATCCCTCCTTTTTTGACACCACAAAGTAAATGGAGTACCGACCGCATCCACATTGGCTTTCAGGAACCGGCACGACCACCCCCAACTGCAGTAGCAGAGTCAGGGTATCCCTTACTGCCGCAGTCTTGCTTTAGGTCTTGCAGGGGGACTGAACAAAGGATGGGGGCACCGGCTGCGCCAGGTTGAGGGCATAGCCTTCGCGGATAAACTCCAGGACCCATTGGTCGGATGTGATCTGGACCCAGGTGGAGTAAAAATTCCGCAGGCGACCTCCCATGGGCTGCACTTCCACCTAGGCCCCTCCTCGCTTCATTGTGCTTTCTTAGGTCCCGAGGACAAGGAAGCCCTGAACGCCCATCCTGCTCCTTGAAACCCATGACTCCTTGAGAGGAAACGTCCACTCTGGTAGGGCGCAAAGCAGGCTGACCCAACCCTCCTGAGCTCTCAAGGCTGGGTCCGAACTGGAGGTGCTTTGTGGCTCTGCTTCTGGTTAATCCCGGGAAGATGTCCACCCTTGGATTCCCCCAAGTCCTTCACCAGCTTGTCCAATTCTTTCTTCCCTGAACAACAGCTTCCCCTTAAAGGGGAGCTTGCTGAGCCAGGTCTTGGAGGAACTGTCTGCCGCCCAGTTTCGAAGCCAGAGGTAGCGCCGCCACCAAAGATGCCATGCTCTTTGAGAGACGCGGGATGAGATTGTAATGGGTGTCTGTGAGGTAAGCTGCCCTCGATTCCAACTTTGCAGCCTCCTGCGACAGGTCTGCCTCCAACTCTCCTGGCTACTGAATCTGTTGAGACCAGCGGAGGCAAGCCCTCGCCACCCAGGCCCCGCAAACCAAAGCCTGCAGCAAAAGGGCATTGATATCAAAAGCCTGCTTTAACAGAATGTCCAAATTTCTATCCTGGAGCACTACGCTACCTTCAACCGACATCGTTGTCTTCTTGATCACTGCTGTAACCGGAGCAGATCTCTTTCTTGCTGCGGTAACTGGTACAGGTACGCCATAGACGCACCCCCGCAATCCGACCTCTGGCAGATTCCACTCATCCTGAATCATCTGTTTGACCATTCTATGGATCGGGAAAATCTTCTGCGTCTTCCTAACTGCCTGAAGCAGAGGATCCTCCAACATCTTGTCCTCTGACGGGAGACCTGTGGGCATATTAAGTGCCTTTAAGGACACGACGATGAGTGCTGGCAACTCCTCCTGGCGGAAAACCAGAACAATCCGGGCTTGTCCTTCCTGCTACGGGATTTCTCCTTCTTGGAGCTCCTCCTCATTCGCTTCCAATTCCGCGTCCAGGTCTACCCCCATCTGGATTTTCCGACAGTAGAGACTGGTCCTTCCCAAACCTCCAAAACTCCGGCCTGCTTAGCACTCTGTTCCTGCGCTGGCACAGAAGCGTCTGCCCCTTGCTGGCACAGGCAAAAGACCTTATGCAGGAGTAGGACAAATTCTGGAGAGAACCCTCCCAGGGCTCCTCCGTCCCCCATATCCTGCGAGGGGGAGGGCCCTGGGAGGCGACTGGGGGCCAGAGGCCAGCTCTAGCAGCACAGCCTCATCCCCCACTCTCCTAACCTCCGCCTCTGCCAAGAACTGTAGCTCCTGAGACAGAGAAGGGCTCCTTTCCATACTCCTACTTGCTTGTAACGCATGCTCCACAGAGGAGGCCCCAGTAGCGCATCCGTGGCAAATACCCAAGTCAGAAACCATCCCACGCCTGGTTCCACACACCAGGCATTGTGGTCTGGCTGGCATCGAGCTAAGTTGGTCAGGCTTCCTGCCCTACACCAACTTTAGCCAAAAGAAAAGGGGGCTCCAAGGAGAAATAACCTATTGACAAAAAAAAAAAAGAAAAACCAAAAATTGTCTTTTTTTTTTTTTTTTTTTTTTACTTTGCTTAGAAAGATCTTTGAAGACAAACATTGTCCCCTGTTGCCCGGAAGTGGAACACTGAGGGAAGCTAGCCCCGAGGCCCTACCAGCGCTGAAGGAAAAGGACACGCTTTTTCCCATGCCATTGCCGATATTCTGCTCACCACGCGCACACCTCCCCAAACACAGCAGAGCGTCTGAACCGTCTTTTGTCAACACTGCCTGCTGTAGGAAGCCTGCACGCTCGCTCACTCCTTGAATCGCCGCTGGAACCACTGCTGCCCTGGCTTTCAAGGACCTCCGGCCGTCACACACTCAGCCCCCACTTACGACTTCGGCAAAAGACAGGCCAGGAAACCACTCTCTGAAGGCTCCTTTTCTTCTAGCGAACTCCTCACCCACTAACAGGTTTGGGAGCCGCTTAAAACCACAGACAGTTCTCCTCCTCTCTCTGCTCTCCCCCCCCCCCCTAAGACCAGGAGGAAAGAGGCGGAGAAAGGGGTTCCTCTGGTTCTCTCACTACCTCTCTCTCGTTCCCCCCCCCTCCAACTAAGAAAGAAAAATAAGCCACAAGGCAGAGAAAGGAAATCAAAGAATTTAGAGGACAAAAAAACCTAACTATACTCCCTAGTTGTTCCTTCAGTGAATCAGTACCCTAGCTCACCTCCAGCTGCTTGGAGACTGAGCTTACTGGAGCTGGTGGAAGATGCCAGCAATATATGTACACCGGGGCCATCAAAAAGATGACATGCTCATTCTCCAAGCTGCTGGAAGACGTGCACTACCTAGAAGTGCAGGACTGAAATGGAGGAACGATAAGGAAATAGGCTTTGCTAGTCCAGAAATGCAAGGAACTCCCCACGCCAGATCTCTTGGATGACTGACCTGAAAATCTCCATGCGGAAGTGAAAGGAGACCTTAGGTGGATCACTGACACCCTTGAGATCCAAGATCAGGCTGAAGGACCCATTCTTTTTTGGCACCACAAAGTAAATAGAGTATCAGCCCTTTCCCCTTTCAGCAGATGAACTGGCACAACAGCTTGGAGGCTGAGCTGTCTCTTCAGGGTAGCTTGAATGGCAAACCTTTTGGCCACAGACCTACATGGAGACATCACAAAGGCATCTGGGATGGAATCCTTGCATTTCAGCACATAGCTATACTGAATGATGTTGAGCACACACAGGTCCAAAGTCACACAGGTCCACTCCTGGAAGAAGTTACGGAATCAGACACCTACAGGAGGCACCCCGAAATGGGTCTCCAACCTGTCTTTGTTTCTAACAGATCTGGAGGAGGATGATGCCTCATGGGGCCTGTAACTCCCTCAAATGAACTGAGTCCAGGAAAGACAGCCAGAGGGAGGAAAGGATGTCCTCCCGAGCAATACTTCCTGGAATCCCAGAAACCCTGGGCATCCAGATGGCAAAAAAGAGGAGAAAGTGATGTAGAGGAGGGGGGACAAGTTTCCCAGGCCCTTGAGGGCCATCTTCTGGAAAACTATGAGGTTTGGATGCTCCAAGCTCATTGGTGAGCTTCTCCAAGTCTACCCCAAACACAAGCTTGCCTTTGAAAGAAAATGTAGATAATCTACTACAACTACTGATCATTTGTATAGCACTGCAAGGCATATGCAGTGCTGTACAGACATGTAAGAGACAGTCCCCCTGCTCATCAGAGCTTACAATATAATCAAGACAGACAACACAACAGCTGGGGACTAGAATATGTTTATGGGAATGGTAAGAAAATGCATAGTTAGAAAGCAGGAGACAACGCGAATCAGGATCCAAAAGCAATCTCAAAGAGGCTGTTCCACTACCCAAGCCTGCAACGCATCACTATAGAAAATGCAATATCTTTGGCCGCCAAGCAGACCAGATCAAGCACTGTATCTTACAAGAGAGCCACTGCTGACTCCAGAAGCATCAAATTAGCATCCTGAGGAAGCGACTGAATCTGATGGAAGATGGCATGTGAAGCAAGCACCCCCCCCCCCCCCCAACACTCCCTGTAAATCATCATCTGGAGAATAAGGGAGACAGCTGAAAAAAAGGATCTTCAGGAAGACCCCAACCTTGCGATACACTTGGTCTTTAAGGGCTGCACCTTCCTCTATCGGGAAGGTGATGCTCCACCTGGGGTAACCAAATCCAGGAAAGCAAGCTCCTCCGGATGAAGAATGTAGAGCCTACTCATGGCCCTGGCCACTTTCCACAGAGTATCTGGCGCATCCCATTCTATGTGCACCATGCTCTTAAGAGCCTCCAGGAAAGCGCAGTTACTCACCTGTAACAGGTGTTCTCCAGGGACAGCAGGAATCAGTCCTCACATATGGGTGACGTCGACGGAGCCCTCGTGCGGAGCAATTTCCCCAGCTTTCAAAGAAAGCCTTTGGGAATGCCTTGCACATGCGCAGTCCCCTTCCTGCCCAAGGGTGCCATCTTGTTCAGTCAGATGACATAGCTAAAAGACGGCAAAATGGATAAAAATCTATAACAGTAACTGCAACTCCAGGGGAAGAGGGAGGGTCATGAGGACTGCTTCCTGCTGTCCCTGGAAAACACCTGTTACAGGTGAGTAACTACGCTTTCTCCAGGAACAAGCAGGACGTCAGTCCTCACATATGGGACCTCCCTAGCTACAGGCTACCGAGAACCTATAGCCGAAGAAGGCTCCCTCTAGGCGAGCCACAACAGCAGCGAGAGAACTTTCTCTGAGAATGCAGCCCCCAAGGTAGCTTTACACCAGAGGGCCGGAGTTGCCTAAATCTCGAATAGATTCCAGAGTACCACCTGACCGAAAACGCTGTCCCATCTCCAGGCAGTAATGGGCTGCAAAAGTCTGGCTTGAAGACCAAGTTGCGGCCCTGCAGATGTCTGCCAACAGAACAGAGCAGTGATTAGCCACTGATACGGCCTTAGCCCTGACACAGTGGGCCGTGATACGACCGTGCAGCTGGAGGTCAGCTGCCCTGTATGCCCAGGCGATGCAGTCCACCACTCAGGTGGATAACGTGCACTTGGAGACCGGTAGACCCAGTTTACTAGGGTCATAAGAGACGAAGAGCTGAGAAGCCCTCTGATGCCCCCGCATATGCTCCAAGTAGAAAGCAATCACCCTCTTACAGTCCAGGGTATGCAGAACTGTTTCTGCCTTGCTGGTGTGTAGCCTGGGAAAGAAGGTTGGAAGAATCACGTCTTGGTTGAGGTGAAATGAGGAAACCACTTTTGGGAGGAACTTGGGGTGTGTGCGGAGAACCACCCTGTTCTTGTAAAACCGTGTGTACGGTCTGACACTAGAGCATGCAGCTCACTCACACGTCTAGCCGACGTGAGTGCCACCAGGAAGAGCACCTTTCAGTAGAGGAAGCGCAGATGGCAAGTGGACATTGGCTCAAAAGGAGGGCAAGTGAGTTGCTACAAGACCACACTGAGATCCCACTCCGTCACCAAAGGACAGATGGTAGGTTTCAGCAGGAGCAGGCCCCTGAGAAACCTGGCTACCAAGGGGTGAGCCGAGAGAGGCTGACCATCTATTGGGGCTTGGTTAGCCGACAAGGCACTCAGGTGGACCCTGACTTGAGTTCGACTTGAGTTCCACTTCCGAGAGATGAAGCAGGTACTGTAATACTTGGGGAACCTGAGAAGAGAAGGGTTCCACGGTATGTTGGTGACACCACACCTGGAACCTGTGCCATTTACAAATGTATGATTTTCTGGTGGACAGCCTTCTGGAGGCCAACAACACTTCTTCTACCCACTCGGGTAGGAGAAGAAGTGCAAGGCCTATCCTCTCAGCAGCCAGGCCATCAAATTGAGGGATTTGGGATTGGGGTGCATGAGGGAACCCTGCTCCTGGGTGAGGAGGTCAGGTCGCACCCCCAAAGGGAGAGGGGTCTCTACCGCCAGTTGAAGAAGAAGTGGGAACCAAGGCTGTCTCGGCCACCTGGGCGCTACTAGGATCACCCAGGCTTTGTCCCTGCGAATCTTGAAGAGAGTCCATGCTACCAGCGGGGTAGGCGGAAAAGCATACAGGAGGCTCCCCGACCAAGGGAGAAGAAAAGCATCAGCCGCTACCCTGAGGGGGTGCGGTTGCCTGGAGCAAAACCCGGGCAACTGATGATTTAGTGGACTGGCAAAGAGATCCATGGATGAGAGGCCCCAGTGGTTGAAAATCTTCTGGGCGACCTCCTGCTTAGTTGCCATTCGTGGGGTTGAAGAACCCTGCTCAGTCTGTCTGCCAGGCAGTTCTACTGACCCGGTAGGTAAACCACATGGAGAAACATGTTGTGCTGAACCGCAAAGGAACAGAGGTCCAGATACTCCTGGCAAAGGATCCGTGACCCTGTGCCGCCTTGTTTGTTCAGATAGAACATAGCCACCTGGTTGTCCGTCTGTACCAGGACAGAGTGATTGGAGAGGACAGAAGCAAAGGCTTTTAGAGCTAAGCGAATGGCTCGGAGTTCCAACAGGTTGATCTGGAGTGTGGCCTCCTGAGAAGTCCACTGACCTTGAGTGCAAGAGCCCTGACAATGGGCTCCCCAGCCCATCAAGGAGGCATCCGTGGTCAGCATCCTTGTATGCACGGGAAGTTGGAACGGTACCCCCCGCAGGAGGTTCTCTGATTGTGACCACCACTGCAGGGACTGCTCCAGGGGTTTGGATACTGCCACTCTGTCAGACAAGCGTCCTGTGGCCTGTGACCACTGGTCCCACAACGACCACTGAGCTGTCCGCATGTGCATACGTGCGAAAGGAGTAACATGAACTGTTGAGGCCATGTGGCTGAGCAGGCGTAAGAACCTCCGTTCTGACACGTGGGATACGTGACTCACCATGTCTACCTGAGACAGCAGGCGGTCTGCCCTGTCCAGTGGTAAGTAAGCCCTTGCTTGCAGGGTGTTTAGCCTTGCCCCTATGAATTCCAAGTTCTGGGTGGGGAGCAAAGAGGACTTTGCGTGATTGATGATGAACCCCAGATGCTGAAGCAGAGCGATTGTGCGAGTTGTGGTGTGGGGCGCTTCCTGGGCGGGCTGGCTGGCCCCTTATGAGCCAGTCGTCTAGGTAAGGGAACACAAAGATCCCCTGGGTCCTGAGGAAGGCTGCTACCACAGCTAGGCACTTGGTGAAAACCCTTGGAGCGGAAGCCAGACCAAAGGGAAGCACTCTGTATTGAGAGTGATTTCCTCCGACCACAAACCTGAGGTATTGTCTGTGGTCTGGGTGTATCAGGATGTGTGCACACACATCCTTTATGTCCAAGGAGCATAGCCAGTCACCCTGCTGGAGGTAAGGCAGAAGCATCCCAAGTGAAAGCATCTTGAACTTTTCCCTCACCAAGAACTTGTTGAGATTTCGTAGGTCCAGGATGGGGCAAAGGCCTCCTTGTCTTTCCGGTATGAGGAAATACCTGGAGTAAAAGCCTTCCCCTTGAAGGTGGTGGGGCACCGGTTCCACCGCCTGATCATTGAGAAGACCAGCTAACTCCTGCAAGAGGAGGTTCTTGTGTAAGAGGGGTCTGAGATGCTCTCCTGGGAAATAGGAGGTAGATAATTGGCTGAAATGGAGAAGATAGCCGTCTTGGACTATCCTTAAAACCTAAGTATCGGATGTAATGGCTGGCCACCTGTGGGCATACAGGGACAGCTGACCTCCTGTGCAGGGCCAAACTGGTGGGAGAGGAACTATGCACTGGGAGTCAAAAAAACCCTCCCTGCTGGGCAGGAGCAGGAGCTGGAGGCTTGGGGGTTTGAGGCTTACGAGGGCCATTCACCCGTCCCCTGGCCTGCTGCCCCTGCTGAGGAGGCCTGGTAAGTGGGGTAGTTTCTGTAAGCCTGTCCCTTCCTTGGGTAAATGGGCTTTTTCCCCGAGGCCTTCTTCCTGTGAGAAGGAGCAGATGTCTTCTTCGACAGCCTTGTCCGGGTCAAGTACTCTGACTCGAGTTCAGCAGCCTTTTCAGTCATGGGTTTGCCGAAGAGGTTATCGCCTCGGCAGGGGACATCAACCAACTTTTCCTGTACCCATGGCTCAAGGTCAGACGACATGAGACAAGCCTGGCACCTTGTACCGATGCCGGCTGCGGCTACCCGGACCGAAGCCTCGAAGCCGTCACAGGCTGCACGAGACAAACTTCGAGCACTCTCTGATCCCGGTGGACAGGGCCTTGAAGCGCTGCAAGGGTTCCTCGGAGAGGCCAGCAGAGAATCCAGCAATCTCCTTTGCCAGGTCTCTTAAGTACATGCCCATGTACAGCTGGGTATGTCTGGACACGGCATGACAGCATCGAGTCCTGGAAGCACTTTCTGCCAAGGGCATCCATGTTCCGGGCCTCCCGGCTGGGAGGCAACGAGGAGTGCATCTTCTGGCTCTTGAGCCTTTGCATGGACGATTCCACAACCATGGGATTGTGCGGCAGCCGTGCCTTTGGGAACCCGGGGCTCTTACGGACTCGATAAATGGAATTGATCCGTTTGCCGAGTACCAGCGCAAAGGCCGGGGACTCCCACATGCGGAGCATCAACCGTTCCAGCATCGGAGGCACTGGTACAGTAAGGGCCTCCTTCGGAGGAGAGTCATACTGGAGGGCGTCGAGCTCCTCGGCATCTGCAGGGAAAGCCAAAGCTTTGGCCATATCCCTAACAAAGTCCAAGACCCTGGTGTCCTCCGGGGGCGACCGTCTCCGAGGGTCCGAACCCGGTGAGTCCGATGGGACGTACCAGGTCCGGTGGGTATCTGGTAAGTCTTCCTCCTCCGTCTCCCAAGCCAAGCCCTCTGAGGAGGACTCGATGGGCTCCGGCCTCGAAGGCTTCGAGCGCATCCGTACCAACGCCGATGGCCCCGGCGACGATGACCTCAGTCCCGAATGGGAGGTCGAGGGAGACCTTGGCTGAGAATCGACTCGAGCCTGCATGGACTCGAAGATCGGCTCTGCCTCCGGGGTCGACTTAGAGGTCAGGGCGGATGCACGGGTGAGACTGGCTATCAGCGCTCGCTGCTTGTCCATGAAGGCAGACACGCTGCTGTCCAAGGCTACCAAACCTGAGACCCAGCTCAGAAGGCTCCGCAGCCACCGGTTCGGTTCCCGACGCCGGTTCTCCCGGAGAAGAGAACACGAGGACAACAGGCATTACCTTGTCTGACGCTTCCGGCTCCCTACTAGGTATTTTGACAGGCCTCTCCGACTCGGCGAACCCAGGGCGGCATTCAGTGCTCCTCGACCTGGTACTCGAGGGCCCTGGCCGATCGGAGCCTTCCAGAGACGCAGCCCTCGCGGGTTTCTTCTTCTTACGGTGCTCCCAGGTGGGAGACCCCCGCTCAGAAGATCCCTGACGGTGCTCGGGTTCAGAGTCCCGAGACATCGAGGATTCTGACGAGGTCCAGGCCCGGACAGATCCAGACTCGGAGAAAATAGTCTCGCACTAGTGCTGCCTGCTCCTCAACGCCTTGGAGTAGGTGTCGGTGAGGTACATAAGTTTTTTGCATCAATCACACTTTTTAAACCCGCTAGCAGCCATCAGGGGAAAAAGGGCCCCTGCGAGGTCAAAAGACCGGACTGCCAGTTAAAAGATAAAGAGCGCGAATGCTAGTCACTAAGGACAAAAAACAAACAAATTAGCTGGACTCGATACCGGTGTACCGAGCCGAGGCGGGAAGGGGAACAGACGTTGAACCGGTATCAAAAACGGTAGAATGTTCAAAAAATAATCAACTTTTTTCCGAGGAAAACGGGACGACGTTTGTCGGGCTCCGCGGAAAAAAGCAGACTGAGCAAGATGGCACCCTTGGGTGGGAAGGGGTCCATGCATGCGCAAGGCATTCGCAAAGGCTTTCTTTGAAAGCTGGGGAAATTGCTCCGCACGAGGGCTCCATCGGCATCGACGTCACCCATATGTGAGGACTGACTTCCTTCTTGTTCCTGGTGAAAAGAAATGCCCTGGAGGGTTTTTGAACCACCTGCAAGGGAGGGTTTTTGAACCACCTGCAAGGGAGGATTCACCTGCAGCTCTTGCTCCGCCAACATAACATTCGACAGCTGCAAGGCAGAGGAAACTTGATCAACCAGTACTGTCAGCTGCTCTTTCCTAAACAAAAGGATGATGAGAGACTCATCTTGGTCACCTAGCACCAGAGGTTTGCCTTCGACACACATGGGGGGTCACCGTCAGATTTCTGGGAACTCGAGGCAGGATCCTATACATAGGAGAAATGATCAGAGTCCCCAGAATCCATCCTCTTCCGAGGGCCCTTCTGTGGAGGAGCCCCTGCAGGGCTCTGCCCGCCCTGCAAAGACGACAGTTACTCACCTGTAACAGGTGTTCTCCGGGGACAGCAGAAATCACTTCTCACATATGGGTGATGTCAGCGCTGATGGAGCCTGCGTGGAAGCATCTCCCCAGCTTTCAAAGAAACCTTTTGGGAGATGCACCACGCATGCGCCCTTTCCGCCCAAGGGTGCCATCTTGCCTCAGTCTAATGACATAGCTAAGACGGCAAAGATAAAACACAGTAAAGAAGCAACTCGAAGGGGAGGAGAGAAGGTTGTGAGGACTGATTCCTGCTGTCCCCGGAGAACACCTGGTTACAGAAAACTACGCTTTCTCTGGAAACAAGAAGAAAGTCAGTCCTCACATATGGGACTCCCCAACTACAGGCTACAGAGAACCTGTACAAAACGCCAAGGGTGAACCATGAGCTGCATCAGTTGAGTTCCAACTGAGACTCTCTCATAAGACCCAAGTCTGAAAACAGGAGTTGCCTACACCCCAAAGAGATTACGGAGCACAGCCTGGCCAAAGGCACTGTCTCGTCAGGACTCCCTCTCCAGGCAGTAGTGAGTTTTGAATGTATGAACTGAAGACCAAGTGATAGCCTGGCAGATTTCCGTCACAGGTACAGAACACAGATTTGCCAGAGGTGGCCATGGCTCTGATGTGGTATGCCATGACCCAGTGGCCTAGTGAGATCCTAGCCTGTTAATAGATGAGAGCAATGCAGTCCGCCACCCAAGTGGACAGAGTTCAATTGGTTACTGGAAGCCCCAGTCAACTGGGGTCATAGGAGACAAAGACCTGAGGCACTTTGCGGTGGCCACGAGTCCGCTGCAGATAGGACAGGACCCTCTTACAATCCAGAGTATGGAGAACAGTCTGCACCTTGCCGGCATGAGGCCTCGGGTAGGTGGGTGGGGAGCACAACCTCTTGATTGAGGTGGAAGGGGGACACTACTGTTGACAGAAACTTTGGATGTATGCAGAGCACCACCCTGTTCTTTTGAACCTTGTGTAGGGCAACTCTGCCATCAGAGCCTGGAGCTGGCTCACCCTGCGAGACGACATGAGTGCCACAAGAAAGTCAAGCTTCCGGAAGAGATACAGCAGATGGCAAGTAGCCAGGGGCTCAAAGGGCAGCTTAGTGAGCTGTGAGAGCACCACATTTGAGATCGTGCTCCGCAATTGGAGGGCGGATGGAGTACTTGAACAACATAAGGCCCCGCAAGAAACAAGAGATAAGGGGCTGAGCCTTGAGGGGCTTGCCTACAACAGCATGGTGGTGCTCCACAATAGCGCTCAGGTGCAATCTGACTGACTTGGATTTCAGTCCCACCTGGGACAGTTGGAGAAGATACTGAAGCACCAACTGGACAGAGCAGGAGAACAGGTTTGCCTGCCTCTTGGCGTACCACACCAAAAATCTATGCCACTTGAAGGCATATCCCCTTCTCGTGGAAGACTTGTGGGAGAACAGAAGGACCTCCTACACATCATGTGGGAGGTTGAAGGGAGCTAGAGCTACCCTCTCAGCAGCCAAGCCGTGAGCGACAGGGACCCCAGGTTGGGGTGCAGGAGGGAGCCATCCTCCTTTGAAAGTAGTCCTGGGGCACAGCCCAGGAGAATCAGAGGTGCCGCCAACAGACAGAGAAGCAGCAGGAACCAAGGCTTCCTGGGTTATCGGGGAGCAACCAGAATTAGTGATGCCCTGTTGCGTTGGACCTTGAAGAGGGTCTTGGCGACCAGAGGTGTCGGTGGGAAGGCATAAAGGAGGCTTCCGTCCACGGGATGAGAAATGCATTTGCCACCACCTGGAATGGGTGCGGCTGGCGGGAGAAGAAGCTGGGCAACTGCATGTAGCCCAGGCTGGCAAACAGGTCCACAAGTGTCTCAGTCATTGTTTCCAAGGTACAGGTGGCTACTATAGGCCTGATAGAAGTTTTGGATCATTCTTTGTTGTGGATTGATATTGAGGAGCACAGTGCGGGGATGGCATGCACGTGACTGTTTACGCTGTCCTTGTATGATGATTCAACGTTTAGAGAGTTCTTGAAGCTAAAGTGGGACGAAAGAGTAGTTACTCACCTGTAACAGGTGTTCTCCAGGAGCAGCAGGAATCAGTCCTCACATATGGGTGACGTTGGCGCCGATGGAGCCCACATGCGGAGCATCTCCCCAGCTTTCAAAGAAAGCCTTAGGGACTGCAGCACGCATGCGCGGTCCCCTTCCCGCCCAAGGGTGCCATCTTGCTCAGTCAGATGACATAGCTAAAAGACAGCAAAAAACAAAAATAAATCATATGACTGCAACTCCAAGGGGAAGAGGCAGGGTTGTGAGGACTGATTCCTGCTGGTCCTGGAGAACACCTGTTACAGGTGAGTAACTACTCTATCTCCAGGACCAAGCAGGAAGTCAGTCCTCACATATGGGACTCCCCAGCTTAAGGCTACCGGGGACCCAAAGCTGAAAAATTGAGCTCCCTCTAGAGCCTCAGCATGTACGAAAAGAATCTTCTCTGAGAACGCCCCCGTACGGTAGCCCAACACCAGGGCCAGAGGGTAGAAGTTGCCTATACCTCAAAGAGATTACGGAGTACCGCCTGTCTGAAAGCACTGTCCCTGCGGGACTCCCTCTCGAGGCAGTATTGGGCCGCAAAAGTCTGGCTTGAAGACCAAGTAGCGGCCCGGCAGCTGTCTGCCAATGGAACAGAGCAGAGATGAGCCACTCATGCAGCCTTCGCCCTGACACGGTGGGCCATGACTCGACCCTGCAATGAGAGGCCGGCTGCCCTGTACTGCCAGGCAATACAGTCTGCTACCCAGATGGACAGGGTACGCTTGGAGACAGGTAACCCCAACTTATTAGGGTCAAAACACACGAAGAGCTGGACAGCCCTTCGATGCTCCTGCATACGATCAAGGTAGAAGGACAATGCCCTCCTACAGTCCAGGGTATGCAAGACCATCTCAGCCCGGCTGGCATACGGCCTGGGAAAGAAAGTCGGAAGAACCACCTCCTGATTGAGGTGGAAGGAGACGACAACCTTGGGAAGGAACTTAGGGTGAGTCCGTCAGACTACCCTGTTCCTATAGAACCTATTGTATGGTGCCTCTAACACCAGGGCTTGAAGCTCGCTCACTCGCCTTGCTGAGGTAAGAGCTACCAAAAACAACGCTTTCCAGGAGAGAAATCGCAAAGGACAAGTAGCCATAGGATCAAATGGTGGCCAAGTAAGCCACTGCAAGACCACATTCAAATCCCACTCAGGGGCAGGTGGACGAACTGGAGGCTTAAGCAAAAGTAGGCCTCTGAAGAAGCGAGCCACCAAAGAGTGGTTTGAGAGAGACTGACCCACCACCGGTGAATGGTGCGCAGAGAGAGCACTGCGATGGACCCTAACAGAGTTGGATTTAAGGCCCAGATTGGACAGGTGAAGCAAATATTGCAGCCACTGTTCCCTCTAAGCTGTACGCGTGTGCGGGCACACACACACCTCGCCGAGCGAGCGCACATACATTACAACAGAGCGCACAAACATTACGGTTCTGATTCTGATAGAAAACAACACAGACGTCTTAAAATTTAAAAGTTGTTGTGTATTTACGGTTTTCACAAGTTATACAATATTTTCTAGTGCAATCAATGTGGTGTACATACTGTATTCTGACGTGTAGTCAAATTTTAAAGTATATAACTCTGAGTGTCGTTATGTGGCGCACAAAAATTTAACCTTCCTTCAAAAGCTGCACAGCTGATATTTTATACGCACACAGCCTACAGAAAATTAGAGGGAACATTGATTGCAGCACCACTGGTACCAGGCAGGAGAAAGGATCCTGCTTGTGTTGAGCACACCAGGTGGAGAACCTAAACCACTTGAGGGCATAAGACTTCAGGGTAGCCTGCATCCTAGAGGTCAAGACCACGTCCTCCACTTCCCTAGGCAGCAGTAAGGGTGCTAGAACTACCCTTTCAGCAGCCAGGCCATCAGATTGAGGGACTGGAGGTTGGGGTGTAAGAGAGATCCCTGCTCCTGAGACAGGAGATCGGGTTGCATCCCCAGAGGAAGAGGAGTGTCCACCGCCAGTTACAAAAGAAGCGGGAACCAGGGTTGCCTTGGCCACCTGGGGGCCACCAGAATCACCGAGGCCTTGTCCCGGATCACTTTGAACAGTGTCTTGGGCACAAGAGGCGTGGGAGGAAACGCATATAGGAGGCCTTTAGACCATGGAATGAGAAACGCATCCGCTCCTACTCTGAGAGGATGTGGCTGTCTGGAGCAGAACCTGGGCAGTTGACGGTTCAGTGGACTGGCAAAGGGATATATGGTGGGAAGACCCCATCTTAGGAAGATCTGTTGAACCACCAGAGGATTCAACTGCCATTCGTGTGGCTGTAGAATCCTGCTCAATCTGTCTGCCAGATAATTCTCTTGTCCAGGGAGAAGACTGCCCTGAGAAGTATGCCATGATTGACTGCCCAGGAGCACAGGTCCTGTGCTTCCTGACAGGGAGGCCAGGACTCTGTGCCCCCCTGCTTGTTCACATAGAACATAGCAACTTGATTGTCTGTCTGAACTAAGATGGACTGGTGAGAGAGGACATGAGAGAAAGTCTGCAGGGCTAAGCGGATCGTTCTGAGTTCTAGGAAATTGATCTGCTGTGTGGCCTCCCAAGGAGACCAGAGGCCCTGAGTGCATGCTCCTTGGCAATCTGCACCCCAACCTTGGAGAAGCATCGGTTGTCAGCACTTGAGAGTGTGGAGGTGCTTGAAAAGGCATCCCTTGCACCAGGTTCGGAAGATGACGCCACCACTGTAGAGAAGAGGCTAGCAGCTTGGACACCCTGACCTTGTCCGTCAGGTTTCCTGTGGCCTGCAGCCACTGAGTTCTGAGGCCCCACTGGGCTGGCCTCATGTGCAGATGGGCATTTGGAGTTACATGGACCGTGGATGCCATGTGGCCTAAGAGCCTCAGGAATTGTCTGGCGGAGACCAGAGAATTGCTGTGGAACTGTCTGGTCAGATCCATCAGTCTGTGGGCCCTGTCCACAGGTAAAAAGGCCTTTGCCTGAAGGGTGTCTAGCCTTGCTCCGATGAACGTCATGTTCTGTGAGGGGCGCAAAGTGGACTTTGCAAAGTTTATGACAAACCCCAGATGCTGGAGAAGAGAGACAGTGAGGAGGGTGGCTTGATTGGTCTCCTGTGGAGACTGACCTCTGATGAGCCAGTCGTCCAGGTAGGGAAAGACAAAGAGTCCTTGAACCCTGAGATAGGCCGCCACCACCGCCAGGCACTTGGTGAAAACCCAGGGGGCGGAGGTTAGGCCAAAAGGGAGTACCCTGTACTGGTAATGGTTTCCTCCCACGACAAATCGAAGATATTGTCTGTGGTATGGATGAATAAGGATGTGAGTATAAGCATCCTTTAGGTCTAAGGAGCATAGCCAATCTCCCTGCTGGAAGTAGGGCAGCAGGATTCCAAGGGTAAGCATCTTGAACTTTTCCCTCTCCAGGAACTTGTTGAGATTCTGCAAGTCTAGGATGGGCCTTAGGCCTCCTGTCCTTTTTGGTACTAGAAAGTACTTGGAATAGAAGCCGTGACCTCTCAGGTGGTAGGGCACCGGTTACACCGCCTGTTCCTTTAGAAGACTTGCTAACTCCTGCAGGAGTAAGTCCCTGAGCAGAGGGAGTCTTGGAGGCTCCCCTGGAAAGTAGGAGGGAGGTACCTGGTGGAAGTGGAGAAGATAGCCCCTCTGGACTATGCTGAGCACCCAGGTATAGCACAGTTACTTACCTGTAACAGGTGATCTCTAGGAACAGCAGGAATAAGTCTTCACATATGGGTACGTCGGTACCGACGGAGTCTGCGCAGGAACGCTTCCCAGCATCCAATCAGAAAGCCTTTGGAAGCATCCCACCATGCCTGCGTGCTGCTTTCCTGCCTATCCAACTGTCTCTCCTCAGTTAAGTTTGAAAGCTGAGACAAAGAGAGAGAGAGAGCAAGGAAGGGAAAGATAGAGATAGAGAAAATGCAACTCCTAGGGGAGGTGGGTGGGTTGTGAAGACTTATTCCTGCTGTTCCCAGAGATCACCTGTTACAGGTAAGTAACTGTGCTATCTCCAGGAACAAGCAGGAATGAGTCTTCACATATGGGGACTCCCAAGCTCAGATGCCCAGAGGGAGTCCTAGCATGTTGCAAGTCTAGAACGAGCCATGCTATTGCTTAAGACCTCAGGCATCCTAGGGATGGAGGGTAGGAGTTGAAAACAGAAGAGGAGCTGTGGAACAGCTGCTAGAACAGGGTTTCTAAAGAGAAAGACCCAGTATAGAGGGTATTTTGTAATCTGGGCCTCCCCTGTTGATCTTGCACAAGTTCACTGAGATACATATGGATCTGTTAGAAGAAACAGTGAATGTGCTAAAAGGGTACCTCACTGAGAAGTAGAGGTAGTAAAAATAGAGAAAAACAGTGGAGGTCAGAATCCCTCAGGGTGAGAAATAGCCCCAGGGGAAAGACTGGGGTAGTATAAAAGGCAGAGCTTCAGCGGAGACGCAGAAAGTAGCAGGACAGAAAGCTTAAGCTGATTAGGTCCAAAACAGTATAATTTTAGGACCAACAGGAAAATTGAGTCTGACCTAACTGGACTGGGAATGGAATCAGTCCATGTAGGGAGGAAAGGGTATGGAGACCCTTGTATCTGATAAGAAAGTAAGGACAGACTCAGGAACGCTAAACTTTAGATTGACTGAAGCTCCACAATGTCTTTCCTAAATGGGGTTAATTAGGAAAGAAGAAGATACATGGAGAGCTTCAGGAGTACCTAACCTGCATGGTAGGTGTTAACTACCACAGGAAGTGGTTATAAGTGTAGACCCCTAAGTATGCTGGCATAGCATAGATAGGGTTAGTGCCCATCTGTCAGGATCATATAGGAATGTAAGGACATTTGAAACTAACAGAACAGATAGATAAGTATATGGATACATATCTATCTAAAAATATATCTCAGTAGATGTATAAATGTATCTATGTATATATACATATATATATTGAATATATACACATATAGGGTATATATGCATATATCTAAAGGAGATATGTATGGGCAGAAGACACACAGATATAGATGAATATATATATACATATATATATATCTATGTGTATGTATGTATGTATGTATGTATGTATGTATGTGTGTATATATATATATATATATATATGAATATGAAGACCTATAGACACATATCTCCAGGTATGTGGAAGTAGAGAGGTCTATAGAAGCTGATCCCGCCTAGGAGGAAGATTCATCTGACAGCAAGAAGGTTAATACCTGCTTGAATAGATATACAGAGAATTCTCTTTCCCTGGTTATGATTGGCAGAGTCAGAGGACAGGTCTCCCAGACAAGAAGTCTGGATTCTCTTTAGAATGTGAGCCTTTGAATAACCAGGATGGCCTACGTGAAAAAGGCAGAGGATAACTTCAGTCTGTAGGCAGGAAGGCCAGATGTCTCCAGAATTGCCATATGGAGAATGGATAGAGGATGCCACTGGAGGAAGATACCCTAGTGACTTGCCAATGAGGGCAAGAAGGGTATTGGCCGTTCCCTAACTGCCAGTGAAGAAGATTATCTCTGACGAGAAGACCAAAGGAGATATGGCCAGGGAATTGGCCCTTCTTTAGGTTTTCACGTAATGAAAGGCCTGAGACTGATGTCTCAAAAGAGATTTAAGATGAGATGGTAAGGGTAGGAAATACCTACCAGTCATGGAAACATGACTGGGGGAAGAAGGGGAGGAGGAGTGGCACTATATGTAAAAACTAATATTAAAGCTTTGGAATTACAGAGCTTAAAAGGGAGAGAGGAGGCATTGTGGGTTAAACTAGAAAGAGGGAAAGAGAAATCTATTTGCATTGGTGTGATATACATACCTCCCCTCACAAGAGGAAGAGGTGGACAGAGAGTTAATTGAAGACATACGCAGCATTGCTAGGAAAGGGGAAGTGCTACTGATAGGAGATTTCAATACGCCAGATGTTGATTGGCACATTCCTGCTGCAGTATCATCTAGAAGTAAGGAGATCCTGGATTCTCTACAGGGAGAACTATTCAGGCAATTGGTAACAGACCCCACACGTGAAGGGGCCATACTGGACTTGGTGCTTACCAATGGTGAAAGTGTTTCTGATGTTGTAGTGGGAGATCATTTTGCATCCAGTGATCACCAGATGGTGTGGTTCAGTATTAGGACTAGGGCTGTTAGAATCCATTCCAAGGTGAGGATCTTAGACTTTAGGAAGATTAACTTTGCGAAGATGGGCCAATACCTCAGGGAGTCGTTAGTGGGATGGGAACAGCTGGGGGATGTAGAAAAACAGTGGGCAAAACTGAAAGGGGGTATTTTAAGGGCAACCAACCTTTTTGTTAAAATGGTAAATAAAGGCAAAAGGAAAAGGAGACCGCTATGGTTTTCGAAGGAAGTAGCTGAAAAAGTGAAGAAAAAGAGGGAGGCCTTCATGAAATACAAGAGATCACAGAGAGAGGAAGACAGGCATCTGTATTTGGAAAAACTTAGAGAAGCTAGCAAAGTAGTCATGAAGGCAAAGATTCAAAAGGAGGAGGAAATAGCCAATGCAATAAAATGGGGGGATAAGACATTTTTCAGATATATTAGTGAGAAGAGGAAGGGCAAAAGTGGTATTGTCAGACTCAAGGGTGCAGGGGGGAAATATGTAGAAGCTGATAAGGATAAAGCAGAATTGCTTAACAAATATTTTTGTTCTGTGTTCACAGATGAAGAACCAGGAGCAGGACCTCAGAAAACACCCACAAATAGGAACAGAAGCGAGGGACATCTTGAACAATTTTCAGAAGACTGTGTTCGTGAGAAACTAGCTCAACTTAAAGTAGACAAAGCGATGGGACCGGATGGGATACACCCTAGAATACTGAGGGAACTTGCGGACGTTCTAGCAACTCCATTGACTGACCTTTTCAATGCCTCGGAGTCGGGAGTGGTGCCGAAGGACTGGGGAGAGGCTCATGTGGTGCCTTTACACAAAAGCGGAAGTAAGTATATGGTTGAAAACTACAGGCCGGTTAGTTTAACTTCGGTGGTGAGTAAATTATTGGAAACGCTGCTGAAAGAGAAAATAGTGAGGTTTCTGGAGTCCAGCGGATTACAGGATCCAAGGCAGCATGGATTCACCAGAGGCAGGTCTTGTCAGACAAATCTGATTGATTTCTTTGACTGGGTGACCAGGGAGTTGGACCGAGGGAGAGCTCTAGATGTGGTGTATTTAGATTTCAGTAAAGCCTTTGACACTGTCCCTCACAGGCGACTTATAAACAAACTGAGCACCCTAGGGATGGACCCTAAAGTTACTGCTTGGGTTAGAAATTGGTTGGGTGGGAGGCGACAAAGAGTACAAGTAAATGGAGCTCACTCTTAGGAGAAGGATGTTACCAGTGGAGTGCCCCAAGGATCTGTCCTTGGTCCGATTCTTTTTAACATCTTTGTTAGTGATATAGCGGAAGGGCTGTCGGGTAAGGTTTGCCTCTTTGCGGATGATACCAAAATCTGCAATAGAGTAGACACCCAGGAAGGTGTAGATAACATGAGGAGGGATCTAGCTAAGCTTGAAGAATGGTCTAGAATTTGGCAGCTGGGATTTAATGTTAAAAAATGTAAGGTCATGCATTTGGGCTGCAGCAATCCAAGGGAGCAATACAGTATAGGAGGTGAAGTACTTTTGTCCACTAAAGAAGAGCGGGACATAGGCGTGGTTGTGTCTGATGATCTTAAAGTAGCTAAACAGGTAGAAAAGGCGATGGCAAAAGCTAGAAGGATGCTTGGGTGCATACGGAGAGGAATGGCTAGCAGAAAAAAGGAGGTGATAATGCCTCTGTATAAGTCTTTGGTGCGACCTCATTTGGAGTATAGTGTGCAATTCTGGAGACCGCACCTTCAAAAGGATGTGAACAGGATGGAGTCGGTGCAGAGGGTGGCTACTAAAATGATTAGTGGGCTTCATTATAAAGCATATGAGGACAGACTTAAGGATCTTAATAGGTACACCTTAGAGGAAAGGCGGGATAGAGGTGATATGATTGAGATGTTTAAATACCTCCGTGGCATAAATATTCAGGGAGAGAGCCTCTTTCAATTGAAAGCAAGTTCTGCTACGAGGGGACATGGGATGAGGGTGAAGGGAGATAGATTCAGGAGTGATATGCAGAAATATTTCTTTACGGAAAGAGTAGTGGATCCATGGAATAGTCTCCCAGTGGAGGTGGTAGAGATGAGGACAGTAACTGAATTCAAAAAAGCATGGGACCAACACAGAGGATCTCTAAAGGTAAAAAGTGGACTGTTGTAGTTGTTGATATGGAAGGACAGACTAGATAGAAAAAGACCACATGGCCTGTCATCATGTTTCTATGTTTCTAGGTCTCGAAGGTACATGCCCATGTACAGCTGGTAGGTCTGGACACGGCAAGCAAGCATAGAGCCCTGGAAGCACCTTCTACCGAGGGCATCCAGGTTCCGGGCCTCCCAGCCAGGAGGCACCGAGGAGTGCATCTTCTGACTCTTCAGACGATGCATGGCCGATTCCACAACCATGGAATGGTGCGGTAGTTGTGCCTTTTGGAACCCGGGGCTCTTGCGGACTCGATAGATGGAATCGACCCGCTTGCTCAGAACCGGCGTCGAGGCCAACGCCTCCTACATGCAGAAGAGCAACCGTTCCAGCATCGGAGGAACCGGTACAGTAAAGGCCTCCTTGGGAGGAGAATCATACTGCAGGGCCTCGAGCTCCTCCTCGGGGAAGGCCAAAGCCTTGGCCATGTCCCGCACGAAGTCCGAGAACCAGGTGTCCTCCGGGGGGGACCGTCTCCGAGGTTCGGTCTCCAGTGAGTCCGAAGGGACACACCGGGTCCGAAATGTGTCCGGGGACTCCTCATCCTCCGTTTTCCCAGCCCGACCCCTCGGAGGAGGAATCGATCGGCTCTGGTTGGGCAGGCACCGATGCCATCCGCCCCGACGCCGAGGGTACCGGCGTCGACGACCTCAGTCCCGAACGGGAGGCCAAGGCAGACCTCGGCCGAGGATCGACTCGAGCACGCATGGACTCGATGATCGGCTCGACCTCCGGGGTCGACTTGGACGTCGATGTCCTGGTGGTCGGGGCAGATGAAGGCAGCCAAGCTACTCTCCAAGGCCGTCAACCTGAGTCCGAGCTCAGGAGACTCAGCAGCCCCTGACTCGGGCCCCGACGGCGTCGGGCCCAACGTCAGCTCCCCTGGAGGAGAGTCCACGAGGACTACAGTACTCACATGACCCGGGGACTCCGGCTCCACACGAGGTTGTTTAGCAGGCCTCTCCGACTCCGAAGACCCGGGACAGCGGTCGGGGTTATGCGACCTGGCCCTCAAGGAGCCATGTGTGTCCACCGACGCCACACTTGCGGGTTTCTTCTTCCTGCGATGCTCCCGCGAGGGAGACCCCCTCTCAGAGGAACCCTGGCCAGACGCAGATTCAGATTAGATTCTTTCCTTCTGGTGCTGCCGACTCCTCAACGCCTTCGAGGACATTTTCCCACATGGGCCACAGATCATCGGGTCATGATTGGGCCCGAGGAAGCAGAAGCAGCAGTCATGTGTGTCGGTGAGAGACATAAGTTTCTTACATCGATCACACTTTTTGAACCCGCTGGCAGCCATCGGGGGAAAAAGGGCCCCTGCTAGGTCAAAAGACAGGGCTGCCAGTGAAAAACAGAAACGCTGGTCACGAAGGACAAAAACCGAAAAAAGAAGTCCGGGCTCGATACTGGTATACCGGGCCTAGGCGGGAAAGGGAAACTGGTGTCGAACCGAAGAAAAAACAGTTCCACTACCAAAATCAACTTTTTTCTCAGGTGAACATGAAACACGTCCGTCGGGCTCTGGGGAAAAAAGCAAGATGGCACCCTTGGGCGGGAAGGGGACCACGCATGCGTGCTGCAGTCCCAAAGACTTTCTTTGAAAGCTGGAGAAATGCTCCACATGGTGGCTCCGTCGTCGCCCATATGTGAGGACTGACTTCCTGCTTGGTCCTGGAGAATATGTAGAATTCAATGGGCAACATCAGGATCAGATAGTGTTCTTTTGGGAAATGGCGAATGTTTTCCTGCAAGGGTACATCTTAGTGTATTCGTGTGCAGGAGAAATGAACTGGATAAGAAACTTATCACCTTGGAGAAGCAGCTTTGTCAGGATAGAAGGCAGCTCGGGAGCAGTTACTTTCATCTCAGGTGGCTTTAAATACCCTATTACATCAGTGGGCAAAAAAACGTTTTCTGCCATGGTGATAAGCCGGGACGGCTTCTGGCTTGTTTGACAAGAAAAGGGAAAGGTGTCCCCCATATTGCAGCAGTGAGGCAGGCTTTCGCAGATGATATGCTAGTACATATTACGGAACCGGAGGAGTCCTTGAAGGCATTGATAGAGGAATTCCAGTATTATGGAGGCTTCTCGGATTTGAAATTAAACTAAGCTAAATCAGAGGTGCTCCCCTCGGTGAAATCAGTTTGTGAGGAGTGGAGAAGAGAGTTCCCATTGTTTTGGGTTCCTTATGGTATTGGGAGATCCTCGGGCGCTTTATGGTGCCAATGTATGCCCCCTGACATCTTGGGGGTTTGAAAAACATGTCCTTTGTCATGATTGGGGCAGATCAACTTGTATAGGATGGTTTAGTTCCCAAAGTGGCTTTATATACTGCAGATGCTCCCTATACACTTGCTGCATAAAGCTCCGAGCACTTTAGGTCATTTACTCTCAGCATTTTGTGGGAAGGGGGGGGGGGGGAAGCTGTCACAGGATAGGACAGTTGTTGGATGACCATGGAAGGTTTTGCATTTCGAGCAAATGCGGAGGGACTTTGGATTGCAGCGTAGGGATGCCTTTGCATTTCTCCTGTTACAACATTAAGTGTGTTCACTCCCATGGGAGAGTTTGCAATGGGGATTTTAAGATAAGCTATAGCATCAATGGGGATTGGGGGGAGGAAAACTGGCCATTATCCTTCTCAGCCGAACATAAAGCAATACAGCCATGAAGAACCAAGACCTATTTTTTGATGGACTAAGAGTTAAATGGCAGAAGGAATTGGGTGATATGTGCAAGGCCTTAATTGTTTGGCCAGTCTTGCCTGTATACCGAGAGTGGTGTGCAATGCCTGGCAATTTTTTTTCCCTGGAGTCCCTCCAGTCCAGTCCGAATATGTGGGTTATGCTCACCTACCAGTAGATGGAGACAGAGATACACTAAACCTCAAGCCAGCCGATAAGAAACCGGTGCCTAGAGCCTCCCCTTCAGTAGGTCCTTCACAAAACAGATAGGGAATTTTAAGAACCCTCATTCTCTACCAACACCACACTATCAGCCTCTGTTTTTCTTTGTGTGATTTAGATTTTGCGGTCCAGCAGCTAAAACATGCGATCCAAAGATCCCGTGAAACAAAACATTCCCAACAGGGAAGAAAGAACTCATAAGCAGAACAGTGACAAATACAGCAGCCCCGCCCCCTCCCCCCCCCTCCCAATGAGACAGACTCAGTCCAGCACCCTATCCTCTGCTGCAATACAGTGTAGTTACTCACCTGTAACAGGTGATCTCCAGGAACAGCAGGAATTTAGTCTTCATATATAGGCAACATCGGTACCGACAGAGCCCGTATGGGAACGCTCCCCAACATCCTATAAGAAAGCCTTTGGGAGTACTCCACCATGCCTGCGTGACTGCCTTCCCACTCGTCTGACTCCATCTCCTCAGTTGGGTTTGTAGCTGAGAAGGAAGAGTAAAAAATAACCCTACAACTCCATGAGGAGGAGGGTGGGTTGTGAAGACTAAATTCCTGCTGTTCCTGGAGATAACCTGTTACAGGTAACTACGCTATCTCCAGGAATAAGCAGGAATATAGTATTCACATATGGAACTCCCTAGCTCCCAGATCTACAAGAGAATTAGAAACCAGGTCAGAGATGTCGGACTGAGTTCAACTGGCCATAGACATCCCCGCCAAGGAGATATGGATAACAGCGTGGGTGGAGGGTGGCGTTGTACATATGTTCTAAAGAGATGCTGGAGGACCACCTGGCCGAAGGCAGCATCCTGGCGGGAGGTCCTTGTCCAAGCAGTAGTGGGCGGCAAAGGTATGGATAGAGGACCAGGTTGCTGCCCGGCATATTTCGTCAATGGCTATTGAGCATAGGTTAGCTACAGATGTCGCCATTGCTCGGACGTTGTGAGCTGTGACATGTCCTGTAAGGAAGAGTCCTGTTTTATCATAAGCAAAAGCAATGCAGTCTGCTATCCATCTAGAAAGCGTTTGCTTAGTTACCGGAAGCCCCAGATGAGTGGGGTCAAATGACACAAGAGTTGTGAGGACTTGCGGTGGTTCCGAGTCCTCTAGAGGTAGAAGGCCAGGGCCTGTTTACAATAGAGTGTGGACAGGGTGGCCTCTGCGGGGAGGAATGAGGTCTTGGGAAGATGACCGAAAGTATGACGGATTGATTTATGTGGAATGGCGATACCACCTTTGGTAAGAAGTGTGGATGTGTCCTGAGGATAACCTTGTCATGATGGAATCTGTTATAAGGTGGGTGAGCCACCAAAGCCTGTAATTCACTAATGCGCCTGAATGAGGTCTGGGCCACAAGAACTATGATCTTCCAAGTAAAGTAGCACAGGTGGGTTGTTCTCAGGGGTTCAAACGGGGGTTTGAGAAGCTGAGCCAAGACAACGTTGAGATCCCAAGCCACTGGAGGTAGTCGAATGAATGGCTTAGAGAGGAGGAAGCCTCTCGTGAAGCATGCCCCTAAAGGATGCACTGAAATGGGTTGGCCATCGATTGGTTTATGAAAAGCTGCAATGGCACTTAGGTGAACTCAAACCAAATTGGTTTTGAGTCCTGAAGAGGACAAGTGCAGTAGATATTGCAGGAATGCAGATACTGATGCGTCAAATGGATTGAGATTGTTTTTTGAGCACCATGCTTCATATCTGCACCATTTGCAGGAGTACGTCATTCTGGTGGAGGGTTTCCTAGAAGCCAGGAGGATGTTCTTTACTTCAGTAGACAGGTTGAGATGCTGAAAGGTTATGCTTTCAACAGCCATGCAGTCAGATGGAATGATCTCAGATTGGGATGGAGAACAGTTTTGTCTTCCTGGGATAGAAGGTTTGGACTGCAGCCTAGACAGATTGGATTCTTCTGTTGTAGTCAAAGAAGAAGGGGGAAACCACGTTGTCGAGTCCAGAAGGAAGCTATGATAATCATAGTGCCGCCAACCCATTGGAGTTTGAAGAGTGTTTTCGGTATTAGAGGTGTGGAGGGAATGCATAAAACAGTCCTCAATTCCAATGTAGATGAAAGGCATTGTTTGCTTGGCTGAGTTTAGACGGAACTCTGGAGAAGAAGTGTGGAGGTTTGGTGTTCTGTGGGGTAGCAAAGAGGTCGATGACTGATGTTCCCCAGGCTTTGAATATCTGGGCTACCCTGTTCGGATGTAGACTCCATTCGTGTGGGTGACAAAGCAGAAGCAAGTTGATTCTGCTCGCCCAGAATATATACTGCACGAAGGTGTAAGTGGTGAGAGATGGCAAAGTTCCACAAGTGACAAGCCTCCTCGCAAAAGGGAATCAAACCTGTTCTACCTTGCTTTTTCAGATAGAACATTGCCACTTGACTGTCTGTCCTTACCAGGACATGAGCTGTTGATGAGGTGATGGTGAAAAACCTGTAGGGCTTTCGAGATTGCCCGAAGCTCCCATAAGTTGATCTTTAGGGATGACTCCTGGGTTGTCTACAGGCCCTGAGTGGAGAGTAACTCCAAGTGGGCTCCTCAACCAACCTTGGGTGGATCCATCTTAAGGGTGTGTGGAGGTTGAGACATCCGAAAATGTGACCCTTCGAGCAGGTTTGCTGGTGTCCACACCACAGTAGGGAAGGGACTAATGGACAGGTGATCCAAATGATCTCATTCAATTGTCCCATGGATTGTGTCCATTGGGATAATAGGGTCCTTGTGCTAGGCACATATGTAGTTGTGCATATGGCACTACATGCACTGTGGATACCATATAGCCCAGGAAGCACAGGTAATCCCGAGCCGTTGATGTTTGTTGCTACATGTGGGTGATTAGGTTGATCATTCGGTTCATACAGTCCAGTGGTAGAAAGGCCCTAGATAGTTGAGTGTCGACCACTGCTCCTATGAACTCCAACCTTTGCGTTGCGGTTAGTTGGAACTTTGGGAAGTTTATTACGAATCCCAGGTATTGTAGCAATGCTATGGTGGTCTGGCATGAAGAGTAGAGTTCTTCTGGAGAGTCTGCCTTTACCAACCAGTTGTTCAAGCAGGGGAAGACAAAAATGCCCTTGCTTCGCAGGTGGGCTGCTACCACTGACATGCATTTTGTGAAAACTCTGGGAGTCGAAGCCAGGCCGAAGAGGAGGACTTGGTACTGATAATGGACTCCCTAAAGGTGAAGCGGAGATATCTCCTGGATGTATTAGGATATGAGGATATCAGTCTTTTAGATCTAGGGGACATAGCCAGCCTTGCTCCTGCAGATAGGTTAGGAGGGGTCCCAGGGAGATCTTCTTGAAGTTCTCCTTTACCAAGAATTTGTTGAGATTTCAGAGATCAAGAATAGGCCTGTATCCTCCTGATTTCTTTGGGATGAGGAAGTAAGGAGAGTAGAAGCCCTTGTGTAATTCTTGTTGTGGAACCTCCTCTATGGCTTCTTGGGTGAGCAGGTCAGAGATTTCCTCCTTGAGTAGAGCCCTGAGCACAAGTTGGAGGGGATATTCACCTTTGAAGTGAAGCAGAGGAAGTTGTCTGAAGTTTAACTAATACCCCTCTCCGATGATGTTTAGGGTCCACTGTTCTGAGGTGATGGCCTGCCAGTGATCAGCAAAGTAGGAAAGTCAACCTACTATTTTTATTTGATTGGGGCCCTGCAGGGGTAGGATGACCATGTTCCCCAAAACGGAGTCAAAAACTGGGCATAACTTGTGTTTGAGCTGGTGGCTCCTGTTTAGTAGTTCTGGGCTTCTTAGCCTGTTTAGACACCCCCTGCTGCTTGCCCTGATGCTGGTAAGGGGGCTGTAAGACGGGTAGAACCTCCTCTTTTTGGGGTAGAAAGGCTTTTTTGCTGCTGGCCTCCTCTTTGAGAGGTCAGCAGTTTTCTTGGAGAGCCTTTTGAGGGTAGTGTCATCAATTTCAAGTTCTCCAGCATTTTCTCCCCAATTCTTACCAAACAGGTTCTCCCCAGTGCAGGGGATGTTGCCCAGCTTGTCCTGGATCCACTGTTCAAGGTCCGAGGCCTGTAACCATGCCAGTCTTCTAGCACCAATGGCAATAGTAGATGCTCTGCTGGTAGATTCAAAAGCATCAAATGCTGCCCTGTTAAATTTGGAGACATTTTGGCTGTTTTTGAGGACAGTTTCAAAAGCTAGCTTTTTGTCATCTGGGATGAATGGTAGGAAGGCTTCCCAATCTTTATTCATCTTCTTTAGGAACATTCCAATATATAAAGTTTAGGAGTTGATCCTACTTGACAGCATGGAGGCCTGGAAAGACAGTCTGGCAAAAGCATTGAGATTCATCAATTCTCTTCCGGGAGGTATCGGTGCATGTGTCTTGCCACTCTTGATGCACCACATCATTGATTTGCCTACCATTGAGTGATGTGGTAATTGCGGTTTTTGAAAACTGGGGGCCTCCGGTCCTCAATACATTGTATAGAGACGTCTGCTGATAGATGCTATTGTGAGCGGTCTCTCCCCCACATGCGAAGCATTAGGTTGTGAAGGATCTTATTTTTTATTTATTTATTTAACATTTCTTATATACCGCCTTTCATGATATCAAGGCAGTTTACATTGAACAAACTGAAATTACAGTGAACAGGGCATTATAACTTGGAGATAACTATTTTACAGGGAACATGGGCAATGGAGGGTTATGTGGCTTGCCCAAGACCACAAGGAGCACATGTGGAACTAGAAACCCCAGTCCTTCAGGCCCAAGATTGCTGTCCTCTAGTGGGATTTGAACCCCCGACCTTCCGGCCTGAGGTAACTTGCCCCAACCACTAGGCCACTCCTCCCTTTATGTACTGGTAAGATCGTTACTTCCTTTGGTGCTGTGGGGTAATGGAGAATTTGCAGTTCCTCTTCTCAAGGCTCTGCTTCCAGCACTGCTGGTATCGAGAGCCCTGCCACCATGTCTCAAATTAATTCTTGGAAGGGCATGCCCTCTGGTAGAGATTTGCATCAAAAGGTGGTGACAGTTGGTTACTGTTCTGATACTGATGCGAAATCCAGGAGGTCCTCCAAATCAAGGGATTGATGGTCTGAGTCAGATGCATTGGACTCTGAGCACGTTGCCGGTGCAGATGACAGTGTGAACGGTACTATCGGTACCAGTCATGTTCGATGTCCTCACCATGCTGAGTAGTCAGCAGTACTGATCGTGGCCCTGCTGATGGAGCACCGGGCATCAATGCTTGTAGAGGAGCAGCATAGCCTTGAAGCAGTAGTACCGGTAATGATACCGATGCTGGTGCTGATACTACCTCCGGTGTCGGCACGTATGTCGATACCAACCCTAGCGGTGCTGGAGTCATCGGTGGTTGGGGCACTAATGTCTTCTCAATGGATAGCATGCACTTGATCCAATGAGATTGCCAGTGTCTAGTCCGAGGACAAAATGGGTCTTGCAGCCACCATACCAGAACACGGCACCGTGGGGGGGGCTCTGCCGAGGTCGATGCCTCAGAAGCCTCCTGGTCCCCCACCGAGGCTTTGGAGGACAAGTCCTCCGCCGGCAGCGTACAGTCTGACATCCAGCTTCAGAGAATGTCTTCGGGGAGTGTCCGTGTTTATTTTATTTATTTATTTGTGTGTTTTATATATTGCTATTTTGGATAATCATAGTGGTTTACATTTCTAACAGATACATTAAATATTATAACAATATAACTGGACAGGACAAAGCTGGCAACTCAGAAATCTGGTATGCTAAACAGATTGCCATGAAAAGAATACCTTCAAGGTTTAAATCCTTCAGGGTGGCAACTCGTAAGGGTTCAAAGGGCGCCACCAGCAGTGCTGAGAGGACTAAATTCAGAACCTAAGGAGGAACAACCGAGCGATATGGCAGCTGGATATGCTTAACCCCTCTAAAGAAACAGACCACATCTGCATGAGAGGCTAGAGTCTGATCCCTGAACCCGGCCCCGAAAAAAAAACAGAGCTGCTCTGCACCTTCAAAGAACTCAAAGCTAGGCCCTTTTCCAGCCCAACTTGTAAAAAAGCCAGGATCTCAGAAAGAGGGACCCTTCCAGAGCGTATCCTATGTTCCTCGCACCAATTCTCAGAGACATGCCAGACTCGCACCTAAGCAAGAGACATGGACCAGCGCTGAGCCTGCAGCGAAGTGTCCACCTTAACGCTTAAACGCACCTTTTCAAGAGTCACGATGTATGCAAGAATTGATGTGCCTCCAGCATCAGGATGTGGCCCTGGAACAGCAGGCCGTTCATCCCTGGGAGTGGAAGGGGATCCGCCACCAGGAGATGCACTAGATCTAAGTACAACAGCTGTCGTGACCAATTTGGAACGATCCAGACAACCAAACCTGGGTAAGGCGCCACTCGCTGCAAGACTTGACTGATCAACTAGCCAAGAAGGAAACACGTACAGAAGACCTGCATCGGAACAAGGCTGAACCAGAACATCTATCCTCTCGGCCATGCGCTCCTGGCACCTACTGAAAAACCGGCTTGCCTTGGCATCGTTGACAAAGGATGCCATGAGATCTATCACTGGCCCCTCCCAGTGATTCACTATGAGCCTGAAGGCCTGGGTCCAGCATGTTGCGACTAAAGTAGTTCACTTGTACATTGTCCTTGCCCGCTACATGGGCCGCTGATCTACGTTAGTGTTGTCGAGTTGTCTGACAAAATCTGCACTCCACCAGAGGCAGAAAGGTCTGCTGGGCAAGGAACACCGCCTGCATCTCCAATCGATTGATGGACCAACTGCTCTACCTCAGGGGTCCAGCACCCAAGTGACCAGGGAGAGAGAATGGCTCCCCCAGCCAGACAGACTGGCATCCCTGGTCAAGATTATCAAAGTCAGGTGGCTCAAGAGCCATCCCTTTTGACAGCTTCTCCCTGTCCACCCAACACTGGAGGTTCACCCTGGATTCTCCCTGCAAGGAGAGGCACAACTCAATGGACTGAGACAGGAGAGACCAGCGCAATAGGGGCACCTCTGCAGGGGATCCATTTGCAACTGTGCCCATGGTTCCAACTCCAGGGTCGCTACCACATAGCCGAGATCATGAAGATAATCTCACAACCTTGGCTGTGGGACTTGCATCTGGCCATTCAGGAGGAAGGCCATGCCTGCTTTTGTGTTGAAGTGAGCACCGAGGTACTCCAAGGACTGCATCGGCACCATCCAGCTCTTCACAAATTTGACTACCCAGCCCAACTCTTGCAGACAAGCGATCATGTGCTAGGTCACCTCTTGGCTCTCCTGAGGTGATTTGGCACAAATCAGCCAATTGTCCAAATACGGATGGATGAGTATCCCCCGTTTCCGAAAGGCAGCTGCTACCACTACCATCATCATGATGAATACCAGAGGCACGATGGCTAGGTCAAAGGACAAGGCCCGAAACTGGAGGTGCACCTACTCTTGCTGCCTTGCTGGGCAGACTAGATGGACCATACTGGTCTTTATCTACCAACATATGCTATGTTACTATGTCCCATCAGAACAGAAAAAAGCATGAAACCGCTGATGATCCAGGTGGATCGGAATATGCAGGCAAACCTCAAACAGGTTTAAGTCAGAAACTATCCCTTTCGCATGGCCACAATCACCAAATGTAGGGTCTCCATATGAAACCAGGGCACTCAACACCTGGTTCACAGACTTGAGATCCAAAATGAGTCTCCACATCCCCTCTTTCTTGGGGACCACAAAATAAATGGAGTACCTTCCTATGGCCCATTCACTTTGTGGTACCGGGATCATGACGTTGAGCTACAACAGCCACTCCAGGATGGCCTGAATGGCCTGCAGTTCGGTGTGAGCCCTACATGGGGAAACCATAAATTCCAGTGTGTGAGGCAGGCCCAGGCAGGGTAGAAGTACTGCAGGCGCCTGCCTACAGGCTGTACCCCTGCCAGGACCCCCAAAACTTCATTGGGAGGGCTTAGGGGCCCCCCATTTCAGCAGAGAGACTGTGTCTACCTCCCCAGCACCCTCTGCGAAAGGGCTGGCCCCAAGGAAGTAACCTAGATCGCTGGGAGCCGCTCACCTTGGGCAAACGATATTTCCAAGGATCGTGACCCCAACCCTTGATGGGGCCTTCTTTATCAGGGCCCTTGGGCCTGTCCTCTGGGAGTCAAGGGACCTTAGAATTCCCCAGGTTCTTAATCAACTTCTCCAAATCCTTTGCCAAAGAGCAAATGGCCCACAAAGGGAAGCTCACTGAGCCATGTTTTAAAAGCTACAATCGGCAGACCAATTGCACAGCCACAAGAATCACTGCACTGCCACCATAGTGGCCATATTCTTTGCAGAGACACAGAGTAAATCAAAGAACATCAATCAGAAATACCGAACCAGACACAGGCAGGCTGCCTCCCCCAGGCTTGTCGCATCTGATCCAGATCCCTCTGGGATCTGCAGTGACAGACACGCCCGGGCCACATACGTCCCATAAACTGGAGCTTGGAGGGTAAACACCGATATTTCAAAGGACTGTTGAAGCAGGGTCTCCATTCGACAATCCTGCGGATCCTTCAAAGCCGCTCCTCCCTCTACTGGGATGGTCATCTTCCTTGTGACAGCCATCACAAGGGCATCTACCCGAGGAAGGAGTGGCTTCTACTTTTCCACAACAGGGATGGGGTAAAACCTTGCCATACTCCAGCCGACCCGCAGCCCTGCATCAGAAGACTTCCATTTAATGACAATCATTCCCTTCACCGCCTGATGAAAGGGAAAGGACCCAGAAGGTTTCCACATCCCTTGCAATAAAGGATCACCCTTCATCTCAGGCTGATCCGACCAGGGCTCATCGCTTATCCATAAGGCTGCTAGGGTATGTATAATAAGGGAGGGGAGCTCATCCCTGTGAAAAATCCACATCACTGACGGATCTTCTTCAACAGGGATCACCCTTCCTCCAACTCCTCCAGAGATATGTCCTCCAGGAGATCAGAGGGCCCTTCTATGGCCCCCAGGGATTCCACGGATCCTTCCAAATCTACTTCATCGTCCAGAGCCAGGCTCTAGCAAGGAAGCTTGGCTGCATGAAGGGCAGACCTGCCTCTAGGCCCTCTCAGGCCAAGGGTTCTTCTCCCCCCCCCCCCCCCACTGACTTTGCTGCAGCAAAAATGCCTGGTGGAGCAACACTAACACCGGAGAGAAAGGAAAAGCAGCTCCAGAGGAACCACCCCCCACGGGGCTCTCCATGCCATCAAACTCCATGTGCAGGAGCTCCAAAGGCTGAGAGGGCTCCCCCTGAGAAACCAGAGCCGCATTGGAAATGGTGGCATTTCTTGCCAAATTAAGCAGTCCTACTGTGCTGCTCTCTGCATGCTCACAGTCTCCTGCAGCCGCCAAGGCTGTACCCGGCAACAGCGGACTTCCAAATATGTCTTCTGCCGTGGCTGCATTCTCTTTTAAATAGCTGCGGCACAGCCATTCTGCCGATAGCTGAGCTCACCGGCTCCAACATGTCACACAGTGGCCACGATGGACGAGCTCAACCATGCGATGGTCCCATTTCATAGCCGCATGACGTGAGTTTCCTTGGCCAGCTCCCCATCTAACACCTAGACACACCCAGACTTACCAGGCAGCCATGACAGGAGGCTCACTGCACTGCTGCTGGACTATTTGCTGCCTCTTTCCCTCCCCCCCCTAACTTTAAGCGCTAGGTAGCACCAAAACATTTCACAATGCTCGACCTTCAGCCCCCTCTCAAGAGTGGGGGAGAGGGAAGAAGGGAGATCTCGGGGGCAGCTGAAGGAGAAGGGGGTGAGAGACCTGGGCCACCAGGTTCTGCATCCCCAATACCCAGACAGACAGACAGGCAGGCATCATTTTTCTTCCAATCTTCAGTCAGAACACACATGCTATGCTCACCATCATCTGCTGGAGACTGAAAACTACCGAAGGGGAGGTTCTAGGTACAGGTTTCTCAAAGGCTGACTTGAAATTCAGTGTATTCTCAGTCTCCGTCTGTTGGTAGGTGAGCATAACCCATGCGTCTGGACTGGAAGAACCAATAGGAATGTCAATTTAAATTGCTACAACGGGCTTATTTTCCAAAGGCCCATGCATTTCGGGCAGCATTGGTGGCAACACCTGACTGCATGAAGTGTGGGGGCAGAGAGAGCACACTGGGACATATGGTGTGGTAATACCCAGTGGTAAGGGGGTTTTGGAAAAGGGTGCCGAGCTACATTAATAATATTTTGGAACAAGAGGTGCGGGGGGAGGCCTAGGTCAGTAATTTTTGATGTCTCAGAAGCTTATGGTATTAAAGGATGATTCAAGGTGTTGTAGCCACAGGAGGCCATTTTAGTAGAGAAGAAAGTGATCACGCAATACCTGCTGTCACAGGAGAGTCCCTCATACTGGCATTGGCGGAATGCCTTACATGACTTAATGATCTTAGAGCAAATGGATGCAGGGCAAAATTTATGTTATCCTTGCACTCGAGAGCCTGCAGTTTGGTAATGAACATATTTTGAAGGAGATGAGTGGATAAGGATGTTGGGGAGTTGCGAGATGGGGGGGAGGGGGTTTGGTGAAGCACTCAATACTTTGGGGGGGGGGTGAGGGAAATGAAGGATCTTGGGGTTGTTCCAATGGGGTTCATCAGAGTCACGATCCAGTTGGAGTAGGATTGGAGGAGTGCTGGTCGGGAGGGAAATTAGGTGCAATGGTAGAGGGGAGGTATAGTGGGGGAGGGGACATGGTTGGACCAGAGTTCATTGTTTTGTTGGGTTTTTTTTGGGGGGGGTTAATTGTGGGTTGCAGTTTTGCTATTGGTCTTACGTTGGGGGGATTTATAATAAGAAAATGGAAACTAAAATGGAATATGGCATAGTCTTGGCCTGTTGAGAATTTGTAATTGCTATCCTGTATTATTACTGTTGGGCCTGTTCTCTGTTTTGTGGTCTTAACAAACAGATTTAAAAATAAAAGAAAACAGAGTAGGACTAAATGGACAATTTTCTCAATGGAGAAACATGAATAGTGAAGAACCCCAGGGATCTGTGCTGGGCCCACTGCTTTTTAACATATTTATAAATGACCAGGAAATGGGAACAGCGAATGAGGTGATCAAATTTACAGATGAGACAAAATTATTCAAAGTTGTTAAAATGCAAGAGGATTCTGAAAAATTGCAAGAGGATCTTGAAAAATTGAGAGACTAAATGCCATCTGCCATTTGCATGCCCAATGTGGACAAGTGCAAAGTTATGCACTTAGGGAAGAACAATGCAAACTACACTTACATGATGCAAGGTTCCACATTAGGAATCATCACTCAGGAAAAGGATCTGGGCGTCACTGTGGATAGTATATTGAAACCCTCTATCCAATATGCAGCCACAGCCAAGAAAACAAATAGAATGCTAGGAATCATAAGGAAAGGAATAGAAAATAAAACCAATAAGGTGAAATTAGACTTACCTGCTAATTTTCTTTCCATTAGGACCTACAATCCAATCCAGACTCATGGGTTGAGTCGCTCTTTCAGCAGATGGAGACTGAGCATATTAGCTTTTGGTGATGTCACTAAATAAGGAGCCAGCGGTCCTCCCACCAAGCCAGTATTTCTATGTCAAAGCAGAACTTACGAACCAAAAAAACGTTGAAATAGAACTATATACATTGATTCCTTTGTGGCAACATAGAGCAGCCCTAGCAGACCAAGGCTACATCCAGAACCTCAAGCACCTCGAATTGAATCCTTTGGCTTGGGCTGAACCACTCCAAAAAAGCACATAGCTGAGCTCATTACCTTTAACATGCTACCATCCATTCCGAGCTTGCTATCTTACCAGAACGGGTGGGTTTATGGCTTGGACTATAGGTCCTAATGGAAAGAAAATTAGCAGGTACGTCTAATTTTGCCTTCCATAGCGCCCCTACAGTCCAATCCAGACTCATGGGATGTACCAGAGCAGTACTCAAACATGGGCGGGACCGGCAAGCCCAGCCTCCAACACCCGCGATCCAAAGCTTACCTCCGAACGCACCTGCAAATCCAGTTTATAGTGATGCACAAAGCTATGCAAGGAGTGACCTACACGGAGCGGTGGGTACACCCCCCTAAACAAAGGCATGGGGAGGGGCAACCTGCACAGAGCGGCAGGTGCACCTACTCTTGCTGCCTTGCTGGGCAGACTAGATGGACCATGCTGGTCTTTATCTGCTGTCATTTACTATGTTACTATATAGGACGATCAAGTAACAGCCCTGCGAACATCCGCGGAGTACCAATGCACACTCCACCCAGGAAGCCGCCTGTCCTTTCATGGAATGGGCTCGTTAGCCCTCCAGCACCTGCCTGCCCTTAAAGAGGTTGGCTGAAGCGATAGCAATGGAGGCCTTAGAAGCTGCCTCTCCCTTGTGAGGCCTGCCAAAAAGGACGAACAAGCAACCTAATTTCCGAAAAGACTGTCGCTTTCAAGAGGACCACCGCCTGGTTGAGATGAAACGGCGAGACCACCTTTGGCAGAAAGGACGGTACTGTGCGCAAAATGACCCTATCCTTTGCTAGCAGCAAAAAGGGTTCTGTACATGTGCGCGCCTGGAGCTCCAAAATCTGCCGAGCCAAGCAAATGGCCACTTTCAAGGTAATATTCTTGAGGGATGCCGCCACTAAGGGCTCAAAGGAAACCCCCCAAGAGGACTCTCAGCACCAGGTTGAGATTCCAGGATGGTACACAGGATTTCCGAGGCAGTCTCAGGAGCTTAATCGCCCAAAGGAAATGGCAGACATCCAGGTGAGCTGTTAACGAGACACCTTGTACGTGGCCCCCAATAACATGCTAAGGTGGCAATCTGCATCTTCAGGGAATTTAATACTATTCTCTTGTTGAAACCCTCCTGTAGGAAGGCTAAGACATCTGGAACAAAAGGCTGTCACTGCCGCTCTTCACACCACGCCTCAAAAAAATTCTCCAGACTCGCACGTAGGCTAAAGGAGGCAGATCTCCACCTCAACCTCAGCAAGGTCACAATTACCGCTGGCACATATCCTTTCCGTCTCAATGACACCCTGTCAAGAGCCAAGCCGTAAGCAAAAATCGATCTACCCGAGGCATTCACACCAGACCCTGCATGAGAAGGTCCAGCCGCAATGGGAGTCGCCATGGTTCATCCACCAGCAGCCTCATCAGGTCCACATACCATGACCTCCGTGGCCAATCCAGAGCCACCAGAATCACTAGTCCCACATGCACGTCAATCCATTGAAGAGAGCGACCTATGAGCAGCCACAGACAGAAGGCATACAGTAGGCCTTCTGTGGGTCAAGGCTGGGATATTGTGTCGAACCCTTCGGACATGTGCTCCCTGCGCCTGCTATAGAAGCACTCAACCTTGGCGCTTTCCGTTGTCACCATGAGATCCAACACTGGTGGCTCCCAAGCGCCAAGTCAGCTGCCTGAAGACTCAGCTTGCCAGGGCCCACTCCCCTGGGTCCAACCAATGTCTGTTTAGAAAGTCGGCCTGCAGATTCTCCTTTCCAGCCACATGTGCTGCCAACAACTGGGTGAGATTGGCCTCTGCCCACCGAAGAAACGGGGCCACCTCCGCTAATGCTGACCTGCCAAATTCCCCCCCCCCCCGCCCCCCCACCTTGGCTGATGTAGGCGACTGTGGTTGCATTGTCTGACAACACTCTGACCGGACGATGTTGTAAGAGAAGTTGAAACTCGAGGAGAGACAGGCATACCGCACTCATCTCCAGTTGATTGATGGACCACTGCGCCTGGTCCGGCAACCAGGTGCCCTGCGTGATTCTCATCATAAAATGCACCCACAAACCAGAGAGACTGTTATCTATCGAAAGAATCATCCACTCTGGTTGTTCCAGAGGAACCCCCTCGCTAAAATGGCCTGATCCAACCACCATGCAAGTCTGGCCCTCACCTCGTAAGGCCAGTCCAAGTATGGTATCCGTAAAAAGACAATTACCACACTCGGACTGGGCCTTGTTTTTCACGTGGTAATAGTGCTCCTCTGTTGGACCCTCACCTCCAAAGGGCAGAGGAGCCAGCACAACAACGCATGCCACTGTGGAGACCAACAAGAGAGCAGAGCTCTCTGCGGTGGACACATGTGGGCCCGTGCCCAGGGCACCAACTCCAGCGTCAAAGTCATGGACCCTAGAATTTGCAGGTAAGTCCACGCTGACTGGTCTCTGAGCCAACAACCGCTAAACCTGATTCTGCAGCTTTTTGTCCAACTCCTCGGGTAAGAAAACCATCCTCCGCTGGGTGCTGAAACAAGCTCCGAGATAGAGGAGAGTTTATGAGGGAGATAGAGGACTCTTTGCTGCATTTACCACCCAACATAGACGCTCGAGGAGCTGAAGGACTCGTCAAGTAGCCTCCTCACTCTTGGAGAATGACTTTGCCTGAATCAACCAGTCATTCAGGTATGGGTGTACCAGCATGCCCTGCCTGCGGAGATGTGCTGCCACCACTACCATGATCTTGGTAAAGGTTTGCGGAGCTGTAGCGAGTTCAAACGGAAGCACCTGAAATTGGAAATGAACCATGAGGATTGCAAAATGCAGGTACTGCTGATGTTCCACCCAAATAGGAACATGCAAGTAGGCCTCTGTGAGGTTGAGGGATGTAAGAAACTCCCCCTGCCGCACAGCCACCATAACCGAACGCAAAGTTTCCATCCGAAGGTGAGGTACGCGTAATGCTCGACTGACAGGTCTGAGGTCGAGAATGGGACGAAAGGACCCCTCCATTTTGGGAACCACGAAGTAGATGGAATAATAACCCTGACCAGCTGGTCAAATGACACTGCCTTCACTGTGCAGAGCAGAATCAACCGATGAAGCATGTCGGAGACAGTCTTTGCTTTTATCGGAGCGTTGCATGGCAAGACAATGAAGGCATCCCTCAGTGGGGCTGCAAACTTCAATGCGTAACCCTCGCGAATGACCTCTAGCACCCACTGATCGGAAGTCAGCTGGACCCAGGCTGGGTAAAAGTGCTGAAGGACCCGCCAATTGGCATGAGTCCCGCCTGGGCCCCCCTCATCTCATTGTGCTTTCTTGGGGCCTGCACCGGAAGTGGAGAAGGAGCCCCTATCATAACCTCTACCCCTTCGAAAGGAGTTCCCCCTGTTCAAGAAGGCGGGCTTCTGGTAAGGTGCGAACCTTGCCACCCGAAACTTCAGGAAATCCTTTGCGCTGGTTGCTTCTGAGGGCGTTGGTTGCTTCTGAGCTTTGGGTTTATCTTCCGGTAGGCAAACCAGCTTGGAATCCCCCAATTCCTTCACCAACTTATCGAGAACTTCACCGAACAGAAATCTGTCCTTGAACGCCAGTCCACAAATTCATTGCTTGGAGGGGATGTCAGCCGACCGAGCTCTTGGCCAGGACAGGTGCCAAGCAGCAACAACCGCCACCATACCCTTGGTTGATGCTCTGAGAAGATAATAAAAAGTGTACGCCACTTACGCTACCCCAGAGTCAATATGGGCCACCTCCGGAAGAGCCACTACCAACCCTGACTCTGCCGTTGATAGACTAAGTTCAGCACATGCAGGCCCTTGCCACATAGGCAGCACAGACAGAAGCCTGCAGTGCTAGAGCATTAACCTCAAAGCCTGCAATGCTAGGGCATTAACCTCAAAAGCCTGCTTCAGCAACATCTCCATCTTCTTATCCTGAGGATCTTTCAATGCCGCCCCACCTTATAATGGGATGGTGGATCTCTTGGTAAATGCCGACACCAGGGAATCCACATTCGGGAGCAAGAAACACTTCCTTTCACAAATGGTTATGGGATAGAGCTGCTTCATGGCTCTTGTGCCCCACAAGCCAGCCTCGGGGGAATCGCACTCGAGCCCGATCATCTAATTCAATTCCCTGTGCAGCGCAAAAGCTGTCTCGGACTCGTAAATCCCCTCGAGTAAAGGATCCTCAAACGGCGGATCCACTACTGGCACCTCCACCAACAGGTTTAGAGCCACTAGGGAGTCAACAATTAAGGCTAACAACTTCTCCTGGCAGAAGACGCTTAGAATATTAGGGTCCTCCCCTGCTGACATCAACCCCCCACGAGGCTCCAGAGGATCTGCTTCCAGGCCAGCCTCCGAGGGACCCTCCAGAGGATCTTCTGATCCCAAGGAATGCATGGATTCTTGACTCTGATCCTCCAGAGAGAAACCATCCTGATCACTACCAGGATCGAGGAGTCCCCACTCGCAGCCCTGCTGATGTAACTGTTTGCTGTCAGAGTCCTGCTGCTGCACCAGGCCCTGCTTAATGCAGTAAGCCTGATGCAACAGCAAGACAAAATCTGGCAAAAAAGCCACCGCTGCCGCTGTCCCCTGCTCAAAAAGGAGACTCTGAGGTGAAGTGCGCCGTCCCCAAGGAAACACCGATCCACTTGCTGTTGCGCCACAGCCATCCCGGGCAGAGAGGAAATGTCCGTTGCTGGATTCGACAAAATGGTCACGGTTCCCACCAAAACAGCAGGAGCCGTGGCTGAAGCCAGCACTGGTCCTGAAACTCCCCCCAAAGCCACTCCCGAGGAAGGAGTTGATTCTGTGGACGGGGCTGTACTGGGGGAAGTGCCTGCCTGGCAATCTTCGGCCTCACAGGCCATACCGAGAATGACCTCCATTAAGAAAGACCTCCTGCTCCCACCCCCCCACACAAACTGGCTTGCCAGAGGGCATCGTGGGACAGCAATGGGAAGACACCGGAGAGAGCACAATTAAAGATTAGTCACACCCCTAAAGCTCTTGAAGTATGGTCTGTTCCCCGCAATCTGAACCAACGACTAGAGAAGGGAAAAGATTTACCGTACTCACTCAGAACTGGCACAGCAGCAAGCCCAAAATCAACCAGCCCACTGAAGGACATCGCGGCTTCGGAGAGAGGCCTGAACAGTAGCAGACAGCAACAGGACAGAGCTCCCGCACTCCTGACAGGGCCCTACTGCTCCTAAACAGCCTTGGTCCCCTGGGGAAGACCCCATCATCACAGTGGCTGCTATCCCATCTAACTATAAAACGGAACTGCTACTTCTGGCGAGAGATCTGCAATTGTAAGTATTTACTTCTGGGAATTTTTCTAAATCTTGGGGGAAAAATGAATTCTTTAAATTAAAGCTGAGTAATCTGTGAACACGGTATATATGTTAAATCAGTCAGGGCCTAGTAGCAGTAAAGAGCTTTCAGTTTAAATTTAAAACACAGAAGAGAGCTTTCTGGTTAAATTTAGACACCATGACTCCCACTATCCAAGCAAGGGCTGTGGGACTCCCCCTGGAAATTGGTCACAGATTACCTTAGCAGCACAGGACAGGGTACTGTGTAGCAGCCAGCTTTTAATAAGTCTTCTTTCCCTCCCTCCCTGACACCCACCTACCCCTGGGATAATCGTAGCTTTATAGGTGCTTACACCCCTTAAAGGAAAGGAGCTGCCATATTCACACTCAAGTGCAGCTGTTTATCCTCATCAGGCATGTGTTAAGGAGCTGAGATTAATTAAGCTTCAGGTGAACAAGATACATTAAATGTATTAAGTATAGCTTTATTAGTATAAGTATCCCCAGCAACCCTTAGTAAGTAAAGAACTTAAATATCTAAGCACAACCTTAAAACTAAGATGAAGACAGCAGTCCAGCAGCGAGATGGGGGCTTTCCAGTCTTTTGCATTGAGTGTCACATCTATGTATTTTCTCCCAGTTGGTGAGGGGTATTACATGTGCACAAGATGCAAGGAGCTCTTTGCTCTTTGCTCTCAGGGAACAAGTCCGATCTCTGGAGGCTAGAGTAGCAGACTTGGAGGACATAAGGAGGACAGAGAGGTACACAGACGAGACCTACAGGGATATAGTACAAAAATCACACCTCCAGTCTGGCGGCATCCCTGTCGCCATGGAGAAGAGAGGTCACATGACAGGAGAGCATTACCCTAGTGTGGCAGGAAGTGATCCTGTAGCTAGGACCTGTCCTCCAGGTGATGTAAAACCATCTCGCAGCGAGGAAGTTTCTCCAGGGCCATGTGCCCATGAGGGAAGGGTTCGGACAGCTGTTATAGTTGCTGATTTGATCATTAGGCATATAGATAGCTCGGTGGTTCGTGGATGTGAGGATCGCCTGATAACATGCCTGCCTGGTGCGAAGGTAGTGGACCTCACATGCAACCTAGACAAGGTCTTAGATAGTGCGGGAGAGGAGTCTACTGTCTTGGTACATGTTGGTACCAATGACATAGAAAAATGTGGTAGGGAGGTTCTGGAGGCTAAATTTAGGCTTTTAGGTAGGAAGTTGAAATCCAGAACTTCCAGCATAGCATTCTCCGAAATGCTTCCCCTTCCACGCGCAGAACCCAAAAGGCAGGCAGAGCTCCAGAGTCTCAGTGCGTGAATGAGACGATAGTGAAAGGATGAGGGTTTTGGATTTGTTAGGAACTGGGGAACATTCTGGGGAAAGGAGGGGCTCTTCCGAAAGGATGTGCTTCACCTTAAACGGGATGGAACCAGGCTGCTGGCATTAACCTTTAAAAAGGAGATAGAGCAGCTTTTAAACTAGATAATAGGAGAGAGCCGACAGTCGCCCAAGAGCGCATGGTTCAGAACAATGCATCCTTGAAGGATACTACCAAAATAATGAAGTTAGGGTATATCAGCAGAGAGGTTTCAATAAAGACAAAAGCAGCCCAAATGCCCTTGAGTTCGGAGCAGACAGAGCTTAAAGATTCCAAATTACCCCTGCCTACTGATAGCCAGATTAATATGAATAAAATACAGTCTCTAAAATGCTTGTATGCAAATGCTAGAAGTCTAAAAAACAAGATGGGAGAGTTCGAATATATAGTACGAAATAAGGTAGATATGATTGGTATCTCAGAGACATGGTGGAAGGAGGACAACCAGTGGGACACTGTGATACCTGGGTACAAACTATATTATAATGATAGAGCTGATCAAATTAGTGGAGGGGCTGCGCTCTATGTTAGAGAGGACACTGAGTCACAAAGGATTAAAGTTTTGCAGGAAACAAAAATGGAAATTACACTTACCTGGTAATTGTTGTTCGAGGGAGTACATTTCAGTCCTCCACCACTGGGTAGTGCACCTCCTCCTGCAGCAGGGAGACTGGACAAGACAAACTTGTGACATCACCGGGTATATCCTGCTGGACTTCTCCCATCATCCCCCAGTGACCTACTGACAAAGCAGACTCAAAAAAGCAACAAATGACCCATTAAGGAATTAATTACAATGCTATGCGTAAACTTCAACAGTTAAACTACAGTGCCCTAAGATAAAGGGCCGAAACCACCCCCCTTCCTGCCCCTGACCTCCTGAACACAAACCAGAGAAGGACAGACAGCCCGAAGGAAGGAGGCCCAAGGAAGATCCAAGGAAGAAAAGGCGCTCTCACGAAGACCGACAAAGCATAGCCCGTGTCCGCCTTATGAAGCAGAAACCCTCTCCAACTGACACCTCGTGTCTGATTTGCTCATCCCCGGGCGGGAATGAGGACTGAAATGTACTCCCTCAAGGAACAACAATTACCAGGTAAGTGTAATTTCCATTTCCTTATCGGTCCTACATTTCAGTCCTCCACCACTGGGATGTAACAGAGCAGTAATCCTCGGGAGGGACCTTTCCAGCCGCCTCGCCACCCAACCGAACAGGCCCCATTCCCTGCCTGTCCTCCAGGCAATAGGTGTTACTGAAACCATGAAGAAACGTCCGAGAGTCCGCTCTGACCCTCTACACTGGCAAGACAACCGGACGCCGTGTACCAAGCGGCGCTAGCACCTCCGAAGAGCCCGCTCGCAACCGTACTGGAAACGAACGCCCTAGAAACATATCCTCCTGCCCAAAATTCACAGGGACAGGTTTAGCAAACCTTAGAATGTACAAAAATAGACTGGCAGTTAAACTGCCAACCGGGAAGTGCCTGTGCTACGGTCTATGGCCACCAGAGGGCAGCTGGTACACTCAATAGTGCCTTTCTATGACTGTGCAGGCAGCCATTATCTGCAGATCAGGAAAGAAATCACCACAGAGCCTCGGTGATGTGATGTAAGGTCTGAGAATCCAGTTTATATGACCAAGATTTAAACCTCTTACTTCTCCACCTCAACCGGACGTGGAACCGAAGCTGCCGCTTCCCCCTTGCAGGAGGCGCCACAGCAGCCAGACAGACGAAGAGACCCTCGAAACACCGATGTCGACTTTACCTAATGTCCAAGAATCGCAGAGCACAATCGAAGTGTTCTAGCGTAAGTCTCGAAACTGGCAATTAGGAGGGCCACAGGTGGACTCGAAGAACCGAAGCAGAACGGAATACCATCCAGAGGCAGGAAGGAAGGAATTGAGTGAAAACGGAAAACCACCTATGGACAAAAACCACAGAACTGGCATCCAAGCCACCTCCGCTCTGGAGGAAAACAAAAACAGAGTTTGCCACGACCACGCCTGCAATCACTAAATCCGCTTCGCTGAACAGATGACCACCAACATACGGCCCACAAGAATAAATCCGTAACCTACGCCTGCCGCAAAGACTGAAATGGCGTGCCAGCCAATGCCCCCAAACTACATTGAGCAGCGCTGGCGGCTGTCAGCGTCTACGCGAGGCTGCCGGCTGGTAGCCACCGGAGCAAGCGTTCCAGCTTGACCTGTGCGCACGAGCCACTCCTGGCTTGTTGTCCCATAGCAGGGTAGGGCTCCCAACTGAGCTCCCCAGGACCTTGACGCCACTCTATCGAACCCATCCTGTAGAAGACGCCATCTTAAGGAACCCGGCACTAAAGTCGCACGCGGCTGTCTTCGCAAGCCCACGGTCTCACCGATGCGTTAGATGCACCCAGGCTGGGAGGGTGTTTTTTTTTTTGTTGTTTTTTTTTACACACACCCTTAAAACTTAACCGTTCAATGGCCCCACTTTAGGCAAGAACTGCCCGACGCGCTCTGACATGCAGTAGTACTGAACCTAAGAGTGCCCTAGAGGGAAAGACAGAACGAAGACCAGCCAACTATTGTAGTTGCACCAATGCGTCCATGCTATCCTACATTCTTCCATGTCGCCAGACGAATAAGCGATCCACCGTTACCCACTGCAACGGCGCCATGCGACCCAACATGGCCTGTCCTCATCCGAGACCGAGCCCTGCGAACACCTCCATATACAACTCCCATTCACCGGCAGTTACTCGGACTCTGCTAAGGCAACCCGCCGTCACATCGTGCCCACCGAGAAGCCGGGATCCGAGGCTCAATCCGCACATGTCGATCCTTCGCTCCGGCCACCCTTCGGGCTCTGCCCTGCCGATCGATGTCGGCCACAGTCACGGAGTCGGACAGTACTCACACCGCTCGACCTGTCACCGTGACGGCGAACGCCTGCCATGCGTGCCGTACCGCTGGAAGGTCCAGCTGGCCGAACGACCACAGGGCCTGCTGTGTACCGCATGCACCTTGCGCCAAAAAGCCTCTCCGAAATGTAGCTGAGTCTAACAAAATGCTGGCCAAGGTTCCGGAGGAAGATCTATAACCTCCTAAGAAGGCGAAGTGGCGCCAACTATTAATATACCCGAGTTTTGTTTTGCTGTTTTTTTGTTGTTTTTTGTTTTTTTTTTAAACTCCAATGGTCTACAAGACACAAACCACCTAACAGAATTGCACCTCAGCAGCACTTGTAACGGAAAGCCTTGAATAGGAGCCTACGGAACCCCAGCGCTGGCTCTGAGACGCGCACTGAGGAAACCACGTCGTCGCCTTGGCCTACTGTCAAACCCTAAGCCCTGGACCGGCTCCCAAATACAAACGGCCCCTGGGCTCGAGGAAGCCTGGCCTAACCCAACACAGCACTGCCGATATCCTTAGGACCGGAACCTCCCCAAGGTCGCCGCCTTGGATGTAACCGACTGAGCCGAGCGCTATGGTCCATGGCTAGTCCCCACAACGCAGTGCTGCTCAGCAACGCCCTGGGGGGAGGAGAGGCCTAGCGGGTGGGAAAAATTGCCAGCCGACCAAAAGGTTGCATCCCACTTAAGCACATCAACGAAGGATCAGAAGGACTGCGGTTGCTGGTCCCCACGGCGAGCAATCTGGCCTTGAGAAAGCCACTTGAACCGCCACAGATACAAAAGGACAGAAATTGTGCATCCCTTCAGGGACAAGGGGAAGCATACCGCATCTGCCTGTAGATCACCTTAAGAAGGAGAAACACAGCATAGACAAACAAAGAAAGGACTGGGACCATGTGACCTTAGAAAACCGAGGCAGAAGAATGACAGGAGGATGTTGGTCCGCCCCTGGCTTCCCCGACTCCCTGCCCGCATTGAGCGGAGGCGGAGAATGGATCCTCTAGAGGACCCGGGGTCTAGCTTCCTGGACAGCCAAGACGTAGGGGAAGATAGCCTCCGGGATCCAAGCCAAAGAGAAAGGAAACTGGTGCCAGTGACACTAGCCCCATAGGACGGGCTCACTCATGCTTCTACAAACCCCATGAAACAGAAGGAAGACCTTACTCCAGTTATCCCAATCGACAACCCTCCTTGCGGGACAAATACCTGAGCATGAGAACACAGCCTGAGCGTAGAGCCGTAGACGCACTCTATGGAAAATGCACCCCAGATATAATCGTGAGCCAAGGTGGGAACCTATCACATGCAGATCCCCATATACCGGAGAACCAGCTCCTGTCACCAAACAGCGCAGAGAGCCCGCTTGAACCTAGGCAGAAGCCCTGGCGCCGACAGCGAGCCTTGACTTTAGCCATGACACCTTCCAGTGTCCCGAGGCGCTAAGCCCCAGACAGCACCATCCAGTCTGCCTTTTCACTAACTCCAACACGAGCCTTACCAGAAGATGGCCCCGCCAAGCGCGCACCACTCAGCTCTGAATGCCCAGGCCCTAGACCGGTGTGACTTACCTGCCTCTGCAACATTACATAGAGAAACTCACCCACCGACAAGCCGGGGAGGTAGCCTCTGTTCCTGGGAAGGGCATGCTAAAGGGAGCTATGAAGACCCCCAGGCACCCCCCCCCCCCGGCAATCCCGTAAGCAAAGAAATAGCGGTGGGAGACACTGGCAGTCTTGCCACCAGAGGACTTAGGGACAGCCCACTGCCTCAGCCAGCCTCATTCCTTAGGCACACAGGGGGTTCGAACCCATGATCCCCCAGTATCACAGGGTCAGTGTATCAATCATTGCGCTATAGCCCAGTTTCTAGCTGGTGTGAATCCAAGATGAATGCAATCCCACTTTCATTTTTTCTTTTTTTTTTTTTCCAAGAGCAGAGCTGCTATCAGGTAGCCCAGAAAAGGATTTTAAACCTTGGACACACCACTAAGCCCCATACTTCCGGACTTTCAGCGACTAGCCTGAATATTACTACATTGGGTCACAGCAAGGCATTATGGAAGGCCCTATCTGCCTTCTGGAGACCGCGGACACCCGTACAGACCTCCTGGGTTCACAGTTTAACCCTTGTCATTAATATCATTGTCAATGGAAATAATTGCCCTAAAGAAAAAGCAAAAAGACTTTCTGCCATCCTAATCGGTGGGTGCCAACTTGATTTACCTCCGACCAAGGAGGTGCGTGCAAGTGTCAGAATGAGCAATCACAGTCCCCTGTGCCTTTCCCCCAGAACATAAGAAAAGCGCAGGGTTAACACCTTTTCTACCAGAAGGATTTATAGCAGCAAGCTTGTACCAGGGAGCTTAGCTGAACCGTTAAAGCAACTGGCTGTAGAGCTACTTGAAAGGTCCAAGCCAATTCCGCCAACACAAAAAAAGCACGGGTCCACGTGCTATGAACAACCCCGTCCAAAAAACAAACGTGGACAGCCAAGGAAGGAAATGCTGTCATTAAACAAGTTTAAGCCACTGGCCCTAAGCCAATTACTGCCCCCTGCATCCGACAGAAGCCGCTAGCTGCCAGAAAGCAGGCGAACAGCAAAAAACAAAAATACCCAAAAAACAAAAAATACACAAAAAACGAAGTACCTGAGAAATGAATGTAAACTAACTTACATAGCATTATAAATCGAAAAGAACATGGAAAATAAATTAAATTAAAAGCAATGAATTCCTTATCTGTGTAACGTAGAACAGTGTAGTTTGTCCCAGCGTGGTCCGCTCCGCCCTCTGCCGCGAGGCCTCAGCCTTGCGAGGAAAATGGCGCCAAACCCAGGCATGACCGTTGGGCGCCAAACACCACAACTTCAGAGACAGCCCCAAGCCCCCTCCTATGGGCTCGAGGGCCTCCCCTCTGCGGCATCGGAATCCAGCAAGCACCCCGCTGTAGCTCTGGGGCGAAATGCCGTCAAACCGCGCTGCTGCCCGGTGCCGTCAAGAGCAGAAGACACTGAGCACACCATCCAGCCGGCTGAAGGACCTCCAACAGCCTGAGGCTCCTGCCACGCTGGAAAGCTGATGCCATGCACAGCTCCAGAAGGCAGATGTGATCCAGAGAGCTCTCCCCCGAACAGTCCTGGGGGAGAGATCACTACCGGCACAGAGTGAACGACGGAACCCCAGCAGAGAGGCCAATCGCAGAACGTCAACTTTAAAGGGACAGAACCTCACTGTACTCTAAGCCAGGTAGCCTGAAATTAAAACACTAACCTGACGTCTAAAATGAAATTTCAATTAAATTAAATCAAAGTAAATCAAATTGTAAAAGTAAAGTCAAAATTTAGAATATTCAAACTAAAGAAAGGGAGCAAAAGAATTAACAAAGTAAATGAAATCCTGACCAACTGTTGCTAATCTGCCTCACAAGTGAGCCCAGCACCTAGGCTCACTATGTCCTCCCGCTGCAGGGAGACTGGACACACTGGGGGATGATGGGAGAAGTCCAGCAGGATATACCCGGTGATGTCACAAGTTTGTCTTGTCCAGTCTCCCTGCTGCAGGAGGAGGTGCACTACCCAGTGGTGGAGGACTGAAATGTAGGACCGATAAGGAATTTGCTGTAGAATATCTATGGATTGAAATTCCATGTAAAAAAGGGGAAGACAATGGCAGTAGGGGTGTACTATCGACCTCCTGGCCAGAATGAACAAATGAATAATGAAATGCTCAAAGAAATCAGGGAAGCTAACAAACGTTACAGCATAGTAATAATAATGGGCGATTTTCAATTACCCCGGTATTGACTGGGTCAATGTCACGGCAGGACATGCTAGGGAGATAAAATTTCTAGATGAAATAAATGCTTCTTGGAGCAGCTAGTTCATGAACTGACCAGAGGGGAAGCCATTTTGGACCTAGTCCTTAGTGAAACACCAGATCTGGTGCAAGAGATAAGGGTGTTGGGGCCACTTTGCAATAGTGATCATAGCATGATCGCGTTTGATTTAATTAATGGAGGAAGGATGGTAAGGAAACCCACAGTACTAGCCTCTAACTTTCAAAAAGGAGACTGATAGAATGAGGAAAATAGTTAAGAAAAAACTAAGAGCAGCTGCAAAGGTTAAAGACTTACATCAAGCTTGGGTGTTGTTTAAAAATACTATCTTGGAAGCCCAGACAGGCTGTATTCCATGCTTTAAGTGAAAGGAAGTCCAAAAAACTGCCAGCATGGTTTAAAGGTGAGGTCAGAGATGCTGCTGCCAAAAATGCATCTTTCAGGAAATGGAAAAAAGAGCCAAATGACAAAAACTGGAAACAGCACAAGCACTGGCAAGTTAAATGCAAGGCATTGTTAGGGCACGCAAAGAGAGAATTTGAGAAGCAGCTTGATGTGGAAGCAAAAACACGTAATAAAGACTTTTTTTTTAAGTACATTCATAGCAAAACACCTATGAGAGAGTCAGTTAGACCATTAGATGATAGAGGGGTAAAAGGGGCACTAAGAGGTGACAAGGCCATAGCGGAGAGACTGAATTCTTTGCTTCGGTCTTTACTGAGGAAGATATAGGGATGTTACCCATGACTGAAGTGGTATTTAAAGATGATACTGCGGAAAATTTGAAAGAAATATCGATACACCGGGAAGATGTATTACAACGAATTGATAAACTGAAGAGTAGCAAATCACCTGGACCGGATAGTATACATCCAAGGGTGTTGAAAGAACTGAAATATGAGATTGCAGACCTGCTATTAGTATCTGTGAACTATCATTAAAATGATCTGTAATATCTGAAGATTGGAAGATGGCCAATGTAACGCCAATTTTTAAAAAGGGTTCCAGGGGTGAACCGGGAAACTACAGACCGGTGAGCCTGACATCAGTACCAGGAAAAATGGTAGAAACCATCATATATAACAAAATTACTGAACATGTAGATAGTCATGGCTTAATGGGAGACAGTCAAAAAAAGATCTTGTCTTACTAATCTGATTTTTTTTTTCAAGGTGTGAATAAACAGGTAGACAAAGGTGAGTTAATATAGTGTATCTGGACTTTCAGAAAGGCCTTGACAAGGTCCCTCCCTCATGAAAGGCTTCTGGCAAAACTAAAAAGTCATGGGATAGGAGGTAGTGTACTATTGTGGATCAGGAACTGGTTAAAAAAATATGGCTATATGACCAATTTTCCCAATGGAGAAAGGTGAATAGTGGAGTACCCCCAGGGATCTGTGATGGGTCCGCTGCTTTTTGACATATTCCTAAATGACCTGGAAAAGGGAATAACGAGTGAGGTAATCAAATTTGCAGCTGACACAAAACTATTTAAAGTTGTTAAAACCCATGAGGATTGTGGAAAATTGCAAGAGGACCTGGATAAATTGGAAGACAGGGCATCCAAATGGCAGATTAAATTTAATGTGGACAAGCGCAAAGTTATGTACCTAGGGAAAAACGACCCAAACTATGGTTACACGATGGAAGGTTCCACATTAGGAACCATCACCGTGTCTAGTGTACAGCCGCGGCCAAGAGAGCAAATAGAATGCTAGGTATCATAAGGAAAGGAATGGAAAATAAAACAAAGGATATTATAATGCCTCTGTAGCAGTCCATGGTGCGACCGCACCTTGAATATTGTGTGCAATTCTGATCACCGTATCTTAAAAAGGATATAGCGTTATTAGAATAGGTACAGAGAAGAGCCACCAAAATGGTAAAGGGGATGGAAGGATACCCCTATGAAGAGAGTCTAAAAAGGTCAGGGGCTCTTGAACCTGGAAAAAAGACAGCTGACAGGAGATATGATAAAGGTCTATAAATTAATGAATGGAGTAGAACGGGGAGGAGATTGAAGGGGACAGTCTGAGTTGGATTGTACGGGAATGCCTCTGTATTGTTCCATGATGCAAGACTAGGGGACATGCAATGAAGCTATAGGGTAACCTATTTAAGACTAATAAGAGAAAATATTTTTTCACTCAACTACTGCTACTACTGAGCATTTGTATAGCGCTACAAGTCCTATGCTGCGCTGCACAGACATATAAGAGACAGTCCCTGCTCATCAGAGCTTACAATCTAGTCAAGACAAACACAGAAGGTGTAGGCAGGGATAAAACAAGGGGAAAGAAAAAGGAGATCAGGGGAGTCAAGATCCAAAAGCAGCAGCGAAGAGGTGAGTGTTCAGCCTGGATTTGAAGAGCGTTAGAGAAGGTGCCTGGCATACAGACACAGCTAGTTTGTTCCAGGCGTAAGGTGCAGCAAGGTGAAAGGAGCGAAGTCTGGAATTAGCAGTAGAAGAGAAGGGCACAGATAGAAGTAGTTTGCTAGAAGAGCGGAGTTCCCGAGGGGGATTGTAAGGAGAGATAAGAGAAGAAAGGTAGTGAGGAGACGCAGAGTGAATGCATTTATAGGTCAGCAGGAGAAGTTTGAACTGGATGCGGAAGCGGATAGGGAGTCATTGAAGTGACGTGAGAAGAGGAGTAATATGGGCATGACGAGGCTGGCGGAAGATTAGCCGCGCAGCAGAGTGGTGAACAGATTGAAGGGGAGAGAGATGATTCAAAGGAAGACCAGCAAGAAGTAGGTTACAGTAGTCAAGACGGGAGGTGATTAAGGAGTGGATAAGCATTTTAGTAGTGTGTTCAGAAAGGAAAGGGTGGATTTTGCTGATGTTAGAGAGAAAGAAACGGCAGGTCTTAGCTATCAGATGAATATGTGTGGAGAAAGAGAGAGAGGAGTCAAAGACACCCCCCAGATTGTGGGCTGAGGAAACAGGAAGACGTACAGAGTTGTCAACAGAGATTAAGAAAGGAGGAAGAGGAGGGGAGGTTTTAGTGGGAAAGATAAGAAGTTCAGTCTTGGCCATGTTCAATTTCAAGCGGCGTTGAGACATCCAAGCAGCAATGTCAGAAAGGCAGGCAGAGATCCGGGTCTGGATTGCTGGAGAGATTTCAGGCGTAGAGAGGTAGATTTAGGAGTCGTCAGCATACAGATGGTACTGAAAGCCATGGGAAGAGATAAGCGCACCAAGGGACTGGGTATAGAGAGAGAAAAGGAGCGGACCCAAGACAGATCCTTGGGGTAAACCAACTGGGAGCGGGGTAGCAGAGGAGGAGAAGCCACCAGAACACACACTGAAAGAGCGATGGGAGAGGTAGGAGGAGAACCAGGATAGTCCAGAGCCCTTAAAACCAAGTGAGGACAGAGTATCAAGGAGAAGGTTGTGGTCAACAGTGTCAAAAGCGGCAGAGAGGTTAAGAAGGATGAAGACAGAGTAAAGGCCCTTGGATTTAGCCAGGAACAAGTCACTGGAGACTTTGGCAAGAGCTGTTTCAGTAGAGTATAAAGGACGAAAGCCAGACTGTAAGGGATCCAGGAGGGCATGAGAGGAGAGGAAATCGAGGCAGCGGCGGTGAACCGCACGTTCAAGTAGTTTAGAAATGAAGGGAAGGAGAGATGGGTCGATAATTAGAAGGACAGGTGGGATCAAGTGAGGGTTTCTTGAGTTGAGGTGTGACCACAGCATACCTGAAGTCTGCAGGGACTGTTGCAGTGGAAAGCGATAGGTTGAGAATATGAGAGATGGAAGGGATAATAGTGGAGGAGATGGGGCTTAGGAGATGGGTGCAGATAGGATCAGAGGAGCAGGTGGTGAGTTTGGAGGCAGAAAGAAGGTGTGCAGTTTCATCTTCTCTGGAATTTGTTACCGGAGGATGTAGTAAAGGCTGTTAGTGTAGCTGGGTTTAAAAAAGGTTTGGACAAGTTCCTGGAGGAATGGTCCATAAACCATTATTAAAAGAGACCCAGGATATCACTGCTTGACCCAATACAAGCATTGTGGAACCTGTGTCTTTTGGGGCAACTTCTAGGTACTTATGACCTAGATTGGCCACGGTTGGAAACAGGATACCGGGCTTCTTGGACCTTGGTCTGACCCAGTATAACACATCTTATGTTCTTTGACAAAGGAAACTAATTTGGATTCTTTTTTTTTTCTGTTTTAAATTTGAAAGAACCCCTAGTTAGCCCAGGCTACCAGGATTCTGTCCCCTCTGCTGGAGACTGAGTATACTGGCTTGGTGGGAGGTGCGCTGGATCCTTATGAAGTGATAACACCAAAAGCTAGTGTGCTCGGTCTCCATCTGCTGGAAGAGGGACAGAACCCATGAATCTGAGTTGGACTGTAGGGACGCTATGGAATGTCTCTGTATTGTTCCATGATGCAACCGCACCTTGAATATTGTGTGCAATTCTGGTCACCTTATCTTATAAAGGATATAGCTTTACTGGAAAAGGTACAGAGAAGAGCAACCACAATGATAAAGGGAATGGAAGGATATCCCTATGAGGCTAAAAGTTCAGGGATTTTCAACTTGGAAGAGAGACAGTTGAGGGGAGATATTCTTTTAAGTGTCATCAAGTCAATGCTGACTCCTGGTGAGCCCACATCCCCTGAGTTTTCTTGGCAAGGTATGATGAAGTAGATTGCCACGATTTTTTCTTCTAAGGCAATGGAGGGTAAAGTGACTTGCCCAAGATCACAAGGGGTGCCATGGGCATCTAACACTGATCTCTTGGATACTAATCTGCTTCTCTATCCACTAGGCTATTCCTCCACTCCTGGAGATATGATAGAGGTCTATAAAATAATGAATGAATGGGCAAACATAGATCAGTTGTTTACTTCTTCAAAAAGTAGAAAGACTAGGGAATATGCAATGAAGCCACAATGTTGCACATTTAAGACTAATCAGAAAAAATATTATTTTCTCTTAGCACGTATTCAAACTCTAGAATTCATTATTGGAGGATGTAGTAAAAGCTGTTAGTTTAACTGGTTCAAAACAGGATTAGACGAGTTCCTGGAGGAAGTCCATAAACCATTATTGAAGAGGATTGAAGAAATCCACTGCTTACCCCTGGGACAAGCAGCATGGAATGTGTATACCTTTGGGAACCGGACAGGTACTTGAGAAATGGAATGGCCACTGTTGGAAACAGGATACTGGAGATGATGGACCCTTCGTCTGACCCAGTATGGCATATCTTATGTTCTTATGTAGCCTACTTGAAAGAACTTGAACTACTCTGCCAATAAGAACTGACAAAATTGCACAAACACTTAGTGCAAAATTGATACACACTTATCCAAACGACTCATGGCTGTTATTGCTGCAAAACGGGTTCCAACAAGTTTTGATTTAAAGGGTGTGAAGACTTATGCAATTAAGACTTTTTGGTTTCTTGTTCTTACATTTTAATAGTTCTATAATTATTTTACATTTGAAGTGAATACGTTGTGCAGATCAATAAAACAAACTTCTACCTTAATACATTTTGAACTGTATTTTGTACACAGCAGAATGTGAAAAATGTACCAGGATATTAAAACATTTACAAAGTACTATATTTGCAAATTATTGCCAATAGCCTTGGGAGAGTCGTCAATAAAATGAAACTGCAGAGATATCATTCGGACCTCCGGAACTGAAGTGTGCCGGTAGCTTTCTGTTTTGTTAGAAGGCCAGAGACTTATCTGCTCCCCCCGGTATCCATGTTAAAAAAAAAAAAAAACGCTTTCAAAATACATACATGTGGTCCGTTGAGACCTGGTTGAGGCTGTGTACAAGCTGTGAGGCCAGATTTTCATCCCTGCAGGCCAGGAGGCAGTTCACCTCATCTGCTATCCGACCACTGAAGAGGAGGCTCTTTGTAGTCGTAGCAGGTAAAGGAGATGGAAGTGGCAGCTGGTTCAACACTATTTAATAGAAGGCAAAAAAGGCATTAAGTATAAAAAAACACATCTAGTAACAGGAGTAGAGATGATATCCATACTGCATGACAATCAATTAGTGTCAAAACACAGTATTTTAAATTATAGCAAATAATGTGATATTTTGGATATCGTGGGCTTTCTAGATTTTTCTCTTTACTAGGGGCTATAGAACGCCTCTCCAAATGGGGGGGGGGGGGAAGAGAGGAAAGGGTGCGGGGGTGCCAAGCTCCACCCCGACTCTACCCCTAGTTGCACCCCTGGCGCCTTCCCCTCCTGTTCTACCCATGGAGATCCCATGTCCCGTGGCAGAAGAGAGGGGAATGGCTGTGACTGTGGTAGACTCCTTCGTCTGCCCGCAGGAGATCAGATCCCCGCAAAAAGGAAGGGGAAGGCCACCGCGATCATGGCAAAGACTCCTGTCTACCTGTGGGCAGACAGAAGTCTTTGCAATGATCATGATGGCCTTCCACTCTGTCCACAGAGATCCGATCTCCCACAGGCAGACAGGAATCTGCCACAATCATGGATGGCAGGCAAACTTTTGTTGGGGACAGGGCCAGTGTGACCCACCTCGTTCTGACACCTATGCTCCTTACTCTTAAAGAGATCAAATAACTATCTGAGATATTCTGATCTTAAACCAAATCCTTAACAACTTACGTCACACACCAGCCCTTTAAAAACAAGTGGGGGGGGGGGGGGGTAAATCCCAGCAAATTAGACAACCACTTTTTCCATAATCTCTGACTCAGGAGAATCACAAGCATAAATCACCTGTAACAGGTGATCTCCGGGAACAGCAGGAATTTAGTCTTCACATATGGGATATCGTCGGTACCGCGCGGGAACGCTTCCCAGCGTCCAATAGGAAAGCTTTTGGGAGCATCCCACAGCGCCTGCGTGCTGTCTTCCCGCCTTTCCCAACTGTCCCTCTCCAGTTGAGTTTATAGCTGAGACAAAAGAGAAAGGGAAAGAGAGAAAGAGAGAGAGATACAACTCCTAGGGGAGGTGGGTGGGTTGTGCAGACTAAATTCCTGCTGTTCCCGTTGATCACCTGTTACAGGTGAGTAACTATGCTATCTCCAGGAACAAGCAGGAATGTAGTCTTCATATATGGGGGACTCCCTAGCTGCGGATGCCAGGGAGAAGGCCACAGAAGTTGTGTGCCCTTGTGATAGGGCTCCACTTCCCCCAATGGATCTCTGGCATCCTACCAGGGATGGTGGGTAGGAGTTGATCAAGTCTGAAAAAGGTGTTGAAGAACAGCCTGGCCAAACAAGGCATCCCGGCGGGAGTCCTTGTCTAAGCAGTAATGGGTTGTGAAGGTATGAACCGAAGCCCAAGTAGCTGCTCGACAGATGTCGTTGATAGACACAGAGTGAAGATGAGCCATGGAGGCTTCCATGGCTCTCACATTATGAGCTGTGACATGGCCTTCAAGAGGAAGGTTTTTACTCTCATAGGCAAAAGATATACACTGTGCAATCCAGCTGGACAGTGTTCTTTTGGAGACTGGAAGTCCCAAATGACTAGGATCAAAAGCAACAAAGACTTGATAGGACTTTCTATGTTGCTGTGTCCTTTGCAAGTAAAAGGCCAAAGCTCTTTTACAGTCCAAAGTATGAAGATTCCTTTCTGCATTTGAGGCGTGAGGATTTGGAAAGAATACAGAAAAGTAAACCACTTGGTTTAAATGAAAAGGTGACACCACCTTTGGCATAAAGTGTGGATGAGTCCTAAGGATGGAACCTTGTATAAGGAGGATCAGCCACCAACGCTTGCAATTCACTGATGCGACGTGCTGATGTGATTGCAATAAGAAAGATGACCTTCCAGGAAAGGAATTTCAAAGAGGCAGTGGCTAATGGTTCAAAGGGCGGTTTCAAGAGCTGCCCAAGAACCAGATTTTAGTTCCATGCCACTGATGGTGGCTTAATGGGAGGCTTTGTTAAAAGAAGGCCTCTCATAAATCTCGCTATGACAGGATGAGAGGAAATAGGTTATCCATTTAGAGGCTTGAAAGAAGCTGCAATAGTACTCAAATGAACTCTCACTGAATTGGTCTTAAGTCCTGCATTTGATAAATGAAGGAGATACTCCAGTAATGATTCCAGAGGTATCGAAAGAGGGTTAAGACCCTTCTGAGAGCACCATATGGTAAACCTTTTCCACTTAAATGCATAAAAGCGTCTTGTGGAAGGCTTCCTGGAAGCATAAAGGATATCCTTTACCTGCTGGGAAACGTTTAAGACCGTGAAGTTCTAGGCTTTCAGCAACATGGACCTGAGATGCAGAGACTGGGGATTGGGATGCCGCCGCATCCCGCCCTCTTGAGAAAGGAGATCTAGAGCAGATCCTAACTCCAGAGGCGGAGCTTGAGAGAGATGTAGGAGCAGAGGGTACTACATTTGCCGTGGCCAACGTGGAGCTATGAGAATCATATGACCTCTGTCTCTCTGAAGCTTGAACAGGGTTTTGAGAATTAAGGGAATGGGTGGAAAGGCATACAGGAAGTCCTGACCCCAATGGAAGAGGAAAGCATCCCTGGCCTGACAACCCTGAGCCAGAATTCTGGAACAGAACCGGGGAAGTCTGGAATTCAGCGGACTTGCAAAGAGGTCTATGTCCGGGGTTCCCCAAATTTGAAAAGTTTGGCCACCTGGTCTGCATGGAGAGACCATTCGTGTGGAAGCAGACTCGACTGAGTCTGTCTGCCCAAGAGTTTTAAATGCCTGGAAGATACACCACAAGATGCTCTCTGGCGAGGGTCCACAGTCGCAAAGCTTCGTTCCGCCCTGCTTGTTCACATAGAACATGGCTACTTTATTGAACTAGGACTGTCTTGTAGCTGAGCTGGGTGTGGAATACTCGAAGAGCAAGGAAGAGTGCTCTGAGTTCCAGGAGACTGATGTGGAGATAGGGTACCTGGACTCCACAGGAGGCCTGAGTAGAGAGGCCTTGCAGGTGGGCTCCCCAACCCACCTGTGAAGCATCTGTTATTAGAGTGGCTTGGGGTGGGGGTTGCTGAAAAGGAGACCCCCACCAAAAGGTTTTTGGGTGACTGCCAACATTGGAGGGACAAAATAAGGCGATCTGAGTTTACTATTTTGTCTGACAGGCAACCTGACACCTGAGTCCACTGAGTGGATAAAGTCCACTGGGCTGCCCTCATATGGAGGCGAGCATAAGGAACCACATGCACGGTGGATGCCATGTGGCCTAGGCAACTAACATTTCCCGAGCAGTGAGGTGAGGTTTTAGCACTGCTTGGGAAACTAACTGCACAATGCGAAGGCAGCGGGGCTGTGGAAGGAAGGCCCTTGTCTGTCTGGTATCCGGCAGAGCTCCTATAAACTCTAGGGATTGAGTGGGAGCAAGGTTGGATTTTTGGGAAGTTTATGACAAGTCCCATATACTGAAGGATGTGCATTGTGCGAGAGAGCGCAACCCTGGCCTCTGGCTCTGAAGGGGCTCGAATGAGCCAGTCGTCTAAGTAAGGGAAGACGAATATTCCCAGGGTGCGGAGAAATGCTGCCACCACAGCCATGCATTTTGTGAACACCCTTGGTGCAGAGGCCAGGCCAAAAGGAAGAACCCTGTATTGGTAGTGCTTCCCTTGAAACAGAAAGCAAAGGAACTCTCGGTGAATTGGATGGATGAGAACATGAGTGTACGCATCCTTGAGATCTAGAGAACAAAGCCAATCCTGACTCTGAAGGTATGGCAGCAGAGTTCCTAGAGAAATCATTTTGAAATTGTCTTTGAACAGGAATTTGTTCAATTCTCTGAAGTCTAAAATGGGTCTGTGTCCTCCTGTTTTCTTTGGAATAAGGAAATAGGGGGAGTAAAACCCTATACCCTGTTGGGAATGGGTACCTCTTCTATTGCCCCTTGAGCAAGGAGCACAGTGACCTCTTGACCTACCCGGTCGTTGAGAGAGGTTTGAGAATTTAACTGCCTTACCATTGTAGGAGGGGGCATGCTGAGGAAATGAAGCTTGTACCCCTCTCTTACAATAGACAGAGTCCAATTTTCTGCTGTTATCTGACCCCATCTGGGGGCAAAATGACATAACCTTCCTGTGATGGTGGAGGGTTCTGGGCCGTTCAGGGCCAGGAAGGCAAAGTTCTCTAGATAGGAGTCAAAGCCCCTGTGGAGGCTGAGTCTGCTGAGCCGGTTGAGGCTTAGCTGCTGTTGTCTTTCTTTGCCTAGGTTGTTGCTGCTGTCCCTTTTGGGCAGACTGACCTAAACGATGTCCCTGCTGGGTATAGGAGGACCGACGCAGCCTTTGTCCAGCAGCTCCCCAATTGGGGTTGAGCGCCCGAGGGGGAGAGGAGCTTGATTCTCCCGCCTGGAGGCTCCTGCCCAATCGGGGCAGTGGGAGGTGCAGCAGAGCCAGCATAAGAAGCCGGCTCCAACAGGAGCAACCCAGACCGAAGCAGCCTTTGTCCAGCAGCTCCCCAATCAGGGTTGAGCGCCCGAGGGGGAGAGGAGTTTTATTCTCCCGCCCGGAGGCTCCTGCCCAATCGGGGCAGTGGGAGGTGCAGCAGAGCCAGCATAAGAAGCCGGCTCCAACAAGCGGGCCCGCGCTCTGCGGGCCTCGCCAGAGGGCACTTTGGCGTGGCCCTTAGGCAGTGGCCAAATACCAGCTAAGAACCATCACAATGACCCAGGAAAAAGCTGCAATCCTCGAAACAAACGCAGGTACTGTAAATCACTACTTATCTCGTTAGTGTCTCCCCACAACGCCGAACATATCTGCCATGATACCTCATACAAATACACACAAAACGTTCGTCATGTAACCCGCGCTGATATAGCTGTATTTAGCTTGCTGCTGTAACCTGCAATGCCAAGAACCACCTATAGAGCAGCTTCCGTGAGAGACCATACTTACATACCACTTGCCTGTTCATGACTTGCCACTTATACTACGATACTGATTGTATTACTACACTGCCTGTATTCATGCTTCACCTATATTTCCGGATAGTGCATGTACTTATGGTATTGTCTATATTATTGCATGTTTTCATGGTACTGTCTGGATTATTGCATGTATTCACGGTATTGTCTATATTTCTGCCTGTACTCCTAGTATATTCCGTACATTGCCACTAATATATTCCGTACTTTCTACTTCTATTACGACACTGCTTGTATTACTACACTGAATATATTCATGCTTCACCTATATTCCGGATAGTGCATGTACTCATGGTATGGTCTATATTATTGCATATATTCATGGTATTGCCTATATTAGTGCCCTACTCCTAGTATATTCCGTACACCACCAGCTACTTTAATACTGCATTGCTGTATCACTGCATCCCATACTGCCACAGCCTGGCAATCAACTTACATTACCTAATCCCTAGCCCACAATTAAGCTAACGCAGAAAGGTAGTGACCCTACTAATACATAGCAGCGACACAACATGGCCCTCTCATGCCTTTACATAGTAACACTATACCTCGTAGCCTGCTGGCTGGGTAATACCGAAGGATTTTCCACAAGCCACAACCAAATACCCATCCTTCAAAACCACAGGAGGAGGGGGGCAAGCACACCCCACCACTCATCCGATGGCGAGGCGCACCCTCGTCAACCCTACCTACTACATATAGTACTGCAACACAACACGAAAACTAAAAAAGAAATACCCATTCACCCGCAAAATATAAAATGTGCCCTCATAAATGCACGATCTATACGAAAAAAATGGCCAGTCATACATGACATGATTTCCCTCCATCGCCTAGACATACTCTTCATAACTGAAACATGGCTCTCTGATGATAACATCCTCCTCAATCAGCTACTACCTAACAACTTTTCAATACACACATGCCACAGGAGCGGTAAACGAGGTGGAGGTGCACTCGTTATCACCAAAACTGACCTCCATTTCCACCTGAGCCATGCAACCAACACACCATCCATAGATGCAATCACAATTACCAACAAACACTGCTCCATCAACCTAATATACAGGGCCCCATCTACTGACCCCGACTCCCTTGCAACTACAATTGATCTCGCATCCAACTCACAACACCCAAACACACCAAGCTGGGTTATAGGAGACTTCAATTTACCATCCTTGCCAGAGGCACAAGCCTCAGCTTTCCTCGATGCCCTCGAGGAATTAGGATACACACAGCTGATCCACGTGCCCACCCATGTGAAAGGTGGTATACTGGACCTTGTCTTTGCTCCACAGAATACAGGCAACACAATAAACACTACTATACTCTCCAACACTGCAGTCCCCTGGTCCGACCACAGGTTAATCATTTTTCAAATATTACTGCAAAACAAACCCCAGAACAATGCCGATAGGTCCAACAATACCACAAAAGCAGCACCACGTAGGTTCCATGCCTTTGACAAAGACGCGATCCTCGACCAAACTCGCTCACTCCTCGACTTGACATCGATCGACCCTGATGAGCTGGTATCTGCCTGGAATGAAAAGTTCACTGCTATTGCTCTGCGACCACCATCAAACAATCCAACTAAGAAAAGAACCTCTGCAGCCTGGTACTCCGCTGAACTTAGAGCGTCATTAACCTGCCTAAGAAAAATGGAAAGACGCTGGCACAGAACCCACTCCACGGATGATCTAAAAGCATACAATGTGCAACTGGAAAAACACAGCCAAGCAATATCCGAGAGCATAAAAAGATTCCACATAGACACACTAAAGCAGTCCCTAAACAAACCACACGACCTATTCACTCTGGTAAAGAACCTAACAAAAGAGCCAGCACCTGAGAAACCTAGCCTGATCCATCCTCAAGTCTTCGCTGACCTCTTACAAACGAAGCTATGCCAGACCAATAAGTTCACTGCTCCCAACACTCCAATCAAACCAGGATCACTAGTACCACTGTCCATTTTTTCCATGCCATCTAAAAAACAAATTGAAGATATAATCACCGGAATCAACACAACCACTGCACAAATCGATCCTTGCCCGGTGTTCTGGATAAAAGAGCTACAATCGACTGTCAGCCCTTTTCTATCCAAGCTAATGGACTGCTCCTTCACAAATGGGACCTTTCCCCAATCCCTCAAACGCACCTCTATCAGGCCACTACTAAAGAACAGTAAGCTTGACCCTAAGAAGCCAGACTCATATAGACCGATATCAAGCATCCCACTCTTGGCGAAAATCATCGAAAAAGAAGTTCAAACACAAATCCAAGAACATATTGATGCTTCTGTCCCACTTGATTCATGTCAGCATGGTTTTAGAGCTGCTCACAGCGTGGAGACTCTCCTCACCATCCTCTTCAGTACTATAATAACAGGAATTGATAACATACGCCAGGGATATGTGCTCATCTTCTTAGACATCGCAGCCGCGTTCAACTCAGTCTGCCATGATCTCCTCCTACACCGCCTCCAGGAGAAGGGGATATGTGACTCTGCACTTAAATGGTGCAAGTCATATCTCTCCGATAGATGGCAACACGTAAGATCAGGAGAAACAACATCAGAAGCTTTCCACCAGAGTCAAGAGGTCCCGGCAAGGATCATCTCTCTCTGCACTCATGTTTAATATATATATGCAATCTATCTGCGAGATCATCCGGTCCTTCAAGGTGAGCTGTCTGTTGTACGCTGACGATGTTCTCCTATATATGCCATTCACTACTGAGAACCCTGACCTTTCCCCACTGACAGACTGTTTCGATGCAGTATCCAGCTGGCTCCAAACGCAAAATCTTTGGATACAACATAAGAAAACCGAAGTCCTTTTCATCACAATAAACCCAAATTTCATCACTCCTCCTTACTTGAAGGTCCAAGATGCAGAACTTCTGACCAAACCCTCCATCAGATACCTGGGAGTCACACTTGACCAGCAACTAGACATGAAGACCCATATAAGCAATGTAGCAAGAGCCGTATACCATAAAATCCGATCCCTCAGACACCTACGCTCCCTACTTGAACCAGATGACTTCCGGACAGTATCAAGCTCTGGTCTTACCACATATCGACTATGCCAACGCAATACTCCATGGTCTACCACAATCCACTTTGCTTCCATTACAGTTAGCAATGAATTCAGCAGCACGAGTTCTCCAGGGCGCTGCCATGGAGGGAACACATGACACCCATCCTGAAACAATTACACTGGCTCCCTATAAAAGGCAGGATCACATTCAAGACCATACTAATGACCTTCAAGATCATAAACGGACTCGCCCCATCTTCCTTATCCGATCTCATACTGATAACCCCCCCCCCCTACTAGATCTAGAAGATCTCATGCCGCCAATAAACTAGTAGTCCCAAAAGAAACGACCAAGTGTTGACAAAGCACAACGAACAGGGCTTTTAAGCTCGCCGCATCTAAATACTGGAACACCCTTCCACACAGTATCTGTGATATCACCAATCTAACCCAGTTCAGAAAAGCCGTGAAACATTACCTCTTCCTCTTACACTACCCAGGTGACAGCACCACTGATCACTCACCATCCAGCTAGGCAAATCTACGCAAATGTCCAATCAAGTCGCATTGTACCGATGTAAATAGTTACCCCTGTTTCTTTCCAAGTTCCTATTCCTGTTATTTGTAAACACAAATCAAGTCATTTGAAATGTGTATGTAAAATGTTCCATGTAAACCGCACTGATAGAAAATAGCGCGGTATATAAGAAAATGTAAATAAATAAATAAAATCTTTTCTTCTTGCTGAAGAATGGTTTCTTAGAGGATCTTTTCCTTTCAGGATCAGCTGTAGATTTAGACAATCTATCCAAAGTGATATTGTCAGCATCTATCTCATTAGCTTTTTCCTGCCAATTCTTGCCAAAGAGATTCTCTCCTGTGCAAGGCCATATTCCCTAGTTTGTCCTGTAGCCAAATTTCCAAGTCATATGCCTGGAGCCAGGCAATCCTATATGCACCTATGGCAATGGCAGAGGTTCTGCTTATGGATTCAAAGCAGTCAAAGGCTGCACAATTCACAAACTTGGAAACATCCTGAGCATGTTTGACAAGAGCGAGATAATCTTGCCTTTTATCATCAGGAAGGAGAGGGCTCATAAGCTCTAAATCTCCTGTGACCTCTTTAAGGAACATTCCCATATACAAGATATAGGAATTGATCCTAGCAGAAAGCATGGAAGCCTGGAAGGATCGACGTCCAAAGGCGTCAAGAGTCCTACACTCACGTCCTGGAGGATTAGATGCATGCCTTTTTGCACTCTTTATCCGTCTTATGGCTGATTCCACCACCATGGAATGGTGTGGTAATTGAGTCTTCTGAAACTCAGGACAAGGAGGAACTCGATACATGGTGTCGAGTCTTCGAGAGTGAGGAGATGTGGTTAGAGGTGTTTCCCACATCCTTAACATAAGATCATGCAAGATCTCATGAATAGATAAGGTAGCTGCCTCCTTGGGAGCTTAGGGTATTGTAGGATTTCTAATTCCTTTGCTCTAAGCTCTTTTTCAGGAGCCACTGTGATGGAAAGACCTCGGGCCACATCTCGGATAAAATCCTGAAAGGACATATCCTCTGGTGGAGACATCCTATGCTGAGGAGAAGAGGAATCCTCAGGAAGAAGTACTCTGGTATCGGCAGAGCTTTCAGAGTCTTCAGACTCAGCCGGGGATTCGAAGTATCTCCGATCCGGGTGATCGTGCAAGGCACGGTACCGATCGAAGTTGGCATCGGAGTGGTCCAGTACCGGCTTGTCAATGCCGAATAGAGACGCATGACTCGGTCCCAGTAGAATACCTGTCGATGTCGATGCAAACGGTGCCGGTACCGGTTGAAATGTCTGAAGTGGTTTCAGGGGCATTGAGGCCGTGAGAAGAGCTGCCAGACTGTGTTCAATAGACAAGAATCTCTGGTCTATCGATGCTGCCGATGCTTGGGTATCAGTGCAGGACGAAGCGGCCGGAACCCCAGAGCATGGCACCAGTAGTTCTGCCGAGGTTGAAGCCTCGAGAACATCCTGGAGCCCCTTTATGCTTTGGAAGCCGAAGCCTCCCGCCGGGGCAATTTTGCTGGTGGAAGTCCCTCAAGGGCAACGCCAGAGGCACCTCTATGTTTAGAAGGAGATCTACCCTTTGAGAAGCGGCTAGATTTATGCTTAGTTACCCAAGATCCATGAGAGGAAGACGAAGGCCTGGAAGACGTCGATGCCACAGAGGCTGCATCGGAGGGAAAAAGGGTGCTAAGTTTAGCAGCTCGGTTTTGCTGGCCCCTTTTCAACATCATCCCGCAGGCAACACACTCTGAAATAGAGTGGTCAGGACCTAAACATTTGAGGCACCACTCATGGGTGTCGGTGACGGAGATGGTACTGCCACACTTAGAACACTTTTTGAAAACCGAAGCGGGTTTTTCCATTCTGAAGGAAAAAGTTGGGCCTAGTGCCCAAAATGGCGCATGGCACCTGAGGAAAAAATTACTGGAAGAGACTCCAGAAAGAAGGTGGTTGTTTTGGGGTTTTTTTGAACAAAAATAAGAAAGAACCACCGGCAGTACCGGTGTAGCGTCGAGGGAAGGCAGACGCGACCACAAAAGAAGAAGAATAAGGAGGGAATTTTTTCTGCAGTGACAGGATGTGTGACCTGTTGGCTCCGCGGAAAACGAAGAACTGGAGAGGGACAGTTGGGAAAGGCGGGAAGGCAGCACGCAGGCACTGTGGGATGCTCCCAAAAGCTTTCCTATTGGACGCTGGGGAGCGTCCCCGCATAGGCTCCGTCGGTACCAATAATACCCCATATGTGAAGACTACATTCCTGCTTGTTCCTGGAGATTGCTAATATTGAAGAAAATATATAACTAAAACAACTAGAGGAAAATTCAAAAAAAGTGCAAAGCACTGAGAATTTTTTTTTTTAAATTTTAAGAATCCACAACAAAAAGGCAGGTATTATAAAATGAAAGCCTGCACTATAATTGGCAAATGACATCTACACTGAGTCTGCTCTTGACAGATCAGTTCACAGAGGTCCTCATGCTACATCGGAGCCAGTTACATGTGCACCACTGTTCCCTCTAAGCTGTGCACATGTGCGCGCGCACACACCTCGCCGAGCGCACATATTTTATAACAGAGCGCACAAAAATTACGGTTCTGATTCTGATAGAAAACACCACAAACATCTTAAAATTTAAAAGTTGTTGTGTATTTACGGTTTTCACAAGTTCTACAATATTATCTAGTGCAATCAATGTGGTGTACATACTGTATTCTGACATGTAGTCAAATTTTAAAGTATATAACTCCGAGTGTCATTATGTGCCGCACAAAAATTTAACCTTCCTTCAAAAGCTGCACAGCTGATATTTTATGCGCACACAGCCTACAGAAAATTAGAGGGAACATTGATGTGCACTGGAAGTCAGCCAAACCTTTATGAGAAAGGGAATACGGCAGTGCTACAATTTTGACGACACATTCTGCTTGGCACAGACCATGCAAAAAAATTTGTGCCTGCTTAGAACCTATCCAGTTCATAACATATGTGTTTAGATGATTGCACTTCTCTGGTACTTAGAAGGCATTTTTGAAGTTACCTTAAATTCAGGTCTGCACAACATCAATGAAGACTATCTATGCAGTTTTCTGGGTCATGCCGCATCTTACTAAGTAGAACAAACATGTCCGCCAATATGCTGTGGCTTTCTTCAGGGTGAAATAGTTATGCAGTGGATCTCTGTTCTTATATATAGTGGTTCTCAAACTAGATTGGGGGGATTAAAGCAGGAAATTTGTATTTAGCAGGAAAGTTCATTGAGGAAAGGGTGGTAAATTTGAATTTGACATTGACTGCGTAACTATTTCACCATGAAGAAAGCCAGAACATGATGGCTGAAACGTTAGTTTCATTTACTAAGGCACAGCATGACCTAGAAAAATGCATAGATCATGACTCTAGCCAAGGAAGCACAAGAGATCATCATAGAAGACAACTGCACTTTAGGCAAAGACATTTCAACTAAGATTTGTGCAGAGCTGAGATCTCCATGGTGCTGACCTTTTGCACAGTAGCTTCAAAAGTCCAACTGCAAGAACAAGGAAGCAACAAACACAGCAGACTTTTTATGTTTCTCACCTATAATGAATGTTTTCTGTAGAAAGAAGGACTGATCAGGCACACAAGTGGGGTGACATAACATGCCACTAGGACGGAACAGTTCTCCCACGGCTCGGAAACCAATTAGCGGCGTTTCCCACATCCAAAGCTACTGCTTCCATAAAAGACCATGAATGGATACAGCAACTGTAGACTTAGGGACCTCTATGAACTTGAAGTCCAAAAACATCTGCATGAACTTCTGCTACTAGCTACAGTGGGAACAGCATCTCTCATCATTCACGGAACAAACATCAGGTATGAGATTTCTTCATAAGTGGATTCATTGTGTGCCAGGGGAGAAAATGGATTGGAGAGTTCCAGTAGAGCACTCATCCACATCTAAGGAGGACTCAGAAAGAACAAATTCTGAGTTTAAAAACTGATCTCCAGCACAATTTGTGAAATGTCAGAGCAGCAGGAGAAATGTAATAGGGAATGACCCACTTGAGAGATTGAATCTGAAAGCAGAGAGACAATCGGATCCTGAGGAATCAGTCTCTCTCATTCTTTGAGCAGTAGTAAACACCAGTAGATTGGATGGAAGGGCCCCAAGATTCTTGATATGGAACATTTGGCAACTTCTTGAAATATCCTTTACAAATTCAGTGAAACGTTTTTGCAGAAACGACTGAGGTTACTCTGGAAGGAGAATTTTACATAACTGATAATTTTCTTAATTGAATCCTGCTAGACCTGTCCAGACAAGTGGGTTATGCTCCCTTGCCAGCAGGTGGAAGCAGATTTGAGCAACTTTCAGTGATGTCATCACCTGGTATATCTAATAGTGCAGCACTGAGAAAATCCAGTATGAAACTTCCCAAGCAGTAAGCAAAAATGAAAAACAGACTCAGAAAAAACTACCAGCCTTAAAAACCAATCAAAATTGCAATTAACATTTCAAAGTATTTGGTTCTCTTACCGTAATTAACACCGTGTGACGTACTGAGACTACAAGGCAATCAAGGAGGCATTAGGACTCCCAAACCTATAGAAGCCTTCCAAGGCAGGTCCTGGATTGGTCCAGCAGCATTCAAGGAAAGCATATTAGTAGGTATGCAAAATTTCTCCTTCTTTATCCTGCAAGACAATTCCTGACAAATTGGTTCCTGATTGCTTGGGTATGTCCTAAGTGGAAGATGATGATGCTCTTGAGAGAACTGCCCTGCCAAAGGCATTATCCGCACCAGCTCCCACATGCAACTTGTAGTGCTTCATAAAGGTGCTCAGAAATGAACCGGTAGCCACCTTGCAGATATCCCACGGGACAGGCTCCCTCCACGGGACAGGCTCCCGCATCAAGACGCCCTCCACAGATCCGGCTCTCCCTCCACGGGACAGGCTCCCGCACCAAGACGCCCTCCACAGAACCGGCTCTCCCTCCACGGGACAGGCTCCCGCACCAAGACGCCCTCCACAGATCCGGCTCTCCCTCCACGGGACAGGCTCCCTCCACGGGACAGGCTCCCGCATCAAGATGCCCTCCACAGATCCAGCTCTCCCTCCACGGGACAGGCTCCCGCACCAAGTTCAGCTCTCCCCAATCAGACAACAGACGAAGACTTAAGAAAACAGGCATCACCCTAACAGAACATCACAAAAAACCAACATGCACGCCACATACTTCCTCCCACTCTACCTACTCGTCACACAACTCCTCCCACCAACCACACACCTCCACTACCCACAAGCAAACACAACATGGCACCCACCAACTGCATTGCCATATTTAGAACCACAGCACACACACAAAGAGACACTCAGAACTTCCCAGACAAAGCGGCCAAACAGACACAAATCAAACTCCCACACCTACACAAAGGAAGCACACGTAACAGCAACCTCCACAACAAAGACAACAACGATTGAGCTCATAAATGCCAGATCCGTCTGCAACAAGATATACACTCTTGTAGACCACATAGAAGAGCGACAGCCCGACGTAATATGCATCACAGAGACATGGCTCAACCCTACCGACAATGTACTACTGAACCAACTAGTACCGGACAACTACTCAGCGTACAACTGCCCACGCACCCACAAGCGTGGAGGAGGAGTCCTGATAATAGCGAAAACAAAACTAAAGTTCAAGACACAGAACTTCACCGATACCCAGCAATGCAACACAATTAGCATCAAGAACAAGAACATTGCAATCTGCCTAACCTACAGAGCACCCAGAGCTCCACCCGACGAACTAGCCTTCACACTCGAAGAAGCCTGTGCCATAACAACAAACAACAAACCAGCGCTACTGATTGGAGACTTCAACCTCAAATCCACCAATGCCAAAGACGCAGAGGCCTTCCTTCAAGCAATGACCTCACTTCAATTCACACAGATAATCAATGCACCAACGCATAGACATGGATCATCCCCAGATCTCATCTTCGCATCCAATTACCTAACATCAAGAGACCTAATTTCCCCACCCACCATTACCCCAGTGCCATGGTCTGACCATTACCTAATCGAGACAAAGCTGCGATCACAAGAGGACCAGACAAACGAAAGAGCAAACATCTCACACACACAAAGACGATTCAAGTATTTCGACATGGACGAATTTATAAAGGACACAATACAACACTTGAACATTACTACAGACGACCTGGAGGAACAAGTTTCCAGCTGGAACAGCATTTTAGCTAACGCCGCCAAACCATTTGGTGGCGGGACCAAGAAACCACACCACAACAAGAGACAAAACAAGCCATGGTACTCAGCAAGAATACGACAGGAAAAGACAGAGCTCAGGAAGATTGAACGGAGATGGAGAAAAAACAAAACAACTGCCTACCAGCATCTTTACCTAACAAAGCAAAAACAATACAATGAACACATCAACCAATCAAAGATGGAATTCCACACAAACATGATAAATTCCTCCATCAACAAACCCAGAGAGCTTTTCGAAATAGTAAAGATCCTCACAAAAGAGCAAACAGAAGGGGAAGCACAAGTTGATCCACAGGAATTCGCCGATCACATCAAAGACAAATTTCACTCCACAGAATGAACAACACCTAGTGGGAACACCAGGACGGACGTACACTCCAAAACCTGGGGCACATTCTACACACCCTCAACAGAACAGATATCCCACATCATCTCTACAATCAACACAAGCACTGCTCCTACAGACCCGTGCCCAGTGTCATGGGTCAAAGCCACCAAATCAAGCTTCATCCCCACCATACATAAAATGGTACACAACTCACTCACTCAAGGACTCATGCAAAAGCAACTAAAGCGTGCCACAGTAAGACCAATCACAAAGAAAACAACTCTCGACAAAAAAGATCCAGCAGCATACCGACCAATCTCCAGCATACCCTTCCTCGCAAAAATCATCGAAAAAACGGTTCAACTACAGCTTCAGGAACACATCGACAAACACGAAACACTTGACGACAACCAGCACGGATTTCGTCCCAACCATGGAGTCGAAACGCTACTGATCTACCTCTTCGACAGCATCCTAAGAATAATTGACAACACCAGGAATGGAATCTTAATGATCTTCATCGACATCTCCTCAGCCTTCGACACAGTGGACCACAACACGCTCCTGGAAAGACTAAAGAACACTGGTATACACGGTATCACACTGAAATGGTTCCAATCGTACCTAACCGAAAGACAGCTACAGGTCAAGGTGGGACACAACACCTCCCGACCCATAAATGTCCGACAGGGAGTACCTCAAGGATCCGCACTCTCAGCACTCCTATTTAACATCTACATCCAACCAATATGCAACATCATGAAAGAGAACAACATTCAATACACAGTATATGCAGAGGACATCATGATATACACCCCGATATCAATCGACAACCCGGACTTCTCTAAAGTAACAGACTGCCTTACCCAAATGACGAGTTGGTGTCAAAACAACAACCTCGCAATAAACTACAACAAGACCGAAGCGTTAATCATCACTCGGAACCAAAGCTTCATACACCTACCAAATATAAAGATACAAAGCACTACTATACCAATAAGATCAGAAGTAAGATACCTCGGAGTTACTCTGGACAATAAACTCAACCTCAAGCCACACATAGACAAAACAATCCAAAAAGCCTACTACAAGATGCGAATCATCAGGAGACTGAAACCACTCCTCGCCCCAGATCACTTCCATACCGTCTGTCAAGCACTGATAACCCCACTACTGGACTTCTGCAATCCGATATACCTTGGACTACCGAAACAAGCCCTCAAACCACTCCAACTGGCACAAAACACTGCAGCACGAATCATATCCGGAACTGCAAGACAAGAGCACATCACACCTACCTTAAAGGACTTACACTGGCTCCCAATCGGTGCACGCATCAGATACAAAACTATCATAAACCTATTTAAGATAAATCAGCACACATCAGCCAACAGCCTGCACACCCTCATACAACCTGACACCAGCACACGTCCTAGAAGAAAACAAACACACAACCGAGTCAGCACCCCAAGTGAATACAAACACACACGCAAGGACACAACAGACAGAGCACTCTCCATGGCTGCGCCAACAATATGGAACAAACTACCGGACGATTTGAGGGCAACTACAGACCTCAAAGACTTTAGAAAACAGCTGAAAACCATGCTGTTCATAGAACACTATGGACACATCACATAACCTCAGAGAATGTATAACAGTACATGATACTGCCTAAACAATGTATGTATGGAAAATGTTTTTAGCACCACTGTATATAGCCCACCTTGTATATAGCTCAAACCAATCTAGCACACATTACAACACACACTCAACTAAGTTTCACCCTCACTGCATGTATAAAACACTCACTTTACCAGATTGTTTGCTGTGATACCACCTTGATTATTAAGATAAGGCGGTTTAGAAATACTGTTAAATAAATAAATAAAATAAAAATCCCCCAGAGACACTGAGGCAGATTCCACCCAAAAGGAGGCCTGTGCCTTAGTGGAATGAGCTTTGACTCCCTCTGGCAGATGTTCTCCAGCCAAAAGATATGCTGAACCAATAATCTCCTTAATCCAGCAGGCAACCGAAAATTTGGCACCTGCCTATTCTTTCCTCCAACAGCTGATGAGAGCAAAAGAGATGCTTTGAGCGAGGGAAGGGATTAATAAGTCACAGATATTTGATGACACCCTCTCTCACATGTACCAGACATCTAGCAGACAGAAGGGTTAGCTCAAAGATCCTCTTCAGAAAAAGAGGGAAGGACAATGATCTGGTTAAGACGAAAAGGAGAAAGGACCTTTGGGAGGAAAGATAGCACAGTCTTCAAGGAGACAGAAGCTGTCGAGATGATTAAAAGAAGATTCCCTGCAGTACAAGGACTGCATCTCTGATATCCGCCTGGCAGATGTAATAGACATCAGGAAACCACCTGGAGGATCCAATCTTTGAGAGGGATAGCACAAATGGGCTCAAAGGGGGGGGGGGGCCTTTTAGCACCTTCAACACCAGGGAATGACTCCACTGAGGGACAATATGACGCAGCTGTAGACTGATCTGCTTCACTCCCTTAAAGAAACCAGTGAATTCAGAGTGCGCAACCATGAATCTGCTGCTACCCAAACCTTTAGTGTGCTTAGGGCTAACTCTGGCCAATCTGGGCTAAAAAAGGACAAAATGGCCAATATGTACACCTTATAGGCTTCCACTACTACCCCAGAGAAACCCTTTTTTGGACAGCCTAGGCTTTCAAGCACCAAACCATCACTAGAGGCCTCTGTCACAAAAGGTCTCTCTCCTGAGGCAATACAAGAAGGAACCCTGCTCACAGGCCCAACAAATCAACATACCATGGTCTGCGAGGCCAGTCCAGGGCCACTAGAATCACCACATCTAGGTGAGACTTGAATTCTAGGCAAAAGACAGCTCACCAAAGGTCAAATAGGAAGACATACATGAAAGCCTCTGTGGGCACTCCTGCAGCAGGGCATCGAAATCCACTGCCTGTGGGTCCCTCCTGTGGCTGAAAAATGTTCCACTTCGGCATTCACATGAGTGGCCAACAAGAATAATATTAGAAGGCTCCACCTCCGTGGCACAACAGACCAGGTTCCAGGGTTTATGCCCTAGGAGTTGAAGGTAGCCTCCAGCCCAAGGAGCTCACTGAACATAAAATGCTCCAAGATGGCTCTGTAGCTTGAAAGACCTCATTACTGGGAGGAAAACTCAACCCAGGAGTATGCTGAACAGAGCACAAAGTCTTGTGAGGGGATCAGACTGCCCTTAGGATAGAGGATCACCAACCCCAACTCTTCCAAGTCAGCACATCGTCAGAGCTTTGTCACCCCTGAACTTCTTCAGGGAATTTGACCAAACCAGCAAACTGATTGTTTACCCATGCAATAACACCACTACCACCACCTGAACATTGCAGGACTCAAAAGTGCTGGGAACGGATTAGTGGAAAGTGGCATTGAAAAAGCAACAATGCTAAAAAAATACTTCTGCTCTGTTTTCACTAGAGAAAATCCTGGAGAAGGACCACCCATGATTGACAAATATACAAATGGGAATGGAGTAGATACCACACCATTCACAAATGATGATATGTTAGAACAGCTTGCAAAATTGAAAGTGGACAAGTCTATGGGACCAGATGGGATACACCACAGGATACTGAAAGAGCTCAGAGAAGTTCTTGCAGGATCTTTAAAGGATGTTCTTAATAGATCCTTGGAGACAGGAGAAGTTCCACAGGACTGGAGAAGGCTGATGTGGTACCTCTCCACAAAAGTGGTAATAGGGAAAAAGTGACAAACTACAGGCCAATATGCCTTACCTCTGTGGCGATAAAAATAATAAAGGCGCTCCTGAAAGAGCGAATAGTGGACTTCCTCGAAACCAACAGGTTGCATGATCTGAGGCAACATGGTTTTACCAAAGAACAATCTTGCCAAACAAATCTGATTGAATTCTTTGACTGGGTGACCAGAGAACTAGATCAAGGGCATGCGATGGATGTGATCTACCTAGATTTCAGCAAAGCCTTAGATACTCTTCCTCATAGGAGACATATCAATAACAGCTTGGGGATGAGTCCCAGGTTGGTGAACTGGATCAGAAATTGGTTGACTGACAGACATCAGAAGGTGACGGTAAACAGAACTCACGCAGATGAAAGGAAGGTGATCAGCAGTGTGCCCCAGGGTTCGATCTTGGGACCGGTACTGTTCAATATATTCGTGAGTGATATTGCTGAAGGACTGAATGGAAAAGTGTCTTTTTGCAGATAACACCAAAATTTGCAATGGAGTGGACTCTCCTCAGGGAGTAGGGAACATGAGGAAAGATCTACAAAAGCTGTAAGAATGGTCTAATGCTTGACAGTTAAGATTTAATGTGAAGAAATGCAGTGTCATGCACTTGGGAAGCAGAAATCCAAGGGAATTTTATGCGACAGGGGGCAAGAGATTGATGTGCATGGACAAGGAGAAAAGAAAAGACCGGCGGTACTGGTCCGACGAAGAAGGCAGACGTGACACAAAAGAATTAAGAAAAAATAAAGAACTTCTTCTGCGGTGACAGGAACACGACCTGCTGGCTCCGCGGAAAAGAAGAACTAGAGAGAGGCGGTTGGGAAAGGCAGGCGCTGTGGGATGCTCCCAAAAGCTTTCTTATTGGATGCTGGGGAGCGTTCCCGCACAGGCTCCGTCGGTACCGACGATACCCATATGTGAAGACTCATTCCTACTTGTTCCTGGAGATAAGGAGAAAGACCTCAGTGTGATTGCTTCTGATGATCTCAAGTTGGCAAAACAGTGTGACAAGGCGATGGCAAAAGCCAGAAGAATGCTGGGTTGCATACAGAGAGGAATTACCAGCAGAAAGGAAGAGGTACTAATGCCATTGTACAAATCACTGGTGAGGCCTCACTTGGAATATTGTGTTCAGTTTTGGAGACCATATCTTGCAAAGGATATAAAAAGGCTGGAAGCAGTTCAGAGGAATGAGACCAAAATGATTTGGGGCCTGCATTAGAAGGCTTATGAGAAGAGACTTGAAGACCTAAATATGTACACTCTGGAGGAGAGGAGGGATAGGGGAGATATGATTCAGACCATTAAATAAAAGCTGTAAAACTAGAGGGCATAATATGAAGCTGCAAGGGGATAAACTGAGAGGCAATGTCAGGAAATACTTTTTCACTGAAAGGGTGGTGGATGCTTGGAATGCCCTCCCAATGGAAGTAGTGGGGGCAAACACAGTGACAGAATTCAAAATGGCACACAGTGGATCCCTTTATAGCAACAGGATAACATCAAAATAAGCATAACTATCTCTATCTGAACAATTAGGGGTGACCTACACGGAGCGGTGGGTACACCCCTAAACAAAGGCATGGGGAGAGGTGACATGCACGGAGCGGCAATTCACCTACTCTTGCCGCCTTTCTGGGCAGACTAGATGGACCATACTGGTCCTTTATCTGCCATCATATACTATCTTACTATGTTACTACCATGACCTTCAGAAAGGAGTGAGGAGCAATGGCGAGTATGAAACTAGAAATGGCAGCCCATGACACAGAAAGCGTAGTTACTCACCTGTAAAGTGTAGTTACTCACCTGTAACAGGCGATCTCCGGGAACAGCAGGAATTTAGTCCTCACATATGGGTATCGACAGTACCGACGGAGCCTGCACGGGAACGCTCCCCAGCATCCAATAAGAATGCTTTTGGGAGCATCCCTCAGCACATGCGCGCTGCCTTCCCGCCTTTACAACTGTCCCTCTTCAGTTAAGTTTGTAGCTGAGTGAAAGGATAGAGGGAGAGGAAAGAAACAAAGAGAGAGAGAGAGAGAAAGAGAGAACTCCTAGGGGAGGTGGGTGGGTTGTGAGAACTAAATTCCTGCTGTTCCCGGAGATCACCTGTTACAGGTGAGTAACTACGCTATCTCCAGGTACAAGCAGGAATGTAGTCCTCACATATGGAGACTCCCTAGCTGAAGATGCCAGGGAGATAGCCCCAGGAAGGTGCCACCGTCAAGGGTGAGGATCCTTCCTCCCATGGATCTCTGGCATCCCACCAAGGTTGGTGGGTAGGAGTTGGTTTACGTTTGAAAAGGGTTTTGAAGAACAGCTTGGCCAAAGAAGGCATCCCGATGGGAGGCTTTATCTAGGCAGTAGTGGGCTGTGAAGGTGTGTACCGAAGCCCAGGTGGCTGCTCGACAAATGTCATCGATAGACACAGAGTGGAGATTAGCCATAGAAGCTACCATGGCCCTGACATTATGAGCTGTGACATGATCCTGAAGAGGAAGACCCTTACTCTCATAAGTAAAGGATATGCATTGGGCAATCCATTTAGATAAAGTTCTTTTGGAGACTGGAAGCCCCAAATGACTAGGGTCGAAAGCTATAAAAAGTTGTGAAGACTTTCTATGTTTGCTGTGTTCTTTGTATGTAAAAGGTTAAGGCCCTTTTGCAATCCAAAGTATGAAGGTTCCTTTCTGCATTAGAGGCGTGAGGCCTGGGAAAAAATACAGGAAGGTAAATTGATTGATTTAAATAAAAAGGCAAAACCACCTATGGCATAAAATGAGGGTGAATTCGAAGAACAACCTTATCATGATGAAATTGAAATTACACTTACCTGGTAATTGTAGTTCCTTGAGTGACGACAGTTTAGTCCTCTACCTCTGGGTAGTGCACCTCCTCCTGCAGCTTGGAGACTGGACCAATCAGAATTCTGCTATCACCGGATGTAGCCTGCAGGCATTCCCCATCAGCCCCAGTGAACTATTGACAAAGCAGACTCAAAAGAGCAAGAAATAAATAACAAACCAGTGAAACAGGTAACACTTAACAGAATTCTTCCTTAAAGCTGGAAAGAAAAATTCTCTCTCCTCTGCCGAGACAGCCAAAGGAGCTAGCGAAAGAAAGGAAAAATCAGAACTAGAGAACTGGTTTCACTGACAAAACACTCACCTGTATAATCGTCCGTCAGGACCGACGGCATGCCGAGCCAAGTAGAAAGAGAGGGCGGGAATGAGGAATAAACTGTCGTCACTCAAGGAACTACAATTAACAGGTAAGTGTAATTTCAATTTCCTTATCGTTCCTCCAGTTTAGTTCTCTACCTCTGGGATGTAACAGAGCAGTACTAACGGGAGGGTTCCTGCTAGCCGGCATGCAAACTGCAAACCTGAAACAGGCATTCCTCGCCCCCAGCACATGCAGCCGGCAACGCTCGCCGAGGGTATGCAGCAACAACCAAGTTGCTGCTTTGCAAAGTTCCACCGACCCAAGTAGACTAGGTCTTGCCCAGGAATCTGCTTGCGCTCTAGCAGAGAAAGACGCAACCCCCCAGGAGCTGGCCTCCCCTGCAACATGCAAACCACGCCGATCGTCTCCTTGATTCCACTGGAAATATACGCCTACACCTCATCGTCCTCGTTCACGAGGCCTCCCAACAACACTAACAAACGCTCCGACTTACAGAAAGAGCCTGCGACTGCGAAAGGACGACACAGAACTCTCCGCACGCCCAAGCAACCGAGATCCCATCCAGCCATGTGTTCTCCTCCCGCCCGAGAGATCGGGGGAGACAACGTGGGATTCACCTGAAAACACGAAGACCGCAAAGGGACGCCCTAGCCGGAGCACCACTGTCGGCCCCAGAAGGACTCCCTACGCGACAGCCCCTGCCACGCTGAAATGTGTTGCGCAAATCGCCACCAAAAACCACAGCTAAGAAAGTCAAGACCTTGACGGAAACTTGGCTTAAGGAATCCACATAGATTACCCCAGTGGCCTGAAACCAAGATGAGATTCCACGGCGGAAGAATCCGAAGTGCTGGACGCTAACGGAAGACCGCTTCAATAAATGTACTACATCACTGAGCGTCCCCAGCACTACGCTTCATACAGGACAAGGCTGCAAACTGAAACCCCAAGAACTGGAAGCCAGCTCCTTATCCAATCCATCGTGTACCTACTTAACACTACCGGTAGCGGATCAGTGGCAGGGCGTGTCCGATGCCTGGAGCACCAGTCCACAAGAAACCGCCAAAACCTGACCATAGGCCCGCGAAGTTAAACGTTTCCGTACTTGGAGGATCTGGAAGCGAAGCTCAAAGCGGAAGGGAAAGTCGGCGACCGACTCTGAAAGCCTCCCGGGCAGCTCAGTCCACCGCAGATGCCACGACTGTCCCCAAAACTCATGTAACACCATGAGGACCTCAATTACTTTATTACAAACAATATTCCCTCAAAATCTGGAGAAATCCCCTTAGCCTGATAATACAATCTGAGCAAAGAAAGGCAGCCTCACTCTGCAAGAGTGCACCTAAACTGAAGCTTAAGCAATTGTGAGCACCTACCAAATGCCCCACGACCTATACAGGAGAACCAGCATCTGGCACCTAACCACAGTGCAGAGAGCCCGCTTGAACATAGGCTGAATGCATGGAAACTAAACAGAGTATTGACCTGACCTAAGAAACCGTCCAGTGCCATGGAGCACTAAGTCCCAGACTGCGTCACCCAGACGCCCTGCTCTTCACCCCGAACACGGGCCCTATAACCGATGGAAAACATGACTTCGGTCCATACAATCTTGCCATGAATGGGGATATGGGACACCACACGGGATTCATGAGCAGCGCTGACATCCCGAGCCTAGTAGAACACCAAACTTCAAATCGTAGTCATACAATCCTGATTAGCTGAACAATACCGCTGACCGTCAGCCACTCACCCCAGAGAGCCCATGAGAGGCACTACGGGCAGTACTTCCCTGCAGAAATCCATCAGAAATTGACAGCATATGCATAGAGTGTACCAGCTGTTCTTTGGTGGCCATAGACCGTAGCACAGGCCCCCCTTGGCCGCCAGCCCTTTGAAGGCCTAACTTAAATATTTAATTTGTGCCTATTTCAGGAGAATTGTACTCGTCCTATGCAATATGTTCAAAAAGTGATGTTCCTCCTGCTATGATCATGTATTATATACCCTTTGATAGGAATATATATAGTCGGAATTTTGTATCCCGAGAGTTTTGGGCTCAGCCTGGAAACGGCTAATTGTGATTGTGATTATGAATGATTATGAATATATATATATTATGATTATATATTAATATACATATATATATATATACATACATATTACATCATATTATATACACATATAATATTTTATATCCGAAGGTTACCTAAACCTGTCCCTGTGAAAGCACAGGCATGTTTGTGAAAACAAAAAAGAGCCACCGACTCAAGCACACTTCCAGCCTGTCCCTCTTCCAAACTACAAGTTAGGGCTCTGCCCTGGAACCTAAAACTGGCAATTTGCCTAATATCCTAGGCCTTAACAGATGCTCCTCCGAGACATGATGAGGAGGGAGAGAGCCTGTGGCATCAGAATAATGCCAAAACTGCTGTCCTATAAAACTTAAAAATAAACCGCAAAACCAAATTAAGATAAACTGGTCACCCTACTCCCCACGTGACCCGTTAAGTACGGCTCTGGAGCAGCGGGGTCCCTGTCAACGAAGGGCTAGGCTCGGGAGCGTTTCGACCTAAACCCAAAACGGAGGGAATGAGTAGTATCCTGCGTAAGCGTAGGCCTGCTTCCGACCCCGACGTACCCCAGGAAGAAGCTGAGACGAACTGCCGCTCAACCAGACAATAAGAAGACTATTCTGGGGGAGGTAAAATATACAGCCTATGGCAACCTATAAGTAGGCGGCTCTAAGATGAAGAAACCAGCTAGGCATGCACCCGTCCTAGCCGCATCCCTCAGACGGACCCCAGACATTTCCTGAAACGTGTCCTCTTGTTCCCCTAGCTAGCTACACTTCCATAGGAGGCCCTCCGGGATAGGAGCAAGCCAATATCATAGCCAAAAATAATGACTTCATCTAGGGACCTGAGACCACTGCTGCCGCGCAAAGATGTCTAGAGACTATACATGTCAGCCCCCTAACACTGCCGGGAGAAGGGATATGATCCTTAGTCGTACCCCTGCCCTAAAAAGCTGTTATCAAAATACAGAAACAAGAACCGGTTGCGGGAGTCCTCAAACCCGCACGCGAGCCTTACAAAATTGCTGAATAGGGCTATCAGGGGTTACCGACCTAGCACCAATATACCGGTGGCCCATAAAAGCATCTGGACGAGAGGGCTCAATCCATATGCCTAGAAGTCCAACGACGAAATTGGCACTGTTCACTTCTCCTGAAGACTCTGGACCCCCAGAAGCTCAAGAACAGACTTGAAAGCCAAAAGGACTTAGATAGGCCCCGGGAACCATGTGCCAGGCAGGCAAGCCATAAGATAGAACAAGGCTGTTTTTTTTTTTTTTTTTTTTTGGAAACCAGATTGCTGCTACCGAGACTGAAGCCTTGAGGTCTCCGTGCTCGCCTCCAGCTGTTGCCAGCCATACACTGGACACCTGATGAGTTAATGAGCCCTGAGGTCTCCATGCTTGCCTCCAGCTGTTGCCAGCCATACACTGGACACCTGATGAGTCAATGAGCCCAACAGGAATCCAAGCCCCTGAGCCTTCTGCCGCACAGAAACAGAAGCCTACACACTGCTGTTACGGGCCCCACTGCCCGAGGTGGCACCCCTGCCACGGCGCAGACCCACGAGTGTCGCCCAGCAACCTCGCAGTTAAGCAGGGTGCCGCTCACCAGCAAAGTTCAGACCCAAAAGTAAGACAAAATATATATATTTTTATTAATAATTGTTTTCTTTTTTTTTTTTTTTAATCCCTCTAAGAGGCCAAGTATCTGAAGCATACTAACTGGGAGAACCCAAGTTATAAGAACCCAAGGGAAGAAAGGAAATGTAACTAAGCTGCCCCCACCGAAAAAGGGAAATTTTCCTTCATTACCTCCCCAAGGCAAATGGAAATTAAATTAGAACAAAAGCCAACATGCAGAACCGCTTTGAACCAAAATTCCACCGTCAACACACAGCTCTGCCCAGTACACAGCTCGCAGCCGCCAAAATGGCTGACGCCACTGACGCACCCCCGAAAAGGCGCCAAAGCAACGCAGGAAGCCGGGCTCAGCCACCGTTCTACGCCTCCCGGGCGTCGAAGCCCGACTGCAGCCCCAAAATAAAAATTGAGAGCCGAAGCCCATAAACTTACTGCCCTCTGGGATCGCTCAACGGGCCCCATCTCGCGGTAGTGCTTTGCAGCGCTCTATTCTATTCTTTTTTTTTTTTTTTTAACAGAGCAGCCGCATGGTCTCCCTTAGCCTGCTCCAAAAGTTCAATCTCAGCCCACTATGCTGGCGCACCAAGCCTCTCAGGTCATTCTGAGGCACCGACTGCCTGCTGCCTCTCACCAGGTGGTAGAGCACTGCCGTGGCGAAGTGCACCCTGACCGCCATGGCTCTGCTCTGCTGCCTCAAACGTCCTTCCTCTGCGTCTCCTCACCCGACTCTCGGGTTCAGGAGACGGAGAGCCCCAGACACTGCTCCCGCGCTCTACCTTGCCCCCAGCAAACCGTCAGGCAGGGGGAAAAGGAGGGGGGAGAGCATAGCTGTGCTCTTGCCGAAGAACGTGAAAGGAACTAACCGCCAGATGCAAAGCGGCAGCACTGCTTTAAAAAGTATAATGTGCAGCATCACGCCGGTGAACATCTCCTCTTCGGGACAGCCATGTTCCCTGCCAGAAACGGTCAAGGACTGTGCTGGTTTCGCCACAGGGCTCTCCCCCGACCAGTCCAGGGGGAGAGATCAGCCATATGAGCCCACAGCCCCACCACCGCCAAGGCGGGAAGGTACCGGCTCTAAGCAAAGGCTGCTGATCCTAATTTTCCCTCTTTTTTTTTTTTTTTGAAACAAATTAAAAGAATTGAAATTAAGCGCCAATTATCCTATGCTTCTAAAGTGTTCCGTAAGCGAGCCTTCCGCTTTTCACCAGCTCACCGGAACGCAGAGTCTGAGCATCTGCCCAAAACACCGCACGCCGCAACCGTGCCACACAGCAAGGGCTATCCCCGAAGCCGCGGCAAGAGGCACTGCGGCAACCAAGTTGTGTGCCCGGCAAGGAGCCTTGTCCAGTACTGTCAAGGGACAGGGAGCCTGAAGAGAACACAGTCAAACGTGCCTAGATTCTCTTTTTTTTTTTTTTTTTTTACAGCCACGCTAAAAGTTGAACCCTTTGAAACAACTAAAAAGAAATGAAATAATACCAATCCTAAACTATCTAGCCTGCTTATCCATTCCTACAGTGAGCCCAGCACCTAGGCTCACTAAGTCCTCCTGCTGCATGGAGACTGGACACACTGGGGCTGATGGGGAATGCCTGCAGGCTACATCCGGTGATAGCAGAATTCTGATTGGTCCAGTCTCCAAGCTGCAGGAGGTGGTGCACTACCCAGAGTTAGAGGACTAAACTGGAGGAACAATAAGGAAACCTAGTATAAGGAGGATCAGCCACTAAAACTTACAATTCACTGATGCATCAGGCAGAGGTGATTGCAATTAGGAAGATGACCTTCCAGGTCAAGAACTTAAGGGCTGCAGTGGCTAAAGGCTCAAAAGGCGGCTTCATAACCTGCCCGAGAACTAGATTTAGATCCCATGCCACTGGTGGTGGCTTGATGGGAAGTTTGGTTAATAGAAGGCCTCTCATAAATCTCGATATGAGTGGATGAGAGGAAATTGGTTGTCCATTCAGAGGCTTATAAGAAGCTGCAATTGAACTAAGATGGACTTTTATCGAATTGGTCTTTAACCCAGAATTCGATAAGAAAAGAAGATACTCTAGTATCGATTCTAAAGGTATGACCAGGGGGTTTAACCCTTTCCAGGCCGAGCCCAAAACTCTTGGGATCCAAAATTCTGACTAAATATTCCTATCAAATGGTATATAATACATGACCATAGCAGAAGGAAAATCACTATTAGAACATATTGAATAAGACGGGTACAATTTTCCTGAAATATGCAAAACTTAACCAGGCTGCAGAATGTGGATTAAAAATTTAAAGTAGGCATTGAAAGGGTTAATCCTCTCCTGGAGCACCATATAGTAAAACGTTTCCACTTGAAGGCATAAGATCTTCTTGTGGAAAGTTTCCTAGAAGCTCAAAGGATATCTTTTACCTGTTGAGACAGGTTGAGATCCTAGAGGTCTAAGCCTTCAGCAACCAGGCCGTGAGGTGCAGGGACTGGGGATTCGGGTGCCATAACGTCACGTTCTCCTGAGAAAGGAGATCTGGAGCGTGCCATAACTCGAGAGGTGCCGCTTGAGAGAGATGCAGAAGCAGGGAATACCACGCCTGGCGTGGCCATCGTGGTGCAATGAGAATCATGCAACCCCTGTCTCTCTGAAGCTTGTTTTGGGAATGAGGGGAATGGATGGGAAAGCATAAAGGAAGTCCTGACCCCAGTGAAGGAGGAAGGCATCCCTTGTCTGACAGTGGTGTGCCGGTATCCTGGAACATAACCAGGGAAGTTTGGCATTCAGTGGACTTGCAAAGAGTTCTATGTCTGGAGTGCCCCAGAGATGAAATCTCTTTGCCACCTGGTCTAGGTGGAGTGACCACTCGTGAGCTAGCACACTTGACTGAGTTTGTCTGCCCAAAGGTTTTGAATGCCTGGAAGATATACCACTAGAAGGTGAATTTGATGCTCTCTGGCAAGGGCCCATAGTCATAAAGCTTTGTTGCATAACGACAGAGCCGGTTCCGCACTGCTTGTTCACATAGAACATGGCTATCTGATTGTCCGTCTGGACCAGGACTGTCTTGTAGCTGAGCTGGGCGTGGAACACTCGAAGAGCTAAATAAATTGCTCTTAATTCCAGGTGGTTTATGTGTAAACCTACCTCCTGTGGAGTCCAGGTGCCCTGGGTAGAGAGATGATCCAGGTATGCTCCCCAACCCACCTGTGAGGCATCTGTTGTTAGGATGGCCTGAAAGAGGGGTTTGATGGAAAGGAGACCCCACTGTCAGATTTTCTAGTGATTGCCACCATTGGAGGGACAAAATTAGTCTTTGAGAGACTGTTATTTTGTCCGACAAATTGCCTGTGGCCTGTGTGGAGAGGGTCCACTGAGCTGCTCGCATGTGGAGGCGAGCATATGGGACTACATGAACTGTGGATGCCATGTGTCCCAGTAACTGCAGTAGTTCTCGAGCCGTGAGGGAGGATTTTCCTGCGGCTTGGGAAGCTAGCTGCATAATACGAAGACACCGGGCTTGTGGAAGGAAAGCCCTTGCCTGCCTGGTATCCAGACAGGCTCCTATGAATTCTAGGCATTGGGAAGGAACTAGTTGAGACGTCGGGAAGTTGATTTCCAATCCAAAATATTGGAGGATTCGCTTTGTACGAGACAGTGCAGTGCTGGCCTCTGCAACTGTGAAGGCTCGAATGAGCCAGTCGTCTAAGTAGGGGAAGACAAAAATCCCCAGGGTTCGTAGAAATGCTGCTACTACTGCCATGCATTTTGTGAACACCTTTGGTGCTGAAGCCAGACCAAAAGGAAGAACCCTGTACTGGAAAGGTCTTCCCCTGAAAAGGAAACTTAAGAATTTCCTGTGATCTGGATGGATGAGAATGTGTGTGTGTGTGTGCATCCTTTTAAGTCTAGAGAGCAAAGCCAGTCCTGGCCTTGAAGGTATGGCAGAAGAGTTCCTAGATAAATCATTTTGAATTTCTCTCGAAACAGATATTTGTTCAGTTCTCTGAGGTCTAGAATGGGTCTGTGTCCCCCTGTTTTCTTTGGGATAAGAAAATAGGGGGAGTAGAATCCTGTTCCCTGTTGAAAAATGGGTACTTCTTCTATTGCCCCCTTGGGCAAGAAGTGTGGAGACCTCGTAATCTAGCAGATTGTCTGCAGAGGTTTGTGAATTGAACTGCTTTAGAATTGTAGGAGGGGGTATGCTGTGAAAAATAAAGTTTGTACCCCTCTCCAACAATGGACAAAGTCCAATCTTCTGCTGTTATTTGATGCCATCTGTTGATAAAGTGGCATAACCTGCCCGGAATATTGGGGGGTTGGGGACCCCTCAGAGGCAGGAAGGCTAAGCTCTCTGGGAAGGAGTCAAAGCCCTTGAGGGGGCTGAACCTGGTTAGCTGTTTGGGCTCTCGGTCCTTTTGGTTTCTTTTGCTGTCTAGGTTGTCTCTTTTGGGCAACCTGACCTGAAGTCTGCTGGGTATAGGAAGGATAAAACTTCCTCTTTTTACTAAAAGAGGGTTTTTTATAAAGCTTCCTTTTGGCTGGAGTGGCTGTAGACTTTGACAATCTAAGGTAGAATTGTCAGCATCTAACTCATTAGCCTTTTCCTGACAGTTCTTGCCAAAGAGATTCTCCCCTGTGCAAGGAATGTTGCCTAATCTGTCCTGTACCCAAGTCTCCAAGTCTGATGCCTGTAGCCAGGCAATCCGTCGTGCACCAATGGCAATAGCAGAGGTTCTGCTGATGCATTCAAAGCAGTCAAAAGCTGCACGATTGACAAAATTGGAGACATTTTGAGCATGCTTAACTAGAGCAAGAAAATCCTGTCTCTTATCATCTGGGAGGAAAGGGCTCATAAGTTCCAAGTCTCCTGTGACTTCCTTAAGGAACATTCCCATATATAGGATGTATGAACTGATTCTAGCTGAAAGCATGGAAGCTTGAAAAGTTCAGCGTCAAAAGCATCCAGAGTCCTGCATTCACGAACTGGAGGATTGGATGCATGTCTCTTTGCACTTTTCATCCTACGCATGGCTGATTCCACTACCATTGAATGGTGTGGCAGCTGGGTTTTCTGAAAACCAGGATATGGTGGAACTCGATACATAGTATCAAGCCTCCTAGAGTGAGCAGAAGTGGTCAGAGGTGTCTCCCACATTCTGAGCATCAAGCTATGCAGAATTTCATGGATAGGCAGAGTAGCTGCCTCCTTGGGAGCTTTAGGATATTGGAGGATTTGCAATTCCTTTGCTCTGGGTTCTTCTTCAGGAGCTACTGTGATTGAAAGACCTTTGGCCATATCACGGATGAAATCCTGAAAAGACATGTCCTCTGGAGGTGACATTCTGCGTTGGGGAGAAGAGGGATCTTCTAGAAGAAACCCTCTAGGCCCAGCAGAATTGTCAGTCTTCGGAATCGGAGGAATCAAAGTATTCCGGACTCCGATGCTCTTGCAAAGCACGATCCCGGTACCGATCGAAGTCGGTACCAAGGTGAGCCAGTACTGCTTTGTCCCCTCCAGCCAGAGATGGCATAGGAAGAGTTCCCACTGGGGCCGGCACTGTCGGTACAGGCATCACCGGTGTTGGTACCGGCATTGGTGTCGATGTCAGCACCAGTGCCCTTGGGACCACCGGTACCGCAGCCTACTGAGCTCGATAGCGAGGAACCTCTGGTCTATCGACGCTGCCGATGCCTGGGTGTCAGTACCGGTAAGGATGGCCGGAACCCCTGAGCATGGCACAGGTAGTTCTTGTGAGGTTGAGGCCTCGAGAACATCCTGAAGCCCCATCGATGCTTTGGAAGCCTAAGCCTCCCGCCGGGGCTGTTTTGCCAGTGTGGTTCCCTCAAGGGCAATGCCAACGGCCTCTCGATGCTTAGCAGGAGAGCTACTCTTTGAGGACCGGCTCTTATGTTTAGTTACCTGAGATCCATAGGAGGAAGAGGCCCTCGACGATGTCGATGCAATGGATCTGGCATCTGAAGAAAAAAGGGTACCGAGCTTTGCGGCCCAGTTCTGTCTTCCTCTTCTGGTCATCCCCATGCAGGAGACACATTCAGTTGGGGAATGATCAGGTCCTAAACATTTAAGACACCAATCATGGGTGTCAGTGACGGAAATGGTACCGCCACACTTAGTACATTTTTTAAAGCCACTAGTTGGCTTTTCCATGATTTAGGAAAATGGGGCCTAGTGCCCAAAATGGCACCTAGCACCAAAAAGGAAAGTTTCTGAAAGAAACACTGAATTTTTTTTTTTTATTTTTTTTTTTAAAGAAAGAAAAGAAAAGAACCGGCGGTACCAGTAGGCGTCATGCGGTAGGCATACGCAACCACAGAAAGAAGTTTAAAGATGTAATTTTCTGCGGTGACAGGGAATAGGTCCTGTCGGCTCTGCGGAAAATGAAGAACTGAAGAGGGACAGTTGGAAAGGCAGGAAGGCAGTGCGCATGTGCTGAGGGATGCTCCCAAAAGCGTTCTTATTGGACGCTGGGGAGCGTTCCCGCGCAGGCTCCGTCGGTACCAACGATACCCATATGTGAGGACTACATTCCTGCTTGTTCCTGGAGATCAGGTGTTCTCCGGGAACAGCAGGAATCAGTCCTCACATATGGGTGATGTCGGCGCCAGAGTCCACACAGAGCATTTCCCCAGCTTTCAAAGAAAGCCTTTGGGAATGCTACCATGCATGGGTGGTCTCCTTCTCACCCAAGAGTGTCATCTTGCTCAATCACATGGCATAGCGAGGCCACCATGACCCTGACATGGTGCGCTATGACGTAGCCTTCCAGCAGGAGCCTACCTGCTCATAGGCGAGTGCGATACAGTCTGCCACCCAGGTGGACAGCGTACTCTTGGTCACTGCCTCCCCCAGCCTACAGGGGTCATAGGAGATGAAAAGCTGAGCAGCTTTATGGTGGTTTTGAGTACGTTGGATATAGAAGGACAAAGCCCTCTTACAGTCCAAAGTGTGACGGACCATCTCTGCCCGACTGGAGTGAGGTCTTGGAAAGAAGGTAGGGAGCACCACCTCCTAGTTGAGATGGAAGGGCGATACTATCTTCATAAGAATTTGGGATGCATGCGAAGCACCACTTTGTTCTTCTAGAACCTGGTATAGGGTGCCTCCACCACAAGGGTCTGAAGCTCCCTAACTCTGCAAGCGGAGGTAAGCACGACCAGGAAAACCACCTTCCAAGAGAGGTAGTGAAGGTGGCAGCTAGCCAGAGGTTTGAAGGGCAGACGAGTGAGATGCCCCAACACCATGTTGAGGACCCATTCGGTTGCCGGAAGAGAACCGGGGGCTTCAATAAGAGCAGGCCCCGAAGAAAATGGGTCACCAACGGCTGGACCGAAAGGGGCGTACCATCCACCGGATTGTGGTGCGCCGTCAAGGCACTGAGGTGCACCCGGACAAAGTTAGACTTGAGCCCAGACAGAGAGGTGGAGAAGGTACTGTAACACCAGAGCCACTGGACAGGAGAAAAGGTCAGCCCCGTGATCGGTGCACCAGAGAATCTGTGCCATTTGAGGGCATAAGCCTTCCTAGTAGAGGCCTTGCGAGAGGCCAGCAGGATGCTCTCCACTTCAACCGGAAGGCTGAAGGGGGCCAGAGTCAACCTCTCAGCAGCCACGCTGTCAGCGACAAAGAACCCAGATTGGGGTGCAGGAGAGAGACCCCCTCCTGAGATAGGAGTCCCGGGGCGGTCCCCAAGGGGATGGGGATGTCCACCATCAACTGTAGAAGCAGCAGGAACCACGGTTGCCTGGACCACTGAGGAGCTATCAGGATTGGAGAGGCCCTGTCGCGGAGGGTCCTGAACAAGGTCTTGACGATCAGCGGGGTAGAAGGGAAGGCATACATGAGACCTCCCAACCATGAGACCAGGAACACATCCACTGATACCCTGGAGGAGGGCATGCCAGGAGCAGAAGTGGGGTAACTGGGCCGGCAAACATGTCTATCACGGGTTCTCCCCAGAGCCGGAAAAGCCGACTGGCTACCTTGGGGTCCAGCTGCCATTTCGTGCAGCTGGAGAACTCCGCTGAGCCTGTCAGCCAGCTAGCTGTCCTGACCGGGCAGGTACACTGCCCGCAGGAGGATACCCTGTTGGATTGCGTACAAGCAGAGGGCTAGAGCCTCCTGACAAAGGGTACGAGACGCCATGCCCCCTTGTTTGTTCACATAGAACGCCGCCAACTGGTTGTCCGTCTGGATCAGAACCAGCTGGGCTAGGCATATGGCTCAGAGCTCCAGGAGATTGATCTAGTGAGTGCTCTCGTCCGGTGACCAGTTGCCCTGAGTGCGGCGATCTCCACAGTGGGCTCCCCAGCCGAGACGGGAGGTATCCGTGGTGAAGACCATGGAGGGGCTCGGGGCCTGAAAAGGCATGCCAGCCTCAAGATGCTGGAGAGACTGCCACCAACTGGCAGGTCACGGAAACCCTCTCCTGTAGGCGGCCGGTGGTCTGAGACCACTAACCAGAGTCACTACTGCGCCACCCTCATGTGGAGGCGAGTATCTGGGGTGATGTGGACCGTGGAGGCCATGTGCCCAAGGAGGCACAAGAGAAGTTGAGCAGGCACCGAGGGATGGCCCCTGCATGTCCTGAGCCAGAGTCCCGAAACGATCGGCTCGGTCCCTGAGCAAGAAAGTCTTCAAATGAAGAGTGTCGATCTTTGTCCCAATGAACTCCAGACACTGTGTCAGAAGGAGGTGAGACTTGGGGTAGTTTATGACAAAACCCAAGTGCTATAGGAGCTAGATTGTGCGTGTGGTGACCTGCTGCACCTCTGAAGCCATGCCTCCCTTTATGAGCCAGTCGTTCAGGTATGGAAAGACGATGACCCCCTGGAGCAGGAGGAAGGCAGCTACGACCGCCAGGCATTTTGTGAAAACTATTGGGACAGAGGTTAGGCCAAAGGCGAGCACCCTGTACTGAAAATGCCTGCACCCCACTAAGAACTGCAGGTACTGCCTGTGGTTGGGTTGGAAAAGGATGGGAGTATAAGCATCCTTGAGGTCTAAGAAGCACAGCCAGTCTCTCTGCTGGAGGTATGGAAGCAATGTTCCAATGGAGAGCATCTTGAACTTCTCCCTCACCAGGAATTTGTTGAGGTTGCACAAGTCAAGGATGGGCCTTAGGCCCCCTGTCCTTTTTCCATAAATATAGAAAACCAAACCCAAAAGTGAAATAAATATCCCTCTACTTAAAATATAATTTTTGTTGGAAGAGGCTGGAGGCGGCTGAAAGGGAAACCCAGCCACACCAGACAGCCCATTCCTTTTTAATTATTTCAAGAGAAATTCTTTACTTAGCTCAGAAAGTGTTCCAGTGAAGTTTCAATCACCAATAGTACAACTTCATGTCAAAGCGGTCAAGGTAACAAATCCAAAACGCGCACGTTTCGGGCCCTAAGCCCTGTATCAAGTGTTCAAACTCCTTAAATGTCCGCTCTGAAAATCTTCCATAGCATCTAATCGTCACTGGATATAAGAGGTAAAACACTCCCATTGGCTATCAGTTGGTGTCAATCAGTTGGGAGCTCCAATCAGCTAAATGGGAGACCCCATTAACATCGGGGAATCCCTTAGCGTCATGGATGACATTATAACAAGCTGGACCACTCCACTTCCTTATTCAACCCTAACGGATGGACTGCTTTTAATTCAAAGATTAGCTGTTGTTCTCGTCTTTGCAGAGCAAATAGCCGATTCCCACCCCGAGGGTTCGGTAGAATGAAATCTAACACAGTCCAGGAAATGTCCGAGTCAAACTGATGGTGGTAAGTCTCACAGTGCTCCACTAGAGGAGCTGACAGCACCTTCTGTCGAATCCTAGATGCGTGTTCACTAAGTCGGACTTTGATTTTTCTTGAAGTCCTGCCTATGTATATCAAGGGACAGGTGCACTGAAGGGCATACACAACATAAGCTGAATCACAGGACGTAGGCCATCGGCGCTGGTAAACTTTGCCCGTATTAGGATGAACCCAATCAGCTCCTGTCATCGCCGTAGCACAAAAAGCACAGGTCGAACACGTTGTATGTCCCCTAATACTAGGATCAGAAGGCATTGAACGGTCAGGCGGAGTTGCAGAACAAACCAATCTACCTTTTAAATTCAATCCCCTAGAAAAAGCTATTCGGAGGGGTTTCCGAAAACACTGATGTAAGCTCAAAACTGTCCAATGTTTGCGAAGTATGGCTACAATCGATGTACTCAAGGTGATACAAAATCAAACTATTGCTGACCTTAAAGCATTACGAAAACGCTTGACTCGAGCACAGTTGCATGGTACTTCCATGTCTCAGTATCTGAAAACTTGGATTATTCCTCGGGGCCTTCGCATAACGCGGGCCCCTAAAATGTTCACCTCTGACTCCGACTTTGTTACTAAATGGAATCAGATCTCTAATAAGTGTAGCTTTTATTTATTTATTTTATTTATTTAACAATTCTTATATACCGCACTATTTGTTATCAGTGCGGTTTACATTCAACAAAGAGTATTCAGATCAGAATAGACTGATTGAATTTACATTATAACAGGGAATAGAACTTGGAGAACATGGGCAACTATTTACATATTGACATATAACAGAATGGATGATGAGTCCATAAAACTATATACATAAGATATGACATAATAGATGATGCATGATCTGAAAGTACATGAGATGCTTCTGGGTAGAAAAGAGAATGCTTGGGGCTAGAGTGTTAAGTTATGTAGGGGGCTCTAGTAGGGGAAGGTGAATGGTTTCTTGGGGCCGGGGTGGCAGCTTGGGTGAAATGAAGCAGAAAGAGGTGGTGTTTTATTGCTTTCCGGAATTGTAGCAGGTCTCGTGTCGCTCTGATTTCCGGAGGTAGGTCATTCCAACATTTTGGTGCGAAGTAGGCAAAGGTTCTTCTCCTGGTTGTTTGTGAGCAGTTTGAGTCTTTAGGAATAATCAATGTGTTGTCTGTTGCCGTCCTTCTGGTTCTAGTGTTCGGAGTAGGTGTGATGAGGTCCTTGAGAGAATCGGGGGCGATGTTGTTGATGATCTTGAATGTTATTAGAAGAATCTTATATGTTAGCCTGGAGTGTATTGGTAACCAATGGAGATCCATGAGTATAGGTGTAATATGGTCTGATCTGGCTAGACCACAGAGGACACGTGCGGCGGCATTCATCGCTTGTTGGAGAAGATTGAGAGTGTTCTTTGGAAGGCCATACAAGATTAAGTTTGCATAATCTAAATGAGGTAGTATAAGGGCCTGGAAAATGGTTCGGAAGTCGACTGCAGGTAGCATGGGTTTGAGGTGTCTCAGTGTTCTAATTTTGTAATATATGGACCTGGTGATGTTCTTTATGTGTTCCTTAAAATCGAGGTGCTGGTCAAGAGTGATGCCGAGGTAGCATATGGCATTGCGGCTTGGGAGCTCCGCATCTCTTACTCTTAGGTTGGGGGGAGGAGAGAAGCTTTTGTTTCTTGATATGAAGAGTACCTCTGTTTTCTTGAAATTAATGTGGAGGTTGAATTTAATAGCCTTAATTCTGGAACGAACAATAAAGGAGGAAGAAATTCTTCAAAAACAAATTGATGAGACAAGAATTACTCTAAAGTCGACCTTTGATGAGTCTGCTTTTTTGGCTAAAATGGAAGATATTGATAGCCAAATTAAGAGCTTTTTTGAATATTTAAAATCGTATAAATTGAGTAAATTCTTACGAGATAAGACCGATTATGATGACAACAAGGTCTATTATTGGATGTATAAGACCAAGAAAGAATCTCGTAAGAAACAGGTCACCTTTGATACTTCTGAGGATTCAGATATTAGCAGTGGATCAGAGGGTTCTACGGCTTCCGGTGGGGTCTAATACTCAAAACTTTTGGCGCGGTCCAAATCGAGGGGACAAGCAGCACCCGGATTGGGATCCCCCGCTAACTCGGCAAAAAGCCAGGACTCAATTGTCATAAATTTATCATCAAACGCACTCTCGGAGGAACAATTTCGGCTTTTGAATTTGGGGTTAACTTTTGTACCAACAGTACGCCATGACCCGCTTCAAATCCGTCTAAGTCTATAAAATTAAATCTTAAATTCACAGCCCATTTTGATCTGAAACGAATTGAATTTTTGGACATGCTGATAATTATTATAAGATCAGGGAGCATTCCGCACGACCTTATATAGGAAAAGTGTTCAGCGTAATAGCCTTCTAACGTATCACAGTTGTCATCCTGGTCCGATGCGGCGGAATTTATCATATGGCCAATTCCTTCGGTTGCGAAGGGTTTGTTCCACACTGTCTGATTTAAAATTCCATGCCTATGATTTGATTGGTAGATTGGCACAGAGAGGATACCTGGAGAAAGTTATCAAGTCGGCTTACCGACGGGCTTTGTATACCCACCGAGCTGGCTTTTGGATGAGAACTATCAATCGCAACATTCCAGGACTGGGGAGGCTGATTTTATAGTTGGGACGTTACCTTACACCACCTTGAGTACATCGATTGTAGCCATACTTCGCAAACATTGGATAGTTTTGGGCTTACATCAATGTTTTCGGAAACCCCTCCGAATTTCTTACAAGCTCTTATATACCGCACTATTTAGCATCAGCGCGGTTTACATTAAACAATAGACCAGAACAACATACTGTTTGGTTTTACAGAGAACAGGTACGACAAAGCACAGTTACTTACCTGTAACAGGTGATCTCTGGGAACAGCAGGAATTAGTCCTCACATATGGGTACGTCGGAACCGACGGAGCCTGCGCGGGAAAGCTCCCCAGCTTCCTAGAATGGAAGCTTTTGGGACCTCCCACTGCACATGCGCGCTGCCTTCCCGCCTTCCTGAACAGCTCTCCTCAGTTTCGAGTTTATAGCTGAGACAATAGAGAGAGGACAGGAAGACAGATAGATAGAAGATACAACTCCTAGGGGAGGTGGGTGGGTTGTGAGGACTAATTCCTGCTGTTCCCAGAGATCACCTGTTACAGGTAAGTAACTGTGCTATCTCCAGGAACAAGCAGGAATAAGTCCTCACATATGGGGACTCCCTAGCTGAGATGCCTGGGAGATCCCCCTCCAAGGGTTCGCCATCTTCGTATGGATCTCAGGCATCCATCCTGGGAAGGTGGGCAGGAGTTGTCTAAGAATGGAACAGGTGTTTGAGGACAGCCTGGCCAAACAAGGCATCCCGGCGGGAGTCCTTGTCCAAACAGTAATGGGCTGTAAAGGTATGAACCGAGGCCCAGGTAGCGGCTCGATAGATCTGATCAATGGAAACAGAGTGCAGATGAGCCATAGAAGTTGCCATGGCTCTCACATTGTGAGCTGTGACATGGCCTTCCAGAGAAATGTTTTTACTCTGGTAAGCAAAGGAAATACACTGAGCAATCCAATTGGAAAGTGTACGCTTGGAGACTGAAAGTCCCAAATGTGAAGGATCAAAAGCCACGAAAAGTTGAGAAGACTTTCGATGTGGCTGAGTCCTATTAAGGTAAAAGGCTAGAGCTCTTTTACAATCCAGAGTATGAAGGTTCCTCTCTGCACTGGATGCATGAGGAGCCGGAAAAAAAAAAAAACCGGTAGATATACCTCTTGATTAAGATGAAAAGGCGAGACCACTTTGGGCATAAAGTGGGGATTCGTCCTAAGGACCACCTTGTCATGATGAAATCTTGTATAAGGTGGATTAGCCACTAGAGCCTGCAGTTCGCTGATGCGGCGAGCGGAAGTGACTGCAATTAGGAATAGTACCTTCCAGGAAAGAAATTTCAAGGAGGTAGAAAATAACGGCTCAAAAGGTGGCTTCATAAGCTGACCAAGCACTAGATTCAAATCCCATGCGACCGGGGGGGGTCTGATGGGAGGTTTAGTGAGAGTCAGGCCTCTCATGAATCTTGCAACAAGAGGATGAGAGGAGATAGGTTGTCCATTTATAGGTTTCAGGGATGCTGAAATAGCACTTAAATGGACTCTTACAGAATTCGTCTTAAGGCCTGCATTGGAAAGATGCAGGAGATAGTCTAAGAGGGAATTCAAAGGAAGTGCCAGAGGGTCAAGGCCCTGCTGAGCACACCAAATGGAAAAACGTTTCCATTTGAAAGCATAAGACCGCCTCGTGGAAGGTTTCCTAGAGGCATGAAGGATATCTTTCACAGGTTGAGAAAGATTAAAGTCTTGAAGACTTAAGCCTTCAGTAACCAAGCTCGGAGATGTAGGGATTTGGGGTTTGGGTGCCACAAAGTCCCCTCCTCCTGAGACAGAAGGTCTGGTGCAGCTCCTAAGTCCAGGGAGGATCCCTGGGAGAGCTGTAGAAGCAGAGGGAACCACACTTGGCGTGGCCAGCGTGGAGCTATGAGGATCATAGAGCCGTGATCTCTCTGGAGTTTGAACAGAGTCTTGGGAATCAGCGGAATGGGTGGAAAGGCATATAGGAACGCCTGACCCCAATGGAGGAGAAAGGCGTCCGTGGCCTGAGCTTCCTGACACGGAGTCCTGGAACAGAACCGGGGAAGTTTGGCATTCCACGGACTTGCAAAGAGGTCTATGTCCGGGGTCCCCCATTCCTGAAAGATTCTGCTTATCTGGTCCACGTGTAGGGACCACTCGTGTGGCAGCAGAACTCGACTGAGCCTGTCTGCTCGAGAGTTTTGAACTCCTGGAAGATACACTGCTAGCAGATGAATTTGGTGCTCTCTGGCGAAGGCCCATAATCTGAGAGCTTCGTTGCAAAGCGACAGAGAGCCCGTCCCTCCTTGTTTGTTTATGTAAAAACATGGCCACCTGATTGTCTGTCTGAACCAGGACAGTCAGGTTGGCAAGGAGGGTATAGAAGACCTTGAGGGCAAGGTAAATTGCTCGCAGTTCCAGGAGGTTGATATGAAGGGTGGCCTCCTGTGGAGACCAAGTGCCCTGAGTGGAGAGAGTTAGCAGATGGGCTCCCCACCCCAATTGGGAGGCATCTGTTGTGAGGGTTGCTTGGGGTAGCAAGGGCTGAAAGGGAGCCCCCAACAACAGATTCTTGGTGGATATCCACCAATGGAGGGACCAAGACAGACGGTTTGAGGTTTGTATTTGGTCTGAGAGTGCTCCCGACGCCTGAGTCCACTGGGTGGCCAGGGTCCATTGAGCTGCTCTCATATGAAGACGAGCATAGGGCACCACATGTACTGTGGAGGCCATATGGCCCAGGAGGCGTAGCATTTCCCTGGCTGTCAAGTGAGTACTGGACTGGGCTTGGGAGGCCAAGCTCAGCAGACGCTGACCCCGAACCAGTGGAAGGTAGGCTCTTGCAGTGGTGCTGTCCAACTGGGCCCCTATGAATTCTAGAGACTGAGTAGGGCTGAGTTGAGACTTGGGAAGGTTTACCACCAGTCCCAGATACTGCAGAAGGCTCCTTGTGCGGTCTAGGGAAATCTGGGCCTGCGACTGAGTTGGAGCTCGAATGAGCCAGTCGTCCAGATATGGGAATACGAAAATCCCCATGCTTCTGAGAAATGCGGCTACGACTGCCATGCATTTGGTAAAGACTCTTGGGGCAGAGGCGAGACCGAAGGGAAGTACTCTGTATTGGTAATGACTTCCCCTGAACAGAAAGCGAAGATATTTTCTGTGGGATGGATGGATGAGTAGATGTGTATACGCATCCTGCAGGTCTAGAGAACAAAGCCAGTCCTGACTCTGAAGGTATGGAAGGAGAATGCCCAAAGAGAGCATTTTGAATTTCTCCTTGTACAGAAATTTGTTCAATTCTCTCAGATCTAGGATTGGTCTGAATCCCCCTGTCTTCTTTGGAATGAGAAAATAGGGGGAGTAGAAACCTGACCCTTGTTGATGAAGAGGAACCTCTTCTATGGCCCCTTGGGCAAGCAGAGAAGAGATCTCCCGACCCAACAGGGCTAGGAGAGGAGATGGAGAATTGAAGGGTCTCACCATGTGATGAGGAGGAAGGTTGGAGAAATGAAGTTTGTAACCCTCTCGGATGATAGAGAGGGTCCATTGCTCTGTTGTGATTTGTTCCCATCTGGGAGCAAAGTGAGCTAACCTTCCAGGTATGGTGAGAGGTTCTGGTTGGTCCAGAACCAGGAATGGCAAGTTCTCTAGGGGCAAGTCAAAACCCCTGAGGGGGTGGAGCCTGTTGAGCTGTAGTAGCTGCTGCAGGCTTTGCTCTTGCTTGTTTCGTTTGCTGACGTTTAGCCGCAAAACGAGGTTGAGAAGATTGCTGGCCAGTATTGGAAGCATATCTGGCCTTCTTATAATAAGGCCTCTTGAAAGACTTCTTCTTAGTGGGAGTAGAAGTGGACTTAGAAAGTCTCTCTAAGGTGGCATTTTCAGCGTCCATTTGAGTGGCTTTAACTTGCCACTCTGCACCGAATAAGTTCTCACCTGTACAGGGCAGATTCCGTAAGCCATCTAGAACCCAGGGTTCCAGATCAGAAGCCTGGAGCCAAGCCAGACGTCTGGCTGCAATAGCAATGCCAGAAGCTCTGCTGGCTCCCTCGAAGGAATCAAAGGCAGCTCTGTTGGAGAACTTAGAAACATCTGAAAGTTGTTTCACTACAGAAAGGAAGTCCTCCTGTTTATCCCTCAGGGATAAAGGGGGCAAAATGCCGCACTTTCTTGGCAAGTTCCCCTAGGAACATGCCCATATAGAGGCTGTAGGAATTAATCCTGGCTATAAGCATACTAGCCTGGAAGATTTTCCTACCAAAAGAGTCCAGTGTCTTACATTCCCTTCCTGGAGGTGTAGAAGAGTGCCTTTTAGTACTCTTGATCTTTTTCATTGCAGACTTTACCACAATGGAGTGGTGAGGCAATTGAGTTTTCTGAAAACCAGGAGAAGGAGGGACCCGATACATGGTGTCCAACCTACGGGAATAAGGAGACAGAGTTAAAGGGTTCTCCCAGAAATCCATCAATTGTTCCTGAAGGATTTCATGGATAGGCAGGGTAACTGCTTCTTTAGGAGACTTAGAGTATCCTAAAATATCCAATCTTTTTGACCTTGGTTCCCTTTCAGAGGAGGTAGTGATAGAAAGGCCTTTAGCCATTTCTAAAATAAAGTCCTGAAAGGACAAATCCTCTGGAGGAGACATTCTCCTTTTTGGAGAAGAAGGTTCCTCAGGAAGGTCAAGGGAGAGCTCTGCAGACTCAGAGGAGCCAAAATCCTCAGAGGAATCGGTGTATTCTCTAGTTTCCTCCAACGCACGATACGCATACCGATCGGTATCGACATCGGGCGTACCGGGTATGGAAGCGGTATGGAGCGAAAGCCCATACGGTACCGATTTGCGTTTAGAAGAGGAAGGCCTGGGTTCCGGCATGGCGGATGATACCGGAACCGGGCCCGGAACCGCTGGAAGCGGGTACCGATGGCGTTGCAGCTTTAATGAAAGCCATGACGGCCTGCTGCATGGATTGGACAGTATTGCCCATAGACGCCACGGCTGCCTGGATGTCGGTACCGGTATGGGCCGGTACCCCAGAGCAGTCCAACAGGTGATCTGTCGAGGCCGTGCCATCGATGTCAACCTGTAGCCCCTGAATTGGCGTTTTGGAAGGCAGAGCTTCCCGCCGGGGCTGTTTAGCTGGGGCAGGGTCCTCAAAACTAAGAGCCTCTCGATGCTTTGAAGGAGATTTGCCCTTTGAGGACTTGCCCACAGAAGGTTTGGTTACCTGAGATCCATCCGGAGATGATGACCTGGATGACTGTGATGTTGGATTCTCTGAAGCAAACAGCACATGGAATTTGTTGGCCCGGTTCTGCAGCCCACGCTTAGACATTTGGGAGCAGGAAGGGCAGTCCGGAATGGAGTGGTCAGGCCCCAAACATTTAAGACACCATTCATGGGTGTCTGTGACTGATATTTATTTATTTATTTATTTAACATCTCTTATATACCGCGCTATTAAAATCAGTGCGGTGTACAATGAACAAAATATACTGCAATGTGTACAGGTAACATCGAGTTTACAGAGAACAAGGGAATATATAACATGGAATAACAGGGATAACTATGTACAATCAACATTATACTATGAATATGCTTTTATTATATATAACTATGTACAATCAACATTATACTATGAATGTGCTTTTATTATATACCATATTTAAACTCGAGTGGATATTGTACACTTCTTAAATCCAGGGGCTGGCTTCTCCATGTGGAGAATTCAAGTAGGCCTGAAGGCCTAACTGAAGTGACCAAGTGCTGAAAAATAATAAAAGAAAAAGAAAATAATTTTTCAAGAAAGAAAAAGGAAGACCGGCGATACCGGTATCGGTATGGGAAGGCAGGTACGCGGTCTAAAGAAACAAAACAAAAAACTACAATTTCTTCAGCGGTGACAGGATACACGACCTGCTGGCTCCGCGGAAAAAGAGAAACTGAGGAGAGCTGTTCAGGAAGGCGGGAAGGCAGCGCGCATGTGCAGTGGGAGGTCCCAAAAGCTTCCATTCTAGGAAGCTGGGGAGCTTTCCCGCGCAGGCTCCGTCGGTTCCGACGTACCCATATGTGAGGACTTATTCCTGCTTGTTCCTGGAGATCTTGGATAACACAGGGAATTGTTAACTGAAACTATTTACATATATACAGTATACTTTATGCTCTGGGTTTGGATAGCATCCTGTAGCACAGGTGGCTGAATTGGAGGATTGAATTTAAAATTCTAGGGGATTGAATTTAAAAGATAGATTGGTTCGTTCTGCAACTCCGCCTGACCGTTCAATGCCTTCTGATCCTAGTATTAGGGGACATACAACGTGTTCGACCTGTGCCTTTTGTGCTACGGCGATGACAGGAGCCGATTGGGTTCATCCTAATACAGGCCAAGTTTACCAGCGCCGATGACCTACGTCCTGTGATTCAGCAATCAAGCCCTGAGATGCAGAGACTGGGGATTGGGATGCCATAACATTCCGTCCTCCTGAGATAGGAGATCTGGAGCAGACCCTAACTCCAGGGAGGGAGCTTGAGAGAGATGTAGAAGCAGAGGGTACCACACTTGCCGTGGCCAATGTGGAGCTATGAGAATCATATTGCCTCTGTCTCTCTGAAGCTTGAACAGAGTTTTGGGAATTAGGGGAATGGGTGGAAAGGCATACAGGAAGTCTTGACCCCAAAGGAGGAGGAAAGCATCCCTGGCCTGAGCCTTCTGAGCAGGAATTCTGGAACAGAACCGGGGAAATATGGCATTCCATGGACTTGCAAAGAGGTCTATGTGTGGGGTTCCCCAAATATGAAAAATCTTGGTTACCTGGTCTGCATGCAGAGACCATTCGTGTGGAAACAGACCTCGACTGAGATTGTCTGCCCAAGAGTTTTGTATGCCTGGAAGATACACTGCCAGGAGATGAATCTGATGCTCTCTGGCGAGGGCCCATAGTCGCAAAGAAGTAATTAGTCCTTACCTGCTAATTAGTGTTCCTGAAGGAACTTCAGTCCAGACCCTTAACTTTTGGGTTGCGTAACCCTTCTAGCAGCTTGGAGGCTGAGCCCATCGTCCTTTTGATGATGGTGTGGTATAAATACCACTGGCCCTCTGGACGTCTAACAGCCGTAGCTTGCTATTTCTACCTTCAGGTCCCTCGGCCGGCCAGGCCGGAAGGGTGACTGTCTGATTCACATGAAAAGGAGAAATGATCTTGGGCAGGAAGGAAGGTACCGTGCGTAGTACCACCTTGTCCCTGAGAAAGGATAGGAAAGGCGGTTGAGAGGACAGCGCTTGCAACTCGGAGACCCGTCTGGCCGAACAGATAGCGACCAGGAAGACTGTCTTGAGGGTTAAGTCCTTCAGGGAAGCCTTCTTTACCGGCTCGAAGGGTTCCCCGACCAATGCATTTAGTACAAGATTGAGATCTCAAGGAGGGATCATCGACCTCCATTGAGGACGCAGACGCCTAACCGCTGTTAGGAACCTGGAGACGTCCGCGTGGGCCCCAAGGGGCTTGCCATGGACCTTGCCTCTATAGCAAGCGATGGCGGCTAGTTGGACCCGCAAGGAACTGTGCGCCAGGCCTTTCTCAAAACCCGCTTGTAAGAATTCCAGCACCTCAGGGACTGAGGCCAAGAGGGGTTTCCGTCGGTGTTCCGAACACCACACTTCAAAGATGCGCCAGACCCTTACGTAGGAAAGACAGGTCGAGCGTTTCTTCGCACTCAACAGCGTTGAGATTACCGCTCCTGAATAACCTCGCTTCAAGAGATGCGCCCTTTCAATAGCCAGGCCGTAAGCGAGAATCGATACACGTGAGGCATCAGTACCGGGCCTTGTCTGAGCAGGCCCCTTTTGCAAGGGAGCCGCCAAGGCCGGTCGGCCAGCAACCTCACCAGACCGCATACCAGGGGCGACGTGGCCAATCCGGGGCAATGAGGATCAACAGACCTTGGTGAGATTCCACCCGCTGCAGGACTTTTCCGATCAGGACCCACGGAGGGAACACGTAGAGAAGACCCTCCGTCAGCCACTTCTGAGACAGGGCATCCAGGCCTTCGGACATTCTTTCCCTCCGCCGACTGAAGAATCGGTCCACCTTGGCTGACGAGAAAGTTGCCATGAGATCCATGACTGGGAGCCACCAGTGGGCCACTATCTGGTCGAAGGAGTCCTTTTCCAGCTCCCACTCTCCGTGGTCTATCTTGTGTCTGCTGAGGTAATCGGCCGTGTGGTTGTCCGTGCCTGCCACGTGCTGAGCCGAAAGAGCTTCCAGGCGGGTCTCTGCCCACTGGAAGAGGGCCTCCGCCTCCTTCTCTAAGGCGGGGCTGCTGGTGCCGCCCTGGTGGTTGAAGTAAGCCACCGTGGTGACATTGTCAGAGAGAACGCGAATTGCTCTTCTTAGCACTAGGAATTCTAGCGCTCTGAGCGCTAGGGTGACGGCCCGCAACTCCAGTCTGTTGATGGGCCATTGAGATTCCAACGGCGACCAGAGGCCCTGGACGAACTGGTCCTCGCAGTGAGCCCCCCAGCCTGTCAGGCTGGCATCCGTTGTCAACAGTACCCATAGATGGGGCTCGAGGGGCATCCCCCGCTCTAGATTCCTTGGGCACTGCCACCAGCGAAGGGCTTGTTTGGTCCGCGGAGCACAGGGTAACTGAGTTGATAGACGATGGTGTTGTGGGGACCACCGACGCAATAGTACGCGCTGCAGTGGACGCATGTGGGCCCTGGCCCAAGGCACTACCTCTATCGCCGCCGCCATTGTGCCCAGCACCTGAAGATAATGCCATGCTGAGGGGTTTCGTCTGCTCAGGAACTGTGCAACTAGTAGTCTTAGGTCCCTTGACCGCGCTCGAGACAGGAACACCCTGCCCCTTCCTGTGTCGAATCTTGCTCCGAGATATTCGAGGTCCTGGGAGGGAGTCATCCTGCTCTTTGCTCGGTTGATGACCCACCCTAACTCCTCTAGAACCTGAACCACTCTGGTCGTCGCTACGCGACTTTCTTCTTCCGATTTTGCCCGGACCAGCCAATCGTCTAGGTACGGGTGTTGTACTAGGATTCCTTCCTTCCGGAGGAAGGCTGCCACCACCACCATCACCTTGGTGAATGTCCGTGGATCCGTAGCTAGGCCGAAGGGGAGGGCCTGGAATTGAAAATGGCCCCCCGGTACCGCGAATCTTAGGAACTGTTGATGGGCCTTCCTGACTGGAATATGCAGGTAGGCTTCTGTCAAGTCGAGGGACGTCAGAAACTCTCCGCCCCTTACCGCTGCGATGACTGATCGTAGAGTCTCCATGCGGAAATGTGGTACTCTGAGACAGCGGTTGACCTGTTTTAAATCCAGGATTGGTCGGAAGGACCCTTCCTTCTTTGGCACTACGAAGTAAATCGATTATCGACCCGATCCGGACTGGTCTGGTGGTACCGGCACCACTGCCCCGAGTGCGATTAGCCGAGCGAGGGTTGACTCTATTGCCGACCTCTTTGCCGGAGATCCGCTGGGAGATTGAATAAATGCTGGAGGTATTTGCTTTGCGAATTCGAGAGCGTAGCCCTCCCTGATGACCTCTAGTACCCACTGATCCGAAGTGACCCGGGACCAGGCAGGGAGAAACTGCCTTAAGCGACCTCCCACTGGCAGCTCTTCCCCCTGGACCCCCGTCGTCTCATTGCTGTTTTCTAGGGGCCGTGGAGAAGGAGGAGGCTCCAAAACCACGACCTGCTCCCCGAAACCCCCGGAAACCTTGACCTCTAGCGGGGAAGCGTCCCCTGGAGGGGGGGTTGGATCTGGCTGGACGAAACCTCCGAGAGTCCCTAGCCTGGTTACGAGCCGGAGCCAGAGGACGACCTTGTTTCGGTCTGTCTTCTGGGAGCCTGCCACCCTTGGACTCGCCAAGGTCCTTTACCAGCTTCTCCAAGTCCTCACCAAACAGCAGCTTCCCCTTAAAGGGAAGCCGACTCAGGCGTGCCTTCGAGGAGGCATCCGCTGCCCAGTTCCGAAGCCACAAGCAACGCCTGGCTGCCACAACCGAGGCCATGTTCTTGGCCAGGCTTCTAATGAGGTCATACTGACTATCCGCCAAGTATGCTGCTCCAGATTCCAGCCTAGCGGCGTTGGGCCGGGGGTCGCCCGCGGGAGTCTCTGCTGACTGAAGCTGCTGAGACCACCTTAAGCAGGCCCTAGCTACCCAGGCTCCCGAGACAGAGGCCTGCAAGGCGAGAGTGCTTACGTCGAATGCTTGCTTCAGGAGTGTATCCAATTTTCTGTCCTGTGAATCTCTTAGGGCCGTGCTGTCCTCAACCGGGATAGTAGTCTTCTTAGTGACTGCTGATACCGCTGCATCCACTCTGGGAGACTTTAAGAGCTCTTTGTCTCTGGGAGAGGATATAGACGCATCATGGACCTGCCTCCCCTTAAGCTAGATTCCGGCTGGTCCCATTCTTCCTGGATCATCTGACGCACCACTCTGTGGACCGGAAAGACTTTCTGGGATCTCCTAAAGGCTTGGATTAATGGATCTTCCAGCGCCTCCTCTTCTGCAGGCGTGTCTGAGGCCACGTTGAGCGCTTTTAGGGACTCATTACCGCCGGGAGTTCTTCCCGGCGAAAGACCCTAATAACTCTGGACTGGTCTTCCTCTGGGATCTCTCCTTCTTCCAGCTCCTCTTCTTCTTCATCCAAATCCCTGTCCGAGTAAGCCTCCTCCGGGGAGCCCTGAGAGAGGGCCGCCAGGGGTTCCTCCTCACTCAGACGGGGCCGCTTAGGTGGTATGCCGGGCTCTTGAGTACCTGCTCCCAAGAGCCTGGCTGACTTGTCTTCCCTTGACGAACCCGCCTCCCCTGGCCCCAACCCCTGCTTCCGCAAACAATAGGCTTTGTGGAGTAAAAGGATGAAGTCCGGCGAGAAAAAATTCCCGGTCCCTCCTTCCCCGGTAGGGAGGGGGGAGGGGGGCAGGGAAGGGGAGGGTACGTCCGAGGACGTAGAAGGAGGTAACTGGGACCCTCCCTCCCCCCCAAGGAGGTCACCTGGCCCCTGAGGAGGGGGAGTGATGGATAGATTATTTTCCTGCTCAACTGAGGCCGCCACTGCGGCGCAGCTCCTGCAGATTCCTGCCTCTGCGGAGGTGCCTCTGCGTGTTCCACAGGAAGGGCAGCGGGGCTTGGTCGCCATGACTTGGATCCCCTCTGTAAGAACACAAATTCAAAATATATTTCTTCCCTTCAGAAGCACTTCGGAGAGGGAACTAGCAATTCGAGTTTGAAGGAGTTAAATGAATTAAATGAATTAACTGAATTCAATGAGTTAAATAAATCAAGAAAATTAAAGTAAAATTAAAGCACATTAATTGAAAGGAAGAAATTAAATCATCTCTTTTTTTCCTCCCACGGAGGTACTTGCGTTTAGGCAGACTGTATCTCCTGGACCTGACTCCGCGATCCTAGCCCGTCGGCTCTGCACATGGTAGGCCTCACCACGTGGAGCCTGGGCAGAGGACCGCGAGACAATTTCCTGGGCCGCGCTGTGCTCCGTTGCGAGGTTCCCCTGTAATGTTCTGCTCTCTTGCAGCCTTCGATTTGTTCTCCGACTCTCTCTCCCCCCCGTAGGGCTCCCTGGGAGTAGCGAGTCTCGCCTCCACGTCCTTCTTCCTTGGGACGGGTCCGGCGAGAGGCGCTGTCTAGCGGCACCGCCTCCAGCGCTCAGCCGCCAACGGGGCTTCGGCGCGAGGCAGATGCGATCCGGAGCAGAGGGCAGAAGAAAGCGCCGGAGCTGTCATCGGGGCAGAGGAGCAGGAGCGAAATTGCCTCCGACGCTGCGAGGAGAGAGCACCTCCGAGGCCCGATCCTGGAAGGGGGGGAGGGGAAACTGAGAGAGCAGGCAGAATTAAAGAAACAGGAGCAGGACGGCAGGAAGACCCAGCAAGAAAGAAATGAAGCAAATAAGCAAAATAAAGGCCAATTAAGGCAGAATTAGATGAAATTAAAATAAAATTGCTAAGAAGGACTCCAGTAAGCCCTAGGCTTACGGAACCCTCCAGCTGCTTGGAGGCTGAGAATACTGGAGTTAGTGGGTGGTGTCAGTGGTATTTATACCGCCCCACCTCCAAAAAGGTTGGGCTCAGCCTCCAAGCTGCTGGAAGGGTTGCGTAACCCAGAAGTAATGGGACTGGACTGGAGTGACAATAAGGAAATGGCATTCCATGGACTTACAAAGAGGTCTATGTGTGGGGTTTCCCAAATTTGAAAAATCTTGGTTACCTGGTCTGCATGCAGAGACCATTCGTGTGGAAGCAGAACTCGACTGAGACTGTCTGCCCAAGAGTTTTGTATGCCTGGAAGATACACTGCCAGGAGATGAATCTGATGCTCTCTGGCGAATGCCCATAGTCGCAAAGAAGTAATTAGTCCTTACCTGCTAATTAGTGTTCCTGAAGGAACTTCAGTCCAGACCCTTAACTTCTGGGTTGCGTAACCCTTCTAGCAGCTTGGAGGCTGAGCCCATCATCCTTTTGATGATGGTGTGGTATAAATACCACTGGCACCAGTAAACTATTGTAAAAGCAGACTTAAAGGATAGATAATTAAGAACTTATAACTACAAGACAACATGTAATAAACTAACAACTCACATCCTAAAACTTGTAAACCTCCTTTTCCCTTTTTTTTTTTTTAGACAAGGATGGACAGGAAAAGGAAGGGAGGAGGCGGCTTACCTGAGGCCGAAAGAAGGCCTTCCCCCTTCCCAGCAGACCCTCTTCTTGCGGGTCATCATTCCCCCTTGGCCCTATGCAAAGAACCGTACGATTTGTTCCGTACTCTGTCTTCGGTCCGTCAACTGAAAGTCACAGAACTCGGGAGGGATCAGGGACTGGACTGAAGTTCCTTCAGGAACACTAATTAGCAGGTAAGGACTAATTACTTCTTCCTTATCGTCACTTCAGTCCAGTCCCTTAACTTCTGGGATGTAAAAGAGAAGTTCAAGACTGGGGGGGGGGGGGTTCGCTATACCGGACCGAAGGACCGTGCTGCCAAACCTGGCATCCGTAGCCCCTTGGACATCCAGTCTATAATGTCTGGTAAAGGTGTGCAGGGACGACCAGGTGGCTGCCTTGCAAATGTCCAGTGGCCGCACTAAACTATGTTCCGCCCAGGAAGTGGCTTGCGCTCTAGTTGAATGTGCGCTAAGGCCTCCTGGGACCTGTTTCCCTTTGAGGATATAAGCGGAGGCGATCGCCTCCCTGATCCACCTGGAGTTGGAAGCCTTGGCCGCTGCCTCTCCCTTATGCGGCCCTCCAAATTGAACGAATAGGCGTTCAGACTTTCGGAAAGGTGCCGTGCGGGAGAGGTAACGCTTCAACACCCTATGCACGTCTAGAAGCCTAAGCTTTTCCCCGTCGCCTGATTGACCCTTATCCAGGAAGGACGGAAGAGACACTGCCTGGTTTACATGAAAAGGGGAGTTTACCTTAGGCAAGAAGGAAGGAACTGTACGCAAGACCACCTTATCTCCAAAGAAAGAGAGAAAGGGAGGACGAGAAGACAATGCCTGAAGCTCCGAAACACGTCTGGCCGAACAAATTGCTACCAAAAACACAGTCTTTAGAGTCAAGTCTTTCAGGGAGGACTTCTGCAGAGGTTCGAAGGGATCTCCGGATAAGGCATTCAAGACAAGGTTGAGATCCCATGGAGGAATAACGGATCTCTGCTGGGGACGTAACCGTCTAACCGCTCTGAGAAATCTGCCCACATCTGCATGGGCCCCTAGAGACTTGCCTTTGACCTTCCCCCTATAGCAAGAGATGGCTGCTAGCTGAACCCGCAAGGAGCTAGGAGCTAGACCCTTCTCAAAGCCCGACTGTAAGAACTCCAGGACCTCGGGGACTAATGCTGACAGGGGTCTGATCTGGCGCTCTGCACACCAGGCCTCAAAGATACGCCAAACTCGCACATAAAGGCAGGTGGAGCGTTTTTGAGCGCTCAACAGAGTCGAAATTACAGATCCGGAATACCCCCGCTTCCTGAACCGCGCCCTTTCAATAGCCAGGCCGTAAGCAAGAACCGATGCACGTGGGGCATGGACACCGGGCCCTGTCGTAAGAGATCCTTCTTGCAGGGGAGCCGCCACGGTCGATCGGCCGTCAACCTCACGAGGTCTGCATACCAAGGGTGTCGAGGCCAGTCTGGGGCTATGAGAACTACCAATCCGTTGTGGGCCTCCACCCGACGTAGGACCCTCCCTATGAGCGCCCAGGGAGGGAACACATAGAGAAGGCCCTCTGAAGGCCATCTTTGGGCCAGAGCATCCAGACCCTCCGACATTCTTTCCTTTCTTCGGCTGAAGAACCGGTTCGCTTTCGCAGTCGAGTACCGAGCCATGAGATCCATGATCGGTCTCCCCCAGCGGGCAACCACTCGTTTGAACACTTCTTGGTCGAGTTCCCACTCTCCGTGGTCTATCCTGAACCTGCTGAGGTAATCTGCGGTCACGTTGTCTGTTCCGGCCACATGCTGTGCCGATATTGCCAGCAAATGGACTTCGGCCCACTGCAAGAGGATATCCGCCTCCTTCTCCAGAGACGGACTGCTTGTTCCCCCTTGTCGGTTGATGTAGGCCACCGCAGTGGCGTTGTCGGACAGGACACGGACTGCCCTTTGACGCAGCAGGAGCTCGAACGCCCGGAGAGCTAAGGTCACCGCCCTTAACTCCAATCTGTTGATTGCCCACTGCGACTCTCTCGGAGACCAGCAGCCTTGGGCGAACTGTCCCTCGCAGTGAGCCCCCCAGCCTGCTAAGCTCGCATCCGTTGTCAGTTGAATCCATTGTGGAGGGTCGAGGGGCATCCCGCGTTCCAGGTTCCTTGTGCTTCTCCACCACCGCAGGGACCTCCTGATCTGGGAGGGGCAGGGAATCCGTCTGAATAAGGGGTGATGCTGAGGGGACCACTGTCGTAACAGAGTGCGTTGGAGAGGTCGCATATGCGCCCGTGCCCACGGGACAACTTCCAATGCCGCTGCCATGATACCCAGTAGCTGAAGGTACTGCCAAGCCGTGGGACATCTCGTGAATAGGAAATTAAAGACGAGATTCCTCAAGGCGATTGCCCTCTGCTTCGACAGGAACACTCTTCCCTCTCTGGTGTCGAACCGAGCTCCGAGGTACTCGATCTCTTGGGTGGGAATTAGACTGCTCTTTGCCCGATTGATGACCCACCCCAGCTTTTCCAGAAATTCCACGACTCTGTCCGTCGCCGAGCAACTCTCCGCTTCTGACTTTGCTCGGATCAGCCAATAGTCTAGGTAAGGATGGACTAGGATTTCTTTCTTTCGAAGAGCTGCGGCCACTACCACCATTACCTTGGTGAACGTCCTTGGAGCTGTTGCTAGGCCGAAGGGGAGAGCCTGAAATTGGAAGTGGCCTCTCGGGACGGCAAATCTTAGGAACTGCTGATGCGACTTCCGGACCGGGATATGTAAGTATGCTTCTGTCAAATCTAGGGATGTCAGAAACTCTCCCTGATGAACGGCCGCAATCACTGACCTCAGTGTTTCCATGCGGAAGTGAGGAACTCTGAGACACCGATTGACTTGTTTTAAGTCCAGAATTGGACGGAAGGAACCTTCCTTCTTTTGGGACTACAAAATAAATAGAGTATCGACCGGACCCTCTTTGATCTTAAGGAACAGGCAGGACCGCTCCTAAGGCTAGAAGCCTTGACAGAGTGACTTCCACTGCCGCTCTTTTTTCTGGTGGGCCGCAGGGGGACTGAATAAAGGCTGGGGCTAATCGCTTTGCGAACTCGAGAGCGTAGCCGTCTCGGATCACTTCTAAGACCCACTGATCGGACGTGACCCGGGACCAGGCGGGGAGAAACTGCCTTAACCGACCTCCTACCGGCAGTACTCCCTCCTGGACCCCCGGCCTCTCATTGTGATTTCCTAGGTCCCGAGGAGGAGGAAGAGGCCCCAAAACCTCTGCCTGCCCCGCGAAACCCCCTGAAGCTTTGACCCCTGGAAGGAAAGCGGCCCCTGGGAAAGGGGTTCGGTCTGGACTGTCGGAACCTTCGGAAGTCCTTTGGCTGGCTCCGGACCGGTGCCACAGAGCGACCCAGCTTTGGTCTATCTTCCGGGAGCCTGCCTCCTTTCGATTCTCCCAGATCCTTTACTAACTTATCCAGGTCTTCTCCAAACAGCAGTTTTCCCTTGAAAGGAAGTCGACTCAGGAGCGCCTTTGAGGATGCATCCGTTGCCCAATTACGTAGCCATAGGTACCTTCTGGCTGCAACGACAGAGGCCATATTCTTTGCCAGGCTCCTAATCAGGTCATACTGGCTATCCGCTAAGTAGGCCGAACTGGACTCTAACTTAGACGCCACTGACTGATCGTCGTTTGAGGGACTATCAGCCAGATGCAGCTGTTGAGACCACCTCAGACAGGCTCTAGCTACCCAAGCCCCTGAAACTGATGCCTGCAAGGCGAGGGCACTAACATCAAAGGCTTGCTTTAGTAGAGCATCCAGTCTTCTATCTTGACTGTCTCTCAGGGCCGCACCGCCCTCGACCGGGATAGTGGTTTTCTTTGTTACTGCGGAGACCGCCGCGTCCACCCTAGGTGACTTCAGTAAGTCTTTGTCCGGTTCAGGTAATGGGTAGAGACGGGACATCGCCCGGACCCCTCTCAGGGCAGACTCTGGCTGGTCCCACTCTTCCTGAATCATCTGACGTACCACTCTATGAACTGGAAAGACCTTCTGAGATCTCCTGACGGCTTGGATCAAGGGATCCTCCAGAACCTCTTCATCTGTAGGCGTCTCTGAGGACATAATGAGCACCTTTAGAGACTCACTTATTAAGGCCGGCAGCTCCTCACGCCGAAACACCCGGACTATGCGGGATTGGTCCTCCTCCGGGATCTCTCCCTCTTCGAGCTCCTCCCCCTCCTCCACCCCTTCTTTGTCCGAGAGCGCCTCGTCAGGGGTGTCCTGAGGCGGGGACTCGAAAGGCTCCTTGCCCCAAAGCCTCAGGCGTTTAGGAGGAAGTCCAGTCTCAAGGGAACTAGAATTCCTTGCTCTAGCGTTCGAGCTGTCCGTCGCTGCCCCTGGCTCTGTTGGACCCTGCTTGCACAAACAATAGGCCTTGTGTAGTAAAAGAACAAATTCAGGTGAAAAGTGACCCCAGTCTCCCTCCGACCCAGAGGGAGGAGGGGGGGGGACCAGGAGGGGCCTGGACCCTCTACGGCAGAGGGAGGGGGGGGAATGGGAATCCCTTTCCTCTTGCAGAAGGTCCCCTGACCCCAGAGGGACTGGAGTCATGTTCAAGTGGATCTCTTTCTTCATGGAAGCAGCTTCTGCTGCACAACCTCTGCAGACCCCTGCTTCCGATGACGTCCCTCAACGGGTGCCGCAAGGGCACCGCAGCTTACCCGTCATACCCCCTTGGAATGAAACTAATTTAGAAATTAGACTTCAGGAGAAATCCAATACAGATCAACATAAATGCAACAAAAAAGATAAACTTGTGCCCTGAACCGAAATAAACGGCTCTCAGTGACTCCCTTTCCTTACAGCCGTTAAAACAAAGAATTAAAAAAAAATAATAAAATTTTTTACTCTTTATTCTTTCTTTTAAATTTTAAAAACGCTAAACTAGAGAAGTTTTCTCTTGAATACTTGCGGTTCTGGAGCGTTGTTCTGGGAACGAGGGAGCAGCCTGGTTCCCACGTGGTAGGCCGCAGCCACGTGGAGGCCGGACTTACGGGTGGTGGCTGTGTGTTCCCCAATGCGCCGCGCTCCGCCGGGGCTCCAGCGGCGATTTCTCACACACTCTGCCCACCGAAGCTGCCTCAAGCGTCCAGCCGCTGCGAGCTGTAGCGCGAGGCCAGAAATGGCGCCGAGAGTTCTCCCCGGTGGCGCCTCTAGCGCTCAGCCTCCTAAGGGGCTTCGGCGCGAGGCAGAAGTAGCCGCTGAACGAGGGACTCTGGAGCCAGGTAGCTGAGAGAGCGGGAGGAGAGCTCTCCGATCCTCCCCGCTCTCCAGGTAAACCTCCTCCTCCGGGGCCGCAAGGGAGCAGGGTTGCCAGGAGGCCGAGGCGGGGGGGAGGAGGAGAGGGAACAGAAACTTAAAGGCACAGGCACTCTAACTAAAGAACTAAGGAGAAAATGAAACCAATGAAAACAAATTAAATAAAATAAATGAAGGTTAAAATTAAAATAAACCCTTGCAAAGACTAAGACCCTGTAAGCACTCTGGCTTACGGGAACCCTCCAGCTGCTTGGAGGCTGAGATTACTGGTGCCAGTGGGTGGTGCCAGTGGTATTTATACCACACCATCATCAAAAGGATGATGGGCTCAGCTTCCAAGCTGCTGGAAGGGTTACGCAACCCAGAAGTTAAGGGACTGGACTGAAGTGACGATAAGGAAGCTTCGTTGCAAAGCAACAGAGAGCCTGTTCCCCCCTGCTTGCTCACATAGAACATGGCTACTTGATTGTCTGTATGAATGACGACTATCTTGCGGCTGAGCAGGGTGTGGAACACTTGAAGAGCAAGGAAGATTGCTCTGAGCTCCAAGAGATTGATATGTAGATGACTCTCCTGTGGAGACCAGGTGCCTTGGGTGGAGTGGTCTTGCAGATGAGCTCCCCAACCCATTGGAGAAGCATCTGTTGTGAGAGTTCCTTGGGGTAAGGGTTGTTGAAAAGGGGACCCCAGCAACAGGCTTTGAGTGGACTTCCACCACTGGAGGGACAAAATAAGGTGACTTGTGTTTGCTATTTTGTCTGACAGGCATCCTGATGCCTGGGTCCATTGGGTGGAATAAGTCCACTGAGCTGCCCTCATATGGAGGCGAGCATAGGGAACCACATGCACAGTAGATGCCATGTGGCCTAGTAGTTGTAACATTTCTCAAGCAGTTAGATGAGACTTTAGCACTGCTTGAGAAGCTAACTGCACCATGCGAAGGCAACGGGCCCGGGGGAGATAGGCCCTTGTCTTTCTGGTATCCAGCAAAGCTCCTATGAACTCTAAAGACTGAGTGGGAGTTCGACTGGATTTTGGGATGTTTATTACCAGCCCTAAATACTGAAGGATACGCATTGTGCAGGATAGAGAAGTCCTGGCCTCTGACTCTGTTGGGGCTCGAATGAGCCAGTCGTCTAAGTAGGGAAAGACAAATATCCTTAGACTGCGGAGAAATGCTGCTACTACAGCCATGCATTTCGTGAACACCCTTGGTGCTGAGGCCAGGCCAAAAAGAAGCACCCTGTATTGGTAATGCTTCCCTTGAAAAAGGAACCGAAGGAACCTTCTGTGGGTTGGATGGATGAGGACATGGGTGTACGCATCCTTGAGATCTAGAGAACAAAGCCAATCCTGACTCTGAAGTTATGGCAGCAGAGATCCGAGAGAAATCATCTTGAATTCCTCCTTGACAAGGAATTTGTTCAATTCTCTGAGGTCTAAGACAGGTCTGTAACCCCCTGTTTTCTTTGGGATAAGGAAATAAGGGGAATAGAACCCTGTACCCTGCTGATGAATGGGTACTTCTTCTATTGCCCCTTGGGCAAGAAGGATAGCGACCTCCTGACCTAACAGGTTGATGAGAGAGGTCAGAGAATTGAACTGCTTTACTATTGTGTGAGGGGGCATGCTTGAAAAATGAAGCTTGTACCCCTCCTTTATGATGGAGTGTGTCCAATGCTCTGCTGTTATCTGCCCCCATCTGGGGGCAAAATGACATAACCTTCCTGGAATGGTGGAAGGCTCTGGTCCCCCGAGAGCCAGGAAGGCTAAGTTCTCTAGCTGAAAGTCAAAGGCCCTGTGGAGGCTGAGACTGCTGGCCCGGCTGAGGCTTAGCAGTCTTTGCTTTCTTCTGTTTGGGTGGTTGCTGACCTTTCCTGGCAAGCTGACCTGCAGAACATCCCTGCTGAACATAAGCAGGATAATATTTTCTCTTTTTAGAAAAGAATGGTTTCTTGAACAATTTCTTTCTAGCAGGATCAGCTGTGGACTTGGATAACCTATCCAAAGTGGAGTTGTCAGCATCCATTTCATTGGCTTTTTCCTGCCAATCTTTATCAAACAGGTTCTCACCAGTACAAGGGATATTTCCCAATTTGTTTTGTACCCAGAGCTCTAGATCAGATGCCTGGAGCCAAGCAATTCTACGTGCACCTATGGCAATAGCCAAGGTTCTGCTTATGCACTCAAAGCAGTCAAAGGCTGCACGGTTGGCAAATTTAGAAACATCTTGGGCATGTTTGACCAAAGTGAAAAAATCCTGTCTTCTATCCTCAGAAAGAATAGGACTTAAAGCTTCTAAATCATCTGTGACCTCCTTCAGGAACATTCCCATGTATGTTTATGTTTATTACATTTGATATACCGCTCAGGCCAAAGCATCAGAGCGGTTTACAATAATACATAAATGATACTGAAAATATGAAAGGAACGCCATTGTTAAGATAGGACAGAGTTAGAAATATAGTGATAGTCAAAGAAATAGAAGAGACAAGAGGAAAGGCTCATTATAACATCCAGAGAGAAAGAATATAGTACCACCACAGCTCAGTCCTTCGAGACAGACTTGACCATAACAGCTGCTTATAAACCGCTACTGCCTGGATATATATATGTATAGACTATAGGAACTGATCCTGGAAGAAAGCATGGAAGCTTGGAAGACCCGACGTCCAAAAGCATCCAGGGTTCTGCACGCACGTCCTGGAGGATTAGAGGCATGCCTCTTTGCACTCTTGATCCTTCTCACAGCTGATTCCACTACAATAGAGTGGTGAGGAAGCTGAGTCTTTTGGAAACCAGGACAAGGAGGGACTCGATACATAGTATCCAGTCTGCGAGAATGAGGAGAGGTGGTAAGAGGTGTCTCCCACATCCTTAACATGAGATCATATAAAATCTCATGAATGGGCAAGGTAGCTGCCTCCTTAGGAGTTTTGGGATATTGTAGAATTTCCAACTCCTTGGCCCTTGGCTCTGTTTCAGGGGCCACAGTAATGGACAGGCCCCGAGCCACCTCCCTGATAAAATCCTGGAAGGAAATATCCTCTGGAGAAGACATCCTGCGCTTAGGGGAGGAGGGCTCCTCTGCGAGAAGCATTCCTGCATCGACAGAACTGTCAGAATCCTCAGATTCTTCTGAGGACTCGAAGTACCGTCTGTCCGGATGCTCTTGAAGAGCCCGATACCCGTACCGACCGAAGTCGGTACCGGGAGTAACCAGTACCGGGGTATTGGTACCGGAGGGCATTGGATGACTGGGTACCAGCAAAGTAGACACCGATGCCGATGCTATCGGTACCAGTACCGATGCCGGGGCCGGTCAAATTGTCTGTCGCGGTTCTGAGGGCGTCAATGCCTCAAGGAGAGCTGCCAGACTGCACTCAATAGCCAGGACTCTCTGGTCTATCGACGCTGCCAATGCCTGGATGTCGGTACCGGAGGAGATCGCCGGTACCCCAGAGCATGGCACCAGTAGTGCTGCCGAGGTCGAGGCCTCTAGAACATCCTGGAGCCCCGATAATGCTTTGGAAGCCGAAGCCTCCCGCCGGGGCAATTTTGCCGGTGCAGAATCCTCAAGGGCAAAGCCAGAGGCATCTCGATGTTTAGAAGGCGATCTACCCTTTGAGGACCGGCTGGACTTATGTTTAGTTACCTGAGATCCACGGGAGGAAAAAGCAGCCCTGGAAGACGTCGATACCACCGAAGCTGCATCAGAGGGAAACAGGGTACTGAGCTTAGCAGCTCGGTTCTGCCGACCTCTTTTAGACAGCATGGCGCAGGACATACAATCCGTGATGGAGGGGTCAGGACCTAAACATTTTCGACACCATTCATGGGTGTCGGTGACGGAAATGGTACCGCCACACTTGCTGCAATTTTTGAAACCTGAGGCAGGTTTCTCCATTGTAAGGAAAGGTTTTTGGGCCTAAGGCCCTAAAAGGCGCATGCACCTGAAGAAAAAAGAAAAAAAAGTAGAATATATATATATATATATTTTTTTTTTTTTTTTAAGACAGAAATAAGAAGAAAAAAACCGGCGGTACCGGTAAAGCGTCGAGGAAGGCAGACGCGACCACAAAAAAGAAATAAATAAAAAAAGAATTCTTCTGCGGTGACAGGAACGACGGCCTGCTGGCTCCGCGGAAAAAGAAGAACTGGAGAGAGGCAGTTGGGAAAGGCGGGAAGGCAGCACGCAGGCGCTATGGGATGCTCCCAAAAGCTTTCTAATTGGCCGCTGGGGAGCGTTCCCGCGCAGGCTCCGTCGGTACCGATGATACCCATATGTGATGACTACATTCCTGCTTGTTCCTGGAGATAGGATATTTCCAAAGTCGAGGAGTGGTGTTATAACTGCTTGACATACCTTTCAAAAGTGATTTAGTTGTAAAATTGGCATGAGGTTCCTAATGATCTTTAAACGATGGTATACTCTAGCTGTAATTTTATTTATATGGAATTTTAAGTAAATATGTTTATCTATGATTATACCAAGGTATTTTACTTCCTCGCTGACCTTTATGAGTTTGTTTAGTATATTGATTTCTTTAGGAGTTATTAAGTTCTGATTATTAAAAATGAACAAAGCTTCAGCTTTATCTGGGTTTATTTTAAAGTTGTTAGCTGTGAGCCAATTGTTCATATCAGTCAAACAGTTATTAATTATTTCTGTGTCAAATGTATTCTGGTTAACTGCAGTGTAGATCGTAATATCATCAGCGTATAGATGGTAATTTATTCCATATTGTTGAATAATTTTACATATAGGTTGAATATAGATGTTAAAAAGGATTGATAATGCTGACCCTTGTGGTACATCTTGTGTAATTGGGATTTGAGATGATTTTTTGTCTCCACATTTTACTATTTGCGTACGATTATTCAGGTAGGATGTAAACCATTTAAGTGTGTTGTCGCATAGTCCAATATCTTCTAAACGTTGAAGCATTAAAGGATGATAGATTGTGTCAAAAGTTGCTGAAATGTCAATAAATGTTAAAAGAAACACACTATTTTTCTTATCTAGACCCGTTAAGAGGTTATTAAATAAAGAAATAAGAGTTTCTACATTATGAAATGGTTTGAAACCATGTTGGTGTAGATCCAGTGGAGCATATGAGTCTATGTGATCTTGTAATTGCCCCGGTACTACTCTATAACCTTGGAGATAAAAGGTAAACTAGAAATTGGACGGTATGATTTAGGTTCAGAGGTGCTTAATGAATTTCCTTTATAGATTGGTCTAACTGAGGCTCTTTTGAGGACAGGAGGTAAATAACCTTGTTTTAGTGAAAGTTCTACAAATTTGACTAGATGGCAACTTAATTGACTCTTTGCACTTTTAATCCAGGATCAGTTGGGGAGGTTGTTGTATTAATTGTACTTATTATATTTTCAATTTGTTTTTTTCTTGGCATTGAAAAATTAGACCAAAGGTGTCTGGAATAAGAGAGTATCTTTGTCGTTAATTGATTAGGCTGTGAAGATATTATAGAGGTTAATTGATTTCCGTTTTTATTTATTAAGTAGTTTGCATATTCTTGAGGATCTATCTGGTGATTTTGACAAGGAGAACTGTTTTTGGTAAGCTGATTCACAATATAAAATAATTCCTTTGTTTTATTAGCAGATTTCAAAATTAAGTTTGTATGGTATTGTTGTTTGCGATTATTTATCAAATTGTTATATTCAATTAGCTTCACCTTATATAAAAACTCTGTATGCTGAGATTTGTTCTGTCTCCATGTACGTTCCAAATTTCTTAGTATACGTTTTGCCTCTCTGATATCGAGTACCATGGTGCGATATTCTTTCTACGTACTTGTGCCTTGCCTCTGTTGAGATTTACTGAGGCATCAGAAATGACTTTATTCCAATTGTCTATTCAGCATCTAAATTACTACAATCCTGGTGCAAGTGAGGAATGACATCTGCTATGAAATTTTCTTTATGAAAGGCTCTAAATTTTCTTGTTTTACAATTAGTTTCTAATTGTGAGAAGGAGGTTTTAAATGTAAAGTAATAGATATCCCTGGGACAGGTTGAAATCCTGGAGGTCTAAGCCTTCAGCAACCAGGCCATGAGATGCAGGAACCAGGGACTGGGGACTCGGGTGCCATAACGTCCCATCCTCTTGAGAAAGGAGATCTGGAGCATGCCCTAACTCCAGAGGTGCAGCTTGAGAGAGATGTAGAAGCAGGGGATACCACGCTTGGCGTGGCCATTGTGGCGCTATGAGAATCATGCGACCCCTGTCTTTCTGAAGCTTGAAGAGTGTTTTGGGGAAGAGGGGAATGGATGGGAAGGCATAAAGGAAGTCCTGACTCCAGTAAAGTAGGAAGGCATCCCTTGCCTGACAATTGTGAGCCGGAATCCTGGAACAGAACCGGGGAGGTTTGGCATTCAATGGACTTGCAAAGAGGTCCATGTCTGGAGTGCCCCAGAGATGAAATCTCTTTGCCAACTGGTCTAGGTGGAGAGACCACTCGTGAGGCAGCAGTACTCGACTGAGTTTGTCTGCCCAAAAGTTTTGAATACCTGGAAGATATACCACTAGAAGGTGAATTTGATACTCTCTGCGAGGGCCCACAGTCGTAAAGCTTTGTTGCATAACAGAGAGCCTGTCCCGCCCTGCTTGTTCACATAGAACATGGCTACTTGATTGTCCGTATGAACTAGGACTGTCTTGTAGCTGAGCTGGGCGTGGAATACTCGAAGAGCTAAATAGATTGCTCTTAATTCCAGGAGGTTTATGTGTAGACCAGCCTCCTGTGGGGTCCAGGTGTTCTGGATAGAGAGATGATTCAGGTGTGCTCCCCAACCCACCTGTGATGCATCTGTTGTTAGGGTGGCCTGAAAAAGGGGTTGATGGAAAGGAGACCCCACTGTCAGATTTTCTAGTGATTGCCACCATTGGAGGGACAAAATTAGTGGTTGAGAGTTTACTATTTTGTCTGATAAATGTCCTGTGGCCTGTGTCCACTGTGTGGATAGGGTCCACTGAGCTGCTCGCATGTGGAGGCGAGCATATGGGACTACATGAACTGTGGATGCCATATGTCCCAGCAACTGTAGTAGCTCTCGAGCAGTTAGGGAGGATTTCCCTGCTGCTTGAGAAGCTAGTTGCATTATGCAAAGACACCGGGCCTGTGGAAGGAAAGCCTTTGACTGCCTGGTATCTAGACAGGCCCCTATGAATTCCAGGCATTGGGAAGGAACAAGTTGGGATTTTGGGAAGTTTATTACCAACCCCAAGTATTGGAGGATTCGCATTGTGCGAGACAGTGCAGTGCTGGCCTCTGCAACTGTAGGGGCTCGAATGAGCCAGTCGTCTAAGTAAGGGAAGACGAATATCCCCAGGGTTCATAGAAATGCAGCTAATACTGCCATGCATTTCGTGAATACCCTTAGAGCTGAAGCCAGACCAAAGGGAAGAACACTGTACTGGAAATGTTTTCCCTTGAAAAAGAATCGTAAGAATTTCCTGTGATTTTGATGGATCAGAATGTGACTGTATACATCCTTTAAGTCTAGAGAGCAAAGCCAATCCTGGCTTTGAAGGTATGGCAGAAGAGTTCCAAGAGAAATCATTTTGAACTTCTCTCAGAACAGGTATTTGTTCAACTCTCTGAGGTCTAGAATGGGTCTGTGTCCTCCTGTTTTCTTTGGAATAAGAAAATAGGGGGAGTAGAACCCTGCACCCCGTTGAAGAATGGGTACCTCTTTTATTGCCCCTTGGGAAAGAAGTATTGAGACCTCGTGATCTAGCAGATTGTCTGCGGAGGTTTGAGAATTGAATTGCCTTAGAATTGTAGGAAGGGGCACGCTGTGAAAATGGAGCTTGTACCCCTCTCCTACAATGGACAGAGTCCAATCTTCTACTGTTATCTGATGCCATCTGTTGGCAAAGTGGCATAACCTGCCTGGGATATTGGGGGGTTGGGGACCCCTCAGAGGCAGGAAGGCTAAGCTCTCTAGGAAGGAGTCAAAGCCCTTGAGGGGGCTGAACCTGCGGAGTTGGTTGGGCTCTCGGGCCTTTTGGCTTCTTTTGCTGTCTAGTTTGTCCCTTTTGGGCAACATGACCCTGAGTTTGACTCTGCTGGGTATAGGAAGGATAAAATTTCCTCTTTTTGCTGAAAGAGGGATTTTGATAAGGCTTCTTTTTGGCTGGAGTGGCTGTAGATTTTGACAATTTATCTACAGTGGTATTGTCAGCATCTAACTCGTTAGCCTTTTTCTGCCAGTTCTTGCCAAAGAGATTCTTTCCCGTTCAAGGAATGCTGCCTAACTTGTCCTGTACCCAAGTCTCCAAGTCTGATGCCTGAAGCCAAGCAAACTGTCATGTCACATTGGCAATAGCACAGGATCTGTGATGCATTCAAAGCAGTCAAAGGCTGCACGATTCACAAACTTGGAGACATCTTCAGCATGCTTAACTAGAACAGGAAAGTCTTGTCTCTTGTCATCTGGGAGAAGTGGGCTCATAAGCTCCAAGTCTCCTGTTACTTCTTTGAGGAACATGCCCTTATATAGTATATATGAACTGATCCTAGCTGAAAGCATGGAAGCCTGAAAGGTTTGGCGCCCAAAAGCGTCCAGAGTCCTGCATTCACGACCTGGGGGATTGGATGCATGTCTCTTTGCACTTTTCATCCTACGCATGGCTGACTCCACCACCATTGAATGGTGTGGCAGCTGAGTCTCTTGAAATCCAGGACATGGCGGAAATGGATACATAGTATCAAGCCTCCTAGAATGAGGAGATGTAGTCAGAGGTGTCACCCACATTCTGAGCTTCAAGTTATGCAGAATTTCATGGATGGGCAGAGTAGCAGCCTCCTTTGGAGCTTTAGGATATAGGAGAATTTCCAATTCCTTTGCTCTGGATTCCTGTTCAGGAGCTACCGTGATTGAAAGGCCCTTGGCCACATCACAAATAAAATTCTGAAAAGACATGTCCTCTGGAGGTGACATTCTGCGTTGGGGAGAAGAGTGATCTTCCGGGAGAAACCCTCTGGTACCAGCAGAATTGTCAGAGTCTTCGGAATCGGAGGTTTTGAAGTATTCCTGACCACGATGCTCATGCAAAGCACGGTTCCGGTATCGATCAAAGTCGGTACCGAGTTGATCCGGTACCAATCTGTCGATTCCAGCCAAAGATGGCGTGGGAAGAATTCCCACCGGGGCCGGTACCGTCGGTACCAGTACCAGTGTCTGTACCGGTGTAGGTACCGGCATCGGTGTCGATACCGGTGCCTGTTGAACCATAGGTATCAACGGTACCGCAGCTGTGAGGAGAGCTGCAATGCTGCGTTCGATAGCGAGGAACCCCTGGTTTATCGACACTGCCGATGCCTGGGTGTCGGTACCGGTGAAAACGGCCGGGACCCCTGAGCATGGCATCAGTAGTTCTTGCGAGGTCGAGGCCTCGAGAACATCCTGGAGCCCCATTGATGCTTTGGAAGCCGAAGCCTCCCGCCGGGGCTGTTTTGCCCGCGTGGTTCCCTCAAGGGCAATGCCAATGGCCTCTCGATGCTTAGCAGGAGAGCTACCCTTTGAAGACCGGCTTTTTTGTTTAGTTACCTGTGATCCATGGGAGGAAGAGGAGGCTCTTGAAAATGTCGATGCAATGGATCTGGCATCCGAAGAAAAGAGAGTACCGAGCTTTGCAGCCCGGTTCTGTCTTCCTCTCTTAGTCATCCCCATGCAGGAGCGACATTCAGATGGAGAATGTTCAGGCCCTAAACATTTAAGACACCAATCATGGGTGTCAGTGACAGAAATGGTACCGCCACACTTAGTACATTTTTTAAAACCACTAGTTGGTTTTTCCATGTTTCAGGAATATGAGGCCTAATGCCCAAAATGGCACCTAGCACCGAAAAAGAAAAAAGTTTCTGAAGATTAACAGTTCAAAGTATAAAATTTTTTGAAAAAAGAAAAGAAAAGAACCGGCGGTACTGGTAGGCGTCGTGCGGAGGCAAACGTGACCACAAGAAAACAATTTTAAAGACAGAATTTTTTGCGGTGACAGGGTATGGGTCCTGTCAGCTCCGTGGAAAACGAAGAACTGAAGAGGGACAGTTGGAAAGGCGGGACGGCAGCGCGAGTGTGCTGAGGGATGCTCACCAAAGCGTTCCTATTGGACGCTGGGGAGCGTTCCCGAGGCAGGCTCCGTCGGTGCCAACAATACCCATATGTGAAGACCACATTCCTGCTTGTTCCTGGAGATCTAGATGCCTTGGCCGCTGACACATCCTTGCGAAGCCTAACAAAGAACACAATGAAATGTTCCAGGTGCCAAAAGGCCTCAGTCACCTTCAAATACTGCTTACGCACCCTGCGGATATCGAGTAATTGTAAATCCCTAGACTCAGCAGACTCCAGGGACCGGCAAAGGCTGACAAGGTCACAGCCTAATTAAGGTGGAACACCGAAACGACCTTCGGCAAGAAGAAAGGATCCGGACAAAGGATCACCCTTTGCTTTGTGATCCCAAATAAGGTTCCCTGCACGAGAGAGCCTGCAGTTTCAAGATGAGAAGCACCGAGCAAATAGCCATCAGAAATACAGGGTGAGCCAGTCAAACCTGCATTTTTGAAATGACTGTAAAAAATAAACGGATGGATATTTCAAAATTTTATTGTTACTATCTTAATGTACATTAAAAAGCATTTAAGAAACAACATTCACTGTTTAAAAATAACGCCAGTAAGATGGTGTCCTTCCCGATTGAGACATTCTTGTAGGCGATTTCTGAAACTGCCCATCACATCACGGAGCATACGCTGAGGAATTCTCTCGATTTCCAACCGGATTCTCCTCTTGAGTTCCCCAAGCGTTGGAGGTCGTTGTTCAAAGACTTTACTCTTCAGGTACCCCCACAAGAAAAAATCGCACACTGTGAGGTCGGGCGATCGGGGAGGCCAAGAAATTGCTCCATTTCGGGATATCACCCGATTTGGAAAAACATTGTTGAGAACATTCATGCTCACACGGGCTGTATGACTTGTGGCACCGTCTTGCTGGAATAAGGTTTCATTGTTCATTCCATGTTGACGAAGCTGAGGAATGAAGAACGAATGCAACATTTCCGAATAGCGTTGTGCATTCACAGTAACTGCTTGCTCCCTGTCATTTTCAAAAACATACGGGCCTATGATTCCCAATGAGGACATTGCGCACCAAACTGTTACCTTGCTTGAATGGAGTGGTTTTTGATGGAGTTGTTGAGGGTTTTCATCACTCCAATATCGGAAATTTTGTTTATTCACAAAACCGGAGAGATGGAAATGTGCCTCATCGCTCATCCACAGGTTGTGAACAAGGTCCTCGTTTTCATCAAACATGTCCAACAACGTTTGACAAAAACGCCGTCGAGCTGCAAAATCGTTTTCATTCATAGCCTGAACAACCTGAATTTTGTACGGGTGATGGTGTAAATCTAACCTCAAGATTCTTCGGACGCTCGTGTTTGCCATGCCAAGCGCAGCACTCTGTCGACGCGCCGATCTCCGAGGGCTTCTTTCCACAGCAACTCTCACGCGGTCAATATTCGCGGGAGTTCGCACTGATCTTGCACTGCCACCCCTTCTGCTTCTCGTTTCACCAATTGCTTCAAAGTTTGTCACCCACAATTTGATTGAATTAACAGACGGCACTGGCTTATTTCGATTAATTTGAAAATTCGTCCGGAAACGACGCTGAGCGGCTGCATAACTACCACTTTGGTAAAACGCTTTCACAGCGAATGAACGTTGTTGTTTAGACCACTGCTCCATGGCGACTGAAATGCTTAATTGTGGGGGACACAATGGTAACCTTGCTAACTCGCTCCGCCCACTTTCACGGCTCTCCCGCCCTTTTCAAAAATGCAGGTTTGACTGGCTCACCCTTTACTACCTTGAGGGTCAAATCCTTCAAGGAGGCTCTCAACAGAGGCTCTAATGGGGCTCACGCGAGCACAGAGGACCAAGTAAAGATCCCAGGATGTAACCAGGAAACAGCAAGGTATTTTCAAGTGCTTGACCTACCAAAGAAAATGGACTACATCCTGGTAAGAGGCAAAGGATGCAGCCTGTGCCGCCCAAAAAAACAAGCCAAGATCGCTCCTTGCACCTTTAAGGAATTTAATGCCAGACCCTTTTCAAGGACAACCTGCAGGAAAGCCAAAATATCTGGGAGAGCGGCCCCTAGGGGCCACACATCTCTCTCTTGCCACCAAGTCTCAGAAACGCACAGGACCCATATACAGGCCAGGGAAGTAGAACGCTTTCACACAGCAGCAAGATATCAGCCCATCTTGGGGGAGTGCCCTTTACACCTCAAGCGTGCCCTTTCAAGAGTCAAATCACAAGTGAGAACCGAGCCACGTCCGGCATCCAGACAGGGCCCTGCATCAGAAGGCCTGTCTCCCAAGAAAGAAGGAGAAACTCCACCACCTGGAGCAGCACCAGGTCCGCATACCATGACCGCCAAGGCCAATCCAGGGCCACCAACACCACGACGCACATGTGCCTCGACCCTCTGCAGGATGCGCCCAATCAGCAGCCATGGAGGGAACATGAAGAGAAGTCCACCTCTGAGCCAGGGCTGGACCTGTGCATAGAGTCCCTCCACCAGGTGCTTCCTGCGCCTGCTGAAGAACCTGTGGTCCTTGACATTTGCCAATATCACCATCAAGTCCAGCATGGGAACATCGCAGCGCCCCACTATCAGCTGGAATACCATCTCGGACAGGGACTACTTGCCTGGGTCCAAGAGATGACAACTCAAGTAATCCGCCTTGGCATTGTCTGTTCCGGCCACATGTGCCACTGACAGCGAAATCAGATGGACCTTCGATCACTGCAGGAGCAGAATTGCATCAACCCCCAGCCCCCTCCCAAGAGCTGAAGAGGAGGAGAAAGGGGGAACAGCTGTCTCCTACTGCCCAGAGGGAACTGAGGAGTGGCTGTGTGAGGTAACTGAGGAGCCGCTGTGTAGGATCCGCTGCCACCAGGTTCTGCACCCCAAAAGCACAGCCCAGCTCTTAACTAAGAAAAACAACAAACAGCCAGCAGAGGCCTATGCTCATCCACCTGCTGGAGACTGAGAAATACCGGATCTGCAGGGAAGCACAGGCTACTTAAGGGGAAAGGTTTGAGCATGCTGTTCAGTCTCCCCCTGCTGGAGTATGAGCGGAACCTACATGTCTGTTCTGGACTGGAGGAATGAAATGGAAAGGCCTGACAATCTACATCTGGTCACACCTTCCCAAGAAAATCCAGGTGCTGGATCGCCAGGAGTCAGTATTGACTCGATGGCACACATTGAATATTTTCTCTATCAGCATGAATGCAAACAATATGCAATCAGGACAACGCCTATCATCTGATGATTCCGCTAGCCTTCAATGGATAAGGAGAAATTAGACCTTACCTAATTGTCTTTTCTTGAGTTCCCTCCAGATCAGTCCAGGTAATCAAGGGTTGTCTCCGTCCTTCAGCAGCTGAGAACTGAGCATATCAGACTTCTGACAGCCCAGCTTAAGAGCTCCCCCTTACGCTCTGCACTCCAATCCACCACTGACCAAGTAGCTTCTTAAAACCCCCTTGTTACATTTAAAAAAATAAGATCTTCTCACTCACGGCAGTGCCGTAGGGCACAGAAGAGACCTAGCACTTTGAAAACCAAACTTGAATAAAAACCATAAACTATTTACATGGAAGTGGCTTAGTTACAAGGGAAAAAAAAAGCCCTGTGACGGAAACACCCCAGTGTCAGAAATCTATACCTATCGACCCATAAGCACTTCACTTCGCTCTGACTGCAATTTTGCAGGGGTCACCTCGGCTCCTTTGCCAACACTACCAAAGATTCCAAGGAAGAGCCCTGGACTGGCCTGAAGAGAGATCTCAAAGAAAGACAATTAGCAGGTAAGGTCTAATTTCTCCATCCTATTCATCCCTCCAGGCCAGTCCAGGTATGCAAGGGATGTAACAAAGAGGTACTTATAACCGGGAGGAACCTGTGAGCTCCGCCTGTAAGACGGCAGCCCCAAAAACCACATCCCCTGCTGCATGTATATCGAGCCGATAATGATAAGTAAACGTATGAAGAGAAACCCAAGTTTCTGCCCTGCAAATCTCTACCGACGGTACAAAACCACTTTTGGCCGAGGACGTTGCCTGTGCTCTAGTCAAATGAGCCCGAAGACCCTCTGGGGCCACTTTCTCCCAGATTATATAGGCTGCACAGATAGCCTATTTACACCCATTGGGCAATCAAGGCCTTGGCCCCTGCCTACTCTTTACAGGGTCCTCCAAACACGAACAACTGATCTGAACAGCAAAAAGGCACCGCCACTTTCAGTTATCTCCTGAGCACTCTCCACACATCCAACAGATGCAATTCCCTGTCCTCCTTCAAGCCACCTAAAACCGGAAATGCTGACAAGGATACTCTCTGATTTAGATGAAAAAGAGAGAACACTTTCGGGAGACACGAGGGGACCAGCTATACCACTACCTTTTCTCCTTTGGCATGGGCAAAAAGGACTTCCTGCAGGACAGAGTCTGAAGCTCTGAAATGCGCCATGCCAAGCATAACGCCATTAAACACACCGTCTTCAAGGTCAGATCCTTCAAGGATGCCCTAGCCAGAGGCTCAAAAGGCATCCCAGTCAACACGGATAGCACTAGGTCGGAGGTCCCAGGGAGGAAGCACGGGCCTCTAAGGAGGCTGAACCAGCTATATCACCCAAAGGAAGCATACAACAGCTGGGCGAGTCCCCAAAGAACAACCTTGAACCTGTCCTTGATAACAAGAGAGCTGCGACCTGTACTTTCAAGGTCCCAAGAGTCAAGCCCTTCTCTAAGCCAAGCTGTAGGAAAAGCAAAATATTGGGAAGCGAGCTCCTCAGAGGGCTAACATGCCACTCCGCACACCAGTGCTCAAACACTCGCCAGGCCCTAATATATGCCAATCTGGTGAAATGCTTTCGTGAGGGCAGCAATGTAGTGATCACCGACGAGGAGTATTCTCACCGCCTTAAGCATGCCCTTTCAAAAGCCAAGCCATAAGCAAGAACCGATCCACCTAAGGCATGAGAATCAGACCCTGGGAGAGAAGCTTGATCCTGTCTGGAAGCCTCCAAGAAGGCGCCACTAGCAGCCATTTTTGGTCCGCATACCACGGCCTGCGCTGCCAATCCGATGCTATAAGCACTACCAGACCACTGTGCATCTCTTTCGCCTCAGACGTCGCCAGATGAGTGGCCACAGAGGGAACACAGAGCAGCCCTTCCGACAGTCACCCCTGAACAAGCGCATCGAAGCCCTTCGACATGTGCTCCTTGCACCTGCAGTAGAAATGACTCACTTTGGCATTGTACTGTGCGGTAATGAGGTCCATGACAGGAACTCCCCAACGCTTTGTGAGATCAGCTCCCACTCGCCCAGATCCAACTGGTGCCGACTGAGAAAATCCGCCTAAACATTCTCCTTGTCCGCTAAATGGGCCACAAATAGGGCCGCCAGATTCTGCTCCACCCATAACATTAACCTCTGACTCTCTTCTAACAAAGGCACTGCCCGTGCCCCCCTGCTTGTTGATGTATGCCACCGTAGTCACGTTGTCTGAGCAGATCCGCACTGCCCTCTGAGTTATCATGGGATAGAAAACTGCAGGGATAAGAAAACGGCTCTCATTTCCAGACGGTTGATGGACCACAAGGTCGGCTCCTCTGTCCAATTGCCCTGTGCTACCTGTGACTGGCAATGCGCCCCCCTCCAGCCAGACAGGCTGGCATCTGTCATTACCAAGATCCACTGCGGCGGCACCAAACAGCATTCCCGCTGTGAGATGATCTGACTGGAATGACCACTCCAGGCTTACCAGCACATTCTCTGAACATGCCAACCTCTGGGACAACTGGTGGAACTGTGGAAAACACAAAAAAAGCAGTGCCTGCTGCAAGAGCCGCATGTGGGTCCACGTCCAAGGCACCAAGTCTACTGCCACTCTTATTGAGTCAAGCAGTTACAGGTAATATCAAGCTGCCGGAGCTTTATTATGCAGGAAACGGCGCAGTTGTGCCTGTAGCTTCCATACCCTTTCCATGGGCAGAGAGATCATGCCTCCCTGCATGTCTAACTGCGCTCCCAGGAAGACCAGGCGATGGACTGCTGCAGTTGCTCTTGGCCAGGTTGAACACACAGCCCAAATCCTGGAGAAACTGCACCACACACGTTGCATGGCAGAGACCGTCTCGTCCTCTGACTTCACTTGAATGAGCCAATCGTCGAGATAAGGGTGAACAAGAACATAAGATATGCCAAACTGGGTCAGACCAAGGTCCATCAAGCCCAGTATCCTGTTTCCAACAGTGGCCAATCTAGGTCATACGTACCTAGCAGTTTCCCCAAAAGACACAGGTTCTGCAATGCTTGTACTGGGTCAAGCATTGATATCCTGGGTCCCTTCTTAATAATGGTTTATGGACCTTTCCTCCAGGAACTTGTCCAAACCTTTTTTAAACCCAGCTACACTAACAGCCTTTACTACATCCTCCGGTAACAAATTCCAGAGTTTGATTACACGTTGAGTGAAAAAATATTTTATTTTATTAGTTTTAAATAGTTTACCCTGTAGCTTCATTGCATGTCCCCTAGTCTTTCTATATTCTGATAACGTAAACAATTGATCTACGTTTACCCGTTCCACTCTGTTCATTAACTTATAGACTCCTATCATATCTCCCCCTCAGCCGTCTCTTTTCCAAGTTAAAGAGCCCTATCCTTTTCAGCCTTTCTTCATAGGAGTATCCTTCCATCCCCTTTACCATTTTGGTGGCTCTTCTCTGAACCTTTTCTAATAACGCTATATCCTTTTTAAGATAAGCGACCAGAATTGCACACAATATTCAAGGTGCAGTCTCACCATAGAACGATATAGAGGCATTATAATATCTTTTGTTTTATTTTCCATTCCTTTCTTTATAATACCTAGCATTCTATTTGCTCTCTTGGCCGCCGCTGCACATTGGGCTGAGGGTTTTAACATGTTATCCACAATGACACCTAAATCTTTTTCCTGGGTGGTGGTTCCTAATGTGGAAACAGTGAGGCAAGAGATTGGATGAACACAGGTGCCTTTATTGGTGGTCCCCTACGCGTTACGGCCGAAGCCTTCCTCAGGGGGATACATTTAAAAAGCAAACAATATATGTAAAAATAACAACAAACGTAGATAAACACATTAAAATAAAAATAAAAATAAAGCAAACCAGGCATGTAACATATATTAAACATCAATATAAATACCATATTATGAACATAAAATATAGATAAAATAATTATACTAATAGAGTTAAACCTCAAAAAAGGAATAAAAACAACAAATAATTACATAATATAAATATATAAATGTAAAACAATATAAATGATGAATGAAATAAAATAAAATCATAAAATCACCATGGATCAATAAACCACAAACTAAAAAACTAAAAACACAGGGCAGATAGTGGACACTATTTAAAAAAACTAATGAAGATAGTGTATGAGAAGTACTCACAAGGCACTGCTGGAGAGAGGGTTCAATTTGGCCTATGAACTGGTACCTATTGTAATACTGACATTAAAAAACAATGGATAAACACAGATGTAAAATTGAGGAAAAATAATAACGATAATAATAATGATAATGATAAAATGTAATGATAAAAATGAAAATGATAATGATAAATATTGTACACAAAAACAAAAGAACAACCTTTAAGGATGAAATAAAGGAAATCTGAAAAAAGTATTGCAATAATGAACTTATGTCTAAGACACCAAAGTTATAAACCATGTATTATTTAAAAACCATATATTATTTAAAAATGATACCTGCGCTTGATCAATTGTGATGAATCAACGCTGTATAATAAAAACATCTAAAGAAGTATCTTATCTTACAGTGAAGCATCCAATTATACCTACAATATATGTTATCCCTAAAATCCATAAATCTTTAGACAATCCTCCTGGTCGTCCCATTGTCTCAGCTATTGGCTCTCTTTTCGAGCCCATCTCTAAGTTTATGGATTTTTTCCTAAGACCCTTTGTTTCAGAAGCAGAATCCTACCTACGGGACTCCACCCATGTTTTTTAATAATTTATTAATTTTTTAGTTTTTTTGTTTTCTTCATCATGTCCCGATACATTCTGCCTTGCAACACAATTTTTAGTTCTTTCAACATGGCTTGATATATTTTGCCTTTCAAGTTTTTATACAATACAATATAACATTTCTTCAGTTACATAGTACTTTGCAGTGACTACCTCATGACGATTCTACGTTTGTTCAAAGTATAACATGTAGGTTGCACTCCACGGTTCTTGTGGCACAAGTGTATGCTTGACACCCTAACCTTATGCAAACACGTCATAGGAGTAACTACGCCCTCTTACGCTTAGGATTTAAAGCCCCAAGTTAGCTCGTCATTTCCTTAGAAGCTTTGACCTTATTTTTCCTGGATTTGCGGTTTCGCTACGATTGAGGTAAGCCTTTGCAGCGATGTATCAGTTGACTCACTGGATTAATCACATATTCCTTGTTTGACTTCTACCGCAAAGTTTGTACTGTGCTTGCTAGATTTGGTTTTTTCGCTCAGACAGCATGTTTGGACGTGGAGGTTCTAACACGAGTTCTTAAAAGCTGTTTTTTATCTTGCATCTTCAGTAGGTGCGCGCTGGTTAACACTTGACCGTTGTAGAGTCACATTATTATATACATATCAGTGAGCTTTATTATTTGTTTTTATTATAACTATAATATACATCCTGGATTGTTTTTCTACTATTATTTGAAATAATATGCAAATATTTTGGCGCGCATTCTTAGCGTTTTTTCAAATGTCTTCCCCTTATAATTTTTTTGCAATATCTCATTCCCATGTATTCACGGTTCTACTGGCATCCTGTCCCGATCTCATGTACAATCCTTTTTTGCCTTATTTCATGTAAATGTATCAACATTTTAGTACAATTAGTTCACACTAAATTTTAAACGTATATTTTTGTACGTATTTTTTACACAAGTAAGCTCTGGGTGAACGACATTTTTTAGGAGGATCTCTAGTATGCTACTGGATTCAGGAACACTTTATAAATGTATGGACAATTTTTACTATTACAACTATCTACAATAAGATCAGTATGTTTTATTCATCTTATAGTCTGTCACTACATTATTAACATAAGTTTGTTTTTAATATACAGCGTTGATTCATCACAATTGATCAAGTGCAGGTATCATTTTTAAATAATATATGGTTTTTAAATAATACATGGTTTATAACTTTGGTGTCTTAGACATAAGTTCATTATTGCAATACTTTTTTCAGATTTCCTTTATTTCATCCTTAAAAGGTTGTTCTTTTGTTTTTGTGTACAATATTTATCATTATCATTTTCATTTTTATCATTACATTTTATTATCATCATCATTATTATCGTTATTATTATTTTTCCTCAATTTTACATCTGTGTTTATCCATTGTTTTTTAATGTCAGTATTACAATAGGTACCAGTTCATAGGCCAAATTGAACCCTCTCTCCAGCAGTGCCTTGTGAGTACTTCTCATACACTATCTTCATTAGTTTTTTTAAATAGTGTCCACTATCTGCCCTGTGTTTTTAGTTTTTTTAGTTTGTGGTTTATTGATCCATGGTGATTTTATGATTTTATTTTATTTCATTCATCATTATTTATATTGTTTTACATTTATATATTTATATTATGTAATTATTTGTTGTTTTTATTCCTTTTTTAAGGTTTAACTCTATTAGTATAATTATTTTATCTATATTTTATGTTCATAATATGGTATTTATATTGATGTTTAATACAGTCAAACCTCGGTTTTCATTTGCCCCGGTTTTCATACGCTTCGGTTTTCAACGTCTTTTCTGACTGAGATTTTGTCCCGGTTTTCATGCATTGCTTCGGTTTTCAACGTCTTTTCTGACTGAGATTTTGTCCCGGTAGCAGGGAAGAAAAGCTGTCAACGTAAGCAGGAGATGTTGCATGAATGTGGGAGGCAGTTCTTTCTCTTGCAGGGTACGTCTGAAGCTATATCATTAAGATTTTCTGCCATTCTGAAGCATTGAGCAGATAATGTAAAGGTATTTTAATGGACTGAATTCAATGTGATTCCGAAGAGAGCTGGGCACAGCAGCTTGTCAGGGGTGGCTAAGGCCAGATGTTAACATACTGTACTGTACAGTACTGTACTTAGCTTGCTTTCAGTGATGTTAAATGTTCATTTATCCATTTCATTAGTCATTTATATTTATTTCTCATTGTTTTCTGTATGTAAAAATATAGTTATTCTCTATAAAATGTATTTTTTGTGAATATTTTTGGGTGTCTGGAACGGATTAATTGGATTTACATTATTTCTTATGGGAAATATTGCTTCAGTTTTCATACGTTTCGGTTTTAGTCAGACTTTTTCGAACGGATTAATCATGAAAACCGAGGTTTGACTGTATATGTTACATGCCTGGTTTGCTTTATTTTTATTTTAATGTGTTTATCTACGTTTATTGTTATTTTTACATATATTGTTTGTTTTTTAAGTGTATCCCCCTGAGGAAGGCTTCGGCCGTAACGCGTAGGGGACCACCAATAAAGGCACCTGTGTTCATCCAATCTCTTGCCTCACTGTTTCCTGTTGGATCAGCAAGAGCTCACTGCTCTCCTTGTGCCTGGTTCCTAATGTGGAACCTTGCATCGTGTAACCATAGTTTGGGTTGTTCTTCCCTAGGTGCATAACTTTGAACTTGTCCACATTAAATTTCATCTGCCATTTTGATGCCCAGTCTTCCAATTTATCAAAATCCTCTTGCAATTTTCCACAATCCTCTTGGGTTTTAACAACTTTAAATAGTTTTGTGTCAAATGCAAATTTGATAACCTCACTTGTTATTCCACTTTACAGGTCATTTATGAATATGTCAAAAAGCAGCGGACCCAGCACAGATCCCTGGGGTACACCACTATTCACCTTTCTCCATTGGGAAAATTGGCCATTTAGCCCTACCCTCTGCTTTCTATCTTTTAACCAGTTCCTGATCCACAGTAGTACACTGCCTCCTATCCCATGACTCTTTAGTTTTGCCAAAAGTCTCTGATGAGGGACCTTGTCAAAGGCTTTCTGAAAGTCCAGATACACTCTATCAACCGACTCACCTTTGCCACATGTTTATTCACACCTTCAAAAAAAACATAACAGATTAGTAAGACAAGATCTTCCTTGTCTAAAGCCATGTTGGCTGTCTCCCATTAGGCCATGACTATCTACATGCTGAGTAATTTTGTTCTTTATGATGGTTTCTACCATTTGTCCTGGTACTGACGTGAGGCTCACCGGTCTGTAGTTTCTCGGATCACCCCTGGAACCCTTTTTAAAAATTGGCGTTACATTGGCGATCCTCCAATCTTCAGGTATTAGAGATGATTTTAATGATAGTTCACAGATTACTAATAGCAGGTCTGCAATCTCATATTTCAGTTCTTTCAACAGCCTTGGATGTATACCATCTGGCCCAGGTGATTTGCTACTCTTCAGTTTATCTAATAGTTGTAATACATCTTCCCGATGTATCGATATTTCCTTCAATTCTTCCGCACCTTTAAATACCACTTCAGTCATGGATAACATCCCTACATCTTCCTCAGTAAAGACCGAAGCAAAGAATTCATTCAGTCTCTCCGCTATCGCCTTGTCGCCTCTTAGTGCCCCTTTAACCCCTCTATCATCTAATGGACCAACTGACTCTCTTCACAGGTTGTTTGCTACGAATGTACTTGAAAAAGTCTTTATTTTGTGTTTTTGCTTCCGCAGAAAGCTTCTTCTCAAATTCTCCCTTTGCCTGCCTTATCAATGCCTTGCATTTGACTTGCCAGTGCTTGTGCTGTTTCCAGGTTTCGTCGTTTGGCTCAACAAGGATACCTTTGTTGTGCAGTGCTGCCGCCACCACTACCATAACCTTGGTGAAGGTACGCAGTGCAGTAGCAAAGCAAAAGGGAAGGGCCCTGAATTGAAAAAGTCCCATGGGCAGGGCGAACTGCAGGAACCATTGGTGGTCTGGCCGAATGGGGATATGTAAGTAAGCCTCCTTGAGATCCAAAGCGGCCAGAAACTCGCCCGGCCTTACTGCCAAGATAACCAACTGCAAGGTTTCCATGCGTAAGTGTGGAATGTGTAAAGCTAGATTCACGTACTTGAGATTTGGGACGGAACGTGCTTTCCTTTTTTGGAAAAAAGATAAAATAGAGTACCGACTGGTTCCATACTAGTCTGGAGGGATCGTGACTACTGCCTACAGCTGCCAACAACCACTGCAAGGTGTCCTGTACTTCTCTCTCCTTCCCCCCTTGAAAGGGGAGAGAACAAGGCCTCCGCGAGAGGCCGGGCAAACTCCAGCGCATACCCTCCCGAATAATTTCCAGTACCCACTGGTTGGTCGTAATGGAAGCCCAGGTGGAGTAAAACTGTTGCAGTCAATTGCCTGTTTTCATCGTCTGAGCTCCCCTGCCCTCACTGGGACTTTTTACTTGGAAACGTAGGGGGTTGAAAAATATCCCCTGCCAGTCTTCCAGGAGCCTCGAAAAGGCTGCTCTCTTGCCCTAAACGCCCTCGCCGATACGGTGTAAACTGAGAGCCCCTGAATCTGCAAAGGTCTTTGGGGTGACCGCTCAGGCCATGCCCTGCTTTGTCGCCCCCCGCCCCCCTGTCTGGCTTATCCACAGGTAAATGGCCTCCCTTATGGTAAGCGGCCTCCCTTAGAATCCCCCAAATCCTTCACCGTCTTCTCCAAGGCTTCCCCCAAAGAGAAACTTATCCTTGCAGGGAAGCTTACTAAGCCTGGATTGAGAGGAAGAATCTGCCGACCAATTCCTCAACCAGAGGAAACATCTGGCTGCCACAATAGAGGCTACGGTCTTAGACGTCCCATGGACCAGATCATAAAAAGTGTCTTTCCATGTACTCCAAAGTGGACTTAAGTTGACAGCTTTCCAAAGCCGTCTGGCTGCCGGGATCCATTGGACTCCATCTCTGTAGCCAGTGACTAGATTCCATCGACACATAAGCCCCACACACAGAGGCCTGCAGCACTAGGGCACTCGAGTCAAAAGCCTGCGTGAGCAGGGACTCCAATTTGCAATACTACAAGTCTTTCAGCGCAGCCCTGCCTTCCATGGGGATGGTGGTCTACTTGGTCACTGCTGATATGAGAGCATCTACACCTTTGGCATTTGCAAAAACTCACGCTCCTCCTGGGGAAAGGAATATAGCTGACCCATCACCCTACTGCCCCACAAGGTAACCTCAGGGAATTCCCATTCTGCCTCAATCATCTTTTTGATGACTGTGCACTGGAAAACATGCCTGCTCATCTTTGAATCCTTGCAACAGGGGGTCCCCTCCAGGGACTGGTCCACCTTCGCCGGGGAGACAATGTTCAATGTTGCCAGAGAATGGGCAATTAGAGACCCAGCTCTTCCCTATGAAACACCCGGAACATATTTGGGTCTTCTCCTGCCGGAATCTCTCCTTCCTCCAGCTCCGGGGCCATTGGCTTCCCCCAGAGGTTTGAGGTTCCTTCCCCTAGATCAGGGGTGGGCAATTTACAGCCCGCGGGCCTCCACAGGGTTTTCTGCGGCCCGCGGAATAGGGTTGCCAACCAGACGGTTTTCAACCAGCCTAGCCTGTTTTTCCATGGCCAGGCCGGCTGCTGGCACAGATTTAAACTGGCCCTTGAAAAGCCGTTTTTTTGCTCTGGCAGTGAGATCGGGAGCGGCCAGAGCAAAAAAGCATAGTTACTCACCTGTAACAGGTGATCTCCGGGAACAGCAGGAATTTAGTCCTCACATATGGGTATCGTTGGTACCAACGGAGCCTGCACGGGAACGCTCCCCAGCGTCCAATTAGAAAGCTTTTGGGAGCATCCCACAGCGCCTGCGTGCTGCCTTCCTGCCTTTCCCAACTGCCTCTCTCCAGTTGAGTTTAAAGCTGAGACAAAGAGAAAGGGAAAGAGAAAGATAGAGAGATACAACTCCTAGAGGAGGTGGGTGGGTTGTGAAGACTACATTCCTGCTGTTCCCAGAAATCACCTGTTACAGGTGAGTAACTATGCTGTCTCCAGGAACAAGCAGGAATGTAGTCTTCACATATGGGGACTCCCTAGCTTTAGATGCCAGGGAGAAACCCCAGAAGCTGTGTGTTCCTGTGAAAGGGCTCCACTTCCCCCCATGGATCTCTGGCATCCAACCAGGGATGGTGGGTAGGAGTTGATTAGGTATGGAACAGCCTGACCAAACAAGGCATCTCGGTGGGAGTCCTTGTCCAACCAGTAATGGGCTGTGAAGGTATGAACCGAGGTCCAAGTGGCTGCTCGACAGATGTCGTCAATAGACACAGAGTGCAGCTGAGCCATTGAGGCTGCCATGGCTCTCACATTGTGAGCTGTGACATGGCCCTCCAGAGGAAGATTCTTACTCTGATAGGCAAAGGAAATACACTGAGCAATCCAGTTGGACAGTGTTCTCTTGCAGACTGGAAGTCCCAAATGAGAAGGATCAAAAGCAACAAAGAGTTGAGAGGACTTTCTATGTTGCTGTGTTCTTTGCAAGTAAAAGGCTAAAGCTCTTTTACAGTCCAAAGTATGAAGATTCCTTTCTGCATTTGATGCAGGAGGCCTTGGAAAGAACACAGGCAGGTAGACCGCTTGGTTAAGATGAAAAGGCGAGACCACCTTTGGCATAAAGTGTGGATGAGTCTTAAGGACTACCTTGTCATGATGGAACCTTGTATAAGGTGGATCAGCCACTAGTGCCAGCAACTCACTGATACGATGTGCTGGATGTGATTGCAATGAGAAAGATAACCTTCCAGGAAAGGAATTTCAATGAAGTAGTAACTAAGGGTTCGAAAAGTGGCTTCATGAGCTGACCAAGAACCAGGTTTAAGTCCCATGCCACCGGTGGTGGCCTAATGGGAGGCTTAGTTAGAAGAAGGCCTCTCATAAATCTTGCTATAAGAGGATGGCAGGAAACAGGTTTCCATTTAAAGGCTTGAAAGAAGCTGCAATAGCACTTAAATGGACTCTTACTGAGTTAGTTTTAAATCCTGCATTGGATAAATGAAGGAGATACTCCAGTAATGATTCCAGAGGTATCGCAAGGGGGTTAAGACCCTTCTGCCAACACCATATGGCAAACCTTTTCCACTTGAAAGCATAAGAGCGTCTTGTGGAAGGCTTCCTGGAAGCATACAGGATATCCTTTACTTGCTGAGGGAGGTTAAAATCATGGAGATCTAGGCCTTCAGCAACCAAGCCCTGAGATGCAGAGACTGGGGATTGGGATGCCATAACATTCCGTCCTCCTGAGACTGGAGATCTGGAGCAGACCCTAATTCCAGAGAGGGAGCTTGAGAGAGAAGTAGGAGCAGAGGGTACCACACTTGCCGTGGCCAATGTGGAGCTATGAGAATCATACGGCCTCTGTCTCTCTGAAGCTTGAAAAGGGTTTTGGGAATTAGAGGAAGGGTGGAAAGGCATAAAGGAAGTCTTGACCCCAGTGAAGGAGGAAAGCATCCCTGGCCTGAGAGCCCTGAGCCGGAATTCTGTAACAGAACTGGGGAAGTTTGGCATTAAACGGACTTGCAAAGAGGTCTATGTCCAGGGTTCCCCAAATTTGAAAAATCTTGGCCACCTGGTCTACATGTAGAGACCATTCGTGTGGAAGCAGAACTCGACTGAGTCTGTCTGCCCAAGAGTTTTGTATGCCTGGAAGATACACTGCCAGGAGATGAATCTGATGCTCTCTGGCAAGGGCCCATAGTCACAAGGCTTCGTTGCAATGCGACAGAGAGCCTGTTCCCCCCTGCTTGTTCACGTAAAACATGGCTACTTGATTATCCGTATGAATGAGGACGTCTTGTAGCTGAGCAGGGTGTGGAACACTCCAAGAGCAAGGAAGATTGCTCTGAGTTCTAAGAGATTGATATGTAGATTTTATTTATTTAGCTGCATTTATATCCCGCTTTTCACCGGGTCAAAGCGGTTGGGGGATACATTTAACACGAGGGGATATGAGACACATACACTAATACTTACAGGGAACATGGGCAATGGAGGGTTAAGTGGCTTGCCCAAGACCACAAGGAGCACCTGTGGGACTAGAAACCCCAGTCCTTCCGGCCCAAGGTTGCTGTCCTCTAGTGGGATTTGAACCACTGACCTTCTGGCCTGTAGTACCTTGCCCCAACCACTAGGCCACTCCTCCCTTGCCCCAACCACTAGGCCACTCCTCCCTCCCTGTGGAGTCCAAGTGCCTTAAGTGGAGAAGTTTTGTATTTGAGCTCCCCAACCCATTGGTGAAGCATCTGTTGTGAGAGTTGTCTGGGGTAAAGGTTGTTGAAATAGGGACCCCAACAACAGGTTCTGAGGGGACTGCCACCATTGGAGAGACAAAATAAGGCGATTTGTGTTTGCTATTTTGTCTGCCAGGCACCCTGATGCCTGGGTCCATTAAGTGGATAAAGTCCACTGGGCTGCTCTCATATGGAGGCGACCATAAGTAACCACATGCACTGTAGATGCCATGTGGCCTAGTAGTTGTAACATTTCTCTGGCAGTGAGATGAGGCTTTAGCACTGCTTGAGAAGCTAACTGCACCATGCGAAGGCAACGGGTCTGAGGAAGATAGGCCCTTGCTTTTCTGGTATCCAGCAAAGCTCCTATGAACTCCAGAGACTGAGTGGGAGTTAGACTGGATTTTGGGATGTTTATGACCAGACCCAAATACTGGAGGATACACATTGTGCAAGATAGAGAAATCCTGGCCTCTGCCTCTGATGGGGCTCGAATGAGCCAGTTTAAGTAGGGGAAGACAAATATTCCTAGAGTGTGGAGAAATGCTGCTACCACAGCCATGCACTTCGTAAACACTCTTGGTGCTGAGGCAAGGCTGAAAGGAAGCACCCTGTATTGGTAGTGCTTTCCTTGAAAAAGGAAACAAAGGAACTTTCTGTGAGTTGGATGGATGAGAACATGAGTGTACACATCCTTGAGATCTAGAGAACAAACCAATCCTGACTCTGAAGGTAAGGCAGCAGAGTTCCCAGAGAAACCATCTTTAATTTCTCTTTGAACAGGAATTTGTTCAATTTTCTGAGGTCTAAAATAGGTCTGTGTCCCCCCTGTTTTCTTTGGGATAAGGAAATAGGGGGAGTAAAACCCTGTACCCTGTTGATGAATGGGTACTTCCTCTTCTGCCCCTTGGGCAAGAAGCATAGTGACCTCTTGATCTAACAGGTTGACGAGAGAGGTCTGAGAATTGAACTGTCTTACCATTGTGGGAGGGGGCATGCTCAAAAAGTGAAGCTTGTACCCCTCTTTTATAATGGAGTGTGTCCAATGTTCTGCTGTTATCTGCCCCCATCTGGGGGCAAAGTGACACAACCTTCCTGGAATGGTGGAAGGCTCTGGTCCATTGAGGGCCAGGAAGGCTAAGTTCTCTAGATGAAAGTCAAAGGCTGGCACTGCTGAGACTGTTGAGGCTTAGCAGTCTATGCTTTCCTTTGTTTAGGTGGTTGCTGACTTTTTCGGGCAGGCTGACCTGCAGAACGTCCCTGCTGGGAATAAGAGGGATAAAACCTCTTCTTTTTTGAGAAGAATGTTTGTTTGTTTTTTTTGAAAAATTTCTTTCTTGCAGGATCAGCTGTGGCTTTGGATAACCTATCCAAAGTGGAGTTGTCAGCATCCAACTCATTGGCTTTCTCTTGCCAATTTTTGCCAAATAGATTCCCACATGTACAAGGGATATTGCCCAGTTTGTCCTGCACCCAGAGCTCCAAATCAGATGCCTGGAGCCAGGCAATTCTACGTGCACCTATGGCAATGGCAGAGGTTCTGCTTATGCACTCAAAACAGTCAAAAGCTGCACGATTGACAAACTTAGAAACATCCTGGGCATGTTTAACCAGTGTGAGAAAATCCTGCCTCTTGTCATCAGGAAGGAAAGGGCTTAAAATCTCCAAGTCTCCTGTGACTTCTTTAAGGAACATTCCCATATATAAAATATAGGAAATGATCCTGGCAGAAAGCATGGAAGCCTGGTAAGTACGACGTCCAAAGGCATCCAAAGTTCTACACTCACTTCCAGGAGGATTAGAGGCATGCCTCTTTGCACTCCTGATCCTTCTCATAGCTGATTCCACTACAATAGAGTGGTGAGGAAGCTGAGTTTTCTGGAAACCAGGACAAGGAGGGACTCGATACATGGTATCCAGTCTGTGAAAGTGAGGAGAGGTGGTAAGCGGTGTCTCCCACATTCTTAACATGAGATCATGTAAGATCTCATGGATAGGCAAGGTAGCTGCCTCCTTAGGAGCCTTGGGATATTGTAAAATTTCCAACTCCTTTGCCCTGGGCTCTGTTTCAGGAGTCACAGTAATGGACAGACCTCGAGCCACCTCCCTGATAAAATCCTGAAAGGAGATATCCTCTGGAGGAGACATCCTGCGTTTAGGAGAGGAAGGCTCCTCTGGGAGAAGTACTCCGGTACCGACAGAGCTATCAGAATCCTCAGATTCTTCAGAGGATTCAAAGCACCTTCTTTCCGGATGCTCTTGTAGAGCCCGATACCCATACCGACCGAAGTCGGTACTGGGGGTGGGATCGGTACCGGAAGGCATGGCAAGACTGGGTGCCGGCAAAGCGGACCCTGATGTCGATGCTGATGCTGTCGGTACCGGTACTGATACCGGTGCTGGAGTCGGTGCCGGTACCGGTTGAGATGTCTGACGCGGTTCCGAGGGTGTCGATGCCGCAAGGAGAGCCGCCAGACTGTGTTCAATAGCCAGGATCCTCTGGTCTATCGACGCTGTAGATGCTTGGGTATCAGTACCGGAAAAAGCAGCCGGTACCCCAGAGCATGGCACCAGTAGTTCTGCCGAGGTCGAGGCCTCGAGATCAACCTGGAGCCCCGATAATGCTTTGGAAGCCGAAGCCTCCCGCCGGGGCAATTTTGCTGGTGCAGAACCCTCAAGGGCAACGCCAGAGGCATCTCGATGCTTGGAAGGAGATCTACCCTTTGAGGACTGGCTAGACTTATGTTTAGTTACCTGAGATCCATGGGAGGAAGACGAAGCCCTGGAAGACGTCGATGCCACAGAGGCTGCATCGGAGGGAAAAAGGGTGCTCAGCTTAGCAGCTTGGTTCTATCGACCCCTCTTGGACATCATGGCAAAAGCCACACACTCCGAAATGGAGTGGTGAGGACCTAAACATTTAAGACACCACTCATGGGTATCGGTGACGGAAATGGTACCGCCATACTTGGTGCACTTTTTAAAACCCGAAGCGGGTTTTTCCATAGTGGAGGAAATTTTGGGCCTAGGGCCCAAAATTGCGCGTGCACCTGGAGGGAAAAGTTTGGAAAAAAAAATAGAATATATATATATATTTTTTTTAAACAAAAGAAGAAAAGAAAAGAGAACCGGCGGTACCGGTATAGCGTCGAGGAAGGCAGATGCGACCACAAAAAAGAAGGAATAAGGGAAAAAGTTTCTGCAGTGACAGTGCTGGCTCCACGGAAGAACTGGAGAGAGGCAGTTGGGAAAGGCGGTAAGGCAGCACACAGGCACTGTGGGATGCTCCCAAAAGCTTTCTAATTGGATGCTGGGGAGCGTTCCCGCGCAAGCTCTGTCGGTACCGACGATACCCATATGTGAAGACTACATTCCTGCTTGTTCCTGGAGATTAAAAAAAACAGCTTTTCTCCCATAGTCCGCAGCGCGAACGCAATCCCTAATCGACTGATCCCTGGGCCCTGCAGCCGCTGCTTCTGCTTTTCACAGAGCAGCAGCTGCAATAAAGTTAATTTGAAAAGGAAAATAAACCTGTGAGAAGCCTGCCCCCTCTGACATCACTTCCTCAGGCGCGGACCGGAGGGCTCCTCTCAGGTTGTCTTTTCCTTTTCAAATTAAGTTTATTGCAGCCGCTGCTCTGTAAAAAGCAGAAGCAGCGGCTGCACGGGGGTGAACTTCGAAGCAGCACTAAAGGTAGAGGGTGTGAAGCAGCACTAAGGGGAGAGGGTGTGAAGCAGCACTAAGGGGAGAGGGGGTGAAGCAGCACTAAGGGGAGAGGGGGTGAAGCAGCACTAAGGGGGGGATGAAGCAGCACTAAGGGTGGGGGTGAAGCAGCACTAAGGGTGGGGATGAAGCAGCACTAAGAGGGGGGTGAAGCAGCAGCAGTGGCTGCAAGGGGAAAGAGATGGCAGAAGGAACTGACAGGTGGAAGGTGAGGACTGAAAGAGCTGAAAGAGGGGGAAGGAGGTGGCAGGAAGGAACTGACAGGGTGAAGAAGGTGACTGGAATAAAGCTGAAAGGCGGAAAGAGGGTGGCTGGAAGAGAGCTGAAATGTGATCTCAAAATATTTTTGTATATAGCTATCTGTTTGCTCCTTTTTGTCAGAGTTCCTTTACGATCGCTTTATTTATTTATTATTATTATGCAATTTACACTTCGCATTAAATGAAATGTAATGTTAACTAATGAATACAATCAGTTTTAGAAGGTGCGGCCCTCCGCTAACCGCGGCCCTCTCAAAGTAGCCCCCGAGCTAAAACAATTGCCCACCCCTACACTAGAGCCTCCAAAGTCCGAGACTGTGGAGAGTTCTGACCCAGCCAGGTGTCAGCCTCTCCTCTACTTCTTTTTTCTGGAGGGCCCTAAAAGGACTCTTCCTGCAGAGGATCTCCTTTCTCCAGAGCTGACCCCTCACTCACACAGGCCTTCTCCCCAGCCTGTTTGAGATAGTAAGCCTTATGAAGGGAGAGTATAAACTCCGGGAAATAAAAAGGCTCTGGCAAGACAGCCATCCTCTGAGGCTCAGCGGGAGTCTCTCCAGTCTGTTTCCTTTTACTTTTGCCACTGCTTTTCCCGCATTTGGATAACTCCCTGGGGAACATGGCCGCTGGCGCTGGAAGGCTGTCAGCTTTGGTGGGAACTGCCAGCTCCCAGGGGCTCTCAGGGGAAATGCCCGCTTTGTCCTCCATATGTGCCTGGGACAGAACTGCAAAAAAAACCTTGCACTGCCTCGAACAAGAGCGGCAAAACCCCGACAGCTCAACTCCGTGTGCCTGCACACAGGACGCACTTCACCAGGCCCAACAGCATGTACGTACGTGACACGCTGCGATCTACCTTACACCGCCACTACAAAATAGAAATTACACTTACCTGGTAATTGTAGCTCCTGGAGGGTCCAGTTTAGTCCTCCATATCCGGGTAGTGCACCTCCTCCTGCAGCATGGAGACTGGACCAATCAGAATCTTGCCATCCCAGGATGTATGCTGCTGGAGCTCCCATAAGCCCCCAGTGAACTAGTAACAAAGCAGACTTAAAGAGGCAACACATTAGTCAAGTAAAAACACCTCAACTATAAATTAACTTACTCCCCAGAACGTTAACCTGACTCCCTCCCCAAACGAAGAAGCCAGAACCCTGCACAGTGCTTCCGCCCCGACAATGGAACGAATAAGCAGACACAGCCACCAACAAACACGGACAGAACAGGCGACAAGAAAGGAGAGCGCTGAAGGATCCCACCAAAGGGCCCGAAAAATTCGCTTAAAAGGCTCTCCTCCTATACACCAAGCGCGCCGCACTAACAGACCTGTCTCTTGGGCGGGACGGAGGACTAAACTGGACCCTCCAGGAACTACAATTACCAGGTAAGTGTAATTTCTATTTCCTGAGTGGTCCTCCAGTTTAGTCCTCCACATCCGGGATGTAACAGAGCAGTTAACACCGGGCGGGACCTTGCAACCCGGCGCGCAACACCGCTGAACCAAAACTAGCATCCCGAGCGGCCAACACATCCAACCGGTAGTGTCTACTGAAAGCATGAAGAGACGACCAGGTTGCCGCCCTGCAAATCTCCACAGGCGGAACAAGACTATGTTCCGCCCATGACGCCGCTTGCGCTCTAGTAGAGTGACCTCGCAACCCTAGCGGGACCGCACTCCCTGCAGAAGGTACGCCGAGGCAATCTCCTCCTTAATCCACCTGGAAATAGAAGCCTTCGCCGCCGCTTCCCCTTTCCGGACTCCGCCGAAAAGCACCAACAGCCGGTCAGACTTACGGAACATCTCCGAAACCGCGAGGTACCGACGCAGCACTCGTCGCACATCCAAACGGTGCAAATCCCGGCCTGCAGCACCCTCTGCCTCCGAGCCAAATACCGGCAGAAAAACGGATTGATTCAAGTGAAACGGGGAAATTACCTTGGACAAAAAGGAAGGCACAGGTCTCAAAACCACTTTATCCCTAGAAAAAGACAAGAAAGGCTCTCTACACGACAGAGCCTGCAACTCTGAAATCCGCCTTGCTGAACAAATGGCCACCAGAAAAACCGTCGTCAGCGTTAGATCCGTAATGGACGCCTGGTTGAGCGGCTCAAAGGGTTTCTGAACCAAGGCCCGCAACACCAGATTCAAGTCCCACGGGGGTATCGACACTCTGTGCAAGGGACGCAGTCTGAATACTGCCTTAAGAAAATGTTGAACATCCGAGTGCGCCCCCAGCGGACTCCCCAGAATTTTGCCCTGGTGGCACGCGAGTGCCGCCAACTGCACCTTCAAGGAACTGGCAGCCAACCCTTTGTCAAAACCGTCCTGCAAGAAACTGAGTATTACGGGCACCGATGCCGTCGCCGCCCGAACACGATGCCTAGAACACCAGTCCTCAAAAATCCGCCACACTCGGACATACACGAGCGAAGTCGAGGATTTCCTAGCGCGAAGAAGGGTGGCAATTACCGCCGAAGAATAACCCTTCTTCCTCAACCTAGCCCTCTCAATGGCCAGACCGTAAGCGAGAACCGATCCACCTGAGGCATCCGCAGCAGCCCCTGAAGCAAAAGATCCACTAAGGGAGAAAGCCGCCACGGCCTTCCATCGAGCAAACACACCAGATCTGCATACCAGGGACGTCTGGGCCAATCCGGAGCCACAAGCAAGACCCTGCCACGATGCGCTTCTATCCGTTGCACCACTCGGCCGATCAGAGCCCACGGTGGAAAGACAGAGGAGACCGGACTCCGGCCAAGACTGAATGAGCACGTTGATGCCTTCTGACATCCGCTCCCTTCGCCTGCTGAAGAACCTGCTTGTTTTTGCCGAGTGAAAGGTCGCCATGAGGTCCATGACCGGAGCCTCCCATCTGCGAACTATTTGCGCATACACCTGCGGGTGAAGCTCCCATTCGCCGGCGTCCACTCGCACTCTGCTGAGAAAATCTGCCATCACGTTGTCTTTGCCCGCGATATGCGCCGCTGAAATGGCCACTAGACGAGGCTCCACCCACTCGAACAACTTCTCCGACTCCACTTCCATGGCTAGACTGCCTGTACCGCCCTGCCCGTTGAGATACGCCACCGTCGCCGAATTGTCCGAGAGTACTCGCACCGCCCGGCCTGTTAGCGAACTCTCGAAACTCCGCAGCGCCAACGGCACTGCCCGCAACTCGAGACGATTGATTGACCGAGAAGCTTCTCGGGCTGACCAAACCCCTTGCGCGTACCGACCCTCGCAATGGGCTCCCCAGCCCGTCAGACTCGCATCTGTCAGCAGAGGGATCCAAACCAGTTGTTCCAGGGGCAACCCCGCTTGCAGTGACCTCGGGGATAGCCACCATCGCAGGTCTTGCCGAACTCGCCTCAGGCAGGGCAACCGTCGGTTCAGGGAATCTGACTGGTTCGACCAGCGACTCAGAAGTGCTCGCTGAAGCGGCCGCATATGAAATCTGGCCCACGGAACCACCTCTAGAGTCGCCGCCATGGTCCCCAGTAACCGCAGGTACCACCAAGAGGAGGGCGCGGGGATTCCTAGAAACTTGCGAACAAGCTGGCGTAAGGCCAGAGCACGACGAGTCGGCAAGAACACCAAACCTCTCGCCGTGTCGAAGCGAACCCCAAGGTACTCGAGGACTTGAGTAGGATGAAATTGACTCTTTTGCAAGTTGACTACCCAGCCGAGGCTCTGTAGCAGGCCCACCACCTTGTCCGTTGCTCGCACGTTCTCTTCCATGGACTTTGCCCGAATCAACCAGTCGTCGAGATAAGGGTGAACCAGAACACCCTCTTTCCACAAGGCCGCCGCCACCACTACCATGACCTTGGTGAAGACCCGGGGAGCCGTAGCCAACCCGAACGGCAGCGCCTGAAACTGGTAATGTCCCCACGGGAACGCGAACCTCAGGAATTTTTGATGAGCTGCTCTGATCGGAATGTGCAGATAAGCTTCCTTGAGATCCAGAGACGTCAGAAACTCTCCTTGGCGCACCGCCACTATGACGGATCTCAAGGTCTCCATGCGGAAATGAGGCACCCGGAGAGCACGATTCACGCCTTTGAGATCTAAGATAGGCCGAAGAGAACCGTCCTTCTTTGGCACCACAAAATAAATGGAGTAACGACCGAAACCGCGTTCTGCCCCTGGGACAGGCACCACCGCCCCCAGAGCCAGAAGCCGATCCAACGTCACTCGAATTGCCAGCTCTTTCTGCTGACCTCTGCAGGGCAAGAGGATAAACGAGTCCCTGAGCAGAAAGGCAAACTCCAGTGCATAGCCCTCTCGGATTATCTCCAGCACCCACTGGTCTGAGGTTACTTGGACCCAGGAAGGAAGAAAGTTCTGAAGGCGTCGTCCAATCACTTAATTTCCCCCCTGGGCCCCCCTCGCTTCATTGTGGCTTGCGTCTAAAGGAAGAGGACGAGGAGGAAGCCGATGCGAAACCTCTACCTGCTCCTCGAAACCCCCAAAAGCCTTGGGACCGAGAACTAAACCTTCCGCGCTGCCCACCCCCGAGGCGGGAAGAGCGGAACCGACGAAAATCTCAAAAGGAGCCCCGGGCGGCAGGCAAACCTATTCTGCTTAGGCTTATCTTCCGGCAGCCTGCCCCCTTTAGACTCCCCCAAGTCCCTCATCAACTTGTCCAGATCGTCACCGAACAACCACCTGCCCTTAAAGGGGAGCTTACTGAGGTGGGACTTAGACGACCCATCGGCCGCCCAATTGCGAAGCCAAATAGAGCGCCTCACCACCACCAGGGACGCCATACTATTTGCTAAGGTTCTGATCAAGTCATAATGGACATCCGCCAAATAAGCCGACCCGGACTCCAATCGGGTGACCTCCAACAGTCCCTGCTGATCCAAACGAGGGTCCTGACGCAAGCGCTGAGACCATCGTAAACAGGCTCTTGCCACCCAGGCCCCACAAATAGAGGCCTGCAAAGAAAGAGCATTGGTCTCAAAGGCCTGCTTCAACAAACAGTCTACCTTTTTGTCTTGTGGGTCCTTAAGAGCAGTACTGCCCTCTACCGGAATCGTCATCCTATTGGTGACCGCCGATATCGCCGCGTCCACCCGTGGCGACCGGAACCTTTCCTTGTCCTTGTCGGCCAACGGATAGAGCCGGTTCATCGTTCTAATGCCCTTCAAGCCCGACTCCGGCTGGTCCCATTCGGTCTGAATCATCTGCTCTACAACCCGGTGTACGGGGAACACCATTTGAGGCTCTCGGACCGCCTGAATAAGGGGATCCTCCAGCCCGTCCTCCTCCACTGGACGCGCCACAGCGAGATTAAGAGTTTGGAGAGATTCCGTAATCAGGGGAACGAGCTCCTCTTTACGAAACACCCTAATGATCCTAGCCTGATCTTCGGGGTCCGGAATCTCTCCCTCCTCAAGCTCGTCAATGACTTCCTGCTCAGCTTCAGCCATCTCATCCTCCTGCCACTCCATATCTACCTGCTGGACTTCCGCGGACCGCAGCCGCTTGGCAGGTGTGGGGGTACTCCCTCTCGCAGCATCTCCTACAGGGGACGGCGAGGGTGCCGGCGTTGCCAAGGCCTCAGGCAACTTCCCAAGACGCCCCAACCGGAAAGCCTGATGCATAAGGAGCACAAAATCCGGGGAGAAGTCAACCAAAGATGCCTCTGCCCCGGCAGGCGTTGATCCCGACTGGCACACAGGCGTAGCCGGAGGCAAAGCCGCTGGAGATCTCGGAGATGTCTCTGATCCCACCAGTACCGCAGGATCTACAGGGTCTGTAAGTGCTCTGCCCTCCGTTTGCTGTTCCACCTCGGAGGACACAGCAGCGCAGCCTCTGAAAATCCCAGACTCAGAGGCCGTCCCCCTACGGAACCCGCAGACCACACACTGTGGCCTGGAAGCCATAAAACCGGCGTACAACAAATAAATCAAACAGCTAGCTCCAAAGGGGCAGAGATCGAGAGAAATTATCAGGCAGAAGGCACGCAAAAGAAAAAGTCAGACGTTTTGTGTGTTCTCTATTTTTTTTTTTTTTTTTGTAATATGCAAGCAACGAAGAAAAAAGGAGAGTGGAGGAAGAGCCAACACTAACCCGACTCCAAAAACGCCCGAAAAGAGAAGCACGCACCGCAGTGCACGCGGCAGGCCGGTCCCCCGCACAGCGCGGGAACTCCACAAGATGGCCGCGATTGCAGCTAGTCACAAAAAAAAGGGGCGCGAAAACCCCGCGAAGCACAGAAAGCTGTAGAGCTCAATGCCGACCGACCGAGGGTGAATAAAATTAAATGACTTACTCAGCTGGTAAGGCGTGCAGAGACGGATATCGCCGCCTGCCTTGGTGCTGCAAAAAATGGAGCCGGAGGGACCCGAGCTCGGGCAAGTGATGCCGCACAAGATCTTCACCCTGCAAACCCTTAGAGCAGGAAGTGAAGCTACGCTAGCGTGATCTCTCCTCCGTGCCGTCTAGGAGGAGAGATCCGAGAAACTGCAGCCTGCACTCAGATCCGCACAGCCAGGACAGAGGCAGAATAGCAGTGAAGGGCTCGGCTGTTCCTCGTTCCTCTTTTCTGTTTTGTTTTGTTTTTTGTTTTTGTTTTTTTAAAGAGACAGGACTCTCAAATAACCCAAAGAAACAAAGGTAAAGAATTCCCCAAAATAAAACAGAAAACCTAACTAGTGTTGCCAATCTAGTACTAAAGTGAGCCCAGTGCCAGGCTCACACGTCCTCCAGCTGCAAGGAGACTGGACACACTGGGGGCTTATGGGAGCTCCAGCAGCATACATCCTGGGATGGCAAGATTCTGATTGGTCCAGTCTCCATGCTGCAGGAGGAGGTGCACTACCCGGATGTGGAGGACTAAACTGGAGGACCGCTCAGGAACTGCCCATGCAGCCTTCTTTGCAACCCGCTACTCACCGGAACCTCTGTCGCTCTTCCTTACTTCTTTAACAAGGCCTCAGAAGCTACCAACAGTTTGCCTCCCGCAGGAGCTTCCCTGGAGGAGCAGTACAGCTGTCTGACATCGGAGGGAACCCCGGTCCTGTTGCTAACAGGGTTGTGGTAGCCCCCCCCCCCCCCGAGATGAGCAAGAGTCCTGGGGCTCCCAGGTATTTACTCCGTATGGGAGCTGGGCAGGCTCTGCCACATGTCTCCCCACACTCCCCAGCACCAGAAGACGGGAGACCTCAGCACCTCTCTCTTCTTTTACCTATGGCGCCAAAAACGACCACCTCAGCCTTCCAGAGAGGGTTTACTCTTCTCTTATCCTATGATTTTCCCTTTATTTTCTCCAAATGCTTATTCAGGGGTCCACGCAACAGCTCCACACAACTGCTGAGAACTAAGCAAGACTGGAGTGCTCAGCGGAAGGGGGAGTTCTTAAGCTGGGCTGCCAGAAATCTGACATGCTCAGTTCTCAGCTGCTGAAGGATGAAGACAACCTGGACTGGACTGGACAGAGAAAACCTGGAGGGACAAATAGGAAAAGATCATTTTACCCCGTTCTTAAATTTTGATTTGGGCAAAACTTTTCAAAACATTTTCCTATCTCTAGGCTAGTTTTCCCCAAGTACTCGTCTCCAAAGTTATCTATTAGTTATCTACTAATTCATTATGACAGGTCATTTAATCTTGTCATATGACCTCCACGTTTAATTTTCTGAAGGTGGCAAATAGAAATGTGCCTACTATGTATCAGCGAAACAGTCTATAAAGAATATATTACAATACACCACATTAAGCAGTGAAGAAAAGATGTGTAGAAAAGCAATTAAATAAATTTACTCACAGTCTGTGAGACTGGCAATCCCTGCAAGAGTAGTGATAGGAACATGAGGCATATCCCCATTCATCCTGAAGCTCTCGGATGGTGCTATCCAGAAGGATGTTTAATGCGGGTGCCAACTGCTGTTACTTCCCATTTCTTATACACTACATTAAAAGAAAAGATCATATCAATTTCACTATTCACACTGCATGCTGGACACTAATGCACAATTCTAAAAATGATTGCAAAGCAACTCAAAACTTATTTATCAGACTGGTCTTTTTTACATAAGCATTGCTATTTAAAATTATAAGAATCACAAGACTATTGCATGTTTTAATGCCAAAAATATATGAAAAAAAAATCTCATTTTCATCCATCACAATCAAGCAGCTAGAATGTATTGGAATATTTTCTAGATGGGGCAAAGTAGATTACCATCCCGGTAAGATTAATATATTAATTTCCAACTCTCAGCCTGTTTTTTTTTTTTTTTTTGCTTCTTTTCTTTTCCTTCTGCTTATTTTCTAATATCTCTGTTCCTTACAAACTTTCCAATTCATTTCAGCTACAGTTTTCCAGCATTCATATTCCGTATGTCCATGGTGAAATTAGATCTTACCTGCTAATTTTTTTTCCTGGAGTCCCTCCAATCCAGTCACATGGGTTATTTTCACCAACCAGCAGATGGAGACTGAGATACACTGATCTCAAAGTCAGCCCATAAGACACCTGTGCCAACACATCCTCCCTCAGCGGAAACTTCACAAAGCAGATAGGAAGTCCCTAGTACCCCATTCTCCCCCAACAGCAGAATTTTCTTCCATTCAGACTACTATTTTATTTTTATTTATTTTTTTAAAACATAGCAACCAAACATAGGAGCCAAAGCTCTCCCAAATAACAAAATCCCAACAGAGAAAACACTGCAGGAAGTACAGCGAGGAATACAGCAGGCCCCCTGCCAACCAAATAGACCAGGTCCAAGCAGCACAACCTCAGCTGCGGTAGAGTTAGACTTCTTTAAGCAGTCACGAGGCAAAAAGGAAGCACTACAGTATCCCGGGTGGGTCCTAGACTGGACTTGAGGGACTCCAGGAAAGAAAATTAGTAGGCAAGGTCTAATTCCACCTTCCTATTCGTCCCGCCAGTCCAGTCTAGTCCAGTTCAGACACATGGGACGTAACAAAGCAGTACTGACAACGGGTGGGACCCAAACTCCAGTTTGCAAAACCCTTGCTCCAAAAACCGCATCCTGCCAAGCCTGCACATCTAGTCAATGACAACACATAAAAGACCAAGTCATTGCTTTGCAAATGTCCCGAGGCGGAATACCAAATTTTGCCCAAGACAAAGCCTGAACTCGAGTGGAATGCGCTTGCAACCCCACTGGAACAGCTCAGCCCTTTACCAAATATGTCAAAGCAAAGGCCTCCATAATCCAGTGCGAAAAGGAGGCACTCAAGGCCGCTTCTCCTTTCCACAGGCCTCCAAAGAGGATAAAGAGGCGCTCTAAGCACCAAAACTTCTGCGTAACTTTCAGATGCCTTCTGAGAGACCGGCGAACATCGAGCAAATGAAGGGTCCAAGAAACAGGAGACACTGAGAAAACTGGTATCGTGACCATCTGGTTGATTTCAAAAGTCAATACTACCTTAGACAAAAAGGAAGCCACCGGTTGAAGCACCACCTTCTCCTTGGACATGACCAAATAGGGTTCTTGACAGGACAAGGCCTGCAGCTCAGAAATCCAGCATGCTGAACAGATCACAACCAGAAACAAGACCTTCAGGGTAACCCCCATAAAGGCTCAAAAGGCACCTCCAATAACACCAAGAGGACCAACCTTCAGGTCTCAGAAAAGAACTACTGAGCAACAAGGTGATTGGAGATGTTTAACCCTTCTAAAGAAGCAGATGCATCTGCATCAAATTGAGGACTTGAAGATAATCCCACACCCTTGGGGCATGGAACGCACAGCAATCCCCATACCTGAGCTTTCAGCTTCACTATCTGGCCCTCTGGCAAGAAGACCATGCCCACATTCGTGTCAAATCGGACCCCCGGGTACTCCAAGGACTGCGTTGGAAACATCCTGCTCTTTGCAAAGTTGACCACTCAGCCCAACTCCTGCAGATGAGAGACTATGAGCTGAGTTGCTTCCTGACTCTCCTGAGACGACGTGGCCTAAATCAACCAATCGACCAAATGCGGGTGGACCCTAAAACTCCCTACTTCCTCAAGGCAGCCGCAACCACCACCTTCAACTTGGTGAGCATAAGAGGAACCATGGCCAAGCCGAAGGGCAGGGCCCAAAACTGGAAGTAGCCCATCGGAACAGCAAAAGACAGGAAAAGATGGTGATCCAGGCAAATAGGAATATGCAGATAAGCTTCAGACACGTTCAGAGAAGTCAAATACTCCCCCTTTTCAGACAACCACAGGGTCTCCATACAAAATCAGGGCACCTTTAATGCCCGGATCATGGCCTTGAGATCCAAAATTGGCCGCCAAGTCCCCTCTTTCTTAGGAACCACAAAATAATTGGAGTACCTCCCTATGCCCCATTCACCCCACTGCACTATTACAGCCTCTCGTTGCAGTCACTCCAGGGTGACCTGCACCATCCACTCTTTGGACAGAGCCTGGCACGGGGAAACTATAAAGGTGTGGAGAGGGGATTGCAAATTCGAGCACATGCAGGTGCCGGCCTACTGTCTACACCCTTACCAGGGACGCCCAGACTCTTACTGGGAGGACTTGGGGGCCCCAATCCACCTGAGAAGCCATTTCTACCTCCCCAGCGTCCTCTACAAAAGGGTTGACTCTACAGGAAAAATCTAGAGCGCTGTGAGTTTCCAGACTTGGATGAATGGAACTTCCGAGAATCAACGCCACCAACCCTAGGAAGGAGCTCCCCTCCCAGAGCCCCTGGGCCTGTCCTCTGGAAGCCAAGGGCTATGATCAACTTCTCCAAACCTTCCCCAAAGAGCAACTGGCTTACAAAGGGAAGCTTGCGTAGCTGTGTCTTGGAGGCCATAACAGCCAACCAATTTTGTAGCCACAAAAAAGACCATGCCATCACTACCATGGTCATATTCTTCACTGATGCATGAAGCAGGTCATAAAGAAGATCAGCCAAAAAATCTGAATCTAACTCCAAGCGTACCGCCTCCTCCAGGGCTATCTACCCCGGATCCCTCTAGAGCCTGATGCAAGCATCTCAGGCAAGTCCAAGGAACATACGTCCCACAAACTGAAGCCTTGGAGCACCAGAGCAGAAATTTCAAAAGGACTGCTTGAGCAATGCCTCCATTCAACAATCCTGCAGGTCCTTCAAGGTAGTCCCTTCTTCCACTGGTATGGTTGTCTTCCTAGTGACTGCAGTCACCAGACAATTCACTCGTGGTAAAAGCAGCTTCTTTTCCTCAGCCAGAATACGATAAAGCTTTGCCATGCTCCTGCCCACAAGCAGGCTGGGGATCAGGGACTTCCACTCCAACAATCATATCCTTTACCACTTTATGAAAAGGAAGAGATCTGGAAGGCTTCTGTACACCTTGCAACAAATGATCCTCTGTCATCTCTGACGGACCCCGGTATGGCTCCTTGCTTACAGAGCCGCCAGCGTATGAGCAATCAGAGAGCTTATCCCTGTGAAAGATCCATACTACAGACAGATTCCTCTCCCACAGGAATCTCTCCCTCCTCCAGCTCCTCTTGAGGCATGTCCTTGAGGAGATCAGAGGGCCCTTCCCCCTCAAAGTTTGCATCTTCCTCCAAAACTGGTTACTGGCAAGGATGTTTTGCTGCAAGAGGGGTATACTTGCCTCTAGGTCCAAAGGAGATCCTCAGAGCCGAAGAGAACCCTCTCTGGCTCTACTTTAAACAGAAAGCCTGATGCAGCAAAAAACAAACTGGCAAAAAAGGAGACAATCCAATGGTTCCACTAGCCACTGTAGGGCTCTCAATACGTCCCAATGCCATTGGCAGCAACTCCAGAGGCTGGGATCGCTTCCCGCTTGGGAAGCAGAGATGGCAGAAGCAATAGCAGTGTTTCCCGCCAAATGTTTCTAGTCTACCTCGCTGCAATCAGCATGTTCGTGGCCTCCAGGGGCATATCCAACAGCCCCTTGAACCACTGGGCCACCAAAGATATCAACTGCAGAGGTCACATTTTCTTTTACACAACCGTAGCACTACCCTTTCCTTTGACAACTGTGTCCAATGGCTTCCAATGCCGCGCAGCGGCCACGATGAACCGGCGCAGCCATGCGGATCGCTTCATTTCACGGCCCTCGTAGTGCAACACTTTCTTCAGCTGATCCCCTGACACCTCGAAAACTCCCGGACTTACCAGGCAGCCACATCTGGAGGCCCACTGCACTGCTGCTGCTCCTGCATGGAGCTCCTTGCTCTTTTTTTTTTTAAATTCAATTAACTTTAAAGTACTAGTAAGCAACCTTGGCCCCCTCCCAAATGTTGGGGAGAGGGATAGAAGAAGCTTTAGGGGCTGCTGAAGGAGAAGGGGAGAGGGACCTGGATGACCAGGTTCTGCACCCCCAAGGCCCAAACCAAGATGGCACAGCACCACGTCTTTTCCAATCTTCAGTCCGACTATTTTAATTATTTTACAGGTTCTTTTATACCGCTTTATCATATCAGTAAAAGTGGTTTACCTTGTAACTTAAACTTGGTAATGTGCATTAAACAGGGACATTGATAACGGATTTTTCTGAAGCAATGGCAGGTTAAGTGACTTGCCCAAGGCCACAAGGAGTGCTAGTGGGAATTGAACCCTGGTCTCTTCGTTCCCAAGTCAGTCCTCTAACCATTAGCCTACTCCTCCACTACACAGGCTATGCTCACCACCATCTGCTGGAGATTGATAATTACTGACAGAGGATGTGTTGTCTCAGTCGCCATCTGCTGGTAGGTGAGCATAGCCCACACGTCTGGACTGGAGGGATGAATAGGAATTATTTTTTAGCTTTGGGAAAGATGCTGTATCGATAGTTATAGAAGACTAGTCTTCCATTTACCCATACAGATGCAGCACTAGCAGCAGCATCAATGTACTTCAGTTTTTTCTGCGGAAGGTTCATATGTAGAGCTGAAAGCATATTGTAATTTTCATGCTCATGCAATTTGTGGCTGTTCTGCTGAAATCATCATAGATGCCCATTATGAAAGCAATTTTTACAACTATGTGAACATCTATTAACTCGTGAATGGACAAACAACCAACTCAACATTTGTCTCATCATTTCGGTGACTGCTACAATATAATGCTTTTAAAACAGAACTTGACAGATGTCCTGAACAAATGGGACATTAAAGGAAATTCTGCTTTCAACATCTTCTTGGTGGACGTATCAAATAAGAGGACATAAGGCTATACCACAGATCAAATAAATTCATACAAAAAGGTTTGCTGAACACCCCCCTCATGCACACGTTTTGCAGGTAGCTTATGTGGGTTTACAACACTCTCCCAGGAGGCCCATCTCCTAACAAAGCAAGCCATATTCAGGGTGGAGAAATTTTCCATACCTGCAGAGCCCCAAAATAAGAAATAAAGATATAAACCCCAGATTAAAAGTAAAATAAAGTAAACATAAGAATTGAAACAAATATAATTGCAAAGGATAGACTCTCCAGTAAGCCCTTGGCTTACTGGAACCCTCCAGCTGCTTGGAGGCTGAGATTACTGGTGCCTGTGGGTGGTGCCAGTAGTATGTATACCCCAGCATCATCAAAACGATGATGGGCTCAGCCTCCAAGCTGCTGGAAGGGTTGCACAACCCAGAAGACAAGGAACTGGACTGGAGAGATGATAAGGAAGCAGCATTTGTGGCAGATGCCCTGTATAACTTGATCTAAGTCCATGGCAGAGGCCCATAGGTAGCTATATTTCTGGAATTGGTCTGCCAATGTCATGTCTAATCTATGGCTGAGCAAGCTCGCTTTTAAGGGCAGACAGCTCTTTGGGAAGGACCTAGGAAAGCAGGTGAAAGACATTGGAGAGGCCCACCCACAATGGTTGTACACTTCGTCATCACCGTGACCAATGCACCCTCTACTCAGGAACCCCAAAAAGCTGTTTCATCTCCCCTTGGGATAGAGGATACAGCTGAGCCAGGACCATTATTACCCCTCATCCTCAATTCTGGTGTCTCCCATTGAGAGAACATGGGCTTTCGCGAGGGCCCTAAGACAGGAAAGAAGCCACAGAAACACCGCAGTCCCTCTGAAATTATGTCCACTTGTAAAACTTTCACTGGAGGGGGTTTCATAATGCAAAGTCATCATGGCAATCCTGAATACGGGTGGAAAGTCTAACCTGTGAAAATAAATGCAAATATGGCCACTTTTTTCCAGAGTACAAGCTCAGCAAATAATATATCAACTCTGTAAACCTAACCAGAAAGTGTATTACATATCATTTTTGACTAGTGGCTAGATGAGGTCTCAGAAATCTTAGGCTGCCACCAATGACTGCAAGTGATTTGGTGGACTAACGCCTAATCTCACATCAAAGACCCCAGTGGTAACTACTAGCCACGTAATGTATTTTTTGTAAAGTCCTTTTTTTTCTTTGTTTAACTGAAGATGAATTTTCCTTTCCTGCAGAGTTTTGGTTACTAGGACATCCAGGAAGGTGATATACTCATCATGACAGTTAAGAGTGAATTGAATATGGGGATCCCTGGAATTAATCCACCCAAAAAACTGTAACAGGTCCGGCTTTGTCCCTTGCCAGATGATAAAAATGTCGTCTATATATAATATATAATATATAATGTCGTCTGGATATATAATTTGTCATATGTCATACCGAAGGGGCTTAACTCACGAATTGAGTGGGAGGTTTGCCTTTAATTCATTTATTACTTGGGAGTTGATGACAAGATTAGGAGGTTCCTTAATCACAAACGGAAGCCGGTCCCGTCATGTGGGAAAATCAACAATCCTATATAACCACTCCGCATGCGCGGCGTTTTAGTTCGCTGAAAAAACCTTATTGAATAGAGCTTTCTCGGAGAAGAATCAGAGACATTTACGATAGTAAGTTTTCAATATACGTTCTTACAATATATTTCAACATGTGGTAGCAAGTGAAGTACTTAAAATTCTTAGTTGCGAAAGTGCATATCGTATGAACTTCATTATTATTACTTTTGTAGTGCTTTGGGACTGCATTCCCCTGATGAAACCAGCAAGGTGAAACGCTATTTATAGCGCGCTGAACAAGCGTCGGGACGTCTTAAAAAGCTAAGCACTCATTTATTTTCGACTATGCCTGATTAAGTCTTGCATCATAAAGTTTGGAATCAAAAGGTTTTTAAGGAAAATTCATCTTCAGTTAAACACAGAAAAAAAAAGGACTTTACAAGAAATACATTACGTGGCTAGTAGTTACCACTGGGGTCTTTGATGTGAGATTAGGCGTTAGTCCACCAAATCACTTGCAGTCATTGGTGGCAGCCTAAGATTTCTGAGACCTCATCTAGCCACTAGTCAAAAATGATATGTAATACACTTTCTGGTTAGGTTTACAGAGTTGATATATTATTTGCTAACCTGTGAAAATGACAAATCATTGACAGATCTCCCCCCTCCAAGGGGCACGCCCCTTCTCCCCAGTAACTTACCCATTGCAGAGTCCTCCTCTTCTCCCCAGCTTCTCCCTAGAGGGGATAGAGCTGGGCTTTCAAAGGAAAGGACAGGCAAAAAAGAAAGGTGAAGGGGCTACACCCTTGCCACCAGAGGGGAAGAGGCCAGAGACTAAAAATAGGCCGTGAGGTGTTTTAGGAGCTGGACCGGCCCTGGGGTATCTCAACAGCCTGCCAGGTTGATCCTGTAAGCGCCTCATCACATTTCCCCTACGCAAGGACCATGCACAGTTCCTGCTGGCAGGAAAATCACGGGAGATGCAGTAGAAATGGCATCAGATCCCAACATTGCTGAAATATATGCCCCGAGGCTTTTCCATTGCACTTAGGGCAAAAAAAGCCAGCTGTGGAGCTCATTCAATGGGAACCACAAACAGCATACCTCAGTGTAACTAGTATCGTGGCAGAGCTCAAACACAAAAAAAAGCAAAGGGAAAATCCCTGGCAAAAAAACTGTGGCAAAAAAGGAACTCCTGCTCAGTAAAGGAATACCAACACCTATGAAGCAGGCCAGAAAACGCCAAGAGCAGCCTCCACGGCTACCCAATACAGGCCTCTGAAGGACCAACTGCCTGAAAGGAAGATTTTTTTTCTTTTTAAAGCTGCTTTATTCAAGCAACAAGGACAGAAAGCCAATTAAAGCAACAAAACAAAAATTATAGAAAAAATGAGCAAAACACGCAGAACAGGACAGTGAGAGGGAAAGGGGTCCTAAGGTCCATTCTTACCAAAGCCACTTAGGGGCTCTATGGGGTCCTCCTGTCTGCTCTCCAGTCTCCCAGTTATAGAACCCAGGGTAACAGCACTGGACACAGGGCAACTATCGGCTCAAAGAAGCAATGGGTGGACCCAAGCTCCAAGCAAAAGTTGGACCAAGGTCTTAAACACAAAGGTCACAAAGACTGTGATCCGGGTTGGGGAGATGGGTCTACTGCAATACTGCATCAATCCATACACCTTGCCACCTGCTGGAGGCAGGGCAGATATGTGCTTGGTTTTCATCATTTCCTGGTGTTCAAACCTTTAAGGCACCAGGCCACCATGGTGACTATAAATGGCATCCTGGTGACCAGAGCTCTGTGATTCTCAGTCTTCAAGGACTACAAAAAGAAACTGCCACTTCTGGAGAGATCTGCAATTATAAGTATTTACTTCAGGGAACTTTTTCTAAATCTTGGGAAAAGGGAAAAGGAGGCGCCATATTCATTCTCAGGAGCAGCTGTTTATCCTCATCAGGCATACATTAAGGACCTGAGGATTACTTAAGCTTGAGGTCAACAAACATATTAGGTAAAGTTTTATTAGTATAAGTATCCCCAGCAGACCTTACTAAGTAAACAACTTAAATACCTAAACACAACCCTAAACTAAGAAACACATAGCAGTCCAGCAGCGAGATGGAGGCTTCCCAGTCTTTTGCATTGAGTATCACATAGTAACATAGTAAATGACGGCAGATAAAGACCAGCATGGTCCATCTAGTCTGCCCAGCACGATGGCAAGAGTAGGTGCACCTGCCGCTCCGTGCAGGCCACCCCTCCCCACGTTCCTGTTTAGGGGTGAACCCACCACTCCATGCAGGACACCCCTTTTTGTTGAGAAATTAGATGGTTCAGTTTATTTTGATTTCACATGTATGATTTTCTCCCAGTTGATGAGGGGTCGTATGTGTGCACTAGGTACAAGGAGCTCTTTGCTCTCAGGGAACGAGTCTGATCTCTGGAGGCTAGAGTACAGGACTTGAAGGACATAAGGAAGACAGAGAGGTACATAGATGAGACCTACAGGGATATAGTACTGAAGTCCCAACTCAAGTCTGGCAGCATCCCTGTTGCCATGGAGGAGAGATGTCACGTGACAGGAGAGCATCACCCTGGTGTGGTAGGAAGTTATCCTGTAGCTAGGACCTGTCCTCCAGGTGATGTGAAACCCTCTGGCACCGAGGAGGTTTCTCCAGGGCCATATGCCCATGAGGGAAGGGTTAGGACAGCCATTATAGTTGGTGATTCGATCATTAGGCATGTAGATAGTTAGGTGGCTGGTGAACATGAGGATTGCCTGGTAACATGCCTGCCTGGTTCGAAGGTAGCGGACTTCACATGCCACCTAGACAAGATCTTAGATAGTGCTGGAGAGGAGTCTGCTGTCTTGGTACATGTCGGTACCAATGACATAGGAAAGTGTGGTAGGGAGGTTCTGGAGGCTAAATTTAGGCTTTTAGGTAGGAAGTTGAAATCCAGAACTTCCAGGGTAGCATTCACCAAAATGTTTCCCGTTCAACGCGCAGGACCCAAAAGGTAGGCAGAGCTCCGGAGTCTCAATGTCTGGATGAGACGATGGTGCAAGGAAGAGGGTTTTAGATTTGTTAGAAACTGGGCAGCATTCTGGGGATAGGAGGGGCATTTCTGAAGGGATGGGCTCCACCTTAACCGAGATGGAATCAGGCTGCTGGCATTAACCTTTAAAAAGGAGATAGAGCAGCTTTTAAACTAGATAATAGGGGAAAGATGACAGTCGCACAGAAGCGCATGGCTTGGAACAATATATCCTTGAAAGATACCAGCAAAAGACTGAAGTAGGGACATACTAACAGAGAGGTTCTAAAAGACAAAAGTAGCCCAAATGCCCTCGCTACAGAGCAGACAGAGCTTAAAGATTCAAAATTACCCCTGCCAACAGATAGCCAGATTAATATGAATAAAATACAGCCTCTAAAATGCTTGCGTGCAAATGCCAGAAGTCTAAAAAATAAGATGGGAGAGTTAGAATATATAGCACTAAATGAGAAATTGGATATGATTGGTATCTCAGACACATGGTGGAAGGAGGACAACCAGTGGGATACTCTGATATCTGGGTACAAACTATATTGTAATGATAGATCAGATCAAATTGGTGGTGGGGTTGCACTCTATGTTAGAGACAGTATTGACTCACAAAGGATTAATGTTTTGCAGGACACAAAATTCACTGTAGAATTTCTGTGGATTGAAATTCCATGTGAAAAGGGGAAGAGCAAGGCAATGGCAGTGGGGGAATACTATCGACCGCCTGGCCAGAGTGAACAAATGGTTGATGAAATGCTCAAAGAAATCAGGGAAGCTAAGAAAATTTACAACGCAGTAGTAATAATGGGTGATTTCAATTACCCCAGTATCGACTGGGTCAGTGTCACGGCAGGACATGCTAGGGAGATAAAGTTTCTAGATGAAATAAATGACTGCTTCTTGGAGCAGCTGGTTCATGAACTGACCAGAAGGGAAGCCATTTTGGACCTAGACCTTAGTGGAACACAAGATCTGGAACACAAGAGATAAGGGTCTTGGGGCCATTTAGCAATAATAATCATAGCATGATCGTTTGATTTAATAAATGGAAGGAAGGATGGTAAGGAAATCCATAGTCCTAGCTTTTAACTTTCAAAAGGAAGACTATGATAAAATGAGGAAAATAGTTAAGAAAAAAACTAAAAGAAGCAGTTGCAAACGTTAAAGATTTGCATCAAGCTTGGGTGTTGTTTAAAACTACTAACTTGGAAGATCAGACCAGCTGTATGCCACGCTTTCTAAAAGTGGAAGGAATTCCAAAAAACTGCCAGCATGGTTTAAAGGTGAGGTCAGAGAGGCTATAGTTGCCAAAAAAGCATCTTTCAGGAAATGGAAAAAGGAGCCAAATGATGAAAACTGGAAACAATATAAGCACTGGCAAGTTAGATGCAAGGCATTGATAAGGTAGGCAAAGAGAGAATTTGAGAATAAGTTTGCTTTGTAAGCAAAAACACAGACTTTTTCAAGTACATTCGTAGCAAAAAAAAAACTGTGAGAGAGTCAGTTGGACCATTAGATGATAGAGGGGTAAAAGGGGCACTAAGAGGGGACAAGGCCATAGTGGAGAGACTGAATGAATTCTTTGCTTCGGTATTTACTGAGGAAGATGAAGGAATGTTACTGATGACTGAAATGGTATTTAAAGGAGATACTGAGGAAGAATTGAAAGAAATATCAATACACCAGGAAGATGTATTACAACTATGTGATAAACTGAAGAGTAGCAAATCACCTAGACTGGATGGCATACATCCAAGGGTGTTGAAAGAACTGTGAGCTATCATTAAAATCATCTGTAATACCTTGGGCCATAAATGGCTTGCAGAGGGTGGGCAAATTGTTGGAGGGGACGACTGTACGGGAGTTTGGTGAGCTGATGAGGGCGTATAAGCTGGAGGAGAAAGATATCTTGGGCTATTTTCAAATACGCCACTACCTATCTCAAAAAGTCCTCCCAAATTTGCAGAGGGACCTTACTGAAGTAGAGAGGTTTTTTCTGATGGGACCGAAGAGAAGAGTGCTGACAAATTTTTATCGGATGATGGGACGGGAGACGATAAAGGAGGGGTACCAGAAGGCTTGGGAGGTGGATTTGGGGGTACAGTGGGATGTCCATATATGGGAGCATATTTATGTGAGTAGGTATAGAGGCATTCTCGCTACAAATTTAATTGAAAACAATTATAAAGTGTTATATAGATGGCACTTGACGCCAGTTAAACTGCATAAAATATATGAATGTGTACTGGATCAATGCTGGCGGAACTGTGGGGGACAGGGCACATACCTACATATTTGGTGGAATTGTGGGGAGGTACAAAAAATGTGGGCTATTGTAATGGGCTTACTGGGGGAGATTCTGGGGAGGGAGGTGGACTTAAGACCGGAGACAGCCTTATTGGGTGTGCGATCTCCTCTCCTAACCAGGGCTGAGGGAGTTTTCCTGGATTTGGGGTGTGCGGCACCGAGGATCCTACTGGCTCGGAAGTGGAAAACTGCAGTGGTTCCCACAATGAATGAGTTTAAGGGTATGTTGTCACAGATTTATTTGATGAGTAAATTGACGGCGCTCAAGCGAGCCAATCAGAAAAACTTTCTAATGATATGGGGGAAATACATTCAGTGGACGGCGTTGTTGGAGAATAATTGAGGGTGGGGGAGATACCGTGTAAGGAGGCAGTTGATAAGGGAACTTGGGGGGGGGGGAATAGTTTTGTGGGGATATTATTGGGGAAAACACGGAACCTGAAATATTTTGTATGTCGAAAGGTATCCTGTGTGGGGGGATGATGGAGTTTCTTGTATTATGTGGGAATCTGTTGTGGAATTCTGTTTTTACAATGTGTTTTGTTGAATTTTGTTTACAAAATTGTTCTGTGGTTGGAAAATAAACAATAAAAAAAAAAATCATCTGTAATACCTGAAGATTGGAGGATGGTCAATTTAACACCAATTTCCAGGGGTGATCCAGGAAACTATAGACCAGTGAGCCTAACGTCAGTACAAGGGAAAATGGTAGAAACCATCATAAAGAATAAAATTACTGAACATGTAGATAGTTATGGCTTAATGGGAGACAGCCAACATGGCTTTAGCCAAGGAAGGTTTTGTCTTACTAATCTGTTTTTTTGAAGGCGTGAATAAACAGGTAGACAAAGGCGAGTCAGTTGATATAGTGTATCTGTATTTTCAGAAAGCCTTCGACAAGGTCCCTCACGAGAGACCTTTGGCGAAATTAAAAAGTCATGGAATAGGAAGCAGTGTACTATTGAGGATCAGGAACTGGTTAAAAGATAGAAAGCAGAGGGTAGGGCTAAATGGCAAATTTTCTCAATGTAGAAAGGTGAACAGTGGAGTACCCCAGGGATCTGTGCTGGGTCTGCTGCTTTTTAACATATTCCTTATTCCTGGAAATGGGAATAAGGAGTGAGGTAATCAAATTTGCAGATAACACAAAATTATTCAAAGTTGTTAAAACCCATGAGGATTGTGAAAAACTGCAAGAGGACCCTGATAAAATGGAAGACTGGGCATCCAAATGGCAGATGAAATTTAATGTGGACAAGTGCAAAGTTATGCATTCTAGGAAGGAACAATCCAAACTATGGTTACACGATGCAAGGTTCCACATTAGGAACCACAACCCAGGAAAAAAGTTTAGGCGTCATTGTGGATAACATGTTGAAACCCTCCACCCAGTGTGCAGCAGCGGCCAAGAGAGCAAATAGAATGCTAGTTATCATAAGGAAAGGAATGGAGAATAAAACAAAGGATATTATAATGCCTCTGTATCGTTCCATGGTGCGACCACTCCTTGAATATTGTGTGCAATTCTGGTCGCCGTATCTTAAAAAGGGTATAGTGTTATTAGGAAAGATAGAGAAGAGCCTCCAAAATGGTAAAGGGGATGGAAGGATACTCCTATTTTATTTATTTATTTATCTATCATTTCTTATATACCGCCTTTAATGATATCAAGGTGGTTTACATTGAACAAACTGAAATTACACATAACTTGGAGATAACTATTTTACAGGGAACATGGGCAATGGAGGGTTAAGTGGCTTGCCCAAGACCACAAGGAGCACCTGTGGGACTAGAAACCCCAGTCCTTCCGGCCCAAGATTGCTGTCCTCTAGTAGGATTTGAACCCCTGACCCTCTGGCCTGAGGTAACTTGCCCCAACCACTAGGCCACTCCCTCCCTCCCTCCTATGAAGAGAGGCTAAAAAGGTTAGGGCTCTTCAACCTGGAAAAGAGACGGCTGAGGGGAGATATGATAGAGGTCTATAAATTAATGAGGGGAGTGGAATGGGTAAACATAGATCGATTGCTTATGCCATCAAAATATAGAAAGACTAGAGGACATGCAATGAAGCTACAGGGTAACCTACTTAAGACTAATAAGAGAAAATATTTTTTCACCAAACGTGTAATCAAACTCTGGAATTCGCTAACGGAGGATGTAGTAAAAGCTGCTAGTGTAGCCAGGTTTAAAAAAGGTTTGGGCAAGTTCCTGGAGGAAAGGTCCATAAATCATCATTAAAGGGGACCAGGGATATCCACTGCTTGCCCCAATACAAGCACTGTGGAACCTCTGTCTTTTGGGGAAACTGCTAGGTACTTGTGACCTAGATTGGCCATTGTTGGGACAAAGGATACTGGGCTTGATTTTATTATTTATTTCTAGCTTTTCTATACCGCGCTATTTGACATCAGTGCGGTTTACAGTCAACAATTTTACACAAGGTGGGGAAGTACCTTGTGCTTACATCAAACAGGACATAGTAACTGGGATTCATAATATTGAACTATTTACATCTGAACAATGGCAGCTTACTAGTGTCGCTTTTACATTCTTAGAGCTGTTGGGTGGTTGTGTTTGTGCAAGGTGTAGGGGAACAGTTGGATTGCGAGTAGAATGAAAGGAATAAATGATGTTTTATGGCTTTCCTGAATTGTGAGACATCATTGATTGACCTTATGTTGGACGGGAGATTATTCCAACACCTTGGCGCGTAGAAAGAGAATGCCCTGTTTCTAGTTGTTTGCTTGCATTTCGTCACTTCGATCGGGGTTACCAGTGTGTTAGCGCCTATTGACCTTCTTGACCTATTATCGGGGGTATGCGTAATGAGTGCCGTGATGGACGAGGGGGATATCCTATTGATGGCTTTAAACGTAATGAGTAGTGCCTTGTAGGTGAGTCTGCCTTCTATTGGTAGCCAGTGAAGGTCCTTTAATGTAGGGGTGATATGGTCTCTCCTTGAGACTCCGCAGAGGACACGTGCCACGGCATTCATTGCAAGCTGCAACTGGTTTAGGGAACTCTTGGGGATCCTGTGTAGAATGATGTTCGCATAATCGAAGTGAGGAAGTAGCAGGGCTTGGATGACTGTCCTGTAGTCTTCATGTGCCAGCATTGGTCTTAGGTGACGTAACATCTTAAGCTTGAAATATATAGCCTTGATGGTATTGCTTATGTGCGCTTTAAAGTCAAAACGTTAATCAAGCGTAATACCCAGATAGCATATTGTAGGCTTACTTGGGAGCTCTGCGTCTCTGACCTTTAATGTTTTCGGTGGGGAAAAGTTTTTGTTCTTTGTTATGAATTCCTCCATCTTCTTGAAATTTATCCGAAGGTTCTGTTCGAGGAGCCAGTCTGTGATCGTGTTGAAGCAGTTAACTAAGGCAGTGAAGTCAGGATGTGCGACGTCGAATGGCGTAAATAGGAGGACATCATCTGCGTAGATCAAGCAGGAGATTCCAAAGGATCGAATGATTTCACAGATAGGCTGCATGTAGATGTTGAATAATAGTGCCGATAGGGACGAGCCTTGGGGTACTCCTTGGGTTTGTTGAAATGGATCCGAGGTGTTGTCTCCCATCCTTACATGTTGCCATCGGTCCTCTAGATATGATTTACACCAATCCCACGCCAAGCCCTGAATTCCGTTATCCTGGAGGCGTCTGAGGAGTTGAGTGTGACTGACAGTCGAATGCTGCGGCAATGTCAAGGAAGATCAGTGCAAATCCTTTCTTGATATTATCTAATCCTCTGGATACGGTATTGGTTAGTGTGGTTAAGTAGTGTTTCTACGCCGTGAGCTTCTCGAAACCCATGCTGGCAGTCATCTAATGGGGCTGAACTGTCTATGTGCTGTTGAATCTGTCTTTGGACATTCTTCTCAATTATTTTGGCAAGTAGGGGGATACTTGAGATCGGTCAGTATGAGTCGGCTTTCTGCGGATCTAAACTATTGTTTTTGAGAAGCGGGCAAATGGAGGTGTGCTTGAGAGAAGACGGGAATGTTCCTGTTGAGAAGGATAGGCTTGTGATCCTTGCTATGATCGGGCTGAGTTCCGTTTTCATTGTCCTAATCCAGTGTTCTGGGCAAGGGTCATTCAGTGCGGTAGTACTATTGATAGAAGCAATAATGTTTTCGATGTCTCCTGCAGAAGGAGGGGATAGCTCTGTAAGCAGTGGTGGTTGAACTGGAGTACTTTTTAGTGTGGTTCTCGGGGCTATGTCTGTTTTGATGGCTTTTGATTGAAGGTGGTTAGCATACAGCTGGGGTTGTATTGGTTCATGGTGGGGGGAGGAGGGTTCCTTGGTTATTGATTTCACTAGGTTGAAGAGATCCCTGGGCTTACTTACTTGATGGACCTTGGTCTGACCCAGTATGGCATATCTTATGTTTCTGTGTAATAGACCGCCACCCAAAGCTTGAGATTTCAGGGCAAGCACTTTTCCAGGCTGGACTGCCAAAAGGGCTCTGATATAAGCTAAGGACATAGAGGCTCACAGATCAGAAGCAGGGAAGCCACTACTGCTCCAGAAAAGGCCATCTTGAAAGTCTACGCCCCACAAGAGCTAGATCATAAGTGATAAGGGCGCGGAAACCTCCATTAAGGGAGCCCCCATTGTGGTAGGCCAGTCTCTTGAGGTAGGAAAAAAGGGCCAGGTCATAGTATGTGAGGCAATCCAGGGTCACTAGGATCACCAGGCCTGGATAGGCCTGAAATCCGACCAAAAGGCAGCTCATCAAAGGCCAGGGAGGGAGAAATACAGCATTCCTTTCAGAGGCCACACCTGAAGAAGGGCAACCAAGCCTGCCATCCAGAAATCCTTCCAGCAGCTGAAATAGCTCCTCATATTGGCATTCTCCTGAGTGGCCATCAGGTGGAGCACTGGAAGGTTTCGTCTTTACACTATGAGGTTGCATGCAGGAGAGCTGATCTCTCACTTCATCTGGACTCACAGAGTTCCATCATAGAAAGGCAACCTGCATGATGTTGAAGCTTGCGATGTGTGCTGCAGAAAGGGCAATCAGAAATTCCTCTGTCCAACAAAACAGATCTTCGACCTCGACATCCACTCCAGTACCACAAGTTCTGCTCCATTAGCAGACACATGCTACAACCGGGGACGTGTCAAAGAACACATAGCCTGCTTTGTCCACTAGAAAAGGCCTGAAGCTCTCCAGGGACAAATTGATCGCTTTGGCCTCCTGGCAGAAAGATCACCCAGGAAGCCTCCCATATGAATTCCCAGCCCTTCAGGCTGGCATCTGAAACGACAAGTATTTCATCTACTACTTCCAACAGCACCCTGAACATTTCTACAGGGTCTCCATTGCAAGCAAGGTACCTCTGTGGCACTTGAATACAAATTCTCTGCCCAAGAACTCTTAAAAATGAAAAAAGCCCCCTTCAATTGCTAACTTTCTGCTGCATTGCCTAGTTGGCATTATGATATAGAATTAGCCACCGACATGGTTGTATTTAACCTTACTACTTGATCTTTGTTCTTTCATATTTAACTACTTAATTGCTCTCATGATGTGAGCTTTACCAGATTGTCTTATTTGAATACCTTTCATTATTCTGTTTTTTCTTTGTATTCTTATTGGAATATGTAATTTCTAAATGCTTAATAAAAAAAAATGAGACTTACCGAAGTCCCTAACTATTCTTCAAAGAAAAATCCGCTAACCTCTTTTATGTGTCTTCTAACAGCTCTGTTCTGTGTACCTCTGTGTAGTCCTGCTACCTTGCTAAAGAGCTGTTTTTTTACACTATTAAATTCTGATGAAATGCATTTTGATGTACATCATTTAGGTAATTTTACGAAGGGAACATATTAATCAAAGCTACTTCAAGAATATCAAATTGTTTACTTTTAATAGATATCCAAATGTGGAACTGTTTGGTTCCTAGGTTTTTCCTATCGACCAATGAAAGATTTGTTTATCTTTGCTAACAAGCTAATTGGTGAGTTGCCCTATATATCAAGAATTCTTAGGTGGGGTGGGAAGGGAGGGATCTAACTCCTGAGAAGGGCAGTGATTTAAAAAGGTTTGCCTTACTCTTTGAACACGAAGGCTAGAGGAGAAGGAAAAAAAAACAGGAGAAAAGCTTTGCTTAAGAAAACAAAAATACCTCTTTTTCAGTACAGGTACAATTAACAACACTATTACCAGTTATCCAGTCTATCCTGTAGAAATTGTTCCAACTGGGAAGAGTCAAGAAAAATAAATGTTTCCCCTGAAAAGTAATAATACATTTGCAGGGGGGAAAGAGGAAAAAAAGAATCATCCAACAAACCACCATAGCTTTCAATTCCAAAAATACTTCCTTCTTAATTGAGTGACTCGAGCAACATCAGGAAAAGCGTAGTTACTCACCTGTAACAGGTGATCTCCGGGAACAGCAGGAATTTAGTCTTCACATATGGGTGAAGTCGGTAGCGAAGGAGTCCGCATGGGAACACTTCCCAGCATCCAATAGGAAAGCCTTTGGGAGCATCCCACTGCATCTGCATAGCTGCCTTCCCGCCTTTCCAGGTCTCCCTCCTCAGTTGAGTTTGTAGCTGAGATAAAAGGAGAGAAAGAAAAAGAAGATACCTACAACTCCTAGGGGAGGAGGAGGATGGGTTGTGAAGACTAAATTCCTGCTGTTCCCAGAGATCACCTATTACAGGTGAGAAACTATGCTATCTCCAGGAACAAGCAGAAATGTAGTCTTCACATATGGAACTCCCTAGCTAGACGATGCCAGACAGGTGACCTCAGAATCGGCAGTGGTTTGCCTCAAGTATGCCTAAAGAGGTCATGTATCCTCCATGGATGTCTGGTATCGAAGTCTGGGACGGAGGGTAGGCATTCCTCTATGTCTAAAAGAGATGCTGAAGAACAGCCTGGCCAAACATGGCATCCTGGCGGGAGTCCTTGTCCAGACAGTAGTGAGCAGCAAAAGTATGGACCGAAGACCAAATTGCTGCTTTGCAGATCTCATCAATAGCTACAGACCGCAGATTTGCCATAGAGGTAGCCATGGCTCGAACATTATGGGCAGTGACATGACCCTCAAGGTAGAGTCCTGCCTTCCCATAAGCAAAAGTGATGCAGTCTGCTATCCACTTGGAGAGAGTATGTTTGTAGAATGGCAATCCGAGGTGAATAGAGTTAAAGGAGATGAACTGAGAAGCCTTCCGGTACTCTTGAGTACTCTGAAGATAAGAAGCTAAGGCACGTTAACAATCCAGAGTGTGGAGGGTTGCTTCTGCCCTAGATGAATGTGGTCTAGGGAAAAACACAGGAAGGTAGACCGACTGATTCAAATGGAAGGGCGAGACCACTTTTGGCATGAAGTGAGGATGAGTCCTAAGGATTACCTTATCATGGTGGAACCGTGGGTAAGGTGAGTCAGCCACCAAGGCCTGGAGGTCACTAATTAGCCTTGCTGAAGTGAGGGCAATGAGGAAGATGACCTTCCATGTGAGAAACTTAAGTGACGTAGTGATTACAAGTTCAAAGGGCAGCTTGAGAAACTGCCCTAGAACAACACTGAGGTCCCATGCCACTGGTGGTGGCTTAATGGGAGGCTTGGTTAATAGAAGACCCCTCATGAAACATGCTTTGAGCGGCTGAGAGGAGATGGGTTGGCCATCTAAGGGCACGTGAAAGGCCGCAATTGCACTTAGGTGTAATCTTATAAAATTGGTTTTGAGTCCAGAGGAAGATAGGTGGAGGACATATTCAAGAAGTGCCTCAACCGGAGCTGAGACGGGATTAAGATTCTTCTGAGAACACCAGAAAGAAAACCTATGCCACTTGAAAGCATAGGACCATCTGGTGGATGGCTTTCTAGAATCTAAGAGGATGTCCTTAACCTCCTGGGGAAGGTTAATACCTTGTAAAGCTATGCCTCCAGCAGCCATGCTGGGAGATGGAGAGACTGCGAATTGGGATGGAACAGCGTTCCCTCCTCCTGAGAGAAGAGGTCTGGAGAGCAGACCCCAGATCTGTCGGTTGAGTCTGAGACAGACGTAGCAGGAGAGGGTACCACTGCTGATGTGGCCAGCATGGGGCTAAAAATCATAAAGCCCCTGTCCACTTGGAGTTTGAAAAGAATCTTGGGAATTAGGGGAATGGGAGGGAAGGCATACAGAAAGCTGTGCCCCCAAAGGAGGTGAAAAGCATCCACCTGTTGGCAATCTGATGCAGGGGTCCTGGTACAGAAGTGAGAGCCTGGCATTCTGAGGACTTGCGAAAAGGTCTCTCTCTGGCCCCCCAGATCTAAAAAATGTAGGAGGCTGTGTCTAAATGAAGAGACCACTCATGGGGGAGAAGGATTCAACTTTATCTATCCACTAAGACATTGTGCTTGCCCCGGGAGACACACCGCTTGGAGGTGAATGTGATGATGTATGGCAAAGGACCAGAGATGTAGAGTCTCGCTGCAGAGGGTCTAAGAACCTGTTCCGCCCTGCTTGTTCACGCAGAAGATGGCCACTTGATCGTCGATTTGGACTAGGACTCTGCGGCAATGAAGATGGTCCTGGAACACTTTGAGACCATTGAGAATGGCTCTGAGCTCCAGCAGATTTATGTGAAGTTGCGACTCCTGCTGAGACGAGAGGCCTTGAATGGAGTGAGATCCCAGGTGGGTTCCCCAGCCCAGTTTGGATGTGTCCATTTTCAGGGTACATTGATGTGCAGGCATCTGGAAAGGTGACCCTACAAGGAGGTTTTCTGGGGAACACCACCACTTGAGAGACAAGACCAGAAGGGTAGAGACTTATCTTGTCCCCTAAGCAACCTGAGGCTTGAGACCAATGGGATGTCAGTGTCCATTAGGCTGTGCTCATGTGTAGACGGGCATATGGAATTACATGCACCGTTGATGCCATATGACACAGAAGGTGTAGCATTTCTTGAGCAGTAAGATAGCTCTTGAGACATGCCTGAGATGCTAACTGATTGAGATGAGCACAGCGGAGTTGGGGCAGAAATGCCCTTGACTGCTGAGTATTTAGGAGGGCCCCTAAGAACTCTAGAGTTTGAGAGGGGACAAGTTGGGATTCTGGAAGATTTATGACAAATCCCAAGTGTTATAATACTTGCATGGTGTGTGAGACGGACAGACTGGCCTCTTGAGAGGTGCTTGCTCTTATGAGCCAGTCTAAGTAAGAGAAAACAAATATCCCTAGAATCCTTAGAAATGCGCCTCATTTTGTGAAGACTCTTGGGGCAGAGGCGAGGCTGAAAGGTAGGATTCTATATTGATAGTGTCTTCCCTGAAACATGAAGCGCAGGGATTTTATGTATTCTGGATGGATAAGAATATGAGTGTACGCTTCCTTTAGATCTAGAGACCAGAGCCAGTCCTGACTCTGGAGGTAGGGAAGAAGGGTCCTCAGGAAGACCATCTTGAACTTCTCCCATACGAGATACTTGTTTATGTCCCTGAGGTCCAGAATGGGCCTGTATTCCCCCCCCTTTTCTTTGGAATAAGAAAGTAGGGAGAACAGAAGCCCATTCCCTGGTGGAATGTTGGAGCCTCCTCTATTGCGCCCTGCAATAGAAGGGAGGTGACCTCTTGTAGTAATAGAGCGATGAGAGGGGCTGAGAAGGGGGGGGGGGGGGGGGGTAGGCTTCGTAGATGAAGTCTGTATCCCTCCCGTACTATTGTTAATGTCCATTGCTCCAAGGTGATGAGATGCCATCTGTGGGCATAATGGCAGAGTCTTTAGGGAATGTGGATAGGGTCAGGATTTTTCAGGGCAGGACAGCTATGTTCTCTAGAAAGGAGTCAAAAACTCAGAGCAGCCTGAGCCTGCTGAGGTGGCTGAGACTTGGGAGTCCGAGTCTTCTTTTGTTGTTCTGGAAGTTGTCCCTTCTGAGGAGCATGATGCTGACATTGAACAGCAGGAGTATAAGAAGGATAATACTACTTGTTTTTATTAAAGAAGGTTTTCTTTGCTGCCTCTTTCTTCTTAGCTGGGTTGGCAGTAGATCTAGAGAGCCAATTCAAGGTAGTGTTCTCAGACTCCAACTGAGAGGCCTTGTCTTGCCAATCTTTACCAAAAAGGTTTTCGCTGGTGCAAGGGATATTACCCAGTTTATCTTGAACCCATTGTTCAAGATCCAATGTCTGGAGCCAAGCAATCCTGTGTGCACCAATGCAGATAGATGTAGTTCTGCTAATGCATTCAAAGCAATCAAAAGTTGTTCTGTTGACAAATTTTGAGACATTCTGAGCATGCTTTACAAGGGTGACATAATCTACCCTCTTGTCATCGGGGAGGAGAGGAGCCATTAACTCCAAATCCTTAGTCACCTCTTTGATGAACATACCCATATGGAGTATGTAGGAACTGATTCTGGCTGATAGCATGGAGGCCTGAAAGCAACGTTGACCAAAAGCATCAAGGGTTCTCAATTTCCTACCCGGAGGGTTTGAGGAATGTGTTTTCGCGCTCTTGATTTAACGCATTGCCGATTCCACTACCATGAAATGGTCTGGCAATTGTGTCTTTTGAAAACCGGGACACTCTGGTACCTGGTACATGGTATCAAGACGGCGGGTATGGGAAGAAATAGTAAGAGGTGTCTCCCACATATGAAGCATGAGGTCATGACGTATCCGATGGATAGCAAGCGTAGCCGCTTCTTTTGGAGCTGCTGGGTGTTGAAGAATTTCCAATTCTTCGGCCCTAGGCTCTTTCTCCGATGTTACTGTTATGGACAGGCCCCTGGCAACATCGCGAATAAAGTCTTGGAAAGCCCTTTGGTGGGGACATGTGGCATTGTGGAAACGGAGATGGGTCTTCTGGTACAGTTTGCATGTCTCGAGTATTAGCCAATTCATCGTCGAGGAAGTATCGACAGGCAGGGTGTTCCCACTCCATATGAACTCTGTACTGGTCGAAGCCGGTACCTGGAATTTGTGTAGTCGGAACCTCAATACCAGAAATAGATTCGAGGACTGACACAGGCGGTAGCATGGAAAGCAACAAGAAAGTCGATGCAGTCTGTATCGGTACAGACATCTGTGGAACAGACTGTAAGGGTTTCACTGGAACAGAGGCCGCCAGTAAGGCCGCTAAGCTCCACTCGATGGCAAGGATGCGCAGATCCATGGAGCTTGCCGATACTTGGGTATCGGTACCGGAATTGCAGACCATGATCCCTGAGCATGGCACCAGTAGCTCTCCAGAGGTGGAGGCCTCGGAAGCATCCTGGGACCCCACTAAGGCTTTGGAGAGAATGTCCTCCCGCCAGGGTTGTTTGGCCGGTGTGTCCCCCTCCAGGGCAATGCCCGAGGCATCTCAATGCTTAGAAGGAGATCTACCCTTGGGGGGACAGCCAGTCTTCAATGAAGACTTAGGTTTCAAACCTGAGATCCATGGGAGGAAGATGAAGCTCTTGATGACATTGATGCTAAAGAGACAGCATCGGAAGCGAAGAGGATGCCCAGCTTTTCAGCTTAATTCTATAGGCCTCTCTTCGTCATCTTTCTTCACAGAGGACATTCTGATGGTTGGTGATCAGGCCCCAGGCATTTTAGACACCAGTCACGGGTGTCTGTGGCCGAGATGGTACCGCCACATTTGGAACACTTCTTAAAACCACTGTATGGTTTTTTTCATTGTGTCAGAGACAAATGGAAGGCCTAGGTCTAAGATGACGTTGATGCCCTGAAGAAAGTGGAACTTTCTTATTCAGGTTTTTGTTTTTGGTTTTTTTAAAGCAGCAAGAAAGAAAGAAAGTACCGACGGGAAGGCAGACGCAAACCACAAAAATATGAAAACCAGGAATTTTCTGCAGTGACAGGATTTGCTTCCTGTCGGCTCAGTGGAAAACAAAGAACTGAGGAGGGACAGCTGGAAAGGAAGGAAGCTATGCAGGCACAGTGGGATGCTCCCAAAGGCTTTCTTACTGGACACTGGGGAGTGTTCCCACACAGGTTACGTCATTACCGACGTCAGCCAAATGTGAAGACTACATTCCTGCTTGTTCCTGGAGATACCTTCTAACACCTGGCCACAAAAACCTGCATCCTTATTTTTAAAATACAACCTGAGAATTTTAAGTTTAACTTCTTCTGAGGAAAAGGTAACCAGCAAGGTATTCTGCTTTGTTATAACATCCACAGAATCTTCAAGAAATTCTATGAAATTCCCTACAGTGGACTAAAGGGTGTCAAAGGACCCTTCTTACAGAGGAAGACACTTGCGCCCTCGTGAGAGTCCTCGTGAGAACATAAAAAGTTTCAAAATCTCCATAGGCTCCAATATTTTCAAAATTTCTATAAGATATTTTTTCAACAATATATCCAGAGACAATAAATCAGTTTGAGGGAAATTTAAATATTCTTGGCCCTGGATATATTCTCAAGTGCTTCCAAACTAGAATGCAAAAGGAATTAATTAGACCTTACCTGCTAATTAGTGTTCCTGAAGGAACAACAGTCCAGTCCCTTACTTCTGGGTTGCGTAACCCTTCCAGCAGCTTGGAGGCTGAGTCTATCCTTTTGAGGATGGGACGAGATAAATAACACTGGCACCACCCACTGATCCCAGTATTATAATGACAAGTAGCTTTAACCAGAAACCAAATCATTAAACAACCAAAAACCAACAAAATTAGGAAACACAGCAAACTAATAAATCTTAGTAGTATATCCCCCACCCTCCCTCTTTCAGGTGCAGAAGGTAGAAAGGAAGGGAGGAGGAGGAAAGAGGGAGTGGAAGGGACGGAAGAGTCCTTGTCCGGAGTTCCTTCTCCATGGACTTCTTGGCTTGCTTCAAGGACTCTTATGTTGCACTTCGGTTCAGACTTTGGTCCACCGCTCCTCACTTGCCCCCTGAAATACTCAGATACAAGACGAAACTGGGAGGGAACAAGGACTGGACTGTCCTTCCTTCAGGAACACTAATTAGCAGGTAAGGTCTAATTAATTCTTCCTTATCGTCACTCCAGTCCAGTCCCTTACTTCTGGGATGTAACAGAGCAGTTCACGTTTGGGCGGGTTTCGCTATCTCGGACCAAAGTACTGCCTCACCAAAACGAGTATCTGCTGATCTCTGAACATCCAGCCTGTAGTGTTTGGTGAAGGTATGCAGTGAAGACCAGGTGGCCGCTCGGCAAATGTCCAGCGGCGGGACTAAGCTATACTCCGCCCAAGAGGTAGCCTGCGACCGCGTCGAATGTGCGCGCAGACCTCCTGGAACCTGTTTCCCCTTCAGGATATAGGCCGACGCAATAGCTTCCTTGATCCACCTGGAGATAGATGCCTTTGCCGCAGCCTCCCCCTTATGGGGCCCTCCAAATAGAATGAATAAACGCTCTGACCTCCGGAAGGGCGCCGTACGGGAGAGATAAAGCTTCAACGTTCTCTTAACGTCCAGGAGTCGCAACTTTCCGGCATAAACCTCTTGCTCATCTGCCGAGAAGGCCGGGAGCGACACTGACTGGTTCACGTGGAAAGGCGAGATGACCTTGGGTAAGAAGGAAGGAACCGTCCGCAAAACCACCTTATCTTTGGAGAACGAAAGAAAGGGGGGCTGAGAAGACAATGCTTGCAGTTCGGACACGCGTCTGGCGGAGCAGATGGCGACAAGGAAGACCGTCTTGAGAGTTAGATCCTTTAGGGATGCTCTCTTAGCCGGCTCGAAAGGCTCCCTGGTCATTTAACACCAGATTGAGATCCCAAGGAGGGATCACCGACCTTTGTTGCGGGCGCAGACGCCAAACCGCTCTTACAAACCTGGAAACGTCCGCGTGATCCCCTAAGGACTTGCCACGTACCTTTCCTCTGTAACAAGAGATAGCAGCTAGCTGGACCCGCAAGGAGCTGGGCGCTAGGCCCTTATCAAATCCCGCTTGTAAGAATTCTAGAACCTCCGGGACTGAGGCCGAGAGAGGTTTCTTCTGGCGCTACTCACACCAGGCTTCAAATATGCGCCAGACTCGTATGTAGGAGAGACAGGTCGAACGCTTTCGTGAGCTCAATAAGGTAGAGATTACCGAACCCGAGTATCCCCGCTTCCGGAGCCGCGCCCTTTCAATAGCCAGGCCGTAAGCAAGAATCGATCCACGTGAGGCATCAGTACCGGCCCCTGTCTCAAGAGGTCCTTTCTGCAGGGGAGACGCCAGGGGCGGTCGGCCGATAATCTCACTAGGTCCGCATACCAGGGGCGCCGGGGCCAGTCCGGAGCAATGAGGACTACCTCGGTGGGCTTCCACTCACTGCAGGAGCCTTCCTATGAGGGCCCAAGGGGGGAATACGTACAGGAGGCCCTCCGAGGGCCACCTCTGGGCCAGGGCGTCTAGGCCTTCGGACATCCTTTCCTTCCTTCGGCTGAAAAATCTGCTTGCCTTGGCTGAAGCATACCTCACCATGAGATCCATGACCGGAGAACCCCAGAGGGCTACTACCTGATCGAAAACCTCCTGGTTCAGCTCCCACTCCCCGTGGTCGATCCTGAACCTGCTGAGGTAATTGGCCGTAGTGTTGTCCGTTCCGGCTACATGCTGGGCCGAGAGAGCCAATAACTTGCCCTCGGCCCACCGGAACAGGCTGTGTGCTTCTTTCTCCAAGGAGGGACTGCTTGTGCCTCCCTGGCGGTTGATGTAAGCCACCATGGTGACGTTGTCTGAGAAGACGCGCACTGCCCTCTGATGGACTAAGGGCTCGAGAGCCCTTAGCGCCAAGGTTACCGCTCGCAGCTCCAGCCTGTTGATGGACCAATGAGACTCCATTGGGGTCCACCGACCCTGGGCGACCTGGTCCTCGCAATGGGCTCCCCAGCCCGCTAGACTGGCATTCGTCGTCAGCAGTAACCAGTGCGGTGGTTCGAGGGGCATCCCGCGGGCCAGATTCTGAGGACACCGCCACCACTGAAGTGCACTCTTGGTGCGAGGAGCACAAGGTAGCCGCATAGCTAACGGGTGAAGTTGCTGAGACCACCGCCGCAACAGGGCCCGCTGCAGGGGGCGCATGTGAGCTCTGGCCCATGGGACTACCTCTATAGTTGCCGCCATGGTTCCCAGCAATTGGAGGTAATGCCACGCCGAAGGGCTCCGTCTGGCCAGGAATTGTTCCACCAGGATCCTTAGGTCCCTTGCCCTCTTTTTGGACAGAAAAACTCTTCCTATTCTGGTGTCGAATCTCGCTCCGAGGTACTCGAGCTCTTGAGAGGGCACCAACCTGCTCTTTGCCCGATTGATGACCCATCCTAACTCCTCCAGGACTTCCACCACTCTGGCAGTGGTAGAGCGACTCTCCTCTTCCGACTTCGCCCGGATCAGCCAATCGTCCAGGTAGGGGTGAACCAAGATTCCCTCTTTCCTGAGAGCCGCCGCCACCACTACCCATTATCTTGGTGAAGGTCCGCGGGGCCGTCGCTAACCCGAAGGGCAGTGCCCTGAATTGAAAATGACCTTTTGGTACCGCAAATCTCAGGAATTGCTGGTGAGAGCTTCCGTCAGATCCAAGAACGTCAGGAACTCTCCGCTCCTTACGGCCACGATGACCGACTTTAGAGTTTCCATCCGAAAATGAGGCACTTTGAGACAGCGATTGACTTGCTTTAGATCTAGGATCGGACGAAACGAACCTTCCTTCTTTGGTACTACAAAATAAATTGAGTATCGACCGGAACCGCATTGGTGCGGTGGGACGGGAGATACCGCACCAAGCGCCCTGAGTCTTGAAAGTGTGATCTCTATCGCCGCTCTCTTTTCCGGAGAGCCGCATGGAGACTGAACAAAGGCCGGGAGTATTTGCTTTGCAAATTCGAGAGCATAACCCTCTCGGATCACTTCTAGGACCCATTGATCGGACGTGAACCGGGACCAGGCGGAGAGGAACTGCATTAAGCGGCCCCCCCACCGGCAGCTCCCCCACCTGGACCCTCGTTTTCTCATTGTAGCTTTCTAGGTCCAGCGGAGGAGGAGGCCCCAAAACCTCTCCCAGCTCCCTGAAACCCTCTGAAACTCTGTCCCCTTGGAGAGAAACGGCCCCTAGAAAGGGGATTCGCTCTGGCTGGACAAAACCTCCGGGGATCCCTAGGCTGGCTCTGCCCCGGGGCTAGTGCACGAGCTTGCTTCGGTCTGTCCTCCGGCAGCCTGGCCCCTTTAGAATCGCCAAGGTCCTTTACTAATTTATCTAAGTCCTCTCCAAACAACAACTTCCCCTTGAACGGGAGACGACTCAGGCGTGCCTTTGAAGAGGCATCGGCTGCCCAATTTCGTAGCCATAAGTATCGTCTGGCTGCAACCACCGATGCCATGTTTTTAGCCAGGCTCCTGATGAGGTCATATTGGCTATCCGCTAGGTAGGCAGCTCCGGACTCCAGCTTAGCTGAAATTGACTGAGCATCCCCGGGGGAACCCTCTGCCAGCTGCTGAGCCCATCTCAAACAGGCCCGGGCTACCCAAGCCCCGGATACCGAGGCCTGTAGGGCAAGAGCACTGATATCAAAGGCTTGCTTCAGCAGCGTGTCCAATCTTCTATCCTGAGAATCCTTCAAGGCCGCGCTACCCTCGACCGGGATCATCATCTTCTTTGTCACCGCAGATACCGCTGCGTCCACTCTGGGCGATCTCAGCAGCTCTTTGTCCGGTTCCGGCAAGGGGTAAAGCCTTGACATAGGGCGCACGCCCCTTAAACTGGATTCTGGCTGATCCCATTCCTCCTGGATCATCTGACGCACCACTCTGTGAACGGGAAAAACCTTTTGGGATCTCCTGACCGCCTGGATCAACGGATCTTCCAACGCTTCCTCCACTGCAGGAGCGTCGGAGGTCACATTGAGCACCTTGAGGAACTCGTTAATTAGCGCCGGGAGCTCTTCCCGCCGAAACACCCTCACAATACGGGATTGGTCCTCTTCTGGAATCTCTCCCTCTTCGAGTTCCTCTTCTTCTTCTCCCAGCTCCTTGTCCGAGACCTCCTCCTCAGCCGTATCCTGGGAAAGGGACGAGAGATGCTCCTCACTCACCAGCCTTGCGCGCTTGGAAGGGGCCTCGGAGAACTGGCGGCTAGGCTTCAGAGGCCTAGTCCCCAGACTTTCCAGCATTGGAACTGAGTCCGCAGCTCCAATTCCTTTCTTGCGCATACAATATGCCTTGTGCAGTAAAAGGACAAAGTCCGGGGAGAAATAGTAATTAGATCTTACCTGCTAATTAGTGTTCCTGAAGTAACGACAGTCCAGTCCCTTTACTTCTGGGTTACGCAAACATTCCAGCAGCTTGGAGGCTGAGCCCAACCTTTTTGGGGATGGAGCGGTATAAATACCACTGGGACCACCCACCAACTCCAGTATTCGAATGAAAAAGCAGACTTATCGAACTTCCATCCAAAAACCTCATAATGAAATATAAACTAAGTCTAAACTAATATCTCAATAATCTATCCAATAGGCATTATCAATTTCTTTTTTTTTTTTTGGAAAGTATAGGGGAAGGAGAGGAGGAATGGCAACGGACGGAGGAGGTGGCTGCTTCTATCCAACCCGGCCTTCCCCTGCACTCACTCCCGCCGAACCGGCTCTGCGCTCGGTCCAATGCTCCTCTATGAAAGTGAGGTCTTAACAGTTGCCGGAACCGGGTGGGATCAGGGACTGGACTGTCGTTCCTTCAGGAACACTAATTAGCAGGTAAGATCTAATTACTATTTCCTTATCGTCACTCCAGTCCAGTCCCTTTACTTCTGGGATGTACCAGAGCAGTTCAACCCTGGGTGGGATCCGGCATACCGGCCCGAAGAACCGCTAGACCGAAACGAGCATCCGCCGTACTCTGCACATCCAGTCTATAGTGTTTGGTGAAGGTATGCAGCGAGGCTCAAGTCGCTGCTCTACAAATATCCAGCGGGGGAACAAGACTGTATTCCGCCCAAGAGGTCGCCTGTGCCCGAGTGGAGTGAGCCCTCAGACCCACCGGGACCTGATTCCCCTTCAGGATGTAGGCGGAGGCAATCGCCTCTCTAATCCACCTGGAGATTGAGGCCTTGGCCGCCGCCTCACCTTTGTGCGGCCCTCCGAACTGAATGAACAGTCGGTCGGACTTTCGGAATGGTGCTGTGCGAGATAGGTACCGTTTCAAGGCTCTCTGGACGTCTAGCAGACGCAGTTTGCTATCCCTACCTTCCTGCCCCTTGGCTGAGAAGGCCGGCAGGGTGACTGTCTGGTTTACATGAAAGGGAGAGATAACCTTGGGCAAGAAGGAAGGCACTGTGCGCAGAACCACCTTGTCCTTTAGGAAGGTCAGGAAGAGAGGCTGGGCGGACAGCGCCTGCAATTCCGAAACCCTCCTGGCCGAGCAGATAGCGACCAGGAAAACTGTCTATAGGGTTAGATCCTTTAAGGAGGCTCTCTTCACTGGCTCAAAGGGTTCTCCGACCATGGCATTCAGCACTAGGTTAAGGTCCCAAGAGGGGATGACCGCCCTCCGTTGAGGGCGTAGCCGACTAACTGCTCTTAAGAACCTGGAGACGTCCGGGTGTTCCCCTAAGGGTTTTCCACGGACCTTGCCTCTATAGCAAGCGATTGCCGCTAGCTGGACCCGCAGGGAGCTGTGCGCCAAACCCTTATCAAATCCTGCTTGCAAGAATTCCAGGACCTCTGAGACAGAGGCCGAAAGAGGTTTCCGACGATGCTCTGCACACCAGGCTTCGAATATGCGCCAAACCCTTACATAGGATAGACAGGTCGAGCGCTTCTTAGCCTTCAACAGCGTCGAGATTACTGCTCCTGAGTAGCCTCGCTTTAGGAACCGCGCCCTCTCAATAGCCAGGCCGTAAGCGAGAATCGATCCACGTGAGGTATCCGAACCGGACCTTGCCTCACCTCAGCAGGTCCCTTTTGCAAGGGAGCCGCCAAGGAGGGTCGGCGACCATCCTCACCAGATCCGCATACCAGGGGCGGCGAGGCCAATCCGGAGCTATGAGGACTACCAACCCTTGGTGAGACTCCACCCGCTGTAGAACCTTTCCGATCAGGGCCCACGGAGGGAATACATAGAGCAGGCCTTCGGAAGGCCACTTTTGTGACAGGGCATCTAAGCCCTCGGACATTCTTTCCTTCCTTCGGCTGAAGAACCTGTCTACCTTGGCTGTAGAGAACCGCGCCATGAGGTCCATGACTGGGAGACCCCAACGGGCCACTATCTGGTCGAAGGTCTCCTGTTCTAGTTCCCACTCCCCGTGGTCTATCTTGCATCTGCTGAGGAAGTCGGCTGTGACATTGTCCTCGCCCGCCACATGCTGAGCTGAAAGTGCCAGCAGTCTGGACTCCGCCCACTGGAAGAGGGCGTCCGCCTCTTTCTCCAGGGCAGGACTGCTGGTGCCTCCCTGGTGGTTGATGTAGGCCACCGCCGTGACATTGTCGGAAAGGACGCGAATTGCTTTTCCTTGGACTAAAGCCGTGAACGCCTTGAGCGCCAGGGTGACGGCCCTCAGCTCCAGTCTGTTGATGGGCCATTGTGATTCCAACGGTGTCCAACGTCCCTGGACGAACTGGTCCTCGCAGTGTGCTCCCCAGCCTAACAGGCTGGCATCTGTTGTCAATAGTAACCACTGATGAGGTTCGAGGGGCATCCCGCGGTTTAAATTCCTTGGACATCGCCACCAGTGGAGGGACTGTTTGGTCCGCGGAGCGCAAGGTAACTGCATTGCCAGAGGTTGATGCTGAGGAGACCATCGACGTAACAGCGCCCGCTGCAGCGGTCGCATGTGCGCCCTGGCCCATGGGACTACCTCTATCGCCGCCGCCATAGTTCCCAGGACCTGAAGATAATGCCACGCCGAGGGATTTCGCCTGCCAAGAAACTGCGTGACTAGAAGCCTTAGCTCTCTTGATCTTGACCGAGACAGGAATACCCTGCCCCTGTGGGTGTCGAACCTTGCTCCAAGGTACTCGAGTTCCTGAGAGGGAGACATTCTGCTCTTTAGACGATTGATGACCCACCCCAATTCTTCTAGAACCTGAACCACTCTGGCCGTTGCCGCATGACTTTCCTCTTGCGACTTCGCTCGGATCAGCCAGTCGTCCGAGTAGGAGTGCACTAATATTCCCTCCTTCCGAAGGAAGGCCGCCACTACCACCATTACCTTGGTGAACGTCCTGGGGGCCGTAGCTAGGCTGAAGGGTAGGGCCTGGAACTGAAAGTGGCCTCTTGGCACTGCGAATCTCAGGAATTGTTGATGGGACTTCCTGACCGGGATATGAAGGTAGGCTTCTGTCAAGTCGAGTGACGTTAGGAACTCCCCTTCCCTTACGGCCGCTATGACTGAGCGTAGGGTTTCCATCCGGAAGTGTGGCACCCTGAGGCAGCGGTTGACCTGTTTTAGATCCAGGATCGGTCGAAAGGAGCCTTCCTTTTTTGGTACTACGAAGTAAATCGAGTACCGACCAGAGCCGCACTGGTCTGGTGGTACAGGGACCACCGCCCCTAGCGCTATTAGGCGGGCAAGAGTCGCCTCTATTGCCGCCCTCTTTGCTGAAGAACCGCAGGGAGACTGAACAAACGCTGGAAGTATTTGTTTTGAGAATTCGAGAGCATAACCTTCTCTGATCACCTCTAGGACCCATTGGTCGGACGTGACTCGGGACCAGGCGGGAAGAAACAGCCTCAGGCGACCGCCTACCGGCTGTCCTTCCTCCTGGACCCCCGTCATCTCATTGTTGTTTTCTGGGTCCCGAGAAGGAGGACGAGGAGGAGGCACCAAAACCCCGTCCTGCCCCCCGAAAACCTCTGAAGCCTTGTCCCTTCGAGGGAAAACGGCCCCTGGGAAAGGAGCCTGACCTGGCTGGGCGAAATCTCCGCGAGTCCCTAGGCTGGGAGCACACTGGGGCTAGAGGTCGCCCTTGCTTTGGTCTATCTTCCGGGAGTCTGCCTCCCTTAGACTCACCCAGGTCCTTAACTAGCTTCTCTAAGTCCTCCCCAAATAAGAGTTTCCCCTTAAAGGGGAGTCGGCTCAAGCGTGTCTTCGAGGAAGCGTCAGCTGCCCAATTTCGTAGCCACAGATACCGCCTAGCCGCCACAACCGAGGCCATGTTCTTGGCTAGGCTTCTAATGAGGTCATACTGACTGTCCGCCAAGTAGGCCACTCCGGATTCCACCTTAGCTGAGTTGGCCTGTATCTCGCCCGTTGAACCCTCTGCCTGGAGCTGTTGGGCCCACCGTAAACAGGCCCGAGCCACCCAAGCTCCGGACACGGAGGCCTGCAAGGCGAGAGCGCTTACATCAAAGGCTTGTTTCAGGAGCGTATCCAACTTCCTGTCTTGCGCGTCTTTTAAGGCCGAACTGCCCTCCACTGGTATCTTCGTCTTCTTAGTAACTGCTGATACCGCTGCATCCACTCTGGGAGATCTTAGCAGCTCTTTATCTGCCTCTGGGAGCGGGTATAGACGAGACATGGTCCTGACTCCCCTTAAGTTTGATTCCGGCTGGTCCCATACTTCCTGGATCATCTGGCGCACGACCCTGTGGACAGGGAAAACCTTTTGGGATCTCCTGATGGCCTGGATTAAGGGGTCCTCCAACGCTTCTTCCTGCGATGGTGTGTCTGAGGCCACATTGAGAACTTTTAGGGACTCATTAATTAACGCTGGGAGCTCCTCACGGCAAAAGACTCTCACTATCCGTGACTGATCTTCTTCCGGGATCTCTCCTTCCTCCAGCTCCTCTTCATCCTCCTCCAAGTCTTTAACTGAGCTATCCTCCTCCTGAGTATCCTGGGATAGAGATGTTAGGAGCTCTTCGCCGCCCAGACGTGGGCGCTTAGCAGGGATACCGGCTTCCTGATTGGTAGCCCCGAGGGCTCTAGCTGATTTGTCCTCTGCTGGCGGGGCAACCTCTTCTGCCCCCAGGCCCTGATTACGTAGGCAGTAGGCCTTATTGAGCAAGAGGATGAAGTCAGGAGAGAAAAAATCTCCGGACCTCCCAGCACTAGAGTGGGGGGAGGGTAGAGGCAGAGGGGGCATAGGCAGGTCCGTAGGAGTGGAGATAGGAAACTGGGACCCCCCTTCCCCTTCCAGAGGGTCTCCTGATCCCTGGGAGGGCTGCGACATGGCCAGGTTAATCTCCTGTTCCACTGATGCAGCCTCCGCGGCACAGCTCCTGCAGATTCCTGTCTCTGCGGAGGTGCCCCTGCGCGTTCCACAGGAAGGGCAGCGTGGCTTGGATGCCATGGGCAAGAGCCGGGGCTTCCCTTTCAGAGCAGCCGAACTAAGGCAATATATCCCCTGAGAAAGAGCAGAGACCTTTATAATGCTTCCCTAATAGGGACCAATCCAAGGAAAGTGAAGATTAAAATAAACAAGAAACCAAACTTAAAATAAGATACAATTAATTTGAATTAAAATTAAATTAAATTAAATTGAACTGAGCAGACATTATGTGCAACAAACACCCCTGCCCAAAATGAACTCAGTACTTGCAGTTAGAAGCTTCTCTGTTGCCTGTGCAGAGGCCCGACTCAGCGATCTCGGGCCGTTGGCTCCACACGTGGTAGGCCTCAACCACGTGGAGCCCGACCCGGAGGACCGCGAATGTGCCTTCGCGTCGCTGGAAGAGAGGAGTCAGGGCAGGGAACACTCTCCAGCACCGGTACCGGCTTCCTCCCGCTGCCGCTTTAAGGCCTCCGTCGGCTGACTGCAATCGCGGCTCTGGGGCTCGACTCCGCGTCCCTTCGCTCCAGAGCGGGACAGGCCGGAGGAGGTTAGTCGCGGCGTGCCTCCAGCGCTCAGCCACCGGGGGGGGCTTCGGCGCGAGGCAGAGCAGGTCTCCGCAGAGATGATGCAGGGTAAGGTCGGGTCAGCTGCGAGAGGAACGCTGACTAGTCCTCCTCGCTGCTGCCGGTAAGACTCTCCTCCGATGTCCGGCCCGGGGGGGGGGGGGGGAAGGAGAGAGAGGGCAGGAGAGAATTAAAGCTACAGAGCCAAGTAATTACAAATGACTCAATCCACAGGAAAGGAACTTAAAGGAATTTAAAAGAACTTAAAAGAATTTAAAAGAATTAAAATTTAAAGAAGGGAGACTCCAGTAAGCCCTAGGCTTACGGAACCCTCCAGCTGCTTGGAGGCTGAGAATACTGGAGTTCGTGGGTGGTCCCAGTGGTATTTATACCGCTCCATCCCCAAAAAGGTTGGGCTCAGCCTCCAAGCTGCTGGAAGGGTTGCGTAACCCAGAAGTAAAGGGACTGGACTGGAGTGACGATAAGGAATAAGTCATTGGCACTTCCCTCCTCCGTTGCCGTTAGGGGAAGGGGAGGGAGGGGGCCGTCGATCCCGAGGTAGGAGGAGGAGGAGAATGGGGTTCCCTTTCCAGAGGGTCCCCAGACGTCTGTGCCGTATGAGACAGAGCTAATTGAAGATCTTGTTCCACCGAGGCAGCCTCTGCCGCACAACCCCTGCAGACTCCTGCCTCGGCTGTAGTACCCCTGCAAGTGCCACAGGACGGGCAATGCGCTTTGTCAGTCATGTTCTATTCTGGAACAGTTCCGAATGTATGGCCTTGTAATTCAAAGATCAATCTTAATAGAATTAAAAAATAAACAAATAAATGGAATCAAATTAAATTAAATTAACAAAGTAAATTAAGTTAACTTGTGGAATTCCTGAAACGGAACACCAACCTCCCCCAATGCGCTCTATCTCCTCACTGGCTATAAACTGCTAGGGCGGGAGATCACTGAGGAAAACAAAACAAGACTAACTTAGATTAAGTTAAAATGTATCCCCTGTTAAAATATTATAAGGGCCGAATTAAAAAATTAAAAAAATCTTTTATTTTTATTTTAGAAGGCTAACCTGATTGTCATTAGACGACAACCGTTGTATGTCAAAAAGTGAACATTTAATCACTTCTTCTGCAGTTTTTCAGTTTTTTATAACTACAGATGACAACTATGTTTTTGATTTTTATGGCACACTTATTTTAGTGGATATTATAATATTTTCAATATTCGATATGGTCAACCGTTTTTGGTTTTTTGTGGATCATTTGGGATTAATGATTCTATAAAAAGATATAGATAAGAGTCATTTTTGCCATTATAGATACACTCAGCTGTTCAATTATGGTTCATGATACACTGCAGATGGTTTAACGTTTCTCTCAGCCCTGGGCCCGCTATATACCTCCTCCCTTTCTTTTGATAATGGATGGTTTTTTGATAATGGATATTTATCTGTTTTGGGCTGCATTTATAATTGTTTGTTGCTTGATTTCTCTTAAGTTATGTTCTTTTTTACAGAAGAGTTTTTTGTTTAGGATTTTAGCGACTTCAATCACACAATTTAGTGTATTGTGTAGTTTGTGATCACCACAACCAGTCAGGTAATATCAAATTTTGATTGACATTAGTAATTTGTTTTAAATACCTCCCCTCTCTATTTGTTCTCCTCATCCCTCTAGTTTCTTCTTTGATTTACATGTAGTTTTCTTATCATGTTTCATGTTTTAGTAGATAGATCTGATGTTTGATTTATCTTATCACATTCTGATCCTTCATTTTAAGTCTCATTTATTTTAAATATTATTAATTATAATTTTTAACAACTTTGTGCACTTTTAATGTTGTTTTGTGTTCCATATCAGTTGCACGCAACATATTAAATATGTGTATAGATTTTGTTCCTTTGAATCATATTTTTGATTGTATTTTTATTTGTATCTTTAATCAATTTTTGAAAATTATATTGTATTTATGAGACACATTAGAGATTAAATATATTCCGCGTCTCAACTGAGACTAAAGCCTGTTATGGAATAATATGTAATTTTTAACTCATTAACATTTATATATTATTATTTATATATATTGTTTTTAGCCTTTTATTTAAAGTATTGTTTCAGTTTTTTAACAATAATTTGTAATTGTATTATTTATTTATATGTTTTTTTAGTGTGTCCTGATAAACCCCTGATGAAGTATGCTACGAAACACGGTCCTGTGTTGGGTTTAGGCCACTTATTATTTGATCAATAAAAGAGTTGTGTGTGTGAACCGGCCACTCTTTTGTTTTTTTGTCTCTCACCTTTGCGGGGGCCACCAAATAAGACAAAACAGCCTCTCAGAATGCCGAAAGGCCTGAGTCACCTTAAGATACAGCTAAAGTGCCCTACGGACATCCAGCTTATGATGACGATGATAACCTTCCTCTGAGTTGCACGACTCGGAGAAGGACAACAAGATCATCACCTGATTGAAATGAAAACTGGACATGATCTTAGGCAAAAAGGAAGGCTCCAGATGCAGGTCCATCTTCTCCCTAGATAGAACCAAATAAGGCACCCAGCACGACAAAGCCTAAAGCTCGGAAATGAACCGTGCCGAGCAAATCGCCACCAGGAACACCATCTTCAAGGTCAAATACTTCACCGTGGCACCCGCAAGGTGTTCAGAGGGAGGCGCACCCAGGGCGGAAAGCACCAAATTGAGAACCCACAAGGGAACCACTGATCGACGTGGGGGGGGCGGAAATGTTTCACACCACGCAAGAAACGAATCACATCTGCATGGACCGCCAAGGACTGACCCTGGACCAGGACCCAGCCCCTGAAACATGCCAAGGCCACTACCTGGATTCTCAAAGAGCCCAGCACCAAACCCTTCTCCAGCCCCGCCTTTAGGAAGGCCAGAATATCAGGGAGCAAGGTCCCAAGGGCACGAATGCCACGCTAATCACACCAGTTCTCAAAAATACACCAAACACGCACATAGGCCAGGGGTGTCTAACTCCTACGAGACTGTAACAGGGTACCAATAACCAGAGGCAAATAACCCTCTCACCATAACCAAGCCCTCTCAAGAGCCAAGCCGCAAGCAAGAACAGACCCACGTCCGGTATTCACGCCGGCCCCTAGATGAGCAGGTCCACATCTGCTTGCACCACTCTCCCCCAATAAGAATCCATCCAATGCTGGACATGACCTATCAGTGGCCAGGGGGAAAAGACATACAGCAGGACCAGGGTTGAACCATAGCACGCAGCCCTTCGGACTTGTGCGCCCTGTGCTGGCTGAAGAAGCGCTCCACATTGGCATTTGCCTGGGTCGCCACCATCACCAGCTGCCCCCAGCGAACCACCATGCGCCGAAACGCCAACTGCGACAACGCTCACTCCCCAGGATCCAGAGAGGCGCAACTCAGATAATCCACTTGCACATTATCCTTTCCGGTCACATAATAGGCTGAGAGTGTGCCAGCAAGTGGGCCTCCGCCCACTGCAGCAACAGGATCGCCTCCACCACCACTGTTGCACTCCAGGTGCTGCCTTGCCTATTGATGTAAGCCACTGCCATTGCATTGTCTAACAGCGCTTTCATCACCTTGTGGCAGATCAACAGCAGGAATTCCACCAATGCCAGTCACACCACTCAGGTCTCTAGGAGGTTGATTGACCACTGGCTCTCTTCCGCAGTTCACCAACCCTGAACCCTAAGACAAACAATGTCTGCTCCAGTCTATTAGGCTAGCGTCTGTGGTCACCACTGTCCAATCCAGGAATTCAAGGGGCATGTCCACTGCTTGCTTTTCTGAAGGCAGACACCAATGCAGGCTCTCTCAATCAGACTCCCGGAGAGAGGTGAACTTCCATAGACTGCCACTAATGGGACTACCGCAAAAGGCGGCCTCCCTGTAGGGCCCCTCATGCACAGCCTTCGCCCAGGGCACAAACTCCAACATGGTTGCCATAGAGCCCAGCACCTGGAGGTTAGTCCCATGCCCACAGGCAAGGGACCCTCCTTAACCTCTGGACCTGGGCCTGCAATTTCATGATCCTGCTCTCTGGAAGGAAGACCATTCCTTTGAGAGTGTCGAACCGTGCCCCAGATATTCAAAGGATTGAGACGGGTCCAGCCTGCTCTTGGCTAGGTTAATTATCCAGCACAAGTCCTGGAGGCAATGAATCACCCACTCTGTCACTTCGACAACTGTCCAAACATAGATGAACAAGGACCCCCTGCCTGCATAAATCCGCCAGTACTACCACCATGACCTTGGTAAAAACCCAAGGCACAGTGGTGAGACCAAAAGACAGGGCCTGGAACCGTTCCCTGAATACCATGAATCGCAGAAATTGGTGGTGAGCAGGCCAGATGGGCCTACGTAAATAGGCCTTAATCAAATCCAGAGAGGTCAGAAACGCTCCCTGCCGGACTGCCACTAACACAGAGTGCAAAGGTCTCCATGTGAAAATGTGGTTCCTTTAGAGCCCTGTTGACCCCTCTCAAATTGAGAATGTGTTGTCAGGACCCCTCTTTCTTAGGAGCCACAAAATAGATGCAATACCGGCCCAAACCCTAGTCTGCACGTGGGACCAGGACAATTGTCTTCAGGCTCAGCAAGTGCTCGAGCGTCTCCTCTACTGCCTGAACCTTCATTGGGGCCCAGCACAGAAACATCATGAAGGCATCCAGAAGAGGCCTGGCACACTCAAGGACGTACCCATCTCGGATCATCTCAAGCACCCAGGCATCCAACATGAGATGGCCCCAGGTGGGGAACAAATATTGCAAGTGGCCCCGCACAGGTAGAACTCCTGCCAAAGGCCCCCACATTTTCACTGTGGGGCTTGGAGGCACTGTAGGTCCCAGAGCCCCCTCCTCAGCCTCCCCAGGAGCCTCCACAAAAGGAAGAACCCCACTGCAAGAACTAGGACCTCTGTGGATTAAAGGCCCACGACAACCAAAAACATCACAAGTCACAGCCCCGCACCCAACTCCTTGGGCTTATCCTCAAGCAGCTTCGGTATTTTGGAGTCCCCCAAATTTTTGACCAGGTCCTCACCAAACAGCAACTTGCCTGCAAAGGAGAGCTTACTAAGCCTCGCCTTGGAGGCTAGTCTGCCAATGAGTTGCACAGCCAGAGCAACCTGCGCACAGAGACCACTGTTGCCATGCTCTTGGCAGAAGCCCATAGCAAATCATAAAGCCAACCCTGGCTCTAACCACGCAGCTGAAACCCGATCAGTGGGATCTGTCCCTGCTTCCTCTGGAATGCATTGAGAGCACCGGAGGCAGGCCCAAGCCACAAAGGCTCCACAGATGGCCCCATGAAGAGCAAGCGCTGACCCTTCGAAAGCCTACTTGAGCAGGGTTTCTGTGGATCATTCAGGGCCGCACCACCTTCAACCAGGATGGTAGTCTTGCAAATAATTAGTGCCCCCTTCGATTCTTAAGCTGCCTTCAACCAAACCCCTCAGTCAGACTCATCTTTATCCTAATAAACGAGGTATATATTTTCTTCCCCAATATTCACAATGTATATAGCTCACCCATTACTCACAATGTATACAGTTCACCCAAGTACGACCCAAGTTGATTCCCCTGTCTAACCGACCAATTGTCATCTTATTAACTGCTAATGTTGCTGTTTGTGTTCTAAACTTGTTCTATGTAATTACTGGGTTTTTTTCTTTGTAAACCGCACTGATTGCTAAATAGCATGGTATATAAAAATAAATAAAATTAACTGTTGTCATGAGTGCACCTACCCACGGCAAACACAATTTCTCATTCTCCTCCAGGGGAATGGGATAAACCGAGCTATGCTCCGATCCACTCACAAACCCGCATCAGGGGAGCTCCACTTCGCTGCGATCATAGCCTTCAAAGACCTATGAACAGGGAAGGAATTCAGGAGGGCTTAGGGATGCCCTCCATAAGCGGGTCCTCCTGAGATTCATAAGAACATTAGAACAAAAGATATGCCATACTGGGTCAGACCAAGGTCCATTAAGCCCAGTATCCTGTTTCCAACAGTGGCCAATCTAGGTCATATGTACCTAGCAGTATCCCCAAGAGACACAGGTTCCACAATGCTTGTATTGGGTCAAGCACTGATATCCTGGGTCCATTTTTAATAATGGTTTATGGACCTTTCCTCCAGGAACTTGTCCAAACCTTTTTTAAACCGAGCTAGACTAACAGCCTTTACTACATCCTCTAGTAACAAATTCCAGAGTTTGATTACACGTTGAGTGAAAAAATATTTTCTCTTATTTGCCTTAAATAGTTTACCCGGTAGCTTCATTACATGTCCCCCTAGTCTTTCTATATTCTGATAGCGTAAACAATCGATCTACGTTTACCCGTTCCACTCCATTCATTAATTTATAGACCTCTATCATATCTCTCCTCAGCCGTCTCTTTTCCTGGTTGAAGAGCCCTAACCTTTGTAGCCTCTCTTCATAGGAGTAGCCTTCCATCCCCTTTACCATTTTGGTGGCTCTTCTCTGTACCTTTTCTAATAACGCTATATCCTTTTTAAGATACGGAGACCAGAATTGCACACAATATTCAAGGTGCGGTCATACCATGGAACGATACAGAGGCATTATAATATCCTTTGTTTTATTTTCCATTCCTTTCCTTATGATACCTAGCATTCTATTTGCTTTCTTGGCCGCCGTTGCACACTGGGCGGAGGGTTTTAACATGTTATCCACGATGACTCCTAAATCTTTTTCCTGGGTGGTGGTTCCCAATGTGGAACCTTGAATTGTGTAACCATAGTGTGGGTTGTTCTTTCCTAGGTGCATAACTTGGCACTTTTCCACATTAAATTTCATCTGCCATTTGGATGCCCAGTCTTCCAATTTATTCAGATCCTCCTGCAGGTTTCCACAATCCTCTTTTAACAACTTTAAACAGTTTTGTGTCGTCTGCAAATTTGATAACCTCACTAGTTATTCCCTTTTTCAGGTCATTTATGAATATGTCCTCTCATTTGGTTTGCAGCTTGTCGTGCTGTGAGGGCTTGCATGCATCAGTGATGCTGAGAGCTAAACTATCGGTAGTTTAACTACTGGCAGGGTCTCCCAAGATGGACAGGTCTCAGCTGAGGTGCCAGACCAAGACAAACCACCCATCTGGGCAGCAGCAGAATGGGATAGTGTTGACGGCGGAGGATCACATTTTTGTGACAACGGCAACACCACCAAACTTAAACTGCGCAGAAGAAAGGCCCGGCAATCTACTTCTGTATCTTGCCATGAAAACCCAATGGATAGTTACAACAAAACAAATTGTGCTATGGTGATGGAAGATGAGACCCCCAGGTCGGAAGGCACTCAACTAGCTACTGGGGGAAGAGCTGAAGACTTTTCAGAGTAAAGCCAGCATTTATGATGTGGTTGGATCAAAGCCCTTGGGAAGTCTGACTGCTGATGTAGCTGGCATGAAATGAGACTCAGAAGCTGTAACGATGTCTTACGCATTGGAACATGGAACGTACAAAGCATGAACCAAGGGAAGTTGGAGATGGTCAAGAACACTGTTCCCTCTAAGCTGTGCGCATGTGCGTGCGCACACACCTCGCGAGCGAGCGCACATACTTTACAACAGAGCGCACAAAAATTACGGTTCTGATTCTGATAGAAAACACAGACATCTTAAAATGTAAAAGTTGTGTATTTATGGTTTTCACAAGTTCTACAATATTTTCTAGTGCAATCAATATGGTGTACATACTGTATTCTGAGGTGTAGTCAAATTGTAAAGTATATAACTCAGTGTCGTTATGTGATGCACAAAAATTTAACCTTCCTTCAAAAGCTGCACAGCTGATATTTTATGCGCACACAGCCTACAGAAAATTAGAGGGAACATTGGCCAAGAATGAAATGGAACGTGTGCAACTTGATCTGTTGGGTGTCAGCGAACTGAAATGGACTGGCATTGGGCACTTTGCATCAGATGATCACATGGTCTACTATGCTGGAAATGAAAGACAAAGAAGAAATGGTGTTGCATTTATAATAAAGAAGAAACTTGCAAGAACTGTAATGAAATACAATGCAGTCAGCGAACGCTTAATCTCTATTCGTCTACGAGGATTGCCTATCAACACAACTATAATTCAAGTATATGCCCCAACAACAGCTGCAGAAGAGAATGAAATTGAAGAGTTCTATGAACACGTACAAGCTGAAATTGACAGAAAGCACAGTTACTTACCTGTAACAGGTGATCTCTGGGAACAGCAGGAATAAGTCTTCACATATGGGTATGTCAGTACCGATGGAGTCTGAGCGGGAACATTTCCCAGCATCCAACCAAAGAGCTTTTGGAAGCATCCCACCACGCCTGCGTGCTGCCTTCCCGCCTTTCCCAACTGCCTCTCCTCAGTTAAGTTTTAAAGCTGAGACAAAGAGAGAGAGAGAGAGGAAAGGAAAGATAGATAGAGATACAACTCCTGGGGAGGTGGGTGGGTTGTGAAGACTTATTCCTGCTGTTCCCAGAGATCACCTGTTACAGGTAAGTAACTGTGCTATCTCCAGGAACAAGCAGGAATGAGTCTTCACATATGGGGACTCCCAAGCTGAGATGCCTGGAGTCCCAGCATGTCATAGGTTGGAACATGTTATCCCCCAGAACACCAGGCATCCTGAGGATGGAGGGTAGGAGTTGAAGAAAGAAAGGTGCTGTGGAACAGCTAACCTAGCATAGGACTGTAGACAAGGAGTCCATGTGTGGATGATAATTGTCATCAATGATATTGCAAAGAAAAAATATTGCAATATGGACCTCCCCTAACAGGACTTCAGAGAAGTAAGGAGGTTCAGCGTAGTTACTCACCTGTAACAGGTGTTCTCCAGGAGCAGCAGGAATCAGTCCTCACTTATGGGTGACGTCGGCGCCGACGGAGCCCTCGCGGAGCAATTTTCCCCAGCTTTCAAAGAAAGCCTTTGGGAATTGCAGCGCGCATGCGCGGTCGTCTTCCCGCCCGAAGGTGCCATCTTAGCCAGTCAGATGACATAGCTAAAAAAGACAGCATAAAAATTTGCAAAAAGAACATAAGCAGACGATTGCAACTCCAAGGGGAGGAGGGAGGGTAGTGAGGACTGATTCCTGCTGCTCCTGGAGAACACCTGTTACAGGTGAGTAACTACGCTTTCTCCAGGACCAAGCAGGAAGTCAGTCCTCACTTATGGGACTCCCAAGCTCAAGGCTACCGGAGACCCTAAGCACAAAAATGAGCTCCCTCTAGCTCAGCAGCACAGAAGGATAGAATCTTCGCTGAATTATCACCCACCGGTAGCCCACATCCGGGATGGAGGGTAGGAGTTGCTCAGACCTCAAAGAGATTACGGAGGACTGCCTGTCCGAAAGCACTGTCCCTACGGGACTCCCTCTCGAGACAGTAATGGACCGCAAAAGTCTGGCTCGAAGACCAAGTAGCGGCCCGGCAGATGTCTGCCAGCGGAACAGAGCGGAGGTAAGCCACTGACGTGGCCTTTGCCCGAACGCAATGAGCCGTGACTCGACTTTCTAAGGCGAGTCCGGCTGCCCCATAAGCCCAAGAGATACAGTCCGCCACCCAGATGGACAGAGTACGCTTGGAGACCGGGAGCCCCAATTTATTGGGGTCAAAAGACACAAAAAGCTGAGCAGCTTTACGGTGCTCCCGCGTACGGTCAAGGTAGAAGTTCAATGCCCTTCTACAGTCCAGGGTATGGAGGACCGTCTCAGCTCGGCTGGAGTGTGGTCTGGGAAAGAAGGTTGGAAGTACCACCTCCTGATTCATGTGAAAAGGGGAGACCACTTTAGGCAAAAACTTTGGGTGAGTCCGTAGGACTACCCTATTCTTGTAGAATCGAGTGTAGGGGGGATCAGACACGAGGGCCTGCAATTCACTTACGCGCCTAGCGGAAGTGAGGGCTATCAAGAACAGTGTTTTCCAAGACAGAAAACGTAGAGAACAGGTAGCCATAGGTTCAAAAGGCGGACAGGTGATCCGCTGCAAAACCACATTCAGGTCCCAGTCAGGCGCTGGCGGGCGCAGAGGTGGTTTAAGTAGAAGGAGACCTCGGAGAAACCTCGCTACGAGAGGGTCATTGGAGAGAGGTCTGCCGTCCACTGGCACATGATGTGCTGAAAGAGCACTGAGGTGAACTTTGACGGAGTTGGACTTAAGTCCCAGATTAGAGAGGTGCAGCAAGTACTGCAAGATCACCGACACCGGGCAGGAGAAGGGATCCTGAGACTGTTGGGTACACCAGACTGCAAAGCGACGCCATTTAAGGGCGTAGCATTTGCGGGTAGAAGGCCGTCGCGAAGCTAAGACGACCTCCTCCACCTCCGCCGGCAGGAGAAGGGGAGCAAGGACTACCCTCTCAGCAGCCAGGCCATAAGGTTGAGAGACCTGAGGTTGGGGTGCAGAAGGGACCCCTGATCCTGAGTGAGGAGATCCGGTTGTATCCCCAGAGGGATTGGGCCCTCCACCGCCAGTTGCAGCAGGAGAGGAAACCACGGCTGCCTGGGCCAGCGAGGGGCCACCAGGATCATGAAGGCTTTGTCTCGGAGAACCTTGAAAAGAGTCCGAGAGACCAGCGGGATGGGAGGGAAAGCGTACAGAAGGCTCCCCGACCACGAGATCAGAAAGGCGTCCGCCGCAACCCGAAGGGGGTGTGGCTGACGAGAGCAGAAGCGAGGAAGCTGCCGGTTGTGAGGACTGGCAAAGAGATCCACCGTGGGGAGACCCCACTTGAGGAAGAGCTTCTGAACTACCAAGGGATCCAGACGCCACTCGTGCGGCTGGAGGACCCTGCTGAGTTTGTCTGCAAGGCAATTTTCTTGGCCCGGGAGATAAACTGCCCTGAGGAGAATGCCGTGACTGACGGCCCAAGAGCAGAGCTTCTGTGCCTCCCGGCAGAGGAGGAAGGAGCCCGTGCCCCCCTGCTTGTTCACGTAGAACATGGCAACTTGATTGTCCGTCTGGACAAGGACGGACTGTTGGGAAGTCAGGTGGGAGAAGGCCTTGAGAGCGAGGCGGATCGCCCTGAGCTCCAGGAAGTTGATCTGCTGAGCAGACTCCCACGTGGTCCAGAGGCCCTGAGTACGTGCCTCTTGGCAATGTGCTCCCCAGCCCAGGAGGGATGCATCGGTGGTCAGCACCCGGGTCGGCTGAGGTGACTGGAAAGGCATTCCGAATATCAGGTTCGGCTGCCGGAGCCACCACCGGAGAGACGAGAGCAGCGGCTCGGAGACGCGCACTAGGTCTGCCAGGCCGCCTGTGGCTTGTCGCCACTGCTGGCGGAGACACCATTGAGCAGACCGCATGTTCAGGCGGGCATTGGGGGTCACATGGACGGTGGAAGCCATATGGCCAAGCAGTCTCAGGAAGCGCCTGGCGGAGACCAGGGGCTGGCTGCGAAAGCGGTCGGCTAGGTCCATGAGCCGTTGAGCCCTGTCGAGCGGTAGGTACGCTCGTGCCCGAGGAGTGTGCAGCCTTGCGCCGATGAACTCGAGATCCTGTGAGGGGAGCAAAGTGGACTTTGCGAAGTTTATGACAAAGCCCAAGTGCTGCAGCAGAGTCACCGTGCGGCACGTGGCGTTGGTGACCTCCTGAGCGGACGCTGCTCTGATGAGCCAGTCGTCGAGGTACGGAAAGACATAGAGGCCGTGAAGCCGGAGATGGGCCGCCACAACCGCGAGACATTTTGTGAAGACTCGCGGTGCGGAGGACAGGCCAAAGGGCAGTACCCTGTACTGGTAATGATTTCCTGCCACCACAAACCTTAGGTATTGGCGGTGGCTTGGGTGGATGAGGATGTGCGTGTAGGCATCCTTTAGATCCAAGGAGCATAGCCAATCTCCCTGCTGGCGGTAGGGCAGAAGGATTCCAAGGGTAAGCATTTTGAACTTCTCCCGCATCAGGAACTTGTTGAGGTTGCGCAAGTCCAGGATGGGTCTGAGGCCCCCTGTTCTCTTTGGTATCAGAAAATACCTTGAATAAAAACCTTGACCTCTCAGGTGGTGGGGCACCGGTTCCACCGCCTGTTCCTGCAGAAGACTTGCTAACTCCTGAAGGAGCAACTCCCTGTGCAGAGGGGGGCGCGAAGGTTCTCCCGGAAAATAGGAGGGAGGGACCTGATGGAAGTGGAGAAGGTAGCCCTCTCGCACGACCTGAAGCACCCAGGCATCTGCGGTGATGCTGGACCACCTGTGGGCGAAGTGAACCAGCCGGCCTCCGGTGCTGGGAGGGACCAGCGGGGGGGAGAGGCTATGCTGAGCGAGTCAAAAACCCCCTCCCTGCTGAGCAGGGGCTGGTGGTGCAGGCTTGGGGGCTTGCTGCCTACGGGACCCGTTACCCCGTCCCTTGGCCTGCTGGCCCTGTTGGGGAGCTGCAGGGGCCTGATAATGGGGGTACTGTTTGTAGGCAGCCGCCTTCCTCGGGTAAAAGGACTTTTTTCCCGAGCCCTTCTTTTTCTGGGAAGGGGCGGAGGTCTTCCTAGAAAGCCTGGTCCTGGTGAGAGTCTCAGTCTCAATTTGTGCAGCCTTTTCCGCCATGGGCTTGCCAAAGAGGTTTTCGCCTCGGCAGGGGACATCGACCAACTTGTCCTGTACCCAGGGCTCAAGGTCCGACGACTGAAGCCAAGCCTGTCGGCGGGCACCGATGCCGGCTGCGGCCACTCTAGCCGAGGCCTCAAAGCCATCATAGGCTGCTCGGGACATGAACTTTGAGCATTCCCGAATGCCCGTGGACAAGGCTAGGAACCTCCGCAAGGGCTCCTCGGAGAGACCAGCGGAAAATCCGGCTAGCTCTTTAGCCAGATCCCGGAGATACATGCCCATGTAGAGCTGGTAAGTCTGGACACGACATGCGAGCATAGAGCCCTGGAAGCACTTCTTGCCAAGGCCATCCAGGTTACGGGCCTCCCTTCCAGGAGGCACCGAGGAGTGCATCTTCTGGCTCTTAAGACGATGCATGGCCGATTCCACTACCATGGAATGGTGTGGCAGCTGTGCCTTCTGAAAGCCAGGGCTCTTGCGGACCCGATAGATAGAATCGACCCGCTTGCTCAGGACCGGCGAGGAGGCCGGACTCTCCCACATGCGGAAGAGTAGTCGTTCCAGCATAGGAGGAACCGGCACAGTAAAGTGCTCCCTCGCGGGAGAGTCATACTGGAGGGCGTCGAGCTCTTCGGCTCGAGGCTCCTCCTCGGGATCCGCAGGGAAGGCCAAAGCCTTGGCCATATCCCTAACGAAGTCCGAGAACCGGGCATCCTCCGGGGGGGACTGCTTCCGAGGCTCGGACCCCGGTGAGTCCGATGGGACACACCGAGTCCGGAAAGAATCAGGTGACTCTTCCTCCTCAGACTCCCAGACCGACTCCGACGAGGACTCGGTGGGGTCGGCCCGGGCAGGGTGCGGCGCCAGCCGCCCCGACGTCGAGGGAGTCGGCGTCGGCGACCTCGGTCCCGAACGGGAGGCCGAGGGTGACCTCGACCGAGGATCGACTCGAGTTCTCATTGACTCGAGGATCGGCTCGGTCTCCGGGGTCGACTTGGACGTCGACGTCCCGGCGGTCGGGGCAGCGGCGCCAGCGAGGCCAGCGAGCAGTGCCCGCTGCTGGTCCATGAAGGCAGACAGTCTGCTCTCCAAGGCCGTCAACCTGAGTCCGAGCTCAGGTGACCCAGCAGCCCCCGACTCGGGCCCCGACGGCGTCGGGCCCGACGTCGGCTGTCGCGGAGGCGAGTCCAGAAGGACTACAGGACTTACCCGGGCAGGCATCTCCGACTCCAGGCGAGGTCGCTTCGGGAGATGTTCCTTCTCCAAGGACCCGGGGCGGCTGTCGGGGCTATGCGACCTGGCCCTCGCGGAGCCAGGAGCGTCCACCGACGCCGCCCTCGCGGGTTTTTCCTTCCGACGATGGTCCCCGGAGGGAGAACCCCGGTCGGAGGAGCTCCGGCGACGGTCCGAGCTGGAGCCCTTTGACACGGAGGCCTCCGACGAGGTCCGGGTACGGCTGGGGTCAGCGAAGATTCTCTCGCGCTGATGCCGCCGACTTCTCAACGCCTTCGAGGACAGTTTGCTGCAGGGCCCACAGATCAGTTCCTCATGATCCGGGCCCAAGCAGCGGAGGCAAAAGTCGTGTGTGTCAGTTAGTGACATATTTCGGTCACACCGACCACACCGCTTAAAGCCACTGGCAGCCATCGGGGGAAAAAGGGCCCCTGCGAGGTCAAAGGACCGGGCTGCCAGGGAAAACGAAAATGAAAGCTGACTAAGTCAGAAAAACCGAAAAAAAACGCTAGAGGACTCGAGACCGGCGTCGCGAGTCCGGGCGGGAAAACGATCGGCGTCGAACCGAAAGAAAAAAGTATAAAAGAAAGAGGAAAATCAACTTTTTCGCGGGGACAAGACGGGGACGTCTGCAGGGCTCCGCGGAAAAAAGAAGACTGGCTAAGATGGCACCTTCGGGCGGGAAGACGACCGCGCATGCGCGCTGCAATTCCCAAAGGCTTTCTTTGAAAGCTGGGGAAAATTGCTCCGCGAGGGCTCCGTCGGCGCCAACGTCACCCATAAGTGAGGACTGACTTCCTGCTTGGTCCTGGAGAAATGGGATCTACAGGGGAACCCAGTAGAGGAACCTCGAGAAGGACCTCACTGTAAGTGGAGGCAGGAAACCTGTAGGAAAAGCAATGGAAGTCAGAATCCTGAAAGGTAACAGGAAACCCCAGTAGGAAAAACTGGGGTAGTGCAACAATGGTGGGCCTTCAGCGGAAGGCTTTATGATAAAAGCCCAACTCTTTTGGCAGTAGAGTGGTTCACTCTTAGGAACAAAAAGAGAAAGGCTAACCTATTTGGACAAACAGGCCCAGTCCTTGTGGGGAGAAAGGGTATGGGAACCCCTTGTATCCCAAAAGAAAGGACAAACGCCGGAGGCGTTAGAGCCTGTGAGTAGCAACTGGAATTGACCCGCGGAATGCCTCACCTGAAGCAGGGTGCTTAATGGGAAGAACCCGAAACGTGACACGTCGGAATAGCGGAAAGCAGAGTAACTGGGAGCAGCCTTGAGAAAAGCTACTACTCAGCTAAGTTAAGCTGTTCAATACAAAGTTTATTCTTTATTAAAATGGAAGGGCCACAGCGGTGATAGGTAGTTTCCTATTCACTGAGCTGGCATTTTCCGACAAAAAAATAGTTGATTTTTCCTGAGAGGTTGGTTCACATAAATTCAGGGTTTTTGTTAATGAAGAAAAGGTATACTGGCAATGGGGCGGTACGAAGAGGGGTCATTAATGTTAAGAGTTTTATTCTTTAATAGAGGGCGAATTGCTGAAAACTTGAGGTCATCTGGCATGATGCCTTGAAGAAGAGATTGGTTTACTAAATTCAATATGTGTGGGGCAAGTTCCGATTTGCCTGCTTTAATCCAAGATACTGGACAAGGATCTAGTAATGAGGTGGTGGTGGTATTGGAGGTTTGATATGGTCTCTAGAACTTGTTTATTTGAAATTAAGAGAAAAGAGTTCCATTCGATGATGCTATTCGCTGTGGTAGATGCCAGGGTAGCACTAGGACGGGTACTCAGTTTGAGTTTGCTGGCAAAGTGGTTTGCCAGGAGTTGGGGGTCAATTAATGTGTTGTTCAAAGTGTGTTCAGGAACTTTAGAAAGGGATTTAATAATTTCAAAAAGTTCCCTTGGTCTGTTGATGGCTTTTGATAAGCTTTTTGTATGGTGTAGCCTTTTTGTAGTGTTTATAGCTTCTTTATAGGTTTTGAGGTTTGTGAAATATTGTGCCCTAAGTTCTGGGCTTTTTGTCTTAAGCCATTTAGCTTTTAGTTTCCTGAGGTTTTTCTTTAGGGCACTAAGTTCTGAGGTGTACCATTTCTCAGATGACTTTCTTCTTGATCTTTTATTTGTGGGCAGAGGTTTAGCTTCTGCCCCTACAACAGAGTTCCAGACTGATACAAGTTCATTGAGATTGTTTGAGTCAATATCCAACTTTGTGGAGATTGATTCCAGGAAGTTTTCCTTGTTAAACTTGTGGAATCTATGGTCTATGTGTTTGGTATTGATATGTGCTGTGTTAGGGAGTTGGAAAGGGAGAGAGCAATGTATAATGAAATGATCGGACCAAGGTACCTGAGTTGTGGTAGGTAGATTAAATTGAGGTAATTGTGTGTAGTGTAATGGAAGGACTATTAAATCAAGGGTGTTTCCTTTGCAGTGAGTAGGGTGTGTAATTATCTGTTTAAATCCCATTTCATCCATTGCTTCAAGGAAGGATAGTTTCTGGCATTTTGGTAGAGAGGCAAGGTTAAAATCTCCTAAGATAACAGAAGGTTTCCTCAAAGAGGATTTGCACACAACCCCAAGGATAGTGTCTAAGTTCTGCATATCAGGTGTGGGGGTCTATATATAAGGCAGATGGCCATAGTGTGACTTTCTATTTTGAGGATATCAATTCCATCATGTTTATCAAGTAAGGTAGATGAAAGGTTGAGGTCAGTTTTAGCTATTATTAGGACTCCTCCACCTCTTTTTCGGTCCCTATTACAGCTGAATATAGTATAACCATGCATTTTCAGCTGGTTAAGAAGAACTGAATCTGATTTATTTAGCCAGGTTTCAGTTATACAGAGAAGGTGAGGTTTTTCGTCAGAAATTAGGTCAATTATAATTGGGATCTTATTTCTAATCGATCTAGCATTGATGAGTATACATTTTAGTTGTGTTGTCTGGGTAGTGTCCTTCTTGAGGTTATCCATTGGTATTAGGTTTAAATGGATTAATCTTTGAACATTGGTATTCAAGTGGGCGTGTGATCTATCCAAGTAGGGATGTCTATTATCATATCTTTGGATGGTATGTCTGGGTCTGTATGGGATGATGTGAATGTGTGCAGGTTTAGGAGTGTTTATAGCTGGAGTTAGAGAGAGAATGGGGGGAGTGTGAGAAAGTAAAAACAATAGAGTAAACATCAGTATGTTTAGGGTGAGTGCTAAACATCTTCCAAATTACATTATTGGTTAAGTAAGCGTAGATTTGTGACTAGTGAGTGGGAAGCAAAGTAGATGTTAGTATAAATATTATAGAATATAATCTATAACAGTAGTACAGTATACTATGATAGATATATATATAGATATATATATATATATACGTATATATATAAATATTAGCAAGAATCAGCAATCGTAATATCTTAAAAATAAATAAGCGACACTATCGCCAATTAGTAGGCGTCGTGTGGAGGAGAGGCATGTGATGAAAAGGCTGGAGAGCTTGCCTAGAATCAGATTACATTCATTAAGGATCGGATTATATTCAATTGTATGAGAGTCAGTCAGCCCAGGGCTGACTTACTATTAATGTCCAACAGACTTAGAGTTGTTAGTGTTCCTGCATGCTTCTGTGGTCAGCAGTTGAGTGTTCCATAAGACCTCGGCCGTTGCAGTTGGGGATGGACTGGCCTGTATGGGTGAAGAAGTGGATAGTTGTTTTGTAGGAAACTCTTTTGAGTGTCTTTAGATTGGTAACGTCGAAAGTGTTCTGGTGCACGATGAGATCGATGTTTTCTGGTGGATTTCAGTTGACTACTATTTTTGCTGTGGTAGGTTGGAGATTCAGCTCCCTGATGAACTTTGAGCTGCTTTTGTTGGATTGAAGTTCTCCCACCTAAGGGCCACGCCAAAGGGCCCTCAGACGCGGGTGCACCTCTGGCGCTGCCTTTTTATGTTGCAGGGGGCTGCCCTGATTGGGCAGCACGAGGCAGGTGATGCTGGGTGAGCGATCCGCGATCTGGAGCTCCTTCTCCCTCCTGGGAGTGCTGCAGAGCAAGAGGCTTTGGTTCGAGTCGCACTGCTGGAGGTGGAGGAAGCAGCTTTTCTCCCTCTTGGGAGATCGATGCGCTGAAGAGGTTTTGGTCCGGGTTGATGCTCCTGCCTTTAAAAACAAAGAAACCTACACCTTAACAGGGGAAATAAAAAGCTAACTAAACCTATCTCCTTAGCTGTTCCTTCAGTGAGTCCAGCACCCTGGCTCACTACCTCCTCCAGCTGCTTGGAGAGACTGAGCATACTGGGGCTTGTAAATGGTGCCAGCTGCATATGTACACTAGAGTCATCAAAAAAGATGACATGCTCAGTCTCCAAGCTGCTGGAAGAGGTACACTACCCAGGAGGTGCAGGACTGGACTGGAGGAACAATAAGGAAGGAGCCTTTCCTTCTTGGGGATGATGAAATATATTGAGTACCGACCAGACCCTTGTAAGGTCTGCGGGTACCGGGCAGACCGCCTTCATCTGTATAAGCTTGGACAGCATTAATCACACCGTGGCCCTCTTTGCCAGGGACTTGCACAGTGGTACCAAAAAGGCCTTGGGAATGGGATGTGCCAGTTCCAGTGCGTAGCCTTCCCGTATGACCTCTAGCACCAACTGGTCCTGGGTGATGTGGGCCCAAGAGGTGGCGAAGGACTGGAAACTCCCTCTGATCATGACCACCTCCTGGACCCACCTCACCTCATTGTGGTTTCTTAGCGGAGTCCAAACTCATGACATGAAAACCTCTGCCTGAGCCCTGGCCCCAAAAGGAAGGACCACCTCTAGAAGAGTAACGCCCCCCTCTGGAAGGGTGCAAAATGGGTCGCTCAGAGCCTGCAAGTCTACTAAGGTTGATATGGATCTGTTAGAAGAACCATTGGAAAACCTCAAGGAGTACCTCACTGAGAAGTAGAGGTAAGAAAAGTAGAAAAGCAAGTGGAGGTCAGAACCCCTCAGGGTGAAGAAATAGCCCCAGGGAGAAACTGGGACAGGGAAAGAGAGGTAGGACTTCAGCGGAAGACGCAGAAGGTACCATTAAGAAAGCTTAAGCTGTGTTGGTCCAAGAAAAATCCAATCCTAGGATCAAAAGAAAAAAAAAAAAAAGAGTCTGACCCAGCTGGACTTGCAGTAGAAACAGTCCATGTAGGAGAGAAAAGGTGTGGAAACCCCTGTATCTGATAAGAAGTTAAGGACAGACTTAGGAAGCGCTAAGCTTTAGATAAACTGAAGTTCCTCAATGTCTTTCCTGAATGGGTTAAGGAAAGATACATGGAGAACTTCAGGGGTACCTGACCCTGAAAGGTTATGGAAAGAAAAAGTTTGTTGATCATCACAGGAAGTGGTTATGTGTGTAGAACCCTAAGTATGCTGGTACAGCATTGATAGGAGTGGTGCCCATCTGCCAGGATCATATAGGAATGTATGAATATCTGAATGTAAACAGACAGATAAGTATGTGGATACATATCTACCTAAAAGATATATCTCTATAGAGACATATATATATATATATATATATGAATATATAGGCATGTAGACAGATGTCTCCAGGTATGTGGATGAAGAAATGTCTATAAAAACTGATCCCCATAGGAGTATGGGGAGAGAAAAGATTCATCTAACAGCAAGGAGGGTGACACCCGCTTGAATAGATGCATCAAGAATCTTCCTTCCCTGGTTATGATTGAAAAAGTCAGGAGAATAGTGTCCCTGACAAAAGAGAGTCTAAATCCGTTTCAGAATTTGAGCTCTTAAATAACCAGGATGGCCTATGTGGAAAAAGGCAGAGGATAATTTCAGTCTGCAGGCAGCAAGTCCAGATTTCTCCAGAACCGCAGTATGGAGAATGGATAGAGGACGTCACTGGAGGAAGATACCATAGTGACCTGTCTACAAGGGCAGATGGGTATCAGGCGAGAAGACCAAGGGGATATGGACCAAGCCAGGGAATCTGCCATTCTTTAGGTTGTCACGTGAAGAAAAGGCCTGAGCCTCAGGTCTCAAAAGAGATTTTAGATGAGATGGTAGGGGTAGGGAACACCTACCAGACATGAAAAATATGACTGGGGAAACCCCTCCTAACCCTCTGGGGTTATCTGCTAGACAAGATATGATGCTCTCTAGCAAGGCCCATAGTGCAAATCTACTCTGTAGAGTTGCAGAGAGCATGCTGCAGGTTAGTTAGAAGAAAAAACTGGCTGTTAAAAGCCAGCGGGTAAGAACTATTCTGCCAAAGACAAGGGGCAAAGAATAGAAGTTAACCAAGCAGTCTGTGATAATAGGGTTTCCCAAACGAGGTTGATAACCTGTTTGGGGTTCAGCACCGAGACTAGAAGAATAGCTAGTGGAGGAGAAGCCCTGGTTGTGTGGTGAACAGAACCAATGGCTTAACCACTAGGAATTAGTGTATCTGCAGCAATTACCAGGGCAGCGGGCAAAAAATTTCTTTTCCCATCTTTTTTAGATTGGAAAAAAGAGACAACAGACATAGTAGGACTATCTAGTGTCTGATGAGTTGCCCTAAGGAAATAAAGGGGGAGACAACTCTTAAATGGAGAATCCCCCTGTGGAACAGGTAGAGGACCATAGGGGCTTACCAGTGTAAAAGAGCCACTCTTACAAACCAGATGCTGTAGCAAGAGGGAGGTAAGACAGAGGTGAAGGAGACTGACTATGATGGAAATCTCTGACGGGTAAGATGATACATGCCAGTACAGGGAAACAACTGTCTTATTAATAGTTGTCATTTCTCTTTTCCCGAAAAGGAAGAGAAACCTGTCAAGTGAGGGCATGATCATCATGAAGACTCTTAGAGTAAAGGAAAAAATGTCTCAAGAAGAGACATCTTGAAAAAGTTAGGATAAATTTAGTGCAGATACTTCAGCAAAAAGAAGTAGACTGCCCCTGTAACCAGCAACACAAGGGGAAAAATGACTTATTTAAAACCCTGCGACTGCTGGGTTTGTGGACCCTGTTGAGGTTGTGGTTTCTTCAGATTAGGGCGATGTTTCCCCTGTTTGGAACATCTGAATAATGCGCAGAAGAATAAAACTTTTTCCCCCTAGGGGAAGAAAGTTGGGTAGGACATTTCCTACCAACTGTGAAAGAGGAAGGCGTAGAACAGCCTCTGGAAACAGGAATGTCAGTGGTTAACTGAGCAACCTGGAGTAAAGACTCCTTGTTAAAGAGAGATTTTCTCCAGTGCAAGGAGTATTTCCCAGTCTTTGTTGAGCTCATTTGTCTAAGCTTGAAGCCTGGAGCCAGGCTTTACGTCGTGCCCCTATAGCTATAGCTGAAGTTCTGCTAACAGACTCAAAGGAGTCCAGGGAAGCACGAATAAGGAACCTAGATATATTTTGAGCATGACTAACCAGAGAGGAATAGTCTGCACTTATAGTCTCTTGAAGAAAAGGAGTCAAAGATAGTAATTTCTTTGTGACCTCATCAAGAGACAATCCCATATAGAAAATATATGAGAGAATTCTTGCTGAAAGCATGGATGCCTGGAAGGTCTGGCGTCCAAAGGCATCTAAAGTCTTAGACTCACGACCTGGCGGATAAGAAGAGTGCTTTTTAGTACTCTTCACCCGCCTCACTGCTGATTCAACAACAATGGAATGATGAGGAAGTTGAGTCTTCTGAAAACCTGGAGAGGGAGGCACCTGATATAGAAGATCAGTTGTCCTAGAAGGTGGGGGCCCGTTAAAGGAGCTTCCCACATTCGTAAAAGGAGATCCTGCAAGGAATGATGTAAAGGAAGCATGATGGTATCCTTTGCTGTCCCAGGAATATACAGGGATTCTGCATTGCCTTGTGTAGGATCCTGTCCAGGCATAGAAATGTATATATGTATATATATGTATATAGTTATGTATATAGTTAACCCTGTTATCCAAGTTTTATTACCTGTTCAATGTAAAACCAGACACCTTGTCACCATGGTAGTTATGTTATGATGTAAACCGCGCTGATGCCGAATAGCGCGGTATATAAGAAACTGTAATAATAATAATAATAGAAATGGCAAGTGATCTCATCATATCCATGAGAAAAGCTTGAAAAGAAAAATCCCCAGAGGGAAATTCTTTTGGACAGGCTAGATCTGCTGAAGAACTAGCATTGGCACCGGAGGATCTATCCAACCTTATAGGAATATAAGATCCTGAATGGTGGAGATCCCTAGAGAATGGTCGCCGGTACCGCAGGGGGTCGGGACCAGCAACAGTCGGTAGCATATCGTCCATGTTAGGGATCGATTCCAAAACTCAGTATCGAGGAAAGCGAGCCTGAAGAGGGAAGCATGGAAGGCACCGACAGCCATGGCAATGTGGATACCGGTACCGACTCCGGCACCGTATCCGGTACCAGTGGATGAAGGCCAGCCGGTGACAACTCTATCGGTATGGAAGAAACCGAGAGTGCCGGACATGGATCATCGGAACCGTGCCTTCGGTACCGTTTGGTGTCGGTACCAAGGCGAGTCGGTACCCAGTCCTCCAGACTGGAGATCGATTCCAGACTTGGCATCAAAGGAAGCGAGTCTATCGAAGCACATCTGGAGGGTACCGACGTCGGTACTAGTATCAGTACCGGGATCAATACCGATACTGGAGGGTCGGCCTGGAGCGTATCCAACGGTCCTGTAGATACCGAGGACGCCAGACAACAATCCTTGGTGAGGAATGTTTCATCGCATCTGTCTCTACGTTCCATCCATGCCAACTGTGTCTTTCTTCCCTCGCCCTCCAAGGCTCACTTAGAATCCACCCGATCTTCAGCTTTCTTTTTTCTTGGTCCGAGGCTTTGAAATTCACTTCCTCACTCCCTTCGATTAGAAACTTCCTACCCGTCCTTTAAAGCTAAACTAAAAACTCATCTTTTCTGTTCTGCATTTAATCTCTCCCTTCCTGCTCCGTCCCCTTCTCCTTCCTAGTACTGCCATGCCAGCTCCTTATCCCATAAGAACATAAGAACATAAGACATGCCATACTGGGTCAGACCGAGGTCCATCAAGCCCAGTATCCTGTTTCCAACAGTGGCCAATCTACGTCATACGTACCTAGCAGTTTCCCCAAAAGACACAAGTTCCACAATGCTTGTACTGGGTCAAGCATTGATATCCTGGGTCCCTTTTTAATAGTGGTTTATGGACCTTTCCTCCAGGAACTTGTCCAAACCTTTTTTAAACCCAGCTATACTTTCCTTCGCCCTTCTGTATTGTCGATGTGTTTCCCCTCTCCCCTTATGTTGCCACCTTTGTTCCCCGACTGTTCTGTCCTCATCTCTTTTCTGTCTGATTTTATGGCGTTCTCTATTTCTCCTTTCGCAGCTCTCTTTTAATTTGATTTTATGTATTGTGAACCGCCCAGATGCTAACCGTATTGGGCGGTATATAAAGTTTTAACAAACAAACATCCAACACCATTGCCGATACCGGGGTATCGGTACCGCTCGAAGCGGATGCCACCACCGAGCATGGCACAGGTATATTCTGTGAGGGGTGAACCTCAGGAACAACCTGACACCCCACACAGGCTTTGGAGGCCGAAGACTCCCACCGGGGTTTTAAAACCAGTATGTTCTCGAGGGCAAGGCCAGAGGCATCTCTATGCTGTGCATGAGATCTACCACTCGAGGACTGGCTAGTCTTAACAGACTGTTTTTGGGTTACCTGATTCCGTGTAGAAGAAGTGGTCGGTGCCCTGAAGCTGGATGGGGACCGCGTATCGAGGGAAACCCGATGCTGAAGACTTCTTCCAACAATACTATTGCAGGAGGGACACTCCGGAGGAAAATGGTCAGGATCCAAACCAGCCAGACACCAATTAGGGGTGTCTAAAGTTAATTTTGTACCGCTGCAGTTTGAACATTTCTTGGGAATAGTGACTGGCGGTTCCATGAAGGAAAGTGAGTAGGCCTAGCAGGCCTAAGAAAACCGTGAGGCACTAAGAAGAAAAAATATTCCTTAAAAAGGAAAACTTTACAAGAAAAAAGGAGAGAAAAACACCGGCGGTACCGGTGGCGTCGGGGAAGGCAGCCGCGACCACAAGAAAACTAAAAAATAAAAGAAGAATTTTCTGCGGTGACAGGACGATGTCCTGCCGGCTCCGCGGAAAAACGAAAACTGAGGAGAGGCAGTTGGGAAGGTAGGAAGGCAGCACGCAGGCGTGGTGGGATGCTTCCAAAAGCGTTTTGATTGGACGCTGGGAAGCGTTCCCGCGCAGACTCCGCCGGTACCGACGTACCCATATGTGAAGACTCATTCATGCTTGTTCCTGGAGATGTGAGTCTTCATATATGGGTATTGTCGGCACCGACAGAGCCCATGCAGAAACGCTCACAGCATCCTATAGGAAAGCTTTTGGGAGCATCCCACAGCGCCTGCGCTGCTGCCTTCTCGCCTTTCCAACTCTCCCTCTTCAGTTGGGTTTGTAGCTGAGACAAAGGAGAGATGGACAGAAAGAGATAGAGATACAACTCCCAGGGGAGGTGGGTGGGTTGTGAAGACTCAATTCCTGCTGTTCCCGGAGATCACCTGTTACAGGTGAGTAACTACGCTATCTCCAGGAACAAGCAGGAATGTAAGTCTTCCCATATAGGGACTCCCAAGCTTAGAGATGCCAGGGAGATGACCCCAGAAAGCTGCGAAAACCAGGTTGAGGTGGGTCATGCTTCCTCCCAAGAATCTCTGGTATCGAAACCCGGGACAGCAGATAGGAGTTGTTCTAAGTCTGAAAGAGATGCTGGAGAACAGCCTGGCAAACTAGGCATCCCGATGGGAGTCCTTGTCCAAGCAGTAATGGGCTGCAAAGGTGTGGACGGAAGACTAAGTGGCTGCTTTGCAAATGTCGTCAATCGACACCGAGCGAAGGTTGGCCACAGAGGTAGCCATTGCTCTCATATTATGAGCTGTGAAATGACCTTCAAGAGAAAGTCCCTTACTCTCATAGGTAAAGGATATGCAGTCTGCAATCCACTTAGAGAGAGTTCTTTTGGAAACTGGTAAACCTAGGTGATTGGAATCAAAGGCAACAAAAAGCTGAGAAGCTTTTCTATGTTGCCTAGTCCTCTGAAGGTAAAAAGCTAAAGCTCTTTAACAATCTAGAGTGTGAAGATTCCTTTCTGCACAAGAGGCGTGAGGCCTAGGGAAGACAACAGGAAGGTAAACAGACTGGTTCAAATGAAAAGGCGAAACTACCTTTGGCATAAAGTGAGGATGACTCCTAAGGACTACTTTATCATGGTGAAACCTTGTATAAGGAGGATCAGCCACTAAGGCTTGTAGCTCACTGATGCGCCTTGCAGAAGTGAGGGCAATTAGGAAGCTTACCTTCCAAGAAAGAAACTTTAGAGATGTAGTGGCTAAGGGCTCAAAGGACGGTTTCATAAGCTGCCCATGGACAAGATTTAAATCCCATGCCAGGGGGTGGTGGCTTAATGGGAGGTCTACTCAATAGTAGGCCTCTCATAAACCACACTACAAGCGGTTGAGAGGAGACAGGTTGTCCATCAAAGGGCTTCTGGAAAGCCGCAATGGCATTAAGGTGGACCCTTACTGAACTGGTCTTAAGACCAGAGGATGACAGGTGGAGGAGATACTCTAGTAACGCCTCTACTAGAACTGAAAAAGGATTAAGTCCCTTTTCTGAACACCAGATAGAGAACCTTTTCCACTTGAAGGCATAGGCACGCCTTGTGGAAGGTTTCCTAGTGGCCAGAAAGGATATTTTTAACCTGTTGAGAGAGGTTGACATCCTGGAATTCTAATCTATCAGCAGCCACGCCATCAGGTGCAATGACTGAGGATTCAGGTGCAAAAGTGTCCCGTCTTCTTGGGATAGAAGATCTGGAGCACATCCCAACTCCAGAGGTCTGGCTTGAGAGAGATGTAGAAGCAGTGGATACAACATCTGTCGTGGCCAAAGTGGGGCTATGAGAATCATATGGCCCCTGTCTCTCTGAAGTTTGAACAGAGTCTTGGCAATGAGATTAATGGGTGGGTAGGCATAAAGGAAATCCTGACCCCAGTGGAGGTGAAAAGCATTCATTGCCTGACTGTTCTGAGCCGGAATTCTGGAACAGAATCGGGGAAGTTTGGCATTCTGAGGACTTACAAATAAGTCTATATCTGGAGTTCCCCAGATCGAAAAGCTTCGAGCAAGTTGCTCCAGATGAAGAGACCACTCGTGCGGCAGCAGTACTCGACTGAGTTTGTGTGCCTGTAAGATATACCGACCGTAGGTGTATCTGAAGGCCTCTTGTGAAGGACCACAGGCATAGAGCTTTGTTGCACAACACCTGAGAGCCTGTTCCGCCCTGCTTGTTTACATAGAACATGGCTACCAGATTGTCCGTCTGGACAAGAACTGTCTTGTAGCTCAAGTGGTTCTGAAATACTCGGAGAGCATAGAAAATGGCTCTGAATTCCAGTAGATTTATGTGAAGACAAGCCTCCTGTTCGGTCCAGAAACCTTACGTGGAGAGACTGTCCATATGAGCTCCCCATCCCGACCTGGACGCATCTGTCGTCAAGGTAGCATGGTGTAGTGGCTGCTGCTAAAATGACCCTACGAGAAGGTTTTCTAGTGATTGCCACCACTGAAGGGACGAAATGAGGCGTGCGGAGTTTCTGATTTTGTCCCCCAGGCGACCCGACGCCCATGTCCACTGAGAGGCTAGGGTCCATTGGGCTGCTCACATGTGTAGGCGAGCATAGGGGACCACATGAACAGTGGACGCTATATGACCCAGTAACTGAAGCATTTCTCGTGCAGTCAGGAAAGTTGTCATAGCTGCTTGAGAAGCCAGTTGAAGTATTCGAACACAGCAGAGTTGTGGCAGGAAAACCCTTGACTGCCGTGTGGCTAGAAGAGCTCCTGTGAGCTCTAGCGATTGAGAAGGGGCGAGATGGGATTTTGGGAAATTTATGACCAGTCCCAAATATTGCAGGATTTGCATTGTGCAGGAAAGAGCGGAGCTGGCTTCTGGAGCTGCTGATGCTCGGATTAGCCAGTCGTCTAAGTAGGGGAAGACAAATATCCCTAGAGTCCTTAGAAATGCTGCTACTACTGCCACACATTTTGTGAAGACTCTTGGGGTGGAAGCCAGGTCAAAGGGTAGAACCCTGTACTAGTAATATCTTCCCTGAAAGAGAAATCGAAAAAACCTTCTGAGAACATAGCCAAACCTGACTCTGAATGTAAGGCAGAAGTGTTCCGAGAGAGATCATTTTGAATTTTTCTCGGAACAGATACTTGTTTAACTCCCTGAGGTCCAGTATGGACCTGTGCCCTCCTGTTTTCTTTGGTATAAGGAAGTAGGGGGAGTAAAAGCCCAAGCCCTGTTGAGAAACAGATACTTCCTCTATTGCACCCTGAGCAAGGAGAGAGGTGACCTCTTGAAACAAGAGAGTGGTGAGGGGGGGGGGTCGAAAACTGAACTCTCTTGGAGTAGAGAGAGGGAGCATACTGTGGAAGTGGAGTTTGTACCCCTCTGTCACTATGGAGAGAGTCTACTGCTCTAATGTTATCTGCTGCCACCTCTTGGCAAAATGACACAGTCTGCCTGGAATGTTGAGAGACTCCAGACCTTTTAGGAGGTAGGATGACTAGGCTCCCTAGGAAGGAGTCAAAGATCTTGTGGAGGCTGTGTCTGCTGAGCTGGTTGAGCTCTGGGGACTTGAGCCATTCTTTGTTGTTTCAGCTGCTGCTGCCCCTTTTGGGGAGCATGGACTGGGCAGTGGACAGTTTGGGTGTAAGACGGATAGAATTTATTTTTCTTGTTGAAAAAGGGTTTTTTTTTAACTGCCTTTTTCTTAGCTGGGTTGGCAGTGGTCCTGGATAGTCTATTCAAGGTAGTGTTCTCGGACTCAAGCTGAGCAGCTTTATCCTGCCAATCCTTGCCAAAGAGGTTTTCTCCCATGCAAGGAATATTTCCCAGCTTGTCTTGCACCCACTGCTCTAAATTAGATGCTTGTATCCAAGCAATCCAACGTGCACCGATAGAAAAAGCAGAGGTTCTGCTAATGCATTTGAAACAATCAAAGGTCGCCCTGTTCATGAACTTCAAAACATTTTGGGCATGCTTAACAAGAATAAGGAAATTGGCCCTCTTATCATTGGGGAGAAGGGGAGCCATCAGTTCCAAATCTTTAGCAACCTCTCGAAGAAACATACCCATGTAAATATGTAAGAACTTATTCTGGCTGATAACAGAAGCCTGAAAACATCAACGACCAAAGGCATTGAGAGTCCTCGCCTCACGACCTGGAGGATTACAGGAACGCATCTTGGCACTTTTGATTCATCACATCGCTGATTCCACCACCATGGAATGGTGTGGTAAACTGCGTTTTTTGAAACCCGGGGCACTGTGGTACCCGGTACATTGTATCAAGTCTTCAAGAATGTGGAGACACCATTAAAGGTGTTTCCCACATCCTAAGCATGAGATCATGCAAAATCTGGTGTATGGGAAGGGTTGTGGCCTCCTTAGGGGCTGCCGGATACTGCAGAATTTCTAGTTCTTCAGCTCTCGGTTCTTTCTCGGGGGTCACAGTGACCGAGAGGCCCCGAGCTACATCCAGTATAAAGTCTTGAATAGACATATCTTCAGGAGGAGACATTCAACGTTGCGGCGAAGGAGAGGGATCCTTCGGGAGAACCACTCCGGTACCGATAGAGTCATCAGAATCATCTGAATCGGAAGACTCAAAGTACCTATGGGCCAGGTGCTCTCACACTGCATGTCAACGGTTGCGATCGAAGTCAACATCGGAATGCTTCGATACCAGACCCTCTATGCCAAACACCGAGTCTAGGGCCAGCATGGGTGGAAGCATGGAGAGCGGCGCAACGGTAGATGCAGATACATGCGATACCAGTATCGGTACCGATGGCTGCGGCACAGATTGTAGCGGCTTTAGCGGTACCGAGGATGCTAACAAGGCCGCAAGACTGCACACAATGGCTAGGATAATTTGATCCACGGAGCCCGCCGATATCTGGATGTCGGTACCAGCAGAGCGGGACACGACCCCAGAAAATGGAACCAAGAGTTCTCCAGAGGTGGAGGCCTCGGGAACATCCTGGAACCCCATTAATGCTTTGGAGGCAAGGACCTCCCGCCGGGGTTGTTTGGCCGGTGTATTCTCCTCGAGGACAACGCTAGTAGCATCTCGATGCTTGGAAGGAAGTCTACCCCTTGAGGACCGGCCGGTCTTAGAGGAAGACCTGGGTTTGGTTACCTGAGATCAATGGGAGGAAGATGATGCCCTGGACGACGTTGATGCAACGGACATTGTATCCGAGGCAAAGAGGGTGCCTAGTTTCGCAGCTCTATTCTACAGGCCCCTCTTAGTCATCCGATGGTGAATGGTCAGGGCCCAAACATTTAAGACACCAGTCATGGGAGTCGATAACAGAAATGGTACTGCCACATTTTGAACATTTTTTGAAACCACTAGTTGGTTTCTCCATTTTGGAAGAAAATAGGGCCTAGTGCCCAAAATGGCGCCGAAACAAGAGGGGAGAGACCCTCAAGAAAAAGCTTTTTTTTTTTTTTTTAAAGAAGAAAATAAAGAAGGTGCCGGTGGTACCAGTGTAAGCATCGACGGGAAGGCAGATGCGACCACAAAAAAGAAAATTTTCTGTGGGGACAGGGTTTGCTGCCTGTCGGCTCCAAGGAAAACAAAAAAACTGAAGAGGGAGAGTTGGAAAGGCGGGAAGGCAGCTGGGGAGCGTTCCCACGCGGGCTCCGTCAGTGCCTACGATACCCATATGTGAAGACTACATTCCTGCTTGTTCCTGGAGATAAACCTTTTCAACTACATTCTGTAGCAAAATTCCTAGGAAAGTCAGTCAGACCATTACATGACAGAGGGAGTAAAAAAGGGGTGCTAAGGGAGAACTAGGCCAAAGCAAAGAGACTGAATGAATTCTCTGCTTCGGTCTTTACGGAAGATTATGTAGGAAAGTTACCCATGCCTCAAATGGTAAAGGTGATGTAAGAGAATTGAAACAAATTTCGATAAACCAGTAAGATGTATTACAAATATTTGATAAACTAAAGAGTAGCATATCACTTGGACTGGATGGTATACATCCAAGAGTGCTGAAGGAAGTGAAATATGAGACTGCAGATCTACTATTAGTAAAGCATAGTTACTCACCTGTATCAGGTGATCTCCGGGAACAGCAGGAATTTAGTCTTCATATATGGGTATCATCGGTACTGACAGAGCCTGCGCGGGAACGCTCCCCAGCGTCCAATTAGAAAGCTTTTGGGAGCATCCCACTGCGCCTGCATGCTGCCTTCACACCTTTCCCAACTGCCTCTCTCCAGTTGAGTTCAAAGCTGAGACAAAGAGAGAGGGGGGGGAAAGAGAAAGAGATAGATAGAGAGATACAACTCCTAGGGGAGGTGGGTGGATTGTGAAGACTAAATTCCTGCTGTTCCCGGAGATCACCTGTTACAGGTGAGTAACTATGCTATCTCCAGGAACAAGCAGGAATGTAGTCTTCACATATGGGGACTCCCTAGCTTTTAGATGCCAGGGAGAGACCCCAGAAGTTGTGAGTCCCTGTGAAAGGGTTCCACTTCCCCCCATGGATCTCTGGCATCCTACCAGGGATGGTGGGTAGGAGTTGGTTAGGTATGGAACAGGTGTTGGAGAACAGCCTGACCAAACAAGGCATCCCGGCGGGAGTCCTTGTCCAAGCAGTAATGGGCTGTGAAGGTATGAACCGAGGCCCAAGTGACTCTCAACAGATGTCGTCGATAGACACAGAGTGCAGATGAGCCATTGAAGCTGCCATGGCTCTCACATTGTGAGCTGTGACATGGCCCTCCAGAGGAAGAAAATGGAAGATTCTTACTCTGGAGGCAAAGGAAGATTCTTACTCTGATAGGCAAAGGAAATACACTGTGCAATCCAGTTGGACAGTGTTCTCTTGGAGACTGGAAGTCCCAGATGAGAAGGATCAAAAGCAACAAAGAGTTGAGAGGACTTTCTATGTTGCTGTATTCTCTTTAAGTAAAAAGCTAAAGCTCTTTTACAGTCCAAAGTATGAAGATTCCTTTCTGCATTTGATGCACGAGGCCTTGGAAAAAACACAGGCAGGTAGACCGCTTGGTTCAAATGAAAAGGCAAGACCATCTTTGGCATAAAGTGTGGATCAGTCCTAAGGACTACCTTGTCATTATGGAACGTTGTATAAGGAGGATCAGCCACTAGTGACTGCAAGTCACTGATGCGACGTGCTGATGTGATTGCAATGAGAAAGTTAACATTCCAAGAAAGGAATTTCAACAAGGTAGTAGCTAAGGGTTCGAAAGGTGGCTTCATAAGCTGGCCAAGAACCAGGTTTAAGTCCCATGCCACCGGTGGTGGCCTAATGGGAGGCTTAGTTAGAAGAAGGCCTCTCATAAATCTTGCTATAAGAGGATAGGAGGAAATAGGTTGTCCATTTAGAGGCTTGAAAGAAGCTGCACTAGCACTCAAATGGACTCTTACTGAGTTAGTTTTAAGTCCTGCATTGGATAAATGAAGGAGATACTCCAGTAATGATTCCAGAAGTATCGCAAGGGGTCTAAGACCCTTCTGCGAGCACCATACGGTAAACCTTTTCCACTTGAAAGCATAAGAGCGTCTTGTGGAAGGTTTTCTAGAAGCATAAAGGATATCCTTTACTTGCTGAGAAAGGTTAGGATCATGAAGATCTAGGCCTTCAGCAACCAAGCCCTGAGATGCAGAGACTGGGGATTGGGATGCCATAACATTCCGTCCTCCTGAGACAGGAGATCTGGAGCAGAAACTAAATCCAGAGAGGGAGCTTGAGAGAGATGTAGAAGCAGAGGGTACCACACTTGCTGTGGCCAATGTGGAGCTAAGAGAATCGGAACCGGAAGCATAGCATGACTGGGTGCCGGCAAAGCATAGCATGACTGGGTGCCGGAAGCATAGCATGACTGGGTACCGGCAAAGCAGACACCGATGTTGATGCCGATGCTGTCGGTACCGGTGCCGGAGTCGATGCCGCTACCAGTTGAAGTGTCTGACGCGGTTCCAAGGGTGTCGGTGCCGCAAAGAGAGCCACCAGACTGCGTTCAATAGCCAGGAACCTCTGGTCTATCGACGCTGCCGATGCCTGGGTGTCAGTACCAGAGAAAGCAGACGGTACCCCAGAGCATGGCACCAGTAGTTCTGTCAAGGTTGAGGCCTCAAGAACATCCTGGAGCCCCGATAATGCTTTGGAAGCCGAAGCCGCCTGCCGGGGCAATTTTGCCGGTACAGAACCCTCAAGGGAAACGCCAGAGGCATCTCGATGCTTAGAAGGAGATCTACCCTTTGAGGACCGGCCAGACTTATGTTTAGTTACCTGAGATTCATGGGAGGAAGACGAAGCCCTGGAAGACGTTGATGCCACAGAAGCTGCATCGGAGGGAAAAAGAGTGCTGAGCTTAGCAGCTCGGTTTTGTCGACCCCCCTCTTGGACATCATGGCACAAGCCATACATTCCGAGATGGAGTGGTCAGGACCTAAACATTTAAGACACCACTCATGGGTGTTGGTGATGGTACCGTCACACTTGGTGCACTTTTTGAAACCCGAAGCGGATTTTTCCATGGTAGAGGAAATTTTGGAATGGCGCGTGCACCTGGAAAAGAAAAGTTTGGAAAAAAATACTATATATTTTAATTTTTTTAAAAAGAAAGAAAGAACCGACGGTACCGGGGTATAGCGTTGAGGAAGGCAGACGCGACCACAAAAAAAGAGGAGAATAAGGAAACTTTTTCTGCGGTGACAGGGACGACGACCTGCTGGCTCCGCGGAAAATGAAGAACTGGAGAGAGGCAGTTAGGAAAGGCAGGAAGGCAGCACACAGGCGCTGTGGGATGCTCCCAAAAGCTTTCTAATTGGACGCCGGGGAGCGTTCCCGCGCAGGCTCCGTCGGTACCGACGATACCCATAAGTGAAGATTACATTCCTGCTTGTTCCTGGAGATTCTGTGAACTATCATTAAAATCATCTCTAGTACCTGAAGACTGGAGGAATGGTCAATGTAACAGCAATTTTTAAAAAGGGTTCCAGGGGTGATCCGGGAAACTACAGACCCATGAGCCTGACGTCAGTACCGGGCAAAATGGTATAAATTATTATGAAGAATAAAATTACTGAATATGTAGATGGTTTAATGGGAAAAGTCAACATGGATTTAGCAAAGGAAGATCTTGATGGTCCTTCGTCTGACAATATGGCATTTCTTATGCTACGTTCTAACAAAGAACATAACATTCTCGCCACTAAAGATGATAAACCACACATAGATATCTACACTATTTTTTTTCAAGGGAACAACTCACTTGCTACTATGCACATAGATTCTGCAAGATAAACAGTCAAAAAAGGCATCAGGCCCAGTCTTCGATGGGCAGGGTGCCTGCATGCTGAAGCTCTGAGGAAACAAGTGGAGGAACTCAGAGAGCAGGTGGCAGGGCTGAGGAGCATTCAAGACAGTGAGAAGTACATTGATGAGATGCTTTTTGAAACATCCAAGCTCTCTAGCAGAGGAGAAGATGGGTGCCAACAGAATGACGAAGGTTGGACACAAGTCATCAGGGCCTGCAGAATCACCAATCCAACTTCTCCAGTCCTTGAATTGGAGAACCATTATGCATTCCTGGAAGTGGAGGAGCTGAAAGTATCCCTGGAAAGGGAAGAACCAGAGCTCAAGTACCCCAAAGTTGCAGAATCAGTGACCACAAGGAAGCGAAGGGTAGTGGTGGTTGATGACTCTTCTGAGGGGTACTGAGGCGTCCATCTGCCGATCAGACGATGTCCAGAGAGGTATGCTGTTTGCCTGCTGCCAAAATCCAAGATGTTACGGAGAGTTTGCCTAGACTAATCAAGCCCACTGACTTTTACCCAATGTTACTAATCCATGTCAGAATAAATGATACTGCAATGTATCCCTCTGAGCTTATCAAAAGTGACTTCATGGCTCTGGAACAGAGGGTGAAGCAGTTAGGTGCACAGGTGGTGTTCTCTTCAATCCTCCCTGTTGAGGGTAAAGGCCAAGGCAGAGAGGATCGCATCCTAGAGATGAATGCACGGCTGCATGAATGGTATCATCGAGAGCATTTTGGTTTCCTAGACCATGGGATGCTGTTCCAAGGGTTGCAGAGCAGAGATGGCATCCATCTGTCCAAGAAAGGTGAACGCATCTTCAGTAGTAGACTGGCCAATCTACTGAAGAAGGCTTTAAACTAGATTCGTTGGGGATGGGTGAAAAAAGCCCCCAGGTAAGTGATGCATTAAATACCTTTAGGGAAATGGGTAACAGGGGTAACATATGGAAAGCAGTGTGTATAAATGCCCGTAGCATGGGGAATAAGATCCCTGATGTTGAAGCTTTGGTGGGAATGGCCGACTTGGATTTAGTGGCAGTTACAGAAACATGGTTCACAGAAAACCATGACTGGGACATAACTATACCTGGCTATACTTTATTCAGAAAGGACAGGGTAGGAAGAAGGGGAGGAGGAGTGGCACTATATGTAAAAAAAATAGAAATTACACTTACCTGGTAATTGTCGTTCCTTGAGTGAATACAGTTTAGTCCTCCACCACTGGGTTGTCATCCTCCTCCTGCAGCTTGGAGACTGGGCATGTCAAAATCGTGACATCACTGGATATAGCCTGCTGGTCTCTCCCATCAGCCCCCAGTGAACTATTGACAAAGCAGACTCAAAGGAGCAACAAATAAGTAGCTATCATATAAAAATGAATTTTAAACACAACTGAAGAAATTACCTAACGCATTTAACCACTAACTGTCCGCTCCCAAAGCAAGGGAACTTACCCCCTCTATGCCTAGCAAGGACAAGAGAGCAAGGATAAACAGAAACCAAGATAAAGAGAGAGAGAGTGAGAGAGCGGAAGCACAGAGTCAATGAAGACCCAAGCAGCGGCTCCACTCCCTGTAATCCCGCACTTCTCCCAACTGAACCGCCACTGTCCACCAATCCATCCCCAGGCGGGAATGAGGACTAAACTGTATTCACTCAAGGAACGACAATTACCAGGTAAGTGTAATTTCTATTTCCTTATTGTTCCTACAGTTTAGTTCTCCACCACTGGGATGTATCAGAGCAGTAATCATTGGGAGGGACCTTTCCAGCTGAAGCACAACACCGCCGCCCCAAAGCAGGCATCGCTAGCTGCTAGTACATCCAGGCAGTAGTGCTTACTGAAAGTATAAAGAGAAGACCAAGTGGCCGCTCTACAAATTTCCACTGGTGGCACCAAACTGTGTTCCGCCCAGGCCGCCGCTTGCGCTCTAGTAGAATGAGCTCTTAAGCCAGCCGGTACTGGACGACCTTGCAACAGATATGCTGAAGCAATTGTCTCCTTAATCCATCTGGAAATGGAAGCTTTCGCAGCTGCCTCCCCCCCTTTGCAGGGACCTCCAAACAGAACAAATAAACGGTCCGATTTGCGAAACGTTTCCGAGACCTTTAAGTACTGTCGCAACGCTCTCTTTACATCCAATCGACGTAAACTACAGTCTGAAACGTTCCCCTCCGCTGAGCTCAAAGTGGGAAGAGAGACTGTTTGGTTTAAGTGAAACGGAGACACTACATTTGCTAAAAATGATGGAACTGGCCGCAATACCACCTTCTCAGTGGAAAAGGACAAAAATGGCTCTCGACAAGACAGCGCCTGTAACTCTGAAATGCGCCGTGCTGAACAAATGGCTACCAAAAACACCGTCTTCAAGGTTAAATCCTGAACCGATGCCTGGCGTAAAGGCTCAAATGGCTCCTTAGCCAATGCTCCTAACACCAAGTTGAGATCCCACGGCAGAACCGTGATCCTACGGGAAGGTCGCAATCTGGATACAGCCTTAAGAAAACACAATACATCCACATGCGCACCTAAAGCCACCCCCTGTACTTTGCCTCGATAGCATGACAGGGCTGCTAACTGAACTCTCAAGGAACTGGCCGCTAGCCCCTTATCAAACCCGTCTTACAGAAAACTTAACACCAAAGGAACGGATACTGTAGCCGCACGTACTTGCCTCCGCGAGCACCAGTCATCAAAAATACACCAAATGCGGACATATGCCAGAGACGTGGATTTTTTCCTTGCTCTAAGCAAAGTGGCGATGACTGCTGCCGAGTAACCTTTCTTCCTCAACCTTGCCCTTTCAATGGCCATACCGTAAGCGAGAACCAATCCACCTGGGGCATTCGAAGCGGACCCTGCAGCAACAGACTCTCTGCCATCGGCAACCTCCAGGGAGTCCCGTCGAGCAACCGAATGACATTGGCGTACCATGGGCGCCGTGGCCAATCCGGAACCACTAACAACACTTTCCCCCGATGCGCTGTATCACTCGCCTTATGAGCACCCACGGGAGAAAGACAGAGAAGACCTGACGTCGGCCAATGTTGTATCAGGGCGTCAATCCCTTCCGACATCCTCTCTCGCCGTCTGCTGAAGAACCGACCCATCTTCACTGACTGAAAGGTCGCCAGGAGATCCATTATCGGTGCTCCCCATCGGCGAACTATCTGCGCAAAAACCTCCGGATGCAATTCCGACTCTCCGACATCCACATGTATTCTGCTGAGAAAATCCGCCATAACATTGTTCTTTCCTGCAATATGCGCCGCCGAAATCGCTGACAGTCGAGGCTCTACCCAAGAGAACAGAGCCTCTGCTCCTTCCTCCATGGCCACACTGCCTGTACCGCCTTGTTGGTTGATGTAGACCACCGTCGCTGAATTGTCAGTACGCGAACCGCACGACCAGTTACCACCGCTTCGAACGTTTGTAACGCTCGACAGAACGCTCTCAGTTCTAGTCGATTGACTGACCATTTGCTCTCCTGCACTGTCCACGTGCCCTGCGTGAAGAGGTCTCCACAATGAGCACCCCATCCCGCAATACTTGCGTCCGTCAGCAAGGGCAGCCACTCCGGTGGCTCGAGAGGCATTCCCGCCTCTAGAGACCCCGGAAGCAGCCACCACCGCAGGGACTGCCTAACTCGAAGAGGGCAGGGAAGCCGCTTGTTCAGCGAGTCGGATTGATGAGACCAATGGCGGAGCAGCACCCGCTGCAGTGGTCGCATGTGGAATCTGGCCCATGGAACCATTTCCAGAGTCGCCACCATCGTCCCCAGCAGGCGAAGATAGTTCCACGCCATGGGCGCCGGAGCACATCTGAACTTGCGCACCAACTGCCGAAGAACCTTAACTCGACAACACGGTAGAAACACCACTCCTTTCAGTGTGTCGAATCACATTCCGAGATATTTGAGATTCTGCGATGGGACAAAGCAGCTCTTGGATGAATTGACCACCCAGCCGAGAATCTGTAGAAACTTTACCACCTTGTCTGTGACTCGAATGCTCTCGGCCTCGGCCCAAATCAACCAATTGTCTAGGTAAGGATGGACCAAGACCTCTTCCTTTCGCAACGCTGCCGCTACTACCACCGTGATCTTGGTGAAGGTCCGTGGAGCCGTCGCCAGACCGCTTGAAACTGATAATGTCCCCACGGAAGTGCAAAACGCAGAAACTTTTGATGACTCTCTCTGATTGGAATGTGTAACTACGCTTCCATGAGATCTAGGGAAGCAAAGTACTCCCCTTGACGCACCGCCACAACGACCGACCTCAATGTTTCCATTCTGAAATGTGGGACTCTAAGACAGCGATTCACCCCTTTTAGATCCAAAATAGGCTGGAGAGCGCCATCTTTCTTTGGCACCATAAAATAAATGGAGTTGCAGAGCAGAGATGGCATCCATCTGTCCAAGAAAGGTCAACGCATCTTCGGTAGTAGACTGGCTAATCTACTGAAGAGGGCTTTAAACTAGATTCGTTGGGGATGGGTGAAGAAAGCCCCCAGGTAACTGAAAGCCCCCAGGTAGGTGATACATTAAATACCTTTATGGAAATGGGTAAGAAGTAATTAGATCTTACCTGCTAATTAGTGTTCCTGAAGGAACGACAGTCCAGTCCCTTTACTTCTGGGTTGCGCAACCCTTCCAGCAGCTTGGAGGCTGAGCCCAACCTTTTTGGGGGATGGAGCGGTATAAATACCACTGGGACCACCCACCCACTCCAGTAATTGAATGAAAAAGCAGATCTAACGAAGTTCCAATAACAACCTATTAACCACTATTAACAATCTCTATAACCTATCGTAGCAATATATAAAAATATATATATATATATTTTTTTTTTTTTTTTAATATAAGGAATAGGTAAACTGAGAGGGAAGATGGACACGGGCTGAGGAGGTTTGCATGAGTCTGGCCGAGCCGATCTTCCCCCGCACCCCTTCACTCAGAACTTGCCCCAACGCTCGGTCCGTAGCTTCCTTACACTGATAGGCCTTAACCGGGTGGGATCAGGGACTGGACTGTCGTTCCTTCAGGAACACTAATTAGCAGGTAAGATCTAATTACTTCTTCCTTATCGTCACTCCAGTCCAGTCCCTTTACTTCTGGGATGTAAAAGAGCAGTTCAATCCTGGGTGGGATCCGGCATACCGGACTGTAGAACCGCCAGGCCAAACCGAGCGTCCGCTGAACTCTGGATGTCCAGCCTGTAATGCTTGGTGAAGGTATGCAGCGAGGTCCAGGTCGCTGCCCTACAAATATCCAACGGGGGAACTAGGCTGAATTCTGCCCAAGAAGTGGCCTGCGCCCGAGTGGAGTGTGCTCGTAAACCCGCTGGAACCTGCTTCCCTTTCAGGATGTAGGCGGAAGCAATCGTCTCTCTGATCCATTTGGAGATGGAAGCCTTGGCCGCCGCCTCTCCCTTATGAGGGCCTCCGAACTGTACGAATAGGCGATCGGACATCTGGAAGGGAGCTGTGCGGGAGAGGTAACGTTTCAAGGTCCTCCGGACATCCAGGAGTCGCAGTTTGCTATCCCTACCTTCAGCCCCCCCCCGGTCGAGAGAACCGGAAGGTTGACCGGCTGATTCACATGAAAGGGGGAGATAACCTTGGGCAAAAAGGAAGGGACAGTTCACAGAACCACCTTGTCCTTGAGAAATAATAGGAAGGGGGAGTGAGCGGATAATGCTTGTAATTCGGAGACCCGCCTTGCCGAGCAGATCGCAACCAGAAAGACTGTCTTCAAGGTTAAGTCCTTTAAGGAGGCCCCCTTTACTGGTTCAAAGGGTTCCCCGATCAGGGCATTTATTATTTATTTATTATTTATTTATTACAGTTGCTTATATACCGCACTATTCGGTATCAGCGCGGTTTACAGTATAACAAAAACAACCTAAACACAAATTGTTTGGTTTTACATAGAACAGGAATATCAACTTGGATAATGGGGTTAAACTATATACATGAGGGGTCAATTAAATAACAGGGTTGGATTATATACATGAAATTTTAGTTGCACTGAGTTATATGCAACACAATGCTTACTTTAGGACGAAATTAGCACTAGGTTAAGATCCCAAGGGGGGACGACCGACCTCCGTTGAGGACGCAGGCGTCTAACCGCTCTTAGGAACCTGGAGACGTCCGCGTGAGCCCCTAGGGACTTGCCGCGGACCTTGCCCCTATAGCATGCGATGGCCGCCAGCTGAACTCTCAAGGAGCTAGGCCCTTGTCAAAACCTGCCTGCAAGAATTCCAGGACCTCCGGGACGGAGGCGGAAAGGGGTTTCCGTCGGTGCTGCGCAGACCATGCTTCGAAGATGCGCCAAGTCCTAACATAGGAAAGACAGGTCGAGCGCTTCCTAGCATTCAACAGTGTCGAGATGACCGCTCCTGAGTACCCTCGCTTCAGGAGCCTGGCCCTTTCAATAGCCAGGCCGTAAGCGAGAATCGATCCACGTGAGGCATTCGAACCGGGCCTTGTCTCAGTAGGTCCCTTTTGAAAGGGAGGCGCCAAGGGTGGTCGGCGATCAATCTCACCAAATCCGCATACCAGGGGCGGCGAGGCCAATCCGGAGCTATGAGGATTACGAACCCCTGGTGAGACTCCACGCGCTGGAGAACCTTTCCGATCAGCACCCACGGAGGAAACACATAGAGGAGGCCCTCCGAAGGCCACTTCTGTGACAAGGCATCCAGGCCTTCGGACATTCTTTCCTTTCGCCGACTGAAGAATCTGTCTACCTTGGCGGACGAGAACCTTGCCATGAGATCCATGACCGGAAGACCCCAACGGAACACTATCTGGTCGAAGGTTTCCTGCTCCAGTTCCCACTCTCCGTGGTCTATCTTGCACCTGCTGAGGTAGTCTGCCGTGGCGTTGTCCGTGCCTGCTACGTGTTGGGCTGAGAGTGCTTCCAACCGCCCTTCCGCCCACCGGAACAGAGTCCGCTTCATTCTCCAAGGCAGGGCTGCTGGTGCCGCCCTGATGGTTGATGTAAGCCACCGCCGTGACATTGTCGGAGAGTACGCGAATTGCTCTCTTTTTTACTAAGGCCTCGAGAGCCCTGAGCGCCAAGACGACGGCCCGCAATTCCAGCCTGTTGATGGGCCATTGAGCTTCCAATGGTGTCCAGCTGCCCTGAAGGAACTGGTCCTCGCAGTGAGCTCCCCAGCCTGACAGACTGGCATCCGTCGTCAAAAGTAACCACTGATGCGGTTCGAGGGGCATCCCGCGATCCAGATTCCTTGGGTATCGCCACCAGCGGAGAGCTTCTTTGGTTCGCGAAGCACAAGGTAACTGCATTGACATGGGATGAAGCTGGGGGGACCATCGACGTAATAGGGCCCGTTGCAACGGCCGCATGTGGGCTCTGGCCCATGGTACTACTATTGCCGCCGCCATTGTTCCCAGAACCTGAAGATAATGCCACGCTGTGGGGTTTCGTCTGCCCAGGAACTGGGTGACTAGAAGTCTTAGTTCTCTTGATCTTGAACGAGAGAGAAACACCCTGCTTGGCGGTATCGAATCTTGCTCCGAGGTACTCGAGTTCCTGGGAGGGGGTCAACCTGCTCTTTGCTCGATTGATGACCCACCCCAACTCTTCTAGGACCTGAATGACTCTTGTCGTCACGGTGTGGCTTTCCTCTTCCGACTTTGCTCGGATCAGCCAATCGTCCAGGTAAGGGTGAACTAGGATTCCCTCTCTCCGTAGGAAAGCCGCTACCACCACCATCACTTTGGTGAATGTTCTTGGTGCCGTAGCTAGCCCGAAAGGAAGGGCCTGGAATTGAAAATGGCCCCTTGGCACTGCGAACCTTAGGAATTGTTGATGGGATGGCCCTGACCGGGATATGTAAGTAGGCTTCTGTGAAATCGAGGGCCGTTAGGAATTCCCCGCCCCTTATGGCTGCTATGACTGATCGTAGGGTCTCCATCCGAAAATGCGGAACCCTGAGACAGCGGTTGACTTGCTTTAGGTCCAGGATCGGACGGAAGGAACTTTCCTTCTTTGGTACCACGAAGTAAATCGAGTACCGACCCGAGCCGCACTGGTCTGGAGGTACCGGGACGACGGCCCCGAGCGCTATTAGACGTGTGAGAGTTGTGTCTATGGCCGCCCGCTTCGAAGGAGAACCGTAGGGAGACTGAACAAAGGCTGGATGTATTTGTTTTGCAAACTCGAGAGCATAACCCTCTCTGATGACCTCTAAGACCCATTGATCAGACGTGACCCAGGACCAGGCGGGAAGAAACTGCCTTAAACGTCCACCCAGCTGCAGCTCCTCCCCCTGGACCCCCGACATATCATGGCTGTTTCCTAGGCCCCGAGGAAGAAGAAGAAGAGGCACCGAAACCTCTACCTGCTCCTCGAAACCCCCTAAAGCCTTGCCCCCTGGACGGGAAACGTCCCCTGGAAAAGGGGTTCGGCCTGGCAGAACGAAACCTGCGGGGGTCCCTGGGTTGACTACGCACCGGGGGTATAGAGCGACCTTGTTTCGGTCTATCTTCGGGAAGCCTGCCGCCCTTAGACTCACCCAGGTCCTTCACCAACTTGTCCAGATCCTCACCAAACAACAGTTTCCCTTTAAATGGAAGATGACTTAGGCGTGCCTTTGAGGAAGCGTCAGCTGCCCAATTACGGAGCCACAAGTAGCGTCTAGCCGCCACCACGGAGGCCATGTTTTTAGCTAAACTCCTGATGAGGTCATACTGACTATCCGCCAGGAAGGCCGCTCCGGATTCCAACCTGGCCGAGTTGGCCTGTGCTTCCTCCGTGGAGCCTTCCGCTGTTTGAAGCTGTTGAGACCATCTCAAGCAGGCCCGAGCCACCCAAGCCCCCGAGACGGAAGCCTGTAGGGCCAGGGCGCTCACATCAAAGGCTTGTTTCAGGAGCGTGTCCAGTTTCCTGTCTTGCGAGTCCCTCAGGGCCGTGCTGCCCTCGACTGGGATAGTTGTCTTCTTTGTAACAGCTGAGACCGCCGCATCTATCCTGGGTGACTTCAGCAGCTCCTTGTCCGCCTCTGGGAGAGGGTATAGGCGAGCCATAGAGCGAACTCCCCTAAGGCTTGACTCCGGTTGATCCCACTCTTCCTGGATCATCTGGCGAACCACTCTGTGGACAGGAAATACTTTCTGTGACCTTCTAATGGCCTGGATTAAAGGGTCCTCCAACGCCTCGTCCTCTACGGGCGCGTCTGAGGCCACATTGAGCACTTTCAGGGACTCACTGATTAGTGCCGGGAGTTCCTCTCGGCGGAAAACCCTAACTATACGGGAATGATCCTCTTCAGGGATCTCTCCCTCTTCAAGTTCCTCCTCCTCCTCATCTAGATCCTTGTCTGAGGTCTCCTCTTCCGGGAAGCCCTGAGAAAGGGATGTGATTGGCTCCTCACTAAGCAGCCGAGGACGCTTAAGTGGGATCCCGGAGTTCTGGCTGTTTGCCCAAGCTGGTCTGGCCGGCCCGCCTTCCGCCGTAGGGACCGCCTCCCCTGGGCCCAAGCCTTGCTTGCGCATGCAGTAGGCTTTATGGAGCAAGAGGACAAAGTCAGGGGAGAATAGATCCCCGACCCCCCTCTCTCCAGAGGGCAGGGGGGAAGGAGGCAGAGGAGGGGTGGGAAATTCTGAAGAGGAAGGAGGAGGGGACTGAGACCTCCCTTCCCCCACTAGAGGGTCCCCGGACCCCTGAGAAGTCTGAGCCATGGATAAGCTAATTTCTTGTTCTACGGAGGCGGCTACTGCAGCAGAAGCCTTGCAGATTCCAGCCTCCGTAGTAGTGCCTCTGCGAGTGCCACAAGAGGGGCACCGAGGTTTGCCCGTCATGCCCTAGATAAGGAGAAACCGAAGTTCTGCTAGCGTGCTAGGTCTAAAGCCCCCGCCTGCCCGGACCTGTACAGATCAGGGCAAACAGAATTAAAGGTGTTCTGCTCCTTAGTAAATGCTTAGCTGTTACCCAGACCAGGGATTAGCCTACTCCCCTAAAGTCCAAGCTAAGGGAGAAATTAAATCAAATTAAATTAAATTAAATTAAACTAAGATAGAATGAAATGAAATAAAAAACATAAACCCCCGGATTTAATCCGGTACTTGCTGTTAGTAGAGGTTCGTCTGCAGCGTTGCCCAGGCCCGACTCCGCGAAATCCAGCCGTTGGCTCCACACATGGTAGGCCGCAACCACGTGGAGCCTAACGGCGGATTGCGAGCTGCCTTCCTTACACGGAGCTCTGAGGAGAATTAAAGGGCCGCTAATTCCGTGCTGAGAGCCGCACCTCCGCTCCGGTTTAAGCGGTGCCGCTGAAAGGTGTTGAAGACCGGACTCCGGCGCTCTACTCCGCTTCCCTCCGCACTGGAACGGGAGGGGTAGGAGGAGCACCGTCGCGGCGTGCCTCCAACGCTCAGCCGCCACCGGGGCTTCGGCGCGAGGCAGGGCAGGATCCTGAAGAGGGTGCAGGAAACGAGCGGCTCAGCGGCAAGAGGAGAGCTGAACAATCCTCCTCGCCGCTGCAGGACTCAATCAACCCCGGTGCCTGGCCCGGCCCGGCAGGGGGGGGGGGGAGGAGAGATTAGGTAAATTTAAAGGCACAGGGATAAAAGAAACCAAAGGTAAGATTACCAAAACTAGAAATCAATAAGCTTAAAACCTATAAAGAGCAAACTTAAATTTAAGAAGGAAATGGAGACTACAGTAAGCCCTAGGCTTACGGAACCCTCCAGCTGCTTGGAGGCTGAGATTACTGGAGTGGGTGGGTGGTCCCAGTGGTATTTATACCGCTCCATCCCACAAAAAGGTTGGGCTCAGCCTCCAAGCTGCTGGAAGGGTTGCGCAACCCAGAAGTAAAGGGACTCGACTGGAGTGACGATAAGGAACAGGGGTAACATATGGAAAGCATTGTGTATAAATGCCCGTAGCATGGGAAATAAGATCCCTGATGATGAAGCTTTGGTGGGAGTGGCTGACTTGGATTTAGTGGCAGTTACAGAAACATGGTTCACAGAAAACCATGACTGGGATGTAACTATACCTGGCTATACTTTATTCAGAAAGAACAGGGTAGGAAGAAGGGGAGGAGGAGTGGCACTATATGTAAAAACTAATATTAAAGCTTTGGAATTACAGAGCTTAAAAGGGAGAGAGGAGGCATTGTGGGTTAAACTAGAAAGAGGGAAAGAGAAATCTATTTGCATTGGTGTGATATACAGACCTCCCTCACAAGAGGAAGAGGTGGACAGAGAGTTAATTGAAGACATATGCAGCATTGCTAGGAAAGGGGAAGTGCTACTGATAGGAGATTTCAATATGCCAGATGCTGATTGGCACATTCCTGCTGCAGTATCATCTAGAAGTAAGGAGATCCTGGATTCTCTACAGGGAGAACTATTCAGGCAATTGGTAACAGACCCCACACATGAAGGGGCCATACTGGACTTGGTGCTTACCAATGGTGAAAGTGTTTCTGATGTTGTAGTGGGAGATCATTTTGCATCCAGTGATCACCAGATGGTGTGGTTCAGTATTAGGACTAGGGCTGTTAGAATCCATTCCAAGGTGAGGATCTTAGACTTTAAGAAGACTAACTTTGCGATGATGGTCCAATACCTCAGGGAGTCGTTAGTGGGATGGGAACAGCTGGGGGATGTAGAAAAACAGTGGGCAAAACTGAAAGGGGATATTTTAAGGGCAACCAACCTTTTTGTTAAAATGGTAAATAAAGGCAAAAGGAAAAGGAGACCGCTATGGTTTTCGAAGGAAGTAGCTGAAAAAGTGAAGAAAAAGAGGGAGGCCTTCATGAAATACAAGAGATCACAGATCGAGGAAGACAGGCATCTGTATTTGGAAAAACTTAGAGAAGCTAGCAAAGTAGTCAAGAAGGCAAAGATTCAAAAGGAGGAGGAAATAGCCAATGCAATATAATGGGGGGATAAGACATTTTTCAGATATATTAGTGAGAAGAGGAAGGGCAAAAGTGGTATTGTCAGACTCAAGGGTACAGGGGGGGGGGAATATGTAGAAGCTGATAAGGATAAAGCGGAATTGCTTAAATATTTTTGTTCTGTGTTCACAGATGACGAACCAGGAGCAGGACCTCAGAAAACACCCACAAATAGGAACAGAAGCGAGGGACATATTGAACAATTTTCAGGAGACTGTGTTCGTGAGAAACTAGCTCAACTTAAAGTAGACAAAGCGATGGGACCGGATGGGATACACCCTAGAATACTGAGGGAACTTGGGGACGTTCTAGCAACTCCACTGACTGACCTTTTCAATGCCTCGTTGGAGTCGGGAGTGGTGCCAAAGGACTGGAGAGAGGCTCATGTGGTGCCTTTACACAAAAGCGGAAGTAAGGATGTGGTTGAAAACTACAGGCCGGTTAGTTTAACTTCGGTGGTGAGTAAATTATTGGAAACGCTGCTGAAAGAGAAATAGTGAGGTTTCTGGAGTTCAGCAGATTACAGGATCCAAGGCAGCATGGATTCACCAGAGGCAGGTCTTGTCAGACAGATCTGATTGATTTCTTTGACTGGGTGACCAGGGAGTTGGACCGAGGGAGAGCTCTAGATGTGGTGTATTTAGATTTCAGTAAAGCCTTTGACACTGTTCCTCACAGGCGACTTATAAACAAACTGAGCACCCTAGGGATGGACCCTAAAGTTACTGCTTGGGTTTGAAATTGGTTGGGTGAGAGGCGACAAAGAGTACAAGTAAATAGAGCTCACTCTGAGGAGAAGGATGTTACCAGTGTTGTGCCCCAGGGATCTGTCCTTGCTCCGATTCTTTTTAACATCTTTATTAGTGATATAGCGGAAGGTCTGTCGGGTAAGGTTTGCCTCTTTGCGGATGATACCAAAATCTGCAATAGAGTAGACACCCAGGAAGGTGTAGATAACATGAGGAGGGATCTAGCTAAGCTTGAAGAATGGTCTAGAATTTGACAGCTGGGATTTAATGTTAAAAAATGTAAGGTCATGCATTTGGGCTGCAGCAATCCAAGGGAGCAATACAGTATAGGAGGTGAAGTACTTTTGTCCACTAAAGAAGAGCGGGACCTCCTAGGTGTCTGATGATCTTAATGTAGCTAAAAAGGTAGAAAAGGCGACAGCAAAAGCTAGAAGGATGCTTGGGTGAGGAATGGCTAGCAGAAAAAAGGAGGTGATAATGCCTCTGTATAAGTCTTTGGTGCGACCTCATTTGGAGTATAGTGTGCAATTCTGGAGACCGCACCTTCAAAAGGATGTGAACAGGATGGAGTCGGTGCAGAGGGTGGCTTCTAAAATGATTAGTGGGCTTCATAATAAAGCATATGAGGACAGACTTAAGGATCTTAATATGTACACCTTAGAAGAAAGGCGGGATAGGTGTGATATGATTGAGATGTTTAAATACCTCCGTTGCATAAATGTTCAGGGAGAGAGCCTCTTTCAATTGAAAGCAAGTTCTGCTACGAGGGGACATGGGATGAGGGTGAAGGGAGATAGATTCAGGAGTGATATGCGGAAATATTTCTTTAAGGAAAGAGTAGTGGATCCATGGAATAGTCTCCCAGTGGAGGTGGTAGAGATGAGGACAGTAACTGAATTTAAAAAAGCATGGGACCAACACAGAGGATCTCTAAAGGTAAAAAGTGGACTGTTGTAGTTGTTGATATGAAAGGACAGACTAGATAGGCCATGTGGTCTTTTTCTGTCATCATGTTTCTATGTTTCTATGAGTACCGTCCAGTGCCGCACTCCGCCAGAGGAACGGACACGACTGCTCTCAACTGCATAAGACGGTCTAACGTACGGCAGATCGCCAGTGTATTCTGCAGACCTCTGCAGGGAGACATCACAAACGAGTCCCTTACCGGTCTTGCAAACTCGAACGCATAACCCTCGCGGATGATTTCCAACACCCACTGGTCGGACGTTATCTGGGTCCAGGCAGGAAGAAACTCCCGAAGCCGCCCACCGATCGGTTGGCTTCCCACCTGGACCCGCCTCCTTTCATTGTGACTTACGATTTGCCTCTGCGGAGGCCACTGCGAAACCTCTATTTGCTCCTCGAAACCCCTGGGCTCTGGTAGCAAATCTTCCCCTTTGAAAACCCCCCGATCGGGAAGAATGTAATAGTCTGAAATCTCTAAACTGACCCCAAAAGGCCGGCAGAGACTTCCCATGTTTAGGTTTATCCTCCGGGAGCCTGCCCCCCTTGGATTCTCCAAACTCCTTAACTTGTCTAGATCCTCTCCAAACAACAAATTTCCTTTAAAAGGCAGCTTACCGAGACGTGACTTAGAAGAGCCATCGGCCGCCCAATTCCTCAACCACAATGACCTCTGGGCGGCCACCAACGACGCCATACTATTTGCAAGCGCTCTAATCAAGTTGTAGTGCACATCGGCGAGATATGCCGACCCAGACTCCAAAGGATCTATTTCCCACAAGCTTTCCTGCTCTATCTGCAGAGTCTGTCGCAAGTGCTGAAACCATCTAAGACATGCTCTTGCCACCCAAGTTCCACAAATGGACGCCTGCAAAGATACCGCATTAGCCTCAAAAGATTGTTTCAATAATCCATCTACCTTTCTATCCTGTGCATCCTTAAAGGCCGTGCTACCTTCCACCGGAATAGTAATCTTTGTGACTGCTGAAACGGCTGCATCAATTTGAGGAGAACGGAACCGCTCCTTGTCCTTATCCGCCAAGGGATAGAGCTGATTCATGGCCCTGACCCCTTTCAGTCCGGCTTCGGGCTGATCCCACTCCTCCTGGATCATCCAGTCTACCACCCGGTGAACTGGAAACACCACCTGAGACGGTCTCACCACCTGAATGAGCGAATCTTCCACTTCATCTTCCTCCATTGGCCGAGCCGTAGCGAGGTTTAGCGCCTGTAGGGATTCCGTTATGAGTGCCGTCAGTTCCTCCCTCCGGAATACCCGAATCATTTTCGCCTGATCCTCAGGCTCCGGGATTTCTCCTTCCTCCAACTCGTCCAATGCGGTTTCGATCTCTCCTTCAGCCTCATCTGTCTCCTGCCATTCCAAATCTGGAGGGGGACTAGTCAGAAAACCTTGCCCTCTTCGGAGCCCGTGGGGAAACTCCACTCTGCTCCCCAGCCCTGATTGACTGCATAGGCGGCGGCAGAGCCAGTGCTTCAGACACCTTCCCTTGCGGCTGCAAACAAGAAGCTTGATGCATGATTAGTACGAAATCCGGACAAAACCCCCCCAGCTGCGGCCCCACACCTACCTTATCCGATGCACCTGAAGGACCCGCAACGCCTTCTTGAGCAGACCCTAGCATGACCAGCAGTACCTCTTCCGCGGGCACCTGAACCCCCGCTAATCTCTATCTGCTGCTCCACGGAGGTAGAGACAGAAGCACAGCCGCGGCAGATGCCAGTGTCAGCAACCGTGCCCCTGAGGATACCGCAAACCACACACTATGGCCGTGATGACATCAGCAGACTCTTCACCCACCGCTGTATCCCAGGAGGAATCAGATGGGAAAAGACACTGTATCAGCTCTGTAATGAAAGATAGCTATTGGTATTACAAATATTTAATTAGGGGTTTGTCTGTTTTGTTTTGTTTTTTTAACCAAAGGCCCTAAACTACCCACCCCAAAAAAAGGGTAAATCAAAGCAAGCTGAAACCCCCAAAGCAAAGGAAAACGAAAAAGTAACAGCTTCTCTCTAAGCTGTTCTCCAAGCTTCCTCTCTCCAACGCGGGCCGCAGCCCCCTCTGCCACGCGGCCCCGAATAGAGGTCTAAAATGGCAGCGATTCTTGTCAGCTGGAATTTGGCCCCCAAACCGCCCGACCACGTTGACGCGCCCGCAGGCCTTACCAGCAAAGTCTCTGATGAGCCGCCCACTACTCGCTCCTCGCACAGCGCAGCCCTCAAGCCATGCCGCTGCCTGACACCGCCGGGAGCTGCTGCCGCGGTGAGGGCTGCTCGCACTGCTGTATCCACAGCAACCGGACTACACACTTGCCGTCGCTCGCACCCAGAGAGGGGGAGTGCCGGCATAGCCCGCGGAGCTCTCCCCCGTACAGTCCAGGGGGAGAGATCACAATCTTTACTGCGAGGAATGCAGAAACAAAGCCCAAAGGACAAAAGGCTAGGCGGGAACTTCTTCATTTTCTCTTTTTTTTTTTTTAAAGCTACAGGCCATCAATTTAGGGGAAGCCAAAATACTATGAAGTAAGGCAAAATTACACCTACTAAAGAAATTAAATTAATAAAGTTAATTCAATAGAATCCAATTACAAACTGAACCAGGGTAATTTAAAGGAAACCTAAACCCTAACTATAGTGCTCCTTTATCTGTTCCTCAAGTGAGCCCAGCACTTAGGCTCACAAAGTCCTCCTGCTGCATGGAGACTGTATACACTGGGGGCTGATAGGAGAGACCAGCAGGCGATATTCAGTTATGTCACGATTTTGACATGCCCAGTTCTCCAAGCTGCAGGAGGAGGATGACAACCCAGTGGTGGACGACTAACCTGTAGGAATGATAAGGAACTACTATTAAAGCTTTGGAATTACAGAGCTTAAAAGGGAGAGAGGAGGCATTGTGGGTTAAACTAGAAAGAGGGCAAGATAAATCTATTTGCATTGGTGTGATATACAGACCTCCCTCACAAGAGGAAGAGGTGGACAGAGAGTTAATTGAAGATATACGCAGCATTGCAAAGAAAGGGGAAGTGCTACTGATAGGGGATTTCAATATGCCAGATGTTGAATGGCACATTCCTGCTGCAGTATCATCTAGAAGTAGAGAGATCCTGGATTCTCTACAGGGAGAACTATTCAAGCAATTGGTAACAGACCCCACACGTGAAGGGGCCATACTGGACTTGGTGCTTACCAATAGTGAAAGTGTTTCTGATGTTATAGTAGGAGATCATTTTGCATCCAGTGATCACCAGTAATAGAACTAGGGCTATTAGAATCCATTCAAAGGTGAGGGTCTTAGACTTTAGGAAGACTAACTTTGCCAAGATGGGCCAATACCTCAGGCAGTCGTTAGCGGGATGGGAACAGCAGGGGGATGTAGAAAAACAGTGGGCAAAACTGAAAGGAGATATTTTAAGGGCAAGCAACCTTTTTGTTAAAATGGTAAATAAAGGTAAAAGGAAAAGGAGACCACTATGGCTTTCGAAAGAGGTAGCTGAAAAAGTGAAGAAAAAGAGGGAGGCCTAAATGAAATACAAGAGATCACAGAGAGAGGAAGACAGGCATCTCTATTTGGAAAAACTTAGAGAAGCTAGCAAAGTAGTCAGGAAAGCAAAGATCCAAAAAAGGAGGAGGAAATAGCCAATGCAATAAAACGGGGGATAAGACATTTTTCAGATATGTTAGTGACATATTGACATATTCATAAATGACATATTGATATATTCATAAATGACCTGGAAAGTGGAATAACGAGTGAGGTTATCAAATTTGCAGATGACACAAACTATTTAAAGTTGTTAAAACCCAAGAGGATTGTGGAAAATTGCAAGAGGATCTTGATAAATTGGAAGACTGGGCATCAAAATGGCAGATGAAATTTAATGTGGACAAGTGCAAGGTTATGCACCTAGGGAAGAACAACCCAAACTATGGTTACACGATGCAAGGTTCCACATTAGGAACCACCACCCAGGAAAAAGATTTAGGCGTCATTGTGGATACTATGTTAAAACCCTCGGCCCAGTATGCAGCAGCGGCGAAGAGAGCAAATAGAATGCTAGGTATGATACGGAAAGGAATAGAAAGTAAAACAAAAGAGATTATAATGCCTCTATATCGTTCCATGGTGAGACCGCACCTTGAATATTGTGTGCAATTCTGGTCGCCGTATCTTAAAAAGGATATAGCGATTTTAGAAAAGGTTCAGAGAAGAGCCACCAAAATGGTAAAAGGGGATGGATGGATACTCCTATGAAGAAAGGCTAAAAAGGTTGGGGCTCTTTAACCTGGAAAAGAGACGGCTGAGGGGAGATATGATAGAAGTCTATAAATTAATGAACGGAGTGGAACGGGTAAACGTAGATCGATTGTTTACCTTATCAGAATATAGAAAGACTAGGGGACATGCAATGAAGCTACAGGGTAAACTATTTAAGACTAATAAAAGAAAATATTTTTTCACTCAACGTGTAATCAAACTCTGGAATTTGTTACCGGAGGATGTAGTAAAGGCTGTTAGTGTAGCTGGGTTTAAAAAAGGTTTGGACAAGTTCCTGGAGGAAAGGTCCATAAACCATTATTAAGAAGGGACCCAGGATATCAATGCTTGAACCAATACAAGCATTGTGGAACCTGTGTCCCCTGGGGAAACTGCTAGGTACGTATGACCTAGATTGGCCACTGTTGGAAACAGAATACTGGGCTTGATGGACCTTGGTCTGACCCAGTATGGCATATCTTATGTTCTTGTGTTCTAAGAAGAAGGGCAAAAGTGGTATTGTCAGACTCAAGGGTGAAGGGGAGGAATATGTAAAAGCTGATGAGGATAAAGCGGAATTGCTTAATATTTCTGTTCTGTGTTCACAGATGCAGAACCAGGAGCAGGACCTCAGAAAACACCCACAAACAGGAACAGAAGTGAGGGACATCTTGAACTATTTTCAGAAGACTGTGTTCGTGAGAAACTAGCTCAACTTAAAGTAGACAAAGCGATGGGACCGAATGGGATACACCCTAGAATACTGAGGGAACTTGGGGATGTTCTAGCAGCTCCACTGACTGACCTTTTCTTTTTTTCTTTTTTTTTTGTTGTATTTAACATTTTATTAAATTTTTCATACATTCAACAAATTAGAAATGCATTCAGACATCTCTAGCAAAGAGGAAACAAAAAAAAATATCCATCTTAATAAAAATTAGGAAATAATTCATAGCCATACTTAAGCCCACTAATTATTAAAATGGGGGGAGGCACCAGGAAACAATTCACCAAAAGAAGAAAAACAGGTAATTACATGGCAGTGAGAGACCTATGCATCAGCCGGATGGGATTCAACAAGAACCACAGATTCTTCCCTAGCAGATAGGAACTCCAGCAGTTGACTAGGTTCAAAAAACAAATAAAGTTTCCTTTATAGGTAACATGACATTTAGCTGGAAATTTCAACAAAAAAGACCCACCTAGGGAAAGGATCCTGGGTTTAAGCCTCAGAAATTCCTTCCTCCTTAGTTGGGTATCCCCAGCAAGATCGGGGAAAATACATACATATGAACCCAGAAATTGCAAACTGAAATTCCTAAAATATGATCTTAAAATTAAAGATTTTTCTGACTCCAGAGCCAGCGTAACCAGGAGAGTGGAACGAGCTGTAACTAGCTCCAAGGAGCTTTCTAAAAACCCCGTAAGGTCTCCAGGCATAACAGAGGCCTCACCCGCCCCACCCCCCCCCACCGATCCCCCCGGCCCACCACAAGGTATTGCACCCTGGTCATCGGCGGTAGGTGCTCCTCGGAGATCTTCAAAACCTCAAGGAAGTACCTACGGACCATCTCCATTGGAGAACACAATGGAGACCTAAGAAAATTAATCAGTGGCAAATTGTTTTTCTGGATTTGATTCTCCAGATATTCCAATCTTCTAGAGGACACATTCCTATCTTTAATATGGGGACCATGCAGCTCCTGAAACTGTTCAAGATTCTTTTCCATCTGTACCAACTTCTCCGCCTGCTCCTGCTAAACTCTGGAACTTTCTTGAAATTGAGCACGAAGAAAAAGAGTTTCAAAACTTACTAACGATGAAATAGAGCCCAGAGAAGAATTCAATGCGGCAATTGCGTCCCATAGCACCTCCAACGTAATATTCGAAGGCTTCACCAAACCACCAGCTCCTCCAAATGGTTGCAAAAGATTGCCTGACTGGGACAGGCTGTCCCCCAATGAAGACAGACCCTGCGAGCTGTCTCTTCACTCAGACGGCAAATACGGAAGAGCACCAGACGCTCCGGGGCCCTCCAGACTCCCCTGTAGCGGCGTGCTAGCTTGCAACCTGCTGGGAAGCACTGTCGAGGCCTCTGACACACTTCCGGGGCATGGCGGGGGGGGGCCCGTTGCTCAGGAGAAAACAAAATCCCTAACGTGCTCAAGTCCGAAACACAAGCCAAACCCGCCGAACACACTGCTCCAGCCGCGGGGATCCCAAAGCCGCATATTTGGAGCGTTCTCTGTCCAGCCAGCATATTTGGAGCCTCACTCGAGGGCAAGGAGACTTGCTTGCGCTTCCTATGCCCCATTTCCACCTCAGAAAGCGCAAGTCGGCAAAGTCCAGAGTGCCCCACAGACAACGTTTTCACTCGTGACTAATCACTACCGCCATCTTGCCTCTCCCCCACTGACTGACCTTTTCAATGCCTCGGAGTCGGGAGTGGTGCCAAAGGACTGGAGAGAGGCTCATGTAGTGCCTTTACACAAAACTGTAAGTAAGGATGTGGTTGAAAACTACAGGCCGGTTAGTTTAGCTTCGGTGGTGAGTAAATTATTGGAAACACTGTTAAAATAGAAAATTGTGACTTTTCTGGAGTCCAGCGGATTACAGGATCCAAGGCAGCATGGATTCACCAGAGGAAGGTCTTGTCAGACAACTCTGATTGATTTCTTTGACTGGGTGACCAGGGAGTTGGACCGAGGGAGAGCTCTAGATGTGGTGTATTTAGATTTCAGTAAAGCCTTTGACACTGTTCCTCAAAGGCGACTTATAAACAAACTGAGCACCCTAGGGATGGACCCTAAAGTTACTGCTTGGGTTAGAAATTGGTTGGGTGGGAGGCGACAGAGTACAGGTAAATGGGGCTCACTCTGAGAAGGATGTTACAAGTGTTTTAACATCTTTGTTAGTGATATAGCGGAAGGGCTGTCAGGTAAGGTTTGCCTTTTTGCGGATGATACCAAAATCTGCAATAGAGTAGACACCCAGGAAGGTGTAGATAACATGAGGAAGGATCTAGCTAAGCTTGATGAATGGATATAGCTAAGCTTGATGAATCTGGCAGTTGGGATTTAATGTTAAAAAATGTAAGGTCATGCATTTGGGCTGCAGCAATCCAAGGGAGCAATATAGTTTAGGGGGTGAAGTACTTTTGTCCACTAAAGAAGAGCGGGACCTGGGCGTGGTTGTTTCTGATGATCTTAAAGTAGCTAAACAGGTAGAAAAGGCGAAGGCAAAAGCTAGAAGGATGCTTGGGTGCATACGGAGAGGAATGGCTAGCAGAAAAAAGGAGGCGATAGTGCCTCTGTTTAAGTCTCTGGTGTGACCTCATTTGGAGTATAGTGTGCTATTCTGGAGATCGCACCTTCAAAAGGATGTGAACAGGATGGAATCGGTGCAGAGGGTGGCTACTAAAATGGCTAGCAGTCTTCATTATAAACCATATGAGGACAGATTTAAGGATTTTAATATGTACACTTTAGAGGAAAGGCGGGATAGAGGTGATATGATTGAGATGCTCAAATACCTCCATGGCATAAATGTTCAGGGGAAAAGCCTCTTTTAATTGAAAGCAAGTTCTGCTACGAGGGGACATGGGATGAGGGTGAAGGGGGATAGATTTAGGAGTGATTTGCCGAAATATTTCTTTACGGAAAGAGTGGTGGATCCGTGGAATAGTCTCCCAGTGGAGGTGGTAGAGATGAGGACAGTAACTGAATTCAAAAAAACATGGGACAATCACAGAGGATCTCTAAAGGAAAAAAGGGGACTGTTATAATTGTTGATATGGAAGGACAGACTAGATGGACCATGTGGTCTTTTTCTGTCGTCATATTTCTATGTTTCTAAGCAAGAAAAGGAATTTAACAGGTATAAAAAATGTCTCCTTCGTTATTATCCCTCCTCACAGGATGCTTGGGTTCTGGTAGAATAAGCCCTTAAGACCTTCAGGCACATGTTGATGGCTAAGGAGGCAGACTGACCCAATAGCTTCCTTAATCCACTGAGCAATGGAGGACTTTGCTTCCACTTGGCTCTTACATGAACCCCAAAAAAGGACAAAGATGATCTGAAACCTGAAAAGAATTTGCTACTTTCAATTATTTTAAAAATTCTCTAGACATCCAACTGTCTAAAGAACCTAACTAGATTATCCAGGTGTCCAGGTAAGGGTGAATCCAGACGCCCTGCTTGCAAAGAAAGACCGCCACCACTATCATGACTACTGGAAAGGTCTTATGGGGCCATGGTCAATCAGAAAGGAAGGGCTCAAAACTGATAATGGCCTCCATGTACACAAAAACTGAAGTGGCTTTGATAAGATTCCCATATGGTTAAGATCCAAAGAGATCTTGAAAGAACTGAAATATGAGATTGCAGACCTGCTATTAGTAATCTGTGAACTATCATTAAAATCATCTCTAATACATTGGCGATCCTCCAATCTTCAGGTAACACCAATTTTTAAAAAGGGTTCCAGGGGTGATCCGGGAAACTACAGACCGGTGAGCCTGACATCAGTACCGGGAAAAATGGTAGAAACCATCATAAAGAATAAAATTACTCAGCATGTAGATAGTCATGGCCTAATGGGAGACAGCCAATATGGCTTTAGAGAAGGAAGATCGTGTCTTACTAATCTGTTATGTTTTTTTGAAGGTGTGAATAAACAGGTGGACAAAGGTGAGTCGGTTGATATAGTGTATCTGGACTTTCAGAAAGTCTTTGACAAGGTCCCTCATCAGAGACTTTTGGCAAAACTAAAGAGTCATGGGATAGGAGGCAGTGTACTACTGTGGATCAGGAACTGGTTAAAAGATAGAAAGCAGAGGGTAAGGCTAAATGGCCAATTTTCCCAATGGAGAAACATGAGTAGTGGTGTACCCCCGGGATCTGTGCTGGGTCCGCTGCTTTTTGACATTCATAAATGACCTGGAAAGTGGAATAAAGAGTGAGGTTATCAAATTTGCAGATGACACAAAACTATTTAAAGTTGTTAAAACCCAAGAGGATTGTGGAAAATTGCAAGAGGATCTTGATAAATTGGAAGACTGGGCATCAAAATGGCAGATGAAATTTAATGTGGACAAGTGCAAAGTTATGCACCTAGGGAAGAACCACCCAAACTATGGTTACACGATGCAAGGTTCCACATTAGGAACCACCACCCAGGAAAAAGATTTAGGCGTCATTGTGGATACCATGTTAAAACCCTCGGCCCAGTGTGCAGCGGCAGCAAGAGAGCAAATAGAATGCTAGGTATCATAAGGAAAGGAATGGAAAATAAAACAAAAGATATTATAATGCCTCTATATCATTCCATGGTGAGACCGCACCTTGAATATTGTGTGCAATTCTGGTCGCCGTATCTTAAGAAGGATATAGCGATTTTAGAAAAGGTTCAGAGAAGAGCCAACAAAATGGTAAAGGGGATGGAAGGATACTCCTATGAAGAAAGGCTAAAAAGGTTAGGGCTCTTTAACCTGGAAAAGAGACCGCTGAGGGGAGATATAGCACAGTTACTTACCTGTAACAGGTGATCTCTGGGAACAGCAGGAATTAGTCCTCACATATGGGTACGTCGGTACCGACGGAGCCCGAGCAAGAAAGCTCCCCAGCTTCCCAGAAGGAAAGCTTTTGGGGCCTCCCACTGCGCATGCGCGCTGCCTTCCCGCCTTCCTGACCAACTCTCCTCAGTTCGAGTTTATAGCTGAGACAATATAGAGATAGGAAAGGAAGAGAGAGAGAGATACAACTCCTAGGGGAGGTGGGCGGGTTGTGAGGACTAATTCCTGCTGTTCCCAGAGATCACCTGTTACAGGTAAGTAACTGTGCTATCTCCAGGAACAAGCAGGAATAAGTCCTCACATATGGGGACTCCCTAGCTGAGATGCCCGGGAGATCCCCTGAAGGGTATGAGACCCTGAAAGGTTTTTCATCTTCCTATGGATCTCAGGCATCCATTCAGGGAAGGTGGGCTGGAGTTGTTCAAGAATGGAACAGGTGTCTGAGGACAGCCTGACCAAACAAGGCATCCCGGCGGGAGTCCTTGTCCAAACAGTAATGGGCTGTAAAGGTATGAACCGAAGCCCAGGTGGCTGCTTGACAGATCTAGTCAATGGACACAGAGTTTAGATGAGCCATAGAGGTGGCCATGGCCCTCACGTTGTGAGCGGTGACATGGCCCTCCAGAGAAAGGTTCTTACTCTGGTAAGCAAAAGAGATACACTGAGCAATCCAATTGGAGAGTGTTCTTTTTGAGACTGGAAGTCCTAAATGAGAAGGATCGAAAGCAACAAAAAGTTGAGAAGACTTTCGATGTTGCTGTGTCCTGTGGAGGTAAAAGGCAAGAGCTCTTTTACAGTCTAGAGTATGAAGGTTCCTCTCTGCATTGGATGCATGAGGAGCTGGAAAAAAGACAGGTAAATATACCTCTTGATTAAGATGAAAAGGTGAGACCACTTTAGGCATAAAGTGAGGATTTGTCCTAAGGACTACCTTATCATGATGGAACCTTGTATAAGGCGGATTAGCCACTAAGGCCTGCAGTTCACTGATGCGGCGAGCTGAAGTGACTGCAATGAGGAAAATAACCTTCCAGGAAAGAAATTTCAAGGAGGTAGTGGCTAAGGGTTCAAAGGTGGCTTCATAAGCTGACCAAGAACCAAGTTTAAGTCCCATGCCACCGGAGGAGGTCGAATGGGAGGTTTAGTTAAAGTTAAGCCTCTCATGAATCTTGCAATAAGAGGATGAGAGGAAACAGGTTGTCCATTGATGGGCTTAAGTGATGCCGCAATAGCACTCAAATGGACTCTTACTGAATTCGTTTTGAGTCCTGCATTGGAGAGATGCAGGAGATATTCCAAAAGAGAATTCAATGGGAGTGCCAGAGGGTTAAGACCCCTTTGAGCACACCAAATGGAAAATCTTTTCCATTTAAAAGCGTAAGAGCACCTAGTGGAAGGTTTCCTAGAGGCATGTAGGATATCCTTCACTTGCTGCGAAAGGTTGAAGTGTTGAAGGTCTAGGCCTTCAGTAACCAAGCTCTGAGGTGAAGGGACTTGGGGTTTCGGTGCCACAAAGTCCCCTCCTCTTGAGACAGGTGGTCTGGAGCCGCACCCAAGTCCAGGGAGGGGGCTTGGGAGAGATGCAGAAGTAGAGGGTACCACACTTGGCGTGGCCAGCGTGGAGCTATGAGGATCATGGACCCTTGATCCCTCTGAAGTTTGAACAGTCTTGGGAATCAAAGGAATGGGTGGAAAGGCATACAGGAAACCCTGACCCCAATGCAGGAGGAAGGCATCCTTGGTCTGAACTCCCTGACACGGAATTCTGGAACAGAATCGGGGAAGTTTGGCATTCCACGGACTTGCAAAGAGGTCTATGTCCGGGGATCCCCATTTCTGGAAGATTCTGAGTACCTGATCCATGTGCAGGGACCATTCGTGTGGAAGCAGAACTTGAATGAGTCTGTCTGTCCAAGAGTTTTGGATTCCTGGAAGATATACTGCCAGGAGATGGATTTGATGCTCTCTGGCGAAGGCCCATAATCTTAGAGCTTCGTTGCAAAGCGACAGAGAGCCAGTCCCTCCTTGTTTGTTTATGTAAAGCATGGCTACTTGATTGTCAGTGTGAATAAGGACTGTCATGTTGCTGAGGAGGGTATGAAAAACTTTGAGAGCTAGAAAGACTGCTCGAAGTTCCAAGTGGTTGATATGAAGGGTGGTCTCCTGTGGAGACCAAGTGCCCTGAGTGGAGAGATCTTGGAGATGAGCCCCCCAACCTGTTTGGGAGGCATCTGTTGTGAGGGTTGCTTGGGGCAACAATGGTTGAAAGGGGGCCCCCAACAACAGATTTTGAGTGGATATCCACCATTGGAGAGATCAAAAGAGACGATTGGAGTTTGCTATTTGGTCTGAGAGAGCTCCTGATGCTTGAGTCCACTGGGTGGATAAAGTCCATTGAGCTGCTCTCATATGCAGGCGAGCATAAGGCACCACATGCACTGTGGAGGCCATGTGGCCTAATAGTTGTAGCATCTCTCTGGCAGTCAAGTGGCTTCTGGACTGAGTCTGAGAGGCTAAGTGCACTAGACGTTGGCAACGGGCCTGAGGTAGATAGGCCCTTGCGGTGGTGGTATCCAACCAGGCCCCTATGAATTCTAGGGATTGAGTAGGGGTGAGTTGGGACTTTGGCAGATTGATCACAAGTCCCAGATACTGTAGAATTCGCCTGGTGCAATCCAGGGAAGTCTGAGCCTCGGACTGAGACGGAGCTCGGATGAGCCAGTCGTCCAGGTATGGGAAGACAAAAATTCCCAGGGCGCGTAGGAATGCAGCTACTATTGCCATGCATTTGGTAAATACCCTTGGAGCCGAGGCTAGACCGAAGGGAAATACTCTGTATTGGAAATGTTTTCCCTGGAACTGAAACCGTAGGAATTTTCTGTGGGATGGATGGATGAGTATATGTGTGTACGCATCCTTGAGATCTAGAGAACAAAGCCAGTCCTGACTCTGTAGGTATGGAAGGAGAGTGCCTAGAGAAAGCATCTTGAATTTCTCCCTGTATAGAAAATCCCTGTATAGAAATTTGTTCAATTCTCTGAGAACCAGAATGGGTCTGTACCCCCCTGTTTTCTTGGGAATGAGAAAATAAGGGGAGTAAAAACCTGACCCTTAAGAGGAACCTCTTCTATTGCCTTTTGGGCGAGAAGAGTGGTCACCTCCTGACCCAACAGGTCTAGGAGAGATGGGGGAGAATTGAAACTTCTCACCATGGTATGGGGAGGAAGGTTGGAGAAATGTAGTTTGTAGCCCTCTCTGATGATAGAGAGGGTCCATTGCTCTGATGTGATTTGCTCCCATCTGGGAGCAAAATGAGTTAACCTTCCTGGAATGGTGAGAGGTTCTGGATGTTTTAGAGCCAGAAAGGTTAAGTTCTCTAGTTTTAAGTCAAAAACCCTGAGGGGGTTGGGACTGTTGGGCTGTAGCAGCCCCTGCAGGTTTTGCCCTGGCCTGTTTAGGCTGCTGACGCTTAGGAGCAAAGCGAGCTGCAGAAGATTGTTGGCCAGTATTTGTGGCAAATCTGGCTTTCTTGTAGAAAGGCTTTTTGAAAGATTTCTTCTTGACAGGGGTAGAGGTAGACTTAGAAAGTCTATCTAAAGCAGCATTTTCTGCATCCATTTGAGTGGCTTTGATTTGCCACTCCTTACCAAACAGATTCTCACCTGTACAGGGCAAATTTCCCAACCCATCCTGGACCCAGGGTTCAAGGTTAGAGGCCTGGAGCCAAGCAATTCTGCGAGCCGCTATGGCAATACCTGAGGCTCTGCTAGCACCCTCAAAGGAGTCAAAGGCTGCTCTGTTGGAGAACTTTGAAATATCTTGGGTATGCTTCAGCAGAAGAAGGAACTCCTCCTTTCTATCCTCTGGGATAAAGGGGAGGAAATGGCATATTTTTAATGCAATTTCCTTCAGAAACATGCCCATATAGAGGCTGCATGAGTTGATTCTGGCAATAAGCATACTTCCTTGGAAGATTTTTCTTCCAAAAGCATCCAGAGTCCTACATTCTCTTCCTGGGGGAGTAGAAGAGTGTCTTTTAGTACTCTTGATCCTTTTCATAGCTGACTGCACCACGATGGAGTGGTGCGGTAGCTGAGTTTTTTGAAACCCAGGAGAAGGGGGGACACAATACATGGTGTCCAGACGACGAGAATGTGGAGATAGGGTGAGAGGAGTCTCCCATAAGTCCATCATGTGTTCTTGAAGAATTTCATGGATGGGCAAGGTGACTGCCTCTTTGGGAACCTTAGAGTATCCTAAAATGTCTAACTTTTTCGCTCTAGGTTCTTTTCAGAGGATACAGAAATAGAAAGACCTTTAGCTACTTCAATGATGAAGTCTTGAAAGGATAAATCCTCTGGAGGAGACATTCTCCTCTTTGGAGAAGAGGGCTCCTCAGGCAGAGTAAGGGATACTTCAGCAGAGTCATCTGATGAATCAGAATCATCAGAAGACTCAAAGTATCGTCTGTTTGCTTCCAGGGATCGATAAGCGTATCGACCGGTATCGACATTGGGGGTACCCGGAACAGGATCGGTATCGGGAAAAACCCCGGAACCGGGAACCGGAATCGGTATCCTGGTCGATGTGGAAGGCATGGGTACCGGTATCGGTTGTGGTACCAGAACCGGAGTCGGTACCGCAGGGTGCGGTACCGAGGGCGTCGCAGCCTTAATAAAAGCCAAAATGGCCTGCTGCATGGATTGAACTGTATGATCCATGGACGCCACAACTGTCTGGATGTCGGTACCGGATGATTGAGCCGGTACCCCAGAACAGTCTAATAGGTGATCGGTCGAGGCCGTGCCATCGATGTCAACCTGTAACCCCATAGGAGGAGCTTTGGAAGCCGGAGCTTCCCGCCGGGGTTGTTTGGCTGGGGCAGGGTCCTCAGGGTCAAGCCCAGGGGTATCTCGATACTTAGAGGGAGATTTGCCCTTTGAGGACCTGCCAGAGGAATGTTTGGTTACCTGAGATCCATCAGGAGAGGAAGACCTGGAAGATGTCGATGCTGGAGTATCTGTAGAAAACAGCATGTGAAACTTGGCTGCCCGGTTCTGTAAGCCACGTTTAGACATCAAAGAACAGGATGGGCAATCCGGAATGGAATGGTCAGGCCCCAAACATTTAAGACACCATTCATGGGTGTCTGTGACTGAAATAGTACCACTGCACTTGGTGCATTTTTTAAACCCAGAGGCTTGCTTCTCCATGAGGGAGAATTAGTGAAGGCCTAAAGGCCTCACAGAACTAACACACCAAGTGAGGGGAAAAAGAAGATGATTTTTTTTTTTTTTTTTTTTTAAATAAAGGAAAAAAGACCGGCGGTACGGGTCTGGAATCGGGGAAGGCAGACACGCGGCCAAAGAAATAAATTAAAATAACTTCTTCAGCGGTGACAGGAACACGACCTGCTGGCTCCGCGGAAAAAGAAGAACTGAGGAGAGTTGGTCAGGAAGGCGGGAAGGCAGCGCGCATGCGCAGTGGGAGGCCCCAAAAGCTTTCCTTCTGGGAAGCTTTCCCGCTCGGGCTCCGTCGGTACCGACGTACCCATATGTGAGGACTTATTCCTGCTTGTTCCTGGAGATGATAGAAGTCTATAAATTAATGAACGGAGTGGAACGGGTAAACGTAGATCGATTGTTTACACTATCAGAATATAGAAAGACTAGGGGACATGCAATGAAGCTACAGGGTAAACTATTTAAAACTAATAAAAGAAAATATTTTTTCACTCAACGTGTAATCAAACTCTGGAATTTGTTACCAGAGGATGTAGTAAAGGCTGTTAGTGTAGCTGGGTTTAAAAAAGGTTTGGACAAGTTCCTGGAGGAAAGGTCCATAAACCATTATTAAGAAGGGACCCAGGATATCAATGCTTGACCCAGTACAAGCATTGTGGAACCTGTGTCTTTTGGGGAAACTGCTAGGTTCATATGACCTAGATTGGCCACTGTTGGAAACAGGATACTGGGCTTGATGGACCTTGGTCTGACCCAGTATGGCATATCTTATGTTCTTATGTTCTTAGAAAGAAAGCGCTCAAAACTGATAATGGCATCCAAGTACACAAAAACTGAAGTGGCGTTGATAAGATTCCCAAATGGGAAAGATCCAGAGAGGTAAGGAACTCACCCAGACTTACTGCAGCAATGACTAATCTTAGGGTCTCCATGCAAAACTGGGGAACTCTGTACTTTAACACTGATAGCCTTCAGGTCCAGGGTGGGCTGAAGAACCCCCTTTCTTCGGATCCATGAAGTAGATGAAAAATGATCACAACCTCTGCCCTGCTCTCCTAAGGGCACGGGTACAATAGCTTCCAACCGATAAAGCTACTGGAAGATCTCTCTGCCAAAGAACTGCAAGACAACTCCACACAAACCTTCGGCAAACTCCAGTGCATAACTGTCCTGAATAACCTTATAGATCCACTGGTGTGAGGTGATATGAGCCCATTCCAAGGGATACAAATGGAGCTGCCCTCCTAAGGAGCTCACCTGATCTAATTGAGAATCTTTCACACCTCCGGAAGAGGAGCCTTGGGGAGTTTCTATTTCTCTGGGCCCCGTGAAATGACTGACTCCTTTGCAACTTGTGCCCATCAGAAAAGCAGGAGAGCGCAGAACTCTGCCTGACCCCAGGTGGCTCCAGTTAGATGCTGCAACTTCCAGGAAGGGAATTTGGAACCCCTGGGCCTATTCTCTGACAAACTCTGAGGGTCCCCCATCTGAGGATCCTTCACAAGCTTCTCAAGGCCCTCCCCAAAGAGCAACCTATCCTTAAAGGAGATCCTACTGAGAAACAAACTGCATGCCACACCTGCCAATCAACTGCGCAACCAGAGCTACCACTGCACACCTATCACACTCGACAACCTCGACTACTCTAAGATAACAAACTGTCTCACACACATGAGCAGATGGTTTCAAGACAACAACCTGACCATAAACTACAGCAAGACTGAGGCACTAATCATCACCCGAAACACCGACTTCAGACCTCCACTCAACATCAAGATAGACAACACAACCATACCCATAAAACCGGAAGTAAAATACCTCAGAGTGACTCTAGACAAAGAACTGAATCTACAATCTCACATAAGCAGAATCACCAAAAACGCATACCACAGGATGAGACTAATCCGACGCCTCAAACCCCTCCTCTCCCCGGAGCACTTCCGCACAGCCTGTCAGGCACTAATAACCCCAAATACTAGACTTCTGCAACCCAATCTATCTCGGTCTCACAAAACAGACACTCAGACCTCTGCAACTAGCACAAAACACAGCGGCACGCATAATATCTGGCACAGCAAGACAAGAACACATCACACCCATTCTGAAAGATCTCCACTGGCTTCCAATCATCTCATGCATCAAATATAAGACAGTCAAACATATTCAAAATCAAACAGACATCAGCTCTCAGCTTACAACCACTCATACAATCTGACAGGAGCACACGACCGAGGAGGAGGGGCACTTCCAACCGTGTTAATACACCAAAAGACTTTACCAAGGTCCGCAAGGACACCGCGGACCGAGCCCTTTCTCTGGCTGCTCCAGCCATTTGGAACGCCCTCCCAGATGAACTACGATTAACAGACATCATGGATTTTCAGAAGCAGCTTAAGACAACACTCTTCATCTAACACTACGGGGTCGTCACATGAACTACTCACCAGTCAAGACCACAGACCAACCCCCCTCCCCTTCCCCATGTACATAGGATTGTATAATAGCGCACGCTGTAAATAGCTCAACACCAATCTACGGCACACCACCGCACACGCACTCACTGTATCAGTGCATGCACACACGTAAACCATTACTTGCTGATTGTTTGCTGTATAAACCACCTTGATTGAAGGAGAAGGTGGTATAGAAATCCTTTTAATTAATTAATTAATTAATTAATTAAAATAAACTGCATCACAACCATGGCCGCCACCAACCTGGAAGATATTCTGATCAGGTCATACGTGTCAGCCATGCAAGCAAGCTGTGAAATCTAGCTTACCATCACAGGCAAACCCAGCAGTTGTTGGATCCACTGCAAAAAGGCCAAAGCTAAGTCCTCCAGTGAGACATAAGAAGCCCACAATCCCTGAAGGAAGTTCACATGTATAATCAAGATGAAAACTTTAGTCCCTGTGCAAACTTCCATGTAATATGGAAGTAATAATGCCATAAAAAATTTAAATTTAACCAATACTATACATGTTGATTGGAACACTTCTCCCCATTGATTTACAAAAAAGGCCACTGGTATGAATACTTAACACAGCTCTAAACCTCTTGACCAGTTAGGGAGTTCTCAAGTCAGAATAAATGATCACAACAATAAAACAAGGTTAGCAAAACACATGTAAATGCATGTGTTTTCTGGTACTTATCTTCAACACAAGGCAGGGAAAGAAACACTCCAATGTTTCCAATATAGGAAAAGCTATAATACTTACTGATCAGATTCTCCTCATTTCAATGAGGTAAATTCCAGGGTCATGGTTGCCCTTCACATTAAACTGAAGCCAATTAATTCAAATTAAAGTTATCACGTCTCTACAAAGAAACAAACTTAAACTAAGTACTTAAATTTCAAAGAACAAAAAGGAAAAGGCTTCTTGATGAATCCAGCAGGAAAGAAAATTAAACAAGGGTCTGATATTCGAAAAGACTGATATTTGAATGTCATGGTGGTCAACTATGGCACTTAGAAATCAGTGGGATATTCAGTGGCAATATCTGGATACAAGATGCCACTGAATATCGGGATAAGCGCCAGCACTTATGCAATCAGCACAAAATTCAGCCAGCATTTATCCAGATTACAACTTAGGCCTGCTTTTCATGCAGCCCAAGTTGTGCAGATATGTGCCGAATGAATATCATGCTGACTGGATAAGTGCTGGCACTTACCTGGATAGTTCCAATACACCCTTGCTTCACCCATGGACAGCCCTGAACTAACGAGTTAGTGCCAGGGCCATCTGTAATGATATTCAGTGACACTATCCGGGTATAGTGTCACTAATTATCATTGCCAGTACCCTTACTCAGACACCCTCCCACTGGCATCCAACTAAGAGTTTTGAATATCTGTCCACAGAATACCTGTTTGGCAAATAGTTGAAAAATTTAATTCTGGCATTAAATACTAAAAAAAAGGGGGGAAATGGTATTAAGGTGACATTTTACTTACCAGATAAGTCCTGCTAGACCAGTCCAAACAAGTGGGTACACTTGGGCCTGAAAAACTGAATACAACCTGAAAGCTGTTTCAGGAGCTGCAACACAAGTCAGCTTACAAGTGGGGCCCCCAAGCACTTGGCTAGTGCCAGACTGCCATTCTACTCTCTCACCAAGCCCTCACAGTCCACCAAAATGTCTTCAGAGCTCACTGGTGGCAAAGAAAATAAAGAAAGGGAGCAGCAGGGCATACAGGCATGGCATCAGGCCAAAAGGTGCCCTGGGCAACAGAGTCCAACCAGAAGCAAAAAACTGCTAGTGGCCGCAGCAGCATCTGGCTGAAGGAAAATCAGCAGCAGCAACTAAAGGAAAATCAGCAGCAGCAACTAAAGGAAAAAAAACTGCAAAAGAAAAATAAAAAAAAATCACACAGGGAAAGAGTTAAGCAGAACCATGGAAAAACAAGAGTCCTGAAAAGGGAATCCAGAGGCCTGTCGGGCCAACCAGGGAAATCCTATCAGGGACATCCCAGATGCTCACACAGGCCTGGGCAGGAGAAACTGAAGGTGCTTTTTTTTGTTTTGTTTTGTTTTAAATTGAAGCTGCTTTATTCAAAGTAGCTGAGAGCCAATTAAATTACCACTGAAATCAATGGGGAAAAAAGGACAGAAAAAAGTTTAAAAAAATAGTAAAGATCAGATAAGGACAGCAAAAGGCAGGGCTGAAGTCCAACTTACTGACCCCCCTTTCCCCTCAGGGGCACCACAGGGTCCTCCCTCCTCCTCTTTTGGCCCACCAGCGCTAGTAACTAGAAAAAAAAACAGCATGGACAGGGTAGCCATCTGTTCCAGGAGACATGGGCGTACCCGTGCTCGAAGCTGTTGGGCTTGCAGGATTCAATCTAAGGTTCCGCACTGCAATAGGGTGAGGGCAGTCTGACTCAATCCAAGGCCTTTGTACCAAAGGGTGAGCGAGCAGAGTCAGCCCTATCTTCACTGCTGTACCAATCCATACACCTTCTGGAGACAGACAGTATTGGCTTCTCCTAATGCTGTATCACAGGATATACCAGGTGATGACATCAATGAAAGTTGATTAAGTCTGCCTCCACCTGCTGGCAGAGGGACATAACACTCATCTGGACTGGTCCAACAGAATGATAAGAAATAACACGTTTGCATAATTCAGTCATGATAATGCAGGAGCATAAGTTATGAAGATCAGATCCTTTTGGTCTAGGTATGAGCGTTAACACCCAAAGTTCATGCAAAAATAACAGGTCTTTATGACTAATGAGACATGCACGACTGAAAAAACCCAAGTCAGTCACATGTCACCCCTAAGATCTTAATGGTAATTTTACACAGAAATAGGTTCCCCCAAGGAGGGACTGGGGGAGGAGGGGCTATATATACCACGGAGTCACCCATAATGCTTCACATTTCTGGGACTTCATTTTCAATTTATATGAATCATTATGTATATTTTAATCCATGGCCTGTACAACCATACTGTTATGTATAGCAAACCGCTGCTGATCGCTGGAAGTAGCGGGATATAAGTGTACACTAAATAAATAAATAAATGTGGCTAGCCAATTGGCAACTGCATCCAGACAAACATTCAGGGCTGAGAGATCAAGATGGTAGGAATATACACAAAGAAATGGGACCCTAACTGCACCCTACCAAAGCGTCCACTCAGAGAAGGTGAGAGCCATTCTAATTCCTCTTGCGATAACTCCGTGCTTCTGCCAAGTACTGCCATTCCTAAAAAGGTCTCCATTGCAAGCAAGATAATACTGTGTGGCTCTTGAATACAAGATCTCTGCCTGAGAGCTCTTAAATGGGATTTTTTTTTTTCATTTTTAATAACTAATTCTTTTTCTGCGGCATTGTAGCTGTGTTGCAAAAGGGGAATTTTCTGTGTTCTTGGGTAAAGCTATTTTTCTACAGCTCGAGTTCTTTTTTTCTTCCTCTAGCCTTCAAGTCAAAGAGGTAAGCAAGCTCTTTGAAGACACTGACCTCATCAGGTGTTTCGTTCTCCCCTTCGTAACCAAGCTCCCACCCATCCCATGGAAGAATTCTTACTATATAGGGCAACTCCCCCATTAGCTTGTTGACAAAAGATAACAGATTTTTATTGCTTGGTAGGGAAAATCTAGGAAGCAAATAGCTCCACATTTGGATGTCTCCTAAAAGTAAACAATTTGCCATTCTTCAAGGAGCTTTGATTAGGTAATTTTACAAAAGAAACACATTAATCTATATACGTCAGACACATAATATCAAAATTTACTAGTGTAAAGTAATAACTGTTTAGCAAGGAAGCAGGGCTACAAACAAGGACATAGAACAGTGCTGTTAAAAGATGCATAAAAGAGGTTAGTTGCTTTCTCTCAAATGACAGCTGAGGAAAAGTTGGGGACTTGGGGAGGTCTCTCTCATTTACTTCCACAGGTTACAAAGCTCCACCAAATGAATGATGGCTAGGAAAAATCATATTGCCAAAACTGTTGCCCCAGTTACAGCTTCTGCCTCTGTCCAGACAGACAGACCGGTGCCAGTTGAAGGACCAGATCCATGTGCAAGATACTTGCAAGGTGAAGCCCTCATGAAACAAGTTGCAGAGCTCAGAGAAGAAGTGGCAAGACTGAGAACAATTCGAGACTGCCAGAAGTACACTGATGAGATGCTTCTTGAAGCATCCAAGCTCTTCATCAGAGCTAAAGATGGGCTGCTACAGAATGAAGAGTGATGGACACGAGTCACCAGAGCCTGCAAAATCAACAATCCACTCCTCCAGCCCTCAAATTGAAGAACCAGTATGCAAGCCCTGGAAGTGGAGGTGGTGAAAGCATCCCAGGAATACGAAGAATCAGAATCAGTGACCACAAGGAAGCCAAGGGTAATTGGTGGCTGGTGACTCTCTTCTGAGGGGTACCGAGGCATCCATTTGCCAACCAGGCTTGATATCTACAGAGGTGTGCTGTCTGCTATGTGCCAAATCCAAGATGTTATGGAGCATTTGCAGAGCCTACTGACTATTATCTGATGTTGCTCATCCATGTCAGCTCAAATACTGCTAGGTATCTCTCAGAGCGTATCAAAAGTGCCTTCATGGCTCTGGGACAGAAGGTAAAGCAAATAGGTGGTACAGGTGCTGTTTTCTTCAGTCCTCCCTATTGAGGATAAAGACAGAGGCAGAGCAGCTCACATCCTGTAGATGAATGTGTGGATGGTTTCATCGAGAGCGTTTTGGTCTCCTGGACCGTGGAATGATTCTCCAAGGGCTGCAGAGCAGAGATGGCATTCATCTATCCAGGAAAGGTCAAAGCGTCTTCCAAAGCAGACTGGTAAACCTACTAAAGAGGGCTTTAAATAAGATTCGTTGCAGATGGGTGAAAAGCACTCCCAGGTAAGTAAAACATTAAATACCTCTGTAGAAATGGGTAAAGGGGGCAACTTCTGGAAAATTGTTTGCATAAATGTCCATAGTATGGGAAATAAGATCCCAGATGTTGATGCTTTAATGGAAGAGGCTGTCTTAAATTTAGTGGTAATTACGGAGACAAGGCTCACAGACAACCATGGTTGGGATGTAATTATACCGAGCTATATTTTATTCAGGAAGGACAGGGGAGGAAGAAGTGGAGGAGGAGTGGCACTACATATAAAATATATTAAAGCTATAGAATTACAGAGCTTAAAAGGGAGCAAGGAGGCACTGTGAAAGTAAAAAAAAAAAGGGGGAATGGGAAATCCATTTCCATTGGTATGATGTACCACAGGAAGAAATGGTGGACGGAGATTTAATAGAAGGCATACGCAGTATTGCCATGAAATGAAGTGCTACTGATAGGCGATTTCAACATGCCAGATGTTGATTGGCACATCCCTGCTGCAGTGTCATCTAGAACTAAGGAGATCCTAGATTCTCTACAGAGAGAACTATTCTGGCAGCTGGTAACAGAACCCACATGTGAAGGGGCCATACTGGACTTGGTGCTTACCAATGGGGAAAGTGATGTTCTAGCGGGAGATCATCTTGCATCCAGTGATCACCAGATGGTGTGGTTCAATATTAGGACTAGGGCTGATGAAGTCAATTCAAAAGTGAGGGTCTTAGACTTTAGGGAAACTAACTTTGTCAAGATGGGACAATACCTCAAGGAGTCATTAGCAGGATGGGAATAGCTGGGAGATGTAGAATAGCAATAGCCAAAACTGAAAGGGGATATTTTAAGGGTAACAAACATCTTTGTTAGAAAGGTAAATAATGTAAAAGGAAAAGGAGGCCACTATGGTTCTCAAAAGAAGTAGCTGAAAGGTGAAGAAAGAGGGTGGCCTTCCTAAAATACAAGAGATCACAGAAAGAGGAAGGCAAACATCAATATTTAGAAAATCTTAGAGAAGCTAGGAAAGTAAACAGGAAATCAAAGTTACAAAAAACAAGAAATAGCCAATGCTATATAATGGGGGGATAAGACATTTTTCAGAGGAGGAAGTACAAAAGTGGTACTGTCAGACTCAAGGGGGAAGGGGAGGAATTGCAAAAAAAAATATTTTTGTTCTACTGTATGTTCGCAGATGAAGGGCCAGGAACAGGACTTCAGAAAACACCCACAAATGGGGACATAAGTGAAGAGGATTCTTGAACGATTTTCAGAAGACTGTTTGTGAGAAACTAGCTAAACTAAAAGTAGATAAAGTAGACAAAGTGATGGGGCCAGATGGCATACATACGAGAATACTGAACAAATCTGGGGACGTACTAGTGGCTCCACTGACTGACCTTTTTGATGCTTCCTTAGCTCAGGAGTGCTCCCAGAGGACTGGAGAAAGGCACATGTTGTCCCTTTACATAAAAGCCGAAGTAAGGCCGAGGTTGAAAACTACAGGCCAGTTAACCTGATCTCTGTGGTAAGTAACTTAATGGAAACACTGCTAAAACAGAGGGATAATAGTGATGTTTCTGGAGTCTAATACATTGAAGGATGGGTTTACCAGAGGCAGTCCTTGCCAGACAAATCCAATTGCTTTCTTTGACTGGGTAACCAGAGAGTTGGACCAAGGGAGAGCTCTAGAAATGGTGTACTTAGATTTCAGTAAAGCCTTTGACACCACTCTGCATAGATGACTTATAAATAAATTGAGCTCCCTAAAAAAGTACTTTTCAGGATTATATTCATATATACTATTTATCACTTATCATCAATTCAATTCAATATCAAATTCAAGCTATCAATTCAAGCTGTCAATTCTCTTCTGATATTCTTTTAAGTATCTCCATCAGCTTCATAAATAGTCCACAGGACACACAACAGTTTCCATTGAAAACTTTAACAAGACTCACAACAGAGCCACAAGTCTTTTCCTCACAAGGCCTGTAAACAAACAAGAGCTATGTGGTAATAATCATAATCCGACGACTTGGAGTCTAAAGATAAGTATTAAAAATTATTCTCAGTGATCGTTTGATTATGATTACCACCACATAGCTCTTGTTTGTTTACAGGGCTTATGAGGAAAAGACTCATGTCCTTCTGTGGACTATTTATGAAGCTGATGGAGATACTTAAAAGAATATCAGAAGAGAACTGACGGTTTGAATTTGATAATTGAATTGAATTGATAAGTGATAAATAGTATATATGAATATAATCCTGAAAAGTACTTTTTTGAGATTGTAGTTTTAATATTAATATGGAGGAGGTTGGAGACCGGTGATGTGAGTATCTCGCTATCCCTTATGGTGATTGGTTTTACCATATGAAGGGTTTATAGCCATCCTGAGGTCTCTTTCCTTATGAATAAATATCTTTGGCTGTTTTAATAGAGATATGTTTAGCCACTGCTAGCTTTAAGTTTTTGGAATGAATGGTGTAGTGTTGGGTTACAATTGATAGGTTTAATGACTAAGAGTTGATTTGTTTGGGTTGCACTTTGTGCTTGCCAGATGTTCTCACGAAGGTCACAGATTATGGCCAAAAGGAAAACCTCCTCTCTTCCTTTTCTGTGAGGCAACCCGCCAGTTGTCCATTCTCCCTTTCTTGCAAAAGAAGGGAGATTTGGGGAAGGATACCGAATACTGGGAGACCCAAAATTTGGTGGTTTCCCCCAACAGCTCTCCAATCCCCAGCCCAGAAGCTGCACATGCATCGAAAATGTTGCGGCAGTGTTCACCTGTACCGATTCTGTCCTTGATTCATCGCGGGATTGCTTACCGCCTTCAGTCACTGGTGCTTCTTTGAGCTGTACAACCTTTTTGGATGATGGCCTGCTGGCAACCATTGAGAATTTTGAGTTTTTTTCTGGCTATAAGTTTGTTTTGATTGCAGAGTCCAGTTTAGTGGCGCTGTAGCATCAGAGCAATTTGGTGCCCCTGAGGAATTCTGGGGCAGTTTTCAGAATGCTAGGCAGTCCTTTGAAAGGGCAGCAACAAAAGCGTCTCTAGATCCCGTTTTTGTTCAAGCCAGGTATACCTTCATTTTCAGCAGCTTTGTCTCCAATGGAGGATCAACAGAGTTTGGTAAGCTACCAGGATAGTAACTTTGATACTGATGCACAGTCCTCAAAGGAGGCATTTAAAGATCAGAAACAAACTTTATTGATCAATCCATTGATTAACTCAAGGTTTTTCATATTCTTCCCCCACAATCATACAGCAGACATTTGCCCAATTGGAAAAGCTGGTAGTCACTAAACTTGAATTACAGCATGATGTAGTAGTAAAGTTTGTGAAACTTCACAAACAACTGCTTTGGTACAAGTAGTATTTAAGCAATTAAAAAAAGAATACCTGTCAGTTGGTTAAGGACAATACTAACATTTTGTGCAAATTGCAAAATATGGAGAATCTGTCTAAGCATCGGAATATTAAAGTACTCTATTTTCTTAAATCTCCGAAAATCTCTGGCTTAATTTGTTCAAAAGTTATCTTAAAGAAATGTTGATGGTCCCAGAGTCCTCTCTACCTCCTATTTTGTCTGCATATTATCTACCCTCTCAAGACCGCATTGGCTTAAATGCTCAGTGAGCCTAGTCCCCCCAACTCTAATTCAAAGTCTGAATTAAATTATCATTCATACTTTTCGATCTTTCAGCTAAATTACTTCCTGAGGTTTCAAAAAAAGTCTACACGTTTGAGAATCATGCTTCATGAATCTGACTGTAAATGGTTGTTTAAGCTGTTTTATTCAGTTCATGATAATACATTTTGAGGCTGCATTACAAGAATGTTTCACAACAAACATCTGGAAACAATCTCATACTGTAGATGAAGTTTATTGGCTTTGGAGCTTTAAGTTATTGCTTTGGGGCAACTTTTGTTTTAAATTATCCTTGTAAATGCAAAATAAGATATGCTGAGAAAGTTTATACCTTCTTTGACCTCAAACATCCTGTCTTTTTGCCACAAAAGGATGGCATCAATGGTGAAATTAGGAATTACCTGCTAATTGTCTTTCCTTGAGTATATCCAGTCCAGTCCCAATACATATGGGTTGTCATGTCTGACCAGCAGCTTGGAGACTAAGCATGTCACATCTGTGACATCAACATATTTTGGGCAGCCGGAAGCCCCTCACAGTCCCCAGTATTCTAACGACAAAGCAGACTCAGAAGAGACAAAAACATGCAACATCAGGCCTTTATTCAAAGAGAATAAAACATCTTGAAAATAAAAACTATTTCCATCCCTCAGACAGCAAGAAAACCCCCCACATGCAATGAACAGAGGTATCTCTATGCGCCATCCGCCCAAGGGACCAACCTACCTTCTTCTTCAGGAACCTCCCCTGCTCTCCCCCCCCCCCCCTTTTTTTTTTTTTTTTTTGAATGGACTAAAATCACTTACCTCTGCGCTCCCCATGACTGTTCTGCAACTGCTCACTGCTTCTGTAAGATTTGGGATAGCTCTCTAAAATTCTGAAATAACCAGAACAATTTTCTTAGTGGTGAGTCAGGGACTGGACTGGGGGATATTCAAGGAAAGACAATTAGCAGGTAAGTCCTAATTTCACCTTCCTTATCATATTCTCCAGTCCAGTCCCAATACATATGGGATGTATCATAGCAGTACTAGCTCTGGGAGGGACCAGAGAACCCATCCTGAATCACTGCCGACCGAATCTTGCATCCCTCACCGTTTGTACATCTAAGCGATAATGTTTCACAAAGGTATATAAGGATGCCCACGTTGCAGCCCTGCAGATATCCACAGGAATGATCAAACTAGATTCTGCCCAGGAAGCCGCTTGTGCCCTTGTAGAATGAGCGTGCAATCCCACTGGCACCACTTTCCGCTTGAGCAGGTAAGCTAAGGAAATCATCTCCCTTACTCAACTGGAAATGAAGGTTTTGGACGCCGCCTCCCCCTTGCTTGGACCTCCAAACAGGACAAACAGTCTTTTGGTCTTTCTAAACTGATCTGTGGTCTTCAAGTAACACCAAAAGGCTCGCTGTGCATTCAAGAGCTGCAAAAGAGGTTCCGACTAACTTCCCATGCCCAACACCACCAGAAGGGTAACTGGTTGATTCACATGGAACGCAGAGAGCACCTTTGGCAGGAAGGATGGGTCTGGGCACAGTACAACCTTTTCCTTAGAGATGGACAGGAAAGGCTCTTGGCATGACAAGGCCTGCAAATCCAAGATCCTCCTAGATGAACAAATGGCTACCAAAAAGACAGCCTTCAAGGTCAAATCCTTCAACGAACACTTAGATAGCGACTCAAAGAGTGCCTCGGTCAACACCAATAGAACCAGATTAAGATCCCAAGCGGAAACTATCGACCTCAATGGGAGACAAACCTGCTTTCCTGCCCTAAGGAAACGCACCACATCTGGATGAGCTGCTAGAGATTTCCCTTGCACTTTCCCCCGGTAGCATGTCAAGGCTGCCACCTACATCCGCAGGGAATTACACACCAAGCCTCTCCAGCCCCGCCTGAAGAAAGGTCAGCATCTCCAGGAGAGGAGTCTCCAGGGTCCTCAAGCCCGGGTCCACACACCAGCTGTCAAAGAGCCTCCAGAATCTAGTATAAGCCAGCGAGGTGGAACGCTTATGCACCTTCAGCAGGGTAAAGATAACAGAATCCAAATAACCCTGTTTAACTAGCCGAGCCCTCTCAAGAGCCATGCTGTAAGTGAAAATCGATCCACCTGTGGCATTAGAACTGGTCCCTGCGCCAGCAAGTCGCTCCTGTTCAGGAGCCATGGGTCAACTGGTAGCAACCGGATGAGGTCGGCATACCACAGCCTGCATGGCCAGTCCAGTAAATCAGGATGACCATTCCCCTGTGTGCCTCGAGCCACTGCACCACCCACCCTATCAGGGTCCATGGTGGGAATACATAAAGCAGATCGGTCTCTGGCCAAGGCTGAACTAGGCAATCGAGGCCCTCCGACATCTGCTCCCTGCTTCTGCTGTAGAACTGACTCACTTTCATGGAAGCAAAGGTCGTCATGAGGTCCATGACTGGATGGCCCCAGTGGTGAACCAGCTGTGCAAATACTTCATCATTTAGCATTCACTCGCCGGGATTCACTTGCACTCAGCTAAGGTAATCTGCCACCACGTTCATTCTTCCAGCTACGTGAGCTGCCGACAGTGCTTGAAGGTTATCCTCCGCCCGTGCCAGCAATGGAGCAACTTTGTTTTTCAACTGGGAGCTTCCCATGCCCCCTTGCCTGTTGATATACACCACCGTTGCAGCATTGTCCAAGAACACGCACACCGCCTTCCCTCGAAGGAGGTCCGCGAAACTCTGAAGAGCTAGGGCCACTGCCCACATCTCCAGCCTGTTTATGGCTCAGGCTGACTCCTCCACCAACCAGCTGCCCTGTGCTACCTGAGTCTGACAGTGCATCCCAGCTAGCAATTTCTTCGGCCTCAGCTACCAGCGAAGAACCAATTTGACCTTCCTTGGACAAGACAGCTGCTTTTCAAGCAGTTGGCGTTGGGGAAAACCATCTCCTCAAGAGGAACTTCTGTAGAGGCCTCATATGTGCCTGAACCCAAGGCACTAGTTCGACTGTCACTGCCATTGAGCCCAGGAGATGGAGGAAATGCCAGCTATCAGAGCCAGTAACCTGAGTAAGAGTCTGATCTGCAATTGCAGTTTGTTCATCCTCTCTCAAGGCAACGAGACCTTGCACTCGTGCATCCAAAACTGAGCTCCCAGGTAAATCAACTCCTGTGATGGGCTCTGGTTTCTCTTGGCTTCGTTGATTACCCAGCCTAGGCTCTGCAGTAACTCGATCACCTGGGTAGTGGCCCTTACACTCTCGTCTCTGGACTTTGCTCGTACTAACCAATCATCGAAATAGGGTGCACCAGGATTACCTCTTTTTACAGAGCGGCTGCCACCACACACTGATCTTGGTAAAGGTTCTATGTGTCATCGCTAGGCCGAACAGAAGCGTGGTGAACTGAAAATGCCCCATGGGCACCGTGAATCTTAGGAAGCACTGGTACTCCCTCCAGATCGGAATGTGCAGGTAGGCTTCTGTGAGATCCAAGGACATAAGGAACTCATCTTCTCTGGCAGCCACGATCACTGACCTCAAGGTTTCCATGTAGAACCATGGGACCCTGAGACAGCGATTCAGTCTCTTGTGGTACAGAATGGGTCGAATGGATCCTTCTCTCTTTTGGGCACCACAAGTAGATGAAGTATCAACTGGAGCCGTGTTGGCTTCGTGGTACTTCCGTGACGGCCTGCAACTCTACCAACCTCTGCAAGGTGTCCTGCACCACCTGAAGCTTGTGAGGTGCTCTGCAAGGGGACCGGAAGAAGCTTTCCTTGAGCGGCCATGAAAACTCAAGGGCATAATCCTCCTTGATGATCTCCAAGACCCACTAGTCACAGGTGATCTGGACCCAGGCAGAGTAAAATTCCCACAGTCTTCCCCCTACTGGAACCAACTCCACCTGGGCCTGCCTTGCTTCACTGTGATTTCTTGATGGAGGTGGATGCGGAAGGGAGGAACCCCTTTCCTGTTCCCTGGAAACCTTCCTCTCTGGTAAGGTGTAAAGCAAGTGGCCCTGAAGCAACAGAAATCCCATGCTTGCCCACGACTTTGTGCTGGCGAACGCCCTGGCTTCTGCTTGTCCTTTGGGAGTCTACCCCCCTTGGACTCTCCCAAGTCCTTGACCAACTTTTCCAGAGGCTCCCTGAACAAGAGCTTCCCCTTGAATGGGAGACTGCTTAACGCGATTTGGAGGACACGTCTGCTGCACAATTCCAGAGCCACAAGTATCTGCGCGCAGAGACCACCGCAGCCATGCTTCGTGCTTGACACCTAATCAGGTCATAAAAGGCATAGCCAAGTAGGCTGCACCTGACTAACTTAGCTGCTTCCAGAGGGAAAGAGCCAGGCACCCCTTGCTCATCCTGAAGCCCTGGGCCCAGCGCAGGCAGGCACAAACTCTGGGGAGAAAACCCCAGAGAAGTCCTCTGTTCGGGTGACCATGGAGGGCCATGGGGCTCGGGACTCTCGGGCCTCTTGCATCTTTGGATGGAGCTCCTGCCCCACTCCTGGGGCTTGGTCCTGCCTCTAACCAAGGGCCCCTCTGATCCTTGTGAGGTACCTGCCCTTTCCTGCAGGTCAGCATGCTTCTGCCTCGCAGCCCTTGCAAAAGCCCTCTTCTGACATGACCCTCTTTCCTGGACCCGCAAGATAGGCACTTTGGCCGTGTGGGCAATTTTTTTTTTTTTGAAAGTCAACACTTAAAACAGGTAGAAGGAATCTGTAGCAGTAAAAGCCTGAATTTCATGCTGCAGGAAAAACAGTCTCCCCGTGGTTTCCCGTTTAAAAGAGGAGAGGAAAGGAAGGGTTGCCCGCCAACCAGCCCTCTCCCCCCTCCCAAAACAAACACGCTCAAGGAAGAAACAAAACCAACAAAAAAAACCCCAAAAAAACAAGGGAGTTTGGCTCTTGACTCGCGTGCCGCTCAGCCTCCTGTCGGCTTTGGCGGCTGCAGGAATTCCCCAAAGGGACCAAAACACGCTGCTGTGCTATGCTTCCGCGTGCTGCTCAGCCTACCCAGAGGCTTTGGCGGCTGTGGATCTGTCTGCGGGGGAAGACTGGCTGGATGTACCGCATGCACTTCCCAGTCTCCTATCGGCTGCGGTGGTCGCGGGGTTCCGAGAAAAGGGCCATCCACTCCCCCGTTCCCCCTCGGATAACCAGCCATCTCAGACCCCAGCGCCAAGCCCGGGGCCCCCTCCTCGCCAGAGGGGGGGAGGGTTTCACCACCTGTCTGCTAGAAGGGAGTTTGCAGCCAAAAAGAAACAAAAAGCCAAGGCAAAGGCCAGATGCTCTGGCCAAGGAAGGGTCCCGCAGTAGAGCTTCCCCCTTCCTTAAGGCACTGTTGCTTCAAGAGAAGAAACAGAGTTTGTTAGCAGAAAATGGTTCAGCAAGAAAAGCCCAAAAAAAACCTAAGTGAGTACCCCTAACAGGAAGTCACGTCTCTCCAGTTGCTTGGAGACTGAATACTGAGGACTGGGAGGGCTTTCCAGCTGCCCAAGTATGCTTATGTCACAAATGTGACATGCAGAGTCTCCAAGCTGCTGGTTAGGCGTGACAACCCTGATGTATTGGGACTGGACTGGAGGATACGATAAGGAAGAAGAAATTAGACCTTACCTGCTAATTGTCTTTCCTTGAGTACTCTCCGGGCCAGTCCAGGAACAGGAGGGTTGTCAACCTTGTCTAGCAGCTGAGGACTGAATTCTAAAACTTTACTGTATGAACATCTGGCTCCCCATGCTGGTCGAAGCTCAGTCTTATTCTAACAAAGCAGACTCTGAAATACCTAGAAACTGGAATAAAACCAAAACCTAAGAAGTAGTAGAATCGGCAAGGAACAGTAGCCGAACCAAAGGGTTTTTTATTTTTTTTTCTATATTTACTGTTGTTGTTTATGGATTGCATTATCTGACCCTCTGGTCTGTGTAGATGACCGAACTCAAGGCAGCCACAGAGATCACTCCGACCATGCCCGCGAACCAACCGAGCACCACGCACTAAAACTGAACTCCGCAGCCGGAAAAAAAACACCCCCGCAGGGATCCGCGACAAAGGCGAAAAGAGGACCCGAAAATCACTGAAGATCCTCCAACACCGAACGCAAGAACCCGGGTGGGCCCTGGACTGGCCCGGAGAGTACTCAAGGAAAGAAAATTAGCAGGTAAGGTCTAATTTCTTCTTCCATTTCGTCTCTCCGGGCCAGTCCAGGAACAGGAGGGAAGTACCAAAACAGTAACTAACCTCGGGAGGGACCCGCCAAGCCCACTATGAGGGCGGAAGCCCCCACCTTGGCATCTCCACGGGCTTGCACATCCAAACGGTAATGCTTCGCAAACGTGTGAAGCGAAGCCCAAGTAGCCGCCCGGCAGATATCCACTGGTGGAATCAGCGCCAACTCGGCCCAAGACTCCGCTTGGCCGCGAGTGGAATGAGCTCTAAGCCCTTCCGGAGGCAATCGCCCCTGCACCCGATACGCTGCCACTATGGCTTGCTTCACCCACCGAGCAATGGAAGCCTTGGAAGCAGCTTCCCCCCCTTCCGAAGACCACCAAACAGCACAAACAACCGTTCCGACTTATGGAAAGACTTGGTCCTGTGAAGGTACCTCTTGAGCATCCTACCTAAATCTAACTTCTCCAGGACTCGATCGATAGGGAGCTGACCCTGCTTTGAGAACGTCGGCAGCGAAATGGACTGATTCAAGTGAAACTTGGACACCACCTTAGGCAGAAAAGGCGGCACATCTCACAAAGTCACTTTTTCCGCTGAGAACTGGAGATACGGAGCATTACACGACAGGGCCTGGAGATCGGAAATTCATCGAGCCGAGCACAAAGCCACCAAGAATGCCACTTTCCACGAAAGCTCACGCAGAGGAGCTTCCGCCACCGGCTCGAAAGGAGGCCTCACCAAAGCCTCGAGCACGAGATTGAGATCCCAGGCAGGAACTACCAGCCGTAGAGGACGACGAATGTGCTGCACCGCCTTCAGGAACCGAAGCACATCGGGATGAGAAGAGAGCCTGAGACCCCGAACTGGACCCCGAAAACAGGAAAGGGCCGCTAAATGAACTCGGATCGTACTGAGGGCCAAACCCTTATCCAGCCCGGCCTGAAGAAAAGACAACACCTCCGGCACCAAAACGGTCCGCGGACTAAAACTCCGTTCCTCACACCAGCCCTCAAACACCCGCCAAACTCGAACGTAAGCTAAGGATGTGGAACGCCGCCTAGCCTGTAATAAGGTGCCAATGACCGCAGGAGAATAGCCTCTACGTTTCAACCATTCCCTTTCAAGAGCCAAGCCGTAAGCGAGAAGCGATCGACATCCGGCATGACCAGCGGACCCTGAACCAACAGGTTCGCTCGCACGGGAAGCTTCCAGGGACGGTCTATCAAGAGCCGAACCAAATCGGCATACCAAGCTCTACTGGGCCAATCCGGCGCGATGAGAATCACCGGACCGGAGTGCCCCTCTATCCTCCTAAGAATTCTTCCTATCATTGGCCACGGAGGGAACACATAGAGCAAGACTCCGGACAGCCATGGCTGCGCCAAGCCGTCGAGCCCCTCCGACATACGCTCCCTGCGCCTGCTGAAAAACCGACTGGCTTTGGCATTGTTGAACGTGGCCATCAAGTCCATTACCGGCGGCCCCCACCACCGGGTCACGTCGTGAAATACCGCTGCGTTCAACTCCCATTCCCCGGGATCAACCACATGGCGGCTGAGATAATCGGCCTGCACGTTGTCTTTTCCTGCCACATGCGCTGCCGAGATGGCCAGCAGATGCAACTCGGCCCAAGCCATCAAGCGCTGGCTCTCCTCCAACAATAGGGCACTCCCGGTTCCCCCCTGCCGATTGATATAGGACACTGTCACTGCATTGTCCGAGAACACTCTCACGGCCTTGTGATCTATCAGGGGAAGAAATTCGTAAAGAGCCAAAACGACCGCCCTGAGCTCCAAGAAATTTATGGAAGAGCCCCGCAGCTCCGGAGGCCAAGAGCCTTGGGCCACGGAACTCTGACAATGCGCCCCCCAGCCCGAGAGACTAGCATCGGTGGTCACCAGCACCCAGTCTGGTTGCCGTAAGGGAATGCCTGCTCTCAGGTGGACCGGTTCCAACCACCACTGCAGACTGTCCCTCACCTCCTGCGAACTGGGTAACCTCTGAGTGAGAAGATGCTCCTGAGGCGACCACCTCGAGAGCAACGCATGTTGCAACGGACGCATATGGGCTCTCGCCCAAGGCACCAGATCTAACGTCGCCGCCATCGAACCGAGGAGCTGCAAATAACGCCACGCGGTTGGAGCTTGCAGACGCAAAAACACTGCCACCTGCCGACGAATCTTCTGCACTCTGACCTCCGGAAGAAACACCGCGCCTACGTCCGTATCGAACACAGCTCCCAAGTAAAGGAGCCGACTCACCGGCTGCAAGTGACTCTTTGCTTGGTTGATCACCCAACCAAGGCTTTCCAAGAGATGAACCACCCGCGCCGTTGCTGATACTGACGCCGACACCGACGGAGCTCGAATCAACCAGTCGTCGAGGTACGGATGCACCAGGATGCCTTCTCGCCGCAAGGCAGCCGCCACCACCACCATCACCTTTGTGAAGGTTCGTGGAGCCGTGGCCAAGCCAAACGGCAAGGCGCGGAACTGAAAATGACCCATAGGCACTGCAAACCGAAGATAACGCTGGTGGTCTGGTCTGATCGGAATGTGAAGATAGGCTTTGGTAAGATCTATGGAGGTAAGCTTTTCCTCCGGACGCACCGATGCGATCACTGACCGAAGCGTCTCCATGCGGAAATGAGGAACCCTCAAGCAGCGGTTCACCTGTTTGAGATCCAAAATAGGCCGAAAAGATCCCTCTTTTTTGGGAACGATGAAATAAATCGAGTATCGACCTGAGCCTAACTGGCTTGGAGGCAGGCACTGGCACTACCGCCTGCAGGCGGAGTAACCTCTGTAGCGTGTGTGACACTGCCCATTGCTTTTCCAGAGAACCGCCTGGGGACCTCACGAAGTTTCCGACAAGGGACAAGCGAATTCCAGAGCGTAGCCCTCTCTAATGATTTCCAGAACCCATTGGTCGGACGTTATGGTGGCCCAGACAGAAAGAAAACCCTGAAGACTTCCCCCCCACCGGGATCTCTGTCTGGACCAGCCTCATCTCATTGTGGCTTTTTATTGGGAGCTTGCTGAGCCCCGAAATAACCTCTACCGAATCCTCTAGCTCCCCGAAAGGACTGACCTCTGGGAGCAAAACGGCCCCTCGGATACGGGGCAAAACAGGAACCCCGGAATCTTCGAAACTCTCTCGAAGCCCCTCTGTTCCCAACGCTAGGTTTCTGACTTTTCGGACGGTCCTCCGGGAGCCGACCCCCTTTGGAGTCCCCGAGATCCTTCACGATCTGTTCCAAAGCTGTCCCAAAAAGCAGAGAACCCTTGAACGGAAGCTTACTCAGCCGCGCCTTGGAGGAGGCATCCGCCGCCCAATTCCTTAACCAGAGGAATCTTCGAGCTGCTACCACAGTCGCCATGGACTTCGCTGAAATCCGGACCAAATCATAAAAGGTATCCGCCAAATATGCCGACGCCGACTCCAGTTTCGCGCCTTCGTCCTCCTCCTTGCAGGAAAGCGTGGATCCCTGGATCCACCGAACAGAGACTCGAGAAACATAAGCCCTGCAGACAGCCGCTCTAAGCGCTAGCGCACAAGACTCAAAAGCCTGCTTCAATAGGGACTCCAACTTCCTATCCTGCAAATCTTTCAGGGCAGCTGCGCCTTCCACAGGAATAGTAGTCTTTTTAGTAACTGCGCTCACCAGGGCATCAACCTTAGGCAGCTTCAACAAATCCTGCTCTTCCTGAGGTAAAGGATACAAGCGGCTGATAGCCCAAGCCCCCCGCAGAATAGCCTCCGGGCACTCCCATTCAGACTCTACCATTCGCTTCATAACCCTGTGAACGGGAAAGCACCGCTGCTCCACCTTAAACCCCTGTAAAAGGGGGTCTTCCAAAGACTCTTCCGGGGCCTCTGGCAAGGTAATATTCAAAACCGTCAAAGTTTGGGAGATGAGGGCACTCAACTCCTCCTTCCTAAACACCCTAAACATATTAGGATCCTCACTACTGCTCTGCTCAGTGTCTGCCAACTCACCAGGCCAGTCCATCCCAGACTCTGAGCTGAGCTCTCCTTCCTCCATTCCTTGCCACTCCAACCTGGACTGCCCGATGCCATCGGCCTCCAGCCCAGCCCCCAAGGACATTTTGGAGGAGCCTTCCCCCGGGTCCAAAGAAGGCGGCTGCTTAAGCACCGAAGGCTCGGGTAAGGGGGCAGAGCCCGTCCCCCGCGCTTGTTGCCATTTTAAACAATAACCTTGATGAAGATAAAATAAAATCTGCCAAAAACACAGACTCCAAGCCGCTTTGCACAGATCCCAGAGATTGTGGAGAAGCCACCTCCACGTGCTCTGAGCGTTTAGATTTATATTTCTTTTTAGCGGGCTTTTCTTGACTAGAAGGCAATCCCGGAGCAGCAGCCGACATGGCCGCCGTTCCCGCCTTTTCTGTGGGTGACTGGAGTCCCCCTACACCTCTGCTACCATCGTGCTTGCTGTCCATGGTAACTAGAAAAGCAGAAACAGCAAAGTGAACGAAAATCCACGGGCCCGAAACAAACCGCGCCGCAACAAAAAAACGCCGCTCCGTTTACCCCGCTGAGCAGAAGGCGCCACCGCAACAACCGCCGTGAAGAAAATTAAAAAGCGCGGGAACCAGCCAAGCAATTGATAAAAAGCCACATACCTGAGCCCGGTGCGGAAAACGACAGTCTCTAACGCAAGCCACGAACCCCCGCAGCTAGCGGCAGCGTGGACATGCCTTCAGGGGCGGCGGGATGGTCTCTGGGGCTCCCAGCACCTCGTTGCCTGACCCCCCGGTATCTGGAGCCGTGGACTGAGGCAGGCCCTGCCTCCCGCGCTCCTATAAATGACTGCTCTGTCTCTGCCTAAGCAATCAAGACTGCAGTCCCGTAGTGTAGAACCCTGCTAGGGCACCATGCTGGATCTGATAGCTAAACTAAGGAAAAGAAAACAAAAAAGGAGCCTCGCTAAATCCACCAAGTTCCTTTCTCTCCGAGAGCCAGACAGGAACATGCGACCTGCAGCTGCTGAGGACTGAATAGACAGCTTCGACCAGCAGGGGGAGCCAGATGTTCATACAGTAAAGTTTTAGAATTCAGTCCTCAGCTGCTAGACAAGGTTGACAACCCTCCTGTTCCTGGACTGGCCCGGAGAGACGAAATGGAACATTTCCAAGAAGTTTAATTTTGAAGCTTGAATTTATATTCATTTCTTCTGATTAGCAGTATGGTTAGATTGCTTTAGTACCATTAAAATCCTGTGTGGCTCGGTTTTCTTTCTAGTGCTTCTTATTGATTGGCTTGGTTTGTGGTCTTACACTGATTAATATCATGCCTTTTTCTGTTTTTCTTTTCTTTTTCTTACATCATGGATTATTGTATTATGTGAAGATTGCTAAATTTCACTGTAATTTAAAAAAGCTTAATAAGTAGCTTGAACATGAAAAAAGGGTGAGGAGAGAGAGCAGACTTCATTGCTGTCAAAGACCTCTAATCAGGTTTCCTTTCAAAAAGGATATGAGAAAGGATCCCTGGAAATCCTCCCTGGGGCCAAGAACACAACCCAATCTAAAGCCACATAGATATGGTGCCAGCAAAGGTCAGCAGGAGCTTTCTGCCCCAATAACCCCTTCAATCCGCATGAGTCAAGGGACCAGAAAAGAGCTGCACAGGAACAGTGACCAATGGGAGAAGGACCAACCTCAGTACTACAACAGGCCTCTGCTCAGTGCAGCAGCAGTTGTGGCAACAAACTTCACTGCGGAGCAAGAGCCATACGTCAGAAACCAACATGGCCATGGCTCCTACGGGGTGACCATTCAACCCTGAGAACTGCAAAAACCACTGGCTCCCTGGTGGCCCTTCAGCCTAAGAGGCATGAAAAATGAAGGCTCCTTAAAGACTCAAAACACTGCTGTAATGTAGGTCAGCGTGCTTCCCCAACGCAAACCGAACAGATCATTACCATATATGAGCAGGAGCCACCAGGCACAATGAAGCCATTGTTCTCCATTCTTACCTCACAGTTGATCAGGAAATCCCCATTCCTAGACACCTGCCCACGTGCTACCGCTACTCACCACGGTTTACATAAGAACATAACATCATAAGATATGCCATACTGGGTCAGACCAAGGTCCATCAAGCCCAGCATCCCGTTTCCAACAGTGGCCAATCTAGGTCATACGTACCTAGCAGTTTCCCCAAAAGACAAAGGTTCCACAATGCTTGTACTGGGTCAAGCATTGATATCCTGGGTCCCTTCTTAATAATTTATTTATTTATTCTATACCGCCCCTTCCAGAGATCAGGGGCGGTTTACATGGAACGAATTAACAACTTATGTATACTACCTTAATAATGGTTTATGGACCTTTCCTCCAGGAACTTGTCCAAACCTTTTTTAAACCCAGCTACACTAACAGCCTTTACTACATCCTCCGGTAACAAATTCCAGAGTTTGATTACACGTTGAGTGAAAAAATATTTTCTTTTATTAGTCTTAAATAGTTTACCCTGTAGCTTCATTGCATGTCCCCTAGTCTTTCTATAGTCTCCTGGACTCCCCCCGAAGGGCATTCATGGCCAGAAAGTCAGCAACCCGACTGCATTGAAAGCAACCAGAGACCGGGCACCGCGTGGCTCCCCTCGCCGTCCTTTCGAGCTGTGACGGACCGGGCGGCTAACGCCGACTAGCGTGGCAGCCTCTAGCGCTCAGCCACCCGAAGGGCTTCGGCGCGAGGCTGTCTCCCCCAAAGAGCACAGGATCAGAGGACCCGGCAGCCAGGCAGGGCAGCGCACCTCCCCGCAGCTGCAATCAACGAAGCCGCTTCAAGGTCTGTGCCGGGAACGAGGGGAGGGGGGGGAGGGGGGAGGATGAAGGAGAGAGCCGGCAGCCCTTAAAGGAGCAGAGCCCCAGAACGGGAGACTAAGCGAAAAAGGTAAAATAAAGGTAGGACTCCAGTAAGCCCCAGGCTTACGGAACCCTCCAGCTGCTTGAAGGCTGAGAATACTGGATTGGGGAGGTGGTCCCAGTGGTATTTATACCGCTCCACCCACAAAAAGGTTGGGCTCAGCCTCCAAGCTGCTGGAAGGGTTGCGTAACCCAGAAGTAAAGGGACTGGACTGGAGTGACGATAAGGAAGTATACTTTGCATACTTTGGACTAAAAATTGGAGATCAAGATAAAGTCCGGGCGCCTCAAAGTGTGCAAACGGTGTGTTGAGGACCTCCGAAATTGGTTCAAGGGTAAGAAAAAATCTTTCCGTTATGGGATTCCTATGGTATGGCGAGAGCAAAAGAACCATAGTGACGACTGTTACTTTTGTTCATGCGATGTGAAAGGGTTCAATTCCAAATGGAAGCATTCCATTTCATACCCCAATCTTCACTCGGCAATTCGTCCCATCCCCCATGGCACAGATATACCAGTACCCAAGCCCCCTGCTACCTTGGAAGAGATACCTAGCTCCGATGAAGGTGAAGTCATACCTGAACCAGATGACAAATCAAGTTCTGACTTTGAAGATGATACAAGACCAAAATTGTTTTCTCAGGAGGAGATGAATGATTTGGTAAGAGACTTGAATCTTCCCAAAGATGTATCGTGAAAAGGAGTTCGTTCCTTACTTCGCCCAGGAAGACAAGTTGTTTTATTGCATCGATGTCGAAGGTCTGATGGGTCAATTGAAAATCCAATATGATTCAGAACAATGACATCTTTTTATAGATTCTTCAAAAAGAAGTCTCAAAGCAGTTTTACTCTACAACGGTTTTTACGCTTCCATACCGGTAGGTCATTCCGTACACTTGAAGGAAACCTATGAGAACTTGGAATTGGTTCTTCGTAAACTTAAATATGAAGACCATGGTTGGCAAGTGTGTGGGGACTTGAAGGTCTTGTGCATGCTGCTCGGGCAACAAGCTGGGTATACCAAATATCCTTGTTTTCTGTGTCTATGGGACAGTCGAGACCAACAAAATCACTGGACCAAGAAGAGTTGGCAGCCGAGGGTGCTAACAATCGGTGAAAAAAATGTCCTCCAAGAAACTTTGGTACCTTCCCTTAAAGTTCTTCTACCACCTCTCCACATATAATTGGGACTGATGAAGCAATTTGTAAAATCACTTCCAAGAGATGGAGAATGCTTCAAATACTTGGTCACCAAGTTTCCAGGCCTGTCGGAGGCAAAATTGAAGGAAGGTATGTTCGTCAGACCAGACATTAGAAGGCTTATAGTTGATCAAGAGTTTGTCAATACCATGACGGATCCTCAAAAAGAAGGGTGGATTGCATTTAAAGAAGTCGCACTGAAATTTTTAGGCAATAACAAAGATCCTCACTACAAAAAGATCGGATGAATGCTGAAAGCATTTCAAGCTTTAGGTTGCCTGATGAGTTTGAAAGTGCATTTTCTCCAGTCGCACCTTGACTACTTTCCTGAAAATTTGGGAGCTGTGAGTGAGGAACAAGGTGAACGATTCCACCAAGACATTAAAGAGATGGAAAGGAGATACCAGGGAAAATGAAGCAGTACAATGATGGCAGACTACTGTTTGATGCTTCAGAGAGACATTCCAGATGCTACTCACAAGCGTAAATGCACCAAGAGGAGCCTCACAAGGAAGAAGAATCAAGTTTAGTGTGTGTAGGTGAGCTCATTTCAGTTCAAAAAAGGATTTTCATGAAAATATTGTAATAAAACTTTAATTTTATAAGTCTATTTCCATTTATTTTGAGGTATTGCCTTATTTAACATAGTTACCTAAATTGTCAGGAAACGTGATGTCCTATGACAAAATGGAGGTCATTTTCGGATTCAGCGCACCAAAAAACATAAAGATTAAGTGGAATAACCAAAACAGCTCTCGAAAAAAAATTTTTTGCAGACCTGTCTTATCATTCATATTTACCAAATACTAAAAACCCTGAAGAATCGGCACGGTCTCCTTCTCTCTATAGACATTCTGTACCATCTGCCAGGTTATAGTTACGCCTCATCTGGACTATTGCAACATCATTTATCAAGGCCTTCCCAAACACACCCTCCATAGACTGCAACTGGCCCAGAACATAGCTGCATGGATAATCACTGGAACCCCTCATTAAGACCACATCACTCAATGGCTTATACAGCTTCACTGATTGTCAGGATTAAATTCAAAGTCCTCACCATAACATTTAAAATCCTACACAGTGAATCTGCACACTGCCTCCTACCTCTCATTGCCAAATCCATAACTGAGCGATCCAGAAGAATTTCCACCCTTAACCTCCTACAGATCTCTACCTAGAAGGTCAAGACCAAGCAGTCCACCTGCAACCGAGCCCTTATTTTTTGCCCCCACATTATGGAACTTCCTTTCCGCCCGCACTAAGAGAAATTACAGACTTATCAGAATTCATAAAGAAGCTTAAGACATACCTCTTCCTGAAGGAATACAACACATATATGCAATCAGAAACCCAACCACCTTAAACTGCACCCTAAGGACACAATATACAAATACTCCTTTTATCTGTACATGGTTATATTGGTTAGTACAACATAGCTTAACAGTTTAACATCAATTATTTGTACCGTTTAATATTTCATTTCATGTAAAATAGTGTGTTGAACAGGCCCCCGTTATCCATTTGTTAATTGTAAACCGCTGTGAATTGTAGAAAAGAGGTATAAAAACACATTTTAAATAAATAAAATAAAAATGCCCAACCAAGCCGAAGCCCATAGGCTGAGGTTTGGGGCTCTTGGAGTGGACCTCTAGCTGCTCTATCAAGGCAAAGGTCCATAGACCAATCCCTGAGAGCTCCCCTCAGACAGGGATTCGACCATTGGGCTATAGGCCCTGGCCCGTGCCCTAGGAAATCGGGACCAACTGAAGAAAGAATCCAGCTGCACCAGTCCACTGCCCTATCCATTGGATGCAGAGAAATAGTGCTAAGTTCCTTATATATACAGGTAATGGTGTTTGTAGTCCTCTGCCTCTATCTGGTGGATGGGGAGCATAACCCAATCATCTGGAAAGATCTAGCGGGATAAGGAGAAGTTTTAATTATACTTGATAATTTCCTTTCCTCAAATCCTGCTAGACCAGTCCAAACAAGTGGGTTATGCTCCCTTGACAGCAGATGAAGGTAGATTTGAGCATCTTTCAATGATGTCATCAGAAGGTATAACCATTAGTGCAGTACTGAATGAAGCCAATAAGACACTTCCCAAGCAGGACTGAAAAACTCAGATAAAACTCATCAACTAAAAGTAACATTCAGAACAAACAAGTGGAACTAGTATTTGGCTCTCATACCATAACTAAATTTTCATCAGGCACTGCAACAGCAATGCAATGTGAAGGAAGCAAGGCTTCCCAATCTGTAGGAAAGACTTCCAAGGCAGGTACTGAACTAGTGTAGCAAGATTCAAGGAAAGGAAATTATCAGGGATGATTAAAATGTCTTCTTCCTTATCATCCTGCTAGACCAGTCCAGATGAGTGGAACGTTCACAAGCAGTCAGGCTACAGGTGGAAGGAAGACAACGCTCTGAACATAGGAAACATAAGATATGCCATACTGGGCAGACCAAGGTCCATCAAGCCCAGTATCCTGTTTCCAACAGCAGCCAATCTAGGCTACAAGTACCTGTCAGGTTCCCCAAGAAGTACATGGATTCCACGTTGCTTATCCTAGGGCAGGGGTGGGCAATTCCGATCCTGGAGGGCTGCAGACCAGTCAGGTTTTCATGATGTCCCTAATGAATATTCATGGCCTATTTCCATAGAATGGAAGGCAGTGGATGCAAATAGATCTCATGAATATTCATTAGGGACATCATGAAAACCTGACTGGTCTGCGGCCCTCCAGGACCGGAATTGCCCACCCCAGTCCTAGGGTAAGCAGTGAATTTCCCTGATCCTTATTACTATAATAATGATTTATGGATTTTTCCTTCAGGAACTTGTCCAAACCTTTTTTAAATCCAGCTGCACTAAAAGCTTTTACTACATCCACCGGTAACGAATTCCACAGTTTGATTACACATTAAGTGAAAAAGATTCTCTCTCCTTTTCGTCTTAAATGGGCTATATTGTAGCTTCATTGTATGTCTCCAAGTCTTTCTACTTTTTGAAGAGTAAACACGTTCAGTTTCATCATTCATTATTTTATAGACCACTATCATATCTCCCCCTCAGCCATCTCTCTTCCAAGTTGAAGAGCCCTAACCTTTTAAGTCTTCCTCATAGGGTTTATCCTTCCATCCCCTCTTTACCATTTTGGTGGCTCTTCTCTGTACTTTTTCTAATTCTATTATTCCTTTTTTTTTGTAATTTGTTCTTTATTCAATTTTTCCAACACAAATCTTCGCCTCTGAGGACCGTACCCGGTCTGTCAAAATCCGCCCTAACTATACAGGATGACTAACTACCACATATAATTGTTAACACTTCCCTCCCCTTTTCCCCCCGCCCCCTCCCTCCCCCCTCAACTCTCCCTCCCTGCCCCCCCCCCCCAACTACAACCTCCCCCCGCTCCCCTCTCATTTTTCTAACACGTTTTAGCACTTCCAGACATTTATACACATTTCAGCAGGTAACAAGTTAAACACAAACAATTAACCATCCGCTCCACCACCTTCTTTCCACTTATACCAGTGCTCCACCACCATCTCCCTCCACTGTTCATACCTCTCCCACACATCTTGTTATACTTTGGAACAGTGTGTTTTCTGTGTGCTTTTTCGCACAGAAGCCCCATAGTTGCTCCATTCTCCCCACCACCTCTTATCGGGGGTACCCCTGTATTTTTCCACCAGCGCAACAGACTCATTCTCATTCGGGCTGCTAGTACACAATATCCCTGAAGCCTCCCCAACTCTCCTTCTCCTCCTTCCTCCCCCGCCTCATTCAAGATAACCATCGCAGGCGTAAACTGTACCCGCACCTTGGTTATATCTGCTGTGAAGCTTTCCGCTACTTTCCAATATTGGTGCACTTTAGGGCAACTCCAGATCAAATGTAACATTCCCCCCTTTCCCCACACCCTTTCCAACAAAGCTCCGAACTTTCTGGGTATAACACATGCAGCCACACTGGAGTCCAGTACATTCGCATCCTTAACTTATAGCTATTTTCCAGCATTGCTGTCCCCGGAGCTAACCGGTGTGTTCTGGCATAAATACCATCCCACCGGACGGGATCCCATTGTCCTCCCAGCTCCTCTTCCCACTTCTGCTCACTGTCCTCATCTTATGTTCCCCCAGAAGCTTATACAACCTTGATATTATCAGATTGGCCATTCCCCTCTTTCCCATCATTTCCTCAAAGGGAGTGGGGTTAGCCACCCAGTCCTGTTTCACCTCTTTCTGCTGTAAACAATACCACATGCGAACAAAGGCATACCTGTCTCGCTCTTCCAAGTGGTATTGCCTTTGTAATTCCTCAAACCCTCTAAGACTCCCACCTTCCCCCACTAATTGACCTATCATCCTCAGCTCCTATCTCCCCCACCTCTTAAATACCCCCCACTCGCCTCTCCCATCCCGCCCTCTGCTACCGTCTGTAAATAGGACTCTTGTGAGTACTTCTTCCCCCCCCCCCCCAGCAAGCATTTCTTCCACTTCAACCATACCTGTTAGGTGAGTTCCATATACAGATTCTCCCCCCCCTTCCCCCTCCTCTTAATCCCGGGGTCCCATATCCAGGCCTCTGTATTCTCGTCCTCCCCTCCTTCCATTCGTACCCACCCTGGATGTTCCAATCCATCTCTCCACATAAACAGTGCCCGTAGTTGCACCACCTCATAATATCTGCTTAGAGATGGAACCCCCTAGCCCCCTCCTCCTTAGGCCTATACATTGTGGCCCTGGCTACTTTTGGGCATGTCCCATCCCAAATAAACTGCATCAGCAAATTTTGCATCTTATCTATTTCTTTTTTTGCCACTCTACAAGATAAGGACAAACACAAACAGCAACCACGGCAATATATTCATTTTCACAACCGCTATGCGGCCCATCCATGACAAATACGGTCCCCTCCACCTGGAGAGGTCCTGCCTAATACTTTCCACTAAACCCTGGTAGTTCCATTGTTTAATCCTAGATAAAGGAATACCCAGCTGGCTCCCCAAATATTCGAAGCTGCCCTCCACCCACCAGAACCGAAAATGCTGCCACAGACTATCCTCCACTCTGGGTACCAAATTAAACCTCAACATTTCGGTTTTGCCTTGATTCATTTGATATCCTGCTATCTGTCTATACTGCCCTATGACCTTCATTAGCACCGGCAACGTTTTAAGAGGTTGTGTTAATGTAAAAATAATATCGTCCGCAAACAACCCAATCTTTTCCTCTTGCCCCCCGTATCTTTACACCTTTTATGTTTGCTTTCTGCCGAATATACACTGCCAGTAGCTCGATAGCCAACACGAACAGCAGAGGAGACAATGGGCATCCCTGTCTAGTGCCTCTGTGAAGCTCAAAGCTATCAGAGTACCCACCATTCACTCTGACTCTAGCCCGTGGGCCCTGATACAGTGCCCTTATCCAACTAATATACTAGAACATAAGAACATAAGATATGCCATACTGGGTCAGACCAAGGTCCATCAAGCCCAGTATTCTGATTCCAACAGTGGCCAATCTAGGTCATACGTACCTAGCAGTTTCCCCAAGGGACACAGGTTCCACAATGCTTGTATTGGTTCAAGCATTGATATTTATTTATTTTTATTTATTTAAAGTCTCTTTTATACCGCGCTATTCAGCATCAGCGCGGTTTACAATAAACAGTGAACATACACATTTCCAATAGTACTTTGTGTTTACATATGAACAGGATAATCAACTTGGCTAACAGGGTAACTATGTACAACCATAAAATATACAATATATACAATTTGTAGGCTGATCATGTGTTTGTGTGGTTTTAGACAGTAGTGATTTGGGTGGATTCGGCAAATGGTGCTGAGTTTCTATTAGGTTCAGGGTAATGTATGAGGAAGAGGTAGTGTTTTACGGCCTTCCTGAATTGGAATATGTCTGGGATTGATCTAATGTTGTGAGGGAGGTTATTCCAGATCACCGGTGCATAAAGTCCCTTCTTAATAATGGCTTATGGACCTTTCCTCCAGGAACTTGTCCAAACCTTTTTTAAACCCAGCTACACTAACAGCCTTTACTACATCCTCCGGTAACAAATTCCAGAGTTTGATTACACGTTGAGTGAAAAAATATTTTCTTTTATTAGTCTTAAATAGTTTACCCTGTAGCTTCATTGCATGTCCCCTAGTCTTTCTATATTCTGATAAGGTAAACAATCGATCTACGTTTACCCGTTCCACTCCGTTCATTAATTTATAGACTTCTATCATATCTCCCCTCAGCCGTCTCTTTTCCAGGTTAAAGAGCCCCAACCTTTTTAGCCTTTCTTCAAGCCCCATCTTCTCCAATACTTGAAACATACATGGCCACTCCACCCGGTCAAATGCTTTTTCAGCATCCACCGTGACCATCACTGCTGACTCTTGAGACCTCTGAAGATGCCAGGCTATGTTCAAGATCTTTCGCACATTATCGCTTCCCTGCCTTCCCTTAACGAAACCAGTCTGATCGGGATGAATTAACCGTGGCACCACATTGTGGATCCAATTCGCTAATACCTTTGCCAAAATCTTGAAATCCAGGTTGATTAATGATATAGGTCTATACGACCCACATACCCCCCTATCTTTACCTGGCTTTGGCAGTACCATAATTCAAAATTCAAATCCAGCCTCAAATAAGATACCTAGGCGTAATCATTGATCAAGCTCTCACCTTTAAACCTCAAATCAACAAGACCGCCGGGACGATATTCCACAAAGCTAAAACTGTACAACGCCTCCGACCCCTCCTAGAACCTCACGACTTCAGGACAGTAATGCAAGCTGTGACACTCCCTCATTTGGACTTTTGCAACATAATCTACCATGGACTTCCCGCCTCACAAACCAACCCCCTCAGAACTGCCTTGAATACTACAGCAAGGATTATTCAGAATGCGAAAAAATGGGATCACATCACCCCAATACTAAGAGACCTCCACATCCTCCCACTTGAAGCAAGAATCAAGTACAAAGCTATACTACTCACCCACAAGACTATCCACCAAACACGGAACACCTCACTCCACCCCCTACTGCCTCGCCCATCCCACAACAGACCAACCAGACAATCCTTCAATAACTCCATCGTTGTCCCCCACAAAAGAACCAAATCCACACAACGGACCTGCAATAGAGCTTTCGAACTTTATGCTCCAACCCTCTGGAACTCTCTGCCAAACCAAATCAGAAACAACGCTGACATCACATCATTCAAGAAACAGCTCAAAACAATCCTGTTCCGAGAACATCTCTGAACAGAAAAACCACCCTATCCGCATGAACTAATACTTAGATACAGCAGAAGCATACATGTCTATGTCCACCCCAAATCTATAAATGTGGCCCCCTGGTGACGGCCCTACCCTATAAAAGATTGACCCCCCCCCCCTTTTTGTTATATGTTACACCGCTTTGACCCGGTGAAAAGCGGTATATAAATGCAGTTAAATAAATAAATAAATAATCCCTGCTTCCGCCATAGACTTTGGAAGGGTTTCCCCTTGGAGTACCCTATTCAATACTTGAGTGAAGATGGGCGTGATGTGGTCTGACATAACTTTATAAAATTTCGCCGTATGCCCATCCAAACCAGGGGCCTTCCCAATCTTTAAGGTAGCTATGGCCCTCCGTACCTCCTCCTGAATTTCTTGCCCTAGTCTTTCCCTCTCCTCCACATTCACCTGTGTGAGTTGACACACATTCAGAAACTCTGTAATCTCCTCCCGCCCCGCTGTTTCACTTTTATACAGATTTTCATAAAAGTCCCTAAATATATTCCTAATACCCTTAGTCCGGTGTTCCATTTCCCCTTTTTTTGTTCCTAATCCCATCAATGAATGCAGCCTGCCTCCTTGCTTTGAGTCGAAAAGCTAACAATCTGCCCACCCTATTTCCCCCTTTGAAGTGGGCCTGCTTCAACACCGCTAACTGATACGCCTGCTCTCGCACTTGTAGATTACTCAGCTCTGCCCTCACCTTAATGAGCTCTGCAGTAGTGCATGGCTCCTGCACTGCTTGATGCGCCCTTTCTAATCTCTCCAGTTCCCGTAATATTACAGTTTCTGCAGCCCTTTTCTCCCTCTTTACTTGCACACCCCTGCTCACCAGTTGTCCCCTAACTACCGCCTTTAATCCATCCTATAGAATCCCCAGTCACCTCCCCTGTGTTGTTCAACCTTAGATATTCTGTTATATTTTCCCGAAGCTTCCTCACATACCCCTCCTCCTCAAGCAGTGAATCATTGAGCTTCCAAAATTTTAGACCATCATCTTCTGTGCTCAAGTCTATTTTTACGCTAACTGGAGCCTGGTCTGACCAAGTTATCAGCCCATGTTCCACCTACTGCACCCTCCCAACCCACTTTCTCCCACTCCAGATCATATCTAACCTGCTGTAAGAGCCATGTACCGGAGAGTAGAACGTGTACTTCCTCTCTCCCGGATGCCAACTTCTCCAAAGGTCAACCAACCCCAATCTTTCCCTCAGTTTTGCAGACTTCTCCTATCCCCTCGGCCCCCCACCCCTGACCCCCACTCATATTCAATCGTAGGTTATAAGTCACGTTAAAATCTCCTCCCAAAATGACAGAAATACTTCTAAATTCTTCTAACTCCTTCAAAATTTGCTCATACTCCTTCCCTTGCCTTTCATTTGGTCCATACAGGCTAATCACCCACACCTCTTCCTTTTCTATTTGTAGTTTCACACTCACCCATCTACCCCCTTTACCCCTACAGGTACTTCTCACCATATGCTGATAGTCACTTCCCACCAATATCCCCACCCTCACCTTTTGTGAATTCGCCCTCTGCCCTGCTAGTACCACCTTGGAGTATTGGTTAGACTCCAAGAGGTATTCCTGCCCCACCCGCAGATGAGTTTCCTGTATACACAAAATGTCCGCCCCCAGTCTCCTGCCCTCTTGCTCTACCAATTTCCTTTTCCTCCACGTGCGCAACCCCTTGACGTTCAAGGTCACAATCATTATCATTTTCCTCCTTTGGCCTATCTTTACCTGGTTGCCTGTCCCCTTTTTACCCCTCCCCTTAACCCCCCCCCTCCTCCCAGCCCTCCCTCCTCCCACCCCCTTCATCTTCCTTCACCAGAGGATTTAATCGGAGTAGTGCGCCCCTACCTCCACCAGCTACTTACTTCTCGCTCCTCCCCTACCCCCCTTCCCTGCCCATGTTCTCCCTCCCCCCAAAACTGTCCCTAATCCACCTCCATGTTCGTATCCCCTCTTCTTCCATACCCCTTTCCCCTCCCCCCCTTTTTTTTTTTTACCTCCTCCCCTCCTTCCTCCCTCCTCCCAGTTCCAACATCCTGTAATCCACAACATTTTACCCATTTCCCTTCATCTCCCCCTCCCTCCACCCCGCGCCCCCAAGCGCCACCCAATCCTCCCCTTCCAAACAGACAACTCTTTTAAACACCTTCACCCATTGCCCCCTCCGTGTCTGTGTCCTCCATGTCTTCCCCTTTAGGGTAAAGGCCATTCCAAACGGGTGCAACCAATGATACTTAACGTCCGCTTTCCGCAAGAGCTGTGTCACAGGTTGCATTGCCCTCCTCAGCTGCAAAGTTATGAGCACAGGGCAGCCCTGCCAAGTGAAAGTTCCAAAGCCCCTCATCTTTCTGGCTATTCTCTCCTTCATTTGGCATCGAGTCAGACAAATTATAATGTCTCTAGGTCTATTCCCTAATGGTGTGCCCAGTGCTCTGTGCGCTCTCTCAATCCGTATATCCTCAGACATCGCCTCCTCTCCTCCCTGCTTTAGCACTTCTAGGCACACTGATACTGCCACCGTTTCACTATTCTGGAACTCTTTCTCCTCCAGAATTCCTCGGATTCTCAAGTTATTTCTACGTGATCGGTCTTCTAAGTCCTCCAATTTATAAAGTATAGCCTTTTGCTGAGAATGTAGCTTTGTACTTTTGTGTTCCTTCTTCCTGTTGCTGCTCAATCTCTTGCAGCCTGTTTTTATAATCCCCCATCCTGCATGCCAGGTCACCAATTTCCTCCTTCAGAGAGCTCAAAAGCTCAGTCAATTCGCTTTTTACTGACTGTACTTCATTTTTAATTTTAAGAAACCAGTCCCTGAGCTTCGCTCTTGTGATGTTCTGTTTAGGGTCTTTTCCATGTTCCATCATACTCCCCCCCCTTTAACGCTTCCTCCTGCTCTTCATTTTCTCCATTCAGGGTTTTATTTTCCAGAGGGATACTCTCAGTCTTCCCTGCCTGCAGCCCCGAATATACATACTCTTTTAGGTCGGCTGCTTTCCTCCTTGTGGTCATGGTGGCTTTCAGCGTCCTGTCTTCCCCAGAGAGCTGCCCGTCTTGATGTACTCCGGAGGGTCCAGCTCATCTTAGATTATTTCTCACACAGCAGTCGCAGCCTCCTGCCTCTGTGTGGAGAGAATCTGCCAGCGACCTCTGCTATGGGCCTCTCCTCCTGTCCTGCGCTTTGCAGCACTGCCGCCACTGCTTCACTCCCTGCTCCTGCCGCTTCCCCCTTGCCAAGAAGGCCGCCTCTCACCCGCTGCTCCGTCGCGTTTCACAACTCTGTCTTCTGTTTGCTGCAGTGGCCTTTATCCCGCTCCCACTGCCAGACCCTGGTCTCCGTGCGGCCTTCTGGAGCGCCACATGGTTCCTCTCTGCTGCAGCCGATTCAGCCCACTGCCTCTCCACTCTGCTCCGCTTCTTGTTGCGACGATCCCTCCTGCTCTCTCCGCCTTCCGCCACTCGCGCCTTCAATTTTCCACCTCCGGGGGTACCATTTATTAAATGTTTTAGCTGGCTCAGTGCCGGAGCGGCTGCCTTATGCCGCCATCGGCTCCGGTGATGTCACTTCCTCTCATCTCCTCTATTATTCCTTTTTAAGATATAGCGACCAGAACTGCATACAATATTCAAGGTGCGGTCACACCATGGAACGATACAGAAGCATTATATCATCCTTTGTTTTATTCTCCATTTCTTTCCTTGAGATTTCTAGCATTCTATTTGCTTTCTTGGCCGCTGATGCACACTGAGCAGAGGGTTTCAATGTTTTATCCACGATGATGCCTCTGGTCAGAATAGCCTTGCCCAAGGTATATATTCAGTACTTGCTCTCACATGCAACCCACAGTGGTTCACACAGGTACTCTTGGAGGACCTTGTAGCCAACTTACAGATGTCTTCTGGAGACACCAAGACAGACTCAGACCAGGAAACGACCTGAGATGTAGTAAAGTAAGCTTCAACTCCTTCCAGCAACCGCTTCCTGGCCAAAAGGTACCCTGAACCAATGGCTTCTTTGACCCAGTGGGAAAATCAAGGACATGGCCTCTGCCAGTCGTCCTCTCAGACCACTGAAAGAACAAAAAGATTGTCTGACCAATTAAAGAAGTTGGTCTCGTCTAGGTATCTGAGCAATGTCCTCCTCAGAGAGAGATCTGTTGAAGGTCCTTCTCTGAAAAAGAAGGTAGAATGACTGAATGATATAAGTCAAAAGAAGAGATAATCTTTGGAAGGAAGGATGGCACAGTTTGCAATGCAACAAGTCATTGAGAGGACCAAAAACGGCTTGTGGAAGAACAAGGGTTTGCAGTTCTGAGACCCATCTGGCAGAAGAAATAGCCACTAGAAATACCATTTTGATTCAAATCTTTGAGTGAAGCCTTAAGGATGGGCTCAAAAGGTGGCCCCTTTTAGCACCTTCTACACCGACAAAAGGCTCCATTGAGAAACTACCGGATGCATGGGAGGACAGATCTGCTTAACCTCCCTGAAGACATGAGAATCAGGGTGCTTCACCAAGGACAAACCCTAAATAGTTCCCGATAGCATGCCAAGGCTACCGGGAACTACAGAGAGGTAGGAGTGGCCTAGTGGATGGGGCAAAGTTACCTCAGGCCAGAAGATCAAGGGTTCAAATCCCACTAGAGGACAGCAACCTTGGGCTGGAAGGACTGGGGTTTCTAGTCCCACAGGTGCTCTTTGTAGTCTTGGGCAAGCCACTTAACCCTCCATTGTCCATGTTCCCTGTAAGTATTAGTGTGTGTGTCTCATATCCCCTCATGTTAAATGTATCCCCCAATTGTGTTGTGACCACTTTGATTGAAGGATAAGGTGGTATACAAAACTGTCTAAATAAATAAATATCTGAATCTTAAAATAGTACAAGAACAACTCCTGGTCCAAGTCCACCTGCAAGAAGGACAACATGGCATCTATATCCACTTTTCCAGCCATCAGGGCCTCAAAACACCACCACCTTTCAAAACCTTCACATAGGGCTAAGGAGCCCTATAGAACCTCCCTATCATTCCAGAGTCGCCTCTCTTCTACAATTTAAACTCTCAAGGGCCAGGCCATAAGCAAGAAGAGAGTGGGGTCATCCATTATCAGGGGCCCTTGACAAAGAAGGTCCTTCTCCTGCAGCAGCTGGAGTGGGTACCCCACTAACAGCTTCCTAGATCCATGCATGTATTCAAGCCTGGATAAGTCTGAATCCAGCACAGGGAGACAGCTCACCAAGTGCCATGGAGAGAAGACAGAGAAGCATCTTCTTTGGCCACACTTGGAGTAGGACATCCAAGTCCATCGCTTGCAGGACCCTTTGATGATGGAGGTTGCTGTTCACTTTTGCATTGTCCCATGTGGCTATCACATAAAACACCAGGAGGCCACACTTTTGCACTATAAGGCTGAACATGTGGGGGCTCAATTCCCACTGATCAGGATCTATTGTGTTCCAACTCAGGAAGTCAGCTTAAATGCTCATTGACATCTGCTATGCATGTTGTTGCTAGAGCCACTAGGTGCTCCTCCACCCACCTGTATGGGGTGGTCACCTTGAGTGCAACCCTGGCTCTTCGGATCCCTCCTAGTTTGTTGACACATACCACCACTGCAACACTGTCTGAGAAAACATGAACTGCTTTGCCCGCGGTTTGAAACCTCTACTGTGCCAGTCAGATTCTCTGGCATCCAGTCAATTCATCGGCCAAGAGGCCTCTTGAGGGTACCAAATCCCATGAGTCATCTAGCCTACATAGTGAGCCCTTCCCCCCCAACCTTTCAGGCTGGCATCAGCCAGTGAGAAGCACTGAATCTGGGACTTCTAGTAGCATGCTGATCATCATAGAAACATAGAAAAATGATGACAGAAAAAGACCACATGGCCTATCTAGTCTGTCCTTCCATATCAACAACTACAACAGTCCCCTTTTTTCCTTTAGAGATCCTCTGTGTTCATCCCATGCTTTTTTGAATTCAGATACTGACCTCATCTCTGCCACTTTCACTGGGAGACTATTCCATGGATCCACCATTCTTTCCGTAAAGAAATATTTCCGCATATGACTCCTAAATCTATCCTCTTTCACCCTCATCCCATGTCCCCTTGTAGCAGTACTTGCTTTCAATTATTTCTAGCTTTTCTATACCGCGCTATTTGACATCAGCGCGGTTTACAGTTAACAATTTTACACAAGGCAGGGAAGTGCCTTGTGCTTACATCGAACAGGATATAGTAACTTGGATTCATAACATTGAACTATTTACATCTGAACAATGTCAGCTTACTAGTGTCGCTTATACATTCTTAAGGCTGTTGGGTGGTTGTGTTTGTGCAAGGTGTAGGGGTACAGTTGGATTGCAAGTAATATAGTAGGAATAAATGATGTTTTATGGCTTTCCTGAATTGCGAGAGATCATTGATTGATCTGATGTTGGACGGGAGATTATTCCAACACCTTGGGGCGTAGAAAGAGAATGCCCTGCTTCTGGTTGTTTTCGTGCATTTCATCACTTCAATCGGGGTTACTAGTGTGTTGGCGCCTATTGACCTTCTTGTCCTATTATCGGGGGTGTGGGTAATGAGTGCGGTGATGGTTGAGGGGGATATCCTATTGATGGCTTTAAACATGAGTAGCGCCTTGTAGGTGATTCTGCCTTGTATTGGTAGCCAGTGAAGGTCCTTTAAAGTAGGGGTGATATGGTCTCTCCTTGAGACTCCGCAGAGGACAGGTGCCGCGGCGTTCATTTATGCCACAGAGGTATTTAAATGTCTCAATCATATCACCTCAGATGGTAGGTTTGAAGCCACCATGTTAATTGTTCCCTAAGCTCCTAAGGGAGGGGAAGGGTCTGGTCAAAGAGTTCAGAGCATGGAGACCAGAGGGACAACAGATTTATCTGCAGCAGGCTCATATGTACCCTGGCCCACAGGACCAATTTCAAAGTCAACCAAAGGACCTAAGGAGCTGAAGAAAGTCCCCCAAGCCCAAAGTGCAGGATGCAGGCACAAGTCATTGACATGTTGTCCATCGTGAGGAAAACACAACCCTGAAGAGTTTTGAAACATGCCTGCAAATAGTTCAACTCTTGAGAGGGATTGGGATTGCTCTTGAGGTAACTGATCACAAGTCACAGTAGCTCCAGCCATTGAATCATGAGAGCTGTGTTCTCTCTCAATTTCTACAGGGAATCTGACCGGATCAGCAAGTCATCCAGGTAAGGGTGAACCCAGATCCTCTTCTTGTGCAGGAATGTTTCCACTACCACCATGTTGTTAGTGTGGTTTGGGTGGGGGTGGCTAAAAAGGAGACCCCACTAAAAGGTTTTGAGGTGACTGCCACCATTGGAGGGACAAAATAAGGCGATCTGAGTTTGCTATTTTGTCTGACAGGCAACCTGACACCCGAGTCCACTGAGTGGATAAAGTCCACTGGGCTGCCCTCATATAGAGGCGAGCATAAGGAACCACATGCACGGTGGATGCCATGTGGCCTAGCAACTGTAACATTTCCCGAGTAGTGAAGTGAGGTTTTAGCACTGTTTGGGAAGCTAACTGCACAATGCGAAGGCAGCGGGGCTGTGGGGAAGGTAGGCCCTTGTCTGTCTAATATCCAGCAGAGCTCCTATAAACTCCAGGGACTGATTGGGAGCAAGGTTGGATTTTGGGAAGTTTATGACCAGTCCCAAATATTGAAGGATGCGCATTGTGCTAGAGAGAGCAACCCTGGCCTCTGGCTCTGAAGGGGCTCGAATGAGCCAGTCGTCTAAGTAAGGGAAGACGAATATTCCCAGGGTGCGGAGAAATGCTGCCACCACAGCCATGCATTTTGTGAACACCCTTGGTGCAGAGGTCAGGCCAAAAGGAAGAACCCTGTATTGGTAGTGCTTCCCTTGAAACAGAAAGCGAAGGAACTTTTGGTGAGTTGGATAGATGAGAACATGAGTGTACGCATCCTTGAGATCTAGAGAACAAAGCCAATCCTGACTCTGAAGGTATGGCAGCAGAGTTCCTAGAAAAATCATTTTGAACTTCTCTTTGAACAGGAATTTGTTCAATTCTCTGAGGTCTAAAATGGGTCTGTCCCCTCCTGTTTTCTTTGGAATAAGGAAATAGGGGGAGTAAAACCCTGTACCCCGTTGGGGAATGGGTACCTCTTCTATTGCCCCTTGGGCAAGAAGCACAGTGACCTCTTGACCTAACTGGTCGTTGAGAGAGGTCTGAGAATTGAACTGTCTTACCATTGTAGGAGGGGGCATGCTGAGGAAATGAAGCTTGTACCCCTCTCTTACAATAGACAGAGTCCAATTTTCTGCTGTTATCTGACCCCATCTGGGGGCAAAATGACAACCTTCCTGGGATGGTGGAGGGTTCTGGGCCGTTCAGAGCCAGGAAGGCAAAGTTCTCTAGATAGGAGTCAAAGCCCCTGTGGAGGCTGAATCTGCTGAGCCGGTGGAGGCTTAGCTGCTTTTGTCTTTCTTTGCCTAGGTTGTTGCTGCTGTCCCTTTTGGGCAGACTGACCTAAACGATGCCCCTGTTGGGTATGGGAGGGATAAAACTTCTTCTTCTTACTGAAGAATGGTTTCTTAGAAGATTTTTCCTCGCAGGTCAGCTGTAGATTTAGACAATCTATCCAAAGTGATATTGTCAGCATCTATCTCATTAGCTTTTTCCTGCCAATTCTTGCCAAAGAGATTCTCTTCTGAGCAAGGAATATATATTTATTTATATTATTTCTATACGGCACTTTTTACAATCAGCGCAGTTTACAGGTAACAATAAATTGTACAGCACAGCAGAACAATGCAGTGTACATTACAGATAACCGGTTTTTACAACTTAGATTTAACAGGGTTAACTATATACAACTATAAACAACTATATACATTTGTGCTGTTTATCAGCAAGGTATGCCAGAAATTTTGCTATGGACTAATGGCACTCTCGGACTAATTGCGTATTGGGTAATATACACTTTTGGGCGGTCGTTTCGGATTGCGGGTATGTGTCATGCTCTGGTGTCATTGGGGTAGGAGGGGGGTAGGCTTGGTTGTGTTGATTCGCTGGTTAGGGAGTAGTATTGGAGGAATAAGTGGTGCTTCAGAGCCTTTCGAAATTGGGCGAGGTTGGTTATTGCCCGGATGGGAGGTGGGAGGGCATTCCAGAGCGTAGGCGTGTAATATACAAATGCTCTGTTCTTTGTTGACTGGGAACACTTTGTTATTACACTGGGGATTACGAGGGTGTTCACAGTGAATGACCTTCTGGTCCTGTTTGCGGGTGTGGGGAGGATAAGGTCTGTTAGGGAAATGGAGGATAAGTTGTTGATGGCCTTGAAAGTCATTAGTAAGACCTTGAAAATGAGTCTGCAGTGGATTGGTAACCAGTGGAGGTTCTTTAGGATAGGGGTTATGTGGTCCCTTCTGGAGGCTCCATGCAGGGCTCGGGCGGCCGTGTTCATTGCCAGTTGCAGGGAGTTCAGTGTGCTCTTGGGGTGCCTTGTAGAATAGCATTGGCATAGTCGAAGTGCAGGGTTACCAGTGCTTGGAAGATTGTCCGAAAGTCATCTGGTTCCAATAAGGGGCGTAGGTGGCGGACAGTTCGTATCTTATGATAGATTGCTCGGACTGTATTACTTATGTGTGCCTTCATGTCAAGACGCTGGTCGAGGGTGACGCCCAGGTAGCGGATGGTGGGCTTGCTCAAGAGCTCTGCATCTCTTACTCTTATTGAGGTTGGTGGGGTGAAAGAGTGATTCTTAGTGATGAATAGGACATCAGTTTTCTTGAAATTAATTTTGAGGCTCTGTGTGTGGAGCCAGTCTGTGACAGCCTCGAAACACTTTATCAGGGTCGAGAAGTCGGGTTGGTTGATTGAGAACGGAGAGAAGAGTAGCACATCATCGGGCGTACACAAGGCAGGAGACCTTGAAGGAGCAGATGATTGAGCAGATGGGTTGCATGTATATGTTGAAAAGGAGGGCTGAGAGTGATGATCCTTGGGGGACTCCCTGTGTTTGTTCGAAGGGCTTGGAGGTCCGTGAGCCAGCTCTTACCTGTTGCCATCTGTCTGTCAGGTATGATCTGCAACAGCTCAAGGCTGAGTCATAGATTCCCTTCTCTTGTAACCGTGACAGAAGAGTCTCGTGATTGACCGAGTCACTAGTTTATCCTGTACCCAAATTTCCAAGTCAGATGCCTGGAGCCAAGCAATCCTACGTGCACCTATGGCAATGGCAGAGGTTCTGCTTATGCACTCAAAGTGGAGTGGAGGAGTGGCCTAGTGGTTGGGGCAAGGTACTTCAGGCTGGAAGGTCGGGGGTTCAAATCCCACTAGAGGACAGCAACCTTGGGCCGGAAGGACTGGGGTTTCTAGTCCCACAGGTGCTCCTTGTGGTCTTGGGCAAGCCACTTAACTCTCCATAGCCCATGTTCCATGTAAAATAGTTATCTCCAAGTTATAATGCCCTGTTCAATGTAATTTCAGTTTGTTCAATATAAACCGCACTGATGCAGAATAGCGCGGTATATAAGAGAATGTAAATAAAATAATAATAAATAATAAATAAAGCAGTCAAAAGCTGCACAATTCATAAACTTGGAAACATCCTGAGCATGTTTGACCAGGGCGAGGTAATCTTGCCTCTTATCATCAGGAAGGAGAGGGCTCATAAGCTCTAAATCTCCTGTGACCTCCTTAAGGAACATTCCCATATATAAGATATAGGAACTGATCCTAGCAGAAAGCATGAAAGCCTGGAAGGTTCGACATCCAAAGGCGTGAAGAGTCCTACACTCACGTCCTGGAGGATTAGATGCATGCCTTTTTGCACTCTTTATCCTTCTCAATGCTGACTCTACCACTATAGAATGGTGTGGTAATTGAGTCTTCTGAAATCCAGGACAAGGAGGAACTCGATACATGGTGTCGAGTCTTCGAGAGTGAGGAGATGTGGTTAGAGGTGTTTCCCACATCCTTAACATGAGATCATGCAAGATCTCATGAATAGGTAAGGTAGCTGCCTCCTTGGGAGCTTTAGGGTATTACAGGATTTCTAATTCCTTTGCCCTAGGCTCTTTTTCAGGAGCCACTGTGATGGAAAGACCTCGAGCCACATCTCGGATAAAATCCTGAAAGGACATATCCCTCTGGTGGAGACATCCTACGCTGAGGAGAAGAATCCTCAGGAAGAAGTACTCTGGTATCGGCAGAGCTTTCAGAGTCTTCAGACTCATCCGAGGATTCGAAGTATCTCCGATCCGGGTGATCGTGCAAGGCACGGTACCGGTACCGATCGAAGTTGGCATCGGAGTGGTCCGGTACCGACCTGTCGATACCAGATGGATAGGCATGACTCGGTCCCGGTAGAATACCTGCCGATGTCGATGCAGTCGGTGCCGGTACTGGTTGAATTGTCTGAAGCGGTTTCAGGGGCATCGAGGCCGTGAGAAGAGCCACCAGACTGCGTTCAATAGCCAAGAATCTCTGGTCTATCGACGCTGCCGATGTTTGGGTATCGGTCCCGGATGAAGCGGCCGGTACCCCAGAGCATGGCACCAGTAGTTCTGCCGAGGTTGAAACCTCGAGAACATCCTGGAGCCCCGTTAGTGCTTTGGAAGCCGAAGCCTCCCACCGGGGCAATTTTGCCGGTACAAGTCCCTCAAGGGCAACACCAGAGGCATCTCGATGCTTGGAAGGAGATCTACCCTTTGAGGACTGGCTAGATTTATGTTTAGTTACCTGAGATCCATGGGAGGAAGACGAAGCCCTGGAAGACGTCGATGCCACGGGAGGTTGCATCGGAGGGGAAAAGGGTGCTAGGTTTAGCAGCTCGGTTCTGCCGGCCCTTTTTCGACATCATCCCACAGGCAACACACTCTGAAATAGAGTGGTCAGGACCTAAACATTTGAGGCACCACTCATGGGTGTCGGTGATGTAGATGGTACTGCCACACTTAGAACACTTTTTAAAACCCGAAGCGGGTTTTTCCCATTCTGAAGAGTTGGGCCTAGTGCCCAAAATGGCATGTGGCACCTGAAGAGAAAATTACTGGAAAGACTCCAGAAAAAGGTGGGTTTTTTTTTTTTTTTAAAGAAAAGAACGAACCACCACCGGAGGTACCGGTGTAGCGTCGAGGAAAGGCAGCCGCGACCACAAAAATGAAGAATAGAAGGGAGTTTTTTTCTGCGGTGACAGGATGTGCGACCTGTCGGCTCCGCGGAAAACGAAGAACTGGAGGAGGACAGTTGGGAAAGGCGGGAAGGCAGCACGCAGGCGCTGTGGGATGCTCCCAAAAGCTTTCCTATTGGACGCTGGGGAGCATTCCCGTGCAGGCTCCGCCGGTGCCGACGATACCCATATGTGAAGACTACATTCCTGCTTGTTCCTGGAGATAGCTGTTTACCTTCTGTTCTCCTCTTGCTATCTGTGCACTCTCTCTCCTCGCTTGCACTCAGCCACTAAGCACTGGCTTCAGCATCGAGGGGGCTGACCGGGAAGCTGCCTGCCTGCTCTTTTCTGTGCATGCGTGGCAGCTCCACATCCAGTGACGGGTTCGGGAGCCGCCAGTGGCCCAGGATGTAGTGTAGCCCATGAAAGTCCCCCCCCCCAAACAGCTGGGGAGGGGGACTCTCCCCTCCGCACCGTTCTGCCTTCCGCTCTCCAATTTTTTTTTTGTAACTTCAGCTAAAATAAAAACTACAATGCCATGACCAGAAAGGAAAGTAAAGAAAACAAAGCTAAACTATGCTCTTTAGTTGTCCCTTTATTGAGTCCAGCAACCTGGTTCACTACCTCCTCCAGCTGCTTGGAGACTGAGCATATTGGGGCTGGTGAGTGGTGCCAACTGCATAAGTACACTGGTGTCATCAAAAGATGACATGCTCAGTCTCCAAGCTGCTTGAAGAGGTACACTACCCAGAAGTGCGGGACTGGACTGGAGGGATGATAAGGAAGGGAAACTATGATGAAATGAGGAAATAATTAAGAAAAACCTAAAAGGAGCAGCTGCAAAGGTTAAAGATGTACTAAGTACTTTCACAGCAAAAAACCTGTGAGAGTCAGTCAAACCATTGGATGATAGAGTGTTAAAAGGTGCGCTAAGGGAGGGATAAGGCCATAGCAGAGAGACTGAATGAATTCTTTGCTTTGGTCTTTACTGATGAAGATGTAGGGAAGTTACCCATGCCTGAAATGGTATATATATAAAGGTCATGTATTGGAAGAACTGAAAGAAATCTTGATAAACCAGGAAGATATATTACAACTATTTGAGCTCCTCTCCAAACCTTAGCTTGCCCCTGGAAAGTGGGCTTGCTGAAACAACTTGGAGGCCACATCCGCTGCCCAGTCATGAAGCCAAAGCCAATGCCTAGCCACGACCACTGCCACAATGGACTTGGAGGAAACTCTTAATCAGGTTGTATAGAGTGTCAGCCACAAACGCAGCTCCCAACTCTGATCTGGCAGCTTTAGGTTTGTCTGACAGTTGATGAACTTAACACAAAAGTGCTCTGCGTAGTAAGCCTGCACAAAGGGTCACCTTGACTGTGAAGGCATTCTTTAGGAGGGTCTCTACCTGCCTCCTGTGGGCCTCATTAAGGGTCACCTTGACTGTGAAGGCATTCTTTAGGAGGGTCTCTACCTGCCTCTTGTGGGCCTCATTATGTGCAGCCACCCCTTCCACAGGGATAGTCATGCACGTAGTGACCACCATGACTATGACAAAAAGCTGATCCAACTTGCCTCAAGGCAGAGAATAAAGCTGAGCTTCAGCCTTGAGTCCCTTGAGGCTCAATTCCAGATTATCCCACTGAGATACCAAGAGTTGTTCCAATGGCTCTGGGAAAGGGAAAAAACTGTGACCCCTGTAGGATGGGGTCAACCTAAGATGGTGGTACGGAGGTAGGCTCCTCAATTCTCAAGGCTGTCATATCATCCTGAAACACTGGGAGGTCCTCCAGTGACAGTCAGATCACAGAGGTATTCTCGCTCTCCATAAGAAGGATTTCCCCTTCCTTCTCAGACTCACCTTCAGATGCAGAAGAATCTGTATCAGCATACCAGTTAACACCTATAGAAGGAAGAGCGGGAGTCCCAGAGCAGCGTCCATGTGAATGGGTGAAACGGGGAGCTTAGCCCCCTGAATGACCGTGGCAGTGTGACCCAGGGCCTCAATTTCCCCCCTTAGGGGAAGTCATGGCCCCAGACTCCTGCAAAGGGGGCTGCCAAGCAGCTAAAAAAGTGGAGGAGTGGCCTAGTGGTTGGGGCAAGGTACTTCAGGCCAGAAGGTTGGGGGTTCAAATGCCACTAGAGGACAGCAACCTTGGGCCGGAAGGACTGGGGTTTCTAGTCCCACAGGTGCTCCTTGTGGTCTTGGGCAAGCCACTTAACCCTCCATAGCCCATGTTCCCTGTAAAATAGTTATCTGGGTCTCCTGTGGCCACTAAGAGGCTCACAAGCGGCCACTGGCCTGAGCCTGAGGCCTCCCCCTCAGTCCTTTGCAGATGAGGCAGGTGAGAGGAAGCCCCACAATTAGCACTGGGCCCTGGGCCCCCCTCCCCGGGGGAGGGGGGTACCATTGATGCTAAAAAAAAATGTGGGTCCCTTACATCCTCCATCTCAATGGGAGAAAAGGGAACCTGCCATGGAGCCAATCCTGTGCATGCCATGAAGCACAGCAGCAGGCGCATTGAATCATTGCATGCTTACCTGGCTCCACCCAGCTACAATGAAAAAAAGCCCACAAATTAAAAAAAAACAAACTGCAAAAAAGGCCTGCCAAAAACAACAGTTCAGGGCGGGGGGGGGGAAGACTGATGAAAAATAATCCAAGCCACATCTCAATCAGGAGTCCCAGAACCACAAAGGCAGATCGGGCAAACTGATCTGGGTTTCCCCAAATGCATACACAGGACCTGGAGACTCTTACTGCCATAGAAAAACTTCTTTTAAAATCTGCTTTATAACATAGATAAGAGTGCCAAATAGAGTTCAAGATTAATCAATGTACACAAATGTAAAAGGAGAAAAAGTCCTTGCATGCAGATAAGAGATAGCAAGAGGGAAGGGAGGGTCCAGACCCAACTTAAAAGCCCCCCCCCCCCCCTAAGGAGCCCCATATGTCCTCCAGCTGCTCATTGGTCCAACAAGCACTAGTAACTCATGGGAAACACACTGCTGGATACAGGGCAGTTGTCAGATGAGTCAAGAATGTACTCACATTCCAAGCACCACTAGGCTCTTCAGGATTCAGTCTCAATGATCGCTGCATGGTAGTGTGGGTGGCTCATGAGGCGCAAACCTATCTGCACTGCTACATTAGTCCACTCACCTTTCTACCTGCTGGAGGCAGACAATTACTGGCTTCTCTCAGTGCTGCACCAGTGGTTATACTTCTGATATCATTAAAGATGTTCAAGTCTGCCTTCACTTGCTGGCAAGGGAGCATGTCTCACTTGTCTGGATTGGACCAGCAAAATAAGGAAAGAAATGTGCTTTTGTTGTTATTGTTGTTGAAGAGGGCAGAGGAAGCCCATACTCTAGCAACAGTAACAGTAAGAATCAGTAGTGCTATGGAAAACAGGAAGGCTAACTGGCTTGCAGAGGTGGTGAATGAGAGGCTGAGGTGAAGGATGGCTGACTGGCTTGCTGGGGTTGGGGATGAGAAACTGAGGTGAAGGGTGGCCGACTGGCTTCAGGAACAGACGTATGGGCTGGGGGATCTGATTAGTTTGCAGGGCAGGGATAGGAGCTGGGAGGGGGCTAACTGGCTTGTAAGAGCTGGGGAGAGAGAGCAAAAGTAAGTAGGAGACAGGGGGACAAACTAAGTGGGAGGGGGAGAAAATAAGCAAGAGACAGGGTGATGATAGGGTAGGGGGAAGCTCGCTGTGTATTTTTACTAGTGACCTGCAGGTGTGCATTAAGAGCCTGATTTACTAATCTTGGACATGGAATGGGAAAACCACCTTAGTAAGGAGTTGCGATACACTTTAGAGATTTCAAACACCCCTACCGCCCACTCCTCAACTTCAGTGGAGGGGGGGGAAGGGGAGAGAGGGTCATCACAGCTACTTGCTCTAATGTCTCTGGGCTGGCTCCTAAATCTAAAGAAAACTTGCTAAGGCCTGAGTTAAACCATAGGATACTGAAGGACTACCATGGATTTGTTTTCAAGAATATTAGTGCAAATACTAATCACTTATAGGCAGACTGCTTGCGGAAGCAGATTTTTTTTATACTAATGTAACAGTGGAAACAGAACTCAACTGCATGAAAGCACAGTTACTTACCTGTAACAGGTGATCTCTGGGAACAGCAGGAATAAGTCTTCACATATGGGTACGTCGGTACCGACGGAGCCTGCGCGGGAACGCTCTCCAGCGTCCAATCAGAAAGCTTTTGGGAGCATCCCTCAGCGCCTGCGTGCTGCCTTCCCGCCTTTCCAACTGTCTCTCCTCAGTTGAGTTTTATAGCTGAAACAAAAGAGAGAAAGAGGAAAGGAAGATAGATAGAGAGATACAACTCCTAGGGGAGGTGGGTGGGTTGTGAAGACTTATTCCTGCTGTTCCCAGAGATCACCTGTTACAGGTAAGTAACTGTGCTATCTCCAGGAACAAGCAGGAATGAGTCTTCACATATGGGGACTCCCAAGCTAAGATGCCCGGAGCCCCAGCATGGTGAGGATTGGAACATGCTACACCTCATATGGGCAGGCATCCTGAGGATGGAGGGTAGGAGTTGAAAAGAGAGGAGCTGTAGGAAAACAGCTAACCTAAGGACTACAGGTAAGGAGTCCTTGTATGTATGACAAGTACCATGAAAATATTGACAGGAACAAACACAATATGGACCTCACCTACTGGATTGCAGGAAGTAGAGAGGCTGATGAAGTCTACTGGAGATCCAGCAGAGGAATGTTCAAGGTGATCTCACTGAAGTGAAGGCGAAGGTCCAAATCTGGAATTGACAGGTGACCCAGGTGTCACCTGGGGCAGTACCCAAACGTCAGGTCTTCAGTGGAAGCTTTATGGAAAAAGCTGGAAACTCCTTCGGAGACCGAGTTAGTAACATTTAGGAGCAAAAGAGGAAGACTGACTGATTTGGACAAGTAGCCCTGTTCTGAAGGGAAGAAGGGGTATGGAAAAAAGCCCATATTCCCAAGGAGGATTTATGTCTGAAGGGTGGAAACTTCAGATCTACTGAAGATCCAGGCTGTCTTTCCTATCTGTTGAGAGATAGGAAAGATAGTGAAGCATGGAGCTTCAGGGATATCTAGACCTAGGGTTGAAGTAGGAGCTGTCAGAACCACAGAAAGTGGTTGTGTGCATAACACCCAGACATACTGAAGGACAGTATGAAGACATGCAAGCCCACTGTCTGGAACCGATAGAAAGGTAAAAACCCACTATATGCTCATTCTGTTCAGCGATATGCTGTTTGTAGTTAATGTAAGGTAATGTAATGTAAGTTATGTACTGTGTTCCCTGTTTGTACTCCTAGTGTTTTGTTGTGATGTAATGATAATGCAATGTATGTTTCCCTCACCTTTGTTTAACTTTGTGCTGTATTAACCGCTTTGATTGAAGGAAAAGGCGGGATACAAAACATGTTAAATAAATAAATAAAATAAAATAAATATAACAGAGGTAGATATGTACATATATATATATCTGTCTATAGTGAGAACTGGAGGGGCATAGATATGCACACACAGCTTACAGACATATGTATCTATAGAGAAGTATATAGAAATATATACATACATGTATAGAGATGTCTAAAGATAAATGTCTGCAACTAAGCAGATAGAGATCTGTTCATAAGAACATTCACATGGGAGATGTGAAGGAGAAAGATTCATCTAACAAGAAGGTGGAACCTACTTGAGGAGATATATAGAAAATCTATTCTCACTGGCTAGGATGGTGCAGGAATGCCATCCAGTGGAATAACCAGGATGGTTGTATGAAAAACAGAGGATAATATCAGTCTGTAAACAGCAAGTTCTGAGTCCTATAGAACTCTCGCATGGTAAATGGACAGAAGACGCACAGGATGAGATACCAGGTTGACCCACTTGAAGAACAAGGGGGGGGGTATCATGCGTTGGTTAAGTAAAGATATGCTGTCCAAGAAGGATTAGGATACCATGAGGACAAGCTGCAAGGAAAAAGAACATATTTCCCGTAGAAACTGGGTGACTCTTTAGACTGTCACATATAGAAGGCTTAAGTCCTTTATTAAAAGGAAACAGAAGGGTATAAAGAACCCCTACAGTCATGAGGAATGACTGAGAAAGCCTTTTTCAACCATATAGGATAGAAATTAGAGAAAATATCCTCATGCTCTCTAGCAAGGGCCCATAGTAGAAAGCTTCTCAGTAGGATTGCAGAGAGCACTATGCAGGAGAATTGGGGAATAAAAGTGGCTGTTGGAGGAAACGAGCTGCCACCTCAGTTATGCTGCCAATTCCAGGGATTTGGAGATGACAGAAAAGAGCGATAAGGATTTTCCAAGAAAGATGAGCACTATCTTGGAAACACTACTAAGACTAGAGAAAGTAGTGGAAGACAAGACTGGAACTCATAGAAAGTACCAGTAGTCAAAGCACTGGAACTCCTGCATGGACAGCTGCTGAATAGAACAGCAGAGAGACTGTCTCAGTGTGTAACAGAGGGAACAGACAGAACAAGAGGAGAAATCCTGATCATGTCTGATGAGCTGCCCAATGAAAGCAGGGAGGCAATTCCAGAGAAAAACTCTACAATGGAAAGGAAAGAAAGACTAGAAAGGCTAAGAGGCCTTCCAGTGGTATGGTAGCACTCTTTCAGGAGAGTCCCTGAAAAAGAGTAAAGAAAAAATAGGAGCTGAAGGGAGACTTGCTATATGGTAAGTCTGTAGCAGGAAAAAATTCATGGTGGTACAGGGAAGAACTATCATGAGATAGTTGGCAAACCTCTCTTCATGGAAGGAAGAGGAGGAAAACCTTGTGATCCACAGACATGAATCTCCTGACAGCTCAGCCTACTTGAGAGCAAGTGGATGTCCTGGAAACAGGAATCCAAGCGTAGAGTTTTAAATGAAAAAACAGTGAAAAAACTTCTGCTGAGAAGAAGTGAACTGTATGTTATAAGAGATCAATTAGAACCCCATTGAGGGTTAATTTTCCTGGCTTGAGTTTGGATTCTTCAGACCAGGGCGAGGTTTCCCCTGTTTGGGAACATCGGCATGATGGGCAGGAGAAGAATAAAACCTTCTTCTTTTAGGAAAAGGAGGTTTAGTAGGGCATTTCTTACCTGCTGGGGAAGGAGAAGGTTTAGGATGGCCCTCAGAAGCAGGGAAGTCAGTGGAGCAATGAGCAACCTGACGCAAAGACTCCTCGTTGAAGAGATTTTCTCCAGTACAAGGAGTGTTACCCTGTCTTTGTTGTGCCCATCTGCTCAAGTCTGAAGCTTGGAGCCAGGCTCTACGTCATGCTCCTATGGCTATAGCAGAGGTTCTGCTAACAGACTCATGTATATAACCTATTTCTTGTAAATAATTCATGTATATAGTTCAACCCCTGTTATCCAAGTTTATACCCCTGTTCGATGTAAAACCAAACAGAATGTGTGTTTTGGTCACTTTGTTATACTGTAAACCGCGCTGATGCCGAATAGTGCGGTATATAAGCAACTGTAATAAATAATAAATAAATAAATAAAGGAGTCTAAGGAAGCACGAGAAAGAAACCTAGAGATATTCTGGCTATGATTAAGAAGCAAGGAAAAGTCTTCAAACTTGGGCTCTGAAAGAAAAGGAGTCAAGAGAGACCATTTCTCTGTGACCTCCTGAAGGGATAGACTCATATAAAAAATATATGAGAGAATCCTTGTTGCCAGCATAGATGTTTGGAAGGTTTGACGTCCAAAGGCATCCAGTGTTCTAGATGCACGACCTGGCGGGAAAGAAGAATGCTGCTTCTTGCTTCTTACCTTCCTCATTGCTGATTCCACTACAATGGAATGATGGGGAAGTTGAGTCTTTTGAAACCCTGGAGAGGGGGGCACCTGATACAGAAGAGTAGTTGATGTAGAAGGTGAGGAAGCCCTTAAAGGTGTTTCCCATATTTTCAGAAGAAGATCATGTAAGGAATGATGTAAAGAAAGCATTATATTTTCCGTTCTCCCAGAAAAACCTTGTGCAGGATCATAGCCATGGATAGGAATAGCCAGGAATGTTGCCATATCAAGGAGAAATTTCTGAAAAGAAGGATCTCCAATGGGAACAATCCCTGGACAGGCTAAATTCGAAGAACTAGGCTGGGCACCAGTACTTGTGCGGTGCAAAACAGGATCTCTAATGAATGGATACTGGGACTGGCGGGTATGACCTGAAACCGTCAGTACAGTATCGTCCATGCTAGGTATCGACTCCAAACTAGGTATAGAAAGGAGCGATCCTGGTGAAAAAAGCATGGATGGAACTGGTCCCGATGTTACTGCAGGTACCAGCATCGACACCGATACCGGTAGTTGAGCCGGAATCGAAGGCGATACCGACATCGAAACAGGCATCGGAGGCTGCTCAAACGGTACCGAGGAAATTCTAAAGTCTCGGTGAATATCCTCGGTACCGGGCATCCGGAATCGGTGCGTGTCGGTTCCGAGACGCATCGGTACCCAGTCTTCCAGACTAGATATCGATTCTAGACTCGGTATCGAAGGAAGCAAATCTATTGATGCATGTCTAGATGGTACCGACGTCAGGGGTCGTATCAACGGAGCTGCCGATACTGGAAAGTCAATCTGGGTATCGATCGGTCCCGAAGGCACCGAGTACACCAGATGACGATCCCTGGTGAGGAGTGGATCGCTCAACACCAGTGCCAATGCCAGGTTATCGGTACCGCTCGAAGCGGATGCCACCCCCGAGCATGGCTCAGGTATGTTCTGTGAGGTGTGAGCCCCAGGAAAAACCTGAAACCCCTGAAATGCTTTGGAGACTGAAGACTGCCGCTGGGGTTTTGAAGCCAATGGAGTCTTGAGGGTAAGGCCGGAGCCGTCATCATGCTTGGCATGAGACCTACCACCCAAGGATTGGCTAGTCTTAACAGACTGTTTGTGGGTTACCTGATCCTGTAGAGAAGAAATGGTCGGTGCCCTTACACTGGAAGGGAAAACTGCATCGAGGGAAACTCGAAATGGAGAATTTCTTCTCATAGAATTGTAGCCTGATGGCTCTGGAGGAAAAGGGTCAGGACCCAAACAGGTTAGACACCAGTTATTGGAGTCTAAAAAGAAAAGTGTATTTCCACAGTTAAGACACTTGTTAGGAGAAGAAGGCTCCATAATGGAGAGGCCTTACAGGCCCAAAAATTCAAGACAGAAACAGAGGGGGAAAAAAAAACCCCTGCGTTTTAGAAAAAAGAAAATAAAAAACCACCGGCGGTACTGGTGGAATTGGGGAAACAGCCGCGACCACAAGAAAACAAAAAGTAAAAGATTTAAAGAAAAATTTTTTCTGCGGTGACAGGAAGATGTCCTGCCGGCTCCGCGGAAAAACAAAAACTGAGGAGAGACAGTTGGAAAGGTAGGAAGGCAGCACGCAGGCGCTGAGGGATGCTCCCAAAAGCTTTCTGATTGGACGCTGGGGAGCGTTCCCGCGCAGGCTCCGTCGGTACCGACGTACCCATATGTGAAGACTCATTCCTGCTTGTTCCTGGAGATTACAGCTTCCTTTATGAAAAAAAAAGATTAGCCCTGCCACATAGCTTGAATTTAGAAGACCATATTCTATTTAAACCATTCTCCATTTTTTTAACAAAGATTTAAATGAAGTATTGCCTCCCTCCCAAAAAGAATTAAAAAGTTATTGCAGCTTTTATTTTTCTTTACCTATATCATGAAATTTTAAAATAATCAGCTAATCTTACCTTTCTGGCTGACACTGTGTAGACAGTCAATGCATAGCTATCAATTATTACACTATTTGCTGAGAAAAAAAAATCTCAGTGTGTATGTATTAAAATGTAAAATAATTCAGTATTCAAGGACATTTTAGCTAAAATCAGTCATTTTTAATAAAGTGTCAGGGTATATAAATTAAAAGTTAGCCATCTAATAATATGTATTTTATATAGTTATACCATTTACTAAATTATTTTCAGTATTCATACAACAGTGGAGTCTTAAAGCAGAACTATTAATTCTACTACTATACCTCTACTGCTCTATTCCTCACAATTCCTTAATAAAATCCCAAACAACTCTTATTCAACAGGCTGTGTGTTATGCTGTAGGAAGATTAAGAGCGCCCTCTACTGGCAGGCTCAAAAACACATCAATCACCTTCAAAACGAAACACAGCTTAATATGATAAAGATATAATATTTTCAATGATCTTAAGAAGAATGAAATATTCCACATAGAAACACAGAATACGACATGAGAAGACCCATCCAGTCTGTCCATATTCATGCCTTGAGACTGAATCTTACAAAGGATATTAAAAGGCTTGACATGGTTCAGAGGAACGCGACCAAGAGGATTTGGGGCCTGCACCAGAAGAAATAAAAGACTTGAAGATCTCAATATGTATACCCTAGAGGAGAGGAGAGACAGGCGGGATACAGCAGAGACATTTAAAACACTAGAGGTTTATGAAAAATTGCAAGAAGATAAATGAAGACTGGATGTTCAGATAGCAGATGAAATTTAATGTGGGCACGTTCAAAGTTATGCACCTAGCAAATAACAACCCAAACTATCATTACACAATGCAAGGTTCCACATTAGGAACCATTAGGAACCAATGAAAAAGACTTGGTGTCATCGTGGATAACTCGTTGAAACCCTCCGCCCAGGGTTCAGCGTCAGCTGAGAAAGCAAATGAAGTAATTAGATCTTACCTGCTAATTATTGTTCCTGAAGGAACGACAGTCCAGTCCCTTTACTTTAGGGTTACGCAACCCTTCCAGCAGCTTGGAGGCTGAGCCCAACCTTTTTGGGGGTGGAGCGGTATATATACCACTGGTGCCACCCACCAACTCCAGTAACCTACTGCAAAAGCAGACTTGAAACAAACATTCCAAAATATCATAAATGAAAAACACTCTAAGCCAAGCGTATTTTTATTTTTATTTTTTTTTTTTTTTTTTTATATACAGGCGTAGACGAAAGAGAGAATGAAAAACCAACGAGAAAGAATGAGGGGGGGGGGGTCAAGGGCGGAAGTCGAATGCCTGCTACTGCCCGGTCCTCCCACCCCAGTGACCCTCCAGATAGGCCTGTGTCCGCCCTCGAGCCGGAGTCCGACCCTGAAAACAAACGTCCGGAATGGCAACCTCGGGAGGGAACAGGGACTGGACTGTCGTTCCTTCAGGAACAATAATTAGCAGGTAAGATCTAATTACTTCTTCCTTATCGTCACTCCAGTCCAGTCCCTTTACTTTAGGGAAGTACCAGAGCAGTACCCACCCGGGTGGGATTCGCCATTCCGGAACATAGAACCGCATGCGCAAACCTGGAGTCCGTAGCACTCTGCACGTCCAGTCTATAGTGCTTGGTAAAGGAGTGCAGGGAGGACCAGGTCGCCGCTCTACAGATGTCCAGCGGGGGAACCAAACTGAACTCCGCCCAAGAGGTGGCCTGCGCCCTAGTTGAGTGGGCGCGCAGCCCTCCTGGAACTTGCTTCCCCTTGAGGATATAGGCGGAGGCAATCGCTTCCCTGATCCATCTTGAGATTGAGGCTTTGGCCGCCGCTTTCCCCTTATGGGGACCCCCAAACTGAACGAACAGTCGCTCGGACTTCCTGAAGGGGGCTGTGCAGGAGAGGTAACGCTTTAATGTCCTGCGTACGTCGAGTAGGAGGAGCCTACTATCTCCCCCTCCGAGCTCATCCGCCGGAAGGGACGGGAGAGTGATCGATTGGTTGACATGAAAGGGGGAGATGACCTTAGGCAAGAACGAGGGGACCGTCCTAAGAACTACCTTATCTTTGAGAAAGTACAGAAAGGGCGGCCGAGAAGACAGGGCTTGTAATTCGGAGACCCGCCTGGCCGAGCAAATGGCCACCAAAAAGACTGTCTTCAGAGTCAGATCCTTCAAGGAGGCCTTCTTCAATGGTTCGAACGGCTCCGTGACTAGTGCGTTTAGTACCAAGTTGAGGTCCCAAGGGGGGATGACCGATCTCCTCTGCGGACGGAGCCGTCTGACCGCTTTCAGGAACCTGGAAACGTCCGCGTGTGCTCCTAAAGGCTTCCCGCAGACCTTACCCCTATAGCAGGAGATGGCCGCCAATTGGACCCGGAGGGAGCTATGTGCTAGGCCCTTGTCGAATCCGGCTTGCAAAAATTCCAGGACCTCCGGGATCGAGGAAGCCAGAGGTTTCCTCCGGCGCTCTGCACACCATGCCTCGAAGATGCGCCACACTCTCACATAGGAGAGGCAAGTTGAGCGCTTCCGAGCGCTCAACAAAGTGGTGATTACTGCCGCCGAGTAGCCGCGCTTCAAGAGCCGTGCCCTTTCAATAGCCAAGCCGTAAGCGAGAATCGATCCACGTGTGGCATCTGGACTGGACCTTGTTTCAGAAGGTCCCTCCTGTTGGGGAGCCGCCAGGGGCGGTCGGCGATCATCCTTACCAGATCCGCATACCAGGGGCGACGGGGCCAGTCCGGGGCAATGAGGATTACTATGCCCTGGTGAGCTTCTATCCGCTGGATGACTTTCCCTATCAGCGCCCAAGGGGGAAAGACATAAAGGAGACCCTCCGAGGGCCACTTCTGGGCCAGAGCGTCTAAGCCTTCGGACATCCTTTCTTTCCGTCGGCTGAAGAATCGGCTGGCCTTGGCGGATGAGAACCGCGCCATGAGGTCCATGACTGGGGGGCCCCAAAGAGCTACTATCTGGTCGAAGATTTCCTGATGTAGTTCCCACTCCCCGTGGTCTATCTTGCACCTGCTGAGGTAGTCGGCGGTGATGTTGTCCGTGCCGGCCACGTGCTGTGCTGAGAGTGCTTCCAAGCGATGTTCTGCCCACTGGAACAGTGTGTCCGCCTCCTTTTCCAAGGCTGGACTGCTGGTGCCTCCTTGATGATTGATGTATGCCACCGCGGTGACATTGTCGGAAAGTACCCGAATCGCCTTCCCTAGCACTAAAGACTCGAGAGCCTTGAGTGCCAGGGTGACTGCCCTCAATTCCAGCCGGTTGATAGGCCACTGAGATTCCAACGTCGTCCAACGCCCCTGGACAAACTGGTCCTCGCAATGTGCTCCCCAGCCTGCTAGGCTGGCGTCCGTCGTCAACAGCAACCATTGTGGAGGTTCGAGGGGCATACCGCGATTGAGGTTCTTTGGACACCTCCACCAGTGGAGGGACTGCTTGGTTCGAGGGGCGCAGGGCAGCTGAAGGAACAAAGGGTGCTGTTGAGGGGACCATCGACGCAACAGGGATCGCTGTAAAGGACGCATGTGCGCCCTGGCCCACGGGACTACCTCTATGGCTGCCGCCATGGTTCCCAGGAGTTGCAGGTAATGCCACGCCGAAGGAAGGCGCCTGGACATGAACTGCGTGACTAGGATCCTTAGGTCCCTCACCCTTGTGCTGGACAGGAAAACCCTGCCCCTGCCTGTGTGGAACCTTGCTCCGAGATACTCGAGCTCTTGGGAGGGTACCAGACTGCTCTTTGCGCGGTTGATGACCCACCCCAAGTCCTCCAGCACCTGTATCACTCTGGCTGTTGTCCAGCGACTTTCCTCTTCCGACTTTGCCCGAATGAGCCAGTCGTCCAAGTAGGGGTGCACCAGGATTCCCTCCTTTCGTAGTGACGCCGCTACTACAACCATCACCTTGGTGAACGTCCTTGGCGCGGTCGCTAGACCGAAGGGCAGCGCCTGAAACTGAAAATGGCCCCGAGGAACCGCGAATCTCAGGAATTGTTGATGAGATTTTCTGACGGGGATATGCAAATAGGCCTCTGTCAAGTCCAGTGCTGTTAGGAACTCGCCGTCCCTTACGGCCGCTATGACCGACCGAAGGGTTTCCATCCTGAAGTGTGGCACCTTGAGACATCGATTGACCTGCTTTAGATCCAGGATTGGACGAAAGGTCTCCTCCTTCTTTGGGACCACGAAGTAAATCGAGTACCGACCTGTACCGACCTGGCCTGGAGGGACGGGCACCACGGCCCCGAGCTGTAAGAGACGGGACAGTGTAGATTCTATAGCGGCTCTTTTTGTTGGGGAGCCGCAAGGAGACTGAACAAATGCTGGAGGTATTTGCTTTGCAAATTCGAGAGCGTAGCCCTCTCGGATCACCTCCAGAACCCATTGATCGGACGTGACCCGGGACCAGGCGGGAAGAAAGAGCCTCAGGCGACCGCCTATCGGCATTCCGCCCTCCTGGACCCCCGGACTCTCATTGTTGTTTCCTGGGGCCCGTGGAAAAGGAGGAGGCGGAGAAACCTCTGCCCGCCCCCCGAAAACCTCGGGAGCTTTGTCCTCTACCGGGAAAACGACCCCTAAGAAAGGGGTTCGGTCTTGTCGAGCGAAACCTCCGGGGGTCCCTAGGTTGGTTCCGTGCTGGGGTTAAGGGCCGCGCTTGTTTCGGCATGTCCTCCGGAAGCCTGCCGCCCTTGGATTCGCCCAGGTCCTTTACCAGCTTATCTAAGTCCTCACCGAATAACAGCTTCCCTTTGAAGGGAAGACGACTCAGGCGAGTTTTGGAGGAAGCATCGGCCGCCCAATTCCGTAGCCACAAATAGCGTCTGGCTGCTACCACCGAGGCCATGTTCTTAGCTAAGCTGCGGATGAGGTCATACTGACTATCCGCCAGGAAGGCCGTACCGGATTCCAACCTCGCTGCGTTGGCCAATGATCCTTCGGCGGAAACCTCCTCTGCCTGGAGTTGCTGAGCCCACCTCAAACAGGCCCGCGCTACCCAGGCCCCTGAGACTGAAGCTTGTAAGGCCAGAGCGCTGACATCAAAGGCTTGTTTTAGGAGCGTGTCCAATTTCCTATCCTGGGGATCCCTTAGCGCCGCGCTGCCCTCAACTGGGATAGTAGTTTTCTTTGTTACTGCTGAAACCGCGGCATCCACCCTGGGGGACTTCAGCAGCTCTTTGTCCGATTCAGGGAGAGGGTAGAGGCGGGACATGGCCCGGACCCCTCTTAACCCAGACTCAGGCTGATCCCATTCCTCCTGTATCATCTGACGTACCACTCTGTGGACTGGAAAAACTTTCTGGGACTTCCTGATGGCCTGGATTAAGGGATCCTCCAATGCCTCCTCTTCCCCTGGGGTATCTGAGGCTACATTGAGAGCCTTCAGGGAATCATTAATTAGAGCAGGCAGCTCCTCTCGTCGGAACACTCTAATTATGCGAGCCTGGTCCTCCTCAGGGATCTCCCCTTCTTCCAGCTCCTCCTCTTCCTCCTCTAATTCCTTTTCAGAGACCTCCTCCTCTAGGGTGCCCTGGGAAAGGGAAGAGAGAGGTTCCTCATGCAGCAGCCTGGGGCGCTTAGGGGGTATTCCTGAGTCCTGAACGCTTGCCCTCAGGGGTCTGGCTACTCTGCCTTCGGATGTCGAGCCCCCCTCTCCTGTCGCAAGCCCCTGTCTGCGCATGCAATAGGCCTGGTGTAATAAAAGCACGAAGTCAGGGGAAAAGAAGTCCCCGACTGCCCCCTCCCCAGGGGGAAGGGAGGAGGGGGGGAGCGGAGGAGGGGTTGCTTCCGAGTGAGAGGGAAGGGATAACTGGGACACTACTTCCCCCTCCATAGGATCCGAGGACCCCTGGGATGACTGGGCCATAGAAAGGCTGATTTCTTGTTCTATTGAGGTGGCTACTGCAGCGCAGCCTCTGCAGACTCCTGCCTCAGATGCAGTACCCCTACGTGTGCCACAAGATGGGCACCTTGACTTGCCAGTCATGCTATCTAGAGGATAACTTAAAATAAATTTTCAACTTTAAACTTAAAATAAAATTCCAATGAAATATATATAATTAAAATTCCCTCTAAAACTTCCTGCACTGCTCTCTCCAGGAGCAAGGATAAGGCAGCGAAATCTCCTTAAACCACTGGGGAATAGACAAGAATTAAAGCAAACTGAAGTTAAACAAAAAAGAAAACAGCAATTACAATCTCCCTAGAGCCAATGGGCTGAGTACTTGCGATTTGTTTGTATGCTTCTCTTCCAGCTCCTCTGCTGTTACCCGGACTGGAGCTGCGATTCCTGCACCGTTGGCTCAACACGTGGCAGGCCGCGGCCACGTGGAGCTCAGAACGGAGGGATGCGGCTGGTCTTAGCGCCTCTCTGGAGCCTCCGGCTGAAGAGAGGGACAGAGGAGGACGAGTGCTGCTTTACCCGCTCGCGGTTGTTCACCTGCGCTGCGATCGCGTCTCCGGAGCTCGCCCCTGCACTCGGCTGACTCGGGGGGGGGGGGGAGCGGTAAAGGCTGAGCGCCGCAGACCGCTCCTCCGCTTCGCGTCTCCTCCAGCGCTCAGCCACCGGGGAGGGCTTCGGCGCGAGGACGCAGGCCTTCCGGAGAGTTGAAGAGGAGCCGCAGCAGGCCTGGTCAGCAGCGAGAGGCTTCTGATTCCCCTGCTCGCTGCTGTAAGTAAAATGTTAACACCTCCGTTCCTCGGCCCGGGCCGGGGGGGGGGGGGGAGGGTGAAAAAAAAAACAGCAAACAGTAGAGAAGGAAGATTGCCTAAAGAAATAAATATATAAATGAATGAAAATTAAATTAAAATTAGTAAGATTTAGCCAAAATTAAAAGAAGGTAAGACTCCAGTAAGCCCTAGGCTTACGGAACCCTCCAGCTGCTTGGAGGCTGAGTATACTGGAGTTGGTGGGTGGCACCAGTGGTATATATACCGCTCCACCCCCAAAAAGGTTGGGCTCAGCCTCCAAGCTGCTGGAAGGGTTGCGTAACCCTAAAGTAAAGGGACTGGACTGGAGTGACGATAAGGAAAGAATGCTAGGAATCATAAGGAAAGCAATGGAGAATAAAATCAAGGATATTATAATGCCTCTGTGTATCATTCCATGGTGCGACCGCACCTTGAATATTGTGTGCAATTCTGGTCATCATAGCTTAAAATATAGCATGATGAGAAAATGTACAGAGAAGAGCCACCAAAATGGTAAAGGGGGTGGAAGGATACCCCGGTTAGGGCTCTTCAACCTGGAAAGAGACGGCTGAAGGGAGATATGATAGAAGTCTATAAATTAATGAATGGCATGGGTAAACAAATTATTTATGCCATCAAAAAGAAGAAAGACTGGGGACATGCAATGAAGCTACAATGTAATCCATTTAAGACTAAAAAGGGAAAATATTTTTTTAATCAATGCATAATCAAACTCTGGAATTCGTTACCGGAGGATGTAGTAAAAAGAGTTAGGGTAGCCAGATTTAAAAAAGGTTTGGACAAGTTCCTGGAGGAAAGGTCCATACACCATTATTAAAGAGGATCCAGGAAATCCACTGCTTGCCCTGGGATGAACATTGATTTAAGTATAAAGTGGATAGAAATCCTTTTAAATAAATAAAAACCTGTGTGCCTTTTTGGGAACCTCCTAGGTACTTCTAACCTGGATTGTCCACTGTTGGAAACAGGGTACTGGACTTGATGGACCATGGACTGACCCAGTATGGTTTTATCTTATGTTCTTAAATACTTAAAGGGTATTAATGAACAAAAGCCTTTTTCAAAGATGGGGAAGCTGTAGAAATAAAGGACATGAAATGAAGCTGCAAGCAGCTAAACTTAAAAAAACATTTTTTCATGGAAAGGGTGGTAGATGCCTGGAATTCTTCTCCAAAGGAGGTGATGGGAGTAAAAAAAAGTGACTGATTTCAAAAAGGTATGGGACAGACACACAGGATCACTATCATAGCAAGAAGATGGAATTGAAACAAACATAAATAACTTGTAGAGAAGGGTAGCCTGCCCAGAGCACCACTTACAACTCTAACTCTGGCACCTTTCTGGGCAGACTGGATGGATCATGCTAGTCTTTATCTACCATCAATTACTATGTTACCATGACACACTGCCATAAATCCATTTTTTCTGGATTTTCCCCTCATAACTTTCAATGAGACATCATCCTCTGTGCTTATCCCATGTTTTTATGAAGAGATATAGTATATTTTTACAATATCCAACAAAGCTTTGAACAATGAATTTACCCCTAGATTGTAGGACAACACTAGCTGACAGCCCAGGGGCTCCTGATGGTCTTTTAGGGACCAAAACCCGCTTAAGTTGCAGGCTGTATTTAGTTGGCTAGCTGCTTTTCAGACCACCACGTGGGAATCTGGGGCCCAAGTGTACCCTTCAGGAACACAGAGTCCCCGAATGCTCTTTTCATGGGCAGTTACAGAGGTCATGGTCCCTGTTTTACCCCTGCACTCCTCCGTTCGTCTGCAAGCCCAGCCTTCCCCTACATGTACTATCTGAAGATCTCGAGTGCCATTCCTGCTGCCGCAAGGTGAAGTCTAAGAAGGATGGACTGGTGGTTCTCCCACAGGCCAGGTGGGATGCCCTGAAAGTTCCATCTTTCCTCATCCATGCCCTAATTAGGCTTTAGAGGACATTTTGGCAGATCCACAGATTTTGGAGATGGCTTTCAGGCGAGGTGGCAGACTAATCCCTTTGTCTCTAACAGAACCATGGCTCTATGATGTTCTACCTTCTCCAGGGCCCTAGTGGTAATATATGGGTTTTTAGGGTGGAAAATCCTGAAGTGGGCCCCAGGGATCCTTAAGGACCTGTCTCCAGAGGCGAGATAGAACAGCCGTTGAACCCCTTGGGGTTGAAGTATAGTTCTAAGGCGTGACAAGGTGCATGACCACCTCAGGAGTGGAGGTTGCTGTATATACAAAATCTCAGTTTGAAAGCTCAGGGTTGTTCAGGCAAGCCTTGACGGTAGCCATCTTCAAATTACAGGTAGTGCTGTGAGCATGCCTGCAAAACAGTTCTCAAATGAGTGCTCCACCGACTAATGGTAGTTTGACGGCTCAGGCCATCAGGGCTATGGCCCCCTTGCTCCCAAGACTGCAGGTTGTTCCTGGAAACACCTGGCTTGGGATGGGGCAAATGGTCAGTGAGCCCGGTATGGGGACTAGCAGGCATGCAGCAGACTGCTGAGGTGGTAGCTGCTGGTTGAGGTCAGCTTGTAGTTTCTCCCAGCTCCATGGCAGTGATAGTGGTCAGTTAGTAGTTCTGGCATTCTTCCACAGATGGCTCCGGTCTGTGGCATAGCACTTCCCCTCACAAAGCAACATTCTCTCTGGGAGAAGCAGCTTGACTATAGCCACTCTGGGAGAAAAGGATTAGAAGGGGACCTTCTAGGGCTTACACATAACCTGGAGTTGCCCTCTGATGAAGGGGAGCCAATAGAGGCCTCCACTACAGTAGGGGAAATCTTGGCAGAGCTTCTCATAGGCTTTGGTAGCCACAAGGCTCCCTCTGGGAGCCTGTAATCCCCACTCACTGGATACTGGCAGCTCTTCCCAAGGTACAGCCTGTTGGGGGGGCTCAGTCTGTTCCTTCTGAGCACATCCATACCACAATAAGTTAGTAAGTTTTGGCATTCTTAGGCAAGATCAGAGTTTTTCAGCTATGTCAACAAGCCACCTATTTTTGGTCCTGCAAATAGCCAGTCCAGACCAGCCTGGGACATCTGAAGTGCACTATTTGAGTGGCAATGGTGGTTGCAAGTTCTTCCAAGAAGAGTTTTTTGGGATTCCCTGCTCAGGTATGATTTTCTCCCACTTGATGAGCAGTCTTATGTGTGCACTAGGTGCAAGGAGCTCTTTGCTCTCAGGGAACGAGTCCGATCTCTGGAGGCTAGAGTACAGGAATTGGAGGACATAAGGAAGACAGAGAGGTACATACATGAGACCTACAGGGAACCAGTACTGAAGTCCCACCTCCAGTCTGGCAGCATCCCTGTTGCCATGGAGGAAAAGAGGTCACGTGACAGGAGAGCATCACCATGGTGTGGCAGGAAGTGATCCTGTAGCTAGGACCTGTCCTCCAGGCGATGTAAAACCCTCTTGCACTGAGGTGGTTTCTCCAGGGCCATTTGCCCATGAAGGAAGGGTTAGGAAAGCAGTTATAGTTGGTGATTTGATTATTAAGCATGTAGATAACTGGGTGGCTGGTGGACGTGAGGATCGCCTGTTAACATGCCTGCCTGGTGCGAAGGTAGCAGACATCACGAGCCACCCAAACAAGGTCTTAGATAGTGCTGGGGAGGAGTCTGCTATCTTGGTACATGTCGGTACTAATGACATAGGCAAGTGTGGTAGGGAGGGTTCTGGGGGCTAAATTTAGGCTTTTAGTTGAAATCCAGAACTTCCCGTTCCACATGCAGGACCCAAAAGGCAGGTAGAGGTCCGGAGTCCCAAACACGGATGAGACGATGGTGCAAGGATGAGGGTTTTGGATTTGTTAGGAACTGGGGAATATTCTAGGGAAAGGAGGGGCTTTTCCAAAGGGATGGGCTCCATCTTAACCGGGATGGAACCAGGCTGCTGACATTAACCTTTAAAAAGGAGATAGAGCAGCTTTTAAACTAGATAATAGGGGAAAGCCGTCACCCACCCAAGACGGCATGGTTTGGAACAATGTATCCTTAAAGGATATTAGCAAAAGACTGAAGCTTGGGCATAACAGCAAAGAGGTCCCAATAAAGGCAAAAATAGCCCAAATGCCCTTGAGTACAGAGCAGGCAGAGCTTAAGGATTCCAAATTACCCCTGCCTAACGATAGCCGGATTAATATGAATAAAATACAACCTCTAAAATATTTGTATACAAATGCTAAAAGTCTGAAAAATAAGATGGAAGAGTTAGAATATATAGCACTAAATGAGAAGTTAGATATGATTGGTATCTCAGAGACATGGTGGAAGGAGGACAACCAGTGGGACAGTGTGATACCTGGGTACAAACTATATCATAATGATAGAGCAGATCAAACTGGTGGAGAGGTTAGAGAGGGCACTGAGTCACAAAGGATTAAAGTTTTGCAGGAAACAAAATTCATTGTAGAATCTCTATGGACTGAAATTCCATGTAAAAAAGGGAAGGGGAAGACGATGGCAGTGGGGGTGTACTATCGACCGCCTGGCCAGAATGAACAAATGGATGATGAAATGCTCAAAGAAATCAGGGAAAAGTTACAACACAGTAATAATAATGGGTGATTTCAATTACCCAGGCATTAACCTCTCCCTCACTGAGCAAATAAAGAGAACCACCAATACAATTTCCGCAAAGCTACGTACCCTCCGGAACCTTAAACCTCTTTTAAGCCCTGACTCTTTTCGTTCTGTCTGTCAGGCTCTCACAATCCCTTCTCTTGATTATTGTAACCTCATCTATCATGGCCTTCCCAAGAACACTATTCAACCGCTCCAACTAGCCCAGAACACAATAGCACGGCTCATAACCAACAACCCCAGACAATCACACATCACACCAGTTCTATATGATCTCCACTGGCTCCCCATTCAATACAGAGTTAAATTCAAAGTGCTTACCCTTACACATAAAATCATCTCCAGTGAGTCAGCTCCATGCCTCTCCCCACTCCTTCCCTTTCCCAATAACACAAGAACATGCCGCTCCATTACCAAAAACCAACTGACCATCCCATCAACCAAAAGACATTCCAAACAATCTACCTGTAACAGGGCTTTCTCCCTCTATGCTCCGTCTTTATGGAATACCCTTCCTCACGAGCTGCGAAACTGTCCAAACCACTCTGAGTTCCGAAAGCAGTTAAAAAGTCATCTTTTCCTCGAACATTTTTCCCTACCACCTTAGTACCTAACCTTTCACATCCTCTTCCCGCCCCTGCCCTCTCAAAAATCTATTATGCAGCCATGTGATATCTCTGTATATACCTTTGCAAATAGTTGTTCATTGTTCATTTAATTAGATTATATTGTTTACCTATATATCCCTGTTAACTTGTTCTATGTAAACAGTTGAAACATACTGCCACAAAATGTTTTATGTAAACCGTCTTGATTTGTAGAAAGACGGTATATAAAAAAGGTTAAATAAATAAATAAATTAACTGGGTCAGTGTCAATGGCAGGACATGCTAGGGAGATAAAGTTTCTAGATGAAATAAATGACTGGTTCTTGGAGCAGCTGGTTCATGAACCGACCAGAGGGGAAGCCATTTTGGACCTAGTCCTTAGTGGAACACAAGATTTGGTGCAAGAGATAAGGGTGTTGGGGCCACTTGGCAATAGTGATCATAGCATGATCGTGTTTGATTAAATAAATGGAGGAGGGAGGGTAAGGAAATCCATAGTACTACATTTTAACTTTCAAAAGGGAGACTATGATAAAACAGGAAAATAGTTAAGAAAAAACTAAAAGAAGCAGTTGCAAAGATTAAAGATTTACATCATACTTAGGTGTTGTTTAAAAATACTATCTTGGAAGCTCAGAGCAGCTGTATTTTACGCTTTAATAAAAGTGGAAGGGAGTCCAAAAACAGCCAGCATGGTTTAAAGGTGAGGTGTTGTCAAAAAAGCATCTTTCAGGAAAAGGAGAAAGGAGCTAAATGATGAGAACTGGACACAACACAAGCACTGGCAAGTTAGATGCAAGGCATTGATAAGGCAGGCAAAGAGAATTTGAGGAGAAGCTTGCTACGGAAGCAAAAACGCATAATAAAGACTTTTTCAGGTACATTCGTAGCAAAAAACCCTGTAAGACAGTCAGTTGGACCATTAGATAATAGAGGGGTAAAAGGGGCACTAAGAGGGGACAAGGCCATAGCGGAGAGACTGAATGAATTCTTTGCTTCGGCCTTTACTGAGGAAGATGTAGGAATGTTACCCATGACTGAAATGTTATTTAAAGGAGATTCTGCAGAAGTGAAAGAAATACTGATACACTGGGAAAATGTATTACAACTATTTGATACACTGAAGAGTAGCAAATCACCTGGAACGGATGGTATGCATTCAAGGGCGTTAAAAGAACTGAAATATGAGATTGCTGTGAACTTTCATTAAAATCATCTGTAATACCTGAAGATTGGAGGATCTCAAATGTAACACCAATTTTTAAAAAGGGTTCCAGGGGTGATCCGGGAAACTACAGACCGGTGAGCCTCACAGTACCGGGAAAAATGGTAGAAACCATCATAAAGAACAAAATTACTAAACATGTAGATAGTCATGGCTTAATGGGAGACAGCCAACATAGCTTTAGCCAAGGAAGGTCTTGTCTTACTAATCTGTTATGTTTTTTTGAAGGTGTGAAAAAACAGGTAGACAAAGGTGAATCAGTTGATATAGTGTATCTGGACTTTCAGAAAGCCTTTGACAAGGTCCCTCATCAGAGACTTCTAGCAAAATTAAAAAATCATGGGATAGGAGGCAGTGTACTATTGTGGATCAGGAACTGGTTAAAAGATAGAAAGCAGAGGGTAGGGCTAAATGGCAATTTTTCCCAATGGAGAAAGGTGAATAGTGGAGTACCCCAGTGATCTGTGCTGGGTCCGCTGCTTTTTAACATTCATAAATGACCTGGAAATGGGAACAATGAGTGAGGTTATCAAATTTGCAGATGACACAAAACTATTCAAAGATGTTAAAACCCATGAGGATTGTGGAAAATTGCAAGATGATCTTGATAAACTGGAAGAATGGGCATCCAATTGGCAGATGAAATTTAATGTGGAAAAGTGCAAAGTTCTGCACCTAGGAAAGAAAAACCCAAACTATGGCTACACGATGCAAAGTTCCACATTAGGAACCACCACCCAGGAAAGATTTAGGTGTGATTGTGGATAACATGTTAAAACCCTCCGCCCAATGTGCAGCGGCGACCAAGAGAGAAAATAGAATGCTAGTTATCATAAGGAAAGGAATGGAGAATAAAATAAAGGATATTATAATGCCTCTGTATCGTTCCATGATGTGACCGCACCTTGAATATTGCATGCAGTTCTGGTTGCCGTATCTTAAAAAGTATATAGCGTTATTAGAAATGATAGCGAAGAGCCACCAAAATGATAAAGGGCATGGAAGGATACCACTATGAAGAGAGGCTAAAAACGTTAGGGCTCATCAACCTGGAAAAGAGCAGGCTGAGGGGAGATATGATAGAGGTCTATAAATTAATGGAGTGGAGCGGGTAAACGTAGATCGATTGTTTACGCTATCAAAATATAGAAAGACTAGGGGGCATGCAATGAAGCTACAGGGTAAACTACTTAAGACTAATAAGAGAAAATATTTTTTCACTCAAAGTGTAATCAAACTCTGGACTTTGCTACTGGAGGATGTAGTAAAAGCGGATAGAGTAGCCGGGTTTAAAAAAGGTTTGGACAAGTTTCTGGAGAAAAGGTCAATAAACCATTATTAAAGTGGACCCAGGATATCCACTGCTTGGCCCAATACAAGCATTGTGGTACCTGTGTCTTTTGGGGAAACTGCTAGGTACTTGTGACCTAGATTGGCCACTGTTGGAAACAGGATACTGGGCTTGATGGACCTTGGTCTGACCCAGTATGGCATATCTATGTTCTTATGTAGGTGTGGGGGGGGGGGGGCTGTTGTGGATGTTTCTTACCACCACCGGCAGCGATGGGTCAGGGATATTATTTTGAATGCATGTGAATTCTGATTGGGAGGTTCCTTCCAGCATGTTCTGGTCCTAGAAATGGCTGTCTTTGGACCTAGAGCCTCTCATTTTCAAAACGGGGTCCTTTGGGTCTATTGTTGCATTGGTCCAATGGCGGGTATGCCCACCTCCTGGATCTCGCCAGGGCATTTCTCACTTTACAGCTCCTTGTACTTTTCTCAAGGTAATAATGGTGACAGCAGTGCCCTTCTGCAGGTAGAGAGCCTGGCTGCTCATGCCTGGACATTGAGATGGCTCAGTTTGGTGTCCTTTGTGAAGGGCGCGAATGGCACAAGTCTGTGAAACTTGGGCTAGGTGGTCTGGAGTCGAGCCACAGCTGTCCTAAGAGCAGCATGATTATCTCCCAGGAAATGAGGTCCTGGGGGTTGGTTACTACTCTTCTGTGTGGAGTTTAGAGTCAACTGAATGTTTGGTCAAGATGCTGATGACTCAATTCAAGATGGCGCTGTAGGAGTGCACGCTGGAGGACACGCCGCTTTCACTCTCTAATTGTTGAGCTGTAGCGGGATAGCCACGGCAATGGGCAAGAGGAAGTGAAGGGGAAAGCTTACCCTCCCGGAGAGCTCCTCTTTCAGCCCCTTGCACCAGATGATATTGGTGAATTTCAGCATGTCCCCAGTCTCACCGGCTCTGGATCTGCTAAGAGAGAATAGTCTCCGCAGCATCGAAGGGGTCTCTCTGAGCCCCGTAGTGCAGATGCCGCCACCGCCACCTAACCCTGAAGTGCTTTCACTGCTGGTGCTATGGGGCTTCAAGGGACTAAGTTGATTGGCATGGAGCCCTTGTCAAGAGGAACACCGGTGGCTGACTTATCCCCCGCACTGGCAAGAACAGCAGATGCTTGGCCATTTCCCCAACTGAGAGCGGTGGAGGACATAGCAGAGGGGTGAGATGCCTTCGGGGACTGTGTTTTGTGAGTTGCAGAGACCACAGGCTGTGACTATGGAGTCGCTGTGGGAGGTTATTCATGGATTTAATTCCCCTCTCCAATCCTTATCCAGTCAGAAGGTGGGTGATTTGACTATTGTTTCCCAAGTTCAAAGCATTGGATTCCTTATCTGGGAGAGTGGAAGCTACTGAAACAAAAGCGAATGCAGTGCAGACTATAGAAGTGTTGATGAAGGTCAGCAATATCATATGTCGTCGAATGGAGTACCTTGAAATCCAAGTCCGACGCAATAATTTGCATATGCTGAACTTTCCGAAATCTCCCCTAATCTCTGCTATTGATATGATGAAGAAATATTTAATTGAGACTCTGGGGATGGACTCCGATAATCTCCTCCCTATAGTGAGGGCACAATATCTTTTTCCCAGTGGGGGCAACTCTCATGTAAGGCAGGGAGGTGGAGGTGGTAGAGATGAGGACAATATCTGAATTCAAAAAAGCATGGGACAAATACAGAGGATCTCTAAAGGAAAAAAGGGGACCGTTGTAGCTGTTGATATGGAAGGACAGACTAGATAGGCCATGTGGTCTTTTTCTGTTGTCATACTGTATTTCTATTTCTATGTTGGGAATAACCTGAGTTTTTGGAATCCTCCCTGGACGTTGTAACCCAGAGGTGTACTCTGGTTGCAACATTCGCTTTGGAGTTTGACCGCAATGCAGTATTTAAACTGTATTTTTGGTCTATGCACAGGCCTTTTTTGGCTCGGTAATACATATTTTCCCATATTTTTCAGGTAGTACGCAGAAGCAGTGCCAAGGATTTTTGGCTCTGAGCCCCAGAGCTTTGGCCTTAGGGTTAAATTTTGTGTTATGATTTCCCTGTATTTGTATTACAATGCATGAGGGTAAATCTTATGCTTTGTGGAATTTATATGTGCGAGGGAGGGGGGGTAATGCCTTGACAACTCACAGGCACTGCTGTAATGGCCCTTGGAGTAACGAGTCTTGTGAGGGCTCCCCTTATCTTACTGCTTGTTGAAAATTTTTAATTTTTCCTATTTCTTGGCTCCTCTATTTCCTTATTGGTGGGCTAATTGTTTAGTATTTCTTTAATGATTGGTTTGTCATTTTTTTCTGAGAGCTGTTCTTCTATAAGAAGTTGTTGTTTGTCTTCACTTATTATTGGTGAAATGTATCTGAAAAGTCAATAAAATATTTGAGAAAAAAAAAATAGATGCTGACGACTCAGAGCATCCTGGTCCTCAATCAGTCCAATGGATCAGATTTTCTCTAGCCCTCAGGCATGTATCATCAATTTACAACCCGATTCTTGCATTAGGTGCATCACCAAGTCTGGTTGCCAGTGTTCCCTTTCATTCCTTGGGCTCTTCCTCTTCCCTGGGAGATCCAGTAGCAGGGTAAGTCACAGGATGCAGTTCTACCTCTTGACTGTGGGAAGCACCTAAGAAGAGGCTTGTCAGCCTGGCTTCCAGCTGGAAGGGCTGGAGGTGCAAGACCCGCTGCAGTTGATCCAGGATTGTCCCCTCACAGGGCCCCACGGAGGACCTCCCACATGGAGGCCACAGCAGTCAGACTGACTCTGGTATGGCTCACACCTCCTTTAAGGGAAAAAGTAGGCTGAGTTCTCAAACATGGTCCCAATGGTCACACATACTTCTACCGTGGCAGAGCACATAGGTCTAGAGCAGTTCTTGTGGTCCATATAGCTATGTTTGGCAGAGGAGCATCTGATTGCCCTAGCTGCAGCGCATATCACAAGCTTCATTTGCATATAGTCCAGTAGCATGCGGTTTGTGTCAGAACTCCATGAATCTGGATGGTAGGCTGGTAGGGATGCTGTGTGGCCTCCTCTCTGACCCTGGCTGAGCCATCTTCTATACAAATAGTGGCCTATTTGATCCTGTGTTCTTAGGGGCCCCAGACTGAACTTGCACACTGCGCTTCGTGGGTACTTGGGCCAAACAGTGTGTTTTTTAACTCTATATTGTTAGGTATGGGGGATCAGAGAGGAATCAATGCAGGAGCTCATGGTAAGGCAGATTCCCAGTGCCTACTTGCTCAGGGGCCTGGCCCTCGCAGGCACATGCTGATGTGTTTAAGCTCCATATTAGGTTGAGTCTGGCAAACTGCTTTTATCTATGCCCCACTCTCTTACTGCTAACTCCAGACTTCGCTCCTTTCACCTGGCTGCACCTTATGCCTGGAACAAACTACCTGAGTCTGTACACCAGGCACCTTCTCTGGCCCTCTTCAAGTCCCAGTTGAAAACTCACCTCTTTGCTACTGCCTTTGGATCTTGACTCACCTGATCTCCTTTTCTCTCCCTTGTTCTACCCTTGTCCACACCTTCTGTGTTTCATATGTCTTGTCTTGACTAGATTGTAAGCTCTGATGAGCAGGGATTGTCTCTTACATGTCTGTGCTGTACAGCGCTGCATATGACTGGTAGAGCTATATAAATGTTGAGTAGTAGTAGTACCCTTGTGTGCATCCCAATAAAGCTTACTTAACTATACTCACTTTGGACCTGTTTGTTAAGGCCAACAAGCCTTCCATCTGTGAAATCTTCTAGCACCAGAAATAGCTCCCCAACCACCATTTGGCCAATAAATGGAATACTGGAAGACCTTGTCTTCACACTATGGGGATCATGCATGGGAGGGGGCAGCTCTCAATTCGCCCAGACTCATGGAATTTCAACACAAAGTACAACTGCATGATAACAAAACTTGTATGTAATGCAGTTAGAGTAGTCAGGTGCTCGTCCACCAAGCTGTACGGTCATCGAACTGCTCAGGACTTGCGAGTTCTGCAGCAGTAGAAGACATGCATGAATGTCAGAGAAGTATCCGTAAGCATTCAGTCTGCTACTTCCACTAAAAGAAGCATGAACTTCCTCAGGGCCACACTAATTGTACTAGCCTCCAGGCAGAAGATCCCCTCAGGGGACCAAGTCCTTGGTTCAACTGGAATAGGTCTCAGAGACCTCCTACCCTTTGGGCTGATAGACAATATGACAAGCATCCTCTCAGGTGCTTCCCACAGCATTCCAGCCATGAGGTGGTAGTGTAACCACTATTTCAACTGCGCCTTGATCTCCCAGGAGAGAGGAAGGGCCTGTCGAATGACAGGGAACATGGAGACTAAACGATTAGGCAATGCCTCTGAATGAAGTGCATATGCACCCTAGACCAGGATCCATCTCAAAAGGTTGATGCTCTGCACGCGAAGGTTGGAGGAGACTAGAACTGTAGATCTGACCAAGAAACACATATTCTAAGCTGGCTGAGGCTTGAGCAAACAGTTAGGCTTGAGAAAGGTTAACAAAGGAGAGTAGCAACAGACCCCCAAGAAACTCAAAATCCTGGCAGAGATCAAGCTGCTCTTAGGACAGCTGATTTCTGACTCAAAACTTTGCAGATAAAGCTCCACAGACCTTTGCCATGTTTTGCTGACCCCAAAGACACTAATTGAGACAGCCTGAAGAAAACGCATTGGCAATTGGGTCCTCTGCATGCCAATAGATGCTACTACCACCCTTATCACCTTAGTAAAGGTATAGGGAAACACATCTAGGTCCAAAGGCCAGACCTAGACTCCAAGAGGTGACACGGAACACAGTCACAGAGAAATAAATGCTGTTCACCACTGGAAAGCGACAAATGCAATGTTAAGGTCCAGAAGATGTGCTCTACCTGACCAACATAAATGACAGACCTGAAGGACCTGGATGCTGCTCTATGCAACAAAGCAGACACCCCACAAATGGCCATGGAAGAAACATGTACAGCAGGCAGTGCTTTGGCCAAGACTGCACTACAGCATCGACTCCCTCGGAGTCTACCTCCCTGTGACAAATGAAGAATCTGCTCACCTTGGCATTGGCCCAAGTTGCCATTGAGTCCATTTTGGGACAGTCCCAGAAGCGCAGAATCCACTGAAACACCTCTTGACTCAACTCCCACACCCCAGGATTAATGGAGTGGTGACGTTGTCTATGCTGGTGATGTGTTGTGCCAATAAAGTTAGGAGATTCCTCTCCACCCAGGAGGAGAATCATCTCCAGGGCCACTCTAGCATTCTTGGAGCCTCCTTCCCAAATGACATATGCCATTGCTGTGGCACTGTCCAAGTACACCCTAATCACTTCGTTCCTGACCTGGATCCAAAAGTGTAAAAGGACCAGCCGAATAGCCCTTGCCTCAAGACGATTTGTGGGCCACACCACCTCCTTCAGCCCTGAGCTATTCGATTCTCGCAATGGGCCACCAACGAAACAGGTTGACATGCATCAAGAGCAGAAGCCACACAACTGTCCAGTGGCATACCTTTCCTTAGATATTGTGAATGCTGCCATTTGTGCAAGCTGGACCTCACCTCCAGTCGAATGGGGATAGGGACCTTGAACTCCTGTGAACACAGAGACCACTGAGTCAGCAAAGACCTCTGAAGTGGCCTCATAAAAGCTCACACTTAAGTCACCATCTCGATTGTCGCCACCATCACACCGAGAAGCAGAAGACAATTCCATATAAACCCTGGGAGCCTGCTGAAACCGGAAGGCAGACATCTGGTCCAACAACTTCTCTACTCGCTCTTCAAGCAGGAAGACTCTGTCCAGCCAAGTGTCAAAACACACTCCCAGGTATTCCGATGACAGAGACGGCTCCAAGTGGCTCTTTCCTCGATTGATCCCCCAGCAGAGACTCTCCAGGAAATGCACCACATGGGTCGAAACCAGAGACGCTTTGGAGCGAGACTGGGCTCAGATCAGTCAATTATCCAGATATGGGTAATCACAGATCCCTTGTCACCACAATGCAACAGCCACCACCACCATGATTTTCAAGATGTCCTTGGAGCGTTGAAAAAGCCAAAAGGGAAGAGCAGCAAAATGAAAATGAAAGCCAAGCATGGTGAAATGCAGAAACTTCTGCTGATCCCCCTGGACAGATGTCAAATTAAGTTTTGGCTAAATCCAGAGAAACCAAGAACTCTCTGCTGTGTACCACTTGAATCACAGAATGCAGGGTCTCCATATGGTAGCACAGAATATGCGGATAAGTGTTGACCCCTTTGAGGTCGAGAATCTGACAAAAAGATCTGTCCTTTTGGATAAGGTAGATGGAGTATCTGCCTGGCCCCGCTCCGCAGGGGGCACCAGCACTATCACTCGCAGCCTGAGCAGTTTGTCTAACATGGCCTGGACGGCGAGTCACATGGGAAGACAACAAAGGCATCTAGCATAGGTTATCTGCACTCTAGAACATAGCAGTGTTGAATGGCATCCAGCACTTGGGCCAACTGCCGGCAGAAGAGACAGCTGCCCACAGAAGGTGCCCCTGGATAGGCCCCCAATCCATCAATGTGCTGAACAGGAAGCGCTGTCTCTAGAAGAAGAAGCATTCCGTGGACCACAGGCCCCACAAAAGGACCAAAAACCAGGACTGAAACCCCAAAGAGGAAGAGGAGGGCTTTCCAGAATGGCTTTTATGAGAGTCCCAAGACTCTCAGAAATCCAAGCACTGTGAACGTGGAATATGCTGAGGACGATGACAACCCTGAACCTTTCCAGGCCCCTTCAGTCTATCTATCTTCGGGGGAGGCGATGGGGCTTAGACTCACTTAAGTCCTTAACCAATTTCTCTAAATCAGACCCAGCTTCCCTTGAAAGGCTAACTGAGTCAATCGAGCTTTAGCAGACGTGTCCACCACCCAGTGGTAAAGCCATATCCAGCCTAAGCATGGTAATATGGAAAGACAGAGCTTTTTTTATCATAAACCAGGGACAACCAGACACAGGCCGTGTTTTGATAACCTTCGTCAGGGGTTAAATCTGGCACACTCTGTTTAAATGTTAACCCATATAGGTCTTTGTAAACTCCAAAAACAGACAAGATGGTGGCCATTCCCGCCAAAACCATGGGTGTGCTGGCCTCTCCCAAAGGGCGCTTACAACCAGAAAGCACCCCCCCCCCCCCCCCATGGTTTCCTCCGATGCAGCCAGGCTGCTGACAAAGCTCTCCATGGCACCCATGCTCTCCTTAACAGACGTGACAGAACCCTACCATGGAGAGCAAGCATCTGCAGCTGCCGCATGCTGCACAATGGCCAATCGCCAGGTCAGCCATGTGCGTGCCACGTGGGAACTCCCTCCCCTCCGCTCTGACTCACCAGCTCCTAGAGGTTCTGCTGTGCTGCCGCTGCATCTACCAACGCTGCCTGCTGATAATTTTATTTTAAGGGATTCAAGCAGGAGCTCAACCTACGGCTTCCTCCCAAGAGTTGGGGAGGAGAAGAGGGAGGAGAGCAGCTGTCTCCTACTGCACAGAGGGGCTGGGGGAGGGACCTGGTGCCAATGGGTTCTGCACCCCAAAATCGCAGCCCAGCACTTAACTACAGAAAAATGACAAACCAGCCAGCACAGGCCTATGCTCATCCACTGGCTGAAGACTGAAAAACACTGGCTCTGCAGGGAACCATAAACCATACTTAAGGGAAAGGTTTTGGCTTGCTGTTCTCAGTCTCACCCCTGCTGGTGACTCTACTACTAATAATTATTTGTATAGTGCTACAAGGAGTACACAATGATATACGTATAGATGTAAGAGACAGTCCTTTCTCATCAAAGCTTACAATCTAATCAAGACAAACGTCACAGAACTGGGGATTAGAGTATAAGATAAAATACACAAGTCATGAACAAGAGAGAGAGGGGCATTAGGATCCAAAAAGCAGCCTCAAAGAGGTGGGTTTTTAGCCTGGATTTGAACAGGGTTAGAGAAAGAGCCTGATGTAATGATGCAATTTGCCCAAGCATATGAAGAAGTAAGGTAGAAATAATGAAGTCTGGAGTTGGAAGTGGCAGAGAAGGGCACAGATAAAAGGGATCTGCCAAAGGAGCGGAGTTCCTGAGGAGGAGTGTAGGGTGAGATAAGAGGAAAGGTAGTGAAGAGCCACAGAATAAATGCGCTTGTAGGTCACTAGAAGTCTGAAATGGATGTGGAAATGGATAGGGAACCAGTGAAGTGACTTGAGAAGAGGAATTACTAGAGCATAGCGACACTGGCAGAAGATAATCTGTGCAGCAGAGTATTGAACAGACTGAAGGGAAGGGAGATGATTTAGAGGGAGACCAGTAAGCAGCAGATTGCAATAGTCTAAGTGGGAGGTGACGAGAACATAAGAACATAAGATATGCCATACTGGGTCAGACCAAGGTCCATCAAGCCCAGTATTCTGTTTCCAACAGTGGCCAATCTAGGTCATATGCACCTAGCAGTTTCCCCAAGAGACACAAGTTCCACAATGCTTGTACTGGGTCAAGCATTGATATCTTCGGTCACTTCTTAATAATGGTTTATGGACCTTTCCTCCAGGAACTTGTCCAAACCTTTTTTAAACCCAGCTACACTTAAGGGAAAGAAAACCCCCGAGGAAATAGGAGGCACAGTAAAAGGCTTAAAATTAAATTAAATAATTAAAGTAACAACCAGAGCCAGAGAACAAATTATTTTAAAATTTTTTCAGGACAAAGCTGGATACTTGCGGTTGGAGGCTTCTCTCCAGGCCCGTGGCCGCGATTCCCCGTAGTTGGCTCAACACGTGGTAGGCCGCGACCATGTGGAGCCCTTAGAGTAGCTTGCAAAACTGCTCTTTTGTGCTGTCCCGCTCGTTCCGACAAAGCAGATGGAGAAAACAGGGGCCCGAACGATCCGGTGTCTCTTTCTGTTCCCGGAGCTTCCCTCGCGGCTCCGGAGCTAGACGCTGACCTCTACCGCGCCGCAGGAAGAAGAGGGGCATGGCTGGAGGAAATAGCCTGCTCTCACTCCAGAACGGCGCGTCCTCTAGCGCTCAGCCGCCGGCGGGGCTTCGGCGCGAGGACGGGTAGGTCTTCTAGGCAGGGCAGCAGAGGAGCAGGCAGTAATGACAGCGAGAGGAACTCCGACCGTTCCTCCTCGCTGCTGCAGGCTTAGAGCAATTCTCCCCCGTTTCCAGGACCGGGACCGGGTCGCGGGGGGGGGGGGGGGGAGGGAGACGAAATAAACTAAGGCAAGCTTCCTGGATAAAATAAAGAAGTCAAACCATGCAACTTTGCAGAAATAAAAATAATTACAATAATTGAAAGAATTAAAATAGTTAAAATTAGAAGACGTTAGGACTCCAGTAAGCCCTAGGCTTACGGAACCCTCCAGCTGCTTGGAGGCTGAGAATACAGGAGTGAGTGGGTGGTACCAGTGGTATATATTCCGCTCCACCCCAAAAAGGTTGGGCTCAGCCTCCAAGCTGCTGGAAGGGTTGCGAAACCCTGAAGTAAAGGGACTGGACTGGAGTGACGATAAGGAATATTTTCTTTTATTAGTCTTAAATAGTTTACCCTGTAGCTTCATTGCATGTCCCCTAGTCTTTCTATATTTTGATAACAAACAATCGATCTACGTTTACCCGTTCCACTCCGTTCATTAATTTATAGACTTCTATCATATCTCCCCTCAGCCGTCTCTTTTCCAGGTTAAAGAGCCTTAACCTTTTTAGCCTTTCTTCATAGGAGTATCCTTCCATCCCCTTTAACATTTTGGTGGCTCTTCTCTGAACCTTTTCTAAAATCGCTATATCCTTTTTAAGATACGGCGACCAGAATTGCACATAATATTCAAGGTGCGGTCTCACCATGGAACGATATAGAGGCATCATAATATCTTTTGTTTTATTTTCCATTCCTTTCCTTATCATACCTAGCATTCTATTTGCTCTCTTGGCCGCCGCTGCACACTGGGCTGAGGGTTTTAACATGGTATCCACAATGACGCCTAAATCTTTTTCCTGGGTGGTGATTCCTAATGTGGAACCTTGCATCGTGTAACCATAGTTTGGGTTGTTCTTCCCTAGGTGCATAACCTTGCACTTGTCCACATTAAATTTCATCTGCCATTTTGATGCCCAGTCTTCCAATTTATTAAGATCCTCTTGCAATTTTTCACAATCCTCTTGGGTTTTAACAACTTTAAATAGTCTTGTGTCATCTGCAAATTTGATCACCTCACTCGTTATTCCACTTTCCAGGTCATTTATGAATATGTCAAAAAGCAGCGGACCCAGCACAGATCCCTGGGGTACACCACTATTCACCTTTCTCCACTGGGAAAATTGGCCATTTAGCCCTAACCTCTGCTTTCTATCTTTTAACCAGTTCCTGATCCACAATAGTACATTGCCTCCTATCCCATGACTCTTTAGTTTTGCCAAAAGTCTCTGATGAGGGACCTTGTCAAAGGCTTTCTGAAAGTCCAGATACACAATATCAACCGACTCACCTTTGTCCACCTGTTTATTCACTCCTTCAAAAAAAAACATAACAGATTAGTAAGACAAGATCTTCCTTGTCTAAAGCCATGTTGGCTGTCTCCCATTAGGTTGTGACTATCTACATGCTGAGTAATTTTGTTCTTTATGATGGTTTCTACCATTTTTCCCGGTACTGACGTCAGGCTCACCGGTCTGTAGTTTCCCGTATCACCCCTGGAACCCTTTTTAAAAATTGGTGTTACATTGGCGATCGTCCAATCTTCAGGTATTAGAGATGATTTTAATGATAGTTCACAGATTACTGATAGCAGGTCTGCAATCTCATATTTCAGTTCTTTCAACACCCTTGGATGTATACCATCCGGCCCAGGTGATTTGCTACTCTTCAGTTTATCTAATAGTTGTAAGACATCTTCCCAATGTATCGATATTTCCTTCAATTCTTCCGCACCTTTAAATACCACTTCAGTCATGGGTAACATCCCTACATCTTCCTCAGTAAAGACCGAAGCAAAGAATTCATTCAGTCTCTCCACTATCGCCTTGTCGCCTCTTAGTGCTCCTTTAACCCCTTTATCATCTAATGGACCAACTGACTCTCACAGGTTTTTTGCTACGAATGTACTTGAAAGGGTCTTTATTTTGCGTTTTTGCTTCCGCAGCAAGCTTCTTCTCAAATTCTCTCTTTGCCACCAGAAACATCGTCTTCAAACTCAAGTCTTTCACCATAGCCAGAGGCAACGGCTCAAAAGGCAGTTTTGCTAACGCTGCTAACACCAAATTGAGGTCCCAGGAAGGCACCATCACCCTACGCAACGGGCGTAACCTAGAAATTGCTTTGAGAAAACGTAACACATCAGAGTGAGTGCCAAGAGCAACGCCCTGTATCTTGCCGCGATAGCAGCAAAGAGCCGCCAATTGCACCCACAAAGAACTGGCCGCAAGGCCCTTATCAAAGCCATCCTGTAAAAAACTTAATATCGACGGAATGGATACCGTAGCTGCCCGTATCTGTCACCGGAAGCACCAATCCTCAAATATATGCCAAATGCGAACATACGCTAGAGAAGTGGACTGTTTCCTAGCTCTAGGCAACATAGCGACGACCGACGCCGAATAGCCTTTCTTTTTCAGCTTGACCCTTTCAATGGCCATAGTACTAAAGAAGAGCAAAGGTACCTGCGCACCAAAAGGAGACCACCAAAGCAGATACACAAGGTCTGATGACAGTTAGGTGAAAAACCTTTTTTATTTCGCCCCGACGCGTTTCGGCTGAAAAGCCTTCCTCAGGGGGTCTTAAAAGAGCACACCTCAAAAAAGATATATATAATAAACAATTATAAACATCTATATATATAATACGGTTAAAACAATTTTATTTCAAATTTGTTTTTTATTGTTTCACACATAAACACATCCAATAACAGCATACTTTCGTTCAATACAAAACAGCAAACACGGACACAGGTAATAGTCCGGAAATTGCCCCATAAACCTTTCTAAAGGTTAGCAACCCCACCCCCCGCAACTGCAACCCCAGGGATGGGCTAGCAGAATAACAGCATAACAACAGTTGACTAAAAGAACATCAGTCCATATGGAAGCGCAAGCTGTGCAAAAACACTTTGCAAAAAACACTTTACCACCCCCCCACCCTGCAAGCCACCCCACGATCCACCCCAGTGCCCGGGCCCAAAACCCCTTATGCCAATACGCAATCCCAGGGGAGAAAACCCTCCTCCCACTCTACAGACATAACTGTGCACAGTTCCGCACCAGAGGAGAGACAGCTAGACATTCAGCACTGCGCTGCGCTCCTGGGTGGATAAGGTATTTATGAGCGGCAGCCAAATCTCAAGAAACCGCTCCCACTGTCTCCCCCCCTAACTGCTTCGCCGTGAGCTTTTCCATATACATCAAGTTTATCATTGATTTTTTCCAAACCTCGAACTGTGGGGGGGCGCTCTCAAGCCAACTACCCAGTAGAACTTTCTTTACGAGAAGGAGACCCCTGTCAAGCAAAACTCTGTGGTGGGATGTAGTCGTAGGCCCAGCCCCCTCCCAGCAATGAAACAGACACACCTTCCACTGCTTGAAGGCCCCTAACCCCAACCATTCCCCCAGCTTATCTGTCACTTGCTGCCACAAACATTGAACTCTAAGGCACAGCCAGAACTTATGAAACAGTGTCCCCTCTTCCCGCAGGCACCAACCACATAAAGAGGTGTCCCGTAAGCCCACTTTATACGCCCATTTTTCACTGGCATATGCTCTCCAGAGAAATTTGTACTGCATCTCCTGCAAATACATCCACACGGCACCCCTAGGAATCCGCTCAAAAGCAGACCGCAAGGTCTCCACTGTCAGCCCTTGCAGGCCATCTGCAGTCCAGCGTTGGACGAGAATCTGGAGATAGTCAGAGTCTACCAGCGGGCAAGGCAGCTGTTTCCTCTCGGCCCAGTCAAGCAGGTCTTTCTCCACCCATCCCCCAATCAACTGCCGCGGATCTTTTGATATCAGTAAGATTGGGACCCTTTTCCGCAACTGATCTACATAATGTCGAAGTTGGAGGTAGCCATAAAAATCCTTGGCTCCCAACCGATAGGTATGGCTCAGGGTCTGATAACTCTCCAAGACTCCTCCCTCTGTTCTACCCAAATCCCCCAAACACACTATCCCCTTCTGCTGCCAAACATGGAAGAGCGTAAAATCCGCGTAACCCGGCGTGAAGTCCGGGTTCCCCACCAATGGCAACAGAAGAGAGCACGTCGAATCCCATCCAACCCTCCTATAGACCTCCCGCCAGGCCATCTGCAGAGTTCTCAGATATGCACTTTCCCTCCCTCTCCCCAGGCTGTGCAGACGCACGGTATGGAGCAAATACAAACTATGACAGGGAGAGGATATTTCCCGCAGTTGCTGGACAGGAGCACACCCTCCCTCGGCCACCAACAAACCCCAAATATGCCGTACCAAGTATCTGAGATTATAGTGTCTCAGCGAAGGTAGTTCCAACCCCCCTTCTTCCTTCCGCCGCCGCAGAGCCCTGAGCGGAATTCGGGGACGACGACCCCCCATTGAAAACCGGTCAGATATCTATCAAACAATCTCCAGTCCCTCACAAGGATCCAGATCGGCAATAACCGCAACATATATAACCACCTAGGAAGCTCCACCATAGAGAATAAAGCAATTCGGCCACGTAAAGACAACGGGAATGCCCGCCATCGCTGAAACGTTAGCCGTGCCCTTCCAAGCATGCTCTCCACATTCTCTTGAGACAACTTGGCCGGACTCGCAGGCAGCTGTATGCCCAAATACTTGATGGAGCCCTCCGCCCACGCAAGGGGGAATTCCCTACGCCAGATAGGTTGCACCTTCCCTCCAACATCTAAGGCCATAGACTTAGACATGTTGATCTTCAGCCCAGAGAAACTACCACACTCTTGAATAAGGAGCAATACCCTCTGCAATGATTCCTGCGGTTCAGTCAAACAGAGAAGCATGTCATCAGCAAACGCACTAACTTTCATTTCCTCCTCCCCCCATCTTGATCCCCACCACTTGGGCCTCCTGCTGGATAACCTGTAGTAAGGGTTCCAACGCAAGAACAAATAGTAGCGGAGATAGCGGGCAACCTTGCCGCGTACCCCTTTCCAAAGTAAAGGGCTCCGAGTAGACCCCGTTCACACCCACCCTCGCCGCAGGGTGCTTGTATAGGACCCGGATCCACTGGGCAAACTCCCCTCGGATCCCGAAACTACTCAAAGCATCCCACAGATATGCCCAGGCTACCCTATCAAATGCTTTTTAGCGTCCAGACTGACCAATATTAATGGTGAATTCTTTTCAATACAATGCTCCATTCCCAAGAGGAGCTTTGCAATATTCTTAGTTGCATCCCTCCCCACAACAAAGCCTACCTGTCTATCCCCTATCAAAGATGGTAAGAGGGGGTTCAGCCGCTTAGCTAGTATCGAGGCCAGAATCTTAACATCATTATTGATAAGCGAGATGGGCCGATACGACGCAGAATCAAGCGGATTCTTACCCGGCTTCGGGATGACAGTAATGTTTGCACAACGCATGTCTCTAGGGAAGCATCCCATCTGCAACGCCTCTGTATACATAGCTAACATACTAGGGACTAACCTAGGTGACAATATTTTATAGTACTCTCCTCCGAAACCATCAGGGCCTGGGGCCTTGTGCGATTTCCCTCGCTTAATGGCATCTTGGATTTCCTTCCCTGTCAAAGGGGCGTTGAGCTCCTGCAGTTCCCTCTCAGTTAACTGTGGCACAGCCACTTTATCTAGGAACACTCTACTTTTAGCAGCAACGCGGTCTTCCTCCGTGTACAAACGGGCGTAAAAACTACAAAAGATTTCTGCAATGCGCTGCGGTTGATGCTGCAGCTTCCCCTCCCCATCTGTAAGAACAGGGACAAAACGTGCTCCGCCCGGGTCACGAAGCAACCTCGCTAAGAGCTTACCAGACCGATTACCATATCTATACAATTTGTGCTGATAGTATTGCAATGACATCTTAGCTCTTCTCTGAAGGAGCTCATGGAGGGCCAACTGGGCTTTAACATAATCCTGCTGACACACTCGGGCTCCCCTCCCATGCAAGGTACTTAATTTATACTGTAAGGCCTGAAGATTACGTTCCAAAACCACAATGCTATGGTCCAAATGTCTACGCCTTTTAGCAGTGTAAGCAATAATCACCCCTCTCATAACTGCTTTACTAGCTTCCCAAAATAAAAGAGGCGTACACTCGGGGATGTCATTGAAAAGGACGTATTCATCCCAGTGCTTCTCCAAGAAACATCGAAAATCTTTGTCTTCCCATAAGTAGGCCGGGAAACGCCAGCCCGCTCTACCCACCCCCTGACATTCCCAGGTCATCCAGACAATACCATGATCAGATATTGCTATGGGCTCTATATCCATCTGGTCCACCCTGGAGATCGCCTGCTCACTCACCAGAATATAGTCTATCCGGGACCATGTAAGGTGGGCCCTCGACTGATGGGTATAAGCACGCTCTCCCGGGTGCAAAGTACGCCACACATCTAGCAGACCTCCCATTCTGCAAAGGTAGCCCACCCCTTTTTTAGACCAAGCCCCACCCCCCCCTGCTCGCCACCGATTTATCCAGGTGAGGGTCGTTGGGGCAGTTAAAGTCCCCGGCCAGCACTAATTTACCGTCCCCCACCCTCTTCACAAAGCCCAAAAGAAATTTAAAGAAAGCGTGGTCGTATACATTGGGGGCATAAACATTGCCTATCCATATCTCCTCTTTATACAATTTAGCTTGGAGAAAAACATACCACCCCTTCGGGTCAATCGTCTTCACTTCAAATGGGATACCCTTTTTCACCAACACCACCACTCCCGCCGTATTCCCCCCGGAGGAAGCCCCATACATGCTCGCCACCCAATCCTTCACCAGCTTTTTATGTTCCTGCTCGCTCAGATGGGTCTCCTATAGCAAAGCTAAATGAGCTCCTTTCCTTTTTAGTGCTTGTAAAATTTTTATGCGCTTGACAGGAGAGCTTATGCCGCCTACATTCCAGGAGATTAGCTTAACATTCTGATTAAGTTATTCTTAGGCTATGGCTTTTTACTGCAAGACTACACTTATTTACTCCAGGAACCGCCCAGACTCGGCCCCAGAGAAAGACTCTCCCCCGCCCTCTAGCCAACCATGAGGTCCAAAAGTCCCCGGGCACCCTTCCCTGGTCTATTCCTACCTCCCCCCCCCCTCCCTCCCCCTCCCCCTCCCACCCTCCCCTCTTTTGCCCCCTCCCCACCTCCACCCCCCATTCCCCCCTCTCCCCTCTTCACCCAAGCCCCCTTAAAATCACACATCCCACCTCAACCAAAGGCTGAGCAGAAGTCACCTCTGTGCACCGCGGGGCCACCTCGAACTCTCACCCAGCACCGGTGCCACAGTCAGCGATCGAGCCCCCCCCCACCCTCAAGATCCCCCCCTCTGCAGTTCTCTCCGAATCTGACTAGTGTACTTCACGGCAGGGGACAACGGGCTCTTCAGCAACAATGCACCCCCCACCTTCCAGAGAGAAAAATAAGTGGGCCAGGCCCCCATCCTCGCATATAAAAAGGAAATGATAAGAAAGAGAAGAAAGAAAGAAACATCCCAGCAACGTAACTATGCCTCACATAGGGAGCCAACAGTATAATCACTTCCCCAAGGCAATTAGTATAAGCACTTCAACATAACACACTTTAGCAAAGTACAAAGTACAAATGTATAGCAGCACATGGCGTGGCTCACACAGTCCAGCTACACCGCAAGACCCGACGGAGTCAGTGGGAAGGCAGCTCAAAACCCCACCAACTACATCTGCATGTCCATATGGTGGAACCCCCACTCCGCAGGCCTCACCTTGGCCACAAATCAGCCAGATTCTCTCATATCTGGTCAGGCAGCACTCAAGACACAGAGGTCCCGGCCCCCTCATCAGCTCGTGCATTCGGATCCTTATGCAGTTTCTCCAAATAGGCCTTGGCCGCTCCCGCAGATTCGAAGACCAAGCTTTTCCCCAGATGGTGGACTCGGAGCGTTGCCGGGAAGGCCAGGGTGAATCTAATCTTCTTCTGGAAGAGGGCCGTGCAGACAGGAGAGAATTCCTTACGCTTCGCCGACACCACTGTTGAGTAATCTTGGAACAAGAGTATTTTGGTATTATGCAACAAGAGTCCCTCGTGCTGCCGATATGCTCGTAAAAGTCGCTCTTTATGGGCGAAATTTAGTATCTGGGCGATCACCACTCGGGGCCTTGATCGATTCTCCATCTTGGGACCAATCCGGTGGGCACGCTCCACCTTAAGGTCGCCGAACAAGGTAGGTAATCACAGCTCTTCCGGGAGCCACTTCTCAATCAGCGGCAGAAGCTGTTGGTCGGTCGTTGTCTCCGGGATTCCCACCAGACGGATATTGTTCAGACGGGAACGGTTTTCCAAATCGTCCAGTTTACTCTGCAAGGCCGCAAGCTGTGCACGTGTATCTGCATGCACTCTCTCCTGCCGCCCCTCATCGTCTTCAATGGCAGACACGCGGTTTTCCAGCTCTTCAATTCTCTGACCTTGTGCTGCCAACGTCTCCCCCATCACCTCCAGCTTGGAGAGAATCCGGTCCAACTTGGGGTCCAAGTGATGGGCCACCTCCCTCGCTAAATCCTCTGACGCCGAGTCCCCACTCTCCGTACCCGGCGACGAGGGCTGCATCGCCGCCGGTGTTGAGGCCCGTAGCTTTGGCGCCTTCTCTCTCTTTTTCCTTCCGAACCGGGGGCGGCATCCGAAACACCAAACAACGGTGGGAGAAAGAAACTGTGTTAGGGCAGGGATCCCCACCACCAGCACCGGTCTCCGGGAGCTTAAATCACCGATTTTATACCAATTTTGCCGAGGCGGCCCCGGAGCAAGTGAAAAGACGTCCTCACTTGCTCATGTGTCACGTGGCTCCCCTAAAACAATTTTAATACATAAATATGTTACTTACAAACAATTGTACATGGTAAAACATATAGAAGATGTAAGCACAAAAGTTAAAATTATAAATATGCAAATGTAATATTAAAAAACCATAAGATCATAAATAGTAATGCAAAATTAAGAATGTGACTATGAACATGAATTATAATTTAAAAAGATAGCATATAGACAACAAATAGAATACAAACTCACAATTGAATAAAAGGAAGGAGAGATGAGGAGGACATAAATACAGTGAACAAGTATAAAAGTAAATAAATACCTTAGGTCTGTCACGTAGTTCACTAGAAACTAAAATGGACAATAAAAAATAATAAATACTTTGCCAATTGTAAGAGTAAAAATCAAAAAATCAAAGCCAATGCCATTAGAAATACCAGTAGAAGGGGGATAAATAGTAACACCAAAATAACTTATGTGGTAATACTTTTAAAACAGTCAGGTAATGAATTAATAATAAATCTATCAAGATCATTTGATCAAGATGTAAATTTCATCATGACAGATAGAAAAGCACGCTAAAGAAGGAATTATCCTAAAAAGACACTATTAAAAAACATTTATATGAAGTGATATATTCTATCAAGGGTCAAGAGCACTTCAATGAACAATAATAAAATGTTGATTTGAATACCAGGAGGTGCAGGATTAAATATGTAAATGCGTAAAAAGTACAAGAATGACCGAAGTGCAGATATGTAAATACATAAAAAAGTAACACTGACTTGTTAAAATCAGGAAAGCTTCAAAAATAGGTGAAAAATGGTAACTTGAATGACAAAAAAAGGTACAAGACTGAGTATGTAACTACATAAAAAGTACAGAACCGAATGAAGTGCAAATCCCCCTCCCCCCTTCCCTCCCCTTCCCTTTTCTCCTCTTTCCCTTACCTTTCTTTATTTCCTCTTCCCTCCCTCCCCCTTCCCCCCCTTTTTTTTGATACAATGGTAAGTTTACAATCTTGAGGAGTTTTGTAATTTAATATGCCCTACTAGGGTTTTTCTACATACTTTAATATCTGCAAGTGTCTGCCTGATACCGTTGACCCTTAACCCGCAAGGGCGGGAAAACGCCGATATTTTAAGGTTTAGAACGCATCGAGCTTCATTCCTTTACTTGAACAGAACAGCAGCTCAAAGCGCTTTCAACGGTGAGTCTTTCAGTCTTCTTTTTTTCATTTATGCACTATATTATAATACATGTGACAACATCATTTTGTGCTGCGGCTTGAAAATAGCTTCATTAAGAATTTTGAATGGCTATTTAGTCATTGCTGCTTAATATTTTTCTACAATTCAATTTGTTTTTTGCGGTATACGCTTTTTCAGTTCATACATACACACAATAAATTTTAAAATCATCGCATCTTTAAGCACGTTTGTACTTTAATTTATTATGGGATAGTATGTAAACCGCACAATTTTTAGTGTTGAAAAAGGTTCTGTTGAGACAATGATTTGTTGTTTTAAAATCGCATACCTTCGGCTCCTCTCGAAGACGATCTTGTGATACACGTTCTTTTAAACTGAGTACATATAGCCTTCAATGTTAAATTTATCAGTAACACGGGCTCTTCTAACTAGTGTAATGATTGGACATCAGTCAATGTTATTTTTCATATGTTATTACGGATTTGCACTTCATTCGGTTCGGTACTTTTTATGTAGTTACATACGCAGTATGGCTTCCCCTCTGGTCAGTTCATGAACTAGCTGCTCCAAGAAGCAGTCATTTATTTCATCTAGAAACTTTCTCTCCCTAGCATGTCCTGCCGTGACACAGACTCAGTCGATACCGGGGTAATTGAAATCACCCATTACTACTCTGCTGTAACTTTTGTTAGCTTCCTTTATCTCCTTAAGCATTTCATCATCCATTTGTTCATTCTGGCCAGGCGGTCGATAGTACATCCCCACTACCATCACCTTCCCCTTCATACATGGGATTTCAATCAAGATTCTACAGCAAATTTTGTTTCCTGCAAAATTTTAATCCTTTCTAACTCAATGCCCTCCCTAACAGAGTGCAACCCCTCCTTCAATTTAATCAGTTCTATCATTACGATATAGTTTGTATCCAGGTATCATAGTGTCCCACTGGTTATCCTCCTTCCACCATGTCTCAGACTGCAATCATATCTAACCTCTCATTTAGTGCTATATATTCTAACTCTCCCATCTTACTGTTTAGACTTCTAGCATTTGCATACAAGCATTTCAGAGACTGTATTTTATTAATATTAATCTGGCTATTGGTAGGCATGGGTAATTTGGAATCTTTACGCTCTGTCTGCACCATACTCAAGGGCATTTGGGCTACTTTACTCTCTTTTGGAACCTCACTGCTTTCGGTAGTATCCTTCAAGGATACCTTCTTCTGAACCATGCACTCTTGGACCATGCACTCTTGGGCGACTGTCAGCTTTCCCCTATTTTCTAGTTTAAAAGCTTCTCTATCTCCTTTTTAAAGGTTAATGCCAGCAGTCTGGTTCCACCCCGGTTAAGTTGAAGACCATCCCTTCGGAAGAGCCCCTCCTTTCCCCAGAATGTTCCCCAGTTCCTAACAAATCCAAAACCCTCATCCTTGCACCACTGTCTCATCCACGCATTGAGACTCCGGAGCTCTGCCTGCCTTTTGGGTCCTGCACGTGGAACAGGAAGCATTTCGGAGAATGCTACCCTGGAAGTTCTGGATTTCAACTTCCTACCTAAAAGCTTAAATTTAGTCTCCAGAACTTCCCTACCACATTTTCCTATGTCATTGGTACCGACATGTACCAAGACAGCAGACTCCTCCCCAGCACTATCTAAGATCCTATCTAGGCGGTGTGTGAGGTCCACTACCTTCGCACCAGGCAGGCATGTTACCAGGCGATCCTCACGTCCACCAGCCACCCAGCTATCTACATGCCTAATGATCGAATCACCAACTATAACAGCTGTCCTAACCCTCCCCTCATGGGCACATGGCCCTGGAGAAACGTCCTCAGTGCGAGAGGGTTTTACATCACCTGGAGAATAGGTCCTAGTTACAGGATCACGTCCTGCCACACCAGGGTGATGCTCTCCTGTCACGTGACCTCTCTCCTCCATGGCAACAGGGATGCTGCCAGACTGGAGGTGGGACTTCAGGACTATATCCCTGTGGGTCTCGTCCATGTACTTCTCTGTCTTTCTTATGTCTTCCAGGTCTGCTACTCTAGCCTCTAGAGAACGGACTTGTTCCGAGAGCAAAGAGCTCCTTCCACTTAGTGCATACGTAAGACCTCTCACCAACTGGGAGAAAATCATACATGTGACACTCAATGCAAAAGACTGGAAAGCCCCCCATCTCGCTGCTGGACTGTTGTCTGCACCTTAGTTTAAAGCTTGTGTTTAGGTCTTAAAATTCTGTATTCACTAAGAGTTGGTGTAGGTGCTTATACTAATAAAAGTGTATCTAATACCTCTAATATACCTTGTTCACCTGAAGCTTAATTAATCTCAGGTCCTCAATGTATTTATTTATTTTATTTTTATTTATGCTTTTCTTCTATACCGCCTTTTCCCAAGATCAAAGGCGGTTTACAATTAACATAATGAACATGGTTTTACATGGAACTTCGTATTTTCTTCAAACTATGTACAATTAACTTTTCATGAACAATAACATGGAACATATAATCATACATAAGCTGTAACTATTTACATCAGTCAAATATTTACATTACATCATGTATGACCAATTTGGATAAAGAGCTGCACCTGAGAACAGCCCCTTTCCTCTAAGATGTGTAAGTACCTATAAAGCTACAATTACCCCAGGGGTGGGTGGGTGTTGGGGAGGGAGATAAGACCTATTAAAAGAAGAGGGCTGTTACAAGATACCCCTGTCATGTACCCTCAGCAGGGGGGGGAGAGGAGTAGTCCCTCAGGTAGGCTAGAGCAGGAAAAAATGTTTAAAACACAGCAGGTTCTGGGGACAGAGCAGGGAGAGATATTTAATTTAAAGCAACAGTTAACCTGGCTACCACAAAAAAGCCAGTTAGTAGAGAGGCAAGGTAAGTTATACAGCTGAAGAGCTCAAGTGCAAAACTAAAGGGAACAGGGAAGTGAAGTAGCACACCAATAAGACAATAAATAAATAATCAAATAGACAGCTAGAACTCACAGCAAGTTGTCACAGGAGTTAAATATCCACCTCTCTAGCAGAGCACTGTGAGGGCACTGCTCTTCCCAGAGCAGAGAGAGGCAAACAGGCATCACTGAAGGGATAGGCTCTTGGGGACTTATGAATCCCCTGCAATATAGGGTCCCCCACCATCTCTGGAGAGGCCACCTTCAGCTCCTCTGAAATCTTCAATTCAGCCAGAGTATAAAAGAGATAAGAGATGGCAGCTCATCCCTGTGAAAGATCTGGACCACTGTCGGATCCTCATTCACAAGAATCTCGCCCTCCTCCAGGTGCTCCTGGGAGGGGGCATCCAGGAGATCAGAATGGTCCTCTAAAGCCCCCAGGGAGTCCAGCGAGTTTATTGAGGCTATACCCTCCTCCTCCACCAGCAACACTCTGAGTCTGCTTTGCTGCTGTGGGGGGGGGGGGCCTTCCCTGGGTCACCAGGGAACCCCTTAGCCGAGGGACCCTCCCCCTAGTCCTGCGTCAGCCGAAGGCCTGATGTAATAAAAGCACAAATTTAGGTGAAAAAAGAAGGGACACAACTCCCGAAGCGTCAGCTCACCACTCCCCCCAAACCTGCTGCACACACTGATTGTGCAACTGGGAGATCAGCGTGTAAGGCCAGGTCCACTGCAGCTAAAATGGCATCCTTTCCCACCAAAACACACGGCCCGGCCTCTACCAATACAGGGCTGTGGTGGCCATCGGGAGCACACACAGCCGTCTCCTGCACGAACTGGGCCCCTGACAAAAAATCTAAAGCTGTTGCATTCTCCCTCACGCAGAAATGGCACAACCCCTCAGGCGAGAGGTGAGCCTGATGGCTGCTGCATGTAGCACACCAAGCATGGCTGGCTGCATCGGCCATGGCGAAGGCATCCGACTTCCCTTCCCTTCTCCACTTACCAGCCCTGCTGTCACACTGCTTTCCGCGAAGCCTCCTGATTTGCTGTTGCCTCCAGTCTGCCTTGTTCTCCCTCTTTTTTTTCCCCCTGCAAGGCTGGAACCTGTGGCTGCACTACTCAACCCCAGGACTCCTCTCAAATTTGGGGAAGAGGAACAGAGGAGCCCCAAGTGCAGCCAGGAAAGGACGGAGAGGGATCTGCACCTCCAGGCCTGGGAAGCCATAGGCTGAAAAAAAACACAAAAACTCACGGGCCAACGCCAAAGGAACAGAACAGAAAGAGAAACTACAGCACAGAACACAGGCTAAACTCATTCATCAACTGCTGAGACGGAGAAAATACTGGCTGGTTGAGGGTGCACAGGCTTGTTATGAGCTGTGCTCAGCTCAGTTGTTTTTCTCAGTCTCCATCTGCAGGTGAATGAGCATAACCCACTTGTCTAGACTGAACTGGAATGGAGGGATGATTAGCAAACTGGCTTCTCTCAGTGTTGCACCAGCATATACTTAGTGATTACATCACTAAAATTTGCTCAAGTCTGCCTCCACATGCTGGAAAGGTAGCATAAACCACTCATCTGGACTTAATTGGGAAACCAGATCTGGACTTCCCCAGAACACCTACACAAGTCTAAAGGCCCTGCTGCCAAGGAAATTATGCCTTTCTTTTTTTTTTAAATTCTGCTTTGCGAAAGCAGACAAGAGAGCCAAATATAGTCCAACAGAAATGAATGGGTTAAATTAAACCTTGGAAAATGTTCTTGGAATCTAGGAACCAGCCACCGAGACCTTGATCACAGTGACCCTCAGCTACCCTCTAAAGGATGTATCGCAGCTCCTTTTATTTAAAGGCCAGATTTACTGTTTTCCCATTTTCTATGGAAAAAGAAAGCTTAACAAATCAGGTCCTTAACATGCCATTACACAGTGCAAACAGAAGGCAGTGAGCTTCCCCCCCCCCCCCCCTCTTACCACTCCCAGTGAGTATATTATCTGAACCAAGAGACCAAAGTTCAATTCCCACTAGCACCTCTTGTGGTCTTGGGCAAGTCACTTAACCCTCCATTGCCTCAGAAGAATCCAAGTTATTAATGTCCATTACCAAGTTTAAGTTACAATGTAAACAGCTCTGACTAAAAACCTAAATGATTAGATATATTAGATAGATAATAATTTTGGGAAAATTCTAAAAAGCTTCCATTCAGATAAAAGGAGGACCTGGGGTCAACTTACCAGACCCTGGGATCCTCCTACTCCTCATTGGCCCACCAATGCTTGAACCAGTGAAAAACAGCTCTGGAATCAGGGCAGCTATCAGCACCATGCAATAAGGATGTACCCATTCTCTAAAAACCATTGGGCACTACAGGACTTCATCACATCAGCCACAGCACCGTGGTGTGGACCAGGACAGTGAGGCCTAATTGCTCTGCTGCACCAGGCCACACACATTGTCATCTGCTGGAGGAAGGCAAATACAGATACCTCTCAGTGCTGCACCACCAGATATGCCTTCTGATGACATCACTGAAGGATGCTCAGATCTGCTTCTACCTGTAAAGGAGCATAACCAGTACATTTTTCCTAGCAAAAAAGGTGCCGGTACTAATATGCAGGGCTCTTTCATTAATACATGAGGATCAAGGGTCAGCTTTAAAAGGCAACAAGAAAGGTGACAGGACTCTGTCCTACCGTGTAGCCCCTCAAAAAAAGCCTCGAGTATAATCCACTCATTTGGGCTGGTCTAGCAAGATAGGAACGGTGCTAACTGGTTAAAACCTAAAAATCAGAAGCTCTATGCATAACCTACAGAAGAGGCACAGAATAGATATGTTATTACTAAACCAATGAGCCTTTTCCAAATGAGGAGAAGTTCTAGAGCCAGAGTTTAAAGCTGAGACAAAGAGAGAGCGAGGGAAAGGAATAGAGATAGATAGAGAGGTACAACTCCTAGGGGAGGTGGGTGCGTTGTGAAGACTAAATTCATGCTGTTCCTGGAGATCACCTGTTACAGGTGAGTAACTATGCTATCTCCAGGAACAAGCAGGAATGTAGTCTTCACATATGGGGACTCCCTAGCATTAGATGCCAGGAAGAGACCCCAGAAGTTGTGAGTCCCTGTGAGAGGGCTCCACTTCCCCCCATGGATCTCTGGCATCCAACCAGGGATGGCGGGTAGGAGTTGATTAGGTATGGAACAGGTGTTGGAGAACAGCCTGACCAAACAAGGCATCCCGGTGGGAGTCCTTGTCCAAGCAGTAATGGGCTGTGAAGGTATGAACCGAGGCCCAAGTGGCTGCTCGACAGATGTCGTCGATAGACACAGAGTGTAGATGAGCCATTGAAGCTGCCATGGCTCTCACATTGTGAGCTGTGACATGGCCCTCCAGAGGAAGGTTCTTACTCTGATAGGCAAAGGAAATACACTGTGTAATCCAGTTGGACAGTGTTCTCTTGGAGACTGGAAGTCCCAAATGAGAAGGATCAAAAGCAACAAAGAGCTGAGAGGACTTTCTATGTTGCTGTGTTCTTTGAAAGTAAAAGGCTAAAGCTCTTTTACAGTCTAAAGTATGAAGATTCCTTTCTGTATTTGATGCATGAGCTCTTGCAAAGAGCACAGGCAGATAGACTGCTTGATTAAGATGAAAAGGTGAGACCACCTTTGGCATAAAGTGTGGATGAGTCCTAAGAACTACCTTGTCATGATGAAACCTTGTATAAGGTGGATCAGCTACTAGTGCCTGCAACTCACTGATGCGGTGTGCTGATGTGATTACAAGGAGAAAAATAACTTTCCAAGAAAGGAATTTCAATGAGGTAGTAGCTAAGGGTTCGAAAGGTGGCTTCATGAGCTGACCAAGAACCACGCTTAAGTCCCATGCCACCGGTGGTGGCCTAATGGGAGGCTTGGTTAGAAGGCGGCCTCTCATAAATCTTGCTATAAGAGGATGGGAGGAGATAGGTTGTCCATTTAGAGGCTTGAGAGAAGCTGCAATAGCACTCAAATGGACTCTTACTGAGTTAGTTTTAAGTCCTGCATTGGATAAATGAAGGAGATACTCCAGTAATGATTCCAGAGGTATCGCGAGGGGGTTAAGACTCTTCTGCGAACACCATATGGTAAACCTTTTCCACTTGAAAGCATAAGAACGTCTTGTGGAAGGCTTCCTGGAAGCATAAAGGACATCCTTTATCTGCTGAGGGAGGTTAAGATCATGAAGATAGAGTAATTAGTCCTTACCTGCTAATTAGTGTTCCTGAAGGAACTCCAGTCCAGTCCCTTTACTCTCGGGGTTGCGCAACCCTTCCAGCAGCTTGGAGGCCGAGCACATCATCGTTTTGATGATGGTGTGGTATAAATACCACTGGCACCACAAATAGGCACCAGTAATCTGATGAAAAAGCAGTCCTGACAGGTACCCGCTTAAGCGCCCGTAACTATAATGCGTGAAAAACAAAAACCAAAGAAACAGGAAACAAAAACAGCTTTTTTGTTGTTGTTTTTTTTAAAGGAAGAAAAACAGTGGCAAGGGAGAGGAGGGAAGGAGAAGGCTTACCCGAGGCCGACCCAGCCTTTACTCACTCCTCACCGTACCTCCCTAGCATGTAGGTCCGCCGCTGGGGCTCCTCAGACCGGAATTTTCCACTTCCACTCCACTCCGTTCACTGACTTCGGTCCTTTATTCCATTCTGAACACTAGAAACCGAACCTGGGCGGGATCAGGGACTGGACTGGAGTTCCTTCAGGAACACTAATTAGCAGGTAAGGACTAATTACTCTTTCCTTAGCAGAACTCCAGTCCAGTCCCTTTACTCTCGGGATGTAACAGAGCAGTTCAAACCTGGGCGGGGTTCGCCAACCCGGACCGAAGTACTGCATCCGCAAACCTGGTGTCTGCTCTTCTCTGGACATCCAGTCTGTAGTGCTTGGAAAATATATGCAGAGAGGACCAGGTGGCCGCTTTACAGATGTCCAGCGGTGGAACCAAGCTACGCTCTGCCCAGGAGGCCGACTGCGCTCGAGTTGAATGCGCGCAAAGACCTACTGGGACCTGCCTCCCCTTGAGAATGTAGGCAGAGGCAATGGCCTCCCTGATCCACCTAGAAATGGAAGCTTTGGCCGCTACTTCCCCCTTGTGCGGCCCTCCAAATTGAACGAAAAGCCGTTCGGACTTGCGGAAAGGTGCTGTGCGTGAGAGGTAGCGTCTCAGTACTCTATGCAAATCTAGGAGACGCAGTCTGGCACTCTCCCCCTCTTGTGCTTCTCCCGCGAAGGACGGGAGCGAGACTGTTTGGTTCATATGAAAGGGAAAGGAGACCTTGGGCAGGAAGGAAGGGACTGTCCGTAAGACCACTTTATCCTTGAAAAAGGAAAGAAAGGGAGGTCGAGAAGATAGAGCTTGAAGCTCCGACACCCTCCTAGCCGAACAAATCGCTACCAAAAATACCGTCTTCAGGGTCAAGTCCTTTAGGGAGGAGCTCCTTGCTGGCTCAAAGGGCTCCCTGGTTAGGGAATCCAAAACCAGGTTTAGGTCCCAAGGGGGAATAACTGATCTTTGCTGGGGCCGTAAGCGCTTGACCGCCCTCAGGAATCTACCCACATCAGCGTGGTCTCCTATAGACTTGCCCCGAACCTTTCCCCTATAACAAGAAATGGCCGCTAGCTGAACTCGTAACGAGCTGTGAGCCAAACATTTCTCGAAGCCTGCTTGTAGGAATTCTAACACCTCCGGAACTGAGGCTTCTAAGGGTTTCTTATGGAGATCCGCGCACCATGCCTCAAATATGCGCCAAACCCCGATATAGGAAAGGCAGGTCGAGCGTTTCCGAGCGTTCAGCAGGGTCGAAATTATCGAAACCGAATAACCTCGCTTCACGAGCCGCGCCCTCTCAAGAGCCAGGTCGTAAGCGAGAATCGATACACGTGGGGCATGAGGACCGGACCCTGCCGTAGCAAATCCTTTCTGTTGGGGAGCCTCCAAAGGCGATGAGCCGTTAGTCTCACCAGGTCTGCATACCACGGGCGACGAGGCCAGTCCGGAGCTATGAGGATTACAAGACCTTGGTGGGCCTCTATTCGCCTTAGAACTCTCCCTATGAGGGCCCAGGGCGGGAACACATACAGGAGACCTTCCGAAGGCCACTTCTGGACCAGGGCATCCAAGCCTTCTGACATCCTTTCCTTTCTTCGACTGAAGAACTGGCTTGCTTTGAATGTTTCGTAGCGCGCCATGAGGTCCATGATCGGTGTTCCCCAGAGGGCTACCACTTGGTCGAACACTTCCTGCGCTAGCTCCCATTCCCCGTGGTCTATCCTGTGTCTGCTGAGGTAATCGGCCGTCACTTTTTCTGCTCCCGCCACGTGCTGTGCTGACAGGTCCAATAGATGTGCTTCGGCCCACTGTAAGAGGCTGTCTGCCTCCTTCTCCAGCGAGGGACTGCTCGTTCCCCCTTGGCGGTTGATGTAGGCCACCGTGGTGACGTTGTCCGAAAGGACGCGGACTGCCCTTTGGCGAACCAAGGGCTCGAGAGCTCTGAGTGCCAGCGCCACTGCCCTCAGCTCTAGCCTGTTGATGGACCACCGAGCTTCCCTCGGGGTCCAGCTTCCCTGTGCGAACTGGCCCTCGCAATGAGCACCCCAGCCTGCTAGACTTGCATCCGTCATCAGCTGTATCCAGTGGGGTGGCTCGAGAGGCATCCCGCATCCTAAGTTCCTTGGGCACTCCCACCAGAGGAGAGTCCTCCTGATCTGAAGAGGACAGGGCAGCTGCATGGATACGGGATGATGCTGAGGGGACCAACGTCGTAACAAGGCGCGTTGAAGGGGTCGCATATGTGCCTTGGCCCACGGTACTACCTCTATCGCTGCCTCCATGGTGACCAACAGTTGTAGGTAATGCCAGGCGGTAGGGATCCGTCTTGATATGAAGCGAGAGACCAGGCTTTTCAGATCTCGTAACCTCTGTTTCGACAGGAAGACCCTTCCTCTCCTTGTGTCGAACCTTGCTCTGAGGTAATCGATCTCCTGCGAGGGAATTAATCTGCTCTTTGCCCGGTTGATGACCCAACCCAACTCCTCCAGGAATTCCACCACTCTGGCTGTAGCTGTACGACTCTCCGTCTCCGATTTTGCCCGAATCAGCCAATCATCCAAGTATGGATGTACTAGAATTCCCTCCTTGATAAGAGCCACGGCTACCACTACCATTACCTTGGTGAACGTCCTGGGGGCTGTTGCTAGGCCAAAGAGAAGAGCCTGGAACTGAAAATGACCCCTCGGCACTGCAAACCTCAGGAACTGCTGATGAGATCTTCGTACCGGGATATGTAAGTATGCTTCCGTCAAGTCTAGGGATGTCAGAAACTCCCCCTGTCTTACCGCTGCAATGACCGACCTCAGGGTTTCCATTCGAAAATGAGGAACCGAGAGGCAGCGATTGACTTGCTTTAAGTCCAGGATTGGACGGAAGGACCCTTCTTTCTTTGGTACCACAAAATAGATCGAGTATCGACCGGAACCGTATTGGTCTCTCGGGACGGGAGTCACAGCTCCCAACGCGATCAGCCTTGAGAGAGTGTCCTCTATCGCTGCCCTCTTTTCTGGAGAGCCGCAGGAAGACTGCATAAAGGCTGGGGGAACTTGCTTTGTGAATTCGAGAGCGTAACCCTCTCTGATCACTTCCAGTACCCAACGATCCGATGTGACTCGGGCCCAGGCGGGAAGGAAATGCCTTAACCGACCCCCCCACCAGCAGGCCTTTCTCCTGGGCCCCTGCAGTTTTATTGTGGTTTCCTAGGGCCTGAGGATGAGGAGGAGGCTCCAAAACCTCTTCCAGCTCTTCGAAACCCTCGGAAGCCTTGTCCTCTAGGCGAGGGGCGACCCTTAGGAAAAAAATTTGGTCTGGTCGACCGGAACCTACGAAAATCCCTCGGCTGACTGCGAGCTGGAACCGTCGAGCAGCTTTGCTTAGGCCTATCTTCCGGGAGCCTACCTCCCTTAGACTCGCCAAGGTCTTTCACCAACTTTTCCAGGTCTTCACCAAATAGCAGCTTCCCCTTGAAGGGGAGTCGACTCAGTCGAGCTTTCAAGGAGGGGTCCGCCGCCCAATTGCGTAGCCACAAATATCTCCTGGCTGCTACCACCGAGGCCATGTTCTTTGCTAGACTCCTAATAAGGTCGTACTGGCTATCTGCTAGAAAGGCGGAACCAGACTCTAACCGCGCAGCACTAGCCTGCGCGTCGGTAGAGGCGCCATCCGTTAGCTGACGCTGCTGAGCCCACCTCAAGCAGGCTCTTGCTACCCACGCTCCTGACACTGAGGACTGCAGGGCGAGGGCACTAACATCAAAGGCTTGCTTCAGCAGAGAGTCCAGCTTTCTATCCTATCTTTAAGCGCTGCGCTGCCCTTGACCAGAATGGTTGTCTTCTTTGTCACCGCTGAAACCGCTGCGTCTACCCTTGGGGACTTCAGCAGATCCTTGTCAGTTTCCGGTAAAGGGTACAAGCGGGACATGGCCCTCACCCCCCTTAAACTCGACTCTGGTTGATTCCACTCTTCCTGGATCATCTGGCGTACCACCCTGTGGACCGGGAAAACTTTCTGAGATTTCCTGACGGCTTGAATCAAAGGATCCTCTAACACTTCTTCCTCTGCAGGGGTGTCCGATGCCATATTAAGCACCTTCAGGGATTCATTAATTAAGGCTGGGAGCTCCTCTTGATGAAATACTCTAACTATTCGGGAATGCTCTTCCTCTGGGATCTCTCCCTCCTCAAGCTCTTCCTCTTCCTCCCCCACTTCTCTGTCTGATCTCTCCTCATCCGGAGTGATCGGAGATGGAGACGTGAGAGGTTCTTCGCTCATTAGTCTTGAGCTTTTGGGAAGGGCGCCGGGGTCATGGGAGCTTGTCTTCCCTGGACCGGGCCGGCCACCTTCTTTCAGCAGCGCCGGCTCCATGAGTCCCTGCTGACGCATACAATAAGCTTTGTGCAACAGAAGGACAAATTCTGGAGAAAAATGCTCCCAGCCTCCCTCCGCCCCACTGGAAGCATGGGGAAGGGACTGGGAGGGGCCTGGTAAAGCTGAGGTAGAAGGCGGGGGAGTGGAGGAAGAATCCCCTCCCCCTTCCCGGAGACCTTGAGACCCCTGAGAAGTCTGATCCATGGACAACTGAATTTCCTGCTCCACAGACGCTGCTTCCGCAGCACAACACCGGCAGATTCCGGCTTCCTAATCCGCAATTCTGCGTGTGCCGCAGGATGGGCACCGTAATTTTCCCGTCATTCTCCCTCCTCTATTATTTCCTTTCTTTTTTTTTTTTCTTTTTTTTTTGAGTCCACCTAGAGGAAAAGGTTCCAAGGCAGGCCTAAAGAAACAAACCTGGCAATAACAGAAAATAAATGAAAATAAATGAAGGATTTCCCAACCAAAAGGAGGAGGGGGGGGGGCCTCACCCAAAGGCTGGAACAGAACTCTATACAAACTAAGAATAAAAAAACAAAAAGAATATAACAAAAGTAAATACTGTGAAATTTGTACAGAAATGAAAGAAAAACAATAAAAAAAGGTATCAATGAAAGAACTAAAGACCAGTAAGCTCCTGGCTTACGGTAACCCTCCAGCTGCTTGGAGGCTGAGAATACTGGTGCCTATGGGTGGTGCCAGTGGTATTTATACCACACCATCATCAAAACGATGATGGGCTCAGCCTCCAAGCTGCTGGAAGGGTTGCGCAACCCCGAGAGTAAAGGGACTGGACTGGAGTTCTGCTAAGGAACTAGGCCTTCAGCAACCAAGCTCTGAGGTGCAGAGATTGGGGATTGGGATGCCGTAACATTCCATCCTCCTGAGACAGGAGATCTGGAGCAGATCCTAACTCCAGGGAGAGAGCTTGAGAGAGATGTAGAAAGCAGAGGGTACCACACTTGCCGTGGCCAATGTGGAGCTATGAGAATCATACGCCCTCTGTCTCTCTGAAGCTTAAATAGGATTTTGGGAATTAGGGGAATGGGTGTGGAAAGGCATAAAGGAAGTCTTGACCCCAGTGAAGGAGGAAAGCATCCCTGGCCTGAGAGCCCTGAGCCGGAATTCTGGAACAGAACCGGGGAAGTTTGGCATTCAACAGACCTGCAAAGAGGTCTATGTCCGGGGATCTCCAAATTTGAAAAATCTTGGCCACCTGGTCTGCATGTAGAGACCATTCGTGTGGAAGCAGAACTCGACTGAGTCTGTCTGCCCAAGAGTTTTTTATGCCTGGGAGGTACACTGCCAGGAGATTAATCTGATGCTCTCTGGCGAGGGCCCATAGTCACAAAGCTTCGTTGCCAAGCGACAGAGCCTGTTCCCCCTGCTTGTTCACATAGAACATGGATACCTAATTGTCCATATGAATGAGGACTGTCTTGTAGATGAGCAGGGTATGGAACACTCGAAGAGCAAGGAGATTGCTCTGAGCTCTAAGACTGATATGCAGATGAGTCTCCTGTGGAGTACAGATGCCTTGGGTGGAGAGGTCTTGCAGATGAACTCCACAACCCACTGGTGAAGCATCTGTTGTGAGAGTTGCCTGGGGTAAGGGTTGTTGAAAAGAGGACCCCAGCAACAGGTTTTGAGTGGACTGCCACCATTGGAGGGACAAAATAAGGCGATTTGTGTTTGCTATTTTGTCTGACAGGCACCCTGATGCCTGGGTCCATTGGGTGGATAAAGTCCACTGGGCTGCTCTCATATGGAGGCGAGCATAAGGAACCACATGCACTGTGGATGCCGTGTGGCCTAGTAGTTGTAGCATTTCTCGGGCAGTGAGATGGGGTTTTAACACTGCTTGAGAAGCTAACTGCACCATGCGAAGGCAACGGGCATGGGGGAGATAGACCCTTGCCTTTTTGGTATCCAGCAAATCTCCTATGAACTCTAGAGACTGAGTGGGAGTTAGACTGGATTTTGGGATGTTTATGACCAGACCCAAATACTGAAGGATATGCATTGTGCAAGATAGAGAAGTCCTGGCCTCTGACTCTGATGGGGCTCGAATGAGCCAGTCGTCTAAGTAGGGGAAGACAAATATGCCTAGAGTGCGGAGAAATGCTTCTACCACAGCCATGCATTTCGTGAACACTCTTGGAGCTGAGGCCAGGCGAAAGGGAACCACCCTGTATTGGTAGTGCTTTCCTTGAAAAAGGAACCGAAGGAACTTCCTGTGAGTTGGATGGATGAGAACATGGGTGTACGCATCCTTGAGGTCTAGAGAACAAAGCCAATCCTGACTCTGAAGGTATGGCAGCAGAGTTCCTAGAGAAATCATCTTGAATTTCTCTTTGAACAGGAATTTGTTCAATTCTCTGAGGTCCAAAATAGCTCTGTATCCCCCTGTTTTCTTTGGGATAAGGAAATAGGGGGAGTAAAACCCTATACCCTGTTGATGAAGGGGTAACTCTTCTTCTATTGTCCCTTGGGCAAGAAGTATGGTGACCTCTTGATCTAACAGGTTGATAAGAGAGGTCTGAGAATTGAACTGTCTTACCATTGTGTGAGGGGGCATGCACAGGAAGTGTAGTTTGTACCCCTCTCTTATGATAGACAGTGTCCAATGCTCTGCTGTTATCTGCTCCCACCTGGGGGCAAAGTGACATAACCTTCCTGGAATGGTGGAAGGCTCTGGTCCATTGAGGGCCAGGAAGGCTAAGTTCTCTAGATGAAAGTCAAAGAACTTGTGGCGGCTGAGACTGCTGAGATGGTTGAGGCTTAGCAGTCTTCGCTTTCCTTTGTTTAGGTGGTTGCTGACCCTTCCGGGCAGGCTGACCTGCAGAACGTCCCTGCTGGGAATAAGAGGGATAAAACCTCTTCTTTTTTGAGAAGAAAGGCTTCTTGAAAGATTTCTCTCTCGCAGGATCAACTGTGGCTTTGGATAGCCTATTCAAAGTGGAGTTGTCAGCATCTAATCCATTGGCTTTTTCTTGCCAATTTTTTCCAAATAGATTCTCACCTGTACAAGGGATATTGCCCAGTTTGTCTTGCACCCAGAGCTCCAAATCGGATGCCTGGAGCCAGGCAATTCTACGTGCACCTATGGCAATGGTAGAGGTTCTGCTTATGCACTCAAAACAGTCAAAAGCTGCACGGTTGACAAACTTAGACATATCCTGGGCATGTTTGACCAGTGTGAGAAAATCCTTCCTTCTATCCTCAGGATGAAGAGGGCTCAAAACCTCTAAATCACCTGTGACTTCTTTAAGAAACATTCCCATATATAAAATATAGGAACTGATCCTGGCAGAAAGCATGGAAGCCTGGAAAGTACGACGTCCAAAGTTCTACACTCACGTCCTGGAGGATTAGAAGCATGCCTCTTTGCACTCCTGATCCTTCTCATTGCTGATTCCACTACAATAGAGTGGTGAGGAAGCTGAGTTTTCTAGAACCCAGGACAAGGAGGGACTCGATACATGGTATCCAGTCTGCGAGAGTGAGGAGAGGTGGTGAGAGGTGTCTCCCACATTCTCAACATGAGATCATGTAAGATCTCATGGATAGGCAAGGTAGCTGCCTCCTTAGGAGCTTTGGGATATTGTAAAATCTCCAACTCCTTAGCTCTGGGCTCTGTCTCAGGAGCCACAGTAATGGACAATCCACGAGCCACCTCCCTGATGAAATTTTGAAAGGAGATATCTTCTGGAGGAGACATCTCTCGCTTAGGAGAGGAAGGCTCCTCCGGGAGAAGTATCCCGGTACCGGCAGAGCTATCAGAATCCTCTGAGTCCTCCGAGGATTCGAAGTATCGTCTGTCCGGATGCTCTTGAAGAGCCCGATACCCATACCGACCGAAGTCGGTACCGGTGTATCGGCACCAGAAGGCATCGCATGACTGGGAACCGGCAAAGCAGATACCGATGTTGATGTCGATGCTAACGGTACTGGTACCGACACCGGTATCAGCATCGGTGCCGGTACTGGTTGAACAGTCTGACGCAGTTCCGAGGGCATTGATGCCACAAGGAGAGCCGCCAGACTGTGTTCAATAGCCAGGAACCCTGATGCTGCCGATGCCTGGGTGTCGGTACCGGAGACAGCCGGTACCCCAGAGCATGGCACCAGTAGTTCTGCCGAGGTCGAGACCTCGAGAACATCCTGGATCCCCGATAATGCTTTGGAAGCAGAAGCCTCCCACCGGGGCAATTTTCCCAGTATGGAACCCTCAAGGGCAACGCCAGAGGCATCTCGATGCTTGGAAGGAGATCTACCCTTTGAGGACCGGCTGGACTTATGTTTAGTTACCTGAGATCCATGGGAGGAAGACGAAGCCCTGAAAGACGTCGATGCCACCGAAGCTGCATCGGAGGGAAAAAGGGCAACTGAGCTTGGCAGCTCGGTTCTGTCAACCCCCTTTGGACATCATGGCACAAGCCATACACTCTGAGATGGAGTGGTCAGGACCTAAACATTTAAGACACCACTCGTGGGTGTCGATGACGGAGATGGTACCGCCACACTTGGTGCATTTTTTTAAAACCTGCGGCGGGTTTCTCCATAGTGGAGGAAATTTTAGGCCTAAGGCCCAAAATGGCGCGTGCACCTGGAAAGAAAAGTTTGGAAAAAGAATACTATTTTTTTTTTTTTTTTAGAAAGAAAGAACCACCAGCGGTACCGGTATAGCGTCAAGGAAGGCAGACACAACCACAAAAAAGAAGAATAAGGAAAGAAATTTTCTGCGGTGACAGGAACATGACCTGCTGGCTCCGCGGAAAACGAAAAACTGGAGAAAGGCAGTTGGGAAAGGCAGGAAGGCAGCACGCAGGCGCTGTGGGATGCTCCCAAAAGCTTCCTAATTGGGCGCTGGGGAGCGTTCCCGCGCAGGCTCCGTCGGTACCCATATATGTGAAAACTACATTCCTGCTTGTTCCTGGAGATATATTTTTACACAGAAAGGGGTAGTGAATGCCTGGAATGCTCTCCCAGAAAGGTGGTGAAATCAAAAATTGTGCTAGAATTCAAAAAGGAGTGGGATATTCATATTGGATACCTAGAAGGTAAGAGGATGGATAGATTTTACACACCTGATAATGTACTAATTAGAGGATCCATTGAGAAACAATCAGACGCAAGGGAGAGTGAATCTGTTCAACCTCTTTGAGGATGCAAGTGCCATTAGGGTGGGCTAACCCACCCCCGATAGCATGCCAAAGCCAGAACCTGAACCTTTATCATGGATCTTTGATGAAGAATACCCTTCTCCTGCAGGAGTCAGAGTGGGGACACCACCAGCAGATCCATCAGGTCCGCGTACCACGGTATGCATGACCAGTCTGGGGTGACCAGAATCACCAGACCTGGATAAGTTCAGATCCTGCAGAGGAGATGACTGACCAAGGGCCACAGGGGGAAAACAGAACTCTCTTCTGGAGCCATACTTAATTTATTTATTTATTTAGACAGTTTTGTATACCACCTTATCCTTCAATCAAAGTGGTCACAACACAATTGAGGGATACATTTAACACGAGGGGATATGAGACACATACACTAATACTTACAGGGAACATGGGCAATGGAGGGTTAAGTTCAGGGCGTTCAGTTGTTATGCTCCCAAGTGTTGGAACGCATTACCACCAGGAATCCGAGCCATTACCGATCTCACACAATTCAGGAAGGCACTAAAACACTACTTATTTATTCAACATTACCAGATCAACCATACTCCACCATAGCCACACCTCTTCCTCTAGAAACCTTTGTATATTAGTCCCTATTCTTAATATCTTTCCTTAGGTCCATAATCCATGATTCAAAGCTTTCTGTTACATATGTAAATAGTTGATGTGCATGTTTCCCCTAAGTTATCCAAGTTGTATTACCCTGTTCTCTGTAAAACCTAACGTTTGTTCATTATGGTTCGTTGTTCCATGTAAACCGCGCTGATACTAAATAGTGCGGTATATAAGAAACTAAAATAAATAAATAAATAAGTGGCTTGCCCAAGACCACAAGTAGCACCTGTGGGACTAGATAGGCAAGATAGTTGTAGCAGGGCATCCAAGCCCACCCCCTGTGGATCCCTGTAGTGACTAATGAACCCGGTCACCTTGGCATCATCTCGTGTGGCCATCAGATGGAATATCAGGAGGCCCCACCTTCGCACTATGAGCTCAAACTCTTGAGAACTCCATTCCCACTCCCCAGGATCCAAAGTTTTCCAACTAAGAAAGTTGGCCTGCATGTTTGACATCTACTATGTTGGCTGCCAACATAGTAGATGGAGAAAGGTGAATAGTGGTGTGCCCCAGAGATCTGTGCTGGGTCCGCTGCTTTTTGACATATTCATAAATGACCTGGAAAGTGGAATAACGAGTGAGGTTATCAAATTTGCAGATGACACAAAACTATTTAAAGTTGTTAAAACCCAAGAGGATTGTGGAAAATTGCAAGAGGATCTTGATAAATTGGAAGACTGGGCATCAAAACGGCAGATGAAATTTAATGTGGACAAGTGCAAGGTTACGCACCTAGGGAAGAACAACCCAAGCTATGGTTACACGATGCAGGGTTCCACATTAGGAACCACCACCCAGGAAAAAGATTTAGGCGTCATTGTGGATACCATGTTAAAACCCTCGGCCCAGTGTGCAGCGGCGGCCAAGAGAGCAAATAGAATGCTAAGGAAAGGAATGGAAAATAAAACAAAAGATATTATAATGCCTCTATATCGTTCCATGGTGAGACCGCACCTTGAATATTGTGTGCAATTCTGGTCGCCGTATCTTAAAAAGGATATAGCGATTTTAGAAAAGGTTCAGAGAAGAGCCACCAAAATGGTAAAAGGGATGGAAGGATACTCCTATGAAGAAAGGCTAAAAAGGTTAGGGCTCTTTAACCTGGAAAAGAGACGGCTGAGGGGAGATATGATAGAAGTCTATAAATTAATGAATGGAGTGGAACGGGTAAGCGTAGATCGATTGTTTACCATATCAGAATATAGAAAGACTAGGGGACATGCAATGAAGCTACAGGGTAAACTATTTAAGACTAATAAAAGAAAATATTTTTTCACTCAACGTGTAATCAAACTCTGGAATTTGTTACCGGAGGATGTAGTAAAGGCTGTTAGTGTAGCTGGGTTTAAAAAAGGTTTGGACAAGTTCCTGGAGGAAAGGTCCATAAACCATTATTAAGAAGGGACCCAGGATATCAATGCTTGAACCATTACAAGCATTGTGGAACCTGTGTCCCTTGGGGAAACTGCTAGGTACATATGACCTAGATTGGCCACTGTTGGAAACAGAATACTGGGCTTGATGGACCTTGGTCTGACCCAGTATGGCATATCTTATGTTCTTACTCCTCCACCCAACTACAGAGAGCAGCCACCTCTATTGCTACCCCGGAGCACCCAGTTCCTCCTCATTTGTTGACATACGTCACTACACGGTGTTGTCTGAGAAGATCCAGACTGCGTTTCCTGACCACAATGACTAAAATTTTATTAGGGCCAGACTGCCCTGGCCTTCAGCTAACTGATCGATCAGGAGACTTCCTGCAGGGACCAAACCCCATGCATTATCTGGCCTAGAGAGAGAGTCCTTAAAATTGGTATCAGTGGTCAGAATCACCCAATCCAGGACTTCCAAGGGCATGCGGCCCATCAGTGAGCTCTCACAGAAGGAGAATGGTCTGCTCGAAGAACTGAGAGCACAGATACCAAAGGGACAACAGGTGCTTCTGAAGTGAGGGCTCCCTGGCCCAAGGGATCAACTCCAGAGTTGATGTTACAGACCCCAGAAGTCAAAGATGATCTGGCCTCCAGACTTGGGACTGCCGACAGAACTCTGTCAGTTGCTTGAGCAACCTCTCTGTTGTGAGGAATACACATACCTGCTTAGGGTTGAAATGTGCCCCCAAATACTCCTGATAGAGTATAAGGTTGGTCTTGGGGTAATTAATAACTAGCCCCAACTGCTCCAGCCACTGAATCACCCAAGCTTTGTCCTATCTCAACTTTCCAGTGATTCCAGCCAGATCGATCAGTTATCCAGGTAAGGGTGAGCATGGATCCCCTGCATGCGTAGAAACACCACCACCGCTGCCATCACCACCATCATTCTCAAGAAAATGCAAAGAGCCATGACTAAGACAAAGAGCAGCGCTCTGAATTGTAAATGTCAGCTCAGAATGCAGACGCAGAGGAACCGCTGGTACTGCTCTCTGATGGGGAAAGTAGGTCTTGGCCAGGTCCAGGGAGGTAAGGAACTCCCCCTGGCCAAACTGCGGTTATGACAGAGCAGATGGTTCCATCTGAAAATGGAGAACCCCAAGCTTTCAGATCTGGAATGGACCCGAAGAATTAATTAGACCTTACCTGCTAATTAGTGTTCCTGAAGGAACGACAGTCCAGTCCCTTACTTCTGGGTTGCGTAACCCTTCCAGCAGCTTGGAGGCAGAGTCCATCCTTTTTGAGGATGGTGCGGTATAAATACCACTGGCACCACCCACAGATCCCAGTATTCTAATGAAAATGTAGCTTTAACCAGAAACCAACTCACTAAAAATTAAGAAAATCAGCAAAATTTAAACACAGGAGAACACAACAAACTCTCACCTTTTTAACTGTAGGAGGTAGGAAGGAAAAAAGGGGGGGGTGAGGGAAGGAGGAGACATGTCAGAACTTTCCTTCACCATGACCTCCGGACCTGCTCCAAGGACCCTTTTGCTTCGTTTCAGCTCTGACTTCGGTCCACTGCCCTTCACCTACCCCCTGAAACACTCAGTCACTAGAAAAAACTGGGAGGGAACAGGGACTGGACTGTCGTTCCTTCAGGAACACTAATTAGCAGGTAAGGTCTAATTAATTCTTCCTTATCGTCACTCCAGTCCAGTCCCTTACTTCTGGGATGTAACAGAGCAGTTCGGTCCGGGCTCCCAGGCGTGAAGTATCGCATCCCCAAAACGAGCATCAGCTGAACTCTGAACATCCAGCCTGTAGTGTTTGGTAAAAGTATGCAGCGAAGACCAAGTAGCCGCTCTGCAGATGTCCAGCGGCGGAACTAAGCTATACTCCGCCCAAGAGGTAGCCTGCGCCCGCGTCGAACGTGCGCGCAGACCTCCTGGAACCTGCTTCCCCCTTCAGGATGTAGGCAGAAGCAATAGCTTCCTTGATCCACCTAGAGATAGAGGCCTTGGCCGCCGCCTCCCCCTTATGCGGCCCTCCAAACAGAATGAATAAACGTTCTGACCTCCGGAAGGACGCCGTGCGGGAGAGATAAAGCTTCAATGCTCTCTGGACGTCCAGAAGACGTAGCTTTCTGGCATTACCCTCTCGCTCTTCTGCCGAGAAAAACGGAAGCGAAACTGTCTGGTTCACATGGAAAGGAGAGAAGACCTTGGGTAAGAAGGAAGGAACTGTCCGCAAGACCACCTTATCTCTGAAGAACGAAAGAAAGGGGGGCTGAGAAGACAATGCTTGCAGTTCGGAAACGCGTCTGGACGAGCAAATGGCGACCAGAAAGACTGTCTTGAGTGTCAAATCCTTTAGGGAGGCTCTCTTAGCCGGCTCGAAAGGCTCCCTGGTCAGGGCATTTAACACCAGATTGAGATCCCAAGGGGGAATCACCGACCTTTGTTGCGGACGCAGACGCCTAACCGCTCTTAGGAACCTGGCTACATCTGCGTGGTCCCCTAAGGACTTTCCACGGACCTTACCCCTATAACAAGAGAGAGCAGCCAACTGGACTCATAAGGAGCTGGGCGCTAGGCCCTTCTCAAAACCTGCTTGCAAAAATACCAGGACCTCCGGGACCAAGGCCGACAGAAGTTTCTTCCGGCGCTCCCCACACCAGGCTTCGAAGATGCGCCAAACCCTTACATAGGAGAGACAGGTCGAGCGCTTTCACGCGCTCAACAAGGTAGAGATTACTGATCCCGAGTACCCCCGCTTCCGGAGCCGCGCCCTTTCAACAGCCAGGCCGTAAGCGAGAATCGATCCACGTGAGGCATCAGTACCGGCCCCTGTCTCAACAGACCCTTTCTGCAGGGGAGATATCAAGGCCGGTCGACCGATAACCTCACTAGTTCCGCATACCAGGGGCGACGAGGCCAATCCGGAGCTATGAGGATTACCAAACCTCAGTGGGCTTCCACTCGCTGCAGAAGCTTTCCGATGAGGGCCCATGGGGGGAATACATACAGGAGCCCCTCCGAAGGCCACCTCTGGGCTAGAGCATCTAAGCCTTCTGACATCCTTTCCTTCCTTCGACTGAAAAATCTGCTTGCCTTGGCTGAAACATACCGTGCCATGAGATCCATGACTGGTGGGCCCCAAAGGGCTACTACCTGATCGAAAACCTCCTGGTCCAGCTCCCACTCCCCGTGGTCGATCTTGAACCTGCTGAGGTAATCGGCCATAGCATTGTCCGTTCCGGCTACATGCTGGGCCGAAAGAGCCATCAACTTGTTTTCGGCCCACTGGAACAGGCTGTCCGCTTCCTTCTCCAAGGAGGGACTGGCCTGTACCTCCCTGGCGATTGATGTAAGCCACAGCGGTGACATTGTCTGAGAAGACGCGAACTGCCCTCTGTCGAACTAAGGGTTCGAGTGCCCTGAGCGCTAAGGCTACCGCTCGCAGCTCCAGCCTGTTGATGGACCAATGAGACTCCTTTAAGGACCACTGACCCTGGACGAACTGGTCCTCGCAATGAGCTCCCCAGCCCGCTAGACTGGCATCCGTCGTCAGCAGTAACCACTGCGGGAGTTCGAGGGGCATCCCGCGATCCAGGTTCCGAGAGCACCGCCACCACTGGAGGGCATTCTTGGTTCGAGGAGCACAAGGCAGCCGCATAGCCAACGGATGAAGTTGGTGAGACCACCGACGTAACAGGGCCCGCTGCAGAGGGCGCATGTGAGCTCTGGCCCACGGGACTACCTCTATTGTTGCATCCATGGTTCCCAGCAATTGGAGGTAATGCCACGCCGTAGGGTTTCGCCTGCCCAGGAATTGTGCCACCAGGATCCTTAGGTCCCTTGCCCTCTTTTTGGACAGAAAAACTCTTCCTCTTCTGGTGCCTAATCTCGCTCCGAGATACTCGAGCTCTTGAGAGGGAACCAACCTGCTCTTTGCCCGATTGATGACCCAGCCTAACTCCTCCAGGACTTCCACCACTCTGGCAGTAGTTGAGCGACTCTCCTCTTCTGACTTCACCCGGATCAGCCAATCGTCCAGGTAGGGATGTACCAAGATTCCCTCTTTTCTGAGAGCCGCCGCCACCACTACCATTATCTTGGTGAAGGTCCGAGGGGCCGTAGCTAGCCCTAAGGGCAGTGCCCGGAATTGAAAATGACCTCTTGGCACTGCAAATCTCAGGAACTCTTGATGGGAGCTTCGAACCGGGATATGTAGGTAGGCTTCCATCAAATCCAAGGAAGTCAGGAACTCTCCGCTCCTTATGGCCATGATGACCGACTTTAGAGAGTTTCCATCCGGAAATGAGGCACTTTGAGACAGCGATCGACTTGCTTTAGATCTAGGATCGGGCGAAACGATCCTTCCTTCTTTGGTACTACAAAATAAATTGAGTATCGACCGGAGTCGCATTGGTGCGGTGGAACAGGGGCCACCGCTCCGAGTACCATGAGTCTTGAAAGTGTGGCATCTATCGCCGCCGTCTTTACCGGAGATCCGCAGGGAGACTGAACAAAGGCCGGATGTATTTGCTTTGCAAATTCGAGAGCATAACCCTCTCGGATCACTTCTAGGACCCATTGATCGGATGTGACTCGGGACCAGGCGGGAAGGAACTGCTTTAAACTGCCCCCCCACCGGCAGTCCCCCCACCTGGACCCCCGTTTTCTCATTGTGGTTTTCTAGGTCCCGCGGAGGAGGCGGCTCCAAAACCTCTCCCTGCTCCCCGAAACCCTCTGAAGCTTTGTCCCTTCAAAGGGAAACGGCCCCTAGGAAAGGGATTCGATCTGGCTGTACGAAACCTCCGGGTGTCCCTAGGCTGGCTCCGAACCGGGGCTAGCGAACGACCTTGCTTCGGTCTGTCTTCCGGAAGCCTGCCACCTTTAGATTCGCCAAGGTCTTTTATCAATTTATCTAAGTCTTCTCCAAACAACAACTTCCCCTTGAAGGGGAGACGACTCAGGCGTGCCTTTGAAGAGGCATCGGCTGCCCAATTCCATAGCCATAAGTATCGCCTAGCTGCTACCACAGATGCCATGTTTTTAGCCAGGCTTCTGATGAGGTCATATTGGCTATCCGCTAGGTAGGCAGCCCCGGACTCCAACCTAGCTGAAATAGACTGGGCATCCCCCGAGGGACTCTCTGCCAGCTGGAGTTGTTGGGACCACCTCAAACAGGCCCGAGTCACCCAAGCCCCGGAAACCGAGGTCTGTAAGGCGAGAGCACTGATATCAAAGGCTTGCTTCAGCAGCGTATCCAATTTTCTATCCTGAGAATCCTTGAAGTCCGCGCTACCCTCGACCGGGATAGTCGTCGTCTCTGTCACCGCAGATACCGCTGCGTCCACCCTGGGCGACCTCAGCAGTTCTTTGTCCGTTTCCGGTAAAGGGTAAAGCCGAGTCATAGAGCACACACCCCTTAAACTTGATTCTGGTTGATCCCACTCCTCCTGGATCATCTGACGCACCACTCTGTGGACGGGGAAGACCTTTTGAGATCTCCTCACCGCTTGGATCAAAGGATCCTCCACTGTTGGGGCGTCGGAGGTCACATTGAGCACCTTGAGGGACTCGTTAATCAACGCCGGGAGCTCCTCCTGCCAAAAAACCCTCACTATGCGGGATTGGTCCTCCTCTGGAATCTCTCCCTCTTCGAGCTCCTCCTCCTCTTCTCCCAGCTCCTTGTCCGAGACCTCCTCCTCCGGAGTGTCATGTGAGAAGGACGAGAGAGGCTCCTCGCTCACCAGCCTTGCGCGCTTAGGTGGGGCCTCGGAAACCTGGCAGTTAGTCTTCAGTGGCCTGGTCCCCAGACTTTCCATCGCTGCGCCCGACTCAGCAGCCCTAATCCCTTTCTTGCGCATACAATATGCCTTGTGCAGCAAGAGGACGAAGTCTGGAGAGAATAGGTCGCTGGCACTCCCCTCCCCGACTGCCGTTGGGGGAAGGGAAGGAGGGGAGACCGGCAAGTCCGAGGTAGAAGGCGGAGGAGAACGGTGTTCCCTTTCCCCTTCCAGAGGGTCCCCTGACCCCTGAGCGGTTTGAGACATGGCTAATTGAATATTTTGCTCCACCGAAGCAGCCTCTGCAGCACAACACCTGCAGATTCCTGATTCGGAGGTAGTACCCCTGCAAATGCCACAGAAAGGGCACCGCATTTTGCCAGTCATGTCCTATTCAAAGGCAAGATTAAAATATGGCAAACCAAGGGTAACTAATAAATTAAATTAAATTAATTTAAGAAAATTCAAATTAAAGGATTGTAGAAGTTCCAGCAGGGAAGGCCAATATCACAATTGCACCCTTCCCCCCCTGACTGTAAACTACTAGGGAGGGGGATAAGGGGAAAAACTTAGATTAATGTTAAAGTAAAAATAAAAAAAAAATAAAAAAAAAAATCAGATAACCCTAAAACTAGCCCCCGCTAATAAAACATTCCCCAGTACTTGCGGTTTTGTTGGACTTTAACAGCGCGATGCTCTGCGGAGGTCCGCCACACTCCGGAGGCTCACACGTGGCAGGCCGCGGCCACGTGGAGCCCTAACCGGTCGGCGTCTCTGCCGGACTCTCCTTTTCTTGCCCACAGAGCCTGTTCGGCACCGGAAACGGACTTTGAGGCGGAGATCAACCCCGACGCTCCTGAGCTGCAGAGCCAAGCTGGAGGAAGTGGGGGAACGCCGTGCTGCCGCCTCAAGCGCTCCGCCACCGGAGGGCTTTGGCGCAAGGCAAGGCAGGCCTAAGAGGAGAATGACAAGAGACCGCTGATCCAGCAGGGGAGGAGGCGGCTTTGCGGTCCTCCTCACTGCTGCCGGCAAATCTTCTGCTCGGTAAGCCTGGTTACCGTCAGCGAACAAAACCTCCTCTTCTGGTTCGGGAGGGGGTGGGAGGGAGGGAGATGGAGAAGGTTTAAAGGAGCAGTACCAGCAAAAGTGAATACAAGACCTAAATAAGCCAAATAGAAAAAAAATAAAACGATTAGATGAAAGTTAAATTAAATTAAAGGAGATCGTAGACTCCAGTAAGCCCTTGGCTTACGGAACCCTCCAGCTGCTTGGAGGCTGAGAATACTGGGATCTGTGGGTGGTGCCAGTGGTATTTATACCGCACCATCCTCAAAAAGGATGGACTCAGCCTCCAAGCTGCTGGAAGGGTTAGGCAACCCAGAAGTAAGGGACTGGACTGGAGTGACGATAAGGAAAAAAGTAATTAGATCTTACCTGCTAATTAGTGTTCCTGAAGGAATGACAGTCCAGTCCCTTTACTTCCTCGGAGGCAGGGATTTGCAGGGGTTGTGCGGCAGTTGCTGCTTCCGTGGAACAAGAAATTAACCTGTCCATGGCTCAAGCTTCTCAGGGATCCGGAGACCCTCTAGAAGGAGAACCCTTACAGCAGCTTGGAGGCTGAGCCCAACCTTTTTGGGGATGGAGCGGTATAAATACAACTGGAACCACCCACAGATCCCAGTAATCGAATGAAAAAGCAGACTTAACGAAACTTCCATTAGCGACCTACATAAATAACACCGCAAACAAAAACCTCCCCAAATATTTAACAACCAACTTTTTTTTTTTTTTTTTAAAGTAGTAGGAGTAGGAGAGGAGGGAGGGCAAGGGAAGGAGGCGGTTTACCTGAGACTGACCAAGCCGTCCTTCACCTGCACTCCTCTACCTAGATCTGGCCCCACGCTCGGTCCGCAGCTCCGCCCCTGATTAATAGGCCGTAATGGCAAACGGAAACCAGGTGGGATCAGGGACTGGACCGTCATTCCTTCAGGAACACTAATTAGCAGGTAAGATCTAATTACTTTTTCCTTATCGTCACTCCAGTCCAGTCCCTTTACTTCTGGGATGTAACAGAGCAGTTCAAGCCTGGGTGGGATCCGACATTCCGGACCGAAGAACCGCATGCCCAAACCGAGATTCAGCTGAACTCTGCACGTCCAGTCTGTAGTGTTTGGTAAAGGTATGCAGCGAGGACCAAGTCGCTGCCCTACATATGTCCAGAGGGGGAACTAGGCTAAATTCTGCCCAAGAGGTAGCCTGTGCCCGAGTTGAGTGAGCATGCAGTCCCCCTGGGACCTGCTTCCCCTTCAGGATACAGGCGGAAGCAATCGCTTCCCTGATCCACCTGGAGATGGAAGCCTTGGCCGCCGCCTCTCCCTTGTGCGGGCCTCCGAACTGAATGAATAGGCGGTCGGATTTCCAGAAAGGCGCCGTGCGGGAGAGGTAACGCTTCAAGGCCCTCTGTACATCCAGGAGGCGAAGCTTTCTATCCCTCCCTTCTTGCCCATCGGCTGCAAAGGACGGGAGAGTAACTGTCTGGTTCACATGAAAGGGGGAGATAACCTTAGGCAAGAAGGAAGGAACCGTCCGCAGGACCATCTTATCCTTGAGAAAGGACAGAAAGAGGGGCTGTGAAGACAGCGCTCGTAATTCGGAGACCCGTCTGGCGGAGCAAATAGCGACCAGAAAAACCGTCTTCAGCGTCAAGTCCTTTAAGGAGGCCCTCTTTACTGGCTCAAAGGGTTCCTCGATCAAGGCATTTAGCACTAGGTTGAGATCCCAAGGGGGGATGACCGACCTCCGTTGGGGACGCAGTCGTCTAACCGCTCTTAGGAACCTGGACAAGTCCGCGTGGGCCCCTAAGGACTTACTGCGGACCTTACCTCTATAGCAAGCGATGGCCGCCAGATGGACTCGCAAGGAACTGTGCGCTAGGCCTTTGTCAAACCCCGCTTGCAAGAATTCTAGAACCTCCAGAACCGAGGCCGAAAGGGGTTTCCTTCGGTGCTCCGCACACCACGCTTCGAAGATGCGCCAAACTCTCACATAGGAAAGACAGGTCGAGCGCTTCCTAGCACTCAACAGTGTCGTGATTACTGCTCCCGAATAACCCCGCTTCAGGAGCCGCGCCCTTTCAATAGCCAGGCCGTAAGCGAGAATCGATCCACGTGGGGCATCCGAACCGGGCCTTGCCTCAGCAGGTCCCTTCTGCAGGGAAGCCGCCAAGGCCGGTCGGCGATCAACCTCACCAGATCCGCATACCAGGGGCGGCAAGGCCAATCCAGGGCTATGAGAATTATCAAACCTTGGTGTGTCTCCACCCGCTGGAGGACCTTTCCGATAAGGGCCCAAGGAGGGAACACATAGAGGAGACCCTCCGAAGGCCACTTCTGGGACAGCGCATCCAAGCCTTTGGACATTCTTTCCTTCCGCCGACTGAAGAATCGGCTTACCTTGGCGGACGAGAACCGCGCCATGAGGTCCATGACCGGGGGACCCCAACGGGCAACTATTTGATCGAAGGTCTCCTGCTCCAGCTCCCACTCCCCGTGGTCTATCTTGTACCTGCTGAGGTAATCAGCCGTAACGTTGTCCGTGCCGGCCACGTGCTGAGCTGAAAGTGCCTCCAACCGAACCTCCGCCCACTGGAATAGGGCGTCCGCTTCCTTCTCCAAGGCGGGACTGCTGGTGCCTCCCTGGTGGTTGATGTAAGCCACCGCGGTGACATTGTCGGAAAGGACGCGAATTGCTCTTCTTAGCACTAAGGACTCGAGTGCCCTGAGCACCAGGGCGACGGCCCGTAATTCCAGTCTGTTGATGGGCCATTGCGACTCCCACGGCGTCCAGAGACCCTGGACGAACTGGTCCTCACAATGAGCTCCCCAGCCTGCTAGACTGGCATCCGTCGTCAACAGTAACCACTGTGGGGGCTCTAGGTGCATCCCGCAGTCCAGATTCCTTGGGCACTTCCACCAGCGAAGGGCCTGCTTGGTTCGAGGAGCGCAGGGTAACTGCATTGACAAAGGATGATGTTGAGGGGACCAACGACGCAATAGAGCCCGCTGCAAAGGACGCATGTGAGCCCTGACCCAAGGTATTACCTCTATCGCCGCCGCCATGGTTCCCAGTAACTGAAGATAATGCCAAGCTGAAGGGTTTCGTCTGCCCAGAAACTGCGTGACCAAGGACCTTAGGGCCCTTGACCTCGTTCCGGACAGGAAAACTCTGCCTCTGTTGGTGTCGAACCTTGCTCCGAGATACTCGAGTTCCTGGGAGGGAGTCATCCTGCTTTTTACTCGATTGATGACCCACCCCAACTCCTCTAGAACTCGAACCACTCTGGCGGTTGCCGAGCGACTTTCCTCTTCTGACTTTGCCCGGATCAGCCAATCGTCCAGATAAGGATGCACTAGTATTCCCTTTCCGTAGGGATGCCGCTACTACCACCATCACCTTGGTGAAAGTCCTTGGAGCCGTTGCTAGGCCGAAGGGCAGGGCCTGTAATTGAAAGTGACCTCTTGGCACTGCGAATCTCAGGAACTGTTGATGGGACTTTCTGACCGGAATATGTAAATAGGCTTCCGTCAAATCCAATGACGTTAGGAACTCCCCGCTCCTTACGGCTGCTATGACCGATCGTAGGGTTTCCATCAGGAAGTGCGGCACTCTGAGACAGCGATTGACTTGCTTTAGATCCAGGATCGGGCGAAAAGACCCTTCCTTCTTTGGTACCATGAAGTAAATCGAGTACCGACCGGTACCGTACTGGTCTGGTGGCACTGGGACCACGGCACCGAGCGCTATGAGACGGGAAAGAGTTGCCTCTATCGCCGCCCTCTTTATAGGAGAACCGCAGGGAGACTGAACAAAGGCTGTAAGTATTTGCTTTGCAAATTCGAGAGAATAGCCCTCTCGGATCACCTCCAGGACCCATTGATCGGACGTGACCCGGGACCAGGCGGGAAGAAACTGCCTTAAACGTCCGCCTACTGGCAGCCCGTCCCCCTGGACCCCCGTCATCTCATTGTTGTTTTCTAGGCCCCAAGGAGGAGGAAGAGGCACCAAAACCTCTACCTGCTCCTCGAAACCCTCTAAAGCTTTGCCCCCTAGAAGGGAAACGGCCCCTGGGAAAGAGGTTCGACCTGGCTGGACGAAACCTCCGGGGGTCCCTAGGTTGGTTACGCGCCAGAGCTAGGGGGCGCCCTTGTTTCAGTCTGTCTTCCGGAAGCCTGCCTCCCTTAGATTCGCCAAGGTCCTTTACTAACTTATCTAGATCCTCCCCAAATAACAGCTTCCCCTTAAAGGGAAGACGACTCAGACGTGCCTTTGAGGAGGCATCGGCTGCCCAATTACGTAGCCACAAATAGCGCCTAGCTGCCACCACCATGTTCTTAGCTAGGCTCCTGATGAGGTCATACTGACTATCCGCGAAGTAGGCCGCTCCGGATTCCAATCTAGCTGAGTTGGCCTGTGTCTCCTCTGCAGAGCCTTCCGCTGCCTGAAGTTGTTGTGACCACCTCAAACAGGCCCGCGTCACCCAAGCCCCCGAAACGGAGGCCTGTAAGGCAAGAGCGCTCACATCAAAGGCTTACTTCAGAAGAGTGTCCAATTTTCTATCTTGAGAATCCCTCAGGGCCGTGCTGCCCTCGACTGGGATAGTTGTCTTCTTTGTAACTGCTGATACCGCCGCATCCACCCTGGGAAACTTCAGCAGCTCTTTGTCTGACTCTGGAAGAGGATATAAGCGAGCCATAGATCGGACCCCCCTTAAACTTGACTCTGGTTGATCCCATTCTTCCTGGATCATCTGACGCACCACCCTGTGGACAGGAAAAACTTTCTGGGATCTCCTAATGGCCTGGATTAAGGGATCCTCCAACGCCGCCTCCTCTGCTGGGGCGTCTGAGGCTACATTGAGCACTTTCAGGGACTCACTGATTAATGCAGGGAGCTCCTCTCGGCGAAAAACTCTAATTATACGAGATTGATCCCCTTCAGGGATCTCCCCCTCTTCAAGCACCTCCTCTACCTCATCTAAATCCTTGTCAGAGCCCTCCTCCTTCGGGGTGCCCTGTGAAAGGGACGTGAGAGGCTCCTCACTCATCAGCCGAGAGCGCTTAAGCGGAATCCCGGATTCCTGATTGCTTGCCCTCATTGGTCTGGCTGACCTGCCTTCCGCCGCCGGGCCCGCCTCCCCTGCCCCCAACCCCTGTTTGCGCATACAATAGGCTTTGTGCAGCAAGAGGACGAAATCAGGGGAGAAGAGATCCCCCCTCCCCCGCGGGAAAGTGGGAAAGAGGCAGGGGGGGGTAAATCTGAGGACGTAGGAGGGGGGAACTGAGACCCTCCTTCTCCTTCTAGAGGGTCTCCGGACCCCTGAGAAGCCTGAGCCATGGACAGGTTAATTTCTTGTTAAACGGAAGCAGCAACTGCCGCACAACCCCTGCAAATCCCTGCCTCCGAGGAAGTAAAGGGACTGGACTGGAGTGACGATAAGGGAGGACCCTTTTTCTTTGGGCACCACAAAGCAAATGGAATACCAACCCTGACCTTATTCTGCGGAAGGAAACTGCAGGACTGCAGGGAAATTACACAAAGACATCTCCAAGAGGCTTTGCAAACTCCAACATGTACCCCAACCCAGTAACTCTAGTACCCATGATGTGAAGTGATCTGGGACCATTCTGAGATAAAGTGCTGGAACTGCCTCCCCAATGGGACCTGCTGAATCTCATTGTAAGGACTATGAGGGCTGAGGAATCCCTAAGCTGCTTGGCACCCCAAAAAAGCTGATCCTTCCTGGGCCAAGATTTCTATGAGTCGTTTTTGCCAAACAGCAAACCACCCCGAAGGTGAAATTTGCCTTACCTGCTAATTTTCTTTCCTGGAGTCCCTCCAGCCAGTCCAGATGAGTGGGTTATGCTCACCAACTAGCAGGTGGAGACTGAGAAACACAAGCTCAGAGCCTGGTGTATGTTGCCTGTGCTATCTAACCAAAGCCAGTATGAAACTCACCAAGCAGAAACAAAAAAGTGCCCAAGACTCCCATTCTCCACCAGATACGTCTACCTCCATAAAAGGAATAAGACCAAGCAGCAGCAATAGCTGCCTAACCAGAAGGCAACCCTTCTTCCAGCAGATTACCCTTTTTCTCTTCTCCAAAACAAGCATGAACTTGACAATGTGAACACCACAATGGATCCAAAGAGTCCACCGACCCAAACTCCAAATATTCCTCCAGCTGATCTCGGCGCGAACACTTATCCCTGGCTGCAGCCCTTAACCCTTTCCCATGGTAATGCTTAGCCGCAGCCACAACTCTTGCCCCTTACCCACAGAAACCTTAGGGGAAGCTGAGAATCCTTCATCCAGGCCCCGCTTCAAGACTAAGTCAAAGGCCTAATGAAGTAAGAGCACAAATTTGGGAGAGAAAGGAGAGCTTCCATATCACAAGTCAGCCGATTTCCCCACAGTCAAATCTATGCCCGACTCAGGCCTTCTAGTCCTGCATGACTTGTGGGATCTGAAATGGTGGCAGTTCCTGTGGGGCCGCCACCATTGCCTGAGGCACCAACACATTCCTGTGCTCCTGCCCTGCACGACTCTGGACCTCCCGGGCTGCCCCCAGTACATTTGCTGTGGTCATACCTTCTCTAAGGCAGCCGCAGCACAGCACAACATCTGACAACTGTGCTCTGTGGCTGCCGCATACTGCACACCTGCCACGATCCATTGTTCACAGCCCCGCCAACCATGCAGAAACTCCCTCAAGGTTTACCCTCACTCCACTAGCACCACTAAGAGGACATATCTGGTTGTCCCTCCCCCCCCTCCCCGAAGACCAGGCTCTCCCGTGGCCGGTTCCCCAGGATGCTTCGGTTCCTGCCCATTTGTCTGCCTTCTCGCTTTCTCTCTCTTAAAAGCACAGACTTAAGGGCCCAGGCACTTGCTCTACCCTCTGTCCTCCTTCCAAATGTTGAGGAAGAGGAGAAGAAAGAGCTAGCTGCAGGGGGTGACTGTCGGAGAGAGGAGGCGGTACCCGGCACCACTCGGTTCTGCACCCCAGGCTTTTTAACAAGCTACAGCCAGACTCCACAGACCAGCATGATCAGGCTATGCTCACCACCTGCTGGAGACTGAGAAATACTGTCTTTGGTCAAATGGCACAGGCTATTTATACCAGGCTCTAAGCTTGTGTTTCTCAGTCTCCATCTGCTGTTTGGTGAGCATAACCCACTCGTCTGGACTGGAGGGACGATTTGAAAAGGGGAACTTGCTGAGATGCAATCTGAGGACCATGTCTGCCAACCAGATGCACAGCCAAAGCCACTATCTCAGAAAAATCCAAGTTATCAATGTCCCTGTTAATGTACATTACCAAGTTTAAGTTACAATGTAAACCACTTTGACTGAAATGATAAAGCGGTATAAAAAAAACTGTTAAATAAATAAATACTGCCGCCACCATAGATCTGGAGGGTTCCATAATCAGATGACATAAGGATCCACCATAGAAATGGCCCCCGATTCCAATCAGGCCACTTCTATTGGACCCAGAGCAGAAGCATTCTGACCACAAGACTAGCATAAATGTCTGGCCTTCAGCCCAAGGCCAAAGCCATGAAGGCATGCTTTAGAAGGGTCTCTTCCTTCCTATCATGGACCTCCCTTAGTGCTGTGTCGCCTTCCACTGGAATTGCCATGTGCTGTGTCATACCAGGGCATCCATACTCAGTAGTCCAAAGAGCTGATCCTGTTTGCTTTGAGGTGGTGGATATAAGTGAGCCAGGACCTTTAGCCCTTTGAGGGCCAACTCTGGATGTTCCCACTGAGAGACCAAGAGCTTCCCTGGCAGCAGAAAAAATCCTTATGGATATCTGATGCCCTCCAAAATGCGGCTGCCCCTAGATAACGGGTTGGGAGCAGGCTCTTCCAAAATAGCATCCTGAACACAGAGAAAACCTCCTGATGGAAAAGTTGGACTAACGAAGAAATGTAAATAAATAAATATAAAATAAATAAATAAAATGAGAGGAATTTCCTCTTCCTCCTCAGACTCCCCCTCCAGACAAGAGGAAATCTTCTTCCATTGCCTAGCCCACCATCGCAAGGGATAAGGTGGGGATCCCGGAGGAGTGCTTGGGTGACTAGGCAATTCAGGGACACCTTAGCCTAGCTGGATACAGCCGTGGCAACACCACAAGGGGGCTTGGATTCTCCTGTATGGGAGTTGAGGGCTTCAGACCCCAAAAGGAGGGCTGCCAAGAAGCTAGACATAACTGAATACAGTCTAAAAGCTGTTTCAGCAGTGTCTGCTCTGTCCAAGGTGTGAAGTCTCCTTTGATCCCAAAGGGCCTACAGAGCCTCAATGTCTGAAGATAGAGGTCTCCTCAGCCCTCCATTAGGCTCCACAAGCACTGCCCACTCTGAAGTCAACGCAGGAATAAAGGAGGACCAGGAAATGACACCAGCATTGGTGGGAGGGGCACAATACTGAAAAATCCTGGTCCCTTACATCCACATCACACTGGAAGCAAAAGGAGCCCATCATGCAGTTCATATTGAGGGTGCCATACTGGGCAAAGGTACTAATCTGCTATATTTTTTTTAAGGTGTGAATGAACAGGTAGACCAAGGTGAGCCTGTTGATATAGTGTATCTGGATTTTTAGAAAGCCTTTGACAAGGCCCCTCGTGACAGACTCTTGGCAAAATTAAAAAGGGATTGGAGGCAGTCTGATATTGTGGATCAGGAACTGGTTAAAAGATAGAGAGCAGAGAGTAGGGGCTAAATGGCCAATTTTCTCAATGGCAAAAGATGAATAATGGCGTACCCCAAGGTTCTGTGCTGGGCCCGCTGCTTTTTAACATATTCATAAATGACCTGGAAATGGGAATAACGAGCGAGGTGATCAAATTTGCAGATGACATAAAATTATTCAAAGTTGTTAAAACACAAGAGGATTGTGAAAAATTGCAAGAGGACCTTGATAAATTGGAAGACTGGACATCCAAATGGCAAATGAAATTTAATGTGGACAAGTGCAAAGTTATGCACCTAGGAAAGAACAACCCCAAATATGTTTACACGATGCTAGATTCTACATTGGGAACACCAACCAGAAAGAAAGATTTAGGAATCATCGTGGATAAAGCATATTTACTCACCTGTAACAGGTGTTCTCCAGGGACAGCAGGAATCAGTCCTCACATATGGGCGACATCGGCATTGACGGAGCCTCGTGTGGAGCATTTCCCGAGCTTTCAAAGAAAGCCTTTGGGAATGCTACCACGCATGCATGATCCCTTCCTGCCCAAGGGTGCTATCTTGCTCAGTCAGATGACATAGCTTAGGCAAAAGGTGAAGTAAGGTAAATAAGGTAGAGGCGGCAACTCTTAGGGGAGGAGGGAGAGATGGGAGGACTGATTCCTGCTGTCCCTGGAAAACACCTGTTACAGGTGAGTAAACTACGCTTTCTCCAGGAACAAGCAGGAAGTCAGTCCTCACATATGGGACTCCCTAGCTCCAGGCTGCCGGGGACCGAACCACGACAGCACTAACGGCTACCAATAGGGAGACTGTGAGTTGCAGAGGGCGAGCCCCTACCAAGAGACTTTGCAGACCCCAGCATCATCATCACTCCAGTAGCCTGAACACAGAAGGGTCGGAGGGTAGAAGTTGCCTATATACAGAAAATGTTTTGGATTACTGCCTGGCCAAAGGCACTGTCCCTGCAGGACTTACTCTCTAGGCCAGGGGTTTTCAACCCAGTCCTCAGGGAACACTAGGCCAGTCAGGTTTTCAGGATTCCCACAATGAATATGCATAAGATAGATCTGCATACAATGAAGGCAGAACATGCAAATCTATCTCATGCATATTCATTGTGGGAATCCTGAAAACCCTAATGGCCTAGGGGCTCCCCGAGGACTGGAGTTGGGAACCTCTGCTCTAGGCAGTAGTGAGCTGCAAATTTATGCACTGAAGACCATGTGGCAGCTTTACAAATTCTGTCACTGGCACCAAACGTAGATTGGCCACCAACATGGCTATAGCCCTCACATGATGAGCAGTGATCCGGTGCTCTAGGGAGATGCCAGCTCGCTCATAAGCAAGAGCAATACAGTCCGCTACCCAAGTGGACAGGGTTCACTTGGTCACAGGTAGTCCCAGTCTGCTGGGGTCATAAGAGAAAGAGTTGAGGAGCCTTGCAGTGGGCCTGGTTCCTCTGTAGATAGAAGGACAGGGCCTTCTTACAATCCAACATATGCAGAACCGACTCTGCCTTACCGGCATGAGGCCGTGGAAAGAAGGAGGGGAGGACCATCTCCTGATTGAGGTGGAAAGCTGACACCATCTTCGGGAGGAACTTGGAGGATGTGCGAAGCACAACCCTGTTTGTATAGAACCTGGTATAAGATGAATTCACCACCAGGGCCTGTAGCTCGCTCACTCTTCGGGCTGATGTCAAGGCCACCTTTCAGGAGAGGTACCTCAGGTGGCAAGTTGTCAAGGGCTCAAATAGCAGTCAGGTGAGCTGTGAGAGCACCACATTGAGATCCCACTCAGGTGAAGGTGGTAGAAAGGAGGCTTCGATAGCAGAAGGCCTCTGAGGAACCTGGAGACAAGGAGCTGGCTTGAGAGGGGTCTCCCCTCCACAGGATGATGGTTAGCTTCTATGGTGCAGAGATGCACCCTGACCGAATTAGATTTTAACCCTGAGTAGGAGAGATGCAGCAGGTACTGCAGTATGAGCTGCAGAGGGTAGGAAAAGGGATTCTCATTCTGCTCTGAACACCATAGAGAGAAACTCCTCCACTTGAAGGCATATGCCCTTCTGGTGGAGGGTTTTCAGGAGGCCAGGAGGATCTCTTGCACTTCATCCGTGAGACTGAAGGGGCAAGTGCTACCCTTTCAGCATCCATGCAGTTAACATTGGGGATGCCAGGTTGGGGTGGAGAAGGGAGCCCCCCTCCTGCAGAAAAAGATCTGGCTGATGGCCCAGTGCCACTGACAGGGAGAGTAGCAGGAGGAATCAGGGCTGTCTGGGCCATCTGGGAGCAACCAGGATTACTGCGGCATGGTCACTCTGGATCTTGAAAAAGGCACCTGGCCATTAGAGGGATTGGTGGAAATGCATAAAACAGATCCCTTGACCATGAGACGAGGAAGGCATCCACTGCCACCCTCCTGTGCTGTGGCTGAGGTGAGCAGAATCTGGGCAGCTGTGCATTGTCCAGGGAAGTGAACAGGTCTAGCCAAGGTCTGCCCCAGAGGCGGAAGAGCCTCTGTGCCACCCTGGGATCCAGATGCCACTCATGTGGACGAAGGATCCTGCTGAGCATATCCGCCAGGCGTTTGTCCTGACCCAGCACGTACACTGCTCTCACGAACATGCTGTTGCACACTGTGAAGGAGTGGAGGGCAACCACCTCCTGACAGAGGGAGTAGGAGTCCGTGCCTCCCTGCTTGTTCACATAGAACATGGCACCCTGATTGTCTGTCTGTATGAGGACCAGAAGGTTGCTCAAAAGGTAGCAGGCGGCCTGTAGGGCTAGGAAGATGGCCCTGAGCTCGAGGAGGTTGATTTGCAACCTAGATTCGCCTGAGGACCAGTTGTCCTGAATGCAATGATTCTCACAATGTGCGACCCTGCCCGCCAGGAAGGCGTCTTGTCAGGACCTTTTGTGGTGCTGGTGTTTAGAAAGGCATCCCTACCCTGAGATGTTGCAGGGACTGCCACCACTTGAAGGATGCTGCCAGTCAGTGGTGACCTTTACCCTATCCCTCAGCCCACCTGTGCCCACTGGGATCTGAGGCATCACTGGGTTGCTCGCATGTGCAAGCGAGGCAAGGGTGTGACATGAACTGTCGAGGCCATGTGGCCTAACAAGCGGCAGAGCAGGTGGGCTGGCACCGACCTGCAGTTTTGAACCTCCTTTGCTAACTGCATCAGGGGCGGGCCATTTCTATTGGGAGGAAGGCCTTGACCTGCAGAATGTCCAGCTGGACTATGAACTCCAGCTCTTGAACTGGAGAGAAGCTAGACTTGGGATAGTTGATGATAAATCCCAATTCCTGAAGAGTATGGATTGTAAGGCTTGTGGTTTGGCTGGTCTTGAGAGCCGTGCTGCCTCTAATGAGCCAGTTGTCCAGGTAGGGGAAGACGTGGGCCCCCTGTAGGTGCACATGGGAGGCAACAACTGCCAGGCACTTCATGAAGAACTTTGGAGAGGAGATGAGGCCGAATGGTAGTACCCTGTACTGGTAGTGCTGCCCCCCACCACAAACCTCAGGTATTGTCTGTGAGAGGGATGGACCAGAATGTGGGTGAACATGACCTTGAGGTCCAAGGAGCAGAGCAGTCTCTCTGGCGGAGGTAGGGCAGCAGTGTCCCAAGGAAAAGCATCTTGAACTTCTCTCTCACCAGGAACTTGTTCAAGCTGCGCAGGTCCAGGATGGGCCGGAGGCCCCCTGTTCTTTTTGGGACAAGGAAATACCTTAAGTAGAACCCCCTTCCCCAGAGATGTTGGGGTACAGGCTCCATTGCCCTGTCCCCGAGTAAACCTGCGAGTTCTGCGATGAGCAAGGCCTGGTGGAAGAGAGTCAGTGATGGTTTTCCTGGGAAGAAGTCTGGAGGGTTCTGTTGTAGATGGAGGTGGTAACCCTCCCTCACCACCTGTCCGTGGTGATGCTGGACCAGTTGTGGGAAAATGAGGCCAGACAAACCCCTGTGGGCTGAGGTGGGACTCCTGGGAGAGGGGAGGCCCCGCCCAGGGCATCAAAAGCTTCCCCCTGTTGGGTGGGAGCCTTGGGCTTCCAGGGCCAATGCCCCTGGCTTTTAGGCTGTGAGGTTGTGTTGCCCCGGTAGGGCACGGCCTGGTGATAGCACTTTTTCCCTCGGGAAAAAGGGCTTTTTCCCCAAGGATTTTTTCTTGGGGAGGGTCTAGGTCTTCCTGGACAGCCTTTGCCAGGACACTACCTCGGCCTCCATTTCAGCTGCTGTGTCAGACATCGGCTTCCCGAACAAGTTCTCACCATTGCAGGGGACATCGAGCAGCTTTTCTTATAACCACTGCTTGAGGTCCTAGGTTTGTAACCTGGCGTTGGGCACCGATGTCGACAGCTGCCACCCTGGCCGCAGACTCAAACCTGTTGTAGGCAGCCCTAGAGAGGAACTGGAACAGTCCCGGATGCCCACCACCAGGGACTGAAACCTCTGCAGGGGTTTCCCGGCGAGGCCCGCTGAGAACCCCAAGAGATCCTGGATCAGGTCTTTTAGGTACATTCCCCTGTACAATCCGTACGCCTGTATCCGGCACCCAAGCATGGCGCCCTGATAACACTTGTGGCCCAGGGCATCAAGGGGCCGGGCCTCCCTGCCGGGGGGAATCAAAGAGTAGGTTTTATTGGCTCTTCAGTTTCTGCATCAAGGACTCCACCACCATAGAGTTGTGGAGGAGTTGCAGCTTATGGAACCCGGGGCCCTTCAGGATGTGGTAGATAGCATCCAGGTGCCGAATGACCACCAGCACCGAGGCCGGGGTCTCCCACATCCTGAGTAGCCGTCTTTCGAGGATGGGTGAAACTGGCACCATGAGAGTCTGGGAGGAGACTCATATTGCAGGATCTCGAGTTCCTCAGTGTGCATTCTCCTCAGACACCATCTGGACCAAAAGAGCCCCAACCATGTTCCAGACAAAGTCGTGAAAGGCTATATCCTCAGATGGGGAGTGGCACCGAGGCTCCGGGGGAAATGGCTCAAAGGGGACATCCCTGTGCCAGGAGATCTCCAGAGAAGCCTCATCCTCGGTTTCCCATTTGGATCCCAAGGAATCGGCCTGCGGGACTTTACAAGTTTCATCTGAGGCACTTCGTCAGGCTTCGGTACCTTTTTCTTTTTCTTGGAAGGGTCTAGGGCCGCGCCAGAGGAGACTCCGCTGCAGGACTTCGAGGACGCCCGGACCACACAGTGGAGGAGATAACCCTCCCTGACCACCTGCAGTACCCAGAGGTCTGTGGTGACTGTGGGCGAAGAGTACCAGGCATCCCCCTATAGGCAGAAGGCGGCCTCCAGAGGGAGAGGGGGCCATGCCCTGGGAGTCCAAAGCCCCCTGAGTGGGCCAGAACCGGAGTCTGGGGCCTAGAGGTTTTGGCCTTCTGGGTCCCATGCCCTTATTTTTTGTACTGGATACCCTGTGGAGCCTTGGTATTGTTGGGTATGTGAGAGGTATTTTTGGAGAGCCTTTGTAGAGTAAACTCTTTCTCGATCTCAGCTGCCTTATCAGACATAGATTGGCCAAAAAGATTCTCTCCAGTACAGGGGATATAGAGTAGTTTGCCCTGGACCCACCATTCGAGGTCGGACGATTGTAACATAGAAACATGACAGAAAAAGACATGGCCTATCTAGTCTGTCCTTCCATATCAACAAGAAGTAATTAGTCCTTACCTGCTAATTAGTGTTCCTGAAGGAACTTCAGTCCAGTCCCTTAACTTATGGGTTGCGCAATCCTTCCAGCAGCTTGGAGGCTGAGCCCATCATCCTTTTGATGATGGTGGGGTATAAATACCCCTGGCACCACCCACTGGCACCAGTAATCTATCGCAAAAGCAGACTTAAAGGATAGATAATAAAGAACTTATAACCATTTGACAACCTGCAATAACTAACAAGCATGCTAAACTAGTAAACTCCCCCCCCCCCGGAGGTAAAGGAAAAAGGGGAAAGGAGGAGGAGGTTTCCCTGAGGCCGCAAAGGCCCTCCCCCCTTTCCTGCTGAACCTCTTTTCACGGACTGCCACTTAGTACGGGTTCTAAGCAAGAGACCCCATGAATTTGTTCTGTCATCTGTCTTCGGTCCGCCACCTGAAAGCTACGTAACTCGGGCGGGATCAGGGACTGGACTGAAGTTCCTTCAGGAACACTAATTAGCAGGTAAGGACTAATTACTTCTTCCTTATCGTCACTTCAGTCCAGTCCCTTAACTTCTGGGATGTAACAGAGCAGTTTAAATCTGGGAGGGGTTCGTTATCCCGGACCAAAGCACTGCACTGCCAAACCTGGCATCCGACGCCCCTTGGACATCTAGCCTGTAATGCTTGGTGAAGGTGTGGAGGGACGACCAGGTGGCCGCTCTGCAAATGTCCAGTGGCGGCACCAAACTACTTTCCGCCCAGGATGTTGCCTGCGCTCTAGTTGAATGCGCACTAAGCACTCCTGGAGCCTGCTTCCCTCTGAGGAGATAAGCCGAGGCAATCGCCTCCCTGATCCACCTAGAGATGGAAGCCTTGGCCGCCGCTTCTCCCTTATGCGGCCCTCCAAACTGAACAAACAAGCGCTCTGTGCGGGCAAGGTACCTCTTCAGCACCCTATGTACATCCAGGAGCCTAAGCTTCTCTCCGTCTCCCGATTGATCCCTTTCCGCGAAAGAGGGCAGAGATACCGACTGGTTTACATGAAAAGGAGAGATGACCTTAGCTAAGAAAGACGGAACTGTACGCAAGACCACCTTATCCCTAAAGGAGAGAAAGGGAGGTCGGGACGACAAGGCTTGTAGCTCTGAAACGCGTCTGGCCGAGCAAATTGCCACTAAAAATACCGTCTTTAGCGTCAAGTCCTTCAGGGAGGACTTCCTCAGCGGTTCGAATGGTTCTCCAGATAAGACACTCAAAACTAGGTTGAGGTCCCAAGGGGGGATAACAGATCTTTGCTTGGGACGTAACCGTCTAACCGCTCTCAAAAACCTGCTCACATCTGCATGTATCCCTAGGCATTTGCCTCTGACCTTCCCCCTATAGCAAGAGATAGCTGCCAGCTGGACTCGTAAGGAGCTAGGCGCTAGACCCTTCTCGAAACCTGCCTGCAAGAACTCCAGGACCTCGCGGACTGAGGCCGAGAGGTGCCTGATTCGACATTCTAAACACCAGGCTTCAAAGATACGCCACACTCTCACGTAAGAAAGGCAGGTGGAACGCTTGCGAGCGCTCAACAAGGTTGAGATTACTGAGCCCGAGTACCCCTGCTTCAAGAACCTCGCCCTTTCAATAGCCATGCCGTAAGCGAGAACTGATGTACGTGGGGCATGAGAACTGGACCATGGCGCAAGAGGTCCTTCTTGCAGGGAAGCCGCCACGGCCGGTCAGCCGTCAACCTCACCAAGGACGTCGAGGCCAATCCGGGGCTATGAGAATTACCAATCCTTGGTGGGCTTCTACCCACTGCAGAACCCTCCCTATGAGCGCCCAGGGAGGGAACACATAGAGAAGGCCCTCTGAAGGCCAGCTTTGGGCCAGGGCGTCCAAGCCCTCTGACATCCTTTCCTTTCTGCGACTGAAAAACTGGCTCGCCTTTGCAGACGTGTACCGCGCCATGAGATCCATGATTGGTGTCCCCCACCGGGCAACCACTTGATCGAACACTTCCTGCGCCAGCTCCCATTCTCCGTGGTCTATCCTGAACCTGCTGAGGTAATCGGCAGTCAAGTTGTCTGTTCCAGCCACGTGCTGCGCCGACAGCGCCAGCAAATGACTCTCGGCCCAATGTAAGAGGACATCTGCCTCCTTCTCCAGGGACGAGCTGCTCGTTCCCCCCTGATGGTTGATGTAAGCCACCGCGGTAGCGTTGTCGGATAGGACGCGGACTGCCCTCTGGCGAACCAAGAGCTCGAGAGCTCGGAGAGCTAAAGTTACCGCTCTCAACTCCAGCCTGTTGATAGACCACTGTGACTCTCTCGGGGTCCAGCGGCCCTGGGCGAATTGCCCCTCGCAGTGAGTGCCCCAGCCTACGAGGCTCTCATCCGTTGTCAGTTGAGTCCACTGAGAAGTCTTGAGTGGCATCCCGCAGCCCAGGTTCCTTGAGCTTGTCCACCACAGCAGAGACCTCCTGATCCGGGGAGGGCAGGGAATCCGTCTGGTTAAGGGGTGAAAATGGGAAACGAGATTTCTCAGGTCGGATAACCTCTGCTTTGAGAGGAACACCCTTCCCCTTCTGGTGTCGAACCAAGCTCCGAGGTACTCGATCTCCTGGTTGGGAACTAAACTGCTCTTCGTACGATTTATGACCCCCATCCCAACTTCTCGAGGAAATCCACGACCCTGGCGGTCGCTACATGACTCTCCTCTTCCGACTTTGCTCGTATCAGCCAATCGTCCAGGTAAGGATGGACTAGGATTCCTTCTTTCCGAAGAGCCACGGCCACTACCACCATTACCTTGGTGAACATCCTGGGAGCTGTCGCTAGCCCGAAAGGAAGGGCCTGGAACTGGAAATGGCCGCTTGGAACGGCAAATCTTAGGAACTGTTGATGAGACATTCTGACCGGGATGTGTAAATATGCTTCCATCAAGTCCAGGGATGTCAGGAACTCTCCCTGCCGGACGGCAGCAATCACTGATCTCAGGGTTTCCATGCGGAAGTGAGGAACTCTGAGGCAGCGGTTGATTTGCTTTAGATCCAGAATAGGGCGGAAGGAACCTTCCTTCTTTGGCACTACAAAATAAATGGAGTATCAACCGCACCCTCTTTGGTCTTGTGGGACCGGCAACACCGCTCCCAGCGCTATGAGCCTCGAAAGAGTGACTTCCACCGCCGCCTTCTTTTCCGGTGGACTGCAGGGGGACAGAATAAATGCGGGGGTTACTCTCTTTGTGAACTCGAGAGCGTAACCCTCTCGGATCACCTCTAACACCCACTGATCGGATGTGACTCGGGACCAGGCGGGAAGAAACTGCCTTAAGCGACCTCCCACCGGCAGCACTCCCTCCTGGACCCCCATTTTCTCATTGTGATTTTCTAAGTGCCGAGGAGGAGGCTCCAAAACCTCTACCTGCCCCGCGAAACCCACGGAAGCTCTGACCCCTGGAGGGAAAACGGCCCCTGGGAAAAGGGTTCGGTCTGGGCTGTCGGAATCTTCGGAAGTCCTTTGGCTGGCTCCGCACCGGCGCCGAAGAACGACCCAATCTTGGTCTATCTTCGGGGAGCCTACCCCCCTTGGACTCTCCCAGTTCCTTTACCAACTTATCCAGGTCTTCCCCTTGAAAGGAAGTCGACTCAGGCAAGCCTTCGAAGAAGCATCCGCCGCCCAGTTACGCAGCCACAAGAACCTTCTGGCTGCCACCACCGAGGCCATATTCTTCGCCAGACTTCTAATAAGATCATACTGGCTATCTGCTAAGAAGGCCGAACCGGACTCTAACTTGGCCGCCACCTCTTGGGAGTCGCCTAAAGGACTGTCCGTCAGTTGCAGCTGTTGGGACCATCTCAAACAGGCCCTAGCCACCCAAGCCCCCAAAACGGAGGCCTGTAAGGCAAGGGCACTAACGTCAAAGGCTTGTTTTAGCAGGGTGTCCAGTCTTCTATCTTTACTGTCTCTCAGAGCCGCGCCGCCCTCGACCGGTATAGTTGTCTTCTTTGTTACCGCCGACACCGCCACGTCCACCCTAGATGATTTCAGGAGGTCCTTGTCCGTTTCCGGCAATGGGTTCCATTCCGGCTGGTTCCATTCCTCCTGAATCATCTGACGAACCACTCTGTGGACTGGAAAGACTTTCTGAGATTTCCTTACGGCTTGGATCAGCGGATCCTCCAGAGCTTTTTCATCTGTTGGAGCTTCCAAAGCCATATTGAGTACCTTTAGAGACTCACTTATTAACGCCGGGAACTCCTCCCGCCTAAAAACTCTGACTATGCGGGATTGCTCCTCCTCAGGGATCTCTCCCTCTTCAAGCTCCTCCCCTTCATCTACTCCTTCCTTCTGACTATGCGGGATTGCTCCTCCTCAGGGATCTCTCCCTCTTCAAGCTCCTCCCCTTCATCTACTCCTTCCTTGTCCGAAAGCTCCTCCTCAGGGAGGTCCCGAGGCGGAGACTCAACATGTTCCTTGGCCAATAGCCTAGCGCGCTTGGGGGGAGGTCCCGGCTCAAGGGATCTAGCGTTTCCTGGCCCCGCATCAATGCTGTCCCTCGCTGCTATTGGTTCTGCCGGTCCCTGCTTGCGTAAGCAGTAGGCTTTGTGCAAAAGCAGAACAAATTCTGGTGAAAATTGACCCCAGTCTCCCTCCGCCCCCGAGGAAAGGGAGGGAAGGGGCTGGGAAGTGCCTGGAGCATCTGAGGATGAAGGCGGAGGAGAATGGGAATCCATTCCCCCTTCCGGAAGGTCCCCTGACCCCTGAGGGGCTTGAGACATGCTCAGGTGGATCTCCTGCTCCATGGAAGCGGCCTCTGCTGCACACCCCCTGCAGACACCTGCTTCTGAGGCCGTCCCTCTACGAGTGCCGCAAGAAGGACACCGTAGCTTGCCTGTCATACCTTTTTGAACCGGGCTACCCCCAGAGCCAAAAGAACTTTAAATCTTAAAGTGTGCTGAAAAGTAACAAAAGGTAAAACAAGTAACTAAAACTGAAACAAAGTAATTAAATTGAAGCCAAAGGCTCCCAGCACTCCCCTCCCCTCCAGCCGTGAAAACAAACACAGCACCAAAAAGGCTCCAAAACTTCCGATTTTCCCCTGAAACTAAAAAACAGATGGAAAGGAGGATTTTATCCAGATACTTGTGGTTTGAAGCTCTGGCGCGTAGCAGCAGCAACGAGGGAACCAGCCGTCCTCTGCCGGCTCCCACACGGTAGGCCGCAGCCACGTGGAGGCCGGGCCTGCGGGTGGAGGATGAACGCCGCCAAAAACTACGGGTTCTCTGACCGGGAGACGGAAGAGGAAGTCACTCTGCACCCGCTTTTATCCACCGCAAGAGCCTCAAGCGCCCAGCCGCCTCGGGGCTGTAGCGCGAGGCAGGAAACACCGCTGCAGGAAGTGTCGGTGCTGCCTCTAGCGCTCTGCCGTCTCGGGGGCTTCGGCGCGAGGCAGTAGCGGCCGTGTCAGGAGATCGCCGGGAAACGGGCCGCGGCGTGCACGGGAGGAGAGCTCTCCTGTCCTCTCCACTGCACGGGAAATCCCCTTCCTCCGTAGCCTCAAGGGAGCCGAGCTGAAGACGGCAGAGGGGAAGAGGGGGGGGGAAGAGGGGGGAAGAGGGGAAGGGGGGGAGGAACAGGAGACTTAAAGGCACAAGACTAGACTAAGATAAAGTAAAAATAAAGTAACAGGATAGTCTAAATTAAAGAAATTAAATGAATTAAATAAATCAAATAAATAAATAAATCCTTAGCCAAGACCCCGTAAGCACTCTGGCTTACAGGAACCCTCCAGCTGCTTGGAAGCTGAGATTACTGGTGCCAGTGGGTGGTGCCAGGGGTATTTATACCCCACCATCGTCAAAAGAATGATGGGCTCAGCCTCCAAGCTGCTGGAAGGGTTGCGCAACCCAGAAGTTAAGGGACTGGACTGAAGTGACGATAAGGAACTACAGCAGTTCCCTTTTTTTCCTTTAGAGATCCTTTGTTTGTCCTATGCTTTTTTAAATTCAGATACTGTCCTCATCTCTACCACCTCTACTAGGAGACTATTCCACGGATCCACTACTCTTTCCGTAAAGAAATATTTCATAGAAACATAGAAATATGACGACAGAAAAAGACCAACCAGACTTGGCATCAGGCCCCGATGCTGGCAGCTGCAACTCGAGCAGCCAACTCAAAGCAGTCAAAAGCCATTTGAAAGAGGAACTTTGAGCATTCCTGTACCGCCACGGTGAGGGTCTTGAACCGCTGGAGGGGTTCCCCTTCAAGACCTGAAGCGAAGTCGCGGATACTAGCCGGTGAGGACTGGATACCCGAGGAACGGGACCGAGACCTCGACTGGCACAGAGGGCTTACTTGAAGCCGGCAGCACTCTATATTTGGCTCAACAACTGGTGATCCCCTCACAGTTGAGGGGCCGGTCATCGGGGCAGATGGGCCAGGTGAACCAGCCATCATCGTCTGCTGCAGGGCCAGGATAGCAGTGATGTTCTGCTCCAAGGCCGCCATTCTGGTTTCCATGACAGAAAGCTCCGCAGCCTTCGGCGCAGGCACCGATGCTGACACTCAGGTGTGTGTCCTCGATAACCACCACAGCCTCGAGTGCCCTTGGCCGGTCTCTGCCTGCCGAAGGGTCCCTTTTGGAAAACTTGGCTGGGCGTCTGACTGCTCAGAGCCTCTCTGATGCAATTTACCAGGTTTCTCCAGACCAACCTCCGGGATCTTCAAAGCTTCATTTTCTTCTACTTCTGCTCTGGGATCCTTTTGGAGGATTCACGACCGCAGGACTCAGAGGATGCCTGAGCGTCGTGGGATGTGCTCGCCTTGGAGCTAGGCGCCAGAGACATAGGTGCAGAGTCGGACCTCAGGAACATCTTTTCCTGCAATTCCAACCTCTTTTTGTTGGTTTTTGTCAATATGGTCTGGCAAAGGTCACAATTGGAACTGTCGTAGTCCGGTCCCAGGCAACGCAAATAGCAGTCATGGGTGATAGACATGGTTTGACTGCAGTGGTCACATTTTTTGAACCCACCAAGGGACATGGTGGGATGCACCCCGACTTGGTCGACCATCCTCAGGCGAAAAAGGGCATGAAGCGCTGGTCGAGGGAACCTCGAGGAAAAAAGGTCAAAAAGGATGGGCCCGAGGATGGCATCGAAGACGCTGGTTTGGGGCGGGAAGAGGAACCAGTATGCTTACCAGAAAGCTAAACTGAATTACTAAGTTTTTGAGAAGTACTTCCGGGGACACTGGACGTGCATCTGTTGGGCTCCACGGGAAAAAAAATAAAGAGACTGACCAAGATGGCACCCTTAGGCGGGAAGAGGACCACGCATGTGTGGTGGCATCTCTCAAAAGTTTTCTTTTAAAGCTGAGGAGATGCTTCCGTTCAGGCTTTCTCAGCGCTGACATTACCCATATGTGAGGACTGACTTCCTGCTTGTTCCAGGAGAAAGCAAACTGAATGCTAAGAATCATAAGGAAAGGAATGGAGAATAAAACCAAGGATATTATAATGCCTCTATATCGTTCCATAGTGCGACCGCACCTTGATGTTGTATGCAATTCTGGTTACCAAATCTTAAAAAGGATATGGCAGAATTAGAAAAGGTACAGAGAAGAGTCACCAAAAATGGTAAAAGGGATGGAAGGATACCCATATGAAAAAAGGCTTAAAAGGTTAGAGCTTTTCAACTTGGAAAAGAGATGGCTGAGGGGAGATATGATAGAGGTCTATCAATGAATGAATGAAATGGAACGGGTAAACATACATCAGTTGTTTATTCCATCAAAAAGTAGAAAGACTAGGGGACATGACATGAAGCCACAATATAAACCATTTAAGACTAATAAGAAAAAATATTTTTTCACTCAATTTGTAATTAAACACTGGAATTCGTTACCGGAAAATGTGGTAAAGGCTGTTAGTGTAGCTGGATTTTAAAAAGGTTTGGACAAGTTCCAGGAGGAAATGTTCATAAACCATTATTAAAAAGAACCTGGGAAATCTACTGCTTGCCCCAGGACAAGCATTGTGGAACCTGTGTCTCTTTTTGGGAACCTGCCATATACTTGTGACCTGGATCAGCCACTGTTGGAAACAGGATACTGGGCTTAATGAACTTTGGTCTGACCCAGTATGGAATTTATTATGTTCTTATACATGTTGTCCTGCTCCTCGCAGCAAAAAAGAAAAAAAAAACCACAAAAAAAATCGACCGGGGGGGGGAGGGGGGAGTGGAAAGTGCAGGCTGCGAAAAAACACAATCGCAAGACGTGCACTGAAGCAGCAAAGACACAGGGATCCTAGATCAGATTGGGAGTCCATGCACCTGTCGGGCTGGCCAGAGAAACTCAATGTTGGCTTCCCTAAAGGCCTACAAAGGCTGGGGAGGCCCCACGGTTGACTGGAGTTGGGCTGTTTTGTTTGTTTCGAAGCTGTATTATGCAGCAAGATAACCAATTGAGCCCATTAAAGTCTATGAACAGAAAAAAGTAAAGTAGCCACAAGGCTTCAATTTGGAAAAAAGAGAGACCTGGAAAACTGAAGGGACATCAGGAGGGAAAGGGGCCTAAGCCCAACTTAGTGGCCCCCTTCAGGTACTAAGGGGATCAGATTGCTCCTCTTTAGCCCACCAGATGCTAGTAACGTGTGGGCAACTGTGCTGGATCCTGGATGGCTGTCAGCTGAAGGAGTCACGTTAACACCCTCATGCTCAATCCAGGGCCTCTGCACCATTGTGTAGACTATGAGAGCTGGCCTATCAGCACTGCCGCACCAGTTCACACACACCTTGCCACCTGCTGGAGACAGACAATCACTAGCTTCTCTCGGTGCTGCAATAGTGACTATATCTCCTGATGACATCACTGAAAGATGCTCAAGTAGTCTGCCTTCACCTGCTGGCAAAAGAACACAACGCACTTGCCTGGACTGGTCTAGATGATATGGATGCAGCTCTATTAAAAGCAGCAGAGCCAAAGGCTTCCCAATAAAAACAATGGGGGAAAAATATTTAGGGAAAAATATTTAGAGAAAAATTGCGTGGGGGGGGGACAAAATCAGAATAAATCTAGGGCTTGTAGATAAGGACAGCAAGAGTGAAAAGGACCTGGGTACCAACTTACAGACACCCCTGCAAGGTTCCCACCAAGGGTTCATAAATCATGGGAAACGGGGGCTGTCCACTCAAGGAGTCAAGTGCGCATCCTCACTCAAAGCATCATTGTACCCTTCAGGACTCAATCCTAAGACCACTGCACCACAGTGCGTTCTAGAAGAGTTAGGCCTATCTGCAATGCTGTACCAGCCCACACACTTTGCCAACTGCTGGAAGCAGAAACTACTGGCTTCTTAGTGCTGCACTTGAAGACATCACTGAAACTTGCTCAAGTCTGCCTCCACCTGGACTGATTTAGCTCAAAACAGTTGCGAAATTATTTTTGCACTTCTTAGAAGTCATGGAGAAAGTAACCTGTACTGTATGACAGGTACAGCCCTAAAAACAAAAGCACAATAAAAGTAACTTTCACACCCTTATTTATCAACTTATCCCTACAGTCATTTTGAATCTAGGTGCTCAAAAGGACAAAAGCGACTGGAGGCCATGCTTGCTCCCTGCCAGATACCACAAAAACTCTCACCTCCCCACTCAGGAGGTATTAGGGAGGAGTGGTCTAGTGGTTAGGACAAGGTACTTCAGGCCGGAGGGCCGGGGGTTCAAGTCCCACCTGGGGACAGCAATCTCAGGCCGGAGGGACTGGGATTTCTAGTCCTATAGGCACTCCTTGTGGTCTTGGGCAAGCCACTTAACCCTCCATTGCCCATGTTCCCTGTAAGTATTAGCGTATGTGTCTCATATCCCCTCGTGTTAAATGTATCCCCCAATTGACCGCTTTGACCCGGTGAAAAGCGGGATATAAATACAGCTAAATAAATATAAATACAGCTAAATATTATCGGGTTGGAAGGGAGGGGTGCTTCTATGTAACATGTCAGGGCTGTAGCAAGTACAGCACAGCCAATCACAGATGTGGTCACCACGTTTTCTTCAGTGCACCCGTGCTATCTGCAGAGGTGAAATGCACAGTAACTTACCATGCATAAACTACAAGACAAGAAAATGTCCACACCCATAATCCACCCCACTCCTGTCCTCTTCCACAACAAGCAGTTACCACAAACTAATTAGCATAGTTACTCACTCTTAACAGATGTTCTCTAGGGACAGAAAGAATCAGTCCTCACAAATGGATGAGGTTGGTGCCAACGGAGCCCACGCAAAAGTATCTCCTCAGCTTTCAAAGAAAGCCTTTGGGAGATGCACCACGCATGCATGGTCCATTTCCTGCCCAAGGATGCCATCTTGTCTCAGTCAAATGTCATAGCTAAGACGGCAAAAATAAAAGATGGTAAAGCAGCAACTCCAAGGGGAGGAAGGAGGGTTATGCTTTCTCCAGGAATAAACAGGAAGTCAGTCTTCACATATAGGACTCCCCAGCTAAAGGCTACCGAGAACCTTTACAAAAACGTCACAGCGACCTGCAAAGGTGAGCTGTAATCAGCAGCAGTTGAATCACTAAGAGAGAATCTCGCACGACCCAGGTGTGTGGCAGAGAACCAGCACTCCGGGAGCCTGAACACAGAAGGGTCGGAGAGCAGGAGTTGCCTACATCCTGAAGAGATTATGGAGTATGGCCTGGCTGACATGGGGGATGGAACGCAGATTGGCCACGGAAATAGACACAGCCTTACGCGGTGCGCCACAACTCTCTGGTCCAGTGAGATCCCCGCTTGCTTGTAGGCAAGGGTTATGCAGTCCACCACCCAAGTGGACAGTTTGTTTAGTCACTGGGAGCCCCAGCCGGCTGGGTCATAGAATACGAAAAGCTGTTGAGCTCTGCAGGAGTGGAGTAGCAGCCTAGTGGTTAGAACACTGGCTTGGTAACCAAGCAACCAGGGTTTGATTCCCACTAGCACTCCTTGTGGCCTTGGGCAAGTCACTTAACCCTCCATTGCCTCGGAAGAAAGGCCTGGCAATCTACTTCCGGTGACACTGCCAAGAAAACCCAGGAGCCTATGGGTCGCCAGGAGTCAGGACTGACTCAAAGGCACACATTGCATTTTTTTGTTGAGCTCTGCAGTGCCCTGAGTCCATTGCAAGTAAAAGAACAGGGCTCTCTTGCAATCCAGAGTATGGAGAATGGTCTCTGCCCTGCTGGCGTGAGACCTGGGAAAGAAGGTGGGGAGTACCACCTCCTGATTGAGGTGGAACGGGGACACCATCTTTGGCAGAAACTTAGGGTATGTGGGGAGCACCACCCTGTTCTTGCAGAACCTGGTGTAGGGAGGCTCTGCCTTCACAGCCTGGAACTCACTGACTCTGCGAGCCGATGTGAGTGCTACCAGGAAGGCGACCTTCCAGGAGAGGTACCACAGGTGGCAGGTAGCTAAAGGCTCAAACAGAGGCTTAGTGAGTTGAGAGAGCACCACATTAGGGTCCCATACTGCTGCTAGAGGGTGGACGAGGGGTTTGGACAACATGAGGCAAGATGAAATACAAGATGAAATACCACATATATGCGGATGACATTATGTTGTACTCTGCATTCAACATACATGATCCTAACTATGACAAAATAACAACCTGCCTCATGGAAGCTGAAAAATGGCTGCGTTCATACAATCTGAACATTAACTTAAAAGAAACTGAGGTATTAATCACATCAAGAAACACGAATTACACACCACCAACTGACATCAAACTTCTGAACTTTACCCTACCAGTCAAGGAAGAGATTAAATACCTATGAGTCACCCTTGACAAGACCCTTAGTTTCACTAACCACATTAAGAAAATAACCAAAACAATTTATTACAAGCTTCCTTCCATTCAACAATTGAGGCCTCTTCTAGAAAAAGATGATTTTAGAACTGTTACACAAGCATTAATAACTCCGCACTTTGATTTTTGTAATGGAATACTACAGGGAGTATCTAAAAACATAAAAATTCTACAAATGGCCCAAAACGTTACCGCGAGAATAATTTCCAAAGTCAAGCTAACCGACCACATTACCCCGATCCTCTTTTCTCTACACTGGTTACCTATATCCAGTAGGATTCAATATAAAATCTTATTGACCACCTTCAAATTAATTAATCAGATTGCCCCATCATACCTATCTACACTGATTCATAGCCCTCCAGAAAATAGAATAAGACGAAGGAGGAACCTTAATACCATCTTAGTACCTGACTCAATAAAAAAGACAAAACAAATAACAAGTACCAGCGCCTTCTCATTCGTACACCTTCATTATGGAATAACCTCCCAGACCAATTAAGAGAAATAAAAGATCTACAAAAATTCCGAAAAGACCTAAAAACATTTCTATTCTCGCAATACTACTCTTGCATAGATAATGACCTGGATAAGGCCTCCCATCCTCCATAACTCACTATGATTTTACCCTCTCCAATAGTATCACTACAACTCCCATAGCAGAACATAAGACGAACCTATATGTATATATGTAAAAACTATGTAATAACTTGTAAATAAGTTCTAAACTCTGTTATGCTGCCTGTATATAATTTGATTACAGTTCGATGTATCTGTTATATATTACTACTCTTGTTCTATGTAAGTTGATACTGTTTGATGTAAACAGTCACTGATCTTGGGAATTGGCAGTATATAAAAGATTTGCAAATAAATAAATAAATAAATGAGGCCCCGTAGGAAATGACCTTAACCCAATAATCTACCAAATTCCAACATGTGTAGAACCCTAAACCTATTTTTTTTTTTTTTTTGTCGGAGTTGGTCGTCTAAGTGGGTGGAAAAATAACCACGCACCGCAACACCTCCCTTTTATTAAATATAAGAATAAAACTTTTTGCACTTAGCTCAAATATTGATCTTCCAAAGATGATGTGCCAGAATATTTGATAACTTTTGATATTCTGGCACATCATCTTTGGAAGATCAATATTTGAGCTAAGTGCAAAAAGTTTTATTGTTATATTTAATAAATGGGAGGTGTTGCGGCGGTGCGTGGTTATTTTTCCACCCACTTAGACGACCAACTCCGACAAAAAAAAATATATAGGTTTAGGGTTCTACACATGTTGGAATTTGGTAGATTATCCCGTAGGAAATGAGACATGAGGGACTGAGGAGAGAGGGGCTTCCCCTCGACGGAGTGGTGATGTGCCACGATGGCGCAGAGATATACTCTGAGTTGGACTTCAGTCCCGCCTGCAATAGGTGAAGCATATATTGGAGTATCACTTGCACTGAGAAGGAGAACGGGTTCATCTGCTTTTCTGTGCACCACAGTGAGAAACGCTGTCACTTGAAGGTGTACACCCTTCTCGTGGAGGCCTTCCGAGAGGCTAGGAGGATGTCTTCCATGTCCCATGGAAGGCTGAAGGGAGCTAGCGCTACCCTTTTCGCAGCCATGCCATGAGTGAGAGGGACCTCAGGTTGGGGTGCATGAGAGAGTCCTGCTCCTGCGAAAGTAGTCCTGGGGCTCAGCCTAGGAGAATCGGCGGCATCGTCAATAGGGAGAGGAGCAGTGGGAACCAGAGCTGTCTGGGACACCGAGGGGCTATCAGCACTAGTGACACTGTCGTGTTGAGCCTTGAACAGGGTGCTGGCTATTAGTGGCATTGGGCAGAAGGCATACAGGAGGCCTTCCGACCATGGGATGAAGAATGCATCCACCGCTACCCGAGCTGGGTGAGGTTGGCAGGAGCAGAAATGGGGCAACTGCACGTTGTCCGGGCTGGCGAACAGATCAATCACTGAGACATCCCAGAGTCAAAACAGCCGTGAGGCTACTGCTGGATCCAGATGCCACTTGTGTGGCTGGACTACCCTGCTCAGCTTGTCTGCCAAGACACTGCCCTGGCCAGGGAGGTTGACCGTCCTCAGGAGCATCCCTCTGCCTGTGGCATAAGAGCAGAGGGCTACCACCTCCTGGCAGAGAGGGTGCAACCCCGTTCCCCCGTTTGTTCATGTAAAACATCGCAAACTGATTGTCGGTCTGGATCAGCACTGTATGGGTGCTGCAGCTGGTGGCTGAAGGCTTTGAGGGCCAGAAATATGGCCCCGATTTCCAGCAGACTGATCTGCATTTCAGATTCCCTCTGCGACCAGCAGTCTTGTGTCTGGAGGCTCTCGCAATGCACTCCCCAGCCCATTAGAGAAGTGTCCAAGGTGAGAACTTTCTGAAGAGTGGGTGTCTGGAAGGGCATCCCGGCCTGAAGGTGACCTGGATTCTGCCACCATCCGAGGGAGTCTGCCAGCTAGCGGTTCACATGCACTCTGTCCCAGAGCCTGCCTATAGCTTAGGTCCACTGAGAGCGGAGGCACCATTGGGCTGCTCTCATTTGTAGACAGGCATCTGGGGTCACGTGGACTGTGGAGGCCATGTGTTCCAGTAGGTGGAGAAGTCAGGAAGGCATTGTCCTGTGCCATTGTACCTCTGCGGCTAGTTCCCTGAGGTGTGCTGACCTCTCCTAACGGAGAAAGGCTTTTGCCTGAAGGGTGTCCAGATGCGCCCCTATGAACTCTAGGCTCTGAGTGGGAGTGAGGTGGGACTTGGGGGTAGTTTGACAAACACCGGGTGCTGCAGGGTGTTAAAGATGTGTCCGATGGCGCACTGTGCCACTACAACTGTGTCCTCCTTTATGAGCCAGTTGCCCAGGTAGGGGAAGACAGAGGCCCTTTGAAGCCTGAGGTGGGCTGTGACCACCACAAGGCATTTTTTGAAGACCCTTGGAGACGAGGCCAGCCTGAAAGGCAGTACCTTCTATTGATAGCACTGTCCCCCCATCACGAACCAGAGGTATTTTCTGTGGCTGTGGTGGATTAGGATGTGAGAGTGTAAGCATCTTTTAGATCTAAGGAGCAAAGCCAGTCTCCCTGCTGGAGGAATGGCGGCATTGTTCCAAGGGAGAGCATCTTGAACTTCTCCTTGACCAGAAACCTGTTGAACTTTCACAGGTCCAGGATGGGCCTGAGGCCCCCCAGTCCTCTTAAGGATGAGGAAGTACCTGCCCCAGAGGTGTTTTGTGACTGGCTCCACTGCTTGGTCCTGGAGTAGTCCTGCTAGCTCAGTGAGGAGCAGGGTCTGGTGAAGGAGAGGCCTGGTGGGCTCTCCTGGGAAGAACGGGGCGGTTTCTGATGCAGGTGGAGGAGGTAACCCTCCTTGACCACTTGTAACACCCAGGTATCTGTGGTGATGGCTGTCCACTTGTGGGTAACAGGGCTAGGCGCCGCACTGCAGGCAGCAAAGGACCTCCTGGGGGTGTGGGGTCCGCACCCAGGGAAAGCCTCCTCTGGGCTGGGCCTGAGCCAGTGCCTGGGACTTTGGGGATTTATGATTTCTGGGACCATGTCCCTAGCCTTTTTGTTGCTCGGCCTGCTAAGGGCCTAAGAAGGCTTCGAAGTGCGAAGTAGTACTGAAGCCCCCTTTCTTCCTTGGGAAGAAGGGCTTTTCCCCCCAGGGTTTTCTTTCGAGGCTGCACCAAGGTTTTTTTCCAAGAGCATAGTTCTCATCACATACTCTGTCTCTATCTCCGCCGCTTTGTCTGCCATGGGTTTCCCAAACAGGTTTTCACTTATGCAGGGGACATTGATCAGTTTGTCCTGTATCCATTGTTCCGGGTTGGACAACTGCAGCCATGCTTGGTGTCGTACCCTGATGCCTGCAACGGCCATCCTAACCAATGACTCGAAGCCATCACAGGCTGCTCGTGACAGGAACTTTGAACATTCCATTACCGCCAAGGTTAGGGTCTTGAATCTCTGTAGGGGTTCTCCGTCGAGGCCTGCCGAGAACACTGGTCAACAAATTTTTACAAAAGTCATGTTACTGAAATAAAAAGAGTCATTTCTTATCAATTTTTATATGCTGAACATGAATATGACAGTGAAATTGCAAAGCTGGCTCTAGTTTTTTTGTAATCTACAAGAATTAATGTTTACATCACGAAATGCATGTCAATAGTAAATATAATAGGCCTTCGGTTAATACCTGTAAAAAAACAAGTCATAGACGACTTCTTAGATTTTTTCGCCTGTCTCTTTTACAGCTGTTCGGGAGCATCTCTGGGGAGTGTCCAGCAGTAGTCAGCCAGCATTGTAGTGGACCATTTTCCCTGGTATCTTTGCTCCATCGTTGCGATATCCTGGTGAAAACGTTCACCCTGTTCATCACTAACCATACCACAGTTGTCAGGAAAGAAATCGAGATGGGAATCAAGGAAATGGATCGTTAGAGACATATTGCAGCCAAGTTTCTGATACTGCATCAGCATGTATTCTACTAGTTCCTTGTAGTTTTCTGCCCTAACATTCCCGAGAAAGTTTGTGAACACCAGGAGAAAAGCATTCCATGCTTGTTTCACATCACCCTGCAGCAAGTTGTTGAACCGGTCATCTTTGAAGAGCTCTTGAATCTGAGGACCCAAAAACTCCCTCTTTAATCTTTGCTTCGCTGAGTCGAGGGAATTTTTCATGCAGGTATCGGAAAGCTGGAGAAGTGCGGTCCATGGATTTCACGAAGTTTTTCATCAAACCTAGTTTGATGTGAAGGGGTGGTAGCAGGATTTTCTGAGCCTCAACCAGAGCTGGGTGCTGGATATTCTTCTCTCTGTTACATCTTGTCTGCGATTCCATTCCTTCCACAAGTAGTGCCAATCCCTTGCTCGGCAATCCACTCACATAAGAAACACATGTATTTTATATATCCCTGCTGCAGTCCCATTAAAAAGGCAACTACCTTCAAGTCACCACAGAGGTGCCAGCTGTACTTGTTATAGTTAATGGAAGTCAGTAGATGCTTTAAGTTATCGTATGTCTCTCATGTGGACGGCATGCGCTACTGGAATAGATGGAAGACGGTTTCCATTGTTCAAAAGCACATCCTTCAGACTCAGTTTTGAAGAGTCTATAAATAGTCTCCAGTCTAGTGGGTCATGAGTGATTTTTAAGGCATTCATGAGGCTTTCTATATCGGAACAGAATACCAGATTCCTTATCGTCACTCCTTATCGTCCCTTTACTTCTGGGTTGCGTAACCCTTCCAGCAGCTTGGAGGCTGAGCCCATCCTTTTTGAGGATGGTGCGGTATAAATACCACTGGCACCACCCACAGATCCCAGTATTCTCAGCCTCCAAGCAGCTGGAGGGTTCCAGTAAGCCCAGAGCTTACTGGAGTCTTCATTTATTTTTATCCCTTTTAGTTACTCTAGTTTACTTTAATTTAAAAGTTCATTTGATTTCATTTGATTCCTTTGATTTTCTCTATTTGTTGAACTCTGCGCCTTTAAATTCCTTCCAAACCCCCCCCCCCCTCCTCCCTTCGCTCTCTCCATCGGTGTTCGAGCTCCCAACCCAGAGGAGGAGGTTTGCCGACAGCAGCGAGGAGGACCGGAGAAGTCTCCTCTCGTTTGCACAGCCGGCCGGCTCCACGAGGCCCTTCCCGTGGGCCTGCCCTGCCTCGCGCCGAAGCCCTCCGGGTGGCTGAGCGCTTGAGGCGGCGCCACAACTTCCCCCAGGGCCTTACCTGCCTCGCGCTGCAGCTCCCGGAGCGGCGGGGTGTTGGTGACAGCCTCGGAGCCCAGAATTCGGCAGTTTCGGGCGCCGGGCACACAAAATCGGCGGCGTGAGCAGAGATGCCAACTGCCGGTTAAGGCTCCGCGTGGCTGAGGCCTACCACGTGGAAGCCAGCGGAGGACGGCTGGCTTCTTCGCGCCTGGACAACACGCTGAGGAGAGAAAAGCAACAAACAGCAAGTACTGGGGAGAATAAACTAGCTAGTTTTGTTCTATTTTATTTTTAATTTCTTTCCTTTAGTTTCTTTTTTAAAAACCTGCTGTGTTGTGATTTTAAAGGGCTGGGGGAGAGGTGGGCGCATTGATTTCAGATTTGCCTCTCCAGCTTGAGTTGTCTACATTCTTTAAAATAAATTCATTCTATTAATTTAAATTTATGAAATTGATTAATCTTACTAAAGCTGTAATTCTGAGTGATTGGCTTAAAAGGGGACATGACTGGCAAGCCACGATGCTCGTCCTATGGTACTCGTAGGGGTACGGCCTCGGAAGCAGGGGTCTGCAGAGGTTGTGCTGCAGAGGCTGCTTCCGTGGAACAAGAAATCCACTTGTCCATGGCTCAAGCTCCTCAAGGGTCAGGAGACCCCCTGGAGGGGGGAGGGGAGTCCCATTCTCCTCCGCCTTCAACCTCGGATTTGCCCAGTCCTTCTCTGTCCCTTCCCTCCACATCCGTTGGGGAGGAGGGTGACTGGGATCACTTCTCTCCTGATTTCGTCCTCCTGCTGCACAAGGCCTATTGTATGCGCAAGCAGTGGCGAGGAGCAAGTGAGTCAAGCACGGCAAAGGAAGGCGGGTTGGCCAGACCAATGAAGGCAGGGACCCAGGGCTCCGGGGTTCCGCCCAAGCGCGCAAGGCTAATGAGCGAGGAGCCTCTCGCGTCCCTTTCACATGACACTCCGGAAGAGGAGGTCTCGGACAAGGAAATAGGTGAAGATGAGGAGGAGCTCGAAGAGGGAGAGATCCCAGAGGAGGATCAATCCCGCATAGTTCGAGTTTTTTGTCGAGAGGAGCTCTCAGCGTTGATTAATGACTCCCTGAAGGTACTCAATGTGGCCTCGGAAACGCCTGCAGATGAGGAAGCTTTGGAGGATCCTTTAATCCAAGCCGTTAGGAAGTCTCAGAAGGTGTTTCCTGTCCACAGGGTGGTGCGACAGATGATCCAGGAGGAATGGGATCAACCAGAGTCAAGTTTTGAGGGGAGTCCGCTCTATGGCTCGTCTGTACCCGTTGCCGGAACCGGACAAAGAACTGCTGAAGTCACCCAGGGTGGATGCGGCGGTCTCAGCAGTAACAAAGAAGACAACTATCCCTGTCGAGGGCAGTGCGGCCCTGAGGGATACCCAAGATAGAAAATTGGATACGCTGCTGAAGCAAGCCTTTGACGTTAGCACTCTAGCCTTACAGGCCTCGGTGTCAGGGGCTTGGGTGGCTCGGGCCTGTCTGAGGTGGTCCCAGCAACTTCAGCTAGCGGAGGGTACCTCAGGTGACGCGCAAGCTATTACAGCTAGGATGGAGTCCGGAGCTGCCTACCTGGCAGATAGCCAGTACGACCTCATCAGGAGCCTAGCTAAGAACATGGCCTCGGTAGTAGCAGCTAGGCGTTATTTGTGGCTACGTAACTGGGCAGCCAATGCCTCTTCAAAGGCGTGCCTGAGCCGTCTTCCCTTTAAGGGGAAGCTATTGTTTGGGGAACACTTAGATAAGTTGGTGAAAGACCTTGGCGAATCTAAAGGAGGCAGGCTTCCGGAGGACAGACCGAAACAAGGTCGTTCGCTAGCTCCTGTGCGGAGCCAGCCTAGGGATCCCCGGAGGTTTCGTCCAGCCAGGTCAAACCCCTTTCCCTTCTAGGGGTCAAAACTTCAGAGGGTTTCGGGGGGCGGGGAGAGGTTTTGGGTCTCCTTCTCCTCCTCCGCGGGACCTAGAAAACCACAATGAGAAAACGGGGGTCCAGGTGGGCGGCCTGCTGGTGGGGAGCCATTTAAGGCAGTTTCTTCCCACCTGGTCCCGGGTCACATCCGATCAATGGGTTCTAGAAGTGATCCGAGAGGGTTATGCTCTCGAATTTGCAAAGCAAATACTTCCAGCCTTTATTCAGTCTCCCTGCGGATCTCCGGTAAAAAAGGCAGCGATAGAAGTCACACTTTCAAGGCTCATAGTGCTCGGAGCAGTGATCCCTGTTCCGCTAGACCAATGCGGCACCGGTCGATACTCGATTTATTTTGTGGTGCCAAAGGAAGGTAGGTTCTTTTCGTCCGATCCTGGATCTAAAGCAAGTTAATCGCTGTCTCAAGGTGCCTCATTTCCGGATGGAAACCCTAAAGTCGGTCATCGTGGCCGTAAGGAGCGGAGAGTTCCTGACTTCCCTGGATTTGACGGAAGCCTATTTGCATATCCCGGTTCGAAGGTCCCATCAACAGTTCCTGAGATTCGCGGTGCCAAGAGGTCATTTTCAATTCCAAGCTCTGCCCTTCGGGCTAGCTACGGCTCCTCGGACTTTCACCAAGATAATGGTGGTGGTGGCTGCGGCCCTGCGAAAAGAGGGAATCCTGGTACATCCCTACCTGGACGATTGGCTGATCCGGGCGAAGACAGAAGAGGAGAGTCGCTTGGCTACTGCCAGAGTGGTAGAAATCCTGGAGGAGTTAGGGTGGGTCATCAATCGGACAAAGAGCAGGTTGATACCCTCTCAAGAGATCGAGTATCTCAAAGCGAGGTTCGACACCAGAAGAGGTAAAGTGTTTCTGTCCAAGAAGAGGTCAATGGAACTAAGGATCCTGGTTTCGCAATTTCTGAACAGGCGAAACCCTACGGCGTGGCATTACCTTCAATTGCTGGGAACCATGGCTGCAGCAATAGAGGTAGTCCCGTGGGCCAGGGCTCACATGCGGCCTCTTCAGCGGGCCCTGTTACGTCGGTGGTCCCATCAACATCATCCTTTGTCCATGCGACTGCCCTGTGCCCCTCGAACCAAAAAGGCCCTCCAGTGGTGGTGGTACTCAAGGAACCTGGATTGCGGGATGCCTCTCGAACCCCCGCAGTGGTTACTGCTGACGACGGATGCCAGTCTAACAGGTTGGGGAGCTCATTGCAAGGACCAGTTCGTCCAGGGACTTTGGACTTCGATGATGTCTCACTGGTCCATCAACAGACTGGAATTACGAGCGGTAGCCTTAGCGCGCAGGGCACTCGAACCCCTAGTTCGACAAACAGCGATTCGCGTCCTCTCCGACAATGTCACCGCGGTGGCTTACATCAACCGCCAGGGAGGTACAAGCAGTTCCTCCTTGGAGAAGGAAGCGGACAGCCTGTTCCGGTGGGCCGAAGTCCGATTGGAGGCTCTTTCAGCCCAGCATGTGGCCGGAACGGACAACGTTACGGCCGATTACCTCAGCAGATTCAAGATCGACCACGGGGAGTGGGAGCTGGAGCAGGAGGTCTTTGACCAGATAGTAGCCCGTTGGGGTCCACCAGTCATGGATCTCATGGCACGGTATGCTTCAGCCAAGGCAGGTCGATTTTTCAGTCGAAGGAAGGAAAGGATGTCCGAAGGCTTAGATGCTCTGGCCCAGAGGTGGCCTTCAGAGGGGCTCCTGTATGTGTTCCCTCCATGGGCTCTCATCGGAAGGGTACTGCAATGGGTGGAAGCCCACCGAGGTTTGGTAATCCTCTTAGCTCCGGATTGGCCTCGCCGCCCTTGGTATGCGGACCTGGTGAGGTTGCTCGCCGACCGGCCTTGGGATCGATTCTTGCTTACGGCCTGGCTATTGAAAGGGCACGGCTCCTGAAGCGGGGTTATTCGGTATCGGTAATCTCGACCTGTCTCTCCTATGTAAGAGTTTGGCGCATCTTCGAAGCATGGTGTGCGGAGCACCGGAGGAAACCTCTTTCAGCCTCTATTCCGGAGGTTCTGGAGTTCTTGCAAGCGGGTTTTGACAAGGGCCTAGCGCACAGTTCCTTATGAGTCCAGTTGGCAGCCATCTCTTGCTATAGAGGTAAGGTCCGCGAAAAGTCATTAGGGGCCCACGCGGACGTGTCCAGGTTCCTGAGAGCAGTTAGGCGTCTACGTCCTCAGCTGAGATCGGTCATTCCCCCTTGGGATCTCAACCTGGTACTAAATGCTTTGACCAAGGCACCTTTTGAGCCGGCAAAGGAAGCCTCGCTAAAGGATTTGACACTGAAGACGGTTTTTCTGTTCGCTATTTGTTCGGCCAGATGTGTCTCCGAACTTCAAGCGCTGTCTTTGTTTGGTTTTTTTATTACATTGCTAGCTCTCTGACTGGGAGCTCTTAAAAGGGTTTTGTGTGTACTTTTTAAAAGCAAGGTTACTTACATTTTTGCTGTTTTAGGGGAAGTTTACTGGAGCACCGTAGGTGCTGAACTCTGTAACCTCCTCAGATTCAGAAACTGCTAACACCTAATCAGGTGTTAGTTCCCTCCCTACCCACCCCGGCTCCCACCCACCCCTAGTGAGCAATCTTGCTTTATAGGGCACCTCCCCCTTTAGCAAATCACAGTGAATTGGACCAGCACATATTAAATATAATTAAAGAGATTTAACTGCTTTTTCTCTGAAAGGACAGCTGCGAAACCAGCTGGTACTTGGTAGATCTCTCTCTTTTGCTTTAACAGATACCTAAGCTCCACAAACAGAACAATGGCTGGGAAAAATCGTATTGCTAAAGCTGTTGCCCCCGTTACAGCTTCTGCCTCGGTCCAGACAGAGGTCCTAATGCCAGTTGAAGAACCGGCTCCATGTGCAGGGTGCCTGCATGCTGAAGCTCTGAGGAAACAAGTGGAGGAACTCAGAGAGGAGGTGGCGAGGCTGAGGAGCATTCAAGACAGTGAGAAGTACATTGATGAGATGCTTCTTGCAGCAACCAGGCTCTCCAGCACAGGAGAAGATGGGTGCCAACAGAATGTCGATGGTTGGACAACAGTCACCAGAGCCTGCAAAATCACCAATCCAACTTCTCCAGCCCTTGAATTGAAGAACCATTATGCAGCCCTGGAAGTGGAGGAGGTGAAAGCATCCCTGGAAAGGGAAGAACCAGAGTTCAAGTACCCCATAGTTGCGGAATCAGTGACCAGAAGGAAACGAAGGGTAGTGGTTGTTGGAGACTCTCTTCTGAGGGGTACTGAGGCATCCATCTGCCGACCAGACTTGATGTCCAGAGAGGTGTGCTGTCTGCCTGGTGCCAAGATCCAAGATGTTACGGAGAGTTTGCCGAGACTCATCAAGCCCACTGACTATTACCCAATGTTGCTAATCCATGTTGGAACAAATGATACTGCCAGGTATACCTCAGAACGTATCAAAAGTGACTTCATGGCTCTGGGACAGAGGGTGAAGCAGGTAGGTGCACAGGTGGTGTTCTCTTCAATCCTCCCTGTTGAGGGTAAAGGCCAAGGCAGAGAGGCTCGCATCCTGGAGATGAATGCATGGCTGCGTGGATGGTGTCTTCAAGAGCGTTTTGGTTTCCTAGACCATGGGATGCTGTTCCAAGGGTTGCAGAGCAGAGATGGCATCCATCTGTCCAAGAAAGGTCAACGCATCTTTGGTAGTAGACTGGCTAATCTACTGAAAAGGGCTTTAAACTAGATTTGTTGGGGATGGGTGAAGAAAGCCCCCAGGTAAGTGAAAGCCCCCCAGGTAGGTGATACATTAAATACCTTTATGGAAATGGGTAACAGGGGTAACACATGGAAAGCAGTATGTATTAATGCCCGTAGCATGGGAAATAAGATCCCTGAAGTTGAAGCTTTGGTGGGAGTGGCTGACTTGGATTTAGTGGCAGTTACAGAAACATGGTTCACAGAAAACCATGACTGGGATGTAACTATACCTGGCTATACTTTATTCAGAAAGGACAGGGTAGGAAGAAGAGGAGGAGGAGTGGCACTATATGTAAAAACTACTATTAAAGCTTTGGAATTACAGAGCTTAAAAGGGAGAGAAGAGGCATTGTGGGTTAAACTAGAAAGAGGGAAAGAGAAATCTATTTGCATTGGTGTGATATACAGACCTCCCTCACGAGGAAGAGGTGGACAGAGAGTTAATTGAAGACATACGCAGCATTGCTAGGAAAGGGGAAGTGCTACTGCTAGGAGATTTCAATATGCCAGATGTTGATTGGCACATTCCTGCTGCAGTATCATCTAGAAGTAAGGAGATCCTGGATTCTCTACAGGGAGAACTATTCAGGCAATTGGTAACAGACCCCACACGTGAAGGGGCCATACTGGACTTGGTGCTTACCAATGGTGAGAGTGTTCCTGATGTTGTAGTGGGAGATCATTTTGCATCCAGTGACCACCAGATGGTATGGTTCAGTATTAGGACTAGGGCTGTTAGAATCCATTCCAAGGTGAAGATCTTAGACTTTAGGAAGACTAACTTTGCGAAGATGGGCCAATACCTCAGGGAGTCGTTAGTGGGATGGGAACAGCTGGGGGATGTAGAAAAACAGTGGGCAAAACTGAAAGGGGGTATTTTAAAGGCAACCAACCTTTTTGTTAAAATGGTAAATAAAGGCAAAAGGAACAGGAGACCGCTATGGTTTTCGAAGGAAGTAGCTGAAAAAGTGAAGAAAAAGAGGGAGGCCTTCATGAAATACAAGAGATCACAGAGAGAGGAAGACAGGCATCTGTATTTGGAAAAACTTAGAGAAGCTAGCAAAGTAGTCAAGAAGGCAAAGATTCAAAAGGAGGAGGAAATAGCCAATGCAATAAAATGGGGGGATAAGACATTTTTCAGATATATTAGTGAGAAGAGGAAGGGCAAAAGTGGTATTGTCAGACTCAAGGGTGCAGGGGGGGAATATGTAGAAGCTGATAAGGATAAAGCGGAATTGCTTAACAAATATTTTTGTTCTGTGTTCACAGATGAAGAACCAGGAGCAGGACCTCAGAAAACACCCACAAATAAGAACAGAAGCGAGGGACATCTTGAACAATTTTCAGAAGACTGTGTTCGTGAGAAACTAGCTCAACTTAAAATAGACAAAGCGATGGGACCGGATGGGATACACCCTAGAATACTGAGGGAACTTGGGGACGTTCTAGCAACTCCACTGACTGACCTTTTCAATGCCTCGTTGGAGTCAGGAGTGGTGCCAAAGGACTGGAGAGAGGCTCATGTGGTGCCTTTACACAAAAGCGGAAGTAAGGATGTGGTTGAAAACTACAGGCCGGTTAGTTTAACTTCGGTGGTGAGTAAATTATTGGAAACGCTGCTGAAAGAGAAAATAGTGAGGTTTCTGGAGTCCGGCGGATTACAGGATCCGAGGCAGCATGGATTCACCAGAGGCAGGTCTTGTCAGACAAATCTGATCGATTTCTTTGACTGGGTGACCAGGGAGTTGGACCGAGGGAGAGCTCTAGATGTGGTGTATTTAGATTTCAGTAAAGCCTTTGACACTGTTCCTCACAGGCGACTTATAAACAAACTGAGCACCCTAGGGATGGACCCTAAAGTTACTGCTTGGGTTAGAAATTGGTTGGGTGGGAGGCGACAAAGAGTACAAGTAAATGGAGCTCACTCTGAGGAGAAGGATGTTACCAGTGGTGTGCCCCAGGGATCTGTCCTTGGTCCGATTCTTTTTAACATCTTTGTTAGTGATATAGAGGAAGGGCTGTCGGGTAAGGTTTGCCTCTTTGCGGATGATACCAAAATCTGTAATAGAGTAGACACCCAGGAAGGTGTAGATAACATGAGGAGGGATCTAGCTAAGCTTGAAGAATGGTCTAGAATTTGGCAGCTGGGATTTAATGTTAAAAAATGTAAGGTCATGCATTTGGGCTGCAGCAATCCAAGGGAGCAATACAGTATAGGAGGTGAAGTACTTTTGTCCACTAAAGAAGAGCGGGACCTAGGCGTGGTTGTGTCTGATGATCTTAAAGTAGCTAAACAGGTAGAAAAGGCGACGGCAAAAGCTAGAAGGATGCTTGGGTGCATACGGATAGGAATGGCTAGCAGACAAAAGGAGGTGATAATACCTCTGTAGAAGTCTTTGGTGCGACCTCATTTGGAGTATGGTGTGCAATTCTGGAGACCGCACCTTCAAAAGGATGTGAACAGGATGGAGTCGGTGCAGAGGGTTGCTACTAAAATGATTAATGGGCTTCATTATAAAGCATATGAGGACAGACTTAAGGATCTTAATATGTACACCTTAGAGGAAAGGCGGGATAGAGGTGATATGATTGAGATGTTTAAATACCTCCGTGGCATAATTGTTCAGGGAGAGAGCCTCTTTCAATTGAAAGCAAGTTCTGCTACGAGGGGACATGGGATGAGAGTGAAGGGAGATAGATTCAGGAGTGAAATGCGGAAATATTTCTTTACAGAAAGAGTAGTGGATCCGTGGAATAGTCTCCCAGTGGAGGTGGTAGAGATGAGGACAGTAACTGAATTCAAAAAAGCATGGGACCAACACAGAGGATCTCTAAAGGTAGAAAGTGGACTGTTGTAGTTGTTGTTATGGAAGGACAGACTAGATGGGCCTTGTGGTCTTTTTCTGTCATCAGGTTTCTATGTTTCTATGTCCTCCCAGCCCCCCTTTCTTTCATTCTTCAAGGATAAAGTGGTCTTACGGACGGTACCTTCTTTCTTGCCCAAGGTCATCTCCCCCTTTCATGTGAACCAGACAGTTATGCTCCCGTCGTTTTCAGCGGAGGGGCAAGGGTGGGGGGGACAGGAAGCTGTGCCTCCTGGACGTTGAGAGCCTTGAAGCGCTACCTCTCCCGCACTGCGCCTTTTCGAAAGTCCGACTGCCTGTTCATTCAGTTTGGAGGACCGCACAAGGGGGAGGCGGCAGTCAAGGCTTCCATCTCCAGGTGGATCAGGGAAGCTATTGCTTCCGCCTATATCCTCAAGGGGAAGCAGGTTCCAGGGGGACTGCGTGCTCATTCAACGCGGGCGCAGGCTACCTCTTGGGCAGAATATAGCTTAGTTCCGCCGCTGGACATTTGTAGGGCGGCTACGTGGTCCTCGCTGCATACCTTTACCAGACACTACAGACTGGACGTTTAGAGTTCAGCTGACTCTCAGTTTGGGCACGCGGTACTTTGGTCTGGGATAACAGATCCCACCCAAGCTTGAACTGCTCTGTTACATCCCAGAAGTAAAGGGACTGGACTGGAGTGACGATAAGGAAAAAGTAATTAGACCCTACCTGCTAATTAATGGTCCTGAAGGAACGACAGTCCAGTCCCTGATCCAACCCGGTTCTTCGATTGGCGTAATGTCCTAGTGGATATGTGAGGATCAGCAGACCGAATTCAGGGCCAGGACAAAGTGGAAGGGTCCCTTGGCAAAGGTCCGGCAGGCCGGGGTGAAGGATGGCTCGGTCAGACTCAGGTAAACCTCCTCCTTCCCTCCCCCCCCCCCCTTTTTTCCTCCTTGACCCTTAAAAAAAAAAAAAAAAACATTGGGAGAGTTGTGTGGTTTGTGTTGTTATTTTTATATAGGCTATTAATTGAATTTTCGTTAAGTCTGCTTTTTCATTAGATTACTGGGATCTGTGGGTGGTGCCAGTGGTGAGCTCAGCCTCCAAGCTGCTGGAAGGGTTACGCAACCCAGAAGTAAAGGGACTGGACTGTCGTTCCTTCAGGAACATTAATTAGCAGGTAAGGTCTAATTACTTTTTACTTTCCTTTCCGACTGCGTATAGTACACTGCTGACATCAGATGGCTTCGGCAGCTGTCTGGCAGTAGTATTGCATTGCATCAGAAAATGATGCAATCAACTCTGGATGATGTGTGCATGCTGGTATTATGCAATGTGATGCAATATTACATCATTCAAGGCTCATTTGGGATGTTGTTGATGTCCTACTGGATAAATTTACACGGTGAAACGTCAAAAATGAACTACATGCAATATCTTCAAAATGAGAGCCAATAAAATTTTTTTAATGTTATATTCATGTTCAGCTCACCAAGATACTACAGATTAGGGCCTTTTAAAGTCAGTAACGATTTCAATGTTGACCAGTGGAATCCCCCAAGCTCCCTTGACAGTTCCTTCAGGTACATGCCGATGTAGAGCTGGTATGAGTGGAAATGGCATGCCAGCATCAAGCCCTGAAAGGCCTTCCTGCTAAGGGAGTTGAGGGTTCAGGCCTCCCTGCCAGGTGGTACTGACAAATGTGTATTTTTGGCTCTTAAGCCAGCGCATGGCTGACTCCACGTTCACTGAGTTGTGGGGGAACTGGGCCTTTTGGAATCCAGGGCTCTGGCATACCTGTTACATGGTGTCGAGGCACTGACTGACAATTGGTACAGACGCTGGTGTTTCCCACATCCGGAGAAGGCGGTCGAGGATCAGGGGCACCAGGACCGTAAGGGTTTCCTTCAGGGTTGCCTCACATTGGAGTATCTCCAATTCCTCGGCTCACGGGTCCCTCCTCAGCCTCTGTCTCAAGCATGAGAGTCGGCCATATTTCTCACAAAATCTAAGAATGCAACATCCTCGGGAGGAGAGCAGCATCGGGTTATTGGGGAAGACGGGTCCAAGGATATGTCACAGTGTCGCTTTGTGTCCAGGGACATTTTGTCCTCTGTCTCCCATTCAGACTTGAAGTCGGAGTACAAGTCCAACGCTGCAGGATCGCCTCAGTCGAGGATCGCTCTTGCGGTGCAGGACCTCCGGAGGATTGTCGGTCCAAGCCACGGGCACGCGTCAGGAGGTCCAGTGCCCCAAAGAATGGGATCTGGACCTCGACTGGGGCCGGGGCTCTCTCGAAGCCAATGGTTGTCTATGTCCGGGGAAGCCCTCGATGTCGAGGGTCCCATCATCAGGGCAGATGAACCGGACATAAGAGTCCGCTGCATGGCCACTAGGGCAGATATACTGCTCTCTAGGGTTGCCATTGTGGTCTCCGTGCCAGTTGGCTCTGCAGCCTTCAACGCAGGCACTGAGGACTTCGGGTTCGGCATCTGCACTGTCAAGAGGGAGTCCTCAATGAGGATAGCCTCGGAGACCTGAGGCCAGTTGGCAGGAGCCGACTCCTCCTTGTGGGGCAGCACCTGCCCAGACTCCTCGGACTCATGCCTGGGTATGCGGGACCTGGGGTGGGATTTCACCTTATTTCCTGATCTGTCCTCCGAGGCAGCCTATAAGGATTTTTTCTCCTTTTTTGCTCCACCTGCAGGGATTTACACTCGGAGAAGCTGCGGGACTCCGAGGAGGCTCTGGCTTCAGGGGACACAGAGGTATCAGAGCGGGACCTGGAACATGGTGTTACCGGAGACTCCGGGGCAGAGTCGGACTTATGAAAATTGTTTTCCTTCTGCTGATGGCAACTCTTTAAAGTCTTTGGGGTCATTGTTCTACAGAGTTTGCAGTCGGAGTCACTGTGCTCCAGGACAAGGCATCGAAGGCAGCAGTCATGTGGATCGGTAAGTGACATAACTTTGCCACACCGGTCACACTTTCTGAAGCCAGTTGAGGCCTTTGGAAAAAGGGGATCCCTGCCTCTTGGCAAGGGTCCAAGACCTTTGGCTGAAAAAGGGCACGAACGTGTCGAAACGGACCTCTATGAAAAAAAAGGTGACATTAGACTTACCTGCTAATTGTTGTTCCTTGAGGAACTCCAGTCCAGTCCCGGAACCTCTGGGTTTAGTACCTCCTCCAGCAGCTTTGGAGACTGAGCACATCATCACTTTTGATGACACTGGTATAAGTAGGCAAGGACCGCCTCTCCACTCCAGTACCGACTGACAAAGCAGACTCACCAGAGCAACAAATAAGTATCTAATATAATCAAAATTCACTATTATCGTTTTTTTTTTTGTTTGTTTTTTTATAAACACAATTCAGCTTAAGTCGAAAAAAAAGAAATGTTAACTTAAAACTTTAAACTACGATTCCCCTGAAGGAAAACTATATAGTAGTAGGTATGCCCCCGTCTTTCCCCCTGAAGACAGCGAGCGCATTCTTATCCCCCACCCTATCACAGTGGACTGCTCACCCAAGAAACTGAACCTTTATTCTAATCTCAGAGTTAACCCGCTTCAGGCTGCAATCCAAAACTGAAAACCAAGGGCAGGATCCAGGACTGGACTGGAGTTCCTCCAGGAACAACAATTAGCAGGTAAGTCTAATTTCACCTTCCTTATCGTCCCTCCAGTCCAGTCCTGGAACCTCTGGGGATGTAACAGAGAAGTAGATATCAACAGGAGGGGCCTGCTAGACTAGCCTGAAGCACCACTGATCCAAATCGGGCATCCCGCGCCGCCTGAACATCCAGACGGTAATGCTTGACAAAGGAATTTAAAGACGACAAAGTTGCTACCCTACAGATATCCACGGACGGCACCAAACTATATTCTACCCAGGAAGCCGCCTGCGCCCTAGTCGAGTGCGCCCTCAGACCTTCCGGCACCGCCTTTCCTTTCAAAATATAAGCTGCCACAATAGCCTCCTTGAGCCACCTAGAAATAGAAGACTCTGCTGCAGCTTCACCTCTCCTAGGTCCTCCAAACAATACAAACAACCTGTCTGACTTACGGAAAGGCGCTGTAACCCGCAGATACTTCCTAAGTGTCTGGCGAACGTCCAATACACGCAACATCCCCCAGCTGCCGCCTTGTCATCTTCTCTGAACACCGGTAACGAAACCACTTGGTTGACGTGAAAGATAGAAACCACCTTAGGCAGAAACACGGGAACCAGGCGCAAAACCACCTTCTGTTCTGAAAAGGAAAGAAAAGGCTCCTTACAAGACAAAGCCTGCAACTCTGAAATCCTACGAGCCGAACAAATGGCTACCAAAAAGACCGCTTTTAAAGTCAGATCCTTCACTGAAGCCTTACCCAACGGTTCCAAAGGCTCTTGCACTAAGGCCTCCAGCACCGGGATTCAGATCCCATATCATACTGCAGGGCGGCCAATGGTGCAAAACCGCCCTAAGAAACCTTTTAACATCTGTGTGCGCACCCAGCGCTTCACCTTGAATCTTTCCCCGGTAGCATGAAAGCGCTGCTAGCTGAACTCTTAAAGAACTGGCTGCCAGACCCTTTTCGAAACCATCCTGCAAGAACGAAAGAATCTGTGAAATAGAAGCCCCTAAAGGTCGCAACTGCCTATCAGTGCACCATGCTTCAAAAATGCGCCATACGTGTATATATGCCAATGATGTAGACCTCCGTCTAGCCTTCAACAGAGTGGAAATAAAAGGGCACGGATGAGAGCCAAAGGTTATTCGGCAGCAGTTAAGAGCCAAGCCGTAAGCGAGAACCAACTCACCTGCGGCATGCGGAGTGGTCCTTGAAGCAACAGATCCTCCCGTGATGGAAGTCGCCACGGCCTGTCCACCAGAAGCCGAACCAGATCCGCATACCATGGTCTTCTTGGCCAGTCTGGCGCAATCAGAATTACCAGGCCTTGGTGAATCTCTATGCACTGAATCAAGCAGCCTATTAGAGCCCATGGTGGGAACACGTATACGAGACCTTCTACTGGCCACCTTCGCATCAGAGCATCGAGGCCCTCCGACATCCTCTCTCGCCTTCTGCTGTAAAACCGCGAGGCTTTTGCAGACTCTAACGTCGCCATGAGATCCATGATCGGTGTCCCCCAGCACCTCGTAATTAGCGCAAACACGTCCGGATGGAGAACCCACTCTCCTGGATCTACCTTGAATAGACTCAAAAAGTCTGCCTCTACATTGTCCACTCCTACTACATGTTGTGCCGATAGAGCGAGCAGGTTTTGTTCGGCCCAAACCAACAGCTAACTTGCTTCTGATTCTAAGGCCACACTTCTCGTGCCACCCTGACGGTTGATGTAGGCCACCGTGGTCGCATTGTCGGAAAGCACCCAAACCACCGCAAGCTACAACCACGGTTGAAACAATTGGAGAGCTAAAGCTACGGCCCTCATTTCCAGCCGGTTGATGGACCATTCCTTTTCTATTGCCGTCCATTGACCCTGCGCCAAACGTCCCTCGAAATGCGCGCTCCCCAGCCCGTCAGACTGGTATCTGCTGTTAATGGTCTCCAGGCTGGAGCCTCTAACGACATCCCCTTATCCAGGATCCCTGGACGTAACCACCACTGCAACTCTTGACGTACCTGCGGCGGGCAGGGAAGCCGCTGAGAAAGCGAGTTTGTTTGATGCGACCATCTCCGGAGCAGAGCACTCTGCAACGGCCGCATGTGCGCCCTTGCCCATGGAACTAGTTCGAGTGTGGCCGCCATTGTCCCGAGCAACTGCAGATACTGCCATGCTGTGGGAGTCCTCTCGACCAGGAATCTGCGCATGAGTGACCTCAGCCCCTGCGCTCGAAGATCCGGAAGAAACTCTCTCCTCTGAGCCATATCGAACCGAGTACCGAGATATTCTAGACTCTGCGAAGGAATCAACCTGCTTTTGGAAATGTTGACAATCCAACCCAGGCTCGGAAGCAGTTGCACTACCCGGACCGTGGCCGCTTCGCTCTCTCCCCTTGACTTTGCTCGAATCAACCAATCGTCCAAATAGGGTGAACTAACACTCCTTCCTTGCAGAGAGCCGCCGCCACCACTAGCATTACTTTGGTGAAGGTTTGTGGTGCCGTGGCTAGACCAAACGGTAATGCTCGGAACTGAAAATGCCCCACGGGTACCGCAAACAAGGAATTGCTGATGTTCCTGCCGAATTGGGATGTGCAGATAAGCCTCCGTTAGGTCCAGAGAAGTAAGAAACTCCCCTTCCCTGACTGCTACTATAACCGAGCGCAGGGTCTCCATATGGAAATGAGCTACTCGGAGACAATGATTTACCCTTTTTAGATCCAAAATTGGCCGAAAAGCTCCATCTTTCTTTGGAACCACGAAATATATGGAGTACCGACCGCACACGTATTGCTCCGGCGGGCCCGGTACCACTGCCCTGAGCCGCAGGAGTCTGTCTAAAGATTTTTGAACTGCAAACCGCTTTAACTGCGCCTTGCAGGGGAACTGAACAAAAGAACTTACCACTGGCCATTGGAACTCTAGAGCATAGCCTTCTAAAATAACCTCCAACACCCATTGGTCTGACATAATTTGGACCCAGGCAGGATAAAACTCCCGTAGCTGCCCTCCTACAGGCTCGCTTCCCAACTGAGTCCCCCTCATCTCATTGTGATTTTCTAATATTCGAGGCCGAGGACGCCGCAAAACCTCTGCCGGCACCCCGAAAACCTCAAAACCCCTGGATCCGAGCGGGAAACCTGCCCCTCTGAAACTGACTGAAGCGAGGCGAACGGAACCTTCAAAACTCTCTCTGCGACCCTTTGGGAACCGATATGGGTCGGTTTTGTTTTGGCTTATCCTCCGGCAAGCAACCCCCCTTTGGATTCCCCAAGGTCCTTGACTAACTTGTCCAAATGCTCTCCAAACAAAAGCTTCCCTCTAAAGGGAAGCTTGCTCAAGCAAACCTTTGAAGAGCTGTCCGCTAACCAGTTGCGCAACCACAAATATAGTCAAGCTGCCACCACCGAAGCCATGCTTTTTATGTTTAAATCTGTTTATTCAAACAACCAGAAAACAGAAACAGCTCCGTAGTAAGAATCACATTACAGTAAGGCAGAATACAAATATCCTCAAAACAGAACAGAAATTCCCACATGTAAATGTAAAAAGCACCAGAATTTCAGAAATACAAAAATACAACGGAAAGAAAGAACCCCCCCCCCCCGTCTTCACCCCCATCCCCAGATCACCCAATGCATTAGTCCCAGCAAGCCCAGCAGAGTAGTAAGGTGTAAATGGGAACATACGTAGGCCCAGGGTGAACTCTTCTCCCGAACCCAGCACCATCAGTTGAACGGCCGCTCTGCTGACCAATTCCCACTGTGTCCCCGACCTCCCTCCCTATCCCCCCACCCCCCGTCTCTCCACTCAACAGGGTTTGCATCTATCTCAGGGGCCAGCAGACCCTCCCCTAAGAGAAAAAGTAAAGAAGAGCTGAACCTAAACTTTCAGTGTCCCCTCAAGATTCGACTACGGGCCCTCCAAGGTAGCAAATTCAGATGAGGACCCCAAGCCTCCAGAAAACGCTTCTAGCCCCTTGCCTTCCCACATGCACGCATCTTTTCCATAAGCAAGATCGTATGTAGCTGTACCCTCCAAGCACCATACGTGGGGCCCCGAACATCCAACCATTGCTGTAGCACAGTCATACGAGCAGTCATCAAGACTAGCCGTAACCAACACAGACCCACTTGACCCAAGTTGCCCCCCACGCATCCTCCCAAAGATCCAACACAATATTCTTAGCAATCAAAAGTATAGGTTGCTGCAGACAGGTGGTCAAGTACTTCGATACCTGACTCCAAAAAACCTGGGCTCGCGGGCAACGCCAAAGCATATGTCCCAGTGTGGCCCTAGGTTCACCACATCGCGGACAACAATGACTGTCCCCCACCCCCGCACGCCACGCCCGAAGAGGGGCAAAGTATAGTCGACGCAGTATCTTATACCGAGTATCCCTGTGGAGCACCAGCACGCTTAAGGACGGAATAGCATTCAAACCACCAACTAACTCCTCACCACTGATCTCTTCACCAAGATCCAGGGCCCAAGCCACCGCCAACTCATCCACAGCGATGGGCAAAGCCCCCTCCCCATAGCATCTTGTATAGCCCAGACTCGCCCTCCAAAAGCGCCAGCTCAATTGTCAAGCATACCTCTCCCCGCAGAGCCTCCACAGGGACCCCACAAACATAACTCCGGAGCTGCGCGTATTGAAAAATAGCCTTGTCCTCTAAGGGATATTGTTGACAGAGCACAGAGAAGTCAATCATCCCCCCGTCTAAAGTCAACACATGCTCCAGATTTACCATGCCCAACTCCTCCCACGCCGCAAAGTAGGACCGTCCCAGGCCCGGCGTAAACTCGGCATTCCCCCTGATGGGAAGGTAGGGTGTATGATTGGCCGAGATCTGATGTCCTGAGCAAAAATATCTCCATGCTTTCCGCATAGGATCCAATATGATCCCCCGAAATTCACCAGGCTGCCCCTGAACGTTTTTAGCATGTAAAAGGTATCGCAGATGTAACGGATGCCCCGCAGCCCTGAGCATCCCCAATGGGGAGCAGTCCTCCAAGTCCCATATCCAATCCCGAACCCACCTCAGCAGGCAAGCAAGATTATATTTCTGTATATCCGGGAAGCCTACACCACCCAACGCCCAAGGTTGCCGGAGAATCTCCTGGCGCACCCTCGGTCTACGGCCAAGCCAAAGGAACCGATTGAATAGACGCGTCAACTGACGAAGATCCGAACGCTTTAAATACAACGGGAGGATCTGAAGCGGATATGATATTTTGGGGAAAATGGCCATCTTACATAAAGCTACCCGATCCCCTAATGATAGCGGCAGGTCACGCCATTTATCAACGCAGACTGCTATTGCACTAAGTATTTTGGAGACATTAAGATGATATAGATCCCCCAGTTTCGCCGGCAAATAGATGCCCAGATATTTAAAATACCTCACTGCCCACTTCAAAGGGAAGTCTCCCTGCCAGCTCGGCTGTCCCTCAGGCCCTATTAACAGTGCCTCCGATTTGTCGAGATTAAGTCTAAATCCAGAGGGCATCCCATATTCCCAAATAAGCTGCAACAATCTAGGCAACCCAGTATAAGGGTCCCCCAAATGTACCAGCAAATCGTCAGCAAAAGCTGCCACACGAAACTCCTCCCGCCCCCACCGAATGCCACAGAATTGCGATGAGGTCCGAATCTGGATCAAGAGGGGTTCCAGCGTCAGAACAAATAAGAGTGGGGACAACGGGCAACCCTGCCGAGTACCCTTTTGGATATTAAAGTCAGCGGACATAACCCCATTGACCATAACAGCCTCGATGGGATCTGCATATAATAATCGAACAACATCCACAAAGAAGCCCGTGAACCCCATCGCCGCGAGTACTTGATACATGAAGCCCCAATTGACTCGATCGAACGCTTTTTCAGCATTGAAGCTAATAAGTAAAGATTGGTCCCCCGCCAGCCGTCCCGCATTGATAGAAAGCAAAATACGTTGTAGGCTGTACGCTGCATGGCGCCCCCGTACAAAGCCCACCTGATCCCGATGAATTAGTCGGCAAATATTGTGCTAGCCAATCAGCCATGATTTTAGCGAGGAGCTTAATATCAACGTTAAGGAGCGAGATAGGACGATACGAGCCCGGCAAGAGTGGGTCCCTCCCCGGTTTAGGCAAAATAGTGACCAGGGCCTTATTGGCCTCGAATGGGAACCCTCCCCGCTGCACCAATTCCTCAAAGTATCCCACCAGTGGAGCCACGAGGGCATCACCCAGGACCTTATAAAATTCACTATGGTATCCATCAACCTCAGGCGCCCGTCCATTCTTCAGATTCTTGATCCCAACCTGGACCTCCCGCCCCGTAATGGGCTGGTTAAGAACCTCCAAATGCTCCGCACAAAGCCGCGGCAGGGTACAACTGTCAAGAAAATTACGGCCCTCTAGTTCCTTATCCCCGTCACTCGCATAGAGCTGCCAGAAAAAGTCCGTAAAAACACTCTCAATATCTACCGCTTCCCCCCCTGCGGGCCTCATCAGGGAGGACATCGACTTCCCAGCCTTATTCCCATGTTGATACAACTTAAACCTATAATACAGCATGGATTTTTGGGCCCTCCTATGGAGGAGCATCTCCAGTTCAGTCTGAAGCTCCCGCAGTTTACGTTGATTGGATGCCGTTCTACATCCAGCCACCACCCTCCTCGCTTTACCCAAATCCCGTTCCAACAAAAGAATTCTCTGGTTCAAGCGTTTCCGACGGAGACTGTGGTAGCTGATGATCTCCCCGCGCATGACGGCCTTGCCCGCTTCCCAAAGGAGGGCGGGGGATATTTCGGGCTGGGCATTAAAGGCCAAATATTCTCTCCAACGGTCTCGCAGATGCGCTTCAAAATGCACATCCCCACAAAGATCCAGTGGATATCTCCAAAGCCGACTCCTGGAGGGACTACTACCATGCAGTTCCAAGATTACCATCGCGTGATCCGAAAGAATGGAAGACCCAATCTCTGCCTTCGAGGCATAACTGAATAGCGAATCAGAGATCAAAAAGAAATCGATACGGGACCATGTTCCGTGGGCCCTAGACATACGAGTATAATCGCGGTCCCCAGGGTGCAAAAGTCTCCAAATATCCAAGAGCTTATGGGCTTCACAGATCCCCCACAGGCGCCGACGACCCCGCTTACTCCCACTTGCAGCCACACCCGAACGGCCCATACCGATATCCAATACTTCATTGAAATCTCCACCCAATATGACCTGATACCCACTTGTGTCCGCCAAGACTCGCGTGATAGCCTGATAGAAGCGGGCCTCGTACCCATTAGGCCCATACAGCGAGCACAGGGCAACTTTCCTACCTTCTAGCAGCCCCCATACACAAACATATCTACCTTCCACATCCGAAACCACGCGCTCCTCCTTCCAGGCAACCGAATTGGCAATCAGTATGACCACCCCCCGCTTCTTTCCAACAGCTGGAGCCCCATATACATGAGCTATGTGACCTTTGCCCAACTTTGCATGCTCCGCTGCTGTCTGATGAGTTTCCTGCAACATCATAACACTAAACCGCTGATGTTTCAGGTGCTGAAGCACTTTATAGCGCTTCACCGGAGAGCCCAAACCACAAACATTCCAAGATGCTACCCGAAGGCCACTACTCATGACTCATGAGATAATGAACAGTCCATAGAGCAAAATTCCACAACTCCGCGTGACGGAGACCCCCCCAGCCAAGGGCCCCCCTCCACACCAGCAACATCCATTCATCACAAAACGGCCAAGCCGACACACAAGGACACTGACTAACATTCATCTTCTCAAGCAAACCCATCCAGCAACAGTCTTTCCTAACCCCCCCTACCCCGCCCCATTACCAGCCTAATACCCCTACTACCCCAGGCCCCCCCCCGCCTGCCCTCTCCATTCCTCCCCCCCAAACAAACCAACATCCCTACCAGCCATCCACCGCCAGTCTACCTCCACTGGCCCCACCGTGACTCCCTGGACATGTAGGGCCCCCCTCCCTCCCCCCTACCACACAACCGCTCCCTACCAGCTATCCCTAGTCCAGCAAAACTAATATGTCCTTGGATCAGCTCCAACCCCACGCGAATCCTCAGACTAACCCCCCCTAAATGAAGCAACAAATAGCTAGCCCCCCCAGACAGCTTAACCACAAACCCTCCACTCTGGACCCCTCCACACAATATATCCCAGCAGGAAGAGTCCCAATAATGGGAAGAGGGGTAGCCCCAACCATCAGAGGCATACGAGATTACAACTCGGGTTCCACAAGTGCCCCACCCAGACTACTGACCATCTCTCCTACTGCCAGAACTGAGCGAGATGGTAAGTGCCAAGAAACCACACTCAATCTATAGGCTCCAACGTTCCAGAGGAGAGAACAACTGATCCCCTCTAAGTACCAGGGGGTCCGAGGCCCAAACTAAAACTTGAGAATGGGGCCCCAGAGCCATGCCGCCACCCCACATATTGGGCCGGCAGAACATGGAATGAGCCTCCCCCCCAGTTCGCATAGGCAGGATCCATCTCAGCCCCTGATCTCGTACAGGAGAATATCTGGCACTATATGGTAAACACATGTTCCACCAATCTCCAACATCAAACAGGTCAGTTACAATGGAATAAGGTGGAGCAGAAAAGAGAGAATAATAAACGCGTAGGGGGAGGAAAACAGTCGAAAGCAAGAAAAAAGAAGACAGGGTACAAAAGGAGACAGCAGCAACAAAGCAGGAGGACAGAGGAATAAGTATGATCGGAGGAGATCCGGCCAAATAGGATAATAAGTAAAAGAAAATAAAAAAGAGGAGACTAAAGAGCAAAGTAAGGGAAAATATATAACGCAGAATAAATTAGAATACAATACAATAAAATGAAATATAACAAAAATACAAATTATTTTAATATAACCCCCCCCCCCCCCCCCAGGACAACCTGAGACCCCACGCCCGCCACCACCCAAACCACCACGTGGATTACAGCCCATTTATAAAAAGGGAAACAACCAACGCCCCAAGATATAAAAGTAAAGCAAATGTTAACATGCTATGATTATATAGAACTGTTATTGTAAGACCTAGCACTATATCCCGCAATGCAGGGGCCTCCGGAAGCCCCCGGCCAACATGAGGGCAGATGGTACACTGGCTCTCCACAGAGAAAAAGAGCCATTGCTGGCTAAATGTCCCAAAGCAGGATCTTGCAGACACCGAAGGACAATGTCTACCTGCTTATATGCAGGAGAACCATAGGCCGACAAAGAGCGCTGCGTTGACCTTCCTCTCGGTTCCAACACTCAACCCAGGCTGTTGCAGTAGTTCATCGCCTCCGTTGGGGAGGAGAATACGCGGTTGCCACCAGCACAGTTCACTCACAGGATTGCAGGATAGGCCAAAGTGAATCGGAGGCCGCGCTCAATCAGCCGGCTACAAGCCTCCTTGTAGGCCTTGCGCTTCAATGAAACACTCGCCGAATAGTCCTGAAATATCAGTATCTTGCATGCATTGGCTCCGGTGCAGCGCGACTGCCGCGATGCACAGAGAACACTGTCCTTCTGCGCCGCATTGAGAAAACAGGCAATCACCGCTCTTGGCCGGCGATTTCCAGCCCGGTAAGGCCCCAGTCGTTGCGCTCGCTCCAAAATAATCTCCCCCATATCAGCAGCCATAGGCAAGTTAGCAGGTAACCACTTCTCCAAGTATTGTCTAAGATCATTCTCAGGCACAGACTCCTCTATGCCAATGAACCTTAAGTTGTTGCGTCTGCTCCGATTCTCCAAGTCTTCCAACTTGTCCTGCTGTTTCACCAAGGCCTCCTCCAGCCGCTTAAGCCGTGCCTCATCCTGCACCCGCGTGTCCTCGAGGGCTCCTATGCGATTCTCCACATGCTCCACTCGGCGGGTAAAATCCGAGACCGCCTGTGCTACTGCGGTTATCTGCGTGGCCAGGCCCCCAGTCGATCTTCTAACGCCTCTACTACCGCCTTAGAGACCTCCGAGACCATCACCGCCGCGGCCACTGGCATCGGGTCTTCCGGAGCGCCTTCCGCCATCTTGGTCTCCCCTCCTCGTGGGCGCTCGTGGCGCGGGATTTTGGTTGCCATATAATGCTCTCCCCGATGTGAGTAGTCAATGCAAAGAACCCCCGTGTCCGGCAAAATTGCTCCCCCACTTTAGAGCAGTAAACTATTGGCCAAAACTAGGAAAATCAATGGGAGGAGGGAGCGGGCTCCTGAGCTAAGAAGGAAGCGTCCTACTCAGCTCACCATGCCACCGGAAGTCTCAAGCCATGCTTTTTGATAGACCTCTAATAAGATCATAATGAATGTCCGCCAAATAGGCCACCCCTGACTCCAACCGGGCTACCTCCTTGATCTGTTCTCCCATCTGATCAACCTGTAGCCTTTGCGACCAATGAAGACAGGCTCTAGCTACCCACGCTCCTGAGATAGAAGCCTGCATTGACAGGGCGCTGATGTCAAAAACCTGTTTCAACAACGTGTCCGATTTCCTATCCTGACTATCCTTGAGAGCGGTACTGCCCTCGACCAGAATCGTCGTCTTCTTGGTAACTGCCGACACTGCTGCATCTACTTTTGGAGATCGAAACAAGCTCCCTATCCTGATCCGCTAGGGGATAAAAAAGGGACATTGCTCTAGACCCTTTCAGACCCACTTTGGGCAGATTCCACTCCTCCTGAATCATGTCCTGTACCACTCTGTGGATCGAAAACACCCTTTGAGTGGTACGAACGGCCTGTAATAACGGGTCCTCCAACGTGTCATCTGCCGCCAGCATGGCCGAAGGCATGTTTAGAGCCTTTAATGTTTCAGCAATGATCGCAGGTAACTCTTCCCACCTGAACACTCTTGACTACTCTAGCTTGCTGTTCCGCATCCGCAAGCTCACCTTCCTCTAACTCCTCTAGCAATCTCCATCCAGATCACCATCTGCCGATTCCAAACCATCTAAAGGCTTTGGCCTCTCCAGCCCCTCCTCCAATATCCTTCTCTTCTTTGCCAGAACTCCTCCAGTTCCCAGCCCAACTGGGGTTCCGGGATGCTTTTCTCCCTGCTCCCTCGGAGAAAGACAGAACCGCCCCCGGGTGTAGTAATGAGAATGCCTGATATAGCAAGAGAAAGAAATCAGGAGGTAAGATGGAAGACCCAACCGCCTGCCCCAGCACTTGCTGAGGTGCCGGACCTGGTACCGAGGAAGGCCCAGCTACCGGCTCTGGGGGGTGATATGGCAGGGGCTAGGGCCTCCAACTGACTCTGAAAGACACTTTTCTGTACCTCAGCCCCTTCTTCCAGCACATGCTCCAATCAAAGCAGCCTCCTGCGTGCAACCTCTGCAGGCCCCCGTGTCTGAAACTGTCCCTCGTCTAGTGCCACAAACTAAACAATGTGGTCTAGAAGGCACTACTTGCACTAAATCGACAGCCAACAGAGCCTTCAGTCTCAGTGCCCCAATATGCTGGAATGCACTACCCCCTGATATCCGGGCTATTAGGAGCCTGACACAGTTTAGGAAAGCCCTCAAATGCCACCTCTTCAACAAATACCTTATAGAACCCAATGGCGTCACCTAGAGCCCAATAACACCCACTGATACCAGTCCCAGATAAATCTAGGGTATATCAACAACTCACCAAGTGTGATATTCATTCCTATAGTGGGCTGGTTTTTCTATGTATCTTCTGTGTATATGATTCCATGTAGTATGTTTTGTAAATAGTTACCCCGGTTATCCAAGTTATTTATACCCTGTTACCTGTAAACTCATACGTGTTAAATGTACTGAGCATTTTGTTCCATGTGAACCGCGCTGATGATGAATAGTGCGGTATATAAGAGACTGTAAATAAATAAATAAATAAAATTCTAATCCAGTGGTCAAGTCCCGCAACAGAAAACACACCACACAGACCAGGAAAAAACTGAAAGTCTACCACGCTCTCTCAGTTGTTCCCCCAATGCACATCTACACTAAAAAGGATTTTTTTTTTAAACACTACAGAAACACTGCCCAAGCTTCAACTAGCAGCTCCTCTAGCTGAACGGGGCTCTTAGCACCTCGGGCCACCGTTAAAACCCCACGGGAAAAACTTCACACTGCACCGATGAAAGAAACCCGCCAGCAGCACTTCCCATGCTAAAACCACACGGCGCGGTCTGCCCGCCGCAAATCAGGGACGATGAGCCATGCTGAGACCGAAAAAGCCACCAGTTCCCCAGCTCGAAAAAAGCCTCGTACAGACCTTACCTCATCGGAGAAACTGCCGCCTCGATCCAAACTCCTGTGCTCAGCCATCCACGAGGCTTCAGCACAGGGAGAGGAGAGGCGCTGTCACTCAGCCAATATGCCCCGGACTCCCGTCCAAGGTAGATTTCCTCCGCCTGCTGTGCCTTCTACTTGCTCCTCCCCTGCAATCGTGGGATCGGGAGCAGGCAGGCAGGCTGGTCAACTCCTCCGGTATTCACTATTACAGCCCCAACTGAAGGTATGGAGGGAAAGGAAGGAGAAAAAACAATCGGAGTAAAACAGAGAGAGGAAGGAAGAAGGAGGCAAACCAGTCCTTCTGCAGCCCCTCAACCCCGTAAGAGGCACTACACTCCTGTGCCCCAACTCCTAACTAAAACACCTAAAAACACCTAAAAAGCTCCTCAATTGTTCCCAAGTGAGCCCTGCTACCAGCTCACTACCTCTCCAGCTGCTTGGAGACCGAGACTACTGGGGTGGAGAGGCAGTCCTTGCCTACTTATACCAGTGTCATCAAAAGTGATGACGTGCTCAGTCTCCAAAGCTGCTGGAGGAGGTACTAAACCCAGAGGTTCCGGGATTGGACTGGAGGGATGATAAAGAAGTGGAAAATTGAGACACGAACCAGAGGAGCAATGACGAGGTGAGCTGGCTCGGGGGCGGGAAGGAACCGATACGCAAACCAGACAAAAATTTAGCTATTTAAAAAAAAAATACTCAGACTTTGAGGAAAAAAGCACAACATCTAAATGGTTCTGCGGAAAAAAGGAGACTGAGGCAAGATGGCACCATTGGGTGGGAAGTGGACCATCTCCCAAAGGCTTTCTTTGAAAGCTGGGGAGATGCTTCCACGCGGGGTCTGTAGGCGCCGATGTCACCCATATGTGAGGACAGACTTCCTGCTTGTTCCCAGAGAACATATGGTAAGTTTAACAGCTGTGTACTAACAGTTACCAAGTGTAAATTCATGCAATAACTGCTCAACATACTTTAGTAAAGTCAGTAATTTCTTAATTTAGTTTTAAGCCTGAAACTAGCTATCTTCATGAAATGTTTTCTCGTTCTTATATTGTTTGAAAAGGTAGTAACTGTTCCTTATTAACCTGTTTCACACCATTCATGATTTTATAAAACTATTATTGCCTTTTTTCATAAGAATCTTCCATACCTTTGATCATTTTGTTCCTTTTCTCTGAACCTTTTATAGTACACTGCTGTTATCTTTTTTGAAATGGGGCAACCAGAACTGCACTCAATATTCAAGGACTAGTGGCACCATAGATCAAAAGTAATAGTATGATATTCTGAGTTTTCTGTCCTCTTCATGTCTGAATAATTCTTAACTTTTTTTTTTTTTTTTTTTTTTTTTACCACTGTTATACAGGAAGCTGAGAATGTCAACCTATGTTCCACAACGACAACATGTTTCTTTTTCCCCTAGGTGCAAAGTCTTAATATGATGTGTAGGAATGGAGGAGTAGCTTAGTGGTTAGAGCACTGGCTTGGGAACCAAGAGACCAGGGTTCAATTCCCACCAGCACTCCCTTGTGGCCTGGGCAAGTCACTTAACCCTCCATTGCCTCAGAAAAATCTGATATCAATGTCTCTGTTTAATGTACATTACCAAGTTTAAGTTACAATGTAAATTGTTTTGACTAAAATGATAAAGTGATATAAAAATGTTAAATAAATGAATAATAAATAGTATTCTGCACAGTTACCATCATTTATGTCTATGCATCTGATATTTCGCTACTCTTTTCTTCAGTATAGCAAGGTTTTCAGGCAATTCCTTTTCTGCAAATTTAATCACGCCCCTTTCCAGACTGTCAACACTACTTCCACTACAGATCCTTGTAGCACACCAGTATTTAGACCTCTTCCCATTACAAAAACTCACCTTTTATGCCTATTACTTTGCTATTTATCTTAACTTTACGTGTAATCAAACTCTGGAATTTGTTACCGGAGGATGTAGTAAAGGCTGTTAGTGTAGCTGGGTTTAAAAAAGGTTTGGACAAGTTCCTGGAGAAAAGGTCCATAAACCATTATTAAGAAGGGACCCAGGATATCAATGCTTGACCCAGTACAAGCATTGCGGAACCTGTGTCTTTTGGGGAAACTTCTAGGTACGTATGACCTAGATTGGCCACTGTTGGAAACAGGATACTGGGCTTGATGGACCTTGGTCTGACCCAGTATGGCATACCTTATGTTCTTATGTATCCTATGGTTTGAATTCTGTTACTGTTTTTGCCTCATACTCCACCACCACCTTCGTGACTGTTGCAAGGATGTAGCCAGAATGCAATTTTTGAGGGGGGTCAGGGTTAATATAGGGAGGCAACAGGCCACCCCACCCCCAATGACATTCACCAATTCCACAAAAGAAGTCTGTCAAGCCCTTCTTCCCCGATTTCCTGTAACATCACACATTTTCAAGTTTCAGATCATGTTACGTCCTTACTGAAATTTTATCACTGGCTACCTGCTGTAGCATACAACATCAAATTCAAAGTACTTGTTCTAGCCTATTAAGCCTTCTAACAGGCCTTCCACTCTGTCTGATACCCTTATTCCTTACATATAGGTCAGGACTCTTCATCCGCAACATCATAATACATATTTGTTTTAATTGTAATCCGGTTGATATAGTGTATCTGGACTTTCATAAAGCCTTTGACAAGGTCCCTCATCAGAGACTTTTGGCAAAACTAAAGAGAGTCATGGGATAGGAGGCAGTGTACTATTGTGGATCAGAAACTGGTTAAAAGATAGAAAGCAGAGGGTAGGGCTAAATGGCCAATTTTCCCAATGGAGAAAGGTGAATAGTAGTGTACCCCAGGGATCTGTAATGGGTCCGCTACTTTTTGACATATTCATAAATGACCTGGAAAAGGGAATAACGAGTGAGGTTATCAAATTTGCAGATGACACAAAACTATTTAAAGTTCTTAAAACCCAAGAGGATTATGGAAAATTGCAAGAGGATCTTGATAAATTGGAAGACTGGGCATCAAAATGGCAGATGAAATTTAATGTGGACAAGTGCAAAGTTATGCACCTAGGGAAGAACAACCCAAACTATGGTTACATGATGCAAGGTTCCACATTAGGAACCACCACCCAGGAAAAAGATTTAGGCGTCATTGTGGATAACGTTAAAACCGTCGGCCCAGTGTGCAGCGGCGGCCAAGAGAGCAAATAGAATGCTAGGTATCATAAGGAAAGGAAAGGAAAATAAAACAAAAGATATTATAATGCCTCTATATCGTTCCATGGTGAGACCGCACCTTGAATATTGTGTGCAATTCTGGTCGCCGTATCTTAAAAAGGATATAGCGTTATTAGAAAAGGTTCAGAGAACAGCCACCAAAATGGTAAAAGGGATGGAAGGATACTCCTATGAAGAAAGGCTAAAAGGGTTAGGGCTCTTTAACCTGGAAAAGAGACGGCTGAGGGGAGATATGATAGAAATCTATAAATTAATGAACAGAGTGGAACGGGTAAACGTAGATCAATTGTTTACGTTATCAGAATATAGAAAGACTAGGGGTCATGCAATGAAGCTACAGGGTAAACTATTTAAGACTAATAAAAGAAAATATTTTTTCACTCAACGTGTAATCAAACTCTGGAATTTGTTACCAGAGGATGTAGTAAAGGCTGTTAGTGTAGCTGGGTTTCAAAAAGGTTTGGACAAGTTCCTGGAGTAAAGGTCCATAAACCATTATTAAGAAGGGACCCAGGATATCAATGCTTGACCCAATACAAGCACTGTGGAACCTGTGTCTTTTGGGGAAACTGCTAGGTACATATGACCTAGATTATCCTGTTTCCAACAGTGGCCACTGGGCTTGATGGACCTTGGTCTGACCCAGTATGGCATATCTTATGTTCTTATGTACGCTCTGTCTACCTAGCAAAGGGCAGTATTTCAAATCTAAACAAACCATAACAGACTTGTCATTTCCACTAACAGCTGCACCCCCCACAATTCCACTCATCACTCTGCTTTCTTTTTTCTAGCCCCTGCATTATGGAACACCATCCTTCTGTATATCAGACAAGATTCATCTCTGAAATCCTTTAAGGGAGCCCTAAAAACTGATTTGAGCAGGCTTCGGGTGGTTTATGAACAGAGGGTGGGAGCTGACAGGACTGCTCCAGGTTACCCCTTCTCTTCCCCTCCCATGGCCCTTTTACTTCTTATGTAAATATTGTATTTTCTTGTGTTTCTCGTTTTTATATACTTTGTAAACCGCTCTGGTGCCATGATAAAAGGGCGATATATAAAGATTAAATAAACCATATCATGAATGGAACATGCATACCACAGCTGCAAAACACAAAGCCATGGGAGGGACCTGGACCTCTTCTGGTACACCCATGGCTATGCCTCTAGATTGTGCCATGCATCCATTTCCATTTCTATTGAAGAATTACAGTGTCTTCACACAATCTTGCATATTTTTCACATTCTTCTGTCTATATAACAGACATTACAATGCATAAAAGTAGCAGAGGACTAATCGGCCAAATTTTCTCAGTGGAGAAAGGTGAATATGGAGTACCCCAAGGATCTGTGCTGGGCCCGCAACGTTTTAACATTCATAAATGACGTGGAAATGAGAACAATGAGCGAGGTGATCAAATCTGCAGATGACACAAAATTATTCATAGTTGTTAAAACACAAGAGGATTGTGAAAAATTGCAAGAGGACCTTGAGAAATTGGGAGACCAAGCTCCGAAATGGCAGATGAAATTTAATGTGGACAAATATATTTGTTATGCAGATAGGGAACAACCACCCAAACTACAGCTACACAATGCAAGGTTCCCCATTAGGAATCACCACCCAGGAAAAGGATCTTGGCATCATCGTAAACACGTTGAAACCCTCTGCGCAGTTCAGCGGCAGCCAAGAAAGCAAATAGAATGCTAGGATTCATAAGGAAAGGAATGGAGAATAAAACTAAAGATATAATGATGCTTCTATTTAGCTCCATGATGCGACCACATTTTGAATAGTGTGCAATTCTGGTCGCCATATAAAAAAAAAAAAAAAAAAAAAAAAGATATAGCAGAATTTAAAAACGTACAGAGAAGAGCCACCAAAATGATAAAGAGAATGGAAAGATACCCCTATGAGGAAGGTTAGAGCTCTTCAGCTTGGAAAAAAAGAGACAGCTGAGGAGAGATACAGTTGTGGTCAACATTACTAGCACCCTTGCATTTTAGGTATGTTGTGTATAATACCTTGAGAAATAATTGGAAATATTCCAACTGAATGTTATTTTAATAGTATGTTCAAAAGGTATACAAAAAAAAATAAAGATGTCTAGGCAACTCAGACGTAGTAATTTCTGAGAAGAAAATATGACCTGGACAGGAATAATGGCACCCTTCACTAATATTTGGTTGCACAACCCTTGGCAGTGATGACAGCCTCCAAACGTTTCTTGTAGCCATCTATAAGTTTCGTCCATCTGTCTGCTGGTAGTTTCTGCCACTCTTCAACTGTGATTTGTTCCAGCTCATGAATGTTTCCAAGATTCCTTTTATCAATGGCAGATTTCATCTCTTTCCAAAAGTTCTGAATTGGAATGAGATTAGGACTCATTGTTAGCCAGTTTAACACAGTTCATTTGTTCCTCTTTTTTTGTTGCTTACTATTTAGAAATTTTTACAAACTTATCAAGAATAGACTTTTACAGAAAAGGTATTAACACCAAGAAAAGGAAAAATAATATAGAATTTTACAAGCAGCAAATATTCAAAGATGTTAATACCTAGTCCACAATGGGGCATACAATTCAATAATAAAGAAAAATAAATAGAGGGGTTGGAGGAACCCCTCCAGTTTATCCAAGAAACAAATAAAAAAAAGCAAACAAGAAAGCTGCAGAGGATCCAAAGCCACTCATTACTTGATGTGTGGTCATATCTACACACCACCCCTGTCTGAAGGCGAGGCAGTAATATGTAACCTAGCATTAATAAATGTGGCAAGGCCTGCCGGCTGGAAAAAAATAAATCTTTGTGACCTATACACCACTATACATTTACATGGAAACCTCAAGAAAAAGGTAGCACCTAACTGCAGGACACCTGATCTTAATAACCAAAATTGCTTTCAGCATTTTTGCATAACTTTAGAATCATCAGGGAAAATTGCAATTTTCTTGCCCATACAAGTGAGATTGTTTAGTATAATATAATCTAAGCAACCAGTCTCTATCTGACGTTAAAGCAAACGTTATTAATAAGGTAGAAGTTTTCAATACAGATAGTCCAGGAGACTGTAGGATCTCAGAGACATTTATAACATCCATATTAGATGGGTCTTCCCAAAACTCCAATATCCCTTTTACCAGTTGGCAATTAAAAAGCCTTGACAATCGGTGGCATTAGATCCGCTGACACGGCCAAAGTCTCTGCCATATACCTTTTGAAAAGATCAGCTGGTAAAGTTCCCTTGATTATTGGAAAATTCAAAATTTGGAGATTCGAGACTCGAGCAGAGTTTTCCAAATTTTCCACCTTAGCCCTTAGTAAGGTATTGTCTTTAAACAGAGCTATATTGGTGTCACCAACAATATTCAAGATCGTCTCATGTTCTTCTACCTTCTTTCTAACCAAATCAGTTATAGTTACATACGAATCCAGCTTCTGAGAAACAGTGTTTACCTGAGACAAGAGTACAGCATTCTGTCTGGTCAAAACCTCCGAAAGAGTCTAACTTGCCTCCCAGATGTTATCCAAGGTAATAGTTTTGGGGCGCGATAAGACAAAAGGAGTAGGCAGTTTGGAAGACTCAGTCGAAACGACTTCCCCTACACACTCCCCTCTGACCGGGACAGGCACCCCTTCCAATTTGCTTCCTCCAAGAGTCCCAGAAGGCAACAGGGTAGCTGCTTCATCTCCCTCCACCCCAGCTCCTTGCAATAGCTTGGCTAGGGAGCCGCCCTCCGACTCCACACTCACACCAGCCAATGGGCTCGGGGTTACAGCAGCAGGAAGCGTTGGAAGGAGAGAGAGAAACCTCATGGGTGGACAGGAAAGCAGAATCCTCCAACAGCTCCCCTGCAAAGCCCACACAAATCTCTCAGCGCTCAGCTTCGGTGATTGTGACGAAACGGTCCATAGAGCCTGAACTGGCTGGCTGGGGCTTGACAAGATAAGCCTGAGCCTTCCCTTTACGTTTCGCATCACAACAGAAAAGCACAGCTCTCTCCTCACGCAGCCATGCTGGACTCGCCCCAGCCACTAATCTGTCCATTTGTTCCTTTTTAACAATTCTTTTGTACCTTTTATTTATTTATTTATTTGTGTGTTTTTTTATACCGCCCCTTCCAGAGATCAGGAGCGGTTTACAGAAAACAAGTCAAAAATTAACGTTACATGGAACAATACATGGAACAATGTGCAACTATAACAGATACAAGAAACTGAAAAAACTATATACAAGTTGTATAACATATTTAGAACTATATACAAGATTTTAATATAAACATATTTAAGGATTCATCTTTATTTATATATCATAATCTGTAGTGAATCGAGTTGAGCGAGTATATTCATGCCGATTTAAGGAGGTTGGGAGGCTATAGTTAAGTCGTAAACTGAGTTGGAGTAGTACTGAATGAACAAATATGTTTTTATATCCTTTCGGAATTTTTGTAGATCTTTCATCTCTCTTAATTGATCTGGGAGGTTATTCCATAGGACTGGTGCTACAAAGGAGAAGGCACTGTTGCTTGTTGTATGTTTGGTCTTCTTTATAATGTCAGGTACTAAGATGGTATTAAAGTTCCTTCTTCGTCGTATTCTATTTTCAGGGGGGCTATGGATAAGAGTGGATAGATAGGATGGGGCAATATTATTAATTAATTTGAAGGTAGTCAACAGTATTTTATATTGAATCCTGCTGGAGATGGGTAGCCAATGAAGAGAGTAAAGAATCGGGGTCATGTGGTCAAAGCTTGGCTTTAATAATTATTCTTGCGGTAACATTTTGGGCCATTTGGAGTATTTTTAGATTCTTCTTTGTTATACCTTGAAGTATTCCGTTACAAAAGTCGAAGTGTTGGGTTATTAAGGCTTGTGTGATAGTTCTAAAATCATCATATTCTAAGAAAGGTCTCAGCTGTTGAATGTGAGTTGTAAAGCTAAGAGTCTTGTCAAGGGTAACTCCTAGATATTTAATTTCTTCTTTAACTGGTAGGGTAAAATTTAGAAGTTTGATGTCTGTTGGTGGTGAAAAATTTGCCTATGCCTTGGTGGATTTAATGAGCCCGCAAGCCCTGCGGGACCACTTTGCCTCGCAACATATACGTTGACGCCAAATCAAGTCGACGTACCACGGGCGCCTCAGCCAATCTGAAGCAATCAGGATGACCAGACCACAGTGTGCCACCACTCTCTGAACCACTCGCCCTATGAGCGCCCACAGAGGGAAGACGCAGAGTGGCTGGGCCAATGCTGCACGAGCGCTTGCAGGCCTTCTGAAATTCTCTCTCTGCCAGCTGCAGAACCTGCTCACTTTGGCCCATGCAAAGGTCACCATCAAATCCATGACTGGCGCACGAGTTGCTCAAAGACTACCTGGTTCAGTTGCCATTCTCCAGGGTCCATGAGGTAGTCGGCTGTCACATTCTCTGTTCCTGCTACATGCGCCACCGAAATCGCCTGTAGATTGGTCTCCGCCCATCACAACAAAATCTCCATCCTGACGCTGCCTGTGCCCCCTTGCCAACTGATGAAAGCCACCGGGGTGGTGTTGTCGAAGACCTGTAACGCCTTTACCACCAGAAGCGGGTGAAACTCCTGCAATGCTAGGACCACGGTTCTCATTTCCAGCCGGTTGAAAGGCCAAGCCTGCTCTTACATGGTCCACTGACCTTATGCAATACGCCCCTCGCAGTGGGCTTCCCCAGCCCAAGAGACTGGCATCAGTTGTTAGGGGAATCCAGGGCGTTGACTCCAATGGGACTCCTGTCACCAGATTCTTGTGGCGGAGCCACCATTTGAGCGCTGTCTGAGCCTGCCGTGGAAAGGGCAATGGCTGTGACAGGAGATGTTGCTGATGTGACTACCGGAGCAGCAGGGCTCTCTGCAACAGCCTCATATGGGCTCGTGCCCACGGGACCAGTTCTATTGCTGTTGCCATGGTCCCCAAGAATTGAAGAACTGTCAGTTCTGCCATGTGAAGGAACTGTCGGACTAGCTGCCTCAGCACCCGCGCCCTCTCTTGAGGCAGAAAAACTCTGCTGCAGCAGGTGTCAAAGCGAACCCCAGGGTACTCTAGGTCCTGTGAAAGAGTCAAGTGACTATTGGAGACAATGACCCAGCCTAGACTCCGCAGGAATGCGAAAACTCATGCCGTGGGCTTGGTCACTCTCCCACTTGAATTTCGCTCGAATGAGCCAGTCGTCAAGGTATGGACAGCTGCCACCACGACCATCACTTTGGTGAAAGTTTGGGGAGCCATAGCCAGACCGAAAGGCAACGCTTGAAATTGGAAGTACTCCATGGGCACCGCAAAGTGTAGAAACTGGTGATGATCTGGATGGATGGGGACATGCAGGTATAGGTGGATGCTTGGAATGCCCTCCCAATGGAAGTGGTGGGGGCAAACACGGTGACGGAATTCAAAATGGCATGGGACAGACACAGTGGATCCCCTTACAGCAACAGGATAAAATCAAAATAAACTGAACCATCTAATTTCTCAACAAATAGGGGTGTCCTGCATGGAGTGGTGGGTTCACCCCTAAACAGGGACGTGGGGAGGGGTGGCCTGCATGGAGCAGCAGGTGCACCTACTCTTGCCATCATGCTGGGCAGACTAGATGGACCATGCTGGTCTTTATCTGCCATCATTTACTATGTTACTATTTTACTTCTGTAAGGTCCAGACAGGACAGGAACTCCCCCTTCTCTCATGGCCATGATCACTGACCTGAGAGTCTGCATATGTAACATCGGTACTCGCAGGCACCTGTTCACCTTTTTGAGATCGAGAATAGGCCAAAAGGAACCTTCTTTCTTTGGGACTAAAAAATAAATGGAATATCGACCTGTGCCGCATTGGTCTGTGGGTACCGGTACTACCGCCTCCAACATCAGGAGCCTTTTGAGTGTTTTCCGCACCTGCTAAGCCTTCCGGCATGCCTTGCAGGGGGAGCAAATGAAGGCCAGTGCGACTGGTCTGGCGAATTCCAGCACGTAGCCATCCCGGACCTCCTCTAGGACCCACTGGTCTGACGTAATTTGGGCCCAGGCAGGGTAATCCCCCCACAGCCGACCTCCCACGAGCTGCACCCCCACCGGGGCCCCCTCATTTCACTGCGGTTTCTTTTGGGAAGAAGAGGCGGCGGAGGCCAAGTAATAGCCCCTACATGCCCCCCGAAACCCACAAAATGGTTGTTCCCAGAGGGCGAACCATCCTCTCTGGTACGGCCTAAAGCGCACCATTCGAAAAACACTTTAACACGGGGCTGCCCTCTCCCCAGGCCAGAGCTGCTCCCTGGCTTCTGCTTGTCTTCAGGAATGCGTCCCCAGTGTATCCAGCTTTCTATCTACTAAAGCCAGAGGAGATTCACATACCACAGTCATCGCAGCCAATCCGGAGCAATGGGGATCACTCTGCCCGCATGACACGACTGATCAGGGCCCACAGTGGGAATACATACAATTAAACTAGCGCTGGCCACAGACATATGCTCTCGTCGTCGAATGAAGAATCTTGAGGCCTTGGCGCTCTCACACATCGCCATGAGGTTCATGACAGGCTGACCCCACCTCTGAGTCACCATGTCGAAGATGTCCTGCTGAAGAGACCACGGTTTTGAATGACGGTGGGCATAGCGGTTTTGTGCAGCAGCTTTGACCTGAAGCAGGGGATCGTTGAAAATACCCCGAAATGTGTCACGTCGTCTGTGAGCTGACTGTAGCAATTTAATTACGGCTCTTCCACTTTCCACAGATCCAGCTAAGTACTGATAAACGCTGTTTCCAAAGTGGCTTTTTATTTGTTAAATGAATAAAATGGATGGGCCACGACGGCTTGAGGTATGCTCCTCTTTAGCTGGGTTGGCCTTTCCGACAAAAAAATTGGTTACCTGAAGGGTTTTGAAAACTGTGTTTTGTATACCAGGGTGTATCTTCTTTTGTATTACAATTTTAACCTGGTGAAGGGTTTTGTTTTTTGAGCAGTCAGATGATACAGCTAAAGACGGCAAAATCAAAGATGGTACAGGACCAACTCCGAAGGGAGGGAGGGTTGTGAGGACTGATTTCTGCTGTCCCCAGAGAACACCTGTTACAGGTGAGTACGCTTTCTCCAGGAAAAAGCAGGAAGTCAGTCCTCACACATGGAACTCCACAGCTACAGGCTACCGAAAGCCCATAGCAAAAACAGGGCTCCTGCAAGGGGAACCGCAAGCAGCAGCAATTGAGTCTGTGTAGACAGACCACAGTAGGACCACTGTGTCCGATGAAACCAGCACTCGGGTAGCCTGAACACAGAAGGGTTGGAGGGTAGGAGTTGCCTAGACCCTGAAAAGGTTACGGAGCACAGCCTGGCCAAAGGCACTGTCCCATTGGGACTCCCTTTCCAGGCAGTAATGGGCTGCAAAGGTATGAACTGAAGACCAGGTGGCGGCCTGGCAGATGTCCACCATCGGGACAGAATGCAAGTTTGCCACCAAAGTTGTCATGGCCCTGATACGGTGTGCTGTAACACGGCCTTCCACAGCAGGAGCCTTGCCTGCTCATAAGCAAGGACAATACAGTCCGCCACCCATGTGGTCAGCGTATGCTTGTTCACCGCCTCGCCCAGCCTGCTGGGGTCATAAGAGATGAAAAGTTGAGAAGCCTTGCGGTGGCCCTGAGTGCGTTGGATAAAGAAAGACAAAGCCCTCTTACAGTACAAGGTGTGGAGGACCGTCTCCGCCCGGATGGAGTGAGGTCTTGGAAAGAAGGTAGGGAGCACCACTTCCTGGTTAATATGGAAGGGCGAGACAACCTTCGGCAGGAATTTGGGGTGCGTGCAAACACCACTCTGTTCTGGTAGAACCTGGTATAAGGCACTTCTGCCACAACGGCTTGGAGGTTGCTAACTCTGCGAGCAGAGGTGAGCGCAATCAGGAAAACCACTTTCCAAGAGAGGTAGCGAAGGTGGCAAGTAGCCAGAGCCTCGAAAGGCGGGCGAGAGAGCTGCCCCAACACCACGTTGAAATCCCATTTGGTTGCTGGAGGACGAACCAGGGGTTTCGATAAGAGCAAGCCCCAAAGGAAACGGGTCACCAAAGGTTGGACCTAGAGGAGCTTATCATCCACCAGATGGTGGTGTGCTGGCAGGGCACTAAGGTGCACTCGGATGGAGTTAGACTTGAGCCCGGACTGAGAGAGGTGGAGAAAGTACTGTAACACCAGAGCCACCGAACCTGCGCCATTTGAGGGCATAAGCCTTCCTACTAGAGGCTTTGCAAGAAGCCAGCAGAATGTCCTCCACCTCAGCCAGAAGGTTGAGAGGAGCCAAAGTCACCCTCTCAGTGGATCTGGTGTTCCACTAAGGACTAGGTCCAAAATGGCTTACCCTCTGGTCAGTTCATGAACCAGCTGCTCCAAGAAGCTGCCCGGATACCATGCCTTCTGGGAGGTTGCAAATCGGGCCGCCCGGAACCTCCAAAATTAATAAACTATTACTTGTAATATAGTTCAATAATGTCATGTTATACTGTAATTCATTTATACTAGTATTGCATTATACAATACCTGTAATAATGTAATACCTGTAATAATGTAAACTAACTCAAAGTTCTGAATCAGTTGTATCGATATTTGATTTGTTATAATGTAAAATGTTCCTAGTTCTTAAAAGTTCAATGTACCTGTTCTGTTTGTTATAATGTAAACCGCTGCTGATCCTTGGAAGCAGCGGTATATAAAAGCTGTTCAAATAAATAAAATAAATAAATAAAATTCTCTCGGCTGTCCCCTGCCGGTGTTCACCACTTTGGACGGCTTCGGCTTATCTTCGGGTAGCTTCCTCCCTTTGGTCTCACCCAACACCTTCACCAACTTTTCTAAGGCATCACCAATGGAGGTCTGCCTAGCTTAGCTTTAGACGAAGAGTCTGCTGCCCAGCTACGTAGCCACAGGAACTGCCGAGCCGCCACCACTGATGCCAGAAAGGGGGTGGGAGCCTGTCAAAGTGAAGGCGATAGCCCTCCCGGATGACCTGGAGGACCCAGGTGTCCGAGGTGATAAGCGCCCACGCTGGGGCAAAGCAGGATAGCCACTGGCTGCTGCGCCACCGGAGGGGCGAAGGGCCATGCCACTGGCATCAAAACCCAAGGGAGTTGTGGGGGAGCCAGCATCTGGGCCTTCGGGCCCTTTGATTTGCGGTGATCCTGGCCAGACTGGAGTGGTCAGTGTGGGGGTAGCCGGGTAAGGTGGGTAGCTGCGGTACTGGAGACCTTTCCTTGGAAAGAAGGGCTTCTTGGCAGGCTGCTTCTTCCGTAGCAGCGTCAAGGTCTTGCAAGAGACACAGGTCCTAGTGACTCCGTCTCGATCTCCGCAGCCTTCTCCCTCCATCAGCTTACCAAAAAGTTGTTTGCAGAGGCAGGGTGCGTCCAGGAGCTTCTCCTGCACCCACAGCTCCAGATACGAAGACTGAAACCAAGCCTGGCGGTGAGCTCCAATGCCCGCGGCCACCACCCGAGCCGAAATCTCAAAGCAGTCATAGGAGGCTCTCGAAATATACTTGGAGCAATCTGCCACTGATTTCAAAAGGGTGCGGAACCTGCCGAGGGGCTCGCCCTCGAGACCTGCGGAGAAGCCTCCAAGTTCTTTTGCTGAGTCGCACAGGAACATACCCATATATAAGTGGTATGCCTGGATGCGACAGGAGAGCATGGAACCTTGATAAGCCCTGCGGCCCAGGGCATCAAAGGCTCTGTACTCCCGGCCTGACAGAACTGAGGAGTGGGACTTCGGGCTTTTTTCCTCATGACTGATTCCACTACCATCGAGGTGTGTGGAAGTTGAGTCTTACGAAAGCCTAGCCCTCGCTGCACCTTGTACATTGTGTCAAGGCGCTTGCTCACAATGGAGACCGAGGCCGGGGCCTCCCACATGCAGAGCAACAGCCGGGAGAGAATCGGCGGCACCGGCAGTGAGGGATTCCCTGGGTGGGGCCTCATACTGAAGAATATCTAGTTCTTCAGCATGGGGGTCTTCCTCAGTCTGGGTGACCAGATTGAGGGCCCGAGCCATGTCCCGAATAAACACCAAAAAGGAGGTGTCCTCGGGCGGTGAGCACCGCTGGTGATCAGGCAGCGAGGGGTCTGATGGAAGATCCCGGTGGGTATGGGGATGTGTCCCCATCGGATTCCCAGTCTGAGAAATCGGTGGAGGGATCCGAGCCGGGTGGTTCGACCTGTCCGATGGCCTGGAGCCGGAAGCCCTAGACGATCTCACCCCGGAAGAACGGGAGAGCGAGCGAGACCAACGTTGAGGACCCTCACGAGGCCTGTGGCTCTCGGGGGTTTCCTGGACGGGTTTGGGTGTCCCACGTGAGGGACCTGCGGTCTCTGGGCGCAGGTCAGTGAAGCTGGCCGTGAGCGCCTGCTGGGAAGCAAGATATATATAGAAACGCTACGTTCTAGTGCCAGCATACGGGATTCCCACATGGGCATGGGGCCCTGGGACGCCGATACCGGGGTCACCAGATCGGGCTTCGAGGAGGAGAGGGGGTCCTCACTGGGACGGCCTTCAGGAGACTGGGCGCCTTCGCCAGAGGCCTCCGTTTCTCTGTGAGGTACCTTGCGGGGCTGCTTGTTGTCCGACTCTCAGGAATGCCGAATGGGGCTAAGCGACCGGGATGGGAGCGCTCACGCTTGTTGGGGGCCCCAGACAGCGACTTCTAGGCCTTCGTTTTGCGCCCTTCCACCTCGGGGGACCCCTGGCCCGAATGCCGTCTGGAACGTAGTGCCGGAGGGGGAGAACCCACTGGAGGGAAGACAGCTGAGGGTGCCACCGGGGACTCTGAGGCAGCCTTTCGAAAAATGTCTTCGGACTTCTGCTTATGGCTGAGCAGGGCCTTATGGGACATTTTCTTGCAGAGCGAACAGAGCTCTGGGTCATGGTTGGATCCCAGACACCTTAGACAGCAGTCATGAGTGTCCGTAAGCGACATGTCCTAGAGCATCTATCGCATTTTTAAAATCCGGTGACCATGGGGCAAAAATGGCCCCTGCGAGGTCGAAGACCCACATGGCCAGCGGTTGGCGAGAAAAAAGGGTGCGAAGGCTGGGAAGAAAGAAATTTAGAAAGGGTATCCCCGCAAGCTCCAAAAGAAAGGGGAGGACGGGTAGAGGACCGGTGCAACCGGAAAAAAGAAATATAGCCTGTTAAGGCGAGGAAAACAAAAACGTTTTCCCGAGGGACGAGGACGTGCATCCGAAGGGCTCTGCAGAAAAATGGAGACAGAGCAAGATGGCACCCTTGGGTCGGAAGATGACCATGCATGCGTGGTAGCAATACCAAAGGCTTTCTTTGAAAGCTGGGGAATAGCTCCATGCGGGCTCCATCGCTGCCGACGTCACCCATAAGTGAGGACTGACTTCCTGCTTGTTTCTGGAGAAAAAGCTGTTAGTGTAGCTGGCTTTAAAAAAGGTTTGGACAAGTAGTACATCTATATGGGCTTGCGGAGCGGTCAAAGCAGACAGAGGTAAGTGGTTATAGTTCATTAAAAAAGGAAAAAGAAAAAGAAGAGAACATCAAGAAGAGGAGATGGTGCGGGTTAGACCACAGAACACCTGAACAGAGGGCAGATCGGATTCTTGGACACTCTGGCTCATCTGAGAGCCGGCCTTTCCTCGCAAGGAGGTTCTTGCTTCCTTGGTGTCCAGTTTAAAGAAACTCATGGGTTTAGTTCCCAAGGTGTGTGTTTGGTTTATTATTAATCAGCCTGGGTTGCAGGATATGTACGATATTTTCCTTCTCTTCTAACTCTGCTTTGTCAGTAGGATACTGAAGGCTGGGAGGAGCTTATGGCTGTCCAAGTATGCTCAGTCTCCAAGCTGCTGGACAGGCGTGACTACCTATCCGTGTTGGGACTGTACTGGAGGATACGATAAGAAAGGAAGCTGTTTACCTTTTGGAAACCTAACAGGTACTTGTGACCTGGAGTGGCCACTGTTGGAAAACAGGATACTGGACTCTATGGATGTCATGTCTGATCCAGTATGGCATATCTTATCGTTTATGTTCTTATGATTTTGTTTCATTGATCTACACACGATACATTTTCAAGTGAAAGAACAATTGAAGACATATTCAAAAAGAAAATTAAGAAACCCAAAAGTCTCGACTGCATGTTGTCACAGCAAATCCAAATTAGCTCAGTTTCCCAAAATGTCTTAAAGTGCATAAGTAGTTAAATAGAGCCCTCCTATATCCAATCACAATAGCTGAACTGATATGAACATTCCTGGATGAAGAATCACACTATTCCTGTAATAGTATTAAGTACATATGAGGCAAAGATCTAAACATGCTGAAAATGCATAGAGAGAGAGGATACATTTTACATACCTGATAATTTTCTTTCCTTGAATACTGAAAGACCAGTCCAGACAAATGTGTTATGCTCCCTTGCCAGCAGATAGAAGCAGATTTGAGTAACTTTCAGTGAAGTTATAGTTATTAAGTGCCATTGAGTATTATCACCAAGTATATACTCTGGTACAGCACAGAGAGAAGCAAAAAATGACACTTTCCAAGAAGTAAGCAACACCAAAAAACTAAGATAACGCAAACTTCTTTATCACTAAGAGCATGGGCAAGTACTGGGTTTCTCTTACTATAAAAGACTGGAGCCTTAGGTCACATGATGTGGTGAAGGCGAGTGGACGGTGATCGCTCGCTCTCTGGGCTCCCCCTGACCTCGCCGGCGAAACAAGCCGTTTTTGGAAGCTATAGCGCTAAGCCAAAGACACCGGAGGTGAAGTCGGAGTGCAGCGCAAGTGCAGACGGCCGTCCATCGCATATGGCAGTGGTGGCAAAGGCAAACTGGCGAGAGAAGGATCGGGCGGCCGGCCGGCCAGCCTAAGAAGGCGGAATTGCCCCCGGCACCGAAGTCGCCTGCCTTACAGGCCTTCCTGGACAAGGTCTCCGTGGCTGTGTCCGGAGCGTTGGCAGCCCAATTCAACACCCTGCATGGCAAAATGGACATTTTGCAGGAAACCATGCAGGCGCTCGTAAATCGGATGCAGGAGGCCGAAACCCGGATAGTGCATGCTGAGGAGGGCCTAGAGAAGGTAACGCAGGAGGTGCAGCACATGCAATTGGTACTTCAGGCTCAGGCAGCAAACCTGGACGACCTGGAGAACCGATCCAGACGGAATAACTTGCGTTTTCTGGGTATTCCGGAGCGGATCCTGGACAGAGAGCTGCAGGCCTATTTGGAGAGGCTGATGCTGCAGCTCCTGAAGGAGCGAGAGGATAATGAGCCCATCAAACTGGAAAGAGTGCACAAAGTGGGGCCTAAGCAGACCAAAGATCGGCGGCCTAGAGTGGTTTTGGCCAAGTTCCTGGAATTCCCGCAGAAAGAAGCGGTGTTGCGGGCAGCCCGAAAGAGGGGAGGAATTGAAGAAGTAATTAGTCCTTACCTGCTAATTAGTGTTCCTGAAGGAACTTCAGTCCAGTCCCTTAACTTCTGGGTTGCGCAACCCTTCCAGCAGCTTGGAGGCTGAGCCCATTATCCTTTTGATGATGGAGGGGTATAAATACCCCTGGCACCACCCACTGGCACCAGTAATCTCAGCCTCCAAGCAGCTGGAGGGTTCCTGTAAGCCAGAGTGCTTACGGGCTCTTTCCTATCATTTAATTTAATTTAATTTAGCTCAATTTATTTTACTCTGTTTGTTTATTTTTTAGGCTATCCTTTACTTTCTTGCTGGTAGTATAGTTCCTTTGTGAGGGCTTGTGCCTTTAAGGCTCCTGTCCTTCTTCTCCTCTCCCCCTCTCCCCCCTCCCTCCCTCCCTGCCTGCCTGCCTGCCGTCTTCAACCTCGGCTCCCTCGAGGCCCCGGAGGAGGGGGTTTTCTCTTGCTGCGAAGAGGTCTGGAGAACTCTCCTCCCGCGCACACCGGGAGGAGGGGAGGGGGAAGGGGGTAGGTTAGGCTTGGGAGGGAGGGGGGAGGGGAGTAGCAGATCGGGGGGGGGGTTGGGCATGGGAGCGGAGAGCGAGTAGCACCAAGGATAATCCTGGCATAGGAATGCATCACATAGGAGAGTTTTGGAGAAGGCCTCAGGCTGGGGAGGCCTCTCTCTTGCTAAGCAGTATAGTTGGTAGAATTGGAAGTGTTTGCAACTTGATGCCCTGAAGGTCGTTTCTTGGAATGTATGTGGGATTGGGACCCCAATCAAGAGATATAAAGTATTGCGAGCATTGGCTCGACAAAAATGTGATATTGCTATGCTGAAGGAGACCCACCAGACTGTCGAAGAGCATCTTAAATTGAAGAGGGACTGGGTAGGGCAGGTATGGGGGGCTTCAGCGAAGGGGAAAAAAGGTGGAGTGGTCATTTTAATACATAAAAAAATCAGATCTGTCCGGGAGCGGGACTACGTGGACCCAGAAGGCCGATATGTGCTTTTGTATGGGACCTTGGAGGGGCAGCCCATTGTACTGGGGAACCTCTACAGTCCTAATGTGTTGAATAGGGCGCTTTACGCTCGTCTGGCTTCTCGTGTGGAGCAGCTACCCGAGGTACCATTGATCTTGAGTGGTGACTTTAGAGTTGGATACGACCAGAGGGGGATGGGAAGGGGGTGGGCACAGACGACGAGAGCCCTGCAGGCCTTGCGGCGTCGGCTGGGGGTGGTAGACCCTTGGCGACTTTTGCACCCATTGGATACAGACTACACTCACCAATCGCGAGCACGCAGTTTGAGTGCAAGGATCGATTATATTTTGGTGTCTGAGCGGGTATTCACCCAAGTGGTGGAGGCCCAAATTGGCCCTACGGAGATATCGGATCATGCACTGATTTGGGTAGACTTGGAATGGAATGCGGCCTCGAGGCAGACTCGAATATGGTGATTTCCGATAGATCTGTATAGGGATGCTGAGTTTCAGGCGTATTTAAAGAAATGCTGGATAGAATTTGTCTCTTATAATGAATGCCACCAAGAGAACCCGGAATTGTTTTGGGAGACTGCAAAGGTGGTTCTGCGGGGGGATATCATTGGGTATGTTGCACGAAGGCGGAAATTGCTGACGGAACAGATAGTTTGCCTGTAAAAACAAGTGGTGAAAGACAGACGGCAGTGTGGGCGTGATCCATGTGCGGTCAACAAACGCAGATTGTGGGAGACCCAAGCAGCCCTGAATGAGGTGTTGCACGGGAGGGCCAAAAAATCATTGATGTATTATCGCTATCAGCTCTATCGTTTTGGAGACAAACCCAGGAGGCTCCTGGCTCATTGCCTCCAGGGTAGCAGAGGCTCACGCACAGTGGCAGCCTTGCGGGATACACAGGGGAGATTGCACAAGGACAGACGGGCTATCGCCCAGATGTTCCGATCTTTTTATCATAAACTGTATTCAAAGAGAGAGGGGTCGGTGGGCTTAATGAGGCAGTACTTGCAGGAGGTGCGGCTGCCTAGATTGACAGAGGACCAAAGGGCACAACTGGAGGCGCCGATAACAGTTGAGGAGGTTCAACGGGTCATTCAGAGGGCCGATTGCTATCGGGCACCTGGCCTAGATGGGTTTGGGGCGGAATTTTACAAACTGTTGGGAGATCAGGTACCCTCATCGCTGGTGGCGATGTACCACAAAAGAGCTGAGCAGGGAGGGTTTACATGGGGGGCCAATCATGCGCATATTATACTTATACCTAAACCGGGGAAGGACCACACGCAGGCTGCTTCCTATAGGCCCATCTCGTTGTTAAACTTTGATCTGAAGCTGCTGGCTAAGATATTGGCGGATCGCTTGTCCCAATTTATGGGGGAGCTAGTTCATGAGTCACAAGTGGGCTTTGTTAAAGGCAGATATGCGGTGCGAAACCTTCGGAAATTTTTGGCGTCTCTAGAATGGGTGCGCAACACAGAGCAACAATCACTGTTGATTAGCTTCGATGCCGAGAAGGCATTTGACCAAATGAATTGGGAATATTTGAAATTGCTTTTGCCGTGCTATGGGATAGGGGTGGGGTCATTTGGTAGTATGGTGGACTTGCTTTATGCGCAGCCAAGTGCAGAAGTGTTGTGTAATGGCGTATTGTCTGAGACATTTAGTCTAGAAAGAGGTACGAAGCAGGGATGCCCACTCTCTCCATTGCTGTTTGTGTTATCCTTAGAGCCCTTGGTGCGGCGGATAGAGGCATCTAGGGACATTCAGGGAGTACGAATGGGGCGTCACGGGTTCAAGATGGCTGCATTTGCAGACGATATGTTGGTGCACTTGACGCTCCCACAAAGGTCATTGCCCTGCCTGCTAGAGGAATTTACATTTGGGAGGTTTGCAGGACTTTGTATCAACATGGAGAAGTCGGAGGCCTTGGATGTAGCAGGTACACTCCGAGAGAGGTGGGGGGGCCCTTCCCGCTTCGATGGGCGCAGGACGCATTTGTGTAACTGGGTATCCTTCTAACTAGAGACCCGAAAGACCTGTACAAAAATAAACTTTGAAAGGGTCCTCCTGAAGGCCTGGACTCCTCTTCCATTGTCTTTGCTGGGAAGGGCGGCGGCGCTGGGGATGGTGATTTTACCACAAGTTCTTTATTGGTTGCAGACTCTCCCGGTGTGGATAACACGGAAGGATTTAAGTTGTTTAGAGCGGGAGATTTGGGTTTTCCTGTGGAAGGGGGCCAGGGCACGCATCCCGTTGAACCGACTGCGGAGGGGCTGGAAACGGGGGGGATAGGAGTTCCATACTTAGAGGCATATGTGCTGGCCTGTCAGGCCAGACACATTGGGGATTGGTTGGGGAACACTGATGTGTATACCCCCACGGAGATAGAGGAGGCGCTGGTAGCTCCCCAAAACCTGCTGGCGGCGTTACATTTGGACGGCTCAACTGGGCTGCGTTGAGTGACAGGTAGCATGTTGGTGATGCCGGCGCGGCGTGCCTGGCAGAGGTTGAATAAAAACTGGGGGGGGGGGGGAAGCTCGGAGGTGTCACGATGGCTGCCCTTGCAGGGCAATGCTCGGTTCCCTCCTGGAACAGACACCGTTAGTTTTCAGCAATGGGGGAAGGTGGACATTAGGAATGTGGGTCACATAGTAGATCAGGTGTGCAAGTCCTTTGATGTTCTTCGTAGAGAATATGAGCTACCTTCTAGACATTTTCTTGCATACGCTCAGGTTTCCCACTATGTGGCATCACTGCCGAGGGGGGAGTTGGAAATGGAGCACTCTGAGCAGATCTTAGCATTTTTTGCTTTGGGGGATGACTGCCCACCCAAGATTGCGGACTTTAAAAGACGGTTGGAGGCCTATGTAACCCCACCGGACTACTCGACGGAGGCGGCACTATGGGTGAGAGAACTGAAGCTGGCGGTCTCCCCAGGGTCGATCGGTAAAGCGTTAAGTCAGATTTCGGAGTTAGTGGAGGGAGCTAAATGGCAAGAGATCCAGTTCAAATGCCTTATTCGAGTGCATTTCTCCCCAAGGCGAGCATTGCGTAGCCATGTTACATCAGATGGAGGCTGTCCGAAGTGTTCTTGTCCTCTGGCAGATTTGGGGCACATATGGTGGGGGTGTCTGAAAGTTCGGGGCTATTGGATGCAGATAGGTAATTATATGAGTAGCTTAATAGGTCAGCAGATTCGATGGACGGGGTTCCCTTGTGGTGTTAGACCAGCTCCAACCACTCCACCCGAAGGGAAAGTGGGAGCGAATCTTGGTACGAAAGGCATGTCTGGTAGGAAAGGGGCCATTACTACAGAAATGGAGAGAATCGGAGGCTCCTACTTTTTGGGAGTGTCATAATAGGAGTAGCAGCCTAGTGGTTAGAGCACTGGCTTGGTAACCAAGCAACCAGAGTTCGATTCCCGCTAGCACTCCTTGTGGCCTTGGGCAAGTCACTTAACCCTCCATTGCCTCGGAAGGGAGGCCTGGCACTCTACTTCTGGTGACACTGCCAAGAAAACCCAGGAGCTTCTGGGTCGCCAGGAGTCAGGACTGACTCGAAGGCACACATTGCATTTTGCATAATAGAGGGGAGAGGAGCCAGAGGGTGTGTCAAACGCAGGGCTTCCTTTTTACTGCTTTGGGAACCTTACATACAGCGGCTAAGACCACAGACTCGCAGCGCAATACTGCAGATAGGCAAGTAGGGAGGGGAGGATCAGATGGGGGGGTAAGGGGTGTGTGGCTGAGGGGCACTCCTTTTCTTTTCCTTTCTTGAGTATTCTTGAGGCAGGTATCTGGAGAGGCAGAGGTGCATAGGGAAGGGGAGGGGGGAGGAGAGGGGACTAAGGAAGCTCAAAACGATTTGGTGTAGTTGTTCAGATAGGTCACCATTGAGAGCCATGTTTGATGATCCCCCGAGGCAGTGGATCAGAGACAACCCTGTCGGGGGGTCTATGTATGTATTTGACCCGAGTTGTATATATGTGTGCTATAAATCAATAAACAGAGTTTCAAAAAAAAAAAAAAAATGGAGCCTCACCACAAGGCTGACTAGATCTTATACAACAGCCGGAATCCTCCAAACTCCCAGGCAGTAACATCACTAACGAGATCAAAAAGCAGCAGGCTTTCCAACCAACAAAAGGAGTCTTCTAGAGTGGGTCCTGGATTGGTCTAAAAGATTCAAGGAAAGGAGATTATCAGATATGTTAAAATCTCTCCATCCTTATCCTACCAAACCAGTCCAGATGAGTGGGATGTACTCAAGCAGTCATGACTCAATGAAGACAGCAAACGAGACAGACTACCCTACCAGAAGGGTCATCTGAACAGCCTCCAAAAGCTGGGGAGGTGGGGGCCTCTAGGGCAATCAACGAAGACCAGGAGGCTTATAACTGTCCTCTGGAGACCCCCCACCCAAGAGGACTGCACTCCCTGGAGTGAGCTGTGACTCACTCCTGAGCACACTTACTAAGCAAGATGCACACTGCTCTCCAGGGACGAATGGCCAACAGAAGACTTGACTTCTGCCAGCACTTCTCTCAAACTGCCAAGGATGGAGAAGGTCTGATGAACAGGAGGCATGAGAAATTGTTATGAACACTAGCAATACCCTCCACCAAACAAAGTAGGAGTCCATTTGAAGACCATTCTCTAAGAAGAAAGACAGGCCCACAATACAATCAGAATGAGAAAGAGGCAGAAAGCCTCCTTGAAGAAAAGGACAGCAAGGGTTTCACTGCAAAAAGGAGGCATCTAAAGAACCAAAAAGGCATACTTAAAAGCCAAGGGCTGCAACAGACACCCTTCAACAGATGCCAGACACACAAGAAATGGATCATAAAAGAGCAAACAGCATCCCCCCCCCCCCTCCTCATGGAGACCTCACACATGGATCCCCTAAAGGATCTTCCCAGGAGCCTACCAAGACCAGACAGAACACTCCACAAAGATGGGTAGAACAGTTTCACTCTTACTGAGAGAAGCCTCACTGAGATATCCGCTCAAGGCATCCTTTGGAGGCAAGGCCTGTAGCAGAAGAGGACGTGTCAAAGACAAACCACATGCCCAGATAGAACTGCTAAAAGGTTTCAACATTCACTAAAGGTACCAAGTCTCCAGGTACCAAGCAGGAAGACCAAGTATCTTAAACACACCTACATATGCCTGCCAGGGCCAATCTCTAAGCTAGAAGGCGCCAGAAAACTGCCCTACCAGGAGCCCCTGCCATGTTTCTTCTATAGGCCCATACCTGACAAGGAAGAGAAAAACCACATCGCTTGACCCAAGTGTCTGTGAAACACTGTGTTCCTAAGGACCCCGGAATGAACTTGTGCACAAGTTCTTTCCGGGGTCCTTAGGAACACAGGATCAAATGGGCCACTACTTGTGCAAAAGATGGCTCACCCAGAGTCAGAGAGAAGTCCACACAGCATCCCTCCTTTAGTCGATTCCAGAGGACGGGGTGCTCAACCTGCCATCTGTAAATTCTCCATGCCTGAAACTGCTCCGCAACCGGCATCTGAAAGGGAAGTGGACGCATAGGGTATTTGAAGATCATCTTCGCGCTAACCCTGTGCAGAAGGGCTAAATTCTCACTTCACCTGGACTCATGGAATACTGACACCGACAGAATGCATGCTGCCAAACCACATGCTAATAAAATTTGTAATATTCACTGTAGCTAAGGCAAATCAGATGTTCCTCTGCCAAACAGTACAGGGAACTCGGAACGCAGTCCAAGGTATGCACGACCATCAGGGCCATATTTGAGAACATTCAGCCCATTGCTTATTTATTTATTTATTTATTTATTTATTTATTTATTTATTTAAAGTCTCTTTTATACCGCGCTATTCAGCATCAGCGCGGTTTACAATAAACAGTGAACATACACATTTCCAATAGTACTTTGTGTTTACATATGAACAGGATAATCAACTTGGCTAACAGGGTAACTATGTACAACCATAAAATATACAATATATACAATTTGTAGGCTGATCATGTGTTTGTATGGTTTTAGACAGTGGTGATTTGGTGCAAGCTGCCACAGGGTCAATGTAACCGCTGCGGCCTCCATGCAGAAGATTCTCCCTGTGGCCCTGTGAAGGGACAGTCCCTGGGCCAGGTGGACTGGGTTTCACATCTTCCACCCTTCTGGCTGGAAGCCAGGCTGACAAGCCTCTCTTTAGGTGCTTCTTACAGCATCCGCCACCTCACCTGCTCCTTGATCTCCAGGAAAGACAGAGTATGGTCAACTGACAGGGAACACTGGAGACCAGGCTAGGCAATGTATCTCAATCGAGTGCCTGTGCACCCTAATGCAAGAATCTGGCCATAAAATGATGCTACATGCCGGAGGACCAGAGAAAATCAGACCCATTGAGCTACCCGAGGATCAGACGCTCTGACGCAGCAGCATCTTGGATAAACCTTCCATTGATGGTGAACTACAATCAGGAAAGTAGTTACCAAACCTCAGAACCTCACCTCCTGGGAAATAATCACACTGCTCTTAGGACAGCTGTGTCTCTATTCCATACTTTCCAGCCCAAGCTACACAAGCTTGTACTGACTGCACCCTTCGCCAAGGACATTAAATAAAGCCAGCTCGATGTCCAGGCATAAGCAACCAGGCCCTCTGATGCAGAAAGGCATTGCTATCGCCATTATTACCTTGAGAAAAGTACAAGGAGCTGCAAAGCAAGAAATGCCTTGGCGAGGTCCAAGAGGTGGGAGCACCTGTCATTGGACCAATGCAACAATAGACTCAAAGGACCTCATTCGAAAATAAGAGACTCAGAGTCCAAAGACAGCCATCTCTAGGACCAGAACATGCTGGAAGGAACTTTCCTATCAAAATTCACATGCATCCAGGATAACATTCCTGGCCCTGCTGTGACAGGGATGAGAAAAAACAACCTGTCACTGTTGGAGGTGATAAGGAATATCCACAACAGCCCCCCACCTGAGCAGAGAGCTTCAAGGAGACTCGCTTGGGAAGATCTTGCAACCACTATTGCCATTCAAATAGTGCACTTCAGATGTCCCAGGCTGGTCTAGGCTGGCTACTTGAAGGACCGAAGATAGATGGCTTGTTGAGAGGGCTGACAAACTCTGATCTTGCCTAATGACACCAAAACCCACTAGCTTAATGTGGTATGGGTGCACTCAGAAACTGCCAGCATCCAGTGAATGGGATTATAGGCTCCCAAAGGAATAACTTAGGGAAGAATAACCCAAACTACAATTACATGATCCAAGGAGCCACAGTGGAAGCCATTGCCCAAGGAAAGGATTTAGGCATCATCATGGTAATACATCAAAACACTCTGTGCAGTGTGCAGCAGCGATCAAGAAAGCAAACAGAATGCTAGGAATCCTAAGAAAAGGAATGGAGACTACAAAAAAGGATAGCAAAATCAGACTTACCTGCTAATCGTTGTTCCTTGAGGAACTCCAGTCCAGTCCCGCACCTCTGGGCAGAGCACCTCCTTCAGCAGCTTGGAGACTGAGCATGTCACATTTTGAAGCCACCAGTACTAATACCGCTGGCACCTCCTACCAGCTCCCAGGAACCTACTGACAAAGCAAACTCACAGAAGCAACAAATAAGCAGTTAAATAGACAAACAAAAGATTAAACTACTACTTCCTTCCTCCCGCCTCCAAGGAGGAACTCCTCCACCCCCGTAGAGCGAGAGAGAGCGAGAGAAAGAAAGAGAGGCCTTCCAGAGAATATCCGGTCCTCTGCGCGCTGCGCCCGAGAGGCGGAAGACCTCCTGATCCGGCCCTAAACGCCGAAACTCTTGATACTCTCCATAGTCCCGGCCCCCCCCCCACCAGTAGCAGTCGGGCTGAAATCTAGCCAAAACGGATCTAGCAGAAACCCCGGGTGGGATCAGAGACTGGACTGGAATTCCTCAAAGAACAACAATTAGCAGGTACAGTAAATCTAATTTTGCTTTCCTTATCGTCCCTCCAGTCCAGTCCCGCACCTGTGGGATATAACAGAGCAGTTACTTAATGGGAGGGAGCCGCCAGACCAGCTTGCAGAACTGCCAATCTGAAACAGACATCTCCCGCTGCCTGGACATCCAGGCGATAATGCCTACTGAAAGTATGCAGAGAGGACCAAGTAGCCTCCCTCCATACAAGCTTATAGTAACCACATTCAAATTGATACACAACTTAGCACCATCATTCCTTACTAATCTCATCCACTCCCAACCACACAACAGGAGCAGAAGAACCACCCACTTAAACACCTTATGCGTCCCAAATAGCATAAGGTCCACCAAAACACTAACCAGCAACAGAGCTTACACATACACCGCACCAACACTCTGGAACCAACTGCCGCATGACCTACGTACAATCAGCAACCTAAGTGACTTTAGGAAAAAGCTTAAGATCCACCTGTTCCAGACTCACTATGGCATCACATAGACCGCAAGATCAATCTACGCGCTCTCAGGAAAGCAATAAGATGCAAGTATCCATAATCACTAGAATGACCACTGAAAATGTATATGTGAAGAATACGACAGTAAAATTGAATATATGTCATGTATATATGTAAATACACCCCCATGATCAAGTGTAAATAATGTAACCAAAGGTCTGTGCCCTGCGAACCCCCTGCAATCAAATTGTATTTACTGTTGATTATCCCCATGTACACCCCCTGCTGTGGTGTAAAGCTGTGGTGTAAAGTAACCGTTGTGTGCTCTGTGAACCTCCCCTGCAATCAAATTATATATACTGTTGATTATCCCCATCTACACTCCCTGATGTGGTGTAAAGTAAACCGCTGCTGATCGCTGGAAGTAGCGGTATACAAATACTCTCCAAATAAATAAATAAATAAATTTCTATCGGAGGGATCAAACTCTACTCGGCCCACGAAGCCGCCTGAGCTCTAGTGGAATGAGCTCGCAGCCCTAAAGGCACTTGTTGCCCCTGCAAAATATAAGCTGATGCGATCACCTCCTGAATCCATCTGGAAATGGAAGCCTTAGCTGCCGCCTCGCCCTTGCGTGGACCCCCAAAGAGGACAAACAAACAATCCGACTTGCGAAAGCTCTCTGATGGCCTCAAATAACGCCTGAGGGCCCCCTGACATCCAGCAAATGAAGGCTGCAGCTGGAGGCAGTCTCATCCGAGCCCTCCAGCAACAGTAGAGACACAGGCTGATTCACGTGAAACACCGAAACCACCTTTGGCAGGAAAGACAGAACCAGACAGAGAACCACTTTCTCCTGTGAAAAGGAAAGAAACGGCTCTCGGCAAGACAAAGCATGCAACTCTGAGATCCTACGTGCGGAGCAGATCGCTAGCAAGAAGACTGCCTTAAGCGTTAAGTCCTTCAACGAGGCTCGGCTCAAAGGTTCAAAAGGTTCCCTAGTCAATGATGTCAGGACCAAATTGAGGTCCCATGGCAGAACCACCGTCCTATGCGGCGGGCGCAAACTGGTCACTGCCTGTAGAATACATAACACCTTTTGGACTTTCCCGCAACAAGAAGCAATTGCCGCCAGCTGCACCCGCAAAGAGTTGGCCGCAAGGCCCTTACCAAAACCGGCCTGCAAAAAGGCCAAAATTTCCGGGACAGTGGCCGAAGCCGGCCACGCCTGCCTATCCACACACCACGCCTCAAAAATAAACCAGATGCGGACATAGGCCAGCGAGGTAGACCTTTTCCGTGCATTTAGCAAGGTTGAGATTACAGGTCCCGAATACCCCTTCTGCCTCAACCATGCCCTTTCAAGGGCCAAGCCGAAAGCGAGAATCGACTCACCTGAGGCATACGCAGTGGCCCCTGCAACAGAAGGTCTTTCCGTGACAGAAGATGCCACAGCCAATCCTCCAGGAGATGCACCAAGGCATACCAGAGGCGCCATGGCCAGTCCGAAGCAATCAGTATGACCTGCCTGCGATGCACCTCGATTCATTGCACCACACGGCCTATGAGTGCCCAAGGAGGAAGAATCCTCTCCATAGGCCATTGCTGCAACAGAGCATCTAGCCCCTCTGACATCCTTTCCAGTATCCTGCTGAAGAAATGGCCCGACTTGGCGGACTCGAACATCGCCATCAGATCCATAAGGGGCATCCTCCATCTGGGCACCACCTGCGCGAAGGCCTTCGAGTGAAGCTCCCACTCTCCTGGGTCAACGCAGACATAGCTGAGATAATCCGCTGCCACATTGTCGACTCCTGCAATGTGCGCCGTCAACAACGCTTGGAGATGAGGCTCTGCCCAGTTGAACAAACTTTCTGCCTCCTCCTCAAGGGCCGCACTGCCTGTGCCCCCTTGACGGTTGAGATAAGCCACCGTGGTCATGTTATCTGACAGGACTTTGATTGCCCTTCCTAGCAAGTCTGGCTCAAAGGCACTGAGCGCCCGAGACACCGCCCGCATCTCTAGCCTGTTGATCGACCACCAGGCCTCCTGCTCATTCCAAGTCCCCTGAGCAAAGAGCTCCCCGCAATGGGCTCCCCAACCCACCAGACTGGCATTGATGAGTACTGGGATCCACTGCAGAGGCTCGAGGGACATGCCTGCTGACAGATTTTCCCGACAGAGCCAACACTGGAGTGCCTCCCTGACCCCTGCAGGCAGGGAAGCCTCTGGGCCAGAGAGTCTGTCTGGTAAGACCATCGACAAAGCAAAGCCCTCTGTAGTGGATGCATGTGCACCCTCGCCCATGGCACTACCTCCAGAGTGGCTGCCATCGTACCTAACAACTGCAGATACTGCCATGCCGTCGGTTCTGTGTGCCTCAGAAAGGTGCGCACTAAGTGACGCAGCCCCTGAGCCCGCTGCTCCGGCAAGAAGACTGCACCCACTCGAGTGTCGAAGTGGACCCCCAAGTATTCCAGGTCCTGAGAGGGAGTCAACTGGCTTTTGGCCATATTGGCCATCCAAGCAAGGCTTTCCAGAAGCTGAACCACACGGGATATCACTTGCATGCTTTCGTCCCTGGACTTTGTCCTGATCAACCAGTCATCGAGATAAGGGTGCACCAACACTCCCTCCTTGCAGAGCGCTGCTGCTACCCCCACCACGACCTTGGTGAATGTCCGAGGCGCCATAGCCAGACTGAACAGCAATGTCTGAAACTGGAAGTGCCCCATCAGCACCGCAAACTGCAGGTACCGCTGATGGTATGGGGATGTGGAGGTACGCTTTCATGAGATCGAGGGATGTTAAAAACTCTCCTTTTCTCACCACTATGATCACAGACCTCAACGTCTCCATACGAAAGTGCGGCACTCGAAGACAACTGTTTACCCTTTTGAGGTCCAGAATCAGGCGACAGGACCCATCCTTTTTGGGGACCACAAAATAAATGGAATACCGACCGCAGCCGTACTGTTCTCTGGGGACAGGGACCACCACCCTCAGTTGAAGCAGCCGAGCCAGGGTCTCCTTTACTGCCAATGCCTTGCCTGGCGCCTTGCATGGGGACCGGACAAAGGACACTGCAATCGGATGGGCGAACTCGAGGGAATAGCCCTCACGGATGATCTCTAGCACCCATTGGTCGGACGTGATCTGGGCCCAAGCAGGGTAAATGTCCCATAGCCGATCTCCCACGGGCTGCTCCACTGGAATGGCTAGCAGAAAAAAGGAGGTGATAATGCCTCTGTATAAGTCTTTGGTGCGACCTCATTTGGAGTATAGTGTGCAATACTGGAGACCGCACCTTCAAAAGGATGTGAACAGGATGGAGTCGGTGCAGAGGGTGGCTACTAAAATGATTAGTGGCCTTCATTATAAAGCATATGAGGACAGACTTAAGAATCTTAATATGTACACCTTAGAGGAAAGGCGGGATAGAGGTGATATGATTGAGATGTTTAAATACCTCCGTGGTATAAATGTTCAGGGAGAGAGCCTCTTTCAATTGAAAGCAAGTTCTGCTATGAGGGGACATGGGATGAGGGTGAAAGGAGATAGATTCAGGAGTGATATGCGGAAATATTTCTTTAAGGAAAGAGTAGTGGATCCGTGGAATAGTCTCCCAGTGGAGGTGGTAGAGATGAGGACAGTAACTGAATTCAAAAAAGCATGGGACAAATACAGAGGATCTCTAAAGGTAAAAAGGGGACTGTTGTTGTTGTTATGGAAGGACAGACTAGATAGGCCATGTGGTCTTTTTCTGTCGTTATATTTCTATGTTTCTCCCTCTCTTCATTGCGCCTTTTTAAAACCCGAGGCGGAAGGGGCAGGAAACCCTCTGCCCACCCCTCTGAATCCTCTAAATCCCTGCTCTCGGGTAGGGAACCTCTCCCTCTGGAAGCCCTCTCAAAAACGCCGGAAATCTCACGCCTGGCCCCGGGGCACCGCCGCATTGCGACCCTGCTTCAGCTTATCCTCCGTCAGGCGTCCTCCTTTGGATTCCATCACGTCCATGACCAACTTGTCGAGGTCCTCCTCAAACAGGAGCTTCCCCTTAAAGGGAGTTTGCTAAGACGGGACTTGGAGGAGCTGCCTGCTGCCCAATTCTGCAGCCAAAGATAGCGACGAGCCGCTACCACTGATGCCATGCTCCTAGCCAGACCGTAAATGAGATCATAGCTGACATCCGCAAGGTAAGCCGCACCCGACTCTAGCTTAGTTACCTCTGCCACCTGCTCCAGCGATAACCCCCCGGCTGCTGCAACCGTTGCAAACAGCAAAGACAGGCTCTCGCCACCCAAGCCCCACAAATAGAAGCCTGCAGAGACAGCGCATTGACAAAGGCCTGCTTCAACAAGATGTCCAACTTCCTGTCCTGCCCATCCTTCAGGGATGCACTCCCCTCCACCAGGATGGTAGTCTTCATCACCGCTGAGCCTGCTGCATCCACTCGTGGGGGACGAAACATTTTGCACTCCTGATCCGACAGCGGGTAAAGATGAGGCATGGTTCTCGCAGGTCCCACTCATCATGAATCATCTGCTTAACCACCCGGTGCACCAGAAAGACCGTCTGTGTCTTCCGCACCGCCTGGATGAGAGGATCTTCCAGCATTCTCCTCCTCCACCGGCAGAGCCACGGATCCACCAGGGACAAAGGGGACTAGTGTGCTCTTCATACCCAAAAGCTAAATCTGAAACCTATGAAGCCACCATAATGTCCCCATAAAGCCTAAATAGAGCATGGCTAAGGAAGTATGGATCTTGCAGAGATCCCAACTGGCCTGTGGGGGAACCACCACTCCGCCCTCCTCAGACTTATCTTGCAGCAGTCTGAACAGCACTTGAGACCTTTAGACAGCCCCTATTGGGGAAGGCTGGGCTCACAGAGGAACGGAGGAACATAAGGGTGAAGCAGGGGGGGGTCATGACCTCCCTAGCTGCCCATGAGAAGAGCACTCAGGAACTCTGAGTCCCTGAAGGGTACGCTCAGGCCCCATATGCCCCCACAGGGACTGAAAAGCAGCTAGTAAATTAAATACAGACCAATGCCTGAATGATGGGCAGGAGAGGAATAAAACCTTCTCCCCCTAGGGGAAGGTCTGGTAGGGCATTTCCTACCTACTGGGGAAGGAGAAGGCTTAGAACAGCCTTCAGAAACAGGGAAGTCAGTGGACCACTGAGCAACCTGATGTAAAGACTCCTTATTGAAGAGATTTTCTCCAGTGCAGGGAGTATTACCCAGTCTTTGTTGTGCCCATTTGTCTAAGTCTGAAGCTTGGAGCCAGGCTCTACGTCGTGCCCCTATGGCTATAGCAGAGGTTCTGCTAACAGACTTAAATGAGTCTAGGGAAGCACGAGTAAGAAACCAAGAGATAATTTGAAGATGACTAAGTAGTAAGGAATAGTCTGCAGTCTTGGGCTCTGAAAGAAAAGGAGTCAAAAGATATAATTCCTTTGTGACCTCCTGAAGGGATAGACTCAAAAAATATATGAGAGAATTCTTGCTGACAGCATGGATGTCTGGAACGTTTGACGTCCAAAGGCATCTAGTGTCCTAGACTCACGACCTGGTGGGTAAGAAGAGTGCTTTTTCTTACTTTTCACCCTCCTCAGTGCTGATTCCACCACAATGGAATGATGAGGAAGTTGAGTCTTTTGAAACCCTGGAGAGGGTAGCACCTGATACAGAAGATCAGTTGCTCTAGAAGGTGGGGGTACCCTTAAAGGTGCTTCCCACATTCTTAGAAGAAGATCCTGCAAGGAATGATGCAAAGGAAGCATCATGTTTTCCTTTGTTTCAGTAGAAACAGAGCCTTGTGTAGGATCATGGCCAGGGATAGGAATGGCAAGTGATCTTGCCATATCTAGAAGGAAATTCTGAAAAGAAGGATCTCTAAAGAGAACCTTCCCTGGACAGGCTAGATCTGAAGAACTAGCCTGGGCACCAGAGGATCTACCTGAATATATAGGAATATAAGACCCTGCACGGTGCAAAAAAGGATCCTTAAGGGATGGATGCTGGTACTGGAGGTCAGGACCTGTGACAGACAGTACTACATCGTCCATGCCAGGTATCGACTCCAGACTTGGTATAGAAAGGAGCGATCCTGGTGAAAGAAACATGGAAGGAGCTGGCCCCGATACTACTGCGGATACCGGTACCGAAACCGATACCGGTAGCGCTGTCGGAATCGAAGGCGACACCGACACCGGAGCAGCCATTGGAGGCAGCTCAGTCGGTACCGAGGTAACCGAATGCTTTCGGTAATCACCCTCTGTACCGAACATCCGGTACCGATAGATGTCGGTACCGAGATGTGTCAGTACCCAGTCTTCCAGACTAGAGATCGATTCCAGACTCGGCATCGAAGGAAACGAGTCTATCGATGCACGCCTGGAGGGTACCGACGTCGGTGGTAGTATCGGTGTCGATGCCGATACTGGAAAGTCAATCTGGAACGTATCCACCGGTCCCGTAGGTACCGTGGAAGCCAGATGATGATCCCTGGTGAGGAGTGAAACGCCCAACACCAGTGCCGATGCAGGGGTATCGGTACCGCTCGAAGTGGATGCCACCACCGAGCATGGCTCAGGTATGTTCTGTGAGGGGTGAGCCCCAGGAACAACCTGAAACCCCTCGTAGGCTTTGGAGGCCGAAGACTCCCGCCGGGGTTTTGAAGCCAATGAACCATCGAGGGCAAGGCCGGAGCCGTCTGCATGCTGTGCATGAGACCTACCACTCGAGGGTTGGCTAGTCTTAACAGACTGTTTGTGGGTTACCTGATCCTGTGTAGAAGAAGAAACGGTCGGTGCCCTGACACTGGAAGGGAACCTGGTATCGAGGGAAACGTGATGTTGAAGGTCTCTTCTCACAATATTGTAGCCCAAAGGCTCCGGAGGAAAAGGGTCAGGCTCCAAACAGGTTAGACCCCAGTTTTTGGAGTCTAAAAATAAAGTAGTACCGCCACAGCTTAAACATCTCTTAGAGAAAGTGGCTGGCGGGTCCATGAGGGACATGGACAGGCCTAGAAGGCCTAACACCTTAAGACACTCAGAAGAAAAAATCTTCCCTCAAGGGAAAAATTACAGAAAAAGAAAAAGAAAAAGAAACACCGGCGATACCGGTGGTGTCAAGGAGACAGCCGCGACCACAAGAAAACAAAGAATTAAAAGAAGAATTTTCTGCGGTGACAGGACGACGTCCTGCCGGCTCCGCGGAAAAACGAAAACTGAGGAGAGGCAGTTGGGAAAGGCGGGAAGGCAGCACGCAGACGTGGTGGGATGCTTCCAAAAGCTCTTTGATTGGACGCTGGGAAGCGTTCCCGCGCAGACTCCGTCGGTACCGACGTACCCATATGTGAAGACTCATTCCTGCTTGTTCCTGGAGATAGCATGAAATGCAGATGTGAATTAATGTGAAGTCACTTATTTGTTAAATACGTGCAGTATGTGACATCATTACATGAAGTCATCGTGTGTTTATTGTTTGTAATGTCAGAGTAAAACTGTACACAGTGATTGAGATGCGCCACCTAGTGGGAACATGAATTTATACCTAGAAGCCCCAAAGCATGTCAATTGACGCATCCAAGACAATTGAGTGCATTAATTGACATACTTTGGGGCTTCTAGGTATAAATTCATTTTCCCGCTAGGTGGTGCATCTGTCATTAATTTTCGATGCACATATTTGAACATCTTGACCTTGCTAACAAAGTCATGGAACATGACTGACATGGTTCTAGCAGTGGCGCTGGTATACAACTTCGAAGATGCATTTGCGTCAACTGACACACTTTGGGGCTTCTAGTGTTAAGTAACCTGTGCTTCCCTGCAGAGCCAGTATGAACCTCACAGAACAGCAGAACAGAATCCCAAAACCCCAACAGCTCCACCAGCCCTGCAACAAGTCATGCACCAGAACAGCATGCACATTTGACCATCAAGTAGCTGAACTTGTCTTAAAAAAAGACTATTATTTTTTTTATTTTTGTCCTGTCAAAGCCAGTCACCCTCCACCTCCAAAGGATTGAAGCCTGCAACAAGAAGAGCAAACAGTGCGACAATACAGCAGAACCCCCTAGAACCAAACAAAACTAAGGGAGGAGTGGCTCAGTGGTTGGGACAGGTTACCTCAGGCCGGGGGTTCAATTCCCACATGGGGATAAGCAACTTCAGGCTGGAGGGACTGGGGTCTCTAGTCCCATGGCCACTCCTTGTGGCCTTGGGCAAGTCATTTAACCCTCCATTGCCTCAGGTACACTTAGATTGTGAACCCTTCGGGGACAAGGGAATAAAAAGTACCTGTTAGTATACATGTAAACTGCACGGATTCTAAAGAGCGCGGTATAAAAAATAAATAAATAAAATAAAAAAGGGAGAACTGCCACAACCAACTGGCCTGGAGATAGACTGTTCCAGCTAACGGCATCTTTAGAACAGGCATCAGACCAGAAAGACAGAAGTCCCAAGAGGGTCTTGGACTGGACTGGAGGGACTCCAGGAAAGAAAATTAGCCAGTAAGGTTGAATTTCACCTTCCAGTATGTCCCTCCAGTCCAGCCCAGTCTAGACGTGTGGGACGCAACAAAGCAGCATTATAGTGTGGAGGTGGATAAAGAAACCTCGGCCTGCAACACCCGAGCCCGAAAATCTGCGTCTTGATGGGCCTGGAAACAAGCTAGAGCTGCTACCTGCACCTTCAAGGACTTTGCCAGACATTATCAGGACCATCCTGCAGGAAAGCCAAAATATCCGGTAGAGCGGCCCTTAGGGACCATGCATCTCTTGGCACCAAGCCTAAAAAAATGCACCAAATCCACACATAAGCCAAGGAAGTAGAAGGCTTTTGCACCTGCAGCAAGGTATCAACCATCTTAGGGAAGTACCCTTTACACCTCAAGTACGTCCTTTCAAGAGCCAAGCCGTAAGCGAGAACAGACCCACATCCGGCATCCGGACAGGGCCCTGCATTAGACGGTCTACCTCCCAATGAAGGGCAAGAGGCTCTGTCACCTGAAGCCGCACCAGGTCCACATACCATGGCCGCCGAGACTAATCCGGAGCCATCAACACCATACGACCAGCGTGAGCCTCGACCCTTTCCAGGACACAGCCGATCAGCAGCCATGGAGGGAACATGTCGAGAAGCTCACCTCTGAACCAGGGCGTGATCAGCTTATCAAATCACTCCGCCATGTGCTCCCTGCACCTTCAGAGGAATCAGGAGACCTTGGCATTTGCCAACATCACCATCAAGTCCAGGATGGGAATACCCCAGCGCCCTTCTATCAGCTGGAATAACATCTCAGATAAGAGCGACTCTCCCGGGTCCAAGAGATGACAGCTCACGTAATCCGCCTGGACATTGTCTGTCCTGGCCATATGTGCCGACAACAGCAAAGGCAGATAGGCCTCTACCTACTGCAGGAGCACAATTCGCTTCCACCACCACCTGCAAGCTCAGAGTGCCCCCTTGCTGGTTGATATAAGCCACAGTTGTGGCATTGTCAATCAGCACCCTTACGGCCCACTCCCGAACTATGGGAAGAAAAGACTCCAGGGTTAAATGAACCATCATGATCTCCAAGTGATTGATAGGCCAGAGGATCTCCTCCAGAGACCACTGTCCCTGGGCCATGTGTCCCTAGCAATGAGCCCCCCAACCAAAGAAACTGGCATACGTCATTAACACCATCCAGTCTGGGGTTTCGAGAGGCATCCCAGTCACAAGGTGGGTTGAGTAGAGCCACCTGTCCAAACTCTCCTGGGCTCGCCCCGCTACAGCAAGGCGAATCTCCACCGATTGCACCTGCAGGGACCATCACACCACGAGCACCGCCTGGAGAGGTCGCATGTGGAGTCTAGTCCAGGGCACTAACTCTAGGGAGGCCGCCATCAAGCCAAGTACCTGCAGATAGTCCCAAGCCCTTGGGTGGGAAATCACCTACAACCTCTGTACCTGCTCTTGCAGCTTCACTAACCTGCCCTTCAGCAGAAATAACATCAAATGCTGCGTGCTGAAGTGGGCACCCAGATATTCCAGGGACTGCGCAACAGACAGCTGAGTCTTGGCAAAATTCACAACCCAACCAAGTTCCTACACCGACGAATCACACAAGCCGTTGCCTCCTGACTCTCCAAGGATTTCGCTCAAATCAACCAATCGTTCAGATATGGGTGCACCAAAACACCTTGCTTCCGCAGGACTGCGCCACCATCATCTTAGTGAAAACCTGAGGGGTGGCCAGCATGAAGGGGAGGGCCTGAAACTTAAAATGTCCCTGCAGAACCGCAAAATGCACTGATGCTCTGGATGAATGGGAATATGCAGATAGGGCTAGGAAAGATCAGAGATGTCAAGAACTCCCCTTGCCAGACAGCCACAATGATGGACCGCAGGGTCTCCATGTGAAAACACAAAACCCAGAGGGCCCTGTTTATCCATTTCAGAATGGGGCGCCAGGAACTTTCCTTCTTGGGCACCACAATGTAAATGGAGTAACACCTTGTTCTCCACTCTTCCAGGGGCACTGGCACTATGGTCTCAAGCCACAGAAGGCGGTCGACCATCTCCCGGACCACCAAGGCCTTGGCAGGGGCTCAACAAGGAGACACCATGAGAGGTCTGGCAAATTTGAGAGCGTAACCCTGGCGTATGACCTCCAGAACCCAAGCACCCGTCGTAAGTTGGGCCCAAGAGGGGTAAAATTGGAAAAGGCGTCCACCTATCGACTGCTCCTCAGCTGAAAACCCAAATCTTCATTGGGAGGACTTGGCGACACTGGAGCCACCTGTGGCTCCTCCTTTCCACCCCGATGCCCTCCACGAAGAGGGGCTTTTTGGGAGAAACGAGGACCTCTGGGGTTTCGCCCCACGGGCCAGGCAGAACTTCCGCGTCTTGCACCCCTGGTCTCGAGAATAGGACCCCCCATCCTGACACCTAGGCTTGTCCTCTGGGAGCCTCACAGTCTTAGTATCTCCCAGGTACTTTACCAGCTTCTCCAAATCCTACCCAAACAGGAGCCTCCCTGAGAAGGGGAGCTCGCTCAACTCAGTCTTGGAAGACAAATCTGCAAATCAGTTCCATAGCCACAGGAACCTCCTAGCAGCTACCACAGTCACCACCGAATTGGCCAAGGCCCTAAGTCATAGAGGAGATCAGCCAGGAAGGTGGCCCCAGATTCCAACTGGACAGCATCCTCCAGGGCTGAATTTTCCGGGACAGACGTCTCTAGAATCTTCAGCAAACCAACACAGGCAGGCCTGCCCCACATAGGAGCCACAAATGGCTCCCTGTAAGGCCAGGCAAATGCCTGATTAAGCAGCGCCTCCATATGCTGATCCTTCAAGACCACCCCTCCTTCTACCGGAATGATATTCTTCCTGGTGACCGCCACCACCAGTGCATCCATTCAGGGGAGGTGCAAGCGTTTCCTCTCCTCTGGGTCCTACCGACCCACAGGCCAGCATCCAGGACCTTCCACTCCTCATCAACCATGGCCTTGACTGCCTGATGGAAGAGGAAGGAGCGAGAGAGCTTCTGAATATCCTCAAGGAGTGGATCCTCTGCTACTCTGCAAGGTCTAAGCAATGGATCGTCCAGATCTGCAAAGCAGCCAAGGTCTGACAATGAGGGAGGGGAGTTCATCCTTATGAAATACACGAATACCCAAGGGAGCTTCCTTTCTTCTAACTCCTCAAAGTCCAGACCCTCCAAATAATCAGACGGACCATCTAGAGCCCTTAAAAACCCAAATGACCCCATCACAGCCACATCCTCACAGTCCGGGGACCTCGCCCAGCGTGGGCGCTTCCACACCACCAGGAAAGACGGCCCCTCCCTGCAAGGAGAGAGACCCCAATCAGGGGATCCCTCCCCCAAGGCCTTGCTGCATTAAAAAGGCTTCATGCAAAAATAACACAAACTACAGGGGAAAGGGGGGGACTTACCACCGTTATTCAGACCTCCACCAACCGCCCGGAGGGCTTCAGGGTCACCGGCTGCAAAAACAGAGCTTCTCTGAGCTCTGACGCAGAAGAAGTAGCAGACAAGATGGCGGCCATTCACATCAAAACCATGGGTGTCCTTAAGAACATAAGAACATAAGATATGCCATGCTGGGTCAGACCAAGGTCCATCAAGCCCAGTATCCTGTTTCCAATAGTGGCCAATCTAGGTCATACGTACCTAGCAGTTTCCCCCAAAAGACACAGGTTCCGCAATGCTTGTACTGGGTCAAGCATTGATATCCTGGGTCCCTTCTTAATAATGGTTTATGGACCTTTCCTCCAGGAACTTGTCCAAACCTTTTTTAAACCCAGCTACACTAACAGCCTTTACTACATCCTCCGGTAACAAATTCCAGAATTTGATTACACGTTGAGTGAAAAAATATTTTTCTTTTATTAGTCTTAAATAGTTTACCCTGTAGTTTCATTACATGTCCCCTAGTCTTTCTATATTCTCCTGGCCTCCCCCCGAAGAGCATTCGTGGCCAGAAAGTCAGCAACCCGACTGCATTGGAAGCAACCATGGGGGGGAGGCCTAAGCTCTCCATAACACAGACACGGCAGAGCCCTACTGCAGAAAGGGAGCTCCTGCAGCTGCTGCATGCTGCACAATGGCCCCTTGTTGGGTCAGTCATGCGAGCGCTGCTGGAAGCCTTCCCCACCCTGACTCCTGGAGGTTCTGCTGTGCTGCCGCTGCCTCTCCCAAAGCCGCTTGCTGATTTATTTTTTATTTATTTATTTTTTAGTATGGACTCAAGCAGGAGCAGAGAGCTCAACCCCCGGCCTCCTCCCGAACGTTGGGGAGGAGGAGGAAAAGAAGAGGGAGGAGCAGTGTCTCCTACTGCCCAGAGGGAACTAAGGAGTGACTGGAGGAGAAGCTGGGGGAGGAGCCCGGTGCCACCAGGTTCTGCACCCCAAAATTTCAGCTCAGCACTCAAGGAAAAACAGCGGCTAGCCAGCATAGGCCTATGCTCATCCACCTGCTGGAGACTGAGAAATATTGGCTCTGCAGGGAAGCACAGGCTACTCAAGGAAAAGGTTTTGAGCGTGCTGTTCTCAGTCTCCCACTGCTGGTGGATGAGCAGAACCCACGGGTCTGGACTAGAATGGAGGAACAAACTAGAATTATGTCTGAAGTCCAGTTGGAAAGCCTCTGCATGTGCCTTTGGTGTGAGCTGATCTATTAGAATAATATTGGTGTTGTACATAAATGTCATCATACATATTTAAATGAAGGCAGTCATTCCATATGGTTTCCTTTGCTATGGACAGTTGATTCTGTGAATCTGTAGAAAACCTGGGATACTAAGTCATCATGTAGTACCCAGGATTCAGCGAAGAGCAAGATGTGTGAGGCTGCGGAACATATAACTTTGGTAAACTTTGAATATTGTCATAAATTTGTATATTATTTGATATGAGATGGAGGTGTTCAAACTTGGGAACTAGCAACTGATAATTCAGTCTTGCCATTTTTTTGGCTGTGGCATCTGTAGAGCTCGACAGTCAAGGTGGCTTAAATTCAGAGCAAGAAGAGTCCTGATGAACTGTTGTTCATGAGCAAGCAACATAAAGGGCTGTCCTTGCATTTGTGTTTTTCTAATTATACTGTAACTTTGTTGTATGTGGCCCCAGCTGAAGTTAACAGCAATTGACGACATGTGACCAGCAGACTGCTAGTTTTTCTGGTGTGGATTAAAGGGGTGTTTGTTTCTCCTGGAGTCCATGTAGAAGTGAGGTTAACGTTCATGCTTTGCAAGACCCTACTTCATGCTTTCATACTCAAAACAGGTATGATGAAATTCCATCCAGCCAATTACCAGCTATTTTGTGTATTGATTATTATGTTTTTCATAGCCTCCCAGTGACTCAATTAGCTAGGCCATCACTTGTGTCGATATTCTTTGTATTCATGTATGTGGCTGATATTTTTAGCTGTATATACATTAGCAATCCATAAGTCACACAGAGTTTTGTTTTGGTTTTTTTTTTAGTTTAGTTTTTTTGGGGGTTTTTTAAAAATGTGCAGCAAGTAGTATGGCTCTCCTTGCAGAGTCTGTGCCTGGGCCCAAAGCAATGTCATGTGCTGTGGTTTTTGGTGCTCAAAGAATTGAGTGGTATAGTATTATAGTGGTCTGTTTAAACATTTGCGTTGTAGATCTCAGTGTGTCTTATCTTCTGGTATGTCTGCTTCTGAAAAGCAATGGCTATGAACTAATGAAATATCAGAGAGTTAGTCACTGTGCAAGATGGAGCAGTGCTGTGACAAATGCTATGTCTTCTCTCTGTCTCATTATATAAGAACATAAGATATGCCACACTGGGTCAGACCAAGGTCCATCAAGCTCAGTATCCTATTTCCAACAGTGCCCAATCTAGGCCATAAGTACCTAGCAGTTTCCCCAAAAGACACAGGTTCCTCAATGCTTGTATTGGGTCAAGAAGTGATATCCCAGGTCCCTTTTAATAATGGTTTATGGACCTTTCCTCCAGGAACTTGTCCAAACCTTTTATAAAGCCAGCTCTTACTACATCCTCTAGCAACAAATTCCAGAGTTTGATTACACGTTGAGTGAAAAAATATTTTCTCTTATTAGTCTTAAATAGGTTACCATGTAGCTTCATTACATGTCCCCTATTCCTTTTATATTCTGACAAACAAATGATCTATGTTTACCTGTTCCACTCCGTTCATTAATTTATAGACTTCTATCATATCTCCCCTAAGCCGTCTCTTTTCCAGGTTGAAGAATCCTAACCTTTTTAGCCTCTCTTCATAGGAGCATCCTTCCATCCCATTTACCATTTTGGTGGCTCTTCTCTGTACCTTTTCTAATAACGCTATATCCCTTTTAAAGATACGGCAACCAGAATTGCACACAATATTCAAGGTGCGGTTGCACCATGGAACGATGCAGAGGCATTATAATATCCTGTTTTATTTTCCATTCCTTTCCTTATGATACCTAGATGATAATTACACTTACCTGGTAATTGTAGTTCCTTGAGTGACGACAGTTCAGTCCTCTACCTCTGGGTTGTCAACCTCCTCCTGCAGCTTGGAGATTGGCATGTCAAAATCATGACATCATTGGATATAGCCTGCCGGATACTCCCATCAGCCCCAGTGTGAACTATTAACAAAGCAGACTGAAAAGGAGCAACAAATAAGTAGCTATAAACAAAATCAAAGGCTAAACTAAGCCAACCTCTTATGTATCTAAGGAAAACTTTCTTATACTCTTCCCTGCTAGACCCACAAGAAGACAAAGGGAAAAAGAGGTAACAAGTCTGACTTCCGACCTACCTGTAATTTGCTTCGTCCACCCCCGCGATACTGATTGGATACCACTTATGCACGAACCCCAGGTGGGATTGAGGACTGAACTGTCGTCACTCAAGAAACTACAATTACCAGGTAAGTGTAATTATCATTTCCTTATCGTTCCTCCAGTTCAGTCTTCTACCTCTGGGATGTACCAGAGCAGTAATCATTGGGAGGGACCCTTCCAGCCGGCACATAGCACCGCCGACCCAAAACAGGCATCATACGCAGCTGCCACATCAAGACGGTAATGCCTACTGAAAATATGCAATGACGACCACATTGCCGCTCGACAAATCTCCGCTGGAGGAACCAAACTATGTTCCGCCCACGACGACGCTTGCGCCCTAGTGGAATGAGCTCTTAACCCTGTGGGTACAGCTCGACCTTGAAGAAGCTAGGAGGAAGCAATCGCCTCCTGAATCCATCTTGCAATGGAAGCCTTCGCTGCCGCTTCCCCTTTGCGCACACCACCGAACACCACAAACAATCGGTCCGACTTGCGAAATAGCTGCATCACTTTCAAATACTGCCTCAAGGCCCTCTTCACATCCAAGCAGCGTAGACTGCGGTCCAGGTCGGCCCCTTCCAACGCACCTAGGACTGGTAAGGACACCGTCTGATTCAAATGAAAGGGCGAAACCACCTTAGGTAGAAAAGACGGAACTGGACACAGCACCACCTTCTCTTTAGAAAAGGACAAGAAGGGTTCTCTACACGAAAGAGCTTGTAACTCCAAGATGCGCCAAGCTGAACAGATCGCCACCAGAAACACCGTCTTCAAAGTCAAGTCCTTCACCGTAGCCTGAGGCAACGGCTCAAAAGGCGGTTTTGCTAACGCTGCTAACACCAAATTGAGGTCCCAGGAAGGCACCATCACACTACGCGACGGGCGTAACCTAGAAATTGCTTTGAGAAAACATAACACATCAGAGTGAGTGCCAAGAGCAACGCCCTGTATCTTGCCGCGATAGCAGGAAAGAGCCGCCAATTGCACCCGCAAAGAACTGGCTGCAAGGCCCTTATCAAAGCCGTCCTGTAAAAAACTTAATATAGACGGAATGGATACCGTAGCCGCCTGTATCTGTCGCCAGGAGCACCAATCCTCAAATATACGCCAAATGCGAACATACGCTAGAGAAGTGGACTGTTTCTTAGCTCTAATTAACATAGCGACGACCGACGCCGAATAGCCTCTCTTTTTCAGCCTGGCCCTTTCAATGGCCATACCATAAGCGAGAATCGATCCACTTGAGGCATGAAGAGAGGGCCTTGTAACAACAGGTCTGCCCTCACCGGTAACCGCCACGGTTCTCCATCCAGAAGGCGGACGAGGTCCGCGCACCACGGACGCCTCAGCCAGTCGGGGGCCACTAGAAGCACCCTTCCCGGATGAGCTCCTATCCGTTGTATCACCCTGCCGATCAGAGCCCATGGAGGAAAGACATACAGAAGGCCTGAGGGCGGCCACGGATGCAACAGCGCGTCTGTGCCCTCTGACATTCTTTCCCGCCTTCTGCTGAAAAAACAACAGGCCTTCGCCGACTGAAAGGTCGACATTAAGTCCATCACCGGACTTCCCCAACGACAAAACTATTTGTGCAAAGACGTCTGGGTGCAGCTCGCACTCCCCTGCATCCACCCAGACCCTGCTCAGGAAATCGGCCGTCACGTTGTCCTTTCCGGCAATGTGAGCCACCGATATCACCGACAACCGACTTTCCGCCCAAGCAAACAGCAGGTCGGCCTCTTCTTCCATGGCCGCACTCCCCGTGCCGCCTTGAAAATTGATGTAGGCCACCGCCGCCGAGTTGTCAGAAAGCACTCGAACCGATCAACCCCGCACTGATGCCTCAAATGCTGAAGTGCCCGGAAGACCGCTCGGAGCTCCAGACGATTGATCGACCAAGAGTGTTCCTGAGGAGACCAAAATCCCTGCGCGAACCTGCTCTCGCAGTGGGCACTCCAGCCCCTGAGGCTGGCGTCCGATAGCAACGGAATCCACTCCGGCTGCTCCAGTGGCATCCCGGTCGCCAAGGACGCCGGAAGTAACCACCACCGAAGAGACTGTCTGACCTTTAAGGGGTACGGCAACCGCTTGCTCAAGGAATCCTTCTGATTCGACCACCGACGGAGGACAGACCTCTGTAGAGGCCTCATATGCACCTTGGCCCAAGGCACCGCTTCCAGGGTCGCCGCCATGGTCCCCAGGAGACGAAGATAAGACCATGCTGACGGCGCAGGCGAGGCCCTGAATTTGTGAACTAGACGCCTGAGAACTTGTGCTCATCTCTCTGGCAAAAACACCTTTCCGCTCCTCGTATCGAACCGCACCCCCAGATACTCTAGGTTCTGAGAAGGTTCCAAACGGCTCTTGCCTGGATTGACTACCCAACCCAGACTCTGAAGAAACTTGACTACTCTGTTACCTGAACGCTCTCTGCCTCAGCCTTGGCCTGAATTAACCAATCGTCGAGGTACGGATGCACTAAGATCCCTTCTTTGCAGCGCCGCCGCCACCATCACCACCACCATGATCTTGGTGAACTTCATGGTGCTGTCGCCAGACCGAAGTGCAATGCTTGGAACTGACAGTGCCCCCAAGGGAAGGCGAACCTCAGAAACTTTTGATGTGCTGAGCGTATGGGGATGTGTAAGTACGTTTCTGTGAGGTCGAGCAACGTCAAAAACTCTCCGCACTGCCACTGACGGACCGCAAGGTTTCCATCCAGAAGTGCGGCACCCGAAGGCAACAATTTACCCCCTTCAGATCCAAAATGGGCCACAGCGCTCCACCCTTCTTTGGCACCACAAAATAAATAGAGTATCGAGCCACGCCGTACTCTGTCTGCGGCACCTCCACGACCGCTCCTAATTGTAGCAGCTGCCGTAAGGTACTGCGAATCACCAACGTTTTCCTTTGTCCCCTGCAGGGTGACATGACAAAAGAATCTCGCACGGGACGTGCCAGCTCCAGCACATACCCCTGGCGAACTCTAACACCCACTGATCCGACGTGATGAGGGCCCAAGCAGGAAAAAGCTCCCGAAGCCTCCCACCTATTGGAGCACCTCCTGCCGGGACCCGCCTCATCTCATTGTGGCTTCCGAGTTGCTGAAGAGGAGTTGGAGGAGAAACCTCTATTCGCTCCTCGAAATCCCTGGCCCCGCAAAGGAAACTGCCCTCTCTGATAGCCACTAAAACGCGTCGAGCGAAATCTCCGGAAATCTCGAAACTGGCCACGGAAACCTAGCCCGGACTTCCCCTGTTTCACCTTGTCCTCTGGAAGCCTCCCCGTCTTGGACTCTCCGAGATCTTTCACCAATTTATCCAGATCATCCCCAAATAGCAATTTACCCTTAAAGGGCAATTTACCCTTAAAGGGCAATTTACTTAGGCGGGACTTGGATGAACCATCCGCTGCCCAATTGCGCAACCATACTGATCTGCGGGCCGCCACCACCGAAACGGTACTATTCGAGAGAGTCCTGATCAAGTCATAATGGACGTCTGCTAAATATGCCATCCCGGACTCCAGGCGACCCAACTCCTTGAGTTCCTCTTGGTCCAAGTGGGACGAAAGACATAGGCACTGAACCCAGCGCAAGCACGCGCGAGCCACCAAAGCACCACAAATTGAGGCTTGCAAGGAAAGCGCATCTGCCTCAAACACCTGTTTTAGTAAGCTGTCGACTTTACGGTCCTGAGCATCCTTCAAGGCCGCACTGCCTTCCACCGGGATAGTGGTTTTTTTTGTAACTGCCAATGCTGCCACCGCCACATCCACCTGAGGCGATCGGAATCTCTCCTTATCTTTATCGGCTAGGGGATAAAGCAGATTCATAGTCCGCATACCCCTGAGCCCCACTTCCGGGTGATCCCATTCCTCCTGGATCATTTTGTCGACTACCCGGTGCACCGGAAATACCACCTGTGTTTGCCTCACCGCCTGAATAACCGGGTCCTCGACCTCCTCCTCACTTATGGGCTGAGTAGTGAGATTCAACATCTACATAGATGAAGTAATTAGTCCTTACCTGCTAATTAGAGTTCATGAAGGAACTCCAGTCCAGTCCCTTTACTTCTGGGTTGCGCAACCCTTCTAGCAGCTTGGAGGCTGAGCCCATCATCGTTTTGATGATGGTGTGGTATAAATACCACAGGCACCTCCCATAGGCACCAGTAATCTGATGAAAAAGCAGTCCTATCGGATACCCGCTTACGAATTAATAAGTATAACATGCAAAAACAACAAAACCACCCCAAAATAATTTTTTTTTATTTTTTTTTAAGGAAGTAATGGTGTCAAGGGAGAGGAAGGAAGGAGAAGGCTTACCTGAGGCCGACCTAGCCTTTACCCACTCCCCACAGACCCTTCCTAGAGGGCAGCCCTGCCCCCGTTGGACCAGGATCCCCGCTTCCACTTCACCCTCTGACTAAGGTCTGTCTTTTGTTACTTTCTGCTTACTGAAAACCGAACCTGGGCGGGATCAGGGACTGGACTGGAGTTCCTTCAGGAGCTCTAATTAGCAGGTAAGGACTAATTACTTCTTCCTTATCAGAACTCCAGTCCAGTCCCTTTACTTCTGGGATGTAACAGAGCAGTTCAAACCTGGGCGGGGTTCGCCATCCCGGACCGAAGCACTGCCTCCCCAAACCTGCTGTCCGCTCTTCTCTGGACATCCAGTTTGTAGTGCCTGGAAAAGGTATGTAGCGAGGACCAGATAGCCGCTCTACAAATGTCCAGCGGCGGAACCAAGCTACACTCTGCCCAGGAAGCCGACTGCGCCCGCGTTGAATGTGCGCGAAGACCTACTGGGACCTGCCTCCCCTTGAGGATATAGGCGGAGGCAACAGCCTCCCTGATCCACCTAGAAATGGAAGCTTTGGCTGCTGCTTCCCCCTTGTGCGGTCCCCCAAATTGAACGAATAGCCGCTCTGACTTACGGAAGGACGCTGTGCGGGAGAGGTAGCACTTAAGCACTCTATGCACATCCAGGAGACGTAGCTTGGCCCCATCCCCTTCTTGCGCTTCTCCCGTAAAGGACGGGAGTGAAACTGTTTGGTTCACATGAAAAGGGGAGAAGACCTTGGGCAGGAAGGAAGGGACCGTCCGCAAGACCACCTTATCCTTGAAAAACAAAAGAAAGGGAGGCCGAGAGGATAGAGCTTGAAGCTCCGAGACACGCCTAGCCGAACAGATAGCTACCAAAAATACCGTCTTTAGGGTCAAGTCCTTTAGGGAGGAGGTCTTCGCTGGTTCGAAAGGCTCCCTGGTTAAGGAATCCAATACCAGGTTGAGGTCCCAAGGAGGGATAACTGATCTTTGCTGGGGCCATAACCGCTTGACTGCCCTCAGGAACCTGCCTACATCAGCGTGGTCTCCGAGAGACTTTCCCCGAACTTTACCCCTGTAGCAAGAAATGGCTGCTAGCTGAACTCGCAACGAGCTGGGAGCCAAACCCTTCTTGAAACCTGCCTGCAGAAATTCCAGAACCTCTGGGATTGATGCTGCAAGGGTTTCTTCCAGTGTTCCGCGCACCATGCCTCAAATATGCGCCAAACCCTGACATAGGAAAGGCAGGTCGAGGGTTTTCGCGCGTTCAGCAGTGTCGAAATCACCGAACCTGAGTAACCTCGCTTCACGAGCCGCGCCCTCTCAATAGCCAGGCCGTAAGCAAGAATCGATGCACATGGGGCATCCGAACTGGGCCCTGCCGTAGCAGATCCTTTCTGTCGGGGAGTCTCCAAGGGCGGGAGGCCGCTAGCCTCACCAGATCCGCATACCACGGGCGACGAGGCCAATCCGGAGCTATGAGAATTACCAAACCCCGGTGGGCTTCTATTCGCCTTAGAACCCTCCCTATGAGAGCCCAGGGCAGGAACACATACAGGAGACCCTCCGAAGGCCATCTCTGGACCAGGGCATCCATGCCTTCGGACATCCTTTCCTTCCTTCGACTGAAAAACCGGCTTGCCTTGGCCATTTCGTACGCGCCATAAGATCCATGATCGGCGTTCCCCAAAGAGCTACCACTTGGTCGAACACCTTCTGCGCTAGCTCCCACTCTCCGTGGTCTATCTTGCACCTGCTGAGGTAATCGGCCATCACATTTTCTGCCCCAGCCATGTGCTGCGCTGATAGGGCCAATAGATGGGCTTCGGCCCACCGCAACAGGCTGTCCGCTTCCTTTTCCAGTGAGGGGCTGCTTGTTCCCCCTTGGCGGTTGATGTAGGCCACCGCGGTGACATTGTCCGAAAGGACGCGGACTGCCCTTTGCTGAACCAAGGGCTCGAGAGCTCTGAGTGCCAATGCTACTGCTCGCAGCTCCAGTCTGTTGATGGACCACCGCGATTCCCTCGGAGACCAGACTCCTTGTGCCAACTGGCCCTCGCAATGAGCACCCCAGCCTGCTAGACTTGCATCCGTTGTCAGCTGTATCCATTGGGGCAGATCTAGAGGCATCCCGCATCCTAGGTTCCTTGGGCACCTCCACCAGAGAAGAGCCCTCCTGACCCGAGGCGGACAGGGCAGTTGCAAGGATAAGGGATGATGCTGATGGGACCAACACCGTAAAAGGGCGCGTTGAAGGGGTCTCATATGTGCCTTGGCCCACGGTACTACCTCTATCGCCGCCGCCATGGTGCCCAGCAGCTGTAGGTAATGCCAGGCGGTGGGGTTTCGTCTTGATATAAAGAGAGAGAGACAACGTTTCTCAGGTCCCTTAACCTCTGCTTCAACAGGAACACTCTTCCTCTCCTGGTGTCGAATCTTGCTCCGAGGTAATCTATCTCTTGCAAGGGAATTAATCTGCTCTTTGCTCGACTGATGACCCAACCCAACTCCTCCAGGAACTCCACCACACTGGCTGTAGCTGAACGACTCTCCACTTCTGACTTTGCCCGAATCAGCCAATCGTCCAGGTAGGGATGTACCAGAATTCCCTCCTTGCGAAGAGCTGCGGCCACAACCACCATTACTTTGGTGAAGGTCCTGGGGGCTGTTGCTAGGCCAAAAGGAAGGGCCTGGAACTGAAAATGACCCCTCGGTACTGCGAATCTCAGGAACTGCTGATGAAACCTTCGGACCGGGATATGTAAGTATGCTTCTGTCAAATCTAAGGAAGTCAGGAACTCCCCCTGTCTTACCGCCGCAATGACCGACCTCAGGGTCTCCATTCGAAAGTGAGGTACCGAGAGACAGCGATTGACTTGTTTTAGGTCTAGGATTGTACGAAAGGATCCTTCTTTCTTTGGTACCACAAAATAGATCGAGTATCAACCGGAACCGTATTGGTCTCTCGGGACGGGAACCACCGCTCCCAGCGCAATCAGCCTTGAAAGAGTATCCTCTATCGCTGCCCTCTTTTCTGGAGGGCCGCAGGGAGACTGGATAAAGGCTGGAAGCACTCGTTTTGCGAATTCGAGAGCGTATCCCTCTCGGATCACCTCCAGAACCCATTGATCGGATGTGACCCGGGCCCAGGCGGGAAGGAACTGCCTTAAACAACCCCCCACCACCAGCAGGCCTTTCTCCTGGGCCCCCGTAGTCTCATTGAGGTTTCCTGGGGCCTGAGGAGGAGGAAGGGGCGCCAAAACCTCTCCCTGCCCCCCGAAACCCTCTGAAGCCTTGACCTCTAGAGGAGAAGCGGCCCTTCGGAAAAGAGTTCGGTCTGGCCAGACGGAATCTTCGAAAGTCCCTTGGTTGACTCCGAGCTGGAACCATTGCACGGCCTTGTTTAGGCCTGTCTTCCGGAAACCTACCCCCCTTAGACTCGAATAGGTCTTTAACCAACTTGTCTAGGTCCTCACCAAACAGCAACTTCCCCTTGAACGGGAAGCAACTCAGGCGTGCATTCGAAGAGGGGTCCGCAGTCCAATTACGTAACCACAAATATCTCCTGGCTGCTACCACCGAGGCCATATTCTTTGCTAGACTCCTAATAAGGTTGTACTGGCTATCTGCCAGGAAAGCGGAACCAGATTCTAGCCTAGCCAAAACAGCCTGTGCGTCGGCTGAGGCATCGTCCGTTAGTTGAAGCTGTTGAGCCCATCTAAGGCAGGCCCGAACTACCCACGCCCCTGATACTGAGGCCTGTAAGGCGAGGGCACTAACATCAAAGGCTTGCTTCAGCAGCGTATCCAGTTTTCTATCCTGACTATCCCTAAGCTCTGCGCTGCCCTCGACTGGGATAGTCGTCTTCTTTGTCACCGCTGACACCGCCGCGTCCACCCTTAGGGACTTCAGCAGGTCCTTGTCCGGTTCCGGTAAAGGGTACAAACGGGCCATGGCCCGGACTCCCCTTAAACTCGACTTTGGTTGGTTCCACTCCTCCTGGATCATCTGGCGCACCACCCTGTGGACCGGAAACACTTTCTGTGATTTTCTGACAGCTTGGATCAACGGATCCTCCAACGCTTCTTCCTCTGCTGGAGTGTCCGAGGCCATATTGAGCACCTTCAGTGACTCATTTATTAATGCTGGGAGCTCCTCACGTCGAAAAACTCGAACTATTCGGGATTGCTCCTCCTCCGGGATCTCTCCCTCCTCGAGCTCCTCCTCTTCCTCCCCTACGTCTCTGTCCGAGTCCTCCCCCTCCGGAGTGACCGGCGACAGAGACGTGAGAGGTTCCTTGTTCATTAGTCTTGTGCGCTTGGGAGGGACTCCGGGGTCATGGGAACTTGTCTTCCCTGGACCGGACCGGCCACTCTCTTTCACACCCGATGACTCCAAAGATCCTTGCTGACGCATACAGTAGGCCTTGGTTAATAGCAGGGCAAATTCTGGATAAAAATGTTCCCAGCCACCCTCCGCTCCGCTAGAAGAGGGGGGAAGGGGCTGGGAAGGAACCGGTAGAGCTAAGGTAGAAGGAGGGGGCGGAGGAAGGTTCCCCTCCCCCCTCCAGGAGGCCCTGAGAAGGCTGGGTCATGGTCAAGTGGATTTCCTGCTCCACGGAGGCCGCCTCTGCCGCACAACTCTTGCAGACCCCGGCTTCCGAATCCGTACCCCTACGAGTGCCGCAGGACGGACACCGTAGTTTGCCCGTCATGCTCCTCTTTTTTTTTTTTTTTGTGAGAACACCTAGAGGGTACTCCAAGGCCGTCCTAAAAACCCCAGAACTTTAAATTAAATTAAATTGAATTCAAAGAAATCAATGAAATAAAGGAAATAAATGAACTCATAGATGCAGTGCAAAGGTGATTTCACCAAAAGTGAAAACCCCTCCCCCAAACTGGTAAAAACGGCACTCCTTCCTATTCACTCTCTTTTTTATATAATTAGGATTAAAACTAGCCGCAGGTAGACAGGAAACCCCTCTTATACTTGCGGTTTTGTTGTCCTGCTCCTCTGTGTGCCGTCCTGCACAAGAAAACCCGTTGCCTCTTGCTGGACTCCACGTGGTAGGCTACAGCCACATGGAGTCTGGGCCTGCGGTCGGCGGAACTGTTCTTGCTGCCGGACCCCGGGCTCCCCGACGAAGTCGGAAAGTTACTTCGCTCCCCCGGGACCGCCTCTAGCGCTCAGTCGGAACCGAAGCTGAAGCGCGAGGCGGGGGAGCCGGCGAGAACAGGGCAGTGTTGCCTCTAGCGCTCAGCCCACCCAGGGAGCTTCGGTGCGAGGCAGATGAGGCCGGAGGAAGGGCCGTGGAGAGCCGACTGGCCGCACAAGCAGGAGGGAAGTGATACTAACCTCCCCGCTGCCAAGGTAAACCCCCTCCTTCCGAGGAGCACCGAAGGGCACCGGGAAGAGAGACAGAGACGGGGGGGGGGAGCTATAACTCTTAAAGTAACAGCGGCACAGGAGTAGAGAGAACTCCCAAAACTAAAGATAAAAAAAATCAAAGAACTCAAAGAAAAGAAAAATGAAAAGTACAGATAAAACTAAGACTCCAGTAAGCTCTCTGGCTTACGGGAACCCTCCAGCTGCTTGGAGGCTGAGAATACTGGTGCCTATGGGAGGTGCCTGTGGTATTTATACCACACCATCATCAAAACGATGATGGGTTCAGCCTCCAAGCTGCTGGAAGGGTTGGGCAACCCAGAAGTAAAGGGACTGGACTGGAGTTCTGATAAGGAATCAGTGATTAACGCGGCCAGCTCTTCTCTACAGAAGACTCTAATGATCTTAGCCTGATCCTCGGGTTCTGGGATCTCCCCCTCTTCCAGACCCTCCAACTCCTCCTCTGGCCCCCATTCGGGATCCTCAACCTCCGGCCATTCGTCCATCATGGACGAAAGCGCCCGAGTCCTAGCCCTCTTGGGCGCCGGTAGCTCCGCACCCAGCCCCTCAGCCACCTCCAACGGCTGAGAGAGACTAGGAAGCGGCACCGCTCCGGGCATCTTGCCCTGACGCCATAAGCAAAAGGCCTGGTGCATCATTAAAATGAAATCAGGGCAAAGCTCTACTAACTCTGCCGACCCCTGTGCAGACAGAGCCCCCGAAGGACCTGCTGCGTCCTCCAACTTGGCCCCTTGCCCAGCCACGTGCGAAAACTCCGGCAAGCTGTCCCCGGACACCCCCTGCGCCTCTGGGAGCTCTTTCGCCTCCATCTGTAGCTCGACCGTGGAGGACAGCATCGCACAGCCACGGCAGACCCCAGAATCGGCAACTGTGCCTCTCCAGGTGCCGCACACCACACACTGAGGTCGTGCTGACCAGGGGCGGCCCAAGGGGGGGTGCGGGGCCATGTGCGGAGACTCGGTGCGGGGCCTCATTTGCATAAGTGGCCTTATTTGCATAAATATTTGCATAATGTTATCATACACTAACTTTTAGTAAACATGCCTCTTAATGAGTGTATGGATAAAGAAAGACTAAAAGATTTCTACATTACTATAATCCAGTGCCAACTGCCAGGCACATTAGGAACTACTACAAACACTGCACATTTAGAACCCATAGCAAACCCGCCGTATCCTGACAGCATTACCAGGACTCACAAAGCACCATACCCTACCTATCAAAAGGCAACACTGCAAATATTAAACCAATACATTTCAGAGAATACTGGGGAAAGAGAACAAGTGGCAATGTCAAATAGGAATTACATAAACAGAATACCTCAGCTCAGTTACACATGCAGAACATAGACCATCACCAAACAAGGAATCACAATTTAGAAACAGGAAAGCAATAATTAAACTGGGAACCCCAAAAGCCAAACTTGGAATGTACAACACTGTAGAAATAAAACTATAAATTAATTTCCTCTTGTACCAAACAAAGCGCAGACGTTAATGATGCACATTTCCCAGAGCTTTCATATTCCAGTTAATAAATTCAAAATAAAGAGATATCTTTCTACCTTTTGTGCATTTTTTTTCAGTTGCAATTGTTCCAGCCACTTTCTTCTGGTTTCTTCATGTTTTCTGCTAACTCTCCATCATCTGCTGTCCATTTGTCCTTTCTTCTCTCTTCTAGTTTTTTTTCCATTCTCTCTCTCTACATCTGCTTTAACATACTAATCTTTCTCCTTTTGCTCTTTCCTCATTCCTATTTCATCCTCACAAATTTTACCCTTCCATCCTCAATCCCCACTTACTCTCCCAATACCCAGCCAATTGTAGATTTTTCATCCCTCCCACACAAAATATTTTTCCCCGCTCCATTTTACTCTCCCAGCCCCATCCCATTCTAATCCTCCCCCAACATCAGCTCCCTTCTAGTTCCAGTCTCACCCAGCATCCGCTCCCTTCTAGTCCCTGCATCAGCCCATTTCCAGTCCTAGCCCCCCATCAGCCCATTTCCAGTCCTAGCTCACCCATCCATTTCCAGTCCGAGTCCCTTCATCAGCTCATTTCCAATCCTAGCCCCCCATCAGCCCATTTCTAGTCATTTCCTAGCCCCACCATCAGCCCATGTCAAATCCTAGCTCCCCTCCACTCAGCCCAATTCCAGTCCAAGCCCCCCCCCCATGAGCCTACTTCCAGTTCTAGCCCCTCCATGAGTCCACTTCAATTCAAGCCCCCACCACAGCCCATTTCCAATCTTAGCTTCCCCAACAGCCCATTTCCAGTCCTATCCTAGCTGCTCCATCAGCCCATTTTCAGTCCTAGCTCCCTTCCCTCACAGCCCATTTCCATTCCAAGCCCCCTCCCCATCAGCTATTTGCAGTTCAAGCCTCCCCTTCCACTCAGCCCATTTCCAGTCCTAGCAACCCCCCAACCCATTACCAGTCCTAACCCCCCATCACCCCATTTTCAGTTTAAGCCCCCCCTACAACCCATTACCAGTCCTAACCCCCCATCAGCCCATTTCCAGTCAGCCCCCCATAGCCCACTGCCAGTCCTAACCCCCCCCCCATCAGCCCACAGCCCATTACCCTCCATTGCCCATGTTCCCTGTAAGTATTAGTGTATGTGTCTCATATCCCCGCATGTTAAATGTATCCCCCAATTGTGTTGTGACCGCTTTGATTGAAGGATAAGGCGGTATACAAAACTGTCTCGATAAATAAATAAATACCAGTCCTAACCACATCAGCCCACCTCAAGTCCTAACCCCTCCCCATCAGCCCATTTCCTGTCCTAGCCCCCCCATAGCCCATTATCAGTACTAACCCCCCCCATAGTCCATTACCAGTCCTAACCCCCATCACCCCATTTCCAGACAGCCCCCATCAGCCCACAGCCCATTACCAGTCCTAATCCCATCAGCCCACCTCAAGTCCTAACCCCTCCCCATCAGTCCATTTCCTGTCCTAACCCCACCATAGCCCATTACCAGTCCTAACCCCCCATCACCCCCATTTCCAGACAGCCCCATCAGCCCACAGCCCATTACGTCTTAACCCCCCCCCATAGCCCATTATCAGTCCTAAACCCCCCCCCCACAGCCCACAGCCCACCTCAAGTCCTAACCCCCTCCATAGCCCATTACCAGTCCTAACCCCGCCCCCCAATCGGCTCATGGAAAATTTAAAAAAAAAAAAAAAGCTGGCTGCTGACGCTGCCGCCGCCACGGCAGCAGCAGAATGGAGTGTCCCGCGGGGCCCCCTCTGCCTGGCTGAGCTCTCCCGGCCCGGCTGAGCCCCTCTGCGCCAGCTTTCAGATACGCGAAGGGAGAGTGTCTCCCTCGAGTCTCTGTTAAGCCTGCAGGGGCAGATGGGAAATTTCCCATCAGCCCCTGCTTCCCATCAGCCCCTGCGGGCTTAACAGAGACGCGAGGGAGACACTCTCCCTTTGCCTAGCTGAAAGCCGGCGCAGAGGGGCTCAGCCGGGCAGAGGGTGCCCCGCGGGACACTCCATTCTGCCGCTGCCGCGGCGGCAGCCGTCAGCTTTTTTTTTTTTTTTTTTTTAAATTTTTAAAAAAGCAGAATGTTCTTTGCGCGGGGCCCCCTGAAACGCGGGGCCCTGTGCAAAAAACATTCTTGCTCAATGGACGGGCTGGCCCTGGTGCTGACATGAGCCTGACAGAATGTTATTTATACCCTTCTGGGTAACACTTAAATCAATTTTGCCTCTTTTTTTTTTTTTTTTCGTTAAACAAACATGGAAAAATATAAAAATCCTAAAGCCTAAACTGCTCTGACAGGAATACTGCAGTTGAAAGCACCGAAGAGGCTTCAGGAAAAACGCCCCCCAAAGGGATTTGCTGCCCGCCCCCCCCCCCCAAAAAAACGAGAAAAATCTAAGAAATTCCCAACAAACTAAACCAATGAAGTAAATAAAGTAAATAACGGAAGAACTCCACCACTTCTGTTTCACCGCAGCTCCCCTGCTTGTACACGGCAAGCGGCAGCCACGCGGCTCCCTCGCAGCTCTCAAAATGGCCGCCATAACTCCGACGGAGCAAAAATGGCGCCAAAGTACCCTTTTTACCGAGACTCACTGACTGGGCTCACCCGCAACAGCGGAGGGAGGCATCTCCGGCTCCGTGTACCTCGGCTGGCTCCGATCAGCCCGAAGCAGCGTTTCTCGCGCTGCGCGGCACTCCGACCAGTCAGGAAGTGCCACCGGCAGAATCATGCACACTTCCCCTCTGTCTCCCGACCGGCCCCCCCGCAGCGCTTACCTCTGCTGCTTTCTCGGGACCGGCGGATCAACGCTGGCAATGAAAGAGCTCTCCCACGAAAGGTCTGGGAGGAGAGATCTGCAGGAAAGAGAATTGGGCAATCCTGAACTTAGGACAGCTGGGCAGGGAGCAGTAAAGAAACACTTCCTCACTTTGTTGTTGTTTTTTTTTGTTTTGTTTTCTTTTTAAAGGCACAAGAGCCCTAATACCAAACCAATTAAAAACAATTAATCTCTCTCAAAACTAATCTACTCTATTCTTTAGGCTCCTTATCTGCTCCTCTAGTGAGCCCTAGTCTGGGCTCACGACGTCCTCCTGCTGCATGGAGACTGGTCACACTGGGGCTGATGGGAGTATCCGGCAGGCTATATCCAGTGATGTCGTGATTTTGACATGCCAGTCTCCAAGCTGCAGGAGGAGGTTGACAATCCAGAGGTAGGAGGACTGAACTGGAGCAACGATAAGGAACATTCTATTTTCTCTCTTGGCCGCCGCTGCACACTGGGTGGAGCATTTTAACATGTTCTCCACGATGACGCCTAAATCTTTTTCCTGGGTAGTGGTTCCCAATGTGGAACCTTGCATCGTGTAACCATAGTTTGGGTTGTTCCTTCCTAGGTGCATAACTTTGCACTTGTCCACATTAAATTTGATCTGCCATTTGGATGCCCGGTCTTCCAATTTATCAAGATCCTCTTGCAATTTTCCACAATCCTCTTGGGTGTTAACAACTTTAAATAGTTTTGTGCCATCTGCAAATTTGATAACCTCATTATTCCCTTTTCTGGGTCATTTATGAATATGTCAAAAAGAAGCGGACCCAGCACAGATCCCTGGGGTACACCACTATTCACCTATTTCCACTGGGAAAATTGGCCATTTAGCCCTACCCTCTGCTTTATTTTAACCAATTCCTGATCCACAATAGTATATCACCTCCTATCCCATGACATTTTAGTTTTGCCAAAAGTCTGATGAGGAACCTTGTCAAAGGCCTTCTGAAAGTCCAGATTACACTATATCAACAGACTGACCTTAGTCTACCTGTTTATTCACACCTTCAAAAAAACATAACAGATTAGTAAGACAAGATCTTCCTTGTTTAAAGCCATGTTGTCTGTCTCCCATTAAGCCATGACTCTACATGCTGAGTAATTTTGTTCTTTATGATGGTTTCTACCATTTTTCCCGGTACTGACGTCAGGCTCACCAGTCTGTAGTTTCCCGGATCACTCCTGGAACCCTTTTTAAAAATTGGCGTTACATTGGTGATCCTCCAATCTTCAGGTATTACAGAAGATTTTAATGATAGTTCACAGATTACTAACAGGTCAGCAATCTCATATTTCAGTTCTTTCAACACTCCTGGATGAATACCATCCAATCCAGGTGTTTTGCTACTCTTCAGTTTATCTGATGTAGCGATATTTCTTTCAATTCTTCCGCAGTATCACCATTAAATACCACTTCAGTCATGGGTAACATACCTACATCTTCCTCAGAACAGACAGAAGCAAAGAATTCATTCAGTCTCTCAGCTATAGCCTTGTCCCCTCTTCCTGCCCCTTTTACCCCTCTATCATCTAATGGTCCAACTGATTCTCACAGGTTTTTGGCTACGAATGTACTTGAAAAAGTCTTTATCATGCGTTTTTGCTTCCACAGCAAGTTTCTTCTCAAATTCTCTCTTTGCCTGCCTTATCAATGCCTTGCATTTAACTTGCCAGTGCTTGTGCTCTTTCCAGTTTTAGTCATTTGGCTCTTTTTTCCATTTCCTGAAAGATGCTTTTTTGGCAACAGCCTCTCTGACCTCACCTTTAAACCATGCTGGCAGTTTTTTGGACTTCCTTCCACTTTTCTTAAAGTGCGGAATACAGCTGGTCTGGGCTTCCAAGATAGTATTTTTAAACACCCAAGCTTGATGTAAGTCTTTAACCTTTGCAAATGCTCCTTTTAGTTTTTTCTTAACTACTTTCCTCATTTTATCATAGTCTCCCTTTCGAAAGTTAAAAGGTAGTAATGTGGATTTCTTTACCATCCCTCCTCCATTAATTAAATCAAATGCAATCATGCTGTGATCACCATTGCCAAGTGGCCCCATCACCCCTCATCTCTTGCACCAGATCTGATGTTCCACTAAGGACTAAGTCCAAAATGGCTTCCCCTCTAGTCGGTTCATGAACCAGTTGCTCCAAGAAGCAGTCATTTATTTCATCAAAAACTTTATCTCCCTAGCATGTCCTGCCGTGACACTGACCCAGTCAATACCAGGGTAATTGAAATCACCCATTATTATTACTGCGCTGTAACTTTTGTTAGCTTCCCTGATTTCTTTGAGCATTTCATCATCCATTTGTTCATTCTGGCCAGGCGGTCGATAGTACACCCCCACTGCCATTGCCTTCCCCTCTTTACATGGAATTTCAATCCATAGAGATTCTACAGCAAATTTTGTTTCCTGTAGAACTTTAATCCTTTGTGACTTATTGCCCTCTCTAACAGAGTGCAACCCCTCCACCAATTTGATCAGCTCTATCATTACGATATAGTTTGTACCCAGGTATCAGTGTCCCACTGGTTGTCCTCCTTCCACCATGTCTTTGAGATACCAATCATATCTAACTTCTCATTTAGTGCTATATATTCTAACTCTCCCATCTTATTTTTTAGACTTCTAGCATTTACATATAAGCATTTTAGAGACTGTATTTTATTCATACTCATCTGATTATCGGTAGGTAGGGGTACTTTGGAATCTTTAAGCTCTGTCTGGTCTGTACTCAAGGGCATTTGGGCTACCTTTGTCTTTACTGGAACCTCTGCTGATGTACCCTAACTTCATTTTTTTGGTAGTATTCTTCAAGGATACATTGTTCCGAACCATGCGCTCTTGGGCTACTTTCGGCTCTCCCTTATTATCTAGTTTAAAAGCTACTCTTTTTAAAGGTTAATGCCAGCAGCCTGGTTCCATCCTGGTTAAGGTGAAGCCTATCCCTTCAGAAGAGCCCCTCCTTTCCCCAGAATGTTCCCCAGTTCCTACCAAATCCAAAACCCTCATCCTTGCACCATTGTCTCATCCACACATTCAGACTTATTAAAAGCTGGCTGCTACACAGTACCCTGTCCTGTGCTTCAAAGGTAATCTGTGACCAATCTCCAGGGGGAGTCCCACAGCCCTTTCTTGGATAGAGGGCGTCTTGGGTTCTAAATTTAACCAGAAAGCTGCCTTCAGTGTTTTAAATTTAAACTGAAACTCTTTGCTGCTACTAGGCTCTGACTGATTTAACAAATACACTGGGTTCACAGATTAATCAGCTTTAATCTAAAGAATTCCTTTTTCCCCAAGATTTAGAAAAAATCCCAGAAGAAAATACTTACAATTGCAGATCTCTCTCCAGAAGTAGCAGTCCCTTTTTGTAGCACTTCAAGACTGAGAAGCACAAAATTCTGGTTGAACTATTTATGCCTGTGCTTCTGAGGTGAGCTGTGACCAATTTCCTGAGTGATTAACAGAGTCCTTGCTTGAAAGTGGGCGTCTTTCAAAATGGCCTTTTGATCTGTTGCCTGGCTTTAACTCCTATTAAACAAATTTCACAGGTCTCTTGCCCGCTATGTAGAAGGCCTCTTTGTAAAGGTCTGTAGAAATAATTTATTGTTCAAGGAATACTGACCCTGTTTTGCCTTTTATGCTAAGTTATATTCTAATCTGATTTAAATTAAAGCTCTTTGCTGCTACTAGACCCTGACTGACTATTAAATTTAAACTGGAAGCTCTCTCCTGGGTTCTAAATCTAACCAGAAAGCTCTCTTCTGTGTTTTAAATTTAACCTGAAACTCTTTGCTGCTACTAGGCCCTGACTGATTTAACAGTTGATACATCTCAAGTGATTCCCTGAGTGCAAAGATTGATCCTAATACTCACCGCAAAACATCTGAAGTACTTGGCAGGAATATAAATTGATCTCCTCAGGTGGTAGTTACCCTAAGTCTCCAAAAATAGTAAGTGAGAGACCTCCAAATTTTTTTTTTAATTTTAGATATGTCCTGTAGAAGCCAATTGATGTTGTTAGCATTTGTGCTCCTACCATTGAAATCTCATTAAAAAGGAGAACTTGTGTTTTAAGCAGTATGATTGCTATAATGTTCGACACAATGGCAGAGAGAAGTCATTTTTGAAGTAGCATGATTGATAGAAAGAGCAATGTTGGAGCAGCTCTCCCTGTTGGTGTACAAAGGAGAAATTTTAATCATACCTAGTAATCTCTTTTCCTTAAATCCTGTTAGACACGTCCAGACAAGGTGAAATTAGGCCTTACCTGCTAATTGCCTTACCTTGAGAGTCCCTCCAGTCCAGTCCAGTCCAGACGCATGGGTTATGTCCGCCAACAAGCAGATGGAGACTGAGGAGGACAGGCTTTGATGATGTCATCACATAAGGGCTCTGTGCATCCCTTGACTGGCCAGTATTCTAGTAACAAATCAGACTTCAAACAGCACAAGGTGAGAACAATCCTAATTACAAACTAGCGAAACTTTTTTTTTTCTTTTAATAAAATGGCATACAGAGTGAAAACTTATCAAGACTAGGAAAACAGGAGTCATCTCCCCCCGAAAGCAACCAGAGTACCTCGGTTTACCCAAAGGAACAGAGACGGGAAAAACACGAAAGCAGCAAGCCTGTCCACATCACCCAAAACACTCACTTTGGACAACTTCTGAAACCAGACTTGCTGCAGAAGACCTGATACAGGTATCTAAGATAAGGGAGGGGACTAGACTGGACTGGAAAGACTCAAGGAAAGGCAATTAGCAGGTAAGGCCTAATTTAATTTCCATATCATCCCTCCAACTCCAGTTCTATGGGATGTAGAAACATAGAAACATGATGACAGAAAAAGACCACATGGTCTATTCTAGTCTGTCCTTCCATATCAACCACTACAACATTCCCCTTTTTTCCTTTAGAGATCCTCTGTGTTTGTCCCATGCTTCTTTGAATTCAGATACTGTCCTCATCTCTACCACCTCCACTGGGAGACTATTCCATGGATCCACCACTCTTTCCGTAAAGAAATATTTCCGCATATCACTCCTGAACCTATCCCCTATTATCCTCATCCCATATCCCCTCATAGCAGAGCTTGCTTTCGATCGAAAGAGGCTCTCCTCCTATGCATTTATGCCACGGAGTTATTTAAACATCACGATCACATCAACTCTATCCCGCCTTTCCTCTAAAGTGTACATATTGAGATCCTTAAATCTGTCCTTATAATGCTTTATAATGAAGACCACTAACCATTTTAGTAGCCACCCTCTGTATGGACTCCAGCCTGTTTATATCCTTTTGAAGGTGCGGTCTCCAGAACTGCACAGTACTCCCAATGAGGTTGCACCAAAGACTTATACAGAGGCACTATCACCTCCTTTCTTCTAATGGCCATTCCTCTCCCTATGCACCCAAGCACCCTTCTAGCTTTTGCTGTCACCTTTTCTACCTATTTAGCTACTTTAAGATCATCAGACACAACCATGCCTAGGTCCTGCTCCTCTTAAGTGGAGAAAAGTACTTCACCCCCTATACTATATTGCTCCCTTGGATTGCTGCAGCCCAAATACATGACCTTGCATTTTTTAACATGAAATCTCAGCTGCCAAATTCTAGACATTCTTCAAGCTTAGCTAGATCCCTCCTCATGTTATCTACACCTTCCTGGGTGTCTACTCTATTGCAGATTTTGGTATCATCCACAAAGAGGCAAACCTTACTCGACAGCCCTTCCGCTATATCACTAACAAAGATGTTAAAAAGATTCGGACCAAGGACAGATCCCTGGGCCACACCACTGCTAACCTGCTTCTCCATTTATCTATTCCCTTTGTCACCTCCCACCCAACCAATTTCTAACCCAAGCAGTAACTTTAGGGTCCATCCCTAGGGTGCTCAGTTTGTTTATAAGTCACCTGTGAGGAACAGTGTCAAAGGCTTTACTGAAATCTAAATGCACCACATCTAGGGCTCTCCCTCTGTCCAACTCCCTGGTCATCCAGTCAAAGATTTGTCTGACAAGACCTGCCTCTGGTGAATCCATGCTGCCTCTGATCCTGTAATCCGCTGTACTCCAGAAACCTCACTATTTTCTCTTTCAGCAGCGCTTCCAATAATTTACTCACCATCGAAGTTAAATTAACTGGCCTATAGTTTTCAACCACATCCTTACTTCTGCTTTTGTGTAAAGGGATCACATGTGCCTCTCTCCAGTCCTTTGGCACCACTCCCGACTCCAACGTGGCATTGAAAAGGTCAGTCAGTGGAGCTGTTAGAACGTGCCCAAGTTCCCTCAGTATTCTAGGGTGTATCCCATCCGGACCCATCGCTTTGTCTACTTTAAGTTCAGCTAGTTTCTCACGAACACAGTCTTCTGAAAATTGTTCAAGATGCCCCTCGCTTCTGTTCCTGTTTGTGGGTGTTTTCTGAGGTCCTGCTCCTGGTTCTTCATCTGTGAACACAGAACAGAAATATTTGTTAAGCAATTCTGCTTCATCCTCAGTTTCTATATATTCTTCCCCTTCGAGTCTGACAATACCACTTTTTTCCCCTTCCTCTTCTCAATTGACATATCTGAAAAATGTATTATCCCCCCCATTTTACTGCATTGGCTATTTCCTCCTCTTTTTGAATCTTTGCTTTCCTGACTACTTTGCTAGCTTCTCTATGTTTTTCCAAATATAGATGCGTCTTCCTCTTCTTGTGATCTCTTGTATTTTATGAAGGCCCTTTTCTTTACTTTTTCATCAACTTCTTTCGAAAACCATAGCAGTCTCCTTTTCCTTTTATCTTTATCTACCATTTTAACAAAAAGGTTGGTTGTCCTTAAAATATCCCCTTTCAGTGTTGGCCACTGTGTTTCTACATCCTCCAACTGTTCCCATCCCGCTAACGACTCCCTGAAGTATTGGCCCATCTTGGTAAAGTTAGTTTTCCTAAAGTCTAAGACCCTCGCTTTTGAATGGATTTTAACAGCCCTAGTCCTAATACTGAACCACACCATCTGGTGATCACTGGATGCAAAATGATCTCCCACTCTAACCTCAGAAACACTTTCACCATTGGTAAGCACCAAGTCCAGTATGGCCCCTTCACGTGTGGGTCCTGTTACCAGTTGTCTGAATAGTTCTCCCTGTAATTGCCTGAATATTTCTTCCAGTACCACAGCAGTACTCACTATTGCAAGCGGGACCCACAAGACCGGCTTGCAATTAAGGGCCCCAAAACACACCTCTTCCTCAGCAAGAACATAGAGGCAATAATGCCGCATGAAAGTATGCCAAGAGAACCATGTGGCAACCTTACAGATATCCAAGGGTGAACAGCCAAGGAAGCTGCTTGTGCCCTGGTAGAATGGGTGCGAAGCCCAGAAGGCAACATTCGCCGCTTGAGCAAATCGGCTGAAGTATTAGCCTCCTTCAGCCAACACACTATGGAAGCTTTCAAAGCTGCTTCCCCTTTACCCAGCCCTCTGAATACCGCAGACTATTTGACTTATTCAAAGCCTCCATGAGTTTCAGATATGCTTGTAACACCCGATGGGCATTGAGCAGTCGCACTTATCTGTCCTCCAGAGAGCTGCTTGACCTCTCAAGGACCAGGAGCAAAACCATCTATGATGGAAAGTAGATACCACCTTTGGTAGAAAAGAAGGTAGTCCACAACACCACTCTTTCCTTTGAAAAGACCAAAAACGGTCCCCAGCAGGACAAAGTCTGCAGTTCCAAGATACACCGGGTGGAACAGATTGCAACCACACACACAGTCTTTAACATAAGGTCCTTCAGGGATGCACTGTTCAACGGTTCAAAGGGAGGTTCCCTTAAAAATGACAGTACTAAGTTAAGGTCCCATGGTGGAACCAACGACCGATGCAAAGGGCAGACCTGTTTAACAGCCCAGAGAAAACGCACCACATCTGGGTGAGCTGCCAAAGAAACGCCTTGCACCAGACCACAATAACAGGTCAAGGCGGCCACCTGGACCTGCAGAGAATCCAAGACCAAACCTTCATTCAGTCCTGCTTGCAGAAAAGACAGTATCTCTGGGACTGGGGCCAAGAGTGCGTGCAAACTCTTATCCAAACACCAACTCTCAAACACTCTCCTCACATAAGAAAAGGACGTGGAATGTTTCCTCGTCCAAAGCAAAGTGGCTGCGGAGAGTAACTTTTCTTCCTCAACCGAGCCCTCTCAAGAGCCAAGCTGTAAGCAAGAATCGATCCAGTTGTGACATGAGAGTCAAGCCCTGTGACAACAGATCGTTCCTTGTCGGAGGTTTCCATGAAACAACCACCGATAGACGGATCAGATCTGCATATCATGGCCTCCACGGCCAGTCCTGAGCTATCAGAACCACTTGACCCTGATACAACTTTATCCTGCACAACAAATGGCTGATCAGCAGCCACAGAGGAAACACAGAAGAGACTAGTCCATGGCCAAGGCTGAGCTAATGCATAGAGGCCCTCTGACTTGCGCTTGTGCCATTGACTGAAAAAGTAGCTCAATTTGGAATTGGATGCAGACACCATGAGATCCATGACCAGGAGACCCCAGCATCGCACTATGCTGCAAAACAGGAAGTCCTCCGTGTCCATGCCACTGGATCTAGCCGATGTCTGCTTAGGAAATCGGCTGAATATTTTTCTTTTTGGCTATATGTGCTGCCGACGGTACCCAAGAGATTCTCCTCCACTAATTTCAGGAGCGGTGCCACTTTTTCTGACAAATTCTCGCTTTCTGTACCCCCCCCCCCCCCCCCCCCCGGCGATTGATGTAAGCTACAGTGGTCACGTTGTCCAAGAAAAGTTTCACTGCTCTGCTCAAGGACAAAAATGCTGCAGTGCTAGGTACATCACTCATTTCTAAGCAATTAATCATCCAGGTAGACTCCTCCGGTGACCACTGCCCTTGGGTGACTTGAGACATGCAATGTGTTCCCCATTCAGAGAGACTGGCATCGGAAGTGACCATCACCCACTCCAGAGTCTCCAAAAGCATACCCAATGTTAACGTAGCGTAATTCAACCACCACTGGAGGCTCACCCTGACCTCTTTCAGGCACACTAGATGTTGCGGTGACCAATGAGTCAGCAGGGACCATTGCAGTGGATGCATGTGAGCTCTTGCTCCAGGCACTAGGTCCAAGGTCGCTGCCATGGAGCCCAAGAGTTGAAAGTAATGTCATGCTGACGGTATTCCCATCCACAGAAAACATCACACTTGTTCCTGTACCTTCCACACTCATTCTGGTCGTAAAGACAGCAGTCCCCTCTGCATGTCGAACATGGTCTTAATATAGGTCAGCTGCTGAGATGGACTTAATTGACTCTTGGTGAAGGTGACCGCCCATCCCAGATTTTGAAGCAGATCGATGACTCGTTGGGTGGCTGCTTGACTTTCCTTCACAATTTCACCCAGATAAATCGATCATCTAGGTACAGATGGATCAGGACACTCTTGCGCTGCAGCACTGCTGCCACCACACCATTACCTTCATGAAGGTCCTGGGAGCTGTGGTGAGACAGAGCTCGAAACTGGAAATGGCTTATCGGAACAGCAAAACGCAGGAAATGCTGATGCTCTGGGCGAATTGGGATATGCAGGTAGGCCCGTTAGGTCCAACGTCACCAGAAACTTGCCATTTCATACAGCCACGATCATCGAACACAGTGTTTCCATGTGAAAACAAGGCACTCTCAATGCCCTGTTGACATGCTTGAGGTCAAGCACAGGACTGAAGAATTCCTCCTTTTTGGGGACCAGAAAATAGATGGAGTAACTTCCTAACTTGCACTGGCCTGTGGGAACTACCACCACCCACTGCCTGAAGCTGAAGCAGCTTCTCCAAAGTTTCTTTTACAGCCTGCCTCTTTGTTGGGGCCTTTTAAGGGGACAGCATAAAGGCGTCGGAAATGGGGTATGCCAGCTCTAGCATGTAACCTTCCTGAACCACCTCTAAAACTCACTTGCCCAAACACAATTTGGACCCAAGCAAAGTAAAAACGCTGCAGAAGACTGCCCCACTGATAACTCTTCTTGGATCCTCCTCGCTTCATTTTGATTTCTTCAAGAAACCTGCAGCACATATATATTAACTTCTACCCGCTCCCCTCCCTCGAAAGGAGTGCCCCTCAGAGGGGTATCTGGCTCTTTGAACAGAGCAAAGCGAACTGCATGAAACCTGCAAAAATCTCTGAACTGTCCTCTAACCGGAGGAGCTGATTTCTAGGCTTATCCTCTGGAAGTCTAGCTCCTTTCATCTCACCTAAATCCTTAAACAATTTTTCCAAGGCCTCTTTGAATAACAGCTTACCTCGGAAAGGAAGCTTACGAAGTCTGACCTTAGCTGTCATATCCACTGACCAGTTCCGCCGTGACCACATCCACTGACCAGATACGCCGTGACCACGGAAGGCATGCTCTTAGACAAAGCCGCACCAGATCATAAAAGGCATCCGTCAAATATACCACACCAGACTCCAATTTAGTCGCTTCTAATGACATCTGCTCCAGCTCGGTCAGGTTCTGGGCTCACCGTAAGCAGGCTCACGCTACATAAGCTCCACAGATGGAAGTCCGCAAAGCAAGGGCATTGATCTCAAATGATTGCTTTAGTAAGATTTCCAGCCTCCTATCTTGTGCATCTTTTATCACTGCTCCCTCCCAACCAGTATCGTGGTCTTTTTTGTTACCACCGAGATGAGGACATCTACTTTAGGAAACTTAAGGAGGCCTTTTTCCTCTGACAGGAGAGGGTATAAGCGGGCCATTGTCCTGCTCCTGCGCAAACGTACCTCTAGCAGCTCACATTCTGCAATAATCATTTGTTTAATGGCCTTCTGTACTGGGAAGGAATACTGAGAAGTACGGATTCCCTGAAGCAAGGGATCCTCCAGGGTTAACTCCTCCGTAGGTGCCCCAAAATGGAATGTTGAGAGCCGCCAGGGAATGCGCAATAAATGAAACTAGTTCCTCCCTGTGGAAAACTAACTATATTAGGGTCCTCTCCAGAGAGAAGTTCCCCTTCTTCCAACATGGTTGCATATGATCCCCCCCATAACCCAGAGGGTCCCTCCAGGAAATTATCCGTGGCTTCAGGCCCCAGGGATGTTAGATCTTCTGACTGCTCAAGAGCTTCCCTGAACTTCTTTGCTGCCGGCTCCCTAAACACATCTAGCAGGTCAGCAACTGTATCTGCCTGCCCTACTGTTGGCCCCAGGGGTCTCCACCAGGCCCTGCTTCATGCAATATGCCTGGTGGAGGAGGAGGAGAACAAATTCTGGGGTGAAAGGCAAGCCTGAAGCAGGTGGCTGAGGATCCTGCTGTTTTTGCCATTTTTTACCCTTTAAAGCTTTGCCAGAAACCTGTTGCTCTTCTCCCTGCAATCATGCGAATCTGACATGGCCGACTTTCCTACCAAAAACTTCTTATCATATGGCTGAGGAAAGGCCTCCAGCATCCTTGCACCTCCTGCGCCATCAGCATGACTCCAGCAATGGCCTATCCCAGATCACATTTTCAGCAGCGTGGCCCCCTTCTGAGCGTACGTGGCAATGGTCGGTGGTGGACAACGTTCCCCACCATGCCCCCATTGAGACAGGCTTCATGGTCAGCATTACTGTCAAAGCAAGTAACGCCCCAAACAAGAGCCTAAACCCTCACGCTGAGATCACCAAATAGCAGGATGAAGGGCTTAACGCCATAAAGATGTTGCCAGCACTCATGACTTGAAATGACACCCCCCTCTCCCCCCCATAACGGGCTCAATTTTTCTCTGTTTTCTAACTTTTAGCTTTATTCATGTTTTGCCCACAGGAGTGAAAAGGAGGATTCAGCCTTACCTAAAATTGCCCTCACAATTCACAGCAGTAGCAGCATCCACGAAGGGAGGAACCCAGACTACCGGGTTTGCACCCCACTACTCTGAGGAACAGTCACAGATTTAACAGGTCCCGGTTCCTCACAGAGTCAATGCAACCTGTCCAGTCACCACAGTTCTACTGAACACACCTCTCTCTTTAGAGTCGTCTTTTTTTCTTTTTTTTTTAAGAACATAAGAACATAAACTATGCTATACTGGGTCAGACCAAGGTTCATCAAGCCCAGTATCCTGTTTCCAACAGTGGCCAATCTAGGTCATAAGTACCTAGCAATTTCCCCAAAAGACACAGGTTCCTCAATGCTTGTACTGGGACAAGCAGTGATATCCCGGGTCCCTTTTAATAATGGTTTATAGACCTTTCCTCCAGGAACTTGTCCAAACCTTTTTTAAACCCAGCTACACTAACAGCCTTTACTACATCCTCCGGTAACAAATTCAAGAGTTTGATTACACGTTGAATGAAAAAATATTTTCTCTTATTAGTTTTAAATAGATTACCCTGTAGCTTCATTACATCATCAGAATATAAAAAGACTAGGGGACAAACAATCGATCTACGTTTGCCCGTTCCACTCCATTCATTAATTTATAGACCTCTATCATATCTCCCCTCAGCCATCTCTTTTCCAGGTTGAAGAGCCCTAACCTTTTTAGCCTCTTTTCATAGGAGTAGCCTTCCATCCCCCTTTACCATTTTGGTGGCTCTTCTCTGTACCTTTTCTAAAAACGCTATATCCTTTTTAAGATACGGCAACCAGAATTGCACACAATATTCAAAGTGCGGTCGCACCACTTAACGATGTTTATGTTATCCTCTCAGTGAAGACCAGACGCACAGAGCTCCTTCAACATCTGCTGGAGACTAAGAATACTGGTCAGTCAAGGGATGCACGGAGCCCTTATGTCATGACATCACCAAAACCAGTCATTCTCAGTCTCCATCAACTGGTTGGGGGGGGGGCATAACCTGTGTGTCTGGACTGGAGAGATAATATGGAAGTGGGTTTTGCTTCCTTGCCGGCAGGTGGATCAGACTTGATCATCTTTCAATGTCATCATCAGGAGGTATAACCACTAGCACAGCACTGCAAGAAGATATTAAGACACTTCCCAAGCGTGCAGGAGACGAACTCCTCGCATACACAAGAAGTAAGCAAGATTGAAAAACTCAGATGAAACGCAAGAACAATTAGCCACAAAAAGAAAAACAGGCAATCATTAGAACAAACCATTCCAACAAATATTTGGCTCTCTTACTATAATGTAAACTTGATCAGGCTCTGTAACAGAATACAATGCAAAGGGCAGAAGAGCTCCCCAACCCACAGTCAAGTCTTCTGGGGGGAATCCTGGACTGGTCTAGCAGGATTCAAGAAAAGAAATTCATGAAGCATAATTAAAATGTCTTCTTCCTTATTCTCCTAGACTAGTCCAGACAAGCAGGGGGTAACCAGGCAGTCAGGACCCAGGGTGAGAGGATGACAACTAGAACAATCTTGCCAAAAGTGGTGTAAGTACTTGCTCCCACAAAAGTACTCAAAGAGGACCAGGTAATCACCTTAAAGATGTCTTCTGGAGAAACTAGGGCCGACTCAGCCCAGGAGGCAGCTTGAGACCTAATGGAGTGAGCTCTGACTCCCTCCATTACCTGCTTCCTGGCCAAAATATATTCTGAACCACTGGCCTCTTTGATCCTGTGTGAAATGGAGGACTTGGACACTGCCTGTCCTTTCCTTCGACCACTAAAGTGAACAAAAACATGGTCTAATCACAGAAAGAAGTTGGTTTATTCCAGCTATCTGACCACCACTCTCCTCATGTCAAGGAGACACAGAGAGAGATCCAATTGGAGGTCATCCTCCAAAAAAAAAAGAGAGAACTACTTTCTGATTAAAGTGAAAAGAGGGGGGGGGGATCACCTTCGGAAGAAAGGATAGTACCATTCGCAAGGCAACTGAAGCCACTGAAATCTCCAGAACAGTCTCGCAGCAGGACAAGGCTTGTAGCTCAGAGACCCATCTGGCAGAGGAAATCGTCACTAGGACCACCACCTCAAGAAGTCAAAATTTTGAGAGAGGTTTTCAGATGAGAAGCTCCACTGAGGGACAACCAGACACACAGGAGAGTGAATCTGTTTAACTCCTCTGAGGAAACAAGTGACATTGAAGAAGTAATTAGTCCTTACCTGCTAATTAGTGTTCCTGACGGAACTCCAGTCCAGTCCCTTTACTTCTGGGTTGCGCAACCCTTCCAGCAGCTTGGAGGCTGAGCCCATCATCGTTTTGATGATGGTGTGGTATAAATACCACTGGCACCACCCACAGGCACCAGTAATCTATTGAAAAAGCAGACCTATCGGATAACCGCTTAAGCACCTATAACCGTAACATGCAACAAACAAAATAGACTAACCCCAACCCCTCTTTTTTTTTTTTTTTTAAATCTTAGGAAGTATCGGAGGGAAGGGAGGGTACAGAAGGAGAAGGCTTACCTGAGGCTGACCTATCCTTTACCCACTCCCCACCGGCCCCATCCTAGCGGACCGTCATGCTCCCGGGGCCCTTTGACCGGGATCCCCCGCTTCCGCTTTGCATTCTGACTTCGGTCCGTTGATCTTTTCTGCCTACTGCGAAACCGAAACTGGGCGGGATCAGGGACTGGACTGGAGTTCCTTCAGGAACACTAATTAGCAGGTAAGGACTAATTACTTCTTCCTTATCGTCACTCCAGTCCAGTCCCTTTACTTCTGGGATGTAAAAGAGCAGTTCAAACCTGGGAGGGGTTCGCCATCCCGGACCGAAGTACTGCATCCCCAAATCTGGAATCCGCCCTCCTCTGGACATCCAGCCTGTAGTGCTTGGTAAAGGTGTGCAGCGACGACCACGTAGCTGCTCTACAAATGTCCAGCGGCGGAACCAAACTATGCTCCGCCCAGGAGGTCGCCTGCGCTCGAGTAGAATGCGCTCGAAGACCCCCTGGAACCTGTTTCCCTTTCAGGATATAAGCGGAGGCAATCGCCTCCCTGATCCACCTAGAAATGGAAGCCTTGGCCGCTGCCTCTCCCTTGTGCGGCCCCCCAAATTGAACAAATAAATGCTCGGACTTTCGAAAGGAGGCCGTGCGGGAGAGGTAACGCTTCAGCACTCTATGCACGTCCATTAGACGAAGCTTCTCCCCATCCTCTGAATGTCCTTCTCCCACGAAGGATGGGAGAGATACTGCCTGGTTCACATGAAAGGGAGAGATGACCTTGGGTAAGAAGGAAGGAACTGTCCGCAAGACCACCTTATCCTTAAAGAACGAAAGAAAGGGGGGCTGAGAAGACAGCGCTTGAAGTTCAGAAACGCGTCTAGCCGAACAAATAGCTACCAGAAAAACCGTCTTTAGGGTCAAGTCCTTTAGGGAGGATTTCCTTCCTGGTTCGAAAGGTTCCCTGGTTAAGGCATTCAATACCAGGTTGAGGTCCCAGGGAGGGACTACAGATCTTTGATGGGGACGTAACCTCCTGACCGCCCTTAGAAACCTGCTCACATCCACGTGGTCTCCTAAGGATTTACCCCGGACTTTACCCCTATAACAAGAAATGGCCGCTAACTGGACCCGCAGCGAGCTAAGCGCTAGCCCTTTCTTGAATCCTGCTTGTAAAAATTCCAGGATCTCCGGGACTGAGGCCGCAAGAGGCTTCTTCTGGTGCTCCACACACCAGGCTTCAAAAATGCGCCAAACTCGCACATAGGAAAGGCAGGTCGAGCACTTTCGGGCGCTCAACAATGTTGAAATCACCGATCCCGAGTAACCTCGCTTCCAGAACCGCGCCCTCTCAATAGCCAGGCCGTAAGCGAGAATCGATGCATGTGAAGCATGCGAACTGGACCCTGCCGTAACAGATCCGATCTGCATGGGAGCCGCCAGGGCTGGTCGGCCGTCAGCCTCACCAAGTCTGCATACCAAGGGCGGCGAGGCCAATCCGGGGCTATGAGAATTACCAAGCCTTGGTGGGCTTCCACCCGCTGCAGCACTCTCCCTATGAGAGCCCAGGGAGGGAAGACATACAGGAGACCCTCCGAAGGCCACCTCTGCACCAGGGCGTCCAAGCCCTCGGACATCCTTTCCTTCCTGCAACTGAAAAACCGGCTTGCCTTGGCCGTTGCGTATCAAGCCATGAGGTCCATGACTGGCGTCCCCCAATGGGCTACTACTTGGTCAAATACTTCCTGTGCTAGCTCCCACTCTCCGTGGTCTATCCTGAACCTGCTGAGATAATCGGCCGTTACGTTGTCTGTTCCGGCCACGTGCTGCGCTGATAGAGCCAACAAATGGGCTTCTGCCCACTGCAAGAGGCTGTCTGCTTCCTTCTCCAAGGAAGGACTGCTTGTTCCCCCCTGGCGGTTGATGTAGGCCACTGTGGTGACATTGTCGGAGAGGACGCGAACTGCCCTTTGATGAACCAAGGGCTCGAGAGACCTGAGTGCTAAGGCTACCGCCCTCAGCTCCAGCCTGTTGATGGACCACTGAGATTCCGTCGGAGTCCAGCAACCCTGTGCAAACTGGTTCTCGCAATGAGCACCCCATCCTGTTAAACTTGCATCTGTCGTCAGCTGTACCCACTGGGGAGGTTCGAGGGGCATTCCACATTCTAGGTTCCTTGGGCGCCTCCACCACAGAAGAGCCTTCCTGATCCGAGGAGGGCAGGGTAGCCGCATGGCTAAGGGATGATGCTGATGGGACCAACGCCGTAATAACGCGCGTTGGAGAGGTCACATATGTGCCCTGGCCCACGGCACTACCTCTATCGCCGCTGCCATGGTTCCCAGCAATTGAAGGTAATGCCAGGCTGTGGGGCTTCGCCTTAACAGGAACTGAGCAACAAGGTTCCTCAGGTCTCTTAACCTCTGCTTCGACAGAAAAACTCTTCCCCTTTTGGTGTCGAACCTTGCTCCGAGATATTCGATCTCCTGCGTGGGATTTAATCTGCTCTTTGCCCGATTGATGACCCACCCCAACTCCTCCAGGAATTCTACCACTCTGGCTGTCGCCGAGCGACTCTCGGCTTCTGACTTCGCCCGGATCAGCCAATCGTCCAGGTACGGATGTAGCAAAATTCCTTCCTTTCATAGAGCCGCAGCTACCACCACCATTACTTTGGTGAAAGTCCTGGGAGCTGTTGCTAGACCAAAGGGTAGGGCCTGGAACTGAAAGTGACCCCTTGGTACCGCGAATCTTAGGAACTGTTGATGAGACCTTCGGACCGGAATATGTAAATATGCCTCCGTCAGATCTAGGGATGTTAGGAACTCCCCCTGCCGTACGGCCGCAATAACCGACTTCAGGGTTTCCATTCGAAAGTGCGGTACTCAGACAGCAATTGATTTGCTTTAGGTCTAGAATTGGATGAAAAGACCCTTCCTTCTTTGGAACCACAAAATAAATCGAGTATCGACTGGACCCACGTTGATCTGCTGGAACGGGAACCACCGCCCCCAGAGCTATAAGCCTTGAAAGCGTGACTTCTATCGCCACCTTCTTTTCTGGTGGTCCACCGGGGGACTGAATTAAGGCTGGAAGTACCTGTTTTGCGAATTCGAGAGCGTAACCCTCTCGGATCACTTCCAAGACCCATTGATCGGATGTGACCCTGGACCAGGCGGGAAGGAACTGCGTTAACCGACCTCCCACCTGGACCCCCGTTATCTCATTGTGGTTTTCTGGAGCCCGTGGAGGAGGAAGAGACCCCAAAACCTCTACCTGCCCCACGAAACCCCCTGAAGCTTTGACCCCTAGAGGGGAAGCGGCCCCTAGGAAAGGAGTTCGATCTGGCCTGACGGAATCTCCGAAAATCCCTAGGCTGACTCCGCACCGGAGCTAGCGAGCGGCCCTGCTTAGGCCTGTCTTCCGGAAGCCTGCCTCCCTTAGACTCACCCAGGTCCTTCACCAACTTATCCAGGTCTTCTCCAAACAACAGCTTCCCCTTGAAAGGAAGCCGGCTCAGGCACGCCTTTGAGGAGGCATCCGCTGCCCAATTACGTAACCATAAATACAGTCTGGCTGCTACCACCGAGGCCATATTCTTAGCCAGACTCCTAATGAGGTCGTACTGGCTATCTGCCAGGTAGGCCGAATCAGACTCCAACCTAGCCGAAACGGCTTGCGCGTCGACTGAGAGACCGTCTGCTAGTTGAAGTTGTTGGGACCACCTCAGACAGGCCCTAGATATCCACGCCCCAGATACCGAGGCCTGTAAGGCGAGAGCACTAACATCAAAGGCTTGCTTCAGTAGTGTATCCAATCTTCTATCTTGACTATCCCTCAGAGCCGCGCTGCCCTCAACCGGAATAGTCGTCTTCTTTGTCACTGCCGATACTGCCGCGTCAACCCTTGGTGACTTCAGTAGGTCTTTGTCCGGTTCTGGCAATGGGTACAGACGAGTCATAGCTCGGACTCCCCTCAAACTTGATTCTGGTTGATTCCACTCCTCCTGAATCATCTGACGTACTACCCTGTGGACTGGAAACACCTTCTGAGACTTCCCGACGGCTTGAATCAACGGATCCTCCAACGCTTCCTCATCTGCTGGAGTGTCCGAGGCCATATTGAGCACCTTCAGCGACTCACTTATCAATGCAGGGAGCTCTTCTCGACGAAAAACTCGAACTATGCGGGATTGTTCTTCCTCCGGAATCTCTCCCTCTTCAAGCTCCTCCTCCTCTTCCCCTACTTCTTTGTCCGAGACCTCCTCTTCTGGAATGTCAAGTGACGGGGACTCGAGAGGGTCCTCGCTCAACAGCCTTGCGCGTTTGGGTGGGACCCCGGAGTCAAGGGTCCTTGTCTTACTCGGACCGGTCTTCGCTGCCACTGGCTCTCCTGCCCCCTGCCGGCACAAACAGTAGGCTTTGTGCAATAGGAGGACAAATTCTGGGGAAAAGTGTTCCCAGTCTCCCTCTGCCCCAGAAGACGAGGGGGGAAGGGATAGGGAAGAGCCCGGCAAATCTAAGGCTGTGGAAGGAGGAGAAAGAACCTTCCCTCCCCCTTCCAGTGGGTCTCCAGAACCCTGGGCTGCCTGAGCCATGGTCAAATGGATTTCTTGCTCCACGGAAGCAGCCTCTGCAGCACATCCCCTGCAGACCCCTGCTTCCGAGGCGGTACCCCTACGAGTGCCGCAGGAAGGACACCGTGGTTTGCCAGTCATGTTCCCTCTGGCCCAGGAGGACTTAGAGTGTACCCAAAAATTCTGAATTTAAAAGCACATCAAAAAACAGAGATTCCAATCTTAAATAAAATTAAAGAAAGGCACAGAGAAAGGGTCCTTTTTTTTTTTTTTTTTTTTTTTTTTTTAAATTAATCCCAGAAGCCCTGTGTGCCAAAATTCTTTTTAATACTTGCGGTTTGCTGCTCTTCCCCTCAAACGCGCAGTCTTGAGAGAGAGGGAACCAGCTGTTCTCCACTGGTTCCCACGTGGTAGGCCTCAGCCACGTGTAGCCTGGACCTGCAAATGGCGGCCTTGCACTCGCCGCCGGTCTACAGGCTCTCTGAACGGGCCAGAGAACGTCTTCCTGCACTCCGGTGCTGCCTCCAACGCACTGCCAACCCGGGGGCTGCTGCGCGAGGCAGATAAGGCTGTCGGGGGGAAAACCGCAATGCTGCCTCCAGCGCTCAGCCACCCGAAGGGCTTCGCGCGAGGCGGAAGGGGCCGGCGGAAGCGGCGTCGGTGAGCCGGCTGGCAGAGCAAGTGTGAGGAGAGCTCTCCGATCCTCCCCGCTGCTCAGGTAAGCCTCCTCCTCCGGGAAGAAAACAGGCAGAGACAGAGCATGAAGGAAGGAGGGGGGGGGGAAAAAGAGGAACTAAAAATTTAAAGGCACAGGGGAGCTTAGCTCCACTCAACTTAAAGGCTAGAAAAATAAAGAAAATTAAAGAAATCAAAGAACTCAAAGAAATTTAAAGAAAAACTAAAGTTATATAAAATAACCCTGAGACTCCAGTAAGCTCTCTGGCTCTCCAGCTGCTTGGAGGCTGAGAATACTGGTGCCTGTGGGTGGTGCCAGTGGTATTTATACCACATCATCATCAAAACGATGATGGGCTCAGCCTCCAAGCTGCTGGAAGGGCTGCGCAACCCAGAAGTAAAGGGACTGGACTGGAGTGACGATAAGGAATAAACCACCAAGTACAATTCTTGAATACACTCCTGGAACCATGCCAAGGCCACAACCTGAACTTTAAGAGAGTAAAGGGCCAATCCCTGGTCTAAGCCTGCTTGTAAAAAAGCCAGCATGGCACAGATATCCGCCTTCCCAACCAGGACGACATGAAAAGAATACCAGCTCTAAAAAACACCTCCAAACCCTATCATAGGCTAAGGAGGTTAAGGCCCTACAGGGTCTAAGCAGGGTATTCACCACTGCACCCGAGGAGCCTTGGTTGGACAGCTTACACCTCTCTCAAGGGCCAAGCATTAAGCAGGAAGGGAGCCAGATCCTCCATTATCAAGGGTCCCTGACAAAGAAGGTCCTTCTCCTGAGATAGCCAAACAGTGGTCTCAATAATAGTCCCCATCAGATCCATGTACCACAGCCTGCATGGCCAGTCTGGAGTGACCAGAATCATCAGGCCTCAATGAGCTTGAATCCTGTGGCAAAAGTGGTTCAACCAAGGCCCACAGGAAGGAGACACTGAGAACCCCCTTCTGGGGCCACACTTGTAGCACTGCATCCAAGCCCAGTGCTTGTGGGTCCTTAAGGCAACTGAAGCAGTTGTTCACCTTGGCACTTTCCCATATCGCTATCAGCTCAAACAATGGGAGAACCCACCTTTGCCATACAAGGCTGAACGTGTGGGGGCTCAACTCCCATTTACTGGATCCACCGTGTTCTGACTCAAAGTCACCCTGAACATTGTCAACACCAACTATGTGGGCCACAGACAGAGCCACTAGAGTCAGGGGTTCATAAATCCCGGGCGCATGTTGCCATGGTGCCTACAAATTGCACCCAGGATTTGAAGACCATGAAAGATTCTTTTACACCACTGGCCCGGTACTGCCTTACCCCACTGTGATTGGCTCTCTACATGGAAGTTTAGCTGATTCGCAAAACTTGAAACTGTGAAATCGGCCAAACTTCCTGCACCATGCATCTCAACCTCTGTGTAATGAGCAGGAAGAGAAGCCTTTTCGGTGCAGTAACAGTGAGAGAGAATGCATGAAGGCTGTGGTGGGGGAACGAGGGAGTAAGACAGAGAGTCTGGGACAGACTCAGGAGTAATATGCAGAAATATTTCTTTATTGGAAGAGTGGCAGATGCGTGGAATAGTCTCCCAGTGGAGATGGTAGAGATGAGGACAGTATCTAAACTCAAAAAAACATGGGACAAACACAGAGGCTCTCTAAAGGAAAAAAGGGGACTCTTGTAGTGGGTGATATGGAAGGGCAGACTAGATAGGCCATGTGGTCTTTTTCTGCTGTCATGTTTCTATGTTTCTAAGGATGTGGGAGTTAGCTAAGAGAGACTAGGTAAAGATTGTGGGGAGGATAAGAGTGAGTCTGGGTAAAAGCTGGGGGGGGGGGACTAAGAGTGAGTCGGGGTGATATGTGAAGCAAAAGACAACGCAGTGTTGGGTGCATTGATGAAGGGTCACCAATACGCTACTGACAACTTATTCACTGCAGTTAGTAGGAGGGGAGAGGGTCGCTGCCTCCTGCTGGCACTGTGTAATGGCACATTAAGGGCCTGATTCTTTAAGCTTTTCCAAAAGAAGATGAGAAAACAGTAAAGACCACCTTTAAAAAAGGAGCAGTGATCACCTCTTGGGGGTGGAATAAAGGGGCATTGTGACTGAGGGTCTCAGCAGCTGGCTCCTAAATTTTTAAGCTGGCTTCTAGATTCTAAGAAAATTTGTCAAGGCTAGTGCACAAAACGGCCACCCTGAACAACATCCCAGTGGCACTGTCCGAGAAGACACAGATCACTTTGCCTGCCAGCAAAGACTGAAACATCTCCAGCACCAGATGGATTGCACTGGCTTCCAGCCAATTCATAAGGCAAATGGCCTCCTGAGGGGACCAAACCCATCGTCTGGCCTAGACAATGAGCCTCCCAGCCCTTCAGGCTAGCATCAATTGTCAGAACCACCTAATCCAGGGCTTCCAGGAGCATGTTCCCTGAGCTCCCTAAGAAGGGGAAGGGTCTGCTCGAAGAGCTAAGAGCACTGAGATCAGAGGGACAGAAGGTGCCTCTGAAGTGGGTTCATATGTGCCCTGGCTCAAAGCACCAACTCCAGAGTCAACTCCGTGGACCCCAGGAGCTGAAGATAATTACAGCACAACTCCAGGTCTTGAATTTGCAACATGAGCATCCTCTCCATTGTGAGGAAAACATGACCTTGAAAAAAGTTGAAACACACTCTCAAATACTCCATCCCCTGAAAGAGAGTGAAGTTGCTCTTGAGATAACTGATCACCAGCCCCAGCCATTCCATCCACTGAATCACAAGGGCTGTGTCTGCTCTCACTTTCTCCAGGGAATCTGAATGGATTAGCCAGTCATCCAGGTCAGGGAAAACCCCATCTCCTGCTTGCATAGGAATGTTGCCACTACCACCAAATCACTTTTGAGGAAGTGCAAGGAGTCATGGTCAAGCTGAAGGGTAGAGCCTTTAACTGGAAATGCCAGCCCAAGATGCAAAAGATGAACCACCGTAGTTCTCCAATAGAAATATGAAAAGTAGGCCTCGGCCAGATGCAGGGAGGAAAGGAACTCCCACAGCCAAACAGACGTGACAACAGAGTGGATTCTTTCCATTCAAAAATGGGGAACCCTGAGCATGGCATTAATCACCTTCAGGTCAATGGGTCGAAAGGAACCATTTTTCTTAGGTACCACAAAGCAGATGGAATATTGGTCCTGACCTTGCTCTGTGGAAGGCAGGGATATGATAGCCTACAACTGCAGGAGGCATTGCAAAGTTTCTATGGCTGCCCTTGATTGAAGAGGAAGCCCAGAGAGACTCTACAAGGTGTCTCCAAAGGGCTCTGTAAATTCCAAGAACTACCTCTCACCCAGGATCTCTAGTACTCATTGGTCTGAAGTAATCTGGTCCATTCTGAAAGTGCCAGGGCCACCCTCCTACCCGCTGTACTTTGGAAGGGACCTGCCTGATTTTATTTGGAGGGCTTGCCAGTTCCAATAGTGGCCAAAGAGTCTGGAGACAACAACTGGAAGACCTGAAAGGACTAGCCCCTTCCTGGGCCAAGATGCACAAGGGTAACAGGCAGAGTTAGAGACATTGGATGCACTCAGGCATCCCCAGTCTCTGCAAGAAGTTCTCCAAGTGATTACTTTTAGACCAATTTTCCCAGCACCCTCCGAGGACAGGCCTTGCCCAGATCCTTAATCAATTTTTCAAAATTTTCTCCAAAACAGCAGTCTGCTCTGAAAGGGGAGCTTGCTGAGATGCAACTTAGAGGCCACGTCCATTGACCAGTTGTGAAGTCACAGCCACTGTCTACCAACAACCACTGCAGCCATAGATCTGCAGCAAAGTGTGATACAAACTTATTTGAAATGCTTCACCCCAAAAGGCTGCTAGAGGCCTCCCAACATGACCATGCTCCAGCATTGCCTTTGTCAGGGGATTGGCCTATACAAAAATCATAAATACACATTTATTTATTTATTTATGTATTTATTTACATTCTCTTATATACCGCGCTATTCTGCATCAGTGCGGTTTACATTGAACAAACTGAAATTACATTGAACAGGGCATTATAACTTGGAGATAACTATTTTACAGGGAACATGGGCTATGGAGGGTTAAGTGGCTTGCCCAAGACCACAAGGAGCACCTGTGGGACTAGAAACCCCAGTCCTTCCGGCCTAAGTTTGCTGTCCTCTAGTGGGATTTGAACCCCCGACCTTCCGGCCTGAAGTACCTTGCCCCAACCACTAGGCCACTCCACTCTTTTTACATATTTATAGTGTTTAGATACATTAAAATACTTATAAATAATACATATATTTATAAGTATTTTAATGTATCTAAACACTATAAATATATAAAAAGGATAAAAACATAAAAAAAGAGGAACGTCATCCCAAATTAAATCAGAAAAATGAAGTGAAAATAAAAATTAAAAAAAAAAAAAATCACAACAGTGAAATGGTAAACATGAAAATTAAATTTCAAAGAGAGTAGTACAGGAACATATGTGGACTTACCAGTAAAGGCACCTTGTATTTCTTGCGCCTAAAGGAAGTAGTAATTAGATCTTACAGGTAAGATCTAATTACTTCTTCCTTTAGGCGCAAGAAGTACAGGTCTGCTAATTAGTGTTCCTGAAGGAACTCCAGTCTAGCCCCTCTCGTCTGGGTTGTGTAGCCCTTCCAGCAGCTTGGAGGCCAAGCCTATCATTGCTTTGACGATGCTCTGATTTAAGTACCACTGGCACCACCAACCGGCACCAGTAATCTATTGAAAAAGCAGACTTATCGAAAAGAGACAAATAAGTAACCATAACTTCTTAAAGAAAGTCTAATTAAAAAATGGTTGGTTTGGGGGTTTTTTGTTAACTTGTAGAATAAACTCTCCCCCTCCCTCCCGGTAGGCATTTTCCACCCCCCTGACGGGGGAGGGGGTAAAGGGGGGGGGGGAGGAGGAGGAGGCGGCTTACCTGACTCCGCACTAGCCCTCTCTAATACTCCAAGGGCCCTGCCATAGCATCCCACTTCGCCCCCGGAACTTTTGCAAGGAGTTCTCAGACATCTTCTTCACTCCCTGTCTTCAGTCCGGTGCTCTTCCTTTTGAAAGAAATCCTGCAACTACAAGACCTGGGTGGGATTAGGGACTGGACTGAAGTTCCTTCAGGAACACTAATTAGCAGGTAAGATCTAATTACTTCTTCCTTATCGTCTCTCCAGTCCAGTCAGTCTCTCCAGTCCAGTCCGTTTCGTCAGGGATGTAACAGAGCAGTTCAAGCCTGGGAGGGCTTAACCATCCCGGACCAAAGCACTGCATGCCCAAAACCAGTATCCGCTGCCGCCTGGACATCCAACCTGTAATGTTTGACAAAGGTGTGTAGTGACGACCAAGTGGCCGCTCTGCAGATGTCCAGCGGTGAAACCAAACTATGTACCGCCCATGTCGTCACCTGGGCTCGAGTTCAATGCGCTCGAAAACTCACCGGGACCTGCCTCCCTTTCAGGATACAGGCCAACGAAATGGTCTCCCTGATCCATCTGGATGTGGACGCCTTGGCCGCCAACTCCCCTTTAGGCGGTCCTCCAAACTGAACGAATAGTCGTTCGGACTTTCAAAAGGGGGTCGTGCGACTCAGCGCTTCAACACTTTCCGCACGTCCAGGAGGCGTAACCTGTCCTCATCCCACTTCCGTCCTTCATTAAAAAAGGACGGGAGAGATACGACCTGGTTCACATGAAAGGGAGAAACGACCTTAGGCAAACAGGAAGGAACTGTCCATAAAACCATCTTCTCCTTGAAGAAAGAGAGAAAGGGCAGCTTAGAAGACAGAGCCTGAAGTTCGGAAATACATCTAGCTGAACAGATAGCTACCAGAAAAACTGTCTTTAGGGCAGTGGTTCTCAACCTGTGGGCCGCGGACCAAAGGTAGGCCGTGACAGGGAGTATTGTGGGCTGCGCTGAAGTCAGACCACTCTTGGGCTTTTTTCACAAGATCTCTGGTTTTTTGATCAAATCTTGCGATCTGGGGATTTTCATTGGAAAGCTTGGGTTTTTTAAAAGACCATGCGTCGCCACACCGGCGAGTTGTCATTTATGGTTATGTGACATCAGTCATGTCGCTTCCAGTCTTATGCTCGTCATCATCAGGTAAGATTCATCACTCTCACCAACCAATAAGGATTCAAGTTGTGCACGAGCTGCCCCCCGCCCAACAGGAGCTCAATTAGCTGCTGCCTGCTCGCTGCTGAGTCGCTGCTGTGAAAAGTGTGACTTGCTCTCGCAGCACGCGAGAGCAAGACCCGGCCGGCGTCAATTGATGCAGGCATTTCAGGAGGCCTGCTCGCTGCTGAGTTGCTGCTGTGTAAGTGTGACTGTGAGTCTGTGAGAGCACTGAGTCGCTGCTGTGAGAGTGTGACTTGCTCTCGCAGCGCGCGAGAGCAAGACCCAGCCAGCGCCATTTGAGGCAGGCAGCCAGCCACACGTCTGTGAGCAGTGTGCGCAGCATGAGAGCGAGACCCGGCGTCATTTGAGGCAGGCAATGGATCGATTTGTGAAACGTAAGCCTTCGACTTCACACAAACAAATTGATAGTAGTGGCAGCGAAAGTGATTGTGATCGAGATGATGTTAAAGTTGATACTTGTAAGAAAACTAGATATGTTTGAAAATATGATGTGGAGTATATTAAGTACGGTTTCATTCCATCAGCAAATGACCAAAATCTGCCACAGTGTGTTATTTGTTAGAAAATCCTCTCTAATGAGGCAATGAAGCGGACGAAAATGTGTCATCTAACTACAAGACATCCAAATCTACAGAATAAAACCAAATCGATTTCCCGCTTCTGACTTCGTGTGCAGATTGGGAAGAGTGACTACTATACCACATAGACGTGCTCAGCTGTGTGGTTCCCTGGCTGTGGTCATACTGCCGCTGTTCCACTCCGGTTGTCCGTTTGCGGAAGATTATCTTCTTTTCTTCCCCAATACAGTCTGCTACCCAAATGGACAGGGTACGCTTGGAGACAGGCAACCCCAACTTATTAGGGTCAAAAGAGACGAAGAGCTGAACAGCCCTTCGGTGTCCCTGCGTACGGTCAAGGTAGAAGGACAACGCCCTCCTACAGTCCAGGGTATGCAAGACCATCTCAGCCCGACTGGCATGCGGCCTGGGAAAGAAAGTTGGAAGAACCACTTCCTGGTTGAGGTGGAAGGAGACGACAACCTTAGGAAGGAACTTAGGGTGAGTCCGTAAGACTACTCTGTTCCTATAGAACATAGCGTATGGTGCATCTGACACCAAGGCTTGAAGCTCGCTCACTTGCCTTGCTGAGGTAAGAGCTACCAAAAACAACGCTTTCCAGGAGAGAAAATGCAAAGGACAAGTAACCATAGGCTCAAACAGTGGGCAAGTAAGCTGTTGCAAGACCACATTCAAATCACATTCAGGGGCAGGTGGACGAACAGGAGGCTTAAACAAAAGGAGGCCTCTGAGGAAGCGAGCCACTAAAGGGTGGCTTGAGAGAGACTGACCCTCCACCGGTGCATGGTGCACTGAGAGAGCACTGAGATGGAACCTAACCAAGTTGGATTTGAGGCCTAGGTTGGATAGGTAAAGCCAATATTGCAGCACCACTGGTACCAGGCAAGAGAAAGGATCCTCCTTGTGTTGAGCACACCAGGCGGAGAACCTATGCCACTTAAGGGCATAAGACTTCCGAGTGGACTGCCTCCTAGAGGCCAAGACCACATCCTCCACTTCCCTAGGCAGCAATAAGGGTGCTAGAATTACCCTTTCAGCAGCCAGGCCATCAGATTGAGGGACTGGAGGTTGGGGTGTAAGAGAGATCCCTGCTCCTGAGACAGGAGATCGGGCTGCATCCCCAGAGAAAGAGGAGTGTCCACCGCTAGTTGCAAAAGAAGTGGGAACCAGGGTTGCCTTGGCCACCTGGGGGCCACCAGGATCACCGAGGCCTTGTTCCGGATCACTTTGAACAATGTCTTGGACACTAGAGGCGTGGGAGGAAACGCATATAAGAGGCCTGTAGACCATGGAATGAGAAAGGCATCCGCTGCTACTCTGAGAGGATGCGGCTGCCTGGAGCAGAAACTGAGCAGTTGACGGTTCAGTGGACTGGCAAAGAGATCTATGGTGGGAAGACCCCATCTTAGGAAGATCTGTTGAACCACCAGAGGATTCAACTGCCATTCGTGTGGCTGCAGAATCCTGCTCAATTTGTCTGCCAGGGAATTCTCCTGTCCAGGGAGATAGACCGTCTTGAGAAGTATGCCATGATTGACTGCCCAGGAGCACAGGTCCTGTGCCTCCTGACACAGAGGTCGGGACCCTGTGCCCCCCTGCTTGTTCACATAGAACATGGCAACTTGATTGTCCGTCTGCACTAAGACGGACTGGCGAGAGAGTACATGAGAGAAAGTCTGGAGGGCTAGTCGGATTGCTCTGAGCTCTAGGAAATTGATCTGCTGTGCAGACTCCCAAGGGGACCAGAGGCCCTGGGTGCATGCTCCTTGGCAATGTGCACCCCAACCTTGGAGAGAAGCATCGGTTGTCAGCACTTGAGAATGTTGAGGTGCTTGAAAAGGCACCCCTTTTAGCAGATTCGGAAAATGAAGTCACCACTGTAGAGAAGAAGCTAGTAGCTTGGACACCCTCACTTTGTCCGTCAGGTTTCCCGTGGCCTGCAGCCACTGAGTTCTGAGACCCCACTAAGCTGGTCTCGTATGTAGACGGGCATTTGGAGTTACATGGACCATGGATGCCATGTGGCCTAAGAGCCTCAGGAATTGTTTGGCGGAGACCAGAGAATTGCTGTGGAATCGGCTGGCCAAGTCCATCAGTCTGTGGGCCCTGTCCACTGGCAAAAAAGCCTTTACCTGAAGGGTGTCCAGTCTTGCTCCTATGAACTCCATGTTCTGTGAGGGGTGCAAAGCGGACTTTGCGAAGTTTATGACAAACCCCCAGATGCTGGAGAAGAGCGACAGTGCAGAGGGTAGCTTGATTGGTCTCCTGTGGAGACTGACCCCTGATGAGCCAGTCGTCCAGGTAGGGAAACATAAAGAGTCCTTAAACCCTGAGATAGGCCGCCGCCACCACTGCTAGGCACTTGGTGAAAACCCTGGGGGCGGAGGTTAGGCCAAAAGGGGAGTACCCTGTACTGGTAATGGTTTCCTCCCACGACAAATTGAAGATATTGTCTGGGGTCTGGATGAATAAGGATGTGAGTATAAGCATCCTTTAGGTCTAAGGAGCATAGCCAATCTCCCTGCTGGAGGTAGGGCAGCAGGATTCCAAGGGTAAGCATCTTGAACTTTTCCCTCTCCAGGAACTTGTTGAGATTTCGCAAGTCTAGGATGGGCCTGAGGCCTCCTGTTCTTTTTGGTACTAGAAAGTACCTAGAAATAGAAGCCTTGACCTCTCAGGTGGTGAGACACCAGTTCCACCGCCTGTTCCTTCAGAAGACTTGTTAACTCCTGCAGGAGTAAGTCCCTGTGCAGAGGGAGTCTTGGAGGCTCCCCTGGAAAGTAGGAGGGAGGTACCTGGTGGAAGTGGAGGAGATAGCCCTTCTGGACTATGCTTAGCACCCAGGTATCCTTTGTCACGGCTGACCACCTGTGGGCATACAAGGTCAGCCGGCCTCCTGTGCTGGGAGGGGCCAGTGGAGGAGGAGAGGCTATGCCACTGGAGTCAAAGCCCCGCTCCCTGCTGTGCAGGAGCTGGAGCTGTTGGCTTGGGGGTTTTCTGCCTACGGGGCCCATGTCCCTGCCCCTTGGCCTGCTGACCCTGCTGGGGAGCTGTGGAGGCCTGAAAATGAGGGTATGATTTGTAGGCAGATAACTTCCTCGGGTAAGAGGTCTTTTTTCCCCGAGCCCTTCTTCTGAGAAGGGGCAGAGGTTCTCCTGGACAGCCTTGTCCAGGTAAGAATCTCGGACTCGAGTTCCGCAGCCTTTTCAGCCACGGGCTTGCCAAAGAGGTTTTCACCTCGGCAGGGGACATCAACCAACTTGTCCTGCAGCCATGGCTCGAGGTCCAATGACTGTAGCCAAGCCTGACGGTGTGCACCGATGCCGGCTGCAGCTACACGGGCCGAAGCCTTGAAGCCATCATAGGCTGCTTGAGAGATAAACTTCTAGCACTCTCGGATCCCCGTTGACAGGGCCTTGAACCTCTGCAAAGGTTCCTCGGAGAGACCAGCAGAGAACCCAGCAATCTCCTTTGCCAGGTCTCGAAGGTACATGTCCACATACAGCTGGTAGGTCTGGACATGGCAAGCAAACATAGAGCCCTGGAAGCACTTTCTACCGAGGGCATCCAGGTTCCGGGCCTCCCAGCCGGGAGACACCGAGGAGTGCATCTTCTGACTCTTCAGACGATGCATGACCGATTCCACAACCATGGAGTGGTGCAGTAGCTGTGCCTTTTGGAACCCGGGGCTCTTGTGGACTCGATAGATGGAATTGACCAGCTTGCTCAGAACCGGCATCGAGGCCGGCACCTCCCACATGCGGAAGAGCAACCGTTCCAGCATCGGAGGAACCGGTACAGTAAAGGCCTCCTTGGGAGGAGAGTCATACTGCAGGGCCTCGAGCTCCTCGACTCGAGCCTCCTCCTTGGGATCCGTGGGGAAGGCCAAGGTCTTGGCCATGTCCCGCACGAAATCCGAGAACTGGGTGTCCTCCAGGGGGGGGACCGTCTCCGAGGTTCCAACTCCGGTGAGTCCGAAGGGACACACCGGGTCCGAAAGGTGTCCGGGGATTCCTCATCCTCCGTTTACCAGCCCGACTCCTCGGAGGAGGAATCGAGCGGCTCTGGTCGGGCAGGCACCGATGCCATCCGCCCCAACGCCGAGGGTACCGGCATCGACGACCTCGGTCCCGAACGGGAGGCCGAGGGAGACCTCGGCCGAGGATCGACTCGAGAGCACATGGACTCTAGGATCGGCTCGGCCACCGGGGTCGACTTGGGACGTTGATGTCCCGGCAGTCGGGGCAGATGCACCGGTGAGACCGGCGATCAGTGCCCGCTGCTGTTCCATGAAGGCAGCCAAACTGCTCTCCAAGGCCGTCAACCTGAGTCCGAGCTCAGGAGATTCAGCAGCCCCCAACTCGGGCCCCGACAGTGTCGGGCCCGACATCGGCTCCCCCAGAGGAGAGTCCACGAGGACTACAGCACTCACGTGACTCGGGGAGTCCGGCTCCACACAAGGTTGTTTTGCAGGCCTCTCCAACTCCGAAGTCCTGGGATGGCGGACGGGACTATGCGACCTGGCCCTCGAGGAGCCAAGTGCGTCCACCGACGCCACCCTCGCGGGTTTCTTCTTCCTGCGATGCTCCCGCAAGGGAGACCCCCCCCCTCAGAGGATCCCCAGCGATGCTCGGGATCAGAATCCCGAGACGTCGAGGCCTCTGACGAAGTCCGGGCCCGACCAGACGCGGAGTCAGAGAAGATTCCTTCCTTCTGGTGCTGCCAACTCCTCAACGCCTTCGAGGACATTTTCCCGCATGGACCACAGATCATTGGGTCATGATCGGGTCCGAGGCAGCGGAGGCAGCAGTCATGTGTGTCAGTGAGAGACATAAGTTTCTTACACCGATCACACTTTTTGAACCCGCTGGCAGCCATCGGGGGAAAAGGGCCCCTGCTAGGTCAAAAGACAGGGCTGCCAGTGAAAAATAGAAAAATGGCACGAACGCTAGTCACGAAGGACAAAAACCGAAAAGAGAACTCCGGGCTCGATACTGGTGTACCGGCCCGAGGCGGGAAGGGGAAAACGGCGTCGAACCGAGAAAAAAAACACGAAAATCAACTTTTTTTCACGGGTGAGCACGAACCACGTCCATCGGGCTCCGCGGAGAAAAGAAGACTGAGCAAGATGGCACCCTTGGGTGGGAAGGGGACTGTGCATGCGTGCTGGCAGTCCCAAAGGCTTTCTGTGAAAGCTGGGGAAATGCTCCACATGGGGGCTCCGTCGGCACCGATGTCACCCATACGTGAGGACTGACTTCCTGCTTGGTCCTGGAGAATATAACATAATACTTTATAAAGTTATATTTATAGTATAAATATAAAGCACTGTATTAGTTTATTAACTAACACATGGGCCGCAAAAATGTTTGAATTTTAAATGTGGGCCTTGCAGCAAAAGGGTCTGAGAACCACTGCTTTAGGGTCAAATCCTTCAATGAGGATTTTCCCCCTGGTTCGTAAGGTTCCCTAGTTAATGCATTCAACACCAGATTAAGGTCCCATGGGGGAATCACCAACCTCTGCTGAGGCCGCAAACGCCTAACCGCTCGTAGGAACCTGCTAATGTCATGGTGGTCACCTAGGGGCTTTCCACGGACCTTACCCCTAATAACAAGAAATTGCCGCTAACTGAACCCGCAAGGAGCTAGCCGCTAGGCCATTCTCGAATCCTCCTTACAAAAACTCTACGACATCCGGCATGGAGGCCGCTAGGGGCTTCTTCTCTTGCTCCAAACACCATGACTCAAATATGCGCCATAACCTCACATATGAGAGGCAGGTCGAGCGCTTCCGCGTGCTCAACCAAGGTCGTAATTAATGCTCCTGAATAACCCCTCTTTTGGAGCCGCGCCCTTTCAATAGCCAGGCCTCGAGAACCGATCCACCTGGGGCATCCGTACCGGTCCCTGCACTAACAGATCGCTCCTGCAGGGAAGCCTCCATGGGCGCCCGGCCATTAGTTTCACCAAATCTACATACCATGGTCTCGGTGGCCAATCTGAGGCTATGAGAATTACGAATCCTTGGTGGGCTTCTACCCGCTGTAGGACTCTCCCTATGAGAGCCCAGGGAGGGAAAACATACAGGAGGCCTTCTGACATCCTTTCTTTCCTGCGACTGAAAAATCGATTTGCCTTGGCCGATTCCCATCTTGCCATGAGATCCATGATTGGAGTCCCCCAACGGGCTACCACCTGGTAGAACACCTCCTGAGCCAGTTCCCACTCTCCATGGTCTATCCTGCACCTGCTCAGGTAATTGGCCGTGACATTGTCTATACCAGTCACGTGCTGTGCCAATAGAACTGTTAAATGGGCTTCTGCCCACTGCAACAGGCTGTCCGCTTCCTCCTCCAAAGGAGGACTGCTTGTTCCTCCCTGGCGGTTGATGTAGGCCACTGTAGTGACATTGTCGGAGATGACGCGGACTGCTCTTTGTCAGACTAAGGACTCAAACACTCCGAGTGCTAGGGTTACTGCCCACATTTCCAGTCTCTTGATGGACCACTGAGCCTCCACCGGACTCCAGCAACCCTGGGCAAACTGGCCCTCGCAAAGAGCCCCCCTCCCCATCCGGCCAGACTTGCATCCGTTGTCAACTGCACCTACAGGGGAGGTTTGAGGGGCATTCTGCGTTCCAAGTTCTTTGGGCAACGCCACCACTGTAAGGTCTTTCTGGTCAGTTGGGGGCAGAGTAACCTCATGGACAACGGATGATGCTGATAGGATCATCGTCGTAGCAATGCCCATTGAAGCGACTGCATATGTGCTCTGGCCCACGGCACCATCTCTATCGTTGCCACCATGGTTCCCAGCACTTGTAGGTAATGCCAGGCAGTAGGGTTCTGCCTGCCCAGAAATTGTGACATGAGGCTCCTCAGGTCTTTTAATCTCTGCTTCGGCAGGAACACCTTTCCTCTCGCGGTGTCGAACCTTGCTCCGAGGTACTCGATCTCCTGCGTGGGTACTAATCTGCTCTTTGCCTGATTGATGACCCACCCCAACTCCTACAGGAATGCCACCACCCTGGCCGTCACCTTGCAACTTTCCGCCTCTGATTTCGCCTGGATCAGCCAGTCATCCAGGTAGGAATGCACCAAGATTCCCTCCTTTCATAGGACTGCGGCCACCACCACCACCACCATCACCTTGGTGAAAGTCCAAGGGGCCGTTGCCAGGTCAAAGGGCAGAACCCGAAACTGAAAATGTCCGTTTGGGACCGCAAATCTCAGAAACTGCTGATGAGCCTTTCGGATGGGAATATGCAAATACGCTTCTGTCAGGTCTATGGAGGTCGAGAACTCCCCCCGGCATACGGCCACACGTACCGACTTCAGGGTTTCCATTCGGAAGTGAGGTACTCAGACAACGATTGATTTGTTTTAGGTCGAGGATTGGTCGAAAGGACTCTTCTTTCTTTAGTACTACAAAATAAATTGAGTACCGACCGGATCCACGTTGGTCTGCCAGAACAGGGACCACTGCCCCTAGCAATAGAAGCCTTGAGAGAGTGTCTTCTACCGCTGCTCTCTTTGTTGGCGATCTGCAGGGAGACTGAACAAACGATGGCCGTACCTGCTTTGCAAACTCGAGAGCATAACCCTCTCGGACCACTTCCAGACCCATTGACTGGATGTGACCTGGGTCCAGGCGGGAAGAAACTGCCTTAACCGACCCCTCACTGGCAGGCACCACTCCCGGACCCCTGTTTCATTGCGGCTTTCTAGGACCCACGGAGGAGGAAAAGGCCCCAAAGCCTCTTCCCGCTCCGCGAAACCCCTGGAAGCTTTGTCCTTTCGAGGGGAAACGGCCCCTGTGAAAGGATGTCGACCTAACGGGTCAAAACCTCCGGAACTCCCTTGCTTGGCTACGCATGGGGGCCGGCGAACAGCCTTGCTTCGGTCTAACCTCCGGGAGCCTGCCCCCCTTAGTCTCGCCTAGGTTCTTTACCAACTTATCCAAGTCTTCTCCAAAGAGCAACTTTCCCTTAAAGGGGAGTCTACTCAGGCGTGCTTTTGAAGAGGCATCCGCTGCCCAGTTGCGCAGCCACAAATATCGCCAAGCTGCTACCACCGAGGCCATATTCTTTGCTAGGCTCCTAATGAGGTCGTACTGACTATCTGCCAGGTAGGCCGCTCCGGACTCCACCCTAGCCGCTTCTGTCTGCACGTTTCTGGCCAGACTACCCGCTAACTGAAGTTGCTGAGACAACCTCAGACAGGCTCTCGCCACCCAAGCCCCTGACACCGAAGCCTGTAAGGCTAGAGCACTAACATCAAAGGCTTGCTTCAGCAACGTATCTAGTTTTCTATCCTGGGTATCCTTCAGGGCCGCACTGCCCTCAACCGGGATAGTCATCTTTTTTGTGACTGCTGACACTGCCGCATCCACCCTGGGAGACATCAGCAACTTCTTGTCTATCTCTGGCAATGGGTACAGACGAGCCATAGAACGCACCCCCCTCAGGCTGGATTCTGGTTGATTCCATTCCTCCTGAATCATCTGCCGCACCACTCTGTGCACTGGGAAAACCTTCTGGGACCTTCTGATGGCTTGGATCAATGGGTCCTCCAAGGGCCTCCTCGTCTGCTGGCATGTCAGGAGCCATATTGAGCACTTTCAGCGATTCCGTAATCAATGCTGGGAGCTCCTCCCAACGAAATACTCGTACAATTCGGGCTTGATCCTCCTCTGGGATCTCTCTCTCTTCGAGTTCTTCATCTTCTCCTACTTCCTTGTTCGAGACTTCCTCCTCCAGAGTGTTTGGTAAAGGGGATGTAAGGCTCTCTTCATTCATCAGTCTAGCGCGCTTGGGAGGGACCCCCGCGTCCTGGGTCCCCGCCAACACCCATCTGGAAGATACATTTGCCTACGACGCCCCCGACCCTGCTGCCCCCCTGCTGGCACATGCAATAAGCCTTGTGCAGCAGGAGGACAAATTCAGGTGAAAAGTGTCCCCAGGCCCCCTCTTCCCCCGAGGAGGTGGAGGGGTGGGACAGGGAAGTTCCGTGCAAATCCATGGTTGAAGATGGAGGTGAGGGCCGTTCACCCCCCTCTTCCAGTGGGTCTCCTGATCCCTGGGAATCCTGGGACAAAGCCAATTGGATTTCTTGTTCCACGGAGGCAGACTCTGCAGTGCAACCCCTGCAGATTCCTGCTTCCAAGCCAGTGCCCCGACAGGTGCCGCAGGCCGGACACCGTGGTTTGCCGGGCATCAAATAAGTTAATTAGCCTCCCCTCCCCCCCCAAAAAAATATTGAGATAAATTAGAGGAGATTAGCAACAAGCAAACTCTATCTAAAATTAACTTTAAGGCAAAATTTAAAAAAAAAAAAATTAAAAAACTTAAAATTAAAGAAACTTCACAAAAAGCGGTCTTGAAAGAAAAAATATGTACTCGCTGTTACTCTTGCTCCTCTCCCCTTGCCTTACAGCCGCAAGGAAGTCAGCCGGCTTAAGCTGCCATCCACGTGCTAGGCCACGGCCACGCGGTGTTCAGCCCGGCGGTAGTGAGGCCTCACTCGCATCTCCGGCCGCTGTCTCCCCTGCTGCTTCCGCTGCTCCCGTGAGCGCTCCAACTGCCTCGATACCTCCTTTCTTGCTCGTCGAGGCTCCAGAGCCGCCTCTAGCGCTCAGCCACCCAGAGAGCTTAGGCGCGAGGCGGGGCAGGCCGCATCCGAGGGTCCTGGAGCATCGGCGGACTCTGCTCGCAAGGGGAGGCTTCTGCTTCTCCTTCTCTCCCCCCCCCCCCCCCACGCGGCAGCAAGCAATATTCTTCTCCTCAATCAAAGCCGGAGATTGGGCGTCCGCGGCCTCCTGAACAGAGGGCAGGTGGGAGGAGGAGGTAGTCTGTGTTTAAAGCTACAGTGTTTAAATAAAGTAAAAATTTTAAAGTAAAGTTTAAAACCAAGTTTAAGTACAATTTAAAGCCAAATTGACCCAATTAAGATAGGATCTAGCTTTGGGAGCCCCTAAAAACCTAACTCCCTGCCTGCAGTCTCTCCTGTAAGCCCTCTAGCTTACTGGTACCCTCCAGCTGTTTGGAAGCTGAGTTTACTGGTGCCGGTGAGTGGTGCCAGTGGTACTTATAGCAGAGCATCATCAAAACGATGATAGGCTCAGCCTCCAAGCTGCTGGAAGGGCTACACAACCCAGGCGAGAGGGACTGGACTGGAGAGACGATAAGGAAACTGTATTCAAAAAAACGCAAAAATTAAATGAAAATAGGTAAAGATAAAACAGGATGAATTATATTAAACTGTAATGCAAGGAGGGGGGGGGGCAGATGGTAAAAGTGAATTAATCTCAAACCGGTGAATAAAAGGAGGCAACAGACCTTTATATATTCTACTTAAAAAAATATATATATATATAAATAAAAATTTTAAAAAAAAGTATACACAGGGTGGCCCAAAAAAAGTCAGAACATCTCGTAGCATATAAGTTATTTAAAAATTCAAAAAGACAGGAGGTAGGACTTCCGGTGACGTCATCGGGACGGATGGTGGGGTAGAAGGAGAGCTCTGCCATCCAAGCCTGTGAAAAGGGGGCTAAATACCCCTATTTGCGTTAATTGCGGGGGGCAAGCTGGAGAATCGATGCCGCTAGACCCGAGGATCGGGCAGAGGTGAAAGGAAGCAGCTTGGCCCCGCATCGGCATTTCCCCGACGGGGGAGCTTCACGAGCGGCCTAGAGCGCTGACCGCGTGGTCGGCCGGGACCGGCAGCAAGAACTGCAGACGTGCTGTGAGGCTGCAGCAGAGCAGAGTGTGGGGTCCGAGGCCTAGTCAGCTGAGAATCCAGCAATCGGGCAGTGCTACAGAGCTGAGGGCCGGCGAGGGACCTCACATCTCCCGACGGCAGTGGGGCTGGTACGTACAGCACTTCCCTTGCTAGACAGCAGCACAGAGCGGAGGAGCCCAGAGGGCGGTAATAGCCCGTGCACTGCTGCCCGCAGTGACAGCGGTGGCTGCGGGAGAGGGCCACGCGGAGCTGAGCAGTGTGTGGAGCGGAGGAGAAGGAGGGCAGCGGGGGAAAACCACAATACAGTGGATTGTGGGCTGAGAAGCCCTGGAGAAGAAGCCTGTGGAGGCGACGACAGAGAACCAGTGGAGTGTGAGGTGAGAGAGTAGCCCTTAAGGAGAACCGCAGAGCAGAGGCCATAGAAGAGCAAGAACTCAGGAGGGGTGGAGGAGAAAGGCTGTGCCAGCGGTACCAAGGACCTGAAGTTATAGGGAGACAGGGAGAGGAGAGGCCCCTGTGCTCCAGAAGAGATAGGGGGGGCAAAGCCCTGCAGCATTTACAGCACAGTTACCCATACAGCGAAGACATAAAGAACCTACGACTTAGAGCCAAGATGGATAAAAATAAAGCGGGGGCGTCAGCGCGCAAGAAGCTGGCGGAATACCGATCTCCCTACGGAGCAGCCAAGAGTAACAAGGAGGGGGCCAAAGAGAATAGTAAGCAGCTGGCAGAGGCCCAAGAGCTGGTGGAAGAGTTGGAACGGAGCTGTAGCCCAGGAGGGATCGTGAAATTGAAAGACTGGCTCACAGAGCTGAAGGATGAGATCAAAGCTGATATCGGTGGGGTGTCGCGGGAGCTCAGAGAGTCCATCCACTCTCTGCGACAAGATATAGGGGAGATCGGAAACCGTATGGAAGAAATGGAGACGCAACTGCAACAGCAGGGGGAAGAACTCGATGTGTTACAAAAAGACTGGGCAGACATCAAGCGGATTCAGCTGGAGCAGCAGATGAAGGCGGAGGACCTGGAGGATAGATCCCGCCGATGTAATATACGCGTCCGGGGCCTTCCAGAAGAAGCACGATACCGCAACTGTGAGGACGTGATTGTTAAAATTTTTAGCTCCCTGCTCGAGACAGCGGATCCAGAGGGAGGCACTGAGATCACACCGTCACAAATAGAGAGAGCGCACAGGAGCCTGGGCCCCAAACGAGACAATAAACCAAGAGATATTGTGATATGCCTGGGCTCCTTCAAGATTAAAGAAAGGTTGTTGATGGCAGCCAGGAAGGTGAGACAGTTCCAGTGGGAAGAACACTCCCTGGAGTTTTTTCAGGATCTCTCAGGGGGAACACTGCAGCGTAGACGGGACTTCAAAGAAGTTACAAAGTACTTGCGAAAAGAGGACATAAGATATAAATGGATGTTCCCTTTTGGCATGTTGATCACGGCCAGGGGGAGGTCAAAACGAGTGCAAACTACAGAGGAAGCCTGGAGAGCTCTGCAAGACTTGGAGCTGCCGAATATCCCTGAAGGGAATATGACCACAGCTAGACAGGGGGCTAGTACGTCGACGTCCTCTAATCCAGCTCAGAGAGCTCAGCGGTGGCATCGAGTCCCAGCAGAGGGCCGAAGACTGGCGCGCAAGCTTGGAGAGAGCCCCGGGACATCAGCAGCTGAGAACGGAGCGGGCTGAAGTAGAAGTTTTAAAGCTTGGTGCTTTGTAGTACTGTTGTGCATATATATTTTGTTGGGTTATTGTAGGAGGGGTGCATTATGTGGGGGGGGGCAAGGGGGCTGTAGCATGAGGGGCGGGAAGGGGGGGGCGGGGGAGGGCGAAGAGGCAGGGGGATGGGGGGAGTAGGTAGCGGTTGAGTCGGGGGGGGGGGATAGAGCAAATGGGGAGATGCGGAATGGTGGGGGGAAGACAGGCAGGCCCGTAGGCAGTCACCTATATGGAAGACAAATCTCTCTTTGGAGAGAGCTGGGGGGGTGGGGTCAAGGAGATTGGGGGGGGGAGGGGGAGGGGGGGGAGGGGGAGAGGGGGGAGCGGGAGGGGGGGTAAGGGGGGGGGGGGGTTGGAACACCTATGGGCTGACAGTGGGGAGTGAGGTCTACCAAGATGGGAGATCTAAAAATTGTATCCTTAAATGTTAAGGGCCTGAATTCGCCTTTTAAACGGCAGAAATTGTATGATGAGCTGGCTCGCCAGAAGGCGGGGATAGGGCTGATTCAGGAAACGCACCTTACCAAAACAACAGAGTACCTGGTCAAGCCTAGGGGATTTGGGGTATGTATTCATGCCTCTAACACAGTTGAAAAGAAGAAAGGGGGGGGGTGGCTATTCTGATAGCCTCCAGACTGCAGACCCTAGTGCACTCCGTTGTCAGGGATAAGGGAGGGAGATATGTACTGGTGAGGGTGCGGGTGGGGAGTAAGTGGTACTGTATAGTGAACCTATATGCCCCTACGGGATCGCAAGGTAATTTCTGGAGGCAATTGACTGAGGAGGTGGGGAACATGGGGGAGGGTACCCTTATATGTGGGGGAGATTTCAATCTTACCTGGAATCCGGCATGGGATGCAACTGGGGGTCGGGAGGGTAAGCGGGCGGACAGGAAGAGGTATCGAGCTTTTGTGGTGCAGCATGGATTGGTTGACGCTTGGAGGTTACAATACCCTGGGAGGAGACAATTTTCCTATTTCTCGCCCACGCATGGGTCCTACTCCCGGATAGATGCTATCTGGGTCTCCAAAGAAGTAGGGGGTCAGATTACCGAAGCAGCAGTGGAGGCCATCACATGGTCTGATCATGCCCCGGTGACGGTCTCTTTGCGCATGGCGGATGAAGGGAAAGGGCTACAATATTGGAGGTTGAACGAGTCGCTGTTGGATGATGAGAGGGTCCGGGAGGAGGTAGGGCGGGAAACAAGGGAATATTTTATACTCAATGATAACGGGAGGTGGCATGGGGCGGGGTATGGGATGGCTACAAGGCAGTGATTCGCGGGGTGCTTGTCAAGTGGGGGGCACGGTTAAAGAGGGAGAGAGAGAGCAGGGAAGGGGCATTGAGGCTCCGTTTATTAGAATTGGAAGAGTTGGATGCACAGGGGCGGTCGAGATCTTATCAAGGACAGATACTGGCGGTGCGGGCACAGTTAAATGCGCTGCAGGCAGCACGGATACAGTATCAGATGCAACTCTTACGGCAAGAGGTTTTTGAGGGGGGGGATAAAGCGGGGAAATTTTTGGCGCAGAGGCTTCGACAGAGAAAGTTGCGTTCCCATATCATCCGAGTCCGATCTAAGGGAGGGACCCTGGTCACTAAGGAAGGAGAAATTAGGGAAGCCTTTAGAGAGTTTTACCAGGAGCTATATAAAGCCCGTGACTCGGCAACAGAGGACAGAGTGAGCAGATACCTTGCTTCAGTGCGATTGCCTAAACTGGGGAGGGAGGAGCAAGGGGAAATCAATAGACCGATAAGTGGGGAGGAAGTGCAGCGGGCAATTCGACAATTAAAAATCGGGAAAGCTCCAGGCTTAGACGGGTTAACAGCGCCATTCTATAGACGGTTTGGACATCTCCTGATCGAGCCATTGGTGAAGTTATTTAACTTGCCAAGGGAGGGAGGGAGACTAGCGGGCACGATGGGCTGGGCGGGGATTACGGTTATACATAAGGAGGGGAAAGACCCACAGGATTGTGCATCTTATAGGCCCATTTCTTTGCTTAATCTTGATGCCAAGCTACTCGCAAAGATATTATCAGCCCGATTAAACAAGGTAATTGGAAAATTGATCCACCAGGACCAGGCGGGCTTCATACCAGGTAGACAGGTGGCGGACAATATAAGGAAAATATTGAATATAATTTGGTCAGTTGAGCAGAGCGGGGAAGAGGCCCTGCTCCTGTCGTTGGACGCCGAAAAAGCCTTCGACCAGGTAGCCTGGCCCTTCTTGTTCCAGGTATTGGAGAAGGTTGGACTGGGGAATGATTTCTTGGCCTGGATAAAGGCACTCTATGAGCGGCCGCAAGCATGTGTCCGGGTGAATGGGGCGTACTCAGGGTTTTTCGAGCAGGGGAGGGGTACCCGACAGGGGTGCCCTCTGTCGCCGTTGCTCTTTGCTATTGCGTTAGAGCCGTTTGCACAGAGGGTGCGAGAAAGGGAGGATATCCGGGGACTACTGGTGGGGACGAAGGGCTATAAGATTTCCTTGTTTGCTGATGATATCATTCTAAGCTTGGGTAGTCCCAGAGTGAGCATTCCAATAGTGATGTGGGAATTGGAGGAATACGGTAAGCTGTCGGGTTTTTCAATCAACTGGGCTAAATCGGAGATTTTAAATCTGGCGGTCTCGGGAGCAGGACAAGCAAGGTTGGCCAAGCAATACCCTTTTAAATGGGCGCCGGAAAGTATAAGGTACTTAGGAGTACGACTAGGTAACAAAACGGCGGCACTATATAATCTGAATTACGGGAAGGTACTTGGGCAGATGGAGAGTTGGTTGGGGGGTTGGGGAAAGGGGTTTATATCTTGGTTTGGGAGGATAGCGACAGTTAAAATGATGCTGGTGCCACGCCTGCTGTTCTTATTCCAGACACTCCCCATAGCGGTACCGCGGAACCATTTGAAACGGGCGCAAGGGATGGTAAATAGATTCATATGGAAGCAGCGAAGACCGAGAGTGGCGATGAGCATACTGCAGAGAGCAAAAGAAGAGGGGGGGCTGGGAGTTCCCAACTTGGGGAAATACTATGAGGCAGCCCAATTGAAAACCGTATATGAGTGGCAACGAAATGAGGGGAAGCAATGGGTGCAGATGGAGCGGGAGCAGATGGGGGGGGCGGACATGGAGAGGGTGATTTGGCGGGGAGGAGCGGGCGAAGCCTCTAACATTCTAAACCCCATGATAGTACATAGTCTGCAAGTGTGGAAACGGTACAAACAACAACTGGTGGCAGGAAAAAGGGTCCACACCGGGCATGGGATTAGAGGCATGTTTTGAGACGGGGCAGGGGCCGGACGCGCGGACCTTTCAAAGGTGGGCAAGGGGGGGGTTGACGCAAGTATCCCAGCTCTTACATAACCAGGGGATGTATGGGTTTGAGGGTATAAAGGATCTCTATGGGTTGACAGAGAATGATCACTATGCCTATTTGCAACTCTGTCATTGCCTTCGGCAGACCAGGGTGTGGAAGGACTTGTGGGGGCGACGTAGTTGGTTTGAGGTTTTATTTACAGGGCATATGGGGCAAAAGGGGGTGTTATCCCGAATATATAGGGGTCTGATGGAGCCCGGGGAGGGTAAACTGCCCTATATGCTGAAATGGGAGGCCGATTTGGGGATGGAGTGGAATGAAGAGGTGTGGACCAAGGTGCTCCGGACTGTAGCGCATGTCTCTATCTCTGCATCCCTTAAGGAAAACGCATATAAAGTGCTGTCCCGATGGTACTGGACGCCAGTACGTCGTGTGAAAGCTAAACTTGGACAGGATGACCAATGCTGGCGAGGGTGCGGGGAGAGGGGGGACTGGATGCATATGTGGTGGAGTGGTGACAAGATCCTAGCTTACTGGACGAGGGTTTTAGAAGTAATACATGCGATGACAGGACACAAAATGCCACAAAAGCCCGAAATATGTCTGTTACATCTCCTAGAAGAAGAGATACCCAGGAGGGAGGCGGGGGTATTACACCATTGTCTAGTAGCGGCCCGTTGCGAAATAGCCCGGCACTGGGGGGGACAGAGTGCCCCGCAGGTGGCTGGTTTCATCCGCAGAGTGAGTGAAGTGGGGCTGATGCACCGGCTGACAGTGCAGTGCCGGGGGGGTGGGGAGAGAAGTGGGGTACATTGGCAGAAGGTATGGAAATGGGTGGAGGAATGGCAAGAGGAGGGGGGAGTAGGGGGAGGATTATGGAGGGGGGCAGGTGGGGGTGCTGGGACTGGTGGGGGGAATAGTGGGCATAGGTAGGGTTCGAAGATGCAGAAATGGATCTAAGTGTTTGCATATGGGGGGAGGGGAGGGGGGTAGGGAGGGGTGAGGGGGTAGTGTGGGAAGGAGGGGGGATTTCGCACAGGGGAGCTGCCTGTGGTTTGTTGAATTATAGGCGGGGGATTAAAGCAGGGGAACATCACATCTGCTGTTTTATTTTATGTTATTTAGCGTTGGTGAATTGATCACTGTTTGAGTTATGTTAGTGCTTTCATTGTCTAAGAGCAGTTTACTTCGGTTCCTCTGTCTTATAATAGAGACGAAGGGGGTGGGATGGGGTGATAACTTGCTGTATTAAACATGCTTTCTATTGGTGTGTTATTCACTAATAAAAATTTTAAATGGAAAAAAAAAAAAAAAAAAGACAGGAGGTAAACGATTGACAAATTAAAAAAAAAAAAAAAGATGGCAACCGGAAATTGTCGAAATAAAGACGTTATATAGCTAAAAAAGGTAAATAAGTCAACTATTTAAGCTTTTAATTTATGAGATGTTCTCACTTTTTTGGGCCACCCTGTATATTTTATGAATTGTAGGTATTAGAACTTCATAAAAAAACATTTAAATGACAAAAGAGGGGGGAGGGGGGAGGGGAAAGGGAAGGTAGAACGGAGGGTAGGGATGGAAAGGGGAGAGCAGGTGTGGAAAGAAGGAAGGTAAAATAGTAATTAGATCTTACCTGCTAATTAGTGTTCCTGAAGGAACGACAGTCCAGTCCCTTTACTTCTGGGTTACGCAACCCTTCCAGCAGCTTGGAGGCTGAGCCAAACCTTTTTGGAGGTGGGGCGGTATAAATACCACTGGGACCACCCCTCAACTCCAGTATTCGACTGAAAAAGCAGATCTACAGAGTTTCCCTTAGCAATCAAACATAAGAACTTATCTATCCAACATTGTCTAACTATGTACAATACCTATATATATAAATTTTTCTTTTTTTTTTTTTTCAATAGAAAATGGTTAGTGTGAGGAAGAGAGAGAGCGAGAGAGGGCGAGAGAGAGAGAGGAGGGTCGGACGGAGGAGCAATGCTTGAGGTTGCCCGATCCGGCTATTCTCCCGTGTCCCTTCATCTTGAAATGGCCCCACGCTCGGTCCAGAGTTTCCGTCTGACTGCTAGGTCCTAACCGGGTGGGATCAGGGACTGGACTGTCGTTCCTTCAGGAACACTAATTAGCAGGTAAGATCTAATTACTATTTCCTTATCGTCACTCCAGTCCAGTCCCTTTACTTCTGGGATGTACAAGAGCAGTTCAACCCTGGGTGGGATCCGGCAAACCGGACTGAAGGACCGCCAGACCAAACCGAGCATCCGCTGCGCTCTGGACGTCCAGCCTGTAGTGCTTGGTGAACGTATGTAGCGAAGACCAAGTTGCCGCCCTACAGATGTCCACTGGAGGGACCAAGCTGAATTCTGCCCAAGAAGTAGCCTGAGCCCGGGTGGAGTGCGCCCGGAGCCCCGCTGGCACCTGCTTCCCTTTCAGGATGTAGGCGGAAGCGATCGCTTCCCTGATCCATCTGGAGATAGAGGCCTTGGCCGCCGCCTCTCCCTTGTGTGGACCCCCAAACTGAACGAATAGTCGCTCGGACTTCCGGAAAGGGACTGTGCGGGAGAGGTAGCGTTTCAAGGTCCTCCGGACATCCAAGAGTCGCAGTTTGTCATCCCTACCTCTGCCCTCCTCGGCGGAGAGAACCGGAAGGTGAACTGCCTGGTTCATATGAAAAGGAGAAATGACCTTGGGCAAGAAGGAGGGGACCGGACGTAGAACTATCTTGTCCTTGAGAAACAGTAGGAAGGGGGGCTGAGCGGACAGCGCTTGGAGTTCCGAGACTCGCCTAGCTGAGCAGATCGCGACCAAAAAGACTGTCTTCAGGGTTAAGTCCTTTAAGGAGGCCCTCTTCACTGGTTCGAAGGGTTCCTTGATCAGAGCGTTAAGCACTAGGTTGAGGTCCCAAGGGGGAACGACTGACCTCTGTTGAGGGCGCAGGCGCCTTAACCGCCCTCAAGAACCTGGAGACATCCGAGTGCGCCCCTAGGGGCTTTCCGCGGACCTTCCCTCTATAGCATGCGATTGCCGCTAGCTGAACTCGCAAGGAGCTGTGAGCTAGGCCCTTGTCAAAACCTGCCTGTAAGAATTCCAGAATCTCGGGGACTGAAGCGGAGAGGGGTTTTCGTCGGTTGCTCCGCGCACCACGCTTCGAAGATGCGCCAAGTCCTAACATAGGAGAGACAGGTCGAACGCTTCCTAGCGTTTAGCAGGGTAGAGATGACCGCTCCTGAATAACCTCTCTTTAGGAGCCTCGCCCTTTCAATAGCCAGGCCGTAAGAGAGAACCGATCCACGTGAGGCATCCGCAATGGACCTTGTCCCAGCAGGTCCCTTTTGCAAGGAAGACGCCAAGGTCGATCGGCGATCAATCTCATCAGATCCGCATACCAAGGCCGGCGAGGCCAATCCGGGGCTATGAGAATTACATATCCCTGATGGGACTCCACTCGTTGTAGCACTTTTCCGATCAGAGCCAGGGAGGGAACACATAGAGTAGACCCTCCGAGGGCCACTTCTGGGCCAAGGCATCCAGGCCTTCGGACATCCTTTCCTTGCGCCGGCTGAAGAACCGATCCACCTTGGCGGTTGCGAACCTCGCCATGAGGTCCATGACTGGGAGGCCCCAAAGGGCTACTATCCGGTTGAACGTCTCCTGCTCCAGTTCCCACTCTCCGTGGTCTATCTTGCACCTGCTGAGATAGTCTGCTGTGACGTTGTCTATTCCTGCCACGTGCTGGGCCGAGAGAGCTTCCAACCGAGTCTCTGCCCACTGGAACAGAGTGCCCGCCTCCTTCTCTAAGGCGGGACTGCTGGTGCCGCCCTGGTGGTTGATGTAAGCCACCGCGGTAACATTGTCTGAGAGTACGCGAATTGCCCTTTTTTGTACTAAGGCCTCTAGAGCCCTGAGCGCCAACCCTACGGCTCGCAATTCTAGTCTGTTGATGGGCCATTGGGCTTCCAGTGGAGACCAGTTGCCTTGAACGAACTGGCCCTCGCAGTGAGCTCCCCAGCCTGTCAGACTGGCATCCGTCGTCAGTAATAACCACTGGTGAGGCTCGAGGGGCATCCCGAGATCCAGATTCTTCGGGGACCGCCACCAGTGCAGCGTCTGTTTGGTCCGTGGCGCGCAAGGTAACGGCATTGATAAGGGGTGATGTTGCGGCGACCAACGACGCAATAGGGCCCTCTGCAGCGGCCGCATGTGGGCCCGAGCCCATGGTACCACCTCTATTGCCGCTGCCATTGTTCCCAGGACCTGCAGATAATGCCGCGCCGAAGGGTTCCGTCTGGCCAGAAACTGAGTTACCAGGAGTCTTAGCTCTCTTGATCTTGATTGAGACAGAAACACCCTGCCTCTGCTGGTGTCGAACCTTGCTCCGAGGTACTCCAGTTCCTGGGAGGGTGTCATCCTGCTCTTCGCTCGATTGATGACCCACCCCAATTCTTCTAGCACTTGCACCACTCTTGTTGTCACGGAGTGGCTTTCCTCCTCGGACTTTGCCCGGATTAGCCAATCGTCCAGGTAGGGGTGTACTAGAATTCCCTCTTTTCGTAGAGAGGCCGCTACCACCACCATCACCTTGGTGAATGTCCTTGGAGCCGTAGCTAAGCCGAAGGGAAGAGCCTGGAATTGAAAATGGCCCCTTGGCACTGCAAATCTCAGGAATTGTTGATGGGCATCCCTGACCGGGATATGCAGGTAGGCTTCTGTCAGATCGAGGGATGTTAAGAACTCCCCGCCCCTGACTGCTGCTATGACCGAACGTAGGGTTTCCATCCGGAAGTGTGGAACTCTGAGGCAGCGATTGACCTGTTTTAGATCTAGTATCGGGCGAAAGGAGCCTTCTTTCTTTGGGACTACGAAGTAAATCGAGTACCGACCAGAACCGCGCTGGTCTGGTGGCACCGGGACTACGGCCCCGAGCGTTATCAGACGGGAGAGGGTTGTCTCTACCGCCCCTCTCTTTTCCGAAGAACCGCAGGGAGACTGAACAAAGGCTGGAGGAATTTGCTTTGCGAATTCGAGAGTGTAGCCCTCTCTGATGACTTCTAGAACCCATTGATCGGACGTGACCCGGGACCAGGCAGGAAGAAAACGCCTTAGGCGACCGCCCACCGACGGCTCTCCCCCCTGGACCCCCGTCACCTCATTGTTTTCTATTTGCTTGAGAGGAGGAGGAGAAGGAGGACGAGCCAAAACCTCGGCCTGCTCCTCGAAACCCTCTAAAACCTTGTCCCCTAGAGGGGAACCGGCCCCTGGGAAAGGGGTTTGTCCTAGCTGGGCGGAACCTTCAGGAGTCCCTGGACTGGTTACGCACTGAGGGTACGGGACGCCCTTGCTTTGGTCTGTCTTCAGGCAGCCTGCCCCCTTTAGACTCACCAAGGTCCTTTACCAACTTCTCCAAATCTTCTCCGAATAACAGTTTTCCCTTGAACGGAAGGCGGCTCAGGCGTGCCTTCGAGGAGGCGTCCGCTGCCCAATTCCGTAGCCACAGATAACGTCTAGCTGCTACCACCGAGGCCATGCTCTTGGCTAGGGCTTCTGATGAGGTCATACTGACTATCCGCCAGGAAGGCTGTTCCGGATTCCAGTCTAGCAGAGTGGTCCTGAGCTTCGCCAGATGGGCCCTCTGTTGCTTGCAGCTGTTGAGACCACCTTAAGCAGGCTCTTGCCACCCAAGCCCCTGAAACCGAGGCCTGCAATGCCAGGGCGCTCACATCAAAAGCTTGTTTTAGGAGGGTATCTAGTTTTCTGTCTTGAGAATCCCTCAAGGCTGTGCTGCCCTCCACTGGAATAGTAGTCTTCTTAGTGACTGCTGACACCGCTGCATCCACCCTTGGGGACTTCAGTAGCTCTCTGTCTGCCTCTGGTAGAGGGTATAGGCGAGACATGGATCGGACTCCCCTTAGACTAGACTCGGGTTGATCCCATTCTTCCTGGATCATCTGGCGCACCACTCTATGAACAGGGAAGACCCTCTGTGATCTCCTGATGGCCTGGATTAACGGATCCTCCACCGTCTCCTCTTCTGTCGGTGCATCTGAGGATACATTGAGAACTTTTAAAGACTCATCAATTAGGGCCGGGAGTTCTTCCCGCCGAAAGACTCTAATTATCCTGGAATGATCTTCTTCCGGGATCTCCCCTTCTTCCAGTTCCTCTTCTTCCCCGTCCCAGTCTTTGTCCGAGCCCTCCTCTTCTGGAGAGCTCTGGGAAAGGGAGGAGAGAGGTTCTTCTCCGCCCAAGCGCGGGCGTTTAGGTGGGAGGCCTGAGTCAGGGATGTTTGCCCTCTTGGATATGGTGTCGGCCGTCGGGGCATTCCCCCCCTGAGCCCGAACCCTGCTTGCGCAAGCAATAGGCCTTGTGGAGTAAAAGAATAAAGTCTGGAGAGAAGAAATCCCCTGTACCCCCTTCCCCCGAGGGAGGGGGGTAGAAGGAGGAGGGGAGGGGGTGGGTAAATCTGAGATTGAGGTGGAAGGAGGCTGGGACCCCCCCTCCCCTTGCAAGAGGTCTCCAGCACTCTGAGAGGATTGGGACATGGCCAAATTAATTTCTTGTTCCACGGAGGCAGCCACTGCAGCACAACCCCTGCAGACTCCTGCCTCCGAGGATGTGCCCCTACGTGTGCCACAGGAAGGGCATCTGGGCTTAGCCGCCATGCTCTTGTTCCCAGGGATCTTGGTTCCTGATTGGAAGGATACGCCCTGGTTCAGATCCCCAGCTATAAGGATAGCAGAAGGTGCAGCTGTAAGGAATTGTCCTCTCTCCTTCCTTAGATCAAATTTATACTGGAGGGAGGGAGAGAGAGAGAGAGAGGGGACCACCAGACCCTCTGTTCTCTACCGGTAAATCAAGTCCCAGAGGCTAAGTAAATGAGCAGATAGAAATATTAAACTTTAAACTTCAAAATAAAACTCAAATTCCCAATAAAACAAGCAATGCCAAATAAAGAAACTGTGAGTAGTTCACTCTGGTACTTGCGGTTTAAAGCCTGGTGGACCTGGCTCAGCGATCTCTGCCCGTTGGCTCTACACGTGGTAGGCCTCACCACGTGGAGCCTGAACGGGGGATCGCGAGCGCGTTCTCCGGGTCACTGTTCTCCCCCCGGGCGAAAATACAACGCCGCCGAGGCAAGGATGCCGCCAGGGAATGTGCTGCCTCCTGAAGTGCAGGGAAAAACTCCTCCGACGCGATCGGGAGACCCGGGTGTCACCGCCGCGTTCTTCAGCTGCGGGGCGGGACCGGTGGGCAGAATCCAACTCCCGGGGATGCCTCCAGCGCTCAGCCACCTTAAGGGCTTCGGCGCGAGGCAGAACAAAGCGGGGAAATGCAGGAGATCTCCAGCAAACAGTCAGCACCCTTCTACCTCCGGAGCCCGGCCCGACCGAGGGGGGGGGGGGGGGAGGGAGGGAAGAGAGCAGAGAGCAGTTAAAGGAACAGAACTCAAATGCTAGCTGACAGACACAAAAATGAAATCAAAGAAACTAAAGGTAATAAAGCAAATAATATGATAAATTTAAAAGTAATTCTAAAGGAATTTAATTAAAGGAAGACTCCAGTAAGCCCTAGGCTTACGGAACCCTCCAGCTGCTTGGAGGCTGAGAATACTGGAGTTGAGGAGTGGTCCCAGTGGTATTTATACCGCCCCACCTCCAAAAAGGTTTGGCTCAGCCTCCAAGCTGCTGGAAGGGTTGCGTAACCCAGAAGTAAAGGGACTGGACTGGAGTGACGATAAGGAAGAAAAGGATACTAATGTAAACAAATGAAAGATTAAAAACATATGGTGACCTAACATAACCCATTGAGTTCTAAATTAAAATATCTAAGAAAAGAAAATAAAATTACAGAATTAAAGCCATACTATGCTCATGTATAAACTAAGAATTAATTAGACCTTACCTGCTAATTAGTGTTCCTGAAGGAACGACAGTCCAGTCCCTTACTTCTGGGTTGCGTAACCCTTCCAGCAGCTTGGAGGCTGAGTCCATCCTTTTTGAGGATGGTGTGGTATAAATACCACTGGCACCACCCACAGAAATAGTAATTAGATCTTACCTGCTAATTAGTGTTCCTGAAGGAACGACAGTCCAGTCCCTTTACTTCTGGGTTGCGCAACCCCTCCAGCAGCTTGGAGGCTGAGCCCAACCTTTTTGGGGATGGAGCGGTATAAATACCACTGGGACCACCCCCCAACTCCAGTATTCGAATGAAAAAGCAGATATAACAAACTTTCGTAAACAACCTACATAGTAAAACATCTCAAGTAATATTAACCACCAACCTATTGCAAAAAAAAAATTATTTTTTTTTTTTGGAATGGCATAGGAAGGGATATGAGGAATGGCAACGGGCGGAGGGGGGTTGCCCGAGCTTGCCGAACCTGGCCTGCGTTCGTTCCGATGCTTTTCTATAAACAATAAATCTTAACTTTAGCCGGAACCGGGAGGGATCAGGGACTGGACTGTCGTTCCTTCAGGAACACTAATTAGCAGGTAAGATCTAATTACTATTTCCTTATCGTCACTCCAGTCCAGTCCCTTTACTTCTGGGATGTACCAGAGCAGTTCAACCCTGGGTGGGGTCCGGCATACCGGAATGAAGAACCGCCAGGCCAAACCGAGCGTCTGCTGCACTCTGAACGTCCAACCTGTAGTGCTTGGTGAAGGTATGGAGAGAGGACCAAGTCGCTGCCCTACATATATCCAGCGGCGGAACTAGGCTGAATTCCGCCCAAGAGGTAGCCTGAGCCCTAGTAGAATGCGCATGCAGGCCCACGGGAACTTGCTTCCCCTTCAGGATATAGGCGGAAGCAATTGCCTCCCTGATCCACCTCGAGATGGAGGCCTTGGCCGCCGCCTCCCCTTTGTGCGGGCCCCCGAACTGAATGGTCGGTCGGACTTTCGGAAGGGCGCTGTGCGAGAGAGGTATCGCTTCAGAGTCCTCCAGATGTCTAGGAGTCGAAGTTTGCTATCCCTGACTTCCAGCCCCTCCGCGGCGAAGGCCGGGAGGGTAACTGTCTGGTTCACATGAAAGGGAGAGATAACTTTGGGCAAGAAGGAGGGAACCGTGCGCAGAACAACTTTGTCCTTGAGGAAGGACAGAAAGGGGGGCTGAGAGGACAGCGCCTGTAGTTCCGAGATCCTCCTGGCCGAACAGATGGCGATCAGGAAAACTGTCTTTAGGGTTAAATCCTTTAAGGAGGCCTTCTTTAATGGCTCAAAGGGATTCCCGATCAAGGCATTTAGTACTAGGATAAGATCCCAAGGGGGGATGACCGACCTCCGTTGAGGGCGTAGCCGTCTAACTGCCCTTAAGAACCTTGAGACGTCCGCGTGGGCCCCTAGGTGTTTGCCACGGACCTTGCCTCTGTAGCAAGCGATGGCTGCGAGCTGGACCCTTAAGGAGCTGTGAGCCAGACCCTTGTCAAATCCTGCCTGCAGGAATTCCAGGACCTCCGGGACTGAGGCCGAAAGTGGTTTCCTTTGGTGCTCCGCGCACCAGGACTCGAAGATGCGCCAAACTCTTACGTATGATAGGCAGGTCGAGCGCTTCTTGGCCTGCAACAGAGTCGAGACTACTGCACCTGAGTAACCTCGTTTCAGGAGCCGTGCCCTTTCAATAGCCAAGCCGTAAGCGAGAACGGATCCACGTGTGGCATCCGCACCGGACCTTGTCTTAGCAGATCCCTTTTGCAAGGGAGCCGCCAAGGATGGTCGGCGATCATCCTCACCAGATCCGCATACCAGGGTCGGCGAGGCCAATCCGGGGCTATGAGGATTATCAATCCTTGGTGGGACTCCACCCGCTGGAGAACCTTTCCGATCAGAGCCCAAGGAGGGAATACATAGAGAAGACCCTCCGAAGGCCACTTTTGGGACAGGGCATCCAGGCCCTCGGACATTCTTTCCCTCCGCCGACTGAAGAATCTGTCTACCTTGGCTGACGAGAACCGTGCCATGAGGTCCATGACTGGGAGTCCCCATCGAGCTACTATTTGGTTGAAGGTCTCCTGTTCCAGTTCCCACTCTCCGTGGTCTATTTTGCACCTGCTGAGGAAATCGGCTGTGACATTGTCCGTGCCCGCCACGTGCTGAGCTGATAGCGCCTGCATATGGGCCTCCGCCCACTGGAAGAGGGCGCCCGCCTCCTTCTCGAGGGCAGGGCTGCTGGTGCCTCACTGGTGATTGATGTAGGCCACCGCGGTGACATTGTCGGAGAGCACGCAAATTGCTCTTCCTTGTATTAAGGCCTCGATAGCCTTGAGCGCTAGGGTGACAGCCCGCAATTCCAGTCTGTTGATGGGCCATTGCGATTCCAACGGTGTCCAGCGACCCTGGACGAACTGGTCCCCGCAGTGTGCTTCCCCAGCCTGACAGGCTGGCATCCGTCGTCAATAGTAACCACTGAGGGGGTTCGAGAGGCATCCCGCGGTCCAGGTTCCTTGGGCACCTCCACCAGTGGAGTGCCTGTTTGGTTCGCGGAGCGCAAGGTAACTGCAGAGAGAGAGGATGATGCTGAGGAGACCACCGACGTAACAGTGACCGCTGCAATGGCCGCATGTGGGCCCTGGCCCATGGTACTACCTCTATTGCCGCCACCATTGTTCCCAGAAGCTGAAGATAATGCCACGCCGAGGGGCTTCGTCTGGCTAGAAACTGTGAGACTAGAAGTCTTAGCTCCCTTGATCTTGTTCGTGACAAGAATACTCTGCCGCTGTTGGTGTTGAATCTTGCCCCGAGGTACTCGAGTTCCTGGGAGGGAATCAGCCTGCTCTTTGCTCGATTGATGACCCACCCCAATTCCTCTAAAACCTGGATCACTCTGGTCGTTGTCGAGAGACTTTCCTCTTCGGACTTTGCCCGGATCAGCCAATCGTCTAAGTACGGGTGAACTAATATTCCCTCCTTCCAAAGGAAGGCCGCTACCACCACCATTACCTTGGTGAATGTCCTGGGAGCCGTAGCTAGGCCGAAGGGTAGGGCCTGGAATTGAAAGTGGCCTCCTGGCACAACGAATCTCAGGAACTGTTGGTGGGACTTCCTGACCGGGATATGCAGGTAGGCTTCTGTCAAATCGAGGGATGTTAGGAACTCCCCTCCCCTCACGGCTGCTATGACAGAACGTAGAGTCTCCATTCGGAAGTGCGGCACCCTGAGGCAGCGATTGACCTGTTTTAGATCCAGGATCGGTCGAAAGGAGCCTTCTTTCTTTGGAACCACAAAGTAAATCGAGTACCGACCCGAGCCGCGCTGGTTTGGTGGAACCGGGATCACGGCCCCGAGCGCTATTAGGCGCGCGAGAGTTGCCTCTACCGCCGCCCTCTTTGGAGAAGAACCGCTGGGAGATCGGACAAAGGCCGGAGGTATTTGTTCTGCAAATTCGAGAGCATAGCCTTCTCTGATCACCTCTAGGACCCATTGATCGGACGTGACTCGGGACCAGGCGGGAAGAAAGAGCCTCAAGCGACCGCCTATCGGGCGCCTTCCCTCCTGGGCCCTCGTCATCTCATTGTTGTTTTCTGGGACCCGAGAAGGAGGAAGAGGCTGTTCCAAAACCTCGGCCAGCTCCCCGGAACCCTCTGAAACCTTGTCCCTTTGAGGGAAAACGGCCATTGGGAAAGGGGGCTGACCTGGCTGGACGAAACCTCCGGGGGTCCCTAGGCTGGGTATGTAATGGGGGAAGGGAGCACCCCTGTTTTTGTCTGTCTTCCGGAAGCCTGCCTCCCTTTGACTCCCCCAGGTCCTTTACTAACTTCTCTAAATCTTCGCCAAATAACAGCTTCCCCTTAAAGGGAAGTCAACTCAGGCGCGTCTTAGAGGAGGCATCCACTGCCCAATTCCGTAGCCACAGATACCGCCTAGCCGCCACCACCGAGGCCATGTTCTTGGCTAAGCTTCTGATGAGGTCATACTGACTATCCGCCAAATAGGCTGCTCCGGATTCCACCCTAGCCGAGTTGGCCTGTGTTTCGGCCGTTGATCCCTCTGTTGTCTGGATCTGTTGTGCCCACCTTAAACAGGCCCGAGCCACCCAAGCCCCTGACACGGAGGCCTGCAAGGCGAGAGCGCTTATGTCAAAGGTTTGTTTCAGGAGCGTATCCAACTTCCTGTCTTGAGCATCTCTTAAGGCCGTGGCGCCCTCAACTGGGATAGTAGTCTTCTTGGTGACTGCTGATACCACTGCATCCACCCTGGGGGACTTCAGTAGTTCTTTGTCTGCCTCTGGGAGAGGGTAGAGGCGAGCCATGGTTCGTACCCCTCTCAACCCTGATTCTGGTTGATCCCATTCCTCCTGTATCATCTGACGTACCACCCTGTGGACAGGGAAAACTTTCTGGGACTTTCTGATGGCCTGAATTAAGGGATCCTCTAATGCCTCGTCCTCTGCTGGGGAGTCTGAGGCTACGTTGAGGGCTTTCAGGGACTCAATGATTAAAGAAGGGAGCTCCTCTCGGCGAAAAACTCTAACAATGCGAGAATAGTCCTCCTCCGGGATCTCCCCTTCTTCCAGCTCCTCCTCTTCCTCCTCTAAGTCCCTTTCAGAGCCCTCCTCCTCTGGAGTGCCCTGAGAAAGGGGTGGGAGGATCTCTTCACTCATTAGCCTGGTGCGCTTGGGGGGTATCCCTGAATCCTGACCGCTTGCTCTCATAGGTCTGGCTAACCTGGCTTCTGCTGGCGGACCTGTATCCCCTGGCCCAAGCCCCTGCTTGCGCATGCAGTAGGCTTGGTGGAGCAGGAGAACGAAATCAGGGGAGAAGAGATCTCCGACCCCCCCATCCGCCGTGGAACGAGACAGAGGGGGTGCGAGAACCTCTGAGCTAGTAGCCGGAGGTAACTGGACCCCCACCTCCGCCTCCAGGGAGTCCCCAGGCCCCTGAGGTACTTGGGTCATGGACAAGCTGATTTCTTGCTCTACGGAGGTAGAAACTGCCGCACAAGCCCTGCAGATTCCTGTCTCCGAGGAGGTACCCCTCCGTGTGCCACAGGATGGGCACTTTGACTTGGTAGCCATGCTCTCCAGGAGGCTCAATGGGGCGGTGCTTAAGTGGCCAAGCCTAAGCAATACCCTGTAGTAACAAAAAAACCAAAAACCAAACCAAAAGGCAAACAAAAACCCCAATCAACTGTGTAAATTCGCTGTAGGATACAGAAACAGCTAACCCAGAGCTGTCCCCTTCCCAAACTAAGGCCAGCAATTCCGGGGGCAACGAGATGGCCTTGCCGTTGAAATAAAACCAAACTCACAATTAAGTAATTGAAATTAAATTAAAATTACATTAAAATTAACATTAAATGGAAAATAAAGAAATACTGCCGACAAGGCTAATACTTGCTGTTTGTAGCGCTGTATTTATTGGGGGAACTAAGGGAAAGAAGTGATATAGTCATCCGACGAGCAGATAAGGGAGGGGCGGTGGTGGTCCTCTCTAGGGAAGCTTACTTACAGGAGGCATTGTCCCAACTTCATGATGTAACTATATATATTAAATTAGATCAGGATCCAGGGGAATTTTTACAGCGGACCATTCGATCTATTACTAAACAAGGGCTGTCGGAAGGTTTTATTTCTAAGAAAGAGTATACATATTTAAATGTAACTGCACCTGTCACAGCTAAATTCTATATAGTCCCGAAAGTACACAAGAGTTTACGGGATCCTCCCGGTCGCCCTATTGTGTCCACCAGGGGTAGCATACTTGAACCTTTATCCACTTATGTGGATTCTTACCTCCGTCCTTTGCTGTCCACTATTCCATCCTATCTGCGTGATACGACCCATTTTTTACAGGTGTTACGAGAAATGGATGAATGGTCACAATATCCTGACGTTTATTTAGTTACACTGGATGTAGTGTCTTTGTACACACATATTCCACAAGGGGCAGCGTTGGAGGTGATTCTTGAAGTACTCCAGTTACGGGATGATTTATCAGAGCCTAAACAGCATTTTATTATGTCCCTGGCTCGGTTGGCCATTACCTATAATTATTTTTTGTTTGAGGGGGATCTATACCAACAGATATCTGGGGTGGCCATGGGAGCCACCTGCGCCCCCTCGGTGGCAAACTTTTATATGGGGCTATTTGAGAAGAAGTGGATAATGCCTTCCCAGTTTACTTCCCAGATTTTGGTTTGGCGTCGATACATAGACGACATCTTTCTATTATGGCAGGGTACTGAGGGGTCCCTACTGAATATTTTCACCTGGTTAGACCAATTAGACCCAAATATCACTTTCACTCATTCTTTTCATGCTGACCTCCTTCAATATTTGGATGTGGAAGTGTGTCGCTCTTCCTCTGGTTGGTCAACCTCAGTTTTTAGGAAGAAAGTTGACAGGAATACTTTTTTACATTTCCATAGTTTACATCCTCGCCGTCTAAAAGAAAGTTTACCCTATTCCCAGTTCCTTCGGTTTCGAAGGAACTGTTCGGATTTAGCAGACTTTAAACGTCGGGCTAAAGTATTGTTTGCTGATTTTTTGGCGAGAGGGTATCCTTTTTCAGTAGTCAAAAGGGCATATACACGGGCACGGTTTAACCATCGTGCCTTGCTTTTTGAGTCCCGGCCGCAGTCTGTCCAAGTAACCAGTCAGACGCATGTAAATTTAGTTACAAAATATTCCCCTTTAAGTATGGGGTTACAGCGCATTATTAAAAAAACACTCTAATATTTTGGCTGCGGTACCCGGTTTAACAGCTCAGACGGTGAGATGTGTGTGGACCCGGCATCAGAATTTAAAAGAACTAGTATGCCCTTCTGTGCTGCGCTCCCCCAGTCAACCAGCTGTCGCCACCTTCGAAGTGGGCCACCGTCGCTGTGGCAATTGTGATATTTGTGCAGTGTCTCTTGAGGCGGCTTCTTTTAGTTACAATGGGCACCATAGGGCTTTGCAATTTTTAACAACTTGTGGCTCGCATAATGTTGTTTATGTAATCATCTGCCCATGTGGTCTGGCATACATAGGCAAGACCACGCGGCCATTTCGGGTTCGAGCCCGGGAGCACAGGAGTCGTTTAAAATGTGTAGTGCTTGAAGCCCCTATAGTGCAGCATTGCATAGCGCAGGGTCATCACTTTGAGCAACTTCGCTTTATGTGTTTAGATCAGGTATTACAAGGTAAAAGGGGCCGGTCAGTTGACCAGTTGCTAATCCAGCGGGAACAATGGTGGATTTATACCTTTGCTACTGTTGTCCCAAAGGGGCTGAACATGTGTATAGAATGGGGACGCTGTCTATAGACATTGGGTGGGAGTTAAATAGTATCAGGGCCATGGGATTTAATGAACCGTGGAACGTTGTAGGTTAGCGAGTATGATAATGAAGTTCAGAGCGTGTGTGTGGAGTTTTAAATGGTTAAGATCGGCTATACAGGCACTGGTGATATAGAGACAGTTTAGTTATAGTACTGTTCTTGTGTTAGATTGGTCCTTTGTAGATTAATATATGGAGGCAGTTGGATGTAGTTGATTAATCTCAGGATTGGGTTCAAGTAGTGAATGGGCGGTCCATCTGTAGAGGAGGTCATATGAATGAAAGTAAGGTGTTGCTTCATGAGGTCTTTGCTGAAGTCCTGAATGGTGGAGTGGAGAACATGTGACCAGTGTGAAAAAGAGGAAGGGATTCCTGATAAATAGAGGGAGTGCTCCTTCTGTCCGCATGCGCGGCATTTTGTATTAAGATTGAGAACTGAAGAGAAGTAATGTGTAAACGCGGGCAGCTTTCTTGAATGACATGGTAAGAAAGTTTTTCTCTCTTTTTCTCTTCTTTGGTAGTTTGTCTCCTTAGGCAGTGGAGAGCTTTAAATGATTTGTCCATGTTAAATAGGGTTTATTGTTAATGTTTAGTATGTTTGGTGATATGTTTGTTAGGTAATTGTCGGTTGGCTGGGAGAGCCGTATTGATCCCCTGAAGAAAGCTAAAGTCGTGAAACGCATGACTGGTACCTGAGTGAGGCGTCGGGATCCGAGCTCAACCCAATCCATGGGGTGGTGTTGAAGACGCAGATAAGGATTGTTTACAGCTTTTCTTTCCTTGATGATTGGACTTTTTATATTATAAAAGCGTTGTTCAACTAGCTCCAGAGGTCATTGATGCGAATAAGGTTTCTGCTGTGATAACGGACGTCAGTCCCGGTGGCAGAACCGATTAAGTCTGAGACCTCTTTAATTATATGAGATTAATTTTGAGAAGATTGGATAAAATATTTTTGCCTATTTCATACGTGAACGATTGTTTTGATTTGAAGAGGCATCGGCTGCCCAATTCCGTAGCCATAAGTATCGCCTGGCTGCTACCACAGACGCCATGTTTTTAGCCAGGCTCCTGATGAGATCATACTGGTTATCCGCTAGGTAGGCTGCCCCAGACTGCAACCTAGCTGAAATAGACTGGGCATCCCCCGAGGGACCCTCTGCCAGCTGGAGTTACTGGGACCACCTCAAACAGGCCCGAGCCACCCAAGCCCCGGAGACCGAGGCCTGTAAGGCGAGAGCAGTGATGTCAAAGGCTTGCTTCAGCAGAGTATCCAATTTTCTATCCTGAGAATCCTTCAAGGCCGCGCTACCCTCGACCGGGATAGTGGTCTTCTTTGTTACTGCAGATACCGCTGCGTCCACCCTGGGCGACCTCAGCAGTTCTTTGTCCGTTTCCGGTAACGGGTAAAGGCGAGCCATAGAGCGCACGCCCCTTAAACTTGATTCTGGTTGATCCCACTCCTCCTGGATCATCTGACGCACCACTCTGTGGACGGGGAACACCTTTTGAGATCTCCTAACCGCTTGGATCAAAGAATCCTCCAACGCTTCCTCCACTGTTGGGGCGTCGGAGGTCACATTGAGCACCTTGAGGAACTCGTTAATCAACGCCGGGAGCTCCTCCCTCCGAAAAAATAGTAATTAGATCTTACCTGCTAATTAGTGTTCCTGAAGGAACGACAGTCCAGTCCCTTTACTTCTGGGTTACGCAACCCTTCCAGCAGCTTGGAGGCTGAGCCAAACCTTTTTGGAGGTGGGGCGGTATAAATACCACTGGGACCACCCCTCAACTCCAGTACTCGACTGAAAAAGCAGATCTACAGAGTTTCCATTAGCAATCAAACATAAGAACTTATCTATCCAACATTGTCTATGTACAATACCTATATTTTTTTATTTTTTTATTTTTTTTTAAATAGAAAATGGATAGTGCAAGGAAGAGAGAGAGAGAGAAAGAGAGGGAGAGGAGGACCGGACGGAGGAGCCATGCTGGAGGTTGCCCGATTCGGCTTTCTCCCGTGTCCCTTCTTCCTGAAATGGCCCCACGCTCGGTCCAGAGTTTCCGTCTGACTGCTAGGTCCTAACCGGGTGGGATCAGGGACTAGACTGTCGTTCCTTCAGGAACACTAATTAGCAGGTAAGATCTAATTACTATTTCCTTATCGTCACTCCAGTCCAGTCCCTTTACTTCTGGGATGTACAAGAGCAGTTCAACCCTGGGTGGGATCCGGCAAACCGGACTGAAGGACCGCCAGACCAAACCGAGCATCCGCTGCGCTCTGGATGTCCAGCCTGTAGTGTTTGGTGAACGTATGCAGAGAAGACCAAGTTGCCGCCCTACAGATATCCACTGGAGGGACTAAGCTGAATTCTGCCCATGATGTAGCCTGAGCCCGGGTGGAGTGCGCCCGGAGCCCCGCTGGCACCTGTTTCCCTTTCAGGATGTAGGCGGAAGCGATCGCTTCCCTCATCCATCTGGAGATGGAGGCCTTGGCCGCCGCCTCTCCCTTGTGTGGACCCCCAAACTGAACGAATAGTCGCTCGGACTTCCGGAAAGGGGCTGTGCGGGAGAGGTAGTGTTTCAAGGCCCTCCGGACATCCAAGAGTCGCAGTTTGTTATCCCTACCTCCGCCCTCCTCGGCGGAGAGAACCGGAAGGTGAACTGCCTGGTTCATATGAAAAGGAGAAATGACCTTGGGCAAGAAGGAGGGGACCGGACGTAGAACTATCTTGTCCTTGAGAAACAGTAGGAAGGGGGGCTGAGCGGACAGCGCTTGGAGTTCAGAAACCCGCCTAGCTGAGCAGATCACGACCAAAAAGACTGTCTTCAGGGTTAAGTCCTTTAAGGAGGCCCTGTTCACTGGTTCGAAGGGTTCCTTGATCAGAGCGTTAAGTACTAGGTTGAGGTCCCAAGGGGGGACGACTGACCTCTGTTGAGGGCGCAGGCGCCTCACCGCCCTTAGGAACCTGGAGACATCTGTGTGCGCCCCTAGGGGCTTTCCGCGGACCTTCCCTCTATAGCATGCGATTGCCGCTAGCTGAACCCGCAAGGAGCTGTGAGCTAGGCCCTTGTCAAAACCTGCCAGTAAGAATTCTAGAATCTCGGGGACTGAAGCGGAGAGGGGTTTTCGTCGGTGCTCCGCGCACCACGCTTCGAAGATGCGCCAAGTCCTAATATAGGAGAGACAGGTCGAACGCTTCCTAGCGTTTAACAGGGTAGAGATGACCGCTCCTGAATAACCTCTCTTTAGGAGCCTCGCCCTTTCAATAGCCAGGCCGTAAGCGAGAACCGATCCACGTGAGGCATCCGTAATGGACCTTGTCTCAGCAGGTCCCTTTTGCAAGGAAGACGCCAAGGTCGTTCGGCGATCAATCTCATCAGATCCGCATACCAAGGCCGGCGAGGCCAATCCGGGGCTATGAGAATTACATATCCCTGATGGGACTCCACTCGTTGTAGCACTTTTCCGATCAGAGCCCAGGGAGGGAACACATAGAGTAGACCCTCCGAGGGCCACTTCTGGGCCAAGGCATCCAGGCCTTCGGACATCCTTTCCTTGCGCCGGCTGAAGAACCGTTCCACCTTGGCGGTTGCGAACCTCGCCATGAGATCCATGACTGGGAGACCCCAATGGGCTACTATCCGGTCGAACGTCTCCTGCTCCAGCTCCCACTCCCCGTGGTCTATCTTGCACCTGCTGAGATAGTCTGCTGTGACATTGTCTATTCCTGCCACGTGCTGGGCCGAGAGAACTTCCAACCGAGTCTCTGCCCACTGGAACAGAGTGCCCGCCTCCTTCTCTAAGGCGGGGCTGCTGGTGCCGCCCTGGTGGTTGATGTAAGCCACGGCGGTAACATTGTCCGAGAGTACGCGAATTGCTCTTTTTTGTACTAAGGCCTCTAGAGCTCTGAGCGCCAACCCTACGGCCCGCAATTCTAGTCTGTTGATGGGCCATTGGGCTTCCAGTGGAGTCCAGATGCCTTGAACGAACTGGTCCTCGCAGTGAGCTCCCCAGCCTGTCAGGCTGGCATCCGTCGTCAGTAATAACCACTGGTGAGGCTCTAGGGGCATCCCGCGATCCAGATTCTTCTGGGACCGCCACCAGTGCAGCGTCTGTTTGGTCCATGGCGCGCAAGGTAACGGCATTGATAAGGAGTGATGTTGCGGCGACCACCGATGCAATAGGGCCCTCTGCAGCGGCCGCATGTGGGCCCGAGCCCATGGTACCACCTCTATTGCCGCTGCCATTGTTCCCAGGACCTGTAGATAATGCCGCGCCGTAGGGTTCCGTCTGCCCAGAAACTGAGTTACCAGGAGTCTTAGCTCTCTTTATCTTGATTGAGACAGAAACACCCTGCCTCTGCTGGTGTCGAACCTTGCTCCGAGGTACTCCAGTTCCTGGGAGGGAGTCATCCTGCTCTTCGCTCGATTGATGACCCACCCCAATTCTTCTAGCACTTGAACCACTCTTGTTGTCACGGAGTGGCTTTCCTCCTCGGACTTTGCCCGGATTAGCCAATCATCCAGGTAGGGGTGTACTAGAATTCCCTCTTTTCGTAGAGAGGCCGCTACCACCACCATCACCTTGGTGAACGTCCTTGGAGCCGTAGCTAAGCCGAAGGGAAGAGCCTGGAATTGAAAATGGCCCCTTGGCACTGCAAATCTCAGGAATTGTTGATGGGAATCCCTGACCGGGATATGCAGGTAGGCTTCTGTCAGATCGAGGGATGTTAAGAACTCCCCGCCCCTGACTGCTGCTATGACCGAACGTAGGGTTTCCATCCGGAAGTGTGGAACTCTGAGGCAGCGATTGACCTGTTTTAGATCTAGTATCGGGCGAAAGGACCCTTCTTTCTTTGGGACTACGAAGTAAATCGAGTACCGACCAGTACCCGCGCTGGTCTGGTGGCACCGGGACTACGGCCCCGAGCGTTATCAGGCGGGTGAGGGTTGTCTCTACCGCCATTCTCTTTTCCGAAGAACCGCAGGGAGACTGGACAAAGGCTGGAGGAATTTGTTTTGCGAATTCGAGAGCGTAGCCCTCTCTGATGACCTCTAGAACCCATTGATCGGACGTGACCCGGGACCAGGCAGGAAGAAAACGCCTTAGGCGACCGCCCACCGACGGCTCTCCCCCCTGGACCCCCGTCACCTCATTGTTTTCTATTTGCTTGAGAGGAGGAGAAGGAGGACGAGCCAAAACCTCGGCCTGCTCCTCGAAACCCTCTAAAACCTTGTCCCTTCGAGGGGAAACGGCCCCTGGGAAAGGGGTTTGTCCTAGCTGGGCGGAACCTTCGGGAGTCCCTGGACTGGTTACGCACTGAGGGTACGGGACGCCCTTGCTTTGGTCTGTCTTCAGGTAGCCTGCCCCCTTTAGACTCGCCAAGGTCCTTTACCAACTTCTCCAAATCTTCTCCGAATAACAGCTTCCCCTTGAAAGGAAGGCAGCTCAGGCGTGCCTTCGAGAAGGCGTCCGCTGCCCAATTCCGTAGCCACAGATAACGTCTAGCTGCCACCACCGAGGCCATGCTCTTGGCTAGGCTTCTGATGAGGTCATACTGACTATCCGCCAGGAATGCTGTTCCGGATTCCAATCTAGCAGAGTGGGCCTGAGCTTCGCCAGATGGACCCTCTGCTGCTTGCAGCTGTTGAGACCACCTTAAGCAGGTTCTTGCCACCCAAGCCCCTGAAACCGAGGCCTGCAATGCCAGGGCACTCACATCAAAAGCTTGTTTTAGGAGGGTATCTAGTTTTCTGTCTTGAGAATCCCTCAAGGCGGTGCTGCCCTCCACTGGAATAGTAGTCTTCTTAGTGACTGCTGATACCGCTGCATCCACCCTTGGAGACTTCAGTAGCTCTCTGTCTGCCTCTGGTAGGGGGTATAGGCGAGACATGGATCGGACTCCCCTTAGACTAGACTCGGGTTGATCCCATTCTTCCTGGATCATCTGGCGCACCACTCTATGCATAGGGAAAACCCTCTGTGATCTCCTGATGGCCTGGATTAACGGATCCTCCACCGTCTCCTCCTCTGTTGGTGCATCTGAGGATACATTGAGAACTTTTAAAGACTCATCAATTAGGGCCGGGAGTTCTTCCCGCCGAAAGACTCTAATTATCCTGGAATGATCTTCTTCCGGGATCTCCCCTTCTTCCAGTTCCTCTTCTTCCCCGTCCCAGTTTTTGTCAGAGTCCTCCTCTTCTGGAGAGCCCTGGGAAAGGGAGGAGAGAGGTTCTTCCCCGCCCAAGCGTGGGCGTTTAGGTGGGAGGCCTGAGTCAAAGATGCTTGCCCTCTTGGAAATGGTCTCGGCCGTCGGGGCATTCCCCCCTGAGCCCGAACCCTGCTTGCGCAAGCAATAGGCCTTGTGGAGTAAAAGAATAAAGTCTGGAGAGAAAAAATCCCCTGTACCCCCTTCCCCCGAGGGAGGGGGTGTAGCAGGAGGGGGGGGGGGGTAAATCTGTGATTGAGGTGGAAGGAAGCTGGGACCCCCCCTCCCCTTGTAAGACGTCTCCAGCACTCTGAGAAGATTGGGACATGGCCAAATTAATTTCTTGTTCCACGGAGGCAGCTACTGCAGCACAACCCCTGCAGACTCCTGCCTCCGAGGATGTGCCCCTACGTGTGCCACAGGAAGGGCATCTGGGCTTAGCTGCCATGCTCTTGTTCATAGGTACCTTGGTTCCTGTTTGGAAGGATAAGCACTGGTTCAGATCCCCAGCTACAAGGATAGCAGAAAGTGCAGCTGTAAGGAATTGTTCTCTCCTTCCTTAGATCAAATTTATACTGGAGGGAGGGAGAGAGAGAGAGAGAGAGAGAGAGAGGACCACCAGACCCTCTGTTCTCTATCGGTAAATCATGCCCCAGGCTAAGCAAATGAGCAGATAGAAATATTAAAATTTAAAATATTAAATTCAAAATAAAATTCAAATTAATTCAAATTAAAAACAAGCAATGCATAAAGAAAAATGTGAGTAGTTCACTCTGGTACTTGCGGTTTGAAGCCTGGTGGACCTGGCTCAGCGATCTCTACCCGTTGGCTCTACACGTGGTAGGCCTCACCACGTGGAGCCTGAACGGGGGATCGCGAGCGCGTTCTCCGGGTCGCTGTTCTTCCCCCGGGGGAAAAGAAAACGCCGCCGAGGCAAAGGATGCCGCCAGAGAATGTGCTGACTCCTGAAGTGCAGGGAAAAACTCCTCCGCCGCGATCGGGAGACCCGGGTGTCACCGCCGCGTCCTTCAGCTGCGGGGCGGGACCGACGGACAAAACCTAACTCCCGGAGATGCCTCCAGCGCTCAGCCACCTTAAAGGGCTTCGGCGCGAGGCAGAACAAAGCGTGGAAATGCAGACGATCTCCAGCACCCTTCTACCTCCGGAGCCCGGCCCGTCCGGGGGGGGGGGGGGGGGGGGGGGGGGGGGGGGGAGGGAGGGAAGAGAGCAGTTAAAGGAGCAGAACACAAATTCTAGCTGACAGACACTAAAATGAAATCAAAGAAACTAAAGGAAATAAAGCAATAATGTGATAAAATTAAAAGTAATTGTAAAGGAATTTAGTTAAAGGAAGACTCCAGTAAGCCCTAGGCTTACGGAACCCTCCAGCTGCTTGGAGGCTGAGAATACTGGAGTTGAGGGGTGGTCCCAGTGGTATTTATACCGCCCCACCTCCAAAAAGGTTTGGCTCAGCCTCCAAGCTGCTGGAAGGGTTGCGTAACCCAGAAGTAAAGGGACTGGAGTGACGATAAGGAACCCTCACTATGCGGGATTGGTCTTCCTCTGGAATCTCTCCTTCTTCCAGCTCCTCTTCCTCTTCTCCCAGCTCCTTGTCCGAGACCTCCTCCTCCGGAGTGTCATGAGAGGACGACGAGAGAGGCTCCTCGCTCACCAGCCTTGCGCGCTTGTGAGGGGCCTCGGAAACCTGGCCGTTAGACTTCAGTGGTCTGGACCCCAGACCTTCCATAGCTGCGCCCGACTCAGCAGCACCCATGCCTTGTTTCCGCATGCAGTAAGCTTTGTGCAGCAAGAGGACAAAGTCTGGAGAGAATAAGTCGTTGGCACTGCCCTCCCCGGCTGACGATGGGGGAAGGGAAGGAGGGGAGGCCGGCAAGGCCGAGGAAGAAGAAGGCGGAGGAGAACGGGGTTCCCTTTCTACTTCCAGAGGGTCCCCTGACCCCTGAGCGGTTTGAGACATGGCTAATTGAATATTTTGTTCTACCGAGACAGTCTCTGCAGCGCAACCCCTGCAGATCCCTGCTTCGGAGGAAGTACCCCTGCGAATGCCACAGGAGGGGCACCGCAATTTGCCAGTCATGTCCTTTTTAAATAAACACCGTCTGCAAACCAAAGGAAGTTAGCAAAACTAAATAAATTTAAATAAAAATAAAATAAAATAAAATTACTCCAAACTAAGGTATTGTAGAATTTCCAGCACAGAGGAAGTCCAAGACAACAGTTGCACCCTTCTCCCCCCCCCCCCCCCCGACTGCAAGCTACTACTAGGGAGAGGATAAGGGGAAAAAAAACTTAGCTTAAAGGTAAAGCAAAGGAAACAAAACAAAACATATGCCCTAAACTAAGCCCCCGCTGATAAAATGCTCCCCAGTACTTGCGTTTTGGAGGACTTTCAACAAAGCGATGCTCTGGAAGACCGCTGAGCTCCGGAGGCTCACACGTGGCAGGCCGCGGCCACGTGGAGCCCTTACCGGTCGGCGTCTCAGCCAGAATCTCCTTACACGCTCGCAAAGCCTGTTCTGCCCCGGAACGGGTTTTGGAGTGGAGAACAACCCCGACGCTCCTGGGCTGCCGATCCAAGCCGGAGGAAGTGGGGGAACGTACTGCTGCCGCCTCAAGCGCTCAGCCACCAGAGGCTTCGGCACGAGGCAAGGTAGGCTTAAGCTGAGAAGGCCGAGGAAAGCGCTGATCCCGCAGGGGAGGAGGAGGAAATGCGGTCCCCCTCACTGCTGCCGGGAGATCTTCTGCTGAGGTAAGCCTGATTACCGAACAGCGATTAAAGCCTGCTCTTGGCTATCGGAGAGAGGGGGGGGGGGGGGGAGAGAGACGGGAAGATTTAAAGGAGCAGTCAGCCAAATAGAAACAAAAGATAATAAGATAAAGTAAGATAAAATAAAATTAAACGCTTAGTTAATAGGAATCAAAGGATTAAATTAAATTAAAGGAATAGTTATAGACTCCAGTAAGCCCTTGGCTTACAGAACCCTCCAGCTGCTTGGAGGCTGAGAATACTGGGTTCTGTGGGTGGTGCCAGTGGTATTTATACCACACCATCCTCAAAAAGGATGGACTCAGCCTCCAAGCTGCTGGAAGGGTTACGCAACCCAGAAGTAAGGGACTGGACTGGAGTGACGATAAGGAACAGAGCCATTTAATTCAATGCAGAATTGTTTATATTATGAACAAATGGAATCAGTGAAGGAAAAGAATATCGCCAGGGCAAACAGTTAAAATTGCACTATGGATTGCTATATCTATAGGCTACTGCTTATTAGTATGTGCAACTTGGCTATATAATCACATCTTTCAAAACCATTGCTATCTCAAATCAGTATAACGCTTTACCATCTGAATGTACCATAATATTGCCTTTCAATACCCTGCAGTCACAGTAAGTATTAAATCCCAGATTTCAGCGCGATTTTAGTTGCCAAGCACTACATAAACATTTTTAGACTGCACTAAACATAAACCAAGGTGCCAAGTACCTTTTCATTATCCAAGGGGAGAGACCCAAAATACCAAAAAGGGAATAAGACCAAGAAATAAATCAATTATCTATATAACAAACATTGTCTATATTTCTAAACACATCAAGTCAATTTAAAGAATTAAGAAAAAGCCATTTAGTTCATTTTTTTTTTTAAACACGAGCGAGTCTAAGGAAGAAATACCATCACGGAACAATCTAAATTAGAACTGCATTACAAAGTTCTACCTTTAAAAGACACTTTTTATTAAAAAACGTGCAGTAACTATTCATAAAACTCCAACTTTTTAATAGCAGTGCTGCCTCAACATGTCATGGTACCTTACCATCTGAATCGCACTCTCATCTTGCCTTTGAAACGCCCCGTAGCCGCAGTGTGTCTTAAGTCCTCAAGATGTTTAAATATTTTTTATGAAGTTCTAATATTTACAATTCATAAAAAAATACATATATTTTTTTATATATTTTTTTTTTACGTTACAGCTCGGGGGGAGGAGAGGTCCTCCCTCCTCCTCCTCCAGAGGGTCCCCTTCCTGAGAAGCTTGAGCCATAGCCAAGTTAATTTCCTGTTCTACGGAAGTAGCCACTGCAGCACAACCCCTGCAGATCCCTGCTTCCGAGGACGTACCCCTGTGGGTGCCGCAGGAAGGGCACCGTGGCTTGCCAGTCATGTCCCTTCGATGAAATAACTTCTTAAAGAACAGACTTAGAACAAATAAAAGAAACTAGAATGGGGAGGGGGGGAGGAGGGAGACAGCGATCAATGTGCCCTCCCCTCTCCGAGACTGCTAACAGATCCCCCCAGCAAGTATCATAGGGAAAAAACAACTTAAATAAAAAATTAAAGTAAGTCTAAAAATAAATAACAATAAAGAACATTAAACCAAATTAAAAACCATCCCCCTAAAACAATTAGGTTCTCCCCAATACTTGCTGTTGGGTGCTCCTTCCGTGTTGTCCCGGGCAGCAAAAGGCAAGGCTCTCCGTAGGCTCAAACACGTGGTAGGCCGCAACCACGTGGAGCCCTCACCAGGGAACGGCGACTCTGCGCTCCGTCGGCCTGCACTATATTGATGGAGCTGCCGCGCTAAGCCGCGCTGGATCGTGAGTCCCCGGAGCTGCCTACAACTCACCCCCGCTCCGGGAGTTGTAGCGCGAGGTCAGACGCGGCGCCGCCGCCGCGTGGCGCGCTCACCCGCGCAGCGCCGCCTCAAGCGCTCAGCCGCCTGTATGGCTTCGGCGCGAGGCAGGGCCGGCCTTCGGCTTAGAGCCCCTGGGTGCCGGCCGGTTCAGCACGCGAGAGGAGATCTCCACGGTCCTCCTCGCTGCTGCAGGAAATCGCCTCCTCCGGGAAGACGGGGGGGGGGGGGAGGAGAGGAAGAGCGAAGAAAAATTTAAAGGCACAGCACAGCCCAAATAAAGTAAGCGATTAAACATTGAAATTAAAGTAAATTAAAGTAAAGTAAAGTAAACTGAAGACTCCAGTAAGCCCTTGGCTTACGGAACCCTCCAGCTGCTTGGAGGCTGAGAATACTGGGATCTGGGGGTGGTGCCAGTGGTATTTATACCGCACCATCCTCCAAAAAGGATGGGCTCAGCCTCCAAGCTGCTGGAAGGGTTGCGCAACCCCAGAAGTAAAGGGACTGGACTGGAGTGACGATAAGGAAACATATATATATTTTTTTTTTTTTTTTTTTTTTTTACTTTACAGCTCTCTTTTTTAAGTAGAATATATAAAGGTCTGTTTCCTCCTTTATTCACCGGTTTGAGATTGTAATGGAAGGAAGGGAGTGGGGGCTAGATGGTAAAAGCGAATCAGTTTAATATAATTCATCCTGTTTTATCTTTACCTATTTTAGTTTAGTTTTTGCAGTTTTTTAATTCAGTTTCCTTTAGGCACAAGAAGTACAAGGTGCCTTTGCTGGTAAGACCACATATGTTCCTATACTATTCTCTTTGAAATGTAATTTTCATGTTTACCATTACACTGTTTTTGATTTTCACTTCATTTTTCTGTTTTTATTTGGGATGACGTTCCTCTGTTTATGTTTTTAGTTTTGTTATATAGTTTGGATATATTTATTATTTATAAATGTTTTAATGTATTTACAATTTTTGTATAGGCCAATCCAATGACAAAGGCAGTGCCAAAACATCGCCGTGTCAGGAGACCTCTAGCAGCCCTTTGGAGTGAAGTATTTCAAATAAACGTTTGCATCATGCTTCGCTCTAGCTTGGTGGTGCTCGATACAATTGTGAGAGTATGCAGTGCTGTTTTTGGATGGCCATAGATCTGCAAGACACACTGATGGTATTGTATAAGGCAATGGCCACAAATGTGGCTCCTGATTCTAGCCTGGCAGTCTCTGGGCTTTCGACAACTGTTGAACCCAGAGCAAAAATGCCCTAGTTACAAGCCCGGCATAAAGAGCTGTTTGGAAGCCCAAGTCAGAGGCCATGAAGGCATTCTTTAAGAGAGTTTCTACTCTCCAATTGTGAACTTACTTTCACTAGAATAGTTGTGTGCTATGTCACCACTGTGACCAGGGCATTTACCTATGGTAGTCTAAAGAGTTTACTCCGAGGCAGAGGATATAATCAAACCAGGGCCAACTCTGGATTTTCCCACTAGGAGCTGCACAAAGGTAACAGAAAAAATCCCTGAAGGATGACTGACATCCTACAGAATAGAGGACAGCAGGGCAGAAGAAAGTTCTTCAAGCCTTAAAGCCAAGTAACGTCCTGGATCAGCACCGCAAGCCCTCTTGGATAAACAGCAAATCACCGATTGATCCTCACCTTCTATGAGGGGAAGATCCCCTTCCTCCCCAGACTTGCCTCCAGAAGCAAAAGGATCATCTTCCGCATCCCAACTAACCCCCATAGGGAATAAGGCTGGGCTCCCAGAGGACACACTGGCTGGATGGGTGAGAAGGAGCACAATTGCCCCTCAAACAGCCGTGACCGTGCCACCTGAGGGCCCGTTGGAACCCCGGACCCTGCAAAAGGGCTTGTCATGCAACCAAAAAAACCCCCTGAAAAACAGCAGAGAAGCTATTTTGGAAGCCATTACTTCCCACATCAAGAGAATCTCTTCTGTGGCCCCAAGGGGCCTAACGGACTTCGCTGGCTAGAGGCTGGGGCCTCCTCAGCCGTACGCAAGGCACCACAGGAGTTCCTCAATGAGAGCTGCCCACCACACAAGCATAGAAGGGGAGCGGAGGTGGCCCGCAAATTGGCAATGGGTCCAGAGACTCCATGAAGGGTCCTGACAATGATGAAAATCCTGGGCCTTTACATCCCCATCACACTGGGGGCAAAAGGAGCCTGCCATGGAGCTGGCCCTGCAGGTCACATAATGGGCACAACTGCAGGTATGTGGCATGCTTACCTTGCTCCACGCAGTTAAGAGAAAAAAAAAAAAAAGGTGAAATTAGGCCTTATCTGCTAAGTGCCTTTCCTTAAGTCCCTCCAGTACAGACGCATGGGTTTTGCTCCCTAACCAGCAGATGTTGACTGAGCAAGCCAAGCTTTGCTACTGTCATCTTTTAAGGGCTCTGTGCATCAGGCAAACTGGCAAGTATTAGACTATCAGAGCAGAATTTAATTTACTACTAACCCAAAAAGGCTTTCTCCTCCTCTCTTATGATCTCACTCCTCCTGAGTGTATCGTAATTGAGTGTGTGTGTGAGTGTGTGTGTGAGTGTGTGAGTGTGTGAGTGTCCCTCCACCAGGGATCTGCCCACAGGAGTCTGCCTGACATCCACCTCCACACACGACTTCTGATACTACAGAACGGACAGGATCTGGACTGGACTGAAGGAACTAAAGGAAAGGCAATTATGGAAGGGGAAATTAGGCCTTACCTGCTGTCATCCCTCCAGTCCAGGCCAGATGCATGGGACGTACCACAACAATGCCCCCTACTGGGCGGGACCTGCAAGGCTGGCCTGTAAAACTCTCATCCCGAACCACGCTTCCTCCCTCGACCAGACATTGAGGTGATAGTGCTTAGCAAACGTAAACAGCGATTCCCATGTGGCTACTCTATAGATTTCCCCAGGCAGAACAAGGGTCACTTCTGCCCAGGAAGCCACCTGTGCCCTGGTAGAATGGGCCCACAGACCTAGAGGCGCCGCTTTAGTGCCTCAGCAAGTAAGCCAAGGCAATTATCTCCTTCAGCCACCATGCTATGAATGCCTTAGATGCCACATTCCACTGGCGCATGCAGCCAAAAAGGAGGAACAATCGATCAGACTGCCAGAACGCAACCATCTGCTAGAGTTACGTTCGAAGCACCCTCCTGGCATCAAGAAACCACAACTTCCGGCTCTCCTCTGTGTCGCTGCCCCCCCCCCCCCCCCCGACTGGCAAAGACACGGGTTGGTTGATGTGAAACTGTCACACTACCTTCAGCAGGAATTAAGGTGTCGTTCTCAATACCACATTCTTGGGATGGAATACCAGAAAACAGTTCACGACACAAAGCTTGCAGCTCTGAGATGCACTGTGCCAAGCATATTGTCACCAGAAAGAGGAAATTAGACTTACCTGCTAATTGTAGTTCCTGGAGTGGAGACAGTCTAGTCCCGGACTTCAGGGTTGTCCATCTCATACAGCAGCTTGGAGACTGAGAAACTCCTCCTTTTCTGATGTCACCGGTATATCCACCTGGGAGCCTCCTCCTGCCATCAGTTCCCTATTGACAAAGCAGACTCACCGGAGCAACAAATAAGAACATAACGCTAAAAAGCATATTAAACAATCACGGACTTATACTTTCCGCCTACAGAGCCATCCCCCCGGCTAAGTCCGTCCGAACGAAGGGGAAAACCAGGGCTTTCTGCGACTTAAATTTTTTTTTTTTTACGGTATCGGGGCACCCCAGCCATAAGGGTTTCCATCCCCTGCAATAAAAACCATCTCTTACCTGTAATCAGCTGGAACGCCGCCCTTCCAGCCGCAGCAGAAACTCTACTAGGGAGGGATACGGGACTAGACTGTCTCCACTCCAGGAACTACAATTAGCAGGTAAGTCTAATTTCCTCTTCCTGATCGTGTAGCCAGTCTAGTCCCGGACTTCAGGGTTAGTACCAGAGCAGTGAAAGAACCTAACCACGGGAGGGACCCAGCAAGCCAGCTTGCACAACCGCTGACCCAAAGGAGGTGTCCTCCAAGGCCTGAACATCCAACCGATAGTGCTCGACAAAGGAATTCAAAGACGACCACGTCGCCGCCTTGCAGATATCTACGGGAGGCACGAGCCGGAACTCCGCCCAGGAAGCCGCCTGCGCTCTAGTGGAGTGAGCCCTAAGCCCCTCCGGCACCGACTTACCTCCGGAAATGTACGCTGACGCAATAGCTTCCCTTAGCCACCGAGAAATAGAGGCCTTCGACGCCGCTTCCCCCTTTCTCGGTCCCGCAAAAAGCACAAAAAGTTTATCGGATTTGCGAAAGTTGGCCGTCCGCAGGAGGTACCTTTTTAACGCCCGACTGACATCGAGAAGATGCAAGTTCCTCTCCGCCGGGCCACCGGAGGCCCCTCGGAAGACTGGCAAAGAAATCTCCTGATTCAAATGAAACACCGAAAGGACCTTTGGAAGAAACGCCGGTACCGGCCGCAAAACCACCTTCGTCAAACGAAACTGGAGATAGGGCTCCCGACAAGATAGCGCCTGCAACTCCGAAACTCGGCGGGCCGAGCAGATCGCGACCAGAAAGACAACCTTCAGGGTGACATTCTTAAGGGAAGCTCGCGATAGGGGTTCAAAAGGTTCTTGTGCCAACGCGTCCAACACAAACGGAAGATTCCAGCTAGGGACGATCCGACGAAAAGGGGGCCGCAGCAGCGACACAGCGCGCAAGAAACGTTTGACATCCGCCTGACCCCCGAGTGTCTGACCTCCAATCTTACCCCTATAATACGCTAGGGCCGCGACCTGTACGCGTAAGGACCCGGCCGCCAATCCCTTGTCAAACCCATCCTGCAAAAACTGCAGGATCTGAGGGATGGTAGATCTCAACGGCTCACAATGTCGCTCTGCACACCAGCTTTCGAAAATCCTCCAGACGCGAACATAGGCCAGGGACATAGATCCCCTGCGCGCCTTCAATAAGGTGGAAATCACCGGTCCGGAGTATCCACGGGCCTTCAACCGAGCCCCTTTCAAGAACCGAGCCACGTGGGGCATCAGTAGCGGACCCTGCGACAACAGAGCCGCCCGTATGGGAAGACGCCAGGGCTTTGCCACCAGTAGACGCATGAGATCTCCGTACCAAGGACGTCGAGGCCAGTCCGGCGCAATCAGAATCACCTGTCCCCTGTAGCGCTCTATCCTTTGAACCACTCGGCCGATCAACGCCCATGGCGGGAAAACGTATAGAAGTTGATCCGCTGGCCAGGGTTGAATGAGGGCATCCAGGCCCTCGGACATTCGTACTCTGCGCCTGCTGAAGAACAGACATACCTTCGCCGAGTTGAACGTTGCCATGAGGTCTAAGACCGGACTGCCCCAGCGGCGCACCAGCATCTCGAACACCTGCGGGTGCAAAACCCATTCGCCCGGGTCCACCTTCACCCTGCTGAGGAAATCGGCTTCCACGTTGTCCACTCCTGCCACGTGTCCTGCCGAGAGGTCCAGCAGATTCGCTTCGGCCCACTCGCATAGCGTCTCGGCCTCGTATTCGAGCGCGGCGCTCGTGGTGCCTCCTTGCTTGTTGACATAGGCCACTGCCGTCGCATTGTCGGAAAACACTCGGACCGCCTTTCCTCCCAGAAGACTGCGAAACTCCTTTAGTGCCAAGGCGATCGCCTGCAACTCCAAACGATTGATCGGCCACGCTCGCTCTTGATCCGACCACGCCCCCTGCGCAAAGATCCCCTGACAATGGGCTCCCCAGCCCAGTAGGCTGGCGTCTGTCATCACAGGAATCCACTCCGGCGTCTCCAGTCCTTTTCCGTTCTGCAGGGAGCGCGGAATCAACCACCACCTCAGCGCTCAACGCGTTTCCTCGGAACAGGGTAGTCTCCGAGACAAGGGATCGTTCTGATGAGACCAACGGCGGAGCAACGCCCTATGCAAGGGCCTCATATGCGCCCTCGCCCAGGGCACCGTCTCTATCGCCGCCGCCATGGTGCCCAAAAGTTGAAGGTAGTGCCAGGCCGACGGCCTGTCGTGGCGCAAAAAACTCCGCAAGAGGAGACGCAGACCCCGAGCCCGCCGCTCCGTCAGGAAGACTTTCCCCTTGACGGTATCGAAGCGCGCTCCGAGGTACTCCAAACACTGAGTGGGCACCATCCGACTCTTCGCCGGGTTGATTATCCAACCGAGACTTTCCAGAAAGGACACCACCCTGGCTGTCGCTAACTCGCTCTCTGACCTCGACTTTGCTCGAATTAGCCAGTCGTCCAAATAAGGATGGACGAGTATACCTTCCTTCCGCAAAGCTGCCGCCACAACCACCATCACCTTCGTGAAAACTCGCGGCGCAGTGGCCAGCCCAAAGGGCAGCGCTCGAAACTGAAAATGGCCGAAAGGAACCGCAAACCTGAGAAACTGGTGATGATCCCTCCTTATGGGAATGTGCAAGTAAGCCTTGGATAGGTCGAGGGACGTGAGGAACTCTCCCTTTTGCACCGCTACTATCACCGATCGCAGAGTCTCCATGTGGAAGGACGACACCCGCAGACACCGATTTACTCTCTTGAGATCTAGGATAGGCCGAACCCCTCCATCCTTCTTCGGCACTACGAAGTATATGGAGTATCGACCGGAACCGCACTCGTTTGGGGGCACAGGTACTATGGCCTTGAGATCTAACAGCCTTTGCACTGTCTCCCGCAGAGCCCGTGATTTTGCCTCGGACCTGCCGGGAGACAGGACGAAGGCGTCGCGCACCGGATGAAGCAGCTCCAGTGCATAGCCCTCGCGAATGACCTCTAGCACCCACTGATCTGATGTAATTTGGACCCAGGCAGAATAAAAATCCTGCAAACGCCCCCCTACGGCAGGAAGGGGCGCCTGGGTCCCCCTGATCTCATTGTGGCTTCCGATTGCTAAGGCCCGAGGCCGAGGAGGGGCCAAACCCCCGCCCTGCTCCTCGAAACCCCCGAAACCCTTGATTCCTAGAGGGAAAACGTCCCCTCTGTCCTGTGGGAAACCTCTGGAATCGATAACGTCGAAAATCTCGTAGTTGCCCCCTATCCGTAGCGGGCGCTCGAGGTGGTTTAGGTTTGTCCTCGGGTAACCTACCCCCTTTGGACTCTCCCAACTCCTTAACTAACTTCTCAAGATCTTCCCCAAACAAGAGGCGACCCTTGAAAGGAAGCTTACTAAGTCTAGCCTTGGAGGAGGAGTCGGCCGCCCAATTACGCAACCAGAGGTAACGGCATGCTGCGACTGCCGACGCCATGCTCTTGGAGAGTCCACGCATAAGATCGTAGTGGATGTCCGCCAAATAGGCCGCTCCCGATTCCAACCGGGCCGCGTCTTCTGACCGCTCGACTGCGGCACCGGGCAGCCGCTGAGACTAGCGCAGACATGCCCTAGCCACCCAAGCCCCGCAGATGGCAGCTTGTAGGGAAAGAGCATTCACATCAAACACCTGCCGCAATAAGCTATCCAATTTCCTATCCTGACCATCCTTGAGGGCTGCACTCCCCTCTACGGGAATGGTGGTCTTTTTTGTAACCGCCGAGACCGCAGCGTCCACCTTGGGCGACTTGAACACCTCCCTGTCCTGGTCAGTCAAGGGAAACAGCCGGGACATCACCCTAGCTCCCTTCAGAGGAGCTTCGGGAAGGCTCCACTCCTCTTGAATCATCTCATGAAACACCCGGTGTACTGGGAAAGCCCTCTGCTCCTTCCTAAATACCTGTAGCAAGGGGTCCTCGAGAGAAGCGTCTGCCGCTGAGTCAGGCACCGGCATATTCAGCACCTTCAGCGTCTCCACCAAGAGTGCCGGCAGCTCCTCCCTCCGGAACACCCGGACCACTCTAGCCTGATCTTCCTTTTCAGACAGCTCCCCCTCTTCCAATTCATCCTCCAACAACAGGTCCTCCTCCTCCGAACGCGGCCCCTCCGAGACCACCGACCGGTCCCCGGGATCCACCTCCTCCCGGGCCCTCTTCGGCTCTGGAGGAGTCTGATCTTCCTGCAAAGGCGCAGCCCGCCGCTTGCCTGACAGCAGACTAGTGGGGACAATAGCAGGCGGACTGTCCCGAAGAAAAACTTGCTGGAGCAAACTAACAAATTCCTTTGAAAAAATGGAATTTAGCCCCAAAGACCCGGGACCTGGAGAGGGGAGAGAGTCTGGCCGCGAGGAGGGTCCTGCCACCGGCTCCTCTACGGGAACCTCTTGCCCCAGCTCTGCCAAAGTCCCAGTCTCAGGACTCTGACACTCAGGCTGGACTTCCTGCGGTTGCAGCCCTGAGGCATCCCTGACACAGGAATGGCACAAACCCGAGTCCGTGCACTTCTTGGCCCCACAAACCATGCAGTGCTGTTTGGAAGGCATGGCAAAAAACCTTCACCCCCAGAACGGGCGCCAAAGGAAACAGCCAAAGGAAAAGGACAGGCCGAAACCAAAGAGGGGCGGTCTGTAAAAGAAACTTAAAAAGAAACTTAAAAATAAACGTAAAAATAAACGTAAAAATAAACATTGAAAGAAATCATAAAATAAACTACAAAATAAACTACAAAATAAAACGTAGCACCCCAGGGGTCGCGGCAAGAAACCGATCCCGCCAGAAGAAACGCTCTCAGACGCTGCTCTGTGCGTGCCGCCGGCACGAGGCCGAGGCCGAAAAACAGCCTGAGCGCGCCAAAAACCTCCTTGAAGCAAGCACCGCGTAATACCGGCCCCCTTACCTTTGCTGGCGACCCGAGAAGAAAGGGCAACAGCCACTTGCCAGGTCCGCTGACAATCCCTCTCTCCGGCTGAATAAAAGGAGGTAGAGGGCCCAGTCGGGGGTGATGCAGGCTGGCAGAGGATCGCCGACACAGGGGGCACGCAGGGAAAATGCTCGGTGCGTCACAGGCAAAAACTTCTGAAAACGCCAGCAAAATCCCGCGCAGCCCCGGTTTCTACTGATCTGAACCAGAGAACCGGAGCTGCCTCTCGCAAGTCACCCTGACCCACTAACAGAGGACCCGACCTAGTTAGGGGCAGAGGATGGAGGGGAAGATGTGAGGACGGCTCTGCAAGCTTAAAGGCACAGTCCTCTCCAAAAATGCAGAAGGGCTCTGCTGAAAACTTTAATGCTACTCTCTGACTACAACTTCAACTCCTAACTCCTAACTGTTTCTCCAGTGAGCCCGGACTTCCAGGCTCACCCATCCATCCAGCTGCTTGGAGACTGAAGAACTGATGGCAGGAGGCGGCTCCCAGGTGGATATACCGGTGACACCAGAAAAGGAGGAGTTTCTCAGTCTCCAAGCTGCTGTATGAGATGGACAACCCTGAAGTCCGGGACTAGACTGGCTACACGATCAGGAAAACTGCTTTCAACATGAGATCTTTCAATGAGACACTCTTCAATGGCTCAAAATCTCAGCAAAGGTACTGCGCTGCAGCGAAAAGTAGATCCTGAATCGGGAGTCCCTGTACCTGTCAGGCTGGTCGGGGAAACAATCTAGGCTTCCCTGAATACCTACACAGCCATGGAAGTCCACTGTCCAAATAGGTCCGTTCATTGGGAGGGGGGGGGGTTGTTTTGTTTACTTTTTTTAACTGCTTTATGGAGCCAAATACAGGTCAATATAAGTTTATGGGCACAATTTACTGAAAAAAAGATTTAAATAATGTTTTTTGGAAGCAGATCACAGACAGCAAGAGGGAAGGGCATTCTGGGCCCAACTTACCAGCTCCCTAAGGCCTCTGCAGAATCCTCTCCTGCTCCTCTTCAACCCAACAAGTGTTAGTAACCCACAGGAAATAGTGCTGGATCTTGGGCAACTAAGCTCTATAGGGCTCCATCATGCTCAATCCTAAGTCAGAGCACTGTAGTGTGGTCCAGGAGATCCAGGCCTATCAGCACCACTGCACCAACTCACACACATCTTGGTAACTGCTGGAGGCAATTACTGGCCTCTCTCATCTTCTCCTGATGACATTGAAAGATTTTCAAGCCCACCTCCACCTGCTGGCAAGGGAGCATACATAAACTACTCATCTAGAGACTAGTCTAGAAGGATAAGGAAGTTAGATTGGAGTTCAGTGGTAGCATATGATGCCTACAGTGTACTGAACATGATAATTACACTTACCTGGTAATTGTAGTTCCTTGAGTGACGACAGTTCAGTCCTCTACCTCTGGGTTGTCAACCTCCTCCTGCAGCTTGGAGACTGGGCATGTCAGAATCATGACATCACTGGATATAGCCTGCTGGTCTCTCCCATCAGCCCCAGTGTGAACTATTAACAAAGCAGACTCAAAGGAGCAACAAATAAGTAGCTATGATATCAACCGCAACATAAACTGAACTATATCTTTGACCTATTAGGCAAACCTTTCTTACACCCTCCCCTGCTACACACATAAGTAGCAATTAAAAAGAGTGAAAATAAACAATTTCAAAGACAGACCTACCTGTAGTCCTTCCCGTCTCGCCACCGATCATCTACCATCCATGAAAGGTCCCCGGGTGGGATTGAGGACTGAACTGTCATCACTCAAGGAACTACAATTACCAGGTAAGTGTAATTATCATTTCCTTATCGTTCCTCCAGTTCAGTCCTCTACCTCTGGGATGTAACAGAGCAGTAATCATTGGGAGGGACCCTTCCAGCCGGCACGCAACACTGCCGACCCAAAGCAGGCATCGTTTGCCGCTGCCACATCGAGACGGTAGTGCCTACTGAAAGTAAGCAGGGACGACCAAGTGGCCGTCCTACAAATTTCTCCTGGTGGAACCAAGCTGTGGTCCGCCCAGGATGACGCTTGCGCCCTGGTAGAATGAGCCTGTAAGCCTGTTGGTACTGACTGACCTTGAAGAAGATAGGCGGAAGCAATCGCCTCCCGAATCCATCTGGCAATGGAAGCCTTCGCTGCCGCCTCCCCTTTGCAAACACCTCCGAACAACACAAACAGCCGGTCCGACTTGTGAAATACCTCAGAAACCTTCAAATATTGCCGCAACACCCTCTTCACATCCAAACGGCGTAAACTGCAGTCCAAGTCGCCTCCGTCTAGCAATCCTAGTACTGGTAAAGACAATGTCTGATTCAGGTGAAAAGGCGATACCACCTTAGGCAAAAAGGACGGAACTGGTTGCAGCACTACCTTTTCCCTAGAAAAGGACAAGAACAGTTCCCTACAAGATAACGCTTGCAAATCCAAGATGCGTCTAGCCGAACAGATCGCAACCAGAAATACGGTCTTTAACGTCAAGTCCTTAACCGAAGTCTGATGCAACAGCTCAAAGGGCGGTTTGACTAACGCTTCTAACACTAAATTGAGATCCCAAGCAATGTTCCCTCTAATTTTCTGTAGGCTGTGTGCGCATAAAGTATCAGCTGTGCAGCTTTTGAAGGAAGGTTGAATTTTTGTGCGCCACATGACGACACTCAGAGTTATATACTTTAAAATTTGACTACACGTCAGAATACAGTATGTACACCACATTGATTGCACTAGAAAATATTGTAGAACTTGTGAAAACCATAAATACACAACAACTTTTAAATTTTAAGACATCTGTGTTGTTTTCCATCAGAATCAGAACCGTAATTTTTGTGCGCACTGTTATAAAGTATGTGCGCTCGCTCGGCGAGGTGTGTGCGCGCGCACACGCGCACAGCTTAGAGGGAACAGTGATCCCAAGGTGGAATCATCACCCTGCGCGAGGGCCTCAGTCTGGAAACTACTTTGAGAAAACACAACACATCGGCATGGGCACCGAGCGCAACACCCTGTACCTTGCCACGGTAACATAAAAGAACAGTACCCAAATCTGAAATTGGAACAAATTAAGCCAAATCAATCTAAGCTACCCTATCTACAGGCTCCTTATGTGTTCCTCTAGTGAGCCCAGGTCTAGGCTCACAACATCCTCCTGCTGCATGGAGACTGGTCACACTGGGGCTGATGGGAGAGACCAGCAGGCTATGTCCAGTGATGTCATGATTCTGACATGCCCAGTCTCCAAGGTATCGTAGTCTTCTTCATAACCACCGACACCGCCGCATCAATTCACGGAGATCAGAACTTCTCCTTAACCTTATCCGCCAAGGGATATAGCCTATTCATAGTCCTAATCCCTCGGAGGCCCCCTTCTGGCTGATCCCAATCCTCCTGTATCATCCGGTCTACCACCCGGTGAACAGGAAACACGACCTGTGTTTGCCTTACTGCTTGAATAATAGGGTCTTCCACCTCTTCCTTATCTGCCACCTGTGCAGCGAGATTTAGCGTCTGAAGAGATTCCGTGATCAGCGCCGTCAGCTCATCCCTGCGAAAGACCCGTATGATTTTCGCCTGATCCTCGGGTTCCTGGATCTCCCCTTCTTTCAAATCCTCCATGACCTCATTGTGCTCTAACTCGGGCTCCTCGGTTTCTGTCCAATCGCCCTCAGCGGGCGAAAGCTCCCGAGTCCTTGCCCTCTTAAGAGCAGTCTGGCAAACGCTCTCAGCATCACCAACCCCAGACTGTTTCATAAGACTAGACAGGGGCAAGGGCTCCAGCACTTTACCCCGACGTCGCAGACAAAAGGCTTGGTGCATAATTAACGCGAAGTCCGGGCAAAAATCTCTGAGATTCATGCTCGATCCCGGGACCGGCAGTGCCCCTGACGGACCTGCCGAGGCTTCCAAGCCGGGCCCTTGCAATGAGGCCCTCACTGCCTCACCTACCGGCCCAGCTAGCACCTCCTGAGTCTCAGGAGACCCCTTGACCTCCATCTGCTGCTCCACGCTGGTAGACATCGTAGCACAGCCGCAGCAGATACCGGAGTCAGCCACAGTTCCTCTGCGGGTGCCTCAGACCACACACTGAGGAAGAGAAGCCATCAGGTAGCCACCCCCAGCACTGGTATATGGTCCCCAATAACTTCCGAGATAGAACCTTTTCTTTTTCTTTTTTATTTTTCAAGTAATGGGCAAAAATATGAGTCCCAAAACCTCCCCCCACCAGGAGAGGCCCCCCTGGTCTACTGGCCCACGTCTAGCAGGGCCCTAACCCCCAGGGCAATACTAACACCGTAATATGCAGAAAATAAATAAAGAACATAAAGTACATAAAGTAAATAAGGCAAAGTAAGGGAAAATAAGCCCCTTCACTCCAAGGAACAGGGCTTCCCAATGGCCGTGTTTCAATCGGGCTGGCAGCCACGTGGCGCACACACGCTCCTCAAAATGGCCGCCATCAAAATCCAGCAGAAAATGGTGCCAAATGGCACTGCTGCAAAATCCCCGACTTCAAGCCAGTCAGCCGCGTGGCGGCCTGAGCCTCTCGCCGGTCCCCTTATGCCCGGAGGGGGGAAAGATCTGACCATCCAGAAATGATTTCATAACGCCGACAGCAACAACAGGCAGGCAGAGATCGGATCAAGAAGGGAATGCCTTTTCTCTTTTTTTTTCTTTTTAAATTAAAGGTATAGTAACCAAATTGAACTTTTAAGGGATGGAACCAAAACACCCTAAGCTACCCTATCCTATAGGCTCCTTATCTGTTCCTCAAGTGAGCCCAGACCTAGGCTCACGATGTCCTCCTGCTGCATGGAGACTGGACACACTGGAGCTGATGGGAGAGACCAGCAGGCTATATCCAGTAATGTCACGATTCTGACATGCCAAGTCTCCAAGCTGCAAGAGGAGGTGCACAACCCAGAGGTGGAGGACTGAACTGGAGGAACTTATCGATAAGGAACTGAATTTCAACCAATGCTTTCTATCTGACAGCTTCAAATTAAACTAATGGAACTTCTGCTTAGTTGTCCTTTCAGTGAGTCCTGATCTCAGGGATCACCGCTCTAGTTGCTTGGAGACTGAGCTTACTGGGGCTAGAAGGTGGAGCCAGCTGCCTAAGTATGGCGAGGTCATAAAAATGTGACATGCTCAGTCTCCAAGCTGCTGATGGGGATTGACTACCCTGAGGTGCGGGACTGGACTGGAGGGATGATAAGGGAAGGGTCTTTAAGGACTTGACTACGAGCGCCAGCAACTCCTCCTGGTGGAACACCCGAACAATCCGTGCCTGTTCTTCCTGCTCCGTAATCAATCCTTCTTCTAGTTTTTCATCTTCCACATCCAATTCTGCATCCAGATCCACCCCGTCAGGGCCTTCTGACAGTGAAAATTGCTCTCTCCAGTCGTCCGAGGGTCTGGCCCTCTTGGATGTGTCTGCAGTTTGATATCCTCAGGCCCGCAGCCTTCTTTGTACACCATGCTCCAGCGCTGGCACGGAACCCCTTCACCCTTGCTGATGCAGGCAGAATGCCTTGTGCAGCAGTAGGATGAACTCCGGAGAAAAACCTCCCAGGGCTCCTCCGTCCCCCAGGTCCCAAGATGTGGAGGGTCTGGGGAGAGGCTGGGAGCACGGCACCAGCTCTAGCAGCATAGACACGGGCCCTCCTACCCCAACCTCTACCTCTGTTGTGAACCGGGATTCTTGGGATAAAAAGGGACTCCTCTCCTGACCCGTACTTGGCTACCTGCCTTGCTCAACCGACGTGGCCTCATTCATGCATCCGCAGCAAATACCCAATACTGCTCCCCACCAGGTTCCGCATACTAGGCAATGTGGTCTCGTCGGCATAGTGCTATGTTTGGCAGGTTTCCCCTGTCTGCCACCAATTCTAGCCAAAGTGGGAGTGAGAAGGAAACTAACCCAAAGATAAAGAAAAAACAAAAAAATGAAAGAAAGCTTTCCTCATCTTTTTTTTTTCTTTACACTGTGGTCTCTGCACGTGTTAATTACCCACTTGAAGGAACCATAGACGGGAGAAGCGCTGCAGGGAAAGCATAGTTACTCACCTGTAATAGGTGATCTCCAGGAACAGCAGGAATTTAGTACTCACATATGGGTATCGACGGAGCCTGCGCGGGAACGCTCCCCAGCGCCCAATTAGAAAGCTTTTGTGAGCATCCCACAGCGCCTGCGTGCTGCCTTCCCGCCTTTCCCAACTGCCTCTCTCCAGTTGAGTTTTAAAACTAAGACAAAGAGAGAGAGGGGGAAAGGGAAAGAGATAGATAGAGAGATACAACTCCATGGGGAGGTGGGTGGATTATGAGGACTAAATTCCTGCTGTTCCCGGAGATCACCTGTTACAGGTGAGTAACTATGCTATCTCCAGGAACAAGCAGCAATGTAGTCATCACATATGGGGACTCCCTAGCTTTAGATGCCAGGGAGAGACCCCAGAAGTTGTGCGTCCCTGAGAAGGGCTCCACTTCCCCCCATGGATCTCTGGCATACTACCAGGGATGGTGGGTAGGAGTTGATTAGGTATGGAACAGGTGTTGGAGAACAGCCTGACCAAACAAGGCATCCCGGTGGGAGTCCTTGTCCAAGCAGTAATGGGCTGTGAAGGTATGAACCGAGGCCCAGGTGGCTGCTCGACAAATGTCGTCGATAGACACAGAGTGCAGATGAGCCATTGACATTGCCATGGCTCTCACATTGTGAGCTGTAACATGGCCCTCCAGAGGACGATTCTTGCTCTGATAGGCGAAGGCAATACACTGGGCAATCCAGATAGACAGTGTTCTCTTGAAGACTGGAAGTCCCAAATGAGAAGGATCAAAAACAACAAAGTTGAGAGGACTTTCTATGTTGCTGTGTTCTTTGTAAGTAAAAAGCTAAAGCTCTTTTACGTCCAAGGTATGAAGATTCCTTTCTGCATTTGATGCATGAGGTCTTGGAAAGAACACAGGTAGGTAGACTGCTTGGTTTAGATGAAAAGGCGAGACCACCTTTGGCATAAAGTGTGGATGAGTCCTAAGGACTACCTTGTCATGACGGAACCTTGTATAAGGTGGATCAGCTACTAGTGCTTGCAACTCACTAGTGCGATGTGCTGATGTAATTGCAATGAGAAAGATAAACCTTCCAAGAAAGGAATTTCAATGAGGTAGTAGCTAAGGGTTCAAAAGGTGGCTTCATGAGCTGCCCAAGAACCAGGTTTAAGTCCCATGCCACCGGCGGTGGCCTAATGGGAGGCTTAGTTAGAAGAAGGCCTCTCAAATCTTGCTATAAGAGGTTGGGAGGAGATAGGTTGTCCATTTAGAGGACTGAAGGAAGCTGCAATAGCACTCAAATGGACTCTTACTGAGTTAGTCTTAAGTCCTGCATTGGACAAATGAAGGAGATACTCCAGTAAAGATTCCAGAGGTATCGCAAGCAGGTTAAGACCCTTTTGCGAACACCATATCTTTATCTTTATTTAAAATTTGATAGACCGCTTTCCGTCGAAACATAAAGCGGTGTACAATAAAAGGTTAGCAATGCAAAAACATGGAAAAGAACGCCTTAAAAAATAGGAAAGTAGAAGTATAAAAAGCATAGACAAGTAAAATAAACAAATGGGCCAAGATTTTCATAAAACATAAGAGTACAACAAGGTGGTAGGCCCATATGGGGGGGGGGGGACAAGACAAATTATGAGTAGACAAACACACACGACAAATGATAACATCAGGGGGACCATCAGGAGAGAGATTAAAGGCTTGCTGAAACAGATGAGTTTTGAGTAATATTTTGAATTGAGGATATGAGGATTCCAATCGGAGAGGTGGTGGTAGTGCATTCCACAGTACTGGACCCAGAAAGAAAAAAGCTGCATGGCGGGTTTGTTCAAGATGAGCTTATGACGGAGAGGGTAGGGACAGACGGTTAGCATGGATAGAACGAAGCTGACGGTAGGGGGTGTGAAGAGAGATCCAATCTGCAAGATATAGAGGGGTATTGGTGTAAATAGCACGATGAATCAAAATAAGGAATTTATAGTGGAAGCGATAACAGAGGGGTAACCAATGCAGACGGAGAAGAATGGGAGTGATATGATCAAAGCGATGAGAGAACGTAATGAGACGGGCAGCAGCATTTTGGATACGTTGTAGACGTTGGAGTTGAAACTTTGGGAGATTAGCGAGAAAAACATTACAGTAATCCAAGCGGCTTATGACCAAGGCCAGGACAAGAGTGACTAAGGAAGCTGAGGGAAGAAGGGAACGGACAGCCCTGATCTGTCGTAGGGCAGCAAATGAATGACGAATAAGGGAAGTAAGATGTTGGTGGAAGGAAAGCGTGGGATCAAGAATCACTCCGAGATATCGAAAGGATGATACAAGAGGAAGAGAAAGAGAACCAATCGAGGGGGCGAGAGTGGGGCAGGAACCACTCAGCGAGACCCACATAGCTGTGGACTTGGATGGATTTAAATGCAGAAAATTCTGTGATAGCCAAGAGGAAATCTGGGAAAGACAAAGGTTAAGTTGTGTGATATCCAGGGTTAGTGGAGAAGTATGAAAAAGTAAGATAATATCATCGGCATATATATATAAAAGGACACAGGAAACTGTTGGATCAACAAAGGTAGAGGAGCAAGAAAGATGTTGAACAATAGCGGGGAAAGGACAGAACCCTGCGGTACACCACAGGTGAGAGGGAGGGAAGCAGAGGACTGGCCATTAGAGTGAACAGAGAATGAGCGGGCTGTGAGGAAGGAAAGGAACCACTGCCAGACTGTACCATGGAGCCCAACATCAGACAAACAAGAAAGAAGAGTTAGATGGTCAATCAAATCGAAAGCCGCAGAAAGATCGAGGGAAACAAGAAGAGTTATATCTCCGTGATCATGAGCAACATGTAAGTCATTCAAGAGTGCCAGAAGAATTGTTTCCGTACTATGCCCATGACGAAAGCCGGCTTGACGGGGGTGAAGGGTGTTAGTAGATTCCACGTGAGAGTTAAGTTGATCGAAGACAAAACGTTCCAGAAGTTTGGCCAAAAAAGGAAGGTTTGAAACAGGACGCCAGTGGGATAGAACAGAAGGATCAAGAGAGGGCTGTTTCAGAAGGGGGCGGACAACAGCCGATTTCCAGGATGAAGGGAAATGGCCGGATGAGAAGCTGACATTGATGATAGTAGTGATGATAGGTATGAGCTGTAAAGAAGGCTCAGTCAGCCAGTGAGACGGAACCGGGTCCAGCTGGCAGGTGGCCTTACTAGATTTGAGTAACATCTGTAGTACTTCAGCAGAAGTGACTGGGTGAAAGGAAGACCAGGAATGAGCTAAAGCGAGATTTGGTGGAGTGAGGGGCGGTGACAACTGATGGGCAGTGGCCAATGCAACAGGAGAGACAGAAGACAAGGGGGAACACGGTGGGGACAAGGGCAGTGGGGGGGAAGGATGCGAAAAGGATGAGCGCAGATTGAGAATCTTGTCAGAAAACAAAGTGGCTAGAGACTGAGGGTCAGGGACCAAGGACACTTGCCGACGGTTAGGACCAACATTGGAGAGCTTACGCAAAATTGTAAAGAGTTGTCTAGAGGAGTTCGCAGCATCAGAGATTTCAGCTGCATGGTAGGCACGCTTGGCGGATTGAATGGCTAAACGATAGTCAGAAAAAAGCTGCTTGAAACGAAGACGTAGTTCAGAGGAAGGATGGCGAGCCCACCGATGTTGTAATTGCCGGAGTTGGGTCCGCTGAAGGCGCAAAGCAGGATGATACCATGGAGAATGGGCGGAACCAGAGTGATTAGACACAGGACGAAATGGAGCAAGGTCATCCAAAGCGTTGGTAAGAAGAGAGTTCCAGAGGGAAACCTGTTTATCAGAGGAAAATGAAGCAAAATCTGGTGGGAAAAGGGAGGAAGCGGGCGGGAAGGCATTAAGGGTGTCAGGGGTAATACGACGGCGGAGAGAAGTAAAAAGGAGAGGGTATAGCCGGATCTGTAGGTGCCACGGAGGGGTAAGAAACTGAAAAGAGAATACAAAAATGATCAGACCAAGGGACACTAAACATAGTAGGAGGAGAGATCACTGGTAACAGCGTGATAGGAGAGAGAACCAAATCTAGTGTGTGTCCGGTATATGGGTAGGGCCGAGTACATGTTGTTGAAGGGGAATGTCATGTAATAGATTCAAAAAGGCACGGTCTCTCTGCCTGCTGGGGTGATCAACATGGACATTGAAGTCTCCTAAGATAATAAGATTAGAGAACTGAACAGTGATATCCGAGATAGTTTGAAGAGCCGCATCCCAGCGTGCAGCAGTCAAAGAAGGGTGGAGATAAAGGAGAAGAAAATAAAGGGGGGGGGAGAGGAGCGAAGGCGAAGAAGAAGGGATTCAGGGCACAGGACAGAAGAGGAGGAAACTTCCTCAATATCAATGGACGTGCGATGGAGCAGGGCCACTCCACCACCGCCTCTCCCTAACCTGGGGGTTGAAATTGCTGTGAACCCAGAGGGAAGAGAGCTAGATAGGACTGGACTATCGCCCTCCTTTAGCCAGGTTTCCGTAAGGAAACAGAGGTCGAGTGAATGTGAAGAAATGAGGTCCTGAACCAACAGGGATTTTGATCGAAGGGATCGGCAGTTTAGCAGAGCTAAGCTAAGTGTCACAGTAGAGGCTATCAACGATAACCTAGGGGAAAGAGGGCACGTGGACCGAGGAGCAGCATAACTACAAGAAATCAGGTTGGAGGGGCAGCGTGCCAAAGGGCCAGGAGTGACCAGAGACAAGGGCGCAGGACGCCGACCCCAGAAGACCGGGATAATAGACATATTCCCAGAACAAAATGCAAATCCCAAACAAAAGGACAGGAGAAACCAAGCACAAAACCAGAAGGTGTATGACAAACAGAGGAACTGACCTGACAAAACCGAGTAACCGAGTACAGCCCTGAATCACTTGAAAGCATGAGAGCGTCTTGTGGAAGGTTTCCTGGAAGCAAGAAGAATATCCTTCACTTGCTGAGGGAGGTTAAGATCATGGAGATCTAGGCCTTCAGCAACCAAGCCCTGAGATGCAAAGACTGGGGATTGGGATGCCATAACATTCCGTCCTCCTGAGATTGGAGTTAGGGTCTGCCCCAGATCTCCTGAGAGAGAGCTTGAGAGAGATGTAGAAGCAGAGAGTACCACACTTGCTGAGGCCAATGTGGAGCTATGAGAATCATACGGCCTCTGCCTCTCTGAAGCTTGAACAGGGTTTGGGGAATTAGGGGAATGGGTGGAAAGGCATAAAGGATGTCTTGGCCCCAGTGAAGGAGGAAAGCATCCTTGGCCTGAGATCCCTGAGCCAGAATTCTGGAACAGAACCAGGGAAGTTTGGCAGTCAACGGACTTGCAAAGAGGTCTATGTCTGGGGTACCCCAAATTTGAAAAATCTTGGCCACCTGGTCCACATGTAGAGAGCATTCGTGTGGAAGCAGAACTTGACCGAGTCTGTCCGCCCAAGAGTTTTGTGTGCCTGGAAGATACACTGCCAGGAGATGAATCTGATGCTCTCTGGCGAGGGCCCATAGTCACAAAGCTTCGTTGCAGAGCGACAGAGAGCCTGTTCCTCCCTGCTTGTTCAAATAGAACATGGCTACCTGGTTGTCCATGTGAATAAGGACGGTCTTGCAGCTGAGCAGGGAATGGAACACTCGAAGAACAAGAAAATTTGCTCTGAGCTCTAAGAGATTGATATGTAGATGAGTCTCCTGTGGAGTCCAAGTGCCATGGGTGGAGAAGTCTTGTAGATGAGCTCCCCAACCCATTGGAGGAGCATCCGTTGTGAGAGTTGCTTGGGGTAAGGGTTGTTGGAACGGGGACCCCAGCAACAAGTTTTGAGTGGACTGCCACCATTGAAGGGACAAAGTAAGGCGATTTGTGTTTACGATTTTGTCTGACAGGCACCCTGATGCCTGGGTGCACTGGGTGGATAACGTCCACTGGGCTGCTCTCATATGGAGGCAAGCATAAGGAACCACATGCACAGTAGAAGCCATGTAGCCTAGTAGTTGTAACATTTCTTATTTATTTATTTATTTACATTCTCTTATATACCGCGCTATTCTGCATCAGTGCGGTTTACATTGAACAAACTGAAATTACATTGAACAGGGCATTATAACTTGGAGATAACTATTTTACAGGGAACATGAGCAGTGAGATGGGACTTTAGCACTGCTTGAGAAGCTAACTGCACCATGCGAAGGCAACGGCTGTGAGGGAGGTAGGCCCTTGCCTTTCTGGTATCCAACACAGCTCCTATGAACTCTAGAGACTGAGTGGGAGTTAGGCTGGATTTTGGGATGTTTATGACTAGACCCAAATACTGAAGGATACGCATTGTGCAAGATAGAGCTATCCTGGCCTCTGACTCTGAAGGGGCTCGAATGAGCCAGTCATCTAAGTAGGGGAAGACAAATATTCCCAGAGTGCGGAGAAATGCTGCTACTACAGCCATGCATTTTGTAAACACCCTTGAAGCTGAGGCCAGGCCAAACGGGAGCACCCTGTATTGGTAGTGCTTCCCTTGAAAAAGGAACCGAAGGAACTTTCTGTGAGATGGATGGATGAGAACATGAGTGTACGCATCCTTGAGCTCTAGAGAACATAGTCAATCCTGACTCTGAAGGTATGGCAGCAGAGTTCCTAGAGAAACCATTTTGAATTTCTCTTTGAACAGGAATTTGTTCAATTCTCTGAGGTCTAAAATAGGTCTGAGACCTCCTGTTTTCTTTGGGATAAGAAAATAGGGGGAGTAAAACCCTGTACCCTGCTGAAGAATGGGTACGTCTTCTATTGTCCCTTGGGCAAGAAGCATGGTGACCTCTTGATCTAACAGGTTGATGAGAGAAGTCTGAGACTTTAACTGTTTTACTATTGTGGGAGGGGGCATGCTCAAGAAATGAAGCTTGTACCCCTCTTTTATGATGGAGAGTGTCCAATGCTCTACTGTTATCTACCCCCATCTTGGGGCAAAGTGACATAGCCATCCTGGCTCTAAATGGATAGAAAGGAAGGTTAAGTTCTCTAGATGCAAGTCAAAGGCCTTGTGGAGGATGAGACTGCTGAGGCGGTTGAGGCTTAGCAGTCTTTGCTTTTCTTTGCTTGGATGGTTGCTGACCCTTCCGGACAGGTTGACCTGCAGAGCGTCCCTGCTGGGAATAAGAGGGATAAAACCTCTTCTTTTTTTGAGAAGAAAGGCTTCTTGAAATATTTCTCTCTCGCAGGATCAGCTGTAGCTTTGGATAGCCTATTCAAAGTGGAGTTGTCAACATCTAATTCATTGGCTTTTTCTTGCCAATTTTTCCAAATAGATTCTCACCTGTACAAGGGATATTGCCCAGTTTGTCCTGCACCCAGAGCTCCAAATCGGATGCCTGGAGCCAGGCAATTCTATGTGCACCTATGGCAATGGCAGAGGTTCTGCTTATGCACTCAAAACAGTCAAAAGCTGCACGGTTGACAAATTTGGAAACATCCTGGGCATGTTTGACCAATGTGAGAAAATCCTGTCTCCTATCTTCAGGAAGAAGAGGACTCAAAACCTCTAAATCTCCTGTGATTTCCTTCAGGAACATTCCCATATATAAAATATAGGAACTGATCCTGGCAGAAAGCATGGAAGCTTGGAAAGTATGACATCCAAAAGCATCCAAAGTTGTGCACTCACATCCTGTGGGATTAGAGGCATGCCTCTTTGCACTCCTGATCCTTCTCACAGCTGACTCCACTACAATAGAGTGGTGAGGGAGCAGAGTTTTCTGGAAACCAGGACAAGGAGGGACTTGATACATAGTGTCGAGTCTACGAGAATGAGGAGAGGTGGTAAGAGGGGTCTCCCACATTCTGAGCATGAGATCATGCAAGATATCATGGATGGGCAAAGTAGCTGCCTCCTTAGGAGCTTTGGGATATTGTAAAAATTTCCAGCTCCTTTGCTCTAGGCTCTGTTTCAAGAGCCGCAGTAATGGAGAGACCCCGAGTCACCTCCCTGATGAAATCCTGGAGGAGATATCCTCTGGAGGAGACATCCTGCGTTTAAGGGAGGAGGGCTCCTCTGGAAGAAGTGTTCCGGAATCGACAGAACTATCGGAATCCTCAGATTCCTCTGAGGACTCGAAGTACCTTCTGTCCAGATGCTCTTGTAGAGCCCGATACCCATACCGACCGAAGTCGGTACCGGGGGGAATTGGTACCGGTGTATCAGTACCGGAGGGCATCGGGTGACTGGGTGCCAGCAATGCTGACACCGATGTCGATGCTATCGGTACCGATACCGGCTGAACTGTCTGACGCGGTTCTGAGGGTGTCGATGCCGCAAGGAGAGCCGCCAGACTGCGTTCAATAGCCAGGAACCTCTGGTCTATCGACGCTGCCGATGCCTGGATGTCGGTACCGGAGAAGACAGCCGGTACCCCAGAGCATGGCACCAGTAGTTCTGCCGAAGTCAAGGCCTCGAGAACATCCTGGAGCCCCGATAATGCTTTGGAAGCCGAAGCCTCCCACCGGGGCACTTTTGCCGGTGCAGAATCCTCAAGGGCAACACCAGAGGCCTCTCGGTGCTTAGAAGGAGATCTACCCTTTGAGGACCGGCTGGACTTATGTTTAGTTACCTGAGATCCACAGGAGGAAGAGGAAGCCCTAGAAGACGTCGATGCCACCGAAGCTGCATCAGAGGAAAACAGGGTACTGAGCTTAGCAGCTCGGTTCTGCCGACCTCTTTTAGACATCATGGCACAGGACATACAATCCGTGATGGAGTGGTCAGGACCTAAACATTTCAGATACCATTCATGAGTGTCGGTGACGAAGATGATACTGCCACACTTGGTGCACTTTTTGAAACCTGAAGCAGGTTTCTCCATTGTAGGAAAAATGTTTGGGCCTAAGGCCCAAAATGGCAAGTGCACCTGGGAAAAAATACTAAGTATATATATATATTTTTTTTTTTAAAAGAACAGAAATAAAGAAAAAACAGCGGTACTGGTAAAGCGTCGAGGAAGGCAGACGCGACCACAAAAAAAGAAAGTAATAAGGAAGAATTTTCTGCAGTGACAGGAACGACGAGCTGCTAGCTCCACGAAAAACGAAGAACTGGAGAGAGGCAGTTGGGAAAGGCAGGAAGGCAGCACGCAGGCGCTGTGGGATGCTCCCAAAAGTTTTCTAATTGGACGCTGGGGAGCGTTCCCGCGCAGGCTCCGTCGGTACTGACGATACCCATTTGTGATGACTACATTCCTGCTTGTTCCTGGAGATAAAAAACTAAGCTTTTGGACTACATAGAGCAATGGCGTGCTTTGTCCCACATTGCAAAAAGAAACACCGTGCGCCACGCAGCTTCCTGCCATTCACAAGCTGACTCACCGGAGAAAACCTCTAGGGACCTTTATTTATTTGTTTGTTTTTATATACCGCTTTGTCTTGAAAATCAGAGCAGTTTACATGGAACTTTTGAACTACTGCGCAATGCAGTTTACAAGAAACAATTACAGATAACAACAACAATAAAGTAAGGCAACTATGAGTTAATTAGACCTTACCTGCTAATTAGTGTTCCTGAAGGAACGACAGTCCAGTCCCTTTACTTTACTTCTGGGTTGCGTAACCCTTCCAGCAGCTTGGAGGCTGAGTCAAACCCTTTTGAGGCTGGATGGGTATAAATACCCCTGGCACCACCCCTAAGCCCCAGTAATCTATTGAAAAAGCAGACTTAACCAACATAACCATTAACTGTAGTAACGTGAAAACAAAAGGCATTCCACGAAAGATATATATGTATTAAAAAATTTTTTTTTTGTGTGTAATGTAGGAACAGAGAAGGCCTGTAGAGGCCACAAGCAGGAGGAGAAGGGGGAGAAGGTCCACCTGAGGTTGCCGCATCCTTCCCCGCCCCCCGGCTCCCCGTCCCATGCAAACAAAGACACCTTCCGCCGCTGTCACGGATTCGTAATCGTTCCGCTATATTTACCGTAGCCCGGGTGGGATCAGGGACTGGACTGTCGTTCCTTCAGGAACACTAATTAGCAGGTAAGGTCTAATTAACTCTTCCTTATCGTCACTCCAGTCCAGTCCCTTTACTTCTGTGATGTACCCGAGCAGTTCAAACTTGGGTGGGGTTCGCTAACCCGGAACGAATTACCGCGTCCCCAAAGCTAGCGTCTGCCGACCTTTGCACATCCAGTCTGTAGTGCTTGGTAAAGATATGCAGGGAGGACCAAGTCGACGCTCTGCAAATATCAATTGGAGGAACCAGGCTGTATTCAGCCCAGGAGGAGGCCTGCGCCCGGGTAGAGTGGGCCCGCAGACCTGCTGGAACCTGTTTCCCCTTCAGGATATAGGCAGAAGCAATCGCTTCCCTGATCCATCTGGAGATGGAAGCCTTAGCCGCGGCCTCCCCCTTGTGGGGACCCCCAAACTGGATGAACAAACGTTCAGACCTTCTAAAGGGGGCCGTGCGGGAGAGGTAGCGCTTCAACGCTCTCTGTACATCTAGGCGTCGTAGATTGCCATCCTTCCCTCCCCGCCCGGCGGCTGGGAACGCAGGCAGCGAAACCGGCTGGTTCAGATGGAAGGGCGAAATTACTTTTGGAAGGAAGGAAGGAACTGTTCGTAAAACCACCTTTTCCTTAAAGGAGGAGAGGGAGGGTGGCTGGGAGGACAGCGCCTGAATCTCAGAGACGCGTCTTGCCGAGCAGATGGCTACTAAGAAGACCGTCTTCAATGTCAAATCTTTAAGAGAGGCTTCTCTCATTGGCTCGAAAGGTTCTCTGACCAAGGCATTTAATACCAGGTTGAGGTCCCAGGGAGGGATGACTGATCTTTTCTGTGGGCGCAGACGACTAACCGCTCTCAGGAACCTGGTCACGTCCGGGTGGACCCCTAAGGACTTCCCCCGGACCTTGCCTCTATAGCAAGAGATGGCAGCCAGTTGAACCCGTAGAGAGCTGGGAGCAAGACCCTTCTCAAAACCCGCTTGCAAGAATTCTAGGATCTCTGGGTTGGAGGCTGAAAGGGGTTTCTTCCGACGTCCCGTACACCAGGCTTCGAATATGCGCCACACCCTCACATAGGAAAGACAAGTGGAATGCTTTCGGGCGCTCAACAGGGTTGAGATCACTGGACCCGAATATCCCCGCTTCCTGAGTCGCGCCCTTTCAATAGCCAGGCCGTAAGCGAGAATCGATCCACGTGAGGCATGGTGGGATTCCACTCTCTGAAGAACCCTTCCGATCACAGCCCAAGGCGGGAACACATACAGAAGTCCCCCCGGAGGGCCACCTCTGAGCCAGAGCATCCAGGCCTTCGGACATTCTTTCCTTTCTCCGGCTGAAGTAACGATTTGCTTTGGCTGACGAGAACCGGGCCATGAGATCCATGATTGGGGGACCCCAGAGGGAGACAATCTGGTTGAAGACTCCCTGCTTCAGCTCCCACTCTCCCTGGTCGATCTTGAACCTGCTGAGGTAATCTGCTGTGACGTTGTCTGATCCTGCCACGTGTTGCGCTGAGAGGGCCGTCAACCTTGTCTCGGCCCAATGGAACAGACTGGCCGCCTCCTTCTCTAGGGCGGGGCTGCTTGTTCCCCCCTGGCGGTTGATGTAGGCCACCGTGGTGACATTGTCCGAGAGGACGCGGATTGCGTTTCCCCTCACTAGTGGCTCGAGCGTCCTGAGCGCTAGGGCAACAGCTCGTAACTCCAGCCTGTTGATGGGCCACTGTGACTCCACAGGAGACCAAAGGCCCTGAGCAAACTGGCCCTGGCAATGAGCTCCCCAGCCCGATAGGCTGGCGTCCGTTGTTAGTAGAATCCACTGCGGGGTTTCGAGAGGCGTTCCGCATTCTAGGTTCTTCTGGCACCTCCACCAGTGGAGGGCTTTTCTGGTTCGAGGAGCGCAGGGTAGAGGAGCCGACAACGGATGATTCTGAGGAGACCAACGACGTAACAGGGAGCGTTGTAGAGGTCGCATGTGGGCTCTGGCCCACGGAACTACCTCTATTGTCGCAGCCATGGTGCCCAGTAATTGGAGGTAAAGCCACGCTGAGGGATTTCTTCTTCCCAGGAACTGCGAAACGAGGGTCCTTAGATCCTTTGCCCGCTTCCGAGGGAGGAACACCTTTCCTTCTCTGGTGTCGAACCTTGCCCCGAGATACTCGAGATCCTGAGTGGGTATCAATTTGCTTTTTGATCGATTGATGATCCAACCTAACTCCTCTAGGACTTCTACTACTCAGGCTGTAGCCGAGTGACTTTCCTCCTCTGATTTTGCCCGGATCAGCCAATCGTCGAGGTATGGGTGTACCAGAATTCCTTCCTTTCGGAGGAAGGCGGCGACCACCACCATTACTTTGGTAAACGTCCAAGGAGCCGTAGCTAAGCCGAAGGGCAGTGCCTGAAATTGGAAATGACCTCTTGGCACTGCGAACCTCAGGAACTGTTGATGAGAAGTTCGAACCGGAATGTGTAAGTAAGCTTCCGTCAAGTCTAGGGAAGTGAGAAACTCCCCGGCCCTTACGGTCGCAATGACCGACTTCAGGGTTTCCATGCGGAAATGGGGAATCTTGAGACAGCGATTGACCTGCTTTAGGTCCAGGATAGGACGAAAGAGGCCTTCCTTCTTTGGGACTACAAAATAAATGGAGTACCGACCGGAGCCGCATTGGTCTGGAGGGACGGGAGACACTGCCCCGAGCGTTACAAGCCTTGACAGAGTGGCTTCTATGGCCCTCCTCTTTATCGGAGAGCCGCAGGGGGATTGAATAAAGGCCGGAAGAATCTGTTTCCCAAATTCGAGGGCATAACCTTCTCTGATTACTTCCAGGACCCACTGATCGGACGTGACTCGGGTCCAGGCGGGGAGAAATAGCCTCAGACGACCCCCTAAAGGAAAATCGCCCGCCCGGACCCCTTCTATCTCATTGTGATTTTCTAGGTCCCGAGAAGGAGGTAGAGGCCCCAAAACCTCTCCCTGCTCCTCGAAACCCCCTAAAGCTTGACCCCCTGGTCGGAAAGCGACTCCTGGAAAAGGGATTCGTCCTGGGAGGCTGAAACCTCCGGGCGTCTCTTGGTTGACTCCGGGATGGAGCTGGGAGGCGAGCCTGCTTCGGCCTGTCCTCCGGAAGCCTGCCTCCCTTGGATTCGCCCAGGTCCTTTACTAACTTTTCCAGGTCCTCGCCGAATAACAATTTCCCTTTAAACGGAAGGCGACCTAACCGAGCCTTTGAAGAGGAGTCGGCTGCCCAATTGCGGAGCCACAGATAGCGCCTAGCTGCGACTAAGGATGCCATGCTCTTAGCTAGGCTCCTGATGAGATCGTACTGACTATCCGCCAGGTAGGCTGCTCCTGACTCCAGTCTAGCTGCCATAGGTTGTACGTCTCCTGTGGTACCCTCAGCAAGTTGAAGCTGTTGGGACCACCTCAGGCAAGCCCAAGCCACCCAGGCCCCCGACACCGAGGCCTGCAAGGCAAGGGCACTAACATCAAAGGCCTGCTTTAGCAATGTGTCTAATTTTCTATCCTGCGCGTCCCTCAGAGCCGCGCTTTCTACTGGAATAGTTGTCTTCTTAGTAACTGCAGAAACCGCCGCATCCACCTTGGGAGACTTCAGCAATTCTCTATCCGATTCCGGTACTGGATAAAGGCGTGTCATAGACCGCACACCCCTCAGGGAGGATTCAGGATGGTCCCACTCTTCCTGAATCATCTGGCGGACGACCCTGTGAATAGGAAATACTTTTTGGGACCTTCTGACCGCTTGGATCAGGGGATCCTCCAGCACTTCCTCCTCTGCTGGAGTGTCTGAAGTCACCTTGAGGACCTTCAGGGACTCATTGATTAGGCCCGGGAGTTCCTCCCGACGGAAGACTCGCACTATGCGGGATTGATCTTCCTCCGGAATCTCTCCTTCCTCGAGTTCCTCCTCCTCATCCCCTATCTCCTTATCAGAGAGCTCCTCCTCCTCCTGCGTGTCATGAGGAGGAGAAGCGGGCGGCTCTTCGTTCGCTAGCCTCGCACGCTTAGATGGGATGCCGGACTCCTGGGGAATGGGCTTCCCTGGGTTCACCACCAAGGCCTCCTTCCCTGAGCCCTGGACTCCTGCCCCCAGCCCCTGCTTGCGCATGCAGTATGCTTTGTGCAGCAGGAGGACGAATTCTGGAGAGAACAGATCACTGGGTCCCTCTTCCTCAAGGACAGAAGAGAGGGGGGGCAGGGATGGAGTGGGGAACTCAGAGGCCGCGGCCAGAGGGATGCAGGTCTCCCCTTCTTCCTGATGCTCCACTGAATCCTCATTAGATTGAGGAGTGGACAATTGGATGCCTTGTTCCACAGAGGCAGCTTCTGCAGCGCAACCCCTGCAGATCCCTGTCTCTGAGGCGGTGCCCCTGCGGACACCACAAGACGGGCACCGCAGCTTGGACATTGCTGAGTTAAAAACTTTGCCAATACAGGCACTGAACAAAATAAAGCAAACAAATTAAATAAAAGGGGACAAAATTAATAGGGATCCCCCCTAAGCTTCCTCCTGTGTTGTAGCTGTGGCCTGAAACAGGGCCCAAACGTATTCCCCCTACACTCCCCGGAGAAATCCTAAACGTAACTTAGATTAAATTAAATTAAATGGATAGCCGCTCCAAGCATAAATATATATCCATATAGGAGCAAAAAAGCCCTTGTACTTGCGTTTTGTAGCCTTCTACTATCCGCGCTGAACTCCGGGACAGTAGGAAATGCTCTCCGGGGTATTACACGTGGCTGGGCCTCAGCCACGTGGAGAGCAGGCCGGGACCCGGGAGTTGGCTCGCACCGCTGACCCCGCAATCAATTGAAGGGTGAAAAACTACAGCCGACTGCAACCTCCGACCACTCCCAGGCTGCTTCGCCAAGCCGGGAGGGAGGAGGGACGGCGCTTTGAGACCTCAAGCGCTCAGCCGCCTAAGGGCTTCGGCGCGAGGCAGACGGGTCCATTGCCGAGGGCGGGGAGCCAGAGGAGCTCAAGAAACCCGCGGTTCACCTCCTGCCATTGGCAAACCTCTTCAGTGCGCTAGCACCTCTCCCACCGGTAAGGAGGCCTTGCAAGCCGAGCTCTACCGCCGGAGGAGGGAGTGAGGGGGGGGGGGGGGAGGAAGGAGCAGAACAAAATTTAAAGGAGCACTACCAAAATAAGTAACTTAGAAATTAAAGAAATAAATCAGGTACAAATCTTAAACAAATAATAGAACTTAAATGAAAAAGACTAAAGGGAGACTCCAGTAAGCCCTTGGCTTACGGAACCCTCCAGCTGCTTGGAGGCTGAGATTACTGGGGCTTAGGGGTGGTGCCAGGGGTATTTATACCCATCCAGCCTCAAAAGGGTTCGACTCAGCCTCCAAGCTGCTGGAAGGGTTACGCAACCCAGAAGTAAAGTAAAGGGACTGGACTGGAGTGACGATAAGGAATTACATCTTTACCACGCTCTACCAATCTGCCTGCACTTAGGAACCCAGATAACCTTTACTTGCTACCATTGAGATCATAGAGAGTGTCCACGTGTGCTGACCAGCCACTCAAGCACTTCCAGTCGCCCCGCTCTCAACCCCAACCTCTGGCTAAAACGAAGAGGCACAGGCTTGGAAAGCTGTCTGCAGGCTCCCCACTCGCATACAGAGGTCTCCTCACCCGACAACGGGTTTGGGGGCTGCTAATGAACCAGGCAGTACTCCGCCGCTCTAAGCCCCTCCTTAGCACTTGGGGGGGGGGGGAAAGGCGGAGGTCTCCTCCTGCACTGCTCTCCTGAATTACCTTCTTCCTGTCTACTTTTATTTATTTATTTTCTTTTTAACTGATCCAATAGCCTGACCTAAGAAAAGGAAACTAAAGTACGTGCCCCAAAAGAAAAATCCTAACTACTCTCCTTAGTTGTCCCTACAGCGAGTCCAGCACCCTGGGGCTCACCACCTCTTCCAGCTGCTTGGAGACTGAGCATACTGGGGCTGGTGGGAGGTGCCAGCTGTATAAGTACACCGGTGTCATCAAAAAAAGATGACATGCTCAGACTCCAAGCTGACTGGACTGGAGTTCCTTCAGGAACAGTAATTAGCAGGTAAGAACTAATTACTCTTTCCTTAGCAGAACTCCAGTCATCCCTTTACTCTCGGGATGTAACAGAGCAGTTCAAACCTGGACGGGGTTCGCCAACCCGGACCGAAGCACTGCACCCGCAAACCTGGTGTCTGCTCTTCTCTGGACATCAAGTCTGTAGTGCTTGGAAAAGGTATGTAGCGATGACCAGGTAGCCGCTTTACAAATGTCCAGCGGCAGAACCAAGCTACGCTCTTGCCCAGGAGGCCGACTGCGCCCGCGTTGAATGTGCGCGAAGACCTTCTGGGACCTGCCTCACCTTGAGGATGTAGGCGAAGGCAATAGTCTCCCTGATCCACCTAGAAATGAAAGCTTTGGCCGCTGCTTCTCCCTTGTGCGGCCCTCCAAATTGAACGAATAGCTGTTCGGACTTGCGGAACGATGCTGTGCGCGAAAGGTAGCGTCTCAGCACTCTACGCAAATCCAGGAGACGCAGTTTGGCACTCTCCCCTTCTTGTGCTTCTCCCGCGAAGGACGGGAGCGAAACTGTTTGGTTCATATGAAAAGGAGAAGAGACCTTGGGCAGGAAAGAAGGGACCATCCGTAAGACCACCTTATCCTTGAAAAACGAAAGGAAGGGAGGTCGAGATGATAGAGCTTGAAGCTCCGAAACCCGCCTGGCCAAACAAATAGCTACCAAAAATACCGTCTTCAGGGTCAAGTCCTTTAGGGAGGAGCACCTTGCTGGCTCAAAGGGCTCCCTGGTTAAGGAATCCAATACCAGGTTTAGGTCCCAAGGGGGAATAACTGATCTTTGCTGGGGCCGTAAGCGCTTGACCGCCTCAGGAACCTACCCACATCAGCGTGGTCTCCTATAGACTTGCCCCGTACCTTTCCCCTATAACAAGAATTGGCTACTAGCTGAACTCGAAACGAGCTGTGAGCTAAACCTTTCTCGAAGCCTGCTTGTAGAAATTCTAACACCTCCGGAACCGAGGCTTCTAAGGGTTTCTTCTGATGTTCCGTGCACCATGCCTCAAATATGCGCCAAACTCTGATATAGGAAAGGCAGGTCGAGCGTTTCCGTGCGTTCAGCAGGGTCGAAATTACCGAACCCGAGTAACCTCGCTTCACGAGCCGCGCCCTCTCACGTGGGGCATGTGAACTAGACCCTGCCATAGCAAATCCTCTCTGTCGGGGAGCCTCCAAGGGCGATGAGCCGTTAGTCTCACCAGGTCTGCATACCAAGGGTGATGAGGCCAATCCGGAGCTATGAGAATTACAAGACCCTGGTGGGCCTCTATTCGCCTTAGAACTCTCCCTATGAGGGCCCAGGGCGGGAACACATACAGGAGACCTTCCGAAGGCCACTTCTGGACCAGAGCATCCAAGCCTTCTGACATACTTTCCTTCCTTCGACTGAAAAACCGGCTTGCTTTGGATGTTTCGTAGCGCGCCATGAGGTCCATGATCGGTGCCCCCCAGAGGGCTACCACTTGGTCGAACACTTCCTGCACTAGCTCCCACTCCCCGTGGTCTATCTTGTACCTGCTGAGGTAATCGGCCGTCACATTTTCTGCCCCTGCCACGTGCTGCGCTGACAGGTCCAATAGATGGGCGTCGGCCCACTGTAAGAGGGCGTCCGCTTCCTTCTCCAGAGAGGGGCTGTTCGTTCCCCCTTGGCGGTTGATGTAGGCCACCGTGGTGATGTTGTCCGAAAGGAAGCGGACTGCCCTTTGCCGAACCAAGGGCTCGAGAGTTCTGAGTGCCAGGGCCACTACCCTCAGCTCTAGTCTGTTGATGGACCACTGAGATTCCCTCGGGGTCCAGCTTCCCTGTGTGAACTGGCCCTCGCAATGTGCACCCCAGCCTGCCAGACTTGCATCTGTCGTCAGCTGTATCCATTGGGGTGGATCGAGAGGCATCCCGCATCCTAGGTTCCTTGGGCACTTCCACCAGAGGAGAGCCCTCCTGACCCGAAGAGGACAGGGCAGTTGTATGGATAAGGGATGATGCTGAGGGGACCAACGCCGTAACAAGGCGCGTTGAAGGGGTCGCATATGTGCCTTGGCCCACGGTACTACCTCTATCGCTGCCGCCATGGTGCCCAACAGTTGTAGGTAATGCCAGGCGGTGGGGATTCGTCTTGTTATGAAGAGAGAGACCAGGTTTCTCAGATCTCGTAACCTCTGTTTCAAATCTTGCTCCGAGGTAATCGATCTCCTGTGAGGGAATTAATCTGCTCTTTGCTCGGTTGATGACCCAACCCAACTCCTCGAGGAATTCCACCACTCTGGCTGTGGCTGTACGACTCTCCGTCTCTGATTTTGCCCGAATCAGCCAATCGTCCAGGGAGGAATGTACCAGAATTCCCTCCTTGCGAAGAGCCGCGGCCACCACTACCATTACCTTAGTGAACGTACTGGGAGCTGTTGCTAGGCCAAAGGGAAGGGCCTGAAACTGAAAATGACCCCTCCGTACTGCAAATCTCAGGAACTGCTGATGAGATCTTCGGACCGGGATATGTAAGTATGCTTCCATCAAATCTAAGGATGTCAGGAACTCCCCCTGTCTTACCGCTGCAATGACTGACCTCAGGGTTTCCATACGAAAATCAGGAACCGAGAGGCAGCGATTGACTTGCTTTAGATCTAGGATTGGACGAAAGGATCCTTCTTTCTTTGGTACCACAAAATAGATCGAGTATCGACCGGAACTGTATTGGTCTCTCGGGACGGGAGTCACAGCTCCCAACGCGATCAGCCTTGAGAGTGTCCTCTATCGCTGCCCTCTTTTCTGGAGAGCCGCAGGGAGACTGCATAAAGGCTAGGGGAACTTGTTTTGTGAATTCGAGAGCATACCCCTCTCTAATCACTTCCAGTACCCATCGATCCGATGTGACTCGGGCCCAGGCGGGAAGGAACTGCCTTAACCGACCCCCCACCAGCAGGCCTTTCTCCTGGGCCCCCGCTGTTTCATTGTGGTTTCCTAGGGTCTGAGGAGGAGGAGGGGGCGCCAAACCCTCTTCCAGCCCCTCGGAAGCCTTGCCCTCTAGGAGAGGGGCGACCCTTAGGAAAAAGGTTCGGTCTGGCCGACCGGAACCTACGAAAATCCCTCGGCTGACTGCGAGTCGGAACCATCGTGCGGCCTTGTTTAGGCCTATCTTCCGGGAGCCTTCCTCCCTTAGACTCGCCTAGGTCTTTCACCAACTTGTCCAGGTCTTCGCCAAATAGCAGCTTCCCCTTGAAAGGGAGGCGACTCAGGCGAGCTTTCGAGGAGGGGTCCGCCGCCCAATTGCACAGCCACAAATATCTCCTGGCTGCTACCACCGAGGCCATGTTCTTTGCTAGACTCCTAATAAGGTCGTATTGGCTATCTGCTAGAAAGGCGGAACCAGACTCTAACCGAGCAGCACTAGCCTGCGCGTCGGCAGCGGCGCCGTCAGCTAGTTGAAGCTGTTGAGCCCACCTCAAAGAAGTAATTAGATCTTACCTGCTAATTATTGTTCCTGAAGGAACGACAGTCCAGTCCCTTTACTTCTGGGTTACGCAACCCTTCCAGCAGCTTGGAGGCCGAGCCCAACCTTTTTGGAGGTGGAGCGGTATAAGTACCCCTGGGACCACCCACTCACTCCAGTATTCGAATGACAAAGCCAACTGTAGCAATTTCTATGAATAAATCTCAAACTAAAAGATAAAAAAAAAAAAAAAAAAAATTTTCTTATTTTCTAAACTGGGAGATAGGAACAAGAAGGAACACAGAGGGGGGAGGGCAACGGGAGGAGGCGGCTGCCCGACCCTGTCAGAGGAGACTTCCTTCGCACTCTTTTTCTCCGACCTGGATCTCCGCTTGGTCGACCCTCCGCCGTCGTCTGATAGGTCTTCAAGTCCGGCCGAGCCGGGAGGGATCAGGGACTGGACTGTCGTTCCTTCAGGAACAATAATTAGCAGGTAAGATCTAATTACTTCTTCCTTATCGTCACTCCAGTCCAGTCCCTTTACTTCTGGGATGTATCAGAGCAGTTCAACTCCGGGAGGGGTCCGGCACACCGGACTGAAGAACCGCCAGACCAAACCGCGCATCCGCTGCGCTCTGTACGTCTAGCCTATAGTGTTTTGTGAAGGTATGCAGCGAGGACCAAGTTGCCGCTCTGCAAATATCCAAAGGGGGAACTAGACTGTACTCTGCCCACGAGGTGGCCTGAGCTCGGGTAGAGTGCGCCCGTAGTCCCACTGGGACCTGCTTCCCTTTTAGGATGTAGGCGGAGGCAATCGCTTCTCTAATCCACCTGGAGATGGAGGCCTTGGCTGCCGCCTCCCCTTTGTGCGGGCCTCCGAACTGGACGAACAGACGTTCGGATTTCCGGAAAGGGGCTGTGCGGGAGAGGTATCGCTTCAAGATCCTCTGGACGTCTAGGAATCTTAGCTTACTATCCCTGCCTTCCGGGGCTTCGGCCGGCCAGGCCGGGAGGGTTACTGTCTGGTTCAAATGGAATGGGGAAATGACCTTGGGTAGGAAGGAAGGCACTGTCCGCAGGACCACCTTGTCCCTGAAAAAGGAAAGGAAAGGAGGTTGGGAGGACAGCGCTTGCAACTCGGAGACTCGTCTGGCCGAGCAGATAGCGACCAGGAAAACTGTCTTGAGGGTTAAATCCTTCAGGGAGGCCCTCTTTACTGGCTCAAAGGGTTCCCTGACCATTGCATTTAGCACCAGATTGAGGTCCCACGGGGGAATCACCGATCTCAGTTGCGGGCGCAGTCGTCTGACTGCCCTCAGGAACCTGGATACATCCGCATGGGCCCCTAGGGGCTTACCGCGGACCTTCCCTCTATAGCAAGCGATGGCCGCTAGTTGGACTCTTAAGGAGCTGTGAGCCAGACCCTTGTCGAACCCAGCTTGCAAGAATTCCAGAACCTCAGGGACTGAGGCCGACAGGGGATTCCTTCGGTGTTCAGCACACCAAGCTTCAAAGATGCGCCATACCCTAACATAGGACAAGCAGGTCGAGCGTTTCTTCGCATCTAATAGCGTTGATATTACTGCTCCCGAATAACCTCGCTTTAAGAGCCGCGCCCTTTCAATAGCCAGGCCGTAAGCGAGAATCGATCCACTTGAGGCATCAGGACTGGGCCCTGCCTGAGCAGACCCCTTTTGCAGGGGAGCCGCCAAGGCCGGTCGGCTAGCAGTCTCACCAGATCTGCATACCAAGGGCGCCTCGGCCAATCCGGGGCAATGAGGATTACCAGGCCCTGGTGAGACTCCACTCGTTGAAGGACCTTTCCGATGAGGACCCAAGGGGGGAATACGTAGAGGAGGCCCTCCGCCGGCCACTTCTGAGACAGGGCATCGAGGCCTTCGGACATTCTTTCCTTCCGCCGACTGAAGAACCTGTCCACCTTGGCTGACGCGAAGCTTGCCATGAGATCCATTACTGGTAGCCCCCAGTGGTTCACAATCTTGTCGAAGGTCTCCTTCTCCAGCTCCCACTCTCCGTGGTCTATCCTGTGCCTGCTGAGGTAATCGGCCGTGAGATTGTCCGTGCCTGCCACGTGTTGCGCCGAAAGAGCTTCCAGGCGGGGTTCCGCCCACTGGAACAGGATGTCCGCCTCCTTCTCCAGGGAGGGGCTGCTGGTGCCACCCTGGTGGTTGATGTAAGCTACCGTGGTGACGTTGTCGGAGAGAATGCGAATTGCCCTTCTTAGTACCCGAGGTTCGAGCGCTCTGAGAGCTAGAGAGACGGCCCGCAACTCCAATCTGTTGATGGGCCATTGAGCTTCCAGCGGAGACCAGCGGCCCTGGACAAACTGGTCCTCGCAGTGAGCCCCCCAGCCTGACAAACTGGCATCCGTTGTCAACAGTACCCAGAGATGAGGCTCGAGTGGCATTCCCCGCTCCAGATTCTTTGTGCACTGCCACCAGAGGAGTGAGCGTTTGGTCCTTGGCGCACACGGTAACTGTGTTGTGAGGGGATGGATTTGTGGGGACCACCGACGCAATAGCGCGCGTTGTAATGGTCTCATGTGGGCCCTGGCCCAAGGCACAACCTCTATTGCTGCCGCCATCGTGCCCAACACCTGAAGATAATGCCATGCTGAGGGGTTTCGTCTGCTCTGGAACTGCGCGATTAGCCGTCTTAAGTCCCTTGATCGCGTTCGTGAGAGGAACACTCTGCCCCTTCCGGTGTGTCGAATCTTGCTCCAAGGTATTCGAGGTCCTGGGAGGGGGCCATCCTGCTTTTTGCTCGGTTGATGACCCACCCCAACTCCTCTAGGACCTGAATAACTCTGTCCGTTGCCGAACGGCTTTCCGCTAGTGATTTTGCTCTGATCAGCCAGTCGTCTAGGTACGGGTGTACTAGAATCCCTTCCTTGCGGAGGAAGGCCGCTACTACTACCATCACCTTGGTGAATGTCCGTGGGGCGGTCGCTAGTCCGAAGGGAAGTGCCTGGAATTGAAAGTGGCCCCCTGGCACCGCGAACCTTAGGAACTGTTGATGGGAGTTCCTGACTGGAATATGCAGGTAGGCTTCTGTCAAGTCGAGGGATGTCAGGAACTCTCCGGCCCTTACTGCTGCGATTACTGAGCGTAGGGTCTCCATGCGGAAATGTGGTACCCTGAGACAGCGGTTGACCTGTTTCAGGTCCAGGATTGGCCGGAATAACCCTTCCTTCTTTGGGACTACGAAGTAAATCGAGTATCGACCCGATCCTAACTGGTCTGATGGTACCGGTACCACTGCTCCTAGTGCAATTAGCCGCGCGAGGGTTGTCTCTATCGCCGACCTCTTTGCCGGGGATCCGCTGGGAGATTGAACGAATGCTGGAGGTAATTGCTTTGCGAATTCGAGAGCGTAGCCTTCTCTGATCACCTCCAGCACCCATTGGTCCGAAGTGACCCGGGACCAGGCGGGGAGGAACTGCCTTAGGCGGCCTCCCACTGGCCGCTCTTCCCCCTGGTCCCCCGTCGCTTCATTGTGGTTTTCTAGGTGCCGAGGAGAAGGAGGAGGAGGCCCCAAAGCCGCGGCCTGCCCCTCGAAACCCCCTGAAACCTTGGCTCCTGGAGGGGAAGCGTCCCCTGGATGGGGGGTTGGATCTGGCAGGGCGAAACCTCCGAGAATCCCTGGACTGGGGGCGATTCGAAGGCAGAGGGCGACTTTGTTTCGGCCTATCTTCTGGTAGCCTGCCTCCCTTGGACTCGCCAAGGTCCTTTACTAGCTTCTCCAAATCCTCCCCGAAGAGCAGCTTGCCCTTAAAGGGGAGTCGACTCAGGCGTGCCTTTGAAGAGGCATCCGCCGCCCAATTTCGTAACCACAAATAACGCCTGGCTGCCACTACCGAGGCCATGTTCTTGGCCAGGCTTCTGATGAGGTCATACTGACTATCCGCTAAGTAGGCTGCTCCGGATTCCAACCTAGCGGCGTTGGGCCGGGCGTCCCCCGCGGTGGACTCCGCCGCTTGCAGTTGCTGCGACCACCTTAAGCAGGCCCGAGCAACCCAAGCTCCTGAGATGGAGGCCTGTAGGGCGAGAGCGCTTACGTCAAATGCTTGTTTCAGGAGCGTGTCCAACTTTCTGTCCTGAGAATCCCTTAAGGCCGTGCTGCCTTCAACTGGGATAGTAGTCTTCTTAGTGACTGCTGATACCGCTGCATCCACTCTGGGGGACTTCAGGAGCTCCTTATCTGCCTCTGGGAGAGGGTATAGGCGCAGCATGGGGCGGGTCCCCCTCAGGCTAGATTCCGGCTGGTCCCATTCTTCCTGGATCATCTGACGAACCACTCTGTGGACCGGAAAGACCTTCTGGGATCTCCTAATGGCCTGGATCAATGGGTCCTCCAGCGCCTCCTCCTCAGCCGGCGTATCTGAGGCCACATTGAGGACCTTTAGGGATTCATTAATTAGTGCCGGGAGCTCCTCCCGACGAAAGACTCTGATGATCCTGGATTGGTCTTCCTCCGGGATCTCTCCCTCTTCCAGCTCCTCTTCCTCCTCGTCCAAGTCCTTGTCTGAGTACGTCTCCTCCGGAGTAACCTGAGAGAGGGTCGCCAGGGGCTCCTCCTCACACAGCCGGGGGCGCTTCGTTGGCACGCTGGCATCTGAGGCTGAATTGTCCTTCTTTGACGGTCCGGCCTCAGCTGCACCTAAGCCTTGCTTCCGTAAGCAATAGGCCTTGTGCAGCAAGAGTATGAAGTCCGGGGAGAAAAAATCCCCGGACCCTCCTTCCCCCGCAGGGAGGGGGGAAGGGGGTAGGGAAGGAGAAGGTATGTCCGAGGACGTAGGAGGGGGTGCCTGTGACCCTCCCTCCCCACCTAGGAGGTCTCCTGCCCCCTGAGGAGGGAGAGCTACAGCGAGATTAATCTCCTGCTCAACTGAGGCCGCCACTGCGGCGCAGCTCCTGCAGATTCCTGACTCTGCGGAGGTGCCTCTGCGTGTTCCGCAGGAGGGACAGCGTGGCTTGGTTGCCATGTTTCTAAGATTTGAATAAAAATTCAATAAACATGCAGTATTTTAACTTTTTTACCCTTTAACCTTTTTTACTTCTCCCCTTTTTGTTCCTCTTGGGGGGAGACAGACAAAATGCTTGCCCCAAAGGAAATTAAACCCAGTACCAGCGCAACAAAATTAAGATAAAAGATTAAAAGATTAAAATTTGGATAGAAAGTAAATAAATTGAAATAAAGCATTAACCAAAAATTTAGAAGTTCTTTCCCCCACCGGAGGTACTTGCGTTTCAGATGCTGGTACTGGATCCTGCCCCCGGCGCGACTATCCTGGCCCGCAGGCTCTACACGTGGTGGGCCTCACCACGTGGAGCCAGATCGGGACTGCGGGAGGGTAGTCGCCGGGTTTGCCGTGCTCCGAGAGAAGGCCTGAAGTGAAATTGCGCCCCCTTACAGCAGCAATCACTTTCGCTGCTTCCGCGATGCCGGGGAGACCGTTATCGCTGCCGCGTCTCTTCGTGCGCCTAGGAAGTGATTGGCGGTAGGCCCGAATGGCGGTCTTGCCTCCAGCGCTCAGCCACCCTGGGGGCTTCGGCGCGAGGCAGAGAATGGCGGCGGTTGTCTTCTGGTCCGATTGATCTTGCCCGGAGCAGGAGAGAGGGAAGTCTCCCCTGACGCTGCAGGACACCGCTTACCTCCGTTCCCCGGCCCAAATAGGAGGGAGGGGGGGGGGGGAGAAGGAGCCGGCAGAAATTTAAAGCCGCAGGAGCTTAATCAGCTAAAGAAATGTAAGTAAGTTAGACCAATAAACTTAAATAAAATTAAGTAAGTAAGATTAAATAAAATAAAATTAAAAAGTATTATCTAAAAGAAGGACTCCAGTAAGCCCAGGCTTACGGAACCCTCCAGCTGCTTGGAGGCTGAGAATACTGGAGTGAGTGGGTGGTCCCAGGGGTACTTATACCGCTCCACCTCCAAAAAGGTTGGGCTCAGCCTCCAAGCTGCTGGAAGGGTTGCGTAACCCAGAAGTAAAGGGACTGGACTGGAGTGACGATAAGGAACAGGCTCTTGCTACCCATGCTCCTGAACTACAGTAAGCTCCAGGCTTACGGGAACCCTCCAGCTGCTTGGAGGCTGAGAATACTGGTGCCTAGGGGTAGTGCCAGTGGTATTTATACCACACCATCATCAAAACGATGATGGGCTCAGCCTCCAAGCTGCTGGAAGGGTTGCACAACCCGAGAGTAAAGAGACTGGACTGGAGTTCTGCTAAGGAAAAATGTATTAAATAATTAAGTAAATAAGCATACACAGAGAAGGAAGTGACAGAATTTGCAAAACAAGAGAAAACCCTCTTCAAAAGAATTAGATCACAAATGAGGAAAAACAAGTGGCAAATGCATAAATGCAGTGGGAAATAAAGAGTGTTACTCCAGGAACCCTTTCTACATCAAGAACGGATACATGAATGCTTAAGGAGAGGTGAACTGAAACTGAAGGTTGAGTGGTTGATGGCTGCAGCCTAGGACAGTGGATTACGAAGAAGATGGTTTACAGCAAGCATTGAAAAAACTGGCAAAACAGACATATGTCGATTCTGTGGGAAAGCACTGGAAACAGTGACTCACCTCATAGCTGGCTGTGAAGTTCTGATGGCAAAAAATGTATATACAGAAAGATACAATAAAGTATAATACCTTATCCATTGGAAACTCTGTAAACACTACAGCATCACTGTGCCTGAAAAGCACTGAGATCATGAGCCTAAAAGAATTAGAGAGTGAAGATGTTACGATAACCTGGAACACTCCCATTCTGACCAATAAAAAGCTGGATGCGAGGAAGCCAGATATAGTGGTAAAGAAGAAAAAGAAGTAATTAGTCCTTACCTGCTAATTACTGTTCCTGAAGAAACTCCAGCCCAGTCCCTTTCTTCTGGGTTGTGCAACCCTTCCAGCAGCTTGGAGGCTGAGCCCATCATCGTTTTGATGATGGTGCGGTATAAATACCACTGGCACCACCCACAGACACCAGTAAACTACTGAAAAAGCAGACTTATCGGATAGCCAATTAAGACACTATAACTTTATAAAGGTACGAATATCAACTGAAAACACTTTTTTTTTTTTTTAAACCCCTGGGAAGGGAAGGAAAGGAGGAAGGGAGGAGAAGACTTACCGGAGCCCGCCATAGCCCTCACCCACACTCCCCAGGCCCCTTCCTAGCGGGCGATCTTTGCAAGGGACCCTCCAGCTTCCACTTCGCCCTCTGTCTTCGGTCCGAAGTTCTTCTCTCCTGAAAAGGACATTCTGCAAACTGAAGAACCTGGGTGGGATCATGGACTGGACTGGAGTTCCTTCAGGAACACTAATTAGCAGGTAAGGACTAATTACTTCTTCCTTATCGTCTCTCCAGTCCAGTCCCTTTCTTCTGGGATGTAACAGAGCAGTTCAAGCCTGGGCGGGGTTCGCCATCCCGGATCGAAGCACTGCGTCCCCAAACCTGGCATCCGCTGCCCTCTGGACATCCAGCCTGAAGTGTTTGGCAAAGGTATGCAGTGACGACCACGTAGCCGCTCTGCAAATGTCCAGCGGCGGAACCAAGCTATGCTCCGCCCAGGAAGTCGCCTGGGCCCGAGTTGAATGCGCGCGAAGACCTCCTGGAACCTGCTTCCCCTTCAGGATACAGGCAGAAGCAATAGCCTCCCTGATCCACCTAGAGATGGAAGCCTTAGCCGCCGCCTCTCCCTTGTGCGGCCCTCCAAACTGAACGAATAACTGTTCGGACTTTCGAAAGGACGCCGTACGGGAGAAAGAACGCTTCAGCACTCTACGCACGTCCAGAATGCGAAGTTTCTCATCATCCCCCTTTCGACCTTCTTCCACGAAGGACAGGGGAGATACTGTCTTGGTTCACATGAAAAGGAGAGATGACCTTGGGCAAAAAGGTGGTCTTGCGGACAGGGACTGTCCGCAAGACCACCTTATTCTTGAAGAACGAAAGAAAGGGGGGGGGCCGAGAAGACAGCGCTTGAAGTTCGGAGACACGCCTAGACGAGCAAATAGCCACCAGAAATACAGTCTTTAGGGTCAAATCCTCCAGGTAGGATTTCCCTCCTGGTTCGAAAGGATCCCCGGATAAGGCATTCAACACCAGGTTGAGGTCCCAAGGGGGAATTACTGTTCCTTATCGTCACTCCAGTCCAGTCCCTTACTTCTGGGTTGCGTAACCCTTCCAGCAGCTTGGAGGCTGAGTCTATCCTTTTGAGGATGGGACGGGATAAATACCACTGGCACCACCCACAGCTCCCAGTATTCTCAGCCTCCAAGCAGCTGGAGGGTTCCGTAAGCCAAGGGCTTACTGGAGTCTCCATTATATCATTTGATTTAATTTACTTTCATTTACTTTAATTTACTTTTAATTAATTTACTTTATTTTATTTGCATACCTCTTAGTATTAGCATTTCCTTGTATCTGCTCCTTTAATCCTTCGTTCCTCCCTCCCTCCCCCCCCTCCTCCAGCACGGCTGAAGAATACGAGTCCTGTACGGAGCAGGGGAGCTGGTGGTGTTTTTTTCTGTACCTGAGCCTCCCGGTGGAGAGAACCGCAATCGCTTCCCCCGGCTGGGGCCTCACTCACCCCGGAGCACTGCCGTGCCTCGCGCCGAAGCCCTCTGGCGGCTGAGCGCTTGAGGTGGAAGCGCGACATTACTCCACTCCTCCGGCTGGGCCCCCGGCAGTCAGGAGCGTCGGGGAGTTTCGCGTCTTCCAAGGCCGGTTTCTGCTGCTGATCGGACCCTGCGAGTAAGGAAGGAGAGTCCGGCAGAAACGCCGATCGGGTAGCGCTCCACGTGGCTGCGGCCTACCACATGGGAGCCCCCTGAGGACAGCGGCCTTCCACCGCGCAGCGTGCTGCTCGAAAGCTACAAATTGCAAGTACTGGGGAAGAGTTTATCAGAAGGATACATTTTAAATTTCTTGAATTTACATTTTAAATTACTGGTTGTGTTTTGTTTTTTCCTGATCTCCCGCTTTAGCGGTTTTTAGCCAGCACGGAGATAGAGCGCATTGGGGGAGGGGGGTCTTCCGTTTCAGGATTTTCACAAGTTAATTTATTTTACTTAGGTTAATTTAATTTAATTTGATTTGTTTATTTGATTATTTGCTTACTTGATCTTTGATTTACAAATTCTTACATTTTAAATCTCTTGAATTTATATTTTAAATTACTGGATCTGTTCCAGCATAGAAATGACTGGCAAAGTGCGTTGCCCCTCCTGTGGCACTCGCAGGGGTACTACAGCCGAGGCAGGAGTCTGCAGGGCTTGTGCGGCAGAGGCTGCCTCAGTGGAACAAAATCTTCAATTAGCCATACCCCATACGGCTCAGACGTCTGGGGAACCTCTGGAAAGGGAACCCCATTCCCCCCCTCCTTCTACCTCGGGATTGTCGGCCCCCCCCTCCCCTCCCCTCCCACTAGCGGCATCGGAGGAGGGAAGTGCCACTGACCTATTCTCCCCGGACTTTGTCCTCTTATTGCACAAGGCATATTGTATGCGCAAGAAAGGAATTGGAGCTGCGGACTCTGTCCCAATGCTGGAAAGTCTGGGCACCAGGACTCTGAAGCCTAGCCGCCAGTTCTCTGAGGCCCCTCCCAAGCGCGCAAGGCTGGTGAGTGAGGAGCTCCTCTCGTCCCTTTCCCAGGATACGCCTGAGGAGGAGGTCTCGGACAAGGAGCTGGGAGAAGAAGAGGAGGAACTCGAAGAGGGAGAGATTCCAGAAGAGGACCAATCCCAGATTGTGAGGGTGTTTCGGCGGGAAGAGCTCCCGGCGCTCATCAACGAGTCCCTCAAGGTGCTCAATGTGACCTCCGACGCTCCTTCAGTGGAGGAAGCGTTGGAAGATCCGCTGATCCAGGCGGTCAGGAGATCCCAAAAGGTTTTTCCCGTACACAGAGTGGTACGTCAGATGATCCATGAGGAGTGGGATCAGCCAGAATCCAGTTTAAGGGGCGTGCGCACTATGTCAAGGCTTTACCCCTTGCCGGAACCGGACAAAGAGCTGCTGAGGTCGCCCAGAGTGGACGCAGCGGTATCTGCGGTGACTAAGAAGACGACGATCCCGGTCGAGGGTAGCGCGGCCTTGAAGGATTCTCAGGATAGAAGATTGGACACGCTGCTGAAGCAAGCCTTTGATATCAGCGCTCTCGCCTTACAGGCTTCGGTGTCCGGGGCTTGGGTGGCCCGGGCCTGTTTGAGATGGGCTCAGCAGCTGGCAGAGTGTTCCCCCGGGGAGACTCAATCAATTTCAGCTAAGCTGGAGTCCGGAGCTGCCTACCTAGCGGATAGTCAATACGACCTCATCAGGAGCCTGGCTAAAAACATGGCATCAGTGGTTGCAGCCAGGAGATACTTATGGCTACGAAATTGGGCAGCCGATGCCTCTTCAAAGGCACGCCCGAGTCGTCTCCCTTTCAAGGGGAAGTTGTTGTTCGGAGAGGACTTAGAGAAATTAGTAAAGGACCTTGGCGATTCGAAAGGGGGCAGACTGCCGGAGGACAGACCGAAGCAAGCTCGTGCACTAGCCCCGGGGCGGAGCCAGCCTAGGGATTCCCAGAGGTTTCGGCCAGCCAGAACGATTCCCCTGGCTAGGGGCCATTTCTATTCAAGGGGGCAGAGTTTCAGAGGGTTTCGGGGAGCTGGGAGAGATTTTGGGGCCTCCTCCTCCTCCGCTGGACCTAGGAAGCCACAATGAGAAAACGGGGGTCCAGGTGGGGGAACTGCCGGTGGGGGGCCGCTTAAAGCAGTTCCTTCCCGCCTGGTCCCGGGTCACGTCCGATCAATGGGTCCTAGAAGTGATCCGAGAGGGTTATGCTCTCGAATTTGCAAAGCAAATACTCCCGGCCTTTGTTCAGTCTCCATGCGGATCTCCGGAAAAGAGAGCTGCGATAGAGATCACACTTTCAAGACTCAGGGCGCTCGGAGCGGTATCTCCTGTCCCACCGCACCAATGCGGTTCCGGTCGATACTCAATTTATTTCATAGTACCAAAGAAGGAAGGTTCGTTTCATCCTATCCTAGATCTAAAGCAAGTCAATCGCTGCCTCAAAGTGCCTCATTTTCGAATGGAAACCCTGAAGTCGGTCATCATGGCCGTAAGGAGCGGAGAGTTCCTGACGTCCTTGGATCTGACAGAAGCCTACCTGCACATCCCGGTTCGAAGTTCTCACCAGCAATTCCTGAGATTTGCGGTGCCAAAAGGTCATCTTCAATTCAGGGCACTACCCTTCGGGCTAGCAACGGCCCCGAGGACCTTCACCAAGATAATGGTAGTGGTGGCAGCGGCCCTCAGGAAAGAGGGAATCTTGGTTCACCCCTACTTGGACGATTGGCTGATCCGGGCGAAGTCGGAAGAGGAGAGTCACTCTACCACTGCCAGAGTGGTGGAAGTCCTGGAAGAGTTAGGATGGGTCATCAATCGGGCAAAGAGCAGGTTGGTGCCCTCTCAAGAGCTCGAGTATCTCGGAGCGAGATTCGACACCAGAATAGGAAGAGTTTTTCTGCCCAAAAAGAGGGCAAGGGAACTAAGGATCCTGGTGGAACAATTCCTGGCCAGACGGAACCCTACGGCGTGGCATTACCTCCAATTGCTGGGAACCATGGCGGCAACTATAGAGGTAGTCCCGTGGGCCAGAGCTCACATGCGCCCCCTGCAGCTGGCCCTGTTGCGGCGGTGGTCTCACCAGCTTCACCCACTAGCTATGCGCCTACCTTGTGCTCCTCGCACCAAGAGTGCACTTCAGTGGTGGCGGTGCCCTCGGAATCTGGGCCGCGGGATGCCCCTCGAACCACCGCATTGGGTACTGCTGACGACGGATGCCAGTCTAGCGGGCTGGGGGGCACATTGCAAGGATCAGTTCGCCCAGGGTCTGTGGACCCCCATGGAGGCCCATTGGTCCATCAACAGGCTGGAGCTGCGAGCGGTAACCTTGGCGCTAAGGGCTCTCGAGCCCTTAGTCCATCAGAGGGCAGTTCGCGTCTTCTCAGACAACGTCACCGCGGTGGCCTACATCAACCGCCAGGGAGGCACAAGCAGTCCCTCCTTGGAGAAAGAGGCACACAGTCTATTCCGGTGGGCCGAGGACAAGTTATTGGCTCTCTCGGCTCAACATGTGGCCGGAACGGACAACTCTACGGCCGATTACCTCAGCAGGTTCAGGATCGACCACGGGGAGTGGGAGCTGAACCAGGAGGTGTTCGATCAGGTAGTAGCCATTTGGGGTCTTCCGGTCATGGATCTCATGGCAAGGTATGCTTCGGCTAAGGCAAGCAGATTCTTCAGTCGAAGGAAGGAAAAGATGTCCGAAGGCCTAGACGCTCTGGCCCAGAGATGGCCCTCGGAGGGTCTCCTGTACGTATTTCCCCCTTGGGCCCTCATAGGAAGGCTCCTGCAGCGAGTGGAAGCCCACCAAGGTCTGGTAGTCATTGCTCCGGATTGGCCCCGGCGCCCCTGGTATGCGGACCTAGTGAGATTAATCGGCCGACCGCCCCTGGTGTTTCCCCTGCAGAAGGGACCTCTTGAGACAGGGGCCAGTGCTGATGCCTCACGTGGATCGATTCTTGCTTACGGCCTGGCTATTGAAAGGGCGCGGCTCCGGAAGAGGGGATACTCGGGTTCGGTAATCTCCACCTTATTGAGCTCACGAAAGCGTTCGACCTGTCTCTCCTACATACGAGTCTGGCGCATATTTGAAGTCTGGTGCGAGGAGCGCCAGAAGAAACCTCTCTCGGCCTCTGTCCCGGAGGTTCTAGACTTCTTACAGGCGGGACTTGATAAGGACCTAGCGCACAGCTCCTTGCGGGTCCAGCTAGCCGCTATCTCTTGTTACAGAGGTAAGGTACGGGGCAAGCCCTTAGGGGACCACGCAGACGTTTCCAGGTTTCTAAGAGCGGTTCGGCGTCTGCGCCCGCAACAAAGGTCGGTGATCCCTCCTTGGGATCTCAATCTGGTGTTAAATGCCCTGACCAGGGAGCCCTTCGAGCTGGCTAAGAGAGCATCCCTAAAGGACCTAACTCTCAAGATGGTCTTCCTGGTAGCCATCTGCTCAGCCAGACGCGTCTCCGAACTGCAAGCATTGTCTTCTCAGCCCCCCTTCCTTTCCTTCTCCAAAGATAAGGTGGTTTTGCGGATGATCCCTTCCTTCTTACCAAAGGTCATCTCGCCTTTTCACGTGAACCAGTCAGTGTCGCTCCCAGCCTTCTCGGCAGAGGAGCAAGGGGCTCATGCCGGAAAGTTGCGACTCCTGGACGTTAGGAGAGCGTTGAAGCTTTATCTCTCCCGTACGGCGCCCTTCTGGAGGTCAGAGCATTTATTCATTCTCTTTGGAGGGCCCCACAAGGGGGAGGCAGCGGCAAAGGCTTCTATTTCCAGGTGGATCAAGGAAGCTATTGCGTCGGCCTATATCCTGAAGGGGAAACAGGTTCCAGGAGGTCTGCGCGCACATTCGACGCGGTCGCAGGCTACATCTTGGGCGGAGTATAGCTTAGTCCCGCCTCTGGACATTTGCCGAGCGGCCACCTGGTCTTCACTGCATACCTTCTCCAAACACTACAGGCTGGATGTTCAGAGATCAGCAGATACTCGTTTTGGGGAGGCAGTACTTCGGTTCGGGATAGCGAAACCCGCCCAATCTTGAACTGCTCTGTTATATCCCAGAAGTAAGGGACTGGACTGGAGTGACGATAAGGAAGAATTAATTAGACCTTACCTGCTGATTAGTGTTCCTGAAGGAAAGTAGTTTTAACTAGAAACCAAAACATTAAACAACCAAAAACAAAACCCAACAAAATTAGGAAACACAGCAAACTAATAAGTCTTAGTAGCATCTCCCCCACCCTCCCTCTTCCAACTGCAGAAGGTAGAGAGGAGAGAGGAGGAGGAAGGAGGGAGTGGAAGGGACGGAAGAATCCTTGTCCGGCGTTCCCTTCTCCACGCACTTCTTGGTTAGCTTCAAGGACACTTATGTTGTCCTTCGGTTCTTACTTCGGTCCACCGCTCCTCGCGTGGTCCCTGTAATACTCAGATACAAGCCGAAACTGGGAGGGAACAGGGACTGAACTGTCGTTCCTTCAGGAACACTAATTAGCAGGTAAGGTCTAATTATAATACTGGGAGCTGTGGGTGGTGCCAGTGGTATTTATCCCGTCCCATCCTCAAAAGGATCGACTCAGCCTCCAAGCTGCTGGAAGGGTTACGCAACCCAGAAGTAAGGGACTGGACTGTCGTTCCTTCAGGAACACTAATTAGCAGGTAAGGTCTAATTAATTCATCTCTGCTGGGGCCGCAACCGCCTAACCGCTCTTAGAAACCTGCCAACGTCAGCGTGGTCCCCTAAGGGTTTTCCACAGACTTTACCCCTATAACACGAAATGGCCGCTAACTGGACCCGCAAGGAGCTAGGCCTTTCTTGAATCCTGCTTGTAAAAACTCCAGGACCTCCGGGACCGTGGCCAAAAGGGGCTTCTTCTGATGCTCCTCACACCATGCCTCAAATATGCGCCAAACCCTCACATAGGAAAGGCAGGTCGAGCGCTTTCGTGCGCTCAACAACGTTGAAATTACTGATCCCGAATAACCCCGCTTCCGGAACCACGCCCTTTCAATAGCCAGGCCGTAAGCGAGAATCGATCCACGTGAGGCATCCGAACCGGCCCCTGCAGTAAAAGATCCTTTCTGCAGGGTAGCCGCCATGCATGATCAGCCGTTAGCCTCACCAGATCTGCATACCATGGGCGACGTGGCCAGTCCGGGGCTATAAGAATTACCAATCCTTGGTGGACTTCCACACGCTGCAGAACTCTCCCTATGAGAGCCCAGGGAGGGAAAACATACAGGAGACCCTCTGAAGGCCACTTTTGGAATAGAGCGTCCAAGCCCTCGGACATCCTTTCCTTCCTGCGACTGAAAAACCGGCTTGTCTTGGCCAATGCGCATCGTGCCATGAGGTCCATGATCGGAGCTCCCCAACGCGCTACCATCTGGTCGAATACCTCCTGAACTAGTTACCACTCTCCGTGGTCTATCTTGAACCTGCTCAGGTAATCGGCTGTGACATTGTCTATTCCGGCCACGTGCTGTGCTGATAGGGCCGTCAAATGGGCTTCTGCCCATTGTAATAGGCTGTCCGCTTCCTTCTCCAAGGAAGGACTGCTTGTTCCTCCCTGGCGGATGATGTAGGCCACCATGGTGACATTGTCGGAGAGGACGCAGACTGCTCTTTGTCTAACTAAGGGCTCGAATGCTCTGAGCGCTAAGGCTACCGCCCGCAATTCCAGTCTGTTGATGGACCACTGAGACTCCCCCAGAGTCCAGCAAACCTGGGCGAACTGGCCCTCACAATGAGCCCCCCAGCCGGCTAGACTTGCATCCAATGTCAGCTGCACCCACGGGGGAGGTTCAAGAGGCATTCTGCATTCTAGGTTCCGTGGGCACCGCCACCACAAGCGGGCCTTCCTGGTCAGTGGTGGGCAGGATAGCTGCATGGACAAAAGGATGATGCTGATGGGACCAACGTCATAACAAGGCCCGTTGAAGCGGTCGCATATGTGCCCTGGCCCATGGCAGTACCTTTATTGCTGCCGCCATGGTTCCCAGCACTTGAAGGTAATGCCAGGCTGTAGGGTTCCGCCTGGCCAGAAATTGCGAGACAAGGATCCTCAGGTCCTTTAACCTCTGCTTCGACAGAAACATCTTCCCTCTCCTGGTGTCGAACCTTGCTCAGAGGTACTCCATCTCATGCGTGGGTATTAATCTGCTCTTTGTCCGATTGATGACCCACAATAGCCTGCAATATCAGGAGGTGTTGCAGAGTTTCCTCGATCATCATCTATATGCAGGAAGCTGCAGGGAGACTCTACAAGGGCATCCCATAAAGACTCAAAGGCTAAATTTTCAACAGAGTGGACTCCCCTGAGGGAGTGGATAACATGAGGAAAGACCTACAAAAGCTGGAAGAATGATCTAATGCTTGGCAGCTAAGATTTAATGCGAAGAATTGCAGTATCATGCACTTGGGAAGCAGAAATACAAGGGAAATGTACATGATAGGGGGCGAGAGGCTGGTGTGCACGGACCAGGAGAAGGACCTTGGTGTGATTATTTCCGAGGATCTCAAGATGGCAAAACAGTGCAACAAGGCAGAGGCAAAAGCCAGGAGGATGTTGGGTTTATATATTTATTTAATGTTTCTTTTATACCGCGCTATTTGAAATCAGTGCGGTTTACAAGTAACGCATTTGTCCAGAGTAAGCAAGTTTCACTGGACTTACAATAAACAGGGTGCAATATACAGGGCTAACAGGGTAACTATGTACACTTTGGCTGTCGCAGGCTATATGGGCTGCTCAGCATTATTTACATGGCTAATATCGTAACTATGTACACTCTCTCTGGTTGTCGCAGGGTATGTTGACAGTTCATCATTATCTGCAGTTAGGGTCTGCTTTACACAGGATGGTAAATTTGGGGGGGGGGGGGCTCTTGAGGGCTCGGGCAGGTGGTGTGTGAGATGGCTATGCTGGCGGCTTTGGCCTGGGACGTGAGTGTGACTGGCTGTGAGAAGTCGTCTAGTTCGGTATAATACTGAAGGAACAGATGGTGCCTTTCTAAACTGGGAGAGGTTGTTGATGGTCCTGATGGAAGAGCGCCCAACAGGAGGGAGCATAGAAAGCGAAAGCTCTATTTCTCGTGGCCTGAGAGCATTTGGTGATCACCTTCGGGAGTATGATAGTATTAGTGGCGGCTGATCTCCTTACTCTGTTGAGGGGGGTGGTCTGGACGAGATCTGTGAGGGAGGAGGAGGAGCACTTGTTGATGGCTTTGTAGGTCATCGTTAAATCTTGAAGGAGATCCTACATTGTACCGGCAGCCAGTGCAGATGTTTCAGAACTGGAGTGATATGGTCCCTCCTTGATGCTCCATGCAGGATTCTGGCTGCTGCATTCATTGCAAGCTGTAGGGGGTTAAGCGAGCTTTTCGGGAGGCCGTGCAGAATTGCATTAGCATAGTCAAAGTGTGGCATTACTAGTGCTTGATAAACTGTTCGGAAGTCTTCCGGCTCAAGCAGCTGTCGCAAGTGGCGAAGCTTCCAAATTTTGTGGTAGATCGCCTTTACTATATTATCTATCTGGGTTTTCATGTTGAGTTGTTGGGTCCAGCGTGACCCCTAGGTACCGTATCTTGGGCTTGCTGAGGAGCTCTGCATCGCGTACCTTCAGTGTGGGGGGGTGGAGTGAATGCAGGGTTCCTGGTGATGAAGAGGACCTCTGTCTTCTTGAAGTTTATTTTGAGCTTCTGCGTGTGTAGCCAATCTGTGACTGCGTCGAAGCAGGTGGCCAGCAGAGAGAGGTCTGGGTGCTCTGTCGAGATTGGCATGTATAGCAAAATGTCGTCAGCGTAGATTAGGCAATTGATGTTGAAGGATCTGATGAGGTTGCAGATGGGTTGCATGTACACGGTGAACAGTAGGGCTGACAGTGAGGATCCTTGTGGTACGTCTTTCTCTTGAGGGAAAGGCCGGAAAGGAAATGCTGCCGTCTTGTCAGGTATGATGCACACCAGGATAGTGCTGTGCCGTGGACTCCCTTCTCCATGAGGCGTGAGAAGAGTAATTCGTGGCTGATGGAGTCGAAGGCAGCAGCAATGTTCATGAAGATCAGGGCAAAGCCATGTTTAATGTTGTCTAATCCTATGGTTAACGTATTGAATAGGGTGGTCAGCAGCGTCTCTACGCCGTGTGCCTCCTGGAATCCATGCTGACATGGGTCAAGGGGTGCGTTGGCTTCGATGTGGTGTTGCAGTTGGCGTTGGACGATCTTTTCAATAATTTTTGCTAGGAGCAGAATGCTTGAGATTGGCCTATAAGGGTCCATCTTTGCAGGGTTGAGCTTGCTGTTTTTTAGTAGTGGTCTAATGGCTGTTTGTTTCAGGCTTCGGGGGAAGGTCCCAGTCGAGAATCATAGACCTATAAGTTTGGTCAAGAATGGGCTGCGGTCAGCCATCAGGGATTTTATCCAGAATGCTGGGCAGGGGTCATTGGGTGCTGTGGTGGTATTTATGTTTGTGATGATGTCCTGGATGTTTTTCTCGGTTGGGGCTGAGAAGGCAGCGATGATGTGTTGGGTATCTTTTGAGGCTTATGTCAGAGTGGGTGATGGGGTCAGCAGGAGTGCCTCTTCTGAGGTTTGGGGATTTGTGGATATGCTGGACTGGCTTGTTTTAGCTCTCAGGTAGTCTGCGTATTCTTGTGGATCCGGGTGGTTCGATTGTGGATCCCTTTACAGCAACAGGATAAAATCAAAATAAACTTAACTACCTCATTTCTCAACAAACAGGGGTATCCTACATGGAGCAGTGGGTTCACCCCTAAAGAAAGACATGGGGAGGGGTGACCTGCACGGAGCGGCAGGTGCACCTACTCTTGCCATCTTACTGGGCAGACTAGATGGACCATACTGGTCTTTATCTGCCGTCATTTACTATGTTACTATGCCACAAATTAAATATTTTTGTCTCAAATCCCAGAATGGCTGGAACCAGTGAGCTTAGGTCAGAAGTCAGGCATCTTGCATAAGTAGCAAACACATCTCCAGCCTTGAATGAGGATAATGAGGACCTGGTTGGTCTGATATGGTACAGATACCCTCAGAAAGGAAGTGCCGGAGTTATACCCCCAACTGGACAAATCTCAGGAAGGATTGCTGGAACTCACTGAAGGGGATGACTGGCTGCCAATGGAGCCGTAGTGAATACTCAAGCTCGAAAGTACGGGCCCTTCCTGAGCTGAGACCCCTGGACTTTTATTTGCTTGAGGGCACCACTAGACTCCACACATGACACTACAAAAGGTATTTCTGGTATTCCTGACAGCTCCAGGCCTATCTCCCAGGAGTCTCTGTATGCCCCAAGGACTTCACCATTTCACAAGGCTCACTTTGAAGAGCAACTAGCCCTTAAAGGAGGCTTTGCTCAGCTGCGGCTTAGAGACAGTAGAGCCATCAATGGGCTCCTACCACCACCACCATGGACTAATGAAGTCTTAGAGGACACCAGCCACTTAGGCAGTCCACTGCCAACCTTGTAACCTCTGAGCTGCCTGACAAGAGGCTGGGTCCATCCATCAGAGGGCTCATCTCCTAGCCTGTACATAGCATTGCCCACGAGCCTAAGGCAGTCGCTGCAAAGGCATTTTTCAGAAGAGCTTCAACAATCCAAACACGGGCAGGGTTCCCATTCAAGAGAACCTGAAAGGCTGATGTTGCTTACCGTGGGGCCAAGGGTACAGTCAAACCTGGAGATTCTCTCCCTAAAACCCTACATGCTGCTGCACTTGATCAGGTAGAAGAATGAACTCAGCAGGACACCGGATACCCTTCAAGATAGGGAGGCCCTATCTGCTAACCTCAACAAAAGCAGGTTCTACCATATGTACAGCCGCCATAATGTCCTGAAAGGGAATAAACAGGACCCATCTAGGAAACAGGCAATCACTGAGATCCCAACCCTCTACCAAGGGAATCACCCCGTCCTTTTCAGAGACTTACCATCGTGAAAATATATTTTTTCTCAAGTCCTTCAACCAAACCCTGTATGGCAGGGGTCCCCCCCCCACAGTCCTGGAGGGCCACAAACCAGTCAGGCTTTCAGGATGTCCCTAATGAATATGCATGAGATGTATTTGCATGCACTGCCCCATTGTATTCAAATTTCTCTCATGCATATTCATTAGGGCTACAGAAGAACACGACATACATCAATCCGGGCCTATGTAGAGAATTTCCAGCATGTGCAAAATATCTATGGAACTTGCACTAACATAAAAATGCTGTCAATTGCAAGAAAATTTCTTAAATTGCGGTGCATGGCATCAACTCAAAGCTAATTCCCATTATTCACGATGGCCATTGGAATGGAGGACCTTCTTGCAAGCATCACGTCTTCGACTTGAGACCAAAATTAAAATTATCTGCAAGCATGAAGGTGAACAAACCCTCACCTCCATTGCTCGTGAACTTGGCTATGCACCGTCTACAATCTACCCCACCATCAAAGATGTTATCGCATAAGAGAGTATGCTAAAGGTTCTGCTACAATGAATAAACAATAATCACTAAAAAACGTGAAGGAGCCATTAGTGAGATGGAAAAATTGTCGTCAATTTGGATGGAAGACCAGGCTTAAAAGTGTGTTCCCCTAAGCCTGCAGTTAGTTCAGGCCAAGGCCAAAAGCCTTTTTGAAGACATCAAGGCAAAGTATCCAGACAGCACTCAAACCTTTTCGGCCAGCAGGGGTTGGTTTCAGCATTTCAGGAATTGTGCAGGGTTTCATAATGTGAAAGTTTCCAGAGACTGCACATGGTAATGCCAAGGCTGCAAAGCAATACCCTGAGTGGCTAAAAAAAAGAAATCAACGAAGCGTCCTATCTTCTAGAACAAATTGTCAACGTTGATGAGACTGGCCTTTTCTACCACATCTAGTGATTCCAGTGTTGATTATTCCCCCACAGTATTATTGTGTTTTCTGTTGATTTTGAATAAAAATATGAACATTTATTTTTTGTCACTTTTTATTGTATATACACTATAGCATGGCTCAGAGTTATGTAAATATTGGACTTACGTAAAGTGGATTGTTCTGAAAATCTGACTGGCTTGCGGCCCTTCAGGACTGGGATTGGAGATCCCTGTTGTAGGGGATAACGATGGACAAGTGCAAAGGCAAAGTATGGGCCTTGACCCTCCATGACAGAGGCGCTTGAGGGCTGTGGGTATCCTGCAGGGGAATTCTGGGCATTGAACCCCCACATCAAGGGGGAACCCAGCAGAAAGGGAGCCCTAGGGCCATAAAGGGCTGCTGAGAAGAGGCTGAAGCCTCCTCATCTCTGTTCTCATGCACCTGGCCAACCCCCAAGACGACTCAGAGGAAATACCAGGAGCAGCATGAAATCCCAACAATGCCACAAGTACATCCCCATCATAGAGGAAGCAACAGGAGTCTGCCAGAAAGCTGGCCCAGTGAGAACCACAAGAGGCACAAAGCCAGGCTCCTGGCATGTTAGCAAGGCTCAACAGGGCAAAAAGGGAAAAAAATGCAGGAAAAATAAACACGCACCACAAAAAAAACAGCTGAGAAAAATTAAAAATAAAAAAGCATGCAACGGGGCTGGGCAGGTTAGGGATGAAGGGTGGGACCAACTGCACATTTCAATTAGCATGGCCATCATTAGTGCACACTCACCATCAATGTGGCAATTAGCACAGGTGCACCTACTGATTGATACCTCTATGGTGCACCCATGTTAATTTCATTGCATATTAAATGTACGCATCTATGCATTAACTGCTGAGAACAAGCTGGTCAAAAGTTACCATGGAGGCTTTGCACTTATCATGCCTTAAAAAAGCATGTTAAGTGCAAAATCTCAATGGCTTGTAGTAAAAGGGTCACTTAAGCACCATTCAAAAATTGAGAGCAAGAATTTGTTTTCCACACTATTCTGCTTTTTTTTTTTTTGCTGTTTTGCTTTGCTTTTTTATTTTGGCTTCTTTTCTTTATTTTTAAGGATCCAGGTATCAAATTTAACGCATGCAGATGAAAAAGTCCTGGAAACTACTATAACCATTTAACATCTTATCTGACAAAAAGATTGCTCTGAAAAGGAGGAAGTAAAATACTCTTTCAAAGAACTTCTTCATAGAGCACCTACTGTGCCAAGTTTCTCAGACTATTCACAACTTCTGAAGCTGGCCAAAAGCATATTAAGGGGCATGTTTACTAAAGTGTTTTTTGTTGTGTGGCAAGCTAAAATTACCATGCTATCTGAGGTGTGTGATTGGGCAGGAACTGGGTGGGTTAGGGGCAAATGTAGGTGTTGACAGTGCATAGTAATTAGCGTGAACATTTTGGGTATTTGCTAACCATGAATGTACTGTTATCGCAGGTAACTTAATATCACCCACTGAGGTGGGGTTAAGTGCACCTGCATACCAGTTAGCACATTGCTAAATTTGTTGCACTGCGCTAACTGCAAGGAGACAGATGCATACACCCCCTAAAGTCAGCAAGGGCTTCCATACTAGTTTCATGACTCAAAAGACGCTACCCTCTTTAGTAAACATGCTCCTAAGGGGTATGTTTACTAAACGGCGCTCTTGTGCGGGGCGCACTTGAGCGCCCTAAAATGATGCATTTAAGTGCCCCGTGCGCGTCACATTAACGGGCCCCGCACGCGTGCGCCGAAAACGCGCACGTTTGCGGGGCGCTCATGTACGATAGAGGCGTGGAAAGGCGAAATGAGGGCGGAGGAAGGCCCCCGAGGGGCGGAGAGACGGGGTCAATAGGTGGAATGTGGGAGGGGAGAGACTCCCCGCACAGGAGCGTGCCCGAATTTACAAGAAAAAAATACCGCGAGTGAAACACTCGCGGTAGAGCGCATTTAAAGGGAAGAGAAACCATTTCCATCAGCAATGTACAGCAAAATCGGGGAAACCTAACAAACGTGAGCAGTGTGATACATGTGCACAGAACAAAATAGCAAATATGATATGAAAATGACCACAACAAATTCTAAGAAAATTATAATCCAGCTGGGCAACAGTGATATTAATGGGCAACCATACAAAACACTCCCAGGAAAGCTCCAAAAAAACCTAATGATTTTTGGAAGGGTCTACGCTCCGGAGCTTTCCTGGGAGTGTTTTCCAGGTTGCCCATTGATATCACTGTTGCGCAGCTTGGTTATGGTTTTCTTCCCCTTTTTTGGAGGGCATTTGTGAGGTTTATTTGCACCTTTGTCCCCATACAAGGTCAACGAGCCCACAGTAAAATTGTGAAGAGCAGGGTGTCTGACTCGTGCGGCCAGGTATCACATCTCCAGAGACTGCACTGTTTCTGTGGCCACAGTGTGGTGCAGCGGACACAGCCAGTACCTGTAAGACCAGAGGGCCACAGGTTCAAAGCCCAGCTGGGGCTCCTGCCAACCCAGTCCCCATCATGTTACCCACCACTAAACAGTGAGAATACAGACACTCTTATTGCAGAGAACATAAGCATGGTCCCAACACCTATATTTTACCCTACACCGCACACAAACCATAACAATGGGCATTGCCTACAGCCGAGTCCCCCAAAGTCAGTCCTGGAGTGCTACAACTCACTCAGGTCATATGTTTTTCCCAGATAGGAACATGTCTGCATGTTTGCGGAAGGGTACAGGTGGCGGAGGGGGCAGTGGCTGCAAACCACAGCAGACAGTGGCCTAGGCCTGTGCAGGCTGGCACCGTCCACCGCAACAGACAGGCTCTGTCGGATGTACAGTCATGTACTCCCCAGGGAACACAGCATATCTGTGGCAACACGGTGGTGCAGTGCACACAGACAGTGTGTGCAGGAACAGATTGTCACAGGTTCAAAGCCCAGTTGGGGCTACTGCCAATCCAGTCCACATATTTTTCCTACAACTAAACCGTGATAGTAAGGACAAAACTGTATAGCTAGGAACATATGCATGATTAATACGCCTATATTTTACCACAGCACTCACAGACACCATAAACAGGCGCATTTCCTGGAGCAGAGTCTCCCAAATGCAGTCCTGGAGGGCCCCACACCATTCAGGTTCCATGCTGCCTCTAACAAAGATGCCTGTGCTGCATAGCTATGCACCACCCCCATGGTATGCAGATGTAGCTCATGCATATTTATGAGGGATAGCATGAAAACCAGAACAGTGTGTGGAACACCAGGACTGGATTTGGGGAACTCTGCCGTAAAGCAGCAGCCAACAGGGCCAGACACCCCCCCCACAGGCCCCATTGGCCAATGCCTCCTGGAGAGGCAGGACATTGGGCCCTGTCTGTATCTCCCAATACTAACAGTTGCATACCTCAGCACTGCCACCCTACACCTGGGTATACGGTACACAGCTATCAAGCGTTTCCCATTATAACTGGCAGATCTCCAGTCCTACGTAAAGCACAGTTTGCTCATTCAGCTCCACCATAACACTCAGATTTCTGCGGTGTGTGCTGCAGGTCTGGTCTCTGACAGTGTTTACCACCCTGGGATGTGACCCCCAACAGTAATGCGTACCATATCCATGCATGTACTGTGTCCAGGACTGCTGTGGTGGGTATGGCTGCTGAACCCCTCTATAGTAGCACAATGCTGGCATAGGTGTGGGGGTGGCTGTCTATCCAGTGTGTGGTGGCTGCAAACACCTTCTACAGCCCACACTGCCAGCAATGTTGCCAGTATTGGGCTGGCAATGTGCATAATGAGGAGCAAGGTACCATGGGTATAGGCCGGACAGGGTGCATCTGCACAGGGCATAGGGCACTGACTGGGACATTGTAGTGCTCGGCCACCACCGACACAGACAGGGTGACCTCAGTATGTCCTGCTGAGAGATCACTCTCACCCTGACTGTGCAGTGACCACAGCATGGCTAGGCACCACCATAGTGCTATATAGTATTTCTCTCATGTGATAGATATGGGTTTCCATTTGGGGCCCAGTCACTGATTTATCTGCTTGCTGTGTATGCTGACAGCCCAGTTCTGGGTGCATGCATCTCCACTGGGAACATGCACTATGGACTAATTAGCAGACTGTTTGTAGCTGGTATGTGTCTTGCTGGAGTGGCTTGTAGGTGCAGTGGCTGTTGGCTTGCTGCAGGGGAATATCAGATGGTGGTGGGGTGCAGCTTACCATATCCTGGTCTTATGTCTGTCTGCTATTGTGGTATGGCTGTGAATAGAGCTGCACTGACTGCCCTGTGGGGGGTGTGTTCCTCAGCAGGACTGGAGTTGATGTTGCCCTCTACTGCCACCTTTGCAGGGAGGTAGAGTGTGGATCTATTGATGGGAGACCATGTTTGTCACCCTTGGCCTGGGGGGGGAGGGGGCTGCACCTGACTGAGGCAGACAGAGATATCCATGGTGTTTGTGCAGACACTACCTATCTTACACAGTAACACTGCTCTGGACCTCCCGCATGGCCTCCATCAGCCATGGAAGGTGTTGTGGACCTGGTCCTGGGCGCCTCACTGCACACTCAGGGTGAGCACAGTACCCGCACGATGTGACAGTGTGTAGCTACTCTGTGCCAGTAAAACACCCGGTCAGTACCCCCCTACCAGGCCGAGGTGCTGTGTGGGTGCACTCGGTCACTTCCCCCAACCAGGCCGAGGTGCTGTGGGGGTGCATTCCCCATCTTGTGTCCATCTGTGGACAGCTGATTTGCATGTGCAGTGCATCATGGGTACGGGTGGGCTAACCCTATCCTGGTGACCACAGCAGACTGTCTGTGTGGTGACGTGCAGGCTTTCTGCAGCCAGCCAGGGGCTTGCTAGCAGCTATAGAGCTGTAGCCTAATGGTTACGTCCCTGCCTGTGAAGCCAGAGGTCATGGGTTCAAACCCACGTTGGGGTTATTTGTTAGGGTTGTCCAAAGCATTATTTGTCTTTAATGTACATATTTTGTTGCTAGCAAACAAACCCTCAGCGTACTGTACCCATAGGGTGCCACTTTATATGGCGCCCTATCGGGCACCCTATGGTTTCCGTCCATATAAGGTGCACTATACATTATCCTATGACACAACTTATAGGGTTCCCTATGGGGGACATATTAGGGTGCTGTGGCGGATAGTGCACTTTATAATGTGCCCTATGGCACCTTCAATTACGGCACGTGAGGGCGTGTTTGCTGGCAGAAATTAATAAAATAAACATACGGTGCTGCAGGACAAAATATGTACATTGCAAACCTGCTGCCACAGCCAGCCTTCCGTATTAGGCACCATGGGGAGCAAACCCATGACCCCTGTATCAGCAGTCAGTGCCTTAACCATTGTGCTCCACTGCTGCTCTCCCTTGCATGTCAACGCACCTACCTATGCTTTTCATTCCTTAAACTGCACAGTGCTGCCATCGAAAACAGTACTCTGACCTTGCGGTACCTCATACGACACCCTCTACAGCGCCCTGTGAGCAACATTCTAGGGTGCCGTGGCAGACAGTGCACTTTACAATGTGCCTTATGGGGCGCATTATGTTCACACGCTTTAAGGGTGCGTTTGCTAGTACTGTAAATTAAAATAAACATAAATTGACTCCTAAAGCAACCTTCCCCATAATACGTAATGCTTCAGCTAGCCCTGTTCATTGGGCACTGAGGAATTGAACCCTTGCTCCCTGCACCATTGGTCAGTGTCATAACCATTGTGCTGTGGTTCTATTCCTGTGTTTGCACATCAGCGCGCCGCCTTATGCCTCCTATTATTACATAGCCTCCTTAAGCAATAGCTTAATGCCCATCTGCGCGCCGCCTTATGCCGCCCATTATATGTATGCCTCCTAAAATATCACCTCACCAAGCCCTGTTCATTGAGCACAGTGGGGGATCAAACCCCTGATCCCTGCACCATTGGTAAGTGCCTTAACCATTGTGCTGTGGCTCTGTGTTTCTGTTTGCACATCAGCGCCCCACTTATACCTTCCAGTATGCGATTGCCGCCGAAACCGGCGCGCCTCCTTATGCCGCCCAGTAGTAATATGCCGCCAGAAACATCAGCGCGCCGCTTTATGCCGCCCAGTATTAATATGCCGCATAAAAACATCAGCGCGCCGCCTTATGCCGTCCAGTATTGATGTGCCGCCAAAAAAAATCAGCGCGCTGCTTTATTCGGCCCAGTATTTCTATGCCTCATAAACTAACACCTCAGCAAGCCATTGAGCATTGTGGGGGTTCGAACCCCTGATCCCCGCACCATTGGTCAGTGCTTTAACCATTGTGCTGTGGCTCTGTTCTTCTGTTTGCAGATCAGCGCAACACATATGCCTCCCATTCAGCTCTCAGTTGCGCTAAGGTGCGGGGCGCACACGGGCGCCGCGCACCTTAGCGCATCTGTCAATCACGGCTTTTCTTCTTCAGGACGGAACGCCCACTCCTTATACGGAACACGCACTCTACCGCGGCCCGCACTTTACCGGGCTTTTAGTAAACATACCCCTAAGTGAAGAAATGGAAATTACACTTACCTGGTAATTGATGTTCCTGGAGTGACTCCAGTTTAGTCCGTACTTCTGGGTTGTGCACCTCCTCTGCAGCTTGGAGACTGGGCATGTCAAAACCGTGACATCACTGGATGTAGTCTGCTGGCATCTCCCATCAGCCCCAGTGAACTATTGACAAAGCACACTTAAAGGAGCAACATATAAGTAGACAATTATAATCAATCAACTGTACTATAACTATTTACAAGAAAAATGTCCTACCGACCGACTAGTATATTTCCCTGTGCCATTCCTTTGCGCCGCAACAGAGCGACAGAAGAAAAGTACAAGAATTTACAGGGAATGAAAAGAACAACAGGACAGTATATTATCATCAAGCTATGCTGGACGGGAATTGAGGACTAAACTGGAGTCACTCCAGGAACATCAATTACCAGGTAAGTGTAATTTCCATTTCCTTATCGTTCCTCCAGTTTGGTCCGTACTTCTGGGATGTAACAGAGCAGTACTTATTGGGAGGGACCTCTCCAACCTGCTTTCAATACCGCCGAACCAAACACCGCATCCCTTGTGGACAAGACATCTAGGCGGTAATGTTTACTGAAAGTATGCAAGGACGACCAAGTAGCCGCCCTACAAATCTTTAAAGACGGCATCAAACTATGCTCCACCCAAGAAGTCGCCTGCGCTCTGGTGGAATGAGCTCATAAACCAGGCGGCACTTGACGACCGGACAAGAGATAAGACGAGGCAATCGCCTCTCTAATCCATCTAGAAATAGACGCTTTCGCAGCCGCTTCGCCCTTACGAGCGCCCCAAACAAAACAAACAATCGGTCCGATTTGCGAAAGGCTTCTGATACTTTTAAATAATGCTTAAGCAACTGCTTAACATCTAAACGGCGAAGCCCCCGGTCCGCAGTATCTCCGTCCAAGGAACCTAGCACTGGAAGAGAAACAGATTGATTCAAATGAAATGGAGAAACTACCTTCGGCAAAAAAAGATGGCACGGGCCGAAGCACCACCTTTTCCAGGGAAAAAGATAAAAATGGCTCCCTGCAAGAAAAGCCTGTAATTCCGAAACACGCCGCACTGAGCAAATAGCCACCAAAAACACCGTCTTCAAGGTTACATCCTTTAAAGTCGCCTGCTGCAACGGCTCGAAAGATGCCTTAACCAGCGCTCCCAAAACCAAATTGAGATCCCACGGAGGCACCACCACCCTACGAGCAGGACGTAACCTGGTGGCTGCCTTCAGAAAATGCAAAACATCTGCATGCGTCCCGAGTGCCACTCCCTGAACCTTGCCTCTATAGCAAGCTAGGGCTGCTACCTGAACTCTCAAGGAACTGGCCGCCAGTCCCTTATCCAACCCCTCTTGAAGGAAACTTAAGACTATCGGAACGGACACCTTCACCGCTCGTACTTGTCTTCTTGAGCACCAATCCTCAAAAATGCGCCAAATACGAACATACGCCAACAACGTAGACGTCTTTCTCACTTTAAGTAGAGTAGCGATAACTGTTCCCGAATAACCTTTTTGTCTTAGCCGCGCCCTTTCAATGGCCAGACCGTAAGCGAGAACCAATCCACTTGAGGCATATTCAGGGGACCTTGAATTAACAGCCTCTCCGACACCGGTAGCCTCCACGGCTCCCCGCCGAGAAGCCGCATAAGATCGGCGTACCACGGCCGCCTCGGCCAGTCTGGAGCTACTAGCAACACTCTCCCCGGATGTGCCTCTATACGCTGTACCACGCGGCCTATCATCGCCCACGGAGGGAAGACGTAGAGAAGACCAGTCAGCGGCCAGCTTTGCATTAGCGCATCGATTCCATATGACATCCGCTCCCGTCGCCTGCTGAAAAAACGACTCACCTTCGCGGACTGGAAGGTCGCCATGAGATCCATGATTGGCGGCCCCCAGTGAAGAACTATCTGCGCAAATACCTCCGGATGCAATTCCCATTCTCCGGCATCCACTTGCACCCTGCTGAGGAAATCCGCCATCACATTGTCCTTGCCCGCAATGTGCGTCGCCGAAATCGCCGGCAGCCGCTGCTCTACCCAAGAGAACAGCTCGTCCGCCTCCTCTTCCATGGCCATACTTCCTGTACCGCCTTGTCGATTGATGTAAGCCACTGCAGCGGAGTTGTCCGACAGACTACATGGCCCTTCACAGCCGTCTCGAATGCGCGCAGCGCCAACATCACTGCTCGAAGCTCTAACCTGTTGATCAACCAAGCGGTCTCCGGAACGGTCCACAGACCTTGCGCGAAAAGCTCTCTGCAACGAGCACCCCAGCCCGCAAGGCTCGCGTCCGTCATCACCGACAGCCACTCCAGTTGTTCCAGAGGCATCCCGGCCACAAGCAACTCCGGACGCAACCACCATTTTAGCGCCTGCCTGACCCCTAGGGGACAGGGCAGGCGCTGGCTCAAGGGATCGTTCTGATGAGACCACTGGCGAAGCAACACCCGCTGCAGCGGTCGCATATGAAATCTGGCCAAAGGCACCGCTTCCAATGTCGCTGCCATTGTTCCTAGCACTCTGAGGTAACCCTATGCAGTAGGTGCCGGGGTTGATCTGAACTGGCACACCACTTGTTGAAGAACTCGCACGCGACGGTCCGGGAGAAACACTGTTCCCTGTTGGGTGTCGAAGCACACTCCTGGATACTCTATTCTGGGACGGGCTCAAGTGACATTTCGCCGTATTGACTACCCAACCTAGCTCCTACAAGAATCTCACCACTTTCTCTGTAACTGCAATGCTCTTGCTCCTGGACTTTGCCCGAATCAATCAATCGTCGAGACAGGGATGTACTAGAATTCCCTCTTTTTTCAGCGCAGCGGACACCACCACCATGATCTTGGTGAAGGTACACGGTGCTGTTGCGAGTCTGAAGGGCAACGCCTGAAACTGATAGTGACCCCATGGGAGCGCGAACCGCAGAAATCGTTGATGCCCCGCTCTGATCAGGATACGCCTCCGTAAGGTCAAGGGACGTCAAAAATTCCCCTTGGCGCACCGCCACAATGACGGATCGCAATGTCTTCATTCTGAAATGCGGCACTCGGAGACAGCGGTTTACTCCTTTCAAATCCAAAATTGGACACAGGGATCCGTCCTTCTTTGGCACCACGAAATAAATTGAGTATCGACCCCTGCCGTAATCTGCTTTGGGTACGGGAACGACCGCTCCTATTTTCAAGAGCCGATCCAAGGTAGTTCGAACCACCAGAACCTTCTGCTGGCCCCTGCAGGGAGACATTACAAAGGAATCGTGAATGGGCTTTGCGAATTCCAGAGCATAACCCTCTCAGATTATTTCCAAAACCCATTGGTCGGAGGTTATTTGGACCCAGGTAGGAAGAAAGCCCCGAAGTCGCCCGCCTATCGGAATGCTTCCCAGCGGAGCCCCCCTCGCTTCATTGCGGCCTTCGTGCAGGTGTGGAGGATGTTGCGGCAAAGCCTCTACCTGTTCCGCGAAACCCCTGAAACCCCTGTGCTCGAGGGGCGAAGCGTCCTCTCTGAAAACCCCCCAAGCGGGAAGACCGAAACCTTTGAAAATCTCTAAAAGGGCCCTCTAAAGGCTGAGGAGGACTTACCCTGCTTAGGCTTATCCTGCGGGAGTCTACCCCCCTTAGACTCCCCCAAATCCTTAACCAGTTTATTGAGATCTTCCCCGAACAACAGCCGACCTTTGAAAGGAAGTTTACTGAGCCGGGTCTTAGAAGAACCGTCCGCCGCCCAATTCCTTAACCACAAAGACCTCTGGGCAGCAACTAAGGATGCCATGCAATTGGCCAGAGCCCTGATCAAATCATAATGAACATCTGCCAAAGTACACTGAACCGGACTCCAGACGGTCTAACTCTCAGAGCCCTTCCTGCTCCAGTTGAACAGCTTGACGCAACCCTTGCGACCAGCGAAGACACGCTCTCGCCACCCAAGCCCCACAAATGGAAGCTTGCAACAAGCCGCTGGCCTCAAAGGCTTGTTCAACAGACTATCTTTCTATCCTGCGCATCTTTCAATGCAGAACTATCATCTACCGGAATAGTGGTTTTCTTGGTCACCGCCGCATCAACTCGCGGAGATCAAAACCTATCCTTATCCGCCAAAGGATACAATCTATTCATAATGCGAGCCCCTCTGAGACCTGCTTCCGGTTGATCCCATTCGTCCTGAATCGTCCGGTCTACAACCTTGTGAACGGAAAAATAGTAATTACACTTACCAGGTAATTGTAGTTCCTTGAGTGACGACAGCTTAGTCCTCCACCACTGGGTAGTGCACCTCCTCCTGCAGCTTGGAGACTGGACCAATCAAAATTTGGCATCACTGGAAGTAGCCTGCTGGCATTCCCTTACAGCTCCAGTGAACTATTGACAAAGCAGACTCAGAGCAACAAACAAGTAGCTAAATACTGAAAAACCATCACAAAAGTTAAACAAATTTGAAACCTTCCCAAAACGCCAACAGAATGATCCCTAGGGGAAGTCCGTCCACCCCCCTGCCGAGCCACAGAGAGCCAACGAAAGGAACAGACAACCTAACCCGACTGAACTTTAGAGTTGGATACCAACCGGAATTACTTACCCGTAATGGTCCCTCCGAGGATGGACCGCGTGCCGTGATAAGCTATAATGCTGAGGGCGGGCATGAGGACTAAGCTGTCGTCACTCAAGGAACTACAATTACCAGGTAAGTGTAATTACTATTTCCTTTTTGTTCCTCCAGCTTAGTCCTCCACCACTGGGATGTAACAGAGCAGTACTAATGGGAGGGACCCTGCCAGCCAGCACGCAAGATTGCCGAACCAAAACAGGCATCCCTAGCTGCCAGAACGTCCAGGCGATAGTGCTTACTGAACGTATGCAACGACGACCACGTCGCCGCCTTACAAATCTCCACCGGCGGAACCAGACTGTGCTCCGCCCAGGACGCCACCTGCACTCTAGTCGAATGAGCTCTCAAACCCATCAGAGCAGAGCGCCCCTGCAGCAAATAAGCTGAAAACAATTGCCTCCTTGACCCACCTGGAAATAGAAGCTTTCGCCGCAGCCTCTCCTTTCCTGGGGCCCCCAAAGAGGACAAATAACCGATCTGATTTGCGGAAGGATTCGGTGACTGACAAATAACGGCGCAACACTCTCTTGATGTCCAGGCGACTAAGGCCCCAATCCGAAGCCTGCTCCCCCGCCGACTGCAGGACGGGAAGCGAAACCACCTGATTAACGTGAAAGGAAGATGACACCTTAGGAAGAAAGGAAGGCACCGGCCTGAGAACCACCTTTTGCGAAGAAAAAGACAGAAAAGGTTCCCGGCACGAAAGTGCCTGAAGCTCTGAAATACGCCTAGCTGAACAAATAGCCACCAAAAACACCACTTTTAGAGTCAAATCTTTCACCGAGGCTTGCGATAATGGCTCAAACGGCACTCCACTGAGCGCCCGTAACACCAAGTTGAGATCCCACGGAGGGACAGCAATTCGACGAGCCGGTCGCAACCTGGAAACGGCTTTAAGAAAACGTCCAACATCGACGTGAGCTCCCTGCACCTTACCTCTGTAACAGGCCAGGGCCACCAGTTGCACTCTTAAAGAACTGGCGGCCAAGCCCTTATCGAAGCCATCCTGTAAAAAATCCAATACCACCGGGACCGATGCCGTGGCAGCGGGGACTTGACGCCTCGAACACCAATCCTCGAAAATCCGCCAGACGCGCACATACACGAGCGAAGTTGAACGTTTACGCGCCTGAAGCAAAGTCGTAACCACAGACTTGGAATACCCTTTCTTCTTCAACTGCGCCCTTTCAATGGCCAAGCCGTAAGTGAGAATCTCTCCTCCCACGGCATCAGGAGCGGACCTTGAACCAACAGCTCCGGAGACAACGGAAGGCGCCACGGAGTTCCGTCCAGCAATCTCACCAGGTCAGCATACCACAGGCGCCTGGGCCAATCCGGCACGACTAACACCTTTCCGTGATGCGCCCTGATGCGCTGGATCACACGACCGAGAAGCGCCCATGGAGGAAATACGTAGAGAAGACCCATCGAGGGCCACGGTTGCATGAGGGCGTCGATTCCTTCTGACATGGGCTCCCGTCTTCTGCTGAAGAACCGACCCACTTTTGCTGAATGGAATGTGGCCATGAGGTCCATGACAGGCATTTCCCAGCGACGCACCAACTGCACGAATACCGTGGGATGCAGCTCCCACTCCCCTGCATCCACCTGCACCCTGCTGAGAAAATCCGCTGTCCCATTGTCCTTTCCGGCGATGTGCGCCGCCGATATCGCTTGTAAGCGCGGTTCTATCCATGCGAACAGCCTCTGGGACTCTTCCTCCATGGCTGAGCTCCCTGTGCCGCCCTGCTGATTTATGTAAGCTACCGTCGCCGCATTATCGGAAAGAACCCATACCGCTTTGCGCATTACTTGGGCTTTGAAACTCTGCAGGGCGCGAAACACCGCCCTGAGCTCCAACCGGTTGATCGACCAGCCGCTCTCTTCTGGGGACCAGAGACCCTGAGCAAAGTCCACTCCGCAATGCGCTCCCCAGCCCGCTAAACTTGCATCCGTTAACAGTGGAATCCATTCCGGCGGTTCTAAGGGCATTCCTGCTCGTAAACATGCCGGCTGCAGCCACCACTGCAGATCTTGGCGGACTAGTAGCGGGCATGGAAGTCGTTTGCTCAATGAGTCGGACTGATTGGACCAGCGTCGAAGAAGGGCCCGCTGTAACAACCGCATGTAAAACCTGGCCCAAGGAACGACTTCCAAAGTCACCGCCATTGTGCCCAGCACCTGCAGGTATTTCCAGGCCGACGGCGCTGCGAGTCCCGTACCAGGCTCCTTAGCACCAGAGCTCTGCGCTCTGTCAGGAACACCAAGCCCCTTTGTGTATCGAACCGCACTCCCAAATACTCGAGAACCTGTGTCGGAACCAGATGGCTCTTGGCAACATTGATCACCCAGCCGAGACTGTAGGAGAGCTATCATCTTTTCTGTGGCTGTGAGGCTCTCGGCTCAGGACTCTGCCCGAATCAACCAATCGTCCAGGTAGGGATGTACCAATATTCCTTCTTTCCATAATGCTGCTGCTACGACCACCATTATCTTGGTGAACACGCGCAGCGCCGTCACCAACCCGAAGGGCAGAGCCTGAAATTGGAAATGTCCCCAAGGGAGTGCGAAGCGCAGAAATATCTGATGGGACGCTCTGATGGGAATATGGAGATAAGCTTCGGTGAGGTCGAGGGAAGTCAAAAACCGACTGCAGCGTTTCCATGCAGAAATGTGGCACCTGCAGGAAGCGATTTACTCCCTTGAGATCTAGAATGGGACGAAGAGAGCCATCCTTCTTTGGCACCACGAAATAGATAGAATAGCGACCCATGCCGTATTCTGCTGACGGGACAGGAGCGACTGCTCCCAGCTGAAGATGATCCAAGGTTTGACGCACCTGTACTGCCTTTCGGGGACTCCTGCAGGGAGAGAGCACGAATGAGTCCCAACACCGGCCTCGCGAGGTCTAAGGCATAACCATCGCGGATGATCTCGAGGACCCTCTGGTCGGACGTAATGTGTGCCCAGGCAGAAAGAAACCCCCGAAGACGACCACCGATCGGCTGGATTCCTGCCTGGACCCGCCGCCCTTCATTGCGGCTTGCGAGAGACTGCAGAGGCCGTCGCAGCGTATCCTCTACTTGCCCCTCGAAATCCCCAAAAACCCTGGGCTCGAGACACGAATCTACCTCTCTGAGACCCTGCAAGGCGGGGCGACCGAAACCTTCGAAAATCTCGAAACTGCCCCCGAAAAGCCACAGCCGCTTTTCCCCGCCGGGGCTTATCTTCCGGCAGTCGGCCCCCCTTGGACTCGCCCAAGTCCTTAACCAACTTTGAGATCTTCACCAAACAAGAGCTGACCCTTGAAGGGAAGCTTGCCAAGACGCACCTTGGAAGAGCCATCAGCTGCCCAATTTTTAAGCCAGAGCACTCTGTGCGCCACTACTAAAGAGGCCATACTATTCGATAAAGCTCTGATAAGGTCATAGTGTACATCTGCCAAATACGCTGAGCCAGATTCTAAGCGCTGCATCTCCCGCACTTCCTCTGACTCCAAGGATGCGGACTGCCTTAGGCGATGGACCCAGCGAAGGCAGGCCCGTGCGACCCAAGCTCCACAAATGGAAGCCTGTAACGCCACTGCGTCCGCCTCAAAAGATTGCTTCAACAATCTGTCCATTTTCCGATCTTGTGCGTCTTTTAAGGCCGCACCGCCCCCTACCGGGATAGTGGGTTTTTTTAGTAACCGCTGAGACCGCAGCATCAACCTTCGGGGAGTGGAACTTCTCCTTGTCCTTGTCTGCGAGAGGATACAACCGATGCATGATCCGTATTCCTTTAAGTCCGGATTCAGGAGTATCCCACTCTGTTTGGATCATTTGATCGATCACCTTATGGATTGGGAAGACCACCTGCGTCTGACGTACCGCTTGAATAATGGGATCCGCGCCATCCTCTTCTTCAACCGGTGGTTCAGCCGTCAGCCTGAGCGTCTGAAGGGCTTCCGTAATAAGAGCCGGCAACTCCTCCTTCCGAAACACTCGGATGATCCTGGCCTGGTCCTCCGGCTCAGTAATCTCTCGCTCCTCTAAGTCATCTGCGTCCGCATCCACCTCAAACTCAGCATCCTCTCCCTCCTGCCAGTCCATTTCAGCCAGGAGAGAATCCGGCAAGCGCGGTCTCTTGGAGACCTTCAAACCCAAAGAGTCATGCTCCGCCATACCAGATCGCCCACTAGAGGAAGAAATAGGCAGGGGGGAACCCCCAAGACCGTGCTGCCTGCGACAAAAGGCCTCATGCATCAGCAGAACAAAGTCTGGCGAAAAACTGTCCAGCTGGGACGTGCCTCCAAGATCCAACTGTGAACCATGAGCCGCAGGCCTTGGCGCAGGCGGAGAAGTTGAGGGGCCTGCTATTGCCCCCTCCCCCTCTGCTACCCCGAGCGCCGTGGGAGCAGAAGTGGCCATGGAACTCTCCAACTGTTGCTCCATACTGAGGGAGACAGAGGCGCAGCAAAGACAAACACCTGTCTCTGCGCTGGCACCCCTACGAGTGCCACAAATGACACACTGAGAGCTACCCGACATGGACTTTAGCTGTGGGGAAGGTGAGTATGCTCAGAGTCCAGCAAACACTAGCCCCGAGGGAAAGTGGCCGGCCACTTAGGTCTAGGCTAATGAAGTAAATTAGGTAATTGATTTACCTGAGATTTCCCTCCTTGCTAATGTCCTTGGGGTTTTTTTTGGGGGGGGGGGGGGTTTTGTTTGTTTTTTTTTGAGAAGGCTGCCCACCCCGAAGAAAAAAAAGGGACAACCCCGTCACCTCCCTAGCATGCCTGAAGCCAGAGATCAAAGGGACGGCACCAAAAATAAAAGGAAAAACAAAAACAAAAACAAACCCAACCTAGCAAAATAATAAAATACCTGTGCCCGGACCGCAGTCCGGATGCGAAGGAAGCCCGCGGCTAAAATACCGCCCGACTCCCGAAGGCCGCAGGAGACGCGAACACAAAATGGCCGCGTCTCCACATGGGGTTTTGGCGCGTTGCGCCGGCGGCCCTCAGGGCACCGAAGAACAGCTCCCGATCACTTCCGGAAGGCCAGCACTCCAAACGCCCTCTCCAGCCCCGAAGAAGCAGAGAGAGGGAGAAGCGCACACGCTAGCACGGTAGGTAGCGAAATTGTAAGGCCCGACCGGAAAGGGACGCTGTGCACAAAGCCGCGGGCTGCCGATAGACAGAGGCAGGCCGGCGGCATACCCAACCAGGAGCTCTGCCCCGATCAGTCCTGGGGCCAGAGATCCCAAGGTAGTCAGCCTTTCGTTAAACTGGGCTGCGGCTTGGCAGGGGAGGAGGAAAGCCCAAGGGAGTACCCGAGCTCCCCCCTTTAATTTAGTTATTTTGGATGTTGTTTTTAAAGTAACAATCCCCTGAAAGGGACCTACTCACTCATAGAAGGCAGAGTGATGCCAAGCCAAATACAAAATTTAAGAAATGTAAGAAAATTTAAGAAATCTATCTAGCTCCTTATCTGTTTCTCTAGTGAGCCCAGCACCTAGGCTCACTAAGTCCTCCTGCTGCTTGGAGACTGGACACACTGGAGCTGTAAGGGAATGCCAGCAGGCTACTTCCAGTGATGCCAAGTTTTGATTGGTCCAGTCTCCAAGCTGCAGGAGGTGGTGCACTACCCAGTGGTGGAGGACTAAGCTGGAGAAACGAAAAGGAACACTGTTTGGGTCTGCCTCACCGCCTAAATAATCAGATCTTCCCTATTATTCTCCTCCACTGGCTGTTCCGTTGCCAGCTTAAAAGTCTGAAGCAACTTTGTCATAAGATGCGTCAGTTTGTCCCTTCAGAAGATGCGAATAATTTTTGCTTGATCCTCCGGCTCCGGTATCTCACCTTCTTCCAGATCCACTTCAGTTTCGTCTGCCTCCTGTCAGTCCATCTCCGTGGACAAACTATCTTAAATCCTGGCCCGTTTGGACAACCTGGCAGACCTCCCAGCTGCCAACGCCCGAGCCGGCTGCTGTGGCATTGCAGACAAAGGCAATGGCTCCGGCAGCTTTCCCTGACGACGCAAACAAAAAGCCTGATGCATCATTAAAACGAAATCTGGACAGAAATCGGTAAACAGAGAACCCGATTCTGAAACTGGAGGGAGCCTGGAAGGCCCCGGCTGAGGCTCTGTACCGGTCCCCAGCGGATTAACCAGCAGCACGTCCCCCTCTGGTTCCGCCGACCCATCGGGCAGGTTCTGCCCGGCCTTAAGCTCTAGTTGCTGCTCAATGCTAGCAGACGCTGAGGAACAGCCACGACAGATACCCAAATCTGCTATAGCGCTCCTGCGAGTCCCGCAGACGACGCATAGCGGCCGAGAAGCCATATGTCTCACCTTGATTCACTCTGCTATAAATTTTTTTTTTTTTTAATATAGTATGAAATAAGGAAACCCTCCCTTAAGCCAGAGACCAAGATCCAGCTGCTGCAGCCTACGATCCACTCCGTCCACACCATGGCTCGCAAAGGTCGGAAGCGTAATTGCCTGACTCGGATGAAACCGAGACATCACTTTCGGCAGACAAGAAGGCACCGTACGTAACACCATCTTCTCTGCTGAAAACTATAGAAAGGGCTCTCTGCACGAGAGCGCCTGCAATTCCGAAATCCGCCTTGCCGAACACAACGCCACCAAGAAGACTGTCTTCCAGGAAAGGTTTCTCAAGGTGACCGATCCCGGCGGCTCAAACGGCGGTTCGGACAGTGCTTCCAACACCAAATTCAAATCCCACGGAGGCACCATTGGCCAGACGAAGGGCCTCACTTGTTTCACCGCTCGAAGAAAAATAGTAATTAGATCTTACCTGCTAATTAGTGTTCCTGAAGGAACGACAGTCCAGTCCCTTTACTTCTGGGTTACGCAACCCTTCCAGCAGCTTGGAGGCTGAGCCCAACCTTTTTGGGGATGGAGCGGTATAAATACCACTGGGACCACCCCCCAACTCCAGTATTCGAATGAAAAAGCAGATATAACGAACTTCCATCAACAACCTACATAACATAATACCTCAAAGGAATATTAAACAATCAACTTATTGCATCTTTTTTTTTTTTTTTTTTCAGGATGGCATAGGAAAAGGATAGGAGGAATGGCAACGGGTGGAGGGGTTACCAGAGCCTGCCCGGGCCGGCTTTCTCCTGCACTCCGTCCTGCCGAACCGGGCCTACGTTCGGTCCGATGCTCTTCTATAAACAATAGACCTTGACGTTCGCCAGAACCGGGTGGGATCAGGGACTGGACTGTCGTTCCTTCAGGAACACTAATTAGCAGGTAAGATCTAATTACTATTTCCTTATCGTCACTCCAGTCCAGTCCCTTTACTTCTGGGAAGTACCAGAGCAGTTCAATCCTGGGTGGGGTCCGGCATACCGGAATGAAGAACCGCCAGACCAAACCGAGCGTCTGCTGAACTCTGAACGTCCAGCCTGTAGTGCTTGGTGAAGGTATGGAGTGAGGACCAAGTCGCTGCCCTACAAATATCCAGCGGGGGAACTAGACTGAATTCCGTCTAAGAGATAGCCTGAGCCCGAGTGGAGTGCGCACGCAGGCCCACTGGAACCTGCTTTCCCTTCAGGATGTAGGCGGAAGCAATCGCCTCTCTGATCCACCTGGAGATAGAGGCTTTGGCCGCCGCCTCCCCTTTGTGCGGGCCACCGAACTGAATGAATAGTCGGTCGGACTTCCGGAAGGGGGCTGTGCGAGAGAGGTATCGCTTCAGAGCCCTCCGGACGTCTAAGAGTTGAAGATTGCTATCCCTAACTTCCTGCCCCTCGGCCGAGAAGGCTGGGAGGGTAACTGTCTGGTTCACATGAAAAGGAGAGATTACTTTGGGCAAGAAGGAAGGAACCGTGCGCAGAACTACTTTGTCCTTGAGAAAGGACAGAAAGGGGGGCTGAGAAGACAGCGCCTGTAATTCCAAGACCCTCCTGGCCGAACAGATGGCGACCAGAAAAACTGTCTTTAGGGTTAAATCCTTTAAGGAGGCCCTCTTTAATGGCTCAAAGGGATCCCCGATCAAGGCATTTAGCACCAGGTTAAGATCCCAAGGGGGGATGATCGACCTCCGTTGAGGGCGTAGCCGTCTAACTGCCCTTAGGAACCTGGAGACGTCCGCGTGGGCCCCTAGGGGTTTGCCACGGACCTTGCCTCTATAGCAAGCGATGGCAGCCAACTGAACCCTTAAGGAGCTGTGTGCCAGACCCTTGTCAAATCCTGCATGCAGGAATTCCAGAACCTCCGGGACTGAGGCCGAAAGGGGTTTCCGTCTGTGCTCCGCACACCAGGATTCGAAGATGCGCCAAACTCTTACATAGGATAGACAGGTCGAGCACTTCTTAGCCTGCAACAGTGTCGAGACTACTGCACCTGAGTAACCTCGTTTCAGGAGCCGTGCCCTTTCAATAGCTAGGCCGTAAGCGAGAACCGATCCACATGCGGCATCCGCACCGGGCCTTGTCTTAGCAGATCCCTTTTGCAAGGGAGCCGCCAAGGTTGGTCGGCGATCATCCTCACCAGATCCGCATACCAGGGTCGGCGAGGCCAATCCGGGGCTATGAGGATTACCAATCCTTGGTGGGACTCCACCCGCTGGAGAACCTTTCCGATCAGAGCCCAAGGAGGAAATACATAGAGAAGACCTTCCGAAGGCCACTTTTGGGACAGGGCATCCAAGCCCTCGGACATTCTTTCCTTCCACCGACTGAAGAATCTGTCCACCTTGGCTGACGAGAACCGTGCCATGAGGTCCATGACTGGGACTCCCCATTGGGCCACTATTTGGTTGAAGGTCTCCTGTTCCAGTTCCCACTCTCCGTGGTCTATCTTGCACCTGCTGAGGAAATCGGCTGTGACGTTGTCCGCGCCCGCCACGTGCTGAGCTGAAAGCGCTTGCAGATGGGCCTCCGCCCACTGGAAGAGAGCGCCCGCCTCCTTCTCCAGGGCGGGGCTACTGGTGCCTCCCTGGTGGTTGATGTAGGCCACCGCGGTGACATTGTCGGAGAGAACGCGAATTGCTCTTCTTTGTACTAAGGCCTCGAGAGCCTTGAGCGCTAGGGTGATGGCCCGCAATTCCAGTCTGTTGATGGGCCATTGCGATTCCAACGGTGTCCAGCGACCCTGGACGAACTGGTCCTCGCAGTGTGCTCCCCAGCCTGACAGGCTGGCATCCGTCGTCAATAGTAACCACTGAGGAGGTTCGAGAGGCATCCCGCGATCCAGATTCCTCGGGCACCTCCACCAGTGGAGTGCCTGTTTGGTCCGCGGAGCGCAAGGTAACTGCAGTGACAGAGGATGATGCTGGGGAGACCACCGACGTAATAGTGACCGCTGCAACGGCCGCATGTGGGCCCTGGCCCATGGTACTACCTCTATTGCAGCCGCCATTGTTCCCAGAACCTGGAGATAATGCCACGCCGAGGGGTTTCGTCTGCCTAGAAACTGCGTGACTAGAAGTCTTAGCTCCCTTGATCTTGTTCGTGACAAGAATACTCTGCCCCTGTTGGTGTCGAATCTTGCCCCGAGGTACTCGAGTTCCTGGGGGGGAGTCAACCTGCTCTTTGCCCGATTGATGACCCACCCCAATTCCTCTAGAACCTGGATCACTCTGGCCGTTGTCGAGAGACTTTCCTCTTCCGACTTTGCCCGGATCAGCCAATCGTCTAAGTAAGGGTGCACTAATATTCCCTCCTTCTGAAGGAAGGCCGCTACCACCACCATTACCTTGGTGAATGTCCTGGGGGCCGTAGCTAGGCCGAAGGGTAGGGCCTGGAATTGAAAGTGGCCTCCTGGTACTGCGAATCTCAGGAACTGTTGGTGGGACTTCCTGACCAGGATATGCAAGTAGGCTTCTGTCAAATCGAGGGATGTTAGGAACTCCCCGCCCCTCACGGCTGCTATGACTGAACATAGAGTCTCCATCCGGAAGTGTGGTACCCTGAGGCAGCGATTGACCTGTTTTAGATCCAGGATCGGTCGAAAGGACCCTTCCTTCTTTGGTACCACGAAATAAATCGAGTACCGACCCGAGCCGCATTGGTCTGGTGGGACTGGGATCATGGTCCCGAGTGCTATTAGGCGAGCGAGAGTTGCCTCTACCGCCGCCCTCTTTGTAAAAGAACCGCAGGGAGACCGGACAAAGGCCGGGGGTATTTGTTTTGCAAATTCGAGCATATAGCCTTCTCTGATCACCTCTAGGACCCATTGATCAGACGTGACTCGGGACCAGGCGGGAAGAAACAGCCTTAAGCGACCGCCTACCGGCCGCCTTCCCTCCTGGACCCCCGTCATCTCATTGTTGTTTTCTGGATCCCGAGAAGGAGGAGGAGGATGCTCCAAAACCTCGACCTGCTCCTCGAAACCCTCTGAAACCTTGTCCCTTCGAGGGAAAACGGCCCCTGGGAAAAGGGTTTGACCTGGCTGGGCGAAACCTCTGGGGGTCCCTAGGCTGGGTACGTACTGGGGGTAAGGAGCGCCCTTGTTTCGGTCTGTCTTCCGGGAGCCTGCCTCCCTTTGACTCACCCAGGTCCTTTACTAACTTCTCTAAATCCTCTCCAAATAACAGCTTCCCCTTAAAGGGAAGTCGACTCAGGCGTGCCTTTGAGGAAGCATCAGCTGCCCAATTCCGTAGCCACAGATAATGCCTAGCCGCCACCACCGAGGCCATGTTCTTGGCTAGGCTTCTGATGAGGTCATACTGACTATCCGCCAAAGTAGGCTGCTCCGGATTCCACCCTAGCCGAGTTGGCCTGTGTTTCGGCCATTGATCCCTCTGCTGCCTGGATCTGTTGTACCCACCTTAAACAGGCCCGAGCCACCCAAGCTCCTGACACGGAGGCCTGCAAGGCGAGAGCGCTTACATCAAAGGCTTGTTTCAGGAGCGTATCCAACTTCCTGTCTTGGGCATCTCTTAAGGCCGTGGCGCCCTCAACTGGGATAGTCGTCTTCTTAGTGACTGCTGATACCGCTGCATCCACCCTGGGGGACTTCAGCAGTTCTTTGTCTGACTCTGGGAGAGGGTAGAGGCGAGCCATGGTTCGGACCCCTCTCAAACCTGACTCTGGTTGATCCCATTCCTCCTGTATCATCTGACGTACCACCCTGTGGACAGGGAAAACTTTCTGGGACCTTCTGATGGCCTGGATTAAGGGATCCTCTAACGCCTCATCCTCTGCTGGGGAGTCTGAGGCTACGTTGAGGGCTTTCAGGGACTCATTAAGGAAGGGAGCTCCTCTCGACGAAAAACTAACTATGCGAGAATGGTCCTCCTCCGGTATCTCCCCCTCTTCCAGCTCCTCCTCTTCCCTCTTCCAGCTCCTCCTCTTCCTCCTCTAAGTCCCTTTCAGAGCCCTCCTCCTCTGGCGTGCCCTGAGAAAGGGATGTGAGGATTTCTTCACTCATTAGCCTGGAGCGCTTTAGTGGTATCCCTGAATCCTGACTGCTTGCCCTCATAGGTCTGGCTAACCTGGCTTCTGCCGGCGGACCCGCTTCCCCTGCCCCAAGCCCCTGCTTGCGCATGCAGTAGGCTTGGTGGAGCAAGAGAACGAAATCAGGGGAGAAGAGATCTCCGACCCCCCCTCCCCAGTGGGAAGAGGGGGGGAGGGACAGAGGGGGTGCGAGAACCTCTGAGCGAGTAGCCGGAGGTAACTGGGACCCTACCTCCGCTTCCAGGGAGTCCCCGGACCCCTGAGAAACCTGGGCCATGGACAAGCTAATTTCTAGCTCTACAGAGGTAGCCACTGCAGCACAAGCCCTGCAGATTCCTGCCTCCGAGGAAGTGCCCCTCCGCGTGCCACAGGATGGGCACCTTGATTTGCCAGTCATGCTCTCCAGGAGGCTTACTAAGGCAGTGCTTAAGCGCCCAGGCCTAAGCAATAAACTGTAGCAGAAAACAAAAACCAAAACCAAAACCAAAAACAACTGTGCAATATCGCTGCAGGAGACAGGAGGGGCCCAAAAGGCTATCAAAGTGCTCTCCCCTCCACAAGCTAAGGTCAGCAATTCCGGGGAAAACAAGATGGCATAGAACTTAGAAATAAACCGAACTTATAAATACAATTAAAATTAAAATAAAGAAATCCTGCCAACAAAGGCTAGTACTTGCGGTTTGCTGAATATCAGGTCCAGCTCCGCGATTCCTCTCCGTTGGCTCAACACGTGGTAGGCCGCGACCACGTGGAGTCCAGAACGGAGGATCGCGCTTCTGCCCTCTGCACTGTATTAACCCCGCTGCCGCCACGGAAAGAGGGCTGTAATCCGCGTCGCGAACAGCGAGGGACGCCGCCGCTTTTGAAGGCGTCGAGTTCGCGGCTCTGGATCTCGCCTCCGCGCCCCGCTGCTCCGGAGGGGGGGAGTATCGATCACACTTGCGGCGTTGCCTCCAGCGCTCAGCCACCTCGGGGGCTTCGGCGAGAGGCAGGGCAGGTCCTCGTAGATGGCTGGACGGTGCAGTTAAAACCGGCAGCGAAAGGAGAGCTGTCTGTTCCTCCTCACTGCAGGCAATCAAGGCATCCCCTCCGGTCCCCGGCCCGGCCAAGATGGGGAGGAGGGGGGAGGAGGGGAGGAGGGGGGTGGAGGGAGAGACTGCAGGGAAACTAAAGAAACAGAAGGGAGAAATAAAAACACAAGGTAAATCAGTTCCCTTAACCAAAATAAGAAGGTAAAGCTAAAATTAGTTAAATTAGGAGAAGGTAGGACTCCAATAAGCCCTAGGCTTACGGAACCCTCCAGCTGCTTGGAGGCTGAGAATACTGGAGTTGGGGGGTGGTCCCAGTGGTATTTATACCGCTCCATCCCCAAAAAGGTTGGGCTCAGCCTCCAAGCTGCTGGAAGGGTTGCGTAACCCAGAAGTAAAGGGACTGGACTGGAGTGACGATAAGGAACGCACCACGTCTTGGTGAGCAGCGAGCGATCGACCCTGAACTTGTCCCCGATAACAAGACAGCGCTGCTACCTGGACCTTCAAGGAACTCAGGGCCAGGCCTTTTTCCACACCCCCCTGAAGAAACAGCAAAATGTCCGGCAGTGTAGAACGCAAGGATTGAAACCCCCCGTTCCACACACCAACCTTCAAATATGCGCCAAATCTGGATATAGGCCAATGAGGTGGAATGCCTCCTGGATTTCAACATGGTATTGATCACCGCCGCCGAGTAACCCCAGCGTCGCAACCTCTGCTTTCCAAGAGCCAAGCTGTAAGCAAGAACCGATCCACTTGCGGCATCAAGACTGGACCCTGGTATAACAGATTGATCCGATCAGGCAACCTCCATGACCAATCAACAACCGGACCAGATCAGCATACCAGGGCCTCAGAGGCCAATCTGGCGCCACCAGAATCACACACCCCTCGTGCTCTGCTATCCTGTGCAGTACCCGACTGATCATTGGCCACAGCGGAAACACATACAGCAGCCCCCCCCCCCCTGCGGCCAAGGCTGCGCCAGCGCATCCAATCCTTCTGACATGCGCTCCTGGCGTCTGCTGAAGAACCACGGGGCCTTGGCGTTCGCAAACGTAGCCATCAAATCCATGACCGGCTGCCCCCAACGGGCCACAATGTCATGGAACACGGCTGCATTCAACTCCCATTCGCCGAGATCCAAGACATGTCGACTCAGGTAGTCGGCTTGCACATTGTCCTTTCCTGCCACATGAGCTGCCGACAACAGCAACAGATGGCTCTCTGCCCACTGTTAAAGTAGTTGACTTTCCTCCGCCAGTTGACAGTTGATATAAAGACACAGTTACCTCGTTGTCAGACAAAACACGCACCGCTTTCCCTATCACTAGGCTCTTGAAATGCTGCAACGCCAACCGCACTGCCCGCATCTCCAGGCGATTGATCGACCACAGTCCTCCTTCCGTTGACCAACCACCCTGCACCACCCAAGTCAGACAGTGCGCCCCCCAGCCCTGAAGGCTGGCGTCCGTGGTGACCAGAATCCAAAATCGGGCTGCTCCAAAGACACACCTGCCCGCAAATTCTCGTCCACCATCCCAAGCTGGCCTTCACCTCTTCTGGAAAGACTAGTTTTCGTGACAGTGGGTGCTCCTGATGAGACCACCTCGAGAGCAGAGACCGCTGCAGCAGCCGCATATGCACTCGGGCCCACGGAACGAGATCTAGTGTAGCTGCCATGCCGTTGGAGCCTTCAAGCGCAAAAAACGGCGCAACTGCGCCTAAATCTTCCTCACCCAGACTTCAGGCAGTGACATCAAGCCCGCTTACGTATCGAACAAGGCTCCAAGAAAAACCAACTGACACACTGGGGTCATCTGACTCTTGGCCCGATTGACCACCCAACTAAGTTGCTCTAGAAGCGCCACCACTCGACCGGTCGCTGTGATGCTCAAATAAGCCAATCGTCCAAATAAGGATGTACTCGAATACCTTCGCGTCTTAAGGCTGCCGCAACCACCATCATCTTTGTGAACATGCACGGTGCCATGGCCAGTCTAAAACGGTAACGCCCGGAACTGAAAATGACCATCGCAAACGGCAAACCGCAGATACTTCTGATGCTCTGGCCTGATCGGAATGTGCAGATAAGCCTCTGTGAGGTCTACTGACGAAAGAACCTCACCCGGTTTCACCGCCAAGATCACGGATCGCAGTATCTCCATCCAGAAATGCGGCACCCGTAGGCTGGCGTTCACATGCTTGCAATTGAGAATGGGTCGATAAGAACCCTCTTTTTTGGGCACTACGAAATAAATGGAGTATCGACCTAAACCGTACTGGTCTCTGGGAACTGGCACCACTGCCTGCAGAAACAGTAACCGCTGCAAGGTCTCGTGCACCACCTCCCACTTCTCCCATGCATTGCAGGGAGAAGCCACAAAGGCATCTGCGAGAGGCCTGCAGAACTCTAGGGCATAGCCCTCGTGGACGATCTCCAACACCCATTGATCTGTTGTGATTGCAGCCCAGGCGGAGTAAAAATCTTGTAGGCGACCCCCTACTGGCACCTCCGGCTGAGCCTTCCTGGCTTCATTGGGACTTTTTGGGTTGGGACTGCTGGGAATTGAAATACCCCCATCCAAACCCCCGCGCTCCCCGAAAGGGCTGCCCCCTTGCCATGAACTGCCCACTCTGGTATGGCCTACACCGCGAAGACCTAAACCTGCGGAAATCTCTCGTCAGACCCTGCTGCAGCCCCCCAAGCTTTTGACCCTTCGGCCTATCCTCAGGGAGCCACCCTCCTTTGGAATCACCGAGATCCTTCACGATTTTCTCTAAGGCTTCCCCAAACAGGAGCTTACCCTTATAGGGCAGTTTACTCAGGCGAGACTTAAACGACACATCCGCCGACCAGTTTCTCAACCACAGGAAACGCCAAGCTGCCACCAAGGATGCCATAGTCTTTGCAGCAATGCGCACCATATCATAACAGGTGTCGGCCAAGTACACTGCCGCTGACTCCAACTTGGCCCCTTCCGCGGACCCACCATCCTCCCCTTCGGGAGCAGCATCGCCCTGGAGCCATAGAATGGAGGCCCTTGACACATAGACCCCACAAATGGATGCCTTCAGCGCCAGCGCACTTGCCTCAAACGCTTGCTTGAGAATAGACTCCAGCTTCTGGTCCTGCAAATCCTTGAGGGCCGTGCCCTCTTCCACCGGAATAGTAGTCTTATTATTCACCGCCGAGACCAAGGCATCTAACCTTCGGCATCCTTAACAGGTCCTTTTCCTCCTGCGGAATGGGATACAAGCGCCCCATTGAATGACCACCCCTTAGGCTGGCCTTGGGGCACTCCCATTCAGATTCTATCATCTGCTTTATAACTCTATGCACTGGAAAGCACTTCTGCTCCGTCTTAAACCCCTGAAGAAGCGGATCCTCCTGAACCACCAGTAAAGCCAAATTTAGGGCATATAGCGACTGCGCAATGAGAGCACCCAGCTCTTCTTTACGAAAGACTCGAAACATATTCGGATCACCACCAGGCGCAATCTCCCCTTCTTTCAGCTCCATGGGCCATGGTTCGAGCCCAGAATCCGAGAGGAACTCCCTTCTCTGCGGCTTGGAACCCTGGATCCTGCGGCACTAGGCACTCAGAACTCAATTCCCCAAGAGAAACCCTTCTAGGAAGGCCCTTCCCCTGGGTCCTCTAGCCGTTTATCCTCCACCCCTGCGAAGGCTGCCATCTTAGGCACAGAGCCCTGCTCCTGCTTCCTCTTTATACAGTAGGCCTTGTGCAGGGCTAAAATAAAATCAGCCGAAAACGAATCCATGCCTTCCTGCAGCCCCAACGTACTCTGAAGCAGAGACTGTTCTGTCTGAGCAGACTTTTTTGACTTGCTTTTACCTCTGCTTTGTTTTTTCTCACCCGCTGGAGAAAACGGTCTCAGGCAAAATGGCCACCTTTCCCACCTTCTCCGGGGCTGCTAATGGCTTGCCTACCTTGCTTGCACTAGTTCCTGCCTTGTCCGCCATAGCCAAAAAACGCTCAATCCTACTGTCCCTTCTGATGCAGGTACGGCACAGCCCCGGTCCAGACAAGCCCCGGCTGCTGCCGCACTGAGTACACCTCTCCGAATCAGACCGCATGCACAAAAAAACAGCTCCGTGGAGCGCCCTAAGGCCGCCCTAAACACACCACAAAGAAATAATTGGTCCTTACCTGCTAATTATTGTTCCTGAAGGGACGACAATCCAGTCCCTTTACGTCTGGGTTGCGCAACCCTTCCAGCAGCTTGGAGGCTGAGTCTAATCCTTTTGAGGATGGTTAGGTATAAATACCCCTGGCACCACCCCTAAGCCCCAGTAATCTATTGAAAAGCAGACTTAACGTAGAAACTTTTAAAAACCACAACTTTCTTTTTTTTTTTTTTTTTATAAATAAAGGTAGAAAGAGGAAAACCCCGTAGAGACACCAAGGGGTAGAGGGGAGGAGAAGGTTCACCTGAGGCTGTCCCCGACCCCGCTGACCTGTGCAAGACACCTTCCGCTTCTGCTTTGGACTGGGAGTTCGGTCCGCTATACTTTTCGTAGCTTGGGTGGGATCAGGGACTGGACTGTCATTCCTTCAGGAACAATAATTAGCAGGTAAGGACCAATTATTTCTTCCTTATCGTCACTCCAGTCCAGTCCCTTTACGTCTGGGATGTAACTGAGCAGTTCAAACTTGGGTGGGGTTAACTATTCCGGACCGAATTACCACGTCCCCGAACCTAGCATCTGTCGACCCCTGCACATCCAGCCTGTAGTGTTTGGTAAAGGTATGTAGAGACGACCAAGTCGCTGCTCTACAAATATCCAGCGGAGGAACAAGGCTGTACTCTGCCCAGGAAGCGGCCTGTGCCCGCGTGGAGTGGGCACGCAGACCTCCCGGAACCTTCTTCCCCTTCAAGATATAGGCGGAAGCAATAGCTTCCCTGATCCATCTAGAGATAGTCGCCTTAGCCGCGGCCTCCCCTTTGTGAGGCCCCCCAAACTGAACGAACAAACGTTCAGACTTTCGAAAGGAAGCCGTACGGGAGAGATAACGCTTCAGAGCTCTCTGCACATCCAGACGGCGTAGTCTGTCATCCTTCCCTCCCCGCAAGTCAGTTGGGAACGCTGGCAGTGAAACTGGCTGGTTCAGGTGGAAAGGCGAAATTACCTTGGGCAAGAAGGAGGGAACTGTCCGTAAGACCACCTTGTCCTTGAAAAAGGAGAGGAAGGGGGGCTGGGAGGACAGCGCTTGGAGCTCGGAAACTCGCCTGGCCGAGCAAATGGCGACCAAGAAGACCGTCTTCAGCGTCAGATCTTTAAGAGAGGCTTCCTTCACTGGTTCGAAAGGTTCTTTGGTCAAGGCATTTAACACCAAGTTAAGGTCCCAGGGGGGAATTACTGATCTTTTCTGGGGGCGCAGGCGCCTAACCGCCCTCAGGAACCTGGCCACGTCCGGGTGGACTCCTAAGGGCTTCCCTCGAACCTTGCCTCTATAGCAAGAGATGGCTGCCAACTGGACTCGGAGGGAGCTGGAGGCCAGACCTGCTTGCAAGAATTCTAGAATGTCTGGGATAGAGGCTGAAAAGGGCTTTTTCCGGCACTCCGTACACCAGGCTTCGAAGATGCGCCACACTCTTACATAGGAAAGGCAGGTTGAACGCTTTCGTGCGCTCAACAAGGTTGAGATCACTGAACCCGAGTATCCCCGCTTTCGGAGCCGCGCCCTCTCAATAGCCAGGCCGTAAGCGAGAATCGATCCACGTGCGGCATCTGGACAGGCCCCTGACTCAGGAGGCCCTTCCTGCAAGGGAGCCGCCACGGGTGGTCGGCCAATAACCTCACTAGGTCCGCATACCACGGACGGCGAGGCCAATCTGGAGCAATGAGGATGACCAGCCCTTGGTGGGCTTCCACCTTCTGAAGAACCCTTCCGATCAAGGCCCAAGGTGGGAACACGTACAGGAGCCCCTCCGAGGGCCACCGCTGAGCTAGGGCATCCAAGCCTTCGGACATTCTTTCCTTTCTTCGGCTGTAAAAACGATTTGCTTTGGCCGACGAATAACGGGCCATGAGATCCATAATTGGGGGACCCCAAAAAGAGAGACAATCTGGTCGAAGACTTCCTGCTCTAGCTCCCACTCTCCGTGGTCGATCTTGAACCTGCTGAGGTAATCGGCTGTAACGTTGTCCGATCCGGCCACGTGCTGAGCTGACAGGGCCGACAACCGGGTCTCGGCCCAATGGAACAGGCTGTCCGCCTCCTTCTCTAGGGCGGGGCTGCTTGTTCCCCCATGGAGGTTGATGTAGGCCACCGTGGTGACATTGTCTGAGAGGACGCGGATTGCCTTCCGCCTCACTAATGGCTCTAGCGCCTTGAGGGCCAAAACTACTGCTCGTAACTCCAGCCTGTTGATGGGCCACTGAGACTCCATCGAGGACCAAAGGCCCTGAGTGAACTGTCCCTGGCAATGAGCTCCCCAGCCCGTCAGACTGGCGTCCGTTGTCAGCAGGATCCACTGCGGGGTTTCGAGGGGCATTCCGCGTTCTAGGTTCTTCGGGCACCTCCACCACTGTAGGGCCTTCTTGGTCCGAGGTGCGCAGGGTAGTGGTACGGACAAAGGATGATTCTGTGGAGACCAACGATGTAATAAGGAGCGTTGTAAAGGTCGCATGTGGGCCCTGGCCCACGGGACTACCTCTATTGTCGCAGCCATGGTGCCCAGCAATTGAAGGTAAAGCCACGCTGAGGGGTTCCGTCTCCCCAGGAACTGTGCTATGAGGACCCTTAGATCCTTTGCCCATTTCCGAGGGAGAAACACCTTTCCTTCCCTGGAGTCAAATCTTGCTCCGAGGTACTCGAGATCCTGAACGGGTAGCAATTTGCTCTTCGCCCGATTGATGATCCACCCTAACTCCTCCAGGACCTTTACTACCCGATTTGTAGCCGAGCGGCTTTCCGCTTCTGATTTCGCCCTGATCAACCAATCGTCGGGGTATGGATGCACCAGGATCCCTTCCTTTCGTAGGGAGGCGGCTACCACCACCATCACTTTGGTGAAGGTCCGGGGAGCCGTAGCTAGACCGAAGGGCAGCGCCTGGAATTGAAAGTGTCCTCTTGGTACCGCGAATCTCAGGAACTGCTGATGAGACCTTTGGACCGGGATATGCAGATAGGCTTCTGTCAGGTCCAGAGATGTGAGAAACTCCCCGGTTCTTACGGCCATAATGACTGACTTCAGAGTTTCCATTCGGAAATGGGGTACCTTGAGACAGCGATTGACCTGCTTCAAGTCTAGGATCGGACGAAAGGATCCTTCCTTCTTTGGAACTACAAAATAAATGGAGTACCAAGCGGAGCCGGATTGTTCTGGAGGTACCGGAGTCACTGCCCCGAGCGCTAACAGCCTTGAGAGAGTGACCTCTATTGCCCTCCTTTTTGCCAGAGAGCCGCAGGGGGATTGAATAAAGGCCGGAAGGATCTGCTTTCCAAATTCGAGGGCATAACCTTCTCTGATCACTTCCAGGACCCACTGATTGGACGTGACTCGGGACCAGGCGGGAAGAAATAGCCTTAGGCGGCCCCCCAAGGGTAAGTCGCCCGCCTGGACTCCCCCTATCTCATTGCGATTTTCTAGGTCCCGAGAAGGCGTTAGAGGTCCCAAAACCTCTCCCTGCCCCTCGAAACCCCCTAAAGCCTGAACCCCTGGCCGGGAGGCAGCCCCTAGGAAAAGGGTTTGATCTTGCTGGACGAAACCTCCGAGGGTCTCTTGGCTGACTCCGCGATGGCGCTGGGAGTCGAGTCGAGCCTGCTTTGGCCTGTCCTCCGGAAGCCTGCCTCCCTTGGACTCGCCAAGATCTTTTACTAACTTTTCCAAGTCCTCACCGAATAATAATCTCCCCTTAAAAGGAAGATGGCCCAGCCGTGCCTTAGAAGAGGTATCGGCTGCCCAATTGCGGAGCCACAAATAGCGCCTAGCTGCGACTACTGATGCCATGTTCTTAGCTAGGCTCCTGATGAGATCGTACTGGCTATCCGCCAGGTAGGCTGCACCCGACTCCAATTTAGCCGCAATGGGCTGCACATCTTCTGTGGAACCCTCTGCCAGCTGTTGAGACCACCTCAAACAGGCCCGTGCCACCCAGGCCCCCGAAACTGAGGCCTGCAAGGCGAGGGCACTAACATCAAAGGCCTGCTTCAGTAAGGTGTCCAATTTTCTATCCTGTGCGTCTCTCAAGGCCGTGCTACCTTCTACTGGTATAGTCGTCTTTTTAGTCACTGCAGATACTGCTGCGTCCGCCTTGGGCGACTTCAGCAATTCTCTGTCCGATTCCGGTACTGGATAGAGGCATGTCATGGAATGCACACCCCTCAGGGAGGACTCTGGATGTTCCCACTCTTCCTGAATCATTTGGCGGACGACCCTGTGGATAGGAAAGACCTTTTGAGACTTCTGGACCGCTTGGATCAGGGGGTCCTCCAGCGCTTCTTCCTCAGCCGGAGTGTCCGAGGCTACCTTGAGGACCCTCAGGGACTCGCTAATTAGCCCCGGAAGCTCCTCTCAACAAAAGACTCGTACTATGCGGGATTGATCCTCCTCTGGGATCTCTCCTTCTTCAAGTTCCTCTTCTTCATCCCCCATCTCCTTATCGGAGAGCTCCTCCTCCTGCGTGTCCTGAGGAGGAAAGGTGGACGGCTCTTCGCTCGCTAGTCTCGCACGTTTGTTTGGGATCCCGTAATCCTGGGGGAGTGGCCTTCACTGGTTTAACCCCCAGGCCTTCTTTCCCTGTGCTCGAGCCTCCTGACTCCAGCCCTTGCTTGCGCATGCAGTAGGCCTTGTGCAACAGGAGGATGAAATCAGGGGAAAAGAGATCACAGGAACCCTCTTCCCCCAGGGTAGAGGGGAGGGGGGGCAGAGAGGAAGCCGGACATCCGGATGTTGGGGGCGGAGGAATGGAGGGGTCCCTTTCTCCTTCCAGAGGCTCCGCTGCTCCCTCATTAGCTTGAGAGATAGACCGCTGTATGTCCTGCTCCACAGAGGCAGCTTCTGCAGCGCAACCCCTGCAGATACCTGACTCTGAAGCAGTGCCCCTGCGAATGCCACAAGATGGGCATCTTAGTTTCCCAGACATGGTATAACTGACTTCCAGAAAACAAACAAAAACAAAGCGAGGCAGATTATGCCAAAAAGATTAAATTAAACTTAAGCCAACATAACCTGCAGCTCTAGGCTGAAAAAGGGGGGGGGGGGGAGGGGGTAAATATTCCTGGGGCAATTTTCCTCCCCCACATTCCCCGAGGAAAGTAGCCTTTAAAAATAAATAATGCAAGTAAAAAAAAAAATCTTTTGGATACCAATTAGCTTAAATCAAGTCATCAGAAACAAAGGGAGATCCCCAGTACTTGCGATTTTAAGTGTATTCCAGGATCCGATGAGACCTCCGGGAATGAAATTGCCCTCCGGAGTCCTGCACGTGGCTAGGCCTCAGCCACGTGGAGCGTAGGTCGGGACCCGGCATCTCCGTTCGCACCGTCGGACCCGCTGCTCGTAGGCCGTGTGATCCGGCAGCTGTCTGAAAACCTCCGATCGCTCCCGAGCTGCTCTGCCAAGCCGGGAGCAAGGAGGGACGGCGCTTCGCAGCCTCAAGCGCTCAGCCGCCTGAGGGCTTCGGCGCGAGGGACTGTTGTCGTGGTCTGGATCTTGTACTCGATCCACCCCCTGCCGCCGGCAAGCCTCCCCGGAGTGCAGCACACTCTCCCACCGGGCAAAGATACGTCTCTTGTGAGCAGAGAGCTCAATCGCCGGGGGAGGAGGGAGGGAGGGAGGGGGGAGGAGGGAGAAGGGAACAAAAAAGGAACACTTCAGGAAATAAGCCTAAAACCCCGCTAAATTTTCTTCTTACACTTGAGATAGATTAATTTCTTGGTCTCATTTAATTATTTTAAAGAAATTAAAGTAAGACTAAATAGGAGACTCCAGTAAGCCCTTGGCTTACGGAACCCTCCAGCTGCTTGGAGGCTGAGAATACTGGGGCTTAGGGGTGGTGCCAGGGGTATTTATACCTAACCATCCTCAAAAGGATTAGACTCAGCCTCCAAGCTGCTGGAAGGGTTGCGCAACCCAGACGTAAAGGGACTGGACTGGAGTGACGATAAGGAACACGCGATCAGCACCCTCTCCGGAATCTCCTACCTGCAAAGAAACACTTGACGGTACAGCCCCTTCCCAGTCCCACTGCCAGCGGAGGTAGGAAGAACGCTCTGGGGGCTCCCTGGCGCTGCTTCTGTTGTGGAGGGAGCGTGGCTCTCTCACTGTCCGAGACAGGCTCTGCCTCTGTCCTCCAAATCGAGCAGCCCTGCTCTGCTAGAGCAAGCCAGATCCTCCTCGCAGCCAGTTCTAGGCTAGATAAACAGCCTAAACTCAACTGCCATTGCCTCTGAGGTCTGTGGAATCTTTTTTTTTTCTCCCAACCAGCTACCTTACACCCAGGAGCCTGCCTAACTGCTATCCTTCCAGCTGCTGAGGACTGAAAGACTGAGCTGAGAAGGCTAGGGGAAGTTAGATATAGGGTCAGCAAGACCCTGTTTTTCAGGCCTCAGCTGCTGAAGGAGGCCGACTACCCTTTGGTGCCTGGACAAGCGAAGAGGAATGGCAACAGATAGACCATACAGGTCTATCTAGTCTGCCCTTCAAGCTTTACTGATACATTTCTCACTCATTCCATTTGATTACTCACACGCTCAAAATGTTTGAGGCAAAGTACAATATGTTTAAACTCATAACAGCAAAAGAAAAAAAAAAACAAACCACCCTTCCCAGCCTCCCACAAACCAACCACCATCTCCCACCTTCAAGTAATTCTACCTCCCCATCATCTGACCAGTTCTTTGATAGGTACTCTCATAAGAACATAAGACATGCCATACTGGGTCAGACCGAGGTCCATCAAGCCCAGTATCCTGTTTCCAACAGCGGCCAATCTAGGTCATACGTACCTAGCAATATCCCCAAAAGACACAGGTTCCACAATGCTTGTACTGGATCAAGCATTGATATCCTGGGTCCCTTTTTAATAGTGGTTTATGGACCTTTCCTCCAGGAACTTGTCCAAACCTTTTTTAAACCCAGCTATACTAACAGCCCTTACTACATCCTCCGGTAACAGATTCCAGAGTTTGATTACACGTTGAGTGAAAAAATATTTTCTCTTATTTGTCTTAAATAGTTTACCCTGTAGCTTCATTACATGTCCCCTAGTCTTTCTATATTCTGATAGCGTAAACAATTGATCCACGTTTATCCGTTCCACTCCATTCATTAATTTATAGACCTCTACCATATCTCCCCTCAGCCGTCTCTTTTCCAGGTTAAAGAGCCCTAACCTTTTTAGCCTCTCTTCATAGGAGTAGCCTTCCATCCCCTTCACCAATTTGGTGGCTCTTCTCTGTACTTTTTCTAATAACGCTATGTCCTTTTTAAGATACAGTGACCAGAATTGCATACAATATTCAAGGTGCGGTCGTACCATGGAGCGATACAAAGGCATTATAATATCCTTTGTTTTATTCTCCATCCCTTTCTTTATAATACCTAGCATTCTATTTGCTTTCTTGGCCGGCGCTGCACACTGGGCGGAGGGTTTTAACATGTTATCCACGATGACTCCTAAATCTTTTTCCTGGGTGGTGGTTTCTAATGTGGAGCCTTGCATCATGTAACTATAGTGTGGGTTGTTCTTTACTAGGTGCATAACTTTGCACTTGTCCACATTAAATTTCATCTGCCATTTGGATGCCCAGTCTTCCAATTTATCCAGATCCTCCTGCAGGTTTCCACAATCCTCTTGGGTTTTAACAACTTTAAACAGTTTTGTGTCATCTGCAAATTTGATAACCTCACTAGTTATTCCCTTTTCCAGGTCATTTATGAAAACGTCAAAAAGTAGCGGACCCAGTACAGATCCCTGGGGTACTCCACTATTCACCTTTTTCCATTGGGAATATTGGCCATTTAGCCCTACCCTCTGCTTTCTATCTTTTAACCAGTTCCCGATCCACAATAGTACACTGCCTCCTATCCCATGACTTTTTAGCTTCGCCAAAAGTCTCTGATGGGGGGACCTTGTCAAAAGCTTTCTGAAAGTCCCGATACACTATATCAACCGACTCACCTTTGTCTACCTGTTTATGCACACCTTCAAAAAAAACATATCAGATTAGTAAGACAAGATCTTCCTTGTCTAAAGCCATGTTGGCTGTCTCCCATTAGGCCATGACTAACTACATGCTGTGTAATTTTGTTCTTTATGATGGTTTCTACCATTTTCTCTGGTACTGACGTCAGGCTCACCGGTCTGTAATTTCCCGGGTCACCCCTGGAACCCTTTTTAAAAATTGGTGTTACGTGGCGACCCTCCAATCTTCAGGTATTACAGATGATTTTAATGAAAGTTCACAGATTACCAATAGCAGGTCTGCAATCTCATATTTCAGTTCTTTCAACACTCTGGGATGTATACCATCCGGTCCAGGTGATTTGCTACTATTCAGTTTATCAAATAGTTGTAATATATCTTCCCGATGTAGCGATATTTCTCTCAATTCCTCTGCAGTATCACCTTTAAATACCACTTCAGTCTTGGGTAACATCCCTACATCTTCCTCAGTAAAGACCGAAGCAAAGAATTCATTCAGTCTCTCTGCTATAGCCTTGTCTCCTCTTACTGCCCCTTTTACCCCTCTATCATCTAATGGTCCAATTGACTCTCTCACAGGCCTTTTGCTACGAATGTACTTGAAAGTCTTTATTTCGTGTTTTTGCTTCCGTAGCAAGTTTCTTCTCAAATTCCCGCTTTGCCTGCCTTATCAATGCTTTGCATTTAACTTGCCAGTGCTTGTGCTGTTTCCAGTTTTCATCATTTGGCTCTTTTTTCCATTTCCTGAAGGTTGCTTTTTTGGCAGCAACAGCCTCTCTGACCTCACCTTTAAACCATGCTGGCAGTTTTTTGGACTTTCTTCCACTTTTCTTAATGCGTGGAATACAGCTGGTCTGGGCTTCGAGGATAGTATTTTTAAATAACACCCAAGCTTGCTGTAAGTCTTTAACCTTTGGAACCGCTCCTTTTAGTTTTTTCCTAACTATATTCCTCATTCTATCATAGTCTCCCTTTCGAAAGTTAAAAGGTAATACTGTGGATTCCTTTACTATCTGTCCTCCACTAATTAAATCAAACATGATCATACTATGATCACTATTGCCAAGTGGTCCCAACACCCTTATTTCTTGCACCAGATCTGGCATTCCACTAAGGACTAGGTCCAGTATGGCTTCCCCTCTGGTCGGTTCATGAACCAGCTGTTCCAAGAAGCAGTCATTTATTTCATCTAGAAACTTTATCTCTTTAGCTTGTCCTGCTGTGACACTGCCCAGTCGATACCGGGGTAATTGAAATCACCCATTATTACTACTCTGTTGTGACTTTTGTTAGCTTCCTTGATTTCTTTGAGCATTTCATCATCCATTTGTTCATTCTGGTCAGGCGGTCGATAGTATATTCCCACTGCCATCACCTTCCCCTTCATAAATGGAATTTCAATCCATAGAGATTCTACAGCAAATTTTGTTCCCTGCAAAAAACTTTAATCCTTTCTGACTCAATGCCCTCTCTAACAGAGCGCAGCCCCTCCACCAATTTGATCAGCTCTATCATTACGATATAGTTTGTATCCAGGTATCACAGTGTCCCACTGGTTATCCTCCTTCCACCATGTCTCTGAGAGTGCAATCATATCTAACCTCTCATTTAATGCTCAAAGCCCTTCTCTCTTCCTCATACAATACAGAAAGAAGCAAAGACCTGGCCAAACACAATTGCTATGCTATGAAAACATCAAATCTATTCTTTCAGGAGTTTAATGCCACAAGTAATGATCTATGTAATAATCAAGTTATAAGCATCACCGGGCATTCAGTCAACTCCTTGCCTATATTTTGTGTGTGTGTCATAATGGATCCATCTACACTATCTTTTAAATTGGAATAATGCCAATTTAAAAGCACCTAAAAATGTAAAAATCACAGGTAGTTTGAAATAAAAATGTACAACTTGAGCACATGAAGGCTTGGTTCACCAGACCTATCCTGGCCTAGAAGAGAGGTTCATGACTGTTATGGTATGTGCAAAACTAATCTACACATCAAAAAAGCTCCCAATCAGAAGAATAAATATTAAATTCACCATCAAACTCCCAATTATTTACTACAGGTTAGACCTCACTATTTAACAAGAAATTTTCACTATCTCATGGAGAGTGGCAATCCCTAGACAAGCTGACAATTTAAAAAAAGGGAGAAAAAGGCCTCAGCTACTCCACCAGTTTCTCTCTATACAGCAATTACTTGCCAGAAGGGGAATGAATGTTATACCACACCATCACTGGCCTTTAAAAACTCCCTCCTCAAATTCCGAATAAATAAGTCAGCCAAATATCCATTTTTATATATTTTTCTGAACAATTCCAAATCAAGTACTTCTGGAGATCGGTATTAGCACAAACTTCTTCTCTCCATCACTAATCTACATTTATGGTATCCAACACAGATACCAGTCCTGTAACAAAAGAGAACAAACTAGCTGAAGGATGATATCAACTACTTGTGCAAATTTGCCACATATCACTTATCTGAAGAGTCGCCACTTCTCCACAAGAGTCACCAGACAAAGATCTATATTTCAACATCTCTGACTTCTTCAGGGGACGATGAATCTTACAAACATCTTGGCTGTAAAACATTGCACCTTATAGTTGTGTTGATCTGTTGTTAAACTGTAAACCGCTTTGCATCGTAGAAAGGTGGTATAAAAATAAGTTAAAATAAATACATAAATAAAGTTGATGATATCCTCCAATTAGTTTCATTTCTCTTTTGTTACAGGACTGATGTCCATGCTGAATACCATAAATGTAGATTAGATTACTGATGGACAGCAGCAGTTTGATTGTGCTAATACCAATCTCCAGAAGTACTTGATTTGGAATTGTTTAGAAAAATGTATAAAAATGGATATTTGGCTGATTATTTAATTGGAATTTGAGGAGGGAGTTTTTAAAGGCCACTGATGGTGAGGTATAACATTCATTCCCCTTCTGACAAGTAATTGCTGTATAGAGAGAAACTGGTGGAGTCGCTGAGGCCCTTTTCTCCCTTTTTAAAATTGTTAGATAACGTGTCTAGGGACTGCCACTCTCCATGAGATATTGAAAATTTCTTGTTAAATAGCGAGGTCTAACCTGTAGTAAATAATTGGGAGTTCGATGATGAATTGAATATTACTATTTTGATTGGAAGCTTTTTTTGATGTGTAGATTTGTGGACTCCTAGTGTGAAGTTGTTGGTTTGCATGCGCAAAATTAAACCATTTGGATTAACTGCCCCCAAAAGAAGTCTTAGGACCAAACCTATAAGTGGTGATGTAATCAAACATTAAGATACTGACATTTTAGAAAGGAGTTTCAGTTATTCTGATTGTAAGGCAAGGTTTGACCAAGACTGTTCCCTAATTTAAAAAAAAAAACATTAAAAGACTATGACAAAAATCTGAAAAAAAGACAAGAAACCACAGCAAAAGATAAACTATGTATTTATTCAACCTGCTATGTCTCTTGCAAATTAAACAAACAAACCTGACATTTGAAGTTGTATCTTTTGCATATGTCAAATAAAAATTAAGTCCAACATTTTCAAAGAATAAACTAGGGTGTGCATCATCCTTCACAAGTACACATTTTCACAATCACCAATATTCACTATACAGTCAGTTTAATGTTAACTTTAACTTTTTATGTTGGTTTTAAAACAAAATATTACAACACTAGTGAGTCTGGATAACAACACTGACATGATTATATACCATTGTTTAAAAACAAGTATCTACCTGAACGTTTTGATCTAATAGTTTTCTAAATTTAGCAGACAGCAAAAAAAGAGAAGGTTCTTAATTTCTAGATCTAAAATAAAAGATGCTAACATTAAAAAAGACGAATCTTGATTGACTTGCTTTAGAAACAAACTACCAATGAATAATTATGACCAACTTACTACTGTCAAGTTCAGAGAGAAATCACAAAAGACACATTAATGAAAAACTATCCCTAACGCCAGTGATATCTTAACCAGCTGTAAGAGTGGGCGAGACTTACCCTCTATGTTTATGGCAATATTACACTAAAACTACTCAGCCTAAATCAGTGTTTTCCGGACTTTCTGGGATATAGAAAAGTTGTAAAAAGATTACAAAGACAGACGCAACATAAGCGACACAACTATCATAGCAGTTCCTCAAACTCTGCTCTCTTTAGACTGACTAGCAGATACACAAGGAAAATCGTTCATTATTTACAGTCAAGGAAAAATAAATAGTAAACTATCAGTGCTAACTGTGCAGGGATTCGGTAATTCTGACTTTTTTGTTGTTGTTTAACTGGAGCCTGATTTCAAACGACAGCTAATGTCGCTTCCTGATGATGGAAAAAAACGTAAACACAATTGTGCTCTTCATAGCCCTTCCTTTCTCGCACAGAACTTTTTCCCTGCGCGTACGGTTCTTTCCCCAACGCGCTAGAGCCCGAAACGAATCGGGACTGAATAAATCAAAGGCAGGAGAAAGCCAGAGATGACATGCGGCTCATTTTTCTCCCTGCCAGGAAAAGGAAAACGACTTGCAACGCTGCTTCTCAAGCTAGGGCTAGCCGCTCTCTGCCTACAGTAGGCCCGAGGCCCCGTTTCAATGAACAGAGGCAGCAGCACAAAGACAGTACTCGGACACATTAAGAGGGGGGCCAGGACTAGGGCTCAGCGGGATCTTCAGCCCTCTTATTATCCAAACTGCTTCCTGACCAATTCAAATCATTGACGCGCTACTGTTCATTATTTAATACGTACTAGATTTTTAATGCGGTAAATGTGTAACAGCTATATTAACCCACGATTCTAAAGTGGTTAATTTAAGCATTCATTAACATTAAACAAAGTCTCTCTTTACAAAACTGGGAAATTTTGTAGCATTTCAGCACAATCGTGTATCGTAAATTGAATATTTTGTACTGTATCATTCACAACCCTTTCAAGAAACAGAACGAATCCACGCTTACTTATAAATAAATTACAATTTGTTAATTTGATCACGTCACTTGTCAAATGTATCTGTAAAATGGCTGATAACACCTCCCTAATTACATATTCAAACATCACCAGACTACTGTATACCAAGCCCAAGACTTTAAAATGTCCTGCCCAGCCAGACAAGACAATCAGTCCTTTAACATTTTTTTTATTTCCTTAAGACTTGAACTCAACTACATTTCTATTTTCCAAGGGGAAGGGAAGAAGGGGAATCCCAGCTTCCCAACAGTCCCATAGTTGCTCTCAACTCTTCTGTTCACTTCTCACTGAACACGTTAAGCGTCCCCATCAACGTGTAGAAAAGGCAACTATTTACACACACCTGAATACAGTTAGCTAAGACTACATAACTGTCCAATATGAATGATCTTTTGTAATCGCCGTATAGATAGATCAACGCTTATGATTTATCATTAATCCATCTATAATCAAGACTAATGCATGTCAACAATCTTAGCCAGCAATAAAAAAAAAGAGTGCCGTTTGCAATTTAATAGAAAATTTAAATCCACTATACGTTCACTTTGGCCAATAAGTTTTAAAAGCACCAATTGGGAACTATAATGTTAGAAAAGACAGAAAAAGAAATAGAAAAAAAGAGAGAAGGAACGAAAGAAATTGAAATTAGTAGGAGCTATGGCTAAGGAGTTTTGTGAGACTCGGGCCGTGCCGTAGAAGTTGCAGCAAGGCCCAGTCCCCGTGCCCCCTCCACTTATTGTTCGGCCCATGACAGGAGAAGACGCCGCACGGCCCGAGCGCCCGTAAGCCACGGGATGGAACATCGGAGCGGGCCCGCGGCCTGCCCTGGGCCTGTACAGCCTCTTCCGCCTTCGGGGGCGGGTAAAAACACACACACAGAGTCACACAAGAGCTAGAAGAGGGGAAAAGTAAAACATGAACAAAAAAGAGGAAGGAAGAATAAGAAGATAAACATGACCAGGAGGATACATACACATGCACACCACCACCACCCCCCTTGCAAAAAATTACCCAAAACAAAACAGAGAGCACAGAGAAACCATCTCCCAGATCCGATTACACAGAGGCCCGCCTGCCCGCCGCTGAACAGCAAAGTTTAAAAAAAAAATAAAAGAAATCCCCCACACACAGCAATACGAGGGAAATTAGAAATTTACCTCAAGGAATCTATATCTCAACCGGAGCGGAGCTCGAACAGGAGGAATCCTCTGTGTGTGCGCCTCACAGCTCCTTCGCAGAGAAGAAATAATATAACAACAATAATCCGGGTCGTGAGGGCTCGCTCTTCTTCCGTCTCAGTGCAGCAAACATGAAGAGACGGAGCGCTCCCAGCCGAGGCCAACCTCTTCCGTCTCACTCGTCTTTCCCTTAGGCGCCTATTTCTAAATTATTATATTACATTTAAGGATATGTATACATATATATTTTAAAACCATGGCATGTGCATGACTAAACGTGTGCATCTAAATCCTAAAAACCGGACGGAACCGGTTCTTCAGTGGGGCGCGCGGCCGAGTCTCCACTTCTGTCCTTTTCTTCTCTCCCTTGTTTTTCTCGCGCTCGCGCTCTCTTGGCCCCGAATGGTGGTGGTGGTGCTACTGTTATTTTGTGAGCGGCAGCTGGCTAAAGACGGGAAGGGTTTTCTCTCGGGCGCTCTCTCTCAGAACAAAATGCCGACCGGAAGTGCAGCTTGCAGGAATGACTCCCTCCACCGGCGCCAAACACCAACAACCGCCCCCTTTCCTTTCCTCTTCTCTCGTCTCGTCTCCCCTCTCCTCCCCGCTCTCTCGCGGTGCTGTGTACGCTCTACTTCCGTTCCTACTCTATGAGAGGGAGAGGAGACTGGGAAACTGTCTCTGTGCCTCGCAAGCTAAGGTGGAGCCGCCTCTTTCTCAGTGTTCAGCACTGTTGCTGCCGCCAGTAGGAAAGAAGCAACCCCGGCAAGGAGACTGGCCCGGCTGCTTTTACAAGGGGCAGGTCGCTGCTTACAATGTAGATGCTTGTGCTGAAATGTATTGGATTATGTGAAACCTTTGTGACAAAGTTAAATCCGTGTACTTCTCTTCGAAAGGATTGTCCTTAAATAGTACAAGATACGAGAGTTAGTGTCGGTGGTATAGCATGCTGTGTCAAATTAGTGGATTGCTGTTGTATTATGAGATGAGAAGGCTTGTATGGGAAGTTAATGTTCTGACAGCAGTGTTTCTTAACAGAGTAGGGGGACTATGTTATCATAATGAGCTCCATTAATCAAAATAAGCTACACTAGACTTCTCTGATCTATCTGCTCTCACTGGCTGAAGTCTTGATTTTAGCCCTAAATAAATATCAATAATCAAGTACTCTAAGCCAGATTTATTGTAATTAAGCATAAAGCAACGTGGTAGCTGTGTTAGTCCTTTGAATGCACATAAATAAATGTCAACAAATAAAAATATAAGGTAATACATTTTTATTGGAGTAATGTATTAAGTTAATATGATTCAAAAATATCACCTTATAACATGGGTCAGGGTGTTAACACAAGCCCCATTATTTTTAATTGCACCTGTTTACTAACTAAGCTTATAATTTGCATTAATGCTTGTTAAATGTTAACACATTTGTGAATGAGGCCCCTTAAATTGTAAACATTCTCTGGTAGGGAATTACCTACTATACTTGGAGCATGAGTTTGGAAAGACCCAACAAAATCCACATTCAAAATACATATAATATGCTATCGGATATCAACACACCTGGCAAGGCATGTAATCAAAGGGCAATTGTGGTCATTCAGCTGAGCCATGACCACCACAAACGCACACTGGCGCGTCTGTTGACTTTATAAAACATTTTTTTCAGTATTACTTTGAAGCATTTGGTTTCAACATGTACCATCTCAGATTGTAAGCCTTCTGGGGACAGGGAAATACGAAGTGTACCTGATGTAACTTGCCTTAAGCTACCACTAAAAAGGTATGAGCCTCTGTGTTATAAGATCTGTTGCAATAACGGGGAGGGGAGGCATGCAATAAATGCATGCCTCCCCTCCCCGTTCTGCGTAAGCCTTTTAGTTGTATTGTAAATCGCTTTGATTTAAGGATAAAGCGGTATAAAAATCCATTTAAATAAATAAATGAGCTAAATCCAAAATAAATGCAAATGATGCTGAGATATTGGTATGAGTTAGTTATTAAATTTGGCAGCTAGTCCTGGACATAACATTTTATAATTTTCAATGTGTAAAGCATGGTACTTGTGTTGAGGCCCAGTTTCTATTCAAAGAGTAGAGAAAAGAGGCCAAGTGTGGAAAGGTATTCAGAGCTAAAAGTGAGGGTATCCAGGCCTTGCTTAGGACCATACCAAGCTAGAAATGTCCCCTATGCGACTTGTGGTCCTGGTGCTCCCCTGCCTCTTATCCAGATTCCTGGAAACCCAGTGACGACATCAGCATCCTTTCTGTGCATATGCTTTGTGCAGCCGCACCACTTGCATGGTCATGCCTTGAGACTGTGAAATTTGGTGGGGTAAAAACATATATACAGAAATATTGTGCAAGTAAAAACTAAAGTTTAGCCTTGGGGCAGAAGTCCTTTTCGCACACAAGTTTACTGTCAGTTTTTTAGTAGAAATATTTAATTTTTTAGTGCAAACTGCCTTCATTTTGCCCATTTCTTTAATCTGGAACTTAATACATTAAGCCCTAGTTGTATATTGCATGTATTTTCAGATGTTATTGTTGAAGAACCTTTAAATATTTCAAGAAGACAACAAAATTAATAATTGCTGATATACTTTTGTCTTAGGGATGGTACTTTGAGCCTTGTCTTGTCTTGTCTTCTAACGCCTCACTGTCAGATTCTTTGATATACGGGACAGAGGCAGGAAGCAGCACTTGGGAGGGAACAAATAGTTCTTGGAGCATGTCATTTTCATATTGGGGAGAAAATACTTTTTATTTAGTTTTTTTTTTTCCCCTTCTGATGTATAGTTATATTGTAGCACTGTACACACCCATGGGAACTTTAGAACAGTCCTTTTAACATTTTAACCTAGTTGGCAAGAACATCTTCAAGGAATAGCTTTTGATGACCATGATACTTTTTATTTTTGGGGCTATTTTCTCTATTTTCAGGAATTCACTGTACTTTAAGCATCCTTTGTTCAGTTTCTTGGTGGCTTTTGTTAGGCTCTTCAGAGAGTTAATAGGCTGCCAACTTGATGAAATATGGAATCAAAGCACCCAAATTATAGAGAAAATATATTTTTACTGAAAAGTTATTTTTACCATGTGAGGTTTTAGAGAGCTATGTTTAGAGGTATAGAGTCCAATAGGCCTATCAGTTTAACCAATTTTTTTAAATTAAGAACTTGTAAAATTCACAAATAATCTTTGTTGTTAATATCCATGTATTTGCCTTCAAGTATGACATTCTTTGTCATTTTTTGTTGTTTATGAATTTGGATTTACGATGAGACTAGGTTAAAATGATTATACTTGATTTTCAACTGAACTCAAAATAACTTAAAAAGTTAAGTGTAGCTGGTTTGCTTTCTTGAATGTTTGTTTAGCTACAGTTACTGGTTCCTGCCATACAAATGTAACTATTTACTTACACACATTACATTTTTACTTTGTTACTCGTTGTTCTTTCTCTGTTTGTAGGAGCTAGAGCTACTAGAACTGTCAGTAGATAGAGTAAATGCTATTTGTCCTGTGCATTTTACCTAGCAGGAGTTATTTAATTTTCAGAAGAGCTATCATTATTAATATTATTATACCTCTAATTTATTTAACTTTGTATGATGCTTGTTTAGAAATATAGTCTTGTATGTGTTTTAATAGTTTTCAGCAAGATGCTGAATCAGTCTTCAGAATATAAAGTAGAGACAGTGGATCATGATTGTGCAGAATGTCAAGAGGCTGTTTGATATATTGATGGTATTTATAATGATAAATATTGCAGACAAAGAGGATGGAATGGCACCCCTGCAAGGACAGGCTAAACAGGTTAAAGCTCTTCAGCCTGGAGGAGAGACGACTGAGAAGAGACATGATAAAATCATGAATAAGGTAGAAAAGCCTTCACTTGGTTTGCAGCTTGTCATGCTGTGAGGGCTTGTGTGCATCAGTGATGCTGAGAACTAAACTATCGTTAGTTTAACTACTGGCAGGGTCTCCCAAGATTTTTTTTTTTTTTTTTTTTATTTATTTAGTATACATTTGTATACCGCTGCTTCCAGCGATCAGCAGCGTTTTTTGATTACAGATTGGAAATTGTCAAATCATGACAGGAAATTTTTGAGGTATAAACACATTGATTAGACAGGAAAGCACAGCACACAGAGAACTATTTTACAGGGAACATGGGCTATGGAGGGTTAAGTGGCTTGCCCAAGACCACAAGGAGCACCTGTGGGACTAGAAACCCCAGTCCTTCCGGCCCAAGGTTGCTGTCCTCTAGTGGGATTTGAACCCCCGACCTTCCGGCCTGAAGTACCTTGATCCAACCACTAGGCTACTCCTCCACAGGTCTCAGCTGAAGTGCCAGACCAAGACAAACCACCCATCTGGGCAGCAGCAGAATGGGATAGTGTTGACGGCGGAGGATCACATTTCTGTGACAACGGCAACAACACCAAACTTAAACTGCACGGAAGAAAGGCCTGGAAATCTACTTCTGTATCTTGCCATGAAAACCCAATGGATAGTTACAACAAAACAAATTGTGCTATAGTGCTGGAAGATGAGACCCCCAGGTTGGAAGGCAGTCATCTAGCTACTGGGGAAGAGCTGAAGACTTCTCAGAGTAAAGCCAGCATTTATGATGTGGTTGGATCAAAGCCCTCGGGACGTCTGACTGCTGAAATGAGAGTCAGAAGCTGTAAAGATGTCTTACGCTTTGGAGCATGGAATGTACGAAGCATGAACCAAGGGAAGTTGGAGGTGGTCAAGAATGAAATGGAACATGTACAACTTGATCTGTTGGGTGTCAGCGAACTGAAATGGACTGGCATCGGGCACTTTGCATCAGATGATCACATGCTGTAAATGAAAGACAAAGAAGAAATGGTGTTGCATTTATAATAAAGAAGAAACTTGCAAGAACTGTAATGAAATACAATGCAGTCAGCGAATGCTAAATCTCTATTCGTCTACGAGGAATGCCTATCAACACAACTATAATTCAAGTATATGCCCCAACAACAGCTGCAGAAGAGAATGAAATTGAAGAGTTCTATGAACAAGTACAAGCTGAAATTGACAGAACATGCAAACATGATATCCTGATAGTCATGGGTGACTGGAACGCAAAAGTTGGCAACAAAGAAGAAGGCAAAGTAGTTGGAAAATATGGACTTGGCAACAGAAATTAAGCTGGAGAAAGACTGATAGAATTCTGCAAGACCAACGATCTATTCATCTCAAACACCTTCTTCCATCAACACAAGCGGCGACTGTACACATGGACTTCACCCAATGGATTGTATAAAAATCAAATTGACTACATCTGTGGAAGTCAATGATGGAAAAGTTCTATAACGTCAACAAAGACAAAACCTGGAGCTGACTGTGGTACAGATCATCAACTACTAGTATGCAAACTCAAGCTAAAGATGAAAAAGAGCAAACCACTCATGAACGCAGCAAAATATGACCTTTGAGAATAGACCACTGGAATTTAAAGACTGCCTGCAAAATCGATTTGATGCTTTAGATACAAATGACAGAGCTCCAGAAGAGTTATGGAATGACATCAAGAAGGTTGTGTTGGAAGAAAGCGAGAAGTCTCTACAAAAGGTGAAAAAGCAAAAACGGCCAAAATGGATGATGGAAGAAACTCTGAAAATTGCCCAGAAACGCAGAGAAGTTAAAGCCAGAGGAGAAAGAAAGACAATAACAGAACTCAACAGAGATTTCCAACGTGCAGCAAGATAGGACAAGGAAAAGTACTAAAACGACGCATGCAAGGAAATAGAAGCATAAACTATTAGAGGAAAAAAAAGATCGGCTTTCCTAAAGCTACAAGAGTTAAAGAAAAAGTTCCAGCCTCAAACTGGAATGTTACAAGATGCTCAAGGTTCTATGTTGAATGATGCTGAGAAGATAAAGAAAAGGTGGAAGGAATATACAGAGCTTTTATATGATTAAAGATCAAGTGGACCAACAGCCGTTTCAACCTGTACCTTATGATCGGGAACCATTGGTGATGAAAGAAGAAGTTAAAGCAGCATTGAAAGCCTTATCAAAGAATAAAGCAACAGGCATTGATAGCATTCCCATAGACGTATTACAGCAATCTGATGCAGCTGTTACCATACTTACAAAGCTCTGCCAAGAAATATGGAAGACAACATCATGGCCAACTGACTGGAAAATATCTGTGTCTATACCAATACTAAAGAAATGTGATCCAACTGACTGTGGAAATTATCGCACAATCGCTCTGATCCCACACGCCAGCAAGATTCTACTGAAGATTATTCAAAAGAGACTACAACCATACCTGGAACAAGAACTACCTGAAGTGCAAGCAGGGTTCAGGAAAGGGCGAGGAACGAGAGACATCATAAGAACATAAGATATGCCATACTGGGTCAGACCAAGGTCCATCAAGCCCAGTATTCTGTTTCCAACAGTGGCCAATCTAGGTCATATGTACCTAGCAGTTTCCCCAAGAGACACAAGTTCCACAATGCTTGTACTGGGTCAAGCATTGATATCTTCGGTCACTTCTTAATAATGGTTTATGGACCTTTCCTCCAGGAACTTGTCCAAACCTTTTTTAAACCCAGCTACACTAACAGCCTTTACTACATCCTCCGGTAACAAATTCCAGAGTTTGATTACACGTTGAGTTAAAAAAATATTTTCTTTTATTAGTCTTAAATAGTTTACCCTGTAGCTTCATTGCATGTCCCCTAGTCTTTCTATATTCTGATAAGGTAAACAATCGATCTACGTTTACCCGTTCCACTCCGTTCATTAATTTATAGACTTCTATCATATCTCCCCTCAGCCATCTCTTTTCCAGGTTAAAGAGCCCTAACCTTTTTAGCCTTTCTTCATAGGAGTATCCTTCCATCCCCTTTACCATTTTGGTGGCTCTTCTCTGTACCTTTTCTAAAATCGCTATATCCTTTTTAAGATACGGCGACCAGAATTGCACACAATATTCAAGGTGCGGTCTCGCCATGGAACGATATAGAGGCATTATAATCTCTTTTGTTTTATTTTCCATTCCTTTCCTTATCATACCTAGCATTCTATTTGCTCTCTTGGCCGCCACTGCACACTGGGCCGAGGGTTTTGACATGGTATCCACAATGACGCCTAAATCTTTTTCCTGGGTGTTGGTTCCTAATGTGGAACCTTGCATCGTGTAACCATAGTTTGGGTTGTTCTTCCCTAGGTGCATAACCTTGCACTTGTCCACATTTAAATTTCATCTGCCATTTTGATGCCCAGTCTTCCAATTTATCAAGATCCTCTTGCAATTTTTCGCAATCCTCTTGGGTTTTAACAACTTTAAATAGTTTTGTGTCATCTGCAAATTTGATAACCTCACTCGTTATTCCACTTTCCAGGTCATTTATGAATATGTCAAAAAGCAGCGGACCCAGCACAGATCCCTGGGGTACACCACTATTCACCTTTCTCCATTGGGAAAATTGGCCATTTAGCCCTACCCTCTGCTTTCTATCTTTTAACCAGTTCCTGATCCACAATAGTACACTGCCTCCTATCCCATGACTCTTTAGTTTTGCCAAAAGTCTCTCATGAGGGACCTTGTCAAAGGCTTTCTGAAAGTCCAGATACACAATATCAACCGACTCACCTTTTGTCCACCTGTTTATTCACTCCTTCAAAAAAACATAACAGATTAGTAAGACAAGATCTTCCTTGTCTGAAGCCATGTTGGCTGTCTCCCATTAGGTTGTGACTATCTACATGCTGAGTAATTTTATTCTTTATGATGGTTTCTACCATTTTTCATTGCAGATGTGAGATGGATCCTTGAAAAGACTAAAGAATACCAAAAGGATAGCCATTTGTGCTTTATCGACTATAGCAAGGCTTTTGACTGTGTAAACCATGAGAAACTCGGGGCCACATTAAGAAGCATGGGTATACCAGAACACCTGATCGTACTCTTGCATAATCTGTACATTGATCAAGAAGCAGCAGTTCGAACGGAACAAGGAGAAACAGAATGGTTTAAAATAAGCAAAGGTGTAAGACAAGGCTGCATACTTTCCCCCTACCTGTTTAATTTATATGCAGAACAAATCATCAGAGAAGCAGGATTGTATGAAGACAACAGAGGTGTGAAGATTGGTGGAAGACTCAACAACCTTCGCTATGCTGATGATACCACATTACTGGCTGAAAGTGAAGATGATCTGAAACATTTGCTTCTCACAGTCAAAGAACATATTCTCAAAATGGGCCTGCACCTTAATGTAAAGAAGACAAAGATCATGACAACTGGCATAATCAACAAGTTCATCGTTGAAGGAGAAGAAATTGAAATCGTGAACAACTTTAACCTACTTGGATCAACTATCAATAAAGAAGCAACAAGCAGTCAAGAAATCAGACGACGCATTGCTCTTGGCAGAATGGCTATGAAAGACCTAGATAAGATCCTCAAGAGCAGAGATGTCTCTCTCTCTCTCCATACAAATATTAGACTTGTTCAAGCCATGGTATTTTCAATATCATCATATGGATGTGAAAGCTGGACAGTGAAAAAGGTAGACGGTAAGAAAATTGATGCCTTTGAATTATGGTGCTGGCGGCGAATACTGTGTATACCATGGACTGCCCGAAGAACAAACCAGTCGGTACTAGAGGAGATCAAACCTAAGCTTTCTTTAGAAGCTCAGATGACAAGACTTCAACTTTCATACTTTGGACACATCATGCGAAGAGAGAGATCATTTGAGAAGGACATCATGTTTGGCAAGATAGAAGGTCAGCGCAAAAGAGGAAGGCCAGCAATGAGATGGATCGATACAATAACAGCAGCTACAGGTACCAGTCTGTCAACAATGAGCCGCCTGACTCAAAACTGAACATAATTTAGGATAGCTATCCAGAGGGTCGCCATGAGTCAACTCTGACTCGACAGCACTTAACAACAACAACAACAAGGTAGAAAGGGTAAATAACCATTCCCTATTTTATCCTTTCAGACAGTATGAAGACTATGGGATCAAGATCAGGTAGCAGCACTTTTAAATCAAATCTAAGCAAGATATTTTTTCATTTGGTGCACTGTAAAAGTATGGATTTTTGTTACCAGAGGATGTTATGAAAGCAATTAACATGGCTTGGCTTATATAAAGTTCCTGGAAGAAAAGTCTATAAACCATTATTAGTCATGTAGTCTTAGGAAAACCACTACTTGTGAGTAGGAAGGATTGGATATACTCTTTGGGATCTTGCTTGGTACTTTTGACCTGGATTGGACTGTTAGAGACAGGATGCTGGGCTTAATGGGCCTTTGATCTAACCCAGGAGTTCTCAATCCAATCCTCGGAACACACCTAGCCAATCAAGCTTTTAGGATAACCACAGTGTATATATGCATGCAAGAGATTTTCATGCACTACATCCATTGCATGCAAATCCCCCTCAAGCATATACATTGTGGTTAAAATGAAAACAAACCTGACTGACTAGGTGTTCCAAGGACTGGGTTGAGAACCCCTGGTCTATCCCAATATGGTATTTCTTATGTGCAATGAACTATTAATTCTTGGAGATGAATTTTAGTGCCCTTTGGACTTAAGGTGAAGGGTACTTCAGTGTGATATGTGGCTTTGACATGATACATAAAACTCATTAAAGCAAAAACAGTAGGTCTGCAGCAGCAGCACGACAAATGGCCTCATGAATACATTTATGACAATAGCTGTTCCCATTACAAGGGCAGAGTTGAGGAATGATGCCTTTAGCCTGGAGGCCTGCTAAGGACAAAAAAATCTTCATTGTGGGATTCTGTGGGGCAGTGAGCCACAATTTGTGGGTTGCCACCAAACTCATATGCATGAGGGATTATTTAAGAACAGTTTTACATAAATTAACCTTTATCTTTATTTATCGCTTGATATACCGCCCAAGCATATGCGTCAGGGCGGTGTACAATAAAATCAATTAGAAAGTAGAAAAAGAAAAGAACGTCATTAATTAGACAGGACAGAGAGGGACAGGAAGAAACGGAAGAGAAAAGTTAGGCAGGGTACAGGAAGGAAAGGCTTGGGGGAGGGGGGGGGACTGATGAAGCGTGGAAGCCTTAAGGATCCGGGAGATCAAATGCCTGCTGAAAGAGGTGGGTTTTGAGTGTTATTGGCATTCCTTACCCTGGGAGTCCTTATCTTAAATGAAAGGTTCAGCTAGATCTCTTCTCAAGGACAATGTCTCCAGATGGGTTAGTTTGCAAATACCATGAATGAACCTCAGTCCTAAGCATAGAGTATGTAGAGTATAATCTCAGCCTCTCAAATTGACTGCTAAAGATTGCTGTAGCACTGTGCCAAAGAGAGCTTTCTGGAGTTCATACATGTATAGGCAACATATCAAGGTGTGTTTGAAAAATTATTTTAATCAGATCTGTGGCACCCAGTCCGATGAGAAATATTTCTGTCTTTCTGCTACATTTTCTTGATCTTTGACTATATTGTTTGGTACTTGACTATGTTCTCTACACGTTTCACAGAATAATCACAGCACTAACACCTCTATTATCAATACTATTCTCATATTTCTTTTCTTCACCATTATGTCCAGTTTTCGTCTATTTGTCAGAATGGGAAGATCTCTAGTGATCATAACTACTTCATTTTTCCATAATTCTCTTATGGTCATGATCTTAAAGCTTTACCAGTACAGCAATCTTGTAAAGTTTAAAAAGTATCCATCAGAACTTCATGGCAAGCTACAAGATGAATAATTGTTTCCTTATCATTCTGCTAGACCAGTCTACAGTTGTGGTCAACATTATTGGCACCCTTGCAGTTCAACATCTTAATGTCCAATATCTCCTAAAAAAAAGGGAGGCCAGTAAAATGGTTTTAGACTATATATGCACACATATTTGACACATAAAGGGGCTTGTTTACAAAGCCGCGGTAGCGGTTTGCGATCGTAATCGGAGCCGCGGCCCCATTGATTTCAATGGGGCCGCGGCTGCGATCGCGATCGCGAACTACTACCGCGGCTTTGTAAACAAGCTCCAAAATTTTCAAATAAAACAAGACCAATTCAAAAAGGAAATAGTATTAAAAACTGGGACATTGCCAGGACATGATTATTGGCACCCTTATAAACAATTCAAATCACTTTGAATGGAAGTCACATTCCTGTTGTAGGGAAATTAGACACACCTGCAATCAATTATCAGAACTCACATGACTTCAATCCACCAATGAAGGATGGCTCTAATGTTTAAAATGGCCACATTCACTCCATTTCCATTTTCAAAGTTGTGAAGGCAAGAGAGCTGTCTGAGACTGTCAGAAAAGCTATTATCATCAAACTTCAAAGGGGTACAAGGTCATCTCCAAAGACCTTGGGATTCCTGTGTTTATGGTTTGCAATGTTACTAAGAGGTTTTATGCTCATGGAACTGTCAAGAACCTCCCAGGACATGGTGAGAAGAGGAAAATTAATCCAAGAAGTCTTGGAAAAACACCACGTACAACATGCAAAGAACCTAAGACTGACTTGGAGCAATCTGGAGTTGGGGTTTCAACCCACACCAATGCCATTGTATTTATTTATTTAACCAGTTTTCTATACCACCTTATCCTTCAATCAAAGTGGTTTACATTATGTAATCACTACAAATAGGTACTAGATACATTCCCTTGTCCCCAAAGGGCTCACAATCTATGTGTATCTGAGGCAACGGAGGGTTAAATGGCTTGCCCAAGGCCACAAGGAGTGCCTATAGGACTAGAAACCCCAGTCCCTCCGGCCTGAGATTGCTGTCCCCAGGTGGGACTTGAACCCCCAGCCCTCTGGCCTGAGGTACTGTGTCCTAACCACTAGCCAACTCCTTCCATGCACTAAACAAAGAAGGACTTCATGGGTGAAGCCAAAGGAAGACCCCACTGCTCAAAGAGACATAAAAAGGCACGCCTTTTCAGATGGTTCCTTTTTTTCCTGGTCTTTTTTTCCTTTGCTGTATGGAACCCTGATGCTTCCTTACTTTCTTTTTCCTGGAGGTTTTTTTTTTCATGGTCCATTTCTTTTTGCCGCGATGAACCTTGCCATGATGCTGGGGACTCAGCATTGTGCCTCTTGTGGCTCCCATTGGGTTAACTCCAGGACTGGATCCTTTTGCTCTATGTGTGATGGTAACACAGTGGGCACTCCTTTTTTGGCAATTTCAGGACTTCCCAAATGGGGTCTAGGGCCTGATGTCGATTTTAATGTCTCCTCCGGATCTCCCACTGTTTTTCTGCCCATGGGATAGGCTTCCATCTTCAATGATCACATGGTCCTCTGCAGAAGGGGAACATGGTGAGGAAGCCTCTAGCTCACAGTCCTTCTTAGACCCCCAGGGCCTATGGGTCCCTTTTTGACTATATTTAAACATCAGCTACTGAAAAAGCTTACTGACTGCTTCACAATCACCTCCTCAGGGGGCTAAGGCCCAGGCTTTCCCCACTGAGAATCTCAGATCCTCAAGTACCTCTGTTTCTGATGGTATGGGGGGTTAGATGTTCCTGTTTCTCCATCTTTCATGTCCATTCCTCTGGAAGCTTAATTTTATCCTTTACAGAAGGGCTGTTTGGGATTCAGAAGAGGACACCTTTTCAACAGAGGGTGAGTCTGAGGAGGAAGAAGAGCTTTCCCTAATGGATGGTGAGGATCCCTCTGTAATCCGCCTTTTTCACAGGGAGGACCTTCCTACTCTGAGTCAGGATACTGACATCTGTCTGTCTTGAAGATCCTATTCTGGTACAAGCTTTGCAAGTGGGTCCTGTTCTGAAGAGTATCTTATGTTCTTCCAGTTTCTTTCTTCTACCATAGTCTATATGGCAACTAATGGTCTTCCAATGGGAGGCTTCCAAGCTGGTGCTTAGGAACTTTAAGGTCTTCTCTTGGCAGTACCCTTTCCACTGGGGAGAGTTAGATCAGTTCTTCAGGCTCTCTTGAGTGGATGCCCTCGTCACAGAAGTGACAATGTGCATGACCATCCCAGTGGAAGAAGGCACTGCGTTTAAGGGTGAAGGCCCTCCATAAGAATTCTTTTGCAGTTTCTGCTTTAGGTGCTCAAATGGCGCTGTGTGCAGGCTTGGTACCCAAGCCCTCTTATGCTGGATAAAGTAGCTGCCAGACAGCCCAGTGGTTGTGAGATAGGCGTGTAGTGCTGTTTATGTGGCTGATGCTCTCTATGACTTAAACAAGATTAGCTCCAAGTTCATGGCAGCGATGGTAGTGGCTTTAGCTCTGCAGTTGATCAGTTGATGCTTAACAAATTCCTCTTAAAAGGCATGTCACATTTTGAGGAGGACCTGGAATAGTTGGTAAAAGACCTTGGGGGAGGCTAACTTCCAGAGGACAATCCCAGGGGGGTCTTATTGCAGGGCTCGGCATGGAGCACGGAGATGCTCTTGGATAGCTAGGAATCTGAGTAAGACCTACTCTTCTTATGTGTCTAAGTCCAAGAAGGGTCACCCCTATAGGAGCTTGCAGTGCTCTCAAGAAGTGGCCACGGCACTCTCTGGAGTCAGAAAGCCCCTGCAATGAGATCTGGTGGGTACCTTCCGAAGAACAGCTGATTAGGGGTGGCTCTGACTATTTCTCTTGGAGTGGATCCATATCACTTAAGACCAATGGGTACTTGAGGTCATCGGTGAGAATTGCATGTTGGAGTTTGCAGAGCCTCTACAGCAGTGGTTCTCAATCCTTTTTGTACCGCGACCCCTTTTACCATTGGTCAACTTGTGATGACCCCCAATGATAAAATCAAGTGCGTCTCTCTTCCTTTACTGTTAACGCATTGTCGCTGTAATCATTTGTTGAATTATTAATATATTATAGGCCTTTGCAATAATGTTTTTATTTATAAAATTTACTTATTTGAACCATAATAATTAATCACAATAAGTAACAATATTTGATTTCAAAATTATTATGATTTTGTAGTCAAATAACTAATATTAATAAAATTATTTTTTCTACCTTTTGTTGTCTGACCAATTTATTCTCTGATCATGCTGGTCCCGATCTGAGGCTTCTGCTTTCCTGTCTTCTCTTAGATCTCTTTCTGTGGTCTATGGTCCATCTGCCATTTCTTATCTCTTCTTTTGTTTTCTTCACTTCTTTCCATCAGCCTATTTCCAGTCCCTGTAACTCTTCCCAGTATCGGCCCCTTTCCAGTCCTTCCTCCCAGTACCTTCCAATGTCAACTTGCATTCCCATGACTGCCACTGGTGTCCATTCCCTTCCAGTCCCCCTCCTTCCCCACTGTCCAGCTCCTTCTAGTCCAAATACCATGGCAGCCCCTCTCAGCAGCCACTCCCTTCCAGTCCCATTCTCCCATCCCCTTGCATCAGCCCATTTGAAGCCCTAGCTCTCAGTTTTCTTCCAAGGCCAGCAGCTCTATCCTCCCCTCCCCACCATCAGCCCATTTCCAGTTGAAGGCCCCCCAATCAGCTCACCTCCAGTGCTAGTCCCCCCCTCAACCCCATTACCAGTGCTAGGCTCCCCTTATCAGCCCATTACCAGTCCTACCCCCTTCAGCCCATTACCGGTCCTAGCCTCCCTGATCAGCTTATTTCAATGCTAGCCCCCTCAGTCCATTACCAGTCCTACCCCCCCATCAGTCCATTACCAGTCCTATCCTCCTAATCAGCCCATTTCTAGTCCTAACCTCCCCGCTCAGCTCATTTCCAATGCTAGCCCTCTATCAGCCCATTACCAGTCCCAATCCCCCCTTGATCAGTCCATTCCCAGTCCTAGCCTTGCCTAATCAACCCATTACCAGTCCTAGCCCCCCCATCAGCCCATTCTAATCCTAACCCGCACTGTTTCTCCCCTCTGTCCAGCATTTATCCCGTCTGTCTGTCCAGTATGTCCCCCCCTGTCTCTCCCCTTTGTCCATGTCAGCCTCTCTTCCTCCATCCATCCATGTCAGCCCCCTCCCTCCGTCCATCCATCCATTCCTCCATGTCAGCCCCCTCCCTCCCCCATGATAGCCCCGTTGCAAGTTCCCTGCCCCCTCCTCCCCTCTCCCTATGTCTGCCTGCTACTGCCCTGTTCTTCTGCAGCCGTGGCTCCCTGTCTCTTAGGGAACTGTGGCTGTGCCTGTGAAGCTGTTGTGGAGCCTTTCTGTCTCTCGATGGGCTCCATGCAGCATTGTTCCGCCTCCAAAGGAAGTTGTTTACCACTTCCTTTGGAGGCAGGACAATGCTGCACAGAGCCCATCGAGAGACGGGAAGTCTGCGCAACATTTTCACAGGCACAGCTGTGGCTCTCTAAGAGGCAGGGAGCCGCGGCTGCAGAAGGGAGGCGGTGAGTTTGCCGCTGCCGAGAAGCGGACTCGGTAGTGGCAGCAACTTGTATGCTTTTTTATTTTTATTTTTTTTAACTTAGCAGAGTGAGGCGACCCCTGGTAAATCCTGTGGCGACCCCCATGGGGGTCGCGACCCACAGGTTGAGAACCGCTGCTCTACAGGATGCCTTTGTGGAGTCTCCTTGTAGATCCCTGCTCAAGCACTTAGTGGCTCCTGCAGTTGCAGAGTGGCAATATTCCATCTAATTCATGGTATCCAGGAAGTGAGGTTCCTTCCAACCTACTCCAGACCTGAAGGTAGTTAAAGCTAACCAATGAGGCCCTCATTTTCATGTGGGGACCATCAGGTCAGTCATTGAAGCAGTCCAGCAAGGGGAGTTCCTAACTACATTAAACTAAATGAATGGGAAAAAGTTATCAATAAACAAAACTGTTGTCCAAATCTAGCACAGATCAAAAAAGCTTTTTACTAAGAAATGGAGAAAAGACCTCAGTGGAGTACCGCTTAGATGTTTGTTTGTTTTTTCAAAGACTTCTGCCCAATACATCAAAGGCAGGGCAGCTAGTTTTCTTAATGGTTGGACTGGCCCTGATCATAGGTCAGAAAAGATCCCTTTTTTAATTAAAATATTATGTGATCACCCAGAAAAATTAATGTCCTTTAAAATTGATTGCACTTTCAATTACATTAAAATTAAATTAAATTATAATGCATTTATATCCCACCTATCATAAATTTCTAGGCAAGTTCCAAAACAACATTCACAATTACTTAAGCATCATTTTTATTGTGTCAAAAGCACCTTGTAACAAACAACAACATATAAGAAATCATCAGTATGCAATAATACATCAATGAGCCCACTCCCCCACCTCCCCACAATTCGCACCCACATCCTCCACAATATACCAAACCAACCAACCACAGATTGCTGAAAAGCCCTTCCTCCACCCAACTCCCCCAACATTCATAATTAAAACAAACAAATTAGGGCTTCCGGTGACATCACCGACCCACATGGACAGCTGAAAAAGAGCTCCGCCATTCATTCCCACAAAAGTAACTAATCTCCCCTTCAAAAGTGAACCAAATACCCCAGAGAGGATTGTATTGATTAGAGGTGCAGAGGCTGGTGGAATGACGACAGCAAGGAAAAAAACGGCAGACATAAGAGAGTACACTTTCGCAGCAGTACGAGGTGAGCAGAAAGAAGGAGAAAAATAGAAGGCAAGGCGAACATGGAGGCTGAGACTGAAGAGCAGCTGGTTACCTTGGAAGAGGTGCAGAGTAAAAGCGTCGTGGTACAAATTTCCAAAGAAGAACTGAGGTCCTTGTTCAGTGAGCTGTGATCAGAAATAGTGGGATTCAGAACGGACATGGAGACGGCAATTATGGAGTTCCGCACTGATATGCAGGAGCTGGGGAAAAGAGTGGAGGAGGTGCGAAGCAATATGAGTGCAATAAATAAAGAAGTGAACAGCTTGGAAGCTGCGAAGGAACAGATTGAGTTGAAGTTTGAGGACTTGGAAAACCGGACGAGAAGGCAAAACTTAAGGATAAAGGGGGTGCCAGAAAGTGAAGAATACAGAGACTGTGAGAAGACGGCATGAGATATATGTATGCAGTGCTGGAGGACCCCGAGGACAGGGGGAAGGTACAGGAAGTGAAAATAGACAGAGCACATCTCATGCTCGGCCTGAGGAGAGGGGAGGCACCAATAGATATTATTATATGCCTCCAGGACTTTAAAACTAAAGAAAAAATAATTAATAAGGTGAGGGGAGCAGGTCCCCTTGAGTGGGAAGGAAACAAGGTGGCAATTTTTGCAGACTTGGCTGCGGCCACGCTACAATGCAGAAGAGAATGGAGAGGATTTACAATGAGGCTGAGGGAAGAGAATTTTAAATACAAATGGCTGTACCCAGCAAGAATTGTGTTTACCAGCCATGGCATCACAAGGAGGGCGTTAACAGCAACACGGTTGGTGGCAGAGATGAAAGAAGCAGGAGTAACATGTTTACCAGAGGTGGGAGAAAGGAGAAAACCAGTGAATGGACAGATGACAAGATGGCAGAAAGGCTAAAAAGGTTAGGGCTCTTTAACCTGGAAAAGAGACGGCTGAGGTGAGATATGATAGAAGTCTATAAATTGATGAATGGAGTGGAACGGGTAAACGTAGATCGATTGTTTACATTATCAGAATATAGAAAGACTAGGGGACATGCAATGAAGCTACAGGGTAAACTATTTAAGACTAATAAAAGAAAATATTTTTGCACTCAACGTGTAATCAAACTGGAATTTGTTACTGGAGGATGTAGTAAAGGCTGTTAGTGTAGCTGGGTTTAAAAAAGGTTTGGACAAGTTCCTGGAGGAATGCTCTATAAACCATTATTAAGAAGGGACCCAGGATATCAGTGCTTGACCCAATACAAGCATTGTGGAACCTGTGTCTTTTGGGGAAACTGCTAGGTACGTGTGACCTAGATTGGCCACTGTTGGAAACAGGATACTGGGCTTTGATGGACCTTGGTCTGACCCAGTATGGCATATCTTATGTTCTTATGAGGTGGAAGGGCAAAAAAGTATTCAGAACACTATAAGGGAATACATGCATCACAACGGGGGGGTGAAGTGAGGCCAGCCGGTGTATGGGACGGGCTGAAGGTGGTGGTGAGGGGGCAATGTATAGTGCTGGCGGCGAGATGGAAGCGAGGAAAAGAACAGAAAGAGCGTGAGTTGAGAACAGAAGAGACCCTGCATAAGCAGAGAGGTGGAAGGAAGAGGCTGCAACAGATTAGAAAATTACGGGAAGAATTAGGAGGATTAAATGAAGTGGAAGAGGCCTTTAAGTTAAACCAACTTAAACATGAATTTTATGTACAGGGGAACAGACCAGGCAAGTATCTTGCACGAAAACCTTGGGAAAAAATGACGCAACAGCAGATCCTGAGAATAAAAGATGAGCAGGGAAGGTGGGTTAGTGGTACTGAACAAATACTAAAAGTATTTCGGGAATACTATTGTAAGCTTTATGAATTGGAACAACAAGGAAAGGGAGTGGATATGGAACAGTACCTGGCAGAGATCACATTGAAGCAATTGGACATAGAGCAACAGAAGTGGATGAATAGAGAGATTGCCAGAGAAGAAGTAGTAGATGCTATAAAGAGTTTAAAGGAGGGTAAGGTGCCAGGATTGGATGGATTTACAGCTAGGTTTTAAAAAACATTTTGTGAGGATGTTAGTCTAATACTGAGAGATATCTGTAATGAAGTACTAAAAGGGGAACAGTTACTAAGCTCTATGGTAGTAATGATCATGGGAAGTGTGAGTCATATAGACCCATCTCACTTATAAATCTGGATGCTCAGGTATTATCTAAAATATTGGCGGCCAGATTGCAGAAATATATCCCACGGCTGATAAAGGAGGATCAAGCAGGGTTTATTCCGAGTAGATAAGTGAGTGAAAATGTACGTAAATTGCTGAATTTAATATGGCAAGTACGTAGAGATCAGACAGCGTCTATAATGATGGCAGTGAATGCGGAGAAAGCCTTTGACAGAGTAGAATGGGCTTTCATGTTTGCAGTTATGAAGATGGGTCTGGGAGAGAACTTCCAGAAATGGATAGAGGCTCTTTACAGAGAACCTAAGGCACGTATACGGATAAATGGGGCATATTCAGAGCAATTTAAGCTGGGAAGAGGCACAAGGCAGGGGTGCCCAGTATCGCCTTTGCTGTTTGCAATGGTGATAGAACCACTAGCCAAAAGTGTCAGACAGAATAAGGAAATACATGGAATAAAATTAGCCGAGGAAGAGTATAAAGTCTCACTATTTGCGGATGATGTAATGTATACATTAGGACAACCGAAGGAGTCCATACCAGTGCTAGTACAGGAGATTATGAACTATAGTGCAGTATCAGGATATAAAATGAATATGGGGAAAACAGAAGTGCTAAAACTAAGGTTGGACTCACAGGAAGAGGGTATGGTGTGAAACACATTCCCGTTTAAGTGGGCTAATAAAAGTGTGAGATACCTGGGGATCCAGATTAGTGCAGAGGGGTCTGAGCTATACAAGTTGAATTATGAGCTAACTATAAAGAAAGTGCTAACGGATTTAGTAAGATGGGATAAACCCATTTTCTCTTGGATGGGAAGGATTTCCATAGTGAAGATGAATATATTACCCAGACTACTTTTTCTGTTTATGACCTTGCCTATAGATATTCCCACTACAATGTTAAATTTGATGCAGAGAATAATCTTCTCATTTATTTGGAGACGCAGGCCCCCTAGGGTGCAAAGGAAAATAATATAGAGAGAGAAAAAGGAAGGAGGGCTGGCGGTCCCTGAGATTGCAAGGTATTATGAGGCAGCACAGCTGAGAGCATTAATGGGGTGGAGGTTGGAGAAGGATGGGCCTCAATGGAGTAGAATAGAACAGGGGATGGTTAGACCAAATTATATTACTGATTTGATGTGGAAGAGAAGGGAGGAGAAAGGAAGAGGGTCAGATAAGAACCCATACATGATAAGTACACTGCAGGAAACATAAGGTACTAACACTTGCGGGAGGAAATATTAGAGCATAGCGGATCATACAGTGTGAGGGGATTTTGGTGGGAGAAAGTTCTGGGATATTTAAAAAATGGCATGAGAAAGGGTTACAGTGTATGGGACAGGTATTATCTGTGGAGGGTCATTTAAGGCCGTTTGAGGAGCTTCAGCGGGAGTTCGAAATAAAGAGTGATTGGTATGGTTATTTCCAATTGGCACACTTTCGGGGGGGGAAACAAATAAAAGATAGCCTGAGTAGCAAAGAGACACAATTTGAGAAGATGTTTAGGTTAGGAGATCTATCAAGAGGTGTAATTTCTAGGCTCTACAAAGCATTGAGTGGACCCATGGACCAAGGAACAGGCTTGGGAGGTGGACTTGGGGGTTCAATGGAATTCTCAGAGATGGGGGAAAAATATATGAAAGGGTAAAAATACCGTGGTCTCGGCAGCAATCCAAGAACATAGTTACAAGATGCTGTTGCAAATGTATTTAACCCCAGTCCGATTGTGTAAGATGAGGAGATATAAAGACTCGATGTGTTGGAGTGGGTGTGGAGAGAGGGGGGAGTATATACACATGTGGTGGAGCTGCCCAGTGCTACAGCAGATGTGGCAGTAGATGTCGGACCTTACACAGGAGATGGTGGGCCGGGTGGGAGCTATCACACCAGCTGGAGTGTTATTGAATGAATTGGGGGGGGGGGGGAATCCAAGAAGTGACCTGGTGTATATGTTGAAGATGCTTGCAATTGGAGCGTGGATGGAAATAGCGAAGGGATGGAGATCTGAGAGAGCACCAGTCCATGAGAGGGTATTAAGTACACTAGCCTATATTTACAGGATGAGTGAAATTAATGCATATAAAACGCACAGGATTGAGATCTTTCAAAGGAGATGGGAAAAGTATACTGAGTGGTTACAAAGGGTGGACAACGAATTAACGGGTTGAAATTATGCAAGCTCAAAGAAGGGAATAGTAAAAAGAGGAGGGTGCATCACAGGATCCATGGGGGGGGAGGAGGGGAGAAGAAGGAAATATTAAAATAAAATAAAAATTGTACAGGTACATGGAGAGAAGTATATAATGTAAAGTAATGTAAAGAAAGGCTAAACTGGAAATTAGGTAAATGATGGGCTGATGGATACAGCCGGATGCATGCTATGCCATTGATTGTAAAGAAGAAAAATGATGTATTAACTTGTGCTGTACCAAATAAAAATCTAAATAAAAAAAATAAAATACACAAATTAGTTGGGGAGGGGGTTCAGTTAATAGAAAAGGAAAGTTGAACATGTATAATGTTTGTTTGTCCCAGGCATGTGTAAGAGTACCCACATGTTGGGAATGTTGTTGTTTTTTGTCAATAAAACAAATTTGAACTAAAATACACAAATTACTACAAAATTTGAGAGACACAAATTCAAAACTATCAACAGCAGAAAACAGCATAGTCCATAGATCAAACAGTCAGCACTAGAAGAGAGCAAACCTAGATTTTCTTTAGAAGCTCAGATGACAAAACTTCAACTTTCATACTTTGGACACATCATGAGAAGAGAGATCATTAGAGAAACACATCATGCTTGGCAAGGTTAAAGGTCAACACAAAGAGGAAAACCCGTAATGAGATGGATTGATACAATTAACAACAGCTATGGATGGCACTCTTAACAATGAACCCCCTGACTGAAGACCAAACACAGTTCAGCACAACTATGAAGAGGATCGCCATGAGTTTGATCTACTCAATGGTACTTAGCAACAACAACAGCATGTAATGTACGATCAGTTTAGTGAAATATCTGCTTCTTCTATATAATTTATTTGTTATAACAACAATTTAAAATATTCAGTATAGGTATCTATCTTTTTTTCCCTCATATTTCCAAAGATGTATGGAAGCATTCCAAATAAATGCATCTTTAATGGCAATGCTTCTTTTAATGGCAATGTAGTTAGTTATCTTATTTTGCTATCCTTGAACTCCAATCAATTTCTTAAAGCATACAATTTGAATGATTGCTTCAGTTTGGACTATAAAAACCTAGCCAGCAATATATTTAGACTAACCCAACAGGAGTTGTCTTGTTTCTGTGCACTGGAGTGAAACAAGAAAACATAACCCCTGAAGCAACTGATACAACGAAACAAGGGGCTTCCCATTGAGCCATTCCGAACATGCTGCTAGCTGGGTTTTATATATTCCAAGCCAGAGCCCAAAAAAAGGACATTTTCTGAATTATGATGTATTGAGCAGAAGCAGTAAGAAAAACTGAAGGGAACACTATACTGAGGTTTTTCTCCATTGCTTAGAAAAAAAGCTTTTTGCAATGCAAAGAGTAGCCTAATGGTTAGAGCACTGGTTTATTTGCTTAGAAAATAGCTTTTTGATTTCTTCTAAAATTAGATAGATCATGTGTTAGTGGATAATCTTCAAGCTGTCATAGAATACATTTTTTCCGTTACTTTTGTTAAGATGGGTAAATTAGAAAAAGGGTGATTTGCTGCTTGCCTAATATCAGCACTTGCCTTCTTTAAAATTGGATGCATAATATCCCTTTTCAAATCATCTGGGACCAACCCAGCTTTTATATATTGATTTGCAATAGATAACAGGGCAGAATGTGCAACAATACCCATAATAATCACATCAGTAGGACAAGGATCTAATGTGCAACCTTTACCTTTAACAATCAAGGATGTATGCCATTTTGGCTGAAAATTCAGCCAAAATTGCCTCCAAGAAATGTTTTCAGGATGGGATAGACCAGGCTGGATAAGCAAGCAATTTGTAAGGTCACAGATGCACTGTGCTACCTTACTGGAATATTGCCAGATTATAAAAGGATCCTCCATGGACTTTAGTTTAACAAGGGACCCAAAATCTTCATAGGTGATGATAAATTTGTGAAAAAAATGGATCATCATATTTAAGGGGTTTTTTTTGGACCAAATGATACTTCTGATTGACTGCTCCAAAAAAAGACAGATTCAGTTAAATCTGAACTTGAACAAAATTAAATGCATATAAAAGACCATCATGCCTGTTATAATGTTTATGGGGATGAATATAATAAGAGCTTATATTTTACTGTTTTAATTTCTTTTTTTTAAACTTATCCAGGATGTTCAAAAGAGATGACTTAAACTACCAATAGGGATCTTTGAACATAAGCTTAAAAGGAATAAATAAATAAAAACGTAACAAAAACAACAATAGAAATGTTTCCCTCAGTGTAGAATCAAAAATTAAGTGTTTGTAGAGACTCTATGATGATTAGGGTCTAGAGGAGGAAAGCAATGAAGAGAGTTAAGAGTTAAATGCTGGTGATGTTTTCTCAAACTCCTCATCTTTTCCCCTTCCCCCATTGTGAAAAGAAGTGACCATAGTAAAGATATTTTTTTTTAAATATAAATTATGGAACAATCAAAGAGGGAGAGGATCCTATGCAGGATGGATGAATTTCAAGATGCAAGGAAGGGAAAACCCATGAGAGCCCTGTTTGCCCAGTACTCTGATAATTCATCTTTTGAATACTATACTTTCAAAAATAAATGAAAAAAAATCCTTCAAAAGGGTCTGTTTTCATAACAACAGTCAAGTGTAACACACGATAAGCCAAACAGGTTCAGATTAACTGGAACATTACAGATTGCTCACTGTTTCCCTAGTCCAGAGGTTCTCAACCCAGTTATTGGAACATATCCAGCCATTCAGAATAGCCACGATGCACATGTTCATAAGAGCAAACGATCTGCCATGCTGGGTCAGACCAAAGTTCCATCAAGCTCAGTCTCCTGTTTTCAACAGTGGCTAATCCAGTTCACAAGTACTTGTCAGGTTCCCATAAAGTAGACAGATTCCATGCTGCTTATCCCCGTGGATTTACCCACTCCACTTTAATATTGGTTTATGGACATTTCCCCCGGAATCTTCTCCAAACCTCTTTTAAACACAGATACACTAACAGCTTTTACTACATCCTCCTCTTCCTACTTAGCATTTGTAAGGCGCTACAAAGTGTACACAGTTTTGTGCATATAGATGTAAGAGGCAGTTCCTGCTCATCAGAGTTTACATTCTAATCAAGACAGACTACACAACAATTGGGGACTAGGGTACCTCTAGGGGAATGGAATGAATTCCAGAGTTTGATTATCTGTTGAGTGAAAAAAAATAGTTTCTCTGATTTAGTCTTAAATCTTGCTACATTTTAGCTTCATTGCATGTCCTCTAGTCTTTCTACTTTTTAAAGGTGTAAACAACTGATCTATGTTTACCTGTTCCACTCCACTCATTATTTTATTGACCTCTGTTATATCTCTCCTCAGCAGTTTATTGGGATCCTCACAGAGTTACTTTCAATGTGGTAAAAATGATTGTTACAAGTTGACACGTTTCTTTTAGCCTCCCAGGTTTAACCATTTTGTTATGTGGTAGCTCTTGTGGTTTAGATGCACATTTTTTATGTGAGAGTTACATGGAGTATAATTGTTTGGTAATAATATCTCTCTTTAGACATCTCTTTTCCAAGTTGAAGAACCCTAGCCTTTTAAGTGTTTCCTTGTAGGGATAGGGCGTGTCAATCTTAGGGGTAGATTTTAATTTTTCAAAACTTTACAAACTACTAGTGATCAAAGTATGCAGTTTTGCATGCCGTATCTAAAACTATCTTCAGAAACTGCTTAAAGTGGGTCTTACTTACATCAAATCACAGTTGAAATATGTAGAAATTAAGTAATATTTATTTGAACGTACAAATAGTCTGTACAACACCTTTAGCCACATAATTGTCTTTAAAATGTAATTTATGCTGTTAATTTAATGTTATTAAACAAAATACAGCAAAAAGGCCATATCGTGTTTACTTCTGTTTCGGCTCATGAGCTCCCTGCTGACCATCTGACCCTAATGTAATGTTCCCTCCTCTCCTGATTGTACACATGACCAGCAGTCTCAGTTGTCATTTTTACACACCTTTCTATGGACTAGTGTATGATGGCCAGTCTGGAACCACCATAGGCCTGCTCAGAAATGTCTTGCTGTTGTCATGGTACAGGTAAGAGGAGGCTCAGAGACTCCGGAGCTCCAGTCAAGTAATTGGGTGAGTGTAGTTGCCTCAGTGTTGATGGATGATGTTTTCTTGGGTTTTACACTGCTGTCTCCAGAGGTGAGAAGACTCAGTTTGATCTTCAACATCATCTCCACTGCATCTACTCTCTCCTGTTCCTATTCACTGTACAACATAGCTTGAAGAACAGACTCGCTGTAACCATACCAGGCTGACCTTCTCACTGTAGGAATGACTATCTTCCTTACTTCTTCACACTATTCTTTCAACATTTGTAGCTGGAAAAGGAGATACCTGGGACCTTGTGCCTAATTGCTATTTCTTTTTATATTGAACCAATTCCCAATGTAAAACCCAACACAGAAATAAATGAGATAAATTGATAATTGAGGCACAAAAGCATTAATATACAATACAAATACATAAAAACTATTATCAGAGCACTTAAATTATTTCAGTGATTTGTGTATTTTTGCATAATTTCCTAGAAATTACAGGTAGCTAAATAACAATTTAAAGCTAGTTGTTGATTTGCCACAATAAATTGTACCATTTTTCACTAGTGCTTTTTACTCCTAGGGGTATTCTTCCATGCCCTTTAGCATTATCATTTTAGTTGCTCTTCTCTGTACCTGTTCTAATGCTGCTATATCCACTGTACACAATATTCAAGGTGCATGCACAACATAAAGCAATACAGAGGCATTATAATATACAGTATTTGGTTTTATTCTCCATGCCTTTCCTTATGATTCCTAGCATTCTGTTTGCTTTCTTGACCCCCACTGCACACTCAGCAGAGGGTTTCAATGTATTGTCCATGATGACGCCTAAATCCTTTTCCTTGGTGGTGATACCTTATATAGATCCTAGCATCATGTAACTGTAATTTGGATTGTTTTTCCCTCAGTGCATAACTTTGCACCTGTCCATATTAAATCTCATCTGTCATTTGGAAGCCCAGTCTCCCAATTTCTGAAAGTTCTCTTTACAATATTTCACAATTCTCTTAGAATAATTTTATGTTGTCTGCAAATTTGATCACCTCACTTATTCCTATTTCAAGGCATTTATGAATATGCTAAAAAGCAGCGAGCCCAGCACAGATCACTGGGGTACTTCACTATTCAATTTTTTGTCATAGAGCTAAAATGGTCAGTTTTCTTAATCTTCTAACCACTTCCCAATCCACAATAGTATACTGTCTCCTATCCCATGACTTTTTATTTTCCTCAAGTCTCTCATGAAAGACCTTATCAAAAGCTTTCTGAAAATCCAGATACTCTGTATCAACTGTCTCACCTTTACCTACCTGTTTATTCACACCTTCAAAAAATATAGATTAGTGAAACAAGATTTTCCTTGGCTAAATCTCTGTTGGCTGTGTCCCATTAAATCATGACTGTAACATTGAAAAGCAAAAATGCTAAACAAATACTTCTGTTTTCATGAAAGAAAATCCTGGAGAAGGACCACATATGAGTGACAAACAAATGGGAATGGAGTAGATACCACACCATTCACAGAAAATTATGTGTTTGAACAGTTTGCAAAATTGAAAGTGGACAAGGCCATGGGATGGGATGGGATACATTCCAGGATACTGAAAGAGCTTGGAGAGGTTATGGCAGGGCATTTTAAAGATGTTTTTAATAGATCCTTGGAGATGGCAGAGGTACCACAGGACTGGAGAAGGGCTGATGTGGTACTCTTCACAAAACTAGTAATAGGGAAGAGGTGACAAACTATAGGCCAGTAAGCCTTAGCTCTGTGGTGGGAAAAGTAATGGAGGCACTCTTGAAAGAATAGTGGACTTTCTGGAGACCAATGGATTGCATGATCCCAGGCAACATGGTTTTATCAGGGGAAGATCATGCCAAACAAATTTGATTGAGTTCTTTGACTGGGTGACCAGAGAACAGGATGAAGGGCATGCGATGGATGTGATATGACTAGATTTCAGTAAAGCCTTTGATACTGTTCCTCATAGAGGTCTTATCAATAAGCTGAGCAGCCTGGGGATGGGTTCCAATGTGGTGAACTGGGTCAAAAATTGGTTGACTGACAGACAACAGAAGGTAGTGGTAAATGGAACGCACTCAGAAGAAAGGATGGTGCATAGTGGCCTGTCTCAGGAATCAGACTGTTACTGTTCGAAGTATTTGTGAGTGACATTGTGGAAGGACTGAATGGAAAAGCCTGCCTTTTTGCAGATGACGCAAAAATTTGCAAGAGTGGACACTTCCAAGGGAGTGGACAACATGAGGAAAGATCTGAAAACACTGGAAGAATCATAACTACTAAAGAATGGTCTAATGCTTAGCAGTTATGATTTAATGCGAAGAAGTGCAGAGTCATGCACCTGGGAAGCAGAAATCCAAAGGAAATGTAGGGAATAGGGAGAGAGAGGTTTTTGTGCATGGAACAGGAGAGGGACCTTGGAGTGCTAGTGTCTGAGGATCTCAAGATGGCGAAACAATGCGACAAGGCAGTAGTCAAAGCTCTAAGAATTCTGGGCTGCATACAGAGAGGAATAACCAGCAGAAAGGAGGAGGTATTAATGCCCCTGTACAAGTTGTTGGTGAGGTCTCACTTGGAGTATTGTGTTCATTTATGGAGAACATATCTCACAAAGGACATAAAAATATTTGAAATGGTTCAGAGAAAGGCAATCAAAATGATTCGGAGCCTGTGCTAGAAGAAGTATGAGAAGAGACTTGAAGACCTAAATATGTATACCCTAGAGGAGAGCAGGGACAAGGGAGATATGATACAAACATTTAAATACTTAAAGGATATCAATGAACAAACAAACCTTTTTCAACTAAAAGGAAGATGTAAGACTAGAGGGCATACGATGAAGCTGCAAGGCGGTAAACTTAAAAGCAATGCCAGGAAATACATCACTGAAAGGGTGGTGGATGCATGGAATGGCCTCCCAATGGAGGTGGTGGGGGCATATACAGTGATAGAATTGAAAATGGCATGGGACAGACACAGTGGATCCCTTTATAGAAAGAGGATGAAATGAAAACAAACTTAAATATATTTTAATAGAGGGGGCCTGACCAGCATGGAGCAGCAGATACAACCCTAAACACAGGCATGGGGGGGGGGGGGGGTGATCTGCATGGAGCTGCAGTTACAATCACTCTAACCCAATCCAAAACGTGATTAGTATGGAAAAGACAGAGTTCAATTTTATTTTATGACCTATTACCAACCCGACACAGGCCGTGTTTCGTTACCCTTCGTCAGGGGTTGATCAGGTAAAAAAAAACTAAAAACATAAAAACATAAAAACAAACACATATTACAAAATACATTATTAAAATGATAAAAACGTGATCAGAACAGATGACTTAACCATATTAGAAATCAAAATTACATATAAAAATCTCATAAATAATTAAATACCACTAATATCTAAAACATATCATAAATGGGAAGGGTAAAAAATGTCTCATAAATAAATATTGAAAAATAAAATATATAATTTATTTATTTATTTAGCTGTATTTAAATCCCGCTTTTCACCGGGTCAAAGCGGTCAATTGGGGGATACATTTAACACGAGGGGATATGAGACACATACACTAATACTTACAGGGAACATGGGCAATGGAGGGTTAAGTGGCTTGCCCAAGACCACAAGGAGTGCCTACAGGACTAGAAATCCCAGTCCCTCCGGCCTGAGATTGCTGTCCCCAGGTGGGACTTGAACCCCCAGCCCTCCGGCCTGAAGTACCTTGTCCGAACCACTAGACCACTCCTCCCTTATATAACACAGGTACACTAAAAAATTTTTTTTTTAAACTGCCTCTAATGTTTCGATTTGATTTTTACGTTTTTTGGTGTGCTGAATCCAAATCTGGTAACCAATTTGCTCCATCACGTACAGATTTTTTGCTACATTGGGTTAGCAGTTTGAGGTGAACGTTTCAGATTGAGTGCGATCGAGATAAAAGTTTCTTGGATGAATTCTTTATACTAATTGTTTAGTAGTTATTCAAATAAGAATAAAGAAAATTGTAACAAGGCAGCACATAAGAATAGAGTAATGTCAACAAAACACACTGTGATGGTAGCAAAATTGTCTGCACTTAAAACAGCCACATACATGTGCACAAACATTGAGCATATAAGAGCGAGGTTAGACACAAAGCAAAGCAAAGAAATGTGCAAAAAATGTTGTACAGGTATGTATGTAAGAATAGAAAACGCAAACCGCACCATTGCAATACATGAAAAAAAAACACCCGATGGTGTGAAAATAAAATTCTAATAAATGAGATGCGACACTGTGGTAATAACTAGCAAATTTTTATTTCAAAGTTTAGTAAAAACACGATATTTGTCTACACAGTTTAGATTTTAAAGTCATTCTTGGGTCAATCAATCTCCTGGTGGGCCCGTTTCTTCTTCCCCCGAATGCTTCTCTTGGTGCGCTGCTTGGCGTATTTTTCATCTGGGGTTTCCCGCAGCAGCAACCAGCAGAAATCAGCCATCATAGTGGTGTTCCATCTTCCTTGGTACCTTCTCTCTGCGTCCTTGATGTCCTGGTGAAACCTTTCACCTTGTTCTTCACTGTACGCCCCCAAGTTTTCGGGAAAGTAGTTCACATGGGAGTGCAAGAAATGGACTTTCAGGCTCATGTTACAGCCTTGTTCTTTGAAGGCATTGAGCATCCTGGCAACAATATCCTTATAGTTCTCATCCCGCTTTCCCAAGAATTTGAGAACAACATCCTTGAAGGAATCCCAGGCTTCTTTTTCCTTCTCAGACATCGTTTCAGCGAATGCTCCATCTGAAATGAGTTTCCTTATATCAGGGCCAACAAACACTCCTTCCTTTAGCTTTGCTTCAGAAAGTCGGGGAAACTTAGAGCAAAGGTACCGAAAGCACTCACCATCTTTTGGAAGGGACTTGATGAATTGCTTAATGAGACCCAACTTAATGTGGAGAGGTGGTAATAGAATTTTATCACGAGGTACTAAGCTCTCATGAAGAACATTTTTCTCACCGGGTCTCAAATACTCCCGAATTGGCCAGTCTTTTTTCCCCCAGTGTAGGTCGCGGGCCCGGCTATCCCACAAGCAAAGGAAGCAGGGATATTTGGTGAAACCGGATTGCTGCCCTAATAGCATGGATAGAATTTTAAAGTCTCCACAAATCATCCACTTATGCTCATCATAACGAATCTTCTGAAGAATCAGGGCCAAATTTTCGTATTTTTCTTGGAGAATAACAGAGTGAGCAATAGGAACTGAAGCGAATGTGTTGCCATTATGAAGAAGAACACCTTTTATGCTGTCTTTTGACGAATCAATGAACAGCCGCCATTCAGCAGGATCATACTTGAGTTTAAACTTTTCCATCACTCCGTATATATCGTTGCAAAATACCAAATCTTCCTCTTTGCTGAAATACTTCAAAAATTGTGTCTCGCGGTTGCGGTACCAATAAAAAGTTGTTCCTGGTGACAATAGATTTTTCTGTTTAAGCCGAGAACCTAGCAGTTGGGCAGCATCTTTTGGGAGTCCTAAATCCCGGACTAAATCATTCAATTCAGCTTGAGAGAAAAGTTCAGGTTTCGGATCTGGTTCAGTTTCAAATTCGGAAGTACTGGACTCATCGGGAAAAGCCATCTGATGAGTCTCATCATGATCAGAACCGTCCACACAAATATGATCCAAAGATTTTGGTGGTTCAGGCACAGGTACTTCGTTGCTATGAGGCATAGGCCTAATTGCTGAGGGAAGGTTGGGGTAACTTATTATGTTCTTATTTTTTAAGTTGTATCCCTTCACAATGCAAGAGCAAAAATAGCAGTCACTGCTGTGGTCTCTTTGTTCACGCCACATCATAGGTATTCCGAAACAAAATGCTTGTTTTTTTACCTTTCATCCATAAGCGTAGATCTTCCTCACATGTCTTGCACACTTTGTGAGGAGCCCACGGTTTGTCTTGATCGCCTAACTTCAAACCGAAATAGGCGAAATATACTTTTTTAATAAATGCAGAAATGTTCCTCTGCCGCTTTTTCACGGTATATTCCCCACAAATAAAACAAAAACTGTCCGGAGAGTTGACGCAACCTCTGGCTCTGTGAGCCATCACAAATACACAGCACTGCAAACTACAACTGTATTGAACCACTTCGGAATAAAGCTGGATTACGACTGAGCAAACAAAAGGTAATAATGAACTTGCAAGAAACTGAAATTTGACAGGAACGTTCATGTCGCAACCACCATGTTTGAGCGAGCGAACGAGGCGAGGCGAACAGGAAAGAACATGCGCCAGCGCGAGTACTGGATTTAGCCCCCCGCCTCCCAATTGTCCTGTTAATGTATAAAATGAATACAAAACACTCTAAAATATCATGAGGGAGTGTTTCTAGTTAGTTAACCATTACAACCTCTATTTTGGGCCAAGAAAATAAACTGCAGTCGGCTAAAAAGAAATTATGTGAACATTCCTTATATGGGTAAGAAATCTAATTTTGCAAGAAAACGTGACGTGATGGAACATTTTGGCTATTTTTCCTGGATTCAGCACCCCAAAATCTATAGGAATCAGTTGCAAAACTGGAGGCAGTTTTTTGGTAGTGTACCTGTGTAATCAATTAACTTTATCACATACATATGCATATTTACATTAAATAATTAAAAAAACAATTAAAAGGATGTAACAAGAACAATATAGCAATAAATACCTCTGTGTTGATTATTGAGGACATATCAACTTGTGAACCTTGTAAAATACTATCCTTGTGCAACGTTACCGCTCTCAGCTCTCTCTGCTCAAATATGCACATGGGTCGGCGTCTTTTAGAAGCATATTCAGATGAGGACTACACAGAACGCGCCGTGGTATTGAGTAAGAAGGTACCATTATTTTTAATTTTAATGCCTTTCTCTTTTATGCATGTATGGATACAGTTATTGTTTTACATGGATTCCAAGACGCCGAAGATAAAGTATAATTTTTTTTCACCTCTGATACATGTTTTCAGATCATTTTAGTATAATTTGATCAATATGTTTCATTATCTGTTAAGTTATTTTCATACAGAGAAAATCCATAGGGTGGATTGAATATTGCTGCGGTGTCCATGGAGTTAGAAGTTCTCTGTATTATTACCTTTTTAAATACATTTTTTAAATAATCTTTGATGACAGTTTTTAAGTTTTTCTACAAAGTCATCGATATCCTATCACAAAGGCTGCGCCTGTACAGATTTTTTATTTTTAGCAAGATACAATTGAATAGTGTTTTTATTTTAAATTAGTGCAAGGATTTAAATGGACATTTTTTAAGAATAAATTCTTTTATGAATTTAGTTAGTATATAGGATTACTTTCTGCTGATAGTGGCTGGTTAAGTTCCTATTAATGATACATATTCATTTTATATTACGGTCTTTATCTAGTTCCTTTATGACAATTTGATATACATATATACACATACATTTTTACGTTCCTCTCAGGGTTTTACATGTAAGGTATTTGTTATATGTATCATTTTTTAATCCTACTGTTGGTTATTATTTTTAGTTGCGCAAGGATAGTATTTTACAAGGGTCACAAGTTGATATGTCCTCAATAATCAACACAGAGGTATTTATTGCTATATTGTTTTTGTTACATCCTTTTAATTGTTTTTTAATTATTTAATGTATATATGTATATGTATGTGATAAAGTTAATTGATTATATATTTTATTTTTCAATATTTATTTATGAGACATTTTTTACCCTTCCCATTTATGATATGTTTTAGATAATATTAGTGGTATTTATTTAATTATTTATGAGATATTTTTATATGTAATTTTGATTTCTAATATGGTTAAGTCATCTGTTCTGATCATGTTTTTATCATTTTAATAATGTATTTTGTAATATGTGTTTGTTTTTATGTTTTTAGTTTTTTTTACCTAATCAACCCCTGACGAAGGGTAACGAAACACGGCCTGTGTCGGGTTGGTAATAGGTCATAAAATAAAATTGAACTCTGTCTTTTCCACACTAATCACGTTTTGGACTGGGTTTTTGTGATCTACGTGATTAATTGCTTTTTTTGTGGTGCGTTACAATCACTCTAGCCATCTTGCTAGACAGACTAGATGGACCATACTGGTCTTTATCTGTCATCATATACTATGGGGTATATTCTGAACCACGAATAGCGGGTGTTAATGTCCAATCTGGATGTCCAGACCTGCTAAACGCCTGGCCTGCATCCGGGAAATGGAGCTTCACACAGGTAGATCTGAGCTGTGTGGGGAGGTCTGTTTGTGGGTGGAGAGGTGGGCTGCAGGCAGAGCAAGGGTGGGCTGTGGGCGGTGCCATGGTCCCCGACGTGCAGGCCGATTCCGAAGTTGGCCCTGTACATCTGCGGTCAGCCATTTGTATGGGGGACTTATTCCACCTTGGAGGTGGAATAAGTTCCCCTAGATGGAGGGTGACACAGGATCCAAGGCCCACTGAAGAGGTGAGGGGGGTTTTCCTGCAGCCCGACCCTGGCTACAGTGGACCGATAGGGGGGGGGGGGGTCAAGCTGCAGAGAAAATAACTTTTTCATCGCTGCTGGGGATCGTGGCTCTTTCATGGAGCCATGGTGGCATGGCAACAGGATGCCATGCCACCACTGCTCCATGCCACAGCCAGGCTAGGCTGGCTGGGAAGTTGTTTGGACATCCAGGTGGCCAGAATTGGGGTATGGCCTGCACGTCCAGGCCTGTAGTCCCAATTCTGGTCCTGTGGGCATGTCTAGCCCCCACAGGATCAGAATTGAGTGCACTGGAGCACGTCCCAATTCTGATCGGCTGGACAGGCGGGAGACAACACAATAGAATTAGCCTCCACATTACTATGCTACTATATGTTACTAATCTGCAATATACTACAGAAATGGAACATGCACTACCACCTCTATGCAGATGACATGTTCTATATGCCGTTCAACACTATCCAGACTTCGACTATAACAGATGTCTTCAATGCCGTGACAAACTTCCTAACTAATATAAACCTCACAGTAAGCAGAAGTAAAACTGAAGCACTACTCATATTCAGAGATCAAGAATTCAAGCTATCAAAAAAGATAATAGCACAAGATACTGAAATATCAATAAAACAACAGATCAAATACTTAGGTATAACCATTGACAGCAGCCTCAACATGGAAGCTTACATCAAGAATGCATCTAAAGTCACCTACTGGAAGCTAAACCTCATCAAACCCCTACGGCATCTCTTGCACGAGTCTGACTTCAGATCAATACTACAAGCCATAGTTACACCACACCTTCTATGGAAACATCATCCACCAAGGCCTCACAAAATCTGCTCTATCTCCACTCCAACCAGTCTAAAACAAAGCCACCAGAATTCTCACCACCAGTTCGACAATGCTACATATAACACCAATCCTAAAAAACCTGCATTGGCTCCCAATAGCACAATGAGCAAAATACAAAGCCATCGCCACCACCTTCAAGGTCATTCACAATCTATCAGCTCCCTGCCTCTCTGAACTGATCACAACAATGCACACAACAAGACCAAGAAGAGCATCCAATCAGAACCTCCTGAACATTCCCTTGCTCAAGACCAAAACCACACAACAGAGCAGTAACCGAGCATTCTCCCTGTATGCTCCATCAATATGGAACTCACTACCAGACAGTGTAAGATCAGCTAAATCTATCAATGAGTAAAAAAAACAACAACAATTAAAAACGCATCTATTCAGAGAATACTTTGGAGTTGACGACAAAACATAAGCATAAGAACATAAGATATGCCATACTGGGTCAGACCAAGGTCCATCAAGCCCAGTATTGTTTCCAACAGTGGCCAATCTAGGTCATATGTACCTAGCAGTTTCCCCAAGAGACACAAGTTCCACAATGCTTGTACTGGGTCAAGCATTGATATCTTCGGTCACTTCTTAATAATGGTTTATGGACCTTTCCTCCAGGAACTTGTCCATACCTTTTTTAAACCCAGCTACACTAACACTAGCCAAACACTAACTCACTGCACAGAAGACTAGATAAGATAAATCAACCAAACCCCCCTGAAAAGATCACCTCAATATGTAAATAGTTCACTCTCCCCACACTTATCTCCAAGTTGTACTCCCTTGTTTAATGTAAAACAATTCCTATGTAATTGTTATGTTTGATGTAAACCGCCTTGGATAAAGGCGGTATAGAAAAACTGTTAAATAAATAAAATAAATATATGTTCAGTAATTTTGTTCTTTATAATGTTTTTTACCATTTTGCCTCACTCTGATGTCAGTCTCAGTGGTCTATAGTTTCCTGGATCACCTCAAGAATCCTTTTTAAAAATTGATATTACCTTAGTCACTCTCCAGTCTACAGGTACTATAGAAGATTTTAATGATAGAGCACAGATTACTAATAGTAAGTCTGTGATTTCATTTTTTAGTTCTTTCAGCATCATGTGATGTATAACATCTTGTCCATATGATTTGCTACATCTTCTTGGTTTGTCGAAATTTGTTTAAATTCCTCCGATACGTCACCTTGCAATATCAGTTTTGGCATGAGTATCCCCCTACATCTTCAGTAAAGACTGAATGTGATGGGATCTATAGAATGTTACCTGTCCCTTTCCAAAGGAAGTATCAACAGTCCCTTTTAAGAGAATCTGCAGCCCAGAGTTCAGGGCTGGGAGGGCATGGCTCACAGGGAGAGATTAGGAACCCAGCAGGCTGCAGGAGGGAGAGAGGCCCATGGAACCAAAAGTCCTTCCAAGGCAAGCCATGCAAAAGAGTTCTGAGGTAGGAATTTAACTGGGGCTGGAAGAAGGGCCGGGAGAACCAGCTTGTGGAGGTTTAACAAGCTGGGAGAGAAGTAAAGCTGCTTTTGTTTTCCATGAACTGCTGTCTGTTCTGGGTTTTGCTTTGTGGCAGTTTAACAAGCTGGGACAGAATAAAAACAGCTTTTGTTTTCCATGAACTGCTGTCTGACTTGCTTTTAAAGAAAACCCCTTCCCACTGCACGCCACACTACCATACTTAGTGGCAGCTGATGAGCAGCAGTCAGGCTTCATTCCAGGACGCCAAGCCAGATGGATGAACTATGTATGCAGTTGTCAAGGCCGCCATACTGGAATGGGCCAGCTGTACCCCAGGGGCCTACCGCTAGTGATTCAGAAAAGGGGACTCCAGATAAGAGAGCCCTTGGAGCTTCCTCTATCGGTTGAAGGATATCGCATGGAAGTGGCTGCAACCGGAGGGAAAGACCAGGCCCAATATAGCCAAAATTGTGCTATTGGAGCAGTTTTTGGAGGGCTTGACTACCCCATTGAAACAGTGGATACATCTGCACCCCAAACTTACAATGGAGAATGCACTGGAAATAGCTGAGGAGTATCATGAAGCCCAGTTGGTGACTGAGGCGGACAGTGAGAAGGGAAGAAGTTACCCATCAGCCCAGGAAGACAGAAAGGGAAGCCAGAAAAGATGTTGGCTCCTATATTCCAACCCCCAAAGTCACCTCCTAGGTGAGGGCATGGCCAGGGGCTTGAATGGCGGCCAAGTTAGTCATGCTAGCGCCACATTGAGATCCCATTCTGTCGGAGGTGGGTGGATTGGGGGCTTGGAGAGTAGCAGACCCCAGAGGAAGCAGGTGATGAGGGGCTGCGCAACAGAGGCTTGCCCTTGAGAGGGTGGTGGTGCACTGAGAGAGCACTCAGGTGCACCCTGACGGAGTTGGACATTCCAGCCTGTGAAAGATGAAGCAGGTACTGCAGCACCATCTGTACCATGCAGGAGAACGGGTTGGCCCATCTCTGAGTACCACACGGAGAATCTGCACCACTTGAAGGCATAGGCGCATCTCTTGGAGGCCTTACGGGAGTCCAGTAGGACTTCCTCCACTTCCCCCAAAAGGTTGAAGAGGGCCAAGGCTACCTGTTCAGCAGCAAAACTGTTAGCACCAGGGACCCCAGATTGGGGTGGAGGAGAGAGCCATCCTTCTGAGTCAGTAGTCCCGGAGACTTCCCCAGAGGAACTGGGGGCTCCATCGCTAAGCAGAGCAGCAGCAGGAACCATGGCTGCCTGGGCCACCGGAGGGCCACCAGAATTAGTGACGCTTTGTCCTGGGCAACCTTAAAAAGGATCTTGGCAACCAATAGCATGGACAGGAAGGAGTATAGGAGGCCCTCCGACCATGGGATGAGGAAAGGCATATACCACCTACCGGGAAGGGTGAAGCTGGTGGTAACAGAATCATGTCAACTGAACATTGGCCAGACTGGCAAAGAGGTCCATCTGAGAGGTTCCCCATAGCCGAAACAGCCGTTGGGCTACTCTGGGGTCTAGCTGCCATTCGTGCAGCTGGAGGACCCTGCTCAGTCTGTCCACGAGGATATTGTCCTGACCCAGCAGATAAACTGCTCTCAAGAGCATACCTTGCTGATTGCATGTGAGCAGAGGGCCCTGCTTGTTCAGGTAGAACATGGCAACCTGGTTATCCATCTGGACCAGTACTGGTTGGTGCTGTAGTCAATATTGGAGGGCCATAAATATAGCCCTGAGCACCAAGGTGATCTGTTTTTGACTTTCCACCCTGGACCAGATACCCTGCATGCGGAGGCCTCTGCAGTGAACTCCCCAACCCAGCTGAGAGGCATCCATGGAGAGGACTCTCTAGGGATAAGAGGTCTGGAAGGGCATGCCTGCCCGTAGGTGCGGTGCAAATTGCCACCAGTTGAGGAACTCCGCCAGCGGGCAGGTCACGTGTACTCTTTCCCTGAGGTGGTCGGTGACATGTGTCCACTGGGATCAGAGGCACTATTGGGTCACCCTCATGTGGTGGTGGGCATCTGGTGTAACATGCACTATGAATGCCATGTGGCCGAGCAGGCGGAGCATGGAGTGAGCTGGCACAAAGTGTTGGTGTTGAACCTCTGCAGCCAGAGCATTGAGGCGACTCGCCCTGTCCAGGAGGGGAAGGCCTTGACCTGGCAGGTATCCAACTGAGCCCCTATGAACTCTATAGGTACTGTCTGTGGCTGGGATGAATGAGGATGTTGGTATAAGCATACTTTAGATCCACGGGCATAGCCAGTCACCCTGCTGGGAGGTAAAGCAATAATGTTCCAAGGGAGAGCATCCTGAACTTCTCCTGTGCCAGGAACTTGTTCAGGTTCCGCAGGTCTAGGATGGGCCTGAGGCCTCTGGTTCTTTTCGGCATGAGGAAGTATGAGGAGTATAACCCCTTGCTGTTTTGGCAGTGGGGCACTGGTTCCACAGCCCTGTCCTCGAACAGACCTGTGAGCTCCTGCCATAGCAGGGTCTGGTGAAGGGGAGTCCTGGAGGACTCTCCTGGAAATAAAGAGGGGAGCATCTGGTCCAGGTAGAGGAGGTAACCCTCCTTGATCACTTGGAGGGCCCAGGCATCAGTGATGATGTTTGACCACCGGTGGGTGAAGTGGACCAGACGTCTCCCTATCAGCAGCTGACCTCCTGAGGGTAGAAGGACTGTGCTCAAGGAGTCAAAATCTCCCCCCAGACGGGGCAGGAGTCGGCGTCAGGGCCTTGAGAATCCTTTGCTTACAGGGGCCCTGGGTGTGCCCCTTGGCATGCTGCCCCTGCTGTGGAGCCTGGGAAGGCTGGTACTGCTGATAGCCTCGGTAGGCTGGTCCCTTCCTCAGGTAGGGTAGCTTTTTCCCCCAAGGCCCTCCGATTGGGCAGAGTGGTGGTCTTTTTATAAAGTCAAGTTCTTGTCAGGAATTCAGACTCTAGCTTCCGCAGCCTTGTCTGACATGGGCTTACCAAAGACGTTCTCTCCTTGGCATGGGACATTGACAAGTTTGTCTTAGACCCATTGCTGCTGCTACCTGGGTTATGGACTCGAAGCCATCGTAGGCTGCTTGAGACATAAACTTAGAGCAGTCACCGACGCCTTTGATCAGGTTCTGGAACCATTGGAATGGTTCCTCGGAGAGGCTGGCAGAGAACCTGGTGAGCTCCTTCCCTGGTCCCTCAGTTACATACCCATATATAATTGGTATTCCTGGATCCGACAGGCCAGCCTCGAGCCCTAGTAGCATTTTATGCTGAGGGCATCGAGGGTCCTGGCCTCCCTTCCCGGGGGCACTGATGAATGTGTCTTCTGGCTTTTAAGCAGATATATCACGGACTCCACCACCATGGAATTGTATGGGAACTGAGGCTTCCTGAAGCCCGGGAACCAGCAGATCATGGTGGGATCAAGACAACAGAGGCAGCAATCATGTGTGTCAGTGATGGACATATTTTTAGAGCACCGATCACACTTCTTGAAGCTGCTGACCATTGGGGGAAAAAGTACCCCAGCGAGGTCAAAGACCTGAGAAACTGCCAGCTGGTGGAAAAAAAAGGCATAAAGTCATGCCGGGGAAAAAAAAACTTAACTAGGGAAAAAAAGGATGGTCCGAAACGCTATGCCAAAGCAAGTGAACTCTGAGGCAGAAAAGGAACCGGTTGCAGCCGGAGAAAGTCCAAACACTACGGGGGTCATTCCGAGCCACGTTTATCAGGGATGGACATCTGGATCAGACATCCATCCCCGCTAAATGCCAGGGGCCATATCCCCTGTCCAAAGCTCCCCACACATACATAGGAGATGTGCGAGGAGCTCTGGATGGAGTTGGGAGGGGGCAGGCTGAGGGAGGAGTGAGGGCAGGTGGTGGGCAGGGATATGACCTTGGACATAACAGGGCCAATCCTGAGGTTGATCCTGTACATCCGGGGTTGCCAACATGGATGGGGGACGGCAGCACAGGGCCAAATCAGTGAGGCGAGGGGGTGCAGGAGCTTCCCTGCAGCGCGACCCTGCCTTTCGAAGGCAGCATCGGGGATTGGGCTGCGGGGAAAGAATTTTATTACATGGCCAGGGATCACGGCTCCTTGATGGAGTAGCGGGCCCATGGCAACATGATGCCATGGCACCGCGGCTCCATTAAGGAGCCTGGCTGAGTTAGCCAGGCAAGTGGCTGGACATTTGGGGTGCCAGAATCGGGGCACCCCCGGACATCCAGCCACTGTACTGCGATTCTGCTCCCGCAGAGGCATCTAGCCCCCGTGAGAGCAGAATCAGGTGCATCTTTGGGCCGTCCAAATTTCTATAAGGTCCAGATGGTGCAGACATGCACCTTCAGAATGGGCCTCTACAGGGTGAAATTTAACTGCTTTTTCCGGGGGAATTACACACACATCTGGTGGCATCCATGGATAAAGGAGACTGAGCAAGATGGTTGGGGAGGGGACAATGCATGTGTGGCACATCTCCCAAAGGCTTTCTTTGAAAGCTGGGGAGAAGCTTCCTCACAGGGCTCCGTCGGTGCTGACGTCACCCATATTGAGGATTGACATCCTGCTTGTTCCCAGAGAAATGAAGGATATTATTATGCCTCTGTATCACTCCATAGTGAGAATGCAACTTGACTATTGTGTACAGCTCTGGTCAGCATATTTAAAAAAAATGATATAGAGAAATAGAAAAGGTAAAGAGAAAAGTAACCAAAATAATAAAAGAGATGTAAGGATACCCCTGTGAGGAAAGGCTTAAAAGCTTATAGCTCGTCAGCATGGAAAAGAGATGGCTGAGGGGAGATATGATAGAGGTCTATAAAATAATGAGTGGAATGGAACAGGTAAATCTATATTGGTAATTTACTCCTTTAAAAAGTAGAAAGGCTAGGAGACATGCAATGAAGCTACAATGTAGCACATTTAAGACTAATCGGAGAAATGTTTTTTTTCACTCATCGTAATCAAACTCTGGAATTCATTGTTGGAGGATGTAGTGAAAAACTGTTAGTGTAACTGGGTTTAAAAGAGGTTTGGAGAAGTTCCTGGAGGAAAGTCCATAAAGAATTATTAAAGTGGACTGGGTAAATCCACTGCTTACCCCTGGGATAAGCAGCAAGGAATCTGTCTACCTTTTGGGAACCTGACATGTACTTGTGACCTGGAGTGGCCACTGTTGGTAAAAGGATATTGGGCTTGATGGACCTTTGGTCTGACCCAGTATGACATATCTTATATTCTTATGTTTTAAGTGGTCAGTCTCCTCTTTTAAATATTTGGGTATACAGTTGCTTTCTGACCTAGCTGAACTATACAAGCTTAATGTTTTTGCACTGCTTCAAGACACTGCAACACTGATGCAGAGGTGGAGAGATCTTCCTTTATCTCTGGGAGGTCAGATAGCATTGTATAAGATGGTTCTTTTTATGAAGTGGTTATATATACTGCAGATTCTCCCAGTCTTGCTTACTTGATGAAATCTAATGGATGTGATGAAAAAAATTACTAGGTTTCTATGGAAAAGGTGGTGAGCTCAGGTCTGTTTTGGGAATCTGTAGAGACCACAGCATAGAAAGAAGTCCAAAGGCAGATAAACCTCTCTTGCAGAAAAACAAAGCAAACAAAGGAAGAGCAAGTGGCAGCAAGTTCAACCTTTATTGTAGTACTACTGCAACGCGTTTCGGCATGTGCCTTCCTCAGGGGGTATAGCCTCATAAAAAAACTAAATAAGATTGTAACAGTAAGGGGCTTGTTTACAAAGCCGCGGTAGCGGTTCGCGGTCGTTATTGGAGCCGCGGCCCCATTGAAATCAATGGGGTCGCGGCTCCGATAACGATCGCGAACCACTACCGCAGCTTTGTAAACAAGCCCCTAAGTATAAATCAAATAAAAACAGATAAAAATATTCCACTTACTGTTTGATGTAACTTATGTTCAATTGTGTTTGATGTAAACCGCCTTGATAGTTCTGAAAGGCGGTATATTAGAGATGATAAAAAAAATCAAATGTATTAAAACCAATAAAATTATATACAAACTATTAGAACATAAATAAGCATTGTGCATCATAAAACCAGGATTGAAACCTCTAAATCACAAGAAAGACTGATTAAAATAGGTAATGCATGTAAAATATCTCACATTGTGTCCTAATAGAGAAGTGATATAATCAATACGGAAAGGCAGACGTTGACTTGGATCAGTGTACTATAGACACTAGAACAGAATGACTGAGGTGAAACTGTCTTGTCAACTAACATTTGTCTAATCACTGCTATATAATGATATATACTATAGTACAGAGCTGTTCTCCCTTTGAATCATCTTTCCCCTTCAATCTATTCTATGTGGGTATGGCGAGGCTGCGTGACTAATCTTCCGCCAGCCTCACCATACCCACATTACTCCTCTTCTCAAGTCACTTCACTGGCTCCCTATCCGTTTCCGCATCCAGTTCAAACTTCTCTTCCTGACCTATAAATGCATTCACTCTGCGGCTCCTCATTACCTTTAATCTCTTATCTCTCCTTACAACTCCTCTCGGGAACTCCACTCTTCTAACAAACTACTTCTATCTATGCCCTCCACTCCTACTGCTAACTTCAGACTTTGCTCCTTTCACCTTGCTGCACCTTACACCTGGAACAAGCTACCTGTGTCTGTATGCCAGGCACCCTCTCTAGCCTTCTTCAAATCCAGGTTGAAAACTCACCTCTTCACTGTTGCTTTCAGATCTTGACTTCTGTGTTTTGTCTTGACTAGATTGTAAGCTCTGACGAGCAGGGACTGTCTCTTACATGTCTGTGCAGTGCTGCGTACGACTGGTAGCACTATATAAATGCTCAATAGTAGTAGTAGTAGTAGTAGATGGATCATACTGGTCTTTATCTGCCGTCATATACTTTGTTACTGTGTAACAAATATAGTAGGCACTTACTCTTATAGCAACAAGAGTGCTGCAGCGTGTCGGTGATTATAGTACCAAAACCTACAATATGCAGGAGAGAGAACCATATATGAGGACAAACAATGTGTGTATGCCCGAGACACACAGTAGCATAATATATTGCAAGGAGAAGGTAACTTGCCTCAGTGTGAGTGAGCCTTTAAAACATATCAGAGCTGTAAATAGAGGTTAAGCATGCAATGTATCCAGCGTATTGATCATTGTTGTATCTAAACCTACAAAATATCAGAAAAGGGCCCACATATGAATGTAGTCAGCCAATTAAAATTGAACAAAAGAGCGTGGAACCTAAAATAACAGAGGTAAATTCAAAGGAGAGAGGAACTTGCCTGAATAGAAGTGATCGTGCAGATTGCAACAGCGCTATAATGAAAGAACAGACTTATATTGCGGTAGACATATAAAGACGCTGATCTTCGCACCAAAAAGCATGGGTTAAAGTTTAAAAGTGCCAGTGAATCAAAGACCCATCTACTGCTTGTGAAATCCGTGGAGATCTCCATTATTATAATTTAAAAAACAAAGATCAAATCACCAAAAGGTTTTAAGGTGTAGACTCCAGTAGTGTAAACATAAATTCTTAACTGTCTCAAAAATGAAAATGAACTCACAACTCCCTTTCAGACTAAACATATGAGAAAAATACCTTAGGAATAGAAGGAACCATAAGTTACTGAGCATAGTTATCATAGCCAGGAACAAAAGTGTGGCTTAAAATGATAAAATGATTAAAGGTGAAAACCACTGTATGTATGCAAACAATCAGACAAACATGGAATATATGAATCAAGTAGCCTGACAAATTTGTGTACAAACCAAATAAATACTGAAGCAACAAGCGGCAGACAAAGAACACTACATGTGCACTAAAGTCAAAGGATCACAGGGGTGGTTCAAACCAATAATCATCAAGTGTGAAAACCTAACGGGCATCATATACAAATGCCTTTAAAAAAACGTTAGACCATAAAAGGATGCAGTGGTAAAGGAAACTGTAAACAATAAATAAAAAAAAACAATATGAGAAACATAAAATAAAGATAAAAATAAAAACACAAATAACTACAAACCTGTATGAGATGTATTGGTCATATAAAAGAGGGTATATAAACAAATCTGTAAAAATGCTTATGTTAAAAAGGGGGAAAAATAAATGGGGAGCACTAGAAAAATTAAATCCTTACCTAAGAGCATATATTGGTCATAATGGGAACCAGGGCACACGCGCCATGATGAGCCATAAAAAAAGGGGGTGCTAAAAACCAATTGAATAAAAACAATATAAAATCAAAAAAGGTAATATAAGATAAAAAAAAAGGATCTGAAACCATAAAAAAGAACCAAAAACTAACTAAATAAATAGATAATTAAAGTGAAATGAATGTGTCCATGATCAATCTGGGGAAGCATAGTAAAGAACTCTTGCATCCAAAGGTACTAGCTATGTATGAGAGATGTGTCGGTTCATGCAAAGAGCAGCCAACAATAGTATAAATCAATTAAAAACGTCTCTGCATAAGCTGAGAATTAAAAAATAGGCATTGAAGATGAAAGGCCAAACAAATTAAAATCCACATGTGCAATAAAAGTGTAAAACCAAGAGGCCAGAAATGACCACAGAAAAACTGACATATTTAATCTACTCTGACATATTTAATCTACTCTGAAATAAAATCCTCTCACTAACACAAGGACAAATACCAGACACCTTAAAAAAAGCTTCCATCCGTCCAATCTTGAAATGCAGCTCACTAAACAAGTCTTCCCCCAGTTCCTATAGACTGATATCAAGCCTCCTATGCCTATCTAAAGTCATTAAAAAATCAGTTCAGACCCAACTCCAAGACTTCATTGACTCATATGCCCAGCTAGATCTTCATCAATATGGATTCAGAGAATACCATGGAGTCGAAACGCTCCTAACATCCCTCCTTGACACAATAATACAAGGAACTGACAATACAAAACAAGCCTTCGTCCTCATATTTCTAGACATATCCTCAGCATTCGACACCATAAATCACAATATTCTAATCAACCGCTTGAAGCACCTCAGAATAGGAGGGGGCCATACTAGAATGGTTTGAGAACTACCTCTCCAACCACATGCAACAAATGACCTTCAACAACACCTTCTCCAAGCAATTCAACCAGACACAAGGTGTCCTACAGGGACTCTTCAATATATATCTCCAACCCATCTGAGCACACAGTGTGGATTATAGGATATATGGAGATGACATCATGTTATTCACATCAATTGAAATGACAAATCCCAGCTATCAGAAAATTATCAACTGCTTCAACAAGTTCTCCCTTTGGCTCAGTTAACCTCTCAATCAACCTAAAAAAGACTGAAGCTCTAATCATCACCAGGAACAAAACATGCAATCCATCTCAACATCTACAAGGAAATAATGCCTTTCTCAAGGTTAAAATAAAAAAGAAATAAAATATCTAGGGATCTTCTTGGACCGAAACCTCAATATGACCAAGCACATTAACATGACAACATGAACAATATACCACAAACCAGAATGATATTGTACTTAAGACCTCGTCTCTCTCCAGAAGACTTCCGCACTATAGCACAAGCATTGATATACCCCCACTTTGATTACAGTAACATCATCCTACAAGGACTACCCAAACAAACACTGAAACCCCTCCAACTAGCACAGAACACAGTGGCACGCACAATAATGAAATCTGCCAGGTCATATCACATAACACCTATACTTTATCGCCTCCATTGGCTCCCAGTAATACAAAGAATCAAGTTCAAGGCATTGATGACTACCTTCAAAACAATAAACAACATTGCACCTACACACCTTAGCACACTCAAAGTTGCAACAAGACACAAGAAGGAGACAACCAGAAGAATACGCTAACCACACCCAGAATGTTCCGTAATGCAACCCAATTAACAACCACCAGAGCATTCTGACTCTTTGCTCCAACATTATGGAACAACCTATCCAACAACGTGAGGGAAATCAAATACTTATCACTTTTCAAAAAACACCTTAAGACATTCCTTTTCACGGACATCTGTCTACATGAACAACCCACCACGAACCATGAAAACTTACCTTCCCTCCCCACAACCAGTAATTCCTCAACTGAGCCAACACCATCTGATTAATGAATCAAAGTACTCAATACTCGTAATTCTCAGTACCTTTCTTGCATATGATACATCAACGGCATAGTGCCACCTGAAATGTATATAGTTGGGTAAAATAATTCTTGTAATCAATGTTCCCGCTAACCTGTGCTGGGTCCGCCGCCAAAATTCCTGTTTGCAGGGGGAGGTGCAGAGCGATTGACGCTCTGCCCCTCCCCCCACCAGCAGGAATGCTGGCGGAGGACCCGGCACAGACTAAAGAGAACATTGCAAGGGTGCTGCGGCATCTAACACGCCACAGCACCCTTGCAATGTTCTCTTTAATCTGCGCCGGGTCCTCTGCCGGCATTCCTGCCAGTGGGGGAGGGGCAGAGCGTCAATCGCTCTGCACCTCCCCCCGCTGGCAGGAATGTTGGCGGCAGACCCAGTGCAGGTTAGTGGGAACGTTGCTTGTAATTGTTAACTGTTCACTGTGAACTTGTAAAATGTTCATTGTAAACTGCCTTGTGCAGTGGTTGAAAAATGTTCTCTGTAAACCGCCTTGATTATCCAGATAAATAAATAAAACCAACCAATAATATTAAATACAAACAAACAAACTATAAAAACAAAAAATAAGAATTGTGCATCATAAAAACAGGATTGAAATCTCTACATCGCAAGAAAATAGAGGTTTAAAATAGATAATGCATGTAAAATATCTGATTAAAATAGATAATGCATGTAAAATATCTCACATTGTGTCCTAATAGAGAGGTAATATAATTTCTTTCTTTCTTTATTATAAGTTTCTGTACTGCATTTTTCCTGAGGATCAAAAGCGGTTTACATCAAACAACAATTTGAATATTACATAACAAGTAAGTATTGTCGCAACTACTCATCCAGGCGGTAGCCTAGGAGCAGGTGAACTTGCCTGTCTTACTCTCTACAATTACTGTCCAAGATGGCCGCCAAGGAAGGCTGCTGGGTAATGTAGTTTTTAGAGCAAAGAGTGTGACCACAGGGTAAATAGGCAAAACAGAGAATTTTATTTCGGGGTTTCCCCTCCGCATTGAATTCAAAAATCTCAACTAAAATTGGATAAACTCTCCAATAAGGCAAACAAGAATGTGAAAACAGGTTGAACACAAAAATACAGGATTTCCTTTTAAAACATCAGCTTTCCACTTCCCGTGAGGAACAAGCTTTTAAAGCTCAATCTGTTCTCCAGATTAGCTTCTTGTTATTCACTTTCAAACAGGATTTTTGCTTTGTCCAAGTTGGAAGACCAACCCTTGTCATTCTTTTCAACAGCTTCCTTTCTCCAAGCCATGCACAGCACAAGTCCTTAAATGGCTTTCCTGATACAGTCTTTTACATAGGCAAAGAATCAGCAGCTATTCATGTTCTTGGCCAGACACAGAGAACACTGCATTTCTTCTATATCTGAACCATTAGGATCCTCCAGCAAATCTATATCCATTTCATTTCCAGATTCGCTGTGTCTATCCTGAATATCAGCTGACTGGTTATTCTCCTGCAATCTTAACAACAGCTGTTCCCTATGGTCTCCAGCCACAGGCTCTTGCAACGGAGTTTCTCTCCCTTTCAACAAGTTAGCAAGTTCTGTTAGAGTGGAGGTTTGGCAGTCACTGGCATAAGCTCTAGGCTTAATAAAGGTTTGCTTTCCAGAGTTCAGGGGCACACAGCGTTTAGCACTGTCTCTTAATTCTTTAACAATGCCTTCAGCCTGGCTTTGGTTAGGAATTAAAGAAAAGACATTTTCATTACCTTCAGGGTTTAAATGCTGTCTCGAACTACTTCCCCACCTGGAAACACTTCTTAGTCCTGGAAACTGTTGCCTGCCCTGGGTTCCAGACACCCTTTGTTTCTCCTTTACTCTTGCATGTGAATCAGCCAGGTCTCTTCCTGAAGCTCCTCTTTTCAATGGAACTAAAGTACCTGCTTCCAAAGCCAGCAAGCTTCTGGTTCCAGGCTCGTTCGCTTCAGAATCAGGTCCCCTTACTTGAACTGCTTCTGGAACTCCACGGACTCCAAACACTGCCTGCTCCTCTTGCTGCTGCTTCGTTGCTGTTCCTCTCTGCTGCGTTTCTGTTTGTTCTAAAACTGAAACACTTTTAAACTGCTGCCTTTCAGGCACCACGCCTTTCTTCCTGCCCATGTGCAGCTCATCAGTGCTCAACCTAGTCCTGACGTCACTAGGTGGGCGGGGCTTAGCACTCGGAATACTCTGCCCTGGAGGCTTGTGGTTTCTATGGGAACTGCTTTTCTCTCTAGATTTAAAGGAACAGGGCTCCTCTCCCTGCCATTCCATTTCCTCTGCAGCGTCCTCCTCACCACACATTCCCCCCTTAAGATATTACGGGCTGGGGTGCGATTCCCATCACAGCACGTAATTCTCGCTGAATACTCTTTATCCTTCTTTCGCTCTTGCCCCCTAGTCGAAGAGATAGTGAAATGGGACAGGGCCACCCTCTCATGCCAAGGGCGTAACAGATTGACATGGAAAACTTGTTTACGTCCTCGCCTATTCTGAAGCAAGTAAGTCACGGGGCCTACCTGTTTTATTACGCGAAAGGGGCCTTTCCACTGACTCTCGAATTTCGGGACTGCTCCCGGTACCATCACAATCACTTTATCGCCAATAGCAAGCTGGCGAGGCTTGGTATTGCGGTCATGATATTCTTTTTGCTTTTGCTGGCTTGCCCTCAAATTATCCTCTGCTATCTGAGAGGTTCGGGACAGACGACCTCTCAGATCTCGGAGAAACTGTGGAACCTCTACTTCCGTTATTGCTGGTTCTACCCACTGTTCTCTGAGGATGTCTAGGATCCCTTTCGGAGCTCGCCCAAACATTAACTCATACGGGGACGTGCCAAGGGATGCTTGTTTTCTTTCCCTACACGCGTATAAGGCGAAGGGGAGCATCATGTCCCACTCTGCCATTTCCCCTTCTAAACCACGTCTCAACATGTTCTTCAGGGTCTGGTTAGTCCTTTCCACTAACCCATTAGTTTGCGGATGATATGCCGCAGTCTTTACATGCCTTATCCCAAAGGCATCACAAACCTGTGCTAAGTAGTGTGACATAAAATTACTGCCACTGTCAGACAAAACTTCCCTGGGGAACCCGACTTCACAAAATAACTTAATCAATTCTGCTGCGACCGTGCGAGCAGAAATGCTACGGAGAGGTACCGCCCAGGGGAACCTTGTCGCATGGTCCACCATGACCAATATGTAGCGGAACCCCCGCGGTGTCTTGATCAAAGGGCCGACTATATCGATAGCTACCCTATGTATAGGTACTGAGATGACTGGGACCGGGATCAAGGGTACTTCTGTTGGTTTAACCGCCGTGACTCTTTGGCAGGCGGGAAAAGCCTCGCAAAACCTAACGGTCTCCTTATATACCCCCGGCCAGTAAAATCTCGCTAAGATCTGGTCGAGGGTCCCTTGGATGCCCTTGTGCACCCCCACAGGATGATCATGGGCCAGTCTAAGTACTATATTCTTAAATGTGGTAGGCACCACCAACTGTTTCCTTAAATCTCCTGTAGCTGGATCAGGATTCTCCCTATATAGGATTCTTTGATCTAGCCGAAAACGAGGTAATATGTCTCTCTCCTCCTGGGTATATTTAAAAGCTTGACAGAGCGCGGGATCCGCCTGCTGCTCTTTTGCAAAGGATGGAAATTTCTCCATCAATTCTTCGGGAACCCAGGGTAATTCCCTCCCATCTCTGACCTCAGCTCTGCTTTGTGAGCGAACTCGCTGTTCCTGCCACTTTCTACTCCTGGTTTTCTTTGCCTTAGCCACTGAAGGGGTAATCAAGTCCTCATGGGACGGAAGCTGCTCTGGCTCTTCCGGTGTAACTTCCTCTTCTCCCTCTGGGGTCTTAGACTGGGCTCTGGTGGAAATCAACCCCTCTCTGGCAGCTAACCCCTGCTGTACCCCCCTCTGGAATTGAGGCCAATCTCTTCCTAGCACAACTTCCTGGGGTAAACGGGGTACTACGGCCACCGGTATCTCTTTCTCTACTCCTAGTCCTTTTACTAGGACTTGATAAAGGGGGTAGGTGGACGCAGTTCCGTGTACGCACTTGATGTTAACTGTGCCGGTGGATAAACGGGGTGTCTCCCTACCTTGGGCCTTTATCCTGTTCCAGAGGTTCTTAGACACCATGGACTGATTAGAACCCGAATCCAATAATGCCTTGGCTGGTATCCCTTGCACAGTGACTGCCAATAGGAAACCCTCCCTGGCTTTCCCTGAATCATCCAGTACCAAAGCGGTTCTCACTCTACAGCCACGCTGCAGGTGCTTCTCACTCCCACATTTAAAACATGTTTTCCTAACATTTTTCGTTCTCACATCTGGTAGAAAAACATCCTTACCAACATGTTTTGGCTTCAGATCACTTTCTGACATTGCATAAGGGTCTTTTCCAAAAGATAGAGGCGCTCAAGAGAGGAGCCTATCTGCCTCGAGAAATCTCTCAGCGAGCGTAATGGCTTCTTGCGTATTTTTGCACCCTTGCAAGATCAGGAAGGAACGAATCTTTTCCGGAATGGAAGTCATAAACTGCTCCAAAATAATTACATCAATTATCATTTCTAACGTTTTGCCCTCTGGCTCTAGCCATTTGGTAGCCAGACTTTTTAGTCGGTGGAACAACGCTCTCGGTGTTTCACCAGCTGCGGGTTTAGCATGCCAAAACCTCTGGTGATACACTGAAGGTGTTAGACCCATCCTCTCTTTTATGGCACGTTTTACCTCTATATAATCATTGGCAATAGGGGCTGGCACTGCTTGGTAGGCAGCTAACGCCTCGCCTGTGAGCGATAAAGTCAAGCGCACTGCCCATTGTCCCTTTGGCCACTCAGCCAGTTGAGCCACGCGCTCAAATGCCTCTAGAAAGTCATCAAGGTTGTCATTGTCCCTCAATTGCCCAAACCTTAATGTTTCTTTGGACCACGGACCAAAGATACTGGACAAACCCAGTCCTGGTGACTCTGTAGAAGGTGGATCTGTTGTCTTCTTGGAATCTTTCATCCACGCCTGCATTAGGTCGACCAGCGGCTTCTGCTGCGCCTCCAGCCTGGCAGCAGCCCGCTCCTGGTTTTCCAACGAAAGATCCTTCTGCCTCTCGAATTGGTTCGCAATCCACGATAGGACTTCCTTCACTTCCAGCGACATGTTTCCTCTGTAACGAAAAAAAGAGAGAAAAGAGACGACCCAAGTGCGGTACCACAAATGATGCACTACTCTTTTGTCCCCAGACTCTGCACTCCCCCCAGTACCGGTATCCTTGCTGGCCCAGTTAGATACCCTTTACCTGGTACTGGTCTGCTTCGCGCTCAGCTCCAAAGTTGGGTCACCACGGGACCTTCCGTCTTCGTCACGGACTTTCTACGCTCCCACGAAGTGGTTTTCCTGTAGACTTGGAAGTGTTCTGTCAGCTTCACGATTCTGGCGCATGCGTAGCCGAGGTCCAAAAATCTGTAGCAACTACGCCACTCTGTCGCAACTACTCATCCAGGCGGTCTTACTCTCTACAATTACTGTCCAAGATGGCCACCAAGGAAGGCTGCTGGGTAATGTAGTTTTTAGAGCAAGGAGTGTGACCACAGGGTAAATAGGCAAAACAGAGAATTTTATTTCGGGGTTTCCCCTCCGAATTGAATTAAAAAACCTCAACTAAAATTGGATAAACTCTCCAATAAGGCAAACAAGAATGTGAAAACAGGTTGAACACAAAAATACAGGATTTCCTTTTAAAACATCAGCTTTCCACTTCCCGTGAGGAACAAGCTTTTAAAGCTCAATCTGTTCGAGACCACGTGATGCGTGAGTGAGGGTGGACGTGTCCCGCTCGCTCTGGTGCAGCCCCGGCGATTAATCGGCTAATTTGTCTTCAAATTTTGGAAGTTGCTCCCCTCCTCCTTCGGGATCGAATCCACGAGACCTGGGGCACTCTGTACATTATTTTCTCTTGGCGGGAGATGCCTCTAGCGCCGAAAAAAGACCGCGAACGATCAACACGAGCGGGTCCTTCTTCCACGGCCCTGACTCAGCCAGCTTCGCCGAGTGGCGACAGTGTTGAATCGGCCTCAGCTGAGTTGGCTAAGGAAGTGGTTAAATTGCTGGACCCCAAATTTGATTTGTTGCTCAAAAAGCTTGACGGCATGGAAGATGCCTTGACAAATTTTGGGAATCGCATGGACGAAGTTGAACTCCGCGTGGCGAGTGTGGAGGAGGGAGAGGGCGCCCGAGACAGAACCATAGCGGCCCAAAAGCAACAGTTGCAGGAGCTGCAACAGAAATTGGACGATCTAGAGAATAGATCCCGGCGCAATAACTTACGTATTGTGGGCATTGGTGAAGACAAACCAGAACGGGATCTGCTGGCGTTTCTGGAGCGCTGGATACCGGAGGCTTTGGGCCTAACAGACCTGGCGGCCAGCTTTAAAATTGAGAGGGCACACCGGCTGGGTGCCCAGCGAGAGGCAGCGGAGCGACCGCGGGTTGTCATTCTGCGAGTTCTGAACTTCCAGCACAAAGTGCAAATCTTGCAAGAATACCGGAAGAAAGGTGAGCTGCTGCTGGGGAATCGAAAAATTTTATTGTTCCAGGACTATTCGGCACCCGTGGCGGCACGGCGCAGAGAGTTTGGCCCCACCTGTGCGGAACTATTTCGACGACGGGTTCGTTTTACTTTGGCCTTCCCTGCAACGCTGCGCATTACTCATCAGGGACAGAATCATGTTTTCAATACTGTGAGCGCGGCGCAACAATTTCTTACGACATGCCAGGCAGCGGATGTGACTGATTGAGGAGTTGCGGGCTTTAGGTGGTTTCGAAAGCTGCTGCGCCGGGACTGCCCCCACGCAGGAAACCCCGGTTGGAGGCCTCTGCTGCTGGCGTTGCTGGGTGCTCGTATCCTGCTATGGACTGAGGGAAATGGACCTCCCTTGTTTGAAATTCCTGGTTATTGTTTTGTTTGTTTGTGTCTTCTTACATAATTCTTTCTTCCTTCTCCATACACTCCCTTTTGCTTTTCTTTTATTCTCTTTTCTGTTTCCCTGTTAGTCCTAGGCACCTGCTTAGTGGGCCGACTGCTCAGTATGGATGTGATGCTGAGTGGATTTGATGGGGTGGGAGGGGGGGTGTAGTTGGGGCTGCCCATGGCATCACTTCAGGCTCAGACCTCAGTAAGGGTAACTGAGGGTTATGGTATGTCTGGAGGGAAGGGGATTCTGGGGGGGGGGGGGTGGGGAGAGAATGGGGGAGGGGATGGGGTTGACGGGATGGGGGGGGGATAAGGGGTGGGGGAGGGTTAGCATGGTTTGGGGGGGAGTGGGGATGGTAGTGGAGGGAAAGGGGGTTAGGGGGAGCTTAGCAGCATGGTGGAGTTTACCCTGGGATAGGTGTAGACCCCCTTTTGGGTGGGTCTATTTAATATATAGTAAATTTCTGAAATGGGCTGGGGTGGAGGCTGGGCTGCCCTATGTCCGCACGAAGTTTTTTTCCTTTGGGAGTACTAGTCTCATCCACTTGCATTACCCACCCTGACCTACATATTGTGACCTGGAATGTGGGGGGGATCTCCACCCCAGTGAAACTTACCAAAATATTGCAGGCACTTAAGCGGCAGAAAACTCAAGTGGCATTATTACAGGAGACTCACTTAACAGCTCATGAACACTCTAAGCTGAGGCGGGATTGGGTGGGAACAGTTCTTTCTGCCCCTTCCGATTCCCGTCGGAAAGGGGTGGCCATACTGGTTCATAAGAGCCTAGCATGTGAAACCCTCCAGGTGGATGCTGACCCTAATGGTCGGTTTCTTTTTGCTCACCTTAAAATACAAGGGGAAGAACTTTTCCTGGGTACTGTTTATGCCCCCAACAACTATGACCATGTTTTCTTTAAAACCCTTCTACACAAGGTGCTGGAGGCGCCAAAAGTCCCAGTAATTCTGGCGGGGGACTATAACTGTCCTCATGACCCTGTATTGGATCGCTCCCACACAGCTACAGCTACTAGAGGTAGTTGGAAGAGGAAGGGTGTCAGTTATCTATGTGACTTTGGGGACCTGGTAGATGCTTGGAGGGTGCTCAACCTTGCTAGCAGAGACTACACACACCTCTCTCGTGCCCATCAGACGTGGTCGAGAATTGATTATTTTCTGGTATCGCAATCTTGGTTTGGGAAAGTTCTCCAAGTAGAAATAGGGCCCATTTTGATATCCGATCATGCTATGGTAAGCTTGACTTGGCGCGGGGACCGCCAAGGCGCTGGCAAATGGTCTTTTCCGAGTCATCTTGCCAATCGAACCGATTTTCGAGATTTTGTGGGTAAACACTGGGATGAATACATCAAGTTTAATGAGGGAACGGTAGATTCGGTGGCAACCTTTTGGGAGGCGGGCAAGGCCGTGCTCCGTGGGCATATTATAGACTATGTAGGGGCCGAACGGAAACGAGTTAATGCGGAGGTGATTCGGTTATCTAGGGAACTTCAACTCACTAAGTCAGAGGTTCTCCACCGACGGGGAGCTTTGGCGGGGTATCTGGAACTTCAGAAAAAGCTGAATGATTTGCTGCAAGAGAGAGCTCTCCAGACCCAGCAGTACTACCGTCATCAGTTTTTCCGATATGGCGATCGAGCTGGGAAGTTGTTGGCCCGATTGGTGCGGGGACCGGGGGGGACCCGTGGGGTTATGGTAATTCGCGGTAAGGACGGGGGACGCCATACTAGGGCGGAGGAGATTGCGCAGGTATTTCGATCCTTCTATGAACGACTATATGCCTCGGAGGAGGCGCCGGAGGCTGTCATGAGGGATTTTTTGGCGCAGGTTTCCCTACCACAATTGGGGGTAGAAGCCTTGGAAGTGCTGAATCGGGACATCCAGGGGGAGGAAATCCAGAGAGCGATCAGGGCCGGTAAATCGCACAAGGCTCCCGGTCCCGATGGCTTCACCTATGAGGCGTATAAAATGTTAGAGCGGGCGGTGGTTTCCCACGTTGGGGGCCGTGTATGACGAAGTGAGGCAATCCGGCGAGTTTCCGAGAGATATGAGGACGGCTCGCATAACGTTAATACCGAAACAAGGTAAAGATCTTCAGGATCCTGCCTCTTACCGCCCTATCTCATTGATTAATGTGGACCAAAAACTATTTGCGTCGATATTGGCTGCCCGCCTTCAATTATTTCTTCCGGATTTGGTGGGCTCACACCAAGCCGGCTTTGTCAAAGGTAGGGAGGCCTCGATTAATATTACCAAGGTGCTGCTGGGGATGGAACAGACTAGGTCTGCCCAAGACCCTTTGCTCCTGGTCAGTCTAGACTCCGAAAAAGCTTTTGATAGAGTGTCGTGGTCTTATATGTTTGCGGCGTTGCGAGGTTTTGGTCTGCAGGGCCATTTCTTGCAGGGGCTACAAGCGTTGTATGCTGCCCCACGGGCGATGGTGGATGTAGGGGGGACCTGTTCCCAGCCGTTTCTTTTACAGCGTGGCACCCGACAGGGGTGCCCACTATCTCCGTTACTTTATGTGCTGCATTTGGAGCCGCTTCTCCTCTCTTTGCTAGCCTCTCCGCAGATCACGGGGGTGGAGTGGAGGGGTGGGGGCATCAAAGTAAGCGCTTTCGCGGACGATATTCTGCTGTGTTTGACCAAGCCCATGGTTTCCTTGCCAGCGGCCCTTCGGTTGATTGAACATTTTGGTGGCTTCTCCGGACTCCGTATTAATCGCACCAAGTCCATGGTGCTTGATGTGGAGGGCCAATCTCGAGGTGTCTGGCGGGGTGTTTTCCCACTTAGTTGGGCAGAAGATCATATTCGCTATTTGGGCATTCAGATCCCGGCCCGTCTTCATTCCTTGTATGTGGTTAATGTGAAGCCGCTTCTGCGCTCGACTGTTACACGATTCCAGAGGTGGGAGGATTTACCTCTCTCTTTGATGGGCTGGGTGGCGCTGGTGCGGATGGTGGAGTGGCCTCGCTGGTTGTACCTGTTACGTAACCTTCCACTTTGGTTGACTCAACGAGATCTACGGGACCTTCATCGACATTTGGGTCATTTTCTATGGCGCTCTCGCCGGGCCCGCATAGCGTTGGACCGGCTTATGAGGCCGGTAGCTGAAGGGGGACTGGCGCTAACCCCTCTGCGAATTTACAATTTGGTCTACGGTACGCGTCGCCTGAGCGATGTGGTTGTGGGGAATGCTGCACGCATTCCGCTCGGTTTAATAGATCAATTTTCTGGCAAGTGGCATAGGGCTTACTTGCTCCATTGTGGCAGTATGGCCCTACCAGTGGCGTGGCGGATGTCCCCTTACTTACGGATGTTGCGAATCGTTTGGCAATATCTCTGTCGGACTAAGGGCTGTCCGTGGAGAACCACGGACTGCCTCCCTCTGCGGGGCAATGGGTGGTTTACTCCGGGGTCTGCTGGATGGGGGAGCCAAAGCTGGTCACGGGCGGGTATTGAATATCTTGGACAGTTGCGAATGGTGACTGGGGATTGTCTGGACTCTTTCCAGGTTCTCTCGCAGACCTACCGCCTACAGAAGGAATCCTTTTATTATTACTTGCAGGTTCGACACTATATAAGTAGGGCTACTGGAGGTGCGCTCTTACTATCCCGAGAGCGTAGTCTTTGGCTGGTATTGGCACAATGCCAAGAACGGCTTACTACACGGCAGCTGAAGGACCTTCTCATAGGCCCGGGCCCCTTGAGTGATTTTACTCCATTAGTAGAGCGTTGGAAAAATGATGGACTAGTGAACTTCACGGTTGAGTTCGCGGTGGAGGCTTTTACGGGTATTAAGGCACTTTCTGAAGCTGTCCGCTATCGTGAACTCCAGTTCAAGCTGTTGTGGCGCGCGTACGTTGCGGAAGCGGGGGCGCAGCGGATGGGGCTTATATCCTCTGATGTGTGTGGTCTCTGTAAGAGCGCAGTGGGTACCCTCTCTCATCGTTTTTGGTTTTGTCCAGTGATTCAAACCTTTTGGGAAGCCCTCCGATCCAAATTGGCCAGTTGGGTAAGCGGGGGGGTGGTTCTCCACCCGCTTTGGTGCCTTTTTCATGTCGGGGGTGGGGAGTTTTCCGGAACAGTGGCCCAGCGAAAGTTCTGTGACCGGAGTTTCCTTGTGGCTAAGCATTGTATCTTGCGCCATTGGCTCACAGCGGAGGGACTGGGGATTTTGGAGTGGGAACGACTGCTGAGTGACCTCCGCCTGATGGAGGGCCGGACAGCTCGTCTCCTAGGGGAGAATAAGTGGATCCTCTACCAAAATATTTGGGCTCCCCTAATGCCTAATCTTAACATTGATACCACTACTGGCACTGAGTAATGCGGACGTGCTTAATGCCGAGCTGAGTAGAAAGAGGGTGGCTGGTAGCTATTAGGAACCCCCGGGGTAATGCTGCTAAGGCGAGCTAAGTGGGGAGGGGGGGGGATAGGGGTGGGAGTGGAGGTGGGGGGTGGGGGATCTAGGGCTTGTTGGCTTCTAATCTGGTAGAGGATGGGTGTGTAGGCGGCTGGTACTCAGTGCCTGAGCTCCCTGGGTTGATCCTCGGATTCCTGTTATGGCTTCCGGTTACTTGGTGACTGGAGGCTGAGATACGTGATTGGGTTGGGTAGGTAGACACTTCGACATTCTCTGTGCTTTCGGCTGTTATTATTGATCCTCAACTGTATCCCGATTTCTAGATAGATATGTAGCCTGTTGTTCTTTGTTGGCCCTGAGTTGGTCTGCCACACTGTCTGTTATTTGGTACATTGTGTGAAACCAATAAAAATGATATTACAAAAAAAAAAAAAAAAAGCTCAATCTGTTCTCCAGATTAGCTTCTTGTTATTCACTTTCAAACAGGATTTTTGCTTTGTCCAAGTTGGAAGACCAACCCTTGTCATTCTTTTCAACAGCTTCCTTTCTCCAAGCCATGCACAGCACAAGTCCTTAAATGGCTTTCCTGATACAGTCTTTTACATAGGCAAAGAATCAGCAGCTATTCATGTTCTTGGCCAGACACAGAGAACACTGCATTTCTTCTATATCTGAACCATTAGGGTCCTCCAGCAAATCTATATCCATTTCATTTCCAGATTCGCTGTGTCTATCCTGAATATCAGCTGACTGGTTATTCTCCTGCAATCTTAACAACAGCTGTTCCCTATGGTCTCCAGCCACAGGCTCTTGCAATGGAGTTTCTCTCCCTTTCAACAAGTTAGCAAGTTCTGTCAGAGTGGAGGTTTGGCAGTCACTGGCATAAGCTCTAGGCTTAATAAAGGTTTGCTTTCCAGAGTTCAGGGGCACACAGCGTTTAGCACTGTCTCTTAATTCTTTAACAATGCCTTCAGCCTGGCTTTGGTTAGGAATTAAAGAAAAGACATTTTCATTACCTTCAGGGTTTAAATGCTGTCTCGAACTACTTCCCCACCTGGAAACACTTCTTTGTCCTGGAAACTGTTGCCTGCCCTGGGTTCCAGACACCCTTTGTTTCTTCTTTACTCTTGCATGTGAATCAGCCAGGTCTCTTCCTGAAGCTCCTCTTTTCAGTGGAACTAAAGTACCTGCTTCAAAACCCAGCAAGTTTCTGATTCCAGGCTTGTTCCCTTCAGAATCAGCTCCCCTTACTTGAACTGCTTCTGGAACTCCACGGACTTCAAACACTGCCTGCTCATCTTGCTGCTGCTTTGTTGCTGTTCCTCTCTGCTGCGTTTCTCTCTGCTGCATTTCTGTTTGTTCTAAAACTGAAACACTTTTAAACTGCTGCCTTTCAGGCACCACGCCTTTCTTCCTGCCCATGTGCAGCTCATCAGTGCTCAACCTAGCCCTGACGTCACTAGGTGGGCGGGGCTTAGCGCTCGGAATACTCTGCCCTGGAGGCTTGTGGTTTCTATGGGAACTGCTTTTCTCTCTAGATTTAAAGGAACAGGGCTCCTCTCCCTGCCATTCCATTTCCTCTGCAGCGTCCTCCTCACCACAGTATTCATTTACAGGGAACATTTTCTTCTCAAACTATATACAGTATATTCATATATAGAACACCGTTAACTCAATAAGTAATTCTGTTGAACTATTTACAGGTTTAGGTTTATTTTTGCTTTGTGTGCCAAAATGGAGGGTAAATAGGTGGGTTTTAAGATGTTTTCTGAAAATTTTGAGGTCATTTATTTCTCTTATGTGGTCTGGGAGTGCATTCCAGAGGCTGCGGGCAATGTGGGAGAATGCTTTATTGCTAGTTGTCTTCGTTGCTTTCTGACATCCGGTGGTATAGATATTTTATTCTGGTTGCATTCTCTTTGGGAGCGGGAATTTGGTTTCTTTTTGAATGAGCATTGAAAGGTGTGAGGGAGAGATATCTTTGATTAATTTAATGGTTGTGGTAAGTATTTGGTAGATTATGCGGCTTTGTATGGGAAGCCAGTGGAGGTCGTATAGTATTGGGGTTATGTGTTCTGTAGGGTTGATGTTCATAGTTATCCTGGCTGCAGTATGTTGTGCTAGTTGGAGTTGTCTTAGTGTTTGTTTTGTTATGCCTTGTAGGATGGTGTTGGGTGTTGGCAAAGTCGAAGTGGGGAGTGATGATTGCTTGGATTACAGCTTTGAAGTCATTGAGATGGAGTAGTGGGCAGAATAGTTTCAGCATTTTGAGTTTATAGTGGATCTTTTTTGTTGTGTATTTTATATGGGATGTCATGTTGAGGGTGCGGTCGATGATGACTCCTAGGTATTTTATTCCGTTTTTGACTAATATGTTTGTATCTTGTATTTTGATCGATATTGGTGGGGTGAAGCTCTGGTTTCTTGGTACGTACATTGCCTCGGTTTTCATGAGGTTAATCTTAAGGATGTGATTTGTAAGCCATTCTGTTATTTCTGCAAAGCATTCTGTCAGTTTTTGGGTTGGTGAGTTTGTGATGTTGAATGGGAGATATAACATTATACCGTCTGCATATAAGTGATAATTTATTTGGAATTTTTAAAAAATGGTGCAGATGGGTTGGATATGAATATTGAAAAGTATGGCAGAAAGCGCGGAACCTTGTGGTAAGCCTTGCTCTTGTTTGTATTGATTGGACATTTGGTTTTCGATTCTTACTTGTTGTGTTCTGTTGGACAGGTATGATGAGAACCATTGTAGAACTGTATCTTTTATACCTATTTGTTGGAGTTTGAGGAACATAATGTGATGATTTATGCTGTCAAAGGCTGCGGTGATGTCAAGAAAGATAAGCAGGAACACTTTCTTGGTGTCATCAATTCCTCGTATAAGTTGGTCGAATAAGATGGTGAGGAGTGTCTTGACTCCATGGAAAGGCCGAAAACTATATTGATGTTTGCCGAGTGGGGCGGAGGTGCCTATATAATCTTGGAGTTGTATTTGAACTGTTTTTTCTATTAATTTGACCATGAAGGGGAGACTTGAAATAGGTCTGTAGGAAGTGGGGGAGTTTTTGTCCAATGTGTTGTTTTTTAGGATTGGGCGAATTATTGCATGTTTAAGTGGGGATGTTAGGTGACCATGCTGGAGGGAGAGGTTAACAATAGGGAGGATAAATGCAGAGAGTTCCGGTTTTGATGCTTTTATCCAATTAATTGGACAGGGGTCAAGGTATGAGGTGGTTGTGTTGATCTTAGAGATAATGTTTTTGAGTGTGTCTTTTGACATGGGGAGAATGTTGACCAGGAGTGTTGTGTTTGGTGGGTAATGTTTGGGTCTATTTTAGCTAGGTCTTGGTGTGATAGTTTCTCCTTGTAATAATTAGCTAATTTCTGTGGTGTAATGGTACTGTCAGAAGAGGTCTTGTTGGCTGTGTTATTAGAGAGGGATTTAACTATTTCAAACAGCTCTCTTGGTCGGTTCAGAGAATTAGATAGTAGCTTGGAGTAGTAGCTTTTCTTTGTATAGTTGTAGAGCTTCCTGGTATTGTAACCGGTGGGTTTTGGATTTTGTATGGCGCCATTTGTGCTCACATTTGCGTAGGTTTGCTTTCATTTGTTTTAGTTTTAATCAATACGGAAAGGCAGACGTTGACTATAGACACTAGAACAAAATGATTGAGGTGAAACTGTCTTGTCAACTAACATTTTTCTTATCACTGCTATATGAAATAGTGAAGTATGAATAAAATGAACAACTAATATAGTAGGCACTTACACGTATAACAGTAAGGGTGCTGCTGCACTTTGGTGACAATAATGCCAAAACCTACAATATGCAGGAGAGAGAACCACAGAGCTGTTCTCACTGAAAGGAGAGATGGATGAGGAGGATATCTGTGCAATATCTATGGGAACAGCTAAGTGTACAAAATATGTGTAATATATGGAAACACAAATATTATGGAGAGAAACCCTGGTCAATCTGTATTGGTAAAAGTCACTTTATATTGGTAGGAAGCATTCAAAAAGAGACTTTATATATCCAAAAATATGAATAAAATGAACAACTAATATAGTAGACACTTACTCTTATAACAGTAAGCGTGCTGCTGAACGTTGGTGAGTATAGTGTCAAAACTTACAATATGCAGGAGAGAGAACCACATATGAGGACAAACAATGTGTGTATAGTCCCAAGTGTATGCCCAAGACATACAGTCGCATAATATATTGCAAGAAGAAAGTAACTTGCCTCAGTGTGAGTGAGCCTTTAAAACAGTAGAGCCGCAAATAAAGATCAAGCATGCACTGCATCCGGCGTACCGATCATTGTAGTATCTAAACCTACAAAATATCAGAAAAGGGGCCACATATATACTGCAGATTCTCCAAATCTTGCTTACTCGATGAGATCTAATGGATGTGAGGAAGATATTTGCTAGGTTTCTATGGAAAGGGTGGTGAGCTCAGGTCTGTTTTGGGAATCTGCAGAGGCCATAGCATAGAAAGGGCATGAGGCGTAGATTTAGTGCGTTATAATGTGGCATGTATGCTGTGGTATCTCAAATATTGGCTTTTCGATATGACTGACTATCCACTGTTAGAATGTGAACATGCTCTGGCTTTGTCTTCAGCACTTAAATACATATTGCATATGTCAACTGTCCAGATGTTATGAGATATCAATTATACCCATGTATTCTCTTCTCTCCAGAAGGTCTGGAGACAATTCTGTAAGCAGATGGGATGGTCATCACCTAGTACTGTTTATTTGCTATTCTGTGGTAATGTAGACTTTACTCTGGGACTATGTGGTTATCTTTTCAGCACTGGGAGGCTTTGCAAGTGACCGATTTTGAGGAAATTATGGTGGAAGATGGTGAGATACTCCTGTTTGTAGAGTTGTGTGTCAGATATAGGATTGTTTGAGTGGATGTGTTTGCCTATTCACAGGTGCACAGTTATGTTTGCAGTCTCTGGCAGGAAGATTTGTGGCATGTTCAGAATTGGAGGATTTCATGATGATGGAAGATATTGAATGGGTTTTGGTAGCAGCTGTTCAAAAGGGGTTACTGTAAGTAGTGTGCATTATTGAGCAATAAAGTGTACTACTGTGCAATAGGGTGCACTATTGATTAAATTGCCCCCAAAATTTCAACTATTTTCCTGTCATTTATGGTTAACAATGACATTAAATGACATGGGAAATGACACTGACATTTTCCATGCTGTTTCAAATAATGCATATCCCTAATAATTCGTTAGCTTCACAGGCATGGAAGAAGCAAAAAGACAAAAATGTAGACACTAAGGACCTGATATTTAAAAGCATTTATCCTGTTAGCAGCACCTGCTAACCGGATAAATACCAGTGATCGGGGCCATCCTTACTGTTGTTAAAACAATTGTCCTTGTGTGCTTTACCATGTTTACTTTAAGGGATTTGAAGAAGTGCCTAAACTTAGCTGCTATCGTCGCCTGAATAAGAAGCATATGGATGCACTGTGTCTCAACATTTATCTTCAAAATTAAAAGCTTTTTTCTTTCAGGAATGAGCCCATCTCATTTATTGATCCTTGTTGTTTGCATTGGCACTGCACTCCACATTTCATAAAAGTGCATGATAGTACTGTGGGCAGTCATACAGTAGGGGTTGGCTGTGTTTGTGGTGTTGGCTTTTCATAGGTAGGGTTATTTCTATTCAATTCCAGGCAAGCAGCACTGTTTTGCTGTGCTGGATGCTCTGGCTGGTATAAATGAATATATAGGTCTTTTCTACCTCATAATGGAGAGAAAGAGATTGATTCCGTGCAGCATTTAGCGGGGCTAGATATACGATCTGGACATCCAGCCCCGCTAAATGCCAGTTTGCGATTCACAGAACAAAGCTCCCTACACATAGATCGGAGTTGTGCGTGGAGCTCTGTTCTTGGGCAGGAGGGGGTGGGCCAGATCTGGAGCAAGAGGAGGTAATGGGCGGCACTATGACCCCAGATATACAGGGCCGAATCAGAGGTTGGCCCTGTACGTCAGGGGTTGGTGACTTGCACAGCGGACTTATTCCACCTCGGAGGTGGAAAAAGTTCCCCTGGATGGTGGAACGTGCTGCAGCCAAGCCCTGAAAGTGAGGTGAGGGGGTGCAGGGGATGCCCCGCAGCCTGACCCTGGGCATAGTAGGTCCGATCAGGGGTCGGGTTGCGGGGAAAGCAAATTGTCGGCATCTGTTGGGGATTGCAGTTCCTGCTTGGAGCCATGAAGCCATGGTAACAGGATGCCACAGCACCGCGGCTTCATGCAGGAGCCTGGCTGGGCTAGCCAGAGAGTTTGTTGGATGTTTGGGTGCCCAGAATTAGGACATGGCCTGCATGTCCAGGCCGCTTGCACCCGATTTTGATCCCGTGGACATGTCTAGCCCCCGTGGGATCAGAATTGGGTGCAACCAGGACACGCCCTGATTCTGGACGCCCGGACAGGCCGGGGATGCCTAGAACAAAATTGGGCTCTATATATGTTACTGATACTAAGGTGACGCCAAATTTGAATATATTTTTTGTATGGTTATCTTTGGGTTGTAAGGGGGGAATGTTCTATTTCTGTTCTGAAGGAAGAGTACATTTACAGAACTGGAGGAGCAGGGTTTATATATTAAGGTTTTGTCTATATGCATAATTTGACTCTTTAATTTAGGAAGGCAAGGGATAGGCAGGTCAGATTGGTGGATGTAAGGTGCAAAATGTATCCCTTACCCCTCCACCTTCTACTCTGAAAACATACTCACCCTCACTCTTTGGTTTTCCCCTGCTCTCAGTCGTTCAGCAGATTATGCCCCACCAGGTTTCATCCCACATCTGCCCTACAACATCTTTCCTTCCTCTGTTTCTTTCTGATTTTCCCCACCCCCTTTTCTGCAAGTTCTATAACATTTCCCTGCATTCGCTGCTTCCTACAACATCTGCTCTTTCTCTCTTTTCAGCCCCATACCCTTTCTCTCTCTCCAACCCCTTCACCCTCAATATCTCCCCTCTGTCTTGCATCCTGCAATATCTCCTCCTCTTCTCTGCCCTAAATCTTCCACAGTCTCCATTTTCCTTCCCTGTAGCTCTTTAGCTATTTTCTATCCCTTGGAGTGGAGGAATAGCCTAGTGGTCCGTGCAGTGGCCTGGTAACCAAGAGACTAGGGCACACCTTATGATCTTGGGCAAGTCACTTTACCCTCTATTACCTTGGAAGAAAGGCCTTCCAGTCATACCTTGTCTAGAAAACTTGGGGACTGCTGGGTTTCCAAGAATCAGCATTGATTCAGCAGCACACATTTGCCCAGCATCATCCAATCTTCTTTCTCCTACCTTCTCCCTTCCCTACTCCCCAATCCATGATGCCCAATCCGTGGAAACGGAAGTGCCCTTAAATGAGAGAGTCAATGCCCAATCTACTGATAATGCACCAAATATGAAGAAAAAATTCACAAAACAGAAAACTACTACTACTTGGAGATTCCACCATCAGAGGCACCAACTTGGGAACACAGTTCAGAGGAGAGAAGATAGTCAAATGCCTTCTAGGGTCTTCAGCCAGCAGGAATATGAGCCAAATTGTTGGTATAGTTAGTGCAGAAAGTGAGCACTCCAAAATTGACATTGTCATCCACTTGGGTACAAATGACCTGGCTAGAAACAGTGCCTCTGCAGTTCAAAGGGTCTTCCAGACTCTGGGAGAGAAACTCAAGTTCATTGTTAACACTATAGCATTCTCAGAAGTTCTACCTATTCTTGGTAAGGGGGCAGAAAGGCTGCATTGCATAAACGACTGACTACATGGCTCTGAACCTGGTGCAAACAAGAAGGATTTAGCTATATAGGCGACTGGGGAAACAGATGGATCAACAAGAGACTATACTGTGCTGATGGACTACATCTCTGTAGCAGGGAAAAGGATCCTAAGTGAAAAATTTAGGCAGTATGTGGACAGGCATTTAAACTAGGGAAAGGGGGTGACAGATGGAGAAGGACAAGTTCAGGATGTCACTCCCAGCAAAAGCATAATAACATTGGAAACAGTCACACTTTTAAACCACACATCAATGGCAAGTGGAAAGTGGTGTGTAGAACAAAATCCATGTAAAATACAAGCAAGCCAATCAAGAAATGCTGGAAAGCAATAAGCACAAATTCTCGAAGCCTAGCCAACAAAGTTCCTGACTTGGAAGCCCTAATTGTGGAAATGAACTTGGACACTGTGGCCATTACAGAGACATGGTTTAACGAGCCACCTGAATGGGATATAGACATAGCTGGCTATAATTTATTTAGGAGAGATGGAGGGGGCAGAAAAAGAGGAGGTGTATCCCTATATGTCAAAAACAATATTAAAGCAGCTGAAAAGTAGGGGATGTGGGGAAAAGAAGAAGCACTATGGATTGTGTTGGAAAGAGGAGATGGCACTATCATCCATGCTGGTGTAGTCTACAGGCTTTCAACTCAGACCGAAGATATGGATAGAGACTTGATTACTGATATTGCAAAGGTAGCCATGAAGGGGGAAGTGATCATATTGGGTGACTTCAATCTATCCGATGTGGATTGGAGTATTCTTTCTGCAAATCTGTAAAGAAGTAAAAAAATTGTGGATGCCTTCCAAATGTATTGCTTAGACAAATGGTGATGGAATCGACTAGGCAAAGTTTGATGCTGGATTTAATACTCACCAGCAGAGAAAATGTTTTGAATGTCCAGATGGGTGCCCATTTGAGCAGCAGCGATCATCACATGGTGTGGTTTGAGATAAAAGCCAAGGCAGAGTCCCCTCACAGCAAGTTCAAAGTCCTAGACTTCAAAAACACTGAACTTCAGGAAGATGGCCAAGTGCCTGAAGGAGGCGTTGGCAGGTTGGGAAGTGGAATTGCAGTGGACTAAACTAAAGGAAGCAACAGATATACATGTAAGGAAAGTAAGTAAAAACAAGAGGAAAAGGAAACCTATTTGGTTTTCTAAAGGAGTGGCTGCACAAATAAAGGCAAAAAACACAGCTTTCACAAAATTCAGAAGTTCGCAAATAGAGGAACACTGAAAAGAATACAGGATAAAGCTAAAAGATGAAAAGAGAAATAAGAATAGCAAAATCAAAGGCAGAAGAAAAGATGGCTAAATATCTAAAGTGTGGTGATAAAAACTTTATTTCAAGTATATTTGGGAAAAGAGGAAGATCAGAGGTGAAATTGCAAGACTCAAAAGTGCTGAGAACGAATTCGTGGAAAGTGACATTGAATAAGCAAAAATGCTAAACAAATACTTCTGTTTTTACTAAAGAAAATCCTGGAGAAGGACCACCTGTGATTGACAAATGGAAATGGAGTAGATGCTACACCATTCACAGAAGATGATGTGTTTGAACAGCTTGCAAAGCTGAAGGTGGACAAAGCCATGGGACTGGATGGGATACATCTCAGGATTCTGAAAGAGCTCAAAGAGGTTTATGCAGGGCCTTTAAAAGATGTTTTTAATAGATCTTGGAGACAGGAGAAGTTCCGCAGGACTGGAAAAGGGCAATGTGGTTCCTCTTCACAAAAGTGGCAGTAGGGAAGAAGTGGCAAACTACAGGCCAGTAAGCCTTACCTCAGTGGTGGGAAAAGTAATGGAGGCACTCTTGAAAGAGAGAATAATGGACTCATGAAACCAATAGGTTGCATGATCCAAGGCAACATGGTTTTACCAAAGGACAATCATGCCAAACAAATCTGATTAAGTTCTTTGTCTGGGTGACCAGAGAACTAGATCAAGGTCATGCAATGGATGTGATCTACCTGGATTTCAGCAAAGCCTTTTATATTGTTCCTCATAGGGGGCTTATCAATAAACTGACCAGCCTGGGGATGGGTTCCAAGGTGGTAAACTGGATCAGAAATTGGTTGACTGACAGATGACAGAAGGCGATGGTAAACGGAACCCCCTCGGATGAAAGGAATGTGATTGGAGACATGCCCCAAAGATCAGTCCTGAGGCCAGTACTGTTAAATGTATTTGTGAGTGATATTGCTGAAGGACTGAATGGAAAAGTCTGTCTTTATTGCAAATTTTCGTGTCATCTGCAAAGACTGCACTCCCCTGAGGGAGTGGATAACATGAGTATAAAGTTTCCCAAAGTTAAATTCCCAGTTGAATTCCCCTGTTATATGTAAACTCATTCACAGTTTGTTGCTTGTAATGAGTATTTCTGTTTATTGTAAACCGCGCTGATGAAAAAGAGTGCGGTATAAAAGAACACTAAATAAATAAATAAAATAAATGAGGGAAGTTCTATGAAAGCTGGAAGAAAGATCTAATGCTTGGCAGTTAAGATTTAATGTGAAGTGCAGCGTCATGCACTTGGGATGCAGAAATCCAAGAGAATTGTATGAGATAGGGGGCAATAGGTTAGTGTGCACGGACCAGGAGAAGAACCTTTGAGTCATTGTTTCAGAGGATCTCAAAGTGGCGAAACAGTGTGACAAGGCGGTGGCCAAAGCTGGAAGGATGCTGGGTTGCATACAGAGAGGAAGTACCAGCAGAAAGTAGGAGGTACTAATGCCACTGTACAAGTCACTGGTGAGACCACACTAGGAATATTGTGTTCAATTTTGGAGGCCATATCTCGCAAAGGATATGAAAAGACTGGAAATGGTTCAGAGGAAGGCGACCAAAATGATTTGGAGCCTGCACCAGAAGGCGTATGAAAAGAGACTCCAAGACCTAAATATGTATACTCTAGAGGAGAGGAGGGACAGGGGAGAGATGATACAGAGCTTTAAATACTTGAGGAGTATTAATGAACAAACAAAACCTTTTTTAAAGACTGGGAAGCTGTAATACTAGCATGCATAACATGATTGCAGTGGCTGGTGCAAATACTGTGACAGAATTCAAAAAGGCATGGGACAGACACAGTGATTCCTTTATAGAAACAAGATAAAATCAAAATAAACATAACTGTCTTGGATATCTTAACAAATTGAGGTGACCTGCATGGAGTGGTGGTTGCACCTACTCTTGCCACCTTGCTGGGCAGACTAGATGGACCATGCTGGTCTTTATCTGCCGTCATATATTATGTTACTTGAATAATCAGGACCTTGGGACAGCAATGCCTTGGTTTCTAGGCTGAAGCAACAAAAGTTGAGCAGAGATATTTAACGTAGTGTATGCCGGGTGCATAAACCACACATGTTCATGCCCCTTTTCCACATGGGTTTCTTGTTACCTAGAAAACCTGTGCAAGAGGATAGGGTCACACTAAGACCTGTGCAGCTTGTAGACCCCAAGATGAATTTCTGTCCGTTGCTACTGCCATTATAGGAGCATGAGTAAGGGTGGATGTCCCAGTACTATATTTATTTATTCATTTATTTATTTATTGGTTTTATATACCGCTTTATCACATAATCAAGGCAATTTACAGAGAACACAACTCACACTGTGTAGGCAGTTTACAGTGAGCAAGGAACATGTTGAACAAGAACAGTAACCATTACATCAAATTAATTTGTTAAACATACTGTATGTGAAGAGTCATTGACTCTCCCCCCCCCTCCATGCCTATGGTTCTGCTCCATTCGGTGTAGACTCAATAAAGACTGGATGAATGATGATTGATGGCAGTTTTACTGGGTAGTTGAATCTGTCTGGAAGAAGTTTCTTATATTGTTTTTCTAACCAAATTAAAGTTCAGATATAGGATATGCACTTCTTGGTTATGTAGGAAAAATCTGAATTATAGTTTGACTTTCTCTGGAAAATTATAATCATTGTCTTTCTCCAGATTCTCCATTAGAGCCTATAATTTGCAGTAGGTATCAAGCATGCTTACGTTCTCTTGCAGATCTTATGAGGTATGGAATAAAATAACCAAATCATCTGCATAGAGCAGGGATTTGGTCTCTGATTTATTTAGCTTTATTGCTGGGACAGAGGATCTCTTCAGTAATGTGGAGATATCATTGATGTAGTCATTAAAGAGGACTGAGATTATAGTTCTATCACACTCTATGCGCCTGTCTGAAACTTCCTCTGTTTATCTTCACCTTGTGGCTTAGTATTTAGCTCACACCTTTCCAGAAGTAGCTCAAGATGAGTTATATTCAGGTACTGTAGGTATTTTCCTGTTCCTGGAGGGCTTATAATCTAAATTTGTACCTGAGTCAATAGAAGATTAAATGACTTGCCCAGGGCCACAAGGAGTATCAGTGTGATTTGAACCCTGATCTTTCTGGCTTCCAGGTTGCTGCCCTAACCACCACTAGGCTGCTCTCCAACTATAGGGATGATGAAGGGGGACCATCAAAATGTCATCTTATTCTGTGCTTCAGAATGCCTTCTGGAAGGGAGGAGTGGCCTAGTGGTTGGGGCAAGCTACTTTGGTCCAGAGAGCCAGGGATTGGAATCCCAGTAGGGTCCAGCAACCTTGGGCCTGAAAGACTGGGGTTTCTAGTCCCACAGGTGCTCCTTGTGTCCTTGGCCAAGACACTTGACCCTCCATTGCCTCAGGTACAAAAACATAGATTGTGAGCCTTTCGGGGATTAGGCTTATATACTGCTTTTCTGCCGCTTTGACTGGCAGTAAAGCAGTATATAAGCCTAGTTAAATAAATAAATAAATATCTCTCTGGCATCATATATAACAACAAAGTCAAAACAGAGAGCAACAAGCAGCCAAGGGTACACACAAATAAACAAAAGAAGCAGGTGCACCAAACAGTGTGGTCAGGTTACCAACTTTATTCCAGCCCCAGCGCGTTTCAACAACACCTTCCTCAGGGGGTACACACCTCAAAGATAAAAACAACATTACATAAAAACATACAGAGGAACGAATAAAAAAATATATATCATAAAGATGAACATATATAAATATCTATAAAGAAGAATAATGATGCAATAGAATTAAAAAAACCCCAAACAAAAAATTGTTAAAAATATTAAGAAACACTATTAAAAGCTGGACATTATAAATCAAGGTATGTGACAACTTAAAAAATGTGACAGTTAAAACCAAATACGAATGTGGTACATACAACATGTGCCAAGAAGAGACAATTTAAAAGTTATAATCCAATCAGAACCACAAATTGAAATTAAATAACATTGTCAGTAAGCAGTGATTATGTGGAGTACACACATATTATAAAGAAAGGGAAAACACCTGTACAAAGGGACGAAGAGGACATAAACCTTTGTACAAAAAAGGGGGAGACCAACCCCACTATACTGAAGACCTAAGAAATCTTACAAATAAAACCAATAAAACCAATAATAAAACAAAAAATAAAACCGAGAGGAGGGGGAAGGGGAGGGAAAAAAGAATGGGAAGGGAGAAAAAGGAAGAGAAAAAGACAAAGAGGGTGAAAAAAGGGGAAAGAGGGGAGGGAAAAGGGGAAAAAAAATAAAAAACTCACTGTGATACGGTGTGCAATGAGTAATATGTTGAAACACTTGAGTCCTACAATTGAAAGCACAACATTAACAGGGGTAAAAAACCCTGATTCATCAATTAAAATCTGTGAAGGGAAAGGACCCACTGGGATAGCAACCCCACTGTGCTCTCATAATGCCCACATACAATGCAGCTGTATGTTATGCAAAAACAGAAAAAAATAGAACATCAAGTGAAAACCATTGGAACATAAATACTAATAGATTTGTGCACACTGTGCACAAGTAATAAAAAACATGAAGTTGAAATTGTAATGCTCTGAGAGAGATTGAAAGCTTAACTTAAAATCACAATAGCTGAGATATATAGTCTGTGTAGTCTATTCGCAAACAAACAGGACAGGCTCAGAGGGTGAGCCAGACCCTAAGGGGTATGTTTACTAAACAGCTGTAATGTAGCATGTGTAACGTTAGCACGCGCTAACGTTACATCGATGACACTAGTGTGCGCTACAGGGCGCGCTAAAGTTACACTCCGTGTTAAGCGCACTATATGCAGAGAGGGGGCAGAGAATAGGGGTCAATGTGTGGGGAGTGGGCGGGAATCTGGCTCTGCTACATTACCACCGGCACCTTAACACTAGGAACATTACCGCCAGTGAAAACCTATTGGTAAGGGTACACAGTGAGGAGAGAGAGCCTATTTAATGTATGCAATGTGCTGCATAGACAGGTGAGCCGAAGAAAGTGATAGTAGTTCACCATTTTCACCAACAGCACAGTGCCCAGGTATGAAAGGGCAATTTGTTGATAGTGCAAATGGCGCATAGGAGGGTGCAGGTGGAACATGCAGTGGGGGCTGCGGGGGCACAGGGTGGACCAGGTGGCTGCCTAGGTGGCACATAAGAACAGAAGACCAGTAAATATGCAAGACTGGGTCTGACCAAGGTCCATCATGCCCTGTAACCTGTAACCAACAGTGTACGAACTATGGCACAGGTTCCTAGTAGGTACCCCAAAACCCATACATGATACACAATGTCTGCAATGGACCACACAGTACAAAGCTGTGGCCCTCACCAGGGAGCCTCCCCAGGAACCTGGCAAAACATACATGAAAACCATGACACTGGCAGCCTATACTACATCCTCAGGTAATGGAGTGCAGGGTATGATGATGGGTGGAAGGACAACATATGTTCACATAGTGGTCCGGAAAGGCCAACACAGCAGCTGCCGTGCATGTCCCCTAGTCCCACAGCAGTCAGATGCTATAGACAATTGAACAACGAATATGACTGCTTCTTGGAGCAGCTGATTCATGAACCGACCAGAGGGGAAGCCATATTAGACCTAATCCTTAGTGGAACACCAGATCTAGTGCAAGAGATAAGGTTGTTGGGGCCACTTGGCAATAGTGATCATAGCATGATCGCCTTTGATTTAATTAGTGGAGGAGGGATAGTAAGGAAATCCACAGTACTACCTTTTAACTTTCGAAAGGGAGACTATGATAAAATGAGGAAAACAGTCAAGAAAAAACTAAAAGGAGCAGTTGCAAAGGTTAAAGACGTACATCAGGCTTGGCTGTTGTTGAAAAATACTATCTTGGAAGCCCAGACCAGCTGTATTCCACGCTTTAAGAAAAGTGGAAAGAAGTCCAAAAAACTGCCAGCATGGTTTAAAGTTGAGGTCAGAGAGGCTGTTGTTGCCGAAAAAGCATCTTTCAGGAAATGGAAAAAAGAGCCAAACGACGAAACCTGGAAACAGCACAAGCACTGGCAAGTCAAATGCAAGGCATTGATAAGGCAGGCAAAGGGAGAATTTGAGAAGAAGCTTGCTGCAGAAGCAAAAACGCGAAGTAAAGACCTTTTCAAGTACATTCGTAGCAAAAAACCTGTGAGAGAGTCAGTTGGCCCATTAGATGATAAAGGGGTTAAAGGAGCACTAAGAGGCGACAAGGCGATAGCGGAGAGACTGAACGAATTCTTTGCTTCAGTCTTTACTGAGGAAGATGTAGGGATGTTACCCATGACTGAAGTGGTATTTAAAGGTGCAGAAGAATTGAAGGAAATATCGATACATCGAGAAGATGTATTACAACTATTAGATAAGCTGAAGAGTAGCAAATCACCTGGGCCGGATGGTATACATCCAAGGGTATTGAAAGAACTGAAATATGAGATTGCAGACCTGCTATCAGTAATCTGTGAACTATCATTAAAATCATCTCTAATACCTGAAGATTGGAGGATCGCCAATGTAACACCAATTTTTAAAAAGGGTTCCAGGGGTGATCCGGGAAACTACAGACCGGTGAGCCTGACGTCAATACCGGGAAAAATGATAGAAACCATCATAAAGAATAAAATTACTCAGCATGTAGATAGTCATGAACTAATGAGAGACAGCCAACATTGCTTTAGACAAGGAAGATCTTGTCTTACTAATCTGTTATGTTTTTTTGAAGGAGTGAATAATCAGGTGGACAAAGGTGAGTCGGTTGATATTGTGTATCTGGACTTTCAGAAAGCCTTTGACAAGGTCCCTCATGAGAGACTTTTGGCAAAACTAAAGAGTCATGGGATAGGAGGCAGTGTACTATTGTGGATCAGAAACTGGTTAAAAGATAGAAAGCAGAGGGTAGGGCTAAATGGCCAATTTTCCCAATGGAGAAAGGTGAATAGTGGTGTACCCCAGGGATCTGTGCTGGGTCCGCTGCTTTTTGACATATTCATAAATGACCTGGAAAGTGGAATAACGAGTGAGGTTATCAAATTTGCAGATGACACAAAACTATTTAAAGTTGTTAAAACCCAAGAGGATTGTGGAAAATTGCAAGAGGATCTTGATAAATTGGAAGACTGGGCATCAAAATGGCAGATGAAATTTAATGTGGACAAGTGCAAGGTTATGCACCTAGGGAAGAACAACCCAAACTATGGTTACACGATGCAAGGTTCCACATTAGGAACCACCACCGAGGAAAAAGATTTAGGCGTCATTGTGGATACCATGTTAAAACCCTCGGCCCAGTGTGCAGCGGCGGCCAAGAGAGCAAATAGAATGCTAGGTATGATAAGGAAAGGAATGGAAAATAAAACAAAGGATATTATAATGCCTCTATATCGTTCCATGGTGAGACCGCACCTTGAATATTGTGTGCAGTTCTGGTTGCCGTATCTTAAAAAGGATATAGCGTTATTAGAAAAGGTTCAGAGAAGAGCCACCAAAATGGTAAAGGGGATGGAAGGATACTCCTATGAAGAAAGGCTAAAAAGGTTAGGGCTCTTTAACCTGGAAAAGAGACGGCTGAGGGGAGATATGATAGAAGTCTATAAATTAATGAGCGGAGTGGAATGGGTAAACGTAGATCGATTGTTTACCTTATCAGAATATAGAAAGACTAGGGGACATGCAATGAAGCTACAGGGTAAACTATTTAAGACTAATAAAAGAAAATATTTTTTCACTCAACGTGTAATCAAACTCTGGAATATGTTACCGGAGGATGTAGTAAAGGCTGTTAGTATGGCTGGGTTTAAAAAAGGTTTGGACAAGTTCCTGGAGGAAAGGTCCATAAGCCATTATTAAGAAGGGACCCAGGATATCAATGCTTGAACCAATACAAGCATTGTGGAACCTGTGTCCCTTAGGGAAACTGCTAGGTACATATGACCTAGATTGACCACTGTTGGAAACAGAATACTGGGCTTGATGGACCTTGGTCTGACCCAGTATGGCATATCTTATGTTCTTATGTTCTTATCTCAGCCACTGCAGACAACATTCCCAATACCTCAAACCCAACACCACACAGCTGTGCCATCCCCAGGTCAAGGACACATAACACTGCCATGTGTTGATGGGGACCCTGAAGAGGCTGATTGGCAGGGGGTAGTGATGTATACCTGACCAGGTATGCCTCTAGCCCACATGGAGCCCATGCCCTAGCTACCCGCCTATCTGCATGTTGCAAGGCCTGGGACCATGCACCACCAACACTGATGGCACATGGCCACGTCAACATGGTGTGGGGGGTAAGGCGGGAGGCAGAGTCACCTGCACGTGCAGCTCACAACAGCTTTGGCCATTTCTAGTACGCCATGTGCAATTCAATATCTGCCAAGGTTCATCTGATGGGAAGCATGCAATCAGCATGGATGGTTGTAGCAATGTGGCGCAGCCCATACAGTCACTGTATATAGAAGGAGAAGATTGCGGATTCATGTCCTGGCAGTGGATTTTGTCCCCATGGCTATATTTTCTACCACAGTGCAGCTAGAATACCAACATGTGCAACCACCAAACATTTGCCCAACAAGGGTACACACCCACACAAACAAGCTTCACTATTCACATCTACATCGGCACAGTGAGCTGCTGTCAACATCAGAGCACACAACCTGCTCTCACACCCTCAGTGGGACTGGTTTCATGTGCTTCTCATGCCATGGCAACATGGTCTTATGGCAGGAAGAAACTAAGATGGATGAACCAAGGCACAGTTGCTGGTGTCTTCCTCACCTCCACAGGCACAGTAGGGCCACGCAGCATCTGGGAACATGGAAGATGTAGTTTGCTGTGATGCACAATGCATCTGCAGCATGAATGAGGCACGCTGCACTTCTTCACATTAAATCTTAACTGCCAAGCATTAAATCTTTCTTCCAGCTTTCATAGAACTTCCCTCATGTTATCCACTCCCTCAGGGGAGTCCACTCTTTGCAGATGACATGAAAATTTGCAATAAAGACAGACTTTTCCATTCAGTCCTTCAGCAATATCACTCACAAATACATTGAACAGTACTGGCCTCAGGACTGATCCCTGGGGCATGTCTCCAATCACATTCCTTTCATCCGAGGGGGTTCAGTCCATTATGCACCTCAGTCCCACAGCACAGTCCCACAGTAGAATGTGATGCAAATTAAGGTGAGAGGATGCTGGGAAATACATGAAACAGCATCATTGCCACAGGGTGCACATGTACGAGAAGGAATGTACATGGAACAGATGGTTGAACATGTCATAGCCAGCTGCTTGACTAGGGTGCAAACAGCAGAGAATGTTGATAGGCCACCATCCACCCAAATTGTGGTGTGATCCTGGACTGTCTATGCAGACACATTGTGTAAGAAATTGATTAAAGCTGTGATTGTCTGTCTGATAGCTCACATTGTGCACCTGTTGTCTCAGGTCAGTGAGAGTGTCTCAGAGACATAGGCTGCACTGAGCATGAGTATTCTGTGTACAACAGCTTTGTGACAGCTGTGGTATGCATGCACCTAATGTCCCTGGGTATGGTGATGCATGCAGGGTGACAGTTGCAGCTGTCTCTGGTTGGCCCTGTGGCATGTTGATAGCTCTAACTGCAGCGATAGCTGTGGACGGAATGTGCAACAAAAGCATACACCACATGAGCAGTGATGGGAGTGGCTGCTATTGCTGTGGGTGATTGGACCACCTCTGTCACCCATCATGGGGCCCCTACCCCTGTGGCTGAACCAAAGTTGTATGGGTAGTGCAGTACTGACCTTGTGGATCAGGTGTCCAGTGACCCACTTCCCATTCATGGTGACCTCTGCAACTGCTAGCTAATGGTCACCAATGCTATCTGTGTCATGAGGGCCTGTAAACTCCTGCCCTCCTGTGAAGGTACAGAGCCTCTGCTGGGCATGGAGGATATGCATGCAGCATGTTTGACTGTGCAATGCATCATGGGGTATGGTGGGATGAACAAATAACAGAACATAGAGCAGCACCAATGGCAGAAAGGAAGGAAGGGTCTATGGGGCCTATTCCTAAAAAAGAAACATTAGGTAGGATGATGGGAGATGCGTGCATGGTACACCATGAAAGTCCAGGGTGTGTAGTGAATGACCATATGCTGCCCAAAGGCAGTCTGAGGGGCAAACACTGACGACCAATGTGGTAAGGCACAGAGGTACTACCTGCCCCAAATGGATATGTTGTGATATAAACAGACATGCAGTAAACACAAAAAATATTCTATACACACAGGCCTGTCATAGAAGGCAAAGGAGTGTAATGTGATGCGGTGATTGCATTTGAAACCATGATCCTCTGTGTACTAGGTAGTGGCCCTAACCATTGGGCCAACGCTCCACACCATATATCCCCATGTGTATGCACAGGTACACAGCCACCCACCCTCACCTATATAGATACATACATATAGATGTGTGTGGACCTAGGATGGCATATATATGTACAGTATAGCTATACTGCTAGATAGGCTGTGGAGTGTTCAGCCCAGTGGTTAGGGGTAGCAACCACGCATCCAACACATCAAGTGTTCAATGCCACCTGATGCAAAGCACATCACATTGTCTCTTCTGAAAAGGCCTGTAGATCTTGTGAACGTGGGCCGCAGCACGCAAGGCGCCTTGCACGGATGTGCCACCACGCAAGGCACGGTGTGTGCCGGCGGCATGTAAGGCAGCATGTATAGCACTCAGCGCTGATGTGGTATGGGGCGTATAGCACAGTGCGCGAGGTGCACTGCTTACCGCACTTGTGCTACATGTGGGGTGTTAGGTACTGTGCGCATTGCGTCCACACTGGGTGCTTTACGTTCCACCTTAGGCGGATGCATCGCATGATGGCACCTAATGCCCTGTGCCTTGTGTGCCGTGTCGGCATAAGGCAGCACTTACAGCACCCAGCGTGGACACGGCGCATATGGCGCTTAACGTCCTGCACATAGCACAGCTGCAATGCGCCTTGCACATGGCACCATATGCCCTACATCCACGCTGAGTGTTATACGTGCCACCATACGTGGACACGGCATGCAAGGCACGGGGTGTTAGGTGCCGTATGCTACACGCCTTGTGCTGCTTGCCACATGGCATCTTGTGGGCTGTGCAATGTGCTATGAGGCAAAGTATTGTGCACTGATGCGAATTCACCATAGGGCACGTTATGGCGCTTCCACAAGACCACAGCATCATGACGTCATTCAATAAAACCACCAGACAAAATCGCTGCTCGTTCTCGGAAGCCACCCTTCTCCATGGGAGATCTGGAGCTGCTGGGAAGGCTGATCTGCTGCTGCCAACAGTGCCTCTTCCCATCCTCAAGTGTCAGGCAGGACCTTTTTCGGGTAAAGCGTGCCTGGCACCGGGTTCAGAGGCGCTTCAATGCGCAGTCGGACTTCCCATGAGAGGTAAGTACACGGGGACAGGTACCACAAACAAAGAAGCTCAACATAGCAGGTCTTAGGTAACACACATCATCTACTGGTCACACCATATACAAATAGGGTCTAGTCTTAGGTCTGTGAGGTGAGCATCTGCGCATGACAGTGTGTTGTGACCTCAGGTGAGGGGTAATTGTTACATCTACATGGGCTTGCAATAGTAAAGGGGATAATTGCACGTGTAGTACCCCACATTGCCATGACCTAGGAGGTGCGAGGTTCCAATAGCTTTGTAAGTACCGTAGATTTATTTATTTTTATTTATTTAGCCAGTTTTGTATACCACCTTATCCTTCAATCAAAGTGGTTAGGGATATAACTAGGGGTCCACATTCAACATAGGTGACAAGACATACATATATTTCTGGGGTTGGGTCCCAGGTCTGAGATGTTGGCGTTTGGTGGCTGTATCGGCAAGGCTGCGTGGATTGGGAGTTAAGGTACTTGTTCATATGAGGCCATGAACAGGTGGGTTTTGAGGGATTTGCGGAAGTCCTTGAGGTCCTTTTGTGCTCTTAGTTCCTCAGGGAGCGAGTTCCATAGGTCCGGCGCAGAGAGTGAGATGGCTCTTCTGGAGGTTGATTGCTTCGTTTTGTGGTATCCGGCTGTGGTGAGGAGTCTGTTGCTGCCTTGGGTCCGCCTGGGTCTGCTGCTTGTGTCTTTAGTTATTGTGGTCTGTAGAATTTCTGCTGAGCAGTGGTGTATGATCTTGAAGATGTTTAGTGTTGCCTTGAATTTTGCCCGTACCATTATGGGTAGCCAGGGCAGCTGTCGGAGTACTGGTGTTATGTGTTCATATTTGGACGTGCCTGTGATTATGCGTGCTGCAGTGTTTTGAACCAATTGAAGTGGGTGTACAGAGTGTTTGGGTAACCCCTGATATAGTGAATTTCCGTAGTCCAGTATGGGGGTGATGACTGCCTGGCATACGGTGTGGAAATATTCCTGGCTGAGGATTGGCTTGAGTCGTCTGATGATCTTTAAACGGTGGTACACTTTTGCTGCAGTCTTGTTAATTTGGGAATGGAGATTCAGGTTTTTGTCTATGATGACACCGAGATACTTTACTTGGTCCTTTGTTGTGATTGTCCTGTGTAGTATGTTGATTTCTTTGGGTGGGTTGAATATTGTGCTCCTGGAAATAAACATTGCTTCGGTCTTATCAAAGTTTACCTTGAGGTTATTGTCGGCGAGCCAGGTGTTCATATGTTCGAGGCACTTGGTCATTGAGGTTAAGTCAAAGGTGCTCAGGTCGATTGGGGTGTACACCATTATATCGTCTGCATATAGGTGATATTGTATATTGTGTTGTCTGATAATGCTGCATATGGGCTGGATATAGATGTTGAATAGTATTGATGACAGGGCCGATCCCTGTGGTATTCCTTGCATGGTGGTAAATTGAGCTGATTTCTTTTCCCCGCATTTAACTTGCTGTGTGCGGTTGTTTAGGTAGGAGGTGAACCATTTCAGGGTTTGTTGCATAATCCCATTTCTTGGAGGCGCTGTAGGAATATGGGGTGTGATACCGTGTCAAAGGCAGCTAAGATGTCAATGAAAATTAGTAATAAACCGTTCCTTATGTTGTCTATTCCCTTCAGTAGGTTGTCAAAGAGGGAGGTGAGCAGAGTCTCTACGTTGTGATGTGATTTGAAGCCATGTTGGTGCAAGTCCAGTGGAGCATGTAGGTCTACGTGATCCTGTAGTTGTCTTTGTACTACTTTCTCGATGATGCATGTATGTGCACCATAGCCCCCCAAAAAAGGTGTATGCATGTGTATAAACTATCCAGGGTCATGAGGTTGGTGTGGCAACCATTGATGTGCTGCCAGATGCAATTCTGATGGTGTATGTCCACATCAGGCCACCACATCCAGCCTCTGTGTTTTTAAGACTGACCCCGGGGAATGTAACTTTTAGTGGGTCACATAAATCTGCAGCCCATGGCAGTGGGTTGTATGTGGAGGATGGCTGTGTCCTGGTGCAGGCCATCAGAGGTTATGTACTGTGATAAGGAGAGTTCTGTGGACTGAATGGAATGGGAAGGAAATGAGGGATACACCTTTAAAAGTAAAGGTAAACAGGGTTCCCATGGAAACCACAAGCTTTCAGAGCATGTACTAGCTAGAGCTAAACCCTGCCCCAGCAGTGACGTAAGAGCTAGTTTGAGCCCTAACGAACTTCACATGTGCAACAAGGAGGGAGTGGCTGGTGAGAAAAGCCGTTTTAAGGCTGCCTCAGAATTTAGTAAAGGAGAGAGGAAGCCAGGAGAGAGGAAGCCAGGAGAAGGGAAGCCAGGAGGAAGGAAGCCAGGAGGTGAACCAGGAAACGAACTAGCAGGGAAATCATGGAACTCAGAACAAGCTAAGGAAGCTAAGGAGGATTCTGGAGAGGCTGTTGATCCCTATTCTCAAGGAGCACTGAAAGCAAACCTGGAGCTTCTGCCAAAGCAACTCAGAGAGGAGGTGGAAAGGCTTACCTTTACCCGAGGAAAGAGCTCTGACTGTAGAGAAAGCATTGCACGTTGGAAAAGTACGTGTGCTTCAGTCCCTAACAAGAGCTGTGCTGAGGATATTGTTAAGAAGCTAAGGTTCAGCGCTGAGCAAAGTCAGGACAGGAACGCAGTAAAACCAACTCCAGCTAGGAGTAAAAATATTCCAAGTAAGTGCCCTGAGACAGCTTCAGATTCTGTGTTCAAATTCTTACAAGAGAATCAAACTCCTTCCATAAGCAGTGTACGTGAAAACCAGAGAGAACAGTTTATAGGACAACTGCAAGAGATTCTAAATAAGCTTCAGTTTAAACCTGATTATAAAAGTTCCTTGGAAGGGAATGCTAATGGAACTTGTGAAGATATGATAATAGATGTTGATGAAGCATCTGTTGATAGTGACGTATGTGAAATGGATTGCTCTTTATGTGAAGCAAACAGCTTGGACTTACGCTGAGTTACCTCTGCATGAGAGAAGTACATAGCTGTTTCTAAACCTGAGAAAGAAAGACATTTTGTTGAAACTTTTAAGTTTGTCTGATCAGTTCTTCAGCCTTGGCTGTGGAAAGCTGGTATTGCAGAGAAGCCTGAGCAGAGCTGTGAATGAAACAGTACTACTGTCATTTGATTCTCAACCTTCAGTTGTTCCTGTTATCCTATTATTTTGGAGAAATAATCCATGCCATGTCTTGCGTTAAGAATTCTATGCGAGGGGGAAAACCCTGAATAAAAATTTATTTGTTTGCCTTGAACCCCATGTGGTCACAGTACTTTGTTGGAGAGTAATTAAACTACAAGTCCCAGCATCCATTGCTGGTGCACTAGGCTTGAGACATTGCTCAAAAACATAAATAAGGCAGCCCTTTTGCCGTTCAGCCATTGGCCTTAGGCAAGGGGGTATGACTGGTCTCCCCGCTTCCCAACTGCTCCGTCTTCAACGTATCCAGGGCCGGATTTACCTATACGCCATGTACGCCATGGCATAGGGCCCACAGCTGGCAAGGGCCCACAAAAATAGAATTAGCTTTTTTTTTAAAAATAAAATTAAAAAAAAAAACTGCTGGCTGCCGCCGCGGGGCCCCCTCTTGCTGCCGCGGCAGCATGGACTGACCCGCGGGGGCCTCCTCTGCAAGCTGAGTCCGTCGGTCCCTTCCTCCGTGCAGGCTGTGAGAGGCGCGAAGGGAGAGTGTCTCCCTCGCGTCTCTGTTAAGCCCGCAGGGGCTGATGGGTCCCATCAGCCCCTGCGGGCTTAACAGAGACGCGAGGGAGACACTCTCCCTTCGCGCCTCTCACAGCCTGCACGGAGGGAGGGAGGGAGGGACCGACGGATTCAGCTTGCAGAGGGGGCCCCCGCGGGTCAGTCCATGCTGCCGCGGCAGCAGAGGGGGCCCCGTGGTGGCAGCCAGCAGTTTTTTTTTAAAATTAAATTTTACTTTAGGCCGATGGGGGGGGGGGGGTAGGACTGGTAATGGGCTATTGGGGGGGCTGGGACTGGAAATGGGCTGGGGGGGTTAAGGCTGGAGGTGGGCTGATGGGGTTAGGACTGGTAATGGGCTGTGGGCTGTTGGGGGGGGGTTTAGAACAGGTAATGGGCTTTGGGGGGGTTAATACTAGTAATGGGCTGTGTGCTGTTGGGGGGGGGTTAGAACTGGTAATGTGCTTAGGGGGGGTTTAAGACTCTTCATGGGTTGTGGGCTGATGGGGGCTGTCTGGTAATGGGCTATGGGGGGGCTAGGACTGGAAAGTGGCTGGGGGGTTAAGACTGGAGGTGGGCTGATGGGGTTAGGACTGGTAATGGGCTGTGGGCTGATGGGGGGGTTAGGACTGGCAATGGGCTATGGGGGGCTGACTGGAAATGGGTTGATGGGGTTAGGACTGGAAGTGGGCTGATGGGGGGTTAGGACTGGTAATGGGTTATAGGGGGGGGCTTAAACTGAAAATGGGGTGATGGGGGGTTAGGACTGTAAGTGGGTTGATGGGGGGCTAGGACTGGTATTGGGTTGGGGGTTGCTAAGACTGGAAATGGGCTGATGGGTGGCTAGGACTGGAAATGGGCTGATACAGGGACTAGAAGGGAATGGATGCTGGGTGAGGCTGGAACTAGAAGGGAGCTGATGTTGGGGGAGGATTAGAATGGGATGGGGCTGGAAGAGTAAAATGGAGAAGGGAAAAATATTTTGTGTGGGAGGGATAAAAAATCTACAATTGGCTGGGTATTGGGAGAGTAAGTGGGGATTGAGGATGGAGGGGTAAAATTTGAGTGGATGAAATAGGAATGAGGAAAGAGCAAAAGGAGAAAGATTAGTATGTTAAAGCAGATGTAGAGAGAGAATGGAAAATAAACTAGAAGAGAGAAGAAAGGACAAATGGACAGCAGACGATGGAGAGTTAGCAGAAGACACGAAGAAACCAGAAGAAAGTGGCTGGAGCAATTGCAGCTGAAAAAAATGCACAAAAGGTAGAAAAATATCTCTTTATTTTGAATTTATTACCGTATTTTTCGCACCATAAGACGCACTTTTTCTTCACCAGAAAGTGGGAGGAAAAGTGCCTGCGTCTTATGGTGCGAATACAAGAAGTTGCAAAGCGGCAGCGGGTCCCCCCTCACCTTACCTTGTCCTCGGGAAGCCGATCTGTACAGGAGATGCATGCTGCTGCTGTGCTGTGTCACCGCCGTATGCTATTGGAGGATAGCATGTAGTAGGCGGTGTTACAGTACACAGCAGTGTGCATGCCCCTCACTCCAGTCTCGGCTTCTGAGGTAAAACTACACACTACACTACACTACACTACACTACATTTTCCCAATAAACTGTCCCTTTTTTCCTTTCCATTGTCACTCTTTTTCTTTCAGTTGTGCAGGGGGGGCCGGGCGCAATATGGGGGGGGGGCACGCTCGCACTCGCACTCGCAGCGAATCCGATCCGAGCCCTCCCCACCGTCTCCCGGGCGCGTACGGTAAATCTCTTCCTCACCTTTACTTCAGGAAGGCCGGGCTGCCTGGTACAAGGAAGCGGACGAGAGCGCGTCGTTTTCCCGCCCATCGGATCCAGGGAGGGCGGGAACATCCTCCTCCGCACCCCCTTCAGCTCTTATTGCCCACTGGTGGCCTAAGGGGAGGGGGAAGCCTCCAGGAAGGGAGCTTTGGCTGTGGCTTGGGTGCTCGCGGCGTCTCCTCCCCGTGCCCAGCCTCTCCTGCACAGCCCGGCATGGCTCCCTCCCCGAGTAGACCCCGCAAGCCCCGCTCCTCCGCCGCTGCAGCCGGGGAAGGGACAGCGGGCAACTGCGGGGCCCCGGCGCTGCTGCTGCTGCCTCCCCGCTGCCTGCTGCTCGTGCTGGGGGACGACGGTCGGGCAGCCCTCCAATGGCACCCCGCTCTCCATCATGGGCTTGATGCCGCTCAGCGAGTCCCTGCTGCAGCCCTACTTCCTGGACCTGCGGCTCTACGACACCGCGGTAAGCTCGGCTTTGCTGCAGCTTTCTCTCTTTACTTTTATTCCCCTTGCAAAATACCGGTATTTGCCAAATCAATGGCGTTTAAGATTTTAAGATTTTGTTCAATTCGTTCCCACATGGGTAACCAAAACAACTGAACGTTAGGGCATTCCAATAACATATGGGAAAATGTACCCAGGCCATCTTTGCAAGATCAGCATACGGTACATTACCAGCCTTGCTGTTCCATTTAGCCTGTTTAACTGGAGTACGGTAATTTTATCTGCCAAAAAATAGAGCAACTGCGTAAGGGAGGCAGATTGAGACACTCTTATCAGTGAATCCCAGAATTTGGCCCAAAGTCGTGGTGCAGTCAATTTGCCAATCTCATGTTCTCAAATCCGTTCAATTCCAATGGGTCAGCAGTGGCTATGTTCACGGATTACGGTAATTTACCGTATATAACCTTGAAATGACCCCTGGTTCACCCGCCATCGAGGACATACCGGTATTCCTTGTCAGCTCCGCTTCCTCTGTCAAAGGAAACACAGCTATCTTGGATTTATTAACACAATGCTTTAACTGTATCCACTGGTAAAAACAAGAATTATGGTAGGAAGAGCAAACTCTTCTTGCAAAGCAGAGAAAGCTTTCCAATTGGAGTCTTGAAAAAGCTGGCCTAGCAACCAGATGCGTTGAGAATACCACGACTTCCATTTACCGTAACAGTCTTACCTTGAATTTTAAAATCTGAGTTAAACCATATAGGGAGTTATCACTATGCATTTTATTACCGGTAGTTAAAAATTGATAGGCACGTTGTGTATCACAGATTACGGTAATAAAAATGCTGCCACCTGTTAGGTACCGGTATTTTCCTGCCCTGCTTTCCCCTTTCCCGATTGCTTGCAACATGTTGGAATTGCACGGGTACTACCGGTAAGTGGATTTGGCCTGAAAATTATTATTTTTCTCAAAAAGCAAATGTTAATATTCCCCTTAGATGTCATTGCTTCTGAGACAGGAGAGACTCAAAGTCGCAGAGTACCGGTAGATGTGAATGCACTTGACTGCTGTTTACCGGTGTTTACCCCCAGTGGTCAGACTTGCTATAGAAAAAGATCGGATTTGTTGCTGGTGATGCCTGGGCTGTTCATGTTTGATTTTTCTTTTTTTTACAACGCAGACTTGATTTTTGAGGTGCTGTTATCACATATCACATTGTGATCATGAAAAAAAGATTCTGGGGTGACAGGGAAGCAGAAATGCAGCCGTGCTTCTTATTTCAGCACAACGCAGTACTGCTGCATAGGTGCATGTTTACCGTACCTTCCCGGGCAGCTCTGGCATCTTAGCAAAGAGCAGGTGTTTTGTGGTTCCCTTTACAATATTGCCCGTATTTTTACGTATAAGATATACGGTAAAAATATCATCATCCGTTTTTGGGAATACGGTAGTCGCTATTTACAGTACCGGTAGTTTGCTTGCTGTTTTTATTTTATGTGAACGGGCAGTGAAATCTGGATATTTTCAGCTAGAGGGAGAGCCCGTGGTTTTGCAGAATTTCAGTTTTGCATCCTAGGTTGCACTGGCGGTAGTGAGAGAGATCTGTCTGTCCTGTGGTGTGTTTAGGTGATGCATACTACCTAATAAGGAATGGTGACAGAATGTCCCAGGGATCGACTTTGCTTTTGCTGATCTGTTGGGTGGACAGATTTGTGCTTTTGGTACCTAGAATGATGGAGAACAAAATATGACAACGCAAATGGTGATTGCTCTGTGAAAACGCAAATGGTTAGTGCTCAATAGTAATCATTGAAGAAATTATGGTACCGGTATACTGAAAGTTCCTTCATTTCTTGCAGAAAAATATTGTACCGTACTACTGTACCTCATTCTACAAAGATGCTGAAGCAGAAAAGAATAGCCTATAAAATTTCATACAAACTGGAGGTTATCAAATATGCTAAAGAGCATGGAAACAGAGCAGCGGAGAGGCATTTTGGGCCGCCTCCAACTGAAAAACAGATTAGAGAGTGGAGGAAACAGGAGGATCAGCTGCAAAAAGAAGACAAAAGCAAGCACACTTTGCGTGGGCATGCTGCAAAGTGGCCAGAGTTGGAGGTGGACGTGAAAGAATGGATCATGCTTCATCGCAATAATGGCTTCTCCGTCTCAACAAAAATGATCATTTTTGAAGCGAAACGCATTGCTAAAGAGAGGGGCATTCAAGACTTTACAGGATCACCATCATGGTGCTACAGATTCATGAGAAGATGTGGTCTTGCTATGCGTACCAAAACCAGCATTGCCCAAAAAATGCCCAAAGAATATGAGGCTAAAATTCTGTCCTTTCACAGTTTTGTTATCAAAGCCAGAAAGAAAAACGGCTTTGAAATTGGCCAGATTGGGAACATGGATGAAGTCCCGCTAACATTTGATGTGCCTTCTAATAGGACTGTCGACCTGAAGGGTGCCAAAACCATCACAGTGAAAACTTCAGGGCACGAGAAGACGCATTATACAGCTGTGTTATCCTGCTGTGCCGATGGCACCAAATTGCCACCCATGCTGATTTTTAAAAGGAAAACATTTCCAAAAGATGCCATTCCAAGAGGTGTTGTGGTACACGTCCATGAAAAAGGATGGATGAATGACAATGGCATGAAAATATGGGTTGAAAAGGTGTGGTCCAAACGTTCTGGAGGACTTCTGAAAAAACCTGCCCTATTAGTGCTTGACCAATTTAGAGCACATATTAGTGAACCAACCAAAAAGTGCTTCAAGGAAGTAAAGACCCATCTAGCTGTCATTCCCGGAGGTCTTACCAGCCAGTTGCAACCTCTTGATGTCTCCATAAACAAGCCATTTAAGGTCTTTATGAGAGAAGAGTGGAACAAGTGGATGGCTGCTGGTAACCATGATTTGACACCCACTGGACGAATGAAGAGGCCCACCATCACTCAAGTTTGCGAATGGGTGAAAAGATCATGGGACTCGGTGAAGGAAGAGATTGTTGTACAGTCGTTCAAAAAATGTGGCATTAGCAATGCCTTAGATGGAAGTGAAGACTGTATTTTATACGAAGACAGCGAAGAAAGTGATGTCAGTGATTGTGACCAAATGAGCCTCATGAATTCTGACTCTAGCGAAGAAGAGTTCTTGGGGTTTTCCGAAGACTAGAGTACTCAAACCTTTGTCTTTATGTGTTAATGACAGTGATAATGGTTCTTAATGCCACTGTTGACTGCTGTTCAGTTTATATGGTTCAAATATTATTCTGTTATACTTTATTAAATATTTTATTACACTATTTGGTTCAGAATATTTTTTTTCCTATTTTTCTCCTCTAAAAACCAGGTGCGTCTTATGGTCGGGTGCGTCTTATGGTGCGAAAAATACGGTAATTGGAATATGTCAGCTCTGGTAAATGTGCATCATTAACGTCTGCGCTTTGTTTAGTACAAGAGCAAATTAATGTATAGTTTTATTTCTACAGTGTTGTACATTCCAAGTTTGGCTTTTGGGATTCCCAGTTTAATTATTGTCTTCCTGTTTCTAAATTGTGATTATTTGTTTGGTGATGGTCTATGTTCTGCATGTGTAACTGAGCTGAGGTGTTCTGTTTATATAATTCCTATTTGACATTGCCACTTGTTCTCTTTCCCCAGTAGGTCATGTATTGTTGTTCTCTGAAATATATTGGTTTAATATTTGCAGTGTTGCCTTTTGATTGGTAGAGTATGGTGCTTTGTGAGTCCTGGTAGTGCTGTTAGGATACGGCGGGTTTGCTATGGGTTCTAAATGTAAACCACAAATACATGATTCCCCAACACTATATCACCAATAATACTTCTTAAAAAATATTTTACCCATGGACTCCCAAGTCAACTATAAACCCAGACTCTAATACCAATTTTTTTGTCGGATTATTCACCATGAGAAGAAACTTTTCTCCTCCTGAAGTGAACCCTCCTTTTTACTCAAAATGAAAACGGCTGTTCCTCAGCCAAGCCGACAAAATCAGCACTTGCTGGCGTCAGCAAAAACTCTCTATCTAAAACTGCTCAAAGAGTCAATTTGATCTCCAACAGCCCTCAGGCTAAAATAACAGTGTTACAGCTTCAAAAGTCTTCTTTTCCCAAGCAGAAACAATTTAGAAGACTTAGCTGATATGGAGCAGATGCCGCTTCACTCCATCCGTCACAGTCCCCGAAATTTCCGCTCTTATCTTTAAAATTCGGAGACACTTGTGATAATCCAACAGATAATCTGCTCCACTCCAAAGAACGAGGTTCAGGCTACACCGAAGGTGTTTCAAGCCGTCTGGTCTTCCACAGCTCTTCCTCAGGCATTGTGAACCCCGTAAGAATCACACCGCTTAAATCAGGTGATGCAATGACGTCAAAGTTCAAAGGTCCACCACACAACAACTTTATTGAACCCCTAAGTGCAGCCCCCACCAGTCAATGTCAGCATTCATTCCATTCGGGATGATTGACTGCAAACGGAAAATCCACTGCTGTTCTTTAAAGTGCAAGCGAGCCAAACGGTCACCCCCTCGAAGGACTGGAGTCACTACTTCCTATACTCTCCACCGCAAATCATTAAAACAGTGGTTCAGTTGTTGACAGTGTAAAACACCCGGGGCCCCCTCTTGTCGCTTATTAATCCGCGATCGATGTTCCAATAAGCGGTTTTTAATCGGTCTAATAGTGCGACCCACATATTTAAGGCCACAGGGGCAAAGTAACATATACACCACAAAATCTGACTTGCAAGTGGAATGCACTGCAGAACGGTGAACAAACCCTGTACTAAGATCTTCCCAAACCTTGAAGTGCTAAATCACAGAAATCACACGTTCCACAAGCATAATGTCCCTGTCGCAACCCCTGGGGCTCCACCAACTCCCGGGGCTGAGTTCGAATTACCCAATCCCCTATTGTACGGGAACGTTTATAAGCTACCATTAGTGGCTTGCGGAAACAAGTATGAAGGGACAGCAAAGCCCAATGTGTCTTCAAAATATGCACTAAGGTTGAAACTTTGGGTAGATAAGGCAATATACTGATAATCACATCCCTCTGCTTTTTATTAGATGGAACCACATTCTGAGACTGCCCCTGGGCTGCCCACCACTCAGGATGGTTATAAAGGGCTCTCTTAAACGCTTTACAAATTAAAGCATCCGGGTATCCCCTCTGATTCAAACGCTGACTCAAGGCTCTGGTATGCAATCGGTACGCCCCTACTGATGAGCATAGCCTCCTAATACGTAAAAACTGTCCAAATGGAAGGCTTTTCCTCATTCCTGGAGGGTGGAAACTAGAATATTTCAACAAAACATTTTTTTGAACCGGTTTACGATAAAGGGTACTGCACAGTCTAGTGCCACTAAGATATAAGAGAATGTCCAAATATTCTATCTGTCGATGATGAAAATGGGCCGTAAACTGCAAATTTATGTCCAAAGAATTTAACCACAACAAAAAGTCATGCAAAGATGCTTCCGGTGCTGCCCAAATGAAAAAAATGTCATCCAAAAATCTCTTCCATAGAAGTATGTGTCGAAACCATGGGGACAAGTAAACATATTGCTCTTCAAAATTCATTACATATAAAGATGCTACAGAGGGGGCAACCGTAGCCCCCATTAAACCGCTTATTGGAACATCGATCGCGGATTAATAAGCGACAAGAGGGGGCCCCGGGTGTTTTACACTGTCAACAACTGAACCACTGTTTTAATGATTTGCGGTGGAGAGTATTGGAAGTAGTGACTCCAGTCCTTCGAGGGGGTGACCGTTTGGCTCGCTTGCACTTTAAAGAACAGCAGTGGATTTTCCGTTTGCAGTCAATCATCCCGAATGGAATGAATGCTGACATTGACTGGTGAGGGCTGCACTTAGGGGTTCAATAAAGTTGTTGTGTGGTGGACCTTTGAACTTTGATGTCATTGCATCACCTGATTTAAGCGGTGTGATTCTTACGGGGTTCACAATGCCTGAGGAAGAGCTGTGGAAGACCAGACGGCTTGAAACACCTTCGGTGTAGCCTGAACCTCGTTCTTTGGAGTGGAGCAGATTATCTGTTGGATTATCACAAGTGTCTCCGAATTTTTAAAGATAAGAGCGGAAATTTCGGGGACTGTGACGGATGGAGTGAAGCGGCATCTGCTCCATATCAGCTAAGTCTTCTAAATTGTTTCTGCTTGGGAAAAGAAGACTTTTGAAGCTGTAACACTGTTATTTTAGCCTAAGGGCCGTTGGAGATCAAATTGACTCTTTGAGCAGTTTTAGATAGAGAGTTTTTGCTGACGCCAGCAAGTGCTGATTTTGTCGGCTTGGCTGAGGAACAGCCGTTTTCATTTTGAGTAAAAAGGAGGGTTCACTTCAGGAGGAGAAAAGTTTCTTCTCATGGTGAATAATCCGACAAAGAAATTGGTATTAGAGTCTGGGTTTATAGTTGACTTGGGAGTCCATGGGTAAAATATTTTTTAAGAAGTATTGGTGATATAGTGTTGGGGAATCATGTATTTCTGGTTTACATTGGGTTGATTTCCAGGGGTGTAATAAGTAGGATGGGTTCTAAATGGGCAGTGTTTGTAGTAGTTCCTAATGTGTCTGGCAGTTGGCACTGGATTATAGTAATGTAGAAATCTTTTAGTCTTTCTTTATCCATACATTCATTAAGAGGCACGTTTACTAAAAGTTAGTATATGGTAACATTATGCAAATATTTATGCAAATGAGGCCCCTTATGCAAATGAGGCCCCGCACCCCCCTTGGGCCGCCCCTGCTGGGGGCCCACAATTTTTGTTGGCGTAGGGCCTCACTCAAGGTAAATCCAGCCTTGAACGTATCCAAAACACCGCTGCCCGGCTCATCTTTCATGCATCTATCCGTGATCATATCACTCCTCTCCTCACCGTCTCCACTGGCTCCCTGTCAAGTTCCGCACTCATTTCAAGATTCTGGTCCTTCTCCACCGCATCCTCCACACCCACTCCCCTCAGTACCTAGCTGACTTGGTTCACTTTCACAATCCAGCTCGTTCCCTACGCTCCTTTCACCTGAATCACTTGCATCTTCCCTCACCCACTTGTGCTCGCCTCCAATCCACTCGTTCCTCTGCATTTTTCTTCCTTGCCCCTGCCCTGTGGAACTCTCTCCCCTCTTCTATCCGCCTCAAACAAGATCATGCCACCTTCAAGAACCGCCTTAAAACTCACCTCTTTACCCTTGCCTTTGACCTTCCTGAACCTCCCACATGGCTTTGTCTTCCCTTCCCCCTCCCCTCACTTTCCCCTCTACCGTCCTGTTGTATGAATCTGCCTAGTTTGCTTTCCTATCAGTCGATGTAACTTCTTTTCCTTTTTTCCCTTCACCCTACGGTGACCATTATGATTTGAACTCTGTACACCGCTATGATGTTATTTTACGTTTAGCGGTATATTAAGCTAATAAACTTAAACTTAAACAGTACAATGTCATATTGAAGTGTTATGAAATGTATGTGTAGCATCACTGTACCAATGAAAGTTGGAATGGAGGAGTGGCCTAGTGGTTGGGGCAAGGTACTTCAGGCCGGAAGGTCGGGAGTTCCAATCCCACTAGAGGACAGCAACCTTGGGCCGGAAGGACTGGGGTTTCTATTCCCACAGGTGCTCCTTGTGGTCTTGGGCAAGCCACTTAACCCTCCATAGCCCATGTTCCCTGTAAAATAGTTTTCTCCAAGTTATAATGCCCTGTTCAATGTAATTTCAGTTTGTTCAATGTAAACCGCACTGATGCAGAATAGCGCGGAATATAAAAGAATGTAAATAAATAAACGACGGCACTTAACAACAACAACAGCAGCTACAGGTACCAGTCTGTCAACAATGAGCCGCCTGACTGAAGACCGAACACAATTTAGGATAGCTGTCCAGAGAGTCGCCATGAGTCGACTCCGACTCGACGGCACTTAACAACAACAAATAAATAAAATAAATAAATAAATCAATAAATAAGTTGAACCTGTAGCCCACTCCTAAGCCTCAGACAGGGTGAGATAGGCTAGTGACATACTCAGTGCATTGAAAGTGTATGCATCCCTGCTGTCTCTGCCCTGTTGTGTCACCGTACAACATTTGAAATCAAATGGGGTTTTGGAGGTTAGCACCATGTGATACATACTACATGCCCACCAATCAGAGGGTGCAAAACATCCCTTACTGTGACAGTAACAATAGTTATGTATGTGCACACCTGTATGTAGTTATATAGGAACACCTCTTGCCTCATTTTCAGCTGCATGTCTCCTAGGGGTTGTGACTATCAGCCTACCACATGTAGCCACTGTGAGCGCCAGCCATTCCTGGCGCCAAACCGACCAAGCACCCTCAGATGTGATGTGGTGTCTTGGTGTACAGAAATTCACTGCTAATGACACACATTATCATAAGAACATAAGATATGCTATACTGGGTCAGATCAAGGTCCATCAAGCCCAGTATCCTGTTTCCAACAGTGGCCCATCTAGGTCATACGTACCTAGAGTTTCCCCGAAAGACACAGGTTCCACAATGCTTGTATTGGGTCAAGCATTGATATCCTGGATCCCTTCTTAATAATGGTTTATGGACCTTTCCTCCAGGAACTTGTCCAAACCATTTTTAAACCCAGCTACACTAACAGCCTTTACTACATCCTCCGGTAACAAATTCCAGAGTTTGATTACACGTTGAGTGAAAAAATATTTTCTTTTATTAGTCTTAAATAGTTTACCCTGTAGTTTCATTGCATGTCCCCTAGTCTTTCTATATTCTGATAACGTAAACAATCGATCTATGTTTACCCGTTCCACTCCGTTCATTAATTTATAGACTTCTATCATATCTCCCCTCGGCCGTCTCTTTTCCAGGTTAAAGAGCCCTAACCTTTTTAGCCTATCTTCACAGGGGTATCCTTCCATCCCCTTTACCATTTTGGTGGCTCTTCTCTGAACCTTTTCTAATAACACAATATCCTTTTTAAGATACAGCGATGAGAATTGCACACAATATTCAAGGTGCGGTCTCACCATGGAATGATATAGAGGCATTATAATATCCTTTGTTTTATTTTCCATTCCTTTCCTTATGATACCTAGCATTCTATTTGCTCTCTTGGCCGCCACTGCACACTGGGCCGAGGGTTTTAACATGTTATCCACAATGATACCTAAATCTTTTTCCTGGGTGGTGGTTCCTAATGTGGAACCTTGCATCGTGTAACCATAGTTTGGGTTGTTCTTCCCTAGGTGCATAACTTTGCACTTGTCCACAATAAATTTCATCTGCCATTTTGATGCCCAGCCTTCCAATTTATCAAGATCCTCTTGCAATTTTCCACAATCCTCTTGGGTTTTAACAACTTTAAATAGTTTTGTGTCATCTGCAAATTTGATAACCTCACTCATTATTCCCTTTTCCAGGTCATTTATGAATATGTTAAAAAGCAGCAGACTGAGCACAAATCCCTGGGGTACACCACTATTCATCTTTCTCCATTGGAAAAATTGTCCATTTAGCCCTACTCTCTGCTTTCTATCTTTTAACCAGTTCCTGATCCACAATAGTACACTGCCTCCTATCCCATGACTCTTTCGTTTTGCCAAAAGTCTCTGATGAAGGATCTTGTCAAAGGCTTTCTGAAAGTCCAAATACACTATATCAACAGACTCACCTTTGTCTACCTGTTTATTCACACCTTCAAAAAAACATAACAGATTAGTAAGACAAGATCTTCCTTGTCTAAAGCCATGTTGGCTGTCTCCCATTAAGCCATGACTATCTACATGTTCAGCAATTTTGTTCTTTATGATGGTTTCTACCATTTTTCCCGGTACTGACTTCAGGCTCACCGGTCTGTAGTTTCCCGGATCATCCCTGTAACCCTTTTTAAAAATTGGTGTTACGATCGCCATCCTCCAATCTTCAGATAATATAGATGATTTTAATGATAGTTCACAGATTACTAATAGCAAGTCTGCAATCTCATATTTCAGTTCTTTCAACACCCTTGGATCCGGCCCAGGTGATTTGCTACTCTTCAGTTTATCTAATAGTTGTAATATATCTTCCCGATGTATCGATATTTCCTTCATTTCTTCCGCACCTTTAAATACCACTACAGTCATGGGTAACATCCCTACATCTTCCTCAGTAAAGACCGAAGCAAAGAATTCGTTCAGTCTCTCCGCTATCTCCTTGTCGCCTCTTAGTGCCCCTTTAACCCCTCTATCATCTAATGGACCAACTGACTCTCTCATAGGGTTGTTGCTATGAATGTACTTGAAAAAGTCTTTATTACACGTTTTTGCTTCTGCAGCAAGCTTCTTCTCAAATTCTCCCTTTGCCTGCCTTGCATTTAACTTGCCAGTGCTTGTGCTGTTTCCAGGTTTCGTCGTTTGGCTCTTTTTTCCATTTCCAGAAAGATGCTTTTTTGGCAACTACAGCCTCTCTGACCTCACCTTTAAACCATGCTGGCAGTTTTTTGGACTTCCTTCCACTTTTCTTAAAGCATGGAATACAGCTGGTCTGGGCTTCCAAGATAGTATTTTTCAACAACACCCAAGCTTGATGTAAGTCTTTAACCTTTGCAACTGCTCCTTTTAGTTTTTTCTTAACTATTTTCCTCATTTTATCATAGTCTCCCTTTCGAAAGTTAAAAGGAAGTACTGTGGATTTCCTTGCTATCCCTCCTCCACTAATTAAATCAAATGCGATCATGCTATGATCACTATTGCCAAGTGGCCCCAACACCTTTATCTCTTGCACCAGATCTGGTGTTCCACTAAGGACTATGTCCAATATGGCTTCCCCTCTGGTCGGTTCATGAACCAGCTGCTGAAGAAGCAGTCATTTATTTCATCTAGGAACTTTATCTCCCTAGCATGTCCTGCCGTGACACTGACCCGGTCGATACTGGGGTAATTGAAATCACCCATTATTATTACTGTGCTGTAACGTTTGTTAGCTTCCTTGATTTCTTTGAGCATTTCATTATCCATTTGTTCATTCTGGCCAGGCGGTCGATAGTACACCCCCACTGCCGTCGCTTTCCCCTTTTTACATGGAATTTTAATCCATAGAGATTCTACTGCAAATTTTGTTTCCTGCAAAACTTTAATCCTTCCTGACTCAATGCCCTCTCTAACATAGAGTGCAACCCCTCCACCAATTTGATCAGCTCTATCATTACGATATAGTTTGTACCCAGGTATCACAGTGTCCCATTGATTGTCCTCCTTCCACCATGTCTCTGAGATTCCAATCATATCTAACCTCTCATTTAGTGCTATATATTCTAACTCTCCCATCTTATTTTTTAGACTTCTAGCATTTGCATACAAGCATTTTAGAGACTGTATTTTATTCATATTAATTTGGCTATTGGTAGGCATGGGTAATTTGGGATCTTTAAGCTCTGTCTGCTCCATACTCGAGGGCATTTGGGCTACTTTACTCTTTTTTGGAGCCTCTCTGCTTTTGGTTGTATCCTTCAAGGATACATTCTTCCGAACCATGCGCTCTTGTGTGACTGTCGGCTTTCCCCTATTATCTAGTTTAAAAGCTGCTCTATCTCCTTTTTAAAGGTTAATGCCAGCAGCCTGGTTCCATCCTGGTTAAGGTGAAGCCCATCCCTTCGGAAGAGCCCCTCCTTTCCCCAGAATGTTCCCCAGTTCCTAACAAATCCAAAACCCTCATCCTTGCACCATTGTCTTATCCACGCATTGAGACTGCGGAGCTCTGCCTGCCTTTTTGGTCCTGCTCGTGGAATGGGAAGCATTTCGCAGAACGCTACCCTGTAAGTTCTGGATTTCAACTTCCTACCTAAAAACCTAAATTTAGCCTTCAGAACCTCCCTACCACATTTTCCTATGTCATTGGTACCGACATGTACCAAGACAGCAGACTCCTCCCCAGCACTATCTAAGACCTTATCTAGGTGGCGTGTGAGGTCCGCTACCTTCGCACCAGGCAGGCATGTTAACAGGCAATCCTCACGTCCACCAGCTACCCAGCTATCTACATGCCTAATGATCGAATCACCAACTATAACAGCTGTCCTAACCCTTCCCTCATGGGCACATGGCCCTGGAGAAACTTCCTCGGTGCGAGAGGGTTTTACATCACCTGGAGGACAGGTCCTAGTTACAGGAATTCTTCCTGCCACACCAGGGTGATGCTCTCCTGTCACATGACCTCTCTCCTTCATGGCAACAGGGATGCTGCCAGACTGGAGGTGGGACTTCAGGACTATATCCCTGTAGGTCTCGTCTATGTACCTCTCTGTCTTTCTTATGTCTTCCAAGTCTGCTACTCTAGCCTCTAGAGAATGGACTCGTTCCCTGAGAGCAAAGAGCTCCTTGCACCTAGTGCACACGTAAGATCTCTCACCAACTGGAAGAAAATCATACATGTGACACTCAATGCAAAAGACTGGAAAGCCCCCATCTTGCTGCTGGACTGCTGTCTGCATCTTAGTTTTAAGCTTGTGTTTAGATCTTTTAGTTGTTTACTTACTAAGGGTTGCTATGGATACTTATACTAATAAAATTGTACCTAATACGTTTAATATACCGTGTTCAACTGAAGCTTACTTAATCTCAGGTCCTTAGTGTATGACTGATTTTGATAAAGAGCTGCACTTGAGAGCACCTCCTTTCCTTTAAGATGTGTAAGTACCTATAAAGCTACAATTATCCCAGGGGTGGGTGGATGTTGGGGAGGGAGGGAGGGAAATAACACTTATTAAAAGAGGGCTACTACACAGTACCCTGTCCTGTGCTTCTGAGGTAAGCTGTGACCAACTTCCTGGGTGATTAACACTCCTTGCTTGGATAGAAGGAGTCTTTCAAAATGGCCTTTTGATCTGGCACCTGGCGTTAACACCTATTGAAAACGTTTCACAGGTCTTTTGCCCCCGAGGTAGAAGCCTCTTTGTAAAGGTCTCTAGAAGACTGTATTTGTTGCTCAAAGAATACTGACCTTGTTTTGCCTTTTATGCTAAGTTATGTTCTGATTTAATTTAAATTAAAGCTCTTTGCTGCTGCTAGGCTCTGACTTATTATGAAATTTAAACTAGATGCTTTCTGCTGTGTTCGAAATTTAACCAGAAAGCTCTCTTCTGTGTTTTAAATTTAAACTAAGGGGCTTGTTTACAAAGCTGCGGTCGCGGTTTCCGATTGTTATCGGAGCCACGGCCCCAATGAACCAAGCCCCTAAAAGTACTTTGCTGATACTAGGCCCTGAGTGAGTATTAACTTTAAACTACAAGCTCTCTGCTAGGTATGAAATCTAACCAGAAAGTTCTCTTCTGTGTTTTAAATTTAAACTTAAACTGCTGCTACTAGGCTCTGACTGATTTAACAAATACACTGGGTTCACAGATTAATCAGCTTTAATCCAAAGAAGTCCCTTCAGAAAAATTCCCAGAAGTATATACTCACAATTGCAGATCTCTCTCTAGAAGTAGCAGTCCCCTTTTCTAGTCCTTCAAGACTCCTATCTAGTGGGTTGAGTGCAGTGCTGTAACTAGGCCACTCCAAGACATATACCTGATAGCCTGTAAACAACCCCAGTGGAGCTATAGCTGTATGTGTAGGGTCAGGTTAAGGGGCCTGTCATTAACTGGAACCACATATAGGTCACACGGGACTGAGCATGTGACACACACCACAGCTAGGGGGAGTGTAAGCATAGCAATATGTTTATTGTGTGGCCAACTGTATGGACCTGACTGTACATAGGGGTGACAAAGTGAGAGGGATGATGATCTTTGGTTGTGTCGCTGTTCTCCACTGCAATCTGTGAATGTGCTATACAAGGTGTCTATAGCATGGTAACATAGAAATATAGCAGGTGATGGCAGATATGTAGCTGTCTGGTCCATCTAGTCTGCCCAGCAAGTTGGCAAATGTAGATGTGCCTGCTGATCTGTGCAAGTCAGCCCTACCCATGTATGGACTCAGGGCTCTACCCACTGCTCAGTGGCCCATCAAGTTGGCAAATGTAGATATGCCTGTTGATCTGTGCAGGTCAGCCCTACCCATGTCCTGCCTCAGGGCTTTACACACTGCTCGGTGGCCCATCAAGTTGCCAAATGTCGGTGCGCCTGCTGATCTGTGTAGGTCTGCTCTACCCATGTCCGGCCTCAGGGGTGTACCCAGTACTCCTTGTAGGTTACCACAACTTACACAGCTAGAAGAGATGGTAATGGTATGTTTGATAACATGCTGTTGCCAGACAGGGATGAACTGGGTTGCTCACATGACATTGTTGGTTTGTTCAATGAGGTACATCCACAACCTCCATTGGGAGGCCTGTCCAGTCTTTCAACACCCCTTCCCTGAGAAGGAAATTCCAAACATTGCTTGTGGTATACACCTATGTAGCTACATGTAATATGCCACACATTTACGGCTCCCATGTCCTGGGAGGGTGTATGAATCCACATCAATATTCAAGAAATATATGCTTCTATCAGTCTTAAATGGAACACCCTGTAGCTTCATTGCATGTCTACTAGTCTCACTATATTCTGATGACATAAGCAATCAACCTATGTTTATGAGTTCCACTCCATTCATTAATTCATAGACTTCCATCATATATCCCCTCAGCCATCTCTTTTCCAGACTGAGGAGCCCTATCCTTTTTCCCATCTCTTCATAGGGGGATCCCCATCCCTTCTACCATATTTTATGAGTCCTCTCTCTATCTTTTCTAATAATGCTATATTTCCCACCTGGGGACAGAAATCTCAGGCCGGAGGGACTGGGGTTTCTAGTCCTATAGGCACTCCTTGTGGCCTTGGGCAAGCCACTTAACCCTCTGTTGCCTCAGGTACACATAGATTGTGAGCCCTTTGGAGACAAGGGAATGTATCCAGTACCTGTTTGTAGTGAATAGATAATGTAAACCACTTTGATTGAAGGATAAGGTGGTATAGAAAACTGGTTAAATAAATAAATAAATACGGTGGCCAGAATTTCACACAGTATTCAAGATGTGGTCGCACCATGGAGCGATACAGAGGCAGTGCAATATCCTTTGTGTTATGTAACATTCCTTCCCTTAGGATACCTAGCATTCTATTTGCTCTCCTGGCCATTGCTGCACACTGGGTGGAGGGTTATAACATGTTATCCACGATGACACCTAGATCCTTTTCCTGGGTGGTGGCTCCTAATGTGGAACCTTGCATTGTGTAACCATAGTTTGAGGTTTTCTTTCCTAGTTGTGTAATGTTGTGTTTGTCCACATCAAATCTCATCTGCCATTTGGATGCCCAGTCCTCAGAGTTAACAGGATCCTCTGGCCATTATTTATTTAACAATTTTTATATACCGTCTTTCTGCAATTCAAGACGGTTTACATAGAACTTTACATGGCAGTATATTTCAACTGTTTACATAGAACAAGTAACAAGGATACAAGTGTAAAAAATGTAGAAAATATGAAACTATTTATAATGATCAACTATTTACATAAGTACATACAGGAATACCACATGGTAGCATGATAGAAATTGAAAAGGCAGGGGTGAGGAGGTGGAGGCAGAGGGCTGAGTACTAAGGTGGTAGGGAAAAATGTTTGAGGAAGAGATGAGTTTTTAACTTCTTTTGGAACTCGGAGTGGTCTGAACAGTTTCGCAGCTCCTGAGGAAGGGCATTCCATAAGGATGGGGCATAGAGGGAGAAGGCCCTGTTACTAGTAGATTGTTTGCTATATCTTTTATTTGTTGGGATGGTCAGTAGGTTTTTGGTAATGGAGCGGCGTGATCTTGTGTTATTGAAGGAGGGAAGGAGGGGGGAGAGGCATGATGCTGACTCATTGGAGATGATTTTATGTGTAAGGGTAAGTACCTTGAATTTAACTCTGTATTGAATGGGGAGCCAGTGGAGATCATAGAGGACTGGTGTGATGTGGGATCGTCTGGAGTTGTTGGTTATAAGCCGAGCTATCGTGTTCTGGGCTAGTTGGAGCGGTTGCATGCTGTTCTTGGGAAGGCCATGGTAGATAAGGTTACAATAATCAAGAGAGGGGATTGTAAGGGCCTGACAGACAGTATGAAAAGAGTCAGGGCTTAAGAGAGGTTTGAGGTTTCGAAGGGTACGTAACTTTTCGTATATTGTATTAGAGGTTCTCTTTATTTGATCAGTGAAGGAGAGGTTCTAATCAAGGATAATACCAAGATATTTCACTTGGTTTTTTTATAGTGAGTGAGAGATTGCCAATAGTAAGGGTTGGAGGTGGGGTGTATGTGGCATTGGAAAATACTTGAAGAACCTCAGTTTTGGATTGGTTAATTAGGAGGTTGTGCTGGGAGAGCCAAGATTTTAGGCTAGCTAGGCATTCACCTAGCTTAGTAAAATTGGGGTTTATAAGGTTAAATGGGGCAAAGCACATCATATCATCCGCATATAATTGGTACTGAATTCCATAGCTTTGGAAAATCTTGCAGACAGGTTGAAGGAAGATGTTAAATAGTAGAGCTGATAGACTAGATCCTTGGGGGACACCTTGCTTTAGGATAAATGGAAGGGAGGTATCATTTACAATGCGGACCTGTTGTGTTCTGTTATCTAAGTAGGAGCGGAACCAGCTTAGGGTTGTGCCTCGCAGTCCTATAACATGGAGTCTATTTAGGAGTTGATGGTGGGGAAGGGAGTCGAAAGCAGCGGATAAGTCAAGGAATATAAGTAGGCATCCTTGGGTAGGATTCTGGGTGTGAAGGTACAAGGAATCTAGTAGGGAGGTAAGGAGGGTTTCAACTCCATGGTTCTTTTTGAAACCATGTTGGAATAAATCGAGGGGAGAGTGATCATCAATATAGTTCTGAAGTTGGGTTTGGACTAGCTTCTCGGTTTTCTTTGCAAGGAAGGGGATCAATGTTCCCTCTAATTTTCTGTAGGCTGTGTGCGCATAAAATATCAGCTGTGTGCAGCTTTTGAAGGAAGGTTAAATTTTTGTGCGCCACATAACGACACTCGGAGTTATATACTTTAAAATTTGACTACACGTCAGAATACAGTATGTACACCACATTGATTTTAATCAAATTAAATGAAAATAGACAATTACTAAATGAAGCAGGAAATTTCTAGTAATTACAATCATAACTTTTAAATTTTAAGATGTCTGTGTTGTTTTCTATCAGAATCAGAGCCGTAATTTTTGTGCGCTCTGTTGTAAAGTATGTGCGCTTGCTCGGCGAGGTGTGTGCGCGCGCACACGCGCACAGCTTAGAGGGAACAGTGAAGGGGATACTAGAGATGGGTCTGTAGGAAGTAGGGGAAGTGGGGTCAAGTTTGGATCCTTTTAGGATTGGATGGATCATGGCACACTTAAGAGGAGGTGGTACAGAACCTGTCAGGAGGGAGGATTGTACAATATGTAGAATGTAGGGGCTGATGGAACTTCTAGTAGATTTGATCCAGGGGACAGGGCAAGGGTCAAGGGCAGAGGTAGAGGCATTTAGATCTTTGATAACATTAGTTACGTTATCTAGTGTGAGGGGATCAAATTCATTCCATGTGTTTAAGTGGGTAGGCTCATGCAGTTGGGAGCTGCAGTCAGCAATAAGTTGGGGGTTATTTATTTATTTTATTTTATTTTATTTAGCAGTTCTTCTATACCGCTCTATTTTAGATCAGAGCGGTTTACATTTAACATCAACTATACAACACAGGCAATTTGAGTTGTATTTACAATAAACAGGGAGATCAACTTGGAAGTAACTGGGGAAAACTATTTACATTGTATTTACACTGGTACCTGTTTTCAGGCAGAACATATCTACATCTTATTTACACTGGGAGTCTGAATTCTATTTCAGGGAGTACTTCTGAGGGATCAGTTGGTTATCCTTTTTCATGCTGAGTCTGATTGTTTAGTTGTAGTGAGTGATTGTCTGAGGGGCCACATGTATGATTACTAAGGCTGGATTCGGGGTAGTATGTAGTGAACAGGTGCTGCTTTAATGCCTTCCTGAAGTGGGTTAGGTAAGTGATGTTTCGAATAAAGGTGGGGAGGGCATTCCATGCTCTAGGTGCATAAATCGTAAAGGCCCTATTTGTTGTTGCTTTTGTGCATTTCGTTATTACTTTTGGGACCTCTAGGGTGTTTTGCATCATGGGTCTTCTGTTTCTGTTCTGTGGTACTTTATGTATCATCTTGCTGATAGCTGTGGGGGTCAGAGTGTTTAAGGCTTTGAAGGTTAAGGATAGAACTTTGTGGAGGGTTCTTGCTTGAACCGGTAACCAATGGAGGTTCATCAGTACTGGCGTTATGTGCTCTCTCCGTGAAGCCCCTGTTAGTACTCTCGCAGCAGTGTTCATTGCGAGCTGGAGTGGAGCTAGCGTTGCTTGAGGGAGACCGTGTAGAATTACGTTGGCGTAGTCGAAATGTGGTAATATTAATGCCTGATAGATCGATCGGTAGTCGCTGAAGTCGAGTAGCGGTCGGAGATGTTTTAAGGTCCTTATTTTCATGTATACTGTTTTTACTGTGTTTTTTATGTGGGTTTTCAGGTCCAGTTGTTGGTCCAGTGTAACGCCAAGGTAGCGGATTGTGGGTTTGTTTTTCAGTTCTGTGTTGCCGATTTTTAAAGAGAGTGGAGGGGTGAAGTCCTGGTTCCTTGAGATGAAAAGGACATCTGTTTTGCTGTAGTTGGTTCTCAAGTTTTGTGTGTTGAACCATTCTGCTACTGCCTCAAAACATCTTGTTAGAGGGGAGAGGTCTGGTTGGTTGGTCCTGAATGGGATGTATAGGAGGATGTCGTCCGCGTAGGCTAGACAGTTGACCTTGAATGAACGTGCTAGGCCGCATATGGGCTGCATGTAGATGTTAAACATCAATGCAGATAGTGACAAACCCTGTGGTACACCCTGGTTTTGTAAAAACGTTTCAGAGGATGTGGAGCCAGACCTTACATGTTGCCATCTATTAGTCAAGTATGACTTGCACCACTTTAGGGCTGTTCCCTGAATTCCTTTCTCGCTGAGGCGTTGTATGAGGATCTCGTGGCTCACCGAGTCGAAGGCCGCTGCAATGTCGAGGAATATGAGGGCGAATCCTTGATGAATTTTGTCGGTTCCAGAGACTAGGTGGTCAAATAGGGTGGTGAGGAGGGTTTCCACCCCATGTGCTTCTCTGAACCCATGCTGGGAAGGATCCAGTGGGGCTTCAGTATCAATATGCTGTTGGATTTGGCGCTGTACTAACTTTTCGATTACTTTGGCAAGCATGGGGATACTTGAAATTGGTCTGTATGATTCCACTTTCGTTGGGTCCAGCTTGTTATTTTTCAGCAGTGGTCTGATTGATGTTTGTTTCAGACCTTGTGGAAACGATCCGGTTGTAAGGGATTGGTTTATTAATTCGCTCAGATATTGGCTTAAGTCACATCGTAACTCCTTTATCCATAAAGCTGGGCATGGGTCATTGGGTGCGGTAGTGGGGTTGATTGCAGTGATAGTGTCTTCAATCTCTCTGCGTGATATTTTTTCAAATTTGGATAGTGGTGATGGTTGGGGCAAGTTATGTTGAAAGATGTTGTCCGCGGAGCTCGAGGTTGCACCAGCCTGGATCACTTCAGGTTGTAGGTAGTTGGTTGAAGATGTAGTAGTCTGGATCATTTTTTGACTGTAGGTAGTTGGAGTATGCCTGGGGGTGTGGCATCTGTGATTGGTCTGCGGGAGGTTCTCTTATGAGAGATTTCACTATATTGAAGAGGTCGTGGGACTTGTTTAGTGACCGCTTCAAGATGTCGGAATGATATTGTTTCCGCTTCTTTGTTAATTCATCACGGTGTACTCTTAGGTGAGCGATGTAAGTACTTTGTGCTTCAGTAGAGCGAGCCCGACGCCATCTTCTCTCGAACCTGCGCAGGCACTTGAGTGAATCTCGGAGGTCTTTGGTATACCATGGTGCGTGCTCTCGTTTCTTTGTTGTTGTTTTATGTGTGGCTGGTATGCATGCGATGGGTTATTGGTTGAGGTGGGCGGGAGGAATTTAGAGATAAGTTGGTTAGCTATAGTTTGTGCAGTTTTGTGCAGTTGGTTAGCTATAGTTGTGCAGTTTTGTGCAGTTTGTGCAGTTGGTTAGCTATAGTTTGTGCAGATATTTTAGGTGGCTGGTCCTGATGTAGGGGTTCATTTATTAAGGATTTGGCAATGGAGAATAGCTCTCTGAGTTTATTAAGTGACCGTTGGATGATATTTTCATTATATTCTCTTTTATGGTTGAGGGTTTCGGAGTAGTAGGCTTGGAGTTTATTTGTGTAGGCGATATGTGCGTTAGGGTCTCGAGAGTGTCTCCATTTACATTCAAGATGTCTAAGCTCTCTTTTGAGATTTCTCAGGTTTGTAGAGAACCAGGGGGCTCTTCTGCGGTGCTTTTGAGGAAATTGTTTAGGTGGGAGTAGAGAGGCTGTAGAGGATGAGAGCGTGATCCGACCAGGGTATGGGTTGAATAGTGTGTAGGACCTGATTGGAGGATAATGAGTGTTGTGGGATAAATATTAGATCAAGGATATTTCCTTTGGAGTGTGTAGGTTGTTCAAGTATTTGGGTGAAGTGGAGAGCGTTCATTGCTTGGAGAAATGTAGAAGATTGTTTTATTTATTTATTTTATTTATTTAACAGTATTTTTAAACCGCCTTATCTTATTAATCAAGGTGGTATCACAGCAAACAATCGGGTAAAGTGAGTGTGTTAATCATGCAGTGAGGGTGCAATTTAGTTGAGTGTGTGTTGTATCGTGTGCTAGATTGGGGTGAGCTATGTACAAGGTGTGGTGTGTTGCGTGCTAGAATGGTTTGAGCTATGTACAGTGTGGGCTATATACAGTGGTGCTGTAAAACATTATCTGTACAGACAGCAATATGTGCTGTTATACATTCTCTTAGGTTATGTGATGTGTCCATAGTGTTCTATGAACAGCATGGTTTTTAGCTGTTTTCTAAAGTCTTTGAGGTCTGTAGTTGTCCTCAAGTCGTCTGGTAGTTTGTTCCATATAGTTGGAGCAGCCATGGAGAGAGCTCTGTCTGTTGTGTCCTTGCGTGTGTGTTTGAATTCACCTGGGGTGCTGACTCGGTTGCGTGTTTGTTTTCTTCTAGGACGAGTGCTGTTGTCTGGTTGAATGAGGGTGTGTAGGCTGTTGGCTGTTGTGTGCTGATTTATCTTAAATAGGTTTATGATAGTTTTGTATCTGATGCGTGCACCGATTGGGAGCCAGTGTAAGTCTTTTAAGGTGGGTGTGATGTGGTCCTGTCTTGCAGTACCGGATATTATTCGTGCTGCAGTGTTTTGTGCTAGCTGGAGTGGTTTGAGGGCTTGTTTCGGTAGTCCCAAGTATATCGGATTGCAGAAGTCCAGTATTGGGGTTATCAGTGCTTGGAGGACGGTACGAAAGTGTTCTGGGGCAAGGAGTGGTTTCAGTCTCCTGATGATTCGCATCTTGTAGTAGACTTTTTGTATTGTTTTGTCTATGTGTGGCTTGAGGTTTAGCTTATTGTCCAGAGTAACTCCAAGGTATCTCACTTCTGATTTTATTGGAATAGTAGTGTTTTGTATCTTGATGTTTGGCGGGTGTATGAAGCTTTGGTTCCGAGTGATTATTAGAGCTTCAGTCTTGTTGTAGTTTATTGCGAGGTTGTTGTTTTGACACCAGCTCGTCATTTGGGTAAGGCAGTCTGTTATCTTGGAGAAATCCGGGTTGTCGATTTCTATCGGGGTGTATATCATGATGTCGTCTGCATATATTGTGTATTGAATGTTGTTCTCTTTCATGATGTCGCATATCGGTTGGATGTAGATGTTAAATAGGAGAGCTGAAAGTGCGGATCCTTGAGGTACTCCTTGACGGACATTTATGGGTCGGGAGGTGTTGTGTCCCACCTTGACCTGTAGCTGTCTTTCGGTTAGGTATGAGTGGAACCATTTCAAAGTGATACCGTGTATACCAGTGTTCTTTAGTCTTTCCAGGAGCGTGTTGTGGTCCACTGTGTCGAAGGCTGAGGAGATGTCGATGAAGATCATTATGATTCCCTTCCTGTTGTTGTCAATTATTCTTAGGATGCTGTCGAAGAGGTAGATCAGTAGCGTTTCGACTCCGTGGTTGGGACGAAAGCCGTGTTGGTTGTCGTCGAGTGTTTTCATGTTTGTCGATGTGTTCCTGGAGTTGTAGTTGTACCGTTTTTTCGATGATTTTTGCCAGGAAGGGTATGCTGGAGATCGGTCGGTATGCTGCTGGATCTTTTTTGTCGAGTGTTGTTTTCTTTGTTATTGGTCTTACTGAGGCAAGCTTTAGTTGCTTTGGCATGAGTCCTTGAGTGAGTGCGTTGTAGAGTGTAAGTTTAGGTCACCTAAGATTATAAGAGGGCGTGAGGCAGGTTGGGGGGAGCAGGCTGTATCTAGGATCGTGGAGAGATCAGTTGAGTCAGTTAGGGGTGCTCTGTATAAAAGGTGGAGAGAGAGAGTAGTGTTGGAGACTCTAATGGAATCCATGCCTGAGGTAGAGGTGGATTTGACTGTAGAGAGTTGTAAGTGGGATCTTGATATAACAGCTACACCTCCTCCTCTGCCATTTGTTCTGTTGGATACGTTGATTGAGTATGCTTTGGGGCATAGTTGGTTTATTAGGACCATGTCGGAGTCTTGGAACCAAGTTTCGGTGAGGCAAAGTATATCAAGGTCATAATCGGATATAAGGTCAGCAATTAAGGGGATCTTATTTCTAGCTGAGCAAACATTGAGTAGGGCACATTTGAGGGGGGATGGGGGAGGTCAGAGGGAGAATTGGGTTTAAGGTTAGGATTTACACTAATTGGTTTGAGTTTATAATGATTATAATGAGCATGGGAGAGATGTGGTGGGGTGTGCGTGTGTCTGAGGGAATGGATTATTGGGATGGGGGCACTATGAGTCAGAATTAGAGCATAAGGGAAGGTAAGCAAGGGGATGTATAGTATAAAGAGAGTTGACCATAGCTTAAATGAGCATGGGTTAGGAAGAGCCATTCTGGGATAGGTTAGAAATATGGTGGGCAATATAGGCTATGGAATAAGGGATAATGTGTGAGTGGGGGAAAGGCAGGGAGAGCAGTAGAACTGGAATAAGCGTCTGTTCAGAGGAGTTATATAAGTATCGGTAAATATCACAGTAGTTAGATACTTTTGTAGCACAAGTTGTAACAGTGTAGCATTGAGCAGTTATATTATATTGGCATGAGGAAAATCACAGCTATTAGTTTGGAACATAAGACAACAATGTGTATTGTAATGTAGTGGATCTTCCAGAAGCTATGGATCTGGGTGAAGCTGAAGAAAGTGTGTCTGAAACTGACAGCATAGAAAAGCACATGGCCCAGGGTTGCCATGAGCAACGTAAACAAAGAGTGTCACGAGGGAGAGAACACGCCCAAACTGCAAACAAGCCCCGAGCTCAGTGTGTAATGAGAGGCAGCTGGATGAGGGCGGGGTGCAGTTAAGCCCTAGGACACACGCACATAAAAATTACTCACCTGAGGATAGTGAGAGAACAGCAAGAGGGAGAACAAGGAGAGCAAGAACAGGAACAGGAAGGAGAGGACTCAGAACCAGGAGGAGTCTCAGCAGGAGAGTTGATGAGAGACCCAGCTGCAGGACTGAAGGAAGCCTTGGTCGGAGGACTGGTTGGGGAACCAGTTGGAGAAAGGGACCAGAGGAAAGTGTCCAAGTTGAAAGCTGCAGGTCCAGTGAAGCAGAGACGTCCTGGCCAGAGGACATTTATATGTCAGAGAGAAAGCAAAGGGTAAAGGGCAGGAGAACGCAGCCGTGCTGTGAAAGCCTTATTGACCCAGCTGTGCTGAGAGGTTCCTGTGTGAGAAAGCCGGAAGGTAGGCTGTATAAACCTTATAGAAGAGAAACTGAATGTAAAAGTTTTCCCTGTAACTGCCAGAGTTTGTGGGGCTCTTCTTTAGCAAACTCCAGTATATGTGGTAATCTTCCACCCTGCTCTGTAGCAACGGGGGAAGGGAAGTCTCGAGGCAGTGAAGAGAGACTGCTCTTTGGAGGGACGTATAATAATCCACTAGAATACTTAGCTGGGGGTGAGTGTGAAGAAATGCCAATAGAATTTCTTATGGAACAAACCCCAGAAGAAGAAATGGATTGTTCGCTGTCTGTAGCAGACCATGTCACGTCTCTATGCTAGAATAGCTGTTTAAGAGTTTGGTGAAACAGCACTGAAAGCAAGAGAGTTTGCCTTTGAGAAGAGGGACTGCTGCAGTTACGTTTTTGTTCAACTAATTGTTTATGTGAGCTGAAGATAGAAGCTGTTTCTGTTCCTGTTTCGTTTCATTTTTGTACCAGAAGTATGGTCATTTTTGTTCTTGTTTTTCTTGCAATGAATCCACCCGGAAGGGGAAATAAAATCCTGTCTTTTGCCTAACTCCACTCGACTACAACTCATTCCTTGCTTAGTAAGAGGGACTACAATACCCAGAAGGCAGTGTAGGGCCAACTGCACTATCCTTCTTGCTAGGTTTGGACACGCCCAGGCTGACCTACCCCCCATGCTTTTGCCTCTGGGGAGGGTTACTGGTGACAGTATAAACAATCCTCATGGCTCATTATCAACAATCCTCATGGCTCTTAACTCCTTTAAATAGTTCTGTGCCATCTGCACATTTGAGAACCTCACTCATTATTTCTATTTCCTGGTCATGTAGGAATCTGTCAAACAGCAGTGGATCAAGCAGATATTCCTGGGGTACTCCCCCAGTCACCTCTCACCGTTGCCAATATTGGCCATTTAGCCCTACCCTCCGCTTTATATCCTGTAACCGGTTCCTGATCCATAATATTAGACTGCCTCCCATCCCATGATGTGTTTGTTTGGCCAGAGGTTTCTCATGAGGGACCCTGTCAAAGGCTGTCTGAATCCCCACATACACCATATCAATGGACTCACCTTTGTCTAGCTGTTTATTCACACCTTCATAAAAACATAGTAGATTAGTAAGACAAGATCTTCTGTGTCCAAAGCCATGTTGCCTGTCTCCCATTAAATCATGACTATCTACATGTTTGTTTGGTTATTTCAATATGATACCCTATACCATTATTCCCGGTACTGACGTCAGGCTCTCCGGTGTGTAGTTTCCCAGATAACCACTGGACCCCTTTTTTAACATTGGTGTTACATTGGCCATCCTCCAATCCTCAGGTATCACAGATGATAGCCATCGTAGTTCACAGATGACCAAGAGCAGGCCTGCAATCGCATATCTTTTTTCCATCATCAACCTTGGATGTATACCATCCGGTCCATGTGATTTGTCTGTCTTCACTATATCAAATAGTTGTAACACATCGTCCTGGTGTATTGATATTTCCTTCAATTCTTCTGCAGTATCACCTTTCCAAACCACATCATTTGTGGGTAACATCCCTACATCTTCCTCAGTAAAGACCCAAACAACTAAGTCATTAGGTCTACCCACAATGGGCCTGTCCCCTCTTAGTGCCCCATTTACTCCTCTGTCATCTGTCAGTCCAGCAATTTATGATTCTGTCCACCATCCTGGGACCTATCCCCAGGATGTGTACATCATTATAAGCCCCCCATGAGGTATTGTACAATTGCTGATTTCTGTACAATACCACTGGGCCCACTCAGAGGTATCGGAATGATCCTGCAATCATAACACAGGTTAGATGTGCAATATCACCAGAGGACAAATCCAGGGAAGAGGATGAGCCTGACAAGGCACTGTACCAGCCTCCCTGTCAGACAACCACAGACCTTGACTATGAGCAGATGACTGACTGCATGTGCAGATAGTGACCCACATCACATTGCAAGAACACTGACCAGGTGTAGCCACAGCCTGGAAGACACCACCTATGATCTCTAGCCCTGTCCTCAAAGGCACCAACATCTGCCACATGTAGCTATCAGTCATATTATGTCTGAAATGGGAGCCTGTATCTACATGCATATGCTGGCAGTGCACACATGTACCCACATTTGTTGGTATGTTCTGGCAGAATGACACACATTGCTGTGAATTACCACAAACCATCCATCTAACTAATCCCATCACATGGTGAGCACTCACACACCTCATCTGAACACAAACATGGGGTTGACACAGGTAGTGGCCATGGATGTCCATCACAGAACATGTAAGGTCGCTCTGTGTAAACAGCGCACACATGCGCACATGATGCATTGTAAAGGTACTGTGGGACATGGCTGATGTGTGAGAGCATTGGTGTGGGCCATGTATGGCACATAACGGCTCCAAGTGGTCACATGGCCCACATCATGGGCCTTGTGACAGCCTCACAGTGATCAGTGACAGGACAGCATGCAGTACGAAGGTAGGACCCACAGCTGGTGCACAAATGTGGCAACATGGGCATTTCCATTACATGCCTGTGTGATGACATGGAGACTCTGTCCAGCAATCACAGTTGTGTGGCTGCGAAGGTGGTAGTAATGTGCACGCATAAAGGGGCTGGCTAGCTGCAGCGTGCAACAAGAGAATCATGTTAATGTTTTATGTTTTATTTCACTTGATATACCGCCCTTCAAGTTAAAACAAAGCGGTTTACAAACTCAAAATTAAAATACTAAAATGGGCCAAAGGCACCGAGAAGGAAGGAGAAATTACAATGTTGGACAGGAAAGAGAGAGACAGAGCAAGCATACATGCATATATGGTGAACATAACAGGACATAAAGGCACACAAAATCATAGAAGAACGAGAGGCTAGGCAAACGTATTTATGAATACTCTAATTTAGACTGAAGGAGGAACACACAGGACTAGACATGGGCAGTGGATAGGTCAAATGCTTTATTGAATAGATAAGTTTTCAGTTGAGCTTTAAAAGTGCGAAAATTTTGTTCCAGGCGGAGAGAAGTGGGAAGGTAATTCCATAGGGTGGGGCCAGCAAAGAAGAATGCAGAATTACGGGTGGACTGGGGATGGGCACATGAAGGGGAGGGAAGGTGAAGGCGATTAATGTGTATAGACCTAAGAGAGTGGCTGGGAATGTGAAATTGTAAGAGATCAGATAAGTAACGTGGGATATGAGTATATAAAACCTGATGAACTAGTGTGAGGAGTTTATAGTGGATACGGTGAGCCAGAGGGAGCCAATGAAGATTCATGAGTAGGGGAGTGACGTGGTCCCAACAAGAGGAGTGAGAGATAAGACGTGCAGCTGTGTTCTGTATGCATTGTAATCTAAAAAGCTGGGATTTAGGAACACCAGAGAGAACAGAATTGCAAAAGTCAAGACGAGAGATAACCAAAGATAAGAGGAGAGTGGTGAGGACCTGGGGAGTTAGAAAGGGGCGAATTGCTCGAATCATGACACTACACCTAACCATGAGTGGTGTGCTGTAGAGTTGCCACAGTTATGTTTGGAAGATAACAGATGGCATATATCCCTGTTCCCCCAGGTGGAGGATCTGCAGAAAAAAGGCCGTGAGATGAGGAGGAGGCTGTCTGACTTCCTCAGGAGGCTTGAGGAGGAGATGATGGCCACAGAGGATGGTGAGTGATGCAGCATGTGTGTCACACAACAGCATGTGTGATGTAAGGGCCATGGCCAAATGATCCTGTTGCACTGCACCAGCAGGCATATGACCATGCACCCTGCAACAAACAGGATATTACCTGTGCATTTAGCCATGTCTGTGCTGGCACGCCTGGCATGGGTGAATGGGGCACTGTGGAGATCATATCAGGGCACACAGTAATATTCAGGGACCGATATCCTGTCTCAGATTAAATTATGAATCTGTTGGCTACCACACAGACGACACACAAAGCTATGCGGTCATGCCACATGTGCATACCTGTTGAAGCCATGCATCAAATGCACATTCCAGAGATGGTGATGGCACAGCAGACATGTACTGTATGGCATCACACCCCTCCCAGGGTTAACATCACATACACATCTGAATGACAATGGAACATGCATATAGAGGACACATTTGGACAGCAGGTGCCTGGTAGCACAGGCCTTTACTAACGGTGCCAACTCCTGTTCTGTGGAAACACCAGCCATCCAACAGTCCCTGTCACATCCCTAGCTGTAACGTGGGATGGCAGACAGGGACCGTGTGGGCCATGAGTACATAGGGCCTGCATGTGCCTCATCTGCACCCACTCATGAACCCATCAGGTATGTGTGTGTTGGTCAACTTCTGCTGTATGCTCATGCCGAACCGATGTGTCGCATGGGTGCCGTGTGTCCAGGCCAGCCCCCAATGCACACATATCCCATGTGCACACACCCTTTTATAGGGCTCTGGGTCACTGCACTGGGCTGCTGGCTCCATGTCTTATCTCGCTATGTAAGTGCATACATCCTGCCCCATCCTATGCACGTTGCCTGGCCACCTCCCATTGCTGCTGGGATGTATACATGCTGCCTGAAACAGAACATAGCTGTGGCCTCATACTGTATCCCCACACCACCCACCACAGTGTCCCCATCCCTCCTCATCTCTCCAATATGCCAATATGCCCATATCGCTGCCCGACCCTCAGCAGTGGAACATACATCCAGCTATCACCCATGACCTGCCTATCATGTCACACTGACACACAGAGCTGCCACACATAACACCACAAACACACCACTAGGGCACCTATTTTTACTGTGGCCACCCAGACAGGTGAAAGTATGCTTACACTCCCTCAGTGCTGTACATCACCTGTGGTCCAGCAGTCACCCCAATGGTCTGCCCATACCCCAGATGTGTCAGTCACCTCTGCTGTCCCCAGAATTCTGGTAGCACCCCTTGGCCAGGTCACCTCACAGTCCCCACAGACATCAGCAGAGACTGCCATACCTTACCTTCTGATGTATGGAAACACGCACACTGAAGGTCACACACCCAGCCTCCCTGGGCATGCCATACACATGCATCTGGGGACCCCACAGTGCTGGTGTGCAAATGCTGTCTGGGCTCCCCCCCCCTGTTCTGTGCAGGCACCACAGGGCACCCCATGTGGTGTCACTTTAGGGGTATGACAACTGTAGTGGGAGGCCAGGTAGGCACCTAGGCACTAACACACCAGCAGGGCCTCAGATCTCTGTGAATCTGCCAACACAGGCAGCTCAACTCTCAACCCCTTGTCTGTCAGATGCACACCCCTTAGACGCATATGCTTGTGCAGATTATATCCTATCTGATCTAGGAGGCACTGCATGTCCTGGGCCACCAGTTACATACCAAACTTGCAAGCATTGTGGCTGTTGCTAGTTGCCATGTGAGCAATGAACACATGGCTGATGCACCATTCTCTGTTTCCATTCACAGAGCCAGCAGATGGAAGAGCTGTCCCCCAGGATGCTGGTGCAGTGGGGGAGGTGTCAGCACCTCTGGTCACAGGGAGTGTCATGGCTGCCACCTCCTACCTCATGGGGGAGGGGGAGGTGGAGGAGGAGGTGGGGGTAGAGGAGGTGGAAGACATGGTAGAAGGTGAGGGGAGGAGGGGGAGTGGGTGAGGGAGTGGGAGGTGGTGTGTTGGGAAGAGAGGCGGGAAGTGGAGGGAGGGGGAGGGGGAGGTAGGGTTTGGGGGTGAGGTAGGGGAATTGGGGGTTGATCCTTTGATCTCTGTCATGGAAATAGTCAGCCAGGGTCTGGGCACAAAGGGAGGGTGGGGTCGAAGGCCGGGACACTTTGATGAGAGAGTTGAGAGCAATAAGGCAATGGTGAGGGTCAGAGGCAAGAGAGTTTGTCTGATGGACATAATAGTCCTGTTTGGCAGGAGCTATGGCAGAGTGGACAAAGATATGCATGAACTGGAAGTGTAGAATGTCTGCCAGGGAGTGGGATCAGAGCCAAGCACGCACAGCTGAATGGGCACAGGAACATAGGAAGCAGGTAGTGGCTGGAAGGCAGGGCTGGTGTGCAGTCAACCTCACCGGACATGTCATGTGTGGAGCAGGAGCATCCAGGCCAGAGGGGAGTGCAGTGCCAATGAAAGCTACTGCCATGCCAACAGACCTAGATGAGATAGTGGATGAATGAGATGAGGTTACAGTGGGGGAGAGAACGAAAAGATCAATAGCATGAAGATGTATACTTAGGTAGTTGGAGACAGTGCGAGGTTGAGGTGGCTGGTGATGAAGAGTCAGACCTGGCAGGTGATGCTTGGATATGGGTGGGACTGAGTTACAGATGTTTAAGGCTAGGCAACTGGTGAAATACTAGGTCACGCACGGCAGTGGCCATGCTGGTGAGTGGGGGCATTAGGAGTCACCTAGAGGTCAAATGAGGGCCTAAGGGAAGGGAGCATTAAGGCATTAGGAGCAGAGGGCCAATCAACATGACTCTTAACATCCCCATGAATAAGAGTGAGGTAGAGGAATTCAGAAAGATGGATGGCCACGAAACAAAGTCAGTGGAATGTTTAGAACTTGACTTGTCAGGGGGTGAGAAAAGCACAGCTACCTAGGGAAGGAGTGTAGTGACAGGGCAGATGGTATGGACATAAAAGGTGGTAAGGGAGTGAGACTGAGCCAGCAGGAGGTGTTGTAATTGGCAGGAGGAAAAAAGTAGATGGGCAACACCACCATCACCACAGCCAGTGGTATAGGGTGTGTTGGGGAACCATGATAGAGAGCAGTGATAGCCACCATGATAGAGAGCAGTGACAGTTGACGTGTCCTCTGTGAAGAGTCAGGTCTCAGTTATATCATGATAATGGAGGCCATATGAGATAATGAGATCATGTGTAAGGACACGTGTATTAGAATTGGATTGTGCAGTCCACATGGCACATGGGAGAGGGAGAGTGGAAGGGGAAAGAAGGGACTATGAATAGGATTGGAGGTGTTGGGTGATGATCCCCTCTCGGAGCGTGACAGAGGTCTGGGGGGCCATGGTTTGGTCTGATATCTTCGGATGTGAGCCAGAGAAGGAGTAGCAGATTACGGGGCAGGGAGGAGACAGTACAGCGGAAAGGAGGGTGAGGGTGCCTTGGAGAGAGAGAGAGGTGATGGCTGAATGAAAGGGAGAAAGTGGTGAGGCTCAGGAGCTGATGATAGCTTAGAAGACAGAATGGGGGTGGAAGTGAGAATGGTAGAGGGAAGATAGAGGGGAGGACCCAGGAAGAGTGAAGGTTCTGGTAGGAGGGTGGACAATTAGGGTGTAGGAAGAAAAGGCAGACAATCGGATGCAGAGCCATAGAAGAGTGATAGAGAGTGGAATAGAGGCCAGATGAAACAGATGGCTTGAGAGTGGCCACAGGGAGTAGGTACACCTGTGAGTAGGTGAGGTAATGAGCAGCTGACAGCTCTAAGAGATGATGAGGCGCAGGGTGGGTAGGGGGGTATATGTTAAGCTGCTGAGATGAGCAGAACAAAAATATGCACAACTGGGGACAATGATGTAGGGGAGCACCAAAACAATGGGCAGAAAATACATATGTGCAGTGAGACAGACACACCTCACGAAAGCCAGCATATTCACTCATAGGAAACAGGTGACATTCACCCTTCTGGCACAGCTTGTGTGAGGGGGCACTTCTCTTCCTAAAGGACAGAGAGGCAAACAGAGCAAGGCACACGTGGAAGACAGGAAAAGGGGCTATAGTGAACGTTGCCAGGGGGGAGGGGTTAGTCTCTCAGGTAAAAATATGCCAGAAACAGGAATAGAATTTTACACCCAGCAACAATGGACACTGGGCTGCAAGAGGTACTGACTGAGGGTATATTTATTTATATGAGACCAATCACACTTCTACCCAGGACTAATGCCTGCATGGCCACCCATGACCACGCCATCCTGCCTCTCTAACACCCCTTGCAGATGCTGCTGATGCTGGCTGCTGCCACCCTGCAGACATGGCTGCCATGATGTCTGTCTGGCAGTTAATTGCTGCCACCATGGCCCTGACAGCCTCAGCCAGCGATTCCATCCCCTGGGCCCTTGCGCGGTTCTGCTCCCACTCCTGGGCCATGGCTTGACGGAGACCCTGCAGCTCCTGGTGGATACCCTTGCAATGATGATTGGGAATAGTGAGGCGATGTTCACATAGCTGCCATGATAACACATAGAACTGGGTGCTCAGGGATGACGGAGGCATGACATCTGAACAACATACATTTACTGTAGTAACCACAGGTGATATGTATGCTCATGGAGGAACAGTAGCGTGTGCATACAGAACCTACCCCCTCAACGGTAACTGTACACTATCACACCATGTGCCACAACATGCCACATTATGGTTTGTCACCCACCTGCAAGGTCTGCATATGTTGTCTCCGTGTAATGATGCAGCTCCTACATCATCTCTCTCATCAGGCCTTGGGATGTGCTGGTGTCCCTGGTGCAGGACGTGGTCCACTCCCCGGCTCAGATTTTGTTGTCTGTGTACTTGCCCCCTTGTCAGTGCTGCTGCTGCCTGTGAAGTGTAGATGGATGTCATCTTCCTCCTCCTCACCCACATCCTCTCCCTCTGTTTGTTCCTCTGCAGTAGCTGCAGGCACCTCTGCCCCTGTGTCAGCAGCTGGTGATGTTGCAACCAGGGCGCTATCACCCCTTGTTTGGATGTCAGTGTGTCAACCCTCCACCATGGCACCATCATCCTGGTCGGACACCTCCAACTGCTGTGTGTCACCTGGGGAAAGACAACATACAGTCATTACAGTTCACATCCTGGTACATGCCCATCTCAAGACAGTTTAACATTGTAATGTGAAATGCTGTCCCAAGGGTCACTCAGGACAGGTCAGAAACAAGGTAGAAAGACACCTTGGTTAACATTGAGGGAGCATGCAACAGTCACACATTGAGGGAGCATGCAACAGTCACACATGTATCTAGATGCATACACAGTATATGTATGGCCATATGGCCATCCATATCTACAGGATGTGTCAGTTGCTTGCAGAGGACAGTGTGTGTGCATAATTAACAGGGTTGCATTGGCTACATGAGTAACATGTGTATGATTATCTTTGTTGTAATGTTTATTGAGGCTATTGCTATACTGCGTCATCATTACACCAGGGTGGTTTACAAAGAACAGTATACAATGGGTGAATGGACAAAGACCAATAAAGGAAATGTAATCCAATATCTGATAGGGGAGCAGCAGAACAGGCTACAGGCAACATGTAATGAGATGGAACAACACGTGCATATAGCTATTAGGTACATGGTGGGCATTCACATTTTCGCATCTACCAGCACGAGGGGCAGTCCATGTATATAGATGGGCCCCAGTCTCTCTGCCAACTGTTGCTCCAGGGCAGAAAGGTGGTCCCCATTGGGTCCACCACTACCTGTGCCCACTGCATGCTGCTGCTCCGCTGTGAGGTGTGCTCTGACAGCACGTTTTATGTCATTATACCTCTTTCTGAAGCGCTCTATGTCACAGGGTGGTCCACTGGCCTCAGCAACAGCTTCCTGGATCTCCTCCCACATCATGTGCTGAGAGGTGTTTGAGTACTGAGGTGCCCATAGAGTACCTCATAGTTTTCCAACACATTAGCTAGGAGGATGTCGTTTTCCTGTTGTGAGAACCTCATCGCCCTCTTGTGCATCTCTACAGGTACACGCTTCCTTTTTCTTTTGCCAGGTAGTGGCTTGGCTGGCTGCTGTTGTGGATGCTGGACCACCCCAGATGGGCCAACTTATTCCTCTTCTGGGGCCTGGATACCAGACTGCTCAAGAGCCTGTTCTTCATGTGTTTCAGTGCATTTGTTGGTTGGTATCTCCTCTCGCTGCATGTTTTCAGTACTTAACAGCACTAGCACATCTCTGGACAGAACAATGAATTGCACCACATGTCACACCTACAGTACGCCTAACACCGTTTGCACATGAGCAGCGTGCCTCATGCACATGCAGGGCATTGTGTGCATGCGTATGGTACATTATGCACGTGCAGGGCGCCCTGGGCATGTGCAAGGTGCCCTACCTCATGCATATGGAGGATGCGCTGCACCTGCGCAGGGTGCCCTGCACATGCGTTATGTGTGCTGCACATGGTGCCTTCCATGTGCAAGAGGTGCCATGCGTTTCTGCATACAGAATTAGGCATGTTGTAGGTATGACATGTGGTGCAAACAATATACATGTCTACACACATGCCAGTGCTCTTAAGTACTGCAAAGATGCTGCGACAGGAACACATTAACAGCAAGCTCATGATCAGTCACAAGCTGCCCTGCGTGTGTTGAGGGCGTGGCCTGCATGTGCAGGGTACCTCATGCATGTGCAGTGTGCCTTGCCCATGTGCAGGGTGCTTCATGCACATGAAAGACATCCTGTGCAGGCATAGGATGCATAACGCTCGTACAGGGTGCTTCATGCATGTGCAGGGTGCCCTGCGTAGGTGTAGGATGCATAACACACATACAGGGTGCCTTGCATGTGGGCGTGGCACACTGCACATGTGCAAACAGGTTTAGGTGTGTTTTGGGTGTGCACATGCTACAAACCCTATTTATGTCCGGACATGTATTTGTGCTATTAACTACTGAAAAGATGCTGGGAGAGGGAAAGCCAGGTGACAAAGCGAACACATGAACAGCAAGCCCGTGAGCAGTCACGAGTCACCCTGCAACTCGGGAAGGCACGTAACGCATGTGCAGGGTGCCTCACGCATGTGTACTGTGCCTTCCGCATATGTAGGATGCCTTGCGCGTGCCTACTGTGAGTTCAGCAGACACAGGGCGCCTTACGCATGTGCAGGGCACCTTGTGCATGCGTTCTGTGCCTTACACATGCACAGGGCACCTTGTATGTGCGTTCCATGCCTTACACATGTGCAGAGCGCAGGGGGTGCCATCATAGCATCCAATTAGCGCTGCTGTTCGTGTGCGTGGCATAATGCACAGGTGTGTAGTGTTTGTTCTCATCATTTGCCCATCCCTCCCTATTTGAGGCAGTATGCATTTGCTGAACCTGTTGTCCATGATGGCTCACTTTGGCTTTGCGCGAGTGCTGTCCAGTGGTTGCATGGTGAGGGAGAACTGCAGTTGCCTGACGAGGGAGATGGTGTCCAAGGGAGAATGGCAATGGGCAGGGGTCCAGTCCCGCAGCAGCACAGACCTGCAGCTGTGGAGGATCCACAGGCCAGATATGGGGCACCATGGTGCCATAGGCATGCAGAGGTTTTCCCCAGACAGCCTCATCTCTACAGGCCCAGGGCCATGTTCCAGGGCATGCGTGAGGACCAGGTCATCTCCCTCTATTGTCTGAGCACAGGAGCTATTAGAGAGCTCTATGAGGATCTAAGATCTGACTTCAAACCTCAGACTGGCTGGTCTCATGCCATAGCAGTGTTGGTCAAGCTCCTGAGTGCCCTACATTTCTTTGCCTCTGGCTGCTTCCAGACATCAGTAGCTGCAGTAGGTGGAATGAGGCAGCTCACCTTCTCACGCTGTTTCCACCAGGTACTGCAAGCCATGATCAGTCGGGGAAAGAATTCCATTGTATTTCCTAACAGTAGGCAACAGTGAGAGGCCCTGAACCAGGCATCTGAGCAGATTGCAGGGATACCACACGTGATGGGAGCTATTGATTGCACACATATTGCCCTGGTACCACCCAGAGACAGGGAGGCAATGTTCCGCAACCACAAGCACTACCATTCCCTGAATGTGCAGGTTGTATGTGATGCAAATATGCATAGTTTGAATGTGGTTCCTAGGTTTCCAGGGTCCACCCATGACTCCTATATCCTGCATCACTCAGCACTATTCCAACAGTTTGAGAGTGGACAGTATGAGGACTGTATCCTACTGGGTGGGATTTTTTTCTGTCTACTATGCGCATACTGGGGTGCATGACCACTATCATAGATGGGCCAGGATCACAGGTGGTTTTAGATGGCATCTTTATGTCTGGGTATCTCATGCTGCAAACAACACATGGGCTACTGCAGGAGCACTGTTTTTTTCTATGACATTCTACACACTGGTGTTTCTGCTATGGCATATCACAGCACAGCCATAGCATTCATGTCTTTCTGTGGCTGCATAGCAACTGCACATGGTACCCCCTTGTTCCCTTTTTTATTTTGGGTGGTGGGAATGCAACATCTGGTACCTGTGGCTACAATCTCAGCATATCACTGTCTCCAGACTGCTGTTTACGTCTGTGTTTGTGTTCTCACAATGGCATGTGTCTGTGATTTCTTTTGACTATGTGATTTGTGGGACCAAGCAGCCATGAGGTTTAGATCAGAATTTCAGACTCCTGCTCTATTTGAAAGTTATTTGAGCCTCTGCAGATATCTGCACATGTGATGTGGTCATCATGTGCTATTCTGCAGCATGTTCTGTGCAGCAGATCTGCTGGTTACACCTCTCATGACCTGGATACCCACATTTCCATCTGCCAGCCTTGGTGGTGTATCCCTATTTCTGTCTCTTGGCAATAAATGCATGTAAACTGACTTGCTGAGCTTGAACTCCGGTTAATAGGTGTTTGTTGCCTGGTTCGGTATATATGCGCCATTCACCTCTCGGCATTTTGTCTACTGGCCAGGCCACTTACATAACATTGTTCTCACCCCTGGGATGTTGTACATTTCAGAATTTATTTTTGGGTAGGAACTTTCATTGTTGTCTTTCAATTTGGACATTCAGATCCTTACTTATTGGTTTGCTGATGGACTATGATTAGCATGTTTAACAGATCAGAGGTGGCCACTTCTTAATGTGATAGTGGCACCTGTTCTATTTCACGGATAGGTTTTTTTTGTTTTTTTTCTGAGATGTGTAGCTTTGATATTGGCAGGGATATGTTGTGCTAGGTAGGGTCCATAACTAGTGTTTCTGCATTTTGTGTATGGCAGATTATTAATGTGTTGGAGATGGGCATGGATATTTGTGGTAACATCATGACTTATTATCACTAGTATGTCTCACATTAGTCTGAGATCCGGAGGCTAAGGGATACATGCCCTCAAAAGCTGCTGTGTGTTTATGTCATTATTGTATATGCTTGATGTTACAGCATCATCATTTGTGTGTGTGTATGAGATGGGGAAGAGCAGGCTGCAATGGACAGGTACCGGCATGTACATCCAGACATTGTGTGTAAACATGTTACTTGGTCGACTGTTTCATTTTCTTTCTGCAGGTGATGCTGGGTATGAGTGTCGGGCCTGGTTGCTGACCCCTGTGCATTTTCCATGGTCACCTGCAGAGATGAGGTACAATGAGGCCCATGCCTCCACCTGCTCTGTCAACAAGCGCAACTTTGGCATGTTAAAGAGTCGCTTCAGGTGTCTGGATAAGACTGGCGAGGCCTTACAATAACCGACCCATGACTGTGGTACAGATAATTCTGGTTTGTTGCATTCTGCACAACATTGCTCTCAGGCACAATATCCCAGTCAACATTAATCCGGATCTGGAAGATGATCCTGTGTGCCCTCCTGTACATGGCCGTGGAAACACACGTGGGGGCACAGCAATCCGGCAACATCTGATTGAGCAGCTCTTCTCATGTAAGTACTGTGTACATGAGGAGATGCATATGTGTACAAATGTGCATGCTATCCTGTGTGCTTCAGGTCTACATCCTAACATATGCGTGTCTGCTGTGCTTGTGACTATATAGAATCTGTTTGGCAGGATGTCACTCCTGCTGGTGTGGTGAGGTACCTAACTGGGGCAAGTGGATCTACATGCAGCCGACTGTGTTACAGCTCCATACAGATGACAACATGGCAGTAATTTGTGACTGGTGCATCATACACAGTGGCATCAGAGTTATACATTTTACATCACATACCTGCATATGTTACACAAACATATCTGTCTTCTGTGCTGATGCTGTTGTGTCAATTGCCCTGCATACACTGAGGGCACAGGACAACATTTGACATGTGTGATGTTCCCTTGTATTCCTAACTATATTGCTCTAAACCTATCTTGCATGCATACTTATACCCTATGTCTATGATTTACCATCTCTATGGCCATCTTGATTTCAGCAGTTGGTAATTGGACACCATAGTTTTGCTGACATTACCAGCTAAGATGTTGGTGTAAACAGACAATAAGAGTTGGGGTGTTGAACATTGCATTTATTTTTTTCTGAACATTGTTGACGCAGTCAATATATATGTAGCCTTGAATAGGCTCATGGCATTGCTCCTACTGACCTCATATTAGTACCAGACAGGGGAAATGCTACCTGGTGCACATGTGTTTTATATTGCAGTGTATGTGGATTGTTAGTCACATTGTACTGATACAGTGTGCAGGCATATGTTCAGTATTTGTTCCTGGGGTGAGGTCTGATCAGCCCTTTACAGATCACTGCAGTAATGATGCTACATTTCAGATGCTGTCCTGTGACTGAGGTAATCATGTCATGCATTGTGTTCTGTGTGGAAAATGTCATATGTTTTGTCTGATGGCAAATCTGAATGCTTCAGCAATCATATTTGCCACATGATGGGATAGTTTTGACAAGAGGTAGTGATATTTTAACATGCATACAGACTAATGTCACACTTTTCAAACACTACCTTGGGTGTGGGATGACAGCTTGGACACAATGACATCTGCCTACAGTCCCTGTCTACCACATGCACCACACAGCAGATGACCTCCACATTGGATCATGTTTGACTAACATCATTAGACGTCTTGTATGTGATTTGCTTGTTTGGTACTCAGAGTTCATTGAGAGGTCAGTGTCCGGCAGCAGCGATAGACATGATGGGAACCTATGACACATCTGTAACACGTGGCATGGACATGTCTATGTGCCTGTGCAGATGTGAACATATTTTGTACTGTTCGTTTTGAATGTCCTACACCTTCAATGGCAGCTGTGTTATGGGAATGTAATGTTTGAATGTTAGACGTTTCCTACTTGACATATTAAACTTGCAAGCACTGGGATGGCACCTCATGATGTGTGATGAATGGCATACCTACCTTTCTATTAATTTTTCCACAGAGCGTGGCCCACCCACAGTTGAAGGGACCTACAGTGTATCTGTGGTCACCATCACCTGCATGTTGGAGGAGACAGCAACAACGTGAGATGATCCTGAGAAGGGGTGGCATACAGTAATGGAACTTAGGTTGAGGAGCACATGCCAATGCTGGACATTGATATTCACATGCCAGATCGGTGCACGCAGAGGGTGCACACTATCCTGGTGATACAATCCACTGCCTGGGTGGCGTGACTCCTTGTCACACCAAAGTTTCCCCATTCCCTTACTGTGGATTCTCGCATCGTCATCAGCAAACCTCACACCTCAATGTGGACACCCATGGTTGCAGAAAACAACTTTGAGAGAGGTGTGATGTTCCACACACCACTGGAGCTGGTGAGACAGACTAATGGCAGCTAACAGTCCAGCAGTACCAACACTGTCAACTGGGGCCTGCCACCCCTGACTGCCATTTACGTTTTCCTTGTTTTACCATATCACTGCCATGCCTCTATGGATGACCTCAAATGTTTAGGCCCAAAAGAGGATCAGGCTGGGTGTGTAGCAGCAGAGGGACATTGTATATGTGGTGTGTTCTTTTGTTGTCACCCTTGCGCTGGCCATTTGGCTGTGACATGCTGTTACACATCCTCACAAGGTGGACCACAACAACATGTTTGATCTCTGTTTGGCCATATCCAGGAGTGATACTCTGCATATAGGGTGTCATTGTGTCATTTGGTGAATTACAGTGTGGATATACATGTGCATGAATATGTTGTGACAGAGTGACATGTGATGTTATGCATTTTGTGATATTTACTGTACCATAGTTTTCATGTTTTGGCACTTCACAGAACATATTGAACTGTTATATTCCAATAAAGATATAAAGGGGTGGCATACAGTAATGGAACTTAGGTTGAGGAGCACATGCCAATGCTGGACATTGATATTCACATGGCAGATCGGTGCATGCAGAGGGTGTACACTAATTATTGATTTGCTTACAGCTTACACAGTCGCATGTGTGCTCCATCCTATGTCTCTCATGACAATGTGGCTATCTGTATTTTCACACATAGCTTGGATTGTGCATTGCATGTACATTCTCGCACCTGTACACATCATGGATATACGGCCTACTATGTCACCCCAGAGCTGTTGTATTTTGCTGCCTCTGCACCTGTGAAAGACAAGTGTTTTTAATTACTGTGCCAACACGTGGTTATCATAACTACCTCCATCTCATCATTGTAGATAGTGTCCCTGATTTTGAGGCAATTTATACAGGAAACAGCCCTAGTTACATGTGTAAATGGCTTCTTGTTGATTTTTGCACGGCACCTACTCAGGTGCTGACCCTCTACAATGCTGTGTACCTCCCTAACACGCCCATATGCTGTGTAGTTGCCATCAGGGTGTGTTAGGGGCATTTTGTGGTAGGGCATGGCCAGATAAACATGGTTGGCGGGTGTCAATGTATTTCTATGCACTACACATAGCCATTTGTGCATGGCAGCTTGGCCCTAATTTTCCCAAAATATCTTTCTGGCATTAAGTCTGGGTGGTTAGCAAGTTAATCTTGGCCTACCTGGCTAGCTCCTGCTCCCTCTTGTTTGCGTGGGGAGACCCAGATTTTCAGGAGTGGCTCACAGTTCTGCAATGCACTGACATATCACTTTGCACCACCTAGATTAAAATTTGGGAACCAAATTTTTTGCACATAGCATCTATACATGTGCACACATTCACCGGAGATATGTTGGAACATCAAAAATGCAATGTGTGCCTTCGAGTCAGTCCTGACTCCTGGCGACTCAGAAGCTCCTGGGTTTTCTTGGCAGTGTCACCGGAAGTAGATTGCCAGGCCTTTCTTCCGAGGCAATGGAGGGTTAAGTGACTTGCCCAAGGCCACAAGGAGTGCTAGCGGGAATCGAACCCTGGTTGCTTGGTTACCAAGCCAGTGCTCTAACCACTAGGCTACTTCTCCACTCCTCCATGTCCCATCTGTGATATGAGAATTCTAGTGCTGAAGCAGGACACTTCATTGCATGTCCTCAAGCTCAGTCACCGTACTGAAATTTCAAGATCACTGATGTCATCATTGGCCAGTGTGGAGATATTTCTAACAGACATTTCTGTAAGCAGAAGGGTTTAACAAATAAGTTCTGTATGGTTCAGTCATTTGTGAGACAGCACATGTAAATAAAGATGCACACCACTGATGTCCAGACGTGTGAGGAATGTGTTTGTTCAGAAAGTCCCAGCCATTGGGGAAGCATACCGTTTGTCTTTCAGCTGGTCCTTTCTCAAAGGTAGCTGTGAGGTGCATATATCCACACACATCATACACCTACATAGCCTTAAAGACTGTTTTATGACCTGTGGTTCACTCAGAGATCCATTGCTAAAACGTAAATGTTGCCAGCTAGGTAACACGGTGTCTGAGGCATACATGGCATGTGTATGTTATGTTGGAATGTAGCTGACCCAGCTATTTGTTGCACATGATCCGTAGCCCTGTGACACAAATGAGATTGTCAGCAGCACCCCTGGTGCACATGGGCACTACATATATTCATACATTAGCTTTACCCATACAATCGACTCTTGAGTAATATACCAGATGTCATAAAGGGGCAATGGAGGCATATTCTGCATGTTTTCTTAACGACATCAATGCATAGATTTGTTGTTCATACTGCCCTTAGATTATCTATGAATCACAGATAGCGACTCGGTGCATGCTACTCATCCAGACCCTCTACAGCTGTTCTGTCATAACATACTGCAAAAGATGGAATAGTGACACAGCAGGTGTACGTTGTGTGCACATGTACAGGATGGGCCTTACAGACGCAAAATGCATTCCAATGGCACAATCTTCATAAGGTCCACATCACGCAGACTCACAGCTGATGCAGCAGTATCCCATAATGTCAAAGGATATTACATGGGGTGGTGTTTCCACCTCTGTGCAGCACCATTATGGGCCACATATCCCAGCACAGAAAACAACATTGCTAATGCCGTGCTGCCAAAGCTACATTATAGCGGCCCATAGGCCGGGTTCAGCTGCATGTCAGCTCCTGACTCTCTTCCTGGCTTATTTTCATGATGTCCACAAATAGTATGCCACAGCCAGGTTCACTTGGGCCAACATGCTGGTAGCATTACATCCCCATCTGTGAGGTCTATCAGGTACATAGATGGCCTATGACGTATTCGGCACTGGACATCCAGGTTGAGGTGCGACAGATAGCTCCTACTCACACCTCTTTGTACACACACCATCTGAAGCGCATCTGAGGCTCTCCATACACCTCCACTGTTTTTGTAGGGTATGCATATGCTGGATTGTCAGGCTTACAATAACAGGCAGGAATGTGATAGAGGATATGTCATGGATGACGAGTGTTGGTTGGCTCATAATACACCACATACTGTCTGCACACACGCTCATGAGAATCAGGCCTACAGACTGTAGGACTGCATTGGGGAGCATAATGCACAATGCCCACAATCCAGCTCCTAGACAGGACCTGTACTGCGGAAGAGCTGTAGACATAGCAATGAATGTACATGGGACCTGTTGGAAACATATCTCTCTAATCTGTTGCATCACCACACTCCCGAATGTATGCTCTGGCATAATCAGGTTGACCGTGCCTCTCTTTGCCACCCCTCCCTGAAATGTATCAGCAAGATGGGCTGCAAACCTGCTGAAACATTGCAGGCACTGTTCCCTCTAAGCTGTGCGCGTGTGCGCGCGCACACACCTCGCCGAGCGAGCGCACATACTTTACAACAGAGCGCACAAAAATTACGGTTCTGATTCTGATAGAAAACAACACAGACGTCTTAAAATTTAAAAGTTGTGATTGTAATTACTAGCAATTTTCCACTTCATTTAGTAATCATCTATTTTCATTTAATTTGATTAAAATCAATGTGGTGTACATACTGTATTCTGATGTGTAGTCAAATTTTAAAGTATATAACTCTGAGTGTCGTTATGTGGCGCACAAAAATTTAACCTTCCTTCAAAAGCTGCACAGCTGATATTTTATGCGCACACAACCTACAGAAAATTAGAGGGAATATTGATTGCAGGCAGATACAAATATACATACATACTTTCCCTTTAGTGGGAAGTATTTCTAATGTCATTGCTGTGCAAGGTTAGCATAGTGGTTAGAGCACTGTGTTTGGACCCACAAGTGGAGCCGGTTCAATACCCATAGGTTGTTTTCAGTTCATTTTGTTCTGGGCTGCTACAAATACCATGCAAAGGGGTGCAGCTTCAGCACTGCCCAAAACACCCTTGCATCTATTCAGTGTGTGCTACATTATGCACGCCATCCAGGCTCCCCGACAGGCTACTCCATCCAGGCTACCCGACAGGCAGAGAGTGCAGCCTCAGCTGTGGCCCATTGGAAAGTGTTGGTAATGTGAACGCAGCAGATGCATAACCCACATAGTGGGCAGACTTGGGGGACTGCACCCTGACTGTGGGTGTCGGTCTGGGCCTCTATCGTATATATATTGGACATGCAGCCACACCCTACAGGGGTGACGTGGATCTATCAACCTGCTTCTACATTGTTGGCAGATACATACAAACCCTTTCTTGTGGAGGGGATAGAAGGAGGGTGAAGGGAAGAAGGAGGGGAGGGAAAGAGAAGGGAATAAGGAAGGAGAAAAAGGGAGGAGGAACAAAGCGGGGGGGGGGGAAGGGATGGGGAAGAAGGGGAAGGGAAGGAGGGAGAGAGGGGAATGGGGAAGGGGGAGGGAAGGGAGGGATAGAGGAAGAGGGGAAGGGGAAGGGAAAAAAGGGGGGTGGGAAAAGGGGGAGGGAGGGGGAGGGGGAAGGGGAGAAGAGGAGGGGAGGAATGGGGTGAAGGAAGGAATGAGCAAGAAGTAGTTCTGAAGAAGGGACTATCCTTTATCCCATCTACTCCGCATGATGCTTTTAATACCTGTGTTTATAGATTTTTCGAAAACTTAAACTTAAAGATTTTTTTTAATAACAAAGATACTTTGTATATGGATTGCTCTGTGGTTAAAAAACCTTCCGCTTGGGTCCCTCCTAAGCTGGTAATATTCTTATTGATACATATGAGTAAGTGGTATTGAAGCGTGTTGATGATCTTTATAAGAAAAAGCAACGGATGTTTTACAACCTGACACAAATTGAAAAAAGGCACTTGAGGGACTCAGTACCAATGCCAAGATTATTATCAAGCCAGCAGACAAAGGTGGGGCTATAGTTATTCAAAATCATGATGATTACTGTGGCACTGCAGACCAGCTGCAGGCAGAAGAAAAGGTTTTAAACCCAGAAAAAAGAGGTAAACACCGGCTGCAGCATCACGAGGAGCCATATAGGGGGAGCCAGAGAGACCTCTGGAGGACTGAGGAACCACGCCCTAGAGCCAATGATGCAATACCAGCCAACACCCAATGTAGAAAGGGAAGAATTCCTTTTAAAAGCTCAGATGACTGGAGGAAGTCAGACCGGTACGCAGAGTGGCAAAGAGAGTGCCAAAGAGAGTCGCAAGGAGATTCGCAAGCAGATTGGCAAGGAGACTGCCAAGGAGACTGGCAAGGAGTGGTGCAAGGAGTTCCAGTTCCAGCTTTGCATGGATATTCGGAGGATCCAGGAATAGGAGTCCTGACTGAGGGGAACGGCCTAGCAGACTCAGCAGAGCCAGGTGAAGAAACTTGCTGTAAATGTTTTAAAAGAGGAAAAGATACACTTTCCAGGAAGGAAAGATACCATAAGGAAGCTGACCCTGAAAGGAGGAGGACTATACCAGAAAGTCCAAGGCCTGAGAGTAACAAGGGCCAGCCACTGTTGAAAGGTGCAACAAGGAATAGCAGACAAGGAGGTGAAAGGAGAATTGTGAAGAGTAACTTTCAAAGCCCTGGGAGAAAGGAACTGTGGCACAAACAAGGCCTAACTCCAGCAGCAGGCAGACCTGAGAACCTGAGGCCTACCTGGACAGCTGAGAAACCAAGACCCAGCAGGAGCAGGCCTCAGCCCTCACCTCAATCTGAGAACCTTAGAAGAAAAGGTAATTGCCATTTTAATAACTATGATTTTAGGAATAATGTGATACAGAAGGAGCAGGGCACTAGAGAATGCTGTCCTTCTAAAGGAATTCATGAGACAAGATACAAACCTGCATTAAACAGGAAACTTGCTAGAGAAGAAACAGGGTGCAGGAGAGACTGTTCCTGTTATAAAAGTATACAATGCAAGGACTTACCTTTTAATGCTGACCATTGGCGCATCATACAAGCGTTACACAGAAGGCCTGAAAGAGAGTCCTCAGACATTCCGGACTGCGAGCCCATGCAGGTGGAATTCCCGGAGGATCCCTCGGATATTCCGATGGAATGTAGCTATTGCCTGACCAAGAGGATTGAGCCCTAGCAGAGGAATAGCTGTGGCCTGTATGTAGAGTTTGATGCTGTATTCCGTTTTTGACAGTACTGTGAAGTTAACAGATTTTTCAGTTCATGTTTTTCCTTTAACCTGGAGCAAGGACATTTCTTTTGTGTGCTGTTATATTCTGAGCTTAGGAACCTATTTGCAACGTGGGAAATAAAAGCCTTATAATTTCCCTACCCTCGGACTGTTATTTTCTAGGGAGCTCTTAGTTAACCAGAAGGCTACCAGGCCTATAAGAACCTGGGCCCTGCATTTGAACTAAGCTCCTTCACAAACAAACTCTTCTTCCATGTCCACCCCCTTTCTGTTGGGTTCCGCCACTACCACCAAGGGGGCGGTGTGACATTACGTAAGAGAAGTGTATTGTCAGATCAATGACACATCTTTTTACAAAAAGATATATAATGATCTTACAGAAGAGTTGAAACACAAAGGGGGTTATTCTGTGCTACGAATAGTGGGGATGGCCCGACGGGACGTCCATCCCCACTATTTGTGCCAGCTCCTGCCTCTGATTAACTTCCCCGCCGGTTGTACAGGGAAGTTAGATGGGGGCGGGGAATGGGCGGGCAGTGGACGGTCGCTGGCCCTGGAAGTTCAGGGCCGATTCTAATGTTGGCCCTGTATGTCCAGGAAGAGCAACATGTGCGGGGAAGTTATTCCACCCCCAAGGTGGAATAACGTCTCTGGACATGCCTTAATTTCAATGCTGGGGCGCGGAGGGGGCAGGGGGGGGGACCAGGGGACATTCCCTGCAACCCTATTCTAGCCTTAGTAGGCCAATTTGGGGGTCAGACTGTGGGGCATAAACCTCCTTTTCAGGCGGCCGGCATCGCGGCTCTTCAATGGAGCTGCAGTGCCATGGCAACATGACGCCATGGTACCATAGCTCCATTGAGGAGCCTTGACTGAGTTAGCCAGGGGCAGTCCTGCAAGTACAGGCCAGGCTGAATCACAGTCCCGGCCTGCACGTGCAGAACTGTTTGCTATTCTGATCCCGTGGGGCTAGACGTGCCCCGTGGGATCAGAATCGTGATCCTCTCTGTGTGTCCGGTTCAGACCGGACACACAGAGGGGATCTACGTGCGGAATGGAATTGGGCCCATAGTGGATACTTTGCTTTACATTGGTTTGGAAGTGGGGTATTTGACCCAGAAAGAACACGATTTTTTGAAAGTCTCACATCCTGTGACACCAACCATATATGTCCTGCCTAAAATCCATTAGAGTTTACAGAATCCATGAGGGTGGCCTATTATTTCTGCGATTGGCTCTCTCCTTGGGCCACTCTCTACATTTTTAGATGTTTTTTGAGGCCCTTTGTCTCTTTAGCATCATCCTTTGTATGTGTTTCTTCACACATGATCCAGCTTTTAGATCAATTTAAAAATTAAAAAATAAAAAAAACCAGCTGCTTCTGCCGCGGCAGCATCAAGAGTGCCGCCGCGGGGCCCCCCCTGCCCGGCAGAGCCTCCCTGCATCGTAGGCTAGCGTTGAATCCCCGAACGCAGGCTTCTTTCAGAGCCACGAGAGTTTCCTTTCTCGCGGCTCTGTTAATCCCGCCGGGGATTTCCCATCAGCCCCGGTGGGATTAACAGAGCCGCGAGAAAGGAAACTCTTGCGGCTCTGAAAGAAGCCCGCGTTCGGGGATTCAACGCTAGCCTACGATGCAGGGAGGCTCTGCCGGGCAGGGGGGCCCCGCGGCGGCACTCTTGATGCTGCCGCGGCAGAAGCAGCTGTTTTTTTTTATTTTTTAATTTGGGATGATAGGGGGGAAGAGGGTTTAGGACTGGTAATGGGCTATGGGGGGGAGGCTAAGACTGGAAGTGGGCTGATAGGGGAGGGTTAGGACTAGTAATGGGCCATGGGGGGTGCTAAGACTGGAAGTGGGCTGATGGGGGGTTAGAACTGGTAATGGGCGATGGGGGGGCTGACTGGAAATGGGCTGATGGGGGGGTTATGACTGGTAATTGGCTATGGGGGGGCTAAGACTGGAAATGGGCTGATGGGAGAGGGTTAGGACTAGTAATGGGGGGGGGGTGCTAAGACTGGAAGTGGGCTGATGGGGGGGTTTAGGACTGGTAATGGGCTATGGGGGGGCTGACTGGAAATGGGCTGATGGGGGGGGGGTTAGGACTGGTAATTGGCTATGGGGGGGCTAAGACTGGAAATGGGCTGATGGGGAGGTTTAAGACTGGTAATGGGTTATGGGGAGCGGAGCAAAGAAAGGAAGAGGTCTGATCGGGGAGGTTAAGGACTATTAATGGGCCATGGGGGGGGTGCTAAGACTGGAAGTGGGCTGATGGGGGGGTTAGGACTGGTAATGGGCTATGGGGGGGCTAAGACTGGAAATGGGCTGATGGGGGGTTAGGACTGGTAATTGGCTATGGGGGGGCTAAGACTGGAAATGGGCTGATGGGGAGGTTTAGGACTGGTAATGGGTTATGGGGGGGCTAAGACTGGAAGTGGGCTGATGGGGAGGTTTAGGACTGGTAATGGGTTATGGGGGGGCTAAGACTGGAAATGGGCTGATGGGGTTAGGACTGGTAATGGGCTATGGGAGGGGTTAGGACTGGTAATGGGCTGATGGGGGATTAGGACTGGTAATGGGCTATGGGGGGGCTAAGACTGGAAATAGGCTGATGGGGGGGCTAGGACAGGAAATAGGGTGATGGGGGGTTAGGACGTAATGGGCTGATGGGGAGGTTTAGGACTGGTAATGGGTTATGGGGGGGGGGCTAAGACTGGAAGTGGGCTGATGGGGAGGGTTAGGACTAGTAATGGGTTATGGGGGGGCTAAGACTGGAAATGGGCTGATGGGGGTTAGGACTGGTAATGGGCTATGGGAGGGGTTAGGACTGGTAATGGGCTGATGGGGGATTAGGACTGGTAATGGGCTATGGGGGGCTAAGACTGGAAATAGGCTGATGGGGGGGCTAGGCCTGGAAATAGGGTGATGGGGGGTTAGGATGTAATGGGCTGATGGGGGGGTTAGGACTAGTAATGGGCTATGGGGGGGCTAGGACTGGTAATGGGCTGGGGGGGCTAAGACTGTTAATGGGCTGGGGGGTTGCTAGGACTGGAAATGGGCTGAGTGGAAGGAGGGCTTGAACTGAAAATAGCTGATGGGGACGGGGGCTTGGAATGGAAATGGGTTGTGAGGGGGAGGGAGCTAGGACTGGAAATGGGTGAGTGGGGGGGGGGCTAGGACAGGAAATGGGCTGATGGAGGGGCTACAATAGGACTGGAAATTGGCTGTTGGGGGGGTGCTAAGATTGGAAATGGGCTGTGGTGGGGGTTTGGATTGAAATGGACTCATGAAGGGGCTAGAACTGGAAGTAGGCTCATGGGGGGCTTGGATTGGAAATGGACTGAGTGGAGGGGAGCTAGGATTTGACATGGGCTGATGGGCTCATGGGGGGCTGGGATTGGAAATGAGCTGATGGAGGGACTCGGATGGGACTGGAAATAGATGGGGGAGCTAGGACTGGAAATAGGCTGATGGTGGGTCTAGGATAGGACTGGAAATGGGCTTATGGGGGGCTAGGACTGGAAATGGGCTGATGCGGGGACTAGAAGGGAGCGGATGCTGGGTGGGACTGGAACTAGAATGGAGCTGATGTTGGGGGAGGATTAGAATGGGATGGAGCTGGGAGAGTGAAATGGAGAGGGAAAAAATATTTTGTGTGGGAGGGAAGACAAATCTACAATTGGCCGGATAATGGGAGAGTAAGTGGGGATTGAGAATGGAGGGGTAAAATTTGAGTAGATGAAATAGGAATGAGGAAGGATCAAAAGGAGAAAGATTAGTATGTTAAAGCAAATGTAGAGAGAGAATGGAAAAAAACTAGAAGAGAGAAGAAAAGACAAATGGACAGCAGACGATGGAGAGTTAGTGGAAGACACAAAGAAACCAGAAGAAAGTGACTGGAGCAATTGCAGCTGAAAAAAAATGCACAAAAGGTAGAAAAATATCTCTTTATTTTGAATTTATTAATTGGAATATGTCAGCTCTGGGAAATGTGCATCATTAACGTCTGCGCTTTGTTTAGTACAAGAGCAAATTAATGTATAGTTTTATTTCTACAGTGTTGTACATTCCAAGTTTGGCTTTTGGGATTCCCAGTTTAATTATTGTCTTCCTGTTTCTAAATTGTGATTCCTTGTTTGGTGATGGTCTATGTTCTGCATGTGTAACTGAGCTGAGGTATTCTGTTTATGTAATTCCTATTTGACATTGCCTCTTGTTCTCTTTCCCCAGTAGGTCATGTATTGTTGTTCTCTGAAATGTATTGGTTTAATATTTGCAGCGTTTCCTTGGGTTCTAAATGTCAACGTCTATAAATCTATATAGGTGAAATTCCAGCGATGTAACAAAACATATATTGCCAGCCAATCTTCTTTGAACAAAAGATTTAAAAACATTTCTTAGCACTCTAACGGTAGTCTCAGAACAAGATGGCACTCTACACCACACGTACTGTGGAAAATGAGTAGTGCCTCATTCACATCAACGACTACCAGGAGACCACCTCTTCTCCCCTTTTTTTTGAATATTTTATGTGATAAAAATGGTGCCAGCAAATAAATATATATCACCAGAGTTTCTCTGCCTTGTGAAATTTCTTTAAATAACGTGTAGTAAGCTTATCTTTTCTGTCATGGAAGTAATTTGAGAGACGCGGGCAGCACTTCATAATTCTCCTGATGAACCTCCAAGAAGGAGAGAAACGCTAACGCGGCGCCCTGGGAAGGCGTAGAGAAACAATTACTTGTTTGAGAGATGATTACCTGTTTGGCTTGAAACATGAACTTGTCTACTAAACTAAGATAAGCTTACTACACGTTATTTAAAGAAATTTCACAAGGCAGAGAAACTCTGGTGATATATATTTATTTGCTGGCACCATTTTTATCACATAAAATATTCAAAAAAAAGGGGAGAAGAGGTGGTCTCCTGGTAGTCGTTGATGTGAATGAGGCACTACTCATTTTCCACAGTACGTGAGGTGTAGAGTGCCATCTTGTTCTGAGACTACCGTTAGAGTGCTAAGAAAAGTTTTTAAATCTTTTGTTCAAAGAAGATTGGCTGGCAATATATGTTTTGTTACATCGCTGGAATTTCACCTATATAGATTTATAGACGTTGACATTAAGTTATAATAGAGTATTTATACCAAGTCTAATTTAATTGCATACTCTGAGAAGACCGTTTAACATTCTTGCAATGGGTTCTAAATGGGCAGTGTTTGTAGTAGTTCCTAATGTGTCTGGTGGTTGGCACTTGATTATAGTAATGTAGAAGTCTTTTAGTCTTTCTTTATTCATACACTCATTAAGAGGCATGTTTACTAAAAGTTAGTGTATGGTAACATTATGCAAATATTTATGCAAATGAGGCCCCGCACCGAGTCTCCGCACATGGCCCCGCACCCCCCTTGGGCCGCCCCTGAGTGTAGGCTAGTGAATAGTGTTAATATGTTGCTGCTATGGACAGACACTGCAGTGGGGGTGTATAGGTTGGTGTGGGGCTATGGCTATTGTCCTGCCAGGACACACTGCTGCCCCAAACACTGAGAACTAACAATTGACTACAGCACAGGCAGTGAGACTGCCTCTGCTGCTCTTCACTGGGCTGTGCCAACTAAGCACAAACCAACTACAGATGGTCTGCTAGTTAGCATGCACATAGTGCAACCACAAGCACCCAGCAATTTGCTCAGTGATTAGCAACCCCAGACAGAGAATGCACCCATATCACTGGAGCCAGACATTATAATAGCGCTATGTGGATACATAGCCGTGTCATGGTTACTTTTTGGTCATAGTGAGAATGCCATCTCAGCATGTCATACAGTTGCCATCCAGGCAATGCAGGTGGGGCACAATGGCATCTCAGCCAGTGACCCTACCATTGTGGCAGACACATCCAGGCCAATCTGAGCTGTTTCAGGTAATGCCCACAATCCTCTGTCTCACCTTGTTCACATTTTCCAAACAGGCTGGGAAAAACTTGATGGATGTGAGACAAAGTGCAGTGCAGAAAGCCACAGGAGAAAGGGGAGACACACACACACACACACACGCATGCATGCACGCACACACATACACTCTCATTGGTGCACTGAGCAAAAGTGGAGATGATTGGCATTCCTGCTTGACACTCCTGTCTCAATGTCAGCTCAAGGATTGATAGTGCCTGTGCTCTGTTTGCACATGCTATATTACCATGCCTTGCCCTCATCACAGATTGATAACGTGTGCTCTGTTTGCACGTGATATATTACCATGTGCTATTAGACTCCAACCAGCTGTGGATAGTGGAGTCTGTCAATGCTGCTGGTGGGTGTTTCCACCCTTGCTGGCCATTTCCTTGGGGGTTGCACATGCTGGAGCTGTACTTACACTGTCAGCTAAACTTTGTCCACAGGAATATGCAATACAGAAACCACAGCAGGGACCTGAATCCATGACCTGCTGCACATATACACACCAACTGTGTGTGTTGCACCACAGTGCTGCCTTATGGTGCTAACAGCTCCTGTTGCTGACATGCTTCCCTTCAGCTGACCTTTGGCACATGCTGCAATGCACATGGTGCACATGACCAGGACAAGGCTTCTGTCTGCTGCAGACTGGTGCCATTTCCCAGGCCACCACCAACACCCCACCAAGCAGACATGCCCATGCACTGTCAGTGGTGGTGGTCGCAGTCTCAGCATGTTAAACATGCGGGTTTGGTGGGCACTTGGGCACAAGGTCTGGGGGGGGGGGGGCAGGGGCACACCAACTGTCCATGCAGGGACCCCATCACCGCCTGCCACTGATACTTCTCGGGAGGAGGATGGCAACCACTGCTGTAGTATTTCCCCGGGGACCTGTATTTTCCAGCTACCTGGAGGGCTACAGCATCTGTCACTATTGGCCTCTTCCCCACAGCTGAGTTCTGCAGCAGCAGGAGAGGGAGGCAGCCTGGATCTCTGCCTGGGGTGCCACCCCATGTGGCACATTGCCTTTCCACAGCAGTAGCAGGACTGTGTGCTGCCACTGTCACTCTGGGATCATGACAAACATCACAGATGGTACTGTGGATGGAAGAATACCCCTTTGTGGAGAGGCTAAAATGGTTGGAGCTCATCAATCTGGGGAAGAGACAGCTGAGGGAAGATATGATAAAGGTCTATAGATTATTAACCAGAGTAGAACAGGTCGCTTTTTTTATGCCATCAGACTGTGGACAGACTAGGGGACCTGCAATGTGGCTACAGTGTAATCCATTTGGGTCTTCTAGGTGAAAATATGTTTTCAATTAACGCGTAATCAAACCCTGCAATCCATTACTGGAGGATGTGTTAAAAGCTGTCAGTGTAGCTGGGTTTAAAAAAGTTTGGATGGGTTCGTGGGTAACAGTCCATAAACCATGTCTAAACAGGATCCGAGCTATGCACTGCTTGCCCCATTACAGTTACTGGGGATCCTGTGTGTCTTTTGGGGAAACTGCTAGGTACTTGTGACCTAGATTGTGCACTGTTGGACACAGGATACTGGGTATGATGGACCTTGGTCTGACACAGTTTGGCATATTTTGTAGTCTTATGTTCCTATGTGCCATCTAGGCAGCTGCCTGGTCCCCCCTGTACACCAGCAGCCCCCACTGCATGACCCATGTGCCACCTCTTTTGCCCCCATTTGCACCATCAACATAGTGCTCTTTCATACTTGGGCACTATGCTGTTGCTTCTAATGAAGCACTACTATCACTCTTTTGGGCTCCCCTCTCTGTGCATCACATTGCAGACGTAAAATAGGCTTTCCTCAAAAAACACCCTTTCCGCCAGGTTTTGAACTGTGTTAAGGTTCCTGCTGTTAAGGTGCCTGCGTTAACGGAGCAAGCCTTGTTTCCGCCCACTCCCTGCTCATTGACTCCCAGTCTCCACCCCGTGCATGCCTTCTCTCCACCCACAGGGCACTTTACACTGCTGGTGCCATTAACGCCTGCTAAAGTGCCTTTTTGCACGTGCTAAGTGTGCACCTGCACAAATAGCACATGCTAATGGCACACTTGCTCCTTTACCACCATTTAGTAAACATATCCCCAAGTCTCTCTACATTAATTTACCGCAAGCAGCAGCCCTATCTGTCATTCAAGATGTTCTTCTTGAGAGAACTCATCCAGTTAGGACTCCCACAACCTTCTTAATCCATCTTGCTAGTTTGGCCATGACAGAAATTTATTTTTGTTTTAGAGAAGTTTTTTATAAGCAGATTAAGGGAATTGCAATGGGATCCTCCATGGCCCTGGATATCGAAATTTATATGTCTCTGCTTTTGAAAAAAAGTTTCTTCCCTCACCAGTTTTCCCACAATGTAAAAATGTGGACATGGTACATCGATGATGTTTTAATGGTCTGGGATGGTTCTGGGATGGTTTCTTGTTTCATTATATGGCTCAATTCTTTGGACATTTTGATTCAGAAAGCCCCTGATGGATTTACCACTAATCTTTTCAGGAAGCCCATAGACAGAAACACCCTGCTGCATTTTGACAGTTTCCACAACAGATCTTTGAAGCAGAACCTACCAATAAGTCAGTTTCTCTGAATACGTAGGATCTATGCGAAGGAAGAGGACTTCGAGCTACAGTCTCATGACATGTATCAACGCTTTAAAGCAAGAGGCTATCCACATAGTTGCCTCAGTAAAGCCTACCACAGGGTAAAATTAACACAATGGACTTCACTTTTACAAGTTTCCACCAAGAAAATGCATGAGAGGATAGTCTGTGCCCTACATTTCTCAAATTTGTCACAAGAGATAGCCCGAATACTCAGAGAAGAGTGGCACTTGCTGTCCACAGTTCTGGCCTGTCCACCTACCAACTAACAATGGCCTATAGGAAAAATCTCAGTTTGGGTAATATCCTGGTGCCATCAGCTTTGGCAAAACCTCGTAATATACAAAGAGCTCGGGGCCATTTCTGCTGGGGTCGATGTTCAGTCTGCATCAATGCCTTGGTTACAAGAAAGTTTTTGTACATTCATCGATTCAGAAGACTGAGAGCATGATATATCTAATTGTTTGCCCCTGTGGACTCCTCTATGTAGGCAAAAAGAAGCAATCCATCAAAAGTAGAATCATAAAACATAAAAGCAGTATACGTCGTCTACTTTCTTTTTGTTATTTTTTATTTTGGATTTTAACAACAAACAACATTTAATTTGAATAGAACAAACTCCAAACTCTCCTCCCCCCCCCCCGTCTTTTTGCATGGATCCTCACGTACATGCTCTAGTCATTCACTGACACTCACATCAAATGTGAAAATATCAAATAACAGCAAGTGTGGCATATTGATCTAAATAGCGCTATTTGTTGGTCTTTAAGCCCCGAAACTTCTCTAACTTATCACAGGCTTTTTTATATTTACAGAACAGACACAGTGAGTTCCACCACATGTGCCAATCGAGATTAGATGCATCTTTCCAGTGTGACATTATTCATTTCAGCGCCACAGCAATCATAAAATTAAAAAGAAAGACTTTTTCTTTGTCCAGGGGTGGATCCATCGCAGCAGAACGCAGGAAAATTAGCCGCCAAGTCAGCGAGACTTGAAAGCGCAGTATTTTTTGCATCTTGTCCCATACGTGAGCCCAAAAAGACTGAACATTAGGGCATAAAAACATTACATGAGCCAAAGTATTTATATCACTACGGCACGTCCAACATTTGTTACCTTTGCTACTGTCCCATCTGGATAAACGAACTAGCGTTAAATGGGCACGGTGCACAAAGAAAAAGAGACTCTGTGTAAGGGCCACCGATTTGGACACTCTGGTAAGGGGGCCCCAGAGAGTAGGCCAGATGTTCACAGGGAGAGAGGACTCCACATCGTTCCCCCAGATGCCTTTCCTGATCTCATACTATTCAAGGCTTCCCGAAGCTCTTGTTGATGGATATGCTGATCCAATACAGTGACTAAATTCTCGGGAAGAAGCGGGTGAGACAAATGATCCACCAGATTATGAAAGGCTAATGGATCAGATATTACCTCAGAGGAATATAGTTGAGCATAAAAGGAGCTAAATAAATTTAAAATGTCTTTGTTCTGGGTACGGAGCTACAATTGCTGATCAACTATGGCCTCTATCATTGTCTTACTCGGCTTTGCCTTAAGGATTCTGGCCAGCAACCTACCCGCCTTGTTTTGCTCCACATAGTACCACACTTGTTGTGATTGTACACGTTTGTCAGCTTCTATGCTCAGAATATTGTTATATTGGTATCTCAAACATTAGAGTCGAATGAGGATGCTAAGCTCCGATCTAGCAATCAGGAGTCTCTCCCTGCTTTAATTTGCACATCTAAGCTCTCTAACTGCATCTTAGCTTGGCGTGACTCTTTAATGACATAGCTGGTAATAGTAGATCGAATGGTAGCCTTAAAGACTTCCCACCAGGCCCAGACCATAGTGGCATCTGGCGAATTAAACTCAAAGTAATCTCTGATTGCCTGTTGGATATGGGCACAAAACTGTTCATCAGATAGGAGTGTCCTACTGAATGACCAAATTGGTGGGTGCGTGGAGTTGTCTGAAGGGAGGAGAGTGACTGTAATGGCCGCATGATTAGAGACATGTGTACTACATATCTCAGCCTCAATAACTCCTGGGATTTAGAAAGGAGAAAAAAATCAATACGAGAGTGAGATTTATGAGGCAAGGAAAAAAATGTGTAGCCTCGCTCGGTTGGTTAATGCAAATGCCAGATATCTACTAGGCCAATGGCTTGCATAAAGGAGGATACAGTCACTGGGGCTTTGGCTCGTTCATTGCATCTACCAGGTTGCCGATCTAACAATGGGTCCAGGACTAAGTTAAAATCTCCAGTTACAACGATCTCATAGGAAGCAATATCATGCCATTCTGCAGCTATCATTTGGAAAAAATTGGGGCAGTCAGCGTTGGGGGCATAAATGTTAAATATCGCCATCATGCGACCAGCCACTTTGAGTAGGACCCTAACCCATTACCCTCCAGATCTACGCGTGTCTGTTCTACAACAGGCACAAGCGCTTTAGGAACTAAAATATCAACTCCATTTTTTTTTTGGTAGGTTGCTGAGTGACCAACTAGGAGATAGTGTTTATCCTGCAATTTTTTTGTTTCAGCAGAAGAGAGATGTGCTTCTTGTAAGAGAACCACATCAGCTTTCTGCTTTTGAGAGCAGACCAGAATCTTCTTCCTCTTTATTGGATTATTGATGCCCTTTACATTCAGTGATAAGAATTTAACCGGGCTCATGGGAATGCACTACGCACGAAAAAAATTCCACACTGTTCATGCTGCCACACATTCACACTAACCCACCCCTGTCAAAGAAGTGAGGAGCCCACAAAAAACAACCCAACCTTACACAAGGAAAACACAAACGGGTGGGCTAGCACTATTACAGACTTCCACCTGAATCCATGCAAATTACAGTGTCCATAACCTTTCCCTTCCTACTCCGACCTTTATCCATATTTCTTGCCTGAACAATAATACAGATATACCCAAAGAGTTGAACTTCATCTGGTCTCTCAACAGGATTGATGCCTCCTCTTGGATATGCGCTATTAGCAAACTAAGTCTAATAGCACCCTTCAGTCCCTAGGAGACTGATATCATAGGCTACGCTCTACGAGGCAATCCAGGCTTGCATTTGTTCAAAGGCGAGATAAAGATACTTACTCAATACTGTTATTACACAACTCACACCCAGAGAGCCCTGTGGCCATTACAATTCAATCCAAACCAACCAGCATAAAAATCTAGCCCTTCCTTTACAGTCAGCTATCCTACCCATGTTTGCTGTTGGTCCATTCCTGCACCAGGTACCATGAGAGGACCACTGCAGGGATACCACACAACTAAAGAGCCCCGAGCAGCGCACAGGCTAGATTGCCTGGAAAATAATCTGCTCTTGGAGGACACAGAAAGCCAAACCATGAATTACTGACGAGACAGTCACTATACAAATTCAGAACCAGGCACTGTTAGCGCATAATAAGTGCCTCTTGCTCCTCAAAAAGGTTTGCAAAGTCTCTGGGTCCTCAAAAGTTTTCATCTGGTTATGGTAGGTCACCCAAAGTCTTGCAAGGAAGAACAAGCCGTAACGAGCTTGCAGCTGTTGGTCTCAGATGAAAAGAGAAGAGTTGCTTACATCTCTCCACCGTGGCCTTGTTATATTCAGGAAAAAATGCAACCTTCCAGATATACCGGAGCACATGCTTTAGCGCATCCATTATCTGCATTACATGTTGATACCGAAGGGCCCGCAGGATAATAGGCCACGGTTGTCGTGCATTGGGGCCCACATGAGCTGGAACCCTGTGGGACCATTCAATTTCGAATGGGTGGGCAAAATGCAGCTTAAGCAGTTTAGGTATCAAATTTTCCAGGTATGCCACCATGCCATCATGTTAGAGCCTTCCGCCCCCTCTGGGATACTGATAATACATACATTGTTCCTGCGTGAAAAATTGTTTAAATCTTCCAAGTTGCATTCCAGCTGGCTGATATATTTAGGGTCTTTAGGGATTTGTTTCAGGTGTTGTCACGCCACCACCACTCGCCTCTAGGTTAGAGGGGCGTGGATTTTTAGAGGAACTTTCTGCTGTATGCTTTTTCAGCTTTTTTTAAAACTATTTCCCTGCAATGCCCTCTGGGAAATGTAGTCCTTATTCAGCTGTATGAGTGCACCATGCAGAAAGCTGTAGTCAGGCTCAAGTAGGTAAGGCAAATGACAGAAATTTATTATTTTTATATACACAATGGATCGATCATACCACACATAGGATTGTTGGTTCAGGACTCTTTGAAGCAAAAATTGTCCAAAACATATCCAACCACAAAATGCAGTTTTAAAGGTTCTGTCTATTGCAGGATACACAGTCTTTGCCAGAAAGCTTAATTGTATTCCCTTCTTAGCTTTGCTGGCTAAAGCACCAAACAAAAAAGCACATTTAAAGTCTGTGGTAAACTTCCCCTTCATAAACACAAGGGAAACACAGCCACCCTGCTTGTGATATAAGGGTACCTTTTTCCTGGATAAACTTCTCTCAGGACTGGCTTGCTTTCTCTACATTCCCCAGGTTTACAGCTTGGCACAAGGAACAGTCCATGGGTGTGTCCTTCTCAATCAGCTTCACCTCGGGCTCTCCCAGCTGCATAGGCTCTGACTCCCCACCTTGCTCACAGTGCTCAGCTAACAGCCTTCCGGGGAATCCTGGAGTCTCTCTTGTTCCTGGCTCCAAACTCTCCTGCACCCGTGCTACATGCCAAATAGCACTCTCTCCAGCTGGCAGGTCCGTTCCTCTGCTCTGCTCAGCCTGGCTTCCTGCTTCTCCTCTCCTCCTTTCTCTCTTTCTCCCATCTACTAAATCATACTCTGGCCTGGGTTTATACTTCCAGGGCTCTAGCTCCAACCCCTCCCTACTCAGGTGTCGGCAATTAGCCTGACTTCAGGCACCTGAGTGCTTGAAGCATTCACTGCCTAAGGGGTTCTGAGCCTTGTATCCTCTCCCCTTCATTCCACTAGGGGGAGCATGAAATGTGGTCCACGTGGAAGTTTTCTGATTCCTGGAGGTGTTTATGGCTTTCCTACTTTGTCTCGGTAAAATGGGGCCCTTTACTAGGGTGAATTCCCTGTCTCTTTGTCCTTCCCCAGACTCCGGATAGGCCTCCTTGCCACATACCCCCCTACTTAAGATATTACGAGCTGGCAGAGGTTGTTGAAGCTCCTCCGAACAGTCCGTAATCCTGGATAAGGCATCTACATTGTGGTGTAGCTTCCCTGCCCAATGCTCTATCTTAAAAGCAAAAGCTTGCAGGGCCATGTACCATCTGGTTAATCGTGCATTGTAGTTCTTCATCTGTTGGAGCCACTTCAAGGGTGCGTGATCGGTAACTAGCAGGAATTTTCTTCTGGTGAGGTAGAACCGGAGGGTCTCTATTGCCCATTTAATGGCAAGGCACTCTTTCTCAATCGTAGAGTAGTGTTGCTCTGCCGGGGACAACTTCCTACTAAGGAACATCACAGGATGCTCATTTCCTTCATGCTTCTGGGACAAGACGGCCCCTAAGCCTACATCTGAGGCATCCGTCTGTACAATGAAGGGCTGCATGAAATCCACCCCGCGTAACACCGGGGCCGTGCATAGCCGCTCTTTCAATCGGTTGAAAACCCTCTCCGCATCCGGGGTCCAACGGAGTTGATTTGTGCAATTCTTTTTTAACATGTCCATAAAGATGGAGCTTTCTTCGGCAAAGCGTGACAGGAACCTCCTGTAATAGCTGATCAGGCCTAGAAAGCTTCTTAATTGCTTCTTTGTTGTGGGACGAGGAAAGTTCTTGATGCTGTCCACTTTGTCAATCAAGGGCTTAATCCTTCCCCGTCCTACCATATGCCCCAGGTATTTCACTTCTCTCGTGGCGAAGGCACACTTGCTCGGGTTCAGGGTGAGGCCTGCCTGCCTCATAGATCGCAGGACGGCTTCAACCCTCGGGATATGTTCTACCCAACTGCAACTGTGGATAATAATATCGTCCATATATGCAAAAGCATATTCTTGATGAGGACGCAGGACTTGATCCACCAGTCTCTGGCAGGTCGCCGCGGCGCCGTGAAGGCCAAAGGGCATCCTCTTAAACTGGAATAGCCGAATCGGGGTGCTGAAGGCAGTCTTCGGCCGAGATTCCCTAGTCAATGGAATCTGCCAGTACCCCTTTGTCATGTCTAGGGTGGTCAAAAATTGAGCCTGCCCCAAGCGGTCCAAAAGCTCCTCGATACGGGACATCGGGTAAGCGTCGAATACCGAGATGGCATTCACCTGTCTGAAATCTATACAGAAGCGTAATGTACCATCCGGTTTTGGAACCAGAACAATGGGACTGCACCACGGGCTCCTTGATTCTTCAATGACACCCATTGCCAACATCACGCGCACCTGTGCCACGACCTCCTGCTTTTTAGTTTCTGGTAGGCGGTAGGGTCGTTGTTTGACCACCTTCCCCGGTGGCGTCAGGATCTCATGCGCCACCAGTTGGGTTTCACCCGGGATCGGGGTCAGTACATCTGGGAACCTCTCCAATAGTTGAGCCAGATCCCGTCTCTGGACCAACGATAGTTCTTCCCCTACTTGGGGCTCCAGGTTCTTCCTGCAGTCTGATACTTGAGGTCCCAGGTCGTCCTTCTCAGTCTCCTCCATTCTCTCTCCACAGGTGGCTGTCAGGCTTTTCATCTCGGCCCCTTCGGTGGAACCAAATCCAGAGGCTCCCTGTTCCGTAGGAAACAACATGGGGACCTCTTCTAGTGGGGGAAACCCCACTCTCTCGCACAGCAGCTGGGCAATCCGGTCGCCTACCTTCACATGGTAGTCTTCATTGCCAAAATTAAACAGCAATACCTTTACACTCCCTCTATAATCAGGGTCGATCACCCCAGCCCCGACGTCCAGGAAATATTTCAGAGCCAGACCCGATCGCGGTGCTATCCGACCATAATATCCTACTGGTATCTCCATTTGAAGGCCAGTATCAATGAGAGCCTTTCCACGGCTGGGTATCACCCGATCTTCGGTGCTGCATAAATCATAGCCCGCGGCTTGCGAGGACGCCCTCCTGGGAGCCTGGGCCTTCTTGGATACCTTACAAAATTTTAATATAAACTTCTGTTTAAGGGGAGCAACACTTTCCAGGGGTTCTTTCCCTAGGTTCTCACTTGGCTTTTGGGGGTTCTCAAAATGAGGGCCAGGGGCCACTGTTATCATCTTATCCCCTTTTCTCCCAAGGCCTTTCTCTAATCCTTCCCTAAATTGGGGCCAATCCCTTCCCAATACTAAATCATAGGGTAGTTTTGGAACCACTGCAACGAGAACTTCTTTCTGCGCCCCAACCCTTTTATCTCCACTCTGTACACAGGGTAGAAAGAGGCAGCTCCATGTATATACCTAATCTGCACCTGCTCTTCTGGCTTCCTCTTGCGAGACTCATCCTCAGCCTCAATTGCCTGCCAAAGCTTTCGTGACACCATGCTTTGGTCGGCCCCTGTATGTTAACATTTAAGAGAAATCCCTCTCCTAGATGTTTCACATTGGTACCAGTTCATCCCATGTGGACTTTGCATCGCCTCTGTCCCATCTCCCCACAATGATAGCATTTTATCTCAGCCCACTTACCCTCATGAGCAGACACACAAGTTTTCATACATTTTGCATTATTTCCCTGTTTCTTTTCTTATAAACCAAAACTGGCCTCTGCCTCTACTTTTGGAGAGCCTGCCTTTGGGGGAAATGCCCATTCAGCTTCCATGTAGCGCACCGCCAAAAGGGTTGCCTCTCCTGTGCTCTGGCAGTTCTGCTGAATCAGAAAAGATTGTACCCTTTTTGGTATTGCAGCCATAAATTGCCCCAATATCACCATATCTACCACCGTATCCATAGTTTTCCCTTCCGGGGCTAGCCACTTTAAAGCTAAACCTCGAATTCTCTGGCTTAAGGCCTTAGGTGTCTCTCCGGCCTTTAAGACCGTGGCTCTAAACATATGGTGATACAACATTTTTGTTAACCCTAATCGGTCTCTAATTGCATTTTGGACTGCATTATAATCCATGGCCTGGGCAGCTGGCATAGCACTATATGCGGCTAGTGCTTCTCCTGTTAAAGAGGTTGCCAATCTCACCGCCCACTGGCTAGCTGGCCAACCCACTGCTTGAGCCACCCTCTCAAATGACTCCAAGAAGTCATCTATGTCATCATCAGGTGAAGGTTTTCCAAATTAAATGCCCCACTGGTGTGTGGGCCTGCTAGATTGTCCATTCGCAGCATCTCAAATCCTTCCGGGGTTAGTGTTCCTTCACTTCCTTGCCTCTGGGAAGTAATAAGGGCCTCCACTAAGTACAGGACAGGCTTTTGCTGCTCCCTCATAGTCGCTTCCGCATTCTCCTGTGCTAGCTGGGCCAACTCCTGCTGGCATTGAAATTGAGTGGCCATCTATTGCACCAGCTCTTTTGGATCCATCTCCGGCGATACCTGGCTCCTGTGTTGACTCTCGAAGAAAAAAAACTTTGTATTTTCCGCCAACGTTCTGTGCTATCACTCTTGTAAGTGTATATCCTGGATGGTAGAAAATCCTGAGTGGTAGAAAATACTCACAACTACGCCACTGTCATGCCACCACCACTCGCCTCTAGGTTAGAGGGGCGTGGATTTTTAGAGGAACTTTCTGCTGTATGCTTTTTCATCTTTTTTTAAAACTATTTCCCTGCAATGCCCTCTGGGAAATGTAGTCCTTATTCAGCTGTATGAGTGCACCATGCAGAAAGCTGCAGTCAGGCTCAAGTAGGTAAGGCAAATGACAGAAATTTATTATTTTTATATGCACAATGGTTCGATCATACCACACATAGGATTGTTGGTTCAGGACTCCTTGAAGCAAAAATTGTCCAAAACATATCCAACCACAAAATGCAGTTTTAAAGGTTCTGTCTATTGCAGGATACACAGTCTTTACCAGCAAGCTTAATTGTATTCCCTTCTTAGCTTTGCTGGCTAAAGCACCAAATGAAAAAGCACATTTAAAGTCTGTGGTAAACTTCCCCTTCATAAACACAAGGGAAACACAGCCACCCTGCTTGTGATATAAGGGTACCTTTTTCCTGGATAACCTTCTCTCAGGACTGGCTTGCTTTCCCTACGTTCCCCAGGTTTACAGCTTGGCACAAGGAACAGTCCATGGGTGTGTCCTCCTCAATCAGCTTTAGCCTGACTTCAGGCACCTGAGTGCTTGAAGCATTCACTGCCTAAGGAGTTCTGAGCCTTGTATCCTCTCCCCTTCATTCCACTAGGGGGAGCATGAAATGTGGTCCACGTGGAAGTTTTCTGATTCCTGGAGGTGTTTATGGCTTTCCTACCTTGTCTCGGTAAAAGGGGACCCTTTACTAGGGTGAATTCCCTGTCTCTTTGTCCTCCCACAGACTCCGGATAGGCATCCTTGCCACAATGTTCCTCATCAGCTGAAATTGTTATGTCAATATTGTTCATTTTCTCTATAAGTGCATTTATTTGGAGCTTAAGATCATTAACATCTCTTTGAACGCCACTGATAGACTCACCATTCGCTGGAACTATAGAGCGTACTGCCTGAATTTCCGCTAAATGTTCTTGCCCTCTGAGGTCTCCTGGACTACCACCATTTTATGAGGTAATGGGGGATCAGACTTTGCTCTCTTGGTGCCTGTGTTCTGCCTGGAAGGGAATTCCAACTGAGTAGGTTTGTTGTTAGACATAATCTGTGGCCATTGGGCGGGCTAAATCCAAAATATAGAGAGGAGAAAGACAGGATTTCCCAACGGATTCGCCGGAGGCACAAAATCAAGCGACCATCTTTCACCGCAGCAGGCTCCGCCCCCAGCCACTTTGTCTATTTTCTGATAAACCTCTTGTTAGCTATATTGGACTGAATTCCGCCATACCTTGACAGATTTGAAATTCTTAGTCTTGAAGGTATTGTGGCCCCACTAGAGGGGCAGGGACATCGATAAGTTGATGCTACGTGCAGAGCAAAGATTCATCTTCATGTTAGATACAGTGTATCCTCGTGGACTGAACATGGAACAAGATTTTTCCATTTTTTGTAGCTTCTTAGAAGTTTTTACCCTGCGTTTTTTAGTTATCATTTTTTACAATCCCCTTGGTTTAGTTTTTTATTCACAGTTTTTTTTATTTATGGTTTTAATTATTTTTTATTCATTTGTGCCAATCTATATGGTTTTAATGTTTTTAGGTCTGCATTAATTTATTTATCTTTCCCTCTTCCTGTCCCTTCTCCCTTCTCCCTCCCCCTTCCCCCTGTTCTCTTTCCCCTTCCCTTCCCCTTCTTCATCCTCCCTCTCCCCTTCTTCTTCACCCCTCCCCTCCCCTTGCCTTCCCCATTCCCTTTCCTCTTTCCTCTTTCCCCTTCCCTCCTCCCCTTCCCCTTGCCCTTGCCTTCCCCATTCCCTTTCCCCTTCCCTGTCCTCCCCTTCCCCTTCTCTCTCCCCTCATCTTTCCCCCTTTCCCTCCTTTCCCTCTCCTTCCCCTTCTTTCCTCCCCCTCTTTTTTCTTCTCTTCCCGCCATCCCCCTCCTCTCTCCCCTTCCCACTTCTTCCCCCCTGCAATGGAGAAATCAGAACTACATATACCTGCATGCAATGAGGTAAACCCAGGACTGGATCAAACCTGCTATCTGGAGCCAGTTGGCAAGCCTACCCTCACCACATTTGGGTTTATGGTTCCTTTTTGCTGGCTATGTTTTTAGCCTATAAACCATACAATGATCTTGCTAAGGTCCTCCTCTTTTTCTGCAGAGAACACTGATTGGTTCACAGTAACTATGTGACCTTTTTTTGTTTGCAGAGTATTTGCTTTTGATTTCACTTTCTTCATATCGACGCCCTCACCTTTGACCCTTTGTTTGGTACCAAATGCAGTTTAAAATCACAGGATTTTCCCTCTCCAGCACTCATTTGCCTTACTGGTGTTTCAAGTGGCTGACCTGCGGCTCAGACAAGGTTAGTTATTTTTTATGCTTATTGGTCTGGCTCACCCACTGTGTCTGTCCTGTTTGGTTGCTAATAGACTACACAGACTATGGGGTATGTTTACTAAATGGCGGTAACGTCACCGGCGGTAAGCGGAGTGCTAATGTTACCTATGCCATATAAGGTTATAGGCTGGTGTGGGCGGGCTGGCATAAATGTAGCCATGGGCCATGTACCACGCGGAACAAGGTGCCCTGGCCACATACTGTGCGTTAACGTAACAGCTGACACCAAAATGACAAGCATCAAGGTGCCAAAGGGGTATAAGGCGCCCCAACCTAAGCCGTTCTGAGAGGTTAATGTGCCCTGAGGGGCTAAGGTATATGAAGTTAAGGTGCCCCAAGATTGATGGATGGACAGGTGGTAATTGATAGACCTTTGCCAGCTGATACTGTAGTCGGTAAATGGGATGTGGGCCACAGCTGAGGTCACTCACTCTGCCCATCTGATAGCCTGAATTGAAAAGAGCATGCATAAAATAGCTCACACGGAATATATGCAAGGGTGCCTGGGGCTGAGCTGAACCCGCACTCTTTTTGGATAGTATGTGCACCAGCCCAGAGCAAAATGAACAGTAAAAAAAAAAAAAGAACCTGTGGGAATCAAACCGGCTCTCTGGGGTGTCCAAACACAGTGCATGAACAACTATGCTAAAGCTGCAAGGCATCTGCTGTGGCAGGAATTACCATGAAAGGGTTCGTATGTATCTGCCAACAATGTAGAAGCAGATTGATAGATCCATGTCACCCCTGTAGGGTGTGGCTACGTGTCCAGTATATATGCGATGGAGGCCCAGACCGACACCCACAGTCAGGGTGCAGTCTCCCAAGCCTGCCCACTGTGCGGGTTATGCATCTGCTGCGGTCACATTACCAACACTCTCCAATGGGCCACAGCTGAGGCTGCACTCTTTGCCTGTTGGGTAGCCTGGATGGAGTGCATAATGTAGCACACACTGAATAGATGCAAGGGTATTTGGGGCTGTGCTGAACCTGTACCCTTTTGCCTGGTATTTGCACCAGCCCAGAACAAAACGATCGGAAAATAACCTGTGAGAATTGAACTGGTTCTCTAGTGTGTTCAAACACAGTGTTCTAACCACTATGCTAACCTTCCACAGCAACTGCAATGAAAATATTTTCCATTAAAGAGAATGTATGTATGTATATTTGTATCTGCCTGCAATGTATCAGCAGGTTTGCAGCTCATCCTGCTGATACGTTTCAGGGAGCGGTGGCAAAGAGACGTACGGTCAACATGATTATGCTGGAGCACGTTGGGGAGTGTGGAGATGCACCAGGCTAGAGAGGTATGTTTCCAACAGGTCCCATGTACATTCACTGCTATGTCCAAAGCTCATCTGCAGGACAGATCCCATCTAGGAACTGGATTATGTGCATTGTGCAGTATGCCCCTCATTGCAGTCCTATGGTCCACAGGATGGATTCTCATGAGCGTGTGTGTAGACAGTATGTGGTGTATTATGAGCCACCAACACTCATTATCCATGCCATGTCCTATATCACATTCCTACATGTTAGTGTAAGCCTGACAATCCAGCACATGAATAACCTGCAACAATAGTGGAGGTGTATGGAGAGCCTCAGATGCGCTTCGGATGGTGTGTGTAGAAAGAGGTGCAAGTGGGGGTCTCTGTCGCTCGTCAACCTGGATGTCCAGTGCCAAATATGTCATAGGCCATCTATGTCCCCGATAGGCCTCCCAGATAGGGATGTAATGCTACTAACACGTTGCCCCAGGTGAACCTGGCTGTGGCATACTATTTGTGGACAACATGAAAACAAGCCAGGAAGGGATGCAGGAGCTGACATGCCGCTGAACCTGGCCTATGGGTTGCTATAATGTAGCTTTGGCAGCATGGCAATAACAATGTTGTTTGCTGTGCTGGGACCTGTGGCCCATAATGGAGCTGCACAAAAATGGAGACACAACCCCATGCAATATCCTTTGACATTATGGGGCCCTGCTGCATCAGTTGAGAATCTGCGTGATGTGGACCTTATGAAAATTGTGCCATTAGAATGCATTTTGCATCTGTAAGGCCCATTCTGTACATGTGCACTGTGGTGAGGAATGCTCTCCAGAAGAGATGGAGATAGGGGAAAATCCTGGTAGAAGTAATGAAACAGCACTAGCACACAGGATTTCCAATGCAGAGTTGAAAAAAACACAGCTCTCTGCTGAGCACAGGACAAGCCCCAGCTCAGGGGAGGAGACAGGCTTCTGCACTGATTGGGCACGCTCAGGGGAAGGTCAGGGCGTGCCGGGAAATGAAGCCCTTTTAAATCCCCAAGCAGAGAGGGAAGAGGAGAGGAGGAAAAGAGAAAAGGAGGAAAGAGAAAAAGAGGGAAAAGGAAGCAGGAAAACGCTAGAACCCTGGAGCAAGGCAGAGCCATGGAGCAGTGAACCTTGGAGCCAAGCACACTCTGAGAAAGAACCTTACTACAAGGTAGAGCCTGGGCGTGGGAAGGCTAGCAAATTCAGCACATGGAAAGAAGGTATCTGGTCTGGTAGCAAACAAGGCTACAGAAGCAAGGAAGTGAAGCAGGAAGAAAGCTTTTCAAAGAGAAATTCACAGAGCAGAGGAAATAGCAGTAAGGCTGCTGAGTTCTTGAACCAGAGAGACTTCTGGAGGAAAGGTGCCAGTTCTTATTCAAACCCTGCTAAAGGTAAAGCTGACTTTTCTACTTTTAATGCTTTACTAGAGAAACCTTTTATTTGTGCTAACTTTCACAAGGTAAACCCAGCTGCAGAAGCTGATAGCAAGTGGGGGAAGGGTGTCACCCTTACCAAAGACTTTCACATGGATAAAGAGCAGTTACAGGCTGAATTGCTTTTAAAACAGTTTCAAGAGTTTCTGGAACTGAGGTCAGGGAAGCTTAGCAGACCTGACAGAGACAGCGATAGCCTTAGCTCTGATGAATGCATGCAAGTGGATAATTACCTGCCTGCCTTAGAAGCGGACCCTTCTCCAATGGATTGCTCAATCTGCCTCAAAGAAGACAGCAATGTAAGAAACCCTTGAACACTGTATGAAAAGAATACAGGGAGTTGGCTGTACTTGGCTGCCAAGCTAAAAGGTTTACAAATTGTTTTCATTTGTTGTTTTGAGAAGCCACGCTGTGGAAGGAACAGCTGTTTGTTTGGTGCTGCAATAATTCTGAAAGACCACATGAGGCACTGCTGAGTTAAAGCTGCTGTGATTGTGAAGAGCCAAGTAGAAGCTAACTTAATTTCAGTTGTACTTCCTATGTTCCTGGTTTCAGCTGTTTGGGTTAAGTTGCACCTTTTGCATTATGTACCATTGAATTTTGATGCGCTGGAAAATATCCCCACAACAATAAATTTCTTGCAGCCTTAACATTCGTGTCACGACTACAATTTAATCCTGAAGGAAATACAAGCACACTACAAGTCCCAGAATTCCCAGGGGCCAGTACAAGCTTCATTCCTCAGGGACATTACAAGGCCACTCCTGCCTGTAAGCTCTCGGGCCAGGGCAGGAGCGTCGCAAGTGGCGTAGTCTTGAGGATACCGCGCAGGCGCAAAAAGAGGCAATGCCAGAGGATCTGCAGGAGACAACTTCCCAAGAGGAGCCCAGCTGCGGAGCATCCAAGAAGGGGGAAGAAAGGCCGTACCGGGAGACTACAGCCCTCGTCATTGCTGACAAACATGAAGCGTCAGCTGAGCCAGGTAAAGGGTATCCACCTGGGAGAGGTTGGGATACCAGGGCAAGGGTGAAGGCTAGGCCCTGATTAAAAAAAAAAAAAAAAAAGGGGTGGGGGTTTGTGTGTTTGTGGTATCGCACTTTGGTCTCTGCTTTTGTGTGCTTGCAGAAATACCAAAGATGTCTCTTGAATCGCAAGAGGTCTTCAAATGGATGGCAGCACAATTCGAAAAACAAAGAGACTTGGCTTTGGACACCCAAGAGAGGAACGCAGCGAGCATCCGAGCTCAACAGAAGCCTTTGTTGGAAATGCTGGAGCATGGTTATCCGAGCAAAAGAAGCGGACTGATTCACCAGTTACACCACCAGGTTTCTCCGCGCCAGCTTCTCTGAGTTTGCAATCTGGGACCATGTTTAACTTTGGTCAGCTCACTGACACTGATGATATCGATGATTTCATCGAGGGTTTTGAAAGAGTGGCTTACCTTAGTGCTTGGCCAAAAGAGCACTGGGCCATGCGCTTTGCGGCATCCCTTACTGGGGAAGCTTTGGCCGCTTATAGAGCCATGCCACCCACACTTGCAGGAAACTATGATGAGCTTAAGAAAGCGATCAGAGAAAGACTAGGGCTCACACCGCTAGTCTATCATAATCTTCTGAGAGCTGTGAGGCTAAAGACAAATGAGACCCCAAAAGCCTTGTGTCATAGGATATGCACTCTAGTGAATAAGTGGCTAAATCCAGAAGAAAGGTCCAAAGAAGCTATCATAGATAGTCTCGTATTGGAGCAGTATATGAATGCTTTGCCTACGGAGATCCATACCTTTCTGATTTTACAGAGCTGTAAAACCCCGCAAGAGGCTATTACGCTTTCTGAATGCTTCATAGAGGCAAAATTAGTGGCCCGTGAAGGTGGTAGTGCTCCCAAGGGTGCAGCAGTAAGTGGATCAGAAAGGAGCTGGCGGTTAAATGAGGAATCAGTAAAGATGTGTATGCCAACAGTGAAAGGTCCTGTAACCAAGAAAAAATGTTTTAAATGTGGTAAAGAGGGCCATGTGCAGAGGAATTGTTACGTGAAAACAGCATTGGTAGCAGAAAATTCTCAGAATGGTAGAGAGGGTTTTCTACTCACAGTTGAGGTGCAGGGAATTGCTACCACAGCGCTATTGGACTCAGGAGCTGAGCAAACCATGTTGTCAAAAGCACTCTGGAAGCAGAAAGAAGCCACAGGAGTAGCAATTCAGCCTGTACGCACAGTTAAAATTCGGTGCATTCATGGGGGCATTTCACTCTACCCGGTTTATAACCTCCAAGTAAAAGGGTTGGGGGCAAACAGAAAGATTCCCATAGCGGTAGTACCTAGGCTACCCCACAATATAATTTTGGGGAGAGACTGGCCATACTTTCATAAAGGTATGGAGCAGGGCCTATGTTCCAAGAAAGCTACAAGAGCCCAGAATAAGACCCTAGAAAAGGATGAAGAGCTGCCAGAAGAGTCCCTGGAAAGTCTTCCCTCACATGAGGACCTGATAGCTACCCCCGGAGATAAAGGTAAAAAAAGTAAAGGGGAGAAGTGTAGGGAGAGACAGACTCGCTCGCAGCATAGGGCGGAAGCATATGCTGGGCAAGAGTTCCCGTGGGTACCAGAGGAATTAGTTGGGAAATTCCCTACATTCCCCAACGAGCAACAAGCCGATCCTGCTCTAAGTCAGGCATTTAAGTGGGCCCAGAGTGAAAAACATACCCTACCAAAATTTCTTATGGACACTGGGATACTTTATAGGGAAAGTAAAGATCCCTATACTGGGGATACCCGTAAACAGTTGGTGGTACCAGCAACTTTTAAAAATCTAGTTTTGAGGTTGGCACACGACCATCCAGTTGGGGGACACAAGGGCACCCAAGGAACCCTAGATCAGATCTTGGCAAGGTTCTATTGGCCAGGCATCTTTAAAGAGACTGCCAAGTTCTGTGAAGCCTGTCCGGCGTGCCAGCGGGTTTCTGCGGTCCATCCTAGGGAGGTGCCCATGATATCATCTCCGGTAATCACTGAATCGATCCATAGAATAGCTATGGACATTGTAGGTCCTTTAACTAAAACTCCCCGTGGATTCCAGTATATTTTAGTGGTTGTTGACCAAGCAACAAGGTTCCCTTGGGCCATGCCACTGCACACCATATCAGCGAAGGTGGTGGCGGGAGAGCTCATAAAGTTATTTTGCGAAGTCGGCTTCCCTCGCGAAGTCCTGATGGACAGAGGAAGCAACTTTATGTCAAAGTATTTAGCGCAGGTATGGGATGCGTTTGGCATCCACCACATAAAGACCTCGGCCTACCATCCCCAAACAAATGGCCTCATAGAGAGGCAAAATCAGACCCTCAAAAGAATGTTGCACCGCAGTTTGGAAGGAGATATGGCTAACTGGGACACAATGCTCCCCTTTGTCCTATATGCGTGCAGGGAGAGGAAACAGTCATCCCTAGGGACAGTGCCATACGAGTTGCTGTACGGCCGCTCCCCTCGGGGTGTGTTAGACATTCTGAGAGAGCAGTGGGTAGAACCGGATATAAAGGAGGTGGGAGTGCCTGAGTTCTTAAAACACTTGAAAGGCCGGTTACACCGCACCTCACAGGATGCGGAAGTTAATTTAAGAGACAGCCAAGCGAAGCAAAAGTCCTATTATGACCGAGGCACAAAACCTCGCCACTTGGCTGTGGGTGAAAGAGTCCTGGTGATGGTAGCGGGGCCAGATCCAAAGTTCGAGAGCCAGTGGAAAGGGCCTTATAGGGTAGTGCGACCTGTGGGCCCCGTTTCCTATCTCGTCGAAACCAGAAAAGGACGCCAACAGGTCTACCACATTAACGTTTTGAAGCCCTGGCATGATAGGGTAGCTTTAGCCCATCTGGCCACCATAGAACCAAGAGTAGAAAAGGTAGAAGAGACACAACACTTTACAGAGCCCTTGAGCCGTATCATGTGCTGTACCAATGATTTTAGGCCAGCCCGTGATATCTTAAAGGGGGGGGGGGATCTGTGGTGAGGAATGCTCTCCAGAAGAGATGGAGATAGGGGAAAATCCTGGTAGAAGTAATGAAACAGCACTAGCATACAGGATTTCCAATGCAGAGTTGAAAAAAACACAGCTCTCTGCTGAGCACAGGACACGCCCCAGCTCAGGGGAGGAGACAGGCTTCTGCACTGATTGGGCACGCTCAGGGGAAGGTCAGGGCGTGCCGGGAAATGAAGCCCTTTTAAATCCCCAAGCAGAGAGGGAAGAGGAGAGGAGGAAAAGTGAAAAGGAGGAAAGAGAAAAAGAGGGAAAAGGAAGGAGGAAAACGCTAGAACCCTGGAGCAAGGCAGAGCCATGGAGCAGTAAACCTTGGAGCCAAGCACACTCTGAGAAAGAACCTTACTATAAGGTAGAGCCTGGGCGTGGGAAGGCTAGCAAATTCAGCACATGGAAAGAAGGTATCTGGTCTGGTAGCAAACAAGGCTACAGAAGCAAGGAAGTGAAGCAGGAAGAAAGCTTTTCAAAGAGAAATTCACAGAGCAGAGGAAATAGCAGTAAGGCTGCTGAGTTCTTGAACCAGAGAGACTTCTGGAGGAAAGGTGCCAGTTCTTATTCAAACCCTGCTAAAGGTAAAGCTGACTTTTCTACTTTTAATGCTTTACTAGAGAAACCTTTTATTTGTGCTAACTTTCACAAGGTAAACCCAGCTGCAGAAGCTGATAGCAAGTGGGGGAAGGGTGTCACCCTTACCAAAGACTTTCACATGGATAAAGAGCAGTTACAGGCTGAATTGCTTTTAAAACAGTTTCAAGAGTTTCTGGAACTGAGGTCAGGGAAGCTTAGCAGACCTGACAGAGACAGCGATAGCCTTAGCTCTGATGAATGCATGCAAGTGGATAATTACCTGCCTGCCTTAGAAGCGGACCCTTCTCCAATGGATTGCTCAATCTGCCTCAAAGAAGACAGCAATGTAAGAAACCCTTGAACACTGTATGAATAGAATACAGGGAGTTGGCTGTACTTGCTGCCAAGCTAAAAGGTTTACAAATTGTTTTCATTTGTTGTTTTGAGAAGCCACGCTGTGGAAGGAACAGCTGTTTGTTTGGTGCTGCAATAATTCTGAAAGACCACATGAGGCACTGCTGAGTTAAAGCTGCTGTGATTGTGAAGAGCCAAGTAGAAGCTAACTTAATTTCAGTTGTACTTCCTATGTTCCTGGTTTCAGCTGTTTGGGTTGAAGTTGCACCTTTTGCGTTATGTACCATTGAATTTTGATGCGCTGGAAAATATCCCCACAACAATAAATTTCTTGCAGCCTTAACATTCGTGTCACGACTACAATTTAATCCTGAAGGAAATACAAGCACACTACAAGTCCCAGAATTCCCAGGGGCCAGTACAAGCTTCATTCCTCAGGGACATTACAAGGCCATTCCTGCCTGTAAGCTCTCGGGCCCGGGCAGGAGCGTCGCAGCACACAACGTACACCTGCTGTGTCACTATTGTATCTTTTGCAGTATTTTATGAAGAGCAGCTGTACAGGATCTGGATGAGTAGCATGCACCGAGTCGCTATGTGTGAGTCATAGACAATGTGAGGGCAGTATGAGCAACAAATCTCTACAGGGATATTGGTAAGCAAACATGTAGAATATGCCTCCATTGCCCCTTTATGACATCTGGCATATTACTCAAGAGTCAATTATATGGGTAAAGCTAATGTATGAATATATGTGTGTACATGTGCACCAGGAGTGCTGCTGACAATCCCACATGGGTCACAGGGCTACGGATCTTGTGCAAGAAATAGGTGGGACAGCTAAATTTCAACATAACGTACACATGCCATTTATGTCTCAGACACTGTGTTACCTAGCTGGCAACATTTACATTTTAGCAGGGGATCTCTGAGTGAACCACAGGTCAGAAAGAGTAAATTAGAGTTACCTGCTAATTGTTGTTCCTGAAGGAACTCCAGGCTAGTCCCGGACCACTGGGTTGTCACCATCTTCCAGCAGCTTGGAGACTAAGAAAAAATCCTTTCTGTGATGTCACTGGTATATCCTCACCGGATCCGCCTCTTGACACCAGTAACCTATTGACAAAGCAGACTCAACGGAGCAACAATTAAGTAGAACACAATTCTGACAAATAACCCAATTAAACTAACTTTCCAAACCAAAGTTCTAGCGAACACGAGAGAGCCAACTGAACGAACAGTTGCAGCGCCCCCCCCCCATGGACTCCTACACCCCCCAACAGGAGGTCTCTCTGTCTCCCCTTTAGGTGAATGGAAGGCATGTCCGAAGCCCAGCGAGAGCGCCACTGCCCCCCCAGTCCCCTCTTACCTGTAACTGCTTGTGCTTCAGGCTGCAGCCTTTAATTTACTAACCGGGAGGGTTACGGGACTAGCCTGGAGTTCCTTCAAGAACAACAATTAGCAGATAAGTCTAATTTACTCTTCCTTATCATCCCTCCAGGCTAGTCCCGGACCACTGGGTAAGTACCCGAGCAGTGAAAATCAACAGAACCTTATCGGGAGGGACCTGCGAAGCCAGCCTGAAGAACTGCTGATCCCAAAACAAGTATCCCTCTCCGCCTGCACATCCAGATGGTAATGCTTGACAAAGGAGTCCAGCGAGGGCCAGGTCGCTGCCTTGCAAATCTCCACCGCCGGTACCAACTGGCACTCCGCCCAAGAAGAAGCCTGAGCCCTAGTCAAATGCGCCCTAAGCCCTACGGGCACCTCTCTGCCCTTCAAAATATAAGCAGACTCTATAGCCGACTTTAACCAACGAGCCATGGTTGCCTTAGCAGCCGCCCGCCCCTTCCGAGGACCCCCGAACAAAATGAAGAGCCTATCTGATTTGCGAAAACTCACGGTCCTCCACAAGTAAGCCCTCAATGCCCAATGAACGTCTAAGCGATGCAGTCTAGTGGAGGAAGAATCTGCGGACTGCTGTCGAAAAACCGGTAAAGTAACCGCCTGATTTACATGAAACCCCGAAACGACCTTCGGCAGGAAAGACGGAACTGGTCTTAAAACCACTTTGGTATCATAGAAGGAAAGGAAAGGCTTTCTACAAGACAAGGCTTGCAACTCCGATATTCTACGAGCCGAACATATCGCCACCAAGAACACCACTTTAAGGGTAAGATCCTTTAAGGACGCTTCCCCCAACGGCTCAAATGGCTCTCTTCCCAATGCGTCCAGCACAAACGGAAGATTCCAATGGGGCACCTCTTGTCGACAAGGTGGACGAAGCAGAGAAATGGCCTGCAAGAACCTCTTCCAAAAGTAAAACCCCTTAGTAACTCCACTATTTACTATAATTTACTATCTCAACAGAATATCTTATTCAATCACTGAACCTTTAGACATCAAGCTATCACCGGACCTCAGGTTTTACTCACCCTCCATTTGGCGAAATTCATCACCATAGGGAAATGGCGGACATTTACATCATAGGTCCGTAGCTTCGAAATCTCATTAATTTTATTCTAGTTTGTAGTTTGTTTGTATTGCTATTTATTAATGTGAGTTTATGTGAATCTCTGCAGAGATTGTTTGTAGAGTAAGGTGGCCTTTTAGATAAAGTATTTCTTAGAATAAAATTAATGAGATTTCAAAGCTACGGACCTATGATGTAAATGTCCGCCATTTCCCTATGGTGATGAATTTCGCCAAATGGAGGGTGAGTAAAACCTGAGGTCCGGTGATAGCTTGATGTCTAAAGGTTCAGTGATTGAATAAGATATTCTGTTGAGATAGTAAATTATAGTAAATAGTGGAGTCACTAAGGGGTTTTACTTTTGGTGGATGTGTTAAGATTCCCCTTAGGCGGTGGTTTTTTGTCTGCAAGAACCTCTTGACATCCGCATGCGAAGCTATCGCCTGCCCCCGAATCTTCCCTCTATAGCACGCAATTGCTGCGACATGCACGCGCAAGGATGCGGCCGCTAAGCCCTTTTCAAGACCGCCTTGCAAAAAAGCCAAAACCTGAGAAACAGACGCCCGCAATGGCTCCACTTTCGCCTCCACACACCAGGCTTCAAACGCTCTCCAAACACGCACATAAGCTAACGAAGTAGAACGCTTCCTAGACTTCAACAAGGTGGCAATAACCAGTGCCAAATAGCCCTTGGCCCTCAGCCTAGCCCTCTCAAGAGCCAGGCCGTAAGCGAGAATCGACTTACCTGAGGCATTCGCAACGGCCCCTGAGTCAACAGATCGTCCCGCAGCGGCAGACGCCACGGCGTGCCCACCACGAGCCTCAACAGGTCCGCATACCAAGGACGTCTGGGCCAGTCCAGTGCTATCAACAACACTGTGCCCCTGTGTCACTCTATGCGCTGTACCACCCTGCCTATCAACACCCAAGGTGGAAATACGTACAGGAGTTGTTCTTCCGGCCACTTCTGTATGAGAGCATCCAGACCCTCCAACATTCGCTCTCTTCTTTTGCTGTAAAACCGCTCTACCTTGGCGGATTGGAACGTTGCCATGAGGTCCATCACTGGAGTTCCCCACCGTTGCACCAACAGCTCGAACACTTCATGATGGAGGACCCACTCTCCCGGATCCACCTTTACGCGACTCAGGAAATCTGCTTCCACATTGTCCACTCCGGCTACATGCGCCGCCGACAGCGCCTGCAAATTCTTTTCCGTCCACTCGAACAACATCTCGGCCTCTTCCTCCATGGCCACAATGCTGGTTCCGCCTTGCCGATTGATATAAGCCACCGCCGAGGCATTGTCGGACAACACCCGAACCGCCCCGTTTCGTAGCGGAACCTGAAACACCCGCAGCGCTAGGCGAACCGCTTTCAACTCCAAGCGGTTGATGGACCAGGTCTTTTCCTCCTCGGACCACCGACCCTGGGCGAATCTTCCCTGAACGTGAGCCCCCCCAACCTGATAAACTGGTGTCCATCGTCAAGGGAACCCAAGCAGGCGCCTCCAATGGCATGCCCCTGCTCAACACCTTTGCCCCAGTCCACCAGTGCAACAACCGCCTCGTCTCTGGAAGCCAAGGGAGGCGGTGCGACAGGGGGTCGCGCTGATGAGACCATCTTCGGAGCAATGCCCTCTGTACTGGCCTCATGCGCGCTCGTGCCCACGGGACCAGCTCGATAGTTGCTGCCATCGTCCCGAGGACCTGCATGTAGTGCCATGTTACGGGCACACCCCTGTGCAGAAACTGCCAGACTAGCATCCTGAGCTTTTGAGCCCGGTGCCGCGGCAAATAAACTTTTCCTGTCTGCGTATCGAACAGCGCCCCTAAATACTCTAGTGTTTGAGATGGCACCAAACTGCTCTTGGACATATTAATCACCCAACCTAGGCTCTGCAACAACTCCACCACTCTTGCCGTGGCCTTCCTGCTCTCAACCCAGGACTTCGCACGGATCAACTAGTCATCTAGATACGGGTGTACCAGAACACCCTCTCTTCTCAATGCAGCCGCTACGACCACCATCGCCTTGGTAAACGTTCGTGGGGCAGTAGCCAACCCGAAGGGCAACGCCCAGAACTGAAAATGCCCCATTGGCACCGCAAACCTGAGGAATCGGTGATGCTCTCGCCATATGGGGATATGCAAATACGCTTCAGAGAGGTCCAGGGACGTCAGAAACTCCCCCTTCTGAACTGCCACTATCACCGACCGAAGTGTCTCCATACGAAAATGCTGCACTCGCAGACAGCGGTTTACACCCTTGATATCTAAGATTGGCCGAAAGGTACCCTCCTTTTTTGGAACCACGAAATATATGGAGTATCGACCGCCGCCTAGATGCTCTGGAGGCACCGGCTCGATCGCTTTGAGAGCTAGCAACTTCAAAACCGTCTCCCGAACGGTGGTGCATTTGACTTGCGATCTGCAAGGGGACTGAACAAAAAATTCTCGGACCAGTCAGTGGAACTCCAACGCATATCCTTCGTGAACGAGTTCCAACACCCACTGGTCGGACGTTATTTAGGCCCAGGCAGGATAAAAGTCTCTTAGACAACCTCCGACCGGAATCAGATCCTCCTGGGCCTTCCTGATCTCATTGCGACTTTCGGAAATTCGAGGACGAGCTAGAGGCCCCATAACCTCTACCTGCTCCCCGAAAGCCTCGAAATCCATGGAATCTGACCGGGAACCTTCCTCTGCTAGCCTGACTAAACCTGGTATACCGAAAACGCCGTAAATCTCGCTGCGGCAGCCCTTTGTTCGTGGCAGCAGGACGGCCCTGTTTTGGACGATCTTCTGGGAGCCTGTCCCCCTTCGACTCTCCCAGCTCTTTCACCAGCTTATCCAAATCTTCTCCCAAAAGCAACTTCCCCCTGAACGGAAGCTTGCTTAACCTAGATTTTGAGGAAGCATCCGCTGACCAATTGCGCAGCCAAAGATAACAACGCGCCGCCACCACCGACGCCATGCTTTTTGACAAACCAAGGATAAGATCATAATGGGCATCTGCCAAATATGCCGTTCCGGATTCCAGCTGCGCCGCTTCCCCCAAGTTCTCACTGCTAGGGTCGGTCGGCAGCCTTTGAGACCAGTGCAGACAGGCTCTGGCCACCCAAGCTCCACAAATAGCCACCTGCACACCCAAGGCATTGATGTCAAACACCTGTCTCAGCAAAGTATCCAGCTTACGGTTCTGCACATCCTTAAGGGCCGCAGCACCCTCCACTGGAATGGTAGTCTTCTTAGTGACTGCCGAAACGGCCGCATCCACCTTAGGAGGTTTGAATAGCTCGCAGTCCTGGTCCACAATGAGGTAGAGTCTCCCCATTACTCTAGCCCCCTTGAGTGTAGCCTCCGGCAGATCCCATTCTTCTTGAATCATTTCTCAAATTACTCTATTCACCGGGAAGGCCCTCTGGGTCTTCCTAAAGACCTGCAGTAAGGGATCCTCCAACGTAGCATCCTCTGCCGGCCCAGTCAATGGCATGTTAGCGCTTTGAGCGCCTTGTCTATGAGAGCGGGCAACTCGTCCCTCTGAAACACTCGCACAATCCTAGCCTGATCCTCCTTGTCTGGAATCTCACCTTCCTCCAACTCTTCGTCCAAGTCCAGGTCCAGCTCCCCCTCATCCGATATCCCTCCTTCCGAGCCGAGCGAAAGCTCGCTGCAGTCCATTTTGGCCCTCTTAGCCAGACTCCCAGGTGCTCCAACCACCTCTGGAGTTACCTGCCTTTTAACTCCCCGGACTTCATCCAAATTGGACGCCTCCAGGACCATACCCTGGCCACTGAAAGCCTGCTGGATCATGGCTACAAACTCCTTGGAAAAAAGCGTTGCAAATCCCCCAGGCACGGCCGCCGCCGCCACCAGGGGATTTAGGTCCGAGGAGGGCCCTGCCACGGATTCCCCTACCTCCATCCCCGGCGCCTCAGGCTCTGAACTTGCTGTTATGCAGCGCTGACCCTCAGCCTTACTCTCCAGGTCGCGCTCTATTGCAGAAGCCCCCTGCGCACACCTCTTGCAAAGGCCGGTCTCTGCCAAGTTGCTATGTCTAGAACCGCAAATCAAACAACGTGGCTTGGACGGCATGCCCCAAGGCCTCAGGAGCTAGAGGGGGTTGAGCCTGAATAAGCCAAAAACCCCTTCAGCGATTATGAGTGTCTTGTCCTTTAATTTTCCCCAACCCAGCAAAAATTATTACCTACCTTACTCCTGAAACAGACAAGGGTGCCCCAGAACCGCGGCTTCCCGCGCAAATCAGCGATCCCGTCAGGGCAGCCTAATCAGTCAGTATTTTCCCGCCCTGCTGCCACGCGGCAGGGCTGCAAGGCTCTCAATCGCTTGCCGGAACTCAGGCCACTGTACCCGGCTGGGTTCTACACCCCCGCAGACGCACAGGAGCCGGGACCGCACGAAGAGGCCGCGAAGAGCTAAAGGGCCCGCCTACAAACGGCTTCGCTCCTGCAGCCTCAGCAACACGCACCAACGTGCTTAACTCCGGAAGGCTTCTCCAGGCCGCAGACCGCGCTACTAGAGTGCCCCGCTTGAGGCCTGTCACTCTCCGCTTCCGACGGGACTGCTGACAGCGTTGGAAGCAGGAGATTGCACCGGCTCTTACCCCCTTCGATGCTACTGTGACCGGGACTCTTCACAGCGCCTCCAGGCAGAACATCTGCAGGCGCTGACTGCCGGTCCCCATTCCGACGGGAGGAGGGAAAAAACTGCTGTTTCTAGCCCGAAATAAGTAAGAGAGAGAGAGAGAGGAGGGGAAGCATAGAAAGAAAACGGAGGGACAGGGAGCAAAAAGACCTCCTGAACTTAATCTCCACTGGCCCTATAAAGGAAATTCCCCCCCTTTCCTGTCTTTTTTTTTTTTTTTGTATAATTCAATTAAAATGAAAACCCAAAACAACTGCAACAACTTTAAATTTGACCACTCTCCTTAATTGCTCCTCTGCTGTGCCTGGAGCATCAGGCACACCAATCCTCCAGCTGCTTGGAGACTAAGAGAACTGGTGTCAGGAGGTGCATCCGGTGAGGATATACCAGTGACATCACAGAAAGGATTTTTTCTTAGTCTCCAAGCTGCTGGAAGATGGTGACAACCAAGTGGAGACTAGCCTGGAGGGACGATAAGGAAACAATATTTAAGGCTATGTTGGTGTATGATGTGTGTGGATATATGCACCTCACAGCTACCTCTGAGAAAGGACCAGCTGAAAGACAAACTCCCCAATGGCTGGGACTCTGTGAACAAACACATTGCTCACACGTCTGGACATCAGTGGTGTGCACCTTTATATACATGTGCTGTCTCACAGATGACTGAACCATGCAGAACATATTTGGTAAACCCTGCTGCTCACAGAAATGTCTGTTATAAATATCTCCACACTGGCCATTGATGACATCGGTGATCTTGGGATGTCAGTGCGGTGACTGAGTTGGAGGGCATGCAATGAAGTGTCCTGCATCATCACTAGAATTCCCATATCGCAGATGGGACATGGCTTATAATTCCAACATACTTCCAGTGAATGTGTGCACATGTATGGATGCTATGTGCAGGCAAACACAAAAGGTGAGTGGAAGTGGTGGTCACAAGTGCTTTATTGAAACAAGTAGGCCCCGATGCGCTTTGGCTGTAGCCTTCTTTTGCTGTTTGCCTCAGTGCTGCATTTTGGGGATAATTATTTTTCTTTTACCACAGTTTTTAAGGTTTTTTTTTATTTATTTATTTTTTTTATTTTATATTTATGCAATTTTACAAACAAAATCAAGCAAAGCTTGTACAGTAATACCACTGTGTATGAAGCAAATACAAAATACAAGATATAAGCAAAAATTTTACCACAGAAGTATATGTTAGCCTACTAAGAAGGGGGGGGGGGGGGGGGTGAAAGGAAACCGGACACACGAGATGAGGTACAATCTCGCTCCATAAAAGGAAACAAAATTATCGATATATCAAGAGGGAGGCATGGGCCAGAGCACATTTACAATACAACGATCAATATCATTGAGGTGATGAAGTCAACAAATGAGATGAAATAAACAGGGATAGATCCTCTGGCTGAAAAAAAACATACTTATTCTCCCGGAAATACACTAAACACTTGCAAGGAAATCGAAGCAACATTGTAGCACCAAGACGAACTACCAAATGACACCTGCTTTTGCACAAGGCATGCCGGGAGCTGGCACGCATGCTTGTTTCTACAGGGGGAGAGAATTTACAAAGCTACAGCCAATCGGAACTTACTTTAAAAATAACCCTTGCATATATATAATTTTTAAGAATTTCTTCTCAGTCCATGATCACATTAAGGTTCATAATATTTCTTCTCAGTTCATGATCACAATAGGCTCAGTCATAAGAACATAAGATATGCCATACTGGGTCAGACCAAGGTCCATCAAGCCCAGTATCCTGTTTCCAACAGTGGCCAATCTAGGTCATACGTACCTAGCAGTTTCCCCAAAAGACACAGGTTCCGCAATGCTTGTACTGGGTCAAGCATTGATATCCTGGGTCCCTTCTTAATAATGGTTTTATGGACCTTTCCTCCAGGAACTTGTCCAAACCTTTTTTAAACCCAGCTACACCAACAGCCTTTACTACATCCTCTGGTAACAAATTCCAGAGTTTGATTACACGTTGAGTGAAAAAATATTTTCTTTTATTAGTCTTAAATAGTTTACCCTGTAGCTTCATCGCATGTCCCCTAGTCTTTCTATATTCTGATAACGTAAACAATCGATCTACGTTTACCCGTTCCACTCTGTTCATTAATTTATAGGCTTCTATCATATCTCCCCTCAGCCGTCTCTTTTCCAGGTTAAAGAGCCCTAACCTTTTTAGCCTTTCTTCATAGGAGTATCCTTCCATCCCCTTTACCATTTTGGTGGCTCTTCTCTGAACCTTTTCTAATAACGCTATATCCTTTTTAAGATATGGCGACCAGAATTGCACACAATATTCAAGGTGCGGTCTCACCATGGAACGATATAGAGGCATTATAATATCTTTTGTTTTATTTTCCATTCCTTTCCTAATGATACCTAGCATTCTATTTGCTCTCTTGGCTGCCACTGCACACTGGGCCGAGGGTTTTAACATGTTATCCACAATGCCACCTAAATCTTTTTCTTGGATGGTGGTTCCTAATGTGGAACCTTGCATCGTGTAACCATAGTTTGGGTTGTTCTTCCCTAGGTGCATAACCTTGCACTTGTCCACATTAAATTTCATCTGCCATTTTGATGTCCAGTCTTCCAATTTATCAAGATCCTCTTGCAATTTTCTACAATCCTCTTGGGTTTTAACAACTTTAAATAGTTTTGTGTCATCTGCAAATTTGATAATTGTGATGGGGCCCGTGTAAATGAGCCCTTTAAAACCCCATATAGGCGGCTGCCTAGGGTTGTGTAAATTTACCCTGCTTCAGCTATGTAAAAACAGAGTCTTGTGGTCAAGGTAAGGAAACAAAATATGGGTTTATTCCCCGTCCCGCTCGGACCTTCTTCCAAAGGACAAAAACTCACAATACAGCAGTGCACAAAACGGAAACAGAACTTCTTTTCTTTGTTATCTTCACAAAGTATGTTCAAACAGGTTAACACAAAACAGTGTGGATATTCTTGTAGCATATGTTACAGTCCATCGGAATGGGCTCTGAGGGGAGGCTGGTATTCTCCCACACCATCCCCTCAGACTCACTTCCCAGTCCGTCTATATCTGACTCCTCTCCTATATAGGAGTCTGGCCCAACCTCTTCTGAGAGATCACTGTTACTGCCTGCATTCACTCCTTTAAATCCCAGGTTATAACTCCCTGGCTCGAGGAAAGCTCTCCGCTGATCCTCCTCATGCAATGAATGTTTGGGATATCTCTCCCTTACCCCATTACTCACAGGGCCACGCCCTTTGCCACAGTCTTGGTACTCGTACCTTTGTTTAACAGAAGAAGATTCCCTTTTCTGTACCTTGGTGCTCTTTCTGGCTCTGGGGTTGTAGTCACTCCTTCCCCCGGCTTCCCAGTCAGGCTGAGAGTTAATAAACTCTGTATCAGGTTTCCAGCCTTGCTTTGGCTTACAGCAGCGTTTGGAGTTCCCTCCTCTTGGTACACTCCCCCTGGGCTGACCTGTGCTCTGGGACTGATAGCGTCCTCCTGAGCTGCTGCTACTTCCTGGTTCCTGGGTTAGAGGTTCCCTTCCCAGCAAACCTCTGCACTTTCCCCTCCAGGTGACCTGGGAGTCCTCTCTGCTGAACTCTCTGCAGCTCTTGTGGATATCACTGGGGATCTTCCTGTATCCCCCTCTGTGGCTTCCTGTGTAGTTCTCTGTGGGGCTCTCCGGGTAACTCTCTGTGAGGCTTTCCAGGTGACCCTCTCTATTCTGACTAAAGCCCTTCCTTTTATGGTTCCCAGCCCTGCACGTAACGTCAGGACTAGGAGACAGGTGCTCTTGATGAGCCCTTGGCTTTTGCTGTAGTAACGGCATTTTCTGTTCAGCTGTTTTTCTCTGTCCTGTATCCATTTCTACAACTGAATCAGAGGTAAACTCTTCACTTTCCTGAATTTGTATCTGGTTTATTTTACCCACTGCATCACATATCCCCCCTCTTAAGATATTCCGGGATGGGGAACTTCTGTGCACACAGCCCGGAATCTGCCCTGGATATGTGACCTGCCTGCTATACCTACTGTCTGCTGTTTTTCCTGGGACAATTATTCTAGAACAGTTAGTTGCTGCCGTTCTCTCGTACCACGGTTTTAGTACATTTATGTGATATGTCTGCAGACGTCCTTTGTCGTTCTTCACAACATAGGACACTGGACCCTTGCGGCTTACTACTATGTAAGGACCTTTCCACTGGGCCTCGAACTTTGGCCCTGGATCAGCGACCATTACAACTACCTTGTCTCCCACGGTTAATTGCCGTGGCTTCTTACCCTCGGTCATAATATTTCTTTTGAATTTCTGGCTATCCTGTAAGTGCTCATCTGCGACCCTTGACGCTCTCTGGAGGCGACTCCGGAGTCTAAAAAGAAACTGGGGAACCCCCATTTCCTCCCCTTCTGGCTCCACCCACTGGTCCCTTAAAATATCTAAGACCCCTCGCGGTGTCCGCCCGAACATCAGTTCGTAAGGGGATGCTCCTAAAGATGATTGAGTCCGCTCCCTACTGGCATACAGGGCGAAAGGGAGCATAATATCCCAATCTGCCATCTGCCCATCTAACCCTCGACATAGCAACTGTTTCAGGGTTTGATTAAAATGTTCCACCAGACCGTTCGTCTGTGGATGGTACGCAGATATTTTGATGTGGCGGATGCCAAAAGCATCCCATACTTGTGCTAAGTATTTTGATACAAAATTACTTCCTCTATCCGTAAGCATTTCTCTCGGGAATCCCACCTCGCAGAATAGCTTTACTAATTCTGCAGCTATAAACCTAGCCGATATATTCCTTAAAGGAATTGCCCAAGGAAACCTGGTAGCAACATCCATTATAACAAGGATGTAGTGAAATCCTCTAGGGTCTTCATTAGTGGACCTATAATGTCCATCGCCATTCGGCGAACCGGTTTCTGCTATGGTAGGGGTCTGGATCATTGGGACTCCTACGGGCTTAGCGGCACTTACCCGCTGGCAAGCCGGACAGGCCTCACAGAACCTCTTCGTCTCCCTAAACACTCCTGGCCAGTAAAAACGCTCGAGGATCTGATCAAGTGTAGCCTGCACTCCTTTGTGTCCCCCAATTGGGTGGTCATGAGCTAGTCTCATAACGACCGCCTTAAAAGTAGTGGGAACCACCAACTGTTTTCTAATTGCCCCAATGTGGGGATTGCTGCTCTCCCTATATAAGATATTTTCCTCTAACAGGAATCTGGGGAGCACATCCCTACCTGCCTGTGCAAACTCAAAGGCATTCTTCAATACTGGGTCTGCCTTCTGCTCTTTAGAAAAAGACGGGAACTTTTTCACTAGGTCAGCAGGTACCCACGGTAGCCCTTGTCCATCTGTTACCCCGGCTCTCAATTGAGCTCGATGATGACGCTCTTGGCGCTTCTCGCCCTTACTCTTCTTTTTGATTTTTAAAGGAGCACTAATCAATTCTTCATGGTGGGGAAGCTCACTTAGAGTTTCATCTACCCCCCTATCTTCCTCCCTTAAAGGCTCTTCTCCCTCCCCTACGGGATCTCCTTCCTCTTCTATGGGAACAGGGTTATCCTCTGGAATCTCATTGGGCTCCTCTAGGCCTTTCGCCTGGGACCTGGTGGAAACCAGTACGCTCTTTACATATGTACTTCCTTCTATACCCCTGTAAAAAGGTGACCAATCACGGCCTAGTACTATGTCATACGGCAATTTGGGGATGATGGCTACTAAGATATTTTCTTGGGTGCCTAAACCCTTCACCTTTATTTTATAAAGGGGATAACAGGTCGTTGCCCCATGTGCACACTTTATCTTAGTTGTGCCCTCTTGCTGACTCGGGGAAAAATCATTTCTGGCCTGTATGATCTTCCAGAACCGCCGGGAGACCATACTTTGATCGGCCCCCGAGTCAAGCAAGGCCGTTGCAGGGACCCCCTGCACCTCTACCTCCACTCAGAAGCCTACTGGTACATGTTTATCATCCTTTATAATGAGTGCCGTGCGCTGCATGCAATGTTTCTTTAAGTGCCCTGGCTTACCACACTTAAAACACTTAGGCAATGCATTCCTATCCTCTTTTTTATCCAGAGGCTCACTCGTATATCTCCTGTTTCTATGAGGTTCTCTAGTATCCTTTACAGAATTGGTTAACCCCACTTTGCTCTCAGCACTGGTCTTTTTAGCCAATTCGGCTTCAAAGAACCGTTCAGTTAATAGTGCTGCTTCTGTGGAGGTTCTGCAATTCTGCAGTGTCAAAAAGGCCTTAACCTCTACAGGTACTGCCTCATAGAACTGCTCCAGCACAAACTGATCTACTATGCTTTCTATGGGCTTTCCTTCCGGTTCAAGCCATTTTACAACTAAACCATGCACTTTATAGCGCAGTGCCTTGGGTGTTTCATCAGCTTGAATCCTCGTAGCTCTGAGCATACGTCTATAGACTGCCGGCATTAGGCCCAGCCTATCCCGTACTGCTCGCTTAACCTCCTCATATTCCACTGCTAAAGCGGTGGGCATGGCTCTATAAGCCGACTGTGCTTCTCCCGTTAATGCTGAAGCCAGTCTCACTGCCCATTGCTCCCTTGGCCAGTTGGAATTGAGAGCTACCCTCTCAAAGTCATCAAAATTATCTGTTTTACTTATTTGTCCAATAGTCCACATCCCACAACTCTGTGGGCCTACCCCACAGGATGTTGGTGGTGCTGTCTTCGTCTTCGGCTCCTCCAGCAAAGCTTGCAGTAAGTCTGTCAGAGGCTTTTGCTGGTCCTTCAGCGCTGCGATGGCCTGCTCCTGGCTGAGCTGAGCCAGCTCTCTCTGTCTGTCAAATTGCAGGCTCATCCATTTCAGGACTTCCGAGACCTCCATCTTTGCACTCCTTGGCTCCTGAAAAAACAGATTAAAACACAACCAAGTGCGGTACTAACACAGAGAGAAAGTTTCCCTTTCTTCCTTCTTGTACAAGCCCTCCCTTCTCACCAGGAATCCTCCCAGCCTGTGCCCAAATACCGTTTACCTGAGCCAGGTGGAGGTTCTTGCCTTGAGAAGGTGCTTGATTGTTTTCTTTTTCCTTTTTCCTTGCAGGCACTGGATCCTCTCTGGGTGTGGCGCCGTCCGCTCTTCCGCGTTGTAGCTTGCTGCGCTGTAGTTTTATATCCTCCAGCAGGGATCCGCAACAACTATGCCATTTTGTGATGGGGCCCGTGTAAATGAGCCCTTTAAAACCCCATATAGGCGGCTGCCTAGGGTTGTGTAAATTTACCCTGCTTCAGCTATGTAAAAACAGAGTCTTGTGGTCAAGGTAAGGAAACAAAATATGGGTTTATTCCCCGTCCCGCTCGGACCTTCTTCCAAAGGACAAAATACTCACAATACAGCAGTGCACAAAACGGAACAGAACTTCTTTTCTTTGTTATCTTCACAAAGTATGTTCAAACAGGTTAACACAAAACAGTGTGGATATTCTTGTAGCATATGTTACAGTCCATCGGAATGGGCTCTGAGGGGAGGCTGGTATTCTCCCACACCATCCCCTCAGACTCACTTCCCAGTCCGTCTATATCTGACTCCTCTCCTATATAGGAGTCTGGCCCAACCTCTTCTGAGAGATCACTGTTACTGCCTGCATTCACTCCTTTAAATCCCAGGTTATAACTCCCTGGCTCGAGGAAAGCTCTCCGCTGATCCTCCTCATGCAATGAATGTTTGGGATATCTCTCCCTTACCCCATTACTCACAGGGCCACGCCCTTTGCCACAGTCTTGGTACTCGTACCTTTGTTTAACAGAAGAAGATTCCCTTTTCTGTACCTTGGTGCTCTTTCTGGCTCTGGGGTTGTAGTCACTCCTTCCCCCGGCTTCCCAGTCAGGCTGAGAGTTAATAAACTCTGTATCAGGTTTCCAGCCTTGCTTTGGCTTACAGCAGCGTTTGGAGTTCCCTCCTCTTGGTACACTCCCCCTGGGCTGACCTGTGCTCTGGGACTGATAGCGTCCTCCTGAGCTGCTGCTACTTCCTGGTTCCTGGGTTAGAGGTTCCCTTCCCAGCAAACCTCTGCACTTTCCCCTCCAGGTGACCTGGGAGTCCTCTCTGCAGCTCTTGTGGATATCACTGGGGATCTTCCTGTGTCCCCCTCTGTGGCTTCCTGTGTAGTTCTCTGTGGGGCTCTCCGGGTAACTCTCTGTGAGGCTTTCCAGGTGACCCTCTCTATTCTGACTAAAGCCCTTCCTTTTATGGTTCCCAGCCCTGCACGTAACGTCAGGACTAGGAGACAGGTGCTCTTGATGAGCCCTTGGCTTTTGCTGTAGTAACGGCATTTTCTGTTCAGCTGTTTTTCTCTGTCCTGTATCCATTTCTACAGCTGAATCAGAGGTAAGCTCTTCACTTTCCTGAATTTGTATCTGGTTTATTTTACCCACTGCATCACATAATCTCACTCGTTATTCCACTTTCCAGGTCATTTATGAATATGTCAAAAAGCAGCGGACCCAGCACAGATCCCTGGGGTACACCACTATTCACCTTTCTCCATTGGGAAAATTGGCCATTTAGCCCAACCCTCTGCTTTCTATCTTTTAACCAGTTCGTGATCCACAGTAGTACACTGCCTCCTATCCCATGACTCTTTAGTTTTGCCAAAAGTCTCTGATGAGGGACCTTGTCAAAGGCTTTCTGAAAGTCCAGATACACTATATCAACCGACTCACCATTGTCCACCTGTTTATTCACACTTTCAAAAAAACATAACAGATTAGTAAGACAAGATCTTCCTTGGCTAAAGCCATGTTGGCTGTCTCCAATTAGGCCATGACTATCTACATGCTGAGTAATTTTATTCTTTATGATGGTTTCTACCATTTTTCCCGGTACTGATGTGAGGCTCACCGGTCTGTAGTTTCCCAGATCACACCTGGAACCTTTTTTAAAAATTGGTGTTACATTGGTGATCCTCCAATCTTAAGGTATTAGAGATGATTTTAATGATAGTTCACAGATTACTAATAGCAGGTCTGCAATCTCATATTTCAGTTCTTTTAACACCCTTGGATGTATACCATCAGGCCAGGTGATTTGCTACTCTTCAGTTTATCTAATAGGTCTAATACATCTTCCCGATGTATCGATATTTTCTTCAATTCTTCCGCACCTTTAAATACCACTTCAGTCATGGGTAACATCCCTACATCTTCCTCAGTAAAGACCGAAGCAAAGAATTCATTCAGTCTCTCCACTATTGCCTTGTCGCCTCTTAGTGCCCCTTTAACTCCTCTATCATCTAATGGACCGACTGACTCTCTCACAGGTTTTTTGCTACGAATGTACTTGAAAAAATCTTTATTTCACGTTTTTGCTTCTGCAGCAAGCTTCTTCTCAAATACCCCCTTTGCCTGCTTTATCAATGCCTTGCATTTGACTTGCCAGTGCTTGTGCTGTTTCCAGGTTTCGTCATTTGGCTCTTTTTTCCATTTCTTGAAAGATGCTTTTTTGGCAACAACAGCCTCTCTGACCTCACCTTTAAACCATGCTGGTAGTGTTTTGGACTTCCTTTCACTTTTCTTAAAGCGTGGAATACAGCTGGTCTGGGCTTCCAAGATAGTATTTTTCAACAACATCCAATCTTGATGTAAGTCTTTAACCTTTGCAACTGATCCTTTTAGTTTTTTCTTAACTATTTTCCTCATTTTATCATAGTTTCCCTTTCGAAAGTTAAAAGGTAATACTGTGGATTTCCTTACTATCCCTCCTCCACTAATTAAATTAAAGGCGATCATGCTATGATCACTATTGCCAAGTGGCCCCAACACCCTTATCTCTTGCACTAGATCTGGTGTTCCACTAAGGATTAGGTCTAATATGGCTTCCCCTCTGGTCAGTTCATGAACCAGCTGCTCCAAGAAGCAGTCATTTATGTCATCTAGGATCTTTATCTCCCTAGCATGTCCTGCCGTGACACTGACCCAGTCGATACCGGGTTAATTGAAATCACCCATTATTATTACTGCACTGTAATGTTTGTTAGCTTCCTTGATTTCTTTGAGCATTTCATCATCCATTTGTTCATTCTGGCCAGGCAGTTGATAGTACACCCCCACTGCCATCGCCTTCCCCTTTTTACATGGAATTTCAATCCATAGAGATTCTACAGCAAATTTTGTTTCATGCAAAACTTTAATCCTTTCTGACTCAATGCCCTCTCTAACATAGAGCACCACCCCTCCACCAATTTGATCAGCTCTACCATTACGATATAGTTTGTACCCAGGTATCACAGTGTCCCACTGGTTGTCCTCCTTCCACCATGTCTCTGATATTGCAATCATATCTAACCTCTCATTTAGTGCTATATTCTAACTCTCCCATCTTATTTTTTAGACTTCTAGCATTTGCATACAAGCATTTTAGAGACTGTATTTTATTGATATTAATTTGGCTATTGGTAGACATGGGTAATTTGGGATCTTTAAGCTCTGTCTGCTCCATACTCGAGGGCATTTGGGCTACTTTTCTCTTTTTTGGAATCTCTCTGCTTTTGGTAGTATCCTTCAAGGATACATTCTTCCGAACCATGCACTCTTGTGTGACTGTTGGCTTTCCCCTATTATCTAGTTTAAAAGCTGCTCTATCTCCTTTTTAAAGGTTAATGCCAGCAGCCTGGTTCCATCCCAGTTAAGGTGAAGCCCATGCCAAGCTGTCAATTACAAATACTGTTTCCTCTACTATCGTACAACGTTGTGCAGAGACACCTGTACCTGAAGAGTGCACCACATAGCTTAGCATTTTAATTCCTTCTATTCAACATTTTTGCACTTATACTACAGTCTCTGGTGTCACTACATACCTCGTTTTGTTCCTCTGTGACCGCACGTTTTTTCATCACGGTGTTGCATTTTAGCTTTATTTTCCCCAGCTTTCATTTTCTATACATTTATTCATTTATTTTTCAAATTTTATAATCCATATTTTTTTGGTTTATTCTGCATTGTGCTGTTTTTACAGATCAGTCTCTTAATTTTACTGTTCCAACACATTAGTTTTTTTTATTCCTTAATATACAATGTTTTATTTGCATGGGCCTCCCATTCTTACTTTCTCAACATTGTTCTGGTCAGCATTTCAATATGTCTTTTTATCTTGGTTTCACTATTTATTTATATTATTAATTATTTTTTTTTTTGCTATTGTAATTTGTCTCATTGTATCCTGTTATTTATTATACATATTTATATTTTCATGCATTAGTTTCTACCTTACATGCTATTAGATGTTCACCAACCATTGTGCACACACGTATCACTGTGCCTTCTGTACACATTTCGCTCTTGTGACTCTTCATCTCCTCTTGCTCTGTCTTTATTATTTATTTTGTTTTTTATATACTCATAGGTTGTGTCATGTCCTGCGTTCTAGATGTGTTTATATTATGTATGATTTTAATTGTTCTATATTTCTCTTTTAAGTTCATATTTTAATTAATTGCATTTGGTTTATTATTGTCACTTGTTTTAACTTATTAATTTTTTAACTAGATTTTTTATTTTTGATATTTTTATGTTGTTGCTATTATCATTATTATATTATTTTATTATTATTAATAGTTTTATTTGTTACTATTTGCTTGCAGTTCCTAGCCCCCTGAAGAAGGCTATGGCCGAAATGCATCGGGGCCTACTTATTTCAATAAAGCACTTGTGACCACCACTTCCACTTGCCTTTTGTGTTTGCCTGTTCGCTATGCGAGGGTTTGCTCCTTTTGTGTTTTGGATGCTATGTTCAGAAATGTTTGGTTCCCAGATTTTAATCTAGGTGGTTCAAAGTGATGTGTCAGTGCATTGCATGACTGCCAACTGTCTAACCCTGATGTGAATGCTGTGGTCATATGTGGGTCACCCCTGAAAATCAGGGTCTGCACACACAAATAAGAGAGAGCATGAGCTAGCCAGGTAGGCCAAGATTAACTGGCTAACCGCCCAGACCTAATGCCAGAAAGATAGCTCGGGAAAATCAATGCCAAGCTGTCATACACGGATGGCTATGTGTATTGCATAGAAAAATGTTGACACTTGCCAACCATGTTTATCTGCCCATGCCTTAACACAGAATGCCTCTAACACATCCTGATGGCAATCACATAGCATAGGTGTGTGTTAGGGAGGTACACAGCATTGTAGAAGGCAAGCACCTGAGTAGGTGTTGTGCAGAACTCACCAAGAAGCCATTTACACAGGTAACTAGGGCAGTTTCCTGTATAAATACCCTCCAAAATCTGGGACACAAACTACAATGATGAGATGGAGGTAGTTATGAGAAGCACGTGTTGACACAGTAATAAAAAATATGTCTCTCACAGGTGCAGAGTCAGCAGAATACAACAACTCTGGGGTAACACAGTAGGCCCTACTTCTATGAGGTGTACAGGTTCGAGAATGTACATGCAATGCACAATCCAAGCTATGTGTGAAAATACAGATAGGCACATCAGAAAAAGGGCCTTGCCATGTGTGTGGCACATTGTGATGAGAGACATAGGATTGAACACACATGCGACTATGTCAGCTGTAAGCAAATCAATAATTACACATCTTTATTAGGAAACAACAGGTCAATATATTCTGTGAAGTGGCAAAATATGAAAACTATGGTACAGTAAACATCACAAAATGCACATCATCAGATGTTACTGTGTCACAACATATTCATACACATGCATATGCACACTATAATTCACCAAATGACACAGTGACACCCTATATGCAGAGTATCACTCCTGAATATGGTCAAACAGAGATGACACATGTTGTTGTGGTCCACCTTGTGAGGATGTGCAACAGCTTGTCTCGGCCAAATTGGCCAGTGCAAGGGTGACAAGGAAAGAACACACTGCATATAAAATGTCCCTACACACCCAGCCTGATCCTCTGTTGGGCTGAAACATTTGATGTCATCCATAAAGCCATGACAGTGATATGGTGAAACAAGCAAAACATAAATGACAGTCAGGAGTGGCAGACCCCAGTTGGCAGTATTGGTGCTGCTGGACTGTTAGCTGCCACTAGTCGGTCTCCCCAGCTCCAATGGTGTGTGGAGCATCACACCTCTCTCCAAGTCATTTTCTGCAGCCATGGGCGTCTACGTTGAGGTGTGAGGTTTGCTGATGACGATGCGAGAATCCATTGTAAGGGAATGGGACAACTTGGGTGTGCCAAGGAGTTACGCCACCCAGGCAGTGGTCCGTATCACCAGGCCAGTGTGCACCCTCTGCATGCACTGATCTACCATTTGGATATCAATGTTCAGCATTGGCATGTGCTCCTCCATAACTGTATGCCACCCCTTCTCAGGCATCATCTCATGTTGTTGCTGTCTCCTCCAACATGTGGGTGATGGTGACCGCAGATGCACTGTTGGTCCCTTTGGCTATGTGGGTGGGCTATGCTCTGTGGAAAAAGTAATAGAAAGGTAGGTATGCCATTCATCACACATCATGAGGTGCCATCCCAGTGCCTGCAAGTTTAATATGTCGAGTAGGAAATGTCTACCATTCAACCATTACATTCCCATAACACAGCTGCCATTGAAGGTGTAGGACATTCAAACTGATCAGTACAGAGTATTTTCACATCTGCACAGGCATATAGACATGTCCATGGCCATGTGTTACAGGTGTGTCATAGGTCCCCAACATGTCTATCACTGTTGCCGGACAATGACCTCTCAATGAACCCTGAGTTCCAAACAAGCAAATCACTTACAAGATGTTTGATGATCTTAGTCAAACATGATCCAATGTGGAGGACATCTGGTGTGTGGTGCATGTGGTGGACAGGGACTGCCTGCAGATGTCATTGTGTCCAAGCTGTCATTCCAGACCTAGAGGTGGTGTTTGGAAAGTGTGACATTAGTCTGTGTGCATGTTTAAACATCATTGCCTGTTGTCAAAACTATCCTGTCATGTGGCAAATGTGAATCCTGAAGAATTCCAATTTGCTATCAGACAAAACATATGACATTTTCCAGACAAAAGAGCGGTATAGAAGAACTGTTAAATAAAATAAAATAAATAAATAAATATATGACATGATCACATCAGTCACAGGGCAGTATCTGAAATGTAGCATCATTACTGCAGTGATCTGTAAAGGGCCAATCAGACCTCACACCAGGAACAAATACTGAACATATGCCTGCACAGTGTATCTGTACAATGCGACTCATAATACACACACACTGCAATGTAAAACACATGTGCACTTGGCACCATTTCCCCTGACTGGTAGAAAGATGAAGTTAGTAGGAGCAATGCCATGAGCCTATCCAATCAAAATAGAAAACCCAGCAAACCGGTATTCCAGCAAAGCACCATCAAAATAGTAAAGAATACCTTAATCCCCAAAAACAGAAACCAATTCAATTTTTGTCGGGCATAAACCGCAAAAGGAAGGGGAAAATCCACTTACTCCCACGCAGTACATGCCCCTTTTAATCGTTTTTATTCAAAACTGTTTTAATTTCGTTCTTTATTTGCAAAAATGTAAAAACCACACTTAGCTGATCGATCACACACGATGTACACGTTTCGAAGCTGAAGCCTCTGTTTCAAGTGCCCACGATGTAGAAAAGTGCGTCCATCCGTTCAGCCAAACTGATAAGCCTATCCAAGGCTACATTCATGTTGGCTGTTTGAACAATGGTAAGAAAAAGATAAATGCTATGTTCAACACTCCCACTCTTATCATCTGTGTACACCAACATCATATTTGGGAATGTCAGCAACACTATGGTGTTCAATTAACAACTGCTGAAGTCAAGATGGCCATAGAGATGGTAAATCATAGACATGGGGTATATGTATGCATGCAAGATAGGTCTAGAGCAATATAGTTAGGAATACAAGGGAACATCACACATGTCAAATGTTGTCCTGTGCCCTCAGTGTATGCAGGGCAATTGACACAACAGCATCAGCACAGAAGACAGTTATGTTTGTGTAACATATGCAGGTATGTGATGTAAAATGCATACCTCTGATGCCACTGTGTATCTTTATCTTTATCTTTATTTACATTTAATATACCGCCCTTGTCGAAACGTGAGGGCGGTTTACAATAAAATAATATAAGTAAAAGCATTAAAAAGAAAGGAAATTCATTAAAATAAAGAGAAGATGGACCAAAGAGGTCACAGAACAAGACAAACAATAGACAAACTAGACAAACCATGAGTAAACAAAAACAGACAAAACGATTGGACAGGACTACTGGGAGGGGAGATCATATGCCTGTTGAAACAAATGAGTTTTGAGTAGGCTTTTGAAATGTTGGTAAGAAGATTCTAGACGAAGAGAGGAAGGTAGAGAATTCCAGAGTGAGGGACCCAAGAAAAAGAAAGCAGCATGACGTGTCTGTTCAAGTTGGGCTCGAGAAGGAGGGGGAAGAAACAGACGGTTAGCATGCAATGACCGGAGCTGACGATAGGGAGTGTGAAGAGAGACCAAATTTGCTAAGTACTGTGGATTTGAAGTGTGGATGACTCTATGTAGTAATATGAGAACCTTGTATTTAAACCGGAAGTGCAGCGGAAGCCAGTGGAGGCGAAACAGAAGAGGAGTGACATGGTCTGATTTCCGGGCAAAAGTGACAAGACGAGCGGCTGTATTCTGCAGGAGTTGAAGGCGTTTGAGTTGGTAGGCGGGGAGATTGGCATAAATGACATTACAATAGTCCAACCTGGACATGACTAGGGCTAGTATCAGAGTGGTAAGGGAATCCGGGGACAGAATTGAACGGACTGAGCGTATTTGGCGTAATGTAAAAAAGGAACGACGAGATAAGTTAGATACATGTTCGTGAAAGGACAATGACGAATCTAAGATCACCCCTAGATACCGGAGAGAGGAAGTGAGAGGAATAGGAGTGGGATTTATTTGGGGTGCAATGACCGGGCAAGAAGAGCTCAGAGACACCCACATGGCTGAAGATTTAGAAGGATTCAAGTGTAGAAAATTAGATGAGAGCCAGGTGGCAATGTGAGAGAGGCAGTCATTGAGGGGAGTGATATCAATTGTGACCGGAGAAGTGTGAAAGAGAAAGACAATATCATCGGCGTAAATGTAGTTGGAAACTGGAAATTGTTGGGCCAGAAGGGGAAGCGGAGCAAGAAAAATATTGAAGAGCAGAGGGGATAAAACTGATCCCTGGGGGACTCCGCATACCAATGGAACAGATGATGAGGTTTGGTGAGCGGCATGGACAACATAGGAACGAGTAGTGAGAAAGGAACGGAACCAGTGTAACACCACACCCTGTAAACCAATGTCAGATAGGCGTGACAGGAGGGTCCGATGATCAATCAAATCAAATGCAGCAGATAAATCTAGTGAAACCAAAAGGGTAATGTCACCACGTTCATGTGCTACGTGAATCTCATTTAGCAGAGCGAGAAGGATAGTTTCGGTGCTATGTCCTGGTCTAAAACCAGCCTGACGGGGATGAAGAACGTTTGTGGCCTCAACATGAGAGGAGAGTTGTAGAAAGACTAGACGCTCCAGCATTTTAGCAAGGAAGGGGAGGTTAGATACTGGGCGCCAATGGGATAATACAGAGGGGTCGAGGGAAGACTGTTTCAACAGGGGATGGACTACGGCGGATCTCCAAACCAAAGGAAAATGACCTGATGATAAACTGGAATTAAATAAAGTAGTGATGAAAGGTATGAACTGGAGAGAAGGTTCCACCAGCCAGGTGGAAGGGACTGGATCCAGAAGGCAGGTGGTCTTCCTGGACCGAGATAGAGTGAGTAATACCTCCACTGTAGTGAGGGGATGGAAAGTGGACCATGTGTGAGATAAAGCCCTGATAGGAGAACTAGCCACACCAGGGATGCTAGAAACAGAGGTTTCAGTAATGGTTGGCTCCTCAGAGGCGAGGGACAAAAGAGAGGCCGAAGAGGTACCAGATGGAGACAAAGGAGAAGGCGGAGTAATATGGAAGGAAGAACGCACCAGTCACAAATCACTGCCATGTTGTCATCTGTATGGAGCTGTAAAACAGTCAGATGCATGTAGATCCACTTTCCCCAATTAGGTACCTCAACACACCAGCAGGAGTGACAGCCTGCCAAACGGATTCTATATAGTCACAAGCACAGCAGAGACACATTTGTTCATAGGCTATGTTCATTTCTAATAACACCAACAATGACCCGCCCATAACTATCAATTTCCTTGACAGAACAATATCTCTAAAAGATGAAGTGAAATATCTTGGCGTCATTTTGGACAAAAATTTAAATCTCCAATCACATATAAACAAAACCGCTGCCGGGAGTCTCCACCCCCTCTTCAGCTCCTGCCCAATCCGGGCAGTGGGAGCCCGAACAAACAGCAGCCGGCCGGGGATAAAAGCGGCGTCCCTGCCTGCAGAGACGCCGCTGCCGGGAGTCTCCACCCCCTCTTCAGCTCCTGCCCAATCCGGGCAGTGGGAGCCCGAACAAACAGCAGCCGGCCGGGGATAAAAGCGGCGTCCCTGCCTGCAGAGACGCCGCTGCCGGGAGTCTCCACCCCCTCTTCAGCTCCTGCCCAATCCGGGCAGTGGGAGCCCGAACAAACAGCAGCCGGCCGGGGATAAAAGCGGCGTCCCTGCCTGCAGAGACGCCGCTGCCGGGAGTCTCCACCCCCTCTTCAGCTCCTGCCCAATCCGGGCAGTGGGAGCCCGAACAAACAGCAGCCGGCCCGGGATAAAAGCGGCATCCCTGCAGGGCGCGCCCGCGCCTGGCGGGCCCGCGTCTGAGGGCCTCGCCAGAGGGCCCTTTGGCGTGGCCCTTAGGCGCGGCACGAAGGCAAAAAGTAGGAAACATCCAAGGAATTCAGCAGCGCCGACTGCATACCAACGGATCCCGACAGAGGAGCAGACCGAGGAGGACATCAAAACCGCAAGTAAAACTCTCACAGACCAGAACACATCACACACTACCAAACGCCCTCTTCAACAACACACTCCATAAAAGCTCCAGCCTCCCCTCCACGGAACAGGCTCCCGCACCAAGGCGACCGCCACAGATCCAGCTCTACATCCACGGGACAGGCTCCCTCCCCGGGACAGGCTCCCGCACCAAGGCGACCGCCACAGATCCAGCTCTACATCCCCGGGACAGGCTCCCGCACCAAGGCGACCACCACAGACCCAGCTCTACATCCACGGGACAGGCTCCCTCCCCGGGACAGGCTCCCGCACCAAGGCGACCGCCACAGATCCAGCTCTACATCCACGGGACAGGCTCCCTCCCCGGGACAGGCTCCCGCACCAAGGCGACCGCCACAGATCCAGCTCTACATCCCTGGGACAGGCTCCCGCACCAAGGCGACCGCCACAGATCCAGCTCTACATCCACGGGACAGGCTCCCTCCCCGGGACAGGCTCCCGCACCAAGGCGACCGCCACAGATCCAGCTCTACATCCACGGGACAGGCTCCCTCCCCGGGACAGGCTCCCGCACCAAGGCGACCGCCACAGATCCGGCTATCCCTCACCGGGAAAGGCCCCCGCACCAAGTACAGCTCTCCCCAAGCAAACAACAGACGAAGACCTAAGGAGACAGGCATCACCCTATCAGAACATCACAAACTACCAACATGCACACCACATACTTCCTCCCTCTCTACCTACTAGTCACACAACTCCTCCCACCGACCACACACCTCCACTACCCTCAAACAAACACACCATGGTACCCTCCAACTGCACTGCCATATCTCGAACCACAACACACACACAAAGAGACACTCGCAACCTCCCAAGCAAAGAGACCAAACAGACACAAATCAAACCCCAACACCGGCTCAAAAGAAGCACATGTAGCAACAACCTCTCCCACAAAGACAACAACAATTGAGCTCATAAACGCCAGATCCGTCTGCAACAAGATACACACTCTTGTAGACCACATAGAAGAGCGACAGCCCGACATAATATGCATCACAGAGACATGGCTCAACCCTACCGACAGTGTACTACTCAACCAACTAGTACCGAACAACTACTCAGCATACAACTGCCCACGCACCCACAAGCGTGGAGGAGGAGTCCTAATAATAGCAAAAACAAAACTTAAGTTCAAGACACAGAACCTCACAGATACACAGCAGTGTAACACAATTAGCATCAAGAACAAGAATATTGCAATCTGCCTAACCTACAGAGCACCCCGTGCTCCACCCGACGAACTAGCCTTCACACTCGAAGAAGCCTGTGCCATAACAACAAACAACAAACCAGCACTACTAATCGGAGACTTCAACCTCAAGTCCGTCAATACAAAAGATGCAGAGGCCTTCCTTCAAGCAATGACCTCACTTCAATTCACACAGATAGTCAATGCACCAACACACAGACTTGGATCATCCCCAGACCTCATCTTCGCATCAAACTACCTAACTTCAAGAGACCTAATCTCTACACCCACCATCACCCCAGTACCATGGTCTGACCATTACTTAATCGAGACAAAACTGCAATCACAAGAAGACCGGACAAACGAAAGAGCGAACATCCCACACACACAAAGACGATTCAAGTCCTTTGACAAGGACGAATTCATACAGGACACAATACAACACTTGAACATTGACTCAGAGGATCTGGAGGAACAAGTTTCCAACTGGAACAGCATTTTAGCTAACGCCGCCAAACCATCCGATGACAGGACCGAGAAACAACACCACAACAAGAGACAAAACAAGCCATGGTACTCAGCAAAAATACGACAGGAAAAGAGGGAGCTCAGGAAGATTGAACGGAGATGGAGAAAAAACAAAACAACTTCCGACCAACATCTTTACCTAACAAAGCAAAAACAATACAATGAACACATCAACCAATCAAAGAGAGAATTCCACACAAACCTGATAAATTCTTCCATCAACAAACCCAGAGAACTTTTCGAAATAGTAAAGACCCTGACAAAGAGCAAGCAGCAGAAAGAGAAGTACAAGTTGATCCACAGAAATTCGCCGACCACATCAAAGACAAATTTCACTCCACAGAGCGCACAACACCCAGTGGAACCACCAGAACGAACGTACACCCCAAAACCTGGGGCACATTCTACTCACCCTCAAAAGAACAGATATCCCACATCATCTCCACAATCAACACAAGCACTGCTCCTACAGACCCTTGCCCAGTGTCATGGGTCAAAGCCACCAAATCAAGCCTCATCCCAACCATTCATAAAATGGTACACAACTCACTCACTCAAGGACTCATGCCACAGCAACTAAAGCTTGCCTCAGTAAGACCAATCACAAAGAAAACTACTCTTGACAAAAAGGACCCAGCAGCATACCGACCAATCTCCAGCATACCCTTCCTCGCAAAAATAATCGAAAAGACGGTTCAACTACAACTTCAGGAACACATTGACGAACACGGAACTCTCGACGACAACCAACACGGATTTCGTCCCAACCATGGAGTCGAAACTCTACTGATCTACCTCTTCGACAGCATCATAAGAATAATTGACAGCACCAGGAATGGAATTATAATGATCTTCATCGACATCTCCTCAGCTTTCGACACAGTTGACCACAATACGCTCCTGGAGAGACTAAAGAACATTGGTATACACGGTACCACATTGAAATGGTTCCACTCGTACCTAACCGAAAGACAGCTACAGGTCAAGGTGGGACATGACACCTCCCGACCCATAAATGTCCAACAAGGAGTACCGCAAGGATCCGCACTCTCAGCACTCCTTTTTAACATCTACATCCAACCAATATGCAACATTATGAAAGAGAACAACATCCAATACACAATATACGCAGACGACATCATGGTATACTCCCCGATATCAATCGACAACCCGGACTTCTCTAAGATAACAGACTGCCTTACCCAAATGACGAGGTGGTGCCAAAACAACAACCTCGCAATAAACTACAACAAGACCGAAGCTTTAATCATCACTCGGAACCAAAGCTTCATACACCCACCAAACATAAAGATACAAAGCACCACGATACCGATAAGATCAGAGGTGAGATACCTTGGGGTTACTCTGGACAGTAAACTCAACCTCAAACCACACATAGACAAAACAATCCAAAAAGCCTACTACAAGATGCGAATCATCAGGAGACTGAAACCACTCCTCGCCCCAGAACACTTCCGTACCGTCTGTCAAGCACTGATAACCCCAATACTGGACTTCTGCAATCCGATATACCTTGGACTACCGAAACAAGCTCTCAAACCACTCCAACTGGCACAAAACACTGCAGCTCGAATCATATCCGGAGCCGCAAGGCAGGAGCACATCACACCTACATTAAAGGACTTACACTGGCTCCCAATCAGTGCTCGCATCAGATACAAGACTATCATAAACCTATTTAAGATAAAACAGCACACATCAGCCAACAGCCTCCACACGCTCATACAACCAGAAACCAGCGCACGTCCTAGAAGAAGTCAAACACGCAACCGAGTCAGTACCCCAAATGAATACAAGCACACACGCAAGGACACAACAGACAGAGCTCTCTCCATGGCTGCTCCAACAATATGGAACAATCTACCGGACGATCTAAGGGCAACTCCAGACCTCAAAGACTTCAGAAAACAGCTGAAAACCATGCTGTTCATAGAGCACTATGGTCACATCACATAACCTAAGAGAATGTATAACAGCACTTCAATCCTCCTAACACTGTATGTATATAAAATGTGTTTTTAGCACCACTGTAAATAGCCCACCTTGTACATAGCTCAAACAAATCAAACACCCAACACAGCCCTCACACAACTAAGTTTCACCCTCACTGCATGTATAACACACCCACTTTACCTGATTGCTTGCTGTGATACCACCTTGATTATTAAGATAAGGCGGTTTAGAAATACTGTTAAATAAAATAAATAAATAAATAAATAAAGCGTACCAACGATTGAAGCTCATCAGGAGACTTCATCCAATCCTCAGCCATAGCCATTTTCACACTGTATGTCAAGCAGTTATTATTCCAATATTGGACTATGGAAATTCTTTATATCAGGGTCTGCCCATACAATCTATACATCCTGCTCAATTAGTGCAGAACACCATAGCACGCATTATTACAGGCACAGCCAAATGTGAACATATCACTTCCATATTCCAGCAATTGCACTGGCTACCGATAGCCGCATGCGTTAGGATTTAAGAGAACTGCAATAATATTCAAGATTATGAATCTATTCTCAGCAGATGTCCTTCATGGATTATTGACCAAGGACTCGACTAATAGGCCTAGACGATCTAACAATATTAATAAACTCCGCTTACCTACAGGGCACCAAAAAACTAAGCAATCTACCTCCAACAGAGCATTATCACTCTCAGCGTTGGCCCTCTGGAACTCCCTTCCAGATGATTTAAGAGATATGAATGACATCAAGGATTTCCGCAAATCACTTAAGACACTCTTATTCACGGACATTTATGGTCAAGTTACATAAGAATCCCTGATCCTTTGACATTTGAGAAAGATTGATGAACTGATTAACTTATGCTATATGTATGTCTTGTCTCCCCTTCCCTTATGTTCAATGTAAGCCTTCAATTGTATTGTAACCTTTAGTTGTATTGTTGACTACTTTGATTGAAGGATAAAGTGGTATACAAATTTGGTTTAATAAATAAATAAATATGTTAGGATGTAGATCTGAAGCACACAGGATAGCATGCACATTTGTACACATATGCATCTCCTCATGTACACAGTACTTACATGAGAAGAGCTGCTCAATCAGATGTTGCCAGATTGCTGTGCCCACACGTGTGTTTCCATGGCCACATCCAGGAGGGCACACAGGATCATCTTTCAGATCTGGATTAATATCGATTGGGATATTGTGCTTGAGAGCAATGTTGTGCAGGATGCAACAGGCCAGAATTTTCTGTGCCACAGTCATGGGTCGGTATTGTAAGGCCGCGGTCTTATCCAAACAACTGAAGCGACTCTTTAACATGCCAAAGGTGCGCTCGATGACAGAGCGGGTGGAGGCATGGGCCTCATTGTACCTCATCTCTGCAGGTGGCCATGGAAAATGCACAGAGGTCAGCAACCAGGCCCGACACCCATATCCAGCATCACCTGCAAAAAGAAAATGAGACAGTTCACCAAGTAACATATGTGCACACAGTGTCTGGATGTACACGCTGGTACCTCTCCATTGCAGCCTGCCCTTCCCCATCACACACACAAATTATGTTGCTGTAACATCAAGCATATACAATATTAAAATAAACACACAGCAGCTTTTGAGGGCATGTATCCCTTAGCCATACCAGTGATGTTCTGTCCTTATGCTACCACAAATATCCATGCCCATGTCAAACACATTAATAACCTGCCATACACAAAATGCAGTAATGCCAGTTATGGAGGACTGAACCCTACCTAGCACAACATATCTCTGCTAATATTAAAGGTACACATCTCTGAAAACAAAAACACATCACCTACTGGTGAAACAGAACAAGTGCCACTGTCACATTAACATGATGAGCCCACCTCTGCTCTGTTAAACATGCTAATCATAGTCCATCAGCAAATCAATAAGCACGCATCAGAATGTGCAAACTGAAAGACAACAATGGAAAGTGGTTACCCAAAAAACAAATTCTGAAATGTACAACAACACAGGGGTGAGAACAATGTTAGGTAAGTGACTCGGGCAGTAGACCAAATGTCGAGAGGTGAATGGTGCACATATACTAAACCAGGCAAAGTGGAGCCAAAGACCATTTAGACAACAGGTATCCTTTAAACTTTGCGTTTGGGAAATGTGAGCGGTCATGGGAATTGGTCAAGTCACCTTCATCTGGTGTCAGCATGTCCTCTGCTAGGTCCCCATAGTCTGCTGTCTGTCCTGTCCTCTCATGCCTACTTTCCTCTACATCTGCTACAGTATACGCTATCATCCCCTTTGGTCTTTACTGCACAGCTTCCTATAATCCCTGTGTTGGCCACTCAGATGTCACTCTATCATCCACAGTCTTCACCTTCATGTCAAATGCACGGACAATCATAGAGGCCGACCTGACCACACCCCACCCAAGTAATACTTGTCCCTGCATATTCCCACCCCCAACCCCATCACAATCTAGCCCTTCCCAACATCAGTTCCCAACACCTCTGGGGTCTACCTACAAGCCCCCACCAAGAGACCATTCCCAGTCCTGGCCTCCCGCATCTACCCCTGAGGGGAGCTGGGCATGTCAGAATGGCTGTTTTAAAGAAGCTTACCAGGCCACACTTCACCTGTGCACAGCTGCTGGGGTGAAGAGTATTGTTCAGGACTGCAGTAGCACAGTTTCAATGTGGGGCACAGGTGCACTGGGTGTTGGGAGGCACAAAATGGCCATAACACTATCATGCCAGTGGCCTATACATGAACACATCTACCTGATGGATGGAAAATTGGTGCAAATCATCTGGGCAGCTGTACATAGATGAGATGGGGCCTGAATGTATCCCTCTGAGGTTGCCATTGATGAGAGAAAAACTGCAGTTGTGTGATTTTGGTAGTGTAAATCCCTCCAAAGCGCAGGGCCTTGTGCAAACAGCACTCCTGCATACTGGACAGGCCCGCTCAGTTTCCTCCAGAAGATGTGTTTGTGGGACATCTGCTGTTGCTCTGTCATTGCTGACAAAAGCACCCAACACAGCCTCCCTGACCACAGGGGAACATTGTGCAAGGTGCTTCAGGTGTCAGCAAGTACAGGTCAACTGCTCACTAAGGGCAATAAACACCTATTAATCAGAGCTCAAGCTCAGCAAGTCACTCTACAGGCAGTGATGGGCAAGAGACAGAAATAGGGATACACCACAAAGGCTGGCAGATGGAAATGTGGGTATCCAGGTCATAAGAGGTGTAACCAGCAGATCTGCTGCCCAGCATATGCTGCAGAATAGCACATGATGACCACATCACATGTTCAGAGGCTCAAATACCTTTCAAATAGAGCAGGAGCCTGGAATTCTGATCTAAACCTCATGGCTGCATGGTCTCACAAATCACATAGTCAAAAGAAATTGCATACACATGTCATTGTGAGAACACAAACAGGGACATGTACATCAGCCGCTACCGCTACCGCCGAGAGAGCTCTCCTCCCCCTTCGGCGCTCCTGCCCAATCAGGGCAGTGGGAGCAGAACACCGGGCTCCATTTAAGCGGCGTCCCTCGCCTCCAGAGGGAGCCGCTACCGCCGAGAGAGCTCTCCTCCCCCTTCGGCGCTCCTGCCCAATCGGGGCAGTGGGAACAGAACACCGGGCTCCATTTAATCGGCGTCCCTCGCCTCCGGAGGGAGCCGCTACCGCCGAGAGAGCTCTCCTCCCCCTTCGGCGCTCCTGCCCAATCGGGGCAGTGGGAGCAGAACACCGGGCTCCATTTAAGCGGCATCCCTCGCCTCCGGAGGGAGCCGCTACCACCGAGAGAGCTCTCCTCCCCCTTCGGCGCTCCTGCCCAATCGGGGCAGTGGGAGCAGAACACCGGGCTCCATTTAAGCGGCGTCCCTCGCCTACGGAGGGAGCCGCTACCGCCGAGAGAGCTCTCCTCCCTCTTCGGTGCTCCTGCCCAATCGGGGCAGTGGGAGCAGAACACCGGGCTCCATTTAAGCGGCGTCCCTCGCGGGCGCGCCCACGCCTGAGGGCCTCGCCAGAGGGCCCTTTGGCGTGGCCCTTAGGCGCGGCACAAAGGCGCAAAAAACAAAAAAAAAAACGGGAAACGACATGCCCAATGCCAAAAGGACCCACATTACATCCAGCAGCGAAAACACCTCAACCACTACACCAAAAAACAACACCACCAACCCCGCAGAGAACAAGACCTCACCACCCCAAGAACACAGGCACGGCACGAAGGCGAGCAGAAGGAAACAACCAAGTGAAACAGCAATGCCGACAGCATCGCAGCAGAACCCAACAAGGAGCAGACCGAGACCGAGACGAAGAACGGCAGAACCGCAAGTAGAATTCTCACAGAACATCACACATCTACCACCACCAAACTCTCACTTCCACTACACACACCCGAATAGATCCGGCCCTCCCTCCACGGGAAGGCTCCCGCACCAAGGCGCCCCCCACAGATCCGGCTCTCCCTCCATGGGACAGGCTCCCTCCACGGGACAGGCTCCCTCACCAAGGCGCCCTCTGCAGATCCGGCTCTCCCTCCACGGGACAGGCTCCCTCCACGGGACAGGCTCCCGCACCAAGGCGCCCTCCGCAGATCCGGCTCTCCCTCCACGGGACAGGCCCCCGCACCAAGGCGCTCTCCGCAGATCCGGCTCCCCCTCCACGGGACAGGCTCCCTCCACGGGACAGGCTCCCGCACCAAGGCGCCCTCCGCAGATCCGGCTCTCACTCCACGGGACAGGCTCCCGCACCAAGGCGCCCCCCGCAGATCCGGCTCTCCCTCCACGGGACAGGCTCCCTCCACGGGACAGGCTCCCGCACCAAGGCGCCCTCCGCAGATCCGGCTCTCCCTCCACGGGTCAGGCCCCCGCACCAAGGCGCTCTCCGCAGATCCGGCTCCCCCTCCACGGGACAGGCTCCCTCCACGGGACAGGCTCCCGCACCAAGGCGCCCTCCGCAGATCCGGCTCTCACTCCACGGGACAGGCTCCCTCCACGGGACAGGCTCCCGCACCAAGTTCAGCTCTCCTCAAACAGACAACAGACGAAGACCTAAGAAAACAGACATCACCCTAACAGAACATCACAAAAAACCAACATGCACGCCACATACTTCCTCCCCCTCTACCTACTCGTCACACAACTCCTCCCACCAACCACACACCTACACTTCCCACAAGCAAACACAACATGGCACCCCCCAACTGCGTTACAATATTTAGTACCACAGCACACACACAAAGAGACACTCAGAACATCCCAGACAAAGCGACCAATCAGACACAAATCAAACCCCACACCTGCACAAAGGAAGCACAGGTAACAGCAACCTCCTCAACAAAGACAACAACGATTGAGCTCATAAACGCCAGATCCGTCCGCAACAAGATACACACTCTTGTAGACCACATAGAAGAGCGACAGCCCGACATAATATGCATCACAGAGATATGGCTCAACCCTACCGACAATGTACTACTCAACCAACTCGTACCGGACAACTACTCAGCGTACAACTGCCCACGCACCCACAAGCGTGGAGGAGGAGTCCTGATAATAGCGAAAACAAAACTAAAGTTCAAGACACAGAACCTCACCGATACACAGCAATGTAACACAATCAGCATCAAGAACAAGAACATTGCAATCTGCCTAACCTACAGAGCACCCAGAGCTCCACCCGACGAACTAGCCTTCGCACTCGAAGAAGCCTGTGCCATAACAACAAACAACAAACCAGCACTACTGATTGGAGACTTCAACCTCAAGTCCACCAATGCCAAAGACGCAGAGGCCTTCCTGCAAGCAATGACCTCACTTCAATTCACACAGATAATCAATGCACCAACGCACAGACATGGATCATCCCCAGACCTCATCTTCGCATCCAATTACCTAACATCAAGAGACCTAATTTCTCCCCCCACAATCACCCCAGTGCCATGGTCTGACCATTACTTAATCGAGACAAAGCTGCGATCACAAGAGGATCAGACAAGCGAAAGAGCAAATTTCTCATACACACAAAGACGATTCAAGCATTTCGACAGGGACGAATTCATACAGGACACAATACAACACCTGAACATTACTACAGACGACCTGGAGGAACAAGTTTCCAGCTGGAACAGCATTTTAGCGAACGCCGCCAAACCATCTGATGGCAGGACCGGGAAACAGCATCACAACAAGAGACAAAACAAACCATGGTACTCAGCAAAAATACGACAGGAAAAGAGGGAGCTCAGGAAGATCGAACGGAGATGGAGAAAAAACAAAGCAACCGCCGACCAGCATCTTTACCTAACAAAGCAAAAACAATACAATGACCACATCAACCAATCAAAGAGGGAATACCACACAAACATGATAAATACTTCCATCAACAAACCCAGAGAGCTTTTCGAAATAGTAAAGATCCTCACAAAAGAGCAAACAACAGAAGGGGAAGTACAAGTTGATCCACAGGAATTCGCCAACCACATCAAAGAAAAATTTCACTCCACAGAGCGAACAACACCTAGTGGGACCACCCGGACGGACGTACACTCCAAAACCTGGGGCACATTCTACTCACCCTCAACAGAACAGATATCCCACATCATCTCTACAATCAACACAAGCACTGCTCCTACAGACCCGTGCCCAGTGTCATGGGTCAAAGCCACCAAATCAAGCTTCATCCCCACCATACATAAAATGGTACACAACTCACTCACTCAAGGACTCATGCCAAAGCAACTAAAACTTGCCTCAGTAAGACCAATCGCAAAGAAAACAACACTCGACAAAAAAGATCCAGCAGCATACCGACCAATCTCCAGCATACCCTTCCTCGCAAAAATCATCGAAAAGACGGTTCAACTTCAACTTCAGGAACACATCGACAAACACGAAACACTTGACGACAACCAACACGGATTTCGTCCCAACCATGGAGTCGAAACGCTACTGATATACCTCTTCGACAGCATCCTGAGAATAATTGACAACACCAGGAATGGAATCATAATGATCTTCATCGACATCTCCTCTGCTTTCGACACAGTGGACCACAACACGCTCCTGGACAGACTAAAGAGCACCGGTATACAAGGTATCACACTGAAATGGTTCCACTCGTACCTAACGGAAAGACAGCTGCAGGTCAAGGTGGGACACAACACCTCCCGACCCATAAATGTCCGACAAGGAGTACCTCAAGGATCCGCACTCTCAGCACTCCTATTTAACATCTACATCCAACCAATATGCAACATCATGAAAGAGAACAACATCCAATACACAATATATGCAGACGACATCATGATATACACCCCGATATCAATCGACAACTCGGACTTCTCTAAGATAACAGACTGCCTCACCCAGATGACGAGTTGGTGTCAAAACAACAACCTCGCAATAAACTACAACAAGACCGAAGCTTTAATCATCACCCGGAACCAAAGCTTCATACACCCACCAAATATAAAGATACAAAGCACCACAATACCAATAAGGTCAGAAGTGAGATACCTTGGAGTTACTCTGGACAATCAACTCAATCTCAAGCCACACATAGACAAAACAATCCAGAAGGCCTACTACAAGATGCGAATCATCAGGAGACTGAAACCACTCCTCGCCCCAGATCACTTCCGAACCGTTTGTCAAGCCCTGATAACCCCACTACTGGACTTCTGCAATCCAATATACCTTGGACTACCGAAACAAGCCCTCAAACCACTCCAACTGGCACAAAACACCGCAGCACGAATCATATCCGGAACCGCAAGACAGGAGCACATCACACCCACCTTAAAGGACTTACACTGGCTCCCAATCGGTGCACGCATCAGATACAAAACTATCATAAACCTATTTAAGATAAAACAGCACACATCAGCCAACAGCCTGCACACCCTCATACAACCAGACACCAGCACCCGTCCTAGAAGAAAACAAACACACAACCGAGTCAGCACCCCAAGTGAATACAAAAACACACGCAAAGACACAACGGACAGAGCACTCTCCATGGCTGCTCCAACAATATGGAACAAACTACCAGACGATTTGAGGGCAACCACAGACCTCAAAGACTTTAGAAAACAGTTGAAAACCATGCTGTTCATAGAACACTATGGACACATCACATAACCCCAGAGAATGTATAACAGCACATGACCCCGCCTAAACAATGTATGTATGGAAAATGTATTTAGAACCACTGTATATAGCCCACTTTGTACATAGCTCATACCAATCTAGCACACAATACAACACTCACCCAACTAAATTTCACCCTCACTGCATGTATAACACACTCACCTTACCCGATTGTTTGCTGTGATACCACCTTGATTATTAAGATAAGGCGGTTTAGAAATACTGTTAAATAAATAAATAAAATGCTGAGATTGCAGCTACAGGTACCAGACTTTGCAGGTTCTCACAACCCAAAAAAAGAGGACACTGAAGGGGAAAATGAATCCCCCTTCGGGTACCTTTGTTACAGGTTGAATCCATCTTGTGCTAATGTCTATAGCTCAGGCCAAAGAAACAGCCTGCTCTGACTTTTTCACACTGAAACTGCAGAATCAGCAAGGTTGAGCAATGAAATGAGCTAATATCCTGTCCCAGAGAGCTGACACAATGAGAGGCTCTGAAAACTACACAGCTAGTGAAAAGCTGTCACCTGGGCCCCTTGAATGAACAAAGGGGAACAGAACGAAGAACTTAATCTGCAGGAAACAGAGCCAGCACACGGCGACAAGGACTGCCGTGAGAATGGGAAGACAGGATACCACAGAGAAAACAGAGGGTAAAAGATTAAGGAGCAGATTTGCTTAAAATAATAGGGAATCAGAAAAGAAAGGAAATCTACTTATCAGCAATTTGAGCCTAAAAATGAATATAAATATAGAAGAGAAATTCTAATAAGCGGACAGACATTAGCTGATCTCACTGGAGTGAGGCTGTCTCTGTCTCCAGGACCTTTCACACTTAAGTCAGGTGCTTTCCTTGTTATAGATGTATTGATGCTATGTATTGATATTGAAATTTGTACCTTATAAGTTAAAGCAAAGCTTGTGATGTTACAGACCTGGCAAAATAAATAATAATTTCCATGCTTTTATGGTGGCATGAGCAATTTGTTTAAAGCAGGTCCTGTGTGTATGTTGGGGTTGAACACAAGCAGCCAAACAAAAATAGAAAATTCCCCAAATAATCACAGGGGAAGCCCAGAAAAACCCCAACAACACAAGTGAGTACCATGTGCACTTGTAATGCAGCTACAGAAAGGCATGAATGCCATGGCTGTGCTTTGATGTGCCTTAGCAGAAATACCAGTGTCACATGTCAGAGAAAAAAACAGTGTTCCTGCAGTAGCCCATGTGTTGTTTGCAGCATGAGATACTCAGACATAAAGGTGCCACCCAAAACTATCTGTGACCCTGCCCCATCTGTGATAGTAGTCATGCACCCCAGATCACATTAACAGTATGCGCATAGTAAATAGAAAAAATATCAACCCAGCATGAAACAATCCTCATACTGTCTACTCTCAAACTGTTGGAATAGTGCTGAGTGATGCAGGATATAGGAGTCATGGGTGGACCCTGGAAACCTAGGAACCACATTCAGAATACGCATATTTGCATCACAAACAACCTGCACATTCAGAGAATGGTAGTGCTTGCGCTTGCGGAACACTGCCTCCCTGTCTCTGGTGGGACCAGAACAATATGTGTGAAATCAATAGATCCCATCACATGTGGTATCCTTGCACTCTGCTCAAATGCCTGGTTCAGGGCCCCCCACTGTTGCCTACTGTTAGGAAATGCAATGTAATTCCTTCCCTGACTGATCATGGCTTGCAGTACCTGATGGAGACAGCATGAGAAGGTGGGCCGGCTCATTCCATCTACTGCAGCCACTGATGTCTGGAAGCAGCCAGAGGCAAAGAAAAGTAGGGCACTCAGGAGCTTGACCAACCCTGCTATGGCATGAAACTGGCCAGTCTGAGGCTCAAGGTCAGATCTTAGATCCTCATAGAGCTCTCTAATAGCTCCTGTGCTCAGACAATAGAGGGAGATGACCTGGTCCTCACACATGCCCTGGAGCATGGCCCTAGGCCTGTAGAGGCAAGGCTGTCTGGAGCGGATCTCTGCACGCCTATGGCGCTGTGGTGCCCCATACTTGGTCTGTGGATCCTCCACAGCTGCAGGTCTGTGTTGCTGCAGGACTGGACTCCTGCCCATTGCCACTCTCCCATGGACACCATCTCCCTCATCAAGCAACTGCAGTTCTCTCTCATCATTCAACCGCTGGACAAAACTTGCAGCAAAGCCAAAGTGAGGATCATGGACGACAGGTTCAGCAAATGCACACTGCCTCAAATAGGGAGGGGATGGGCAACTGATGAGAACAAACACCACACACCTGAGAATTAGTCACCACACAGGAGCAGTGGCGCTAATTGGATACTGTGACAGCACCCCATGTACCCTGTGCATGCGGTAGGCATGTGGCACATGTGCAAGGTGCCCTGTGCATGCAGAAGGTGCAGAACGCATGCACGAGGTGCCCTGCACATGCTGAAGGCACATGACAGACACGCGAGGTGCCCTGCGCATGTGGAAGGCGTGTGACAGATGCGCGAGGCACCCTGCACATGCAGAAGGTACGGAATGCACGCATGAGGTGCCCAGCGCATGCAGTCTGCGTCCTCCGCATGTGCAGAGTGCCTCACGACTGCTCAGGGGCCTGCTGTTCATGTGTTCTTGTCGCATTGTCACTTGGAATTTCCTCTCTCATCATTTTTGCAGTACTTAACAGCACTATGTTTATGTTTATTACATTTGATATACCGCCTTTCATAACAACGAAGCGGTGTACAATCAGTAAAATATAAAGATGGCCAAAGGCCGGAGAAGGAAAAGAAGTTACAATGCAAGACAGAACAGAGAGCAGTGCAATCAAGCATGTCAGATGGAGAAAACGGACAACACTGAAAAAGGTCACATAGGGAGGTCAAAAGCAGAAGAGAACAAATGGGTTTTTAGACAGACTTTAAAAATGTGATAGTTCTGCTCCAGCCTAAGGGAGGTGGGTAGTGAATTCCATAGTGTGGGACCAATGAAGAAAAAGGCGGAGGTATGGGTGGATTGCAGATGGGCACAGGAAGATGAGGGGAGGTGGAGGAGATTTATGTGTGCTGACCGAAGACTGCAACTGGGGGTGTGAAACTGAAGATCTGCCAAATATTGTGGGTTATGTGTGTAAACAACTTGATGAACCATGGTGAGAATTTTAAAACAAATACGATATTCTACAGGAAGCCAGTGAAGATGGATGAGAAGGGGGGTTACGTGCTCCTGACTAGCATGTGTCCAGACAAGAATATGGTTTGCACTGCATGTCACACCTACAACATGCCTAACCCGTTTGCGCATGTGCAGGGTGCCTTGTGCACATGCAGGGCAACCTGCACGTGCGTTATGCACCCTGCATGTGCACGAGGCACCCTGCACATGCGCAAACGGTGTTAGGCGTGCTGTAGGTTTGACACGTGGTGCTAACCATATTCTTGTCCGGAGACATGCTAGTGCTGTTAAGTACTGCAAAAATGCTGCGAGAGGAGATACCAAGCAACAATGCGACAGAAACACATGAACAGCAGGCCGCTGAGCAGTCTGGTGTCCAGGCCCCAGAAGAGGAACAAGCTGGCCCATCTGGGGTGGTACAGCATCCACAACAGCAGCTTTCCAAGCCCCTACCTGCCAAAAGAAAGAGGAAGCGTGTACCTGTAGAGTTGCACAAGAGGGCAATGCATTTCTCTCAGCAAGAAAACGATATACTCCTCGCTAATGTGCTGGAAAACTATTAGGTTCTCTATGGGCGCCTCAGTACTCAGACACCTTTCAGCACAAGAAATATGATCTGGGAGGATATCCAGCAAGCTGTCGCAGAGGCCAGTGGGCCACACCGTGACATTCAGAGCCTCAGAAAGAGGTACAATGACATCAAACGCTCTGTCAAAGCACACCTCACGGCGGAGCGGCAGCATACAATGGGCACAGGTAGTGACAGACCCAGTGGGGCCCATCTTTATGCCCTGGAGTAACAGTTGGCTGAGAGACTGGGGCCCATCTATATCCATGGACTGCTCCCAGAATTGGTACGGCCCACCCATGTGCTGGTAAGTGCCAAAACATGAATGCCCACTGTGTATCTAATAGTTATATGCATCTATCTTTCCCTCCTCATTACATTTTGTCTGTAGCCTGTTCTGCTGCTCCACTATCAGATATTGGATTACATTTCCTTTCTTGTTCTTTGTCCATTTCCCCATAGTATAGTGTTCTTTGTAAACCGCCCTGGTGTAATGATGGCGCAGTATAGCAATAGCCCCAATAAACATTACAACAAAGATAATCATACACATGTGACTGATCTGTCCAATGCAACCCTGTCAATCATGCACACATGCTGTCCTGTGCAAGCAACTGACACATCCTGTAGATATGGATGGCCATATGGCCACACATATACAATGCATGGATTTAGGTACATGTGTGACCCTATGGCCTGTGTGACTGTTGCATGCATGGACCTGTGCAGCTCCCTCAATGCTATCCAAAGTGTCTTTCTACCATCTCTGGTCATTGACCTCCTTGACTGATCCCAGGATTTGGGTGGCCAGCCTCTCCTGTCATGCTCATAGAGGTGCCACATTGTCCCCGTGCTGTCACAATGTCTGTGAGGGTGCTTAGTGGTCTCATCACCAAATGGGGAGATCAGTTGCAGGGCCACTGTGGTCTAGATATCCCATCAACCCTGTATCTGACCTGTCCTGAGTGGCCCTTGGGATTCATGTCGCCTGCTTGGTGCTGTTGCCCTGTCACAGGCCTTATGGGACATGCACATTCATAAGGCTAGCACATTCACAGATCAGGTGATATGGTGTGACTTGTCATAAGAGGATGGTCGGTAAAAGGTGTGGAGGCTCTGTGATGGCTGACAGAGTTGGTCCAGCCCCGCACAGCAGTAGCAGTCACTCCCATCACTGCAAGAGGCATATGATGCATGCTTCTGCTGTACATTCAGTTCACACCCATTGCTACAGCTAAAACTATCACCATCCCACAGGGCCAATCAGAGACAGCTGCAATTGTCACCCTGTATGCATCAACATATCCAGGGACATTAGGTGTGTGCACACCCCAGCTGTCACAAGGCTGCTGTTGCACACAGAATACACATGCTCAGTGCAGCCTATGTCTCTGAGACACTCTCACCGACCTGAGACAACAGGTGCATGATATGAACTATCAGACAGACAACTGCAACTTTGATCTATGCATAACACAATGTGGCTGCATAGCCAGTCCAAAGTCACACCACAGTCAGGAGGATGGCGGCCTATCAACATTCTTTGCTGTTTGAACCATCTGTTCCATGTACATTCCCTCTCGCACATGTGCACCCTGTGGTAATGATGCTGTTTCATATATTTCCCAGTATCCTCTCCCTTTCATTTGCATTGCATTCTACTGTGGGACTGTGCTGTGGGACTGAGGTGCATAGAAGACTGGCTGATGTGCCTCATTCATACTGCAGATGCATGGTACATCACAGCAAACTACATCTTCCTCATTCCCAGATGCTGTGTGCCCCTACTCTGCCTGTGGAGGCGAGCAAGACACCAGCAACTGCGCCTTCGTTCATCCATTCTGTTTTCTCCCTGCCATAAGACCATGTTGCCATGGTATGAGAGGCAAATGCAACCAGTCCCACTGTGGGTATGGGAGCAGGTTGTGTGCTCTGATGTTGACAGCTGCTCACTGTGCCGATGTAGATGTGGATAGTGGAGCCTGTTTGTGTGGGTGTTTGTACCCTTGTTGGACAATTCTTTGGTGGTTGCACATGCTGCACTGTGGTAGAAAATGTTGCCATGGGGTCAAAATCTACTGCCACGACACAAACCCGTGACTTTCTATTTCTCTATACAGCAACTGTATGGGGTGCACCACAGTGCTGTTACATTGCTGATACCATCCTTGCTGATTGCATGCCTCCCATCAGAAGGACCTTGGCAGATATTGTATTGCACATGGCTCACTGGAAATGGCCAAAGCTTTTGTCAGCCAAACCTGTTGGTGATGTACGTGCACTGTGGGCTATCAACTATACCTGGCTATACTTTATTCAGAAAGGACAGGGTAGGAAGAAGTGGAGGAGGAGTGGCACTATATGTAAAAACTACTATTAAAGCTTTGGAATTACAGAGCTTAAAAGGGAAAAGGAGGCACTGTGGGTTAAACTAGAAAGAGGGAAAGAGAAATCTATTTGCATTGGTGTGATATACAGACCTCCCTCACAAGAGGAAGAGGTGGACAGAGAGTTAATTGAAGACATACGCAGCATTGCTAGGAAAGGGGAAGTGCTACTGATAGGAAATTTCAATATGCCAGATGTTGATTGGCACATTCCTGCTGCAGTATCATCTAGAAGTAAGGAGATCCTGGATTCTCTACAGGGAGAACTATTCAAGAAATTGGTAACAGACCCCACACGTGAAGGGGCCATACTGGACTTGGTGCTTACCAATGGTGAAAGTGTTTCTGATGTTGTAGTGGGAGATCATTTTGCATCCAGTGATCACCAGATGGTGTGGTTCAGTATTAGGACTAGGGCTGTCAGAATCCATTCAAAGGTGAGGATCTTAGACTTTAGGAAGACTAACTTTGCGAAGATGGGCCAATACCTCAGGGAGTCGTTAGTGGGATGGGAACAGCTGGGGGATGTAGAAAAACAGTGGGCAAAACTGAAAGGGGATATTTTAAGGGCAACCAACCTTTTTGTTAAAATGGTAAATAAAGGTAAAAGGAAAAGGAGACCGCTATGGTTTTCGAAAAAAGTAGCTGAAAAAGTGAAGAAAAAGAGGGAGGCCTTAATGAAATACAAGAGATCACAGAGAGAGGAAGACAAGCATCTGTATTTGGAGAAGCTAGTGTAACCAGAGGGTTAAAAAGATGCAGCTTGTTAGAGCAATGTGCTATTTACTTCTTTAGTTTGTGATAGGAACCTTTTGATTGGTGGAGATAGAGAAAGATTCTGATTGGCTGCAAGGGTTTCAGCAGGCCAAGGAAGAAGCCGGGACCTAGATTTTAGCTCAGCAAGGAAAGAGTTCCAGGGGTTTAGATAGCAAACAACCCAAACATTTGTGAGACCCAGCGAGATTTAGAGCTCCTGTAAGCTTAGGAAAAGGGTCTGCTTCATGTAAGAGGGGTCTAAAACCATTGATTCTGGGGTTAAAATTGGGAAAATTTATTGTTAAAGGATTTAATTTAGCAGGGTTAGATAATGAAGGGGTTAAAATTATTAGAAGGGTTTAAATTTGGGTTTTAATTAAATTGGGGGTTTTAAATAAAAGAAGTAAGTGGGTTTTAAGTTTTAGAAAATACATTTTGTAAGAGTAAATGAACTTTGTGTTATGGAGGGCTAACAACATTGATTAGTGAGTTACATTCGACGTGAAGCATACCTCAAAGCACAATCTAATTTTTGAAATAGCTTAGGACAGGTTTGGAAAATTACTTTGTTTTATATTTATGAGAAATCTACAGTACATTTGTCTTTGTCTCAATTTAAATTTTAAAATCACTGTAAGGAAGCTATTGAGACCCTGATTAAGGAAATGATAGTGTTTTGGTGTTAATAAAATATATTAATATAGTTTAGAGTAGAAATAGGGAATCCTCATAGAAAATAATACAAAAACAGTAGTTTAAAATGGAGATCCAGGGGACATTCCAGTGGTAAACAATTTGTAGAATCCCCAGAACACAGCATATGATAGGTTGGAGCCGGTCATCTGTACTGAATAGAATCCTGGTCTCCTAGGAAACCATAAGTTTTCTGTTGAACAGACATCAGGGAGCCTTGCTTGGAGGAAGGTGCTGTTTTATTACTTGTCCAGTGAAAGGCTGAGATAAGTAGAATAGGAGCACTAGTACAGACATGAGAGAGCCTTGCTTGGAGGAAGGTGCTGTTTTATTACTTGTCCAGTGAAAGGCTGAGATAAGTAGAATAGGAGCACTAGTACAGACATCAGAGAGCCTTGCTTGGAGGAAGGTGCTGTTATTACTATTTGTCCAGTGAAAGGCTGAGATAAGTAGAATAGGAGCACTAGTATAGACATCAGAGAGCCTTGCTTGGAGGAAGGTGCTGTTTTATTACTTGTCCAGTGAAAGGCTGAGATAAGTAGAATAGGAGCACTAGTACAGACATCAGAGAGCCTTGCTTGGAGGAAGGTGCTGTTTTACTATTTGTCCAGTGAGAGGCTGAGATAAGTAGAAAAGTGGAGCACTGGTATAATATTGTTCTCCAGAAAGAAATTTAAAGATAAGTTGTAGGTTTAAGCCACCTTGTAAGGATGCAGATTAAGTGAATCTGGCTAATTATTTTAAAAAAAAAGAAGTTTTGCTCTGTAGTCTTTCTGAATGCAATTGCAGATTGATGCAAGGAAACTTACTGAAGCAGATGAGTATTTGCCTAAAGTTGAGATACTCTTAACTGGTTCTGTATAAGTAAAACCAGCCGAGCAGAGCAGAGAATTCTGAAGTGATGTTGTTTAAATGTTGTTGCTTGTCTTGTAAAGTCTTGTAACATAATTCTTGTAAGTGAGAAAGCTTAATGCTGACCCTGATTCTGACCTGATAAAGTGCTTATAAGAGAAGTGCTTATAAGAGAAGTGCTAAAGAAAGGTATGAAACCAGCACTGAACCAAGCTGTTTTAGTGTGTCCAGATAAATGCAAATAGACAAGAGACAAAGCAAAAGAAGAATTAGCAGGGAAACAAAATTATCTTTTGTTTTACTTGTAGTTATAAACCCACAAGTTCACCAATGTACACCGGGATAGATAGGGTTTTCCTTACTTTAATTTCTTAAAGTCAGGTGAGGGAGAAGACCTAGGAACTTCTCTACAAGGGCCCCAACTCCGGACAAAGAAGAAGAAGCGCTGAACACGCCGACCTCAACTCTCACCAACCAGGAAGAAAAGGATTCAGCTAAGTAAAGACTGTTGTGGTGGACTTTGTATTCTCATGCTAGAGTATAGAAACAGTTTATAGGAAATGTTTTGTTTATAAAAGTTTTAATGTTGAATAAATGCATTTTCCCTTACTTCACAACTGACTTGAGTGCCTTAAGTAACACAAATTTGTATGTCAATGTGTCAGAACCGTACAAACCCCGACTTTTATGCGCCCTGCTGTGAATACTAGGGGGGATGTGTGGTCCGGCTCTTGGGGAATAACAACCGGCCCGCTACCGTGATCGGCAGCCGACGCCCCGGTCGGCCGCCGCCAGCAGAGCCCCGGGCCAGCGGCGGAACCCCGAGGGGGTCACACTAGCAAACTAGTCAAGAAGGCAAAGATTCAAAAGGAGGAGGAAATAGCCAATGCAATAAAATGGGGGGATAAGACATTTTTCAGATATATTAGTGAGAAGAGGAAGGGCAAAAGTGATATTGTCAGACTCAAGGGTACAGGGGAGGAATATGTAGAAGCTGATAAGGATAAAGTGTGTGACATAGCAAGTCCTTCTAGCCCGGTAGAAACTCCCAAACACCAAGTAGAAAGTGCAGGGCTGCAATGTAAACAAAGACACATGGCTACTAGTTGTCAGGGAAACCAGGCCCGAGAGAAGGAAACACGCCCCTGCTATCAGTTTAGCAGAGAGTCACGGGGAAATTCTGAACACCTGCTAGGGGGTGGAGCCAGGCCCTACCCAGGAAAGCTGACTCATAAGGAGGCCCCAGCAGGCAGAGAGAGAGGAGAGAGGAGAGAGAGGAAGGAGAATGGAAGCCAGAGTGAACAGGAAGAGAGACAAGCAGTGTCCCCTTTGAGGAAGGAAGGCCAGCTTCCAGTCAGAAGGTGGACGGAGTCTCCAGCTGAGGGAAGGTCAGAGGCTCCGGGTGAGAGACATAGCAGGAGCAGACCATGCCAGCTGAAGTGCCCTCTGGATTACAAACAGAAAGAAAAGCCAGGAAGGCAGTTGAAATCTGCCTCACACAGGTTCAGTTGGGAACTGCTCGTTAGCCATACGCCACGGAGAAAACCTTCCACAGCCAGGCTCCCAGGTAAGCCCAAGGGCTGGGATTACAGGAACCCTTGTGAATTTAATGAACCGGAAGGCTGGGGCTATGGTACCTGTTTTAAACAGTACTTAAATCCTGAGTGTACTGAAAAGGGCGTGGCTCTAGAAAGAATTGGGCAGACAATTCCTACCTCAGAGGTGGAACTTATGGACACAGAGCCATCCTGTATGAATTTGCCTACAGAGGAAATGGATTGCACGATTACCCTGGCTGAACAGATAATATCTCTGTGTTAGAAACATATTGTGGAGAAAATACAAGCTGGCTGCTGGAAAAGACAGAGCTGTATGAAACAGGGTGGTGAAGTTTAACCTACTGGAAAAGAAATGATTTATGCTGCAGTGTGGTGAAGTTTAACCTGCTGGAAAGAAATGTTTGTTTTATGCTGAATGAAGCTATTCTTATTTTGTCCTTTTTTGCCAAAGTGCAGATAATTTTGTGTTACCTTTATCCGTGTGGAGTCCAACCCCGGGAGGGGAAATAAATCCCTTTTGCTTGAAAACATTTCTGAGTCACACTACTCTTCATTTGAACTGGTGATAAACTACATTTCCCTACGAGCACTGCTCCAGGAAGTGGTGGGACATTAGTTTGAAGAAGGAACTTAAACTCCTTAAGCCCTACGTACCTGCGGGTACGGGTAAGGGGCGGGATCACAATGGCGTAGTAGTTTGGATTTTACTCGGATTTCAAGGACACCTGGAGGGACAAGAGTCCAGCAGCAAGGAGCAGCTGATACCCAGGAGGAGCCGGTGCTCGACTGACTATCGGTCAGACAAAGGGAGCTACTTTTCTCAGTGCTTGACTCTGCACTGAGCTCAGGTACTTGTAGCTGGGCATAAGTGTAGAGGGATAGTTGGAGAAAGGTAGTGCATAGCAGTAGTGCACGACAGTAGTGCATGAGGTTGAGAAAAAAAAAAAAAAAGAAAGGTGAATTTTTTTTTTTTTTGGACCGCACTTGGGTCTTGTTCTTGTGTGTTTTCTAGGTACCTGAGCAGTGAAAATGGATCCACAGGAGATGCTAAGGTGGATGTCGCTACAGTGGGACAAACAGCTGGAGATGACTCGTAGAGTCCAGGACCAAGCCATGGCTGCCATTCTGGAACAACAGAAGCCGATGAAGGAGCTAATGGAACTGTTGGTAAAGCAGCAACAAGGACCAGCAAGAGACTTACCCGAGTATACCCGTGGGGTAGGACTGCTTGGTGGGGATGTCTTTAGGCTGGGACAATTGGCTCCTACAGATAATATTGATGATTATGTGGACGCCTTTGAACGTCTGGCAGAGGCCATAAAGCTGCCTAAGGAGCAGTGGGCCCTAAGGTTTGCCATGTCCCTATCCGGTGAAGCCTTGTCAGCTTATAAATCAATGCCTGCTGCATTAACAACTGACTATGAGGCAATTAAGAATGTGGTGAGGGATAGGCTTGGGCTGACCCCTTCATTCTATAGGCGCCAATTTAGGAAGGCCAAGTTGAGGCCCGGAGAAACTCCAAAGGCCCTTTACTATAGAATGAAAGGCTTGGCCTGGAAATGGGTAAAACCGGAGCAGAGAACGGTTGAGTCCATAATGGATGAGTTAATTTTAGAACAATATTTAGAGGCTGTGCCAGCGGAAATAAAAACCTTCCTCATGCTACAAGATTGCAAAACTGCAGAGGAAGCGGCTGGTATGATGGAGCGATATTTTGAGGCTGAATTTGCCAAAACCCCAAAATCAAGCGTTCCAAGTGCAGCAAAGGCTGGTGATAAGAGTAAGAATATACCAAGTAAATTGTCTGATGAAAATGTATATTTTTCCAACATGAGGGGAAAGTGTTTCAAATGCGGGAGCATAGGGCATTTTCAAAGGGACTGTGATTACGCAAGGCATTAATGGCTGGTATTGGAAAGAAAGGCCAATCAGGGTTTTTACTCCCCGTACGAGTGGAGGGTATAGAGGCCCAGGCACTGCTTGACTCTGGTGCTGACCAGAGCATGGTCTCCCAACGGCTCTGGGAGGCCATACAAGCCCAGTCAGCACCAGGTCAAGCCGTGGGAAGGGTTAAGATAAGATGTATACATGGGGCATCTTCCCACTACCCCTTATATGAAATGGGAATAAGCGGGTTGGGAACAGAGGGGAAGATATTGATGGCAGTGGTCCCCCGCCTTCCACAGAGCGTCGTCCTGGGCAAGGAATGGCCTCCCTTTAGACAAGGGCTCGAGGAAGGTCTTACCACTGATCAGAGTGTAATATCCACCCCCTGTGAAGCCCCCTCGGGGGAAGTAGAAAGGGAGTCCCCGGATTTACCTAGACTAGAGGCCATCGCGACCAAAGTCCCCAGCCCTCTATTAGGAAAACTGGGAAAACGTAGCCCACAACACCCAGCCAAGGAAAGGAATGTAACTGGGGAAAAACCAAAATTCCTACTCCAGTACTGCAAAGTTTTGGCTCAGGCCAGGGGTCCCCAGCGAGCTTCGGAGGCTGCCGCGGGATATGACTTGTTTAGTGCGGAAGACAGGGTGATACCCAGGGGAGGGAAGGCCCTAATAAGCACAGGGGTTAAGGTCCAAATCCCGTCCGGATGCTATGGGAGGATAGCACCCCGGTCAGGCCTAGCAGCCAAATATTTTATAGACATAGGAGCTGGGGTAATTGATCCCGACTTTCGTGGAGAGGTAAAGGTGTTGATGTTTAACTTCAGTCAGGAAGAGTTCCAGGTAAAGTCAGGTGACAGGGTCGCTCAAATGATATGCGAGTGCGTAGGTTTCCCTGAGGTAGTAGAAGTAGCCTCATTAGCCCCCACAGGGAGAGGAGAAAGAGGATTCGGGTCTACCGGAGTGGGAGACTTAAAAGGGCTGACGGCTGTCACCGAAGAGCAAAAGGAGGACGATTTTGGTCCGCAGCCCGCCGATTGGAGGGAAACTCCAGGGCCACGTATAGGGGCCGAGTTGTCGGCACAACAGCAACAGGAACTTAGAAGGGTGCTAGATAGATTCTCCGACGTCCTGACGACATTGCCAGGGGAAACCAGAATCGTTGCCCATGAAATTATTACGGAACCAGGAAAAATAATCAGGCAACGCCCCTATAGGCTACCAGAGGCACGAAAAAAGGAAATGATAGAACAGGTAAGGGACATGCTCCAAACGGGCATTATCGAAGAATCTAGAAGCCCCTGGTCAAGCCCTATCGTATTAGTGCCCAAACCAGATGGAAGTCTTCGCTTCTGTATCGATTTTAGACAAATAAATAACATCTCTGATTTCGATGCTTATCCCATGCCTCGAATCGAGGATTTATTAGACAAACTAGGCCAGGCTAAGTATTTGACCACACTGGACCTAACGAAAGGTTACTGGCAAATACCGCTCACCCAGGCCTCCAAACCTAAGACAGCCTTTACGACCCCGATAGGGTTATTCCAATTTAGGCGTATGCCTTTTGGGCTTCACGGGGCAGCGGCCACCTGTCAAAGGTTGGTGGATCACATCTTGCGGCCCCACCATGAATACGCCTGGGCATATATGGACGACATCGTCATCCATAGTACCACATGGGCTCAGCACTTGCCCAGGGTGGAGGCAGTTTTGAGTGCACTAAGGAAAGCGGGTCTCACTGTAAATCCTGGGAAGTGTTTCTTCGCTGGTACAAAAGTGAAATACTTAGGCCACATGGTGGGAGGAGGGGTGGTGGAGCCCTTAGCTAGCAAAGTGGAAAGCGTGAAGAACTTTCCACGCCCTCTGAACAAAAGACAAATGCGGGGATTCCTGGGCCTGGTGGGATACTACCGCCGCTTCATTCCCAGATTTGCGGAGGAAAGTGCCCCGCTAACAGACATGCTTAGGAAGAACGCCCCAAATAATCTTAAGTGGACACCAGAGGCGGAGGAGGTGTTCATAACGCTGAAAGATAGGTTATGTTCGGCCCCGGTCCTTAGGGGGGTTAACTTTGACATGCCATTCCTGGTACAAACGGACGCTTCTGAAACGGGATTAGGAGCCGTAATGTCCCAGATATTTGAAGTATGGAACATCCGGTGACATACTTAAGTAGGAAATTGTCCAGAGTGGAACAAAAATATTCTACTGTAGAGCGCGAGTGTCTCGCGATTAAGTGGGCGATAGAGTCTTTACGATTTATCTGACGGGCCGAAAATTTTATTTGATTACAGACCATGCGCCCTTAAAATGGTTGCATCAAATGAGAAACACTAATGCTAGGCTAACCTGGTGGCATTTAGCATTGCAGGCATATGATTTTGTGGTGCAGCACCGGGCAGGTAGATTGCACAGTAATGCCGATGCTCTTTCCCGGATTACGTGCTGTCCGTCACAGATTCCGGCAGCCCGTAATATTTTAAGTGGGGGGATCTGTGACATAGCAAGTCCTTCTAGCCCGGTAGAAACTCCCAAACACCAAGTAGAAAGTGCAGGGCTGCAATGTAAACAAAGACACATGGCTACTAGTTGTCAGGGAAACCAGGCCCGAGAGAAGGAAACACGCCCCTGCTATCAGTTTAGCAGAGAGTCACGGGGAAATTCTGAACACCTGCTAGGGGGTGGAGCCAGGCCCTACCCAGGAAAGCTGACTCATAAGGAGGCCCCAGCAGGCAGAGAGAGAGGAGAGAGGAGAGAGAGGAAGGAGAATGGAAGCCAGAGTGAACAGGAAGAGAGACAAGCAGTGTCCCCTTTGAGGAAGGAAGGCCAGCTTCCAGTCAGAAGGTGGACGGAGTCTCCAGCTGAGGGAAGGTCAGAGGCTCCGGGTGAGAGACATAGCAGGAGCAGACCAGGCCAGCTGAAGTGCCCTCTGGATTACAAACAGAAAGAAAAGCCAGGAAGGCAGTTGAAATCTGCCTCACACAGGTTCAGTTGGGAACCGCTCGTTAGCCATACGCCACGGAGAAAACCTTCCACAGCCAGGCTCCCAGGTAAGCCCAAGGGCTGGGATTACAGGAACCCTTGTGAATTTAATGAACCGGAAGGCTGGGGCTATGGTACCTGTTTTAAACAGTACTTAAATCCTGAGTGTACTGAAAAGGGCGCGGCTCTAGAAAGAATTGGGCAGACAATTCCTACCTCAGAGGTGGAACTCATGGACAAAGAGCCATCCTGTATGAATTTTCCTACAGAGGAAATGGATTGCACGATTACCCTGGCTGAACAGATAATATCTCTGTGTTAGAAACATATTGTGGAGAAAATACAAGCTGGCTGCTGGAAAAGACAGAGCTGTATGAAACAGGGTGGTGAAGTTTAACCTACTGGAAAATAAATGATTTATGCTGCAGTGTGGTGAAGTTTAACCTGCTGGAAAGAAATGTTTGTTTTATGCTGAATGAAGCTATTCTTATTTTGTCCTTTTTTGCCAAAGTGCAGATAATTTTGTGCTACCTTTATCCGTGTGGAGTCCAACCCCGGGAGGGGAAATAAATCCCTTTTGCTTGAAAACATTTCTGAGTCACACTACTCTTCATTTGAACTGGTGATAAACTACATTTCCCTACGAGCACTGCTCCAGGAAGTGGTGGGACATTAGTTTGAAGAAGGAACTTAAACTCCTTAACCCCTACGTACCTGCGGGTACGGGTAAGGGGCAGGATCACAAGTGGAATTGCTTAACAAATATTTTTGTTCTGTGTTCACAGATGAAGAACCAAGAGCAGGACCTCAGAAAACACCCACAAATAGGAACAGAAGCGAGGAACATCTTGAACAATTTTCAGAAGACTGTGTTCGTGAGAAACTAGCTCAACTTAAAGTAGACAAAGCGATGGGACCGGATGGGATACACCCTAGAATACTGAGGGAACTTGGGGACGTTCTAGCAACTCCACTAACTGACCTTTTCAATGTCTCGTTGGAGTCGGGAGTGGTGCCGAAGGACTGGAGAGAGGTTCATGTGGTGCCTTTACACAAAAGCGGAAGTAAGGAAGTAGTTGAAAACTACAGGCCGGTTAGTTTAACTTCGGTGGTGAGTAAATTATTGGAAACGCTGCTGAAAGAGAAAATAGTGAGGTTTCTGGAGTCCAGCGGATTACAGGATCCGAGGCAGCATGTGTTCACCAGAGGCAGGTCTTGTCAGACAAATCTGATTGATTTCTTTGACTGGGTGACCAGGGAGTTGGACCGAGGGAGAGCTCTAGATGTGGTGTATTTAGATTTCAGTAAAGCCTTTGACACTCTTCCTCACAGGCGACTTATAAACAAACTGAGCACCCTAGGGATGGACCCTAAAGTTAACTGTTTGGGTTAGAAATTGGTTGGGTGGGAGGCGACAAAGAGTACAAGTAAATGGAACTCACTCTGAGGAGAAGGATGCTACCAGTGGTGTGCCCCGGGGATCTGTCCTTGGTCCGATTCTTTTTAACATCTTTGTTAGTGATATAGCGGAAGGGCTGTCGGGTAAGGTTTGCCTCTTTGCGGATGATACCAAAATCTGCAATAGAGTAGACACCCAGGAAAGTGTAGATAACATGAGGAGGGATCTAGCTAAGCTTGAAGAATGGTCTAGAATTTGGCAGCTGGGATTTAATGTTAAAAAATGTAAGGTCATGCATTTGGGCTGCAGCAATCCAAGGGAGCAATATAGTATAGGGGGTGAAGTACCTTTGTCCACTAAAGAAGAGCGGGACCTAGGCGTGGTTGTGTCTGATGATCTTAAAGTAGCTAAACAGGTAGAAAAGGCGACGGCAAAAGCTAAAAGGATGCTTGGGTGCATACGGAGAGGAATGGCTAGCAGAAAAAAGGAGGTGATAATGCCTCTATAAGTCTTTGGTGCGACCTCATTTGGAGTATAGTGTACAATTCTGGAGACCGCACCTTCAAAAGGATGTGAACAGGATGGAGTCGGTTCAGAGGGTGGCTACTAAAATGATTAGTGGTCTTCATTATAAAGCATATGAGGACAGACTGAAGGATCTTAATATGTACACCTTAGAGGAAAGGCGGGATAGAGGTGATATGATTGAGATGTTTAAATACCTCCGTGGCATAAATGTTCAGGGAGAGAGCCTCTTTCAATTGAAAGCAAGTTCTGCTACGAGGGGACATGGGATGAGGGTGAAGGGAGATAGATTCAGGAGTGATATGCGGAAATATTTCTTTACGGAAAGAGTAGTGGATCCGTGGAATAGTCTCCCAGTGGAGGTGGTAGAGATGAGGACAGTAATTGAATTCAAAAAAGCATGGGACAAACACAGAGGATCTCTAAAGGTAAAAAGGGGACTGTTGTAGTTGTTGATATGGAAGGACAGACTAGATAGGCCATGTGGTCTTTTTCTGTCATCATATTTCTATGTTTCTATGTTTCTATGTTGCCACAGGGACATGAAAAACAAACTCCACTGCCAGGACACAAAGCCATGACCTTCTACCTCTGCTCTACAGCACCTGTTTGAGGTGTACCACAGTGCTGCCACATTGCTACCGTGGTCCATGCTGATTGCATGCTTCCCATAAGAAGGACCTTGGCAGATATTGTATTGCACATGGAGCACCTGAACTGGCCAAGACTTTTGTCAGCTGCACGCAGGTGACACTCCCTCCCGCCTTACCCTCCACACCATGCTGACATGCCCATGTGCCATCAGTGTTGGTGGTGCATGGTTCTAGGCCTACCAACATGCAGATAGGCAGGTAGCTAGGGCAAGGGCTCTATATTGGCCAGAGGCATACTTGGTTAGGCACACATCACTGTCCCTCCCCCAATCTGCCTCTCCAGGATCCCCATCACCACATGGCAGTGTTATATCTGCTTGACCTGGGGATGGGACAGCTGTGTGGTGTTGGGTTTGAGGTATTGGGAATATTGTCTGCAGTGGCTGAGGTATTCATTGTTCATTTCTCTATGCCATCTGACTGCTGTGGGACTAGGGGATATGCACTGTGACTTCTGTGTTGGCCATTCTGGACCACTATGTGGACATATGTTGTCCTTTCACCCATCGTCACACCCTGCACTCCATTACCTGAGGATGTAGTACAGGCTGCCAGTGTCATGGTTTTCATGTATGTTTTGCCAGGTTCCTGGGGAGGGTCCTTAAAGTATTGTTAGTGAGGACCACAGATCTGCACTTTGTGCCCCATTGCAGGCATTATGGATCATGTGTGTGTTTTGGAGTACCTACTAGGCACCTGTGCCATAGTTCGTACACTGTTGGTCACAGGATACAGGGCATGATGGACTTTGGTCAGACCCAGTCTTGCATATTTACTGGTCTTCTGCCTGATATGCCTTGTATCCCTGCAGCCCCCACTGCATGTTCCACCTGCACCCTCCTATGCACCATTTGCACCATCAACAAAGTGCCCTTTCATACCTGGGCGCTATGCTGTTGCTGCAAATGGTTGACTACTATCACTTTCTTGGGCTCACCTGTCTGTGCATCACATTGCATACGTTAAAATAGGCTCTCTCTCCTCACAGTGCACCCTTACTGACAGGTTTTCACTGGCGGTAATGTTCCTGGTTTTAAGGTGCCGGCGGTAATGTAGCAGGGCCTTGTTCACGCTCACTCCCGCCCATTGACCCCTACTCTCTGCCCCCTTTCCTCCCATAGTGTGTTTAATGCTGCCTGTAATGTAAGCGCACGCTACAGCGCGTGCTAATTTCACCGGTGTGATGTTAGCGCGTGCTGTTATATTTGCTACCTTACCTCCATTTAGTAAACATACCCCTATGTCTCTCTGCTATTGTGATTGAAAGCTTAACTTAAAATCTCCCTCAGAGCATTACAATTTCAGCTTCATATTTTTTATTACTTGTGCACAGTGTGCACAAATCTCTTTATATTTTTGTTCCAGTGTTTTCACTTCATGTTCTATTTTTTCTTTTGCATACCATACAGTTGCATTGAATGTAGGCATTATGAGAGCACAGCAGGGTTGCTATCCCAATAGATCCTTTCCCTTCAAAGATTCCAATTGATGAATCAGGTTTTTTTTACCCCTGTTAATTTTCTGTTTTCAATTATAGGACTCAAGTGTTTCAACATATTATGCATTGCATACAGTATAACAGTGAGGTTTTTTTCTTTTTTTTCCCCCTTTTCCCTCCCCTCCCTCCTTCTTTTCTTCTCTTTTTCGTTCTCCCCTTCCCCTAATTTTCTGTCTTTCTCTTCCTTTTTCTCCCTTCCTCTTCCCCCCCTTCCTTTTGTTTTTATTTTTTGTTTTATTATTGGTTTTATTGGTTTATCTGTAGGATTTATTAGGGTATCAGTATAGTGGGGTTAGTCCTCCCCCGTCCTTTTTTGCCCAAAGGTCTATGTCCTCCTTGTTTGCTTGTACAGGTGTTTTGCCCTTTCTTTATAATATGTGTGTACTCCACATAATCATTGTTTACTGTCAATGTTATTTAATTTCAGTTTGTGGTTCTGATTGCATTTATAACTTTTTAATCGTCCCTTCTTGGCACATGTTGTATGCACCACATTCGTATTTGGTTTTAACTGTCACATTTTTTAAATTGTCACATAACTTGATTTATAATGACCAGCTTTTAATATTGGTTCTTAATGCTTTTAACGTTGTTCTGTTTTTTAATTGTATTGCATCATTATTCTTCTTTATGGATATTTATATATGTTCATCTTTATGATATATATATTTTTTACTCATTCCTCTGTACGTTTTTATGTAATGTTGTTTTTTTGTTTTTATCTTTGAGGTGTGTGCCCCCTGAGGAAAGCATTGCCGAAATGTGATGGGGCTGTAATAAAGTTGATAACCTAACCACATTGTTTAGTGTACTTGCTTCTTTTCTTTTCTAACATATATAACAGTGATACAGAAGCATGCACTATGGTGCAATGCACAGAAAAAGAAGGGGGCTAGGCTGTGCGGTTGGCATAACAACTAGAAATTTTTGTTTGGACCTATCCATCTTTGTACCTAATTATCCCCCATGTTGCTCCCTGTCTCCAGCCCAAATACTACTATCTAGAGACACCAATGCCAATGGATTGGCTACTGTTGGCAACAAGATGCTGGGCTTGAAGGGTCAGTGGTTCGACCCAGTATGCCAAATCTTATGTTCTTATGTCTCCGCTTATCAAGGGAATCAAGACTTTCATATGACACAGTAACTCAGATTTGGATTTTGTATTTCATTACTCACCTTTTCAAATCTGAGGTCAAGTTGAGTTGAAAATTTTTTATTGTATTTAATTCCATGTATGAATCTCATCATGTCATAAATACTCAATATAATGTACATCCAAGATATAAAAATATACAATACAAAATTTGTGGCATAAGCCAAATGGGGACAGCCAAATTATAAAACATTTACATTCTGAAATTAGTAATAAGCAAAAAACATAAAATACAAATAAATCCAGGAAGGCAGTATAAAAGTATTTATAAATAAAATAAAAATCCATGTATAAAATGATAAACTGTGAATATATATTATAAAAAACACATTCAGCTACAGTAGATAGTTCCTTGCTCAGTAGACTAAGGTGTGTTAATGCAAGTTAAATGATGCAAGCCCCATTATCCTCTAGGGGGCCTATTTAACTATGCATTTAACTTGAATTAATGCACATTAAGAGCTCCGTTTACTAAAGCCTATTAGCCTGTTAATATACATTATAATGTATGGCTACTGGCAATCGGGAACACTAATGCTCAAGCATTTCATCAGTGCATGCTAAAATGCATGTTAATCAGTGACTGGGATGGGGGAATGGGCAGAGTGAGAGCGTGGAAATGCATTATCACTAGCACCAGGGCTATTTCTGCATGCTCAGCAGCAACGTGACCCTTAACACAAGTTCACCTAATGACTCCTCTATGGGAGTTGTTAAGTAAACCCGCCCTTGTTTGAGCACATGTTAAATTGGCCCATCATGTGTTAGCTTCAGGCATCATACTGGTAATGCCCCCAACAGCTAACATGGAGGTTTTGCAATTATTGTGCTTTTGTTTGGCGTGTTAAAATCCTTAGTGGGCTTTATTAAAGGGGGCCCTAAATCATTAAAGGGGGCCCTAAATCACATTTTTCAGATATATTAGTGTGAAGAGGAAGGGCAAAAGTGGTATTGTCAGACTTAAGGGTGCAGGGGGGGAATATGTAGAAGCTGATAAGGATAAGGCGGAATTGCTTAACAAATATTTTTGTTCTGTGTTCACAGATGAAGAACCAGGAGCAGGACCTCATAAAACACCCACAAATAAGAACAGAAGCGAGGGACATCTTGAACAATTTTCAGAAGACTGTGTTTGTGAGAAACTAGCTCAACTTAAAGTAGACAAAGCGATGGGACCGGATGGGATACACCCTAGAATACTGAGGGAACTTGGGGACGTTCTAGCAGCTCCACTGACTGACCTTTTCAATGCCTCGTTGGAGTTGGGAGTGGTGCCAAAGGACTGGAGAGAGGTTCATGTGGTGCCTTTACACAAAAGCAGAAGTAAGGATGTGGTTGAAAACTACAGGCCGGTTAGTTTAACTTCGGTGGTGAGTAAATTATTGGAAACGCTGCTGAAAGAGAAAATAGTGAGGTTTCTGGAGTCCAGCGGATTACAGGATCTGAGGCAGCATTGATTCACCAGAGGCAGGTCTTGTCAGACAAATCTGATTGATTTCTTTGACTGGGTGACCAGGGAGTTGGACCGAGGGAGAGCTCTAGATGTGGTGTATTTAGATTTCAGTAAAGCCTTTGACACTGTTCCTCACAGGCGACTTATAAACAAACTGAGCACCCTAGGGATGGACCCTAAAGTTACTGCTTGGGTTAGAAATTGGTTGGGTGGGAGGCGACAAAGAGTACAAGTAAATGGAGCTCACTCTGAGGAGAAGGATGTTACCAGTGGTGTGCCCCAGGGATCTGTCCTTGGTCCGATTCTTTTTAACATCTTTGTTAGTGATATAGCGGAAGGGCTGTCGGGTAAGGTTTGCCTCTTTGCAGATGATACCAAAATCTGCAATAGAGTAGACACCCAGGAAGGGGTAGATAACATGAGGAGGGATCTAGCTAAGCTTGAAGAATGGTCTAGAATTTGGCAGCTGGGATTTAATGTTAAAAGATGTAAGGTCATGCATTTGGGCTGCAGCAATCCAAGGGAGCAATATAGTATAGGGGGTGAAGTACCTTTGTCCACTAAAGAAGAGCGGGACCTAGGCGTGGTTGTGTCTGATGATCTTAAAGTAGCTAAACAGGTAGAAAAGGCGACGGCAAAAGCTAAAAGGATGCTTGGGTGCATACGGAGAGGAATGGCTAGCAGAAAAAGGGAGGTGATAATGCCTCTCTATAAGTCTTTGGTGCGACCTCATTTGGAGTATGGTGTGCAATTCTGGAGACCGCACCTTCAAAAGGATGTGAACAGGATGGAGTTGGTGCAGAGGGTTGCTACTAAAATGATTAATGGGCTTCCTTATAAAGCATATGAGGACAGACTTAAGGATCTTAATATGAACACCTTAGAGGAAAGGCTGAATAGAGGTGATATGATTGAGATGTTTAAATACCTCCATGGCATAAATGTTCAGGGAGAGAGCCTCTTTCAATTGAAAGCAAGTTCTGCTTCGAGGGGACATGGGATGAGGGTGAAGGGAGATAGATTCAGGAGTAATATGCGGAAATATTTCTTTACGGAAAGAGTAGTGGATCCATGGAATAGTCTCCCAGTGGAGGTGGTAGAGATGAGGACAGTAACTGAATTCAAAAAAGCATGGGACCAACACAGAGGATCTCTAAAGGTAAAAAGTGGACTGTTGTAGTTGTTGTTATGGAAGGACAGACTAGATAGGCCATGTGATCTTTTTCTGTCATCATGTTTCTATGTTTCTATTAATTTTTTTTTTAGTAAATGAAGGCCTATAGGTGTGCACCAGAGGCAATGGGGTGTTAAGCAACCTGCCCAATGCAAAAGGAGTACCAGCAAGAGAAATGAGATTTAAACCTTGGCTTCCCTGGTTTACAGCCCACTACTCCAACTCCAACTAGGCTACTCCTCTACTCTTGTTATCAGTCGGAAACTGATGGTATAACACTTATGCAATGGTTTTATGTTATATCATCAGATTAGAAATTGTGTGTCACTGGAAGCTCATATTTAACAGAACATTTAAAGATAAATAGATTCCTGTGAGTCTTTTATTTGTGAATTTCTGCGGGGTTTGGCACTGAGCTGGGTTCTGCTCAGTATCTTTGTGAGGGATTATTATGGAGAGGTTAGTGAGAAAAATTGTATTTGTACTGTTAATAAAAATAAACTAACAATATGTTTAGCATGATTTGCTTGCTCTGTTGTACAATGATTTTGTTTTCCTGTACTATTATCATCAGTGAAAGAAAATTAAAAAAATGCAACATTTAAATATGTTAGCTTATGTGGTTTTACGGGATTGTTTTTGAAGGTGGAGGTGATTATACTTCTTCAGTTTAATTATCAAAATTAGGGAGAGAGGGGGTGGTAGTGGTGATGGAAAGACTTATGAATCTGTGCCCTGGACCTTTTAAGTACCTAACAACATTTCCACCTGTGATTCTAATTTGAGGTTCACATTTCATACTGAATAGACTAGTATTATACGAGGGCCGGTTTTTTTTCAACCTCCGATCGCTCCGTGCAGACGCTACGCGGGCAGCAGAAAGCGGGCATGCGCTGTAGGCGACTGCGCAGCTCTTGCACTACACACTCCGCCATTGTTGACATTCAGGCGTCAGTCGGCGTTGTGCTACAGCCACGTAAACATGTCCACCATGATTGATGCTCCCTCCAAGTGTGAATTGCGAAGTTTGATTCGTTTTCTACAGGCTGAAGGCCATAGTGCTGCAGAAATCCATCGGAGAATGAGTCGTGTGTATGGGGAAAACTTCATGAGTGATGGTGTTGGGCCAAGGACGCAAATCTGTCATTTCAGATGACCTGGTGCAACGAGCTGACAGAATGGTTAAAGAAAACCGCAGATTCACCATTACTGCTTTGTCTACGGAATTTCCAGAGGTTTCAAGGTCTGTTTTGTACTCTATTGTTACTGAACGGTTAGGCTACAAAAAACTTTGTGCACGTTGGGTCCCAAAAATGTTGACGGACGGCCACAAAAGCGCTTTCAAACCAATGAGGACCTTCAAACCAACGTCAAGGACTACTTGAATTCATTGGCGGCAACTTTCTTTGCAGAGGGTATTGAAAAGCTTGTCCACAGATATGACAAATGTCTCAATCTCTTCGGTGATTATGTCGAAAAGTAACCGTAAGTGTACCAATCTTTTGGTAATAAAATTATTGTTTTATATGAACTTGTCTTTTATTTATAGTCTATCGGAGGTTGAAAAAAAAACGGCCCTCGTATTTCTTGATATTGACATCAGAAAAGAAAGTGATGGGTTTAGCACAAATTGGTTCTTGAAAGAAACTGATTGTAATATTCTGAGATTACACAGATGTCATCCAAACCATTTCAACAATTTACCTGTCATACAATTTTTTTTAGATTATGTAGACTCTACTTGAGTATTCTGGAATTTAAACAACCGGCAAGTATTATGAAGAAAATATTTCTAGAGAAAGGTCCCCCATATAGACACATCAAAACTGCCTTCAAATGAGCTCCATTTTCTAGTAAGGATCATATGTAGTGTGTCTGGTAAAAACAAAAGAATTGCCCTACTGGGTCTGACCTATGGTCCATGAAGCCCAGTATCTCATTTCCAACAGTGGCAAATCCAGGTCCTAAATATCTGGCAGAATCCTGAAAAATAGGAAGATTTCATGTTTACCCCCAGAGATATGCAGTGGTTTCTCCAAGTCTACCTTAATAGCAGATTAAGGATTTTTCTTCAAAACTGGTCTAAACCTTCGTAAACTGCTTTTACCACATCCTCTGACAATAGCCACCTATTTAAAACCTATTCAAGGTGAATAATCAACTGCCAGTATTGCTGTGTGTTCAAAGCTCTTGAAAAGACTTAAGAACATAAGAACTGCCATACTGGGTCAGACCAAGGTCCATCAAGCCCAGTATTCTTTTGCCAACAGTGATCAATCCAGGTCACTAGTACCTAGCAGTTTCCCAAAAAGACACACAGGATTCATAATGTTTGTATTGGGGCAAGCAGTGGATTACCTGAGTCCTCTTTAATAATGGTTTATGGACCTTTCCTCCAGGTACTTGTCCAACCTTTTTTAAACCCAGCTACGCTAATAGCTTTGACTACATCCTCTGGTAACGAATTCCAGAGTTTGATTACACATTGAGTGAAAAAATATTTTCTTATTAGTCTTAAACGGGTTATACTGTAGCTTCATTGCATGTCGCCTAATCTTTCTACTTTTTGATGGCGTAAAGAATCGATCTATGTTTACCTGTTCCACTCTATTCATTAATTTATAGACCTCTATCATATATTCCCTCAGTCCTAACCTTTTAAGCCTTTCCTCGTAGGGGTACCCTTCCATCCCCTTTACCATTTTGGCGGCTCTTCTCTGTACGTTTTCTAATTCCGCTATATCCTTTCTAAGATGGCAACTAGAATTGCACACTATATTCAAGGTGCGGTCGCATCATGGAACGATACAGAGGCATTATAATATCCTTTGTTTTATTCTCCATTCCTTTCCTTATGATTCCTAGCATCCTATTTGCCTTCTTGGCTGCCGCTGCACAATGAGCTGAGGGTTTCAACGTGTTATCTACAATGACACCTAAATTTTTTTCCTGGGTGGAGGTTCCTAATGTGTAACCTTACATCATGTAACCTTCCTTTTTTGAAACAAGTTAAGTTTTCTAGATGTTTTTACCTTTATGTAACAGATATGCAAGGCCGCGGGCAGGGTCCCGGTGGCCGATCGTAACCGGGCGCGCGGCCCGGTGCAGGAACACTGCGCGCGGCTGGGGTGGCACCGGTGGGAAGAAGGGACTTCAAATTCATTGACTCCCTGTGAATGCAGTCGCGTGGGAGCAAATGGAAGGAGGACACAGCGGCGTGGGGGGAGGAGTCGGGCCAGCAGCCTCCGCTTCCTCATTCGCGGCTGCGGTGGCTTGGGGTGCCGGCTTGGGATTGCGTGCTGCGTGTACGGGAGAGCATAGGCCTGAGGTTGGGCAGTTGGTGGAGACAGGAGGAGAGTCGTGGTGTTGTCGGGAGGCGGCTGGAGAGAGCGGAGCCAGGAGCCCGCAGTGTGCGACGCTCCCCTGCAGGGCCCGATCTGGGAGAAGAGCCGTGGTGTTGTTGGGAGGCGGCTGGTGAGAGTGGAGCTGGGAACAAGCAGTGTGCGATGCTCCCCTGCGGGGCCCGACCTGTTGGGACTGCCAAGAGGAAGCTGAGAGTAGGCCCCGTCATTCCCAGTGGTGGCAGGTGCCGGTAGAAGACTGAGGAGGAAGAGAGTTGGTGAAAGGCAAGTGTGGGGTTGGTAAGGGGGGCGGGGGGATGAATTTTGCTGAGTAGTAGGTAGTCTGAAAGGGGCTAATTCTTGGGTATTGGTGGGGGGGGCTTGGGGTCAGCATTGTAGGGGGGAGGGGACTCATTACATTAAAAAAAGAAAAGAAGGGGGACCAGCCTTATATTAAAAAAGAAAAAGAAAGAAGAATTTCTCTTTTGCAGTTTAACACAATTTGAAATAGGATAACACTGATGCCACCGCACAGGGGACGGCTGGGTCGGTCCGGAGGGCAGGGCAGGGTGTGCAGGGCGGCGGGATGCCGTGCCATGCCTTTGAGGGTGGATTTTGGGGGTCAAGGGGATGGAAGCATGGAGAGCAAGAGTAGGGAGGAGGCGGGGAGCTATGCAGCCGTGGGAGGCAGCGAGGATTTGGGGCGGCATGTAGGGGTCCCACAGGCGCACAGAGGCCCAATAGGGGGTGTGGGGGGTCCCGAGTATTATGGAAGGTGGGTAGGGGTGGAGCAGAGTTGCGGGGGGGGGGGCAGGTCATGGACTCGAGGACCTGAGGGCCCACGCAGGGCTGGGTCGAGGTCCCTGCAGAGTGATATGCAGGCAAGTGGTCCGCAGAGTAGGACTGAGGTGGTAACGGGGGTGGAGTATATCAGGAGTGGGGGGGGGAACGGTGGTTAGCAGTGAGGAGTCAGCAGTCAACCTGGTGGCATGGGGAGGGCAGCTGGGGGAGAAAAGGCAGGGGGGAGGTGTTGCATCCAGGTTGGGCACAAGAGGGGCAAAAGATCTCCTCCCTGGCAGGCTGGGAGTCGATGCAGGGCGGCTGTATGCCCGTGGGGAGACCATCTCCATGGGAGCATTGGATTGGGGGAGGGCATACAGAGTGGTTGGGGGCCTGGCCCCCCACATGGTCTCCAGCAGTCCCCCCACCCTGTTTTTTCTCTTGTGTCTTCACAGGTGCAGGTAATGATGCAGCCTTCATCGAGGCATGGTAGCAGAGGCCAAAAACTATCGCCGAATTTGGACAGGGGAGTGATTGCAAGGCGGAGTTTCGCAGCAGAGGTGACCAATGGTAGGCGAGACATGCTGGCACAGCAAGGCGAGGAGGTCTGACAGGTGGAGACTAGGGCAACAGCGGCATCGGCGCAGGATGGCCTTTCGTCAGGTGAGTTGCAGGTGGACCAGGGTGAGGTGCTGCAGCGGCATGACGCGCGCGGCAAAGAAGGGGGTAAATCGCACAAGAAAAGGCGGCGTTCTTGTTGGCAGTGCCATAGTTCAGAGTTGTCCTCGTCTTCCTTCTCGGGCGCTTCGTCATTGTCATCCGGGGGGAAATGGAGCTGCAGGTGGTAAGTAGCAGTGGCGGGACAGGGGCCAGAGCCGGGGGCGGAGCCCCTACGGTAGTTGCGTTTCCTGAGCTGTGGGAGGGGGTTCTGAAGAGGCTGCGCCGCAAAATCATAAAACGGCGTTATATAGATATATTTCGGCTGTTGGAAGGCAAGAAACATTCAGGGGAGAGCCGGAAAAAGAAAAAAGAAGACGAGAAGGTGGGCCGAATCAAGAAAGTAGCGCGTAATGTAGTAAATTGGACGCGATCCTTTCTGCGCTTAGCAAGCGTGTGGGGTCATCACTCGCCAGAGCATTACGGCATGCTGCTAGCGTATGCGGATTCTATTTTGGAGGCGTCGCAGATGCATGAAGGATGGAGGTGGTTAAATTATGATAAAACGTTCAGGGACAAAATGGAGGAGAACAAATTGTTGTCCTGGGGCACACAAGATATTAACCTCTGGCTGATGCAAATGTCTGCTAGGGCAGGTTTAGGGGTGGGGGCGGGGGCAGGGGGAGAGGAGGGATGATTGGCACTGTGGGGGCGGGCCGTTCCTTTCGAGAGGGAGAGGTTGTGTGGCAGCAGAAATCAGGGTCAAGTGGGGTTGGGGACATATGTTGGAGGTTCAATAAGTCCACCTGCCCGTTTCCTGATTGCAAATTCAAGCACCTCTGCTCAATTTGTAGCGGAGGACACTCGGCTACAAGATGCATTAAGAAAGGGGCCACTGGTGCCCCTGGGTCAGCCCCCAAGCCATAATGAGGTGGGCGACCGTGCCCCAACTCCGATATGGTTGGATTCCTTGCAGCATTGGCTCCGTCAATACCTGAAGCGAGGGATAGAGATGTTCTACTGCTTGGTTTTCAGTTTGGCTTTGTTATTCCAGTTCAGGGTGAAGTGACGGCGTCTAGAGCACGGAATTCGCCTTCGGTGCAGCATTTTGCGACTGTAGTGCAGGACAAGCTATTGGTGGAGTTGACTTTGGCCAGAATCGCGGGCCCGTTTAGAGAGCCGCCTTTCCCAGACTTGGTGATTTCACCATTGGGAAATGTACCTAAAAAAGAGCCAGGGAAGTTCAGGCTAATTCATAATGTGTCGTTTCCGCTGGGAACATCAGTAAATGACCACATCCCATGGGAGTTGTGTACGGTGTGGTATGCTTCGTTTGATGGGGCGGCAGAGATGGTGAGAAAAGCGGGTCACGCGGCGTTAATGACCAAAGTGGATATCGAATCTGCCTTTTGTTTATTGCCAGTGTATCTGTCCGCTTTTCATTTCTGGGTTTCCATTTTCAGGAGGAATTTTATTTTGACAAATGCATGCCTATGGGCTGTTCAGTTTCCTGTGCCTACTTTGAAAAGTTCAGTACCTTCCTGTAGTGGGTGCTGGTACAGAAGGTTCGCTGGGCGAAGGTGGTGCATTACTTGGACGATTTTTTTGTTCATTGGTGCGGCTCAATTGGCGGAGTGTCAAGGGCTATTAGACGGGTTTGTGGAGTTATTGCGAGAATTGGGTGTGCCATTGGCGGTGGGTAAGACGGAAGGCCCGGCAATGAGAATAACCTTTTTAGGAGTGGAGTTAGACTCAGTGGAGATGGTGGCTCGCCTGCCGCTTGAAAGGGTAGACAGATTGCGGGTGTTGGTCGCTAATGTATTGGCGTCATCTAACTTAACATTATGAGAAATGCAGGCGTTAATAGGCTTCTTGAATTTTGCATGCAGAGTGATACCGACAGGCAGGGTATTTTTGCGGCAGTTGGCATCTTCAACAGCTGATGTGCGAAAATCGCATCACCGGATTAGAGTCATGGAAGTGATGCGGGCAGATTTGCGGATCTGGAGTAGATTTTTGAGGGATTTTAATGGGACCTCGGTTCTGATGGAGGCGGAGATTTCAAGCGAGGATCTGCAGCTCGATACGGATGCAGCAAGGGGAATTGGTTTAGGAATTTATTTCAGCGATGCCTGGTGTGCGGATAGATGGCCGCAGTTCTGGCATGAAACGGGGTTAATCACCAACATAACCTTCCTGGAGCTGTTTCCGATCTGGGTAGCATTGGAGTTGTGGCCGGATAGGCTTCGTAATCGTAGGGTAGTTTGGTGGTGCGATAATGAGGCCGTGGTCAGCGTGGTCAATCACTACTCTCCCAGATGTTTGCGGGTAGTGGAGCTAATGAGGGAAGTGGTGTTAACATGTTTGCAGTTGAATGTGTCTGTAAAGGCCCGGCATATCCCCGGCTGTACTAACGAGATCTCTGATGCTCTTTCTCATTTCAAGTGGGAGCGGTTTCGGGCTTTGGCTCCAGAAGAGGACATAGAAGGATCTGTGGTCCTAGAGAAATTATAGAGCATTGGCCAAGGGAGATGCTGAATCTACTGCGGAGTTCGGTGTCAGCGGGGACATGGTCAGCATGCCAACGGGGGGATGTGACAAGGTAGTCGAATATTTGGTTGCCCAAGGGTGACAGCCGGGTGGGGTGTCTGATCACTTGATAGGTCGGCATATACTTGAGGCCAAAGCAATGGGTTCTCCAGATTGTCGGTGCGTACCCACTTGGCTGGGTTTAACTTTTTGTGAGAGCTGTGGGTTGGGGCTCACCCTCGGGTGGATTCTTAGCTCGCAGGCTACTTCAAGGGTGGGAGCGTGCAAGGCCGATGCCTCGGGACCCTCGGCGGCCGATAACACATGAATTGCTGGTGAGACTCTATGCTGCCTTACCAAGTGTGGCAGTGTCACAGTATGAAGTTACCCTGTTCTGGGCAGTTTTTTGTCTCGCCTTTTTTGGGGCCTTCAGGATAAGGGAGTTGTTGGTGAATTCCAGCAGACCAGGGAGCAAATGGTGGTATGCAACAACACCACATCTGGGTGGAGGTGGGGCAGTTAAGAGTCTTACTGGCAAAATCCAAGATGGACCAGCAAGAGAGAGGATTGTGGGTGGTCTTGAGGGAGAATGTGGACTTGGTGACATGCATGGTGGCGGCCGTGAGGTAGTACCTGTGGGTGTGTCCTGTGCGGGCAGGGGTCTCTTTATTCATGAGAGCGCATGGATGTTGACGCGCTTTCAAGTTGCCGCCGTACTGAGGATGGTGCTGCGACACGTAGGCGAGGACCCTCTCCTGTTTGCACCGCACTCTTTCCGCATCGGTGCGGCAACTAGTGCGGCGGTGGCTGGATTGCCCGAGCAGGATATACAAAGCATTGGCAGATGGTGTTCTTGGGCATTTTGGGGTTATGTGCGTCTTTGAGTGGGTGAAAGGGGGTTGGCGGGGTAGGGGATTCTAATTGTTCATTTATCTTGCAGATGGGGGACTGAAATCTTTAGGATATTGATTGATTGGTCACTCCTTTGTCCACTGGGCGGGACAGTGAGCGGAGACAAGGCTGGTGGACCCTAATCTGGGGATCGATCCTGCGTTGGTGTCTATTTCATGGCTGGGCGAGCGCGGTCTTCGCTTGACACAGCTACTGCCTTTGCTACGGCACCACAGGAGAATACAGAAACAGCCGGCGGTGATGATTTTACACTTGGGGGCAATGACCTTGTCTCCTGGACATGCAGGCAGCTGATAAGAGCAGTGCAGAAGGATTTGGCAGTGGTTTTGCAGATGTTTCAGGGTGTGGTGTTAATGTGGTCAGACATTATTCCAAGGCCTGCTTGCTGGAACCAACGGCGGTGGTCACGGGATCTGACGAAAATTAATTGCCAGATTGGCTGTTGGGTCTGCGAGCAAGGAGGTTACCAGATCATGCATTCCTGGGTAGAGATCAGTTGTGAGGGGCTCTGAAGGAGCGATGGAATACATTTATCCCCAGTTGGTGTAGATTTGCTCCTGAATGACTGGCAGGGGGCCTTGGAATATGTGCTTCTGCAGAATGCTCACTGGTCGCAGCTTGGGGGTGGGGGCGGCGCAGGGACAGGGATGTCACCTGTGCTGGTGGCGGGATCCCTGAGGTTTCCAGGGTTTGGAACCTCAGGTTACACTTGGGCGGGGTGGGGTGCCCCTGACCCGGACAAACCCTGGCCGACTTTTGCTATTAGCATGGCGAAGTCGGGGAAAGGGGGTAGGAAGCTTGCCGTGGGTAAGTTTTCGGCAGTAGCAGTGGCGAGGCACTTTGCTAATTGTATGGCTGGTGCGGCACTGCTCTGCTAATCGGATTGTTAAGGTTTATAATGCCAACATATTGTTAAATTGTTAAAAGGTTAATAAAGCTGTGACCAGTTGTGTTCCATGAGCATTTGGTGTGGTGTGGTTTGTGGTGGGGGGTTGGGGAGATGAGTGGGGGGGGAAGGCGATGGGGATTTATGGGGCCTGAAGCACCAGGTCCGTCTGCCTCGGTTAATGCAAGGCCGCGGGCAGGGTCCCGGCGGCCGATCGTAACCGGACGTGCGGCCCGGTGTAGGGACCCTGTGTGCAGCTGGCGTGGCGCGGGTGGGAAGACGGGACTTCAAATTCAAATTCATTGGCTCCCTGTGAATGCAGTCGCGTGGGAGCCAATGGAAGGAAGACACAGCGGCGTGGGGGGGAGGAGTTATTAAGTATTTAACAGAAGGTATTAACCTTTCACACCAACCCAGATCCATAGCAAAATTGAAATCAAAATGTGCTGTGCACCAACCCCAGGGCAAGAAAGGGGAAAGTGAGGGGGAGGGAAAGCAGAGGGAGAGGACGACAAAGGGGGCACCTCCAAAAGATGTCAAAAGGGGGAAGTCAGCCCGGTGGGGGGAAAGAGAGACGGGGAGGGAGGGAACCATCGCCTGCACCTGTGATGCAACTCCTTGCTCGACCTCCTCTCCTGGTAAGCCTATAAGACCTAGATTGGCCACTGTTGGAAACAGAATACTGGGCTTGATGGACCTTGGTCTGACCCAGTATGGCATATCTTATGTTCTTATGTTCTTATCCAACTGATCCAACTTAACCCACCCCCTCCCTTCCCCACCCTCTCACAAAAGCCTCCACTGGTGCTCACATCTTGTCTTAATCATCCATCGTTACCTGCATGAGAGTGACTCCCTGCTCAAGCTGCATAATTCGCGCCAAGTTTGTGATCCAATCCAGCATAGTGGGAGCCAATGTATCCTTCCACTTTCGTGCAATTGCCAGGCAGGCTGCTAAAAAAAGAAAGTTAGGCATCCTGTTATGGTTCAACCACAGCAGAGGGAGTCCCTCCTGGTAACCCAACAGCATAGTAGCTGGGTCTAGAGGGAGGGCTAATTCTGAGAGCCGTCCACATACCTCCCCTATCTCTTTCCAAAAGGGTTTCACCATGTCACATTCCCAAAGGATATAATATAACATTCCTCATTGTCCACATCCTCTCCAGCACATATCCGCATACAATTAGTTTATGGCATGCAATTTAACAGGTGCAAAATACATTCTGAATAACACTTTATATTGAGAATCTAAATGATTTTGAGAAATGGATATTCTCCCAGTATTCTCACATATCTCTGCCCTTTGTTCATCTGTCCAAATTTTCCCCAAATCTCTCATCCAGTTGAGCTGATAACAGTGCAAACCAGTGGAGGTCCCCTGAAAAACTGAGTAGAGCTAGGCCAAATAACCCTTCCCCTTCTGTGGTCTTATAAAAGAGGATGGGCTGGCTTCCTGTAGTGATCCCTATGGGGGGTCATTCTAGAACATGAATAAGGGATGTCCACATATGGCGGGGACATGTAAGTGTCAAAAATGTCCCCCACTGTATTCCAAAATACCGCTGACATGCACATCCTGGGCGGTAGCACAGGGAGTTAAGAATGAGGATGGGAGAGGGCGGAACAGGGGCATGATGAGCAGCAGAGACGTAGAAAGTTTATTCCTGAAAGGGCTATGTACGTATGAGGTATAATCCGGAAACGTCCACGTTAGATCTGCTGAAACTAGGTATTAAGCTCTGACTTAGAAAAAATCCAGCTGTGTTCCACAATGCATCCCATAAAGGTGAATGGATCTGACAAGTAGGTTCTGAAGTGGTGCCACTGCAGCCAGGACAAATACAAAATGCAGTCATAAGGTAATGGGAGCAGAACCGAGGGAATGTTGTAGGGTAAAGAAACATATCTAAACATACCTGCAGCAATATTAAGAGGAGCACATCAGGTATGTGTTTCCTGTGTCACACTCCGGACAGTGCACAAGGCACCCTAGCAAGATCAGTTGTGGACGGAGCCCCAGGGCAAATCCAAACTTTTGTGACAGAGGATGTGGTTCCAAGCAGACCCACATGGGAGGAGGATGTGACAAATGTTCTGTGCCCCCATGCATGCAGTGATGCTGGCAAATGCCCCCAGCAATGACCTCCAGAGGTGGCACAGAGGGGCACTGGCCAACAGACCGATGCCACACATATGAGGAACCTGGGCTGGACAGTGTGAGGCTGGCACGGACATCGCAATGTGTGAGTCTCTCAGCAACACATGAACATGTGTCCATTCCCCGCAGAATGCTGTGTCCCCTGCATCCACGCAAGGCCAGACCTATGAGGCAGTACTATCCTGTGGACCCACCCACACCCCAACCACACATGCCCACCCACATGCCACAATGTCAAACAGACAGCCCCGGAAGGTGACTGACACCCACCCACACACCCCTGGCCAAATCTATACCACCTGTGCAACCCCATGGGCCCATCCCCACCCACCCACCCACCCACCAAGTAGGCCTCTCCCCAACCCTGGTGCTAGACAACCCCCCTGTGACCCCTCCCCCATGCCTGCCCTTTGCCCCTCTCTCTCCCTGAGGGAAAATGCACCTGTGCCTCAGTCATCACGGGCACAGGTATGCATGGCAGTGAATCCTTGGACCCAGAGGTATCATAGCTCATGCTGCCTGACTCCACAATACCCTCATGGAATGAGGGAAACACCATCTGGGGACCATTGCCCTGTGGAACTGGCCCAAGGAGAGGGGGTACCTGTGTGTTGGGCTGACCAACAATGGTGTGGGTATGTGTGGAGGCCTGCATTGTCACACTGCTGGGGCTTAGATGTGGAGGTGCAGGTGCACATGCTGCTGAGGAAGCTGCAACTCTGGAAGCTGCTCTAACATGCCCCTGCCCAGACCACACGGGAGGCAAACTGGAGCATGCATGGGGCTGAATAGGGACAGACTGCCCAGGGACATGGTGCAGCTCCATAAGGATCTCCACCATGGTAGCCTGGAGGGTGCCAGTAGCCATGGCCAGCTTCTCTGTGGCCACAACGTACCACTCCTGCAATGCCATGCTGCTGGCACAGCAGTTCCAGCTGTTGCTCGGACCATGCCTGATGAGTGGTGCTGTGAGCAAGCAATCAGCACACTGCTATAGGTGTCGCTGTGTACCCCTATATGTGCTCCCCCCCCGGTCATCGCCAACGTCAATAGGCTGCTGTGGTGGAGGCAATGGGGAGGGGACATGGAGCTCCAGTTCATCTAGGCAAGGGCTATCAGTGTGGTGGGACCAGCAGTGCATGGCAGTGGGGCATCAGGTGGGGCCCCCCTGTCCTGCGTTATCTTCCATGGACACTGGCAGAGGAGGCACCACTGCCTGTGGAGCTACAGCAGGGGCACCTGTGAAAATGCAGACATCAAGGGGTCAGACCTGCAACTGCCAATGCAGACAATGATGGGGTGGTAGTGTTACAGCCATGTGGATGAGCCAGTAGGCTGCACAGGCACAGAGAAGTCACTGCCATATTTGGCTACACAGCCTGTCATAAAGTGCGGAGCCAGATGGCCACAGTGGCCAGGGAACAAACACCCACCCTTTTTCCCTATGCAGTCAGCCCTTCTGCGACTAGTTGGTGGCCATGCTACCAATGCCACGACACACAGGCCAACATTGGAGCAGCCACATACAATGTGAGTATGCCCAGCAGCAGCAGCATGGATGTGACAACATGGCAGCCAGTGGTGGTGGCTACATGCATGTGTGTGTATGCACACAGCGGGAGGGGGACATACATGGGGTAAAGGGCAGGGACACAAATAACACACATGTACCTTGCTCCTGGGATGCCTGTGATGTGTCGAGGGGGCCTATACCCACTGAGGTGGCAGGGTCAATTGTAGCAAGGATGCACTGTTTGAGTTTGGTGAGCTGTTCCCCCTGCATACCCCTGGCCCCTTGCTGTGCCTTCTGGGCAGTGTCATGGTGCACCTGCCGCCTCCTGCTCTTCACATCCTCAATGTCGCAGTTCCGGTGATAGATAGTATTGATACTGTGGCACACATCAAGCCACTGCCATTGCTTATCATAGGCACTCACATGTGGATGCATCACCCACCAATTGCGGCAGCCCCTGGAGGATCTTCTTCAGCATGGGTGTCATCTCACCCTCACAGAACTGTGCCTTCCTGGTTGTGACCTTTGGTGCCATTACATAGACTGTCTGTGACACACAGACAATGCCAGAGGCCTGGGATGGGCCTGTCTTGGACGTGCAAGCCAGAACATGCCAATGTGTATGTCTCTGCATCGATGTGCCCGCGGCTGCATGCACACGTACCTGTGCCCACACCCCTCCTCAGTAATGCAGCCACACAGAGTGATGGGGATGGCATGTACATGGGAAGCGGAAGGTCAGTGGTTTGTCTCCCATAGCTGGTGCAATGGTGGGAAATGCCAATGGACAAGCAGAAGTCTGCAGAGAGGAAACGGCCAGAGTACATATGAAGGGGATACAGGTGGCACCATGTGTGCACTTGCTTGTGTACATGCACCTCTGCGCATGTGCCGTGGACACATCAGTGTATCTTCAGGCCTGAACGGTTTTGTGGCAGGACTGACACAGAGCGGGACAGTGAAGTGCCACCTGCAGCTCACTGAGCAATGTAACAATGTATGCAGTGGGTGCCCAGTAGTGCGCAGCCAGCTGGCTGGAATGGGACAACCTGCTGGACATCCACAGATGGTATGCACTGGCCCTGCTGCACAGCTGTGATCATGGTGGTCAGAACATGGAGCGGAGGTGCCCACACACACACGTGTTCCACAGCAGAGGGTCTAGTACATGGACATGAGCAATGCAACATGTGTGGCAAAGTACCAGTTCGACAGGACTGCCATACATGACCTCTGCCAGCAGCTAGAGCCATGGCTCGAGAGCTCCACGCAGAGGGGGCATCCCATACCAGTACACCTGAAGGTAACGATAGGCTCATTCCAGATAGCGCTATCAGCTGTCAGGGGACTCAGCCAGCCTGCAGTATCCAGGTGCCTCACACAGTTCCTGCGGTCCATGTCGGAGACCATCAGCTTCAGCAACTCAGTAGGACCAGCACAGGACCATGCAGGACGTTTATGCTGTGGCAGGGTTCCCATCGGTCCTAGGTGTGGTGGATGGCATACACATTGCCCCCCGACCCCCATGACAGAGCGAGGCTGTGTACCGGAACCGCAAGTCCTTCCATTCTGTCAACGTGTAGGTGATGTGCAATGCACACGTCGAGATAACAGATGCCTGTGCAAAGTACCCAGGGTCCTGCCATGATGCCTATATCCTGAGCCAGTCTGGGCTCCATGCCCAGTTTGAGGGTGGCCACATCACTGGTGGATGGCTGTTAGGTGGGCATATGCACAGACACCTTGGGACTGGGAGGCATGGGGCACTGCATGGGGATGTGTGTGCTATGCAGGTGCTAGCAGGCCACCCCCCATGATCCCAAGATCCTGCAAGTGGGTGCTGTGGCCCTGAGGGGGCCACTGGGCACATACAAGGGGGTGCCCTGCCCTCATGACACCACATTGGGGCTTTGTGCAGGGCATCCCCATGGTGGCCCCCTGACATACATGGCCATGAAATACCCTGGCCCTGTATGTCCGGGGGATGCTACCACCCACCCCACACCCACCCTCTGCATGCATCCCTCCCCCATCCACTCAGCATGCACAGTAGCCCTATGTATGCAGCAGGGGATGGAGGCAGGTGACTGGAATGGCAGCAGAGAGCCTGCACGTACCGGTGTGCCATGTAGCCCCATCTCCTGCCATCCAGGGGTGTGCCTGATGTGGGCCAGGCACTGGGCAGGGGCACCATACATTCTCATGGTACCCAGGACTACCTCCAGCAGGGACCCTGTGCCCTTGGGTGCACCCATGCACATATGGTGGGCTGTGGACACACAATGCCTCACTGGCACACCTAGGGCCATCCATACAGTGGACACAGTCATGTATTTACAGTCAGCTGTCCGCAGCCCACAACATGTCACTAACATATGACCCCCCTCACTAGCACACCAGCTGATCAAAGGTTCACTGTGGCTACTGACCCCCATACTCCACCATAGCACCTGGTATTGGAGTGGAGGAGTGGCCTAGTGGTTGGGGCAAGGTACTTCGGGCCGGAAGGTCGGGGGTTCAAATCCCACTAGAGGACAGCAACCTTGGGCCGGAAGGACTGGGGTTTCTAGTCCCACAGGTGCTCCTTGTGGTCTTGGGCAAGCCACTTAACCCTCCATAGCCCATGTTCCCTGTAAAAATAGTTCTCTGTGTGCTGTGCTTTCCTGTCTAATCAATGTGTTTATACCTCAAAAAAAAAAATTTCCTGTCATGATTTGACAATTTCCAATCTGTAATCAAACCGCTGCTGATCGCTGGAAGTAGCGGTATACAAATGTATACTAAATAAATAAAATAAATAAAATAAATAGCACCGGTACAACCGTGTGCACTGGACCACATGGGGGGGGGGATCATCAAGTGCACCTTCGGCCAGCTGAAGAGTTTGTTTCGATGCCTGGACATGTCCTGGGGGAGCTGCTCTACAGGCCTCGCAAGGTGTGCCAAATTGCCATGGCATGCTGCATGCTTCACAACTATACCTTGTGGCACTGGCAGCAACTACCAGATGAGCCTCAGGCAGCCGAGGGTGATAGGGATGAGCCGGATGCCACCGCAGATGCGCCCCAGGGCGCACAGTCCAGACGGGGGGGGGGGGGGGAGTGGTGGTATGTGACAGCCTTGTCCAGGCACACACTACCACCCTCATACAACATGATATGCATGCCAGCACCTGGGGAGGGGCTGGGGAATGTACCACAGCTGCAGTGGGCCTGTACATGTCCACACCATGCAGACATGGCCTGTGTGGCCGGCCCATATCTCTGTGATGTGCATATTACCTGTCTGGGACATTGATCACAGCAGTGTTCCACCATGGGCTGCTGGTATAGGCACTGCCTCGGGGTCGGGGGTTCAGGGCCCACCCTGCCAATATTTTTGCTGACATGGGCCAGGGGTGCAATGTCCACCCAGCCACATGCTGTGCTCCCCTGGACCCCACGTGTGCTGTGATGTGTCCAGTGGCATCCTCAGATGATGCCCTGCAACATGTGCATCCATGGCCTAGTGCCCACAGCTGCTGCTGCTGGGACACACATATTGTACAGTTCACCTGTCCCCTGTGCATCTGTCACCCACCCATTGCCCGTTGCCAGTGCCGCACATGTGTCGGCTGTCATGGGGGACAGGTTATGTGCATGGTGTGCTGCATAAACATGGCACCCCCAGAACGTCATCATCCAGTCACACAAGGCATGCATGGCTGCCATCATACACCACAGATGCAGTCCCAGGCCTATTCCTGTCACCATGGGGTGGCAGGGCTGCCGCACAGGCGGCCCCATGCATAGGACAAGTGTCTGTGACAGCATGTGGCCCCTGCTCCCAGCACACCCATGCTGCCACTGGCTCTGCCATGCTGCAGCTGGCCCCCTACAGATCACTGACATGCACATTCCACATGGAATATGTAATATATGTGTACATGTATATATGTAAAGCCTCCTCCCAAACAATCAAATGTGTATATGTAAAGTCTCCTCTGATACAATCAAATGTAAATATGTGACCGTTTGATGCTTTTTACCCACCCCTGAAATCACACTGTATGTTCCAAATCCGGCCTGTACAGCTGCACCACTATGTATAGAAAGCCGCTGCTGATCGCTGGAAGTAGCGGGATACAAGTGTACACTAAATAAATAAATAAATAAATAAAATGTGTCACATGCCTGGGCCACCCAAGCACCCTCCCTGCAACCCCTGCCATGCCTATTGCACCACCAGCATTGGTGACCCACTCTAGGCCCCCTCACCCCCACTTCTATTTGTTAGTCAATGCACAGTCTGATTGGGCAGTTGCAGGACCCATCTTACCCAGCCATGCCCACTGCATGCAGCACATCCCACCCCCACCCTGCTTCCATGTCCAGGTCACTGCTGCATGCAGCCCTGACTGTGCAGTTGGTCCTCCATGCTTCCCTACCCTCCCTGACCTGGGTCACTCCACATCCCTCCTCAGGGGTGCCCACACATCTGGGATATCCATGTGACCTTGCCCTGCTACATCCCTGGCCTTCTCTGGTCCAGACCCTTCTCCCCATCCCGCCACCTCTGTATGGCATGAACCACTACTGTTTGTGCTATGGCCAACCCCACAGCACAGCGGCTACCCTGTAGTGCTACACATCTGACCGGGGCCATTGTGGGCCAGGGTTGCTGTGGGCAACAAACATATAAGCACACAAGGCACACATGTTGAACAGCATAACATTTTATTTGCCCAGCAAACATGCATGGGACAGACACATAAAATGGGCAAATAGTGCCCACACACATTGGCAAACAAATGTCTCACAGCGCACAATCTATGTCCCTGCTGCATGTACAGAGCCATTGACACTGCTGCCCAGTCCTCCTTGGTGGCTATCACTCCATCTGCAGCCACTGGTGCAACTTATGCTGCTTGGTGGTACTGCTGCCTCTGCGCGTCTCGCTGGTGGTAGGGCCCTCTCAGTGACCCACAGAGTTGCCTGCTGTGCGATTGGAGAGAGGAGTGTAGGGCTGCAGGTGGACTTCCAGCAGCAGTCGCAGGGCCCTGATCTTGCCCCTCAGGCCCTGCACCTCACCTTTGAGGCCCTCTGCATGGTGGGAGAGGGGGGAGGAGGGGCCTGCGCAATCATGCAAGGCTGCATGCAAGCAGATGTTCAAGTCGGCCCATAGCTGGTGTGTCTCCGGGGCCTCTACCTGCCTCTTGGACCCCCTCATTGGGCTTCACATCAGATAGGGGTGGGTTTTGTGGGCCACCAACATGGGCACCTCTCTCCCACATATACCTGGCCGCAGGCACCTCTGCCTTATCACTGCCTCATCATTGCCATGCCTGGCACCACCGCAGCCTCCTGGCAGTTTCAGCTTCCATAATCTGGGCCCTCCACTGCCTCCTCCTCATTCGCGTCCTTCTCCAGCCACACTGTCACCTCCCTCCCCACACCCGCACTCAGAACCCCCATCCACTCTGCATATCCACCCTCACACAACCCTCCCCCTGCATGCCCTCCATTCCCTCTCCCTCACTCCCACCCTCCTGCCACTCACACACCCCACACTCCCCACCTGCATGCCACCATCCCCCTCGCCCTTGATCCCACTTGCTTGCCACTCACTCGCCCCCACATGCTCACCCTGCCTGCACACAGACCTAACCCTCACCCACCCTCCTGCCACTCACCACCCCGTACACTCCCCCTGCATGCGCTTCAGCCCCTCGCCCTTGGACCTGCCCTCTAGCTGCTCATCCTCACCCATGCACTCACACGCTACCCCCTTATGACACAGGCCTGACCCCTCAGCCTGTGTAAATATAGCATCCCCCATACCATTCCATGGGGTCCCCCCAGCCACCCACCCTGTCACACCACACACCCCCTTCACCAGGTGCTGGAGGATGAGGGTCCAGAGGTCACCCCCTGTCTCCACAGTGCCAGCACATGGCACCAGTGGGACCTGGCTGCTGACCTGCTGCACACCATCCCCCTGGTGCACTGTAGAACATAGGACCCCCTGCTCACTGCCATAAGCTCTGCCCCCTTCAGGGAGGGTTGAGGGGGAGAATGCTGCATCCCCTGCTGGGCCTTCATTGTCCTCCTCATCTTCCACAGATGAGGTTGGGTTGGACAGGAGGATAGGGCTTGCTAGTGCACTGGTGCTGCCCCTGCTGGTGGTCATGCTGCTGCTCCCACCAGGGCTGGGGGGCATATCTGCATCAGTGTCCTCCATGGTGTCAGGGGTGGAGCCATCAGAGGACAGGGGTGGGGACTCCTCTTCCTGCTGTGCTGCTGCTGTGGAGGAAAGAGGTCACGGTTAGCTGCACACCTGTCTGGCAGGTCATCCATGGGTAGCTGGGTTCCTGGTGTGCCTGTGGCACAGATGCTGTCATTCCAGGCCCATGGGTGGCCCACATCAGGTATGTGTTTCCTATGTCAAACTCCAGACAGTGTTCCTGGCACTGCCACTGTGGTGGGGCAGGCAGGCCTCTTTGTGTCACCTTACCATGCTCTGCGTCTATACCTCTCTGTGGGACATTGTGTTGGCTGCACCGCACATGTCCCCTCCCTGCTCGTCCTGTTGCTGTACAACTGTGGTTGCTGGGGGGGAGGGCACACACACAGGGTATTCCAGCATGTCCCAACTCTGCAGGGGGTGGGGCAGTGTGGGCTGGGACTATGTGTTGTGGGGCGCTGGGGTGGGGGCATGCTGTTTCTGTGATGTCCATGTCACAGTGGTGTGTGCTCTTACATGTGATGCCCCTGCCTCTGCGTTGGGAGACCTGTTGGCCTGCTGCTCATACTGGGTATCTGTATGGCTACTCATCCTGCTCCTCCTGCAGTTCCTGCCAGATATGCCTTATGAGCTGTGGGCATGTATGGCGGATTGTGCAGTATCGCACTCGGTAGGACTCAGGTTAGAAAAGTAAGCCGGGATGTGGTTGGGTCTAATTTTAGATGACAAATTGCTATATGCCACACCACTAGCATGGGCCCAGCCAAAGGGTGTTAAAGCAACTCGTCTCCCGTTGAGACCAGGCAAAGAATGGGACCACTCCTGGGGTACTCCCATTTGGGCTTCTTTTAGAGGGACACATTGCTGTGTGGGGTTTGCCCACCACTAATAATATATGACCCTTACTTGTTCTGCCCAGTAATAAATCTTAAAATTAGGGAAAGCAAGTCCTCCCACTCGCCTTGGTGCCATCAGGAGGCTGAGCCACACCCTCACTCTCCGTCTGGCCGATAAAAAGTGGGTTAGTGTTTTATTTAACTCACAAAAATATATATCTGGGATACGGCAAGGTAGCATCAGGAATAGATAGATGTATCTGGGTAGGACATTCATCTTAATAGCATTAATCCTAGTTAATAATGAGGGGGAAAGAATGCCAGCCTGTGGAGAAATTCCCGTACTTGCTTAAGCAGGGGGTAAAAGTGTAAGTGAAACAACCTGTCTAGTCTTGTCAGAATCCGGACCCCCAAGTATGGCAAGTGGTCTGTTTCCCATTGATATACATGTCTTGTTCTGATCTTCCCCTCAAAGTCTTCATCTATATGAAAGGGGAGCAGCAAGGACTTGGTTGTGTTTAACTTGTACTCCGACACCTCTGCAAATGCCTCAAGTTCTTCCTGAAATGCCTCCAAGGAGTGCTCAGGGTATGATAAGAACAACAAAATGTTGTCTGCATACATTGCGATCTTATGTTCCATTTCATCAACTATATGAATAATAACCACTAAATTGCAAAAATAAATAATCAAACATAAATCCAATGCAATTAATCACAATTTAAAATAAATACTAATACATAAAGACATAAAATTCATAATTTTTCAAAAAAATACAATAAACATGTTTAATGAAATTTTATTCACATCAATTATAACAAATCATACTGGGAGAAATACAACACATACCAAAATACCACAAAAGACTATACAAAATATATAACAATTAAACACATACAATACCCACAATATATAAATTCTTTAATATCATGACATTAAACACTCATCACATATAATAATAACCCTACTCTCATACAAATGCGTATTGCAAAATCTCACATAGAATTATCATAAAGCAGCTATCCTCTAACATTGCCATAATCATATATATATTACACAACCCAACTCTCTCTTATGACGTTTCTTAAATATTCATTGAAGATGTCATTGCACACACAGGAATGAAGAAGATCTTTCCACAATATTTCTAAATCTCCTCGAAGATGACATTGTAAAAATGTCCGCAAATCCCACCCGACGGTGTTTTTCAATCTATACCTCTAAAGCGGCACAAAGCTCACTTATTTGAAAAACGGAGGGCATTCACACAGCATCTCCTAGAAGAGAAGTAACGTATTAGGGGGGAACCCAAAATACCATTCCCAAAATACTAAAAATCTTTTACATTACCAATTTTAAACGATCCCAAAAAACAAATCGTGTCTTCTATCCTGAAGAGAATATATCAATGCAAAATCAGCTGCGGCACCCGGACTGCAATTCACCTCAGGTATACACAGTTAACTGCATCTTCCATACCATACTCAAACCACATCATGAGTTACAGTTTCTCCATACAATGGCTTCATCAGGGTAGGCTATAAAACGAGGTTACTTACCTGTAACGGGAGTTCTCCGTGGACAGCAGGATAAGTCAGCCACACTTGGTGACGTCCTCCGGGCGGAGCCGAGTACGGAAGTGCTCTCTCTAGAGCTCCGAAAGGTGAGCCCTCATGGGCCCACCTTAGGTAGCCCATCCCACCGGTCCGCCCCCTGGTCCGGCCAGTGAGTTCCTAGCTAGCCAGTTCCCGGACAGGGAGCGGATTCGGTATATTGACCTCCTCCAGGGGAGGTGGGTGGGATTGTGTGGCTGACTTATCCTGCTGTCTACGGAGAACTCCCGTTACAGGTAAGTAACCTCGTTTTCTCCATGGACCAGCAGGATTGCGTCAGCCACACTTGGTGCCTCCCTAGCTGCAGGTATGCTGAGGTGGAGGAGGAGTAGCCTAGCGGCACATAGAGGATTAGGCATGGAGCTTAGTGCAAAACTTTATTGCATTAACACACGTGAACTGTGCTATAACATAAGAACAAGTTGAAGATTCGTGAAACAACAGCAACAACAACAATGTGCAATTAGTGCAAGAAATGTGCAACAATGCAAATTAGTGCAAAGAACTAGTGAAATACAGCGGCTGTGCAATCGGCCATAACAAGGGACTGGGAGGGCCTAAGCAGCTTCTCAGGTGTCCATTGCCGTGGAGAGGACGGCTGTTCCCAGGGCGCAGTCCTCCTGAGCCTTGAGGTCAAGGCAGTAATGCTTTTGGAACGTGCGCGGAGAGGTCCAGGTGGCCGCTCTGCAGATGTCCAGCAGAGGAACAGAACGGAGGTTGGCTATTGTGGTGGCCATAGCCCTGAGCTTGTGAGGGCCCACTCTTGGCCGGTTCTGTGTGCCTGCGGGATCAAGGCAGTGAGAGACACATGAGGCGATCCAGTGCGAAAGGGTTCTCTTGTTGACAGGCCTGCCTGACCTGCTGGGGTCGAAGGATACAAACAATTGCTCGCCTTTGCGAATGGGTTCCGTGCGGAGCAAGTATACCCTGAGGGCCCGCAGACAATCAAGCGTGTGCAGGCGGCTTTCTTCTTCGGAGGCGTGAGGTTCTGGGAAGAACGCCGGAAGCTCAATGGATTGGTTCACGTGGAAGGCAGAGGCCACCTTGGGCACGAACTTGGGGTTGGTCCTCAGGGATGCTCTATCCTGGTGCAATTGTGTGTAGGGTGGATGGGACATCAATGCTTGTAGCTCGCTGATTCTTCGGGCAGATGTGATGGCCACGAGAAACAGTGTTTTCCAGGAGACATACTTCATTTCGGCCGACTCGAGTGGCTCGAAGGGTTCCCTGGTCAGGCGAAGAAGTACAGTGTTGAGGTCCCAAGCTGGCACGGGACGTCTGAGCGGGGGTTTAAGATTTGCCAACCCCTTCATAAAGCGAGAGGTCAAGGGTAGTGCTGCAATGGAGGTAGCCCCCTGGGGCTGAGCATGGAAAGCTGCGATCGCAGATAGATGCACTCGGACAGATTGAGTTTGCAGGCCAAGGTTAGAAAGCGAAGTCAGGTACCGCAGGACCTCGGGAAGCGGGCAAGTGGTGGGCTGCAGGCCTTGTGATGCGCACCAGATGCCGAATCTCTTCCACTTGAGGCCATAAGACTTCCTGGTGGAGGGCCTCCTGGCCGCTAGAACCACTTCTTGTACTTCTGACGGGAGCATTAGAGAAGAAAGGCTCAACCGCTCAACCTCCAGGCAGTGAGCGCTAGGGCTTTGAGGTTCGGGTGCATTATTTTGCCTCCATCCTGCGTGAGAAGGTCTGGTTTGAGTGGCAGGCGTATGGGTTTCGCTCGTGCTAGGCGTTGTAGTAGTGCAAACCACATCTGTCGTGGCCAGTAGGGTGCCACTAGGATGGCTCGGGCCTTGTCGCGAGCTAGCCGCTGGAGTGCCGCTGGAATGAGAGGTGTCGGGGGAAATGCATACACCAGAGACCACTCCCCCCAGTACACGTCGAATGCATCCGCTGCCAGTCGCTTGCTGGACGGGTGCCTGGAGCAAAAGAGGGGGCATTTTGTGTTCTGCTCCGTGGCAAACAGGTCGATGCTCGGGCGGCCCCAATGGCGGAAGAGACTGTTGGTGACTTCCGGGAGGAGTGTCCACTCGTGCGGCTGCAGCTGCCTGCTGAGTTTGTCGGCTAAGGTATTCTGATTGCCGGGTAGATAAGAGGCACGGAGCCAGCACCCGTGTGTTAAGGCCAGGGACCAGATCTGTAAAGCCTCCTTGCAGAGGGAACGAGAAGCTGTGCCCCCTTGCTTGTTGATGTAGAACATAGCCACTTGGTTGTCCATCTGAATGAGGATGGATTTGTTCTGCACGTGCGTTAAGAACGCTTGGAGGGCATACTTGATGGCCCTTAGCTCCAGGAGGTCGATGTGTAGGAGTGCCTCCTGCGGCGACCATGCACCTTGTGTGCTGAATTGTAAAATGTGTGCACCCCAGCCCAAGTTGGATGCGTCCGTAGTCAAGGTCAGTTGGTGCTCGGGTGGATGCATGTCCTTCCCTCCCGAGAGATTCGTCGAAACAGTCCACCAGTGTAGCTGGGTCTTGATTCTGGCGGTCATAGGTATGCGGGTGGAGAGGGGTTGCGAGTGTTGGTTCCAGTGGGTGCGAAGGTGACACTGTAGTGGCCGCATCCGCAACCTGGCGATGTGGATAACAGACGTTGTGGCGGACATGTGGCCCAGAAGACGCAGGATGGACTTTGCCGAGGAAGTCTCCGCAGAAGCCAGGCTGGCCGCGAGCGAAGTCAGAGCCGCAAGCCTGCGTTGTGGAAGGAACGCCTTCGAGAGCTGGGTGTCGATCTCCGCCCCGATGAACTCCAACCTCTGTGAGGGGATGCGCTGCGACTTGTTGTAGTTGATCACGAACCCCAGGGAAGATAACAGAGACTCGGTTATGCTCAGGGCTTCTTGGAGCTCCGATGATGATGGAGCTGTGAGGAGCCAGTCGTCCAGGTATGGAAAGATGGATATATTCCGCCTGCGGAGGTGCGCTGCGGGTACTGCCACACACTTCGTGAATACTCGTGGAGCTGGCGAGAGGCCGAAGGGAAGGACTTTGTACTGGTAATGTTGTCCCAGTACTGTGAAGCGAAGGTATTGCCTGTGTGACTTGTGGATGCGGATGTGGGTGTAGGCATCCTGCAGGTCCAGAGATGCCATCCAGTCGCCGGGTTGAATTAGGGGCAGGATGGAGTTGAGGGAGTACATCCTGAACTTTTCCTTGACGATGAACTTGTTGAGTTTGCGGAGGTCGAGGATGGGTCGGACGCCGCCTTTCGGTTTGGGAATGAGGAAGTACCTGGAGTAAAACCCAGAGTTTATCTGGTCCGATGGTACCTGCTCTATGGCACCGGAGGACAGCAGATGCATCAGTTCGGTGGCCATGGCTAGGCGAAGATGCGGTGGTGTAGCGCTGATGGGATGAATACTTTGGTGAGGCGCAGAGCTGAACCGTATTCGGTAGCCTTCTCGAATGATTTCGAGAACCCAGGAGTCTGATGAGATGCTTTTCCACTCGTTTAGGAAGTGAGTCAGGCGACCCCCGATCCGGATGGCCGCCGGGGGGTAGGCGTCAAAAGGATGGCCCACTCTTCGCAGGGGGTGGGTTATTCTTCTTTTGTTTGCGGTCCCGCTGTGAGTTGCGTTGGTGAGCGGGTACGTTGTAGGAGTTGTTTCTGTATTTGTTAGGCTGCCATTTCCTGTTGGTGGGGTATTTTTTGTTGGAAGAGTAGTACGAGCGCCTGTGGAAGTTGCCCTTATGCGCTCCACTGTGGCGCTCGAAGCCTTCTTCTGCAAGGGTTTGCAGAGTGGTGCAGTGCTCCTTCATATCGTTGACGGTGTCTTTAACTTTGTCTCCAAAGAGCGATTCCCCTGAGCAGGGTGCGTTGGCTATACCGTCATGTGTGTCCTCACGGAGGCCAGAGGCTCTGAGCCATGCCCAGCGCCTCGCAGATATAGCCGTAGCAGCGGTGCGCGAGGCCGTGTCGAATGAGTCAAAGGTTGCACTTGCCAGGTGCTTGCTGCATTCAGACAAATCGAGAAGGGCAGTGGAGAGTAGAGTCTGTGATTCCTTGGGCAGGGATGCAGTAGATGATCGCAAGGTCGCCATGCAGGTGTCCAGGAACAGGACTTGCTGGAATTGGTGAGATGCGATTTTGGCGCTAAGCATAGCCCCCTGGAACACCTTCTTCCCGATGTCGTCCAGGAGCTTGTTGTCTCTGCCAGGGGGGCTATTGGCGTGGGTGCGCGAGGACTTGATGCGCTTGAGCGCTGAAGACACGACAATGGAGTTGTGTGGAAGCTGGGGGTGAGAAAATCCAGGTGCAGGCTTCACTTGATACTTGTAGTCGAGCCGCCTGGGAAACGGTCTACCAGATGCTGGTGTCTGCCACAGTTTGGAGTGATTGTCCAGTAGCCTCTGGTGTACTGGCAGTGCGAAGGCAGGTTTTGGTGTCGCGAGGTATTTTAGGACCTCTGGGACCGTCTCCCCTGAGGCCTCGGTGACATTCAAAGCGAGGGTAGAGGCGAGTTTTGCCAAAAACTTGGGGTAGGTGAGGTCCTCCGGAGGCGGGGGGTCCTCTGTTTCAGCGGACTGCGTCTTCTCGGAGTTGGAATGCTCGATGGAAGCTGACCCCACCACTGCTGCTTCGATTTCGTGGTCCTCTGCGGTGCAGTCAGGTGATTGGGCTTCGTAGACTGGGTCAGGTGAGGGTTCACGGACAGGTTCAGTGATCCTCCCCTCCGGGGTGGAGGTAAGCGCTGCTCCTGGAGGTGTCTGTGCACGCCCTGCGCTGGGGGAGAGCGAGACGCGTGCCGAGGGTGTCGTTGAAGCAGATTGTCTCACCAGCTGGGTTAACAAGTTGAGGATAGCAGAAGACGTACTGTGGCTGGATCTGCTGCGTCTGGAAGTGCTCCGATGTCCGCTGCTGTTGCTGTGGGAGTCATCCCTGCGGCTCTTGCGGCGTTGGGAGCGGTGGCGGTGGTGCCTGCTGTGCCTGCGGCGTTTCGCTGTCTGTGCTCCATGACCAGAGTCACTGCTGCTGCTGCGCCCGCTGTGCCTGGTCCGCTTCCCGCGGTGGGAGGATCTATGCCCCGAGGTGCCCTTGTTGTGGCTGCTGGCTCTGGTGCACGGAGCACTGGCGTTTGAGGGGTTAAGTGTTTCTGCATGTCCCCCGAGCACACAGCTGTACAGGGGGTTGATGGAGGGCAGAGATGAGCTGCTGCAGGGCTCCCCTGCTGCGATTCCCGCGGCGATCAGGCTGGTCGGGTTATTAAGCTGGAGCCGGGTCCAAGCTTCCCCTACATTGTCTCTCAGCGTTGAGGCCCCGCCCCCTTCGTGGGCGGAGTTGGAGGACCCGGGCCAAGGCTGGGAGGACTGAAGGAGGGCGCCATCTTGGGCAGCATGGACAGGGGCTGCAGAGAGCTGCGGGGAGTAGAACAGTCTATCAGCAAGCCCCAGGGAGTTCAAAAGAGCAGCCGGATTAAAGCAATCAGCATATCTCACCTCCGGTGTGCCGCGGGTGCCGGCGCTTGGTCCGGGGGCAGCAGCGGAGTTCACTGAAGCGTCCAGGGAAACGGCCGGAGCTTTTCCAGCAGTAGGGCTTACCTCCGTTGGAGCGCGGGAGTCAGCGCTTGATCCTGAAGCAGCAGCAGGGTCCCTGATGTGCATCGGGCTGGGAACGGAGGCCCCATATGGCGCGTCCCGCCTGGAGGGAGTCCAGTCGGCAGCAGTGGAGGCACGGCTGAGGATGGAGGCCCGTTCAGGCACATCCTGGGCCGGCGGAGGGTCAGCCGGAGGCGTGGAAGCAGAGCACACCTCATGATAGCCTTTCTTCATTCCTCCACAGTGGGAGCATCCGTGCGAGGTATGTTTTTTGTTGCTACAGTGAGGGCATTTTTTTGCATAGTGTTTAGGCATAGTTTTGGCTAAAAAGTAAAAACAAAGAAATAAACAAATGAGAGCAGAGCAGGGTCCGTCTTGCTGGCAAGGCGGAAGAACGAAAACTGGCCGGACCAGGGGGCGGACCGGTGGGATGGGCTACCTAAGGTGGGCCCATGAGGGCTCACCTTTCGGAGCTCTAGAGAGAGCACTTCCGTACTCGGCTCCGCCCGGAGGACGTCACCAAGTGTGGCTGACGCAATCCTGCTGGTCCATGGAGAAAAATATATAATACTTATAGCCAAGGGAAAAACTCATTCAATCAAAAGAACCACTGCCATTCAATCTGAGAATTTAACCCGTTCGGTACCAGACTGTTACAGCAAAAAATATACTCCTGTTCTCTACGGCATATTTTTTGCATGTGTGGGCGTCTTTTTGAAGGGCTGAGCTTCCTTTGGATGCTTTATAATAATATATGACAGAAATCGACATGTCAAATTAAATCATGCTGTACCATTCCAGAGATACATTTAGACCCGACGGGGGTACTACGAGAAGTATTAAGGTCTGTCTAGGAGAACATGCTTCCCGCCTCCGCACGAAGACTTTAACAGCGCCCTTGGTGGAACACTGCAAAAAACACATGCTTTTGACCATCTGAAATGGCGTGTTCTGGATAGCATTCCATCGGACCCTAGAGGTGGTGACCATATCTCTAAATTACAAAAATTAGAGCAACGATGGATTTACAAACTGGGAACGGTCTCCTCGTCGGGTCTAAATGTATCTCTGGAATGGTACAGCATGATTTAATTTGACATGTTGATTTCTGTCATATAATTGGTCACTCTCTTGCCTACCCCACCAATTGGAATAGGGGATTCCCTGGCTTATAGGGTTTCCCCTTGTTCCATTGGCTGTAGTAAGTTCCCTATTTTTGAGTGATTGGTCAGATTGTTCTTCAATGAAGATCACGTGTTGATCCAGCGTTTACGTCACACGCCAATTCTTTAAAGGTTTGAATGCTCTGTTTTTTGGACATCGAAGCTTTTTATTACTACAGGATCCATTCAACCTGATGCAGGGTCAGAAGTCTTTCTGACCCGAAACATGCCACATCGTTCATCACAATTTCTGTGGTTCTTCTAAGCTCGTGGAAAGCCTATAAGCTAAGTGTTTCATTTACTACACTGTTTTTCAAATGATTAAAAGGAGTGGTCACAGCGAGGGGAGAGTTTTGATTCCCCTCTCTTTTGAATGATCACTCCGACAAAAAGTTATTGTTTCAGAGGTTCCTTTCTATTACGCCAGGGTTTGGTTTGACTCAACTCTGATCCTTAGTCCATCATCATGTGACTCCCCCTGGTGTTCCCTGGAAGTACAGGGCCATGATCACCTGAATTGGCCCTGTAGTCTGGGTGCATGGCCCGTCATTCTCCGTCCATGCCCCACTCCTATGGGCAAGGGGAGAGAGGCTGCTGGAATTCGGGCAGGATGGCTAGCGGGGCTGCACAGCCCCACTAGTCGCCTTATAGATTTGGGCCCTTAATGTTCTCATTTCCAGGTCATTAATAAACATGTTTAAAAGCAATAGGCCCTGTACAGATCCCTTCACTATTCACCTTTTTCCATTGAGAAAATATGCCATTTAGTACTACTCTCTGTTTTCTTTCATTTAATCCGCTCACAATCCAGAATTGGACATTGCCTCCTATTCTATGACTTTTTAATTTCCTCAATAGTGTCTCAGGAAGGACTTTGCAAATGTTTCTAAAAATCAGATACACTATATCAACCTGCTCTCTTTTATCTACATGCTTACTCATGCCTTCAAAGAAATGTAGCAGATGAGCATGGCAAGACCTCACATGACTAAATCCATGTTATCAATTACACCGGTATCGACTGGGTCAGTGTCACGTCAGGACATGCTAGGGAGATAAAGTTCCTAGATGGAATAAATGACTGCTTCTTGGAGCAGCTGGTTCATGAACCGACCAGAGGGGAAGCCATATTAGACCTAGTCCTTAGTGGAATACCAGATCTAGTGCAAGAGATAAGGGTGTTGGGGCCACTTGGCAATAGTGATCATAGCATGATCACCTTTGATTTAATTAGTGGAGGAGGGATAGTAAGGAAATCCACAGTACTACCTTTTAACTTTAAAAAGGGAGACTATGATAAAATGAGGAAAACAGTTAAGAAAAAACTAAAAGGAGCAGTTGCGAAGGTTAAAGACGTACATCAAGCTTGGGTGGTGTTGAAAAATACCATCTTGGAAGCCCAGACCAGCTGTATTCCACGCTTTAAGAAAAGTGGAAGGAAGTCCAAAAAACTGCCAGCATGGTTTAAAGGTGAGGTCAAAGAGGCTGTTGTTGCCAAAAAAGCATCTTTCAGGAAATGGAAAAAAGAGCCAAACGACGAAACCTGGAAACAGCACAAGCACTGGCAAGTCAAATGCAAGGCATTGATAAGGCAGGCAAAGAGAGAATTTGAGAAGAAGCTTGCTGTGGAAGCAAAAACGCGAAATAAAGACCTTTTCAAGTACATTCGTAGCAAAAAACCTGTGAGAGAGTCAGTTGGTCCATTAGATGATAAAGGGGTTAAAGGAGCACTAAGAGGCGACAAGGCGATAGCGGAGAGACTGAATGAATTCTTTACTTCGGTCTTTACTGAGGAAGATGTAGGGATGCTACCCATGACTGAAGTGGTATTTAAAGGTGCGGAAGAATTGAAGGAAATATCGATACATCGGGAAGATGTCTTACAGCTATTAGATAAACTGAAGAGTAGCAAATCACCTGGGCCGGATGGTATACATCCAAGGGCATTGAAAGAACTGAAATATGAGATTGCAGAACTGCTATCAGTAATCTGTGAACTATCATTAAAATCATCTCTAATACCTGAAGATTGGAGGATCGCCAATGTAACACCAATTTTTAAAAAGGGTTCCAGGGGTGATCCGGGAAACTACAGACCGGTGAGCCTGACGTCAGTACTGGGAAAAATGGTAGAAACCATCATAAAGAATAAAATTACTCACAACCTAATGGGAGACAGCCAACATGGCTTTAGACAAGGAAGATCTTGTCTTACTAATCTGTTATGTTTTTTTGAAGGAGTGAATAAACAGGTGGACAAAGGTGAGTCGGTTGATATTGTGTATCTGGACTTTCAGAAAGCCTTTGACAAGGTCCCTCATCAGAGACTTTTGGCAAAACTAAAGAGTCATGGGATAGGAGGCAGTGTACTATTGTGGATCAGGAACTGGTTAAAAGATAGAAAGCAGAGGGTAGGGCTAAATGGCCAATTTTCCCAATGGAGAAAGGTGAATAGTGGTGTACCCCAGGGATCTGTGCTGGGTCCGCTGCTTTTTGACATATTCATAAATGGCCTGGAAAGTGGAATAACGAGTGAGGTTATCAAATTTGCAGATGACACAAAACTATTTAAAGTTGTTAAAACCCAAGAGGATTGTGAAAACTTGCAAGAGGATCTTGATAAATTGGAAGACTAGGCATCAAAATGGCAGATGAAATTTAATGTGGACAAGTGCAAGGTTATGCACCTAGGGAAGAACAACCCAAACTATGGTTACACGATGCAAGGTTCCACATTAGGAACCACCACCCAGGAAAAAGATTTAGGAGTCATTGTGGATACCATGTTAAAACCCTCGGCCCAGTGTGCAGCAGCGGCCAAGAGAGCAAATAGAATGCTAGGTATGATAAGGAAAGGAATGGAAAATAAAACAAAAGATATTATAATGCCTCTATATCGTTCCATGGTGAGACCGCACCTTGAATATTGTGTGCAATTCTGGTCGCTGTATCTTAAAAAGGATATAGCGATTTTAGAAAAGGTACAGAGAAGAGCCACCAAAATGGTAAAGGGGATGGAAGGATACTCCTATGAAGAAAGGCTAAAAAGGTTAGGGCTCTTTAACCTGGAAAAGAGACGGCTGAGGGGAGATATGATAGAAGTCTATAAATTAATGAACGGAGTGGAACGGGTAAACGTAGATCGATTGTTTACCTTATCAGAATATAGAAAGACTAGGGGACATGCAATGAAGCTACAGGGTAAACTATTTAAGACTAATAAAAGAAAATATTTTTTCACTCAACGTGTAATCAAACTCTGGAATTTGTTACCGGAGGATGTAGTAAAGGCTGTTAGTGTAGCTGGGTTTAAAAAAGGTTTGGACAAGTTCCTGGAGGAAAGGTCCATAAACCATTATTAAGAAGTGACCGAAGATATCAATGCTTGACCCAGTACAAGCATTGTGGAACTTGTGTCTCTTGGGGAAACTGCTAGGTACATATGACTTAGATTGGCCACTGTTGGAAACAGAATACTGGGCTTGATGGACCTTGGTCTGACCCAGTATGGCATATCTTATGTTCTTATGTTCATGTTGGCTTTGTCCCATTAAACTATGACTACCAATATGTTCAGTAATTTTGTACTTTATAATGGATTCTGCCATTTTGCCTCACGCTGACATCAGGTTCACTGATCTGTAGTTTCCTTGATTACCCTAGAACACTTTTTAAAAATTGGCCACCATCCAATCTTCAGGTAGCTTAGATGATCTTAATGGTACTTTACAAATTAATAAAGTAGATCTGAAATTTCACTTTTCAGTTCTCAGAATTCTGGAATGTATGCCATTTGGTCCAGCTGATTTTCTACACTTTAGTTTGACAAATTGCCTTATTACATCTTCATGTTTTACTGATATTTGGTTCAAGTCCTCCGAATCATTATCTTTAAATATCTTTTCTGACATGAGTATCTCCTTTACATCTTCTTCAACAAAGACCAGAGCAAAGAATTCATTTTGTCTTTCCCCTATGGCCTTTTCCTCCCTTAGTGCCCCTTAGAGGGGTGGAAGGTCATCTAAAGGTCTAATTGACTGCTTTATTATTTTTGCTTCTATGGTGAGATTCTTTTCAAATTCTTTCTTGGCTTTCCTTATCAATGCTTTGCATCTAACCTTTCAGTGCTCAGGGCCGTACTGATGGTGAAAAGCGCCCTGTGCGAGTTGCACATTGGGCATGTGCCCCCTCCCGCACCGCTATCTAGCCACTTTATGGGGGCGGGAGAGAAGAGGCGTGCACCCGATGTGCAACTTGCTGGCACACTAAGCAGGTCTGGACCCTCCCGGAGAGACCAGACCTGCTTAGTGTGCCAGCGAGAAGACTTAAGGGGCGCATTTCGGCTCTCTGCTGCTGCCTGCCCCCGCTAAAGTGGTGGCGGCAGGCAATGGCAGAGAGCCAAAATGTGCCCTTTAAGTCTTTGCGCCCTGTGTGGCCGCACCGCTTGCACAGGGCTCAGTAGGTCCTGTCAGTGCTTATGATGTTTTCTGTATTTTTCATTTGGATCCTTTTTCCATTTTTTTAAAGATGATCTTTTGGTCATAACAGCTTCACTCACCTCACCTTTTAACCATGCTGGCAGTTGTTTGTCCTTCCTTCCTTTCACCCTTTTTAAAGTGTGGAATATATCTGGTCTGGGCTTCTAAGATGGCATTTTTAAACAATACCAATGCCTAATGTAAACTCTTAATCCTTGCAACTGCTTATTTTATTTTTTTCAAAATTTTATCAGTCTCCCCTTTGAAAGTTAAATGCTAGTACAGTAACTTTCCTTACTGTTCTCCCTCCAGTTATTAAATCAAATTTTATCATGTTGTAATCGCTATTGTCAAGTGGCTCTAACACCATTACCTCTTGAAAAGATACTGTGGTTCACTAAGGACCAAGTCTAAAATAGCTCCCCCTAATGTTGGTTCTTGAACCAGATGCTCCATGAAGCAGTCATTTATTTAATATAGAACTTTATCTCCCTAGCATGGCCTGATGTGACATTTACCCAGTCAATGCTGCAGTAATTGAGATCAGCCATTATTACTGTGTTGTTAATTTTGTTAGCTTCAGTAATTTCTGTTAGCATTTCATTATCTGTCAGTTCATTCTGGCCAGGCGGTTGGTAGTGCACACCTACTGCTATTCCCCTCCCCTTCTCACTTGGAATTTCTATCCATAACCTCTCCACATTCCCCCTGACCCCCCCCCCATTCAAACTGTAAATATGTTATGATATGGTCAATGTATCTCTTGTTGTTTAATGGAAACCGCTTTGATCCGTTGAAAAGCAGTATATAAGCATAGCTAACTAAATAAATAAAGCATAAAGATTCTACAGTGCAGTTTATAACTTGCAGGACTTTTATCCTGTTTGACTCAATGTCCACTTTAACATATACAGTAGTTCCACCCCTCCACTAATTTGATCACAGTAGTTCCACCCCTCCACTAATTTACATATACAGTAGTTCCACCCCTCCACTAATTTGATATACAGTAGTTCCACCCTTCCACTAATTTACAGTAGTTCCACCCCTCCACTAATTTACATATACAGTAGTTCCACCCCTCCACTAATTTAAGAACATAAGAACATAAGACATGCCATACTGGGTCAGACCGAGGTCCATCAAGCCCAGTATCCTGTTTCCAACAGTGGCCAATCTAGGTCATACGTACCTAGCAATATCCCCAAAAGACACAGGTTCCACAATGCTTGTACTGGGTCAAGCATTGATATCCTGGGTCCCTTTTTAATAGTGGTTTATGGACCTTTCCTCCAGGAACTTGTCCAAACCTTTTTTAAACCCAGCTATACTAACAGCCCTTACTACATCCTCCGGTAACAGATTCCAGAGTTTGATTACACGTTGAGTGAAAAAATATTTTCTCTTATTTGTCTTAAATAGTTTACCCTGTAGCTTCATTACATGTCCCCTAGTCTTTCTATATTCTGATAGCGTAAACAATTGATCCACATTTATCCGTTCCACTCCATTCATTAATTTATAGACCTCTATCATATCTCCCCTCAGCCGTCTCTTTTCCAGGTTAAAGAGCCCTAACCTTTTTAGCCTCTCTTCATAGGAGTAGCCTTCCATCCCCTTCACCAATTTGGTGGCTCTTCTCTGTACTTTTTCTAATAACGCTATGTCCTTTTTAAGATACGGTGACCAGAATTGCACACAATATTCAAGGTGCGGTCGTACCATGGAGCGATACAGAGGCATTATAATATCCTTTGTTTTATTCTCCATCCCTTTCCTTATGATACCTAGCATTCTATTTGCTTTCTTGGCCGCCGCTGCACACTGGGCGTAGGGTTTTAACATGTTATCCACGATGACTCCTAAATCTTTTTCCTGGGTGGTGGTTTCTAATGTGGAGCCTTGCATCGTGTAACTATAGTATGGGTTGTTCTTTCCTAGGTGCATAACTTTGCATTTGTCCACATTAAATTTCATCTGCCATTTGGATGCCCAGTCTTCCAATTTATCCAGATCCTCCTGCAGTTTTCCACAATCCTCTTGGGTTTTAACAACTTTAAACAGTTTTGTGTCATCTGCAAATTTGATAACCTCACTAGTTATTCCCTTTTCCAGGTCATTTATGAATATGTCAAAAAGTAGCGGACCCAGTACAGATCCCTGGGGTACTCCACTATTCACCTTTTTCCATTGGGAATATTGGCCATTTAGCCCTACCCTCTGCTTTCTATCTTTTAACCAGTTCCCGATCCACAATAGTACACTGCCTCCTATCCCATGACTTTTTAGCTTCGCCAAAAGTCTCTGATGGGGGACCTTGTCAAAAGCTTTCTGAAAGTCCAGATACACTATATCAACCGACTCACCTTTGTCTACCTGTTTATGCACACCTTCAAAAAAACATATCAGATTAGTAAGACAAGATCTTCCTTGTCTAAAGCCATGTTGGCTGTCTCCCATTAGGCCATGACTATCTACATGCTGTGTAATTTTGTTCTTTATGATGGTTTCTACCATTTTCCCTGGTACTGACGTCAGGCTCACCGGTCTGTAATTTCCCGGGTCACCCCTGGAACCCTTTTTAAAAATTGGTGTTACGTTGGCGACCCTCCAATCTTCAGGTATGTGATAAGGAAGCTTATCATAGCACAGGAAGGAGGTATAGAAAAGGTGAAGTGACTCTGAACAAGCAACCTGTCAGTTCTGGTAGAAATAAGAAAACAGAATTTTCCCATAAAAGACTACCAGTCCCAGAATGCACCAGGTTTCCAACAGCCATTAGAGGAGCTGAAGTGGGGAAACGTGTGTTCAATCAGGAGGGCTATGAGGTAATCCCTAAGCACTCATCTCAAAGGGCAGGGCCTGATTCAGCACAGCTGCGCTGTATTAGGGGGGAGCACTCATCTAAGCAGAATAAAGGTAGAGTTTATTCTACAGAGAATCAGTTTGAGCTTGATCATCTTCATCATCAGGAGGATCATCAGAAGCAGAAGCCCAACCGGACGGACAGAGAGGGAAAGAAACCCTTTGGAAGAAAGAGGAGAAAAAGCCTTTGAGAGGTCTAGAAGAGTCCAGAGCAGTACGTATACTGGGAGGCATTCCAAGGGCCAGCATACACCATTGGACTGGGGAAAGCCAGAGGAATGGTGCTGCAGAGCTAGGAATCTCCAGACGGTACCTGTGAGGGAGACGGCTGCACGTGGAAGGGACCCTAAGACCCGTGCCAGAAGGTATGTGAAGAGAGATCCAGTGTCCAGGGATATGGATTGGAAGGCTGGACATAAGAACTGGACTACATACTGGCCAGGCTATATAGAGAGGAACTCTAACAGCAATGGAAGCTCAGGTATGAACACTGATCTATGCCCTAGCTATAACCTTGAAAGACAGCAGGGAAACAAGTATTCTCCTGAAAGTGCTCCATTGGGAGATTCATCTGTGCCAGTCCATGATATTGAACCCATGCTTGTTGAAGAAGGGGGAATGATAGCAGATGAAGAATCTGTTTACATGGACTGCTCTCTGTCTAAACTCCTTTGGTGATTTTCTGTTACAAAGTACAGCAACCATCACAAAGAAATACAAACTTGTTCTTTAATCTACTCAGAAAAGATCCTGAGTAGGATTTTTAGCCACGCAGTAGAAAGCAAGCCAGCTAAGGGGTTTCAGCTGGATAACTGCTAGCAATTGAGCCTTACCTAATTGCTTGTGAGCTCTAAGAGAATCACTTCTGAATCTATGTGGGAAGATATAAGAAGTTCACCTGAAAAGAACAGTTTTTTTTCCTTCTTTGTGGCTTTTGGTTTGTTGTTTGATACATGCTAAGAAAATATTAGCTAAGCCTACAGAAAAGACCAGTTTGTTATCAACCAGGTCTTATTTCTTTTGCTTTGATTGCCTGATAAGTTAAAATGTTGTTTTCCTGATTTTGTTTTTCCAAGTTTAACACTGAAAGCAAGTAACCTGATTTATGTGCTACCAAGCATATCTGTGTTGGGAGAAATAACCCCATAAATAAATATCTTAATGGCTTTATCCAAAAGCACAACTAATTATTGTGAGCAGCTGTGTCTGGTGTGAATGAACTGCATTGCCCACAATCCCTTGCAAATCATATAGATATATGCACTTGCCAAGACTGTGAAGATTCTCACCCAGGCAGCCGTCTGACAGGTATTACAGATGATTTTAATGAAAGTTCACAGATTACCAATAGCAGGTCTGCAATCTCATATTTCAGTTCTTTCAACACTCTGGGATGTATACCATCTGGTCCAGGTGATTTGCTACTATTCAGTTTATCAAATAGTTGTAATATATCTTCTCGGTGTAGCGATATTTCTCTCAATTCCTCTGCAGTATCACCTTTAAATACCACTTCAGTCTTGGGTAACATCCCTACATCTTCCTCAGTAAAGACCGAAGCAAAGAATTCATTCAGTCTCTCTGCTATAGCCTTGTCTCCTCTTACTGCCCCTTTTATCCCTCTATCATCTAATGGTCCAATTGACTCTCTCACAGGCCTTTTGCTACGAATGTACTTGAAAAAGTCTTTATTTCGTGTTTTTGCTTCCGTAGCAAGTTTCTTCTCAAATTCCCGCTTTGCCTGCCTTATCAATGCTTTGCATTTAACTTGCCAGTGCTTGTGCTGTTTCCAGTTTTCATCATTTGGCTCTTTTTTCCATTTCCTGAAGGTTGCTTTTTTGGCAGCAACAGCCTCTCTGACCTCACCTTTAAACCATGCTGGCAGTTTTTTGGACTTTCTTCCACTTTTCTTAATGCGTGGAATACAGCTGGTCTGGGCTTCGAGGATAGTATTTTTAAATAACACCCAAGCTTGCTGTAAGTCTTTAACCTTTGGAACCGCTCCTTTTAGTTTTTTCCTAACTATATTCCTTATTCTATCATAGTCTACCTTTCGAAAGTTAAAAGGTAGTACTGTGGATTCCTTTACTATCTGTCCTCCACTAATTAAATCAAACATGATCATACTATGATCACTATTGCCAAGTGGTCCCAACACCCTTATTTCTTGCACCAGATCTGGCGTTCCACTAAGGACTAGGTCCAGTATGGCTTCCCCTCTGGTCGGTTCATGAACCAGCTGCTCCAAGAAGCAGTCATTTATTTCATCTAGAAACTTTATCTCCTTAGCTTGTCCTGCTGTGACACTGACCCAGTCGATACCGGGGTAATTGGAATCACCCATTATTACTACTCTGTTGTGACTTTTGTTAGCTTCCTTGATTTCTTTGAGCATTTCATCATCCATTTGTTCATTCTGGCCAGGCGGTCGATAGTATACTCCCACTGCCATCACCTTCCCCTTCATACATGGAATTTCAATCCATAGAGATTCTACAGCAAATTTTGTTCCCTGCAAAACTTTAATCCTTTCTGACTCTATGCCCTCTCTAACATAGAGCGCAACCCCTCCACCAATTTGATCAGCTCTATCATTACGATATAGTTTGTATCCAGGTATCACAGTGTCCCACTGGTTATCCTCCTTCCACCATGTCTCTGAGAGTGCAATCATATCTAACCTCTCATTTAGTGCTATATATTCTAACTCTCCCATCTTATTGTTTAGACTTCTAGCATTGGCATACAAGCATTTTAGAGACTGTATTTTATTAATATTAATCTGGCTATTGGTAGGCATGGGTAATTTGGAATCTTTATGCTCTGTCTGCTCCTTACTCAAGGGCATTTGGGCTACTATACTCCCTTTTGGAACCTCACTGCTTTTGGTAGTATCCTTCAAGGATACCTTCGTCCGAACCATGCGCTCCTGGGTGACTGTCGGCTTTCCCCTATTTTCTAGTTTAAAAGCTTCTCTATCTCTTTTTTAAAGGTTAATGCCAGCAGTCTGGTCCCATCCTGATTAAGATGAAGCCCATCCCTTCGGAAGAGCCCCCCCTTTCCCCAGAATGTTCCCCAGTTCCTAACAAATCCAAAACCCTCATCCTTGCACCATTGTCTCATCCACGCATTGAGACTCCGGAGCTCTGCCTGTCTTTTGGGTCCTGCACGTGGAACAGGAAGCATTTCGGAGAATGCTATCCTGGAAGTTCTGGATTTCAACTTCCTACCTAAAAGCTTAAATTTAGCCTCCAGAACTTCCCTACCACATTTTCCTATGTCATTGGTACCAACATGTACCAAGACAGCAGACTCCTCCCCAGCACTATCTATGATCCTATCTAGGCGGTGCGTGAGGTCTGCTACCTTCGCACCAGGCAGGCATGTTACCAGGCGATCCTCACGTCCACCAGCCACCCAGCTATCTACATTCCTAATGATTGAATCACCAACTATAACAGCTGTCCTGACCCTCCCCTCATGGGGACATGGCCCTGGAGAAACGTCCTCGGTGCGAGAGGGTTTTACATCACCTGGAGGACAGGTCCTAGTTACAGGATCACTTCCTGTCACACCAGGGTGATGCTCTCCTGTCACGTGACCTCTCTCCTCCATGGCAACAGGGATGCTGCCAGACTGGAGGTGGGACTTCAGGACTATATCCCTGTAGGTCTCGTCCATGTACTTCTCTGTCTTTCTTATGTCTTCCAGGTCTGCTACTCTAGCCTCTAGAGAACGGACTCGTTCCCTGACAGCAAAGAGCTCCTTGCACTTAGTGCATACGTAAGACCTCTCACCAACTGGGAGAAAATCATACATGTGACACTCAATGCAAAAGACCGGAGAACCCCCATCTCGTTGCTGGACTTCTGTCTGCATCTTAGTTTAAAGCTTGTGTTTAGGTCTTTTAAATTCTGTATATAATAAGGATTGGTGTAGATGCTTATACTAATAAAAGTGTATCTAATACTCCTAATACACCTTGTGTACCTGAAGCTTAATTAATTAATCTCAGGTCCTCCGTGTATGACTGATTTGGATAAAGAGCTGCACCTGAGAGCAGTCCCTTTTCTCTAAGATGTGCAAGTACCTATAAAACTACAATTACCCCAGGGGTGGGTGGGTGCTGGGGAGGGAGGGAGGGAGATAAGTCCTATTAAAGAGGGCAGTTACAAGGTACCCTGTCCTGAACCCTCAGCAGGGGGGAGGGGGTACCACACAAAGCCCAGTTAGTTGAGAGAGGCAAGGTAAGTTACAGCTGAGAAGGCTGAACTAGCACACCACTAAGACAAACAATAAATAATTAAATAAACAGTTAGACAAACAATAAATAATTAAATAAACAGCTAGAACTCACAGCAAGGTGTCACAGGAGGCAAATATCCACTTCTCTAGCAGAGCACTGTGAAAGCACTGCTCTTCCCTGATCAGAGAAAAGCAAACTAAAACAGACTATGCACACGTGGAGGAAACAGGAAGAAGGCTACACAATACCTCAGCAGGGGGGAGGAGGGGGAGGATTCACTCAGGCAGGCTAGGACAGGAAAAAAGTTTAACACACAGCAGGTTCTGGGGAGAGAGATTTAATTTAAAATGAACAGTTAACCTGGCTACCACACAAAGCCCAGTTAGTTGAGAGAGGCAAGGTAAGTTACAGCTGAGAAGGCTGAACTAGCACACCACTAAGACAAACAATTTGATATACAGTAGTTCCACCCCTCCACTAATTTGATCTATCCTGCAGTACAATATGTACTCTGGTATCAGAGTGCCCTATTGGTTATCCTCCTGCCACCAGATCTCTGGGATGTCAATTGTAGCTACCTTTTCATTCAATACTACATAGTCTAACTCTCCCATCTTATTATTTAGACTTCTAGCACTTGTATACAGGCATTTAAAAGTATGTTTTTCTTCCTATTAACAATCTGCTTATCAGTTGACAGGTAATTTGAAAGACAATTTGTACCCAGGTATCACAGTGTCCCAATGGTTGTCCTCCTTCTACCATGTCTCCGAGATACCAGTCATATCTAACCTCTCATTTAGTGCTATATATTCTAACTCTCCCATCTTATTTTTTAGACTTCTAGCAATTGCATACAAGCATTTTAGAGACTGTATTTTATTCATATTAATCTGGCTATCGGTAGGAAGGGGTAATTTGGAATCTTTTTTTTCCCAAATTCTGTTTATTAAGTATTGCAAAGTACAAACAACAAACGTCATGCCAACTTTTACAATTTTTTTTTTTTTTTTTTGTGATTTGAAAAAAAAAAAAAAAAAACAGGTCCCGGGCGGGGCTGTGTCTTGTCCACCGCCCTGGGAACACGGCAATAACCATCACCAGAGACATTCCTGACATCCAGTATAACCTAAGAAACCCCCCCCCCAACCCATTCCCTCCCCCACCCCCCTCCCCAACGCAGGAAGCACAGCAGTACAGAAGATATCCCAAGTACAGCCTGCATCCCAGGCCACCATTATCCAATTTTTAGCACTTCACTACGAGCCTTAGGTCCCAGTCTCTGGATATAGGGCATCCAAATCAACAAAAAGGTAGCCCATGTCCGAGGATGTCTCAGCGCAGTTCTCCTTTCCATGAGCATAAGTTGATGTAGGCTATTGCGCCACTCACAAAAAGTGGGGGCCACAGGCTCCCTCCAACGACTAAGAATAGGGCCCTTACCCACCAGACAGGCCTTGCGCACCAACACCCTCTCCCATCTCCCCTTCGGGTGGAGTGGTCCCAACTGATCTAGCACTACCAAGGTCCCCGACCAGCAAATCCGTTGGCCCAGTAGGCCACTAAGATATGTCTCGATGCGCCGCCAATACCTGTGAATAGAAGGGCAGCCCCACCACATATGACCCAAATCTGCCAATGTACATGAACATTTAGGGCACCCTCCATGTAGAGCAAGATGGCTTCGAAAGGCCCGCCTCGGGGAGAAATGGGCACGAAGGACACATTTGAACTGCATCTCTCGCCAGCGGGCCCCACCCACGAGTTGCGCAATCCGGCCCAAAGCAGCCTGAACGGAACCCGGAGCAATGTCTCGACCCAACTCACGCGCCAAAGGCTTTCCAGCGCCGAATAATCCGGGGGTGCATCCAAGCGATCCAGACGTTTCTTCAAATCAGCTATCGTCGGTGGGGACTCCTCCCCCAACGCAAAGAACTCAATAATGCGCTCCGAGCGTTCCGCAGTAAGCTCACGCTGCGGCAAAGAGCCGACATAATGAGAGAGCTGAGCATACGCGAAGGCAGATGTTCCAACGGGCAACCCATACTCCCTACAAAACACCCCCAGAGCCTTACAGCGACCGTCAAGATCCACCACATGCCCCAAACGCCGTAGTCCTACTCGCCACCACTGCCGAAAGGAAGCCGAGTCAGAGCACGGCAAAAAACAGGCATTGCCTTGTATGGGCAACCAGCAGGACACCGCAGCATCGTTACCCCAGAACTTGTTTAACTGTTGCCATGTACGCCGCATTGCCTGTAACAAAACACTGCTCGTCAAACGAGGTGGCAAGGTGGTCCGCTGTAGATGCAAAACCGCTTCCAAAGAGTGGGGCGCCACAAAGGCTGCTTCAAGCGCACGCGGGGTATAGATCTCAGTATCCCACAGCCAATCACTCAAGTGTCGTGGTTGACACGCCAGCGCATATTTCCAAAGATCTGGTACCCCAACTCCGCCGGAGCGCCATCCCCCACGCAGCCTCGCCAACGGTATACGGGCTCTGAAACCTTTCCAGAGAAAGCCCCGAATCTCCTTTTTTAAACGCACCAAATCACGCTTCAAAAGCTACACAGGGAGTGTTTGCATCCAATAAAGTAAGCACGGAAAAATCACCATCCCCAAGGCGGCCACTCTACCAAGCAAAGACAAAGGAAGGGGGGCCCACGCCCGCAGCTGCGCTCGAACCTTAGGAAAAAATACGCTCAAAATTAGCTTTATATAGCAGCGCCGGCTTCCTAGTTAACAGAATACCCAAGTAAACAAAAGATTCATCAGCCCAGCGGAGTGGGAAATTCCCAAGCCAATTCCCCCGTAGCGTGCCCCCCACATCTAAGGCTTCCGATTTATCCATATTGATACGCAGCCCCGTAAACTGGCCATATAGCGAAAGCTCCTCAAGTAAACGCGGAAGGGATTGTTGGGGAGAAGAAAGGTGGACAAGTATATCATCTGCAAATGCAGCCACCTTAAATCCATGACAACCAATACGCACGCCACCTATACCAGGGGATTCCTCAATCCTCCGTATCAATGGATCCAGAGACAACACAAAGAGTAAGGGGGAGAGCGGGCAGCCCTGACGCATACCTCGTTCCAGTCAAAAACGTATCCGAAAGCACCCCATTACATAAGACCCCCGCCGTGGGGTCCGAATAAAGCAGCTCCACCATCTGACAAAAGGGGCCCCCAGCCCGTAGCATGGCAAAAGAAACTTCAAATACTCCCACTGGACCTGGTCGAATGCCTTTTCAGCGTCAAAGCTAATTACCAGGGACTGGAGGTCCCGGTCCCGGACCCACTCTAAAGATGCCAAAAGTCATCGTAAATTCCGCACAGCATAGCGCCTCTTAACAAACCCTACCTGCGATTCATGAACCAAATCCCCCAACACCAAAGCCAGTCTATCGGCCAACACCTTCACCAGTAATTTCAAATCAAAATTCAATAAAGAGATTGGCCGATACGAAGCGGCCTGAGTGGGGTCTTTTCCGGGTTTAGGAATTAAGGTAATATGCGCATGGTTGGCGCCCCAGCTAAACTTCCCCTGAGCCACCCGCCTATGATACATAGCCACTAAGGTTGGAGGCGCTAAATCACCCAATAGTTTATAAAACTCGGCCCCAAACCCATCCGGGCCAGGTGCCTTACAACAGCTAGCTTTCTGAATAACTCTATGGACTTCGTCCACCGTCACCGGAGCGTCAAGGCAAGCCCTCTGTTCCGCCGACACCTTCGGCAGTAATATTTCCTGCAAATACTTCTGCATTTCAACCGGTGCTCCCTCCCTCTGGAAGAAAGAACGGAACACTCGAGCTATAGCTACATTGTCCTTATGTAAGTCACCCTGATCGTCTCGTAATGCTGCCACCAACCGATGGCCCCGGTGGCCTTGCAGGCAATGCGCCAAATGTTTCCAGGGTTTATCACCAAAGCAAAAGAGTTGGTATCTATAATACATGTACAATTTCTTCGCCCTCTGATAAAGTAGTTCATTAAGAGACGTTTGCAACTCCCAAAGCCGTCGCTTATTGTTCACACTCGGATCCCCTGCACACCGCCGCCGAGCTCGCACCACCTGCTTTTCCAATTGAACAATTTGCCCAGCCAATAGCTTCCGCTTCTGTGCCACATAAGCAATAATATCTCCCCTCAACACGACTTTGGCCGTCTCCCAAAGCAACTCCGGATCATCCTGATGTCGCTCATGATGAACCATAAACTCCTGCCAATATTTTACAAGACACGTGCGAAACTCCGCATCATGGTACAATCCCAAGGGAAACCGCCAGGGCCTCATCGACACGGCCAATCCCCCCCAGCCGAATTCAACCCAAACTGGGGCATGGTCAGACACCGCAGAAGGGCCAATCTATGCGTCGCCTACCTGCGCAAACAACCTTTCCGAGACTAAAACATAATCTAGCCTAGCACTGGTACCATGAGCTCTCGATTGATGGGTAAAGTCTTTCTCGACTGAATGAAGCAAGCGCCATGGGTCAACCAGGCCCAAACGTTTGCAGAAACCCTGCAACGTCTTAGTAGTCGGAATGCGCGTGCATTCCCCCCCACCACCGGACACATCTAGCCCCACATCAAACACCCCATTCAAATCACCGGCCAGTATCAAGGGAACATCGGGCAGTTGCTCGATTCTAGAAGTTAAGCGGGCATAAAACACCCGGTCCAATACATTAGGGCTATACAGGCAGCCCAACATGACAGGCCGACCGTCAAGATTACCATAGAGCAAAATATACCGGCCATCTGTGTCAGAGTACTCCTTAAGTAGTTCAAAACGGGTCTGCTTACTAATCAGTATGACCACTCCACCCTTTTTCCCCTTAGCCGGGGAGCCCCAACTCTGCCCCACCCACATTTTCTGCAATTTAACGTGCTCCTCAGCCGTCTGGTGGGTTTCTTGCAACATAGCTATATCACATTTCAGCCTAGCTAAGGTCTGCAACACTTTATATCTTTTAATAGGAGTGCCTATCCCACAGATATTCCAAGAAACAACCTTCAGGGCGGGTCATAAGTAAATAGGCATTCTGTATCAATCCTACGGGAAAAAGAAGAAGAGACCCCCCCAGCCTGGGGCCCCCCCCTAGACAATACTGTGCCCCCATACTGTCCACAGTCAATCAAACAACAGTAGCGCTGCGTTCCCTGTGACCTCCCACCCCTTCCCCTTCCTCTACCCCACCTACCTCCCGTGCCCTCCCAACCCCACCCAGACCCTATACCCCTATGGCCTACACCCACCCCTACCCTTCCCCACCCCTCAATCACTAACCTCCATCTCACTCCCATCAGGGTCACCTAGGATGTGAAAAGAACCCCCCTCCCCCACCCAACTGGCCATACCCAGCGAATTGGAAGTCAAAACAGTCTCACCCGGCCCGAGCACGCAGGGGAAGTCCTCTCTGGAGGGGCCAACCATCCTGGCTCAGCCAACATTCCACTCAACAACTACCAACCAGGACAAACTGGGATGGCTCCCCTTAAACCTAACATGGTACAAACACTCACCACCCATTCCAACCCCCAGACACTCCATCCACACATTTCAACTCCCCAGAACCCCACAACAGCCATTTATCTATAACCCAGCCGCTATGCAAACCATTCACACTTGATAACCATACTACCCCAGTCAGACATCCCGGTCCCCAAACTCCCCCCCACACCCACAACAATAAGCTCACAAATACTTCATAGATCAATAACTGTACACAATAATGGAAACAGAGGCATGTGTAACACTCATATCAAGTCCAAACTTCTCATGGTGAACAGCACGGGTAGGCCAAGGGAGGCCAGGCTGAGGCTGTAATCCCGTCGGTGCTCCGCCGGCTAAGATGCATCCAGGTGTCGCTAGCCAGCAGCACCATCTCGCTGCGCCCACCGGAACTGATGCACGGGGCCCCCATGCCACTGTTAAGGCAGCGAAGGGCCTCCACCACACCGCACCACGCTCAATCAAGTCCCTTCGAGAGCTTCATGCGCAGGCCAAAACTCAAGACACGTACTGTTCCCTGGGCCCATACCGACAACGGTAGGGGCCATCGTCCAAACAGGGATCATTTGTAGACCTCACAGCACGTATCGCAGCCAGCAGGAACCAACCCTGGTCAAAGGCACTAAAAAGGAGTCTCACTGGTCTTCCAGGTTCAACGACCCCGATGCCGACAACTGCTCCACATAGGCACGCGCCGCTGCCGCTGACTCAAATGTTCGATGCGATCCCTGATGCAGCACGTGGAGCCGGGCAGGGTACTGGACGCTGAACCGCATCCCGGCCTCTATGAGCTTTTGGCAAAGCGGGGCGTAAGCCTTCCTTCATTGACTTAAGGCAGCGGAGTAGTCCCGGGTTATCCGGATCTTTGACGTCTCCCACTCGACAATTCCCTTGCGTTTCGCCGCTCGGAGCACTGCATCCTTTTGCGTGTAACAGAGAAATTTGGCCAGAACCACCCTAGGCCTGTGGTTTCCGGATTGCTGCTTAGGTCCCAATCTATGAGCTCTTTCCACCACAATAGGCCCACTCAGGTCTGCCCCATCTCTCAGAAACATGGCCAAGTTCTCCACATAGCTTCTCAGATCCTTTTCCAGGACAGATTCTGCAATCCCCAAAAAACGCAAGTTATTGCGCCTAGACCTATTTTCTAGGTCATCCAATTTCAACTCGTGGGATTTTGACTCCTTCTGCAGCGCAAGCAGCTCCCGCTTGAGGCCCTCCACGTCCTCCTCGGTGTGGGTAAGGCGAGTTTCGGCTTCTTGCACCTGCACACCCAACGTACCCAAGGAACTCTGGAGCACATCCATCTTAGCATGCAGTGCTTCAAATTGTGATGCCAAAGCAGTGGTAACCGCCGCAGATATCTCATCGGTCATGGTTGGGGAGGTCGCAGCACTTTGCTTTGGAGGAGACTCCGCCATTTTATAGTTCAAATCATTTTTAGTTTTCAACGATTACAAAACCTCACACAGGGAAAACAGAACACCCCACTCCAGCATAGCACTGGCAGGACATACCACAAGTGCCAGTCAATGTCCCCGTATAGAACCATATAACTACAGATAGTAAACAGTCCAAGAATGCACAAAAGATAAACATGTCTCTCCGACCAGCCAGGTACATACAAAAGCAACTCTCTCCTCCCACCAGAATAGGTGTCTCATAAGCGAACATAGGATCAGTCCATAGGTCAAGCACATAGAAAAAACAACCCCGTACATATTCTACATGTGTAGCTTGTATTAAAATAGCAGAGTATACAATTCACAAATCGGAAGGAAAAAAAAAAGAAAAAAAAAAAAGACAAAGATAGCAAGGAGGAGTGGAGAAAGGAAAAGAAGAAAGGAAAGAGGCCCCCCTCCCCCTCCCACCCACCCACCCTCCCAACTCTGCCATTTTAAAGGCACTAGCAGCACGCTCCTTGTCTCGCCGCCCTGCTTTCACCGCGGTCGCCATCCCCACTCGCTGGACTCAAACTGGACTCCAACCTTTCACCAATTCACTCGACTTCCAATAGACCCCAATTCGCTGCAAACACGGCAATATTTCACCGTTTCAGGGGAGGAGGGCCCGGAGCCTAAGTAACGTGCGTCCTCTCAGGCTCACTACATCACGTGACCTTTTCGGTAATTTGGAATCTTTAAGCTCTATCTGCCGTACTCAAGGGCATTTGGGCTACTTTGTCTTTATTGGAACCTTTCTGCTGATATGCCCTAACTTCATTCTTTTGGTAGTATCCTTCAAAGATACATTGTTCCGAATCATGTGCTCTTGGGTGACTGTCGGCTCTCCCCTATTATCTAGTGTAAAAGCTGCTCTATGTCCTTTTTAAAGGTTAATGCCAGCAGCCTGGTTACATCCCAGTTAAGGTGAAGCCCATCCCTTCAGAAGAGCCCCTAGTTTCCCCAGAATGTTCCCCAGTTCCTAACAAATCCAAAACCCTCATCCTTGCACCATCGTCTCATCCACGCATTGAGACTCCGGAGCTCTGCCTCCCTTTTGGGTCCTGCGTGTTGAACGGGAAGCATTTCTGAGAACGCTACCCTGGAAGTTCTGGATTTCAACTTCCTACATAAAAGCCTAAATTTAGCCTCCAGAACCTCCCTACCACATTTTCCTATGTCATTGGTACCAACATGTACCAAGACAGCAGACTCCTCCCCAGCAGTGTCTAAGACCTTGTCTAGGTGGTGTGTGAGGTCCGCTACCTTTTCACCAAGCAGGCATGTTACCAGGCGATCCTCACGTCCACGAGCCACCCAGCTATCTACATGCCTAATGATTGAATCACCAACTATAACGGCTGTCCTAACCGTTTCCTCATGGGCACGTGGCCCTGGAGAAACGTCTTCGGTCTGAGAGGGTTTTACATCACCTGGAGGACAGGTTCTAGCTACAGGATCACTTTCTGCCACACCAGGGTGATGCTCTCCTATCACATGACCTCTCTCCTCCATGGCAACAGGGATGCTGCCAGACTGGAGGTGGGACTTCAGTACTATATCCCTGTAGGTCTCATATACAGGGTGGTCCAAAAAAGTGAGACCATCTCGTAAATTAAAAGCTTAAATAGTTTGCTTATTTACTTTTTTAGCTATATAGCGTCTTTATTTCGACAATTTCCGGTTGCCATCTTTGTTTTTTAAATTTGTCAATCGTTTACATCTGTCTTTTTGAATTTTTAAATAACTTATATGCTACGAGATGTTCTCACTTTTTTTGGGCCATCCTGTATGTACCTCTGTGTCTTCCTTATGTCCTCTAAGTCTGCTACTTTAACCTCCAGAGATCGGACTCGTTCCCTGAGAGCAAAGAGTTCCTTGCACTTAGTGCACACGTAAGACCCCTCACCAACTGGGAGAAAATCATACATGTGATACTCAATGCAAAAGACTGGGAAGCCCCCATCTCACTGCTTGACTGCTGTCTGCATCTTAGTTTTAAGGTTGTGTTTAGATATTTAAGTTCTTTACCTATTAAGGGTTGCTGGAGATACTTATACTAATAAAACTATACCTAATACTTTTAATATACTTTATTCACCTGAAGCTTAATCAATCTTAGGTCCTTAATGTATGCCTGATGAGGATAAACAGAGTGAATATGGCACCTCTTTTCCTTTAAGAGGTTTATGCACCTGTAAAGCTATGATTTTCCCAAGGGTGGAAGGGTGTTGGGGAGGGAGGGAGGGAAAGAAGACTTATTAAAGCTGGCTGCTACACAGTATCCTGTCCTGTGCTTCTAAGGTAATCTGTGACCAATTTCCAGGGGGAATTCCACAGCCCTTGCTTGGATAGAGGGAGTCTTGGGTCTAAATTTAACCAGAAAGCTCTCTTCGGTGTTTTTAATTTAAACTGAAAGTTCTTTGCTAATACTAGGCCCTGACTAAAATCCTAGTTAGGTAACACATGAAGTCTGCAACATTTTCACCAGTCAGGTAAGTTACCAGGCAATCCTCACATCCACCAGCCATGCAGCTATCTGCATGCTTAATGATTGAATTGCTAACTAAAACAGCTGTTCTATCCCTTCACTCCTTTGCTGTTCCCCTGGAGATACACCTTTGGTGTGAGAGGATATTACATCACCTTGAGTGAGAGGATATTGCATCACCTTGAGGGCAGATCCTAGCCAAAGAATCCCTTCCTGCCAAACAAAGGTGATGCTCTTCTTTAAGGGGATCTTTCTCCTCCATGGCAGCAGAGAGGCTGCCAGACTGGAGGTGGGACTTCTCTATTATGTCCCTGAAGGTCTCCTCTATATACCTATCTGTCTGCCTCAGCTCCTTTAAGCTTGCTACTCTAGCCACCAGAGATTGGACTTGTTCTTTGAACTAGGAACTCTGCATACAGCCTCTCACCAATTGAAAGATAATCATAAAAGTGATACTCAGTGCAAAAGACTGGATAGCTCCCATCTCATTGCTGTCTGCATCTTAGTTTTGATGATTAAATAATGTAACTAAACAAACCCCTTGTTCGTGCATTTAGAATTTTCACATATTTGGGACTCTTAGACATACAATTTAGATTAATGATTGAAGTGCCCGATATTCAAAACGTTAGGTGGTGGATAAGCAGGTAAATATGGCCGAAAGCCATGCAAAAGTGCCAAACATGGGCAACCTGCATATTGAGTGACATGAGCATGAATGAATATCAATGCAGCCCGTCGAGTTGTAACCATGTATGCACGGGGGTGTAATGGGATGGTGAATTGGTGGGGCCTCTACATCCACGCTGAATGACAATATTCAGTGATGGCATGTGGCCAGATGAAAGAGTTAAAACCATGTAACACTAGGCCAGGGTTTTAACCAGTTAACGAATGGTCTCACAAAAATTCTGCTGCATCGCTATGCAGGCATGTGCCGGCTGCCGATGCAGTAAAACTGGGCAGGAGACAACAAATGGGCAAAGGGATGTGGTGGCTACTCATGTAGCACCTGAGGTGGAGACACTATAGATGGGAAAGGCAACAGTTCCAGCAGCAGCCACAGCAGCCGGTATTGACTCAGGCAGGAAGGATATGCTATCAGATGCCTCGGGTGTACTGACCAAGGGTCACATACCTGCAGCTTACTGCAGAGGAGGTGTTCCAGCAGTACTGTCTTGACACTGCCACCATTACAGACCTCTGTGCCATTCTCAGACATGACTTGAAGCCCACAACTGGTAGAAGGCATGCAATGCCTGTGGCTCTAAAGGTGACCACTGCCCCGGCTTTCTTCGCCACTGGAAGCATCCAACATGTGGTGGGGACAACCATAGATATCACATAGTCAGCAACATCACATTGCATTAAGGCATTTACAACTGCTCTCCCCAGATGGCTCTATGAATATGTGCATTTCCCAGCTCCACCAGAGGCCAGACAACAGACCATGTAGGTGTTTCTCCAGATTGCATCCTTCCCATCGGTCTTAGGTGTAATTGACTGCACCCATGTGGCCCCGAGGCCATCTGGCCATGATGAGAGGGTGTACCACAAAAGGCATCTATACCACTCAATGAACATGCAGGTTATTGATGATGCCCACATGTGCATCACAGATCTTTATGTGCACTTCCCTGGATCCTGCCATGATGTCTTTGTCTTATAATCTTCCCTGGGGCAGGCGGCTGCCACTGGACACTGTAGCAAGGAGGTCTATCCGGAGTCCGGGGGAGGACAAAGAGACAGGGAATTCACCCTAGTAAAGGGCCCCCTTTCACAAAATCAGGGTAGGAAAGTCATAAACACCTCCAGGAATCAGAAAACGTCCACGTGGACCACATTTCATGCTCCCCCTAGTGGAATGAAGGGGAGAGGATACAAGGCTCAGAACCCTTTAGGCCAGGGGTCTCAAACTCAAATTGCTTTGAGGGCCAAATGAGGACTTGTAAAGTAACCCGGGGGCCGCACAAGAGGCGGGCCTAATTTGCATAAGGGACCTCATTTGCATAAATATTTGCATAATGTTACCATAAACTAACTTTTAGTAAACATGCCTCTTAATGAGTGTATGGATAAAGAAAGACTAAAAGATTTCTACATTACTATAATCCAGTGCCAACCGCCAGACACATTAGGAACTACTACAAACACTACCCATTTAGAACCCAGAGCAAACCCACCGTATCGTAACAGCACTACCAGGACTCACAAAGCACCATACCCTAACTATCAAAATGCAACACTGCAAATATTAAACCAATACATTTCAGAGAATAACAATACATGACCTACTGGGGAAAGAGAACAAGTGGCAATGTCAAATAGGAATTACATAAACAGAATACCTCAGCTCAGTTACACATGCAGAACATACACCATCACCAAACAAGGAATCACAATTTAGAAACAGGAAGACAATAATTAAACTGGGAACCCCAAAAGCCAAACTTGGAATGTACAACAACACTGTAGAAATAAAACTATAAATTAATTTCCTCTTGTATTAAATAAAGCACAGACGTTAATGATGCACATTTCCCAGAGCTGACATATTCCAGTTAATAAATTCAAAATAAAGAGATATTTTTCTACCTTTTGTGCATTTTTTTTCAGTTGCAATTGTGCCAGCCACTTTCTTCTGGTTTCTTGGTGTCTTCTGCTAACTCTCCATGGTCTGCTGTCCATTTGTCCTTTCTTCTCTCTTCTAGTTTTTTTTTCCTTTCTCTCTCTACATCTGTTTTAACATACTAATCTTTTTCCTTTTGCTCTTTCCTCATTCCTATTTCATCCACTCAATTGTACACCTCCATCCTCAATCCACACTTACTCACCCAATACCTGGCCAATTGTAGATTTTTCTTCCCTCCCACACAAAATATTTTTCCCCTCTCCATTTTACTCTCCCAGCCCTATCCCATTCTAATCCTCCCCCAACATCAGCTCCCTTGTAGTTTCAGCCCCACCCAGCATCCGCTCCCTTGTAGTCCCCGCATCATCAGCCCATTCCAATCCTATCCTAGCCCCACCATCAGCCCATTTCCTGTCCTTGCTCCCCCCAACTAAGCCCATTTCCAGTCCTAGCTCCCTCCCCTCACAGCCCATTTCCTTTCCAAGCCCCCTCCCCATCAGCCCATTTCCATTCCAAGCCCCCCTCCCCATCAGCCCATTTCTATTCCAAGCCCCCTTCCACTCAGCCCATTTCCATTCCAAAACCCCGTCCCCATCAGTTATTTGAAGTTCAAGCCCCCCCTCTACTCAGCCCATTTCCAGTCCTAGCAACCCCCCCAGTCCATTACCAGTTCTAGCCCCCCCATAGCCCATTACCAGTCCTAAGCCCCCCAACAGCCCACTTCCAGTCCTAATCCTTCCATCACCCCATTTTCATTATTAGCCCCCCCCCATAACCCCATTTTCAGTCTTAGCCCCCCCCCCAATCAGACCACCTCCAGTCCTAACCCCCATCTGCCCATTTCCAGTCCTAGCCCCCCGCCCCCGCCCGCTCGGTGCTCTCCTCCATGCCTGGAAGCAGTAATGGTAAGGAGGCCTGAGCTCTCCTTCATGCCTGGAAGCAGTAATGGTAAAGAACTCGGTGCTCTCCTCCATGCCTGGAAGCTTTAATGGTAAGGAACCCTTAGCTCTCCTCCATGCCTGGAAGCAGTAATGGGGAGGACTCTAGGAGCTCCTATAGACACTTAGGTCCATTCCCTGGGTAAGGCAGTATGATCTCTTTGGGCCTTAGGCAAACAAGCATGAGATGCTCCTCACCATAATATGACTATAAATACATTTTATAGCCTCACAAATGTATGAGCATTGGCCTATATTTAATGATGTCCCATTTAATATGGAGGTTTGAAAATACCCCAGACCCCATCAAGCACTCAAATGGATGCCGACTGAGTGGACACCCATACATGGCACCTGCTAATGAGAAGAAGCAGCTTAGGTCATCACCTCTTGTCCGTATGGGCTGCAGCATCCATGAATGATGACATCTTTTGTCTATGGGCGATCCATTGCAGAGCAAGAGAAAGCATGGCATATCCGACACAGCCCCCCCAAACCGCCGTGGCAGCGCCAGAATCAGCTGTCCCGCGGCCCCTTACCGTGTGCCCGGCAGAGCCCTCAGCTTCAGCAACATCAGCGGCGGGCTTTTCAAGCTGCGAAGAGAAGAGTAATTTCCCTCTCGCGGCCTGTTAAGCCCGCCGGGGCTGATGGGAATTCCCATCAGCCCCGGCAGGCTTAACAGAGCCGCGAGAGGGAAATACTACTCTCTTCGCGGCCCTGAAAGCTGCCGCTGATGTTGCTGAAGCTGAGGGCTCTGCCGGACACACGGTAAGGGGCCGCGTGTTTGAGACCCCTGCTTTAGGCAGTGAATGCTTCAAGCACTCAGGTGCCCGGAGTCAGGCTGATTGCCGTCACCTGAGTAGGGTGGGGTTGGAGCTAGAGCCCTGGAAGTATAAACCCAGAGCAGAGTATGATTTAGTGGAGAGGAAAAAGAGGAGAGGAGAAGCAGGCAGCCAGGCTGAGCAGAGCAGAGGAACGGAGCTTGTGCATGTATTTTTTGGTGCATTCAGATGCCTTCGTCACTTTCAGAATATGGGGCCTGAAATGTTTATCCCTCTGTTGGTGTTACATCACTAGAGAGGTGATTGTATTTCTGAAGGTATTTTTCATGAATTTTTCATTTATCTTGATAATTTAAGTAGTCTCAGTGTCAGAACTGGGTGCTTAGTTTCTGAATTACTAACTTTAATTAAAACACTAATAGAACGTTTTACAGGTAAGCTATTTCTTTACTCACTACGTAAATAGACATAGAGGGGGCATATTCAGCTATTTAAAGTGCCTAGCCGCTACTGCTTTATTTAAACCTGGATATTCAGAGACAGAAATTATCCATTTTCTGGCAGTTAATATCTGGGTTTGTTAGGCAGCAGCATCACTATTTGGTCAGTGAAAACTGGTTAAAGTTGGGACAGTTATTCAGATGACCTAATTTTAACTGGTTTAGTTATCTGGTTAGCAGCTGACAATCAGAATTGCCCCTGATCTTCCCACAGACCACTTCAGTTTTAATCAGGTGTTTTTTATGCATTCTGTGGGAATATTCAGTGGCATTAATCAGTTAGTGCCGCTAAGTATTTCACTCAGCATGTTTTAGCCGGTTAGCAGGTCTGCTAACCAGCTAAAACATTCTAAATATCCTCCCCCTCCCAAATTTTCTGTAGACACAGAATTTCAGTTTAACCCAAACCTCCATTTTTTCCCCCAGGTTTTAAGAAATTCCCCAGCAGATAAATACTCACAAGTGCAGATTCCTTCTCAGCAGTAACAGGTCCTGTCGTGGCACTCTTTTGGCTGAAACAGGACCTGCTACTCTTTCACCTGCTCCCTGGCAGAAATAACTTTGTGCATGCATATGCCTGGAAGAATTGGTGCTTATGCGTACACTTTGTAAACTATTTAGATAAGTGCTGATCCTACTCATCTCTGCCCTTTTTTCATCCCTAAAAGTAGGTGCTATATTTCCTAGTGTATACATTTTGTGTATATATGCTGGGAAAGTTTTCTACTTTTGAGCATGTAAAATGCCGTTCTACACACTCAAGTCTCTTATAAAATTTCTCCTAAAAAAGTATTGAACCCTAATGTGCTTGAACAAGGGAGCTAGGGCAGAGGTTCCCAACCTTTTTGGTCGTGTGGACCCCTTTTTAACCTCCAAAAAGTTCACAGATCCCCTGCTCATTCCCACCACTCCCCTCCCCTTAGTGCCTTGCCTATCCCTACTAGTTATTTTTATCTCCCTTCCCTGTCTCCAGCAGTCTCATCATATCCCCCCTCCAGTCTCAATCTCTTTCCTCTCCCTCTTTCCAGCCACTTCACTTCAGTCTCTTTTTTCTTCCTCCCAACCAATCCCAACCAGTTTTTATTTTCCATTTTTTTGTGTCCTGTAGACCCCCTGTAATAGTCTCATGGACATCCATGGGTCCATAGACCATAGAGTGGGAATCACTGATGTAGCGTATGAGGATTTATAGCCATCTAATGCCACACAAATAACATCTAATGCCACAAAGTAAAAACAGAAAATTCCCCAAAGAAAATTATAACATTGCAAAAATGCCTTTTCTGGTGTGCTAATTCCCACAGTGACCTCCAGTGTCTGAAAGAGTGTAAAGCAGCGGCCTGCCTTCCTATACCAAGTAAGAGATGTCCTAAGAGTTATAGTTAATTAGGTGTTTTGATATACTATCTTTCTTGATCTATCAGTGGTGCTTAGCATCTTGCTTCATGCACTTGAAGTAAAAAAATTAATAATAGTGTGCTTGAAATTTGATATCTAGCAATATTATTTACTAACCATCACCCAGTGAAGCATTCCTCATTGGCAGCAAGGCTTATTATTGCCTTAGGACCTCGAGGGTGTGTGTGTATGTGCTTATCTCAGCTTGTGAAGCTGCTGGAGTAGGTGGGTGGTCGTGTGACTATTGTAATTGCATGCTTGACAGAGAAGTAGTTTAGGGTCCAGATATGGATGTTTCTTTGCAGAGTGTGCATTGCATGGTCACTGACAGACAGACTCCTTCATAGTCTATTATATACATACATATATATATAGAGAGAGATTTTATAAAGCTCATGTCATTTGCTCTGTGAAAGATAAGAAAGGTGAGGTATTTTTCATTATTGCCTTAATAAATGAACTATAAAAAGGACATTTCTGTACTAAGCAATTTTCAGATCTGCCTGCTCGTTGGCTAAAAGCACTGCCCATTGCAGAAAGCAAGCAGATTAGAGAAGAGTGTTTTCATTTTTTCATCATCCTTCTCCTATACTGATATTCACTGAAATGAAACCTCCCCCCACTCAATGATGCATGCTGTAAGGATTGCAAATAGACCATTCTCTATCCATTGAAGAGCTTTTAGACATTTAATTAAGTGGAAGTCCCAAAAGAGTTTGCTGAGTAGGAGCCAGGGCAATAAACAGAATCATATAGCCTGGATAAATACAGAGGCTGCCATCAGAGAACACTGCTGATGTCCTTAGATTACGGTCGCCTCACAGGAAAAGATGCATCAGAACAAGACACCCTGCAATGAAAATTGCTGTGATCCACCTTGATCTCCAAAGGGCCAAGCAGAATAGAAATTTCAAATTACAGTGTCTTTAAAAGTTCTGGGCTTTTTTCAATAACATTGATAAAGATCCTATGGAAGGCAATTTTCAAAAGCCATTAACCTAAGTAAAGACTGATTTACTCAGGTGAAAACTGCCTACCCTTCATTTAACTAAAGGTATATGCAACTGACTTTAAAGAGTGTTTTGGGTGGGATTAGGAAAAAGTACATAATAATTCCATCTTCAAATATCCATCTGCTGTTTTGCAGCCAGATGTAACCTGCACAAAAAGCAGATGCAAAATGCATGGGATAGCTGTACCTGTGGCATATTTCAAAGGGAAAGTACCCTGGGATGCTGCACCTGAGCAAGCTGTTTTGAAAACTCACCATCTGGATGCAATTTTGGCTATACATTTTCAAACACTGAAAATAATAAAACATGCAAAAAAACATAATAAAAACTTTTTCAAGTACATTCGTAGCAAAAAACCTGTGAGTCAGTTGGACCATTAGATGATAGAGGGGTAAAAGGGGCACTAAGAGGGGACAAGGCCATAGCGGAGAGACTGAATGAATTCTTTGCTTCGGTCTTTACTGAGGAAGATGTAGGGATGTTACCCATGACTGAAGTGGTATTTAAAGGTGATACTGTGGAAGAATTGAAAGAAATAAAGAAATACTACGGGAAGATGTATTACAACTATTTGATAAACTGAAGAGTAGCAAATCACCTGGACCGGATGGTATACATTCAAGGGTGTTGAAAGAACTGAAATATGAGATTGCAGACCTGCTATTAGTAATCTGTGAACTATCATTAAAATCATCTGTAATACCTGAAGATTGGAGGATGGCCAATGTAATGCCAATTGTTAAAAAGGGTTCCAGGGGTGATCCGGGAAACTACAGACTGGTGAGCCTGACGTCAGTACCGGGAAAAATGGTAGAAACCATAATAAAGAACAAAATTACTGAACATGTAGATAGTCATGGTTTAATGGGAGATTGCCAATATGGCTTTAGACAAGGAAGATCTTGTCTTACTAATCTGTTATGTTTTTTTGAAGGTGTGAATAAACAGGTAGACAAAGGTGAGTCGGTTGATATAGTGTATCTGGACTTTAAGAAAGCCTTTGATAAGGTCCCTCATCAGAGACTTTTGGCAAAACTAAGAAGTCATGGGATAGGAGGCAGTGTACTATTGTGGACCAAGAACTGGTTAAAAGATAGAAATCAAAGGGTAGGGCTAAATGGCAATTTTCCCAATGGAGAAAGGTGAATAGTGGAGTACCCTAGGGATCTTTGCTAGGTCCGCTGCTTTTTGACATATTCATAAATGACCTGGAAAAGGGAATAATGAGTGAGGTTATCAAATTTGCAGATGACACAAAACTATTTAAAGTTGTTAAAACTCATGAGGATTGTGGAAAATTGCAAGAAGATCTTGATAAATTGTAAGACTGGCCATCCAAATGGTAGATGAAATTCAAAGTGGACAAGTGCAAAATTATGCACCTAGGAAAGAAAAACCCAAACTATGGTTACACGATGCAAGGTTCCACATTAGGGACCACTACCTAGCAAAAATGATTTAGGTGTCATCGTGTATAACATGTTAAAACCCTCCATCCAGTGTGCAGCGGCAGACAAGAGAACAAATAGAATGCTTGGTATCATAAGGAAAGGAATGGAAAATAAAACAAAGGATATTATAATGCCTCTGTATCGTTCCATGGTGCGACCGCACCTTGAATATTGTGTGCAATTCTGATCGCCGTATTTTAAAAAGGATATAGCATTATTAGAAAAGGTACAGAGAACAGCCACCAAAATGGTAAAAGGGATGGAAGGATACCCCAATGAAGAGAGGCTGAAAAGGTTAGGGCTCTTCAACCTGGAAAAAAGACGGCTGAGGGGAGATATGATAGAAGTCTATATATTAATGAATGGAGTGGAAAGGGTAAACGCAGATTGATTGTTTACATCATAAGAATATAGAAAGACTAGGGGACATGCAATGAAGCTACAGGGTAAACTATTTAAGACTAATAAAAGAAAATATTTTTCACTCAACGTGTAATCAAACTCTGGAATTTGTTACCGGAGGATGTAGTAAAAGCTGTTAGTGTAGCTGTGTTTAAAAAAGGTTTGGACAAGTTCCTGGAGGAAAGGTCCATAAACCATTAATGAAAAGGGACCCAGGATCAGGGCCGGATTTACCTTGAGTGAGGCCCTACGCCAACAAAAATTGTGGGCCCCCAGCAGGGGCGGCCCAAGGGGGGTGCGGGGCCTCATTTGCATAAGGGGCCTCATTTGCATAAATATTTGCATAATGTTACCATATACTAACTTTTAGTAAACGTGCCTCTTAATGAGTGTATGGATAAAGAAAGACTAAAAGATTTCTACATTACTGTAATCCAGTGCCAACTGCCAGACACATTAGGAACTACTACAAACACTGCCCATTTAGAACCCATAGTAAACCCGCCGTATCCTAACAGCACTACCAGGACTCACAAAGCACCATACTCTACCAATCAAAAGGCAACACTGCAAATATTAAACCAATACATTTCAGAGAACAACAATACATGACCTACTGGGGAAAGAGAACAAGTGGCAATGTCAAATAGGAATTATATAAACAGAACACCTCAGCTCAGTTACACATGCAGAACATAGACCATCACCAAACAAGTAATCACAATTTAGAAACAGGAAGACAATAATTAAACTGGGAATCCCAAAAGTCAAACTTGGAATGTACAACACTGTAGAAATAAAACTATACATTAATTTGCTCTTGTACTAAACAAAGCGCAGACGTTAATGATGCACATTTACCAGAGCTGACATATTCCAATTAATAAATTCAAAATAAAGAGATATTTTTCTACCTTTTGTGCATTTTTTTCAGCTGCAATTGCTCCAGCCACTTTCTTCTGGTTTCTTCGTGTCTTCTGCTAACTCTCTATCGTCTGCTGTCCATTTGTCCTTTCTTCTCTCTTCTAGATTTTTTTCCATTCTCTCTCTACATCTGCTTTAACATACTAATCTTTCTCCTTTTGCTCTTTCCTCATTCCTATTTCATCCACTCAAATTTTACCCCTCCATCCTCAATCCCCACTTACTCTCCCAATACCCGGCCAATTGTAGATTTTTTATCCCTCCCACACAAAATATTTTTCCCTTCTCCATTTTACTCTTCCAGCCCCATCCCATTCTAATCCTCCCCCAACATCAGCTCCCTTCTAGTTCCAGCCTCACCCAGCATCCATTCCCTTCTAGTCCCTGCATCAGCCCATTTCCAGTCCTAGCCATCCATCAGCCCATTTCCAGTCCTAGCAACCCCCCAACCCAATACCAGTCCTAGCCCCCCATCAACCCACTTACAGTCCTTAACCCATCACCCCTTTTTCAGTTTAAGCCCCCCCTATAACCCATTACCAGTCCTAACCCCCCATCAGCCCACTTCCAGTCCTAACCCCATCAACCCATTTCCAGTCAGCCCCCCATAGCCCATTGCCAGTCCTACCCCCCCCATCAGCCCACAGCCCATTACCAGTCCTAACCCCATCATCCCACCTCCAGTTTTAACCCCCCAGCCCATTTCCAGTCCTAGCCCCCCATAGCCCATTACCAGACAACCCCCATCAGCCCACAGCCCATTACCAGTCTTAACCCCCCCAAAGCCCATTACCAGTTCTAAACCCCCCAACAGCCCATTACCAGTCCTAACCCCATCAGCCCACCTCCAGTCTTAACCCCCCAGCCCATTTCCAGTCCTAGCCCCCCATAGCCCATTACCAGACAGCCCCCATCAGCCCACAGCCCATTACCAGTCTTAACCCCCCCAAAGCCCATTGCCAGTTCTAAGCCCCCCAACAGCCCACAGTCCATTACCAGTCCTAACCCCATCAGCCCACCTCTAGCCTTAACCCCCCCAGCCCATTTCCAGCCCCAGCCCCCCCAATAGCCCATTACCAGTCCTACCCCCCCCATAGCCCATTACCAGCCCTACCCCCCCAGCCCATTTCCAGCCCCAGCCCCCCCAATAGCCCATTACCAGTCCTACCCCCCCCATAGCCCATTACCAGCCCTACCCCCCCAGCCCATTTCCAGCCCCAACCTCCCCAATACCCCATTACCACTATACCCCCCCATAGCCCATTACCAGTCCTACCCCCCCCCCGTAGGCCTAAATTTAAATTTAATTTAAAAAAAAAACCTGGTGGCTGCTGCCGCGGGGCCCCCTCTGCTGCCGCGGCAGCACGGACTGACCCGCGGGGGCCCCGTCTACAAGCTGAAGCCGTCGGTTCGGTTCGTTCCTCCCTCCCTCCGTGCAGGCTGCAGGCTGTGAGAGACGTGAAGAGAGAGCGTCTCCTCGCGTCTCTGTTAAGCCCGCAGGGGCTGATGGGAAATTTCCCATCAGCCCCTGCGGGCTTAACAGAGACGCGAGGAGACACTCTCCTTTCGCGTCTCTCACAGCCTGCAGCCTGCACGGAGGGAAGGAGGGAGGGAGGGAGGAACGACCCAACCCGACCCGACCCGACCCGACCCGACGGCTTCAGTTTGTAGACGGGGCCCCCGCGGGTCAGTCGGTGCTGCCGCGGCAGCAGAGGGGGCCCCGCGGCGGCAGCCACCAGGTTTTTTTTTTAAATTGTATTTAAAAAAAATTTACTTGTTCTTTTTTTGTGGGCCCCTGCCGGCTGTGGGCCCTACGCCATGGCGTACATGGCGTATAGGTAAATCCGGCCCTGCCCAGGATATCACTGCTTGATCCAATACAAGCACTGTGGAACCTGTGTCTTTTGGGGAAACTGCTAGGTACTTATGACCTAGATTGGCCACTGTTGGAAACAGGATACTGGGCTTGATGAACCTTGGTCTGACCCAGTATGGCATATCTTATTTTCTTATATTCTTAATAGAATATTCTGTTTCATTTCATTTCATCAATGAGTTTAATGGTTCATTTAGAACAGACTTGTTGAAATTCAGTTCTCAAGGGGTGCAAACAGGCCAGATTTTCAGGATATTTTCTGTATGCCCACTATCTCTATTGTGTTTAGATCTCTCTCATGCATGATATCCTGAAAATCTGGCCTGTTTGTGACCCTTGAGGACTAAACCTGATTTAGAGGGCGATTTTATAAGTGATGAGCTTATAGGACATGTTTTACATTCTCAAGCAAGTGCTTCTAAAATTGTCAGGGGCTAGTTTTTTTTAAAGTGCCATCATATCAATACTGACCCAGCAGCCCCTGGGTTTTCTTGGCAAGATATGACCAGAAGTAGATTGCTAGGTCTTTTCTTCCAAGGCAAGACAGGGTAAAGTGGCTTGCCCAAAATCAAAAGGAGTGCGAGGGAGAATTGAACACTGATCTCTTGGGTATTAAACAGTTGCTCTAGGCTACTCCTTGGCTCCAGGGGTTATATGCACATAAAAATAGGTGCTCAAAACATGTGAAGGCACGTTTTAGAAAGACTTTATGTTGTGGAAGTATTTAATAAACTTTGTTGTTATAATCACGTTTTGTACTGTGTTACTCGTTGCACGTGATTATTTGCCTTTTCGTGGTGGTGCCTCTAATGAATATTCATGAGACATATTTGCATACAACGGGAGGCAGTGCCCTAGCCAGTCAGTTTTCAGGATCTCCACAATGAATATGTATGAGAGAGATTTGCATGGAATGGAGGCAAAACCTAAAAGGTAGCATGCTGGCAAAGACATGTAACTGCATTCTGAAATGAGGGTGCCTGGTTATCTACAGTGGAGAGAGGGACTCCTGAGCGGGGCACCAATAGGACTGGTGCAAATGTAAAGGTCTACTTTTCATACATTGCATGTGTGTCCTATATGTTCAGTGACAAAATGCTCATGTCCAATTGCATGCCACCAGTGCATGGCACATCTTCTCCTGTGGAACCATATTCACATATTTCTGGTCCCTGCATATTCCTGTGCCCAACAGTATGCCTTCTTTGGAGAGTACCAAAATAGTGGCCAGGAGGGAGCATAACTTCTCTGATGCTGAAAGTGACATCCTGGTGTGTCTGGTGCTCTTCATTGAGGTCTGGTGGATGAAGAGCTCTGCATGAAGCAGCACAGAGGGTATAGGGGAAGATCACATGGTGCTGGCTAGGTATATTATACTCACTTTTCAGATACCTATATATATACCTGTCATAGGAAGCAATCTAATTACAAACTGACACCTATGGTGCATGCATGAAAGCAGGGAACTGCCAAGATCACTTTTGCAGGGTGACAAAGAGCAGTCCCTGCCCCTCCTTCACTCACACACACACAGCAACATTGTACCATGCTATTGAATGGATTGACATTCTGTCATATAGGCAAGCTGGACAGGGCAAACACATGATGAGAGGGTAAGGAATCCCTGGGGGGGGGGGGCATATGGAGATGGGTATATGTGCCATCAGGCCTGGGCACAGAGGGGTAAGCTAATGTATGCATGCAGGCCTCTTCCCCCCATTACCTTACAAATGCATGTGACAGTGGCATAAATATTACAGGCATACATAGGTCTGTAATCTGGTTCCTACCCTTACAGGGCCTATTTATTATAGATCCACAGAGCAGAGGCTGCAACAAGGAACAAAGTGGTGGAGAGTGGTTGGACATAAAAACCAAGGGTTAGCTATTAGCCAAGACAGGAGTCTGAATGGTACCCAGCTTATCAGAATTCCATAGCTCTCTAACACGTGGAAATGGCAGAGCCCCTATACAATGTGGTATACTCATAGCAATATAGCCGGGGAATCGGGTATAAGGATGTTAGGGGGTAGACATGATAACAGATCAGATCTCTAATAATGTACAGCTAATTGATAGTAACATAGTAAATGACGGCAGATAAAGACCAGTATGGTCTATCTAGTCTGCCCAGCAAGGCGGCAAAAGTAGGTGCACTTGCCAATCCGTGCAGGTCACCCCTCCCCATGCCTTTGTTTAGGGGTGTACTCATCGCTCCATGTAGGTCACCCATTTGTTCATATATAAGAGATAGTTATGCTTATTTTGATGTTATCCTGTTGCTATAAAGGGATCCACTGTGTCTGTCCCATGCCATTTTGAATTCTGTCACTGTATTTGCCCCCACCACTTCCATAAGGAGGGCATTCCAAGCATCCACCACCCTTGCAGTGAAAAAGTATTTCCTGACATTGCCTTTCAGTTTACCCCCTTGCAGCTTCATGTTATGCCCTCTAGTTTTACAGCGTCCCCATCTTTGGAAGAGGTTTGTTTGTCCATTAATACTCTTTAAGTATTTAAAGGTCTGAATCATAACTCCCCTGTCCCTCCTCTCCTCCAGAGTGCACATATTTAGGTCTTCAAGTCTCTTCTCATAAGTCTTCTGACGTAGGCTCCAAATCATTTTGGTCGCCTTCCTCTGAACCACTTCCAGCCTTTTTATATTCTTTGCGAGATACGGTCTCCAAAACTGAACACAATATTCCAAGTGAGGCATCATCAGCGACTTGTACAGTGGCATTAGTACATCTTCCTTTCTGCTGGAAATTCCTCTCTATATGCAACCCTGCATCCTTTTGACTTTTGCCACCGCCTTGTCACACTGTTTTGCCACCTTGAGATTGTCAGAAACAATCACTCCAAGGTCCTAATCCTGGTCTGTGCTCACCAATCTCTTGCCCCCTATCGCATACAATTCCCTTGGATTTCTGCTTCCCAAGTGCATGACACTGCACTTTTTCCACATTAAATCTTAACTGCCAAGCATTAGACCATTCTTCCAGCTTTTTTATATCTTTCCTGATGTTCCTCACTCTCTCAGGGGAATCCACTCTCTTGCAAATTTTGGTGTCATCTGCAAAAAGACAGACTTTTCCATTCAGCCCTTCAGCAATACCAGTCATGAATATATTGAACAGTACCAGTCCCAGGAGCGAACCCTGGGGCACACCGCTGATCACCTTCCTTTCATCCAAGTGAATTCCGTTTACCGTCACCTTCTGTTGTGTGTCAGTCAACCAATTTCTGATACAATTCACCATCTTGGGACCCATCCCCAAGCTGTTGAGTTTATTGATAAGCCTCCTTTGAGGAACAGTATCAAAGGCTGTGCTGAAATCTAGGTAGATCATATCCATTGCATGCCCTTAATCTAGTTGTCTGGTAAACCAGTCAAAGAACTCAATCAGATTTGTTTGGCAAGCCCATCCTTTGATAAAACCATGTTGCCTCAGATCATGCAACCTGTTGGTTTCAAGGAAGTGTACTATTCGCTCTTTCAGGAGCTCCTCTATTACGTTTCCCGCCACCGAGGTAAGGCTTACTGGTCTGTAGTTTGTCTCTTTTTCCATATTACCACTTTTGTGGAGAGGTACCAGCACATTAGCCCTTCTCCAGTTCTGTGGAACTTCTCCTGTCTCCAAGGATCTATTAAAAACATCCTTTAAAGGCCTTGCAAGAACCTCTCTGAGCTCTTTCAATATCCTGGGATCTATCCCATCTGGTCCCATAGACTTGTCCAGGGATCTCCAAATCCAGTCCTGGAGGGCCACAAACTGGTCAGGTTTTCTAGATATCCCTAATGAATATGCATACAATAAATTCAAATACAATGGGGACAATGCATGCAAATATATCTCATGCATATTCATTAGGGATATCCGGAAAACCTGGCAGGATTGCGGCCCTCCAGGACTGGTTTGGAGACTCTTGGACTTGTCTACTTTCAGTTTTGCAAGCTGTTCTAACACATCATCTTTTGTGAATGGTGTGATATCTACTCCATTCCCATTTGTATATTTGTCAATTAGAGATGGTCCTTCTCCAGGATTTTCTCTAATGAAAACAGAGCAGAAGTACTTGTTTAGCATTTTCGCTTTTTCAATGTCACGTTCCATGAATCCGTTCCAAGCACTTTTGAGTCCTGCAATTCCACCTCTGATTTTCCTCCTCTCCCGAATATACCTGAAAAAAGTCTTTTCGCCACACTTCACGTCTTTAGCCATCTTTTCTTCTGCCTTTGATTTTGCTATCCTTATTTCTCTTTTTTGTCTATTTTAGTAAGATCTTGTATTCTTTTCTGTGTTCCTCTATTTGCGAGCTTCTGAATTTTGTGAAAGCTGTGGTTTTTGCCTTTATTTGTGCAGCCACTTCTTTGGAGAACCAAATAGGTTTCCTTTTTCTCTTGTTTTTATTTACTTTGCTTACATATGTATCTGTTTCACCTTTCATTGCCTTCTTTAGTTTAGCCTATTGCAATTCCACTTCCCTTATCCCCTCCCACCCTACCAACTCCTCCTTAAGGTACTTGGCCATTTTATAAATTCCTTTTTATTAGATGTAGAACAAACACATACAGGCTATCAAACTCAGGTAACCATACAATTATCCAACAATACATGGCCATTTTACTGAAGTTGATGTTTTTGAAGTCTAAGGGGTATGTTTACTAAACCGCGCACATGTGCGTGGCGCACAATAGCGTACGCTAATGATGCACTTAAGTGCTCTTAAGTGCCGCGCACGTGTGCGCGTCACATTAACAGGCCGGCGCACGTGTGCGGGGCGCTGATGTGCGATAGAGGCTGGGAAAGGCGTACGGAGGGCGGAGGAAGGCCCCCGAGGGGCGGAGGGACGGGGTCAATGGGTGGAGAGTGGGAGGGGAGAGGCTCCCCGCACAGGAGCGGGGCTGAATTTCGGCAATAAAAATACCGCGAGTGAAACCCTCGCATTAGAGCCGATTTAAAGGGAAGAGAAACCATTTCCGTCAGCAATGTACAGCAAAACCGGGGAAACCTGAAAAACGTGAGCAGTGTGATAAATGTGCACAGAACAAAATAGCAAATATAAATTGAAAATGACCACAACAAATTCCAAATAAATTATAATCCAGCTGGGCAACAGTGATATTAATGGGCAACCATAAAAAACACTCCCATGAAAGCTCCAAAAAAAGAAATGATTTTTGGAAGGGTCTACGCTCCGTAGACTCGTTCAAAAAGCACTGCATTTTAATGGAGCTTTCCTGGGAGTGTTTGTCATGTTGCCCATTGATATCACTGTTGCCCAGCTTGTTTTTGGTTTTTTTCCCCTTTTTTGGAGGTCATTTTTGAGGTTTAATTGCACCTTTGTCCCCATACAAGGTAAACGAGCCCACAGTAAAATTGTGCAGAGCAGGGTGTCTGACTCGTGCGGCCAGGTTTCCTATCTCCAGAGACTGCACTGTTTCTATGGCCACAGTGTGGTGCAGTGGCCACAGTGTGGTGCAGCAAACACAGCCAGTGTCTGTAAGACCAGAAAATCACAGGTTCAAATCCCAGCTGGGGCTACTGCCAACCCAGTCCCCATAGTTTTACCCACCACTAAACAGTGATAGTACAGACACTCCTTTATGGCAGAGAACATAAGCATGGTTCCAACACCTATATTTTACCCTACACCGCACACAAACCATAACAATGGGCATTACCTACAGCCGAGTCCCCCAAATTCAGTCCTGGAGTGCTACAATTCAATCAGGTCATATGCTTTTTCCCAGATAGGGACATGTCTACATGTTGGCGGAAGGGTACAGGTGGTGGAGGGGGCAGTGGCTGCAAACCACAGCAGACAGTGGCCTAGGCCTGTGCAGGCTGGCACCGTCCACCGCAACAGACAGGCTCTGTCAGATGTACAGTCATGGACTCCCCAGGGAACACACCCTATCTGTGGCAACACGGTGGTGCAGTGCACACAAACAGTGTGTGCAGAAACAGAAGTTCACAGGTTCAAAGCCCAGCTGGGGCTACTGCCAATCCAATCCACGTATTTTCCCTACAACTAAACCATGATAGTGCGGACAAACCTTAATTGCTGAGAACATAGCATGGTTCTTACGCCTATATTATACCACACCAAACACAGACACCATAAACAGCCGCATTACCTAGAGCAGAGTCTCCCAAATGCAGTCCTGGAGGGCCCCACACCATTCAGGATCCATGCTGCCTCTATGAAAGATGCCTGTGCTGCATATCTATGCACCACCCCCATGGTATGCTGATGTAGCTCATGCATATCTATGAGGGACAGCATGAAAACCCGAACAGTGGTTGGAACACCAGGACTGGAGTTCGGACACTCTGCCGTAAAGCAGCAGCCAACAGGGCCAGACACACCCACACCCCCCCCCCCACAGGCCCCATTGGCCAATGCCTCCTGGAGAGGCAGGACATTGGGCCCTGCCTGTATCTCCCAATACTAGCAGTTGCATACCTTAGCACTGCCACCCTACACCTGGGTATATGGTGCACAGCTATCAAACATTGTACATGATAACTGGCAGATATCAATTCCTACGTTAAGCACAGTTTGCTCATTGATCTCCACCATAACAATCATTGTGATGTCTGCGGTGTGCGCTGCAGGTCTGGTCTCTGACAGTGTTTACCACCCTGGGTAGTGACCCCCAACAGTAGTGCGTACCATATCCATGCCTGTACTGTGCCCAGGACTGGTGTGGTGGGTATGGCTGCTGGACTCCTCTATAGTAGCACAATGCTGGCATAGGTGTGGGGGTGGCTGTCTGCCTATCTAGTGTGTGGTGGCTGCAAACACCTTCCACAGCCCACACTGCCAGCAATGTTGCCAGTATTGGGCTGCCAATGTGCATAATGAGGAGCAAGGTCCCATGGGTATAGGCTGGACAGGGTGGCCTGGCCAGGGTGCATCTGCACAGGGCATAGGGCACTGACTGGGACATTTTAGTGCCCGGCCACCACCTACACAGACAGAGTGACCTCAGTATGTCCTGCTGAGAGATCACTCTCACCCTGACTGTGCTGTGACCACAGCATGGCTAGGCACCCCCATAGTGCTATATAGTATTTCTCTCATGTGATAGATATGGGTTTCCTTTTGGGGCCCAGTGACTGATTTATCTGCTTGCTGTGTATGCTGACATCCTAGTTCTGGGTGCACACATCTCCACTGGGAACATGCACTGTGGACTAACTAGCACACTGTTTGCAGCTGGTATGTGTTGTGATGGAGCAGCTTGCAGGGTGCAGCGACTGATGACTTGCTGCAGGAGAATATCAGATAGTGGTGGGGTGCAGATCACCATATCTGTATGCTATTGTGTTATGGATGTGTATAGAGCTGCATTGACTGCCCTGTGGGGTGTCTGCTCCTCAGCAGGACTGGGGTTGATGGACCCCTCTGCTGCCACCTTTGCAGGGAGGTAGTAAGAACATAAGACATGCCATACTGGGTCAGACCGAGGTCCATCAAGCCCAGTATCCTGTTTCCAACAGTGGCCAATCTAGGTCATACGTACCTAGCAATATCCCCAAAAGACACAGGTTCCACAATGCTTGTACTGGGTCAAGCATTGATATCCTGGGTCCCTTTTTAATAGTGGTTTATGGACCTTTCCTCCAGGAACTTGTCCAAACCTTTTTTAAACCCAGCTATACTAACAGCCCTTACTACATCCTCCGGTAACAGATTCCAGAGTTTGATTACACGTTGAGTGAAAAAATATTTTCTCTTATTTGTCTTAAATAGTTTACCCTGTAGCTTCATTACATGTCCCCTAGTCTTTCTATATTCTGATAGCGTAAACAATTGATCCACGTTTATCCGTTCCACTCCATTCATTAATTTATAGACCTCTATCATATCTCCCCTCAGCCGTCTTTTTTCCAGGTTAAAGAGCCCTAACCTTTTTAGCCTCTCTTCATAGGAGTAGCCTTCCATCCCCTTCACCAATTTGGTGGCTCTTCTCTGTACTTTTTCTAATAACGCTATGTCCTTTTTAAGATACGGTGACCAGAATTGCACACAATATTCAAGGTGCGGTCGTACCAAGGAGCGATAAAGAGGCATTATAATATCCTTTGTTTTATTCTCCATCCCTTTCCTTATGATACCTAGCATTCTATTTGCTTCCTTGGCCGCCGCTGCACACTGGGCAGAGGGTTTTAACATGTTATCCACGATGACTCCGAAATCTTTTTCCTGGGAGGTGGCTTCTAATGTGGAGCCTTGCATCGTGTAACTATAGTGTGGGTTGTTCTTTCCTAGGTGCATAACTTTGCACTTGTCCACATTAAATTTCATCTGCCATTTGGATGCCCAGTCTTCCAATTTATCCAGATCCTCCTGCAGTTTTCCACAATCCTCATGGGTTTTAGCAACTTTAAACAGTTTTGTGTCATCTGCAAATTTGATAACCTCACTAGTTATTCCCTTTTCCAGGTCATTTATGAATATGTCAAAAAGTAGCGGACCCAGTACAGATCCCTGGGGTACTCCACTATTCACCTTTTTCCATTGGGAATATTGGCCATTTAGCCCTACCCTCTGCTTTCTATCTTTTAACCAGTACCCGATCCACAATAATACACTGCCTCCTATCCCATGACTTTTTAGCTTCGCCAAAAGTCTCTGATGGGGGACCTTGTCAAAAGCTTTCTGAAAGTCCAGATACACTATATCAACCGACTCACCTTTGTCTACCTGTTTATGCACACCTTCAAAAAAACATATCAGATTAGTAAGACAAGATCTTCCTTGTCTAAAGCCATGTTGGCTGTCTCCCATTAGGCCATGACTATCTACATGCTGTGTAATTTTGTTCTTTATGATGGTTTCTACCATTTTCCCTGGTACTGACGTCAGGCTCACTGGTCTGTAATTTCCCGGGTCACCCCTGGAACCCTTTTTAAAAATTGGTGTTACGTTGGCGACCCTCCAATCTTCAGGTATTACAGATGATTTTAATGAAAGTTCACAGATTACCAATAGCAGGTCTGAAATCTCATATTTCAGTTCTTTCAACACTCTGGGATGTATACCATCCGGTCCAGGTGATTTGCTACTATTCAGTTTATCAATTAGTTGTAATATAGCTTCCCGGTGTAGCGATATTTCTCTCAATTCCTCTGCAGTATCACCTTTAAATACCATTTCTGTCTTGGGTAACATCCCTACATCTTCCTCAGTAAAGACCGAAGCAAAGAATTCATTCAGTCTCTCTGCTATAGCCTTGTCTCCTCTTACTGCCCCTTTTACCCCTCTATCATCTAATGGTCCAATTGACTCTCTCACAGGCCTTTTGCTACGAATGTACTTGAAAAAGTCTTTATTTCATGTTTTTGCTTTCGTAGCAAGTTTCTTCTCAAATTCCTGCTTTGCCTGCCTTATCAATGCTTTGCATTTAACTTGCCAGTGCTTGTGCTGTTTCTAGTTTTCATCATTTGGCTCTTTTTTCCATTTCCTGAAGGTTGCTTTTTTGGCAGCAACAGCCTCTCTGACCTCACCTTTAAACCATGCAGGCAGTTTTTTGGACTTTCTTCCACTTTTCTTAATGCGTGGAATACAGCTGGTCTGGGCTTCGAGGATATTATTTTTAAATAACACCCAAGCTTGCTGTATGTCTTTAACCTTTGGAACCGCTCCTTTTAGTTTTTTCCTAACTATATTCCTCATTCTATCATAGTCTCCCTTTTGAAAGTTAAAAGGTAGTACTGTGGATTCCTTTACTATCTGTCCTCCACTAATTAAATCAAACATGATCATACTATGATCACTATTGCCAAGTGGTCTCAACACCCTTATTTCTTGCACCAGATCTGGCGTTCCACTAAGGACTAGGTCCAGTATGGCTTCCCCTCTGGTCGGTTCATGAACCAGCTGCTCCAAGAAGCAGTCATTTATTTCATCTAGAAACTTTATCTCTTTAGCTTGTCCTGCTGTGACACTGACCCAGTCAATACCGGGGTAATTGAAATCACCCATTATTACTACTCTGTTGTGACTTTTGTTAGCTTCCTTGACTTCTTTGAGCATTTCATCATCCATTTGTTCATTCTGGCCAGGCGGTCGATAGTATACTCCCACTGCCATCACCTTCCCCTTCATAAATGGAATTTCAATCCATAGAGATTCTACAGCAAATTTTGTTCCCTGCAAAACTTTAATCCTTTCTGACTCAATGCCCTCTCTAACATAGAGCGCAACACCTCCACCAATTTGATCAGCTCTATCATTACGATATAGTTTGTATCCAGGTATCACAGTGTCCCACTGGTTATCCTCCTTCCACCATGTCTCTGAGCGTGCAATCATATCTAACCTCTCATTTAGTGCTATATATTCTAACTCTCCCATCTTATTGTTTAGACTTCTAGCATTGGCATACAAGCATTTTAGCGACTGTATTTTATTAATATTAATCTGGCTATTGGTAGGCATGGGTAATTTGGAATCTTTATGCTCTGTCTGCTCCTTACTCAAGGGCATTTGGGCTACTATACTCCCTTTTGTAACCTCACTGCTTTTGGTAGTATCCTTCAAGGATACCTTCGTCCGAACCATGCGCTCCTGGTTGACTGTCGGCTTTCCCCTATTTTCTAGCTTGAAGAATGGTCTAGAATTTGGCAACTGGGATTTAATGTTAAAAAATGTTAGGTCATGCATTTGGGCTGCAGCAATCCAAGGGAGCAATACAGTATAGGAGGTGAAGTACTTTTGTCCACTAAAGAAGAGCGGGACCTAGGCGTAGTTGTGTCCGATGATCTTAAAGTAGCTAAACAGGTAGAAAAGGCGACGGCAAAAGCTAGAAGGATGCTTGGGTGCATACGGAGAGGAATGGCTAGCAGAAAAAGGAGGTGATAATGCCTCTGTATAAGTCTTTGGTGCGACCTCATTTGGAGTATGGTGTGCAATTCTGGAGACCGCACCTTCAAAAGGATGTGAACAGGATGGAGTCAGTGCAGAGGGTTGCTACTAAGATGATTAGTGGTCTTCATTATAAAGCATATGAGGACAGACTTAAGGATCTTAATATGTACACCTTAGAGGAAAGGCGGGATAGAGGTGATATGATTGAGATGTTTAAATACCTCCGTGGCATAAATGTTCAGGGAGAGAGCCTCTTTCAATTGAAAGCAAGTTCTGCGACGAGGGGACATGGGATTAGGGTGAAGGGAGATAGATTCAGGAGTGATATGCGGAAATATTTCTTTACGGAAAGAGTAGTGGATCCGTGGAATAGTCTCCCAGTGGAGGTGGTAGAGATGAGGACAGTAACTGAATTCAAAAAATCATTGGGACCAACACAGAGGATCTCTAAAGGTAAAAAGTGGACTGTTGTAGTTGTTATGGAAGCACAGACTAGATGGGCCTTGTGGTCTTTTTCTGTCATCATGTTTCTATGTTTCTAAAAGCTTCTCTATCTCTTTTTTAAAGGTTAATGCCAGCAGTCTGGTCCCATCCTGATTAAGGTGAAGCCCATCCCTTCGGAAGAGCCCCCCCTTTCCCCAGAATGTTCCCCAGTTCCTAACAAATCCAAAACCCTCATCCTTGCACCATTGTCTCATCCACGCATTGAGACTCCGGAGCTCTGCTTGTCTTTTGGTTCTTGCACGTGGAACAGGAAGCATTTCGGAGAATGCTATCCTGGAAGTTCTGGATTTCAACTTCCTACCTAAAAGCTTAAATTTAGCCTCCAGAACTTCCCTACCACATTTTCCTATGTCATTGGTGCCAACATGTACCAAGACAGCAGACTCCTCCCCAGCACTATCTATGATCCTATCTAGGCGGTGCGTGAGGTCTGCTACCTTCGCACCAGGCAGGCATGTTACCAGGCGATCCTCACGTCCACCAGCCACCCAGCTATCTACATTCCTAATGATTGAATCACCAACTATAACAGCTGTCCTGACCCTCCCCTCATGGGGACATGGCCCTGGAGAAACGTCCTCGGTGCGAGAGGGTTTTACATCACCTGGAGGACAGGTCCTAGTTACAGGATCACTTCCTGCCACACCAGGGTGATGCTCTCCTATCACGTGACCTCTCTCCTCCATGGCAACAGGGATGCTGCCAGACTGGAGGTGGGACTTCAGGACTATATCTCTGTAGGTCTCGTCCATGTACTTCTCTGTCTTTCTTATGTCTTCCAGGTCTGCTACTCTAGCCTCTAGAGAACGGACTCGTTCCCTGAGAGCAAAGAGCTCTTTGCACTTAGTGCATACGTAAGACCTCTCACCAACTGGGAGAAAATCATACATGTGACACTCAATGCAAAAGACCGGAGAACCCCATCTCGTTGCTGGACCTCTGTCTGCATCTTAGTTTAAAGCTTGTGTTTAGGTCTTTTAAATTCTGTATATAATAAGGATTGGTGTAGATGCTTATACCAATAAAAGTGTATCTAATACCCCTAATACACCTTGTGTACCTGAAGCTTAATTAATCTCAGGTCCTCCGTGTATGACTGATTTGGATAACGAGCTGCACCTGAGAGCAGCACCTTTCCTCTAAGATGTGCAAGTACCTATAAAACTACAATTACCCCAGGGGTGGATGGGTGCTGGGGAGGGAGGGAGGGAGATAAGTCCTATTAAAGAGGGTAGTTACAAGGTACCCTGTCCTGAACCCTCAGCAGGGGGGAGGGGGGTACCACACAAAGCCCAGTTAGTTGAGAGAGGCAAGGTAAGTTACAGCTGAGAAGGCTGAACTAGCACACCACTAATACAAACAATAAATAATTAAATAAACAGTTAGACAAACAATAAATAATTAAATAAACAGTTAGAACTCACAGCAAGGTGTCACAGGAGGCAAATATCCACTTCTCTAGCAGAGCACTGTAAAAGCACTGCTCTTCTCTGATCAGAGAGAAGCAAACTAAAACAGACTATGCATACGTGGAGGAAACAGGAAGAAGGCTACACAATACCTCAGCAGGGGGGAGGGGGAGGATTCACTCAGGCAGGCTAGGACAGGAAAAAAGTTTAACACACAGCAGGTTCTGGGGAGAGAGATTTAATTTAAAATGAACAGTTAACCTGGCTACCACACAAAGCCCAGTTAGTTGAGAGAGGCAAGGTAAGTTACAGCTGAGAAGGCTGAACTAGCACACCACTAAGACAAACAATAAATAATTAAATAAACAGTTAGAACTCACAGCAAGGTGTCACAGGAGGCAAATATCCACTTCTCTAGCAGAGCACTTTAAAATCACTGCTCTTCTCTGATCAGAGAAAAGCAAACTAAAACAGACTATGCATACGTGGAGGAAACAGGAAGAAGGCTACACAATACCTCAGCAGGGGGGGGGAGGGGGAGGATTCACTCAGGCAGGCTAGGATAGGAAAAAAGTTTAACACACAGCAGGTTCTGGGGAGAGAGATTTAATTTAAAATGAACAGTTAACCTGGCTACCACACAAAGCCCAGTTAGTTGAGAGAGGCAAGGTAAGTTACAGCTGAGAAGGCTGAACTAGCACACCACTAAGACAAACAATAAATAATTAAATAAACAGTTAGACAAACAATAAATAATTAAATAAACAGTTAGAACTCACAGCAAGGTGTCACAGGAGGCAAATATCCACTTCTCTAGCAGAGCACTGTAAAAGCACTGCTCTTCTCTGATCAGAGAAAAGCAAACTAAAACAGACTATGCACACGTGGAGGAAACAGGAAGAAGGCTACACAATACCTCAGCAGGGGGGGGGAGGGGGAGGATTCACTCAGGCAGGCTAGGACAGGAAAAAAGTTTAACACACAGCAGGTTCTGGGGAGAGAGATTTAATTTAAAATGAACAGTTAACCTGGCTACCACACAAAGCCCAGTTAGTTGAGAGAGGCAAGGTAAGTTACAGCTGAGAAGGCTGAACTAGCACACCACTAAGACAAACAATAAATAATTAAATAAACAGTTGGACAAACAATAAATAATTAAATAAACAGTTAGAACTCTCAGCAAGGTGTCACAGGAGGCAAATATCCACTTCTCTAGCAGAGCACTGTAAAAGCACTGCTCTTCTCTGATCAGAGAAAAGCAAACTAAAACAGACTATGCACACGTGGAGGAAACAGGAAGAAGGCTACACAATACCTCAGCAGGGGGGGGGAGGGGGAGGATTCACTCAGGCAGGCTAGGACAGGAAAAAAGTTTAACACACAGCAGGTTCTGGGGAGAGAGATTTAATTTAAAATGAACAGTTAACCTGGCTACCACACAAAGCCCAGTTAGTTGAGAGAGGCAAGGTAAGTTACAGCTATGAAGGCTGAACTAGCACACCACTAAGACAAACAATAAATAATTAAATAAACAGATAGACAAACAATAAATAATTAAATAAACAGTTAGAACTCACAGCAAGGTGTCACAGGAGGCAAATATCCACTTCTCTAGCAGAGCACTATAAAAGCACTGCTCTTCTCTGATCAGAGAAAAGCAAACTAAAACAGACTATGCACATGTGGAGGAAACAGGAAGAATGCTACACAATACCTCAGCAGGGGGGGGGAGGGGGAGGATTCACTCAGGCAGGCTAGGACAGGAAAAACGTTTAACACACAGCAGGTTCTGGGGAGAGAGATTTAATTTAAAATGAACAGTTAACCTGGCTACCACACAAAGCCCAGTTAGTTGAGAGAGGCAAGGTAAGTTACAGCTGAGAAGGCTGAACTAGCACACCACTAAGACAAACAATAAATAATTAAATAAACAGTTGGACAAACAATAAATAATTAAAGAAACAGTTAGAACTCTCAGCAAGGTGTCACAGGAGGCAAATATCCACTTCTCTAGCAGAGCACTGTAAAAGCACTGCTCTTCTCTGATCAGAGAAAAGCAAACTAAAACAGACTATGCAGATGTGGAGGAAACAGGAAGAAGGCTACACAATACCTCAGCAGGGGGGAGGATTCATTCAGGCAGGCTAGGACAGGAAAAAAGTTTAACACACAGCAGGTTCTGGGGAGAGTATGTGGATCTATTGATAGGAGGCCCTGTTTGCCACCCTTGGCCCTGGAGGGGAGGGGGGTGGTGGTGGTGGTGGTACATGGCCCACCTGGGGGTCCATAGGGGCTACACCAGACTGAGTCAGACAGAGATATCCAAGGTGTTTGTGCAGGAACTACCTATCTCACACATTAACACTGCTTTGGACCTCCAGCATGGTGTCTTTCAGCCATGGAAGGTGTTGTGGACCTGGTCCTGGGCGCCTCATTGCACCCTCAGGATGAGCACAGTACCCGCACAATGTGACGGTGTGTAGCTACTCTGTGCCAGTAAAACACACGGTCAGTACCCCCTACCAGGCCGAGGTGGTGTGTGAGTGCACATGGTCACTTCCCTCTACCGGGCCGAGGTGCTGTGGGGGTGCATTGGCCATCTTGTGTTGATCTGTGGACAGCTGATTTGCATGTGCAGTGCATCATGGGTATGGGTGGGCTAACCCTATCCTGGTGACCACAGCAGACTGTCTGTGTGGTGACGTGCATGCTCTTTGCAGCTAGCCAGGGGCTTGCTAGCAGCTGTAGAGCTATAGCCCAATGGTTACTTCACTGCCTCTGAAGCCAGAGGTCATGGGTTTAAACCCACAGTGGGGTTATTTGATAGGGTTGTCCAATGCATTATTTTTGTTAATGTACATATTTTGATGCCAGCAAAAACACCCTCAGCGTACTGTACCCATAAGGGGCCTCTGAGGGTGTTTTATAGGGCGCCCTATAGGGCACCTTATGGTTCCCGTCCATATAAGGTGCACTATACAATATCCTGTGATGCAACCTATAGGGGACATTTTAGGGTGCTGTGGCGGACAGTGCAATTTCTAATGTGCCCTATGCAGTGCCTTATAGGGTGCCTTATACGGCACCTTCAATTACGGCACGTGAGGGCGTGTTTGCTGGCAGCAATTAATAACATAAAAATAAAGTGCTGCAGGACAAAATATGTACAATGCAAAGCTGATGCCAAGCCAGCCTTACGTATTAGGCACACTGGGAAGCAAACTCATGACCCCTGTATCAGCAGTCAGTGCCTTAACCATTGTGCTCCACTGCTGCTCCTCCTTGCCTGTTAGTGCACCTACTTATGCTTTTCATTCCTTAAACTGCACCGTGCTGCCATAAAAAACAGTACACTGACCTTGCGGTACCTCATACGGCACCCTCTAAAGCGCCCTATAAGCAACATTCTAGGGTGCCTTGGCTGACAGTGCACTTTAAAATGTGCCTTATAGGGCACCTTATGTTAACACGCTTTGAGAGTGCGTTTGCTAGTAGTGATAATTAAAATATGAATAAAATGCCTCCTAAAGCAATCTTCCCCCTAATATGTTATGCCTCAGCCAGCCTTGTTCATTGGGCACTTTGGAGGATTGAACCCCTGATCCCTGCACCATTGGTCAGTGCCTTAACCATTGTGCTGTGGTTTTGTTCCTGTGCTTGCACATCAGTGCACCGCCATATGCCTGCCAACATTAAAATGCCTCCAAAATTGTTAGCACTCCGTTTTATGGCCATCAGCGCACTGCCTTCTAATATTACACTGGCTCCTAAAGTAATGCCTCAGCTAGCTGTCTTCATTGGGCACTGTGGGGGATTGAACCCCTGACCCTGCACTGTTGGTCAGTGTCTTAACCATTGTGCTGTGGCTCTGCTCTTTTTCCTGCACATCAGCGCGCCACATATACCGCCCAGTATTATAATGCCTCCATAAACATCAGCGCACCGCCTTATGCTGCCCAGTATTTCTGCGCCTCATAAATTAATGCCGCAGCCAGCTGTCTTCATTGGGCACTGTGGGGGATTGAACTCCTAGATCCCTGCACCGTTGGTCAGTGTCTTAACCATTGTGCTGTGGCTCTGCTCTGTTTCTTGTACTTCAGCGCGCCACTTATGCCTCCCGCGCAGCTATCTCATGCGCTAAGGTGCGGGGCGCACATTCCGCCTTTCCTTTTTCAGGACGGAACACCCACTCCTTATATGGCACCCGCACACTACCGGGGCCCGCACTTTAACGGGGTTTTAGTAAACATGCCCCTAAGACTTTGTGTTTGCTCTGATTGGATTTCACCTTGGCTTTTATCTCAAACCACACTGTGTGATGATCGCTGATGATAAACTAAAGAGCAGCAAATCATCTGATCCGGATGGCATACATCTTATGGTACTGAAAGAACTGAAATTATGGGGTATGTTTACTAAACGGCACACAAGTGCGCGGCGCACAATAGCGTGCGCTAAGGTACCTTAGTGCACGCTAATGATGTGTTTTTGTGCCCCGCACACGTGCGCCACACTAACGGGCCCGCTCATGTGCACGGCACGCTACTGTGCGATAGAGGCGTGGAAAGGCTCGGGAGGGCGGAGGAAGGCTCCCCAGGGGCGGAGGGAAGGGGTCAATGGGTGGAGAGTGGGAGGGGAGAGGCTCCCTGCACAGGAGCGGGGCTGAAATTCAGGTAAAAAAATACCGCGAGTGAAAACCTCGCGGTAGAGCCGATTTAAAGGGAAGAGAAACCATTTCTGTCAGCAATGTACAGCAAAACCAGGGAAACCTACAAAAGGTGAGCAGTGTGATACATGTGCACGGAACAAAAGGGCAAATAAACAGTAAAAATGACCCCAACAAAATATAAAAAAATTATAATCAAGCTGGGCAATAGTGATAGTAATGGGGAACATCAAAAAACACTCCCAAAAAAGCCCCAAAAATAAATATTAATTTTAGAAGGGTCTACGCTCCGTCCCCATACAAGGTGAATGATGCCACAGTGAAATAGCACTGATCAGGGTTTCCCTCTCCATTGGACAGGTTACCTATGGCATGCACATTTCCACAACAGCAGGGCGGGCAGGTCAGAATGGGCAATTGGACAGATGCTGGGAAAGGGGATACAGAGGGCTGCAGGCGGCACATGCTGTGGTGCAGCTGGGGCACAGTGCGGACTAGGCAGATGCCTAGATGGCACCTAGGAATGCTGAAACTGAACAGCAGCCAGACAGCAACTGATGAGTGCCCAACATGGGCATGAGAGTGTTTAGCACAGTGTCACAGGGGATAGTACCCAGCAGGTACCCCCAAGGGCATGGAACATTGGCAGGCGGTGATTGGGGGACGTGCAGACAGATATGCAGGCACCCCTACCCCAGAACCTGCACCATAGGCAGCCGCCTACCTGCACACAGGATGGCCTGAGACTGCGTACCACCAGCACCACCAGCAGAAGGATATGTCAGCATGGTGGCACAGGGGTACTGGAGGTGGAGGGGGGCAGTGGCAGCTGCCCAGAGCAGACCATGGCCTAGCCCTGTGTAGGTGGGTGCAATGCACTGCAACAGACAGGCCCTGCCGGACAAACAGTCATGGTATCATCAGGGAATGCACTGTCTCTCTGGCAATACGGTGGTGCAGTGCACACAACCAGTGTGTTTGGAAACAGAAGGTCACAGATTCAAGCTCCAGCTGGGGCTCATGCCAATCCAGTCCCCATATTTTTCCCACAACTATATCGTGATAGTAAAGACGAACCTTTATTGCAGAGAACATAAGGATGGCTCAAACACCTCTATTTTACCCTACAGAGCACAGACACCAGAAACATGCACATTACCTAGAGCAGATTACCCCAAATGCAGTCCTGGAGGGCCACAAATCCTTCAGGGTTTATGCTGTCTCCAATCTAAGGATGGAGCGGTACTGGTGGTGGAGGTGGCAGCAGCTGGTGGCCACAGCAGACCATGGCCTAGCCCTGTCCAGGTGGGTGCCGTGCACTGCAACAAACAGTCCCTGTCGGATGTACAGTCATGGACTCCCCAGGGAACACAGCATATCTGTGGCAACACAGTGGTGCAGTGCACACAGACAGCGTGTGCAAGAACAGAAGGTCACAGGTTCAAAGCCCAACTGGGGCTCCTGCCAATCCAGTCCACATATTTTTCCCACAACTAAACCGTGATAGTGAGGACAAACCTTTATTGCTGAGAACATACGCATGGTTAATACACCTATATTTTACCCCACCGAGCACATACACCATAAACAGGCACATTACCTAGAGCAGAGTCTCCCAAATGCAGTCCTGGAGGCCCCACACCATTCAGGTTCCATGCTGCCTCTAATAAAGATGCCTGTGCTGCATATCTATGCACCACCCCCATGGTATGCAGATGTAGCTCATGCATATTCATGAGGGACAGCACGAAAACCCGAACAGTGTTTGGCACACCAGGACTGGAGTTGGGAACCTCTGCCGTAAAGCAGCAGCCAACAGGGGCAGACACACCCACACCCACACCCACAGGCCCCATTGGCCAATGCCTCCTGGAGAGGCAGGACATTGGGCCCTGCGTGCATCTCCCAATACTAGCACTTGCATACCTTAGCAATGCCACCCTACACCTGGGTATACGGTACACAGCTATCAAACGTTTCCTATGATTACTGGCAGATAGCAAGTCCTACGTTAAGCACAGTTTGCTCATTGAGCTCCATCATAACAATCTTTCTGATGTCTGTGGTGTGTGCTTCAGGTCTGGTCTCTGACAGTGTTTACCACCCTGGGGAGTGACCCCCAACAGTATTGCGTACCATATCCATGCCTGTACTGTGCCCAGGACTGGTGTGGTGGGCAGGGCTGCTAAACTCCTCTATAGTAGCACAATGCTGGCATAGGTGTGGGAGTGTGTGTCTGTCTATACAGTGTGTGGTGGCTGCAAACACCTTCCACAGCCCACACTGCCAGCACTGTTGCCAGTATTGGCCTGACAATGTGCATAATGAGGAGCAAGGTACCATGGTATAGCCCAGACAGGGTGGCCTGGCCAGGATGCATCTGCACAGGGCATAGGGCAATGGCTGGGACATTTTAGTGCCCGGCCACCACCTACACAGACAGGGTGACCTCAGTATGTCCTGCTGGGAGATCACTCTCACCCTGACTGCGCAGTGACGACAGTATGGCTAGGCACCCCCATAGTGCTATATAGTATATCTGTCATGTGATTTTTATGGGTTTCCTTTTGGGGCCCAGTCACTGATTTATCTGCTTGTTGTGTATGCTGACATCCCAGGTCTGGGTGCATGCATTTCCACCAGGAACATGCACTATAGACTAGCTAGCAGACTGTTTGCAGCTGGTATGTGTCTTGATGGAGTGCCTTGCAGGGTGCAGCGGCTGAGGGCTTGCTGCAGGAGAATATCAGATAGTGGTGGGGTGCAGCTTAGCATATCCAGGCCTAATATCTGTCTGCTATTGTGTTATGGATGTGTACAGAGCTGCATTGACTGCCCTGTGGGGTGTCTGTTCCCCAGCAGGACTGGGGTTGATGGTCCCCTCTACTGTCACCATTGCAGGGAAGTAGAATGTGGATCTGTTGATGGGAGATCCTGTTTACCACCCTCAGCCCTGGAAAAGGAGGGTGGTGGTACATGATCCTCCTAGGGGTCCATAGGGGCTACACCTGAGTGAGACAAACAGATATATCCAAGGTGTATTCTACAGAAGCTACCTATCTCACACATTAACACTGCTTTGGACCTCCAGCATGGCCTATTTCTGCCATGGAAGGTGCTGTGGACCTGGTGCTGGGCGCCTCACCGCACTCTCAGGGTGAGCACAGTACCCGCACAATGTGACGGTGTGTAGCTACTCTGTGCCAGTAAAACACATGGTCAGTACCCCCTACCAGGCCGAGGTGCTGTGGGGGTGCACATGGTCAGTTCCCCCTACCAGGCCGAGGTGCCGTGGGGGTGCATACCCCATCGTGTGTTTATCTGTGGACAGCTGATTTGCATGTGCAGTGCATCATGGGTACGGGTGTGCTAACCCTATCCTGGTGACCACCGCAGACTGTCTGTGTGGTGACGTGCACTCCCTCTGCAGCCAGCCAGGGGCTTACTAGCAGCTATAGAGCTGTAGCACAATGGTTATTTCACTGCCTGTGGAGTCAGAGGTTGTGGGTTCAAACAAACAGTGGGGTTATTTTATAGGGCTGCCCAAAGCATTATCTATTTTGAATGTACATTATTGCTGCCAGCAAAAACACCCTCATTGTACTGTACCCATAAGGTGCCTCAGAGGGTGCTTTATAGGGCACCCTATAGGTCACCTTATGGTTACCGTCCATATAAGGTGCACTATACATTATCCTGTGGAGCAACTTATAGGGTACCCTATAGGGGACATTTTAGGGTGCCATGGCAGACAGTGCACTTTATAATGTGCCCTATGGAGTACCTTATAGGGTGCCTTATGCGGCACCTTCAATTACGGCATGTGAGGGCGTGTTTGCTGGCAGCAATTACTAAAATACAAATAAAGTGCTGCAGGAAACAATATGTACATTGCAAAGCTGATGCCTCAGCCAGCCTTACATATTAGGCACACTGGGGAGCAAACTCATGACCTCTGTATCAGGGGGGTCAGTGCCTTAACCATTGTGCTACACTACTGCTCCTCCTTGCATGTCAGCGCACCTATTTAAGATTTTCATGCGTTTAAATGCACAGTGCTGCCATCAAACACAGTGCTATGACCTTGCTGTGCCTCATAGGGCACCCTATAGGGCGCCCTTTAGGCCGCCCTTTCAGCAACATTGTAGGGTGCTGTGGCGGACAGTGCACTTTAAAATGTGCCCTCTGGGGTACCCTATGAGGCGCCATATGCAGCACCTTATGTTACAATACTTTGAGGGTGTGTTTGCTGGCAGCACTTATTAAAATAAAAATAAAATGCCCCCTACAGCAATATTACCTATAACAGGTAATGCCTCAGCCAGCCTTCTTCATTAGGCACAATGGGGGATTGAACCCATGATTCCTACATCATTGGTCAGTGTCTTAACCATTGTGCTCCACTGCTGCTCCTCCTTGTATGTCAGCGCACCTACTTATAATTTTCATTCCTTAAACTGCACAGTCCTGCCATCAAAAACAGTGCTGTGACCTTGCGGTAACTCATACGGCACCCTATAAAGTGCCCTATAAGCAACATTCTAGGGTGCCTTGGTGGACAGTGCACTTTAAAATGTGCCTTATGGGGCGCCTTATGTTAACACGCTTTGAGAGTGCATTTGCTAGTAGTGATAATTAAAATATGAATAAAATGCCTCCTAAAGCAATCTTACCCATAATAGGTAATGCCTCAGCCAGCCTTCTTCATTGGGCACAGTGGGGGTTTGAACCCATGATCCCTGCACCATTGGTCGGTGTCTTAACCATTGTACTGTGGCTCTGTTTCTGTGCTTTTGCGTCAGCGCGCTGCTTATGCTTCCCGCGCAGCTTTCTCATGCGCTAATGTGCAGGACGCACATGAGCGCCGCGCACATTAGCGCATGATTAATCCCGGTTTTGCTTTTTTCAGACTGAAACGCCCACTCCTTATATAGCATCCGCACACTAGCGCGGCGCGCACATTACCGGGGTTTTAGTAAACATACCCCTATGAGATTTAACAAACTACTATTAGTAATCTGTGATCTATCATTAAAATCATTTGTAGTACCTGAAGACTGGAGAGTGGCTAATATAATGCCAATTTTTAAAAAGGGTTCCAGGAGTGATCCAGGAAACTGCAGACCAGTGAGTCTTACATCAGTACCAGGCAAAATGGTAGAAACTAGTATAAAAAACAAAATTACTGAACATGTAGATAGTCATGGTTTAATGACAGAAAGCCAACATGGATTTAGTCAAGGAAAGTTTTGTCTCACCAATCTCTTTTATTTTTTGAAGGAGTGAATAAACAAGTAGATTAAGGTGAACCGGTTGATATAGTGTATCTCAATTTTCAGAAAGTCTTTGACAAAGTCCCTCATGAGAGACTCTTGGGGAAATTAAAAAGCCTTGGGATAGGAGGCAATGCACTATTGTGAATTAGGAAATAGTTGAAAGATAGAAAATAGAGTATAGGGCTAAATGGCCAATTTTCTCAATGGAGAAAAATGAATAGTAGTGTACCCCAGGGAACTGTGCTGGGCCTGTTGCTTTTTAAAATACGAGATGTGACAAAAAAGAAATGAGACTGTCCCATAAATGTTTTATTACAAAATCTACAGAGAAATTACGCATTGTCCCCTTTAAATTAATCCCCCCTCATAAGAACATAACATAAGATATGCCATACTGGGTCAGACCAAGGTCCATCAAGCCCAGTATCCTGTTTCCAACAGTGGCCAATCTAGGTCATACGTACCTAGCAGTTTCCCCAAAAGACACAGGTTCCGCAATGCTTGTACTGGGTCAAGCATTGATATCCTGGGTCCCTTCTTAATAATGGTTTATGGACCTTTTCTCCAGGAACTTGTCCAAACCTTTTTTAAACTCAGCTACACTAACAGCCTTTACTACATCCTCCGGTAACAAATTCCAGAGTTTGATTACACGTTGAGTGAAAAAATATTTTCTTTTATTAGTCTTAAATAGTTTACCCTGTAGCTTCATTGTACATCCCCTAGTCTTTCTATATTCTGATAACGTAAACAATCGATCTACGTTTACCCGTTCCACTCCGTTCATTAATTTATAGACTTCTATCATATCTCCCCTCAGCCGTCTCTTTTCCAGGTTAAAGAGCCCTAACCTTTTTAGCCTTTCTTCATAGGAGTATCCTTCCATCCTCTTTACCATTTTGGTGGCTCTTCTCTGAACCTTTTCTAATAACGCTATATCCTTTTTAAGATATGGTGACCAGAATTGCACACAATATTCAAGGTGCGGTCTCACCATGGAACGGTATAGAGGCATTATAATATCTTTTGTTTTATTTTCTATTCCTTTCCTTATGATACCTAGCATTCTATTTGCCCTCTTGGCTGCCGCTGCACACTGGGCCGAGGGTTTTAACATGTTATCCACAATGACGCCTAAATCTTTTTCCTGGGTGGTGCACTCAAAGTTAATGCGCTTTTGCATTCGCTTCTGCCACGTACAGAAGCACTTGGTAAAGTCCTCTTCCTTGAGGTCCCTCAGCTCCCTCATCACAGTGACCTTGATCTCTTCTATAGAGGCAAAATGAGTTCCTTTGAGCACAGTCTTCAGCCAGGGGAAGAGCCAAAAGTCGCATGTTGCAAGATCTGGAGAATGAGGAGGGTGGTCGAGAGCTGTAATCTGTTTGTTGGCCAAGAGCACGGTGTGTGCATGCGCATTGTCATGGTGGAGCAGCCACGACTTGTCTCTCCACAGAGCCTGTCTGCTGCGCTGAACCCAGTCATGGAGGTGATTGAGGACCTGCTGATAGAAGTGCTGGTTGACTGTCTGACCCTCAGGCACAAACTCATGATGGACCACTCCCTTCTGGTCAAAGAATGCAATCAGGATGACCTTGATCCTTGATTTGGACATGTGCGCCTTCTTAGGTCTGGGTGACAGTCGAGTCTTCCATTGCAGGCTCTGTCTCTTGCTTTCAGGGTCGTACTGGAAGACCCAAGTCTCATCTCCTGTGATGACTCGGCCAACGAACTCTGGATTTTTTCCAATCTTCTCTAGCAAGTCTTGACAAACATTGACCCGGTGCTCCTTCTTGCCATCTGATAAAAACTTGGGCACCATCTTGGCACACACCTTCCACATCCCCAGCTCCTGCACCAACACGGTCCGCACTGACTCCCTGTTCAGGCTGAGCTCCTCAGCTATCATCCGCACCGTCAATCTGCGATCACTCTGCACCAGCTGGTTCACTCTGTCAATGTTCTCAGCCATCTTTGTCATGGAAGGCCGTCCTGACTTGGGGTCATCCTCCACCTCCTCGCGGCCAGTCTTGAAGCATTTGTGCTACTCGAAGACTCATGGCCTTGACATTGCATCTCCTCCATAAGCCTTTTAGAGAAGTTGGAGACACTCAGTTGGGCCCTTCTCCAACTTAACCAGAAATTTCAAGCTGATTCTTTGCTCCATATTTCTGCCACCTCCAGTTGCGTGACAAAGTGATGGAGCAGTGTGCTACAAAAAAAAACCTGATAAAGAAAAACAGAGTGAGAGAGATGAAAAATATTACAGCAGAATAGTGGCAAGATATTGTACCACACAGTGACATAAGCGGTTAGCCAGTTGGCATTGAGTCATGGGCGTGGCTGCCATTGTCTCGTTTCTTTTTTGTCACACCTCATATTTATAAATGACCTAGAAAGGGGAATAATGAGTGAGGTGATCAAATTTGCAGACACAAAATTATTCAAAGTTGTTAAAACACAAGAGGATTGTAAAAAATTGCAAGAGGACCTTGATAAATTGGGAGACTGGGCATCCAAATGTCAGATGAAATTTAATGTGGATGTCAAAATTATGCACTTACGGAAGAACAACCCAAATTACGGTTACACGATGCAAGGTTCTACATTAGGAACCACCACCCAGGAAAAGGATTTAGGTGTCATTGTGGATAATACATTGAAACCTTCTGCCCAGTGAACAGCGGTGGCCAAAAAAGCAAATAGAATGCTAGGAATCATAAAGATAGGAATGGAGAATAAAATGAAGGATATTATAATACTTCTGCATCGCTCCATGGTACAATCATATCTTGAATATTGTGTGCAATTTTGGTCACCATATCTTAAAAAGGATATAGCAGAATTAGAAAAGGTACAGAGAAGAGTGACAAATACGGTAAAGAGGTTGGAAGGATATCCATACGAGGAAAGGCTTAAAAGTTTAGGGCTTTTCAACTTGGAAAAGAGACAGCTGAGGGGAGATATGATAGAAGTCTATAAAATATTGAATGGGGTGGAATGGGTAAATGTAGATTGGTTGTTTAGCCCTTTAAAAAGTAGAAAGACATGCAATGAAGTTATTATGTAGCACATGTAAAGTTAATTGGAGAAAATATTTTTTAATTCAATGTGTAATCAAACTCTGGAATTCGTTACCAGAGATGTAGTAAAAGCTGTTAGTGTAGCTGGATTTAAAAGAGGTTTGGACAAGTTTCTGGAGGAAAAGTTTATAAACCCATAAACCGCACTAAAGGTAACCAATTAAATGGAAAAAAAAGCTCTTAGTTCCATACTATGATGCCACCTATCTTTACTATGACTTTCCTAATTTAAAACTAATCTATTAAAGAAATAACTTTCTTTTAGAACTATATAAAACTCATATGACCTTTACCCAAGAGTTCCTTTGGGGGGCTGGCAGATACTCATCCATCCCGCATGAGAAGTTAAAAATACAAGAAAATCAAAAAAGAGGAGAAAAAGACCTCAGTCTCAAGCTGTTATCCTTCTACGTGACAGACATCCGCCGAAGAGGAGTTGTTTCACACTGCATCATAGTTCTAAAAAAGCTCCTCTCTTTTTTCATTCTTCTATGATTCTCAAATTAACATTCCCTTATAAAATTTTAAACTCACTAGATTAACAAACCATATTTAATTAATATTTTTCAGTAATTTTTCTTTTATCTTTTTTCTTTTAATTTTATCTTTTTCCTTATTTAAAGTGCCCAAGTGAACAGAGCTATTGCAAAATCTGCAACACTCTGGTGGCAACATATATAAAGAACAACGTAACTTTGTATACAATTGCCACTTAAGCTAACATTAGCATAAGCTCAACTGCAACACTTTAATCGGCATTCATTAGAGTGTTTGCTCTGATCAACACCAACTTAGTTGCCATTCCTGAAACAAAAATAGAACAGTTCACTGGAGGGATATTCTACAATTCATTACATAATAAATCCAATTCACATTGAGACCAATTCCCATTGAGGCATGTCCAGCCCATCCAAAATCTGGATGGGCCGATCCTGCACCCAATCCTGATCCCATGGGGATATGTCCCCTCGGGATCAGAATCGGGTGCAACAGGCCTGGACGGGCAAGCCGTGCCCCGATTCTGATGGCCCGGATATCCAACAGTCTACCTGGCTAGCTCAGCCTGGGCCCCTGCATGGAGCTGCAGTGCTGTGGCATCCCGTTGCCATGGCACCAATGCGCCATGCAGGAGCCCCGATTGCCACCACGCCTGAAAGTGTTTGTTCCCTGCCGCCCGACCCCCAATTGGGCCTACCAAGGCCTGAATCGGGCTGTGGGGAACCCCTGCCTTGCTCACCTTGTCGGGGGGATCTAGATCCGCTGCCCATCGCCATTGGGGGGGGGGGGGGGGAGGGTGAGGACTTATTCCACTTCTTTAGTGGAATAAGTCCTGATATAAAATGTAAATTGTTATTTTTAGAGAATGAACCGAAAATTAATGTAGTTATAGAGGTTACTAGAAATGCTTGGCAAAACAAAACTGTCTGGGATAAATGCCTGCCATCTCATGCAGATTCTTATCTCTCTCTCCATTGTTCTGCATTTAGAGGTAGCACAGCCTAAGAGCCACTAAGTACATACTCCTCTCTCACCCCCCTTCTTATCTTTATGGTCCTTTATGACAAGGACTGACAGAAAGAACAGAAACCTAAAGTTAGAAGGCATACAGTGTGGATCATGAGCTAAAAATTCTTAAAAAGTTAGGGAGCTGCCTCCATATAAAATATAGAGGATTAAAGTGTGTCTATTATACTACTTATAAGAAATCTACATCTTTTAGTTGCCATATTGTAAGAGACAAGAGCCCTCAGTAGGACAGAAAAATAAGTTTTGCAGAGGTCAGGGCTGATTTGAGATATAATGAGCTGCTCTGTAATCAGATACCGGCAGCAAGGGTGGTCAGATCTCAAATAAGTGGTTTACCTGGGATGGACTAAAGGGAATGAGAGAGAGGGTTTGGTGGGTAGTGCCTTTTGCAGGGTACAGATATGTGTGGGATGGTCAGGGCACTAAATGCATGAAGCTAGAGCTGCAGTATAGCCTTGGCCCTTGTGAGGGCCACAATTGGATCTGTATGGGTGGGTTGCAATACAACCTTTCACAGTATCTTGTTAGAATGTGTACACACATGCAGGAAGTTTGACTTACACAACTATTGTATGAATGGAGGGTTCCTGTTAATGCACTTGGTAGAATGATGGCCAATATGAAAGGATATAGGAAGGCAACACATCTGCCATAGCTATGTGTTGCTCCTGCCCCCTTTACTAAGGCTTCTGATGGTAGGTGCCCATACTATCACCGGACTCACCATGCACCACCTCCCAAGACATATATGTACCAAAGGAGTGAGGGTACTAGAAGTTGCATCCACCTACTCCAAGGCAGATATAGAGCAAGATGGGGAAGCTGCTTTCCAGCAACATATTCCTTGGTGATAAAGCATGAGATCTATAAAGCTTCTGGAGGTGTAGGTTTAATTACCCTAGGAAATGTTGTTCCAATACAGTTGCAGGCTTAGCTGCATTATGGAATACATATCAAAATGCAGATGGAACCCCTCAAAATGTTCCCACAAGCAACAACAGTGTTGCACTATGGCTAAATATTCCCTTCTACAAAGTATGCAGACCATCTGCATCCATGTCCAATGTTTTGGGTGCTTCAGACCCCCAGATTCCAGGTCTGATTTTGCAAAAAAACAACAACAAAAAATCCCAAAAAAACAGCATAGTGTTCCAGCAAGAACACTGGCAGCTCATGTCTAGTTGCTTGTAACCCATCTGTTTGCACCATAGTATTAACTGTAGCCTATCTTTTTTCCAGCAGCTTCAGAACTGTCTGCAGCAGAGACATCTGGGCTGGATGCATCAACAGAGGAGACATCAACAGAGGAGACATCTGTTACTGGAGAGAAGGGGACTAGCAGCACTGAAGGGACCTCATCGGAAGCAGGGACAACAGAGGATGAGGATATCTCTGACAAGGAGGAATCCTGCGATGAGTAGGAGGAGGAGGAAGAGGAGCTCTAGTTCCCTTCCCCAGCAGCCAGAAAGGAGGCTACAGGGCACTGAGTGGACAGGAGATCACCTGGCCAGCAAGGCATGCCCATGGACTCTATGAGGGAGTAGAGAGGGAGTAGAGAGGGAGTGGACAGCAGCAGAGACCCCCCTTGGCAAAAAGGAGGGGCAGAGTGGGAGGAGAGGGTGTCTAGATGGAAGGCAAGAAGGTGGGGGAAGTGGAGGTGACATAGGGGAGGATGGTGGGTATTGCCTTTTGGAGGGCAAGGGAAGGTGGGAAGGGAGATGGTGGTGAGTGGGAGGGCAGGGGGAAAGGGAAGGTGGGGGAAGGGTAGGGTAAGGATGAGGCAAGTGGACAGGAGACCTGAGTTCTGGTACCTAGCCTGTTAAATCTGCTTCCTTGCTGGATCAGATGGATCCCTATGAGGTGTCCATGGAATCTGAGGATCACGAAGTCCTGCTGTATCTAATGTCATAGTGACATGAAGTGTAGCAGGGCTTCATCTTGATCTCAAATTCCATGAATCTCATGATGACCCATCTAGTCGGCTTTAGAGCAGTGATATGTGCCATAGTAGTGGTCATGCATCAGCTGCTGACATGTATCTCTGCTCTGGTACTCCATAGAGGGAGATGGAGGCCAGTTTGTTTTGATAGAGATTAAGGGGGTTTAATTTAACCTTTTTTAAAAAATTTTAAATGATGATGGCCCTGTTGGTGCTTATCTATTAAAGTTTATATTTTGTGGGTATGTCTGGTCTCTAATGGTTTGTGATTATATTATACCTACCCAGCTATCCTCCACCCATTGCCTACCCCTTAGGCTTTGAGGTCATGGCCAGGAGCATCTTAGCAGTTATGTACACTTTATGGGAGCCCTCCACAAGAATATGTATTCTATCAGTGAATTTGCATTTGAATTGTGGGTGAGGTGCTCCAGCCATTTTTAAACCTCATTCCAGACATGAGACCAATTTCACTATCCACTCACACCAATATGATCCCACAATGCACTGGTGGTTTGTTTCTTGGGGTGGTTTCTCCAAATAGGTTAGTATTGCACATACCAAGACAGTCATGTGCCTCACTTCTAAGCCAGGGTATGTGGAGCATGATCTCAGGCTCTCAAGTTTACTGCTAATGCTTGACATAGTACTTGCACTGTGCCAAAGAGAGCCTCCTTCTGGAGTTCGTAAGATGTAGCATTTATGGGTAATTTATCAAGGTGTGCTTAGAAATTATTCTTAATCAAACCTGTGGCACCCAATACTATAGGAAATAGTTCTGTATCTTTCTGTCACATTTTCTTAGTCTCTGACTGCATTTCTTGGTACTTCAGGATATTCTCCTTCTCCACGCGGTTCGCAGAATAATCACTTGGAACCAACACCTCTATTATCAATGTTGTTCTGATGTGTTTCTCCTTTACCACTATATCAGGTTTCCTCACATCCAGTTTCTTATCCGTCAGAATGGGAATATCTCAGGCGATCATAACCTCTTCATTCTCTGTAATTCTCTTATGGTCACGATCCCAGTGCTTTTCAGGGACAGTGATGTTGTAGTGTTTACAGAGTTTGTATGAGGCGTGCTACTTTTTTATGCCTTTCTGTATAGAAAGTTTCTGCCAGCTATGAGGTGAGTTAACTGTTTCCAGCTGTTTCTTACAGAATCGACATATGTCTATTTTGTCAGTTTTTTCAGTGCTCACTGTAAACCATCTTATCCATAATCTGCTGTCCTGGACTGCAACTATCAATTTTTCATCCTTCAGTTTCAGTTCAAATCTCCTTAACCCTTTATGTGTCCATTCTTGTTCGACAAAGGTTTCCTTTGTATTTACACTTTGTACTTCTCACTGTATTTGTGCATTTACCACTTGTTTTTCCTTGTTTGCTGATCTAACTCTTTGAAGAGTTTTTTCTCTTGTTTTGCAAATTCTGTTATTTTATTTATTTATTTAGCACGTTTTATATACCGTATTTCCGAAGGTCAACACAGTTTACAAGGAACAATTTAAAATTAACTTTACACAGGACAGGGAAAATAAACATGCAATAATATTTAATAATGGAAGAATAATGTTTGATAACTAAATAACATGTAATGCAAACTTTTTACAATATGAGTGACAAGTGTTAGCTTTTGTGGGTTACATGATTGAGTGTGTGTTGCAAAATTTTAATTTAGCAATGGTGTGTGGGGGGTATGCATAGATTAATGATTTGGATGATCAATGTGAGTGTGGTCTTGAAAGTCGTTTCTGAGTGCTGGTTGATTGTGTGGTAGTAAGATGTAGAGAGGTCATGGTTGAAGCTGTATTATGTTTTAACCTCAAAATCTGATTTGAATAGTAGAGTTTTCAGCTCTTTCCTGAATTGGTAGAACATAGAAACATAGAAATATGATGACAGAAAAAGACCACATGGCCTATCTAGTCTGTCCTTGCATATCAACAACTACAACAGTCCCCTTTTTACCTTTAGAGATCCTCTGTGTTTGTCCCATGCTTTTTTGAATTCAGTTACTGTCCTCATCTCTACCACCTCCACTGGGAGACTATTCCATGGATCCACTACTCTTTCCGTAAAGAAATATTTCCGCATATCACTCCTGAATCTATCTCCCTTCACCCTCATCCCATGTCCCCTCGTAGCAGAACTTGCTTTCAATTGAAAGAGGCTCTCTCCCTGAACATTTATACCACGGAGGTATTTAAACATCTCAATCATATCACCTCTATCCCGCCTTTCCTCTAAGGTGTACATATTAAGATCCTTCAGTCTGTCCTCATATGCTTTATAATGAAGACCACTAATCATTTTAGTAGCCACCCTCTGCACCGACTCCATCCTGTTCACATCCTTTTGAAGGTGCGGTCTCCAGAATTGCACACTATACTCCAAATGAGGTTGCACCAAAGACTTATACAGAGGCATTATCATCTCCTTTTTTCTGCTAGCCATTCCTCTCCGTATGCACCCAAGCATCCTTCTAGCTTTTGCTGTCACCTTTTCTACCTGTTTAGCTACTTTAAGATCATCAGACACAACCACGCCTAGGTCCCGCTCTTCTTTAGTGGACAAAAGTACGTCACCCCCTATACTATATTGCTCCCTTGGATTGCTGCAGCCCAAATGCATGACCTTACATTTTTAACATTAAATCCCAGCTGCCAAATTCTAGACCATTCTTCAAGCTTAGCTAGATCCCTCCTCATGTTATCTAAACCTTCCTGGGTGTCTACTCTATTGCAGATTTTGGTATCATCCGCAAAGAGGCAAACCTTACCCGACAGCCCTTCCGCTATATCACTAACAAAGATGTTAAAAAGAATCGGACCAAGGACAGATCCCTGAAGCACACCACTGGTAACATCCTTCTCCTCAGAGTGAGCTCCATTTACTTGAATTCTTTGTCGCCTCCCACCCAACCAATTTCTAACCCAAGCAGTAACTTTAGGGTCCATCCCTAGGGTGCTCAGTTTGTTTATAAGTCGCCTGTGAGGAACAGTGTCAAAGGCTTTACTGAAATCTAAATATACCACATCTAGAGCTCTCCCTCGGTCCAACTCCCTGGTCACCCAGTCAAAGAAATCAATCAGAACTCACTCAGAAGGAAGGAAGGTGCATAGTGGCATGCCTCAGGGATCAGTCCTGGGACTGATACTGTTCAATGTATTTGTTAGTGATATTGTGGAAGGATTGAAGGGAAGAGTCTGCCTTTTTGCAGATGACATTTAAATTTGCAACAGAGTGGACACATCTGAGGAAGTGGACAACACGAGGAAAGATTTACAAGCATTGTAAGAATGGTCTAATGCTTGGAAGTTAAGATTTAATGTGAAGAAGTGCAGAGTCATGCACTTAGGATGCAGAAATGCAAAGGAAATGTATGCGATAGGGGCAAGAGGTTGTTGTGCATGGATCAGGAGAGGGACCTTGGAGTAATAGTGTCTGAGGATCTCAAGGTGGTGAATCAATGTAACAAGGCGGTAGCCAAAGCCAGAAGAATGCTTGGCCGCAAAGAGAGAGGAATAATCAGCAGAAACTAGGAGGTATTAATGTTCCTGTCCAAGTCATTGGTGAGGCCTCACTTGGAGTATTGTGTTCAGTTTTGGAGATCATATCTCACAAAACATATAAAAAGACTTGAAATGGTTCAGAGGAAGGCAACCAAAATGATTCAGAGCCTACGCCAGAAGACGTATGAGAAAAGATTTGAAGACCTAAATATGTATACCCTAGAGGAGAGGATGGACAGGGGAAATATGATACAGACCTTTAAATACTTAAAGGGTATTAATGAATAAACAAATCTTTTTTAAAGAAGGGGAGACTGTAAAACTAGAGGACATTCGATGAAGCTGCAAGGCGGTAAACTTAAAAGCAACATCAGGAAATACTTTTTTACTGAAAGTTGCTTGGAATGCTCTCCCAATGGAGGTGATGAGGGCAATTACAGTGATAGAATTCAAAATGGCATGGGACAGATACAGTGGATCCCTTTATAGCAAGAAAATAAAATCAAAGCAAACTTAAATATCTTTTATACTTCAATAAATAGAGGGGAGTGACCTGCATGGAGCAGCGGGTACAACCCCAAGCAAAGGCATAGAGGGGGATGACTTGCAATGAGTGGCGATTACAACCACTTTAGCCACCTTACTGATCTTTTTCTGCAATCAATACTATGTTACTATGAGGTAAGAAGGCAGATACAATACACTGTCATAGTGAAGCCCTAAAAGGACACGTTCATGAGTAACTGTTGTAAGAGCATCTTGAATGAGATAGGATCTTATAGAGCGAAGTTGATGGAGATAGTAAAAGTAAGATTTCACAAAAAGATCTGCAAATCAAATGAGAAAGAAGGATCAAATATGCAGCTAAGAATTTTGAGGGAATCAGCAAGAGTAAGGGATTGGTTTGAGAGCTAGGGAGTTAGTATAGGGCAAAAGCCATGTCCAGTGATCCACGTGGCATTTGACTTGTTTATATTGAGCTTCAGTTTGTGAGAGGAAATCCAGGAAGCAATGGCATTAAGACAGTTGTTCAATTCCAGACTTTATTCATTCCATCTTGCTGCTCCATATGCCAGGAACGAGCTACCTGGGTCTGTGCGTCAGGCCCCTTCTCTAGCCCTATTCAAATCCAGACTAAAATCCCACCTCTTTGAAGCCGCTTTTGGATCCTGATGCTCCTCACTCTCTTTTCCACTAGTTATGTGTATCTTATTTTACTCTAGTCCCCAGTTTCGCTATGGGGGTCATTCAATGGCATGAATAGTGGGAATGGATGTACCGATTGGACATCCATCCCCGCTATTTGCTCCCCTTCCATTCCTGACTAATGCCTTTCTATGCGAACAGCTCGTTTGGACGAGAAGGCTTAGACAGGGTTGGGAGGTAGCATGTCCAAAGAGGTGCAAGGGCAGGGCATGGGAAGGTCCCAACCTCAGATGTACAGGGTTGATTCTGAAGTCGGTCCTGTACGTCCAGGGCTGTGAACATGGACAGGGGACTTATTTCACCGCAGAGGTGGAATAAATCCCCCTGGACATTGGGAGATTATGCTGCCAGGCCGTGTCAAAGAGGTAGGGGAGTGCAGTAAGTTCCTCATAGCCAGACCCAGGCCATGGGAGGCCGGATCAAGGGTCCGGCTGCGGGGAAAGAAGAGGGTCAGCGGTGGCTGGCATTTGCGGTTCCTGAATGGAGCTGCGGTGCCATGGTGACAGGATGCCATGGCACCACGGCTCCATTCTAGAGCCTGACTGAGGTAGCTAGGGATCTGCTATGTGTGCAGGCTGACCAGAATCAGGGCCCAGCCTGCACATTCGGGTCGTAGATCCGATTCTGATCTCGCAGGCATGTCTAGCCCCCATGAGATCAGAATTGGGTCTAACTCCGGGCATCCTGCTTCTGGTCTGCTGCACAGGGGGCTGGATGGCCAATTCAGAATGTGCCTCCATATGTTTTGTCTTGATTAGATTGTAAGCTCTGATGAGCAGGGGCTGTGTCTCACATCCACAGTATATTTACAGCACTGCGTACACCTTGTAGAGCTATACAAATGAGTAGTAGTAGTAGGGGGTAGAATCAGAAGTTTGAAGATTGGTGGGAAAAATGAGTTGATCCAGGTACACTGTCTTCCTGGATTCTTCTTGATGGGACACCTTGCAGAGCCACTCGGGAACATCAAACCCGCTCATCTCCTATTCATCCTCTCTTATTTCCAAAGATGTTGCCACTGCTACTGCTGCCTCTGCCTTTGCAACTGAGTGTGCCATGTTAAGAGCAGATCCTACCTCTGCATCTTCAGCCCATGAGTCAGGTCCAGCTAGCATCAGGGGAGGACCATACCACTCAGGCCTGAGAGTAACATCCAGATCAGGAGGGCTAGACAACAATTCCCCACCATCTCTAGCAATCAATTCTCTTTTGGAGTATGGTGTGCAATTCTGAAGACCGCACCTTCAAAAGGATGTGAACAGGATGGAGTCGGTGCAGAGGGTTGCTACTAAAATGATTAATGGGCTTCATTATAAAGCATATGAGGACAGACTTAAGGATCTTAATATGTACACCTTAGAGGAAAGGCGGGATAGAGGTGATATGACTGAGATGTTTAAATACCTCCGTGGCATAAATGTTCAGGGAGAGAGCCTCTTTCAATTGAAAGCAAGTTCTGCTACGAGGGGACATGGGATGAGGGTGAAGGGAGATAGATTCAGGAGTGATATGCGGAAATATTTCTTTACGGAAAGAGTAGTGGATCCGTGGAATAGTCTCCCAGTGGAGGTGGTAGAGATGAGGACAGTAACTGAATTCAAAAAAGCATGGGACCAACACAGAGGATCTCTAAAGGTAAAAAGTGGACTGTTGTAGTTGTTGTTATGGAAGGACAGACTAGATAGGCCATGTGGTCTTTTTCTGTCATCATGTTTCTATGTTTCTCTAAGGTATTTGAAACAACTCCTATTGTCATTCAGACCATAAGATGATCCATTGGTCGCAGCTGGGAGGATCTCACTGGCAATATTGGATAGGTACAAGGTGTGTTCTTATACGTCTCCATAGCAGGCAATAAACCAAAATCTCAGCCAGCCTCAGCAGTCAACTAGGATATCTCCAACTTGGATCTCTCTATCTGGTTTGCTTAAAGTGGGTTGAGTCCAACCAAATATTGGGCATTTTGCTTTGGAAAAGCATAAAAATTGGAGTGGAATTATTGAGTAAACCTTTCTGTTTTGGAACACCACTTCTGGCATAAAGATCCCCTAAGACCCCACAACTCAAGCGGCTTCCTGTTGTATCCTGATCTGAGACTGCATCCACTTTCCTTATTTTGCCACTTATCCAAGCAGGGAGTACCCTGGGAATGGGAGCTCTGGGGCGTGACATTTTATTTACTCTTTGAACTTATTCAGTGGCGAATTTCTAGCAGGTCCAAGCAAGTCGCTGACCCAGAAGCTGTTTGACTGCATCAAATTTTAAATTACCATGAGAATTTTTAAAACTCAAATTCAGGGCCAGTGCAAGGATATTGAGTACCGTAGGCAAACCTTCAGCCTTATGCTCGTCCTAAGATTTTGATAATTAAACTCATCAGTCATGATCATCCCAACACCATTCTCCTACAGCAATCCTGTAAAAATGCACAATTGGGCAAAATACTGTACCTTTAAATATTAAACTTTGCTTTTTATGCATGTGTGGTACGCTCTCCCTGCAAGTAAAAGTATGTGCTGTTGGTTCTTTGAGTTAGTGGGGCTGTCAGAATCTATTGTTTTGATTTGACTGCTGCTGATTGTTTCCACCCTTCAGAAGCTGCTGCCCTAGGCCATTGCCTATTCTTGCCTAATGGTTGAGCCAGCCCTGCATAGATAAGCATTTCCAAGTTACAGATTCATGTTTCATGAGATCAGCAATTGAGATGTGCCAGCGTGCAAATTTTAAAAGTATTGGTGGATGGTGCAGGAATGGGGTATTGGCAGTGCTTATCCGACCAGCTGCAAAAGAAATACAGCAGCCCAGATCATGAACTACTCAGGAAGGTGAATGGAGATTGGTGGGAAGTGGGACAAAGAAGGTAACCAAGGTTGACACAGATTCCACACCAGGGCCGTACCGAGACTGAAATACACCCCCTTAAAGTGTCTAAATGGAGGTGTGGGAGAGGGGGCGCGCGCCCGATCTGCAAGTCGTCGGCACGCTAAGCAGGTCTGGTCCCTCCCGGAGAGACCAGACCTGCTTAGTGTGCCGGTGTGAAGACTTAAGGAGCGCATTTCATCTCTCTGCTGTTGCCTTCCGCCGAAAAAGTGGTGGCAGCAGGCAATGGCAGAGAGCTGAAATGCGCTTTTAAGTCTTTGTGCCCTGTGCGACCGCACCACTCGCACAGGGCTCTGTATGGTCCTGCTCCACCCTCCCTCTGCTATACTCTCTCCACTCAGCCTGGCACTTATTTATTTAGGAAATTGTCTTTAACTCTAGTATGTGCCAGTGTAAGAGAAATCACTCCTTACTCAGAGAATCTTTTTCATAGTAAGTTATCTCACAGCAGCTATTCTTTGTGCTTCACAGCTAATTTACTCAGTGCAGTCACATTCAAACAACAAAAATGAGGCAGAGAGGGGGATTTTTGCATTTGACAATCTTTTACTGAAAAAAATACAAACATACTCTGAAGGAACAAGTACATCAGATTTTTAATAACAGGTAATGCATTTTTGGTCATGTGACCAGTCCCTGGATGGATGTGGTGCTGGCCCTTAAATATACAGAGCTTGCAATATTGCATGATTAGATTCCAGTGGGGATTTTTTAAATCTTTTCTCACCGCCTTCAGGGACTTGAGCTTCTGCTTTTTTTTAACAGAAATAATATACCTACGAAACCTAACACATCTTGGGAGGAAAACTAAAATCCATGGGGCTTTTGCCATCTGGCCATTTTAATTAGGGATAACTGTTTTAGTTTTCTGGATCTGATCATATTTAGTTAATATTATAAATGCCAAACATATCCAAAAGGAAGCAGCTACTGCTTTAAGAAAAATCTAACATCTGAGTGCTGGCCAAAGGGACTAGAGCTCTTTGAGTGCTTGCTATGGTCCTCCAAGTTCCCCTTCAATTTGATGAAATGGAAATGTCATTTCACCCTAATCTTACCCCTAGATCTTAGTCTATATGCATTTTTAATGTAAATTACCAAGTGTTCTGGTTTCAGAACTATTATACTTGCTGATCATTAGTTTAAAGGAAAATAATCTATAGGTCTGATATATCAAAAGTTCTCCCTACAAGCAGAAAAGGGGCTGTTTGATTAATGCTTTCACTTACCATTTCTATATAGTGCACTGTAAACCAGCTTGTAGTGAATTTTCAAAGGGAAATTACCTGGATAGTTTCATTTTGAGAATCCACCATATGTTACACGGGTATAAATATACCCACATACTGCTTTATCTGAGGATGGGGATAGGTGGGGGTAACTACAGATGGGTATTTGAAACTTGTATACATGTACATGGTGTGCTCTTGAGATCCAGTTCCACCTGCTGAAATGTTCACTTTTAGAGCAGCTAAAATATGTTGGGCCCAATATTCAAAGGATTTATGCTCCTGACTGAGAGTTACAGTATATTCCTAAATTGACATCTTTGAAAATTTGCCAGGTCTGACAGCCTAAATATTTTCTTAAAATTTCACTAAACTTCTAAATTTAGGAGCATAGAAAGTGGGTGGCAATGGGGTGGATTTAAGACTGGAAAAAAAGTTAGGAGCTTAACACTGATTTTCAGCACTGGGCATCTAAATTGGACTCATAAAGCTAGGCAAATGAATGTCAGGCCTAAATTCAGAAGCATAAATTTTAAGTTCCTAAGTTAGGATGAATTTTCAGTTGAAAACGTAGGGGGTCTTTTACTAATGCGTGCTAGTTGACACCGTGTGTTCTGGTGCGTGCTGATGACACGCTGGGACATGTGTTGCCAACCACCACAAGGCCATGACAGTTTGGGACGATACCCATGCTAACTCTGCAATGCATGTCAGAGATGCAAGTGGGCAGGTTAGGGACAGAGTGTGGGCATGGTGAGCTCTGTGCAGTTAGCACGGGGTACACACCATGTGCTAACTGTGTCTTGTACAATGAGCGCAGGTGCAGCTAACGCCACCTCAATAGCTGGAGTTAAGTGCACCCATGCGAATGTGGTGTGCCTCAGGGGGCAGGGCTGCATGCTAAATGCCGGGAAAATGCTTGCCACACCCCTGACAGTTAATGTGGTGGTACTGTGCCTAACCCACCATAGCTTTGGCACACTTGACCTGTTAGGTGCAACACCCTAGTGCCCTTTAGAAAAAAAAAAACCCTTAGGCTTCTAAGTTGGCTGAAAATAGAGTGCAAATTTGGGAGCCTAACTTAGGAGCCCAAATTCAGGAGCTCAGATTTTTTTTTGAATATCTGGCCCATTGAGTCTATTTGACTGTCTTTGGGATGCTTTATGCAGGACAGCTTTCGAACCCTTTATTTAACTGCTTAATTCCTTAGCTAGCTACAGTAGGTCATTCCAAAAACTGCCCTTCAAATCAGGGATACATGTTTTGATTAATAAAGCCCTGTGTATCTTAAACATGCTATTATATGAATCTTGCCATAAGAATATAGTATTTCTGTTTTCATATGAATTTCTTATTCATAATTCTTTCTGTAGAGGTATTAATTCATTAATAAAGTAGTGTGGCTATTGTGTTAGCCAACTTGGGTATGTAGAAATAAAGGTGAAGTCATATGTGATACATTTTTGTTAGGCTAACTTAGTATATGTGCGACTAATATTTCAGAGCTACGATCCCTTCATCTGGTTGATGCCGTCTGAGCAACCTCAAGTACTAGCTCAGAGGTTCTCAACCCTATCCCGGGTACCCCTAGCCAGACAGGTTTTTCAGGTTATCCACAGTGAATACGAGTATATGAGACAGATATACATTTTTGCCTCCATTGTGTGCAAATCTCTCTCATGCATAAGCATTGTGGATATCCTGAAAACCTCACTGGCTAATGGGAACATCAGGACAGAGTTGAGAACCACTGCTCCAGCTCATTCTGTACAGACCTATGAAGGGATCATAGCTGTCAAAAGCTAACCATAAATGTATTAAATTAGTTCCAATAAAAAAGGCACCACCTACAACTTGTTTCTTGGCCTTATAATGACAAGGAACTAATGTGTACCTTAGCATTTGATTGAGCTGCTGGAAAGGTATTGTTTTTCAATATGCTTTGCTGTGCTCTGTGGCTCAGAAGTAACACGGACTCCCTTGCTACCACTTCCTAAGTGCTATTGCATCAGTTTCTAAACATGGATGTCTGTCTTGTTGGTGTAGCTGTGTGATGCAAGGTCTTGAGCATCTGATGCAAGCATTGGCCTCCTAGTGCCTTGGTGACAAGTGTTTTAGGTGGTCAAGAAAATATTTCTATTGCACGAATACCTCCAACGAGTTTTATGTAGATTAAAAAGATGAAATAGAAATATATATTGCTAACTGGGTTAAGCTCATTATTTTTGGAGTTACATGCAAATGAAGAGTTAATAATAAATTGGGAAAGGGACAGTTAATAAATAAAAGGGGTTATGTTAGAAGCATCTCCACATGTAAATAGTGGCGCTTACACGTGGAGATTCGAATATACAGTATGTGTAAATGTGATTTTAGAAAGCTGCTATTTGCATGTGGAAATCCACACCATGTAGAAATTCCAAAGGGGCATTGTTTTGATATGGTCTGGGTGGGCCAAAAATCTACGGGCCTGATATTCAAGGCACAAATACAGTTAGTGCCGCTGAATATCCACAGGCGCCACCGCTTCATGCCACGACGTTAACCAGTTAGCATCGGAGCATGTCGGCGCATTCTGGGGCAGCACTCATCGATAACCAGGCAGCGGCGATATTGATCCACTACCCGATTAGCAACACGTGGCAAAAGTAATGCGCAGCAAATGCTGTGCCTTACTTTCACCACAGAAGCTAACCGGGTGGTGGCTGAATATTGCTGTTGCCTGGTTAGCTTCCGGGTTCTGCGGTCGATCCGGATATTCAATGCCGGTGGCTGGATATAGCTCCAGCATTGAATATCTGTGTCTAAGATCCAGTGCCGGCGGCTAGCTACTGTAGGAGCGCTAGCAAAGGTGCTGAATATCAGGCCCTACATGTGCATTCCTTATTTTACAAAGGTAACCCATATATATGGCCAAAAATCTCCACATAGGAATTTACACCTGCTTTGAGGCTCAAATAGATTTTCAAAAACATTGTACCATAGTAACATGGTGGATAACAGCTGAAAAAGACCAACATGCTCCATTCAGATTGCCCAGTAGGTTGGTTAGGGCAGAATCTGTGGTGCAGTGCAGATTACTTTCTCCATTCCTTTAGTTTTCAATAATCCCCAAACATATTGCACTTGATTAATTCCCCGGCATGCTTGAACTGATCTTTCCCAGTACATGTCCCATTTAGACCTACGGAGTTCTACCCCTCAGTCAGTCTCACATACTGTTTCCATGCTCTTGCAATCAATCACATTCCTCTTTTTCAGAATCTGATAAAAGTTAGAGGCTGGCTTATCAGTTGCAAACAAAGAAAGACAAGTTGACTCAAGTTCTCAGCAATTGCAACTCTGCCCCTCTTACTACCATGGAAGCAGTGAGGAGCTGGAGCCAGAGGTAGCAGAACCCTTCTTTGGATGGTGGGGCAAAGCTCTGACTAGCTCCACCTCAAGCCCCACTCCTGCTCCACCCCAAGCTCTCACAGTTGATTTTAATGTTATTCCTTCTTCTATACGTTCTTTACAACTCACAATGCTAATCACAAAATTAAGTTACCAAAAATCACACTGTATGTAGACAGGGCAGGCGTGTCCATTATGCGTACTAGGCAATCGCCTAGAGCACACCCCTCTGGGGGTGCCATTGGCACTGATGCCACTCCTCTCCAGGGCTTGCAGCAGTGGCCGTGGCTCAGAAAGCAGTGTTGTGCTTATCTCCGCTTGCCGGCACTACCCCATAGTTTCTGCACTCTACTAGGACTCTTCTGCCCCCCTCTGATGCAGTCTTAAAACCAGATGTCTGCATCAGAGGGGGATGGAAGAGTCCTAGTAAATAGCAGAAACCGTGGGGCAGTGTTGGCAAGAGGAGGTAAGCACATTGAGCCATTGCCGCCACTGCAGGCCCCAGAGAGGAGCGACAGCGGCAGCAGCAGCAATGGGGACAGGGGAGCAGCAGGGAGGGCGACAGGATGGAGGGGCGCACCTAGGACGCATCCAGTCCTTGCATCAGCCCTGTATACATAATAGCTTTGTTAAATTAATGGTCATGTATATTGAACTTTCCCCAGGGAAGACAATTGTTATGACGTGGATCACAATGGAAACATCCTGTCATTGCTGTTGAGCATAATGATCTGCTATGGTGCTTGATTGCATTTTCCTGTAAGGCTTTAAATATGTCATACTCCACATATCCTGGTTTCAGAGTTGCCAAATTGCCCAATTCCAGGAGTGAGATTTTTTTTGCCAGTTCTGGTTTTAAATTTGCATTGCAATGCAGTTTAATATTTGTAGTCCCTGATGTTACCCATTGGAATCAATGCTGCAGGTCCTGCAATGCATCAGGATCAGATTGTCAGAAATCCAGAACTGGTTTTAAATCTCACTCCTGGAATTTGATAACTTAGCAACTCTGTGGCTTAGGAGTGAGGTTTATTATTGTCATCGAATTCACAAAACTAACTCATTTGAAGACAGTGCTCCTGAGAGCAACAGCTCTACTACCAAGAGGTAATTATACAGATATTACATCAGGCTTTGGAACACTAATATCCTTTCCACTGGGAAAACAGAAGAAGCTGGACTGCAGGCAGCAGATCACCATAAACTAGTAGTTCTCAACCCAGTCTTCTGGGATCCCTAGGCCAGTCAGGTTTTCAGGATATCCACAATGAATATGCATGAGATAGATTTGCATGCACTGCTTCTACTGTATGCAGATCTATCTCATGCATATTCACTGTGGATACCCTGAAGACCCAACTGGACTAGGGATACTAGAGGACTGGGTTGAGAACCAGTGCTCTAGTCATTGTTCTCAGTTTCAACATTTTTATTGAATTTTATGAAAACATTAAAGAAATAATGCAAATTGAGAAAAGAAAGAAACAGAACAATATACAAAAGGAATAAAACATTATTAATAGCATTAATTAAAGTGAAACAGTTAAACAGTTAACATAAATTATGTATCTTAATATTATGTGCAGACACAATTAAGAAAGATAAGATTATCTATTAATGATTAAACGAGGAGAAAGAAAATACATAGAATAATAACATGCCAACACTTATTGGTGGCCGATAAGCCATCCTTACATTTTTTTGGTGGGGGTCCAAAGAGCATGATGAAAAATAAAATATAATGACTGCCGATAATATGGGACAATTAGCATGTAGCCAAAAGTGATACCAGTCTATAGTAACATTTTCAGGTAAATGAAGATCATTCCCCCAAACCTTATAAAGAGCAGAAGACGTGGAAGTAGGTTTAGTTAGTACATTATAAAAGGATGAGGCACTATGATCTTTACTGAAAATGTTATCTAAGAGAACATAGAGAGATGATGTGGGAACTAGTGTATCAAGTTTAATAGAGTTTTTTTGAGAACATATGTTGATTGAAGCAAGCAAAAAATTGGTCGGCTTGTAATTTGTACATTAAGGTATGAAAGGAGACAAGATTCGAACCATGAGGCAGATGTGCAAGGCACAGTATACCTAATGACTTCCATTCCGACCAGGATAAGATTTTGTGATCTATTTTAAATTTGGGGTTACGCCATAAGGAAATTTCATGGGAATGCCAAATAGAGATATTGAGCTTTTTATCTAATTGAAGACGAGCAAATTGTGTATCTAACATAACTGTTATTTAAAGTAGTGTTATGTAAATCAATAGACAGAATATATTTTAGGGAGATGGGTGATATTAGATCTACGGGTATGTTTACTACATGGCGGTAAGGGAGCAAGTGTGCCGTTTATGTGTGATAATGGCACACATTCCCCCTTAGCATTACAAAAATGCCTCACCTTGAATATTGTGTGCAATTCTGGTCTCCGTATCTTAAAAAGGATATAGCGTTACTAGAAAAGGTACAGAGAAGAGCCACCAAAATGGTAAAGGGGATGGAAGGATACCCTTATGAAGAGAGGCTAAAAAGGTTAGGGCTCTTCAACCTGGAAAAGAGATGGCTGAGGGGAGATATGATGGAAGTCTATAAATTAATGAATGGAGTGGAACGGGTAAACAAAGATCATTTGTTTATGCCATCAAAATATAGAAAGACTAGAGGGCATTTAATGAAGCTACAGAGTAACCTATTTAAGACTAATAAGAAAAAGTATTTTTTCACTCAACATGTAATCAAACTCTGGAATTTGCTACCAGAGGATGTAGTAAAAGCTGTTAGTGTAGCTAGGTTTAAAAAAAGGTTTGGACAAGTTCCTGGAGGAAAGGTCCATAAATCATTATTAAAGGGGACCCAGAATATCCACAGGGCTACCGGAGGACTGCCCACCAACCGTGAGATGGACGATAAGAGGTAGAAAAGGAAGGGCACCACTTACATGTGTCTGCCTCCTCCAGAATATCAGTGCCACAGCTGCGGAGATAGGGATAAAGGACAGCAGCTGCTGTCCATTACTACCGATGTCCACTTTTGTGGGTCCAATGCTCAAAAAATAACTAATAAATAATAATCATAATAAAATAAAAGTACAAGTCCAAGATACATCTATAAGACTGCTGTTTATGAGCCTCGTGCGTGAACCTGATATTGTGTCCCAATCCCCTTATATAACTCATGTAAAGGCATAGTACAGATATATAGACAAAGTTTTTATGCTGTGGGTTGGTGCGGAATCGAGTTTGCAATCGTTTATGCATTGGTTAAACCAATGTGATATTAATATTAGGTTCACGCACGAGGTTCATAAACAGTACATTACCTATTTAGACAGCACTATCACAGGAGAACAAGCTCAATGGGGGACCTCCGTTTTTCGGAAGCCCACAGATCGTAACACATTCCTTCACTATGATAGTGCCCATCCCCCCCACTTGAAAGTGAGCCTTCCGCTGTCTCAGTTTTTGAGATATCGATGTAATTGTTCAGACTTAGTAGACTTTAAGAAATTATCGAAGAAGTTGGCAACTAACTTTGTGGAGAGAGGGTATCCCCGACATATAGTCCGTCGGGCGTATCAGAGAGCACTCTATAACAACAGGAGCTTGCTTTTAAAGCCCAGAAGTTTAGGCAGTAAACAGCTAGATGATAATTCCATTAATTTGATTACAACTTACTCCCCCTTAAGTTTTAGTTTACGGAAAATATTGCGGAAACATAGTGGTGTTTTGAAAGTCTTACCAGGGGTGCGAGATAAATAAGTGCGGTGTGTGTGGAGACGGAGTAGGAACCTCAAAGAATATTTAAGTCCAGCGGTATTAAGGACTGTAGAACCAGGGCTCCAGATTTCGTGAACAGGGGGCCACAGTCGATGTGGGCATTGTACGGTGTGTGACATCACGTATGAGATGTCGCATTTCACCCATAAAGGGGTGCAATATAAGTTAAAACACATCACGACTTGTGAATCAACATTTGTGGTCTATGCCATTCACTGTCCTTGTGATCTTCTTTATGTATGGAAAACCATCCGCACTCTTAGGGTGAGAATGAAAGAACACGAGAGTAGATTGCGATGTGTGCGGATAGAAGCCCCGATAGTTTCATATCGTGTGGCCCACAGCCATAAATATGAACAACTTCGTTGTTGGTGTATTGAGAAGGTAATTAAAGGTATACAGGGAAGGACATGTGCTCAGCAGCTGTTAAATAGAGAACAATGGTGGATATATAAATTGGATACGGTACAGCCGAGGGGTTTAAATTTAGAGATAGATTGGTCTGTGTGCATTTAGAATTGGTGGTATGAATAGCCCTTTAAGTCATTCAGTCAACTTGGTTTAAATAGCGAGAGTACAAGTCAACCCGCATGTGTGGCGTTTTTTGGGTAGTCCCGAGATAGAGTTGGTGAACGAGTGTGGAACGTGGGCAGCAGTACGTACAGGTATTTAGGATTAGTTTGGTGATAGTATTGCTGGGATTTATTTATTTATTTACATTCTCTTATATACTGTGCTATTCTGCATCAGTGCAGTTTACATTGAACAAACTGAAATTACAGTGAACAGGGCATTATAACTTGGAGATAACTATTTTACAGGGAACATGGGCTATGGAGGGTTAAGTTGCTTGCCCAAGACCACAAGGAGCACCTGTGGGACTAGAAACCCCAGTCCTTCCAGCCCAAGGTTGCTGTCCTCTAGTGGGATTTGAACCCCCAACCTTCCAGCCTGAAGTACCTTGCCCCAACCACTAGGCCACTGCTCCACTCCATGGAGGAGTGGCCTAGTGGTTGCTAGTCAAAAGTATAAAGAATATTATTTAACAGTTCAGTTACTAATTCTGTTTTTTCCGTAGGAAGTAATACATTCAGAGGTCCCCTGAAGAACCTGTTAAGAGAAACGCATTGGTGCCTAGAGGCATGGCGTTGGGACTTTGAGAGAGTGTTGGAAGAGTACAATTAGCGACTTAGAATTAAAAGTTAAGTGTTCTTATTTTTTGATTTACGATAGAGTTACAGGTCATTGATATGAACAGGCGCGAGCTGGGAAATTAAAACCCCGGAGATCGTAGCGCCCAAGTTTATCTGAGACCTGTAGTGGATGTCATAAGAATACTGCACTGTATTGATATATTGAATGAATGGGGAAGAAGCATTTTATTGGAAAATATTCATTCGTGAGAAGAGACCGTTTCAATTTTGTCTGATTACACAACATGGAAGGTCACTCGGTATGGCAGAAGACTTTGAGTTTTTCCCAAGATTATATTACCACGTTATTAAAAGAAAAAACCCGTTTGCTCAGTCGACCCCAGACACAACGGGAGGAGATTCAGCAACCATGTGGGAAGCAGTGTTAACATCACAGAAGAAGAGATTACGCACGGAATTACACAGATCTTCCCTTTTAGAATACGTCAATCGACAACAGATCCCTAGGGGTCTGAGGGTCTACAAGGAGCCAAGGGTACCCTCGATGGAATCAACATTCGTCGAGAAGTGGAATAGGATTTTCAACAAATGCTCGCTGGACTTAATGGTTTTAATTATAGATTCCGCCAAGGAACAGATGGGCGCATTGACAGAAGAAATAGATGCCCTTTTGACAACATTGAAGACAAAAGATTCTGAGGAACAGTTTAAAGTACACCAAGAGGGGAAGAAAAAACAAATGGACACATTATGGCAGGAGGTTATGATCAAAAAATCCAAAAAATTGAAACGTGATGGGGCAGATCATACGACAGGGTACGTCTACCCTTGGATGAACATCAACCGTAAACAAAAGAAGAGCAAAAAACAAGTTTATTTTGGAGACACTACAGAAGAAGGGGAAAGTTCAGACTCTAGCAAAACCTCGAAGGATAATTTTTTAGAAGAGGCACGGGAAGGACGACCCGAAAGAAAAAGGAAGAAGTCAGCGACAGGACTCAAGAACGCGGGAGACAGAGGGCGCAGAGGAGGCAGCAGCCCAAGAATTGGTAGTGAACATTTCGGGAATACCATTGTCTCAGGAAGTAGAGGATGTTCTGAACAGAGGCTTATCCTTTGTTCCTACCATAGAATTTGACCCTTTTCAATTTCGGGTCGATTTCGAAGGGTTGATTCGAAAATTACATTTAAAGACTTTTTTTGCTTCAGAGACAGAATCCCCTGAACAGATCGGGGTAGTTTCACGGCAAGTTAAATTACCTTTAAAATCGAAATGGTCACCGCCAGGTCCGCTCCCCCCAGCCATTCAGACTTTTAAGGACTTAGTCCTACAGGATGTGAGATTGCTGGAGGAATGTGGTTCTCATAAGAATTCTCGTTTATCCAGAGTACAGAGCAATACGTTACGAGAACTACAATCAAGGACAGATTTAGTTATACGTAGGGCAAATAAAGGTGGAGCCATAGTGGTACAAAACAGAGATAGCTATGTGCGGGAAGCAATATGACAATTGAGTGACACCACCACTTATGAGGTCCTACAGATCGACCCAAGTGAGGAGCTTCAGTCCAAAATTAAAGATCTCACTTCAGAGGCTCTATCAAAGAAGTTGATCTCTAGAAAAGAGTTCCAGTATTTGAACGTGTTGACACCACAGTGGATGAAGTTTTACACTGTCCCCAAGATACATAAAAACTTGACCCATCCCCCGGGACGCCCTATTGTGTCAATAAAAGGCACATTGTTAGAACCGGTATCAACATACTTAGATTCATTCTTAAGGCCCTTGTTAATTGATATCCCTTCCTACATCCGGGATACCATCCATTTTTTGAACATTTTGGGGGAACTAGCTCCTTGGGCAGTGATGGAGGAGGTGATTTTGGTGACATTAGATGTCCAGTCGCTATACGCGAGTATCCCCCAGAGTGCAGCAAGGGATGTGGTACAACAAGCTTTGCAGGGTCGGGGGGACTTATCACAAGATCTTTTGGTATTTTTGCAGAACTTGACTGAGATAGCTTTGTATAACAATTTTTTTGTGTTCGAAGGGAGTTTATACCATCAGATAGCAGGGGTGGCCATGGGTGCCACCTGCGCCCCTTCGGTAGCCAACTTGTACATGGGAGAATGTGAACAAAAGTGGATGCCACAATCCCCTTATATAACTCATGTAAGGGCATGGTACAGATATATAGATGACGTTTTTATGCTGTGGGTTGGTGTGGAATCGAGTTTGCAATCTTTTATGCATTGGTTAAACCAATGTGATATTAATATCAGGTTCACGCATGAGGCTCATAAACAGCACATTACCTATTTAGACATCACTATCACACGAGAACAAGCTCAATGGGGGACTTCCGTTTTTCGGAAGCCCACAGATCGTAACACATTCCTTCACTATGATAGTGCCCATCTCCCCCCGCTTGAAAGCGAGCCTTCCGCTGTCTCAATTTTTGAGATACTGACGTAATTGTTGACTTAGTAGACTTTAAGAAATTATCAAAGAAGTTGGCAACTAACTTTGTGGAGAGAGGGTATCCCCGACATATAGTCCGTCGGGCGTATCAGAGAGCACTCTATAACAACAGGAGCTTGCTTTTAAAGCCCAGAAGTTTAGGCAGTAAACAGCTAGATGATAATTCCATTAATTTGATTATGACTTACTCCCCCTTAAGTTTTAGTTTACAGAAAATATTGCGGAAACATAGTGGTGTTTTGAAAGTCTTACCAGGGGTGCGAGATAAACAAGTGCAGTGTGTGTGGAGACAGAGTAGGAACCTCAAAGAATATTTAAGTCCAGCGGTATTAAGGACTGTAGAACCAGGGCTCCAGATATCGCGAACAGGGGGCCACAGTCGATGTGGGCATTGTACGGTGTGTACTTGAGCTCTGGTCCTTCCCTTTCCAGGGATGCTTTCACCTCCTCCACTTCCAGGGCTGCATAATTCTGCAATTCAAGGGCTGGAGAAGTTGGATTAGTGATTTTGCAGGCCCTGATGACTTGTGTCCAACCATCGACATTCTGTTGGCACCCATCTTCTCCTGTGCTGGAGAGCTTGGTTGCTGCAAGAAGCATCTCATCAATGTACTTCTCACTGTCTTGAATGCTCCTCAGCCTCGCCACATCCTCTCTGAGTTCCTCCACTTGTTTCCTCAGAGCTTCAGCATGCAGGCACCTGCACATGGAACCGGTCCTTCAACTGGCATTAGGACCTCTGTCTGGACCAAGGCAGAAGCTGTAACGGGGGCAACAGCTTTAGTGATACGATTTTTCCCAGCCATTGTTCTGTTTGTGGAGCTTAGGTATCTGTTAAAGCAAAAGAGAGGGATCTACCAAGTACCAGCCGGTTTCCCAGCTGTCCTTTCAGAGAAAAAGCAGTTAAATCTCTTTAATTATATTCAAAATGTGCTGGTCCAATTCTCTGTGATTTGTTAAATGGGGAGGTGCCCTATAAAGCAAGACTGCTCACTAGGGGTGGGTGGGAGTTGGGGTGGATAGGGAGGGAACTAACACCTGATTAGGTGTTAGCAGTTTCCAAAACTGAAGAGGTTACTAGAGTTCAGCAACCTACTGTGCTCAAGGAAAGTTACACTAAAGCACCAAAAAGAAAGTAACCTTGCTTTAAAAAATATACAAAAAACCCTTTTAAGAGCTCCCAGTCAGAGAGCTAGCAAGTTAATATAATAAAATAAACCCTCAAATCCTTACTGTTGGTTGATCTGTAGAGCCCTTGTTAGGAGGAGAAATGGTGTTGCATTTATAATTAAGAAGAAACTTGCAAGAACTGTAATGAAATATAATGCAGCCAGTGAATGCTTAACTTCTATTTGTCTATTAGGAATGCCCATTTGAATCTTGAAGGACTACTGAAAGGGGCTGCTAAAGCTGAAGAAAGATCTGCACTTGTAAGTATTTATCTTCTGGGAAATATTCTAAATCTTGGGGAAAAGGGAATTCTTTGGGTTAAAGCTGATAGATCTGTGTATTTTAGAATTCAGTGTTTTTGTTGTGTCACCAGAGAGCTTCTTATTTACATCAAATCAGAGTATAGCTTAGCATAGAAAGTAAAACAGAGTAAATAAACTTTAAGTAGAGAGAAATAAATTGCTTATAGAGAGATTTTTATTTAAATCAAATCAGAGTATGACTTAGCATAGAAAGTAAAATAGAGTAAATAGTCTTTGAGTAGAAAGAAATTGTTTCTAGAGAGCTATTTACTTAAATCAAATCAGACTATAGATTAGTATAGAAAGTAAAAGAGTAAATAGTCTCTGAGTAAAAAGAAAGAAATTTGTTTCTAGAGACCTTTACAAAGAGGCCCTCCAGTTAGGATATGTGAACTTGTCTTAAATAGGTGTTAAAGCCAAGTGACAGATTAAAGGAGCAAGTCAAAAGTCCCCCTCTATCAAACCAAGTGCTGTGTGAATCACCCAGGACAGTGTTAAGACATTACTTTAGAAGCACAGGTCAGGCCACTATGTAGAAAGCCAGCTTTTATTGTCTTTTTTTCCCTCCCACCCACCCGAGGCATAATTTAGCTTTATAGGCTCTTAAACCTATTAAAAGGAAGGAGGCGGTCAAATTCACTTTCAGGTTCAGCTGGTTATCCTCATCAGGAATAGAATAATTAAGGACTCAAAATTAATTAATCTTGAGGTGAACAAAGTCCATTAAACATATTAGGTATAGTTGTATCAGTACAAGTATCCCCCAGCAGATTTAAATAAACAAATTAAATAGCTAAACAAAACCTGAAAACTAAGATGCAGACAGCAGTACAGCAACAAAATGGGGGCTATCCAGTCTTTTGCATTGAGTGTCACATGTATGATTTTCTCCCAGTTGGTGAGGAATCTTATGTGTACACTAGGTGCAAGGAGCTCTTTTCTATCAGGGAATGATTTTGATCTCTGGAGGCTAGAGTAGCAGAATTGGAGGACTTAAGGAAGACAGAGAGGTATATAGATGAGGGCTACAGGGATATAGTACTGAAGTCCCACGTCCAGTCTGACAGCCTCCCTGTTGCCATGGAGGAGAAAGGTCACATGACAGGACAGCATCACCCTGGTGCGGCAGGAAGTGATCCTGTAGCTAGGACCTGTCTTCCAGGTGATGTAAAATCCTCTCACATTGAGGAGGTTTCTCCAGGGCCATATGCCCATGAGGAAGGGAATAAGATAACCGTTATAGTTGGTGATTCAATCATTAAGGATGTAAATAGCTGAAGATGACCTGGTAATATGCCTACCTGGTAATATGCAGACCTCATGCACCAGCTAGACAAGACAAATGCTGGGGAGAAGTCTTCTGTCTTGGTACATGTTGGTACCAATGACATAGGAAAGTGTGGAGACCAAATTTAGGATTTTAGGTAGGAAGTTGAAATCCAGAACTTCCAGGGTAGCATTCTCTGAAATGCTTCCCATTCCACGTGCAGGACTCAAAAGGCAGGCAGAGCTCCGGAGTCTCAATGTGTGGATGAGATGATGGTGCAAGGAAGAGGGTTTTGGATTTGTTAGGAACTGGGCAACATTCTGGGGAAAGGAGGGACTTTTTTGAAGGGATTGGCTCCACCTTAATTGGGATGGAACTCAGCTATTGGAATTAACCTTTATAAAGGAGATAGAGCAGCTTCTAAACTAGGTAATAGGGGAAAGCCAAGAGTTTCCCAAGAGTGCATGGTTTAGAAGGATATATCCTTGAAGGATACTAGCAAAAGTTAGGGCATATCGACAGAGAGGTTCCAATAAAGATAAAAGTAACCTAGATGACCTTAAGTACAGAGCAGACAGAGCTGAAAGATTCCAAATTACCCCGTCTACTGATAACCAGATTAATATGAACTTCTAAAATGTCTGTATTCAAATGCTAGAAGTCTAAAAACTAAGATGGGAGAGTTAGAATATAAAGCACTAAATGAGAGGTTAGATATGATTGGTATCTCAGAGCACAGTGGAAGGAGGGCAACCAATGGGACACTGTGATACTAGGATACAAATTAATCAATTTATGTTAGAGAGGGCATTGATTCACATAGGATTAAAGTTTTTTAGGAAACAAAATACACTGGTTATTCCTCTTTGGGTTGGCTTATACAGTAAATGGGGTGACCCAGAGATTGTTCTCACTGGACGAGGTGGTGAAAGAGATGGAGGCAGCAGGAATGAAGGATGTCAGAGGACTGCTTCAGGAGAAGCTGGCAGAGGTTTTGAGTAGGAAGCCATGAAAGGTGGTGGAAAAGGAGGACAGGTGTAAGAAGAAGCTCAGAGAACACTTGAAAGGACAAAGAGACTGGACTAGGATTGATCTTCGGGTTCCTGGTGGAAGGCTGGGTATGAAGACCAGTCAAGGGATGCTTGCCTTAAAGTTCTGTTGAGTTATTTGTTTGTAAAGATTTAGTTCTGGTTGTGGGAATCTGAATTACTTAAGAGTATGTAAGGTGGGCTCTCAGTGGGGAGGGACTTGGAGTAAGTGGGAGGTATGGATGATAAAAGGGGTGAACGATTGAGATAATGGAAAGGAGAGGGAGAAGGAGTGTGAAATGAGAGGGGATGTCTGTGAAGTAAGGGGGATGGGGAGGGGCAGAAGGAAAAGTTATACTTTTCCTTTTTTCAGAGGGGGATATGCTCCGTGATCTGGACTTTTGTTGTTATTACTCCAGTGAGGGCATGGTGGGAGAGGGTGTGCCATGTTGGGGTATGGGGAGGGGGGGTTGGGAGGGAGGAGGGAGGTGGGAGGGTGAGCAGGGGATGAAAGGGTGCTCAGAAGGGCGGGTTGGGGGATTACAAATGAGTTGATAGATTTTGGGCAGAATGAAAATACAACTTATATAGACTCTACATAAATACCCACTCTCCTATACCTAAGCTAACCAACGTCTTCACAAGATATCAGCCCCCTTCATGACCCTTTTGAAAAGTTTGAATGACACTTCCAGTTATTTGAATTGTAAATAAGTTATATGTCTAGGATTATGTAAATTTTTGATTGCCTTTTTCAGCGCCTGTTTTATTGTTAAAATGTTTAATGCACTTGTTTTAAATGTAAACCGCTATGATTACCTGATATAGCGGTATATAAAACACCCAAATAAATAAATAAATTATTGGAAAAGAGGTGATGGGGGGGGGGGGAGTAAAGGTCATGATGAACAGGAAAGGGGGAGAGGGGATAGAGGTGGTAACTTTGAACGTGAACAAGCTGAATTCCTGGTAAAAGAGGTCTTTGTTACAAAAGAGGGGAGTAGGCTGCAAGCAGGTGTCTTAATTGTCCAAGAAACACATTTGAAGAAGTCTTTTGAGAGGGGAGTGAGTGGGAAGGATTTCCCCCATGTGTACCTGGTTGCTAGTAGGGAGAATCCTAAGTGAGGGGGGTATACAAACATCCTGCTCTTGAGAAGGCTATGGATAGATGTGAGGGCGATCAAATGGGACATGGAGGGAAGATTTATCATAGTAAAGGCTGTTCTGAACCAGAAGGAAGTAAATTTAATAAATATTTATGCCCCTAACAACAGTCAGGGGGAATTCTTTGAAGCAGTAGGATGAGTAGTGTGATAAGGAAGCTTATCATAGCTCAGGTAGGAGCTATAGAAAAGATGATGTGACTCTGAACAAGCAACCTGTCAGTTCTGGTAGAAGCAAGAAAACAGAGTTTTCACATAAAAGACTACCAGTCCCAGAATGCACCAGGTTTCCAGCAGCCATGAGAGGGGCTGAAGTGAGAGTGTGTGTGCAATCAAGAGAGCTATGAGGTAATCCCTAAGCACTCATCTCAAAGGGCAGGGCCTGATTCAACACAGCTGCGCTGTGTTAGGGAGCAGCACACATTAGAACAGGATAAGAATAGAGCTTATTCTTCAGATAACAGCTTCAGGGAGAACTTCAAGAACAGTTTCAGCAAAAGCCACAGAAAGAGCTTGAGGGAGAGCTACAGCAACGGCTACAAGCACCAGTATCACCTGGAGAAACAGAAGCCAAGCCAAGCAGATAGAGAGAGAAGGAAACTCTCTGGAAGGAAGAGAAGAAAGGCCATTGGAAGGTCTGGGAGATTCCAAGGCAGTACTCATACTGGGAGGAATTCCAAAAGCCAGCAGAGTCCATTGGACTGGATTCAGCCAGAGGAATGGAGTGGCAGAGATAGGAATCACCAGTGGCTACCTGGAAGAGAGAAGACTGCATGTGGAAGGGACTTTCATACCAAGGCCAGAAGGTATGTGAGAGAAGATCCAGGGATCAAGATTGGAAGGCTGGACATCAGAATTGGATTACATATTGGCCAGGCTATACAGAGAGGAATAATGATAGCAGGAGAGGCTCAGGTATGAACACTGATCCAGACCCTATCTATAATAGAGAGTGGCAGCAAGGGAATGAGCATTCTCATGATAGTGCCTTAATGAAAGACTCGTCTGTGCCAATGTATGATAGTGACCATATGCTGATTGATACAGCAGATGAAAATACAGTTTATATGGACTGTTCTCTATCTAAATGCTATTACTAGTTTTCTCTGAGCAAACACATCAGCCATCACAAAGAAACCTAACTTTGTTCTTTATTTCCACTGCAAACAGCTCTTAAAGCAGGATTTGGGCTCACACAGTAGCAGCCAGCCAGCTAAAGGCTTTCAGCTGGTCCATTGATAGTAATTAGGGCTGCACCTGATTGTGTGGGTGAGCAAGGGAGAATCACTGCTGAGATCTGCGTGGAAAATAAGCAGAAGTTAACCTAACCAGCAAAGTTTATTCTTTTCTTTGTGCCTTTGTATTTGGTAATTATTTGCTAAGAAAACATTAGCTAATTGCCTGACAAGCTGAAGGTTGTTTTCTGGTTTACTTTGTGACTTTTTGTTATCCATTTTAAACACTGCAAGCAAGTAACCTCATTTATAGTGCTATCAAGCATACATGTGCTGGGTGAATTAAACCCCATCAATAAAAGAAGTATTTTATTGATCTTACCACTTGGTTTCACAACTCAAATTATTGTCATCAGCTGTGTTTGGGAGTGAATGAACTACAATACCCACAATACCTTGCAAGAATCATATGAATATATGCATCGTCAAGATTGTGTAAGTTCTCACCCTAGGCAGCCGTCTGACAGTAGTAGAAGAGTTGGAGGGCTTACTGTATACTTGGGAGGATTTCAATTTAACAGTTAACCTGGGAGGATAGCTCTAGTGGGGGAGGGGGACAGAAGAAGATGGGGCAGAAGATGGTGGAAGTGCTTAGGAACTTAGGGTTGGTAGCTGTCTGACGTAATGAGGCAAGGCGGCAGTACACCTTTTTTCCTAATCCTCATGGGACGTATAGTAGAACTGACATGTAATGGGTAGATGCAGATTTGTTGGCCCATGTCCAAGATGCAATGATTGAGAAGTTTTTATGGTCTGATAAAGCCCCAGTACATATGGCAATTGAGGTGAGGAACGTAGAAAGAAGATTGAAGTTCTGGAGGCTTAATGATGGGAGGGAGGCACGCGACAAGCTGAAGAAGAGCCTACAGAAATATATGGCATAAAATGTGGAAGGAGAGGTTTTTATAAGCATGATTTGGGATGGGTTAAAGGCAGTAATGAGTGGTCACTTTATAGTACTATCTTCCCACCAGAAGCAACAGAGGTTGAAAAGGGAGGATAGCCTCTAGCAGCAATTAAAGGCTTGCAAATAGAGCACTTTAGGACCCAGTCCAGATGGGTCCTGTCCAATGTTCCCTCTAATTTTCTGTAGGCTGTGTGCGCATAAAATATCAGCTGTTCAGCTTTTGAAGGAAGGTTAAATTTTTGTGCGCCACATAACGACACTCTGAGTTATATACTTTAAAATTTGACTACACATCAGAATACAGTATGTATACCACATTGATTGCACTAGAAAACATTGTAGAACTTGTGAAAACCGTAAACACATAATAACTTTTAAATTTTAAGACGTCTGTGTTGTTTTCTATCAGAATCAGAACCCTAATTTTTGTGCGCTCTGTTGTAAAGTATGTGCGCTCGCTCGGCGAGGTGTGTGCGCGCGCACACACGTGCACAGCTTAGAGGGAACAGTGGTCCTGTCTGAAGTGGAGTTGGTGAGGGGAGAATTGCATATGCTGCAAATGTAAGGGATAGCATATGCTCTGGAGACGGTCTAGCAAAGATATTACGAGTGGGATAACAAAGCAGGCAGTGTGCTTGCTCACAAATTGCATGCACGGCAGAACCAACAACAAGTGATTAAAATAAAGAATGTAAAGGGGGAGCTGCTGTTTCGGTCAGAGGAAGTCAGAGACATTTTAAGTGGTTCTATGCACAGCTGTATATACCAGAGGCAGAGAGGGGGATAGGGCAATTGAGCATTATTTGGAGGGATGCACCCTGCTGTGCCTGGACATGGAGGAAAGGGAAGGGTTAGATGGAGATATAACCAGGGAAGAGATTTTGGCTGCAATTAAGGGGCTAAAGGAGGGAAAGCTCCAGGGTTAGACCGTTTCACTGTAAACATTTATAAGGTTTTTCAGGAGGAAGTGGTGGATCTTTTAGTAGATCTCTTCAACGGGGTGGTAAAAAGAGGGGACCTTCCCAATTCAATGGCAGTAGCAGGTATCATTGTACTCCTAAAACTGGGCAAGGATGAGACGGTGTGCGGCTCCTATCAGCCTTTATCCTTCATCAATGTGGATGCAAAAGTATTTGCCAAAGTTCTAGCCACCAGATTGCAGCGATTCCTGCCAAATCTGATATAAGACCAGACAGGATTTGTCCCAGGGCACCAAGCTAGCGACAATATACATCGAATATTGAATTTGATATGGTGCGCAAAACAACAGCAGCTCTGTTAATGGTGGTGGATGTTGAAAAAGCATTCGACTGGGTAGAGTGGGGTTTTATGTTCCAGGTATTGAAGAAAATGGGCATAGACCCTAAATTTAGAGAGTGGGTTGGGGTTTTATACAAGGGGCCCAAGGCAAGGCTCTGAGTGAATGAAGGGTATTCAGAGGAGTTTGCTCTGGGAAGAGGAACACGGGCAGGGTTGCCTTTTATCCCCACTCCTGTTTGCTATGATTATAGAACCACTGGTGGAAAGGGTTATGGCAAGCCAAGATGTGAGAAAGGGTAGCTGTGGGCAGGAGGGAGTACAAAATATTCATTTTTGCAGATGATGTCATTTATTCACTGAGGAGTCCCTTGGTCTCCCTGCCAGTTTTGATTAGAGAAATGGAGCAATACCAAAAAGTCTCAGGGTATACGGTCAATATCACGAAAACAGAAATTTTGGGATTGCAGTTGAAAGAGGGGCTAGAGCAGCAGCTGCTGGAGTGCAGGTGGGAGGGGATTGCAGAGACTTGTTCAACCTCAATTTTGGGTCGTTAATGGAGAACTTAGATAGGGACTGGGAAAGGTGGGGGAATGGGGATTCTCATAGTTCAGAAGGATAGCCATACTAAAAATTAATATGCCCCCCGTATTCTATTTTTGTTCATCCTCTTCCAGTGGAAGTACCAGAGGGGGTGTTTCAGAAGCTGCAGAGGAAAATGTTTGCCTTCATCTGGTGGAAAAGACTTCCAAGAGTGGCAAGGAATGTATTGTATCAGCATAAGGAAGCAAGGGGCTTGGGAGTTTCCAACGAGGGCTTATTATGAAGCCGCTCAGACTAGAAGTACTTTTGACTCGAGGTGGGGGTGGGGGTGGAAATCTGGGTTGCTTTGGAACAGAGCCTTTTGAGAGAGGGTAGGCTGCGGGATATTCCTTGGTTGCAGTGGGGGAGAGGAGCTGAAGTGTGCAGGGGCAGCCCCTTTACCACCTTTACCATAAAGGTGTGGGGAAGGTATAAGAGGAAAGTGTTAGGGGGATAGAGAGGGGGGGAAGGATGACTCCCTTACGGGATAATGCAGAATTCCCACCGAGAATCAGAAACAAGATTCTGCTCAATTGGGAAAGCAGGGGTTTATGGAGAGTGCGGCAGCTGGTGGGGGAGGATGGCCACGTGCTCAGGTTTGAGCTGGCCAAAAAGCGGCTTGATTTCAAGGAAATGGATCAGTTTCTGATTCTGCAAGTGGTCCATTATCTTAAGAGTAGGGGGATTTGGGAAGAGATCTCCAGGCTAGAATCGGGAGTGGAGAAACTATATCGATCCTGTTGGAAATCTCGGGGTATGCTGTCTAAACTGTGTAAGTTACTACTACTACTACTGAAAATTTGTATAGCATTACAAGACATACGCAGCGCTGCACAGACACTTGTAAAAGATGGTTCCTGCTCATCAGAGCTTACGATCTAGTCAAGACAGACAACACAGTAGCTGTAAACATGAGATACATCTAGGAGGAGTGGAAGGGGAAGCGGGAAGATTGGGGTTTCAGGAGCTATGGGAAAAGGATTGAGGGAGATACTAGGAGAAGAGCGGTGGAGGAAAATGTGAAGAGTGTCCATGTCAGCAGCCTTACAGGAGAATGGCTACAAGGTGCTCTATAGAATGTACTTGATGCTGGTGAGCATTCACGGTGTGCTGAGGATTTATAACCCAGGTTGCTGGAAGTGCTGCAGAAGGGAGGGAGACCTTTGGCATATGTGGTGGGAATGTGAGCAAGTGGGGAATGTGTGGAAATGGGCAGTTAAACTTTTCAATGGAATATGTGGGATGCAGTTGGGGTTAGACCCTAGGTCAGTGGTTCTCAAACAAGTCCTCTGGGACCCCTAGGCCAGTCAGGTTTTCAGGATATCCATAATGAATATGCATGAGTTAAATCTGCATGCACTGTTTCCATTGTATGCAGATCTATTTCATGCATATTCATTGTGGATATCCTGAAAACCTGACTGGCTTGGAGATACCAGAGGACTGGGTTAAGAACCATTGCCCTAGGTACATGCGATTAAACCTGCCTCCAGATAACATGGATGAGGATGTGGCCAAGTTGGATGGAATGGTTTGGATGGCTGTGAGGATTAAGCTGTGAGGATGGCTGAATTGTGGAGAGATGTGAGAACTCTAAGAGGTGAGGAAATTGTAAAGAAATTGGACTATATAGCACGAATGAGTGAACTAACAGCACATCAGAATCACAATCATGCTAAATATATGCGAGTCTGGACGCTGCATGTAACCTGGCGAAGGTGAGATGGGAGCCTTTACTGATGTTACTGATGAAGAAGAGGATGAGGGATTAGTGCTAATACTTGTTTTTGTGATTGGCCAGATACGGTGTCTGAGGGAGGGAGGGACGGAGTGAGTGGTAGGAGTAAGGGGAATACACTTTCTGTGGTTCTTTTGGGGCAAAGAACGATGTGTCATATAGAGATATACCCGAAAAAGTGTTTTATTATGAAATGTTTCATGCTTGTAAGAGTTTGTTAAACTCAATAAAATACAAATATAAAAACAAAACAAAACAAAAAACCCCAAAAGAAGCAAGATTATACCAGAACACCTGATAGTTCTCTTGCACAATCTTTACATTAGAACATAAGAACATAAGAAATGCCATACTGGGTCAGATCAAGGTCCATCAAGCCCAGTATCCTGTTTCAACAGTGGCCAATCCAGGTCACAAGTACCTGGCAATTTCCCAAAAAGACACACAGGTTCCACAATGCTTGTATTGGGGCAAGCAGTGGATTTCCTGGGTCCTCTTTAATAATGGTTTATGGACCTTTCCTCCAGAAACTTGTCCAAAACATTTTGAAACCCATCTACACTAACAACTTTTACTACTTCCTCTGGTAACGAATTCCTGAGTTTGATTATGCGTTGAGTGAAAAAATATTTTCTGTTATTAGTTTTAAATGAGTTACACTGTAGCTTCATTGCATGTCCTGTAGTTTTTCTACTTTTTGATGGTATAGACCATTGGTTCCCAACCCAGTCCTCGGGTACCCCCAGACCAGTCAGGTTTTCAGGATATTCACAATGAATATGCACTCCATTCATTAATTTATAGACCTCTATCATCTCTCCTCAGCTGTCTCTTATCCATGTTGAAGAGCCCTGACCTTTTAAGCCTGTCGTCATAGGGGTATCTTTCCTCCCTTTACCATTTTGGTGGCTTTTCTCTGTACCTTTTCTAATTCTGCTATATCCTTTTTAAGATACGGCGACCAGAATTGCAGACAATATTCAAGGCGCAGTTGCACCAGAGGCATGATACAGAGGCATTATAATATCCTTGTCTTTTCAGACAAATCTGATTGACCGAGGGAGTTGGACCGAGGGAAAGCCCTGGATGTGATGATGTATTTAGATTTCAATAAAACCTTTGAGATCATTCCACACAGGCGACTCATAAACAAACTGAGCACCCTATGGATGGACTCTAAAGTTACTGATTGGGTTAGAAATGGTTGAGTGGGAGGCGACAAAGGGATAATATGAAAATCCAATGTAAATAGTTACCCCAAGTTAACCAAGTTTTATTTCCTGTTTCCTGTAAGCACAGTTCATTATATGCAACGTGTATGTTTTATGTTTTATGTAAACCGCACTGATGTCGAATAGGGCGGTAAAAAAGAAATGTAAATAAATACATAAATATAGGTAATTTGAGCTCACTCTGAGGAGAAGGAGGTTACCAGAGGTGTGCTGCAGGAATCTGTCCGTGGTCCGATTCTTTTTAACATCTTTGTTAGTGATATTGCAGAAGGGCTGTCTGGTAAGGTTTGCTTATTTGCGGATGATACCAAAATCTGCAATAGAGTAGACACCCAGGAAGGAGTAGATACCATGAGGAAGGATATAGCTAAGCTTGAAGAATGGTCTAGAATTTGGCAGCTGAAATTTAATACTAAAAAATGCAGGATTATGCATTGGGCTGCAAAAATCCAAAGGAGCTGTACAGTGTAGGGGATGAGGTATTTCTGTCCTCAAAAAGGAGCGGGACCTGGGCGAAATTGTGTCTGCCGATCTTAAAGTAGCTAAACAGGTAAAAAAAGGCAACTGCGGAAGCCAGAAGGATGCTTGAGTATATAGGGAGAGGAATGGCCAGCAGAAAAAAGAAAGTGATAATGCCTCTGTATAAGTCTCTGGTGCGACCTCATTTGAAGTACTGTGTGCAATTCTGGAGACCACACCTTCAAAAGGATATAAACAGGTTGGAGTTGGTCCAGAGGGTGGCTACTAAAATGGTTAATGGTCTTCATTATGAAGCATATGAGGACAGACTTAAAGATCTTAATATGTATACTTTAGAGGAAAGGCGGGATAGGGGCAATATGATAGAGACATTTAAATAACTCCGTGGCATAAATGCACAGGAGGATCTCTTTCAATTGAAGGCAAGCTCTGCTACAAGAGGACATAGCATCAGAGTGGAAGGGCATAGACTCAAGAGTAATATGTGGAAATATTTTTTTATGGAAAGAGTGGTAGATGCTTGGAATAGTCTCCCAGCATGGGACAAACACAGAGGATCTCGAAAGGTAAAAAGGGGACTATTGTAGTTGATATGGAAGGGCAGACTAGATAGGTCATGCGGTCTTTTTCTGCTATCTTTGTTCTATGTTTCTATGTTTCCTTTGTTTTATTTTCTATTCCTTTCCTTATGATTCCTAGTATTCTATTTGCCTTCTTAGCTGCCACTGCACACTGGGCGGAGGGTTTCAATGTGTTATTCACGATGATGCCTAAATCTTTTTCCTGGGTGTTGGTTCCTAATGTGGAATCTTGCATCATGGAACCGTAGTTTGGGTTGTTCTTTCTTAGTTGCATAACTTTGCACTTGTCCACCACATTAAATTGCATCTGCCATTTGAACATCAAGTCTTCCAATTTATCAAGGTTCTCTTGCAATTTTTCAAAATCCTCTTGTGTTTTAAAAACTTTCAAAAATGTTGTGTCATCTGCAAATTTGATCACCTCACTCATTATTTCCATGTCCAGGTCATTTATGAAGATGTTAAAAAGCAGTGGGCCCAGCACAGATCCATGGGGTACTCCACTATTCACCTTTCTCCATTGAGACAAATGGCCATTTAGCCCTACTTTCTGCTTTCTATCTTTTAACCAGTTTCTGATCTACAATACCGAGTCCAACACAAGGAAGTGCAGGCCGCCCTTGCTGAACCAGTCAGGGAACCACAGAGAGCAAGAGACATGTGATGATCACAAGGTGCCTTTATTCGTATACCCCAACGCGTTTCGGCAAACGCCTTCCTCAGGGGGAAAGAAACTTTAAAATTGAAACAAACAACCATTAGTTATAAAAAGGGGATCAATAAAAAATCCATAATAGACAGACACTAAGTACCAAGAACCAGGAGTGTGAAACTACACAAGATTATAAAGTAAAGTTATATAAATGATAAGACTTAAAATTAAGTTGCAGTAAAAACATGTATATCCGTATAACATCATGTTACATTGAAACTTCAATAAAAACATGTATATCCATATAAATTTATGGTACTTTCAAACAACCAAACAGATGCAGGGCAGTGCAAATAAAAACTGATAAATATAAATTACTGGTAAGAGACAAGGCTATCAACAGACCTTTGTAGGAGTACACATATATTGTCGTTTACTTACTTTAGCACACCGAGGGGTATGCTACACACGTAAGATAGTTCTGTAGTTATACTAGTAATCGTGGAGGCTAAACAAGAAACAAAACACAAGGCAAAAGGACCTAAGTATATTAATATTTATACAGACATGTATCATTATACCCTTTTCCAGCCATTTTAGTTAAAAAGTCATATGTATTGTATATTAAAATTTAGAAAACATTTTTTGTGTTGTATGCTTAAATTTTTTAAAAAAGGGGATGCAATGTTGATATCTGCGTGAGTGAAAAAGGCCATAGGGAACTTTTTGTCCTGAACATAAAAATGTATCAGTTTTAAAAAACGTCTATGTGCTAAAGTCAATAAATACTCACTGTGTGGATTTTGATCAAAAACGCGTATAAGAACTGTACATCTTGAGAAGTAAATTGTCCTCTGCGAGGAAAAGTTGTGATAACCATCCATCAGTAAACATCGCTACTGTATTTCTTATAATAAAACCTTCCATTGCTATTACAAATCTGTGTATTCAGTAATTTAGATTTATCAGTTTTTATTTGCACTGCTCTGCATCTGTTTGGTTGTTTGAAAGTACCATGAATTTATATGGATATACATGTTTTTATTGAAGTTTCAATGTAACATGATGTTATATAGATATACATGTTTTTACTGCAACTTAATTTTAAGTCTTATCATTTATATAACTTTACTTTATAATCTTGTGTAGTTTCACACTCCTGGTTCTTGGTACTTAGTGTCTGTCTATTATGGATTTTTTAATGATCCCCTTTTTATAACTAATGGTTGTTTGTTTCAATTTTAAAGTTTCTTTCCCCCTGAGGAAGGCGTTTGCCGAAACGTGTTGGGGTATACGAATAAAGGCACCTTGTGATCATCACACGTCTCTTGCTCTCTGTGGTTTCCTGATCTACAATACTACACTGCTTCTAATCTTATGACTTTTTAATTTTGCCAAGAGTCTCTCATGAGGGACCTTGTCAAATCTTTCTGAAAATCCAGGTACACTATATCAACTGGCTCACCTTGTTCTACCTGTTTATTCACACCTTCAAAATAGATTAGTAAGAGAAGACTTCTATAAACCATGACTATCTACATGTTCAGTAATTTTATTCTTTATAATGGTCTCTACCATTTTGCCTGGTACAGATGTCAGGCTCACTGGTCTACAGTTTCCCAGATCACCTCATGAACCCTTTTTAAAAATTGGTGTTACATTGGTCATTCTTCAATCTTTAGGTATTACAGATAATTTTAATGATAGTTCACAGATTAATAATAGTAGGTCTGCAATCTGAGACCTCATGCTAATCCACTGAATTAGCACTAGTGTGGCGACTGGGTTTGCTTAGGCCACTATACCTCACAGTGACTAACAAAGCCTCTAAACTAAGGAAAGAGAATAAGAGATTTCCTCTGATCCTATAAGTGAACAGAGACAACCTCATGAGCTGAAACAAGGTAGGCCAGGGTTCTATGGGAAGGAAGTGCCTACTGCCGAATCTGAGTACAGGGGTATCCAAAGTGTCTGACAGGAGTGGAACCCAGTCCACCAAAAGGAGCACCTCACCACATTGTACGAAAGACACCCAGTCACTAATACGTGGTGATTAAAACCAAAGGATACTTTTATTAAGTCCAAAACCTGAGAGCCCAACACAGGCCGTGTTTCGTTTTTTCACTTCCTCAGGGGATTCAGGTCCGTTTATGTGTTTGAATATGCACAGCTTAAAATTTGATTCTCTCAGAGAGATGAATAAGCGCCTTCTTGATACAATCTTCAAAAGATAGTGGATCAAAAAGAACTGCCATCTATTTTGTGAAAAAGGATATTGAAGCTTTTTCACACAATAGATGGCAGTTCTTTTCGATCCACTATCTTTTGAAGATTGTATCAAGAAGGCGCTTATTCATCTCTCTGAGAGAATCAAATTTTAAGCTGTGCATATTCAAACACATAAACGGACCTGAATCCCCTGAGGAAGTGAAAAAACAAAACACGGCCTGTGTTGGGCTCTCAGGTTTTGGACTTAATAAAAGTATCCTTTGGTTTTAACCACCACGTATTAGTGACTAGGAGTGGAACCCAGGACAGCCCTAGTTTAAAGGAAGAAGTGCCTGCACCCTTTGCCTATGAGCTGTCTCTAAAGAAAAAAGAAATATATAGAGAAGTTGGTGAACACTGGATTCCTCAGTTTAGGAGAAGAATACCAGTAGTGGATTAGAGTTTTTTTCCCTACTCCAGGTGGATTGTACATTTTAGCATTTTTTATCCTGCATCTATATTGATTTTACCAATGTTTTGACTACTAAAGACTCTGAACATTTGTGTTCTGCCAATCTAGACTGCAATGGATTTCTGGAAGTAGAACAAATGGCTGTGAGAGAAATCTCAGGGGCCAAAGGCCTCCCAGCCTTTGTTGTTCTGTTCTAGAACCCTGTAATCCCAAGAGTGGCAGTACTGAGGATGCTACTTCCCCTGAATATGTGCCCTTGATCTTCTCACAGAGTGAAGACTACCTGGTGAAGGACCCCAGACCAGAGGATTACATTTAGAACTGTGGTACTGGATTCCCCGGCATGCAATTATTGGTCAGTTTTAGACTAAATGCAGGCCGATGCAGAAAACTAGCGTGGTCTTTAAGCACAGATAATGTCACTTTTAAGTATGCTTACTGCTACTGCCAAATGCAGTGCAAACAGCAAAGGAAAAACTAGCACACAATTAACGCCAAGAGTATTTAAATGTGTATAGGCAAATGAACTGCACATAATGAAATAGTATGCAAATATTGACTGTGCCCGATGCAGAGAAATGTGTAGAGGATTTAGCAACCAGCCTTAGTGCCAGTATCTTTATGCCTGGGTTTGAGGTGGCTTAAACATCTACCATGTGTTCCTGACAGTATTTTGATGGCATCAGGTGCTTTCCCCGATGCCTGGATCATCTGAGGAGAAATGTCAAAGATGATCCAGACATCAGGGAAAGCCCTGATGCCATCAAAATACTATTGGGGGCCGATGCCCCTGACAGAAAGCGATTCCCTGGTGGCCCAGTGGCCTTGAACCCCATCCCCCTTCCTACTAAAAATAACCCCCCCACCCAACTAAAAACAGACCTGGTGGCCCAGTAGCCCCAAACCCCCCTCAGTTCACAGCAGATTAAAAAACATCACTCAAATTTAAACATTCTAAATTACTGTTTAATTTGCAAGTTATATGCAAAAGTTAAAGTTTATAAACCGCCTTGATTAAATGAAAAGGCGGTATAGAAAAACTGTTAAATAAATAAATAAAAATAAATACATAAAAATAACATAAAATAAATAAATAGCATACATTGTAAAACATCCATAGAACATTCCAAAATCATAGACAATTTAAAAGTGTAAAAATATAAAAAATGTGTCTCTTCAATTTAAGTGATCCTCTATGAAAAACTGTTGAAAAGGTTGGCTTTCAAAAGATGTCTAAAATGCAAATATTAGGGCTCACATCTGATGTCTGTTACTGCTCTAGAGCTAAATAATTTATCCAAGGTATGCTTATTATGGAAGCTCTTGCAAGAGGGGATCCCCAGCGTATTACTAGAAGCTGAGCACAGAGATCTATAAAAGGAATAAAGGTCTAATCCATATAGAATTTTAAAAGCATAACCCAATAGTTTAAAACAAAGCTTAGCAGAAATAGGCAGCTAATGTAATTGTCTTAAAAATGGGTGTCACTCATTTTTGTCCTCTTAAGATTATTTTAGCGGTCGTATCCTGCAACATTTGTAACCTCAAATAAACTTACTAGATATCCCTAAATATAAAATGTTACAATAATCCAGTTGAAACATTATCAGTGCTTGTGTCAGGAACTTAAGATGTTCTGATGTAAAATAAGACCTAATTTGTCTAATATAAATCAATTTAAAGAATACCTTCCTATTAAGCAAACTGATATGTTTTCCATAGTGAAAGCTGAACCAATGTCATTCCTAACATTTTAAATGATCTAACTAAAGGAATTCTTGAACCAAATAACGTCAGGATGCTCTTGGGGTAATTGGGCTGCCTCACTACCAGTCCATAATTATTTGTTTTCTGTGTGGGTTGAGCTTCATCCAGTATGTAGTCATTCAAGTAACTATCTGATAGAAACAATCAGTGAGCAAAGCATAAGTAGTTGACGATTAGCTGGAAAAGGGATTAACAAAATAGTAATGCCTGTATGAGAATAAAATGGCAAGTCCAATTTCTGCAGAAAATGCACTTAAATAAATATTGAATAAAATGGGCAGTAAAGGGGAGTCTTGAGGGACCTCATAGCTAGGTTTCCAAGACTGAGAGGTGGCAACTGTATTTTACCCTAAATTGTCTATTAGATAAAATTTGATAATCAGCTTTCATACTCAGCCTGAAATACCAAATGTATTAAATTGTTTCAAGAGTAACTCATGATCAAATAATTCAAAAGTGCAAATAATCAATCTGCATTATAATGCCTGATTTCCCCTATCTAATAACAGGCAGAGTTCAAAAATTAGAGATGCTGAAAGAGGTTCTATGCTGTAGAGACTATGAGAGTCTGATATAATAAGCCATAGATAATGCTGTATCTGAGAAACTGCTACAGTTTTGAGCCATTTCGTGAAAATAGGAATACTGGCTATTGGACAATTGTCAGTTGGCAGATCTAATCATCATCAAATGCTTTAATTTTTATTTATTTATTTATTTAGCTGTATTTATATCCCGCTTTTCCCCTGGTCAAAGCGGTCAATTGGGAGATACATTTAACACAAGGGGATATGACACACATACGCTAATACTTACAGGGAACATGGGCAATGGAGGGTTAAGTGGCTTGCCCAAGACCACAAGGAGTACCTATAGGACTAGAAATCCCAGTCCCTCCAGCCTGAGATTAATAACATCATGCTAGATCAACCTGTGCATCTCCAATTAACTTATTAATATCTTATTACAGATAGACCTCACGTTCAAATAAAAATATGGAATAGGTAAAATAGAGTCAGAATTATCTCCTGTATTTATGACTGGGAGCACTATATGAGTGTCCAAATCTCTAGCCCAAGGGTTTTTAGGGACATTCGGTGAATTGTAGTGGCCATTACCCACAATTGCCTTTATTTTACTTAGCAATATGGTAACATACAGGGTCATTCCGAAGTGCAAATAGCAGGAATGGACGTACTCTCTGCTGACCCCGAC